>CM068367.1:277523030-280520113 GCA_034769895.1 Magicicada septendecula
GAATATTCTTTCCCTTAAAATATCGGTATGGAGAACCATACATGACTTCCATATTCTAAGATTTATATTTAAAATCATTTTCAGCCAAACAGCCAGGCTGTGTCTTACCTGCCTTTTTATTGCTGTATTAAATGAAAAATATTATATTACATTAAAATGAAAAAATTATAATTTTATTGCCTGGCAACAAAATTATTTTATTTTTAACAATTACCATTGTTTCAAAAAGTTTAAATAAATTTTCAAGTACTTTATTCTTGTTAAAACGTAAAAGGTTGCAGGTAAACTACCCCTTCCCCTTAACCGATCTTCACCAAAATCGAAAGTCATTGAGACCTCTACAATTCAGGGATGTATGCAAAAAATTATTTGATTCTGTTTGAATTTGCGGCTGTTATCGTTTGCCATAGAAAATACGCTTAATAAAAAAACGTTGCAGGTAAACTACCCCTCCCCTTAACCGATCTTCACCAAAAACAATAGGTCTTGAGTACTCTACAAATCAGGGCTGTATGCAAAAAATTATTTGATTCTGTTTGAATTTGCGGCTGTTATCGTTTGCCATAGAAAATACGCTTAATAAAAAAACGTTGCAGGTAAACTACCCCTCCCCCTTAACCGATCTTCACCAAAAACAATAGGTCTTGAGTACTCTACAAATCAGGGCTGTATGCAAAACATTATTTGATTCTGTTTGAATTTGCAGCTGTTATCGTTTGCCAAACAAACAAAATTACCCTTGCTAAAAAAAAAACCGTTGCAGGTAAACTACCCCTTTCCCTCAACCGATCTTCACCAAAAACAATAGGTCGCGAGTACTCTGCAAATCAGGGCTGCATGCAAAAAATTATTTGATTCTGTTTGAATTTGCGGCAGTTATCGTTTGCCATAGAAAAAAAATCTACAGACACAGACAGACACACAGACAGACAGACACACACACAGACACTTTTCGGAAAACGACTTTTTTTCATGTTTTGAGTGTAGTACAATCAGAATCTGCAATAATCTCGAACACGATTTTTTTTGCCATCACCATACTTCCATTCCTTAAGGAATATGGAAGTAATACAATGAGAAAATTATAATATCCCAGAATATACTTTATACAATATTACAATTTAAATTACTCATAATGTAATGGTATTTGTAATTAATTATAAAAGCAGTAATCAACAATTTTATATTAGAATTGGTACAGAAAACATACATATACCTGTCAACATATAACACAGTAAAACATATCATAGCTGAATACAGATTATAGGGATGTTCAATTATGTATATTATTAAAAGTTATTTTTATCATGTTTTACTCACTCCTGGTATTGGAAACACCATCATTAATTCAGAGAATTCTGTACAAAATAACTGTAGAAATTTACAAACTTACATCAGAGAATTTACATAACATTACAAACACAAGTTTATGGTAAACCAATCTATCAATTGAAAATGGATATTACTTATAATCATATTGTTGTAAATTATTATTTACCGAGAACTTAGTATATACAGAGTACTATAGAATATTATAAAATTATGTATATGTTAACACTCACACCCTCTCTCTCACCATTCTCTCTCTCTCTCTCTCTCTCTCTCTCTCTCTCTCTCTCTCTCTCTCTCTCTCTCTCTCTCTCTCTCTCTCTCTCTCTCTCACTTTATCTCTTTCTCCAATGGCACTCTCCCTATCTCTATTTACACTATCCTACTCACATACATTAGAGAATTATTTACCAGATAACAGTATAGATTTAGCAACTTACATTAAAGAGTTATAAAATATTATACACACAAAATTATAGAAAACCAATTTACCATGTGAAAATGGTTATTACTTAATATTTATATTATTGTAAAATGTTATTTACCTAGAACTTAGTCAATACAGAGTATCATAGTCTATTGTACAATTATGTATATGTCGGTAGTCATAATCTCTCGCTCCTATTCTCTCACTCTCTCCCTCCCTATCTATCTGTCTATGTCTCTCTCTCTCTCTCTCTCTCTCTCTCTCTCTCTCTCTCTCTCTCTCTCTCTCTCTCTCTCTCTCTCTCTCTCTCTCTCTCTCTCTCTCTCTCTATGGAAAATTATACTAATATATAAATCTCTTTGTTTGTTTGTTAATTAATAACTCAACACCTAATGCATATATATTCATGAATCTTTCATCATTTTATTCCTTTTGCTTCAGAGAACAACATAGGATACAAAAAAAGTCCAGGAAATCATTATATTTCTAATGTTTTTATGAGTTTTTATCATATTCATCGAGTTCATCAAAAATCAAATATTATGTTGTTTACTTAATAACTCGATACCTAATGCATATATCTTCATGAATCTTTTGTCATTTTATACTTTTTGCTTCAGAGAAAAACATAGGATACAAAAAAAATCCATGAAATCATTATGTTTCTAATGTTTTCATGAGTATTTATAATATTTCTTGATTTTATCAAAAATCAAATAATATGTTGTTTCTCTTTCTTAATCATTTTGTTCATTTTACTCCATATTAAAAAAAAATAAAAGAACAAATTCGTATAGTTATGAAATTATTTCAAAATTTTATGACCTTTCATAAAATTTTAACAAAGCAAATTACATAATTAAGGAAATATTTTTGACACAATATATACAAAAAATATAAAATACTTTGTGGCGAATCGAACCATCGAACTTCAGCGTTGTAGACTAACGGGTTACCCACTACGCTATCGAGCATATTTGACTGTTTACACTCTTATTCAAGATACATACATATAGTGCTGTATCACATTGTTTACACATTCCCCCTCTATCCAACCTTTGTCACCTATACACATGTATCTTTACATTATATTATCTAAGCCTGACATTCATTCGTGCATCGAGTCGTGGCACCGAGTGGACGTCGAATTTTCTGTGCAAAAGCAATTTTTAACAATCGTTGGGTTTTACTTTGTTATTCTCCATAATTCATTGTATTCTGTACATTCTATAAATCGGTAAGTAAAACATATTGTTAGTTACATATTGAATATTATTTCATTCATGTAATATTTGATTTACGTAGATTACATGCACTGAGGACGTTTCCATAGCCATCACAAAATAATGGAAGTAGGCAAGAAAATGCTGGTGGAACCATAGGCAAGATATAACTGTACCGTACTCAATAGGACCATAAAAACTAAAACAAAACTATAACTGAACTCAAGAATACTTCAATACTGCCACAACACATTTATGTTTTGAATCCACTGATTAATCATTATAGAAAGCCGTCAAGAAGCTAAAAGGATTCAGCAAACTATTCCACCAGTCTTGCCCCGAAACAATACCTGAGCACAAATAACCAAGAGAAAGGAACTTCCTTTCCTTAAAAATGGCTTCCAACCTTTTGCTGAAAAATTTTCAAAAATGGTATTATCAGTTCTTTGCGGAATGCCAGGACCATTAGGTACAGAAACTGCATATTAACAAGGTGTCCTGGATCAATGGACACCAGGAACTCATAAAGAGTTATGTCTTCTGGAGGCTGTAAATCTTTAATTTGAATTGCTGTATTGTGTAGAATGCTGTAGCAACTATAATTGTTAAAGGTTAGGTCTATTTATAGGCACACTCAATTTCGTAAAACTGGAAATGGCTGTTTCCACACTCATACTATCTTTTACCATATTTCTTGTTACAATATATAAATGAGTTGCTATAGTTTTCTTCACCAGCTGTAGAAGAACTGAAGAAAAGAGTTATTGGATACATTTTAAGAGGATAGTCATTTTCTCATTGTAGAACTGTGTCTTTCACATTCTTCAAAAATATCTGCTTATGGTAGCACAGGTTATTAAAATTGTGCTCCCTTGCACTGAACCAGTTGATCATACCACATGTCTCTCTAATAAACATTCTGAATCACATGTATGGTTTGTAAATTTGTAGAAAAATATCCCTTTCTATTTGTAAAGCATTCACTCATATGTCCCCTGGGAGATGGGATATGTGTGTACAGTCAAGTGCTCCAACAACTCCAGGGAATTGGCCAACTTAATAGAACTTGGTATTAACTGAAGAAAATTTTTCTTTTGCAGGGAACTACATACTTTTGTTTAAGTGAAGCAATACCAGTCAAAACTTTACTTATGCATCTGCTTACAGCAGTGGCGTGCAAGCAAGTGAAGCACACCTATTGTTTTTGGTAAAGATCGGTTGAGGGAAAGGGGTAGTTTACCTGCAACTTTTTTTAACAAGGGTATTTTCTATGGCAAACGATAACAGCCGCAAATTCAAACAGAATCAAATAATGTTCTCCATACAGCCCTGATTTGAAGAGTACTCAAGACCTATTGTTTTTGGTGATGATCGGTTAAGGGGAAGGGGTAGTTTACCTGCAACTTTTTTTCTCAAGCGATTTTCTATGGCAAACGATAACAGCCGCAAATTCAAACAGAATCAAATAATTTTTTGCACACGTCCCTGAATTGTAGAGATCTCAAGGACTTTCGATTTTGGTGAAGATCAGTTAAGGGGAAGGGGTAGTTTACCTGCAACCTTTTACGTTTTAACAACAGTAAAGTACTTGAAAATTCATTTAAACTTTTTCAAACAATGGTAATTGTTAAAAATAAAATAATTTTGTTGCCAGGCAATAAAATTATAATTTTTTCATTTTAATGTAATATAATATTTTTCATTTAATACAGCAATAAAAAGGCAGGTAAGACACAGCCTGGCTGTTTGGCTGAAAATGATTTTAAATATAAATCTTAGAATATGGAAGTCATGTATGGTTCTCCATACCGATATTTTTCGTGTGTTTGTATATTTCCAATTGTTCTAGAGTGTTGCTCTGAAGAAGCCTTTTAAAGTTGAAAATCGGTTCAGGTTGTAAGGTAAAACTATGTTTTTACTTATAAAAAATTTTGTGTTCCGAGTCGTTAATATAATAGTTGTATTTAGTTAAGTAACGGACACGTCATGGACAACGAAAACCAAGAATATTCTTTCCCTTAAAATATCGGTATGGAGAACCATACATGACTTCCATATTCTAAGATTTATATTTAAAATCATTTTCAGCCAAACAGCCAGGCTGTGTCTTACCTGCCTTTTTATTGCTGTATTAAATGAAAAATATTATATTACATTAAAATGAAAAAATTATAAAATTATAATTTTATTGCCTGGCAACAAAATTATTTTATTTTTAACAATTACCATTGTTTCAAAAAGTTTAAATAAATTTTCAAGTACTTTACTCTTGTTAAAACGTAAAAGGTTGCAGGTAAACTACCCCTTCCCCTTAACCGATCTTCACCAAAATCGAAAGTCATTGAGACCTCTACAATTCAGGGACGTATGCAAAAAATTATTTGATTCTGTTTGAATTTGCGGCTGTTATCGTTTGCCATAGAAAATACGCTTAATAAAAAAAAGTTGCAGGTAAACTACCCCTTCCCCTTAACCGATCATCACCAAAAACAATAGGTCTTGAGTACTCTTCAAATCAGGGCTGTATGCAAAACATTATTTGATTCTGTTTAAATTTGCGGCTGTTATCGTTTGCCATAGAAAATACCCTTGTTAAAAAACGTTGCAGGTAAACTACCCCTTTCCCTCAACCGATCTTCACCAAAAACAATAGGTCTTGAGAACTCTACAATTTAGGGCTGTATGCAAATAATCTTTTGATTCTGTTTGAATTTGCGGCTGTTATCGTTTGCCATAGGAAATACCCTTGTTAAAACATAAAACGTTACAGGTAAACTACCCCTTTCCCTCAACCGATCTTCACCAAAAACAATAAGTCTTGAGTACTCTACAAATCAGGGCGGTATGCAAAACATTATTTGATTGCGTTTGAATTTGCGGCTGTTATCGTTTGCCATAGAAAATACCCTTGTTAAAAAAACGTTGCCGGTAAACTACCCCTTTCCCTCAACCGATCTTCACCAAAAACAATAGGTCTTGAGAACTCTACAATCTAGGGCTGTATGCAAACAATCTTTTGATTCTGTTTGAATTTGCGGCTGTTATCGTTTTCCATAGGAAATACCCTTGTTAAAACATAAAACGTTACTGGTAAACTACCCCTTTCACTTAACCGATCTTCACCAAAATCAACAGATCTTGAGAACTCTATAATTCAGTGCTGTATGCGAAACATTATTTGATTCTGTTTGAATTTGCGGCTGTTATCGTTTGCCAAACAAACAAAATTACCCTTGCTAAAAAAAAACCGTTGCAGGTAAACTCCCCCTTTCCCTCAACCGATCTTCACCAAAAACAATAGGTCGCGAGTACTCTGCAAATCAGGGCTGCATGCAAAAAATTATTTGATTCTGTTTGAATTTGCGGCAGTTATCGTTTGCCATAGAAAAAAAATCTACAGACACAGAGAGACAGACAGACACACAGACAGACAGACACACACACAGACACTTTTCGGAAAACGACTTTTTTTCATGTTTTGAGTGTAGTACAATCAGAATCTGCAATAATCTCGAACACGATTTTTTTTGCCATCACCATACTTCCATTCCTTAAGGAATATGGAAGTAATACAATTAGAAAATTATAATATCCCAGAATATACTTTATACAATATTACAATTTAAATTACTCATAATGTAATGGTATTTGTAATTAATTATAAAAGCAGTAATCAACAATTTTATATTAGAATTGGTACAGAAAACATACATATACCTGTCAACATATAACACAGTAAAACATATCATAGCTGAATACAGATTATAGGGATGTTCAATTATGTATATTATTAAAAGTTATTTTTATCATGTTTTACTCACTCCTGGTATTGGAAACACCATCATTAATTCAGAGAATTCTGTACAAAATAACTGTAGAAATTTACAAACTTACATCAGAGAATTTACATAACATTACAAACACAAGTTTATGGTAAACCAATCTATCAATTGAAAATGGATATTACTTATAATCATATTGTTGTAAATTATTATTTACCGAGAACTTAGTATATACAGAGTACTATAGAATATTATAAAATTATGTATATGTTAACACTCACACCCTCTCTCTCACCATTCTCTCTCTCTCTCTCTCTCTCTCTCTCTCTCTCTCTCTCTCTCTCTCTCTCTCTCTCTCTCTCTCTCTCTCACTTTATCTCTTTCTCCAATGGCATTCTAACACTCTCCCTATCTCTATTTACACTATCCTACTCACATACATTAGAGAATTATTTACCAGATATCAGTATAGATTTAGCAACTTACATTAAAGAGTTACAAAATATTATACACACAAAATTATAGAAAACCAATTTACCATGTGAAAATGGTTATTACTTAATATTTATATTATTGTAAAATGTTATTTACCTAGAACTTAGTCAATACAGAGTATCATAGTCTATTGTACAATTATGTATATGTCGGTAGTCATAATCTCTCGCTCCTATTCTCTCACTCTCTCCCTCTCTCTCTCTCTCTCTCTCTCTCTCTCTCTCTCTCTCTCTCTCTCTCTCTCTCTCTCTCTCTCTCTCTCTCTCTCTCTCTATGGAAAATTATACTAATATATAAATCTCTTTGTTTGTTTGTTAATTAATAACTCAACACCTAATGCATATATATTCATGAATCTTTCATCATTTTATTCCTTTTGCTTCAGAGAACAACATAGGATACAAAAAAAGTCCAGGAAATCATTATATTTCTAATGTTTTTATGAGTTTTTATCATATTCATCGATTTCATCAAAAATCAAATATTATGTTGTTTACTTAATAACTCGATACCTAATGCATATATCTTCATGAATCTTTTGTCATTTTATACTTTTTGCTTCAGAGAAAAACATAGGATACAAAAAAATCCATGAAATCATTATGTTTCTAATGTTTTCATGAGTATTTATAATATTTCTTGATTTTATCAAAAATCAAATAATATGTTGTTTCTCTTTCTTAATCATTTTGTTCATTTTACTCCATATTAAAAAAAAAAGAAGAACAAATTCGTATAGTTATGAAATTATTTCAAAATTTTATGACCTTTCATAAAATTTTAACAAAACAAATTACATAATTAAGGAAATATTTTTGACACAATATATACAAAAATATAAAATACTTTGTGGCGAATCGAACCATCGAACTTCAGCGTTGTAGACTAACGGGTTACCCACTATGCTATCGAGCATATTTGACTGTTTACACTCTTATTCAAGATACATACATATAGTGCTGTATCACATTGTTTACACATTCCCCCTCTATCCAACCTTTGTCACCTATACACATGTATCTTTACATTATATTATACTAAGCCTGACATTCATTCGTGCATCGAGTCGTGGCACCGAGTGGACGTCGAATTTTCTGTGCAAAAGCAATTTTTAACAATCGTTGGGTTTTACTTTGTTATTCTCCATAATTCATTGTATTCTGTACATTCTATAAATCGGTAAGTAAAACATATTGTTAGTTACATATTGAATATTATTTCATTCATGTAATATTTGATTTACGTAGATTACATGCACTGAGGACGTTTCCATAGCCATCACAAAATAATGGAAGTAGGCAAGAAAATGCTGGTGGAACCATAGGCAAGATATAACTGTACCGTACTCAATAGGACCATAAAAACTAAAACAAAACTATAACTGAACTCAAGAATACTTCAATACTGCCACAACACATTTATGTTTTGAATCCACTGATTAATCATTATAGAAAGCCGTCAAGAAGCTAAAAGGATTCAGCAAACTATTCCACCAGTCTTGCCCCGAAACAATACCTGAGCACAAATAACCAAGAGAAAGGAACTTCCTTTCCTTAAAAATGGCTTCCAACCTTTTGCTGAAAAATTTTCAAAAATGGTATTATCAGTTCTTTGTGGAATGCCAGGACCATTAGGTACAGAAACTGCATATTAACAAGGTGTCCTGGATCAATGGACACCAGGAACTCATAAAGAGTTATGTCTTCTGGAGGCTGTAAATCTTTAATTTGAATTGCTGTATTGTGTAGAATGCTGTAGCAACTATAATTGTTAAAGGTTAGGTCTATTTATAGGCACACTCAATTTCGTAAAACTGGAAATGGCTGTTTCCACACTCATACTATCTTTTACCATATTTCTTGTTACAATATATAAATGAGTTGCTATAGTTTTCTTCACCAGCTGTAGAAGAACTGAAGAAAAGAGTTATTGGTTTTTAAGAGGATAGTCATTTTCTCATTGTAGAACTGTGTCTTTCACATTCTTCAAAAATATCTGCTTATGGTAGCACAGGTTATTAAAATTGTGCTCCCTTGCACTGAACCAGTTGATCATACCACATGTCTCTCTAATAAACATTCTGAATCACATGTATGGTTTGTAAATTTGTAGAAAAATATCCCTTTCTATTTGTAAAGCATTCACTCATATGTCCCCTGGGAGATGGGATATGTGTGTACAGTCAAGTGCTCCAACAACTCCAGGGAATTGGCCAACTTAATAGAACTTGGTATTAACTGAAGAAAATTTTTCTTTTGCAGGGAACTACATACTTTTGTTTAAGTGAAGCAATACCAGTCAAAACTTTACTTATGCATCTGCTTACAGCAGTGGCGTGCAGTCAAGGGAAGCAAGTGAAGCACTGCTTCACTAATGACCGACGAGACACTAACTGCAGTTATTGTTTAGATTAGATGTTAATATTTAATTGAATCTAATTTTAAATGACCAAAATAAAAATTCACTGGATTTATCTAATGTGACTAAGTAGACTGACTTTATACACTGTCACTGCTACAGTAGGTGAAGCAGGTTCGTCACAGCTTGAGATAGCCCTGTGTAGAAAGATGCATGCACATGTAGAGCGAGATAGAAAACCACCACTGCCATGGTAGCGAACTGAAGCTAGCTTGAGTTGAGTTGGACTGCATGATGTTGAGTTTGCTGGTATCGTGTTACGTTTTATATAGTACCATGTTTAAACCATATGCATTATCCATTTTTAACATTTGATGTTATAGTCATACCTTATTAAATAGTGCATTTACGTTTTATTTATGTTGCATTCAAACAATATACATTATATTTGAAGTTATAGTTATATACTTTAGAATAGTTTCAGTGTTGGTTTCAATATTTTCTACAATGTCAGTTTGTATAATAAAAAACTATTTCACAAAGTCTTTTTCTTCCTGGATATTTAACGAAAAAACTGACATAATAAAAACTGGTAGGCTGACCCTGGATATTTCAAAAACCCAACAAATGTACAGAGCTGGTAGAGCTGATTTGAATGCGGAATTTTGCTGGTACTGTTTGTTGTTTGGAAATGACAGGAACAATAGCTGAGCCAATACTTGATTCAAACATTTAGAAAACCTAGTTAAATCTATTGCTGGCCATGAAATTACTGTGAATTATCTTCGTTCATCATTGTGTTTTACTGCCGTCGATCAGAGTAGAATAGAAACTGCTTTAGACCCCCAATTTAAATCAGATATATCGGCTCACAAGCAGAAGGTTCGATGTAATAGAGACATTCTTACAAGATTAATTAATGCTCTCTGTTTGCTAGATAAACAAGAATTACATTTTGGGAACACGATAAAATGAAAAAGTTAGTTAATCGAGGCAATTACGTATGACTTCTAAAGCACCAGCCAAATATGCCCTTTTTGCGGATAGTATGGAAACATCTACTGTATTCAGGGGATTATCTAATTGAATGAAAAATGATCTCATTGAAGCGGTTAGCTCAGCTCCTTCAGTGGGTACAAAAAATGAAATAAAGATGAAAACTTTGTAGCTGTATTAGTCAATGAAATGTTTCAAATAAAACACAGTTATCTGCAGTTTTGCATTATCGGTATGCTTGTGATGGAAAAGTAAAATAGAGAGTTTTAGAATTTACTGATGCAAGTTGTGATTGACATGTTCAGGCTATTACAGAGCTCATTCGCCAGTTGCTGATCATTTGAATTTGCAGTGAAAAACTAGTCGCTTAAGCGTATGATGAAGCAGCAAAAATGGCAGGAAATTTAAACGAAGTACAGACCGAAGTACGGTATCGCATATACCTCAGCTTCACCAAAATTTTTACCCACCGCATGCCATTGGCTTACAGTTATTTTTGAAGAACAATCAATATCTTCAATTACAATTTGGAAATGGCCTGTTGTGTAAAAGTATAGAGCCATAAAAATTGTTGAATGGTGTGAATAGGTTGTTTCTAGTCATTGGATATTCCAGACTGACAGCTAACAAAAGTGGATTGGAATAAAAGTAAACATGACTCAGTATGGTCCTCCTTTTCTTCTTTAACTATCTGTAAAAAAATACCAATTAAGCAATAAGCAGCTTTTAATCACCCAAAGGAGAAGTTCAGTGACAAAACTGCATCCAAAAACCAAAGGAAAATTGAAAAGTGTTTACTAGCCATATGTTTACCACATTCTTTTGTTCTTTTTTTATTGTATGTTTTTATTCATTGTGGAACACCAGACTAGTGTTGTATCGTGAAGAAAAAGAAACAATAACTAGATTTAACAAGCTGATAAAAAGAGGATAATAAAAAATATACAAACGTTTCTCCATATACACTTCTGATTTCATATTATAATTATCTTGTTGATTCATCCTCTTCGTTCACTTTATAAATATTACTATATATATAAACTTTCACAATTGAACTTACTTTCATTTATCTTTCCCAAACGTTTCGAGGTGGGATTAAATACTCCACTGAGGAAGAGGAACATCACCTCGAAACGTTTGAGAAAGATAAATGAAAGTAAGTTCAATTGTGAAAGTTTAAATATATAATAATTTTCATATTATATTTGACATCCTTAATAACAGGAAACAAAATACTAGTATTATTGTTTTTCCACTTTATCTCTTGGATTTATTTGTCCATGACATGTCCGTTACTTAACTAAATATCACTATTGTTTGACGACTCGGAACACTAAGTTTTTTATAAGTAAAATCGTAAAGATTTACCTTACAGCCTAAACCGGCTTTCACCTTTAGAAGGCTTCATCAGAGGCTGCCGTAGGTAGCGCTGTCCGTCTTGTTGTTGGCGACGGGATAGTTTTTCGAAAGATCGAAACTGTGTGTGTGTGGTGAGATGTGTTCGAATAATGCGTGCGATTTGAATTGTGTCTGTTCGTTTAGGATGTCGTTTTTATTTGTTTTTGTGTGTTTGTATATTTCTAATTGTTCTAGAGTGTCTAGTTTTCGGCCTTTTGTGTGTACGTGTAGAATGTTCATGTTATTGTTGATGTTTTTATATGTGTGGTTTGCTTCAATGAGGTGGTTTGCAAAGGTGGATTCTGTAGTGGTGTAGAGTGCCTTTGTGTGTTCAATGTATCTAGCAGAATCTAATGGTTATGACAGAACAATAGTCAGTAAACTCCTACACAAAACACAAAACAAACAACAGACAAAGACAGAAAACAACAAATTCATAACACTAACATACATCAACAAACAAACTGAAAAAATTGCCCACAAATTCAAAAAAGCAGGATACCGAATCGCTTACAAAACTAGTAACAAAACAGAACACACACTATCAAAACGCACGCACAAAACACAAAACAAATTCGATCTACCTGGTGTATACAAGCTAAATTGCTCAAATTGCAATAAATTCTACATAGGCCAGACAGGACGTAGCTTAAAACAGAGATACATTGAACACACAAAGGCACTCCACACCACTACAGAATCCACCTTTGCAAACCACCTCATTGAAGCAAACCACACATATAAAAACATCGACAATAACATGAACATTCTACACGTACACACAAAAGGCCGAAAACTAGATACTCTAGAACAATTAGAAATATACAAACACACAAAAACAAATAAAAACGACATCCTAAACGAACAGACACAATTCAAATCGCACGCATTATTCGAACACATCTCACCACACACATACAGTTTCGATCTTTCGAAAAACTATCCCGTCGCCAACAACAAGACGGACAGCGCTACCTACGGCAGCCTCTGATGAAGCCTTCTAAAGGTGAAAGCCGGTTTAGGCTGTAAGGTAAATCTTTACGATTTTACTTATAAAAAACTTAGTGTTCCGAGTCGTCAAACAATAGTGATATTTACCACTTTATCTGTCCTTGCTGAACAGACAGAAAGTGGGCATGGGGAAATTAATTACTACCTCACCCAATTTCTCACTGTGTAGCCTATAGCTAGGTACTTTAATGCTTATCTTCATAGCATAGGAAAAGTCTTGGATTTCGTTGTCCATGACGTGTCCGTTACTTAACTAAATATCACTATAATATTGACGACTCGGAGCACTAAGTTTTTTATAAGTAAAAACGTAAAGTTTTACCTTACAGCCTAAACCGGCTTTCACCTATAGAAGGCTTCATCAGAGGCTGTCGTTAGTAGCGCTGTTCGTCTTGTTGTTGGTGACGAGATAGTTTTTCGAAAGATCGAAGCTGTGTGTGTATGTGTGGTGAGGTGTGTTCGAATAATGCGTGCGATTTGAATTATGTCTGTTCGTTTAGGATGTCGTTTTTATTTGTTTTTGTGTGTTTGTATATTTCTAATTGTTCTAGAGTGTCTAGTTTTCGGCCTTTTGTGTGTACGTGTAGTATGTTCATGTTATTGTCGATGTTTTTATATGTGTGGTTTGCTTCAATGAGGTGGTTTGCGAAGGTAGATTCTGTAGTGGTGTGGAGTGCTTTTGTGTGTTCAATGTATCTCTGTTTGAAGCTACGTCCTGTCTGGCCTATGTAGAATTTATTGCAATTTGAACAATTTAGCTTTTATACACCGGGTAGATCGAATTTGTTTTGTGCTTTGGGCATGCGTTTTGATAGTGTGTGTTCTGTTTTGTTAGTAGTTTTGTAAGCGATTCTGTATCCTGCTTTTTTGAATTTGTGGGCGATTTTTTCTGTTTGTTTGTTGATGTATGTTAGTGTTATGAATTTGTTGTTTTCTGTCTTTGTCTGTTGTTTGTTTTGTGTTTTGTGTAGGAGTTTACTGACTATTGTTATGTCATAACCGTTAGATTCTGCTAGATATTTTATCGTGTTTAGTTCGTCTTTGTAATCTATTTCATCTAAGGGGATGTTGTTAAGTCTAATGTTAGTGTTATGAATTTGTTGTTTTCTGTCTTTGTCTGTTGTTTGTTTTGTGTTTTGTGTAGGAGTTTACTGACTATTGTTCTGTCATAACCGTTAGATTCTGCTAGATATTTTATCGTGTTTAGTTCGTCTTTGTAGTCTATTTCATCTAACAACTTAATAGACTTAACAACATCCCCTTAGATGAAATAGACTACAAAGACGAACTAAACACGATAAAATATCTAGCAGAATCTAACGGTTATGACAGAACAACAGTCAGTAAACTCCTACACAAAACACAAAACAGACAAAGACAGAAAACAACAAATTCATAACACTAACATACATCAACAAACAAACAGAAAAAATCGCCCACAAATTCAAAAAAGCAGGATACAGAATCGCTTTCAAAACTACTAACAAAACAGAACACACACTATCAAAACGCATGCCCAAAGCACAAAACAAATTCGATCTACCCGGTGTATATAAGCTAAATTGTTCAAATTGCAATAAATTCTACATAGGCCAGACAGGACGTAGCTTCAAACAGAGATACATTGAACACACAAAAGCACTCCACACCACTACAGAATCTACCTTCGCAAACCACCTCATTGAAGCAAACCACACATATAAAAACATTGACAATAACATGAACATACTACACGTACACACAAAAGGCCGAAAACTAGACACTCTAGAACAATTAGAAATATACAAACACACAAAAACAAATAAAAACGACATCCTAAACGAACAGACACAATTCAAATCGCACGCATTATTCGAACACATCTCACCACACACATACAGTTTCGATCTTTCGAAAAACTATCTCGTCACCAACAACAAGACGAACAGCGCTACTAGCGACAGCCTCTGATGAAGCCTTCTATAGGTGAAAGCCGGTTTAGGCTGTAAGGTAAAACTTTACGTTTTTACTTATAAAAAACTTAGTGTTCCGAGTCGTCAATATTATAGTGATATTTAGATAGGAAAAGTGTTGAGCCATAGCCGGCTCTAGTGTCTGGTGCCATGGCTGAGCTTAATCCTACCAGCATGGCGACACTCCCCCTGTGAACAACTCCTTTTCACACTTCTTTTAAGTGTAACTGGTGAATGACACAGAGGCAACATATCATAACGGAGATGGGAAAAATAACGCCCGAAGAGAGTTCGGTCCGAGGTGGAGTTATGTCTAATGTGTGGGGGAATTTTTAAGAATAGAAAAAAATTCTAAAAGGCAGCGGCTGACCAGTCCCTTGGTGCGTTTTTCTTCCTTAAAAAAAAAAGGAATAAAATACCAGTATTATTATTTTTTTTACATTTCATCTAAAGTACACAAATATTTATTTGACTCTGAAAAACACGATTCAGTTTACATTTTTTAATACTATTTTTCAACTGACTGTGCTTACTAAATATATAAATTAAGTCTGCTAAGTCAGATGAAAAAGTGTGAATTCACGATAAAGTGTAAAAGACCTCACATAATATGACCAAACTTGCACGGATTACGTCCGAAAATAGTAAAATCTAGTAGTTCACATACATGTATTATAAATACATGTTTGATTCCAAAGGTCGCAAATGATTCGTAGCATGGCGGGATCGATACATTTGGATGTCTGAATTTCGTGTGTACGTTGTACGTTGTTAGGTTATGGTTTTATGTTTGTTGAATTACATTCTCTACTGCTAATTATTAGTTGGAAAAAATATACGCTACGATGGTGGACAATATTCATGGAACATTTATTTCTCAGAAAGTGAATAAAGTCAGATGGAAGCCAGAAGGGAATTTAGACAGTGAAACCTTCCTTACCGGTAGTTGGGATAATGAGGTGAGTTTCTTATTGTTTTTATTGTCTGTATTTCATCAACGTTCACAAGTATAGGTAACAACAATATCGTTTACTATTTTTGAAATATTTTGCCTTGCCTTGACTGGCATGTTTAGCGTCTTTTCGTGACCCTTGTATTTGTGTTGTAAAAGACTTTGTTAAACCGATATGTTCAAACGTGTATGTGTTAGAATTGTAGATTTAATGTAGGCCTGTTAATCTAGCATGTGTTTCTAGACTACGAAACTCGCGCCCTATGTTTATCGGGCGGGGGGTGCTTATCAAAAAGGTATTAGGTGCTACTTGGCACCGAGATGTTATCGAATTTGCAAAAACCGCGGTTTTTATATTTGTGAGTGCACTACAGGCCTAATCAAGGCGCGGCCATGAAAAATTGCGATTTTAATTAAAACGTTGCGAAAAAATTACATTTTTCAAGAACTAAATGGCAACAATACTGGATTAAATAAAAAAAAGAAACTACCTTTCAGGACATATTAAATTTTAATTTTATTCAAAACAAATGCATGTACAATATTTGCATACATATTTTAAGCGAATTATTTAGTACCTACACAAATAATTGTACCGGTATTTATAACATTATAATTGTAATAACAAAAATAGCTCAATAAGATGTAGTTCTGTTCCTTCATGGATTTCCATACCTGCATACTTTGACCTTATTTGTACATATATGGTGAAAGTAAACCCCCACACAAAAGAATAAGGTTTGTAGTGTATACCCTACTGGATATAGCCTACATCTTAAGTTATATAATGTCATAAACAAGATAGATGTACATGGGTCTCTTATGTAAGAGAATCCTACATGTGATTTGAAAAATTCTGAATTTATTTATTAAGTAAATAGTGAGTGTACCATTTGTTCTATTATGTTTATAATTATAAAAAAATATAATTAAATGGTGAGTAAATAAATATGTTCATTTTTTTAATTCTTTGTTGTATGTGTCCATGTAAATGAATATTCATGTAGATATTTCTTTTAGTGGATAGTGTATTATATTATGTTCTGAATAGTTTACATTTTTCTATAGACAGTTGCATGTTTTCAGGTAAATGAACTGACATTATGGATGTACCCACCAGTGAGTGAAGAAGAAGATTTAGATCTTTATCCATGTCTTGTTCATACACACCAACATGAAGGCAATATTACAGAAATTAAGGCAGGTCCAGTTTACATTTTATTATTCTGTTCTGTGTAGTTTGTTAATATAGAGTGTAGGTGCAACTTCTCTGCATATGTCAGTATTATATGTGGGTTTGTTGATTCTCTCACAGGTTTGTAGGGCCTAATAGTTGAGTTAACAAGTACTGTATGATTACTACGTAGATGTTTATTAGACAGTAATTCTGTTTTTTGGTTATGCTCAAGAATACTCTACGTGTGTGGCTTTTAATCTTATCGTTCGAGCCCTAATTTCTAAGCAAAATGCTTATTTTTTTCAACGCTTCTATACATAAGCAGAAATGTTATACTTCGTAATACACATCCTGACCAGTAACTATATTTGATGGTGTTTATAAATCCTTATTGCAGGGTAAAAAGATTTTGCTTGCTATATTTTTTTTAATATTTTAAATTAACATAGCATATTGTAGTCTAACTGTCATATTAAAAGTGCATATTTCACTCCTAACCATCATTATCACTGATTCCTTTTTTATCAGCTAATAAAATAATAACTTCAGTCAAATGCATAAAAAATCAAAGCTAGAATTTGAATGCAAATCGGGGAAGTCCCAAGGTATTGTGAAATAACACTACGCAGTTAACATTAGAAGAAAATCTTGGGGATTCCCTGCCGAACTGCGTCTGAGATTAATCAGTCTAATCGGGGATCGGTATCTTGTCATGTGGTTGGTGAATCTCTGAGTCTTCAAGTCGTTAACTCACCCAGTTGCAATGCGTCAGTCATGTCTTGTGCATTGTTACAATAAGCAGAATGTGATTGGTGCTATAGTTGAGTTGAACAATGCCTCCCATAGAAGCGTCACAGTCAGCACGTAAATATATAAATTGTAACGTGACGAATTTTGAGGGATTTTTATTTTATTAATTTTTGGGGATTTATTAAAAATATTTTGAATTCATTGTCCATCTGTGTGGCCAGTCCACGTGTTTGAATAAAGCATTGCGCTAACCAAGGAACAATCCGCAGTAACAGTTGTGTAACCTTTACAAAAGAATGTGCTCGGCGCCAATTCTAAGAACTGTACATTTGTGTGACGTCCGCGCCCAAACGCACCACCCCAGCATGCGCGCAGACGACGCCACAGTAGTAAAAAAACTCAAAATGGCTTAGAGACGAAAGTTTGGATGCACATGGTCTCAAAACGACGGATGTAAGTCTAAGCCCAACCTCTTTTGTGACGTCAACCAGTGCTGACCAAATGTCATCCACGTCAAACACACAAAAAACTACGTGTGTTGAATGGGACACAACAGTGGCGATGAAATAGAAAGCATTGCTTTCCACCTTGTGAGACCGCAATCTAGTTGATAGTAAGCGTAGAGACGCTCTTCCCAGTTCGCCTACAGACAGTGCCTCAACAGGTACTTGCCCTAAGGGGCTCTTTCCAAATTTACAAGTTTCAAGTAAAAAGTGAGTTTCAGTTAACAGGAATGTGACAGTGGTGTTAGTGTTCAACTAAAAGACATCCAAATCTATTTTTTTGGACATCTACGAAGTTGTAAATGAGTGGCCACGAGTTCGAGAGGTCACCACGTTGCCGGCTGGGGTATTATGTAATGTGTTAAATAAATAATAATGGTGAGGGGGTAAATTAGTGTGAATGTGCGGGTGTTAAAGCAGGCTGGGCTGTCTGTATTAAGGTAATTAAGGTAAGATGGTAATATAAGATAGAATAGTAATTGTATCAATCATGTAGCGAATAGCGGGGAACCATTATACTTACATTTCATTTCAAATTTTGACGAAATAGTCTAACAAAAGTTTTTTTCCTCTAAAGTAAAGAAATAAAATCATAATTCTCTTCAAAAATGAGTTGAGTAAGTAATTCAATTAACCCGTAAACCACGTTTGCATCCTAGTTGTTCGTGTGACGTAACTCTGGCTGTAGCAAAAGGGATTTTTAAGGTGAGTTGAATAAATAAAATTATGTATTTGTATTTATAATAGATAAAAAACTTAACAAAATAAGTTTGGAAATAATATTTTTAGTGAGGTCGGCAAATTGTTATTTTATTCGGTGTGTGAATAGAGTGTTTCAGCAAAGAAAAAAAATATAATGTGTAGCATATTAATACAACTCGGCATAAAGACAGAGTTAAGAATAAATCTAAGTTAAATAAGCAATTGATTACAAGCCTGTTCAAACGATACATTTTCCAAAGACTTGTGTTTAGGATTAGTGAGTTCTGACATTCTGTTGTGTTTAACATTAGTGAGTTCCGACATTCCATTGTCGAAATTGAATAATGTGTACTTTCATGGTTTGTTTAGAAAAATACACAAACAAAAGGGTCCCAGGCGAATCTACAGTGCACAGAAAGTAAGTGCCACAGTGTTTTCAAGATGTAATTTGTAATATTTGGGATACACTGAAGCATGAAAAAATATGGATTTCTGTAGATGAAACCACAAATGCATCAGGACAGTGCGTGTGTAATGCTGTAATTGGAGCTATGAAAGCAGGCAGCAGATCGTTGTTTTCTTAATATACAATACTTGACCAAGCAAATCATTCTACTATTGCAGTATTTTTCAATGATTCATTAACTTTCTTGTGGTCAGAAGGTGTATGGCATGACAATGTATTGTCATTTCTCAGTGTTGCTGCTCCATATACTGTTAAAGCGGTAGCTGGATTAAAAGTTTCTTTACCCTAAATTAGTTCACCTTGCTCACCTTACCCTAAACGTGCCGTGCTCATGTTTTAATTGTGTTGGTGAAATTGTTAGAAGCCAGTATAAAGACGTGGATCTTCTTATCTCCAGTGTGAAGACAGTGTTTGTAAAGGCACCAATTAGAATTCAAAAATTTTGTGAACTGCTTCCAACTTTGTACCTCCTCAGCCAGTTTAACTTGATGGGGTTCATGGTTAGAGGGTGAGCACATAGCACATACTGAAGGAACATTTCAGTGAACTGAAAACAGTTTTACATTCCTTCAATGCAGAAGATGTGGCAAGCGTAGCCACAGCCACTGTTTTGCTGAAAACGGCATTCAAGAAAAGATACAGTACATTCATAACCGCTTCTCAAAGTTACCTGGTATTACAACACAGTTGGAAGCTCGAAATAATTCCTTGCAACGTTTTCTCTGATAGAGGAAATTTTAGTTAAATTTTCTTCGGAAACTCACAGTGTTGCTAAAATTGTGTTCGACAAGCTCAGTTGAGTGTTACTAAAAAATCCTGGTTACAAAAGACTGTGTCAAATTTCAAAAATGCTTTCCAGTGAAGAAATAGATACTGATGAAGAATTCACTGAAGAAGAACTGTGTTGCTTTTCACATGCGCCTGCGACATCATGTGACATTGTAAGAACATTTTCAGTTGTAGAAATCATTCTTTAGTGACAGTCGCAGGAGCTTCACTCAAGAAAATCTCAGGATGACTTTCTGTATGTGCTGTAACAGCCATGAATAAGGTAGGATTTCTATGAAACTAATTATTTATTCTGTTTTTGCTTATTTTAGTGCATATATTTTCATTTTTTGTGCATATTTCTATAATTCCAGGCTCTACTTATCATTAATAGTTAAAAGCTGTAGGAACGGTTACAAACAGTAAACATTCAGTTTTAAGTTATAAGTTTATGACTGAAAATATTATACGCTTACACATGTATTTCTTTGTAATTATGTGCCTTGTATCAAAAGATACCACACAATAGCAGTAATATTTTATATTAAATAACATGTTAATAGTACATACTAGTAGCACATCGTGCATACACACACTCATTAGTTTAGAAAGTAAGTATACTTATACTGTATACAGTAAATTTTAATTCCAATTATGTGGTCAGATTATGTATCAGTTTCAGTTTGTTAATTTCTCTTAATCTGAAACAAAGCATATTCTGTTACAGTTCATAGATAACAGTAGGTTTGTGGTGTCATCATCTCTTGGCAGTGTGAAGCTTCTTAGAATTGTTGATCGCACAGAAGCTGCTTCAACGCACTTCTCAGAACTGCGTTCTTGGGACAATATTCACTACTTTATGTAAGATTTTTGTACCTCAGATGCTTTGTTAATGTTTTTGCATCAAGTAATATACAATTTTTTATATATAATATAATCTATATTTGTCAAAGCCCACTCACTGACTCATCACTGTATCTCAACAATGACAAGGCCTAGAAAGATGAAACTTTACATAGATATTCACTAGATACTGTAGATGTGCAATAAGACGGGGTTTGACAAAATTCAAAATTTTAGGGGGGTTTTGGAGGGGTCAAAGTGACCGAATATTCTCATAAGAAATACATGACAGTTAAAACGTGACAACTGTTAGGCAGCTTCTAGATGAGATAGAAACATGAAATTTGTTCTACAAGTTAACTTAACCCTCTTTTAAAGAACACAAAGGTCAAGAAGGTCAAGAACTTCTACGCTTACAGAATAATGGAAAGACAAGGTGAAGAAAGTTACCTATTGCTGTATCGTAGTCTTTTCAACCAGTTTTTGGTTGATATGTATGCCAAGATAGAGAGAGAAAGGCTTAACTTTATAAGATTCAACCAGAGTAAGCTGCGAGCGGAAAACTGTGTTCATCTTAAAGACGCCATGTGTAAGGGGGATGCTAACGTTTCAGATATGGGAAAGAGGGTTGTGTTACCATCCAGTTTTACTGGTGGGCACCGCTATATGCATGAGAGAACTCAGGATGCCATGACATATGTTCGACACTATGGTCGACCTGATTTGTTTATCACATTTACATGTAACCCTAAATGGTCTGAAATTGGAGCTGCCTTAAGAGACAGACAAAAGCCTCAAGACAGACATGACATCATAGCTCGAGTGTTTCATTTGAAAGTTAAAAAACTTATTCATCTTTTAATTAAAGGTTCCATTTTCGGTCAAAGTAGGTGTTACATGTATACTGTGGAGTGGCAGAAGCATGGCTTGCCTCACGCACACATCTTGCTATGGCTGCAGGACAGGATCATGGCCGACCAAACTGACAGTGTCATAAGCGCAGAGGTACCTGACTCTGAAATGGACCCTGAACTTCATGAAATTATTAAGTCGACAATGATTCATGGCCCTTGCGGAAGCTTAAACAGGAACTCGCCCTGCATGGTTAACGGCTCATGCTCCAAAAGATATCCACGTCCCTTATCTAAAGAAACCCAAACTGCTGACGATGGCTACCCCCAGTACCGTCGAAGGTCTCCTGCTGATGGTGGTTTTACAGTCAACATCAATGGAGTAGACCTAGACAGTCGGTGGGTGGTACTGTACAATCCTGTTCTGTCACGTACCTTTTTGGCACATATCAATGTCGAGTTGTGTAACTCTATCAAATCGATAAAGTATATTTGCAAATACGTGAACAAGGGCAGTGATCAAGCAGCTTTTGTGTTGGAAAATGAGTGGGACGAAGTGTCCAAATATGAAGCAGGCCGTTACATAAGTAGTTCCGAAGCGGCATGGCGTATATTTTGCTTCCCAATCCATGAAAGATATCCTCCCGTAATGCATTTGGCTGTACACCTTGAAAATGGCCAGAGAATTTATTTTAATCCCGGAAACGTTCAAGACAAAGTTCAAAATCCACCCAAAACCACTCTACTGGCATTCTTTGAACTATGCAAATCAAACAATTTTGCCAGAACCATAATCTACAGTGAAGTCCCTGCTTACTACACCTGGAAAAACAATAAGTTTAGTCGGCGGAAACAAGGCAAAGCCGTCCCCGGACATCCAGGAGTGAAAAAAGATCAAGTGCTCGGTCGGGTTTATACTGTACACCCTAACAATGCAGAATGTTACTACCTACGTCTTCTCCTTCATGAAGTTAAAGGGCCCACGAGTTTTAATGATCTTAAGAGGGTATCTGGCATAGTTAACTCCACTTATCAGTCTGCCTGCAGAGCGTTGGGTTTACTTCAAGATGACAATCATTGGGATATCACCTTGGAGGAAGCTGCTCTGTCGGAGTCACCACAGAAAATCAGACAACTGTTCGCTGTCATTTTGGTGTTTTGTCAAGCAGCGGATCCCTTAGTGCTGTGGGAGAAACACAGAGACAGTATGTCAGAGGACGTCAAGAGACAGATGGAGTATGAATGTCCGGGCTTAGAGCTTGAACTACGGAACAACATCATTTACAACAAATGCCTACATTCATTAGAAAACTTAGTCTCTTCAATGTCCAATCAATCCCTCCAACAACTCGGTCTTCCTTCTCCAAGTCAAGAGCCCAACAGTTCTGCAGTCAACCGCGAGTACCTGAAAGAACTCTCTTACAACATCTATCTGAATTGGTTGCTGAAAACGTGCCTAAACTGAACGACGAGCAGAAAAATGTCTACAATGAAGTAATTGCGAGCATTAAATCAGAGGCTGGACGACTATTTTTCCTTGACACACCAGGTGGTACAGGGAAAACCTTTTTGATTAATTTAATATTAGCCACGGTAAGACAAGATAGGAAAATTGCTATATCTGTGGCTTCGTCAGGTATAGCAGCAACATTGTTGGATGGAGGGAGGACAGCTCATTCTGCCTTCAAACTGCCTCTCAACTTAAACCACTCTGAGACCCCATTTTGTAACATATCAAAACAAAGCGACACAGTGAAGGTACTTAAGGATTGTAAGTTGATAATTTGGGACGAGTGCACCATGGCTCACAAGGGAGGAATTGAAGCTTTGGATAGAACTCTGCAGGACATTAGAAGCAATAAAAACCTGATGGGTGGAGTCACACTTCTAATGGCCGGAGACTTCAGACAGACTTTACCTGTTGTACCTAGGGGAACTCGAGCAGATGAAGTTAAAGCCTGTCTAAAGAGTTCTGTCCTGTGGCCTAAAGTACAAGTTCGTTCCTTGAGAGTCAACATGCGGGTCCATCTTAAAGGCAGTCGAGTTTTCAAGTTTACTTTTACAGATCGGTAATGGAAATCTACCTGAAGAAAATGGCAAAGTCAATATTACAAAAGACTTATGTGAAGTTGTATGCGACTTGACAACGTTGGCTGAAAAAATTTACCCAGATTTAACTAATTTTTACTTGAAAGATGTATCTTGGCTGAAAGAAAGAGCTATCCTTACTCCAAAGAATGGCACTGCTGCAAATATCAATAACACATTATTGGAAAAACTGCCAACTGAGATTGTCCAGTACCAATCCGTGGACTCTGTGGTGGAAGTAGAAGATGCGGTCCATTACCCAGTAGAGTTCTTGCACACGCTTAATCCTCCAGGCATTCCACCGCACAATCTTTGCCTTAAAGTTGGAGCTCCAATAATGGTGCTACAAAACCTGGTACCGCCTAAGCTTTGTAACGGTACTAGGCTGCAGATTAAATCGTTGCACAACAACGTCATAGAAGCAACAATATTCACTGGATGTGGTCGGGGGAAGCAGTCTTCATTCCATGCATTCCCTTAATTCCATCGGATTACCATTTTCAGTTTAAAAGACTCCAGTTCCCTGTCAAGCTCTGCTTTGCTATGACAATAAATAAATCACAAGGGCAGTCTTTGAAAATGGCCGGTGTTGATCTGAGGGAAGACTACTTCTCCCATGGCCAGTTGTATGTTGCTTGCTCACGAGTTAGCTCTTCTGAGAGTTTAACTATCCTTCAGCCACAGGGTCAAACAAAGAACGTTGTCTACAAGGAAGTTTTATAAGTGCCGTATTTCGTTTCACAAAACGATTTCAGTACACTTAGTATTAGCACCCATTTATGCTTTTAAAAATTTGTAAATATTACATTTATACAATGTGCTTGGTTACCCAAGGTTAAAAAAAAAACCACCGAACCAATGTGTTTATTCAGTAAAAACCGTAGCGAAGCACGGGTATACAGCTAGTATAATGTATAATACAAATATATATATTGTAAAAAAACTTAGATTATGTCGGTTTTAAAATTTACGTTTGTATTTAGTATTCTGTATTGAGTAATAAAAATTAAAGTAATGTTATGAATCGATTAGTAAATTGCAATTTAAAAATAATGAACTCTTTTCTAAAATAATTGCAGTAATAATTAATAAATACTGTTTGATTAGTAATGGTTGATCAATTTAGTGAATAAAGCGTTAATCGCTGGTCGACTGATGAAGGTAGCCGTAGCGTCGATCTGGCAGCGAAACTCCTCTTCTAGGTTAATTGTCGTCAAAGTACGTAATGTTAAGTCTCGTCTGGACAACAAAAATTTATAATAATATACTTTCACGTACCTGATCGTGATACTAGAAGTTCTGAAGTTCACTTATAGTAATTAATAAGCTGCCAAGATGGATTTAATACCAGCTTGCTTTATTGACAAGGTTAGATCACTCCTTGTTTGATAAGGGCGCCACACGGGTTTATTTCGGGAAAATCCCATGAAAAACCAATTAATGAGATTTAATCTTTGATAATTTTCTTTAGAATTTGTATTAATGCTTATTGCTTTTACCGCAATTCAAATCTAACCAAATACAACCTCTATTCAGAGTTATTTTTGTATTCAAAGTTAATTATTAATTCACTCTTTGAAATAAATAGAGTCAAGGTTTATGCTGATAACAAACGGGTTTTATTCTTACCCTTGAGAATAAATTCAAACAATTACAAGCATAATGGATACATTAATATAAAATTGCAATTACTTCGTACTTTTACCCTACGAACTAGCTCAGATAGAACAAATCAACTCTTATGGTTATTACCAGATTAACTTTTAATTAAATATTATTTTATATCTCATGCGTAGGCTCTTTTAAATACAAGAAAGAACTACTTTATGCCTATACAGACGTTAATGACAATATTTACTAATTCGGCCTCTTTTTTTAAAAATCGTACCTATTTCTAGGTTAGCGTTGGTCACGCTGACTTAATTATTAACAAATATTTTTATCACTTAAGACTAATACAAATCTTACGTGGGATTAACAAATCCGCTAAATAAATTTGATCACAGTGTAACAGATAGAAAGTTTTGATGTTTTTGCGTCAGTACAATTTTGTGTTGAAGAATTACAAGTGCACACAGATTAATAAAATGAATTGTCACAATGTTACCTTTTTTATTTTAATCTTATAGATTAAAATTTATTTTAAACACTCCAGTGGTCGGATTATAGTGACCCTGGTTAATTACACGTCACACGAACTAAGAACGGAGAATAATAGTCCTCTTCTAACTAAATTCGGACTAATTTAAATACTGGTTAATAATCTTTCTCTCGTTCTAAATATCGCGCACAAAATGAAAATAATTACTTCACATCGATGCACTTCCTGTTGATAAATTGTTGTGTAGTTATCTGTCTTGAAGAAACGGTTAAATGGATGCACTGTTTACATTATACGCTAAGTTATTAAAAATTTTGGGGTGACGAGCGACACCTTCTCGCTCGAGATGATTGTCAAAAGTGTGTAACGAATTTGCTCTGTCTTTGATTATATACCCCCTCGTTTCACGGGGCTTAGGTGATGAATTCGTTTAATAAGCTAATTTTTGATTGGGTCCGACAGCCGTTACAAAAATGACGCATTGTTTTCCAACCGTCGTTTGACAAACGTCTTTGACAACTTTCGTTGTTGTTGGTGTTAACCAACCAATTTCTCACTTTATAATTACAAATGATGCTAACTCACGCTACGCACTTATTACAGTTGCGATCGCGAGTTTATTACTATCAAATTAAAGAATAATTCATGAGCTTTAATTTGGACTTAACACTGGTTTTAATCGCACTTTCTCTGACATTGCTAATAAATAATGTTCAGAAACATGGTTTCTCACTGTCTTCTGCTAGCGAAGCCAAATACGATTATTACCTATCTATTTATATTTAGTGTTTCACATCGCGTTTTCTTTTAAACGTCTTTGTCGGAACACTCTAACACATTTGTCGTTATACTTAGTATCTATTTATTGAATACAATTATTAAATCTTAGCTTAACTATGGTGATACATTATTATGAAGAATCCTTATTTCCTAATTACATTTTGTTTGGCCTACTCAACTTAATGTTACTCATTAATAATTGAGTGGTGATATTCACTATTACATTTATTTATATTGATTGTTCAGTAAACCTTATGTACACTAGTAGTCCTTTCTACTTATTAATTCACTGACAAACGTTTGTTTAGGCGTAGCCTAGGCATACCTTTAGCATCGGTTTATGCCTTAATAATGGTCATTAGTTACATTTGGTATAATGAGGAAGTTACTTATTCATATAAGGTTTCCTCTTACAAGTATTCTTACTTCTTTATATTACATTTGGGGTTTGCAATGCTAGTTTTAATTTTACATTGTGGCCATAGCTAGTCTTAGTCATAGGCATTGTTATTTACTGGTCATGGTTCATTTATTTTCAGCCAAATGCTGTTGCTGATATTATATTATTCTTGTCATTCTTTAATTAATTTTATAAACATGTGACTTTACATTTATGTCATTGACTGGCTTGTTTGACAGCTTATAGTGAACTTGGCTTGTCCGTTAGTTAGAGTCAGTCATAGTATTTGTTGTAGTGTCATGCAGTGTATTCCTTACTGCTTCTTGTGGTCCTTCTTCTTCTTTCTTCTTCATTGGTCCTTCTCTTCTTTGCTACTTTCATCATAAATTATTCACTTATATTACTTCCGTGTACTTATTTATTCTTTTGGTACACGTTTAGGTTATGTAACATTTTGTTGTGTTACATATACTCCCCTCTCAAAATTGATAATTTGAGAGAAATTTTACATTTGAAGAAATTATCATTTTAGTTTGGTTTTAATATACTATTACTGCTTTTTTTTTTCTCTGCATTGAATTTAATATTCTGTTAGTGTGTTGCACTAGACTGAGTTCTTGGCTAGTGATATATTTTTTAGCTTACTAGTATCTTTCAAGTTTCTTATATTCTAAGTCATTTAGTTATAACACGTCTTATTTCTTAATTTAACAATTTCCTGTCTTACAATAATACATTTTTCTTTATCATTAAACATATCTTTATTCTCGTGATAAACTCTATTGTTCTTTCATTTTTTACCTCACAGTTTTTTATTAATAATCCTTGATATATTACCATTTAATTCCCTAACATTTGTAGTTGGTTCGGAATCAGAGTGGCTCACTGTGGCATACATTCTCCGCCGTTCCTCATTACACATCCTCAGAATCAGAGGAATCCTCATCTCTGTCTGGGACAAAATAAAAATTGCACGTAGCAACAGTTGCACTATCACAACACATAAAATATAACATATCATTCATTTTTCAATAATATAACATATTCAATATAACATTCAAGGTATTAGAGGTTTCATTGGTATCACTTTTCATGCTTTTATACTTTAGCTAACATACTTCTCTTCACAGGTCATTATTTTATTTATAATTTGACATATTGGCTATGCTATTTATTAGCCTTGTTGTTATTTTTCTATACTAGTTTGTAAGTTGTTTTGTTTATCTTAGTATTCTTAAATTACACACTTAGATTGATCATTATACAATTATGCAGTTGTTCTTTAAACATTGAGTTTACAATACTTTACTCTTATTAATAGTTCACAAGCTTTACTCTCATCAATAGTTCACCAGCAATGTTGAGAGTGATTGTTTGTATATATGGTTTTTTAACATTTAGTTCTTTATCTTCCTGGATTCTCAGGGTTTACAATATTCATATGATAAACATTTTTGTTAGATATCATTTGACATATATTGTTGGTATATACAATTAGATATTTTCTTCATCGTTCAATTAACATTCTTGTTCCTCAATAACAGTAGTATTTTGATAATCATTTTTGTTATTTATACATAGATATTTTTTCTTTTTTATACCTGGTTTTCATTTTTCATATATTATTATATGGTATAAAAAATAATCATTCTCGTTAATCGTTTACTTAACATGCTAAACAGTCTTGGTCTATGCGATACAATACATATTTTTTCTTTAGTATCATATGATAAATATTTTTATTTATTACTTAATTAATTATTCCCATTCCTTATTCAATCCATCTCCTTTATTATTCTACACTTTGATGTTCTTCCCCTCTACTCCTTCAAGTGTCTGATAATTCACACTTATTCTGGATGATTATAGTTCTTGTTTTGGTGAGGGGTATACAATATTTGATAATTAAATAACATTTTTCTTTCTCTTCTTTCCTTTATAATAGCCATCTCTCTAATTACTCACTGTGGTGTTCTTCTCCTCTACTCCTTCAAATGATAGTTGTTTAAATCATTTATTCTGGATGATATATATTTTCTATTGTTTTAAAATTAATCACTTGAAGAGTCAGAGTAACATTACATCAAAATTTTACATACATTTTCGTTATACAATATATTTTTGTTTTATACAATACAATAGATATTTTCTCTCTATCATTTGATATGATAAACATTTTTCTTATTATAAAATCATTTAGTTTATAATGAACATTTTTCCATATCATTTAATATGACAAACATGGTTCTTATCTAGTACATAATAGATATTTTTGGTACATATACCTATAATACACATTCTTCTTTATGATACAATATGATAAACATTCTGGTTATATGCAATTAGATACTTTCAATATATTGAATATAATAAATGATTTTCTTGATAATTAATTTAACCTTTTCATGGTAGACACTTTTATGATATTTGATATAATAAACACTCTTGTTAGAATCACAATATGATAACATAATTCATTCCTTTATAATAATAAGTCCATTAATAGTCTATATGTTGGGGTTCTCTTGGGCTTCACCATTCTATTGGGTTCATTATGGGTTAATTACGTTTTCACAGATCCATTTTTTATAGCTGTTTATAGTACGACATTTTTTTTGATATTTAACATCTTACAATACATTTTATAATAAATTTCTTACACGTAATACTTCTTTAAAGATGCTTGGTTTTATATAGTTCTGATGGTTTTTCATTTTCTTTACCTTTTGTAGCTCCTCTCTGTTATCTTTATATCTGTCCTTTTTCTTCAGTGATTGATGGTTTCTAATGTTTAGCCATAGTCCTTCATATTCGGTGTGTTTGTCGGTTGGATCATTTTTACGTTCAGGCTTCTTTCATCCCTTGTCGCGTACCTCACTGTCATTCGGCTCTTCCATTTTGCTGCGATCAAATCTTCAGCTACCTTATGTCCTTTTGTTCTCTCCTCCCCATTATCTTTGTTGCCCAGGTGTCTGGTGTCCTCCTGGTTTTTGTTATAATCACCTCCTGGTGTCTCTCCTAACTCTGGTTTGTTGTCTCCTGCCTTCTGGCTGGAGTTCTCCGTCAACTGGTTCCTTTCCTGCCGCAATTTTCTTATTGCTTGGGCGTATCCTTCGATGATCCGGTCCATCTGTTTCTGGTAGTTTTCCTTCTTCCTGCAATGCATCCTTCTCCTAGGAGTATTTACTCTAAATGCCTCATTGTTTATAACTTTCTCCGTCATAACATAGTCACTGGTATTTAATATTGTTTTAATCGTTCCGTCATCTGGATAATTAATTAAATATTTTAATGGTCGGTTATTCTTTGAAGAATCCACTGACCTTGTCTGATGTATTTCACTTGTTGGCATTTTTAATTTAATCATATTTTTATTTAAGTTTTTATTCACGGTTTTATGATGATTTACTTTTAATATTTTTATGAAGTTCAGTTCATACTTCTTACCGTTAACTCTCGCTCCATGACGAATAATTGGGTTGTCCACGAAATTATCTCCACTCCTGGTCATCTCTAATATTTCCCGTGTAATTCTTGTTTTCTTTGGGCGTATTATTCTTTTTATTTTTGTCTCTTTCTCTCCCGTTTTCTTAATTATCGTGTTCTTCACCTTTTTAACGATGGGTCCTTGGTGCTGAATATTGTCTTCATTCCTGTGGTGTGTATCCTCAGGCACCAGTGCTTTCGAGTCTTCTTCATCCTCGGTTTGTATACCCGTGTCTTCGGATTGTAGACTTAATTCTTCCATGGTTTCATCATTTGGTACTTCTTCTATCGCCGGTTTGCCATCGTCCTTCCTTTCTTCCGTTTTCTTAATTAACGATTCCATCATCTTCTGATTCTCTTCCCGGGATATCCTAAACTCTTCCTTTAATTCCAACATCATTTCTATGAGTTCCATATACTCCGCTGTCGTGAGAGGCATGGTTGATCTCTTATATTTGCCGGGCTTAATATTAATATTAAAAATTTATTCGCTTAATATTCTTACAGCCCCACGTTGGGCGCCAATTTGTAAAAAAACTTAGATTATGTCGGTTTTAAAATTTACGTTTGTATTTAGTATTGAGTATTAAAAATTAAAGTTATGTTATGAATCGATTAGTAAATTGCAATTTAAAAATAATGAACTCTTTTCTAAAATAATTGCAGTAATAATTAATAAATACTGTTTGATTAGTAATGGTTGATCAATTTAGTGAATAAAGCGTTAATCGCTGGTCGACTGATGAAGGTAGCCGTAGTGTCGATCTGGCAGCGAAACTCCTCTTCTAGGTTAATTGTCGTCAAAGTACGTAATGTTAAGTCTCATCTGGACAACAAAAATTTATAATAATATACTTTCACGTACCTGTTCGTGATACTAGAAGTTCTGAAGTTCACTTATAGTAATTAATAAGCTGCCAAGATGGATTTAATACCAGCTTGCTTTATTGACAAGGTTAGATCACTCCTTGTTTGATAAGGGCGCCACACGGGTTTATTTCGGGAAAATCCCATGAAAAACCAATTAATGAGATTTAATCTTTGATAATTTTCTTTAGAATTTGTATTAATGCTTATTGCTTTTACCGCAGTTCAAATCTAACCATATACAACCTCTATTCAAGTTATTTTTGTATTCAAAGTTAATTATTAATTCACTCTTTGAAATAAATAGAGTCAAGGTTTATGCTGATAACAAACGGGTTTTATTCTTACCCTTGAGAATAAATTCAAACAATTACAAGCATAATGGATACATTAATATAAAATTGCAATTACTTCGTACTTTTACCCTATGAACTAGCTCAGATAGAACAAATCAACTCTTATGGTTATTACCAGATTAACTTTTAATTAAATATTATTTTATATCTCATGCGTAGGCTCTTTTAAATACAAGAAAGAACTACTTTATGCCTATACAGACGTTAATGACAATATTTACTAATTCGGCCTCTTTTTTTAAAAATCGTACCTATTTCTAGGTTAGCGTTGGTCACGCTGACTTAATTATTAACAAATATTTTTATCACTTAAGACTAATACAAATCTTACGTGGGATTAACAAATCCGCTAAATAAATTTGATCACAGTGTAACAGATAGAAAGTTTTGATGTTTTGCGTCAGTACAATTTTGTGTTGAAGAATTACAAGTGCACACAGATTAATAAAATGAATTGTCACAATGTTACCTTTTTTATTTTAATCTTATAGATTAAAATTTATTTTAAACACTCCAGTGGTTGGATTATAGAGACCCTGGTTAATTACACGTCACACGAACTAAGAACGGAGAATAATAGTCCTCTTCTAACTAAATTCGGACTAATTTAAATACTGGTTAATAATCTTTCTCTCGTTCTAAATATCGCGCACAAAATGAAAATAATTACTTCACATCAATGCACTTCCTGTTGATAAATTGTTGTGTAGTTATCTGTCTTGAAGAAACGGTTAAATGGATGCACCGTTTACATTATACGCTAAGTTATTAAAAATTTTGGGGTGACGAGCGACACCGTCTCGCTCGAGATGATTGTCAAAAGTGTGTAACGAATTTGCTCTGTCTTTGATTATATACCCCCTCGTTTCACGGGGCTTAGGTGATGAATTCGTTTAATAAGCTAATTTTTGATTGGGTCCGACAGCCGTTACAAAAATGACACATTGTTTTCCAACCGTCGTTTGACAAACGTCTTTGACAACTTTCGTTGTTGTTGGTGTTAACCAACCAATTTCTCACTTTATAATTACAAATGATGCTAACTCACGCTACGCACTTATTACAGTTGCGATCGCGAGTTTGTTACTATCAAATTAAAGAATAATTCATGAGCTTTAATTTGATATGACTTAACACTGGTTTTAATCGCACTTTGTCTGACATTGCTAATAAATAATGTTCAGAAACATGGTTTCTCACTGTCTTCTGCTAGCGAAGCCAAATACGATTATTACCTATCTATTTATATTTAGTGTTTCACATCGCGTTTTCTTTTAAATGTCTTTGTCGGAACACTCTAACACATTTGTCGTTATACTTAATATCTATTTATTGAATACAATTATTAAATCTTAGCTTAACTATGGTGATACATTATTATGAAGAATCCCTATTTCCTAATTACATTTTGTTTGGCCTACTCAACTTAATGTTACTCATTAATAATTGAGTGGTGATATTCACTATTACATTTATTTATATTGATTGTTCAGTAAACCTTATGTACACTAGTAGTCCTTTCTACTTATTAATTCACTGACAAACGTTTGTTTAGACGTAGCCTAGGCATACCTTTAGCATCGGTTTATGCCTTAATAATGGTCATTAGTTACATTTGGTATAATGAGGAAGTTACTTATTCATATAAGGTTTCCACTTACAAGTATTCTTACTTCTTTATATTACATTTGGGGTTTGCAATGCTAGTTTTAATTTTACATTGTGGCCATAGCTAGTCTTAGTCATAGGCATTGTTACTTACTGGTCGTGGTTCATTTATTTTCAGCCAAATGCTGTTGCTGATATTATATTATTCTTGTCATTCTTTAATTAATTTTATAAACATGTGACTTTACATTTATGTCATTGACTGGCTTGTTTGACAGCTTATAGTGAACTTGGCTTGTCCGTTAGTTAGAGGCAGTCATAGTATTTGTTGTAGTGTCATGCAGTGTATTCCTTACTGCTTCTTGTGGTCATTCTTCTTCTTTCTTCTTCGTTGGTCCTTCTCTTCTTTGCTACTTTCATCATAAATTATTCACTTATATTACTTCCGTGTACTTATTTATTCTTTTGGTACACGTCTAGGTTATGTAACATTTTGTTGCGTTACAATATATATATATATATATATATATATATATATATATATATATATTGTAACGCAACAGAAATGCTAGCATCCGTGTTACATAAAAACAAGGTTAACAGAATAATAAACAAGTCAATATCTAACCCCATGATAGAGCAAAGATCTAATAATTACATTTATAATTATAGATAAAGGTAAATAAGGATGCAAGGTAGTATTAACAAGAATAAACGAACCTGTAAGTTAGATAATAGTTGATGATATATGTTTAGTGAAAGGCAAACAAAAAATGAAACAATAATTTACTTTATAGTAATAGCAAATAAGAATTTTGAGTTAAGAGATATTATTTTATGACAACAAATATTATGATAAAGTTTATGTTATATTATACCAAATATGTGTTGAGTTAATGAAAGATAATGAAACAAGATGTATTATTCAATGACTGTTGTAGAACGAAGTGTGAAGCAGCTAATTAACGTTAATAGATTTGAATTTTCTTATATGTGATCCATAGGTCAAGATAAAATTGTTATTAGATATGGAAAAAATAATTGTTTATGTAAATGTTAATAGTTAAGATTTGATTATATGTATGAATTTATGTAAAAGGGGCTATAGATGTTTACCAGTTATAAACACAGGTAGATCCGTTTACAATAAAAGGCCTAACAGCCAAAACCACTATATAACCACTCATAACATAAAGGTTAGGTACATCAATTAATAATAATTAATGAATACGATTTGAAGAGCTAGAAAAAAACATTAAATTAATAATGATATATAATAAAATTTATACAAATTATGATAATGCCATGATATCGATTAATAACGTTTAATATCGAAAGGGTATTAAATATAAAAAAGAAAAAAAAACAGGCTTATATCAAAAAACCAGCAGAATATGTGTAGAAAATAATAAACCAACTATCGGTAAAGTTACATTCCGATAGGATAGCCTTACAAATTGATAAGGAATAGACAAAAAATATATGAAATAAACACTATATTCAAAACATGTGGAAGGAAGAAAAATCATGTGTTGCTAGGGACGACAGGAAAAGAGAAAGTTGTTGATTTGACAATAATTGCTTTGATGATCTGAATGTGATGAGATTAATAAAAAACCAAGAAATATATATTTAAATGGAATATACTAAATTAGTAAATACTATTATAAAATACAAAATACTAATGATAATATTTATGACTCTTGCCAGTATAAATGAACCAAACAAGACAATAGTATGAAATCGCAATAGGAAATAAATAACTGGATTCTACAAGGAAGGACTTGAACTGTCCCATATCCGAAAGGAATTGACGATACATTAAAACAAATAGAAAGAGTCAAAAGTATCACAAATAATAATATACACTACACCAGAATTTATAACCTTTCAAATACACGGAACATCACTAATTGCTTCAACCGAGAGAAGAACGTATCCGGACCCAGGAGTTGCAGAAGAAGCATCAATCGGGCTGTAAATCAATCCAGAGAGCTGTATTTCCGAAGTGGAGAGGACAAGAATTCCATTTTATTAAGCCGAAGAAAGAATATCGTACGGCATAATTGTCCAGAACAGTAAATTTATCAATCAACCGCCTACACGATTTGCTTCGTTCTAGTCTGGTAAATTATTATTATATTAATCATACTAACTACACAACACTTCAAATTTGTAAATCTTGCATTCTTATCTATGTATTTTTAATCTTCCCCACAGTTACAAGAACCTTCACACCCTGAATTAAATTAATTACAAATTAAAACACACTATATAACTGAATTTAAATAAAGGATCGGAATAATCAACAATCGATTCACGCAATCTATAGCCCAAGCATATGTTAGTTAGAACATATCTTATTCAATGTTAAAGAAGTAAACAAATAAAGAACCTTTATATAATTGCAAAATCTTGTTATTTGGAGTATGATTTAATGAGTTGGGAATAAAAAAGTAACTGAATAAGTATAGAATAATTGGTTAACATAAACAGTGAAATAACCTATAAGTTTTGTTGAGCCGATACTACAGTGCTTATAGCGGAATTATCTGACACCAAAGAGAGAGCGTAAAAATACAAAATTAGACATAATTCTCTTCAAGGTATAATAGGGTTGAACGAAATTACAGAATAACGCATTAATTATTTAAGTTTCAGGTACACTAACACTGATATTTTTTAGAGAGCTAAGTTAATATTAATTAATTACATCAATATATCCCACAACTCCAAATATCTCAGATATTTAAATAATTAAGTAAACTAAACGACCTAAGAGAGTAAAACAGGGGAACATACCCGTTCATAGCAACGAATAGGCTTACATTGCGTGACACATTATAAGACGCAAGTCGTCGTCTTATAACAAATTGACGAACCCAACAGTGGGGCTTAACCCAGTAATACCCGTTGTATAACAAATTGGCGCCCAACGTGGGGCTTAAGTTAAGTAACTATAATTACAATAACATTACTTAACCAGAGCAGGCAACTGTGGGAGAATAAACATGCATACCAGAGGTAGATCAAGGATTCGGGCAGGAGAAACGGAGAAGGAAATAGATGAACAAGAACAGGAAATAGAACTAATAACAGATAGTGAAATGGAACAACAGACAGACGAAATAGTGGAAACTGAAATTATTATGGACAAGGAAAGGGAACCAGTTGAAGAAGATGCCCAAGGGGACCAAATAGATAAAACGGGGGTCAGAGAAGCACCAAGTTGGCAGGAATTGATGAAATTTATGGCAGAACAGAACAGACTAACTAACGAAAGTCTGAGGAAAATAAATGAGGAGATCAAGGAGAGTAAGGAAAGCAATAGACAAATGAATGAGGAAAATAAGGAAAACTCAAAGAGACAGGAGGAAAACTCAAAGAGACAGGAGGAGTACTCAAAGAGACTGGAGGAAAAATACGATAAAACCCATGAGGAAATTAAAGAAACCTCAAAACGAATGAACGAAAGGTTAAACCAAATTCACGAAAGGTTAGATAGGAATGATGAGGGTGTAAAACAAATGAAGGAAGACATCCTACAAATACATGAAGAGAATTTAAGGCAGATTAATGAAAAAATTGAGAATCTTCATGTGACCATTAACCAGAAGGTGGACCAAAATAATGAGGAAAGAAAATTAGAAATAGCCAAAACAAATGAAGGGTTAGAAAAAACTAACGAAACAATAGTACAGGTTCGTGAAGAACTACAAAATAAAATTAATGACAAAAATTGAGAGTAAAACATTGGTCGAAGAAATCCAACAGGAAACTGTCGGAAAATATGATTCAATTAAAAACGAAGTACATCAGGTACGGGAGGAGAATAAGGAAGGGATTACGCAAATACAGACAGACATGGGTGAACGACTCGAAAGAGTCTATGGCAATTTAAACAGTATGGAAGGTCAAATTAATACCAGTAAAAATAAAATAGAGGAAATTAGTAGACGTGAATTACAATTACAAGAAGAAGTAGATTCATGGCGGGATAGGACATGCCAACATAGTCATACAAATAACCACGAGAACCGGGAGTCGATTAATTTTCGTAATTACAAGCGCAATCCGATGGAATTTTTAAAGAGATTGGAAGAGGTGATCGCAAGAAATAGAGAAAATCGCTGGAGTATTATACGCAGTATGATTGATGAAACGTTTAAAGATACTTATGATAATTGGTGGACAGCGGTGCGCCCGGATATACTGGACATGACTGAGTTCAAAAAACAGTTTAAAGAGAAATATTGGTCTGAATCGACCCAGAACATGATTAGGAATAATTTGAGTAACGGTCGATACGAAACAAACATAGGCCAGTCTCCTACTTCATACTTTCTAGGAAAAGTATGTATGGCGCGGAACTTAGAGCCCAGAATTCCCGAAGAATGTTTGGTGATACAACTATCCTACCATTACGAGGAAGGGATAAAAAATGCACGTATGTGTAGTCAAATCAAAACGATTCCAGCTATGGCCAAATTCTTGGAGAATTATGAGCACGAGAACCAATACCAAAGAAATAGAACGTTAAATTATAAATATCAGAAGTATAATAATAACGCGCCACCAACCAATTCTCATAATAATGATCACAATCGACCTGCGCAGAACGTTAATGCCAATAGAACCCAAAATGAGCACGCGAATAATAATTCCAGGAACTATAATTATCGTGGCAATAATAATTATAATTACCGCGATAGTCGCAATAATAGAGGAGATGGGGACAGACGACCCAATAATTATAGGCATAACGTCAATTATATCTACTCCAGGCCTCAAGGTAATCAGCGACGGTATTACCCAAGGAGTCACCGATATGACAACCATTATGACCAGTCCCGGCGTAAAGACAACTATCCACCTGAAGGAAATTATAGGATAGCGGAACCTAATACGGAGGATCGCACTGAAACCGTACAAAATCAACACAGTAATCAAAATGAAAATAGAGAAGAGGGGGTAAGCCCTCATTTAAACTAGTAGAGGCAGTGAAAATTAATGAATACCCTTCACTGAACCGTAATCTTGGGGAACAATGACTTATAAACAAAATTAAGAATAATCCAAAACCAATTAAGTACCAAGTGGGTGAGAAAATATTAATAAGAAACAGGGAGCTACCAAGCACTCTAGAGGGAATAACTAAAAAATTATTATTATTATATACTGGGCCATATGTGATAACAAAAAATAATAATAACAATACATATGAATTAATGAACCCTATCACGAAAAGGATTAAGGGAACGTACAACCAAGAGTCCATAAAGAAATATAATGAATAAATTCTAAAATATAATAACAACAACTTATTACCAGTCTTGAAGAGAAAATACTTGGAATTTAAAAAGAATTTGAGTTGAATACTACCACTAAATTCTAAAATACAATAAGAACCACTTATTATCGATTTTGAAGAAAAAACACTTGTAAATAAAAGAGAATTTTTTGAACAATAAAATAAATAGAAAAAAAAATGTGTCATTCAAAATGAAGTAAGTCTGAATTAAAATATAGTTATGAAGAAGGTATTAAGAATAATGAATAAGAAACCCCAAGATTACAGAAGAAAAATAGAATTATTACTAAACGTTTATAAAGAAATAGTGTGAATAATGAATAATGAAATCCCAAGATTACAGAAGAAAGCGAGAATTATTATTAAATGTTTATAAAGAAATAGTGTGAATAATGAATAGTGAAATCCCAAGATTACAGAAGAAAACGAGAATTATTATTAAATGTTTATAAAGAAATAGTGTGAGTAATGAATAATGAAACCCCAAGATTACAGAAGAAAGCGAGAATTATTATTAAATGTTTATAAAGAAATAGTGTGAATAATGAATAACAAACCCCAAGACTACAGAAGAAAGCGAGAATTATTATTAAATGTTTATAAAGAAATAGTGTGAATAATGAATAATGAAACCCCAAGATAAAAGTTTTTACCTCAAATCTACCTATGCAAAATAAAGAAAGAGAAAAATCATATGACCTGAAATACATACCACATTGCCAAATGAAGGAAACGACTTCAGTAAACGATTGAATGTAACCAATGTAATGTTAAAGAAGACAAGAAGAAAGAGTATTTATGAACATAATTCATTGAAAAATAAACAGCCAAAATAATGAAATACGATAAGAAGAAGAATAGTTGGGCTAAGGAATGTATTTAGTCAGAAATACAGTTATAATGATCATCACACAACAACTATTTAGAAAATATTGAGATCAGAGAAAAAACAAATGAAGAAGATATTTAGCATTACAATCACAACAAAAATGATTACAAATAATAACTGTCAAATTTAATATCAAAGAATGTTTAAGGAACTAAAATGGAATCACAAAATATGAAGGATAGTAATGAAGAAATATAAAAGCAACAAAGAAAAAAAAATTTTTCCCAAATATTTATTATTAAATAATTAAATAGATTATTAGGAGATTATTATATTTTATAGCTGACTGTAGATGAATTCCAGCAGTACTATATTAAGATGTGGTGTGGGCAGCAGAGTATGAAGCCAAACAGTGCCTCTCTGAACTGTACCAACGCATGTATTAGGGATTGTTAGGGAAATTAAATATTTAAGGAATATTAGAATAGTTGCAAGAATGACTTCAGTTTCCAAAAGAGTAGGACGAGGAAAACAGAAAGAAATGAGTTGACAGAAGAATAATTGAGAAATACAGTGATTATAGTAATTATAAGTAGAAGAGATGTGAAACTAATGTATCATTGAATATTGTAGCCAACTATCAACAAATAATGTTTACAGAAATTAAAAATGATCAAGAATGTTAATTAAAATGATGAAATGTTATTAAATAAAAAAAAGTATTAATACTAGTCTAATGAAGTTACATTGAAAATCCCATAGTCAACCATTAACAATGAAATGAAGAAAAGGCATGTGAAAAAGACAAGTTTATTTGACCTAAACTTCATTCAGGTAAACTAAACTTTTTTAGGAGGGGGAGCATATGTAACGCAACAGAAATGCTAGCATCCGTGTTACATAAAAACAAGGTTAACAGAATAATAAACAAGTCAATATCTAACCCCATGATAGAGCAAAGATCTAATAATTACATTTATAATTATAGATAAAGGTAAATAAGGATGCAAGGTAGTATTAACAAGAATAAACGAACCTGTAAGTTAGATAACAGTTGATGATATATGTTTAGTGAAAGGCAAACAAAAAATGAAACAATAATTTACTTTATAGTAATAGCAAATAAGAATTTTGAGTTAAGAGATATTATTTTATGACAACAAATATTATGATAAAGTTTATGTTATATTATACCAAATATGTGTTGAGTTAATGAAAGATAATGAAACAAGATGTATTATTCAATGACTGTTGTAGAACGAAGTGTGAAGCAGCTAATTAACGTTAATAGATTTGAATTTTCTTATATGTGATCCATAGGTCAAGATAAAATTGTTATTAGATATGGAAAAAATAATTGTTTATGTAAATGTTAATAGTTAAGATTTGATTATATGTATGAATTTATGTAAAAGGGGCTATAGATGTTTACCAGTTATAAACACAGGTAGATCCGTTTACAATAAAAGGCCTAACAGCCAAAACCACTATATAACCACTCATAACATAAAGGTTAGGTACATCAATTAATAATAATTAATGAATACGATTTGAAGAGCTAGAAAAAAACATTAAATTAATAATGATATATAATAAAATTTATACAAATTATGATAATGCCATGATATCGATTAATAACGTTTAATATCGAAAGGGTATTAAATATAAAAAAGAAAAAAACCAGGCTTATATCAAAAAACCAGCAGAATATGTGTAGAAAATAATAAACCAACTATCGGTAAAGTTACATTCCGATAGGATAGCCTTACAAATTGATAAGGAATAGACAAAAAATATATGAAATAAACACTATATTCAAAACATGTGGAAGGAAGAAAAATCATGTGTTGCTAGGGACGACAGGAAAAGAGAAAGTTGTTGATTTGACAATAATTGCTTTGATGATCTGAATGTGATGAGATTAATAAAAAACCAAGAAATATATATTTAATTGGAATATACTAAATTAGTAAATACTATTATAAAATACAAAATACTAATGATAATATTTATGACTCTTGCCAGTATAAATGAACCAAACAAGACAATAGTATGAAATCGCAATAGGAAATAAATAACTGGATTCTACAAGGAAGGACTTGAACTGTCCCATATCCGAAAGGAATTGACGATACATTAAAACAAATAGAAAGAGTCAAAAGTATCACAAATAATAATATACACTACACCAGAATTTATAACCTTTCAAATACACGGAACATCACTAATTGCTTCAACCGAGAGAAGAACGTATCCGGACCCAGGAGTTGCAGAAGAAGCATCAATCAGGCTGTAAATCAATCCAGAGAGCTGTATTTCCGAAGTGGAGAGGACAAGAATTCCATTTTATTAAGCCGAAGAAAGAATATCGTACGGCATAATTGTCCAGAACAGTAAATTTATCAATCAACCGCCTACACGATTTGCTTCGTTCTAGTCTGGTAAATTATTATTATATTAATCATACTAACTACACAACACTTCAAATTTGTAAATCTTGCATTCTTATCTATGTATTTTTAATCTTCCCCACAGTTACAAGAACCTTCACACCCTGAATTAAATTAATTACAAATTAAAACACACTATATAACTGAATTTAAATAAAGGATCAGAATAATCAACAATCAATTCACGCAATCTATAGCCCAAGCATATGTTAGTTAGAACATATCTTATTCAATGTTAAAGAAGTAAACAAATAAAGAACCTTTATATAATTGCAAAATCTTGTTATTTGGAGTATGATTTAATGAGTTGGGAATAAAAAGTAACTGAATAAGTATAGAATAATTGGTTAACATAAATAGTGAAATAACCTATAAGTTTCGTTGAGCCAATACTACAGCGCTTATAGCGGAATTATCTGACACCAAAGAGAGAGCGTAAAAATACAAAATTAGACATAATTCTCTTCAAGGTATAATAGGGTTGAACGAAATTACAGAATAACGCATTAATTATTTAAGTTTCAGGTACACTAACACTGATATTTTTTAGAGAGCTAAGTTAATATTAATTAATTACATCAATATATCCCACAACTCCAAATATCTCAGATATTTAAATAATTAAGTAAACTAAACGACCTAAGAGAGTAAAACAGGGGAACATACCCGTTCATAGCAACGAATAGGCTTACATTGCGTGACACATTATAAGACGCAAGTCGTCGTATTATAACAATATATATATATATATATATAATACTTTATATTACAAAACAAGAATATGTTATTGTTTTTTCTTTACATTGTTTCAACAGTTTTTTAATTCACACATGCGTTTTTTAATTATAAATTTTTATTGCTTATTTTATCAAGCCCTATTGGTAGTTGTGATAAAATTAATAGTACTAAACACAAGTATTAACTGTATTAACCATAGGTGGTGAAGACTATTTCTTATAATTAATTTGTTGGTATTATGGGAACTATATCAAGAAACAGTGTTTGTATAATACCCATAGAATCGATCTTTAATCAATTAAAACAAGACACATTTATCTGTCTATCCAACAATTTATTATATTTGAAATTACGGTCATTAACACCAGCTTTCTATGCTACAATGGGAATAATACAATAGTTTATTATCTCTTCATACAGTTAATTCTTTACTTCTTGACATTCTTGTCATTAATTAATTAAACATGATTTCAACCAATTCCATAATTTACAAGCTAAATATATATATTGTAATGTGACATAATGAGAGTCCCAAAACAATTAACAAAAATAGTCCGAATAGTAACAAAAAAGTCAGAATAAATGAAATCAAGTATGTAACCATTTAAAATAAAAAGTACAGCACAATAGTGTGACAAATAGTAAACTATGTATTGTAAAAAAATAAGATAAAACTTATGAAAAGTGAAAGAACAAGGGTGATCATTAATCATGCAGATAAGACTGTTAAGATTAATGATCCCTATAATTCTATGAAGTGTGAAAAAAACCAAAATAGTTCAATATTAGAGGCCTAACTCTTATAGGTAATGTGAAATGACAAACATAATAAATGTTAAAGTATGAACCTCTCCCTCTTATGTTCTAATTATATGAATTTAAGTTCTAATGTGTAATTTCTCATGTGAGTTCTTTTAGAAGGACAGACAGGTGTATCTTGAAATAGTATTAATACATGATAATTTTACTGTGGGTACGCATAATTCAATCTACGGTGCGCAGATTGTAAATTTACTTAACTACTTCCAACTTACACACCCAAAATAGTACCTACCTTGGCGATCTTTTCTCGCACCTACCTTATACTTCATCAGCACATAACAGGGTCGCCAGCATATTTGAGGTTAACATATGCAAACCATTTCACTCTGTGCATTAAATAACGCTTGCTTAATTTAAAGACTTTGTTTCCCTTGGCTCAGAAGATTCTAAAGCTCGATTAGGCGAGATTTGGACGCAGTAAACAGACTAGGTTTCAGCGCAATAATTACATTGAACACGTGGTCATGGTGACATAGAAATTTGTTTTTATTTTCATTTTAGAACTTCAACGGGTGTTAGCCCTATTTATCTGGTGATTAGTAAATCACCCAACATTGAACATACAGAGTCATTAATTGAACAAGATTAATTTACTTAAATCTATTAAGGCGAACCAGTACTTCGCTTCCACACTCTCACTCACTCTCTTAAAACCCTCCTTAACTTTGAGATCTCATTATTATGTGAATATAATAATTAGTACTGGGTAAATGGTAATTTACGGTTGTTTGGTTGACCTATTTCTGAAAGTACTTATCTGTAGAAGTTATTCCACATGTGGCGTCATTGTTCTTGCAGTTCAATTTTGTTCCAACACTCACTAAACTGTTAAAACTGTTGATTAATTTTGATGATTACTTTTTATACTCGAAGGGATTTATTTGTCACTGTTTTATATTCATTTTCACACTATTTTGTAGGTCTACTGATTATTTGTCCACAGACTTGGTTCAGCCCCACCGTAAAGCGCTTTTAGGTTCGAACTGACACAATGGCGATTGGTCAGCGTATACTATATGAGCTGGTCACGTGGTTCCTCCCACTCACCGCTTCCCTTCTCATCTGTTGTTCATCGAATGTTCTAGACTTTTGTAAACGCCAAAATTGCGTTTCGTTATTGAAAAACACGTGGTCTCATCATGATATTATCATGATGTCAGTCGGATCATAAATTCCTTACCATATAAGGCTCAGTTTTGTAGTTTTGTGACGGCAATAACTACGTCACACTGGCTGATTCATACCATTCCAATTTCTAAAGCCGTATTTTATTTAGTTTTACATAGATCATAGTATTGCACAATATGTAAATAATTATACCCATTTTGTACTGTTACAATACCCCCTCAATGAGAGGTTTTATGCCCAAGCATAAAAACTCTCATTGACAAAATCTAAAAGGATCAGCTAGGATATGGCGCCATGACCCCCCTTATTATCTTATTAAAACCATGGGTTACTCACCCTCCTGATCCAGTGAGTGTGGCCGCACCTGCATGACTTTACTGGGACTTCCTGCCTTTGGATCCCAACACCATAAAGCCAGACAAGCACTAGACGGCCCCGCCCTGACGCGCTTGTCAGCACAGGGTCGCCACCACAGTGTCACCAGACTCTGAAACAATCAATAAAACATTACTAGATGGCCTTTCACTATTCCAGATCCTGAACTGATTTGGTTTCCTTTTAGCCGTACTGGTTTGCCTTTTTTGAAGTACTGGCTTTTTCTTAACTTCTAAATGTACACATATCATTGTTTAACAGAAATATCCTTAACATAACATAATACATTTTCTCCCAACCATCTAACATCGACATTCTTTTGGAAGTTATAACTCCAACTTCAAAATGATTTACTAATTCCAGTCAGAATTCAAGTAAAAAATAACTTAATATTACTTTTTTCACGTAAACATCTCATTTTATCTCTCAATTTTCTCATCAGTAATTCAGATTACTACTGCCACCTTTATACAACACACATGATTAATACAAAAAATCAAAAATTATTCACTACTACAGATACATAGATAATTAGAAAAATCTACTCCCATACTTCATTACTATCAGTATCATAACAATAATTACCAATTCTATTCTTTTTCTTATTCAATAAGAATTTATTCATTAACAATTTACCATCCTCCTTCCACAGCATTGCTTAATACCTCTCTATACACAATTACATCATACTCAAATAAACACTTTACGTTTCACAACTACTTTAGCTCAAAATAAACATTACCATCATCATGTTAACATGAAACATTTCACCTCTGAATTTGAATAAAAATTACAAACCTTACAACTTCAATGTTCATTCTCTATTGACTCTTTCAATGGTCACTTTGTAACTTCACCTCTGAATTTCTATTCAACACTTTAATCATCACATCTTAATTATTTACCATTTATTATACAAATCAAATCTACACAAATTACTCAAATTTACTACCAAGATTTCTATCTTGTAAATTAATTAAACCATCTCAACTTAGTTTATTCCATTATAAAAATTCATAGTTCCATAAATGTCAGTTATTACTAACAATCAATCCTCATTATCATAATACACTCAGTCAGAATTATTAATATTAAGTACTCAAAATACAATGTACACACAACCAATGTATTCTCCAATACCTTATCATAACAACATAACCTAACACATAAGTACATTTAACACCAATACAAATTTATGTACAATCTACATCACATTAAAGGTCATTGTGTACCAAAACTCATTACATAAGTTAGCCAAGTATTGAAACCATTAGCTAAAATAATTAAATGTTCATTCATTATATATCTAACCTCCATCATAAAAAATTAATCTGATATTATCACAACACATTTCATGTTTTATTGACTTCATTATGTTCTCCTTTTTAATATAATACCCATTTAAATCTGTTATCCGTTATACCATAACAATTCACAGGATCATTCCACATTATTATCTCATAAAACTTGGTAACATTAGGTATGGTCAATTCGCCCTTATAGTCTTTTTTGTCATCACCAGTTAAGTTATGATCTCATCATCATAGTCCTCTACTACTACATCAATTACATCGCAAGGTAAGTGCTTATTATCATCATCTACTGCTGCTCTTATTACGTTACAAGGTAAGTCTTCATTATTAACAATTCTCTCAATTTTTAATCTCTCTACTAACTCTTCATAACCTCTATTAACCTTAAACATCTCTATCTCTCTCTCCCTCTCATAATAATCACTCTCTCAACCCCATTTAACTTTCTCATTCCATGCAGAGGGCAATACTACATCATTAAAACCCATCCTGGCTTTACCAGGGAAACCATAATACATAAAGGGACTATTTGTAGACCATTTGTCTCCCAAATAAAATCTAGAGGAACTTACATCCTCCAACAACACTTGTGAAGCCTTTACTTCACATACAACACAGGGAAAATTTGCCCTCTGCCCCCGATACTCACTTAAACTCACTTCGTACTCTCTCTCAAGCTAATTAACACTTATTATTACCCCCTCACTAACCTCAACTCCCATTATATTCTCCTGATCACTACTATTATTCACTGTATCACTTTTTGATACCCCATTTTCAGCTACATTATTATTATTATTATTATTATTCATTATTTCACCATTATAAATCATCATTATAATGAACACCATTACTTACCTTGTCAAAAAAAAATTAGTGATTTTTTTTAAAGAAGCTGTAGGCTTGCTAGAATACGTACTGTTCAGTGAAAATAGAGTGTTTTGTATTTAAGTACTGTATTTAAGTTTTGTTTTGTATGTAAGTTACGTACTATAGTATAAAACTGAATCGAATTTTTTTAGTAAATCACATAAACAGGTACTGTACGTTATTTCTTATTTTATACCTCTTCTACTACTAATTAATAGAGTATTAAATACAGTATTTTTAACAAGAACATGCAGTAGGCCTCTTGAAGATTCAAATTGGGTTTCAGAATGATTTCTTTTATATTGTCTGCTATCGGTAACCGATAGACACGCAAAAACTCGCGATCAGTTCGTAATGTTCTATAATTCGGACTTTCAGCAATTCGGACTGAGCTTGGTCCGCATTAGTCCGAATTAGCGAAGTTTCACTGTACTTATCTGTAGAAGTTATTCCATATGTGGCGTCATTGTTCTTGCAGTTCAATTTTGTTCCAACACTCACTAAACTGTTAAAACTGTTGATTAATTTTGATGATTACTTTTTATATATTTGTCACTGTTTTATATTCATTTTCACACTATTTTGTAGGTCTACTGATTATTTGTCCGTGGACTTGGTTGAACCCCACCGTACGGCGCTTTTAGGTTGTTCGAACTGGGCAGAATGGTGATTGGTCCAGCGTATACTATATGAGCTGGTCACGTGGTTCCTCCCGCTCACCGCTTCCCTTCTCATCTGTTGTTCATCGAATGTGCTAGACTTTTGTAAACGCCAAAATTGCGTTTCGTTATTGAAAAACACGTGGTCACGTCATGATATTATCGTGACGTCAGTCGGATCATAAATTTCTTACCATATAAGGCTCAGTTTTGTAGTTTTGTGATGGCAATGACTACATCACACTGGCTGATTCATACCATTCCAATTGCTAAAGCCGTATTTTATTTAGTTTTACATAGATTGTATTATTGCACAATATATAAATAATTATACCCATTTTGTACTGTCACAAGATATACTGTGTTCTCATCTAGCCGTCTCCTTAGGTGTTTCTAGTAGATGCTGTTTTGCTCCCAACTTCTCTGACCACCGGAGAGTTTGGATGACTCATGGTGTTGGTTGTTCTCGTAGAGACTGATTCGTAACACATTAATAACTCACTCCATCATTCGTTCTCGTACGTTTGCTGCCTCCTCGGTATATCAGGTTTCTTACGATATTTACTTTAGTATAAACACTGTTCATTAGCTATTACGGTTACTCTCATGACATTAATTTACATTTTGCGAAGTAGTTATTCAGTTTAAATAGTTTAGATATAGTTAGTAACACATGATATAATCGAATTCTCACGAGTCACGAAACTAACACTTGCTAGATTCTCTCGATTTTAACTTCTTAAATTTTACTAACAAACTCTCGGCTCTCACTTTGCCAAAATTTAATACTAAACTCTCTGACACTTACTAATAGGCTCTGTAATAATACGTTACACAAACACAAACTGTTCACTCATGTTGACTGTAAGAAAATTAAAAATAGACTCCCCGCTCGTGCCTAAGTTAAGTGTATATTTTCAACACACATAATTCTCCCACTAGCTTCCTAATTTTCACTTTTCTCAGTTTTAATTGGTCCTTCTCTCTCTTCTTTTAGCAAATTTCACTCTTAGAACTCACCTACCTCCCAAAGCTGTTCTCTGATAGGTAACGTCTGTTTCCCCTTTCTTTCTTACTCTTGGTTCAGTCACCTCTGCTGCAGTATGTCTGATCTCAGAATCGTAAATCTTCCTGGCGTTTTTATATGCCTTTTAGCCAAAACAGCACTTAGTTTCTCCTAGAGTCCCGTTACTTTGTTGTTTTACGATACGTCCATATACAGGCATGTCGACGTTGAAGAATTTCACACTCTATTGTAATAACTTACACTCCTAGTTTCTCGCCATTCATCAATGTCATTGCAACCGTCGACACAGTTTTTTGTGCGTTATAAATTCGGAGACCTTTTAAAAAGCACAACCTGTGAAGAAGCTTTTTAAAAGTGAAAACCGGTTGTAACAACTCAAATGGTTTGCACTGATTTATAAAATTTTACTACTTTTTATTAACCTTCGGGTTCTCTCCAGGGTTCTATAGACGAAACAGTTGCAGAGTGATTACTTAGGTTTGAGTTGAAAAATAATTACGTTAACACAGTGTTTCTGATTCTAAGAAATTAGTTTTCTTTTATTAAACAAAATTATTTCCCAATTTCTAATTTTACTTTCTTCACATTAACAAATACTTTCTTTCAATCAATTTTTTAATATCCTTGACCTCACAACCCTTCAAAACAAACTTCCAAAAAATATAAAATTTACTTCTTATTAAATGCTATGACAAGATTACTTAAAATAACATTTACTAGTCAACCAGTACTTTGACTCTATAACTATGCACACTCTCATACTCTCTCTCTCTTTCTGCTTTACATTTTTATTTTTCCCTGTTTATTGAGATCTCATAATGGTTGGGGACATCCCCGTATATGAATTTAAATGCTGTTAAGGAGTTTAAATTAAAAATTGTTTATATTGGTACTCAGCCTTCTTGTAGACCTTGTCCAGTTGTTGTCACTTTTTCCACCATACACTCCGAAAGTAGCTTAAAAATGTTTGAAATGTTATTGTTTATGCTCGTTTTAAGTGTTATCTTTGTTATACATTATATTACTGTTTGGTCACCTTCGAAATATTAATTTTGTCGGCCGACGTAACTTGCTCGCAAGCACTGGTTTTTTTATGACCGCGTAGTCTGAAAAATGTTAGTCGACTGCTAATTACTCGCACACTGGTTACTGGAATAGAAAGTCCACTTTTACTTGTTCACACACTGGTTACTGGAACCGCGCGCTCATTTACTGATCCGCGTGGCACTGTATCTCTTTGACGAGTGGGCCAACGATAACTGCAGCTGTTGAAACATCAGCATCCTGATGAAACTGGCTTGTGGCAATTACGTATTTTTCCGTAATTCACAGACAGCACAAGCTGGAGGTAGTTGCGCAATGCGTCTAGACAGACGGACGCTAAGACATAAACACACTGGTCTCTTTCAGTAACATTTTACTCACTTTTGGTAAAAACGAGGTTCCCCTGAGGTGAACTGCTGCTTGCATTACAACATTTTAAAATTATTCAAAATTATTCTTGTCCCTAATCTGTCCCGTTACAATACCCCACCAATGAGAGGTTTTATGCCGAAGCATAAAAACTCTCATTGCCTAAAAACCTAAGAGGAGTAGCTAGGATATGGCGCCACTAACCCCCCTTAATTCCGTATTAAAATCATGGGTAACTTACCCCTCTAGTCCGGTGGCTGTGGCTGCACCTATCCGACTTTACTGGACTTCCCTCTCGAGATCCCAACACCATAAAATCAGACAGGCATGTCACCACAGTATCACCTGACTCTGAAACATTCGATCAAGATATCAACAACTGGTGTTTAATCGCTCCATATCGTCCACCGATTTGTTTCCTCTTAGTTGTACTGGTTTGTCGCTAACAAAGTACTGGTTTCTTATTTAATTTGTTAATATACAAATACATTTGTTCTAAATTTATATACAATTACCTAATACTCAGTTCAACACTTTATGTGTCACCAATAAACATGATACAACATAATAAACATTCCAAATAAACATTACCATCATTACATTAAAATAAATCTTTCACCTTTGAATTTGCATCAAAATTTCAAACAAAACATTACCACCTTAATATTCAATAGTTACCATATGACTTCAACTCTGAGTTTCTATTAAACCTTTCAATCATTTAATTTTACTTGTCTACCATTTATTATCCACTTCAAATCAAAAAATAAATTATGCAAATTTATTACACATTTTCCATCTGTTAAATTAATTAACTCAGCTCCAATTATTTAAATTCATGCTCATCTTTCAAAGCATCACGAGTTACTTTAAGTACACTATCACAACAATTTCAATTCATCCTAGTCAAATTGACTACCAAGATTTCTATCTTTTAAACATTTTACATTGATTTCAAACAACCATGTAACTGGACTATAGGAAATACAATGTCCACATGGCAATATAACCTTACTTTATACTTACATCTGATACATATAAATCCCATATACATTATATACTGGTAATTTTCTCCCCTAACACGACACTATCCCACCAAAATCCTAAATTAATTACATATAAGACACGTGAATAATAACAATATAACCTTACTATATAACACATATTACATATATGACACCAACATTTCACCTTTAAATTTAAATAAAATTTATGAACATTACAATTTTAATCTCAATTGCCCATTAAATAAGCATTTTCCTTGTTTATCTTTCATTATAACGTTTACTCAGACTTCAATTATCATTACATTATTCAATCATCTATTACACAATTCAAAATAAAATAAATTTAAGTTCATTACCAAAATTCACATTTTAAATTAATTTAATTCCTACTCAATTTTAATTTAATTTCTTCTTTTTCTCAAAACAGTTTAAGTTACTCGGATTACATTATTCAAACAAATTAACTCCATTTAATTATATCTTGTATTTATTTTATTTCATAATAAAATTCATTTATGGCAATGATGCATCAAAATAAAATATTATTGTCGTTCCATCATAGCTGTAAACATTAGTCATACAACATACAATGTACATGTCAACAACCTATCAGCTGATGCATTACCAGAATATCAACATAACCTTAACACAATACATTTAACACCAATACAAATTGATTTACAATATTCATCATATAATTTCATTGTTTACCACACCTCATTACATAAGCAAGGCAATTAATTACCATTAGCTCAAATAATTAAATGTTCATCCACTATTTATCTAACCACCATCATCGAAAATTAATCTTATGCCCGCATTACACATTTCATTTTTATTTACATACATTGTATTATTACCATTAATATAATAACCATTTAAATTCTTTTTATTCATTTTACCATAATCATAATCCCCAGGGTTATCCCCAATTATTATTTATCATAAGCCGTGTCTACTTTAGTGTTTTTGGTCCAGTCTCGATTAGGATTTTCTGTCACATTTAAATAGTTTATACTTTCATCGCTATAGCCATCAGTTGTCACTAGTATGCTGATTCTTACAACAGGTTAGTGTTTATCATCATCAGCATCAATATAATCATCGTTTACTATTACACAAGGTGAGTCTTTATTATTTGTAATAATTCTCTCATTTTTTAACTTCTTAATTAATCCTTCATAACTTCTATTAAACTTAAATATCACTACCTCTTTCTCTCTCTTAAAATCGCTTCCACAACCACATCTCACTTTCTCACTCCACTCAGAGGGCAATACCACATTATTATAACACCATCTGGCCTTACCAGATACACACAAACAACTTATTTGACCATTTGCTGACCCATTGTCGCCCAAATGTCCTAGTGAGGATCTCTTATCCTCGTAAACCACTTGTGAAGCTTCTTCTTCACATTTAACCCTAGAAAAATTTGTCCCCAGTTCACACTCTACATTTAAACTCTCTCTCCATTCTCTTTCAAGCTCCATAACACTCACTAACACTCCATAACCCACCTCAACTGATTTTACCCTCTCATACTCATTACCACTATTTACCGTATCATACTTAAATACAGCCTTTTCAGATACTTGGTTAACATCATCATAATTAACCTCATTAACCTTGTTACTCACCTTGTCTACTGGCGCCTGTTTTGCATTTAAACTAACACCATTATTATTCATAATTCTCTCCCCACTAGAATCATCACTTATTTTAACCACATTATTACTCACCTTGTTCTCCGTTACTTCCTTGCTTATATTCTCGTTACACTTACCGATATTTCTTGTAATGTTATCTACATTATCTTGCATTTGTTTTTTAATTGTATTGCACCGTTCATCGATACCACACAGTGAATTAGTTAATTCGTCAAACTTTACATTTATACTATTCTCAAATTTCACATTTTGTTCTTTATATTGTTTTACTTCCTCCTTTAATTCATCAAATTTAATCTCGTTTATGTCAAAACAACTATTTATTTTATTAAAATTTCTTTCACATTCACTTTTTTGTTCCTGGATATCATTCTTTAACTCATTGAACTTACTATCATTAATAGCAAAACGTTTATTGATGTCACTACTTAATGCATCAAATTTATTAAACTGTTCATTAAACTTGGTTTCAAATTTGTTACTTCGTTCATCAAATTTATTACTTAACATTGTGTTTTGTTTTTCTAACATTAATTGTATCATATGCATTATATCGTTATTGTCAGCGTGTTTATTTTGGATAGGCGTTGAATGAATCGTCGCGCCTTTCATTGTTACGGATTCGGTTAGGCTTATTTCATTTACTACCGTTTCGGTTATTATCGTATTTACTTGATTGTCTGTACTAGTGTCAGTTAAGTAAATTCTGTTGACTTCATCACTATTATTTTCCATCTTTACTTATCATATTTACATATACAATTATAATTAAACTTTAAAGTTTTTACCTTAATCCGTCTATGTGACCGCTTAATTTTTCTTCTTTGTCTTCTAACGCGTTTCGGATTGTGTTAATCCATCATCAGAGATTAAAAAATTCGCCGGTTAAGACTTCGTTAAACATTAAAAGTTACACTAAAAGACATTTAAAAAATATAGTCCACAAACAGCGACGTACGCGGATGTGAGTGCGCACTCAATACTGGTTAGCGACGTACTGTCAAGACTGTAACTTTTAATGTTTAACGAAGTCTTAACCGGCGAATTTTTTAATCTCTGATGATGGATTAACACAATCCGAAACGCGTTAGAAGACAAAGAAGAAAAATTAAGCGGTCACATAGACGGATTAAGGTAAAAACTTTAAGTTTAATTATAATAATTGTGACGCGGATACCAATACAATGACTTTAAAATATACAATTATACTTTATCGCTTTCTAACCTACAAAACCGCCCTCACTCCCAAATAATCCATGTCTGCAACTAAAATTAGGTCTAGTTTGTATAAAATAAATCATACAAACTGTCCCAGTTCGGGCGCCATTTGTAACAACTCAAATGCTTTGCACCGACTTATAAAATTTTACTGCTTTTTCTTACTTTCGGGTTCTCTCCAGGGTTCTATAGACGAAACAGTTGCAGAGTGATTACTTAGGTTTGAGTTGCGAAATAATTACGCTAACACAGTTTTTCTGATTCTAACAAATTAGTTTTCTTTTATTAAACAAAAGCTTTTCCCCGTTTATTGAGATCTCATAATGGTCGGGGACATCCCCGTATATGAATTTAAATGCTGTTAAGGAGTTTAAATTAAAAATTGTTTATATTGGTACTCAGCCTTCTTGTTGACCTTGTCCAGTTGTTGTCACTTTTTCCACCATACACTCTGAAAGTAGCTTAAAAATGTTTGAAATGTTATTTTTTACGCTCGTTTTAAGTGTTCCCTTTGTTATACATTATATTACTGTTTGGTCACCTTCGAAATATTAATTTTGTCAGCCGACGTAACTTGCTCGCAAGCACTGGTTTTTTATGACCGCGCGGTCTGAAAAATGTTAGTCGACTGCTAATTACTCGCACACTGGTTACTGGAACCGCGCGCTCATTTACTGACCCGCGTGGCTCTGTATCTCTTTGTCGACTGGGCCAACGATAACTGCAGCTGTTGCCTCCTGATGAAACTGGCTTGTGGCAATTACGTACTTTTCCGTAATTCACAGACAGCACAAGCTGCAGGTAGTTGCGTAATGCGTCTAGACAGACGGAGACTAAGACATAAACACACTGGTCTCTTTCAATAACATTTTACTCACTTTTGTTAAAAACGAGGTTCCCCTGAGGTGGACTGCTGCTTGCATTACAACATTTTAAAATTATTCAAAATTATTCTCGTCCCTAATCTGTCCCGTTACACGGTTCAGGTTGTAAGGTAAAGCTTTTACGTTTTTACCCATAAAAAGTTTTGTATTCCGAGTCATAGTGAAATAATTATATTTAGTTAAGAAACGGACACGTCATGGACAACGGAATCCAAGAATATAAATTATACATCTGATGATGACAGTAAATTAAAAAACTTTAAAACACTATAAAGAAAAAACAATAAAATACTCTCTTGTTGTAAAGTATAAAGTATTATTATTATTTATTAGAAATTAAAAGAACAAGAATAATGTGAGTAAATAAATGTGTGTAATGTCTTATGTTTTTTATGATGTGTCTCTCACTTCAGTGAAATATAGAGTTATGTAAGTTGTTTGTTTTTGTCTAGATTTGAAACCTCTAGTTAGCAAGTTTAAAAATCTACAGAGGTCGATCAGATATAAACGCGACTTTACATTAGTTAAATGAGTTACTTCAGTGCTTGTTAATGTTGACAACAGTGAGCAGTGGGTAGTAGTGCCTAGGTGTGCATAGTGCTACGCACTTGTTTCTAAAGTCGTGTGTTTAATTGTGATAAGGGATGATGTGCTGTGTCCATTCCACAACTTGTAATTATGAACTTTTTAGTATGCAAAGTTGTTAAACCAGCTGAAATTTGGTGCAGATTGCATGTAGAATTCGGCAATGACACACTTTTGAAGGCTCAGGTGTACAAGTGGCATACGTTTTTCTGCAAAGATCGGAAATAAGTTTCTAACGTGACTCATGCACGTTGTCCCAGAAGCACCATTATGCCACAGAAGATTTTGCAAGTTCACAATTTGCACAATTCTGCATCTTATTTATGATGATCGCATGCACATGAGTAAAGTACCGCATTCATAAAAGTACCGCAATAACTTCAGTGAATTATGAAAGCATGCAAATAATTATTAAAAAAACACAAAGTTATGCAATATAACTTCTGAATGCAAAATTTCTGAAAGGCTGTAGCAAAATTTCACGGAAGCTTCTGGAAAACTTTGCATCAGAGGAAGGTTAATTTTTGATGCATGTTCTTACCTCTGATGAATTGTGGGTACACCACTATAGTCCTGAAACCAGGTCAAGTTGGAAGTGGCTTGCAAATGGTGAAACACTCCAATAAAAGCAAAAACATGTTTTTCTTCTGGGAAGGATCTAGTGGCTGTCTTTTGGAAGGCTAAAGGTGTTTTGTTACTTGAACAAAGAACAATGAATATGGCGTCCTACTCTGACCTCTGGGGCAAGGTTAGAAAAGCCTATCAGTTCAAAAGGTGCAAGATTCTGATCCGCAGCATCTTGCTTCCTCATGGTATCGCCTGAGCCCACATTGCTTTTGGTATGTAAGCAGAATTGGAAGAACTTCACTGTACAACTTTGGATCATCCCCTCTGTAACCAAGATTTATCAGCATGTGATTCATTTCATTTGTTTGGACCCCTCAGAAAAGACAAGGCAGCAACAACTTTTCCAGTGCCAGAAAGGGGTGCAAGTGAGTATGTACAAACATGTCCAACAAAAGTTTATGGAGAACGTATTAAAATATCGGTATGGAGAACCATACATGACTTCCATGTTCTAAGATTTATATTTAAAATCATTTACGAAATGAAATATTTCCATAGAAACTACTTCTTTCCACTTATTGCGTCAGCCTTACCCACAGTACTGTGGTCACTAACGTATACCACCACACGTTATCGCACTCGATTTTCACTGATAATGGCAGTCGACGGCACTGCCGAAACGTCTGGGTTTGCAGAAAACATTGGACTACGGCCAAACAGCCTGGGAAGGAATTTTAACAACAAACTACTACTTTGTTGCCGATAGCGTAGTACACATATAAAAATTATCCCGTCCCCCTTCAACTATAATTTTCATTTATAGAAAATTACCCCCATCCCGGTCAACTAGCCTCTTCATTTATAGATATTTCATCTACGTTTCTACAGTGGATTATTAAGATATTCTTATCAGGATACTTTCTTTATCAAAATTAAGTACTTTACTCTTGTTACAACAAAAAATGTTTCAGGTGAACTACCCTTCCCCGTAACTGATCTTCACCAAAATCAAAAGCCCTTGAGTCTTCTACAACTCAGGCACATATATAAAAAATTATTTGATTCTGTGTGAATTTACGGCAGTTATCGTTCGTCATGAAAATATTTCTCTTGTTACAACATAAAATGTTGCAGGTAAACTACCCCTTTCCCTTAACCGATCTTCACCAAAAACAATAGGTTTTGAGAACTCTAGAATTCAGGGCTGGATGCAAAAAATTATTTGATTCTCTTTGAATATGCAGCAGTTATCATTCGTCATAAAAATAAAATTACCCTTTTAAAACATAAAAACATTGCAGGTAAACTACCCTTTTCTTGTAACCGACCTTCACCAAAATCAACAGGCCTTGAGTACTCTATAATTCAGGAAGGTGTGCAAAAAAGTATTTAATTTTTAATTTAAGGTAAATAATTTATTAATTCGTACAAGTGATTTGGTTACCATATTAAACATGAATTTATTTGATTTTGTTTGAATTTACGGTAGTTATCGTTCGTCATAGAAAAAAATTACCCTTGTTAAAACATAAAACATTGCAGGTAAACTACCCCTTTCCCTTAACCGATCTTCACCAAAAACAATAGGTTTTGAGAACTCTATAATTCAGGGCTGGATGCGAAACATTATTTGATTCTGGTTGAAGTTGCAGCTGATATCGTTTGCCATAGAAGAATATCGGTATGGAGAACCATACATGACTTCCATATTCTAAGATTTATATTTAAAATCATTTTCACCCAAACAGCCAGGCTGTGTCTTACCTGCCTTTTTATTGCTGTATTAAATGAAAAATATTATATTACATTAAAATGAAAAAATTATAATTTTATTGCCTGGCAACAAAATTATTTTATTTTTAACAGTTACCATTGTTTCAAAAAGTTTAAATAAATTTTCAAGTACTTTACTCTTGTTAAAACGTAAAAGGTTGCAGGTAAACTACCCCTTCCCCTTAACCGATCTTCACCAAAATCGAAAGTCATTGAGACCTCTACAATTCAGGGACGTATGCAAAACATTATTTGATTCTGTTTGAATTTGCGGCTGTTATCGTTTGCCATAGAAAATACGCTTGATAAAAAAACGTTGCAGGTAAACTACCCCTTCCCCTTAACCGATCTTCACCAAAACAATAGGTCTTGAGTACTCTACAAATCAGGGCTGTATGCAAAACATTATTTGATTCTGTTTGAATTTGCGGCTGTTATCGTTTGCCATAGAAAATACCCTCGTTAAAAAAATGTTGCAGGTAAACTACCCCTTTCCCTCAACCGATCTTCACCAAAAACAATAGGTCTTGAGAACTCTACAATTTAGGGCTGTATGCAAATAATCTTTTGATTCTGTTTGAATTTGCGGCTGTTATCGTTTGCCATAGGAAATACCCTTGTTAAAACATAAAACGTTACAGGTAAACTACCCCTTTCCCTTAACCGATCTTCACCAAAAACAATAGGTCTTGAGTACTCTACAAATCAGGGCTGTATGCAAAACATTATTTGATTCTGTTTGAATTTGCGGCTGTTATCGTTTGCCATAGAAAATACCCTTGTTAAAAAAACGTTGCAGGTAAACTACCCCTTTCCCTCAACCGAACTTCACCAAAAACAATAGGTCTTGACAACTCTACAATTTAGGGCTGTATGCAAATAATCTTTTGATTCTGTTGAATTTGCGGCTGTTATCGTTTGCCATAGGAAATACCCTTGTTAAAACATAAAACGTTACAGGTAAACTACCCCTTTCCCTTAACCGATCTTCACCAAAATCAACAGATCTTGAGAACTCTACAATTCAGGGCTGTATGCGAAACATTATTTGATTCTGTTTGAATTTGCGGCTGTTATCGTTTGCCAAACAAACAAAATTACCCTTGCTAAAAAAAAAAACCGTTGCAGGTAAACTACCCCTTTCCCTCAACCGATCTTCACCAAAAACAATAGGTCGCGAGTACTCTGCAAATCAGGGCTGCATGCAAAAAATTATTTGATTCTGTTTGAATTTGCGGCAGTTATCGTTTGCCATAGAAAAAAAATCTATAGACACACACACAGACAGACAGACAGACACAGACAGACAGACACACACACAGACACTTTTTGGAAAACGACTTTTTTTCATGTTTTGAGTGTAGTAGAATCAGAATCTGCAATAATCTCGAACACGATTTTTTTTGCCATCACCATACTTCCATTCCTTAAGGAATATGGAAATAAAAATTACCCTTGTTAAAACATAAAATGTTGCAGGTAAACTACCCCTTTACCTTAACCGATCTTCACCAAAATCAACAGACATTGAGTTCTCTATAGCTCAGGAAGGTATGCAAAACATTATTTGATTCTGATTGAATTTACGGCAGTTATCATTTGTCTTAGAAAAAATTACCCATTTTAAAATATAAAACGTTGCAGGTAAACTACCCCTTTCCCTAACCCAATCTTCAACAAAAACAATAGGTCTTGAGAACTCTACAATTCAGGGCTGTATGCAAAAAATCATTTGATTCTGTTTGAATTTGCGGCTGTTATCGTTTGCCATAGAAAATACCCTTGTTAAAACAAAAAATGTGGCATGTAAACTACCCCTTCCCCTTAACCGATCTTCACCAAAATCGAAAGTCATTGAGACCTCTACAATTCAGGGACGTATGCAAAACATTATTTGATTCTGTTTGAATTTGCGGCTGTTATCGTTTGCCATAGAAAATACGCTTGATAAAAAAACGTTGCAGGTAAACTACCCCTTCCCCTTAACCGATCTTCACCAAAACAATAGGTCTTGAGTACTCTACAAATCAGGGCTGTATGCAAAACATTATTTGATTCTGTTTGAATTTGCGGCTGTTATCGTTTGCCAAACAAACAAAATTACCCTTGCTAAAAAAAAAACCGTTGCAGGTAAACTACCCCTTTCCCTCAACCGATCTTCACCAAAAACAATAGGTCGCGAGTACTCTGCAAATCAGGGCTGCATGCAAAAAATTATTTGATTCTGTTTGAATTTGCGGCAGTTATCGTTTGCCATAGAAAAAAAATCTACAGACACACACACAGACAGACAGACAGACAGACACACAGACAGACAGACACACACACAGACACTTTTCGGAAAACGACTTTTTTTCATGTTTTGAGTGTAGTAGAATCAGAATCTGCAATAATCTCGAACACGATTTTTTTTGCCATCACCATACTTCCATTCCTTAAGGAATATGGAAATAAAAATTACCCTTGTTAAAACATAAAATGTTGCAGGTAAACTACCCCTTTACCTTAACCGATCTTCACCAAAATCAACAGACATTGAGTTCTCTATAGCTCAGGAAGGTATGCAAAACATTATTTGATTCTGATTGAATTTACGGCAGTTATCATTTGTCTTAGAAAAAATTACCCATTTTAAAATATAAAACGTTGCAGGTAAACTACCCCTTTCCCTAACCCAATCTTCAACAAAAACAATAGGTCTTGAGAACTCTACAATTCAGGGCTGTATGCAAAAAATTATTTGATTCTGTTTGAATTTGCGGCTGTTATCGTTTGCCATAGAAAATACCCTTGTTAAAACAAAAAATGTGGCATGTAAACTACCCCTTTCCCTTAACAGATCTTCACCAAAAACAATAGGTCTTGGGAACTCTACAATTCAGGGCTGTATGCAAAAAATTATTTGATTATGTTTGAATTTGCGGCTGTTATCATTTGCCATAGAAAAAAATCTACAGACACAGACACACACACAGACACTTTTTGAAAAATGACTTTTTCATGTTTTGAGTGTAGTACAATCAGAATCTGCAATAATCTCGAACACGATTTTTTTACTTCCATGTTCCTTAAGGAAATGGAAGTATGGTGATGGAAAAAAAAATCGTGTTCGAGATTATTGCAGATTCTGATTGTACTACACTCAAAACATGAAAAAAAGTCAATTTTTGAAAAGTGTCTGTGTGTGTGTCTGTCTGTAGATTTTTTTCTATGGCAAACGATAACAGCCGCAAATTCAAACAGAATCAAATAATTTTTTGCATACAGCCCTGATTTGTAGAGTACTCAAGACCTATAGTTTTTGGTGAAGATCGGTTAAGGGAAAGGGGTAGTTTACCTGCAACGGTTTTTTTAAAATCAAGGGTAATTTTTTTCAATGGCAAACGATAACAGCTGCAAATTCAAACAGAATCAACTACTCTTTTGCATACAGCCCAGAATTGTAGAGTTCTCAAGACCTATTGTTTTTGGTGAAGATCGGTTAAGGGAAAGGGGTAGTTTACCTGCAACGTTTTATGTTTTAACAAGGGTATTTTCTATGGTAAACGATAACAACCTCAAATTCAAACAGAATCAAACGATTATTTGCATACAGCCCTAAGTTGTAGAGATCTCAAGACCTATTGTTTTTGGTGAAGATCGGTTAAGGGAAAGGGGTAGTTTACCTGCAACGTTGTATGTTTTAACAAGGGTATTTTCTATGGCAAACGATAACAGCCGTAAGTTCAAACAGAATCAAATAATTGTTTGCATGCAGCCCTGATTTGTAGAGTATTCAAGACCTATTGTTTTTGGTGAAGATCGGTTAAGGGAAGGGGGTAGTTTACCTGCAACGGTTTTTTATCGAGGGTAATTTTTTCTATGGTAAATGATAATAGCCGCAAATTAAAACAGAATCAAATAACGTTTTGCATACAGCCCTGAATTGTAGAGTTCTCGAGACCTGTTGGTTTTGGTGAAGATTGGGTAAGGGAATAGGATAGTTTACCTGCAACATTTTATGTTTTAACAAGGGTAATTATTTTTATGACGAACGATAACTGCCGTACATTAAAACAGAATCAACTACTCTTCTGCATACCTTTCTGAATTATACAGAACTAAAGGTCTGTTGATTTTGTTGAAGATCGGTTAAGGGAAAGGAGTAGTTTACCGGCAACGTTTTACGTTTTATCAAGGGTATTTTCTATGGCAAACGACAACAGCCGCAAATTCAAACAGAATCGAATAATTTTTTGCATACAGCCCTGAACTGTAGAGTACTCAAGACCTATTGTTTTTGGTGAAGATCGGTTAAGGGAAAGGAGTAGTTTACCTGCAAGGTTTTTTTATCAGGGGTAATTTTTTTCTGTGGCAAACGATAACAGCCGCAAATTCAAACAGAATCAAATAATGTTTTGCATACAGCCCGGAATAGTAGAGTTCTCAAGACTTGTTGGTTTTGGTGAAGATCGGTTAAGGGAAACGGGTAGTTTACCTGCAACGTTTTTTAACAAGGGTAATTTGTTTCTATGGCAAACGATAACAGCCGCAAATTCAAACAAAATCAAATAATGTTTTGCATACCTTTTTGAATTAAAGAGAACTCAAGGTCTGTTGATTTTGTTGAAGATCGGTTAAGGGAAAGGGGTAGTTTACCTGCAACATTTTATGTTTTAACAAGGGTAATTTTTTATATGACGAACGATAACTGCCGTAAATTCAAACACAATCAACTACATTTTTGCATACCTTTTTGAATTAAAGAGAACTCAAGGTTTGCTGATTATGTTGAAGATCGGTTAAGGGAAAGGGGTAGTTTACCAGCAACATTTTATGTTTTAAGAAGGGAAATTTTTTTTGAGGAAAGATAACTGCCGTAAATTCAAAGAGAATCAAATAATTTTTTGCATACTTTCCTGCATTGTAGAGTACTGAATGTCTATTTATTTTGGTGAAGATCGGTTAAGAGATAGGGGTACTTTACCTGCAACGTTTTATGTTTTAACAAGAGCAAAGTACTTAATTTTTATAAATAAAGTATCCTGATAAGAAGCTCGTAATAATCCATTGTAGAAATGGAGACAAGATATCTATAAATGAAGAGGTTAGGTGAAAGGAGTGTGGGTAATTTTCTATAAATGAAAATTATAGTTGAAGGGAGAGGGGAGAATTTTGTATATGTGTACTACGTTATCGGCAACAAGGAAGTAGTTCTTTGTTAAAATTCCTTCCCGGGCTGTTTAGCGTTAGTCCAATGTTTTCTGAAAAACCAGACTTTTCTGCAGTGCCATCGACTGCCATCATCAATGAAAATCGAGTGCAAAAACGTGAGGTGGTATACGTTAGTGACCATAGTACTGTGGTTAAGGCTGAAGCAATAAGTAGAAAGAAGTAGTTTCTACGGAAATATTTCATTCGAATATGATTTTAAATATAAATCTTAGAACATGGAAGTCATGTATGGTTCTCCATACCGATATTTTGCCATCACCATACTTCCATTTCCTTAAGGAACATGGAAGTAAAAATTACCCTTGTTAAAACATAAAATGTAGCAGGTAAACTACCCCTTTCCCTTAACCGATCTTCACCATAAACAATAGGTTTTCAGAACTCTACAATTCAGGGCTGTATGCGAAACATTATTTGATTCTGTTTGAATTTGCGGCTGTTATCGTTTGCCATAGAAAAAAAATTACCCTTGATAAAAAAACCGTTGCAGGTAAACTACCCCTTTCCCTTAACCAATCTTCACCATAAACAATAGGTTTTGAGAACTCTACAATTCAGGGCTGTATGCGAAACATTATTTGATTCTGTTTGAATTTGCGGCTGGTATCGTTTGCCATAGAAAAAAATCTACAGACACACACACAGACACTTCTCGAAAAATGACTTTTTTCATGTTTTGAGGGTAGTACAATAAGAATCTGCAATCTCGAATCTCTACCACTTTTTTTTTGCCATCACCATACTTCCATTTCTTTATGGAACATGGAAGTAAAAACTGCCAGTGCGATGAGAAAAGTGTATAGATAATACGGTAAGGTATGTAGAAAATAGTTTTGCATTAATTTCCACATACAGAGTGAAGAAGAAAATATCGGTATGGAGAACCATACATGACTTCCATGTTCTAAGATTTATATTTAAAATCATTTTCGAAATGAAATATTACTATAGAAACTATTTCTTTCTACTTACTGCTTCAGCCTTAACCACAGTACTGTGGTCACTAACGTATACCACCTCACGTTATCGCACTCGATTTTTCACTGATGATGGAAGTCGATGGCATTGCCGAAACGTCTGGTTTTGTAGAAAACATTGGACTACGGCCAAACATCCCGGGAAGGAATTTTAACAAAAACTACTTCTTTGTTGCCGATAACGTTGTACAATATATATAAAAAATTGCATAAAATTAATGGCTTGTATAAGTTAATGTTTGATCTCCATTAAGTAGTGCTCAAGTTTCCAAAGTTTTAATATTATGATGTCCGTAATTAAAACATCAGAGCAGGTTTACTGTGTATGAGGGTACACCGTGGACAAAAATTTTCAACATTTCCTATTGAGCGTTGCTTAGAGTAAAGCTGCTAATCTACAGTGTATGTTTCACAGAACAAACACGCGAAAAAGAAGGAGCGCTCCGAAGTCACTCATGGACCCTCAGCATCTTGCAGAGGGTTCATTCCCTAAAGACGAAAAGTCTGTCTATGAATCGTTCCTCTGTAAACACGTGCAGTTACACTGCCCAGCGATCCACAGGAAGCAAGTAGCTATCCACGCTGGACACTTTTTCGGCTTGCACGCGTTATGTTGGTATGGGTTTCGGCACTTACCATTTAAAAAGCGTGTAAATGTAAGGAAATAAACATGAGTGAGGCCAGAAATAACGCGAATTTTGTGTGTGTGTGTGTGTGTGTGTGTGTGTGTGTGTGTTTCCTGCCTTTTTATTACGGTAGTCATAATAATAAAATGGAAACGTAAACATTACATAACTGAGATATGCTTGCCTGCCACGAACGATATATTGTTTTATACATGTATATTAACTCATACATAATTTACATTAACATGAAAAAATTATAATTTTATTGCCTGGCAACAAAACTATTTTATTTTTAACAATTACCATTGTTTCAAAAAGTTTAAATGAATTTTCAAGTACTTTACTGTTGTTAAAACGTAAAAGGTTGCAGGTAAACTACCCCTTCCCCTTAACCGATCTTCACCAAAAACAATAGGTCTTGAGAACTCTACAATTTAGGGCTGTATGCAAATAATCTTTTGATTCTGTTTGAATTTGCGGCTGTTATCGTTTGCCATAGAAAATACCCTTGTTAAAACATAAAACGTTGCAGGTAAACTACCCCTTTCCCTCAACCGATCTTCACCAAAAACAATAGGTCATGAGTACTCTACAAATCAGGGCTGTATGCAAAAAATTATTTGATTATGTTTGAATTTGCGGCTGTTATCATTTGCCATAGAAAAAAATCTACAGACACAGACACACACACAGACACTTTTCGAAAAACGACTTTTTTTCATGTTTTGAGTGTAGTACAATCAGAATCTGCAATAATCTCGAACACGATTTTTTTTGCCATCACCATACTTCCATTTCCTTAAGGAACATGGAAGTAATAGAACAAAAATGTAAGAAATTATTATAATTCAGAACAAAAGCATAAATACCAATGTTTGAGAGAAATCAGTTTAATTCTCCAGACTTTAAAAATCTTTTCGAAATGTTCTGCATGATTGTTTATGGAAAGTGGGGTGACGTATATGATCAAACAAAGCTTTTGTAACAGTGTCATGGTTGTTCTTAACACACTCACATGCATTACAAATTCTGCTCATTAATTTTTCCCTTCACCTTTACTTCATAAACTAGCTCCTTTAAATGGCTCCACAGGTAATAGTCAAGGGAATTTAAATCAGGGCACCTATTAAACCAATTAATTGGTCCTCCTCGATCTATCCATATGCCTGGATAACTTAGATTTAAGAGCTGTCTATCTTCTTGTGAATAATGAGATGGTACACCACTATGTTAATACTTTGACGCCAGACACTTAACATAGTCCTTCGCCCATGCCAGGCCATTTTTGCATATATTTAAAACGCTGTAGCTTCTAGACTATGTGGTAGAAATATATGCTACCTATATTTTTATGAAGCTCTACTGTCTTCTTTAAAATGGAGTATACTGTATGTCATTGTGTGGGTTATTTTCTCTGTAATTGCTTTTCAAAAAAGTGATGTTTTTGGGAGAAAAAAATATTGGCCAAAACACATGTTGTTGCTAGAAACTTACAATTTTATTTTTATTTGTTAGAAATAGATTAAACAAAATATTATATAATGTTCATAATGTATATTGGTTTATAAAGGTGTAGTTTTGTAATTTCTTCATATATTTCATTTGGTGTCAAGAAACGCTTGTCTGACATTTTGACACGTAAGTGGTGTTTAGCCAACTAACACAATAGTTTGCCACGCGCTGTGTTATGTCAACTGTACATACGAAAGTGAATGCATATGTGATCTAGCGGATGGTTTGGGTACTACAAAGCCTGACATTGTTTCAAAACAGTTCCAAGGACAAATGGAATCATGCAACTTGAAACAAAACACATTGAAACTTCAGGACATCAATTGATGTCCATTGGCATGAAAGTGTTAAAAGAACATTTACAATATTTTTTAAAGAGGTATGTCGTCTAACAGGATTGGCAACTGATTTTGTAAAAATTCTTTGTACGCAATACCAGTAAGATGATCTTTAATAGTAAATAATGCAATTAACTGGTCCCAAATTTTACCACACCATACATTTAACGATAACTGGTTTTGAAAGTTTGACTCTGTTATTTCATTTGGATTTTCAGTTGACCACCTGTGACATTTTTCAGATTTTATGTTCTGTTTATAGAAAAAATAGATTCATTAGTAAATAAACAGTATTAACAATATTTCAGTTTTCTTGTATCCATTGGCAAAAGTATAATCTTAACTTACAATCACCAGGTTGAAGATGTTGAACAGTATACAAATAATAAGGATAAAATTCTCTTTCTTTAGTGTTATCCAGACGTTAGTATGAGGTATACCTGTTCAATGTGAAATCCTTCTGGTACTGAGTTGAGGATGCTCTGTATCATTTGAATGATATTTCCTTAGCTATATTTCAATAGAACAAGCAGCTGTTGGAAATGACCTGTTAGTTTGTAAATTATGAAAGAGCAAGGAAAATGTTTTGTGAAGAGATATTCTTCTGATTGGAAGTCTATATTGATAGTAACGTTTTGTGGTCTCCAAATTTCCATTGCTGAAACCGTACATGAAAACAGTATCTGCACACTCATGATTTGAAAATTGCAATGGGATCTTGAAATTATATAAAAAAAAAACTACAAATCCCAGCGTACAGTCTAGTTATGATAAATAATTAATTACTGTATTATAATGTTACGACGGTCTACTCAATCGTCGTAGGTACAGTGGAAACAAAAATACAAGACACCAATTAAGTCACTAATCACACCTTTAATTTTTACAGTTAAACAGTTCGAAATTAACAACACAGTCTCTACAACAAATCAAATGAAAATTGTTCACACACAATAAAATGTCCACTAAAATTAAACAATTGTATACAATTATACCGTCCGATTATAAAACGCAACACTTCACTAATAACTACTTGAACATACACAGTAATAACTCGAACCGCTCTGTAAATATATCGCACTAATACTGAACTGAACGTCGGTGAGTACTGGTATTTATACCGCCCCAAATTACTAGATTATTTGATAGCACCAGTATAGTTATGACGTAATTACTTGCGGCCTTGACACAGTCCGTGCGCCCGAGCGAAGTCTGGCACAGTCTAGATGCATCAACAAGCACGTACACCACACACGTTACATTCCGGATCACTCTGGAACATTCGATAAACACATAGATTGTTCTGTGATGTCGTAACACTTTCCCCTCCTTAGCCTGTTCGTCCCGAACTGGCAACCCGTCTGTGAAGTAGTACTTAGCTAGGCGATCAAGGTAGACGACCTTGAACTTTTGCTGCCCTTCCTGTTGAATCCGATAAACAACATCGTTGATTCTTTTTTTCACAGTGTAGGGTTCTTCCCAGTTAGACTGAAGCTTAGGTGAGTGACCACGACGGCGCTTTGGGTTGAACAACCAGACCTGATCTCCTTCTTGGAAATCCACACTATTGATGCGAATGTCATACCGAGTTTTCATTTTATCACTGGCAATCTTCAGCCGTCCTCTTACCAAGCGATTCATTTCTCGCAGTTGGTTTTCTAATTGCGAGGAATAGTTCTGTGGTTCTTGGGACTGAGTCTCAGGTGATCCGAACATTAAGTCCTCAGGAAGACGAATCTCCCTCCCAAACACCAATTTTGCTGGAGTCATGTCGATTGTGTCATGTACTGATGATCTACACGCCATGAGGAATAGTGGTATACGTTGGTCCCAGTCTGTTTGGTTCTCGTCAACAACCTCTTTTATAACCTCATCTTCAGACACTTTTCCCACGGGCGCTTCTATCAGCTCAGGAACAAGCAAGAGTTTTGTCTCGATACACATAGTTGGTTTTCCAATCACTTCTTTTCTTGTTACACTTATTTGTATTTCCTTTGCTATTCTTCCTCCATTTCCGCTTGCAATAGGGAGAGTTCCTCTTGCCCAGACCTGTTGACTTTCTTCGACTAATGCCACATGGTTAATCGAATGGTTGGTAGACCCTGTCATTTTAGCCATGCAAAGCTTTATCTTCTCTTGGCCAACCTTCACCACATTCTCTCTTAAGTCCACAACGAATCCGTAGGCATTCATAATGTCCATGCCAAGAATCACTTCAGCGACAATGTCTGCAACGAGCATTTGGTGGCTAAACTCGAGAAGACCCAGGCGTACACATACGTCTACCTTTCCTAGCACCTTGATGGGGCTTCCAGTCACAGTCTGTATTGTACAAAAGCTAATTAGAGGCTGGTGGTTGCTGACTAAGTCAGGGCGCACAATGGACACTGTTGTGCCTGTGTCAACTGTAAATGATGTTGGTTTACCTTCCGCAAATCCATTAACTATCAAGTTTCCACTGGTCTTATGTAGCGTGGAAACTGTGTGCTGTTCTGGGGCTTTACTTCTCCAATTGGTGCGATCACTCTCTTCTCTCGGTATCTTCTTCTCCCAACAGTCTACCTGTAGATGACCACGTTTTCCACAGTTGTAACATTTCGGTCTTCTGTCTTTTTCAAATCGTTGCGACTCTCTTGAACTTTTGAATTGTTTGTCCAACAACATTGTTTTTCTGCACCCATCGTAATGGCAATTGATACAGGGATCTTCTGACTGCAGTGTGGTGGCACAAACTCATTAATGTAGCGGGACGCTGACTTGGCAGCTTCAAACTCTAGGGCGTCAACAAGAGCTTCTGAGCTATGTCGGTGTCTTGCCATTCATAACACTTGCTGAAGTTCACAATCTCTGATGCCATCAATAAATGTCTGCACCGCAAACCTTATTCGGAAGTCTTCTGGTGCTTCAGGATAGACCAATCTAATCAATCTGTCAAAACTCTGCATAGATGTTTTGGCTGTCAGGTGGCACTTTCAGTAGTAATTCCGCCGCAGGTTCTTTTAATGCAAGAACGAGTGAAACAGCCTTGTCTTTCTCTGTTCAATTATTTGCACATGCAGCAGCTTCAAATTGGCAGAGGTACGTTGCCCAGTGACTGCTTCCATCAAAGGTTGGAGCTTTGACATGAACTGTCCCTACTGCAGGCAAAGTGACTTTCTCTATTAACTTATTTTCTGCGTCTTTTTCTGTCTTTATCATTGGTACAGTCTGTTCACAAAGTTGTTTTGGTTGTAACTTCAGGCACTGCTCGATTTCATCTTTAATCTGCTCTTTTATATTTGTAATTGAGTCTTCTATTTTTGTTGACATAGCTTTTTCCACACTCATGACTGACTTTTCTACTTCAGCAATTTTATTAGACATCGATTCTTCAACACTCGACATAGATTTTTCTACTTCAGCTATTTTTAATGTCATTGATTCTTGTACCTCTGATATTTTAGTAACTTGTTTATTAAGCTCACCTCGTAGGAGACCCAATTCTGCGCTACTACGTTCTTGCATCTGTTTCTGCTCCTGTATTAATGCTTTGATGTCTTCTGTTTCACGCTTTCGTTCCTCTGCCTCCTGTCGTCGTCGTTCCTCTGTCTGTTCTCTTTCCTGCCTGCGTTTTTCATCCTGTCGTTTTTCTGCTTCTTCCGCCTCCTGTCTGCATTTCTCATCCTGTCGTTTTTCCGTCTGTAACAGCAGCACCTGTAAATTTTCCATCATCTGACTGGCATCCACGTTCACCGATTAATTACGAATCACACTCGTCTTGTACAAAGTGTCCACTGTTTCCACTGTTAACCGTTTTATCCCACTTCTGACACCACTGTTACGACAGTCTACTTGATCGTCGTAGGTACAGTGGAAACAAAAATACAAGACACCAGTTAAGTCACTAATCACACCTTTAATTTTTACAGTTAAACAGTTCGTAATTAACAACACAGTCTCTACAACAAATCAAATGAAACTTGTTCACACACAATAAAATGTCAACTAAAATTAAACACAATTGTATTACAATTATACCGTCCGATTATAAAACGCAACACTTCACTAATAACTACTTGAACGTACACAGTAATAACTCAAACCGCTCTGTAAATATAGCACACTAATACTGAACTGAACCTCATTGAGTACTGGTATTTTACCGCCCCAAATTACTAGATTATTCGATAGCGCCAGTATAGTTACGACGTAATTACTTGCGGCCTTGACACAGTCCGTGCACCCGAGCGAAGTCTGGCATAGTCTAGAAAATGCGTCAACAAGCACGTACCACACACGTTACATTCCAGATTACTCTGGAACATTCGATAAACACGTAGATTGTTCTGTGATGTCGTAACAATAAATTAAAACAGCTGTTTCCTAGATTGAATTCAATTTTGAGCCTGAACAGTACAGTATTGCCAACTGTATTTTTTTTATAAACTATTTAAACAATTTAGTTGATGTTGACACTATTTATTTATAAATTATTCTATCAGTATTAACTGAAATTAATGTTTTTTTTAATTAACAGAGTACAGTAATTGTTATTAACAAATAAATAAATGGTTTGCAGTACATTACCAGAAGAAAAATTAGTTTACATTTTTTGTCGTATTCCTTCTTCAATAAAATTTGATTTTTGTAACATTTTTTCTTTGCTTTCATCATATTTCTCAAAATTAGAATCTTTACAAATTTTATTGCAAAGTTATGTTTATTTAATGGCAATTGAAACAAGTAAATTCACGTCAAACCTAAAAAAGGGTGTTTTTGACACCAGTTTTTTGAGATTTACCAAACTTTTATAAAAAAAAACTACCAAACTAAAATACAGTTATAATAATTTCAGTAGGGCTGCATTGTAGCCTTGGAGTAGAAATCTAGGTGAATTTGTCACAACCCATTTTCAAACCTATGTTTATATGAAAGTTCTTCCTAATTTCAGGCTGTAGAATGCATTCCTGAAGTATGCCCATTCCTTATGAGACATGCTGTATATTAATTTAATAAAACGTTTCTCAAAAGACTCATTTATAATTGATTAACACTCGTGTTTACAACAGTAATACATTGTGTAAAACGTAAATTCAGCACATATAGTTCAAACATTTGAACAGTAATAATAACACATCTTTTCATAAGTAAAAGCCATTAACAGTTATTTGTAAAAGGTATCATGTTTTACAAGGTATGTTCAAAAAGTTGCCAAACTTCATAGGCCAATATTGCACTCCAACATGACATAGAAAGGCTGTGTAATTAGTGCTGCCTACTGATTGTATCCTTAACCACCTGCCAGTTTTAACGAATTAACATTAAATTTAGCCTTAAACTTTAAAAAAATGTTAACAGAGACGTATGAAATTATGAAAAAGTCTGTGATGATCAGAGCGTAATGTTGTTATGAATGGTTTAAGCCATTGGGTCAGCACACTTTTTATCATGAGGGCACTTCACAATCTTTCCATAGGCTTGTGGACTGGACCGTCATGTCAAAAATTATGAACAAGAATTTATAAACTAAAATGACTAGGTTAAATAATAAAAAATATGTACTTTTTCAGTGCATATTGTACATTAAAATTTTTATCAGCTTAAAAAAGGATTTTCAAAAAATAATAGCAAATATTATTTTCAAAAGAATTTAATAAATCCGTTGACAAAAATTGAAAGATGAGATTAACAACTGAAAATAAAAGTGATTAAAAAATTTACACAAAACATTGAAAATATGAGGTGCATTTTTAAAGTAAGGTCTATTAATATTACTGCCAACTGTGACAATGAAGCAGCATAGTACATGCCCCATGTAATGACATAATACCTAGCTGTACATTATTACAGTTTACATATGGTATTTGTTTAACAGGAAAATACAAAAGTATTAATTTTTAAGTTTAATAAATTCCCAAGTATTCAGGCAGTATAATTTAATATAAGTATTTAGCCAAAATTAGTGTTACAGCATAGTTTTATCATTATGTAGTATCATTGTTTGTTGTTTGCAGTATTATTCCAAAACTGAGTGTTTTGGAAACAGTGTTATCTATGTTCTGAAATTAGCATTAACTGTTTATTATATTACAGGAGTGGCGATGAAAGCCCATGCACAGGCCTTGCAACGTTTGACAAGGATATAGCTAGTATTGGAGAAGATGGAAGGATAGTATTGTTAACTACTCATCAACAGAGCCCAGTATCAGTTGTAGGTAAATATGTAACATTTACAAACTTACGTGTAATCTGTGAATTTCAATCAGGAGAGACGCTTTGAGTGGGAATTATAAGGTGAGAGGGGGAGGGAGAGAGTGAGAGAGTGTGAACACTAAAAATGTCTGTTTAACATTGTGAAAATGGGTAGTCTTGACACAGAATATATGGTGTATTCCAAGGAACTGGAGGAGGGTGAAAATTAAATTTCGTATTAGAATGGTCAATTTGGCAGAGTGGTATAATTTCATTTTTATATTAAATAATAATGTGCTAATAAAATACTACAGCTCATCATAGCAAAATTCTGCAGTTAAACATGTAATTAAATGCAGACGAATTCTCTGGCAGTTATGATGTATGAGCTGTACAATGGCTAGAAGATGCTACAGACTATAGGTCTAATATGTTAAAGATAATGATGACAATAATGATCATGAATTCTTTAAATTTACATTACTTATAATATTTGTAAACCTATTTAATTTTTTAAATTATTATAAAATTAATGTGCATTTGCAGAATTCCAGTCATCCACGCAACCAAAAATTTAATGTGTACTTCACTAATACTGACAATACAGAACAACAATGCATGTTGTTATTCAGCAATGCAGACAGTTAATTAGTATTCATTTTGTTATTTGCATTAGCAGTCTCTGTACTTCCAACTTTGTCGTGTGTATTTGCTGAAATGCTACTTGTCATGTTCTGAATGAGGCGTTTCAGTGTTTCCACCATTTTCAAGTCCTAAATCATGACCTCGTCCTAGATCACGAAAATGGTGGAAACACTGAAAGGCCTTGTCCGGAACATGGCAAGTAGCAGTTCAGCAAGTAAATACGACAAAGTTAGAGTTAATTAGTATATCATGATTAATAATAATAAACTACGTAACAAAATTGAGTAAACTTGACCTTTTGATTATTTTAAACTCTTTATGTTCAAATGTGTGGACAGATGCTTATCTAGCCTCATCCACAATACTTTTAATTTGTTGGAAGATTGTATGTTAATTTTGTCATTTGTATTTATTGGACTGCAGAATTTGTGTATTAGTATGATTTCTCTGACTGCTATTATTCTATCATAAGCTATTTGGAGGTAGAATCTACTGAAGTATTAGATGTGGATTGGGTAGTAGCTGTTGTGGGTATTATATTCTACCTGCAAATTTATCACAGGACAGAAAGAAGTGTGGAACATAACTGGTATTTATACATGTAACAAGAGATACAAGAGATGTATCAAGAGATGTCTGGCATGATACAAGAGATATCATTGTCATTACATAACCAAAATAATATTAACAAAAAACTAGATTAGCATATGTTAGTTTTATTATTGTAGATGATGCAGACAGCTGTTCACTAAGGTGTGTTATCTTCTTGAAGCATAATGAATTACTAACTGGTAACCATCGTGGGCAGATGAAAGTGTGGGATCTTCGATCACGTTTGGATAAACCAGAACACACATTTATGCTGTCAGGAGATCAGGTACGACATCTTTGACAAGTTGCTTCATAGAAATTTTTCTTAAAGCATTATTGCTTGAACCAGTGTATATGTAATTATCAGGAAATGATTTGTTCAAAGATTATAATTTACTAGTGGTCGCCCAGTGGTCGAAATTCGACCGTAATTCATTAAATTTTTAAGTTTGAACGTTATTGAGGATCTTTTGTCAAAGAGTATACCTCTATAATCATTGCATATAATTTTTTTGAATTTTGTTCTATTACGTCAGCTGCGAGCGTGTACAAATACGTCATTAGCATGTGTTGTTTGCCTTAATTCCCTGCAATACCTATGAAATTTAAAATTTAATGTTAGTAACAGTTGAAAAAAAAAAAAACACAATTACAGCTTGTATTAGTATTTATTTTTTGATATAATTCATTGTCAGTTTTAATTTTTTCATGTTATTATTGAATCAAATAAACGCTAATAAAAATGAGACTTGACATTCATAGAAGTATAAGATACATTGTTTTCAATTCCAGTGGATTACATTTCATTTTTGGTAAGGTACAAAATTCGAAAACAGTTTGAAGATTATCTGCTACAAAGCTTATATAATTTTTTAATTTTTTTTCTGTGCATTAATTTTCGAGTGATTTGAAAAATATGAAAGATAGGAAAAATGAGGTTTGGCTTGGCGCATACACTTGATGCGCATTCTTATTCCATTGACTGATGCTTCCTTTGTATTTAAGTTTCTGATCAGTAAAACGATGCAATTAACTTTCAGTACTAACTTATGTGGTGGCAAACCACTAATAGTCAAAGAATTCAAAAACTCTACTGGATAGTTATTGATTTCATTGTCATCATCACAAATTATTTTATCGTAGCTATGATATGTTTTCTGTTCACCTGGTATTCGATTAAGTATATCAGTATTAATAAAAGTACAATTATCATTTTTAGGTGCTAAAATAACTGACTTCAATATGTTATCTGAGAGTATGTTTTTGGAAATATTTCCATACACCTCATTAATATTATTATTTTCATCTCCTATTAATTGCTGAGGTATTCCAATAATATTTTCACCAAACTGAGGGAATTGTGGGGCTTCATCATTACCAATTTTTTTCAAGAATTCGAAAAATTCTATTTCACTTGGTAAGGCTCTCATATTTTGAGTAAATGTTACTGTATGAAAATAAACAAATTTATGCCAACTCGTGACACAATTTTCAATTAAAGTTGCACGTGATCCATGTGGGACAACTGGTAAGATTTGCCGAAAATCACCGTACACAAGTATAGTTTTCACTCCAAATGGTTTATGTTTATCAGTTTCATCGCATAGATCCTGCAATAATCTATCTATGATTTTCAACACTTGCAGTGGGCACATAGAAATTTCATCAATAATTATCAATGATGATGAATTTATGTAACGTCCATAGCTACTATTTGCGGTAATATTCGCTACAGAATTTTCCAAAATGGGTATAGGCAATTTAAACACATTGTGTAAAGTTCTACCTCCAAGTAATAGAGTTGAAGCTATGCCACTGAATGCTGTTGCAATGCAACTAAGATTAAGCGAATTTAATTTGTGAATGATTGCTGTTTGTGTGAATGTTTTTCCACAACCTGCATGAGCGGTTAAACAAAAAACATTAGATCCAGTATCATGGTGCAAAACTTCACGAATCACACGATCAATTAGATTACTCTGTTCAATATTTGCAGTTTCATAATGCTCACAAAACAGAAACTCTTGTTCTATTGGATCAATAGCATTTGCTTCGTCTGTTCTCTGCGAATACGTGGGAACTGGTAAATCAAGTTCTTGACATGACAAATTATGAACATTCAAAATATCTTCAATTTCTAATCTGTGTTAAAGGATACGTCTTCGTTGTAATCTCTCAAAAAATCTTTACTAAGATATACTTTAAATTCATTCCATAACGCCAATGCATTGGCTGGCACATTTAATGCACAAATGTAACCAAATAAATTTCGCATTTGTTTTGGTGAATGTAATTCTTTTGCTTCATTTAAAGATTCGCGCCATTCATTATCATTTGAAGCAATGCCGCGAGCATGGCACGCTTCAACAAAAGAAGTGTGTATAATTCCATTGTATGTTCTAACATCCTCAAATGATTTTGGACCACAGACATGTAATAAAAGCAATCGTAAATGGAAAAGTTTGATGTCTTTTGGTGATACTACATATATGCGTGTAATGATTTTATCACCTCCACGCCTTCTCTTCTTCCATTTTTTTCAGGAATCTTCCCACACATAATGCAAAGGAATTTCAATATACTTATATTCATGCGCTGATGGATCTGATCGATTCAATTCAAAAAATGCTAATAATTTTGTTTGTCTTGCATTTTCAATTGCTTGACGTTTTTGCCCTTCTCGAAAGTAAACATTCTGTCTACGCGGTAAATGAATGTCAAGTCTAACGATGACATGTGATTGAAAATGCATTGGTAATTCATAGATGCGCCATACAGCTTCAGTTGATCCGACATAACGGCCATTTAAAAAAATTTTAACTTCATCAATTTGTATTTCTTGACCTGGTTCATTTCTCTCTGAACCTTATTTAACAGATGCACTGTCATAGCCTTTATACACGTATTTATAAATGTATTTAACACTTTTAACTGTAGTGCATACTTCAACATTTATATGGCAATTAAATTTGGCAAGTAAATACGGATTGTATGGTACAACATAACGATTGTCGAGGCAACTACCGCGAACTTCAGCATTAATACCATTATCACGCCTTCTGTATAATGGATATCCATTTAGTGATTCACATGTAAATTCATTAAATCGTTTTGGATAATCTTTTGTGCATTTTCCATCTCTCATACATACAGAATTTGGATTAAGTACACCTCATGGACCATGCATCATGTGTTTTACAACATATTCATGTAATGTAGGATGTGTTTGAATGTTAGGATCCGCAGATACAACTTTATCAATATCGGTAGCATTAACAATTTTATCTTGCTCATTTAAAGAGAGTAAAATGTGAGCATGAGGCAATCCTCTCTTTTGAAACTCAATTGTTTAAATGAGTGCTTCAACTTTACCGAAGATTTTTTTTAGTGTAAGGCCCTCAATTAATGCTTTCAGTTTGGACTTGAATACACGCACAACAATATCAGTTCGAAAATTAGCTGACTCACCTACACCAATATTGCTAACTATTTCAGGCCAACTTGGATTGCAAGTCATTGTAATAAACAAAGAAGGCTTTCCGAAATGTTGTACAATTGACATTGCATTTAAATACTTCTGATACATATTTCTTGGAGATCCATTGAATGAAGATGGTAAAATTACTCTACGGCCAACATTATTGGCATTGGGGTTCAATTCTAAATAATCTGTTAAATTGTTGTAAACTTCAGACCTCAGACTTGTTTGATTTTGTCGAATGAAATGTAACCTTGTGCCCTCTATTCTCACATACATATCAACTATCCACTGCAGAAATAATTTTTGTGAATGGTGCAACATGCTAAAATCTTCTCTAATTGCAAGTCGATAGGCTGCATACTGAAGCATGGTTAATTTATTTCTGGACGCTCTTGAATTAGATGTAGTTGGTACATTATGAGAAATATTGATATGCCACCCAGTATCACCATTTGGAAAAAGTAATGGATACGCTAAAGGGTCCAATGATGACTCCAAAACAGAGATATTTTTAATGGTACCATTAACTTTTGAAAACGAAACCATATTTTGTTCAAAGGGTGGCTCACCATCAACTGTACTAAATATTACTGCTACATCAGTTTGAACTGCATCATTATAACGGCGTAGATCTAAATCACGATTTACTTTAATGAGCATACAAATTTCTTTATTTTGATTTTCAACTCTCTGACAATGATCTTTCATTGCAGTGAATGACCGAACGAAAGGATTAATGCGTTCCAATTCAAGAGAGATTTCGCGCATTATATTGTTATTGCATGTTTGATTATAGTGTTCACGTAATCTATAATTGACAGCAGTGTCAACATCATAAAAATATAATTGCGCATAACATGGTGAGCGACCATATCCAGCAGTCATTGGACCTGATCTGTGATAAAAAACATCATGTATTTTAAAATGATACACTCCACGCGTAACTGTATCCGAAATTTTAGCTTCTGAGCTAACCATAGCAAATGATGAATTGTATTTACGAATGTTTTCAAAATAATTTTTTGACTTTCTTTTTATTGAAGGTTCATTTGAAGTAAGTCCATCGTACAATGATTTAAAGTATTCATTTTGACTTAAGGCCGGTAATATTGCTTTACCCTTATGACAACATGAAGTGAATGCAGTCCTTTCACCTAACGTGACCTCAGATTCAAAATGTTTTGCATTGCAAAACCTGCATTGTAAATGCATTAATCCACAATCAAAAGTATTAAAATTTCTTGGAATGACATTCAGTGCGCATTTAAATGTATCCCTCAAAATAATTTCATCATTTTGTATATTATTTACACTATTTAAATTTGCATTTGGTCTATTATCATTTTGACTTTCACGCGAATATATATTCCTTCTTCTTTGTCTCTCACTCCGACCCGTCAATGTTATACTATTTACACTACTTAAATTTGCATTTGGTCTATTATCATTTTGACTTTCATGCGAATATATATTCCTTCTTCTTTGTCTCTCACTCCGACCCGTCAATATTCTATGTCGAGGCATAATGGAAGTAGGTGCGAATATCTGAATGTAAAAAAAAAACATGTAATGAAATTACTGAAACTAAGATTAGACAGGGTTTAATTTAAAAATAATAAAATGTACTCACTTTTTTGAAACCACCAATAATAATTAGGCGAGAGTAAGTCAATTCAAATTGCTGCTACAAAATTTTCCTTTTGCAACAGGTCATTAAGGAAGCTGTATTTCACTTTCAACTGCACATTAATATATAAAACACAGATATCTAATATACAAAATATAAAATAAACACTTTTTTGCCTTGACATACACTCCAGAGACTATTGAAAAAGGAACATTTGAAATCACACAAAATTCACAGCTCATTCAGTCAATCTGTCAGTAATTATTTGTTGGCAACATCTAAAAATTCTTTGGCGACAATCTCTACTCTGTGCGACTGTTTGACCACAGACTATTATGTGTTTGACATTGGCAGTATGAACGTAAACAAACGACAGACTATTATGTGTTTGACATTGGCAGTATGAACGTACACTAAAATGAAAAAATTATAATTTTATTGCCTGGCAACAAAATTATTTTATTTTTAACAATTACCATTGTTTGAAAAAGTTTAAATGAATTTTCAAGTGCAAATGAATGTTTTATTTTATTTAATTTAATGTATTTGTAACACATATTATATATAAATTTTTGCTTTCTGCACTCCTTCTCCATATAAACTTTAACTATGCCAAATCTCACACTCCTCCGTGCGCACAATATGCTTAAAAAGGGGTACAAAGTTTTCTCTTCATGTATTAATATATAGAAGATGCTACTGGTATTGTCAATTAACAGTACCATGTATGCCACATGCTCAAAGCATTACCATTCAGCACAGTTTGTGTTATTGTGTTCTTAGAGAACTCTTGTTACATGTATGCCAATCAGATTACTCCATTAGTATAGTTGACAGCTTCATGTTTAGTCTACTCGGTCACAAAGCTGTTAGCACTACCTCCACCAGAAATTCTGAGATATAGAAAAATATATAATGTATTTTTGTTATACTCAGTTTATATTCCTGTATTTTACATTATTAGAATGTCCATACTGAGTTCCTTTTTATACTGTCACCACCCACTCCAAGTGTTATAGTTTTACATTCAGAGTGATATTTCTCGAGTCTAGGTAGGAGTTCCCATGCTACTTCACGGAAAGTATTAGTGAATCACGTGACTAGTCTGAGGGTTTTGAGGGGTATACCTAAGCTAAGTATAAGAGTGAGTGAGAGAGCAGAAGAGCAAGCCAGACAGACTGAGGTAACATATAGTGAGCTACCTACGTGCTGCTAACATTGCAGTATAGTTTCGTTTGTCAGTGGTCAGTTAAAGTTTATTTGAATGTGTCCTGTGCATGTAGTATTACATAAAGTCATTGTTAGTGACTTAAATATATTTATTTGAATTATATACCTACAATTAATTAGGTCTAATAACATTTTAATAAAGCCCTAAAGTTGTTCTTGCTTGAGGCTTAATTTTTTGTGCACCACCACATTTTTTCATTACAAGCCACCACAGCTGTAAGGAGACCTTACAATATGGTAGTTCAGTAAACAGTTATGTAAATAATACTAATATTAATGGTGATAACGAAAATAGTTGTAGCGGTCATAGTTCTCAGAGGTAATTATCATACTCCACAATCCCAGCCCCGTATGGGTGCTTGCAAGTTTCTCATTATAATATGGATTCAAGTATATTCCATTTTCTAAGTAAGTGTACAGTTGCCCTGTAAACATCTCCAACTCTCTGTTAATTAACTGATTGAGGCAACAACAGTTCAGGAGGCTGTTAGAACAGCAGTTCAGATGTCAGTGAACTATGTGAAAATAATGCAGTTGTTACTATAGAAACCTGCAGCCACTCATGCTGTTTCATTTTCAATTCCCAATTATCCCCTCACTATAATTCTCATAAATCATAATAATAATAAGCCATGATTCTCATAATAATAATAATTATTATTATTATCTATCATACAGTATATAGATGACATTTTAGTGTACAATATTATACACTATACAGTATATTACAATATTTTTAGATGATTATTGTGTAGCAGGTAGGTGCAAGCTGCATAACACAACATCCAACACAGCAACACCTCGTTTTGCAAGGGGGAGACGATGGTTCCATTACAGTGTGGGATCTAAGACATAACAGTGTACCTGTAACATTAATGTCAGCTCATTCACAAGCAGGTTTGTTTGATGTAATTGGATACACAGAAATTATGATCTCCAGAGAATTTATCTAGATCTAACTAGTACACCTGTACGTTTTTTATTTAGACCTACCATTCTTTAAAAGCCTTATTTCTTTAGAAATTAAATAATCTTTAAGTGAAAGAAAACAATTTCCGTGTGTAAATTTATATGGTATATGAAATTATCACTGATGATGATGATGATGAGAGGAGAATGGACATTAAAGTATACCAAAAAACTATTGTTCTTAAATACAATGTACAAGATAATATGTACAAGGCATTAATTTTTGTTACTGAGAAGATTAAAACCTTTTTGTGGAGCATATTGTAATGGCCTTGTGAAGACTTTTAATAACAAATAAATAATTTTGTTAACGAACCTAAGTAATCTCAACTGTGTTTTTTAAATTGAAAATGTTAATCGGCTAGAAATAACAATATTAAAATATAGTAAAGATTTTGTAGGAATGAAATGGCATTCTGTTTTAGTGAGTGAGCTGCAGTTTCACCCAGATAGGCCTGAGCATGTTTTTACATGTTCTCTTAGTGGTGAAATCTGGCATTGGGACACAACTTCTATGACAAGATTGACTGCAGGTAAATAAGAATTCAATTCTGGCATGATTTTTTTAGATCATTATATGTACCTTATATGCCACCACATGCTACAAGTGAAGTTGAAATCCATGACAGTTGTACTGTTACTAATAATTATAACTATAACTAATCAGCTAGATTGATTATTAATTTGTAAAGTTGTGTGTATGAATAAGAATCTTATTAAAAACATGTGAAGGTTCTTTCGCATGTGAAAGCTGCCATATTTGCAATCTGCACTGAATTTCTAGTAAAGATTTCAGGAAGTCGTGTATATTCAATGTTTATCATATAGTGAGCATTAAGTATTATATTTAATATTTAAAGGCAAATGCTACAGTTTGGGACTGAAAACCAACCTATCCCATCTAAATGTTCAAGTCTAGTTTAGCTGATGGCTGTGGCTACAAATTTGCAGAATACAGTTGTGAAAGAATCTGTATAAATATGTAGTGAGATTTCCCACATATAAAAATCAAATTACAAACAAAAACAAAAACATGTTTTGTGTGTGTGTGTGTGTGTGTGTGTGTGTGTGTGTGTGTGTGTGTGTGTGTGTGTGTGTGCGCACACGCTCGCGTGAAGTATAATAGAAAGTATAGACTTACCTTGTTTCTGTTACCAGCATCATAAAGTATTTTGAACATTATAAAAGTGGTGTACAGTGTGCTTTATATAATTAAGCTGAGGGTTAATTTGAGTTGTTTATTTAGATTATTGTTTCTAGTTAGATTATATAATAGTTATAGAATGATGTTATGCTGTGGTTTCTACAGCTCTTATTACTTAATTTATATATATTGTAATAAAACAAAATTTACAAATATGTGATTAGTGGTAAGCCCCACGTTTGTGCGGAAATTTTGTAATAAAACAACATTTTTACAAATGTGATTATGCCACCCGTTGTTGGCGTCAATTTGTAATAAAACGAATTCTGTATGATTATTATTAATTGTTTAATAAAATTTTATTTTATATATTTTTCTTTTTTTTAATATTAATTTAATTATTTAATTATGTTGAGTTTTTATTATTATTATTCAATTACTTAACAATAATAAATAGTAATTATGTATGAATTGGTAAAGAAATATTTGTTTCACCACGTTAAATAGATATAGTCGTAGACAAATCGATTGATGGTAGCTGTCAATTCAGCATCTTCATTTCTTCTTCTGCTCGTATTTTTCCTTTTTGAAGTCCTGGTTTTTAATTAAAAATTGACGTATTTTAACTTAGCTACTTAACTATTCAATAAAACGCCAAGTTAAAACAAATAATTATATTTATTGTGAATAATGCGATTATTCGACTTGCGTCGACTATTGCTCTAGGAGTCGAGACTGGATCTCAGATCAATTAACACATTTGGGTTAAGTTATATTAATTTAAATTATTATTTAACATGGATTCTTTTAACTGTTGAAATAGTCAGGAAAGGCAAGTTAGAGAATTCAGTACTTACAATTAGAAAAAACTTATTCATTAACACATAATAATTAAAAATATAGTAGATATTAGTAAAAAGAAATTCAAACCGCAAGCTGACTGTTCTGACGTCACGCAGTCTCCGTCTTGGGCCAGCTGCTACTCGTTGAAATTAAAAGATGGCTGCCTTCATGCGTTGTACCACGCTGATAATCTGTTTCTGGGATTTTCTTCAATAAAATGCAGTAGTTGATAAATTCCTCTTATGTGATGTAGTTATTGAAAGACTTTCAAGTTATTGTGTTTAATTTTCGTCCTCCACTGGATTTTGTTCGGTAATACGTGTGCAGTGTTGAATGTCTTCTTCAAATCAGTTCTCTGTTCATAAATTAAGTTAGATTTATAATTCCATCGTGGCCATTCATTCTGGTAGTTAGTTTTAGTGTTGTTTAAATTTGTCTTATTATTCCAATGATTATTTAAATTGGATTCATTGATTTACTATATATACTTCATTCCTTCGTATTTCCATAGTACATCTTGGGTTTAGTTAGTTAAAATTTAATTCAGACTTCTTCTCAATACTCTGACACGTCCGTTCTGCTTAGAGTTTAACAATCAACTAATTTTATTTGTTTCTTCATATAGAAAATCCTGTACGATTTTGGTCTCATTTTTCATTGTTCACAATCAGTTGTTTGCCTCATTTCCGATTCGATTTTATGGAAATAAATGACATTTTTTATATTTTACTGGCTATAATTTAGTTATTTAGTATTTTTATGAAATTTTAATTACATAACTATATTCCTGCTTTGATTTTATACAAATTAGTATTAAACATGACCTATTTTGGTTTGAATTAAACTCAAAAATTACATTCCTTGAAATTTACTTCTAGGCCTTATCGTGATTCACATAATTACCCATTAAAAGGTTTACAGTATGTTTTATGTTACCATTGTCCTCAAATAAGATTACTAATTAAATCATTATAATTTGACTTTACTACTTTGTTATTATACTAAACATTTACTGATTTATTTACATTTTACTTGTACTTGGTTTACTGCTTAGGCATTATCTTGTACAATCACTATTTAAGTCAATTTTATCCTCTGACTTTTTTAATTACTACTACAGGTTGTTGTGATATTATAATAAAGTATTTGTATGCTAAAAGAAATAATTTATATTAATTTGGTCCAGGTTTTCACTAATTTATCTCCTCTGATTTGATTACAGGGTCAAAGTTGAATTTGGCTTGATTATCAATTTTAAGTTTTCCTATCAATATTATACTTATTTCACATTATTATTATTATTATTATCTTTTCTGAGTTACTATTTATATGACATTTGAATTAATATATTGCCTTTCCTTCCTTAACAAAATTCTGACAAACTAACATTCTTTAAAAACAACAAACACTTATTCTCTACCATTTAGTATATCCTAATATCAACATTGTAGTAGTCAATACCAATATAATAATTAAACAAATCAATTGCTTCTTATAAGTAAACAAATTATGGTCTTAACCTAATTAGTCTTTTACTGGTATTGTATTCTCTGACTTTGGCCATATGGTTTTCTAATTTTTATATAATAACTATAGTTTATGTTCATTTATTTATTTTGTTTGATTCTGGTAGTGTTCTGTCTTTAACATCAGTTTTGTCCCTTTGAGATTTTTATTTTAATTAATTCGTCCATGGTTGTATTTCCTTACTGCTCCTTATCTTACTGGGTATACTGATGATGTTACTGGGATAATAATCATCCTATATGGTTTAACACATATTGTTCTGAATTGAATGTGTTTAACATCTTTGGATCGAGAGCTTTTATCATACTGTTAAGGCATTTTATTTATTATAGTGATTATTTCTTTTATGTTACTTTTATTTAGGTTTATTTTACTCATTCCAGATTGCTTCTTCCTTTCATTTTCTATGTGGTATTAAATTGTAAATAAGGCAAAATTTCCTTTATGCAACAATATAAATAATCATAACTGCAAGAAAATAATGTTAAATTTGCATGATTCTGTTCTAGAAAATATAATGGAAGAGAACCCATGGTTGAGTGGTGATGTTGCCAAACATAGGATGGAAGTGTTCTCACTTATGCAACCTCTGCATCTTCCTATCAACAGTCTTGATGTTAATCAGACTCGACTAGTGTGTGGATGTGATAATGAAGCAGTTTATGTTATTAAAAATATTTTGTTGTAATAGATCATACAAAACATGCTGTACGTATACCGCCTTCGTCATTCTAATATGAAATTTTACACGAGTTGTTATAAATATACAATTTTGGTAAATTTTGTTGCCTCGTTCTAATTAATATTGAAGGATTTACTCCATAATAAATGTTTTTGCCAAATTTAAATAATTTACCTTATATTTAATCCGTTAAGTGATCTTCTGTTATATGTTTTTACAACATGTTTCGGGGATAAATCCCCATCCTCAGGTAAAATGTTTATTCACCCTAATGCATAGGGGGTCGAAAATGTTAACGCACATAAAATGTAACACATAAAACTAGATAAAAACACATAAAACATATACAACACACAAGCGCGTGATACGTGACCCAGTGCACTGGTCCGGCTTCCGATCGTCAACTAGCTTTTACGCGCGTTTCACTTCTTATTTTCAGTGCGGTCTCATAGAGCGCGTTAGACTTAAATATCAGCTGGTCATTATGTTCTTTATGTATTTTTGAGGCCCTGTAAATTTCAAATTCTTCTAGGGCATTCAAAAGATGACCTTTATTACAGATGTGTATAGGTTCCATGTTTTCTTTAAACCCGGTGTAATTATGGTTTTTATTTATAAGGTGAAGTGCGTAATTTGATGTGGTTTTGTTAGGGTTCTTCTTTGGTAGATGTTCTCTAAATCTATCGATGAATCTTCTGCCCGTCTGTCCGATGTAGAAACTATCACATTCACTACATCTAATTTTGTACACACCTGAACAATCTTCTGTTAGGGTTGGAACTCGTGGTTTAAGTATATTTTTTAATTTATTAGTGGTCCTGAATGAAACATTGATATTTAACTTTTTTAACTCATTTTGTATTATGTTAGGGAGTATATTTGTGTATATTGCTGAAACATATTGAGTTTTACTTTTTGCAACATTTTTACTGTTTAATTTTTTCAGGTGTTTATATATTATTTTATCAGCCATTTCACTTTTATAACCATTTTTTATGGCTATGTGTTTTATTGTGTTGACTTCGTCATTATAATCCTCAGTGTTCATAGGTATATTCACTAATCTGTGTGCAAGTGCATTAAACGCCGCCATTTTTTGTGTATACAGATGATTTGAATTAGCATGTATAACCAAATCTGTTGTGGTGGGCTTTCTGTATATTTTGAAAGTGAGAAGAGTATTTCGTTTTTGCACAGATACGTCAAGGAAATTCAAGCAGTTATTGTTTTCCATTTCCATGGTGAATTTAATGTTGTGATTAATGCCGTTCATAAATTTGAAAAACATATCTATTTGTCTGTGAGTGCCGTTAAATACTAAGAATGTGTTATCCACGTAACGTGTATACGAAATTATTTTATCATAAAAACAGTTATGATCAGATAATAAATATTTATTTTCATAATAGTTAAGATAAATTTCAGCTAAAAGTCCACTGAGAGGTGAGCCCATTGCTAATCCGTCTTCTTGGTTAAAAAACTTATTATCAGAAGTAAAATAATTCTGTTGTAATATGATCTGTAATAGAAATAGGAGTTCATCTATTTGTATCTGATTTAGAATGCCTGTCTTAATTAAATTGTTCTTAAGAATATGTAATGTTTCTAAAACAGGAATATTTGTATATAAATTAACTATGTCCATGGAAACCAATTTATAGTTAGGTAAAATCTCTATTGTTTTAATTTTTTCTATGAACTCTAAGGTATTTTTTACACTATGAACATTTTCCATTTTTATACTGTTTTTGATAATATGTTGTAATTTTTTAGCTACTTTATAAGTTGGGGCGGACGTGTAGTTAATCAAGGGACGTATGGGTAAATTTTCTTTATGTAATTAAGGCAATCCTGTAAACTTGGGCGCTTTAGGTTTGATGTGTTTGACGCTACGTCTGGCTTGTGTGTCAAGCAAATTGACGCATTTATTGATTGCTGAATTTATGTTTTTTGTATATTTATCCGTGGGGTCATTATTTAACATCGTTATATTGTTATCATTAATGAAATCGTAACATTTTTGTATGTAATCTGTTTTGTTTATAATGACTACAGTGTTCCCTTTATCTGCTTTTGTTATCATGGTGTTATTCTTTTCTATCTTCTGTGTAATGTTTCTTGCTATTTTTAACTCTTTCCTATGTTTTGTGTTGTTTGTGGTATCTAATTTTAAAATACGATTCAATTTATTGTTAATTAACGACCGCGTTTCATACTGAATGTCCTGGTCTTTTATGCACTTAATAACCGCCTCAGCATTTGTAATTTCCCGTATTAAAACGTTTTTTCTAAAGTCGGGTAGATTGTATTGTAACCCCTTGGATAATAACTCTTGTTCCTCTGTAGATAACATGACATTAGTATAATTAGCTACGCGTTTATAGAATTTATGTTTACATTCAACGTTATCTTGTTTGCACTGTTTATAGTATAATTTATCAAACTTCTTATTGTGTTTGGAGATAATGACTTTGGCAATGTTTCTAATTTGTGTTTGTATTAACTCTAATACTTCGTGGGTTATAGCTGGATGTAACGTGTTTAAAACCATCAAATGTGCTTTGTATAATAATTTATTTAATAGATTTTTCTTTAAATAGCATATTTACAAAGCATATATTTACATACATACAAATGACAGTGACTTCAAATGCATATGCAGATTACAAAATTTTACTTAATTCACCCCATCATTACCACTTTTGAATTTCAGTTCAGGGTAATAAGAGGTATATTAAGTTGAGACCTTATTTAATAAAGAGTGGTAGCCCAAGTGTTTGGAACCAGATTCTTTGAACTGATTTCTTCGTACTTTTGAACATAAAACAAACTCTGTGGTAACCCGTACTGCAAATATAAAGTAATAAAAAAAACAGTATGAAACAACATTGGAAAGAGCAGAAACATACCTTGATTGGATTAGTGGGTGCTGACTGGCTGTGTATGTGTCTCATTTAACAAGACTGAAACTTTAATTTTTTGGCATTACTGACAGTTAATGTTTGAAATGCTGACACTTACCTGAGTGAAACAAACAATAATAAAAAACAATAAGACGTTCAATAATATGCACTAATTTCTATTGCCTATATTGAAGTGTACAGTATACAGGGTGATTCAAAAAGGACTTTATAACTTTGAAAGTATACAGAAATTTATTCAGATAACTTACAGAGTCAGTTGAGGTGTCATTTCGAAGCAAAACCCATCAAGTTGTGACTCACGTAGTCCATTAATACCGAATACACCTACCAGTAGCGCTGTCACCATTGTTATTGAAAATGGCTACTTTTACTGGTGCGGAACGTGCTCGCTGTGTGTTTTGGTTTCACGATATGCAATCAGCAACTGCAGTTCAACGTAAATTCCGTACGGAGTACGGTAGGGAGCCTCCTAGTAGGGAGAAACGGAAGTCTCAATCCATTTTTTTGGCGTTAAATTTGTAACTATTTACGTTTATATTATTTGATGTAATAATATTTGTGTTTAAAATGTATAAGATGCTGGGCGCCAGAGATGTTATGTGATCTCAGGGGGTTTTTTGAATAAAAACTCTGCAGTTAAGATGCTAATAACTTTTAATTATTACTAATTTTTGTAAAACACATACAAAAATATATACTGTATATTCATTTCATCTTGACGAGAAACATATCTCAATCTATTACTTCAAGAACTAATAATTCAATCATAAATCTAAGCACATAAAATACATAAATCAAGACTTCGTTATTACTTGTCTATTTTACTATAATTGTTGCATTTATGAGTTTCAAATTAGAAAAACATATATATATTCAGTGCTATATATATTCAGTGCCTTAATATTAACAAGATATTGACTTCTGACAGCCATCAGATATATTTAATGCAACTCTGAATTTGTCAATCCTAATTTACATTAATTAAATTGAGCATTTCTAAAGTCCTAAAGGGTAGAATAATATTACTAGCATCCAACTGCTCGTCGGTTCTTTTAGAATGAAACGGGATGTTTATGGATATAGATGATACGACACACAAGACAAAATATACTGTGTTTGTAATTACTTCAAGTTCACTGATTTAAATAAAACTGCTTCTTACTTGCTGTATGCACTAATTAAATGATTCACTCGCGATGAAGATTCCTCTCATGCTTGTCTTTGCTGTACAAGTAACGACTGTCGCATTCTTCGATTAACATGCACTCAAATACTTCAAGACTTATTAAGGTATTTTGATAGTTTCTTTAATTCATAATGAGATTTTAATAGACACGAATAGTTTTTCTGTACACTCCGATATATTACTTTACATGATGGTTAATCAAGCTAATATACTTTAACACTTTAAAACTTATTAAAAGTGAAGTTAAAATATACCAAGAGCATCTTTAACACATACTACGAGAGCCTTTCACATACTAAGAGAGAGTTTAGCTGTATACGGGGTATTATTTATGGGGCTCACTATTTCTCTTTTCCCACCCGTTCTACTCAAATAATTCCGATAGGCTCATGACGGATTTCCTTGCCGGGAACTTCAAATTCGTCCATTCAAGAACCGTAAAAAACTCGCGCTCTAAAGTCACGCTTCTTCTCATTGGTGTCTAGCTTGGGGTGCGCGGGTATTTTGCCACGTGTTCAACTGCTACACCAAGCGACGCAACTTTCACCAGAGTTTCTCTTTTTTTATCGCCTGATCCATTGTTTTCCCAAGGTTGTCATTCATCAAAATCTAACGGGACTCAACAGTTTTATGATTTTTCGTGAACAAAGCATTTCCTTCTTTATGACTTTAGAAAGCTGTTTTTTTGTACAATGCTCTTTTATTTTGTTGCCGCCAGACTGTCGCCAACTATAACTTACTTACAATATTTCTGTGAGACGTTATTTTGCCTCAATCTTCTTATCAACACATTTAATTTGCTTAATAATAACTAAAAACATACATTAAATGATTAATTATGTTAATTACATTATATAGGCTTACGTGTTCTACATTCACGTTATATTAAGTCCCCCAAATTGATTTGATCATGATCGATATTCGAATTCATGGCAAATCAATTTGTACGCCTCTGAAAGTGCTCAGTTTATTATTCACAAAGCTTGTTTACGTCTGAGGTTGTTGCCTTTTCAGTACAATAATAGTGTGCAACCCTCGGCTTTTTGTGCACTTTCACTTCTTGCCTGGGGAGAGCTTGCCCCCTCCCTCTCAAACTAGTTTGTTGGCAGCTGTTTACAATTCATTTTGTTGTTTACAACTGGCCTTACATACATCACATGGCTTACTATTATGTAACTTACTACACATTGGTTTAAGTTTATTTACAATGTTTGTTATCAGTGTTAAGGAAATTTAAATTTATCAAAGTTTTGAAATTTCTTTTCCCTTCTGTTGATCTTGTTTACTATTTTACTGTTACTCGTGGTGGTACGGCTTCAACTGTCGCACGTTGAAAATTCCACGAATCGATCCTGGTTTATCCACATCCGCCATTTCGTTAGTTGCATCTCCTTTTATTCCTTTTACGACGTATGGACCCTCAATCAGTTCATAGAATTTCGCTGTGACTCTATTCAAAGCATCTGAAATTGGATTAGTCTTTATTAAAACTAAGTCTCCTTCCTTGAATTTCATCTTATCGACGCCTTCATTGTTTTTCTTTGCTCGACGTTCACCCATTCTTTTTAATCGTCGATATATTACCTCTCGGCAAGCCTTAACGTCTTCCTTCATTAACTCTCGGTCCACATACACCTCCCATGCTCTTCTTGGCCTTCGACCCCATTGTGCCTGAAATGGTGTCATTTCAATCGTGTCGTGGTGAGTCTCATTGATACATTTTTCAATTAATTTAATATATTTGGCCCATTTGGTTTGGTGTCCGTTAACCATCACTCTGAATATGTTACCTAATTGGCGGTTAACCCTTTCAGCAAGATTGGTACACGGGTTACGGAAGGCAGTGTACTTGGGCTTGATTTCAAGTGCATTTAACTGTGTCACCCAAGTTTTACTTGTAAATTGTGCGCCATTATCCGTCAATATAGCTTTGGGTTTTCCAATTTCTTGGATGTAATTTTAATTTATTAAGCGTAAAAGCTGTAGTTGCTCTTTTCATCGGGTATAACTTCACATACTTGGTGAAATTATCGACGATCACCAGATTATACCTCACACCACTGGTAGAAGATATCAAAGGACCGTAATAATCCATGCTAATGAGTTCACCTCTCTCCTTTGGCAGAACTGGTTTGGTCGGTCCCATGCATTTCTTGAAATGGTCTTTACATTTTTGACAGGTATCACATGTCTTAATTAACCTCTTGAGGTATTTGTAGAGATGATCGTCTGTAAAATGTTCCTTAAAGATGCCATAGCTTCTCCTCACACTGCAGTGTCCATACATTACGTGAATCTCCTTTAATAACGCCTGTCCAATTTCTTGTGTTACTACCAATTTCCACCTTCCGTTCTCCTTACGATATAATTTATTATTATATACTTGGTATATCTTACTGAGTTTGTCATTTTTATTGTTGTGTAACCGGTCGATGATATTTAGTTTAACGTTGTTCATTTGGTGTAGTGTAATGTTTTTCAACTGATTTTTTAATTGTTTACCCAGTTTGATGTCAATTGCGTAAATTTCAGTCTCCTCGTCTTCATCTGGTATTATATTTTCTAGTACATCTTGAGGGTTTCGACTAAGTACATCCGCTACGATATTGTCATTACCTTTGCAGTGCACTATCTTAAAATCATACTCCTGGATAGACAGTATCCATCGTATAATTCGGGAACAGTTTAACTGACATTTTTGAATAAATGTTAGTGCCTTGTTATCTGTGATAATGGTCAATGGTCGACCTAACACGTAAGTTCTAAATTTTTTCAAGCAATGGACTACGCTGAGCAGTTCTACTTCCATAGTAAAATAATTTAATTCGGCACTTCTAAGCACACGACTGGTGAATGCAACGACCCCTATTTGATTGTCTTCATGTATTTGATAAAGCTGATCCCCAATCACATATTTACTTGCGTCAGTCTGCAGGTAAAATCTTTTATTTGGGTCAGGATGTCGTAGCATTACTGTGTCCACGAATAGTCTCTTGACCTCATTAAAATTATTTTCTAACTCTTCTGTCCATTTAAACTTTATGCCTTTTTTCAGTAACTGTAGCAGTGGTCTTGTTTTTTCTGCATATTGGCTTGTGAATTTATTGTAAAAATTAGTAAGGCCAAGAAATCCCTTTAGTTGTTTTGGATTCTTTGGTCTAGGAAAATCCATAATAGCTGAGATTTTTTCCGTGGAAGCGCTGATACCTTTTGTAGACAGCTCATATCCCAGGTAACTAATTCTGTCTCGAAAGAATTTGGACTTCTTTAAGTTCACTGTGAGGTTCTCTCTTTTGAGGTTGTCCAACAACATGCGTAAGTGTTCCAGGTGTTCTTCAATGTTTTCTGATACACATAAACAATCGTCCACATATAATATGGTGAATCTTTTTACTTCTTCTGTCAAAACTTTATCCAATCCGCGGGTTAGACTTGCTAAACTCGTCTTTAGCCCGAATGGTGTTACAGTGTACCTGTACCATTTGCCTCTGTAGAGAAAGCCAGTGTAGTCCCGGGAATCTTCAGCAAGTGGGATCTGCCAGAAGCTGCTGGTGAGATCAATACTACTCATGACTTTCACTTTTCCGCAGCTCGCTCGCCAACACTTGATCAATTGGTATTGCTCCCTCATGATCCGGAACAGTGACCGCATTGATTCTTCTTGCGTCTAAACACAGTCGTACAGTCTGATCTTTCTTGACTACAGTCACCATTGGGTTAATATATGGACTGTTTGCTCGTTCTATTACGCCGCATCTTTCCATCTTCTTAATCTCTCCTTCCACACTGTATCTTGATATTTTAGTGGAACTGGCCACCCTTTTAAGCAATAAGGGGTTGTGTCAGTTACCTTTAACCTGTGTACATATTTATTGATTCTACCTGGTTGCTCACGGAACACTTGTTGGTTAGAGTATAAAATGTTCTCCAATTCTTCCTTTGTTTTAGAATCGATAACGGTTGTTTCTTCCAGTTTCTCTTGAATCGTATTAGCATCTTTTCTCCGTCTTCCTCGAGTTCTAATGCCATTATTTCCGCACTTACGGGTTCTTCACTGCTATTATGATTATTCTTAAAGGTAATTTTATTATCTGGAAGGTTAATCACATATCTACCTTCTTGTAATAAGTTAATTCCAATAATACACTCCCTGATTAAATTAGGGACAGTTATAAACACAGCATCAGCACATACTCTCCGATTCTTACTTCGAGCATGATCTGTTGGGTTATCTTATTCGATTTCTTCCCCACTGCTCCTTTAATAACTAAATTAGTAATTTTTAATATAGGTACATTGCCCATACGTTTTTTATTTAGCTGATACCACTCCGCAGACAACGCATTGATTTGGCTGCCAGTATCAAGTAGTGCTATTATTGGTATACCATTAAGTTGTATCTTCAATTCAGGACATTTAATTTTATTGATTTCTTGATATTCCGACTCCTCTTCCATCAGAGTGTCCCTAATATCAATAAAAGTGGTACTGATTATCTTACAATTATCGCCTAATCCTACCTTATCTCTAAAATAATTTTTTTAACTAGTTTTTTTACTGGGCAACATTCTTTGTATATGTGTTTGAACTACTTGCTACCTGCGAGGTTCCTTGAGTGCCGCTCGTTGACGCAAATGTATTCATTTGGGATTCGTATGACCGTTTCTGCGGTGCTCTTTCTCTCTCGTTTGCCTCAGCTGTTTTCTCTCCTTGTCGCCACAGTGCCTTGTGACATGGGGGGTTACTCCGCTCTGTCCTATTTTCCGACCAGTGATTAGCATTATTTACGTTCCTTTCCTGCTTGGGCTGGAACTGTATATTACCCTCTGTTAACTATACAAATATACAAATAAATAAGTCCCTAGTTCTGGGCGACAATTGTTAACTAATAGAATAATTAAGTCCCTAGTTCTGGGCGACAATTGTTAACTCTCTTCATGAGCGATAATAAATATTATGTATTCATTGGTGACTTAGATAGGTTAACATTTCTTTGTTGACACATTAATTCAGGTGCCATGTTTGTGTTGCCAACTTTACGTATTTTCTGTTATTAGGGTCCAGAGTTCTTATAAGCGAGGCTGAGACTGAACGGTTACCAGAAATAATGTACACTAACAACATTTGTGGTAAAATAAACGGTTTTTATTATTTCATAATTTGCATAATTTATTTAGAAAACATCAAAATGGCTATTGGCATATTCCATAAAACAAAATGGCGTCCATACTTCCGCCTCTCTACACAATTAATAATTCTTCCTTTATTACCTTAGATATTTAATTTTATTTCCCAAAAGACTTTAAAATAAGCTGCAGCTCTGTTAGATTGACCATTTAAATTTTCAGATTATTTTTTACAAAACAAATAAACAAAGAAACACAAACCAACGCCTCATGGCGTCTCGCCTGGTTAATAGCACACACACACACACTTTTTTTTTCTTTAAAGTAGATACAATTTTAACTGAATTGATTTATGCATGTTTGAGCTCAATGCGTATGTAATTAATTGAGGGAATTGTGCACTTTCCTGTTTCTGAAGTGGCGTAGCTCCTTTGAGATTTCCTCTTCGCCGGCCTGGGTTTTGCGAAGTTTTACTGCATACTGATTAGATTTTTGGTGGTCACAACACTGAATTTAAACTCTGCTTTACATTTTTGATCACTAATTAAAGTTATTGTTACATTTTGTTGAAATTTACACTTTTGCGGGCAGTAACTGCCAGTCGACCTTTACAGCGTGTTGACGCCTTGATGGTCTGCTGCTGACTGGGGTGATGCAAAGCACATTTTTCGTATGTGTGAGTGCATCGATGTCATTGTTCTTTTGTTTCGAACGGCTAACGCCCTGTTTCACGTCATTGTGGTTACGTCATTATTATATTTTTTAATGACGCCCTGCATTGTGGACCAATGAAAAATTTATATTGAGAGTCTGTGTTCAATCATGCAGCCATTGAATGCGTTCTATTTCGCATGTCTGCTCTTTGCCTTGGAATCGTTCTGCTCAGTTGAATCTGCGTTGTTTTCTTTAAACAAAGGGAAAATAGTCCTACCCATGTATGTGTGTGCAAATAATGAAATACAATAATTTGCTACCTACTGTCCCATAAATCTGAATTCAGGCTTATCGTACTGTTACAAAACCCCCTCAACGAAAGGTTTGATGCCGAAGCATAAAAACTTTCATTGACTCATTCACACTTTTCTAAAAGGATCAGTTCAGGGGGTCGCCACAACCCCCTGTAATGTTAATATAGAAAGAAATACAATCACTTACCCTTGGTCCAATGATGATGATCGTACCATCTGACCTTACTGGACTTCTCAGGAGAGATCCCAACACCATAAGGCCATTAGGCACCTAACGCTCCTGTTCTGATGCTCCGGCCAGCTCAGGACCGCTGTCACAACACCACCAAACTCTGAAACATGAATATACAAAATTTTAAAATAGTGGCCTTATCTATTCCCATATCCACAACTGATATGTCTCCTCTTAGATGCTACAATATGTGTGTATTTATGCAAATGTTGTTGTTTGCATAATTTAATTGATTTGTGATTGCCGAGCCCCACGATCTTGCAGCGCCAATTTATACAATGTGCAATTATACTAATTTGTGGAGTTTAATCATGTAACTACCCAATTAGGTTAGTTATACCAAATTAATTGAATTTATGTGATATATTAGTTATTTGATGGTTAGTATAATTACTGCAATGAGACTCTAATAGTTGTATAAATGATATAAAATTTACTATAATTCATTCAAGTGACGTTAATGTCTGTTACAAGGTAAATTTGACAATAATGAATGCATATATACTTAGTAAAATAAACGCTTATTTATTAACATCATTCGAGTAAAGAATGCTTCAACATATGGATATAAATTATGCCCTGTAAATACATTCATAAAAGAGAACACATATATATATATATATATATATATATGAATCAAATTACAATATGAATTCATTACGTCGTTCGCTGAAAACATACACATACATATATATAACACAATCAACATATATAAATATAAATAATCAACATATTTAGCATTTTGATTTTAACAAGAAATTAGACAATTATACAAAAAGAAAAACAGGTTAAATACGGATCTTTATAAAGCGCATTTAGAAATGTTAAAGGAAATTCACCCTGCAGTTATAGATATTATCATGACCAAAATTAACGCTTTAATATCCAATTATTTTTATCATAAAGTATTAACCCATAATAAGAAAATACTAAATTTATATCGTATTCAGCATAAAAAAGAAAATAGACCAATAGAATGTAAACATGTGTTCTATGAACGTGTAACGAATACAACCAACACAGATTTCACTACCCAAGAAATAAACACGCTTAATAAAGGTCTGAAATATAATGTACCAAGATTTAATACGACAAACGAAATTGTCCATGAGGTCGTTAACGCCGAAGCTGCAATTAAAAGATTAAATGGTCCCGTTGCACAGAATGAAGCAAGGGTTTTTATCAACAACAAACTCAATAACGTAATTAATAGTAATAAATGTAAAAGTCAAAACAATTTTTTAAAAAGTAAATATAAGCAGGATATCATGAATCTTAAAACCATAAAAAGTAAACTTGAGAAAAATGATGCAATTATAAGTAAGGCAGATAAGGGTGACACATTGGTGGTCATACAGAAAAGAGAATATACTCAAAAGGTGTTTGATTTCATAAATAATAATAATATTAAGAAAATAGACCGGGATCCCACAAAGGCTTATGTAAAAACTTTGAATAACACCATTAATCAATGTAATTTTTTGTTAGATGAGAAAACACGCAGATATTTAAAACCAATTAATGCCACGGCACCAAAATTCACAGGACTACCTAAAATCCACAAGGACAGTACACCAATCAGACCAGTAATAAACTACACCACAGCTCCCGGATACAAAGCTGCTAAATTGTTAGAGACTTTAATTAAAAATAATATCAGGATAGCAAATAATTACAGTATAAAGAACAATATAAATTGGTATCGTTAGACGTAACTAATTTGTACACTAATATCCCCGTGAGGGAAACTATAGAAATTGTAAATAACAATTTAAAGGAAGTAGCTCAACTTAGCATGCAAAAAATCAACGAACTTATAAAACTACTTACAGTCGTCTTAGAACAAAATTACTTCACATTTGACAACGGGTTTTTTACACAAGATGACGGTCTGGCTATGGGTTCGCCACTGTCAGGACTATTAGCTGATATATATTTAAATTATTATGAGAATATAAACATAATATCTAATAAATTATACAAGAATAAAATCATTTTTTACTGTAGATACGTCGATGATATGTTTATGATATTTAATGGAACAAAAAGACAAATACAAAACTTAAGTAGTCACATAAACAGCATACACCATAAGATTAAATTCACATCTGAAATAGAAGAAGAAAATCAATTAAATTACTTAGATTTAACCATTTTAAAAAACGAAGGAAAACTTCAATTTAAAATCTATAGAAAGGCCACAACAACGGACATCACAATTCATGCCGATTCATATCATCCCACCTCGCATAAAATGGCAGCTTACAATAGTTTTGTGCATAGTTTGCTAACTATACCGTTAAGTGAAAAAGACTACAATGAAGAGGTTAATACCATCAAGCACATAGCAGCGGCTAACGGATATAAAAGTTCATTAGTGGATAAATTAATAAGTAAACACAAAAAGAAGAAATTAAAAAAGTCGAACAATGATAACACACTTCCGGTTAATAAATACATATCTGCAGATTACACAAATATTTTACCAAATATTTTAGTTAACGAACTCAAGAAACACCATGTAATTGTAACTTTCCGTACAAATAACAGCATTCAGAGACTTCTTAGCCGGAAGAACAGTATACCAGAAAGAAAAAGAACCGGCGTATACAAGATGAATTGCAGCTCATGCGATATGTTCTACATAGGCCAAACAGCAGACCGTTTGAAGAAAGATATAACGAACATCTTCCCAGAAGGGAATTACATAAAACAACATCTAATTTTGCCAGACACCTGATACTATGTAATCATAACTACAGTGATTTTGAGACAAATTTCCAGCCCTTGCATTGCTGCAGGAAAGGAAAATACATGGACGCGCTTGAGGAAAATGAAATATATAAAGCCGTCAAAATCAACAGTGATTATGTCTTGAATGATAAACTTACATTTTCACATAACATATTGTACGACACGGCAATACTTGCACACGGGCGCCGGTAAATAGAAAGTCACAGTACACACGGGCTATAATAAGCAAAACAGGTTTATCAGTGGCTATATAAACAGTGAATCAGTCGATCGATAATGTCCACGCGAGATACGTAAAAGCAGTCGATCGATAATGTCCACGCGAGATATGTAAAATTTCATGTTCGCGTATGTGATTTTCCAATGTCGTAAAAGTGCACTTTTACTGTAATGATTTTGGTGTTTTTAATTTTTTAACGATCTCTAATGAGTGATTAAGATTTCTGAAGATGGCAATTCGTTGCTGAAACGCGTCATAAGATAAGAAAAACGAAGTCGCACGACGGATATATGGTAAATATCTATTATATTAATATAAGCGACTTGGAGACAACTAACCTAAAATGTATTATAATAGGCATAAAATTACTTTATAATAATAACAATAGCTGTGGATACCTATGTTATCCATTTATGACATAATACATGAAATAATGATTCTTCAACATGAAATGTAATTAATCATGTATCGTCTTAATAATATTACGATAGTTAATGTCCTTAACTTATCTCAAGCATTTCAAAACAACAATTTATGAACAAGTAAACACATATACATATAATCACTAATCATCATTGAGCATCACTTACAATACGCATTACTAGTAATTATATTGATTAACAAAGTATATACACTACCTATGACCAATTAAAGGTTCATTTCATATCATCATGATTATAGATGATCTCACTCTATGCTGCTCATATTTGAGTAGTTGATCCTACATCATTTAATTGTCTTATGTGTCTGTTAAAATGTTCATTATAGTGTTTTAGCAATTTATTGCTGCACACCCGATCAAAGTTTTCGCACTATAAGTGTCTTTTATATTGAAATACTTCATCAATATTAGTCATTTCACATGTAATTAATGTCATTAGATAGATACATCGTGACTTAAGGAATTCATGTGAAATTTTAAATTACATGTTAACAAGTTACACATCTTATTGTCTAGCTAGTTGGACTGGTTTCGCGGGACATTCAGCCAATGCGCGTGCTCCCTTCCCCATGGTCTACTAACCGCTGGTGTAACTTTCACTTTCCTGTGCGACTTGTATCTTCGGTTCATGATATTTCTTCAACTGACGCATGTTAAATTTCCCCCTTATTCTGTTGCTGTTATTGCAATCAGCAAGTTCGAATGTTGCATCATTTTAATTTCGTTCATTAATCTTCATTCATTAATATTCATATCTAATTATCTTCTTTGGTTTATGTATTCTCACATAACCAATCATATTTAATGTATTTTACTCAATATTATCTAACTTAATCATTAAATTTTCAGACGTTCTTAAATCGCCTTCTTAACACGTTTTCATTTATTCATTCTTAAATTTCTATTTGTGGAGACATAGTTTTATGTCCTGTTAATTTAGTGCCGTTACTTACGCACGCATTTTTGTTTGTAAATAGTAAGGGTGCTGACCTTGTGGCTTGCGTCACACATTTACTCCACAGCCGGTTAGTTGTCCCCGTTACACTGGTACAATGTGCGCTGCACTTAACACCTTCAAGATTTATGACGTGTCTCTTTCTCTCTCTCTCTCTGAGGGTGGGTAAAAGATATGTCACACCATCTTTTCTGACAACCTTCTCTAGGCAAACACGCGCTAAATTGCTTTTGTCGCCTCTTCCAAACCTGTTTACAACTTCGTTCCCCGACATTTACCTTCCTACCCGTGTGTTCACGTAATAATATTTTGTTTTCTATATTCTTAAGAAATCTTACCTCGAGCGCTTGGACTCTTCTTTCATTACTGGTAGCACTTACAATATTCTTAAGTCGCCCAGTAAATTTCATTCTTCTCCTCTTTCTCATAACATTCCTTGTCCAGGACGAATATGCATACGGATCCGGTAAGTCTTTCCGCTTCACATCATCCATGGCTTGCTTAAATTTGTATTCAGCTTCAAACCATGCAGTGTTCATCTTAATATCGAACTTTCTTTTCATGCTTTTTATTGATGCAGCTCGGCTACTTAGTCGATGTATGCCTGTTCCACAAGCTGGATACTTCATCGTTGGTTTCACTGATGCAGCATCTATCCTCGTGTTGTTTAATTTGTGCTTTTTACGCATTCTACTTGATGGTATTAAACTTTTATTATCTCTATCCATGTCTGGATAATCATCGTCCGACATCGTCAGATACAAAGAAACAAAGTTATTTCTCTTCTTAATCCACTTGTTTCTCGGGTTGCTACTGACACGTTAGATCCCACAGTTGCTAATTTCTTATTAGCTGACACGTCTGTGAAATCAACAGCGTTATCAGTATCTTGTACTTTCCGTACATCTTCGTAACTTTTATTCACATCTTCTTCCTGCTTCTTCTGGACTTCGTTTCTGTTGTCGTTCCAGGTATTCGTATATTCACGTATATCTGTGTGCAACAGTGTGACTTCCTCCAGATGCTCGTCTAGCTTTTCTTCTAGTTTGTCAAACCTCTCGTTGATTACTTTAAGGTAGTCTTCTGTTCGTCAAGATGCCCATCAAACATCTCATTCTGCTTGGCAAATATCTCCTTCTGTTGTCTTTCGTTTTCTTCAAACATCTCACGCATGAAGTCCATTAGTGTTTGCAGTGTCACCTCCTGTTGTGGCTGTTGGGACTCCTGTCCCCGCGCTCTGACGTCTGACGTCTCCTCGGTCATTTGTGATTCAATTGGCAATTCTTCACGTTCGTTATCAGGTACACCCCGCTGGTTGTTGATATCGAAGTTCATAGAATCGGAACTACTAGTCGTCATTTTTGCGGCCTTACTTCGCGTTAACATCCAGTCCAACTAGCCTTACACTAATAATATTTTGTTCTTATAACTAACATGAAATATATATGCTTATTCTATCTACTGCCTGCTCTTTGCCCCACGTTGGGCGCCAATTTATATACAATATGTGTGTATTTATGCAAATGTTGTTGTTTGCATAATTTAATTGATTTGTGATTGCCGAGCCCCACGATCTTGGAGCGCCAATTTATACAATGTGCAATTATACTAATTTGTGGAGTTTAATCATGTAACTACCCAATTAGGTTAGTTATACCAAATTAATTGAATTTACGTGATATATTAGTTATTTGATGGTTAGTATAATTACTGCAATGAGACTCTAATAGTTGTATAAATTATATGAAATTTACTATAATTCATTCAAGTGACGTTAATGTCTGTTACAAGGTAAATTTGACAATAATGAACGCATAAATACTTAGTAAAATAAACGCTTTTTTATTAACATCATTCGAGTAAAGAATGCTTCAACATATGGATATAAATTATGCCCTGTAAATACATTCATGAATCAAATATATATGAATCAAATTACAATATGAATTCATTACGTCGTTCGCTGAAAACATACACATACATATATATAACACAATCAACATATAAATCTTACACTAATGCGTTCATTTCTTGCCTCAGATGAATAGCTTTATTTAAAATTACCATGATAATCAATCTAAATTCTCAAGGGGTGTTTTCTTTGAAAAGAGACAGGACAGTAGAGTTCTTATGACAGTAATAACATAAAGATTTACTTGTAAAATGGATTATCCAATATTTCCATCGGTGAAACTCCTTCCCACTGATGATCCATATGTATTAAGGTTGCGTAGCTTCGATGTCACTATCACTCGACACTCGCGGATCAGATTCACTCACGGTGTGTGTGTGTTCCATTGATGTCGCCCGTTACTATCAGAGTCTATGAAGTTATGTGTTGCGTGAGTACGTTCATTGTTAATAAGCGTGTATATATGACTGTCTATCGTCAAACCTCTCCTTGTATCTATATACGTTAATGTATTGTGTTTTAGATTACGTGGTGTATTGTTCCATTCGGTATTGTAACACTTCGCACTGTACAACGATACGTTTTTGTTGTTCGGTAAAGCATTAACGAAAGTTCTGCTAGTCTGTTATTAAATGTAAACTGCGAATGATTATTTTAGTTCTTAATAAGCGGTAGCTGAGTAAGATAAAGTACTTGAAAGTTTTTTAACCACTGACGTATATTGCATGATTGAGTCACTGCGGATACACTATTACTGAATAACTTGTCAATATTGAAATGCTGTGTTAACTGATTAAAGCACTGCGTAACTGAGTTTCAGAGTCAGATAATAGTTAGTATTCCGTTATCAGACTCAAATTTCCAATCAGAACTTAACATTATTAAACAAATAGCTGTCAACAATGGTTACCAACCTAGCCTCATAGATCACTTGTTAAACAAAAAATTTTATTCACAAGCTTTAAAACTAGTTTACCCTCCCTCAACACAGATTAAAAGATATCACACTCTCACTTACATAGGTTCTGCTTCTGATAATATTGGTAAATATTTCACACAAAGGAATGTAAATATAGCTTTTAAGACGCAGTCTTCTTTGGGAAAATATATTAAAAATAGTAAGAGTAAAACAGATAAACTGCAAAAGTCTGGTGTATACAAATTATCCTTTGGGTCTTGTAATAAAGTTTATATCGGACAGACAGGTAGATCTTTCGAAAAAAGAATGTATGGTCACAATTATAGTTTTAGATATAATGATGGCAAATCAAATTATGCAATTCACTTGTTAGAAAAAGACCATAGTTATAATGACAATTTTGAAATTTTACATTTATCTGATAGGGTCCAAAGCTTGATTTATTAGAAACCTTTGAAATTAATAAACACAAATATTTAAATGTATTATTAAATGATCAGTTAGATCTAAATAGCTCGCCTCTGCTTAATTTGTATAAATAGACTTGGTTTATGTTATGTTATGTTATATGTTTGTGTAATGTGTATTAAATCTTATTGACACGAGATTACTATCGCTCTCTATACAACAGCACTTGTATTATATTTTATATTCTGTATTGTTTGTACGAAAATTAGTCAGCTTACACCATCTGATGAAGGCACTGTGCTGCCGAAACAGCTGTCATGGATTTATAATTTTAATAAATTGACGAGTGAAAATCACTAAAACTATTTTATGGTTTTATTTTTTACTATAACTATAACTTACTTACAATATTTCTGTGAGACGTTATTTTGCCTCAATTTTCTTATCAACACATTTAATTTGCTTAATAATAACTAAAAACATACATTAAATGATTAATTACGTTAATTACATTATATAGGCTTACGTGATCTACAATCACATTATAGACTTACTGGCTAAAGTCTGGAATGAAATCGACTTCAGGTGGGATGTATGCCGCATTACAAATGGTAGCCACATCGAACCACAATGAATGTTGGATGACAAACTTGATGTGTTTTGCTTTGAAATGACACCTCAACTGACTCTGTAAGTTATCTGAATAAATTTCTGTGTGCTTTCAAAGTTGTAAAGTCCTTTTTGAATCACCCTGTATATTGCTGTAACATATGCTGTTCATCCAGTTATATGAAACACAAAAGGCTTCTATAATTAGTTGTAAGTACAGTTAAATAAATTGTATACAATTCAGAAGCTGTTGAAGATAAATTACAACAGAATCAAATATCTAACAGAAGCCAGTGGATATAATAGAACAATAATTAATAAACTCCATACACTAAACAAACAGCAGACAAAGACAGAAAACAACAAATTCATAACACTAACATGTATCAATAACAACACTAAACAATAGCCTGTAGATTAAAAAAAAGAAGGATACAGCATTGCATACAGAACTACAAACAAAACAGACCACACACTTTCAAAAAACTTACATAAACACCAAAACAAATTTTGTTTACTAGGTGTTTACAAACTGCTCAGGATGTAACAAATTCTACATAGGCCAGTCAGGACGCAGCTTAAAACAGAGATACATTGAACACAGAAGCATTACATTAGAATCCACCTTTGCAAACCATCTTATTGTAGCGGGCCACACATGCACTAACATAAACAACATGGAAATCCTACACGTACACACAAAAGGCCAAAAACTAGACACTCTTGAAAAACTAGAAATATACAAACATACAAAAACACATAGAAACAACATCCTAAATGAACAGACACAATTTAAATAACACATACTATTTGGACGTATTACACAACACACACATAACAATGGTCTTTCGAACAACGGTGCCATCACCAAAAGCAAGATGGACAGCACTCCTAGCAGCAGCCTCTGATGAAGCTCTAACGAGCGAAAGCTAGTTGAGGCAGTAAGGTAAAAATTGAATCATTTATCAATAAAAAAATAATAATTTGTGTTCCACATCAGTATTATTTTATATAGTTAGATGAAATTACAAAACATAGTACAAAGTCACATGATTAAAAATGATTTGGCATGGTAATTATTGTCATTTTGATTATCAAAACCTTGTCATAACATTTTGTTGATGATCAACACCCAGTTAATATGGTTATATTTTTTTGCGTTATCCCAGTCTGATTTAACAACATAGGCTGTCATAAATATTGGATGTAAAACTCAGCAAAAAAGTCACTGTGAACTTACGTAAATGAAGATTTTAATAAATTAAGGAGAAATTATATAAATTAAAGAGAATAAACAAAAAAGGTGAAACTGGTTAGAGCTATTAGAAAAACTAAAACAAATTAGATGGATCATATCTTGAGAATGGACTGTTCACAGAAATTAATAATAACAGAAAGAGTACAGAGGACAAAATGGAATCCTATCAACTTATTGCTCTTACTTCAGTACTTGCCAGAATGCTATAAACTGAACTGGACTAATAACAGCATGACTGGGCTGGTACGTGAAAAAGCGAAAGCTCCTTGCTGACCAAGGACCTTGAAACCCCTTGGAGACCAAGTTCAAGGAACAGCTAAAAAAATCCAAGTTTAAAGTTTTTCTATAGTTCAGTTTGGTGGCCCCCGGGTTACCTAGACTAAGCTGCTTTTGATGTATATATTATATAAATTACTTTTTTATTTAATGTGCTGTGTACAGCTGTGAGACTAGAGACATGGAGAGAGTTAAATCCGATAGAAGTCTTGGTCGATTTCAAAAGAAAATGGCCAATCAGCATCCTTTAAACCGTTGCCCAACACGTCTTGGAAATTAGCTGACAGTCAGTAACGGCCCCTCTGTGTTGTGTATAGAGGGCAGTCTACCATGACTGGCACTTGACATGAAGGGCATGACATGGGTGGCGAATTTCCAGAGAGATAGCAGTGGGTTAGTCTGATGTGGTCTATTATATAGTATTATCTTGTAAATTATACAAAAGTACCATCATAGGACAGTATGTTCATGGTCAACCATTTGATAAGTGTTAGGTTATATCAAAATGCTTTTACTGGAGTACCAGTTCCTGTAATTTCACTTTGTATTTGTAGGCTGGGTTCTTATTTCATCTTATATGCACATCACATTTCACTTTAAGATAGCCAGTATGTCTCATTTGACATACGATTTGAGACAACATGTCTCACTATCACTATGCATTGCGTCTCATTTAGCAGTCAATGGTGTGTGTAGTGCTCATTTTTGACACATGTCAAAATATGAATAAATATTTGATCATCACTCATAAGGTCACCAGACGAAGGAATGTCTGACTGCAGATTTCCATTTATTACTATCATGTGCCAAGTTCTTCACTTCTCTGTTCCTCTTATTATGGCACCTCACTTTAATCACATCATGTACTCTACACATGACCTACCATTTGAATTTCTGCCTCCCAGTAGAGCCTTTGATTATTATTATTTTTTTTTTGTATTGGGCTGTTATGCCTTAATTTATGTCCAATAATTTTGTCTCTTCTCAGTTAGGTGTGTCCCTGAAGTTTCTTGTTTTTATGGCCTATGCTAGGCCATCCTCATTTGATACCTTTTCTACTCATGGGATTTTCAACATTTTATGATAGTACCACACTTCAAAACTTCCTTCCAATCTTCTTTTCTTTCCAGATGAAATGATCCATGTACCACATACACACATAGGAAGTACTTTTGAATAATTTTAAATTACTAATACACCAAGAAAAGGAATTATACAAACGTGTGTGTGCACGCGCATGTGTAACTTATACTCTTCTGTTCCTTAATGCTTTAACATTTAATAATGTAATGTACTGCTGCTTAATACAAGTTTTTTTTACTTACTTGAGACATGTTTCAAGCACATGCAGTATGTTCATCATCAACCATGTTTATTAATTGCCTGTTGACTATTAAACAGCTGAACAACATAATCCACTGAACAATCTGAAACCACAAACAACTGTGCATTATATAGAAAACAAACCAGGATTACTCTGACTAGTGATAGTTTTACCATCCACCACAACACAAAATAGCATCTTTCCATGTGCTTTTCAATATACCCCCTAACGCCATGAAATAAAAAAAAAGATTTATCAGACTGCCAAAAAAAGCTGATATGATAAAAATAGCATAAACAAAATATAAAATAAAAATGTCACATGTAAAAACTACCTCAGAAAAAAACAAACAGATGATAATAACATAAAGAAATTAACTAGATTTACATTCATAAACCACAGTATGAAGAAAATTACTAAACTCTTCAAAGAGACATATTAAAGTAACATAAAAGTAAACAGTAACAACAAGAAACTCATACAAAACAATGATATTCTAAACAAATTGAATATATAAACATTAGAACAATTTGTCAGTAAAAAAAAACACTACTTTGAATATTTTAATATGTATGAAAAAATGATTAATCAGATGTTTAAAACATTTAGCAACAGTTGTCTTAAATACAGGACATAAATTTCCAGATATTAATATCTTGAGTGCATTCCAACATAAACTGAACACCTACTTGCACACAAACACGAAACAGAAAAACTAGTACCTGAATAACTACAAGTCATTATAAAACAATGAATCCACTACATTATAAAGTCACTACAGAATCCACCTTTGCAAACCACCTCACTGAAGCAAACCACAGAAACAAAAACATCAAAAATAACATGGACATTCTACACGTACATACAAAAGGCCGAAAACTAGACACTCTTGAACAATTGGAAATATACAAACACACGAAAACAAATAAAAACGACATCCTAAATGAACAGATGCAATTCAAATCACACGCATTATTCGAACATATCACACCTCACACACACAACATCAATCTTTCGAGAATCGATTTAATCGCCAACAACAAGACAGACAGTGCTACCAGCGGTACCCTCTGAAGAAGCTTTCTGACTTTTTCTTATACCACCTTCAATTCTTCACAGTAATTTCATTTTTCTTTGTTGAATAAACATTAAGTGTATTAATTAAAAGTTATGTTTATGAAATATAATTACGATTCGAATATTATATACTTTGTGATTATCTAAATGAAGTTATAAATTCACTAGTGCCAACTTATAAAACGTAAGATTTAACTAGATCGTTGTTGGTGCGTGTGTACTCTGTGAGAGCATAGCTTATACGTCTTGGTAATTTCTAATAAATCTAATTTATATTTAACTATCGTTCAGTTAATTGTCTACCACTGCATATATTATTTACAGGTTATGGGCCCAGGTTCACACAAAGGGCAATATTTATATGAAATTGAGCAGTAATAGTCCAAAACGTGTTTACGTGCAAAAAAAAAATAGGGTTATCCCGACCGCGTGGTAAAAGTGAAAATTAACCTCAACGCCATAAACATGGAAGTGAATTACTACGTATTAACAAGTTGCAAGGTAGCGAGAACTGGAATATATGGAAATTTCAGATTACAGTTATATTGAAATCCTACAAACAATTAATATTTAAGGCACTTTCACTTGTGAAAAACTTACTTTTTGTTATTTCCTCAAACGTCGTTTCGGAGTGGTTTTCCGCATTTAAACCTCACTGAGGAAGGAGAAAACCACTCCGAAACGACGTTTGAGGAAATAACAAAAAGTAAGTTTTTCACAAGTTAAAAAAGTGCCTTAAATATTAATTGTTAAAGTGCTGTGAAAGAAGTGATGAACATTCAAAATAATATTGAAATCCTACAACTTATGGAATGTAGTCAAAGGTGTACAAGTTATGCCCACTATGTTAGATAATAATGTGTCTGTAGCCAAGAAAACAGAATATGAAAAGAAGAAATCTGATTTCGAAAAGGCAGACGGGACAGCTCATTGAGTAATTGTGGCAACTCTGACTGAAAAAACCATGATTCATCTTGTGAATCTAGAAAATGCCAAAGAAATGTGGGAAAAACTTGTGTCTGTGTATGAGCAAAAATGCGAAGCATCTCTGCACATTCTTCAGCAGCAGTGGTACTCATTTGTCAAGGATTTAGCTGATGATATGGGTACACACATTTCAAAGATTGAAGATTTAGCCTATCGATTTAAAAGCATGGGTGAAACTGTTGATGACAAGATGATAGTGTCGAAAATTCTGCTTACGTTGCCAATGAGTTTTAGTCATTTTCTCTGTGCATGGGAGTCGACAGCTGAGGCTGATCGTACAAAACGAACCTCATTAATAGATTAAGAGTTGAAGGAATGGGAGTGAATGATATTGAAAAGACTGAAAGCAAAGCTTTTGCGTCAAAATCTCAATATAAAGGTGCAAAACAGGGTATAAATAAAAACAATTTTAATAATATGTCTAAACCAAAAGGCGGTTGTTTTGTTTGTGGCAAGCCAGGCCATTGGGCTCGAAATTGTAGATTCAGAAAATAAATTAGGCTAATAAAAGTGATAAAAATGACACAAGCAAAGAACGTGATACAACACAGGGAACTACACTTATAAGTGAGGTCTTGCATCTATTTTACAAGGCTCTAAAAAGGTCGACATGTGGTATAAAGATTCAGGTGCAACTGACCACATGACACATCATCGAGATTAGTTTGTAGATTATAAACCATTAAATCAAGAAATCTTGGTGCGTATTGGAAATGGTGATTTTCTAAAAGCCTATGGAAAAGGCAATATAAACGTAAATACATTTGATGGTGAAAAATGGAATAAAAATCATTTAGCAGATGTATTATACTGTTACGACGGTCTATACGATCGTCGTAGGTACAGTGGAAACAAAATAAGTACAAGACACCAATTAAGTCACTAATCACACCTTTAATTGTTATAGTAAAACAGTTCGTAATTAACAACAGTGTCTACAACAAATCAAATGAAAATTGTTCATACGCAATAAAATGTCCACTAATATTAAAACTCAACTGTATTACAATTATACCGTCCGAATATAAAACGCAACACTTCACTAATAACTACTTGAACGTACACCGTAATAACTCGAACCGCTCTGTAAATATATCGCACTAATACTCTCGAACCGCACAGTCAAAAATCTCGCATTGAACTGAAAAACTAAGGCCGCTACCCGATGTATTTATAGTCACGCTCACACACCAGAAGCTTCCAAACTGCGTCTTATCTCTCGCGAACTACGTAATTGCTACGGCCTTGACACAGTCCGAGCGCCCGAGCGAAGCCTGGCACAGTCGAGAAAATTCTCGCAAAATGCGTCTAGTAGCACGTACACCACACGCTTACGTCGAGATCTTTCTGGCACATTCGATAAACGCGTAGATTGTTCTGTGCTGTCGTAGCAATACGTTCCATATCTTAGTAATGTTAACACCTTTTCTCGAGTGGTGTTGCTTTAGACAAAGGTCTAAAACAAACTGCAGATAATAAAGTGTGCAAATTTTTGAAAAATGGTCACGTCGTAGCTATGGGGTTACGCAAAAGACATAGTTTATTCGAGATGCAATTTGAAATTGAGCCTCCGAGAAAAAAATGTGAAGAATTGAACACTAACTGTGCTAATATTGCAGATACTTTGGAAACATGGCATCAAAACTATCCTAGAGTTAAAAAGGTACTTGAACATTTTGGTGTTAAAGTTAAAAATGACGTATGTTTTTGTAATGCATGTGCAATTGGAAAAGCTCATCGCCTACCCTTTCCAATGAGTACTTCCGAAACCAGTGCTATTGGTGAGATCTTTCATGCAGATTTGTGTGGTCCAATGTCACAAAATTTTTTAGGTGGATCGAGATACTTTCTCCTCCTAAAAGATGATTTTTCTCATTATAGACATGTGTATTTTATTAATGCAAAGTCTGAAGCTCTTGCTCGCATGACTGACTTTGTTAAAAAAAACAGAAAAACACTGTTCTAATGGGATAAAAATCATGACAATGGACTGGAATTTGACTGTGAAAATGTTTCTCAGTAACCATGGAATCACGCACCAGTGTTCAATGGCATATACACCAGAACAAAATGTATCAGCCGAGAGGGAGAACAGAACAGTAGTTGAAGCAGCACGTACTATTCTGCACGCAAGAAAGTTCAAATAGACTTTTTGGGCTGAAACGGTCAATACAGTGGTGTATGTATTAAATCGCATAAGCACAAGTTCAGTAAAGGATTGCACTTCTTATGAACTTTGGCATGGTCGTAAACCAAATTTAAAAGATCTACATATATTTGGAGAAAAAGTGTACTCACACATTCCCAAGATCAAAAGGAAGAAGTAGGACGCTAAATCTGAAAAGGGACATTTTATTGGATATTAAGAGAATATCAAAGGATTTTGAGTTTGGTTTCCTCACAGAAAACAAGTAAAGAAGTACGTGACGTCATTTTCACGAATACATTTGAAAGTGAAGAAGAAAATGATGAAAACAGGGAAGAATACACATCATTATACTTACCCGATGGGAAAGATAAAGTTCCTGAAGTCGTTCAAAATAACATTTTTGTTGAAGATCATGATATTGTTCAAAATTATATAACTTCTGAGGATCAAGTGCAATCAGAAGAATCTGATATACTGTAGCTGATACTGAGAATACCAGACTACAAACTACAGAAGCAGACTGCACCAATCATTGACAATCAAACCTCCAGCGAGATATGCTGATTATGTTAACATCGAGGACTGTTTTATTGCAGAAGGTATTGAACCTCTCAGTTATCAAGAAGCTGTAAACAGTGATGATGCTGAAAACTGGAGTATTGCTATGAATCAAGAAATGGAATCTCTTCTTAAAAATCAAGTATGGGATCTAGTTGAACCACCACCTGGGGCCAATGTCATGGGAAATCGCTGGGTCTTCAAGATTAAAAAGGATCCAAATGGAAATATTCAAAGGTACAAAGCAAGACTAGTTGCCAAAGGCTTTTATCAAAAGGCTGGAATTGATTTCAAGGAAACTTTCAGTCCCGTAGTAAGATTCGATTCAATTCGAATGATTTTATCTATTGCAGCAAATGAAAAACTCAAACTGAAGCAGTTTGATATCAAAACTGCTTTTCTAAATGGTGAGATTGAAGAGAATGTATATATGAAGCAACCAGAAGGTTTTTCAAATGGAGCAAATCAAGTCTGCAAGCTGCTTCGGAGTATATGCGGATTCAAACAATCCTCCAGATGTTGGAACCAGAGGTTTACCAGATTTCTAAAGAAGTACGGACTTGAATCTACCAAGGCAGATCCATGTATCTTCACTATCACGAATAAAGATCGAAGGTTGATTTTAGCCATCTATATTGATGATGGACTAATTGCGGCTAAAAAACAAGATGATATCAACAACCTCATCCATGGGTTAAAAAAGGAATTTGAGGTTACTGATGATCAGGCAAATAGGCCTATGTTCTTGGGTTGCAGATTGAAAGACACCAGGATGGATCAATATTCCTCCATCAAACTGTGTATGCAAAAAAGGTAATCGAAAGGTTTAGGATGCAGAATGCAAATCCAGTGACAATCCCTGGAGATCCTCATGAAGAGACATGCACTGATGCTCATAAAAATCTGAACACTGGAATAGTCAACGCGCCTTATGCAGAAGCTGTTGGAAGCTTGCTTTACCTATCAAATGGTACCAGGCCAGATTTGTCTTTTGCTGTTAATAAGGCAAGCCGCTATCTTCAAAAACCTACCAAGCTTCATGGGAATGCTGTGAAACGAATCCTCAAATACCTAAAGGGAACTCTGGACTACGGTAGGGATGGCCCGAAACAACGGCATCAGCTGTTTCGCATCAGCTTACTCGACGCAACTGATGCGGAGAAACCACTACTGTCTAATGTCTCGCATTAGCTAGCAACAGAACAGCAGAATGTCTCGCATTAGGAAGCAACAGCAGATGAGCCTGCCTGGCCGACAGCTAATGAATGAGCTTAACTGATGAGATTTGTCACAAGCCACTACAATGTTCTTTTCACTAAATATCACTATTGTTTGACGACTCGGAACACTAGGTTTTTTATAAGTAAAATCGTAAAGATTTACCTTACAGCCTAAATCGGCTTTCACCTTTAGAAGGCTTCATCAGAGGCTGCCGTTACTAATCATATTGTAAAATATTGCAGATATACACAAGAAAGTGTTATAAAAAGAAAAGATGACGCACTAAAATGGTGGCAAGAACAGTCACCACTATCCCTATCTTGCCAAAATTGTTAAATACTATTTCCCAATGGTAGCAACGTCAGTTCCTTGCGAGAAGGTATTCTCGAAGCAGGACTTTTGATCAATGACAGGAGGACACGATTAAAAACAAAGTTCGACAGGTTATGTTTTTAAAAGAAAACACTTAAATCAATATATTTTTGTAAACAAATGTAATTAGTAAATACCGATTCATAAATAAATTTATTAAATCCTTTTGAATATTAAATTTTGTTTTACTCTATAACCTTTCATTATATTTTTTAATATTTAAAATAATTAAGCAACGGAAATTAGATGTAGCATGAAAGTAAATTTTTCGCTATAAGTATTTATGCATCCTTATTAGACTGTGCTAATGTAGAAGAGTTTAAACATTAGGTAGGTATGCATCAGTTGTACGAAAAATAGTGTGCGTTTAGACATTAGTCAACACTCTGTAGCAACGAATCAGCCAAACAACAACCTAATGTTCTGCATCTGATTATTTCAACTGATGCGCAGTGTCAACTAATGCGAACGCATCAGATGCGGAAAAACATCAACTCGGCACAACCCTAGACTACGGTCTAAAGTTCGAAGCAGATATTAATACTCATTTGCAAGTCTATAGTGATGCAGACTTTGCTAGAGAAATTGAAACTCGCAAGTCTACTTCTGGATATTTAATCAAACTAGAATCGAGTGTACTTACCTGGAGTTCTCAACAACAAGCCACAACAGCATTGTCTACAACCGATGCTGAATATATGGCAGCGTGCCGAGCTATTAAAGACCTAACGTGGCTAAGGAAACTCATGAACGACTTATGCATCTTGAAAAGCACAAAAACAACTCTGTACATGGACAATAAAAGTGCAATTCAACTGATCAAGAATCCAGTCTTTACAAAAGGACTAAGCACATTGACGTCCAATACCATTATATAAGAGAAAACTTTGAAGAGAAGGTCTTCAATCTAGAGTATGTCAACACCAAGGATCAGACAGCATATATCCTCACCAAGCCACTTCCACGTCCGGTTTTTGAGTTACATCGGTCAATCATTTGTAAAAGTCTTAAATAATTTTTATGCAGAGACTTTTTATATATATTACATAAACAGGGGAAGTGTTGAATAAACATTAAGTGTATCAGTTAAAAGTTATGTTTATTAAATATAATTATGATTCGAATATTATATACTTTGTGGTTATCTAAATGAAGTTATAAATTCACTAGTGCCAACTTATAAAACGTAAGATTTAACTAGGTCATTGTTGTTGGTGCGTGTGTACTCTGTGAGAGCATAGCTTATACGTTTTGCTAATTTCTAATACATCTAATTTATATTTAACTATCGTTCAGTTAATTGTCTACCACTGCATATGTTATTAACATTCTTTGTTTTTATTCTCCATCAAGCTCACACCAACACTCTTACTAAAGTACAAATAATTGGTTCTGTCATTGTTTTACAGAATTTAATTGCTGTTTTCATACAGATTTATCTTCTTGTAGGCCTATACTGAAATATACAAAAACTGGTCAATTATTTGATCATTTTAGTCATTCACTGTCAAATTATACACATTTACATATTGCTACGACAGCATAGAACAATCTACGCGTTTATCGAATGCGTCAGAAAGATCTCGACGTAAGCGTGTGGTGTACGTGCTACTAAACGCATTTTGCGAGAATTTTCTCGACTGTGCCAGGCTCCGCTCGGGCGCTCGGACTGTGTCGAGGCCGTAGCAATTTACGTAGTTCGCGAGAGATAAGACGCAGTTTGGAAGCTTCTGGTGTGTGAGCGTAACTATAAATACATCGCGTCGCGGCCTTAGTTTTCAGTTCAATGCGAGATTTTTGACTGTGCGGTTCGAGAGTATTAGTGCGATATATTTACAGAGCGGTTCGAGTTATTACGGTGTACGTTCAAGTAGTTATTAGTGAAGTGTTGCGTTTTATATTCGGACGGTATAATTGTAATACAGTTGAGTTTTAATATTAGTGGACATTTTATTGCGTATGAACAATTTCATTTGATTTGTTGTAGACACTGTGTTGTTAATTACGAACTGTTCTACTATAACAATTAAAGGTGTGATTAGTGACTTAATTGGTGTCTTGTACTTATTTTGTTTCCACTGTACCTACGACGATCGAGTAGACCGTCGTAACAGTGGTGTCAGAAGTGGGATAGAACGGTTAACAGTGGATACTTTGTACAAGACGAGTGTAATTCGTAATTAATCGAAAAACAATGGATGCCAGTCAGATGATGGAAAATTTCCAGGCGCTGTTGTTGCAGACAGAAGAATGACGACGACAGGATTCAGAGAAAGCGGAAGAGAGACAGAAAACCCTCCTGCTGGAAGCAGAGGAAAGACGCAGACAGGAGGCGGAAGAAACAGAGAGACGACAAAAAGAAGAACGAATACAAGAAAGAGAAGAAGCAGAGAAACGACAGGATGAGAAACGCAGACAGGAAGCAGATGACATCAAAGCATTAATTCATGAACAAAAGCAGATGCAAGAACATACTACCGCAGAATTGGGTCTCCTACGTGGTGACGTAGGTGAATTACGAGGTGAGCTCAACAATCAGATTACCAGAATATCTGACGTAGAAGAATCCATGTCAAATAAAATGGCTAAAGTAGAAAAATGTGTCTTGACTGTGGAAGAAGTTATGTCAACAAAAATATCTGCAGTAGAAAACTCAATGGCAAACATAAGAGAACAAATTAAAATTGAAGTCGAACAGTGCATGAAGATTCAACCAAAACAAATTTCTGAACAGACTGTACCAGTGATAAAGACAGAAAAAGACACAGAAAATAAGTTAACAGAGAAAGTCACTTTGCCTGCAGTAGGGACAGTTCATGTCAAAGCTCCAACTTTTGACGGAAGCACTCACTGGGCAACGTACCTCCGCCAATTTGAAGCTGCTGCATGCGCAAATAATTGGACAGAAAAAGACAAGGCTGTTTCGCTCGTTCTCTCATTAAAAGGACCCGCGGCAGAACTATTACAGAAAGTGCCACCTGACAGCCAGAACATTTATGCCGAGTTGATAAAAATCTATACGCTACGGTGATAAACATTTGCGAGAGGTGTACTACGCTCAGTTGAGAACAAGACGACAACGTTCCGGGGAAAGTCTGCAAGAATTTGAAGCAAGTATCGACAGATTGATTAGATTGGCCTACCCTGAAGCACCAGAAGACTTCCGAATAAGGTTTACGGTGCAGACATTTATTGATGGCATCGGAGATTGTGAACTTCAGCAAGTGTTACGAATGGCAAGACACCGAGATAGCTCAGAAGCTCTTGTTCACGCCCTAGAGTTTGAAGCTGCCAAGTCAGCGTCCCGCTACATTAATGGGTTTGTGCCATCACGTTGCAGTCAGAAGATCCCTGTATCACATTACCGTTACGATGGGTGCAGAAAAACAGTGTTGTCGGACAAACAGTTCAAAAGTTCAAGAGAGTCGCAACGATTTGAAAAAGACAGAAGACCGAAATGTTACAACTGTGGAAAACGTGGTCATCTACAGGTAGACTGTTGGGAGAAGAAGATACAGAGAGAAGAGACTGATCGCACCAATTGGAGAAGTAAAGGCCCAGAACAGCACACAGTTTCCACGCTACATAAGATCAGTGGAAACTTGATTGTTAGTGGATTTGCGGATGGTAAACCAACATCATTTACAGTTGACACGGGCGCAACAGTGTCCATTGTGCGCCCTGACTTAGTCTGTAACCGCCATCCTCTAATTAGCTCTTGTACAATACAGACTGTGACTGGAAGCCCCGTCAAGTTACTAGGAAAGGTAGACGTACGTGTACGCCTGGGTCTTCTTGAGTTTAGCCACCAAATGCTCGTTGCAGACATTGTCGATGAATTGATTCTTGGCACGGACATTATGAATGCCTACGGATTCGTTGTGGACTTAAGAGAGAATGTCCTGAAATTTGGGCAAGAGAAGATAAAGCTTTGCATGGCTAAAATGACAGGGTCTACCAACCATTCGATTAAGCGAGTGGTATTAGTCGAAGAAAAATTCAACAAGTCTGGTCAAGAGGAAACCTCCCTGTTGCAAGCGGAAATGGAGGCAGAACTAGCAGAGGAAGTACAAATAAGTATAACGACAAAAGAAGTGATTGGAGAGCCAACTATGGGTGTCGAGACAAAACTCTTGCTTGTTCCTGAGCTGATAGAAGCGGCCGAGGGTAAAGTGGCTGAAGATGAGGTTACGCAAGAGGTTGTTGACGAGAACCAAACAAACTTGGATCAGCCAGTGGTATTTAGGTCATTAGTACATGACGCAACGAGAGTGATTCCAGCGAAGCTAGTGGTTGCGCGAAAGATCCGCATTCCTGGGAACGTGATGTTCGGATCACACGAGACTGAATTCGAAGAACGGGAAAATTATCCTTCGCAAGGATGGCCACCTAGATCGCCTGGTCGAGTATTACTTCGAAGACGCTTTGCCAGTTCGGGACGAACAGGCTTAAGGAGGGAGAAGTGCTACGACAGCATAGAACAATCTACGCGTTTATCGAATGCGCCAGAAAGATCTCGACGTAACCGTGTGGTGTACGTGCTACTAAACGCATTTTGCGAGAATTTTCTCGACTGTGCCAGGCTCCGCTCGGGCGCTCGGACTGTGTCAAGGCCGTAGCAATTTACGTAGTTCGCGAGAGATTAAGACGCAGTTTGGAAGCTTCTGGTGTGTGAGCGTAACTATAAATACATCGCGTCGCGGCCTTAGTTTTCAGTTCAATGCGAGATTTTTGACTGTGCGGTTCGAGAGTATTAGTGCGATATATTTACAGAGCGGTTCGAGTTATTACGGTGTACGTTCAAGTAGTTATTAGTGAAGTGTTGCGTTTTATATTCGGACGGTATAATTGTAATACAGTTGAGTTTTAATATTAGTGGACATTTTATTGCGTATGAACAATTTCATTTGATTTGTTGTAGACACTGTGTTGTTAATTACGAACTGTTCTACTATAACAATTAAAGGTGTGATTAGTGACTTAATTGGTGTCTTGCATTGGCGGCCCGTGCTTAGGTTGCACGGTTGCACAACCCCCATTAAATCCTGTAAATTTAATTGCATTTTTAATCCTGTAAATCCCCCATAAACTGTATTTTAAATTATAAAATTATGAAAACAACAATAATTAAGAAGTGTTTTCAAGCTAAATAATCGTAATTAATCATTTGTTGAATGAAAAGTGCAGAGCACTTAATAAAAACCGTACACGCTCTCGCCGCGGTGTACTACGAGTGTGTACACCAGCTGTGACGCGCTTGGTATATGGAGAAACACAATGTAGTTTTGCACTGGCTGGCTACACTAGGGTGTTCCTATTACATCGCTATAGCTTCGCCTGGTGTGATTAGGGACTGCAAACTCCGCTTGTCAGTCACGGCGCCACCAGTTTGTTGGAATTTGTATGGTTATGTTGTTTTATTAGTTCAGTTCATTAGTGTCGGTCGAATTTTTTGTGAAGTTTATTGTTAGTGTCAGTTAAGTGCTAGTACAATTCATTGTTAAATATAAATAATAGTGCATGTTAAAGGATTAAGGCGTCATAGTGTAAGATATTCGTTATATATAACTCGTAGGACGCAATGACGAAAACTTAACGAAAACACCGTTCAGTTTACGTCCAATTGAGGAAAAAATTGAAATTAGAGAGTAGGTAGACCTATACCAGATCTTTCAAGTTTTAATCAAACTGTAAAGTCAGGTAATAAAATTTTTAATCGTAAATTTAAAACAGACTTATACAATAAATATTCCTTGTTATGTGGGTGTGACACTAAAATTTCATTATTTTGCTTTCCTTGTATATTGTTTGGAGGGGAGGAGACTTGGACTAAGACTGGATTTAAAGACTTAAACCATTTTAATGACAGAACTAAAAAACATGAGGCTTCAGGTACCCACATAAAAAATAGTTTACAGTTAGCATTGTTAGGAACAACTAACATAGCAGAACAACTAGATACAGCTTATAGGAGAAATATTGTAGCTCACAATGAACAAGTTAAGCAGAATATATATGTGCTAAGTATTATTATCAACTGTATTCGTTCCTGTGGTGTGTTTGAACTAACTTTAAGATGCCACGTTGAGTCTAAAGAATCAAATAATCCAGGAATTTTTAGAGGGTTAATAGATTTTAGTGCAGAACTAGATACAGTTTTAAAAACCATCTTGAAGCTTCAGCAGTATTTAGGGGTACTTATAAAACCATTCTTGATGAGTTAAAATACCACAAAATAAATGAAACTCCCCAAAAGCTCATTGCACAGACATATGATGGAGCATCTGTAATGGCTGGAACTTCTAGTGGTGTACATGCAATTGTACAAAATTGTTATGCCGATGCCGAATATGTTCATTGTCACGCACATCAGCTGAATTTAGTTGTGATGAAAGCTGCATCAATAAACAGGGAAGTTCGAGTTTTCTTTGCCAATGTTCAAGGTCTTTGCGCTTTTTTCTCAGTTAGTCCGCAAGAACATCAATACTAGATGCAGTAGTAAAAAAGCGGTTACCCAGATCTGTACCTACCAGATGGAATTTTCAATCGAGAAGTATCACAACAATTTATGATCACTTAAAAAATGACAGTAGACTACTCTTTCACAGGCTTCTGGCCATTTAAAAGTTTTAGTAAGTCAAAACTTTATTTTTGGCTCTCATTTTTTAGAAAAGTGATGCCACTTACTGACATACTCTTTAATCAGCTCCAGAAAGTTGACATTGATCTCACTGTTATAAAACGGTCTCTTACAAGTTTTGAAGAAAATGTGTTGACAATCAGAAATAATATTGACACAGACACTGGAGAGCCACAACAGTCATCACAAAGTTCACCTCCAAAGAAAAGGAAGATTGACAAAACTGAGTGGAAGAGACAGGCGAAGGAAGTATGTGATGTGATTATATGCCAAATAAAGGAACGGCTTAGATTCACGAGCCATCTCGTAGGAGCATCTTTGTTCATGTCAGAAAAGTTTCCAGATTATGATTCTAAATTTCCAGAAGACACTGTAAAAACTGTGTGCAATGGTTACAATTTTCTCAATTTTAAAAAACTTTGTACGGAACTTGGAACAATCTATAGTGCAACTGATTTTAGAAGACTGTCAGGGGCTGTTAGTTTGTACTCTTTTTTCAAAGACAATAAGTTAGATGAAACTTTTAGTGAAGCTGTAAAACTCTTAGATATTTTGATTGCAATACCAATGACCTCTTCTGAAGCAGAAATATGTTTTTCGACGCTTGAAAGAATAAAGACATTTCTAAGGAACACCATGTTGCAAGAGAGGTTGTCTGCATTGGCCATGCTCTCAATAGAAAGAGACCTGATCATGGAAATTCCTGATTTCAATCAGAAGGTGATTGAATAATTTGCCCGTCTGAAAGAAAGGCGGATGGATTTTCTTTTCAAATAAGGGTAAGTGACAAAATTATTCCCAAGTATAACTATATTTTTCAATATTAATAATTATGTATACACAGTAAAATAGTTTATCTAAAGTGAATTAATACTAAAATAAATAGGCCTGTTATTACATTAACTAATTTCAAAATACAGTAATTTCAATACATTTTTTGGATGCTGTTACACAGAAAATGTTATATTACCGTATAAGTCATAATTCTGAATTAAATAAAACAATACTAACTTTATTATTCAGTCATATAAACTTAGTGATATTTTAGCATCTTCTATTTAAACAATTTAATACCATCCAACCCACAACTGCAACCCCCAAACTTTTCAACCACCAGCCGCCACTGGTGTCTTGTACTTATTTTGTTTCCACTGTACCTACGACGATCGAGTTGGAGCTTTCGTAAAGGCTTGTTACACACCTGGAAGTTTTCGTTTATTTACCCAACGAGAGGCTGGCAGATGAATCAACAGTCTGAAGCAAGCTGTGCATACGCGTGATATTTACGTCAAGTTGCCGTAACAATATACATATTACGTATGCATATATTTGCGTGTACAAATGTACATAGTATTTTCGAATTCACTGTGTTTGTTACGAGTAAATAACATGAAGAACTGTAATGAGATTTTAAAGTTGCTTGATTTACACACGATTTCATGTTTTGTATAATTTTAACTCAACATTGGGTCGATGAAATACGAATGCACAGTGTCTCACTAGATAACTTTCATGGTTTTTGTGATTAAGAATAATAACCTTAACATTAATGTTACAAATAAAATTAAGAAAACACCAAACGTTTCGCGCATTCGTCATCGAAACATCATCAGTGTCGACCAGTCTCAGTCGGGAAGCTGAGGATATCTCATAGTAGAACGTGCAAACTTTAGTGTTAACCAAAATGAAGCGTGTGTTAAACCTAGGATCGTGTACTTATCGGGCAAAGGAAGAAAACAATATATTACACTACATTAAAAGGCATTTTATTTTTAAGCGTACCTGTGTGTTTTTTTGCATTGTTTAATAATTGTTAGTGTTTAAAGACTTGAAACGTATTCTAATAACCAAATTTTAAATTTACATAAACTACATAGAGTAGAAGAGGTTTTTTTAAAGAGTTACAGCCATGCTCAGTTCTATCTTTCGCCACTTCAGGGTCATTAGAAAGAAAATTATTTCTGTAAAGCGTAAGTAGCAGGAATAAAGAGCAAGAAGGCAATTATTTTGTACAAATTGGGGAAGTCCCTCTGTGGGATCTAAAAATTAAATGCTATTTTCCCCTGAAGACTTTTAATTTAATCTGAAACATTTTGTTAATGTGTCATTGAATATTGTTGAGTTCTGAATAAAGATCATAACGTTAACGTATAGGCCTAAGTGAATGTGTAAGCTCAATGATTCTACCATTGTCACGATATTCTGTAACTCATTTCTTTTTTTTATTGAGCTTGCAGTTAGATAAACTAAAATCAAACAGTTTTTCAGATGCACCAAACTTTTCTCTATGAAGAAAGACAAATTCTTTAAAATCTTTTCAAAAACAGGTGAATTTAGTTTCCATCTTTTTCAACGTTTTTTTCTATATAAACAGCTTACAGAGTGGAGAAATAGATTACATTTTCTCCTTTAATTTCCGTGCTGGAGCAACAAAATGTTTAGCATCTTCCCTCCCAACAGCGGATACAGAATAATATCTGTAAATTTTTACAGTAATATTTACAATGTCATTCACTAAAAAATTAATTGCATCAATTCATTTTATGTTTGACTGATTGATTCAAAACGGAAATGATAGGCTATATTTTTTAGACATAGTTTCGAAATGTAGTAGGCCTATATTCACGTACTATGTATTTTGTCAACAGCATTTAGGCCTCGTATGCTGACCTAAAATACAATACAATACTGTAAATTTGAGTATAGTTAGCAACACTTCTTAAACCCAGAACAGTGTTGTTCTTAATTGAGAAATGTCTCCGTTTATATGTTTCTGGGTGCTACTAGTGTTTTCATGTAAGCTACAAGCTTTCCGTGGCTCAATCAATTCTTGTGCTCAATTTTTTCTATGAAATTTATAAACATAGGCCTATGTGTAGATATCATCCGGCTAAGATGTCGTCTGAAATTGTGTAAAAAATGAAACACGAAATTATGAACACGTCCAAACCAAATTTGGTAAGGAGTCTAAATAGATATAGGCTATAGGCTAAATAGTGTGGGACATTATATGAATATAACATTAATCTAGACAATATGTGCTAGATTAAAATGTATGTAGCATACGTTAAAAAAAGTGTACAAAGTTTCTATGAAAAAATTTACGACTCCATAAACACGTATTATTTACAAGATTCGAGGTAGTGAAATTCTCAGAAGCCGGTAAAGTAATTTTCTTTCGTAAAACGAATCACTTATTGCTATCGACTCGGAATAAAACCTTGGACACGCTCAAGCCTGAAGACTATTGACGCGCGCGTGTGTGTGTGTGGACAACACTCACGCTGGGTGTGAGTAATCAGTTGTTCAGGCTGAAGTGTTTGTGTTGGTTTTGGGAATGAATGCCACTGTTATTCTTCCGAATAATATGTGAAAGCGGTGCAGGTGTGCGGGAGGTCGGCCGCTAAGTCGTGTTGTAGGCCTTAATTTCACGCATCCCAACCCCTTGACAAGCCACACAATAGCAATTTGTGCGCGTCAAACGATGCTTACACAAATTGACTTTTACCTTCGATCCCCTCAGCCGTAAGCGATACACAACCGCTCCTGTTCCTCGTATTCAATTAATACCATTAAATAATTACACAGATATAAAATGCATACCTACGAGGTACGGATTGAGTAAATTGTTTACATAATTTAAACGAATTGTTTACAATTTCAAGTCACATTTTTAGTCAGGTTAACTAAGTAAGTGTAAATTGAACAAAGCCTAAGCGACCACAGTATGGTATTAAAAATTAAGGTATAAAATATATTTTTCAGTGTTACTCTGACCGTCTTACGTTTTTAGGGTAACATCTTCAAGGGCAGATGTCAATAATCAATGTATAAACAATCAACATTAAACTTACGAAATGTTCGAAAAGCCGAAATCATCAAGAACACAATGAAACCACAAAGTTCCCGTATACACACACACACACACACACAATATTACATTATTTGATTCTAACCTTTACTCTCTATTTAAGAGGTCTCCGGCCACCGAGCCGTGTGGGTTATCCATTCTGATTTTGTATTCACGAATATGGCGCGTAATTTTATATGTAAAACCACGTTGCTGTAACCACTTGATTGCACAACCGGGCTCTCGCACGTTCGCATACACACATGACGCACGCGTGTGTACGTACTAAAAAACACCATGAAAAATTCACACCCGCTCATAATTCAAACTGTTGTGCTTCACTATAATTCATTTCCTTTCATTTATTTAAACAATAAAACAACAATGTTTTCCCACTCTCTTGTGTGCTTTGTGACGTTTCACGAACACGTCTTCAGTCAGCAGCCAGCACGCTTACCACAAGACACGAAAATTACATTCAAGATTCACATATTTATTTTGATTTTTAAAAATATATACAGAAGTGAAACGTATATTTTTTATCCGTCAGGCCTGCTGTGTAATCACGGGATCACATTATTTTTCTATTGTTGCCACTTTTTTTCTGTTTATTTTCTGTTATTGCCACTGGTTGTTTTGGCTCTTAAAAAGGCTGACAGGATAGATACATCCAAACGAAAATAAAACTGATCCTTAGACTGTGCCCGTATCCTTAAACAATGTGGTAGAATCGTGAAAGGCAATGATCCATGCAGTCACAACAGAAAATAGAGATTCGTAGAGGTTACCACCGGATCGACGTCGTCAGTATCTTAAGAAATGACGGACAGCACTCTGGTTTGAAAAATAAACATTCTTGACAGGTAGAAAAATATTTACTTCCACAGTAGAAGAACATCGTGTGCTGTGAAACATCACCTTGTTTGCGTTAAATGTAAAACAGACTTTATTAGTTTGTGTAGTGTAAAATCGAATTAGTTCCACGAAATGGGTGTAAATAAGGGTTGTAAAGGGGAGGGAGGAGGGTGTAGGTCGACACAAGCTGCGTGAGAAGCAGCTGTGACCGAGGCGGCCCCATTGGCTTCACAAATTGAATCCCCGGATTATGTCACTCTATCGTGTCGTGTATAGTCCTACATCTTGTAAGCCCACACGCACTTATCTCGAAACCCTATCTACACTACATTACAATTAATCTTTATCGGTTACACCGTTTGTGTATCTAAAGTCCTTTTTACTTCCATGTTCCATAAGAAAATGGAAGTATGGCGATGGCGAAAAAAATCGTGTTCGAGATAAGGGCTGATTCTGATTGTACTACCCTCAAAACATGAAGAAAATTCATTTTCTGAAAAGTGTGTGTGTGTGTGTGTGTGTGTGTGTAGAAATTTTTCTATGGCGAACGATAACTGCCGCAAATTCAAACAGAATCAAATAATTTTTTGCATATATGCCCGAGTTGTAGACGTCTCAAGGCCTATTGATTTTAGTAAAGATCGGTTAAGGGGAAGGGGTAGTTTACCTGCACCGTTTTATGTTTTAACAGAGTAATTTTTACTTCCATAAGGAAATGGAAGTATGGTCATGGCGAAAAAAATCGTGTTCAAGATAACTACTGATTCTGATTGTACTACCCTCAAAACATGAAGAAAAGTCATTTTTCGAAAAGTGTGTGTATGTGTGTGTGTGTGTGTGTGTGTGTGTCTGTGTGTAGAATTTTTTCTATGGTAAACGATTAACTGCCGTAAATTCAAACATAATCAAATTTTGTTTGCATACATTCCTAAATTGTATTCCTATATTGTAGAGAACTCAAGGCCTTTTGATTTTTGTGAAGATCGGTTAAGAGAAAGGGATAGTTTACCTGCAACGTTTTATGTTTTAACAAGGGTAATTTTTTCTATGACGAACGATAACTGCCGCACATTTAAACAGAATAAAAATTATTTTTTGCATACTTTCCTGAATTGTAGAGGACTCAAGGCCTGTTGATTTTTGTGAAGATCGGTTAAGGGGAAGGGGTAGTTTACCCGCAACATTTTATGTTTTAACAAGAGTAAAGTACTTAATTTTGATAAATAAAGTATCCTGATAAGAAAATCATAATAATCCTCTGTAGAAACGTAGATGAAATATCTATAAATGAAGAGGCTAGTTGAACGCCGTGGGGGTAATTTTCAATAAATAAAAATTATAGTTGAAGGGGGAGGGGATAATTTTTTATATGTGTACTACGTTATCTGCAACAAAGAAGTAGTTTGTTGTTAAAATTCCTTCCCGGGCTGTTTGGCCGTAGTCATTGAAAAACAGACGTTTCGGCAGTGTCATTGACTGCCATCATCAGTGAAAATCGAGTGCGATAACGTGAGGTGGTATAGTTAGTGATCACAGTAGCCTACTGTGGTTAAGGCTGAAGCAATAAGTAGAAAGAAGTAGTTTCTATGGAAATATTTCATTTCGAAAATAATTTTAAATATAAATCTTAGAACATGGAAGTCATGTGTGGTTCTCTATACCAATATTTATATGGCGAACGATAACTGCCGTAAATTCAAACGGAATCAAATAATTTTTTGCATATGTGTCTGAGTTGTAGAGTACTTAAGGCCTATTAATTTTGGTAAGATCGGTTAAGGGGAAGGGGTAGTTTACCTGCAACGTTTTATGTTTTAACAAGCGTAAAGTACTTAAATTTGATAAAGTATCCTGAAAAGAAGGTCATACTAATCCACTGTAGAAAGGTAGATGAAATGTCTATAAATAAAAAGGGTAGCTGAAAAAGAAGACTATTATTTTTGGACGTTTGTATAGAATGGACGACAATAGGTTAACAAAGCAGATCTTCAAATATCTGTGGGGGAAGAAATCAACATCAAGTTGAATTAAAGAAGTCCAAAAGGATTTAGAAAAACATAATTATACACGCAGAAGAAGCAATTGAAAGAAAAATTTTCGGGCAAAAGTGTTAAAAATGGAAGGAGTCCAGGGTAGGAGAGAGAAAAACGCAGGTTCAAAGTGGACTGAAGACAGGAAGAAGAGACAGTGAAAAGATGAAAGAATATTGGAGAAAAAGAAAAGAACAAAAAATAAAGAATTGAAATTGGCATGTGGTCCTTAGATGGCCGATAAAAAAAAGTTGAAGGGGAGGGGATAATTTTTTATATGTGTATTACGTTATCGGCAACAAAGAAGTAGTTTGTTGTTAAAATTCCTTCCCGGGCTGTTTGGCCTTGGTCCAAGGGTTTCTGCAAAACCAGACGTTTCGGCAGTGCCATCGACTGCCATCATCAGTGAAAATCGGGTGCGCTAACGTGAGGTGGTATACGTTAGTGACCACAGTACTGTGGTTAAGGCTGAAGAAAGAAGTAGTTTCTATGGAAATATTTCATTTCGAAAATGATTTTAAATTATAAATCTTAGCACATGGAAGTCATGTATGGTTCTCCATACTGATATTTTCTGTCTAATACCAAACGTTTTGTCCATGATACGATAAATTATCCTCATCGTAGTGTAGGCGAAACGTTTGGTGATAAGAAAAAAAAAGTAGAGGTAAAACACGGGAAGATTATAAAAATTACTTACTCTGTCAGTTTGGTTTAATTGGTTTCACAAAGCGAAAGGGACCCCGTTTTAAAGTGAGTGACAGTGGGAGGGGAGTGAGAGAGGGGGAGATAGACAGAGAGAGAGAGAGAGAGAGAGACATAGAATATTGAGAAACTGTTGTAAATTACTGCTGCATTAGGAACCTCTTGATTAATAGGGTTTCTACACTACTCGAACGGAAGGAACTACAGACCGTTTCGCTGCTCAGAGGATGTGGAAAACGAAACTAAAACGAGAGGATATAGTCCGTTATTGCAAGCGTCGAGTGCTAGTCGTTGTCATTAACAATGAAACCCCTAATGCTTATGAGCAAGAACACCCAAATTCTGTTTGGATATTTCTTGTTTATCAATGTGTTGTTAAAAGCTGTTTACTTAAGATTTTCGTTGCTTAATTGGCTATGTCACACTCGTCTTCCAATGTCGTTACTAAACGTAATTATAACGGAAGCTTTATTTAAGTACAGAAAATAGTTTGTTTTTCCTATTATTGACAGCTGTGGTCAGCAACTTTTGATCCGTCCGGCTATTCCTTATTTGAGGCAATTTAGTAGTGAATATGTCCCCTGGATATGTTACTAGCATATCGCAGGGTAAGACGTATGGTAGGGCTGCCACCTTCAGGCTTAACGTCAAGCCCGATTTTCTGTCTGGGTGTTCTCCCATAAACTGGTAGTTTTACCAGATTAAAGAGACCAGTTTCCCTGTTGAGATATCCAAAAGGATCTTTAATGTGGTGGTTTCTCCTTGCCTCCCACATCCTACATCGTTGACCACTGGAAGGTCATCCTCCGTCTTTGGGGACAATTTCTCACCCCACTGGCAAGAGGGTGACCTAAACTCTACTTGACAATGCCAAGTAGAGAAGGGATAGCTTATACCGGCTGTCACTCGGTCTCCAGTGCTTTGGCTATTTGAGACCAGAACAAACCATCCTTGGTTTAATCCGTGAAGATGATGATGATGATAAAAATAGTTTGTGGAAAACACTTATTAAGATACGTATTTATTGGGCGGACAAATTAAGTTAGAAATACATTAGAATTATTATTAATTTTTCAATGTAAATATAAGCCTACTGTATGTAACAAAAATAAAATGGAGAGGTCAAACCATTTCGGAGACAGTAATCTACGGATCTGGAACACTGATTTTGAGGTAGTGAGATTGCAAAAAAAATAGGAGCCTTCGAATTATGGATCTATAGACGTATTCTCAAAATCGATGGATGGTCGCAGAATCTTTCATATTAAAAGGCCTACAAGCAAATGATTGATTGCTAAAACGGATTAAAAACTCATATAGGCCTACCTAGCTACTTTAATATCACGAAAACAGGTGAAGTGAAAAATCTTGTAGTAAAGGATAAGACAAAAGATTCTATACCTGGAGATTCTAACGAGACAGGCAGGTATAGAGTTAGGAAGTAACTAGAAATTCACTACAGAAAACAAACGTTTAACACAGGGAAACGGTCCTGAGAAAAAACAGACAGTGAATCCCAACAGTACCACCAATCCCTCATTAGGAGAGAAGTGTATGCGGACTGCGAATGGTATCGGAAGTATGGGACAAATCAGAACTTGATTTGCATCGAAAATACATCAGTTGCTTTATTCAACCTTCCGGATGAAAACAAGAAGTGCTGCACAACCTGTTCACTTCCTCTTGTGCTGTACACATACCGGTAAGTGTCTTCAAAGTAAACTTAGTCCTCACAGGAATGTTACTAAAATTTTAATTTTAAAATTAATTAGCTTACGTTTTCTGGGGCCGAATTACTAGAGAACTCATTTCTCTGGCTCTCGTAATGTGTGAAGCCTTTCTCAAATATCCCATTCTCGTCTGCATTAGTCTCACTGAGATTTTTGTACGCAGCCGTCCTCCTTAGCCTCTTCATCGATCGCTCCAACCTTTGCATGAGTTCAAATTTGTCGTGTGTTATAATGTATATTAAATCTATATGATCAGGTGTACCAACCTCTGTATTATTATTATAGTGTATAGATATTTTATATGAGCAGGGTTGTCAACATTTTCTGTGGCGGGGGAGGGAAATTCAAATATGTGTTATATAGTGTATATATTAAAATATATGATCAGGGTTACCAATCTTACATTATTGTGTGTGTATGTATAGAGCAGATCTGCCAACATTTTTTTTTCTCTTCTGTAGTGGGAAATTCAAACTATATGATCATAATTGTTACTCTCTCTCTCTCTCTCTCTCTCTCTCTCTCTCTCACATTTGAATGTAAGTAAAACTATCTCTCTCTCTCTCTCACTCTCTCTTGTTGTCAAACGTTATGTTCAAGCCGTTTTCTCCTCTCCCTCTCTCTCTCTTTCTCTCTCTCTCTCACTGTGTACATTGAGTAAATAATTTTAGCTCTCTCTCTCTCTCTCACACTTGTTGTGTATGTCTCTCTCTCTCTGTGGTCAGTACCGCGCGCATGTATATGAAATTAGAAAGTTTATATTTATTCGACAAATATTAACGCCCTCTCTCTCTCTCTCTCGCTCGCAGACGTCGGAAGCAATTCCTAGTTTATAATGTAATTACCTGTGCGTGTATGTCTCTCTCTCGCTGCAAACGTTGACAAGAATTCCCTTATTCAAAGCGATTACGTTGTAACAGTACACAAACTTAAATATGCCTTACAGACCATTGTAATTTTAAAAATTCATTTTTTGCATTAATTAAATATATATATATATCGTAAACAATGAAATAATAATATTTCGTAATTGTAAGATTTTTAATAAAACAATTATCAGTTTAAATAATAATTTTCATGATTGTAAGATACAATCTGCAAATTATTAAATTGTCTCTCTCTCTCGCTCTCTCTCTCTCTCTCACATTTCTGATTACTATACAAATAATTGCATGCATGTTCAGAGGTTTATAACGAAATAAATTAAAATAAACCATAATTTGTTTTAAATGATTAAATATATATATTTACACTTTACATTGATTAAATATATATATATCACAAACAACATTGTTATATATAAAATATTTAAATGATTAAATATATATTTACAACACTGTACACAAACTTAAAATATAGATTACAAACCGCTATAATACAATTATTCAAAAAATACATTTTACATTGATTAAATATATATATCGCAAACAAACATTGTTATATATAAAATAATTTTGACATTGTAAGATTTTTAAATAATAATTTCACAGCTGTAGATACAGTTCATAAATACAATATTAATAATATTGTTTTAAATGATTAAATATATATTTACAACACTGTACACAAACTTAAAATATAGTTTACAAACCGCTATAATACAATTATTCAAAAAATACATTTTACATTGATTAAATATATATATATCGCAAACAAACATTATTATATATAAAATAAATACAATATTAATAATTTTGACATTGTAAGATTTTTAAATAATAATTTCACAGCTGTAGATACAGTTCACAAGGAAGTTTATCTGTAACATAACAATACAGTCGGTATTAGAATCACTGATACGATAAATATTCAATTATCACACACACACACAGTCAGTGGAAAGAAAGAATCAAATGCGTTAAGTAAGTAAACTTTTTTTTCAAGTATGTGTCATTTTTCATAAGTTAATGTACTTTCAAATAATTTCTAATCAAACCAAATATTATTCACTGGAACTTTGTAAATACTGCTTAGAATCAATGATACATTTATCGCATAAAGGTAATGTACTTTCAAATAATTTCTAATCGAACCAACTATTATTCAACGAAACATTGTAAAAAAATACTAAATAGAATCAATGATACATTTATCATGTACATACAAATTCAATTATTAAAGTGTTAAGTACAGTGAGTTGAAACTACACACACGCACACACACACACACACACACATCAATAAATTGCTTGTTAACACGATTGCTACTTACGACGTTAGGACACAATCTCTACTTGCGTTGTTTGATTTCTCGTCCCTCGATACACTAAATGTAGTTCTTTAGGTTTGATATGCCTGAGCTCCTCATTCGTGAAGACACCTGCATACCTCTTGGGAAGATAGACACGATACTGGCGGTCGTCATCCTCCAACGTAGCAAGCACAGAGTTCCCATACTTCGTGTCCACATTTGTTAAGACCATGATGGGATATTTTTTATTCACTGTCAATTCTGAACATCGCTTGTACTCGATAGCACTTACAGCATTAAACTTTACAAGAAACGACATTATTAGAAGAGAGAAAGACACTAGTGAACACGTCTGTATCAAGCGAGAGAGAACCAAACAATGACAGAATATTCGACACAAAAGGACAGTACAATGTGATAGTGGTGGTGGTAACGTCGGTGTCCCACTTTCATTTGCATGTATGAACATGTCCCACAGACGAAATTAGAGACACCAAAAATATAACAATGTCATTAGGAAAGTCTACATTCCATTTTCATAAGGAAATAGTCACCGCTTACAGCTATGCATGTATGTACATGTCCACAACAGAATGAGAGAGATATAAATGTCATCATTCGCGGTGACCTACTTTCTAAATTTGTTACATTAAAAATGTTTGTTTAAAGCAAAAATCATGAATCATCCATTCCCGAATAGCATGCACCTTATAGTTGGCACAACGGTCAGAAGAATTGAAATGTCTAAGACATTCTGTTCCATGAAATAGATACGGTATGTTTTTAGGACAACCAAAGTCATCGAGATTGATGATATTATTGTGTATTATCTTCGATTGCAAAAAACGTTTTTTCTCAAAACCCTTCACAAACATATTTATATATACGTGTATGTGATGTTAACAATGAAACAAGATTGTCGTATGGTGTCTCTCCTTCGCTCCATCTAAGTCTATGATAATTTGACGTTAACCAGTGGTTTGTCCTAACGTATTTTGGATTCGTAACGGATGTAGCAGGTGGAGTCAAAATCCAATGTCTACCAGCAAATCTCAGAACGTCCATGATTGACAGTTCCTTCACAATATATTTTCCGTTGTCGTCGAAAAAGCACTGGAAGTCAATTATAACTGCAGTGTTATCCATAATAATACTGTAAGACAAAGAAACCACACATTACAAACTCTATATATACATTATGTTTAAACACACAAATATCGTTGCGATATTAATATGCGAACTTACGTTTACAGACGTCTGGACTGAAGCACCGAGAGACATCAACTGACGAAAGAAACAAGTGTTGAGGAGGGGTTACTATACATGGAGACGAATTTTTTTAGTAGGTGGGGAGGTGTCGTCGTCGTCGTTCTCCATGTTGATGCGTCGTCGTATTCGATAATGACCGTATGCAAGCGTATCATGACCATTGCCTAATATATAGCGCTTATCATCATACGGTGACAACGCTTGCTTATTTACGCGCATCGTGTACAGCGTATGATGATCGCTACGTAAACAAAGCGCACTAGCAGAAAACTGACAATGATCAGTGAGACACTTGCGATACATATCGTGTCGCAGACTCCTCTTAATCGCAACTCGAGGCACACCTTTACATACACGTTTTTGATACTCTTTGGTAGGATCTTCGTGGGCCACAAGGAACGAATAACATTTCGCTCGGAGACCCACGAATTCTCTAATAGGACGACCACACGTTTCATCCTTGAACAGTCCGACAACCTTTTTGTTCTTAAGGCTATAACAAGGATGAGACGTAGGGTAATCCGATGTGTCAAAAACGTGTAGGTCCTTCTTCATGTCTGCATACAAGTCTGATGTTTGAATACTATACATCAGACTGTCTGTATCAGTCATTAATAATTTAACGTTGCGACCGTACTTGGCGACAGCATAACGATAATGAAAGTCGTACATTATCGTTTTGCTAACGTCAAGCACCGTGAAGCCGACATACACGGGACGGGAAAGAACAATGGATTTTTTACGGAGTGAGAGCCCCACCAGATCGTTCGTATAACGAATCATACGTTTTAGCCTAGGTGTGGAAACTAGTTTTTGAAGCCGTCGTTCATTCGAGACTAGTTCAAAGTCTATATGTTTCCGTACGTTCTCCAGCGACTTACCGTATACGGCGTTGTTCATCAGTTTGAAAAGGTCTTTTTCAAAGCTGTTGACGGCTGCTTGCCTCTTGCGGGTGTTGAAATCGATAAACGGTTTCAACCAAGCGCTTTGCTTAAAACACAACACCCTATGAGTCGCTTTCAGCTCTAAGCCAAGACTTAAATACAATTTCAAATTTCGATAATGGAGAACGTAATTTTATTTGTCCTCCAAAGTTGTTAACAACTTCTCTACGGATGACCCTGATTCGTTATACGATGATCTGTATATATTCTCGTGTAAACGTTTGGAAAAGGGAGAAAGGATATCGGGTGTTATGCGCTGGCGCACAGGTGCAAGCGGGTAGTCGGAATGCAGGTCGTGTAAGGTATTAGGATAGTGTAGGTCGACTTCGAGGATGTACCCGATGTCGGAATCATCACTCACATTACGTACGTCCAAGGACTCGATTTCGTTACGATCGAGCCATCGGAAGTCTGCGTAAGGGAGTGGTTGCGACATGGCTGCACCGTATAGTTACAGTCCGTATACAGAATGAAGGAGGTCGGTTTCGATACATCGTACTGATCTGGAATCAGAGGATTGTTAGCGACTGCGTGACGGTTGGATATCATCGCGCAGCCTCCGCGGACCCCAGACTCGACGAACAGATGTAGATTTATCTCTGTTAACAGCTCTAATTCGACCCCTGTCATTTTTAGCATCGCGCTCCAAGCGAGTTCGGGAAGCGAGTAAAAATGACACGGGTCCAAGCAGTAATCGCGTAAGGCCATGTCTCGGAAACTTTCAAAGACATCGGCCAGCAGCATTACGTCTGTCAACAAATACAAATCGTGGTAATCTCCAAACGTACGCAGATTGAATGCACTCCACACGTTTTGTGCGTGCTCGTAATCTGCGTCCGAAATAGACGATTCCAACAACCGGTTATCAAAGTGTTCACGAGCGGGTAGACTTGTTTCGTTGAACCGATCAATGCTGTCAACGTACTCGTAAGGGTATACCCCCTTGCGTACGAGCAGATTGGTCTGTTCGTCGAAACCCCGTCTAAGCATTTCCTCTCTGAGCAAAGGAAATTGGCTCCTGGACGTGGACAGATTGGTAACGAGTGTGTCCAGAGAGCGATTAAGAAATTGAAAGGAGTCTACGAAACGCAAGGGACCCAGGGAGAACGACACGTAACGCTCACTGGATGTTGCAATGCAGGATACGTGTTGGTCCTTATATTTTCCTAAACCCTGCATTAAATGGTGAGTCGTAGCCACGAAGGTTGTGAAAGAAGACGAGGATATGACGAGGCATCTTGTAGCTTAGATTACAGCTATTGTGGGCTGCTCCCAAGAATTTCCCCGTAAGATGACAATGATTGCGTACCTTGTCATCGTCTGTCAAAGGGCGCTCACACAAATGACAAACGGTGGCGTTAGTGAACACAACATTGTCATCATCGGACATAATTATTTGCACGTTATGTCGTACTACCTTCATCATATCCTCGGCGTCTTTCATCAACCACGAGAAGAAAGTGTCTACGACGTTTTCACCCCGATAAACTTTAGCCTCTCTCCAGAGTCTGTGTGTATGATCGACGATAGCATAGGAGAAACCTGACGGAATATGCATCGCTTCGTATGATGTGGACGATACAGGAGGAGAAGTTATTTTCTGACGGGCACCGTTGCTATCAACTGAGTAGAATTCACCTAACTCGTGCACTGTCGTCGGGACGTTGTTACCAGGTGAACACGATTGAAGCGGAGTGATGAGGGACTCGAAGTCGGCGTAGACGGTAAAGGGTACTTTAAGACAGTGCGCGTAATTTTTAAATGACATAAACTTCTCCTCCTCTGTGGGCATTTTGGTTTTCTGCTCGCCGTGAGGTGTGCAGTAGGGGGGATGATCGGACAGACCATGTTCTGTGGAGAAACGATGCAGGCAGTAGTCGCAGTAAAATGATTTATTGTTGTGTTTTGTAAGGGATGATAACAATTTAGTAATGCTACTGATAAGACAGTAGTGTTTTCGGCTATTTGTATCGGACAGAAGCAAAAGATTAACGTGATGTAATCTGTCCTTATTGGGGGTAATTCTTAACGGATAAACCTCATTTTTTGATTCGTTTCTGATATGGTCTTCTATATCATAGCCGAAAACGTTTATAGAAATATTGGGATTCTGTGCTTCAAATTTAGAAAGTGAATTTATAGAAACAGGGTACTCGATACCGGCCATATTTATTGTGTTTTTGAATAAGAGGTATTTTGAAACACGTTCTTTATTACGTTCTTGAGGGTGTATGTGAGCTAGTACGGACCATAGAAAACACATTTCATCTTGGGAGTTATTGATGTTGACTACTGCCTTGGTGAGTGCAAGTTTTCGCGGGGTTGGAAGGTAGGAGGACGCTGCTAGAGGCCGGTACCGTCCAACAACCAGTTCCAGCTTCAGTACAGCATCCACCGACCATCCGCTCCCGTCACGGGTAAAATTGGATATGCTATTCATGATTTTATCGTAGGATTCATCGAGTAGACAGTTCAACTCGTCGTTGTCGTCCGTGAGCAACGTACGACAACGTCCGTGGAAGACGGCGTCTTTGGTTACCTCTTTTTCTTCGCCGCTGTCACCATCTAACACAGTTTTAGTGAAACGTATCCTGCACGCAATATGCCATTTGATACTGCGTAAACGTGCTTGTTCTGCCAGAATATCCTTGCACAATAAAGGTCGCACCTCGGTCATTATCGGTACTATATCTTGATCTTCTTCTGTGTCCGTGTACACGGGTAGATAATTAAATGTTATGAGGGATCCTCTAATACTACTGTTTCGCACGATATAAAATCGTGTCATATCTGAAACAATAGAAACACATGTATTAGCTAATAGGAATGATGAATAACACACACACACATACACACACACACACACACACACATTCATGTTTGAGGTAAATAGATAGTACACGTTAGTAATACGTTAGTTTATTGCAAACTGTGAAGATGGCAGCTACTCCTGATTTTAGCATTGAAAGTGAAAGAAGAAAATCGTTCAAGTATTGGGAAGTGACGTTTGTCAGCCCCGACGAGTTAGCGTTTGCCGGGTTTTACTACTATCCGCTAAATTATGATGTTTGTGGACATAGTATGTCATTCATAGACGATAGAGGTAAATGCTTTTGTTACGGAATTGAATTAGTTCATTGGAGAGAAGGTGACATACCTATGGTGGAACATGAACAATTTTCTCCGTCATGTCAATTTCTAAACGATGTCAAGAGACAATACATTGGGGAGAAGGTGACAAACCTATGTCAGAACATAAAAAATTTTCTCCGTCATATCAATTTCTAAACAACGTCAAGAGACTATCTTATACATGTTAGACTGAGTTGAATCATATGTTAATTCATATCAAACAAATTTGGTTTGATAGAGAGAGAGACAATTGGTAAATTTTTTTACCTTGTTGAGGATGTCCCTGTTCCTGCTGATGTTCTGGATTCTGTTGAAGGTCAGCCATGGTGATATTCAGACGTGAGAGTGAATACTGAAAAACAAAGAAACTGTTATAGATATATATAGTATTTTTAACGCCGGTATTATGTTAGTGTATCTTAAACCATGAACAACGCACGCAAGACTATAGCTCTAGAGCTACACAGAGCAGCGAGAAGGAATTTCGTTAGGCGCGCGGTTGAATTGCAGGGTCTACACGACTTGTACCAGGCGGATCTTGTGGAGATGATACCATACGCTCGAGTAAACAAAGGGTACAAGTACATGATGACAGTGATCAATGCGTTTAGCAAGTACGCGTACGCTGTACCATTGAAAACAAAGACAGGAAAAGAAGTAAAGCATGCACTAGAGCCTATACTAACTGCTAATCGAATGAAATATTTACAGACAGACAACGGGAAGGAGTATTACAACAGCACAGTACAAGCGTTGCTAAAAAAGTATAATGTGAAACATTACTCAACCTATAGTGAGAAAAAAGCTTCCATAGTGGAACGTTTTAATCGCACACTGAAGACACACATGTATCGAGCTTTCAGCGAACAAGGACACTACCGCTGGTTGGATCTACTACCTACATTACTGAAATCGTACAACAATACCACACACAGAACCATTGGTATGAAACCTAGTGAAGTGAATGATGCCAACGAACATATAGTGTTGGAACGAATAAGGAAGAACACAGCGCCTAAAATCAGTCCAACGAAACCACCCAAATTTAAAGTCGGTGACCGTGTTCGTATAAGTAAGCACAAAATGACGTTCGCCAAAGGTTATACGCCAAATTGGACTAACGAAATATTCACTGTGGATAAAGTACAATCCACTACTATCCCCGTCACTTATCTGCTAAAAGATCATCTAAACAAAGTGTTGAAAGGTGGTTTTTACGAGCACGAGATTAGTAAGTCCAAAGTCGGCGACGTATACCTAGTGGAAAAGGTGTTACAACGCAAAGGTGACAGAGTGCGTGTTCGTTGGCTCGGTTTCGATGGTAAACACGATGCATGGATACATAAGAAAGATCTAATATAAAAAAGGTGACAGCACGTGCTGAAAACAGTATGCTTTCGGTATTCACAAAGATGAAGATTGTACAGCAAGCAAACAAATTACAAATAAAGGATATGGACTTTTTGGCTGGTGACGAAGACAGTGCTAATCGTAAACATGGCCCGCTATTACCGAACAGTATTCGCTGTATCGTTACAGGCCCAAGTTCCTGTGGGAAATCAAATGTGCTATTCAACCTACTGTTTGATGCCAACGGACTACGTTTCCGCAACGTATACGTGTTTTCAAAATCATTATTTCAACCAAAATACAGAATGCTAGAAACAGTGATGAAATCACTCGCTGATGAAGGTTTAGGTTATCATGCATACAGCGAGAACGAAGAAGTCCCGCTACCGAGTGAAATCACTGGTCTCGACTACACAACACGTAATAACGGAAAACGGAAGTGGCACGCAGAGTCATAACGCTTCTCATTTCAGTGAAGAGGACGCCTGGAACCCTAACTCTTCACATTTCAGTGAGGATTCATTAGCAAACAAATATATGCGTTTGTGCGAATCGGCGGACTGTAAACGGATTATAGATCGTATGTACGGTGTTCGATACGAAGGTGGTAAATTTATGATAGGTGATTCAAATGTAAAAATCGATGATAACGACAACTTTCATGTCAAAGGAAAAATTTACGAGGGTACACCTGGTCTGTATGAACTTTTGTTTATGAAACTACCGAAAAAATACAATAAGGACGATATGAGGAAATATAAGTCCATACTACTAGCAACCAACGGACACAAACAAAAATATAAACACAATACGCGAATAAACAGTAACAGTGGCGTCAAGTACCGACTAGTAATATCTAAATTGTTTGCACGAAAACGTACAGGGAGTGGCTATATGGAGATGAAACCGAATACTGCAATCGATTACGTGCATTGGGATGATCCTAACGAGTTGGTTAATAGATTGAGACTGTTAATGGCGTCTCAAAATAGCGGCCATACTGGTCATAGGAATGAAATCGTTTCGATATTGGAAGAATTACGTGAAACCGGCATTATCATATAAAAGCAGACGCACCGTTCTATAACCATCAGTTCTTCTTCATAAATATGAGTGTAGACAAGTTCGGTAGACACGACAGCGCTGTAAGAGTGCGAAAAGAAACTCATCGAAGTCTGCGTGAGGATATCGGTTTAGGAGTGACTAACGACGGTCACTTTGATGTGAAAAACAAAAAGATACGCAACTTGGGTGATCCTGAAGAGTTGCACGATGTTGTTTCTTTACAGTACGTAAAGGACACATGCTTACAGTACAAGAACGACAACGCTACCGTAGACGCAAAAGATCATCGAATAATAAGGCTAAACGATCCGCTTAAATCAAGAGATGCAGCCACAAAACGATACGTAGACGAGAAGAGTTTGAAAAAAGATCGTGCAGGTAACGTAATCGTTAATGACTGTCGACTAACGCGTGTGCAAGCACCTGTTGACTTCAAAGACGCAGTGAATTTGGAATTTTTACACGCACACACAATCAGTTTGCAAAACGATGCTTTCTACGCTGCCGGAAGAAAAATTACGAATATAGCGAACGGTGTCAATGACAAAGACGCAGTCACTGTGCGACAAATGCACGAATTAAAATTACATATAAAGACTGAATTGTACAAGGTCACTCAGGTATTTCACGCTCATATAATCAATCTAATAAAGTTTGTCTATAAATATCAAGACAGCGCGACACAGCGTTCAGTCCTGTCTGAATATATTGAAGAGGTGGGGCGTTTAATAGACGTTCTCGATACGGAAACGGAAATCAAGGATTGGAGATCTGTTTACAAGAATGCACGTACTTCGTAAGAAAAGAATGGGGCGTGGTGTAATTGGAAAAATACTTAAAAACACTGTGCCCGCTATCGTTTCGTCAGTACCTACTTTGATTAATCGAGCGGTGGACGCATTACCAGTAGAATTACACCTACCCGGCTACCGATTCTGTGGACCTGGAACAAAACTCAAAGAGAGATTGGCACGTGGCGAGCGCGGAATCAACGAGTTGGACGAAGCCTGTCGCGAACACGATATCGCCTACGCAAGGTACAAAGACAACAGTCGAAGACGTATAGCTGATCGCGTTCTTGCCGACAAAGCGTGGGAACGAGTGAAAGATTGGAATTCCGGTGTTAGTGAAAGAGCGTATGCTGCTGCTGTAGCCGCCGCAATGAAAGTGAAATCGGCAGTGGGTGGAGGGAGCTCGCGTAGTGGTTGCAGAAAAAAGAAGAAGGGTTCAGGAATTAAACGTCAATCTGCGAACAAACGCAAAACAACCCGCAAACGCAAAACAGTCCCAAGGCATAAACGTAACAATAAAAAAATAGCGTCAGGTCTATACCTACGACCTTACAGACAAAAAAACTAATTTGCATACCAGTGCGTGCATTGTCTGACAGTGATTTGTATGTGTACGCAAAACTTTTGAAAATACCTTATTTCAGAGGAGTTTTTATGCGTAACACTTTACCACACACACGACCATGGAAGAATGAGAGTGCAGTTGTTAATCTGGACAGTGCAGAAGGACCTGGTACGCACTGGGTTTGCTACAAGAAGCGAAACAAACAAGTTTACTACTATGATGCGTATGGTAATACGCAGCCACCTCTTGAGCTGACACAGTATTTTGGAACCGACACTGACATTTACTATAATTACGAGCGTGAACAGCCACCACACACAGTCATCTGTGGGCATTTATGTTTGGACTTCTTAACGCGTGAGTGTTCAGTAAGCGACAAGATGTCTTCGCTGTCGGTCACCTTAACAGGTACGAATGCTGCTGCTCTTGTATGTGACTTTTTCCCACCTCTCGAACTAACAAACGGCGAATGGTATGTAGGTCTATTGGACTTTACTACATACAACAGTATACCGAACGTGATTGAGGGAAAAAACAATGTGTTTCCAGTACTACGGGACGGAACAACGTGGGACTTGATAACGTTACCTACAGGTGCTTATGAAATCGGTGACATAGAAGCCTTCCTCAAAAAGCAGTTAGGAGACTCAAAGATTAGTCTACGTCCTAACAACAATACACTGAAATGTGAACTGACTTGTGCATTGGATATTGACTTTCAACAAACAGTGTACGGTATCGGTGATATGTTGGGTTTCAAGGAAAAGCGTCTGCTTGAAGCGAATAAAACTCACACGTCTGACGCCACAGCTAACATTATAAAAGTGAACAGTATACTGATAAGGTGTAATATAGCGCAAGGATCATACAAGAACGGTAAAACCGAGCACACGCTGCACTCGTTCTATCCGTCAGTCGAACCAGGATTCAAAATAATTGAATCGCCTACAAACGTCATATACCTACCTGTGAATGTGAGTCGTTTGGACAACATAACATTATCTTTACACGATCAGGACGGTGACGTAATAGATTTTCGCGGAGAAGTCATCACTGTGCGTTTACATCTAAAACGACTATAGACATGGGCTTGTACTTTGTTTCTTCGCCACCGCTGCTACCACAGTCGTCAGTAATAAAAAAAGAAGAAGAAGAAAGATCAGTTAGGAAACGCATCAGTACTCGTTCGAAACTGAAACGATTAACATCAGTTAACCGTCGTTTCCTGATTTCACTGGGTTTTGTTGTTGTAAACAAGTAACATGGCGAGTGGAATATTATCAGTGGAGCAGCAACCGTTCTTTGAAGACGGTATCACACACTTTTCATTTCACTCACACGCACCGTACGCAACAACAAGATATGGAAACAATGATGAAATACGTGTGCCAATACAACAACAGGACGTCTTTACACTGCCGTCAGAAAGTTTCCTCTACATCGAAGGCAAGTTGGTTAAAAACCCTAGTGCGGCTGCAGATACTGCACTGAATGTGGAACTGGTGAACAATGCTATAGCATTTCTCTTTGAAGAGATTCGTTACGAGTTGGCCGGAGTGGTAGTGGACCATACCAGAAACGTCGGTGTTACGTCAACTATTAAAACTTTTCTATCACTCAACAACAACACACGTAACGCAATGGAAAACGCAGGTTGGGTGGCGCCGACCACGAACATATTAAAAGTGAATGATGACGGCGAATTCAACTTTTGTATACCACTGAAAATGCTAATGGGATTCGCAGAAGACTATACACGCATCGTGCTGAACGTGAAACAAGAACTTATACTCCTACGCACATCTACCGACATAAACGCTATGGTTTTAGTAAGCGGACAAACGACTGCTAATTGTGTTCTTGAACTAGATAAAGTTTACTGGAAAATGCCTTATGTACATGTAGCTAATGCGTACAGAGTACCACTGTTACGACTCATAGAGAAAGACCACCCGATAACTATGCCTTTTAGGACCTGGGAGTTGCACGAGTATCCTGCCTTACCACAGACTAAAAGGCAGAATTGGATTGTCAAGACCTCGAGTCAGCTAGAAAAACCACGCTTTGTTGTGTTAGCGTTTCAGACAGCAAGAAAAAATGTACTGACAGCACGCGCCGATGAATTTGATCACTGTAACGTGATCAATGCGAGACTGTTTCTAAACGACAAGTATTATCCTTACGATAATTTAAACTTGGATATTGGGAAAGACCGTTTTGCATTATTGTACAATATGTACGCCAGTTTTCAAAGTTCGTATTACCACCGTTTAGACGGCAGCCCAGTACTGATACCGGAATTATTCAAATCAAAAGCCCCGCTGTTTGTATTCGATTGTAGCAGACAAGACGATGCACTTAAGTCTTCAGCAGTTGATGTACGTTTAGAATTTGAATCGTCAATGAATTTTCCTACACAGACGACTGCCTACTGTATGATACTACATGATTCGCTTGTAGAATATACGCCATTGTCCAACACAGTACATAGACGTGTTTAAGTCTTATTTTATACATATTTTGTAAATACTAGTTTTAAATATATATTTTCATATTTGTAACATTATAATATTGGAGCTGTGTGTGTGTGTGTGTGTGTGTGTTTTAATTGTAAAACTAGTTTAGATATATTTTAATACTTAGATATATTTTCATACTTGTAACACTATAATCTTGGAGCTGTGTGTATGTATTTTTAATTGTAAAAACTGTTTAATATAATCTTGGAGCTGTGTGTATGTATTTTAATAAAATGTATATATTACACGCACTTTATTATTATTTGTATAACCCACTCCATAATGTATACTTACTTACTTGCAGCAAACTAGCGAGCGTTGTCCACACACAAACGTACCCTTAAATGACGGACGGACGTTGTACGCTTAACATTCAGCTATACCTAAAATATATCTTCAATTAGAAGTGAGACATAATAATTTGATCATACACACACGCGTGCGCATACACACACACACATGTATTAAATTCAATAAATAATAATGCGCTTGATGATGTTTTAATGCAAATAATTTAGGAAAGTCTACATTCCACTTTCATAAGGAAATGGTCACCGCTTACAGCTATGCATGTCCACAACAGAATTAGAGAGATATAAATGTCATCATTCGCTGTGACCTGCTTTCTAAATTTGTTACATTAAAAATGTTTGTTTAAAGCAATATTTCAGAGAATTGTAACAGACATAATAATAATTTGATCACACACACACACACACACACACACACGTATTAAATTCAATAAATAATGCGCTTGATAATGTTTTTACGTTTAAATAAATCTGTACACTCACCAACTAGTATGTGTGTTGTCTATACACCCTTAATGATGAAAGTTGTGTGTGTATACTGAAGACATACAATACTACAACAGTCTTTCAACTATTTAAAAAAATGCAGTGATAGCTTTCACGCAGGCGGTCAAATGAGAAATTGCCACTATAAAAAAAAAATACGGTAAGAATATATTTCAGACAATTGTACCAGACATAATAATTTGATCATACACACACACACACACACACATGTATTAAATTCAATAAATAATGTGCTTGATAATGCAAATAATTTTTACGTTTAAATAAAATCGGTACATACAATAAAATTAATATAAAAATACATTAAGAATATATTTCAGAAAATTGTAGCAGACATAATAATAATTTGATCATACACACACACACACACACACATGTATTAAATTCAATAAATAATGCACTTGATAATTTTAACATTTAAATAAAATCTGTACACTTACCAAAGAAGATGTGTATACTGAAGACACGTAAGACGTACAGTATCAGCATGCGCAAGCAGACAAATGAGAAATTGTCGCTAATTTACTTTGCGTATATATATTGTACACTGTAGTGGGGGGAAAGCTCGTGTGTGTGTCCGTTTTTAGAGTAATTACTGTCAGCGGTGCTAATGCTTGACAGGTGTCAAATTAGAAAGTAGAGCGCCTGATTTAGACAACGTACACAAGGTTAATTACCTCTGGTTTAAGTTATCGAATAATAACTATATCTAATTCTGTATCGTTGTGTGTGTGTGTGTGTGTGTGTGTGTGTGTGTGTGTGTGTGTGTGTGTGTGTGTGTGTGTGTGTGCGCACTGAATATAACTTTTTAATGACGAAATATTATTATTTCATTGTTTACGATATATATATATATTTAATTAATGCAAAAATGAATTTTTAAAATTACAATAGTCTGTAAGGCATATTTAAGTTTGTGTACTGTGACAACGTAATCGCTTTGAATAAGGGAATTCTTGTCGACGTTTGCAGCGAGAGAGAGACATACACAATGTGTGTGTGTGAGCAGCACGTACATCGTCCGATAGCGATTTGTATGTGTACACAAAACTTTTGAAAATACCTTATTTCAAGGAGATTTTTTTATGCGAAAGAGAGACATACACGCACAGGTAATTACATTATAAACTAGGAATTGCTTCCGACGTCTGCGAGCGAGAGAGAGAGAGAGAGAGAGAGAGAGGGCGTTAATATTTGTCGAATAAACTTTCTAATTTCATATACATGCGCGCGGTACTGACCACACAGAGAGAGAGAGAGAGAGAGAGAGAGAGAGAGAGAGAGACATACACAACAAGTGTGTGAGAGAGAGAGAGAGAGAGAGAGAGCTAAAATTATTTACTCAATGTACACAGTGAGAGAAAGAGAGGGAGAGGGAGAGGAGAAAACGGCTTGAACATAACGTTTGACAACAAGAGAGATAGTTTTACTTACATTCAAATGTGAGAGAGAGAGAGAGAGAGAGTAACAATTATGATCATATAGTTTGAATTTCCCACTACAGAAGAGAAAAAAATGTTGGTAGATCTGCTCTATACACACACACAATAATGTAAGATTGGTAACCCTGATCATATATTTTAATATATACACTATATAACACATATTTGAATTTCCCTCCCCCCCGCCACAGAAAATGTTGACAACCCTGCTCATATAAAATATCTATACACTATAATAATAATACAGAGGTTGGTACACCTGATCATATAGATTTAATATACATTATAACACACAACAAATTTGAACTCATGCAAGGTTGGTAACCCTGATCATATATTTAATATATACACTATAATGCATCAAGTCGGAACCCCCCACCATAGGTTGGTAAACCTGATCATATAGATTTAATATACATTATAACACACAACAAATTTGAACTCATGCAAGGTTGGTAACCCTGATCATATATTTAATATATACACTATAATGCATCAAGTGATAGAAAGTGAAAGTGATCTAAGCTCGCGAAAGGCGGCATATAAAAAAATAAAAAATTATATTCGCGGATGCTGTGGTCCAGATACGCGAAAAAGTCGCGGATGCTGTGGTCCAGTAGAAAGTGAAAGTGATCTAGGCTCGCGAAAGGCGGCATATAAAAAATTATATTCGCGGAAATTCGCGGTCCTTTGGGATGCTGTGGTCCAGCGGTGGTGGGGAGAGCGTGGGAAAAAATCTTGGACCGCGGGAACGGCGGCATCTCTTTGATCTTGTTTTTTAGCGTTTTTTAAGAAAGGCGGCATTCCTTTGTGAGTCAGGATCCTCATTTTCGTCCCGACATTCGTATTATGTCGTCTGTCCGTCCCTGTTGACATATACCTCGTTCTCTTTTTCTTAACCATGGTCGCCATTGTACTCTCTTCGTTTTCCAACGGTTACCTCCCTCACATTGTGAGCTACAAAACATCGTTTAAGTGCTGCTACTCATCTTCTTACATCAGTTTTATCTAACGTAAATGTTCTCGCTTTGGTTCAGATCCAATTATTATTTTTCCAATCACGGAAAATAGTCAGTAGGATTTGCCGTTCCCCTGCTCGCTGCGTCACAAGTATTTTGTACAATATATTATCTTTTGCGGCTCCAGATTTGAGCACGGCGTGTAACCACAGGAAGATCTCATTCATCATACACTTCAGTTCTTAATTTTTGTGGAACGCCTGTTTTTTAAAATACAATTCAGTTTAACAATAGTTGTCCACTCCAGATTCGTTCGTTTGTTAATCTCCACTGTCTTCTTTACTCGGCTATAAGCTCGCTGTACATTGTATGCAAGAATTTTGTTGATGTGTACGGTGCATAGATAATATGTGGAAACAAGTTCTTGATCCAACTAAATTAACGTTTTACTTTGCGCGCGCGCGATTGTGAACCAGTATCTCAGCTAAACTACGAAATATCGCGGAACTGAATAAGACGGGCACTAAACAGGACATATTTAATCAAATGAACAATGAAATCAGCAATAATACCACATAAAACGATGTCCAATAACGTAGTGTACTCTTATACAAATCAAATTTACTTGGTCTTCAGAGCAGAGTGTCAACTGTAATTATGTAGAAACTGTTTCCGAGAAATTTAAATCATTAAAAATAATTAGGTAGGCCTATATAAATATTATTTTTGAAGTGAAACTTCTTTTGGCACGGTAGGAAAAATTTTCGTTACGCGTTATATGTTATATGCATGAAACTTCTTTGGGCACGGTAGGAACAATGTTCGTTACGCGTTACGCGTTATGCGTTATGCGTTATGCGTTATATGCATGCATGTGTGTGTATATGTGTTTAGTAGTATACCAAAATGAGGAAATGTACAGTTATATATAATTATTGTTACGAATATTTTAAGTTAACGATATGTAAAAAATAATCTACCTAGTCCTACATAATTTCATGACATATATGTTAAAAATTGTTTATGAATACGATCTACGTCATTCTCAATCATTATTATACGTTGCTTTATCACGTGTGACGAGTATTGAAGGATTACATATTACGACACAGAACAACGAGAAGATATTCTACCATGGCCGAAGACGATCATCATCAACAATTGATTTGCAAGAGGAATTTAAACGACTTTCACTAAACAAACTAGAAACTATAAATGAAAATTTAGTTACAGTAATTTCATCAATAACAGAAAAGGTTTATCAATATTCACTTTTAATTGCAAAAGTCTTACAGCTCATGCTGTTGATCTAAAAGATATAGTTGTGAAAAATTCAAATGTCATAGTTTTATCAGAAACTTGGCTAGCCACTGAAGTTGACGTATCTGTTCTTAATTTCAACTGCATTGTGAAATATAAACGGCCAAATATTAGAGCGGGAGGTGTCGGGATATTTCGAAATGCTGACGATATTATTAACATTATAACTCCATCCATGGATTTTTCCGTTACTCAATCTGATGTTTAGAGCGGGAGGTGTCGGGTTATTTCAAAATTCTGGCGATATTATTAACATTATAACTCCATCCATGGATTTTTCCGTTACCCAATCTGATGTCTATGGTTCAATGGCATCTACAGTTGGCGATTTGTGTATGGCTGAATGTAAAATGGAAAATGGGCAAAAAGTTGTGATTGTAACAGTGTATATTTCTCCTAATAAAACATTAGATGCTATTATTATTTTCTCCATCGTTCATTATTATCGTTGTAACGTCACAAAACGTTCCATAAAAGGAAATCATTTATATAGTAAGTTAGCATAAGAGGAAAGTGAGGTGAACAGTATCGAACCCAAGTAGTCCCAAAAAATTGTGTAATTTTGTATAATAATTATTTCTATCAACTTGAAAAAAACGACCAAACTATGACTAAGACAAAACCCCATATATATTATTAAAGTGAATAAGAGTGAAAAAAAACCATAAGACACTATAAGAGAGAGAAATAATGTCAGAATCTACCAAAATAAAGTCAATAATTATTAAGTTTTATAACTATGAATAGAGTATTAAAAACTATTTTTTGTGAATAAATGGACATGATCCATTATTATATTATGTGATGTAAATAAAATAAATGTATTAAATGATTTAAATACATTGTTAGAAAGAATCTAAGTTAAAATAAAAATTGTATATTTGCAATGACAAAAAATATTAATGTGTTGGATTTGAGACCATACACCAAGATTTCATGAAAAAATTAATTATTATCAGATTTAAATAAAACTATATGTAATTGTCAAGCAGACAATAGTGAACAATTTATCTTAAATAAGGGAAGCTGTCAAATGAATAAAAAGCAGCCAAAATAGCCAAAAACAGTGTTAACTAAAAACATGTAATAGGCATCTAATATTGTATAATTTATGAATTTAATGTTGCCAAAATGCAACCAAATTGCATTAGAAAGCTGTAATATGATATAAAGCAACTATACTAATATACCTGACCAACTTTAACATTGTAATAGCCAAGTTAGCAAAATATTTACTTATACCATGTATGGCTGGAACCAATTATCCAGTACAAAAATAATCATATCTGGCTAAATACTTACATAATACTAACAAAAATAAGATAGAAAGGTACAATACATCAGTATACCTTAATAAGAAACAAACTCAGTTGAAAGTAAAGTCAATTCTAAAAGAATTTAACTAATTAGAGTGAGATTTGTCACACCATAAAAAATGACATCTCAAGACCAATCAATGATGCTATGTCATCTTGTGATAAATATAATATATGTACAGAGTAACCAGGTATCACAAAAGATAGACAAAATAATAAACTCTGTGTGTGTATGTATAGTAGTGAAATAATACATATATTAAAGAAAAAGACTAATCATTGTATTAGAAAACTGACAAGAATCTAGGCCATGAGCAGAGGCCATATAAAATTGTATTTATTTGTGTTTTATTTATGTTAAAATTTGTTTATTTTGTTGTAGGAAAGTAATAGTATTAGATGTTCAGCTTGTGGATGTAGCTTAGTAACTCCACAACAATTTTTGTTATAAAAATTGAGTTTTCAATGACAACTCAAGGTGAGGGTTGTATATTGTATTGTTTATTAGATTTAAGTTAATTAGATACCAATCATATTTAGTATCGCTAGATTCAGTTAAAAACAGGGAATCTAAATGTATTAATGGCATACAAATTGTGAGTACTAATGTAAAACTGTTTGATAAATACCAGTGTAATTTTTGAAATATCCTTTGTATGAAGAATAAGAAATTCGTTCTAAAAGCTTCTACGGAAGTGAAAATTGTTCTATGACATTCCATTTCGTTTATTCTCGAACAATCTAGAAAGAATTTTTACACAAATATACCGGAAGTCGATGAAAACAGTCATCCTGAATTAGTATAAAAGCGAGACCAAATTCGACCCAAAAACACTTGAAACTTGAACTCCAGAACTGATGCATCTCACACAACACTGATCCACGCAGCTAAGGCGAAACCGAAGAGGCGAGAAATCGACAAGACACGGCAGGAAGGCTTTTCCCGTACATAGACATAACCGACTGACTTAACCTCAACGAGAATTTTCGCCAAAAGTATCGCTGAAATAGAGCAGCGATACGGCAAATTTTAATAGAAATCACGCAGCCAGAACGTCGACGGCCCAGGAGGGACCAACAAATTTAAATAGAGAACGAATTCTGCTGTGTTCGCATTGACTGACTAACTTGACAAAAAATCCCCTTTAACGTAAACATACAATACACAAAGCCTTCCTCGACACTGCATGGGAATCAGCGCTGCGGCGGGTAATTTCTGAATTAACGCGGAGCAGCTGACGAGCTTTTGGCGGCGTTTGAACGAGATTCTACTGCCAAACGTTTTGACAAAAAGTGCGGAAAAAGTAATGATCGCAAAATTTGACTTTAAATAGATTCAGTGTACACCCGAAGAGGCGAGATTGAGAAACTACCCGAAGGAAGTGTCCAGTGCGAGAATAAACGACCATTGGAACGTGAGTTACCAAAATTAAAGTCATTTGTTACCTGGTTACATTTATCACACAGTTGTACTTTACACGCCACACATACACCTTCAAATCACTTAGTTTTTTCTTGTAAGGCATCTAATTGATATGTCTTGGTAGTTCAAAGGAGTCACGTCCTGAGAGTAAAGATTTTTCACGTATTAAACTCATGCTTTTCAACTGAGTACAAAATTTTTAAAACTCTAGCCGATACTTGATTGGATATATAAAAAATTGTCAATAATAATAACTTGTAAAATTTTTTCTCTGCAATTTTATAATTTTTTTCTATGAATGTTAGTCCTTCAGACGATTTGTTGTTTTTAAAGAATCATTAAACTTAACTGATTTTTCCAAGCTAAACTGACTTGTTTAAATTTTTTCGTAGATTTAAAAATTTTATCAATCACATTTATTTTTTTTCTTGGAACAAACGTTTCCAAGTGGCGCCCACGAACAGCATAGTTTTAAGTTGTGTTACAGGACTACATCACTGCAGAGGATCCAGTCAACAGAGTAAGTAACAAAAGTGCGCGGAGGTAACGCCCGACAGTTTACAACACAAACGATTAAAACAACATCCTTTCTATTCGTTATAAATTGGCAGCCCAACTAGTGAGGCTTGAAAAGACGGAACAAGCCCGGCAACTACCAACATATTAAAATGCCCCAACCAAAGGGAAAAAAGGTGAAGAAGACTGTGGAACCCGAGTTAAGTGTGGAAGACGGAGAGGCAGTACAAATGGGGGAAACGGAATTAGAACCGCCCACACTAGAAGTGGAAAGACCGGTACAAACGGCAGAGGAATTAGAAGAACAAACGGGAGAAGAACCCATACAAATGGTGGAACAAACAGAGAATCCCGAACCAGAGAAAATAACAGGGAACGTTGACGCTAATGTAATAATGATAATGTTCCAAACGCTAAACGAAAATATGAACAAAAATAAGCAAAGTAATGAAAAAATGTTCCAAAGGATGGAAGAAAAAATGAACAAAAACACAGAATCTTTAAAGGAGGGTATGAACAAAAATATAGAATCCCTGAGTAAAAACAGACAGGAAGATAAGGAGGAAATAAAAGGAAGCATAGAGTCCCTGAAAAAAGAAATTAGCATAAAATACGAAATAGTAAACAAAAGGATCGATGATAATAAGATCGATAGTGACAGGAAGGTCGAAAACATGGAGAAACAATTGGAAAGGTTACGGGAGGGAAACAATACACGTTTCGAAAAGATAGAGGAACAAACAGTAGAGACCAAACAAGATGTTAGAAATCTCGAAAACAAGGTAAGGCAGAACCAAGACGCCATCATGCAGGAAGTCCAGAAAGACGTTAGCGAGAGGATGCAGGAAACATATGACATCGCTAACAGGCTGGATGAACAAATAAAAACTAACAAAAATAGTATACTGGAAATAGACCAGAGAGAGAAAAACCTGCAGGAAAGATTAGAGGCGCTGAGAGACACACCAATACTAAACACTCATACGTGTCATGGTGAAAACAGGGAAGTAATCAACTTCCAGGACTATCGACGAAACCCAATGGAATTTTTGGAAAGAATGGAGGAGGTTATTGGGAGAAGTAGAGAAACAAGGTGGGACAGGATAAGAGAAATGCTTGACGAGACGTTTAAAAATACTAAGGATAACTGGTGGATAGCGGTACGACCAGAAATAACGAATTTAGCAGAGTTTAAACGCCAGTTTAAGGAAAAGTATTGGTCAGAGACCGCACAAAACAGGGTAAGAATGGACATTTTCTATGGTAAATACGACGCGTCCTATGGACAGTCCCCGACGTCTTATTTCCTGGGAAAGGTATGTTTAGCACGGAAGTTGATACCGCCGATCCCAGAAGAATGTTTGGTAAGGCAGTTAGCTGGACATTACAGCTATGGTATCAAGGATGCCCAATTATACCAACAGATTAGCAAAATAGCCGATCTGGCCAAATTATTGGAAAATTGTGAATCCACAGGAAGGTTCCAGGATTACCAACCCCCCAATCGTAAGGTAGAGTACAACAACAATAATAACGGACCAAACCGGAATGGAGGTGGGAACGGTAATAATCTAAACACCAATAATCAGAATAATAATATCCCACCAAACGGCCGAAATGATAACACTCAGGGCCCAATTAACCGCAACTATCCGGGACCAAACAGAGGTAATTACACCGGGAATAACTACGGTAGGAACTTCCACCAGGGAAACGGTTATCGCGGGAATAATTATAGAGGAAGTAATTATGGTCAACGTAATGGTTATCGCAACGGGGGAAACCAAGGAGGAGGCGGTAGGAGAAACCAAAATGAATATAGGCCCCAGGTAAATTATATGATGGCCGATAATCGACGACCATATCCACCCAATTTACCAAGTTACGGGTATATGACTCAACAGGCGCCAGGTAGCCAGGGTGATACGGCGAATAACCGTCAGCAGTTTTCAGAGGGTAGGAGTAGCGAACCACCCCGAAACGAAAGTAACAACCAACAAGAGCCAAACGCTAATCATAATAATAATGAGAAATGGGTAACAGTTCACGAAAATCCGGGTTTTTCATTACAGCATAATCAGGCAAGTAATGACGAAAAACCCCGAGTATTTTATGTAAACCATGTATTGGCAGAAACTGGCCGAGAACCAGATAATGATCCCCAAAATGAAAGTGAGAGAGAGGAGGAATTCCGCTATGCAGAAAAATTATGGCCCAAACATGTGATGAGATGGTAATGCCATGGATTAATCATCCAGAATAAATGTCATAGACCAGGCATTTGAAGGAGTAGAGGTGCTAAACATCGAAGGTCGAATATTGAAAAGAGAAGGAATTAAAAAGGAATGGGAATGATAAATAATGACATAATATAAGGAACACAGCCAAAAGGGGTTGAAATAATCAAAGTAATTAACCCAAACTGACAAATATAAACCCAAATATTATCAAACATGAAAACAATACCTACTAGGTAACTGACACAATTAGGAACAAGGTAAAAGGTACGTATAACCAGACTTCATTAAAAAAGTACCATGATTAAAAAAAATCGCAAGTCGAATACTCAATCAGTGACCAAGTACCATGACCAAAAACCAAAGTCAGATACAGCATCATAGAGAAGGTACCTTGACTAAACATGTTAACGTGAATTTTTTAACTTAGCCATAATTAGAAAGGAGGTAGAGATTATTAAATAAATATAAATATTATTGTATTATTATAAATGAATATTAATAAATATTACGAGAAGGACACCTTACACCAAAGGCATAAAGATATATATATATAAAATATAGATTTATTTCCAATAGCCATGTCAACGTATATTTACCAGCTTACCCGTACTTAGAGAAGGAGAGAGATTATTATTAATAAATATTACGAGATGGACACATTCCATCATAGGCAAGATTTATTTCCAATAGCCAAGTCAACGTATATTTACCAACTTACCCGTACTTAGAGAAGGAGAGAGATTATTATTAATAAATATTACGAGCAACGTATATTTACCAACTTACCCGTACTTAGAGAAGGAGAGAGATTGTTATTAATTAATATTACGAGAAGGACACCTTACACCAAAGGCATAAAGATATATATAAAATATAGATTTATTTCCAATAGCCATGTCAACGTATATTTACCAGCTTACCCGTACTTAGAGAAGGAGAGAGATTATTATTTATAAATATTATGAGACGGACACTTAGTAAAGGAGAAAAGAAGGAGAAATACTGTCATATATATTTGATATTTAAATGGAAATGATAAATGAAAAAAAAGGGAAAACAGTGTGTTACATAAGGAGGTAATGATGAATATGAATATAGCTATTAACATTGAATGATTTTAAACGATAATTTAACCTGCGGAGAACGATATATTAATATAATTGTGAAATAATCAGAAGAGTTTAAGAAAGGGAATTTATGTGTAGGAGCCTATGATCTTTGAATATTGTATTTTTTTTATTATTATTATTATTTGTTGCAAAGGTGCAATTATTATTTTCTGAACAGGGATGTGTTGCCTCTGATTTCAGTAGTTATAGACAGGAAGGGACAGAGAATGTATGCCATAGCGAGCCACTCTGACTCCCAACCCTCTATGTAAGTTAGGGAATTGATAGGGAATTATATCAAAGATTAATTATAAAACATCAAGGTAAAAAGGAAAGGAATAGGTGATACGACAAAGAACGAACTAGGAATATTGAGTTGGATTAATATATTAAAGGAGTAGTACAGGGATTTAATTATAAGATAAAAGAATGAGATATAATAAAAGGTTATTATAGAGATGATAATTTCATCAAAACCAAAGATATGTTTTTCCAAAATTATCAACTTTAACGGAGAGGCATATGTAACGTCACAAAACGTTCCATAAAAGGAAATCATTTATATAGTGAGTTAGCATAAGAGGAAAGTGAGGTGAACAGTATCGAACCCAAGTAGTCCCAAAAAATTGTGTAATTTTGTATAATAATTATTTCTATCAACTTGAAAAAAACGACCAAACTATGACTAAGACAAAACCCCATATATATTATTAAAGTGAATAAGAGTGAAAAAAAACCATAAGACACTATAAGAGAGAGAAATAATGTCAGAATCTACCAAAATAAAGTCAATAATTATTAAGTTTTATAACTATGAATAGAGTATTAAAAACTATTTTTTGTGAATAAATGGACATGATCCATTATTATATTATGTGATGTAAATAAAATAAATGTATTAAATGATTTAAATACATTGTTAGAAAGAATCTAAGTTAAAATAAAAATTGTATATTTGCAATGACAAAAAATATTAATGTGTTGGATTTGAGACCATACACCAAGATTTCATGAAAAAATTAATTATTATCAGATTTAAATAAAACTATATGTAATTGTCAAGCAGACAATAGTGAACAATTTATCTTAAATAAGGGAAGCTGTCAAATGAATAAAAAGCAGCCAAAATAGCCAAAAACAGTGTTAACTAAAAACATGTAATAGGCATCTAATATTGTATAATTTATGAATTTAATGTTGCCAAAATGCAACCAAATTGCATTAGAAAGCTGTAATATGATATAAAGCAACTATACTAATATACCTGACCAACTTTAACATTGTAATAGCCAAGTTAGCAAAATATTTACTTATACCATGTATGGCTGGAACCAATTATCCAGTACAAAAATAATCATATCTGGCTAAATACTTACATAATACTAACAAAAATAAGATAGAAAGGTACAATACATCAGTATACCTTAATAAGAAACAAACTCAGTTGAAAGTAAAATCAATTCTAAAAGAATTTAACTAATTAGAGTGAGATTTGTCACACCATAAAAAATGACATCTCAAGACCAATCAATGATGCTATGTCATCTTGTGATAAATATAATATATGTACAGAGTAACCAGGTATCACAAAAGATAGACAAAATAATAAACTCTGTGTGTATGTATAGTAGTGAAATAATACATATATTAAAGAAAAAGACTAATCATTGTATTAGAAAACTGACAAGAATCTAGGCCATGAGCAGAGGCCATATAAAATTGTATTTATTTGTGTTTTATTTATGTTAAAATTTGTTTATTTTGTTGTAGGAAAGTAATAGTATTAGATGTTCAGCTTGTGGATGTAGCTTAGTAACTCCACAACAATTTTTGTTATAAAAATTGAGTTTTCAATGACAACTCAAGGTGAGGGTTGTATATTGTATTGTTTATTAGATTTAAGTTAATTAGATACCAATCATATTTAGTATCGCTAGATTCAGTTAAAAACAGGGAATCTAAATGTATTAATGGCATACAAATTGTGAGTACTAATGTAAAACTGTTTGATAAATACCAGTGTAATTTTTGAAATATCCTTTGTATGAAGAATAAGAAATTCGTTCTAAAAGCTTCTACGGAAGTGAAAATTGTTCTATGACATTCCATTTCGTTTATTCTCGAACAATCTAGAAAGAATTTTTACACAAATATACCGGAAGTCGATGAAAACAGTCATCCTGAATTAGTATAAAAGCGAGACCAAATTCGACCCAAAAACACTTGAAACTTGAACTCCAGAACTGATGCATCTCACACAACACTGATCCACGCAGCTAAGGCGAAACCGAAGAGGCGAGAAATCGACAAGACACGGCAGGAAGGCTTTTCCCGTACATAGACATAACCGACTGACTTAACCTCAACGAGAATTTTCGCCAAAAGTATCGCTGAAATAGAGCAGCGATACGGCAAATTTTAATAGAAATCACGCAGCCAGAACGTCGACGGCCCAGGAGGGACCAACAAATTTAAATAGAGAACGAATTCTGCTGTGTTCGCATTGACTGACTAACTTGACAAAAAATCCCCTTTAACGTAAACATACAATACACAAAGCCTTCCTCGACACTGCATGGGAATCAGCGCTGCGGCGGGTAATTTCTGAATTAACGCGGAGCAGCTGACGAGCTTTTGGCGGCGTTTGAACGAGATTCTACTGCCAAACGTTTTGACAAAAAGTGCGGAAAAAGTAATGATCGCAAAATTTGACTTTAAATAGATTCAGTGTACACCCGAAGAGGCGAGATTGAGAAACTACCCGAAGGAAGTGTCCAGTGCGAGAATAAACGACCATTGGAACGTGAGTTACCAAAATTAAAGTCATTTGTTACCTGGTTACATTTATCACACAGTTGTACTTTACACGCCACACATACACCTTCAAATCACTTAGTTTTTTCTTGTAAGGCATCTAATTGATATGTCTTGGTAGTTCAAAGGAGTCACGTCCTGAGAGTAAAGATTTTTCACGTATTAAACTCATGCTTTTCAACTGAGTACAAAATTTTTAAAACTCTAGCCGATACTTGATTGGATATATAAAAAATTGTCAATAATAATAACTTGTAAAATTTTTTCTCTGCAATTTTATAATTTTTTTCTATGAATGTTAGTCCTTCAGACGATTTGTTGTTTTTAAAGAATCATTAAACTTAACTGATTTTTCCAAGCTAAACTGACTTGTTTAAATTTTTTCGTAGATTTAAAAATTTTATCAATCACATTTATTTTTTTTCTTGGAACAAACGTTTCCAAGTGGCGCCCACAAAAAGCATAGTTTTAAGTTGTGTTACAGGACTACATCACTGCAGAGGATCCAGTCAACAGAGTAAGTAACAAAAGTGCGCGGAGGTAACGCCCGACAGTTTACAACACAAACGTTTAAAACAACACCTTTCTTTTCGTTATATCGTATACATCACAAGGTGCCGCCATACTTAGTAAAGAGTATCATAAAATACCTATGATTTTAAGTGGAGATTTCAATGTCAATTTTGCATTAGACAAGTCTATAAAACTGGTTGAATTTTTAAAAGATAATTTAAACCTGTCTATACAAAATCATAAAAAAATATCTACGACAAAATCGAATACGACAATTGATGCAGTATTCACAAGGTTTCTGCATAATATTGAATGTAAAACATACATTTCTTATTTTAGTTACCATAAGCCTTTGGTTACAAAAGTGTATGATGAAATATCACTAAATATTAACGAAATAGATTAATAATAATAATTTCTGTAAATGTATATAATAAAATATTTTTAATTTACTAAAAATGAAAATTTTTCTTATACTGATACCTCTCCCATCCTATTAAATTTTAAGTATACAGTTAAAAATAATAATAATAATAATGGATAAACAAAAAATAATGGATATAACCCAAAGAAGTTTCACTTCTTCCGCGTGTACACACTTACTGATACACGCACCCAAACCTTTTTTTTTTTTAGAATTTGGAAGTCGGTCTTTTGGGCATCTTAAAAAGTTTACGTTTCCCTAAACTTATACTTTAATGTGACTTTCAGTTTCAAAGTATAGTTCACTTTTATTCCATAATAGTTTCCTTTTCTAAGGATAAGTGAGTGTATAGGTTGTTATACAATCTGTCACTTACAGGCTAACCTACCGCCATGAAGAATATGTATTGTTTTAAACACAGGACTAATATATTTATACCTGCTCTGATGCTGCTGCTGCTGCAGCTACTGCTACTGCTACTGCAACTACTACTGCTGCTGCTGCTACCGTCGCTGCTGCTGGTGTTACTACGGCTACTACTGCTACTGATACTGCTGCTGCTACTGTCGCTGCTGCTGCTGTTACTACGGCTACTACTGCTACTGCTACTGCTGCTGCTGCTACTACTACTGCTGTGCTGCTGTTACTACGGCTATTGCTACTGCTGCTGCTGCTGCTACTGCTGCTACTACTGCTGCTGTTGCTGTTACTACGGCTACTACTGCTACTGCTGCTGCTGCTACTGTCGCTGCTGCTGCTGCTGTTACTACGGCTACTACTGCTACTGCTACTGCTGCTGCTGCTGCTGCTCCTATTGCTACTGCTGCTGCTGCTACTGCTACTGCTACTGTTAATGCTACTGCTACTACTACTACTGCTACTGTCGCTGCTGCTGCTGTTACTACGGCTACTACTGCTACTGCTGCTACTGCTACTACTACTACTACTACTACTACTACTCCTACTACTGGTGGTGGTGCTGCTGCTGCTCACGCTTCTGCTACTTCTGTCGCTGGTGCTACTGCTGCTACTACTACTATAGTATTACTACTACTACTACTACTACTACTACTACTACTACTACTACTACTACTACTACTACTAGAATATAACAATATTAATAATAAGAATAGGAAAACAGCAACAACTATGAACTACCTTATTTTTGAACAATAAGTAGTTCAAATGATTCTGTGGCGATACGGCAGTTTGACATAAATGTTTATAAAGTTATGTCTCTACAAAAAGCGCATTTCTGTGTGAGCGTGTAAGCGCGTTTGTTTGCGGGAGCGAGTATCATAGTAAAATGACATACAATTCCAAAGTTACTAGGGTCTTAGACAAGCATGATATGTTGAAAGAAAAAATATTTTCATCCATGACTGTAAGATACAAAATGTATCAACCTAATTCATGACCATTAAAATTAAAGGTTTTCTTGAAGAGACAATCACAAACTCATTGAGTTTCTGTACTTTCATAGGGATTAAAAGGGAATCCCCTTAATTCTTAACGAACTACACATACTAAGCAGTGGCGGCGATAAGGCCCCCGCAGACCCCGCGGCGCGGGGGGGCCCCGACCCTCTGGAGGGGCCCCGCCACTCTGGCCCCTAGAAAAATATATGAAACGAGCTATAATAGAAAAAAAAGTTTTAATGGGGTCCGACTACCGGAAAATTGTATTTAAAATTTGTATTTAAATACGAAATATACGTTTTATTTAAGTGTATAGACATGCAAAAAAACTACGTTTTCCGAAATGACATTACTGTTTGTAGTTTGTAAGCGAAGCTTATCTTATCTCTTGTGGTGCCCGTACGTCCGTGCGATGAGTCACTCGGCACTGAGGAGACGTAAACAAACACAACACAATGTAGTTCAGTACTCAGTAGTGCGTCGCATCTCCTGCGCGATAGTACTGTATTGCATTCATTTTGTAATTTAGTGCCGTTTAAGTTTAATGACTTAACATTTGTTTTAGTTTTTGTATTTTGTGTAGAGTTAGAGTGTTAGAGACAGAGTTTATAAAATGGAAAGTAAGCGTGAATATTTAAGTGGTGCTACGAAAAGGAAACTGCAAAAACAACGAGAAGAATCTAAAAGTAAACTTTCAAAACTCGACCAGTTTTTAAAAAAATCATCAAAATATGAAGTTGAACAACCCAAACCCGGGTCAAGTGCAAGTAATGAAAAAGAAACAAAAATCGGACTTGAAGTTGATTGTGACAGTGACAATAAACCTGATTTAAACACTAGTCCGTCGGATACAAGTGATACAACTACGGAAACAAATAAGCAACTGCAACATGAACAAGAAGAACAACTGCTAGGCATTGAATGTGTTCGGCAGTCCGAAGACATACCTGGACCAGAAAATCAGTTTGAACCAACTGAAGTTATAAGTAATCACGCAAATAAAACTAGTTTAGCAGGCCCTTCCGATCCAAACTGCCAAAGTTTTGAGACAGATATTGCATTCTATAAAAATCAAGCTACAATGACAGACGAGGTGAAAAAGTTAATAACGTTAAGTGAACTTTGTCAAACAAAGGGTCCTTTCCCGAAGCATTCCGTTTCTAAGCGGTCTTTCAGTACAACATATTATTCTTTCAAAACTGCAGCAGGCCAAATTGTTCACAGGTTTTGGCTTTGTTACTCTCGTAATCTAGATGGAGTCTATTGTTTACCATGTTGGCTTTTCAGCCAAAGTGCTGATGCCCAAAGCTGGCGTGAAGGCGATATTAGAGATTGGAAAGGTCTCAGTAAAAAAATTAAAGTTCATGAAAGTAGCAATGCTCATTTACAGTCTTGTTTCACGTATGCCACTTGGAAAAAGAGTAAAACGGTAGCTGATCAAATTTCCTATGAGCGGAAAAAATGGAAAGATATTTTCATACAGTGGATGTCATTCGAACCATGGCACTGTGTTCATTGCCGTTTCTTGGCCATAGAGAATCATTACATGAAATAAATCCTGAAAGTGGAAAATTTTTGAACATACTATCTTTAATTTCTCTCTACGATTAAACCAGATCAAAATACCTCCACTGTGACATTCAAAAATGAAATCATTAACTTGCTAGGAAAATCAGTATTGACTGCCTTACTAAAACAGATTCACTCGTCTCCTTTTTTTTCTATAATTGTTGATAGCACACAAGACATTTCTAAGATTGACCAAATGAGTGTTGTAATCAGATACATTAACATAGTAGAAGAATCTCCTGGCAATTATAAAACTGTGATTAGTGAGTGCGTTTTGGGATTTCAAGAAATAAAGGATCCCAACAGTGAAGGGTTTCAAAGTAAGATTTTAGACTTTTTGAAAACAAATGAAATTGACATTAGTAAGTGTAGAGGTCAAGGTTATGACGGTGCAGCAACAATGAGCGGGAAATACTCTGGGTTACAGAAAAGAATTATGGATATAGTCCCAAACGGGGATTACGTACACTGTGCTGCACATAACCTGAACTTGGTGATCAATGATTCAGTATCAAATATTTCTGAAATAAGACAATTTTTTGACATAGTACAGAAAACTTATGTGTTTTTCAGTGAAAGCTTACATAGATGGCAAGAACTTAACACTGCCGTTAAAGAAGACAGCTCTGCCAAAAATCTAACTTTAAAAAAGCTATGTCCAACAAGGTGGTCTTCTAGACACGACTGTCTGTTAGCTTTAAGAAATGATTTCAAAATTGTGATTAAGTGTTTGACAGAAATTATTCTATACAGCTCAAAAAACCCGAGGCAGAAGAAGCATTAGCAATTAGAAACCACCTGGAAAACTTTGAATTTATTCTTGTGCTCTGCCTTGAAACTAAGATTTGGAGAATGTAAATATAACTTCGAAAGCACTACAGAGGCCAACTGTTGACCTAGGCAGAGCATGGCAGTTTCTAAGCCGCGCCTGTGATGAGTTAAAAGTTTTAAGAAAGGACTTTGCCGGCTTTCTTTCTGGTGCTAAACAGTTGGCCCAGTCATGGGACATAACTTGTAACATGAAAAATAAGCGTAAGCGAGTTGTAAAACGCTTCTTTGTTGAATTATCAGTTGACCATAGAATTGACGACCCAGTGAAATCATTTGAAGTAAAAGTTTTCAATGCAACACTAGATATTGTAATAGCTCAGCTACAAATGAGATTCGAAGGATTGCGTTGCATTGATGATAGGTTTTCATTCCTGACGCCTCAGAATTTAGTAAACTTCTCACAAGAGACAATAGTGGAGAAAAGTAAGGCTCTGGTAAATGTGTATCCTGGTGACCTTTCCACATCACTGCCTGACCAAGTAATATCCTTCAAAGCTCTGATGGCCAAAGAAATTGTACACAAGAAAAGCATTCGAGAAATGATGAATTTACTGATTGAAGAAAACAGCTGCCTTATGAGCTGCCTCCCAGACTTAACTACAGCTTTGCGGCTTTATTTAACCATACCTGTCACAACAGCTACAGCGGAAAGAAGCTTTTCAAAACTTAAATTAATTAAGTCATACTTAAGAAGTGCCATGGCCCAAACTCGGTTGAGTGACTTGGCACTGTTAAGCATTGAGCATGAAGAGACACAGAAAACTAATATCAACGAAGTGGTTGAAAAGCTCTTAGCTATTAAAAAAAGAAGACTAGGCTTAGGAAAACAGTGAACTTTGGTTCATCCTCATCTGTAAATATTGTACATTAATTGAGTTCGAGTGTTATTGAATTGGATTAGACTTAAGGAGAACGTGTATAGAGTATATTCAAGAATTTCACAAATTCAGTTACAAACTAATTTAAATGTTTGAAAAAAGCTAGAATGTTACTTTGATATTCGTTTTTAAATAATAAATTTTTAACACTGTGTGCGGTACTGTTTCATAGTCTGAATTTAGATCTTTGACGTAAAAATAAATAATTCTTTTTATTTTGGTTTTTTTATAGTTTGTATAGAACTTTGTCTATTTAGCAACAATGAATTTTAAGAGTTTGTGTACGTGTAAAACATCCTTTGTAAAATTGCAAACGCTTTGTGATAGACGAGAAAGTATTCACAAACCATTGTTGTGAAACACACGTAAATAGAAACTCATATGAGTGTTTTCCCCTATTACGTATACAAAATTTAACCATTTTTATAGGGCCCCCTAATTAGTTTCGCGGGGGGGCCCCCGTTTCGTTAGCGCCGCCACTGGTACTAAGCAATAATAATCAGAACAGTCTCTTGATTCTAATAACAATATCAATTACACAAACAGCTAATTGGTATGCTGCGATTTATGGGATTAACATTGATGAAGGGGATGTAAAAAACTAGGTAAATATTTTTGTTTTAGAGCATCAAACAAATCAGTGATTAGCTTACATCATAAGCTAATATCTAAGCTAGGCAATTAACTAATCAACGTAGTAGATACTCTATAGAAAAATCGCCATTTTTGGTTCTATGGGTATTATCTATAGGCTATCAATCAGTATTAGTGGTATTATCAAAAGTTAATATTAAACAATGAGCATTTTAAAAAATTCGATTTTTTGCATCATTGAGCGGAATATAGCCTACGTAGATGTCCGAAATATAGGCGTATATGTTATGCACATAGGCCTATATTTTTTTCACTTGAATCCTATATTGCTGCCACTGGACGCACCTTTAACGATTACATCTATAACCGAACCGTTAGAAATATTCGTACATTCAACGATGTGAAATAACGTTGGCTAACGTCGAAGTTATTCCTTTGTGGCTTAGCAAATTGTTGATTACACGTTCCATCATGTTTATCAGCGCGTCAGTACAGTCACTTTGTCATCAAACTATTAATGAATTTTGGCGAATCTGAATTCCACATTGTAGGCCTATACCACATTCCAAGAACGAAACAAACTATGTTGAATTAATGGATAGTGATAGTCAAGTTTCATTAATCGCACTGATTTAAAATTTTCTAAGATGACTGTTTTTAGATTATCACTCATCGATGTGTGATGGTTAAAGTTCTGCAAAGTTTTCTGGTAAAACTGACATTGAGAAAGTTTCTGAGTGCATGTAAAGGTAATTTATATTAAATATTTATACAGTTCCACCAAGTATCAGGGACAAGAAATATGAAACCATTAAAACATTTAAAATTTAAATCATTTGAAATTGTGAAGTCTTTAGAACGAGCATTAACGGAGAGTTTATTCAGAAGCATACATTCTAAAATCTTGTCCTAATGACATGGGCGCTAAATATCAAGTGCAATCAAGATTGTAAATTGAATTATCATACTCTATTTAAGAATTTGCTTGCAGCTTCAGGAAATGGGAAGGATGACAGGTGGAATATGAAATGCTAAATGAGAAATGTTTTATCAGCAAAAGAAATTGATTTATGTGCAATTAGAAATTGTTTCTTTAATAGGGTTTTTTATTAAATCTGTATTTTTAAAAATACATTTTTTGTATTATGTAAGTAATAATAATAATAATTCACAGACTACAAGTTGATGTAATTGGCATACGACCTGACCACGCAAAAGTAGCTGCCACAATGACCATTACCTATTAATGTGTGGCAGCAGATGTGGAATGGACGGCAGAACAAACTTTCTGCCGTGAATCAGAGCGCCTGTAAATGCAAATAACAGGTGACCGCAGTCGTCGTGAACAAGTTTGTATCACCAGACTACGAACTGGGCACACTAACTTGACGTCTTCGTACCTCCTACAAGGACAAGAACGACCCGTGTGCAGTTGTAACAGAGCACTCACAGTGAAACATAATTGAAGACTAGTGATCTTACTGAACTGGGACAAAGACACAGAGTAAAAGATAACCTAAAAGAAGCCCTCGGAAATGAATAGTTAGCGATTGTCCTTCGTAAAAGCAGCAAGATTACTGTATCGGTTCTGATAAGATTGTTTTGCGCCTATATGTGTACGACTTTCCATTGTTTAACTAGACTGTAGGTGAAAACCGAACATAAGAGTCAGCAACACTTTTGGTCGAGATAGTTGGGCTAAAGGACTTAGTTGCCGACGCCATGAAACATCAAATAATAATAATAGGCCTATGCTAAGATTTTGGACCTTATTTTTGCATTCTAAAAAGAAGGGCTATCTACAAATAAACAAAAAATTAGCATGGAGAGGAAAATAGGCACTAAAGCCCTCATTTAAGAGAAAAAACGCAATTTCATATGTAAAATTAATTTGAAAACGTAATCGTTTGAAAAATATTTTTAAGAACACTTCTGGCTGAAAAGGTCAGACAAGTATTAAGCCACGTTTCCCCTGCCGACAAGCCTAACAAGCCTAACAATATTTTTATGAAACTATTGTTATCATCACTGACACTTTTTCATGCTCCACAGTGTAGAGACAAGAGATCCCACGAAAGAACTTTCGTTTGATAGGGAACACCTCAACGGTACAACGCTTCGTTCTTCTCTTATATCTCTCCATATGACCTACTTAACCCGATGCACTGCCTGTCACCGCCGTCAACCAGGAGTAGTCCGTAGTGGCTACTGGACGGAACTTCTAGACGGAGAGCGGTCGTGGCCGAGGCGGACGGTTTGAGGCAAGCGGTGGCTGAGTTGGATAATTAATATAAATTACTTGTTTATGCTTAAATGTAAACTGTGATTGAAGCGGACAATTTTTTTTAAGCAGGAAAAAAGGTAGAGCTTAGTTGGGCACGGAGGCAAAGTTAATACAAAGATAAAAATTAAAAGAGAAATAGGTTTTGTATTCAATGAAGAGAATCCTTTCATCATGGTACCAGTCTATTGGCACGATTCTATCATACTCTCATCCACTACATCCTGGTTTTATGGATGTTGCCAATACTTTCACCTGTCCATAACTGTTCCTATCTTATCAGTGTTATTACGTATTATTACGATATTACGTAATTATCGTCTTATTATTACGATATTCCCGTGACTATAAAGTTTTAACAACGAGGAAAGGTAATCCGTCTTTATCTGGTAGTGACATCAGCATCGTTTTCTTGGGAACAATAATCAAATTAGTTGGGTGTACATAAAAGGCAAAAAGAGCTAGTGTAAGCTAGCGTCAAACACTTTACACATCAAATTATTAGCACAAGTATTCCAAGCTTAGCTAAATACTAAGTCAAGAACAGAGGCGTAGCCAGGGGGGAAGGGGGCAGGCACCCCGGGCGGCGTAGCCAGGAGGGCGGCAAAGTGAGCATAGACTTCAGAAAATTATTTCCAGTTTATAAAACTACAAACAACTTGTTTCTTTGATATGACTATTCCTTAAGAACTATAGTATAAGATTTTCTTAATGTAAAATTAAGAACTACAAGTTCCAAAGAGTTTATGAAGTCTTTTATTCAAGGAAAATCGAACCCTGAGTGTCGAAATATTACAATTACCAAGGAATCAACTTGCGATCATAAAATGGATGGTATTAGCACGAGGCAGTTGATAAATACAGTAAAGTTAACGACGTGAGTACTTGACTATGAGATTTGACGTTGTGGAGACAAAGAGATTCTAATGTTTAAGACTAAGGTAAATTCTAAAAATTACGTACTTTTTACTTTCAAGTATTAGAAAAAACACTAATAAAATTTTAATTGTTGAAATGTTTAACAATAAGTTGTCTCTTTCTAAGCAATTGATCAAAATTAATGATTTTATTTATTTTAATTCATACTGTCAACGATTACAGACACATTCTTTTGGTGTCCCTGCAAATAAATCCAACTCGTGTCTGTTTACCTACTGTGAAGTACTCGAGGTAATGGGGTTATTTGCTGCTTTGATTGCTACTATCAAGACACGGGCATCACACTCACACACACCCGTCTGGCGGACACAAGCTGGCGTGCAGTTTGCGTGTTGGGGTTAATGCAAGTGCGCGCGGCTTGCATTGATTCCAGTACGCATTTGTGCGTACAGAGTCACACCTTGCACCGCTTGAGCCGACACATGTCCCACGTGCAGTCTGCGTGTTGGGGTCAGTGCAAGGCGCGCGCTTGCATCGACTCCAGCACGCACTCTGGCACGCGCACACATGTAGCGCTCGGGGTGTAGCCACATGCTTTGTCGTTTTGATCGTGGTACTCACAGTAGTAAAACTTTCTAACCTGGGTATTTTCACATTGGGCAAATACAACCAGGGTTGAATTTATTGCAGAGACAGAACTTCAAAACACATTATTATATCTACACATCTTCGAACAAATGTATGAATGGGTATATTTAATTGTAAAGTACTGAATGAATGCCTGAGTTGCAATAATGTAAAAATCATTGTAGACATAAAAGTAGAATAGTTTGTGTAAAAACCTTTTGGGTCTTTTTACACTTAGTCCACGCATTTTGTTCATCTTTCATTAAACTGTGTTGCTATCAGTACACTCATTATTTTCAAATAGCTTGCAGTAAACTTCCTGTGCTTTTTACTACTTAGCTTTAAACGTCTACCTTCCCCCTCACCCCTCCACATTCTCTATATACCCTACGCTTGAGTGAAAGAATATATAACCACAAATTTTTTCCGCTGACAAGTTCGATATGTATTCCTGTACTATCACAGACTGGAGAAGTTATACGTGTGCGGGAAGTTACCGCTAGCTCCGTGCTCCGTAATCCTGTAGAAATAGGGGACCGTGGAAAACTGACGAATTCTTGGATTTTGTTGTCCATGACGTGTCCGTTGATTAACTAATTATAAGTATAACACTACTAACTTGGAACACTAAGTTTTTTATTGGTAAACATTTTACATTTTGTAGCCTGAACCAGTTTTCGCTTATTATAAGCTTCGTCAGAGGCTGCCACTAGGAGCGCTGTCCGTCTTGTTCTTAGTGAAGATCGTTCGAAAGATCGATGTTGTGTGTGCAGAGGCGTAGCTAAGCCAGCCAGGAGGGTGGCAAAGTGAGCATAGCCTTGAAAAACTTGTTTTCAGTTTATAAAACTACAAATAACTTGTTTCTTTGATATGACTATTCCTTAAGAACTACAGGAATATAAGATTTTCTTAATGTAAAATTAAGAACTACAACAAGTTCCAAAGAGTTTATGAAGTCTTTTATTCAAGGAAAATCGAACCCTGAGTGTCGAAATATTACAATTAACAAGGAATCAACTTGCGATCATAAAATGGATGGTATTAGCACGAGGCAGTTGATAAATACAGTAAAGTTAACGACGTGAGTACTTGACTATGAGATTTGACGTTGTGGAGACAAAGAGATTCTAATGTTTAAGACTAAGGTAAATTCTAAAAATTACGTACTTTTTACTTTCAAGTTTTAGAAAAAAACACTAATAAAATTTTAATTGTTGAAATGTTTAACAATAAGTTGTCTCTTTCTAAGCAATTGATCAAAATTAATGATTTTATTTATTTTAATTCATACTGTCAACGATTACAGACACATTCTTTTGGTGTCCCTGCAAATAAATCCAACTCGTGTCTGTTTACCTACTGTGAAGTACTCGAGGTAATGGGGTTATTTGCTGCTTTGATTGCTACTATCAAGACACGGGCATCACACTCACACACACCCGTCTGGCGGACACAAGCTGGCGTGCAGTTTGCGTGTTGGGGTTAATGCAAGTGCGCGCGGCTTGCATTGATTCCAGTACGCATTTGTGCGTACAGAGTCACACCTTGCACCGCTTGAGCCGACACATGTCCCACGTGCAGTCTGCGTGTTGGGGTCAGTGCAAGGCGCGCGCTTGCATCGACTCCAGCACGCACTCTGGCACGCGCACACATGTAGCGCTCGGGGTGTAGCCACATGCTTTGTCGTTTTGATCGTGGTACTCACAGTAGTAAAACTTTCTAACCTGGGTATTTTCACATTGGGCAAATACAACCAGGGTTGAATTTATTGCAGAGACAGAACTTCAAAACACATTATTATATCTACACATCTTCGAACAAATGTATGAATGGGTATATTTAATTGTAAAGTACTGAATGAATGCCTGAGTTGCAATAATGTAAAAATCATTGTAGACATAAAAGTAGAATAGTTTGTGTAAAAACCTTTTGGGTCTTTTTACACTTAGTCCACGCATTTTGTTCATCTTTCATTAAACTGTGTTGCGATCAGTACACTCATTATTTTCAAATAGCTTGCAGTAAACTTCCTGTGCTTTTTACTACTTAGCTTTAAACGTCTACCTTCCCCCTCACCCCTCCACATTCTCTATATACCCTACGCTTGAGTGAAAGAATATACAACCACAAATTTTTTCCGCTGACAAGTTCGATATGTATTCCTGTACTATCACAGACTGGAGAAGTTATACGTGTGCGGGAAGTTACCGCTAGCTCCGTGCTCCGTAATCCTGTAGAAATAGGGGACCGTGGAAAACTGACGAATTCTTGGATTTTGTTGTCCATGACGTGTCCGTTGATTAACTAATTATAAGTATAACACTACTAACTTGGAACACTAAGTTTTTTATTGGTAAACATTTTACATTTTGTAGCCTGAACCAGTTTTCGCTTATTATAAGCTTCGTCAGAGGCTGCCACTAGGAGCGCTGTCCGTCTTGTTCTTAGTGAAGATCGTTCGAAAGATCGATGTTGTGTGTGCAGAGGCGTAGCTATGCCAGGAGGGCTTAGCCAGGAGGGTGGCAAAGTGAGCATAGCCTTGAAAAACTTGTTTTCAGTTTATAAAACTACAAATAACTTGTTTCTTTGATATGACTATTCCTTAAGAACTACAGGAATATAAGATTTTCTTAATGTAAAATTAAGAACTACAACAAGTTCCAAAGAGTTTATGAAGTCTTTTATTCAAGGAAAATCGAACCCTGAGTGTCGAAATATTACAATTAACAAGGAATCAACTTGCGATCATAAAATGGATGGTATTAGCGACGAGGCAGTTGATAAATACAGTAAAGTTAACGACGTGAGTACTTCAAAATGTGAAAGTGTCAAAGTAACTTACAAGATTCAGTTGGTTCTAGTACCATGGTTGATGTTGCAACGTGCAGTCTTGAAAACAGAACAGGCAACGAAGAACAGAACATTACTAGCAACAATGTAGACCGTGTTCCCGGTGCTGCTTTACAAGATATGAGAGCTTGGCCAAGCGAGAAATCTCAATCCTTCCGAGATATAATGGTTAATAGAGGAACAAGTCAGTTGCAGAACAAAGACAGCTATTTTCCTGAAGATGAAGCCGGACGATCCTTAAACAAGTATTGGTTTGATAAAACCTTGCAAAATGGCAAAAAGGTAAATCGCACTTGGATGTGTTTTTCTCCAACTAAAAAAATCTATTCTGCTTTTGTTGCATTTTATTTCCACAAAAAAATGTCAAAGAAGCCATTTTAATTCTAAAAATGGGTTTTTGTCGTGATGAAAGTTAAATTTCCGTATTCAGGATCACGAAAAAATGCTCTGCTTTTTTTGAATGGAAGGAATTGGAACGTTCTTTAAACAAAGGGGGACTTATTGATGATCTGCTTCAGAAACAAATTAGTAAAGCAGTTAAGACATGGAAAGAAATCAAAAACGGGTCATTGTCACAGTACAAAATCTGGCACTGATAGGACATCGAGAGTCAATTACTAACGATCATAAAGTCCTGGAAACTTTCTGCCTTTGTTAAAATACTTGGATAAATTTTCAACGTATAAAAATGTACTTTGTATATAACGTGTTAAGATACTTTGTTATGCTTTGGATAAATAAAGCATTCCCGTTTCTGGAGACGCTAACGGACAAATTAAAAGTTTGGAGGAATGAGCTGTGTGACAATGTCGTTACTGAGCCAGAGTAGGTGTGTAATGAAGGAGTGTCAGTATAACAAAAAGGATAAGAAGAAGCGCACGATGCCAGGGGAGTATGCAGGTGATTCTGCATTAACCGTTCGGTAAGAAATGCCACGTTCTCTAATAGAAATTTGGACAAACTGTCAGTTGAAATTTCAAGCCGTTTCTCTAACATAAAAGAATTAGAAAAACCCTTTGGGTTCCCCTGTAAATTTGAGGCGTACGTAAATGATGGGGATATACATTTTAGGGAACAGCTTTCCCAAATCAATATTAAGTGCACAGTGCTTCCAAAACTGTATTCACATGACCTAAACAGTGAAGAATTGTTCAGTGACTTGAAAGACGTCATACTTTTATTTAAAAGGGAAAAGTGAACGGAGAACAAAAAGACTTAACACCTCAGGGACTGCTACAATACATTTCTTCAATGAGATTAGAAGCCTAAGAAACACCAGCAAAACCTTTAAAAATTTTTCTTACTTTACCAGTGTCTGTGCCTTCTTGTAAAAGATCGTTTAATAAGCTCAAACTGATTAAATCGTACCTACGATCAACAATACCTCAAGACGGTATCAAATCTAGCGATACTTTCAATTGAAAACGACATTGCTTCGTCTTTAGATTATAGTGATCTAATAACCCACTTTGGAGCAATTAAGACCAGGAAAGTTTCATTTTAAAATGTCTCATTTTAAATATTGTAACGTTACATAACCCGGTCCCAATAAATTAAATCATGTAAGAACATAAAGGTCAGAAATGGGTAACCTATAACTAGCTCTAAATTAAAGTATATCACTAAACATGATAAACAATTCGAGTGATATACGGTGCAAAGTGAGTTATAGTGTACCCATTGAGGTAAAAAATGAAAGTGAAGGTAACTTATTACAGAATTGTGCTGTAGGTTTGGGAATTATAAAACTATGAGAGTAGACTATAATACTACTAACTGATTCTGTATTTTATTTATTTATTGTAATATTTATATTGTATGGACAACCAATTGTTATACCTAAGTTAATGTTATATTTTTCAAATATTTGTGTTATAATATAAGATAACCCAGGGTTCGTTTTAAAAAACATAAAAAAATTTTAAATATCAAAGGATAATAAAAAATTAAAATAATACTATGAGGGAAATGGCAACAGGAAGTAGTGCAGTGTAGGAATACTATGAGAGACTAAATAAATAATATATATAAATTTATTTAAAGATAATAAAATTATCAAATACTTATATACAAGGTCATAAGAAAATGAACAAAAACTTATTATGTAAACCAAATTGATAAAGAAACCGGAATGGAAAAGAATTATTTTTCGGTAAATAAAATATAAATTTATAATAATTACAAACTGCCTGTATAATAAAAATACTATGGGTTACTAAGAGTGACGGAAATAACAAGTATTGTTAATAATAATAATAAATTTGGAATAAAACCATAGAGTTGACAAAATGATGCTACAACAATTCTAATAAAATAACCTTTCTGGAACTTTGGAGGAGTGAAAATTAGTACAAAATTAACAAGCAACATGACCACTATATAATCATCCATTATTTATCAAAATTAAATGGTTATACTCCTTAAAAAACAGTGAAAGAAAACCTTCTGATGATTCAACCTCGTTTCGCCATAGTTCAAGTTGACGATAGAATATGAGCCAGACGGTAATGAAATCGGACCTCACCAGAGAAAAAGCTTCATTCCAGTAAGAACCATACGAAGAGAGGTAATATAAACATTTCGTTTAATAGTTAACGAAAAAAACGCATTCCGAATGTTGGTATAGAACACGAAACTAGTCAAATTTAATCACATGTTTTTAAAGTAAACAAACGCACGCTGCTCTCTTACGGACATTCCTGGAACTACATACTAAACGAAAAATAAACAAATTTATTTAATATTTTTTCGGTATTTGTAAAGCTTAGTAATTATCCATTTCTGACCATCTCGTAACAAAAAGAACTTACCCTTAACCCTGGGGAATTATTAAGAATTATATATATTAATTGATGTTTTGAAAATAGTGTAAAATTTGGTAAACAAAACCATATACGTTTTTTTCTTTAGACAATTCCATGTTTACTCCATGAAGTCGATATTATGTTTTATGTAAGGAATGATCAATTGTGATACTTGTATTTTGGTGGCAGGAAACAAAAACCAATAATATAAATAAATAATATTATTGAAAAATGATATTGAATAATAAAGTGTGTTATAATTTTTGTAGTGGGTAGTTGTAATAGATTTCAGCACAAAAACAGAAGAGATCAACACATCGGATCAGATTTTGCTATAGTGTAGGCTGGTTGAACTAGGCGTGGAAACTTGTCTCACAATCAGCTGATTTAAATCACAGCGAACAATTTGAAAAATCAGAAATCGTCTAAACCGAGTGTAAATAATTGGTACTTACTCTCTCTTCCTCATAAGGCTGAACAACTTCCCTCCTTGACCCCAAATCACACACTCTCGATTTCTGTTTAGATTGAGTAAAATTAAAAAATCCTTTATTTATTTTTTAAAACGTCAGTTATTATAATTCATAAGTGGCGACTGCGGAGAGGCGGAAACTTTAATATCTCAAACCGCGACATTACAAGATTGGCGCATAACAACATTGGGAGCTTAATTAAATAAGACGAACACCCAATAAGCCACATACAAAGTTTTCGCGAAAACCTCTAGAAAAACCGCTACGTTACAATATTTATTAAATATTAAAAATAAATATTAGTGTTTATTAATAGAATACGGAACCATTAACTTGTAATGGTAAGTGACTTATTTTATTACTTTTAGCGTAATTCTTTGTTTAACTTTATGTTGCTTTAGGATATTGTTTTGACGATGTTTATTATAACATTTTTACGTTAAATTTTTTATATTAATACGTTTTTTATAATCTATATTTGTTAATAATAAATGTATACAAACTGAATAGCAGTAGGCTAATATTATAATATGTAATTTCTTAATTTTGACTTTAAAAATATTGTTAAGACGTTTGCTGGACGTGCTTTCATTCAAAAATCTACACATCTGCATTTATTAAGTACTTTGTTTACTGGATGAGCCTTAATTTTTGTTCTTTTGTCGCCCTTTAATTGTGAAGGTGAGGGCGGCCGTCGATCTCCTTGCCCCGGGCGCCAAAAAGCCTAACTACTCCACTGGTCAAAAAGACGTTAGAGAACTGTAAGAAAAAAAATAATGGAAGAAATTTCCGTGTCTTGCGAGCAGTTTTTGAGGAAGAATTGCCGAAATATAACAAAGGGAAGACTCGACTGTGTAGGGAAATGCGAAAAGTATTCTTACTGGAAACAGAGCAAAATCCGCACAACAGTTAGGTTCTTGTTTCCCAAAAAGAAATTCTGCGACTTTCTACTAACTCGTTTTTGTTTTCAGTTGATCATACAGATATATCAGGCTACAAATTTCTCATGTTCGCCGAACGTGCCGAAACTTACTGAAAAACGGAAACGTTTTTTCACGACACGAGGAGGCAAATTATGAATATCGTAGATGGAAATTTACCCAAATTTTACAGTTATAGACCTTAAAATTTTGCACACCACGTTGGTGGGTCGACACTGTCACTGGTATTTTTTAACGGTAACTTTTGTGGAACAGCCGTAACTGTTACCGAAAAGTTAAAATATCTCTTCCGGTTACTCGCGGGACACCCCCCCACGCAACTAACGACTAAACAGGTACAATTTATATAGTTACATGGAACGGTTACTGTTGAATACTCGGCTTCTGCGCATACGCCGATTGCCATACAAGTTCAAAGCAAAACAAAGCGAGGTGTTCAGAAAGGGTCTTTGCCAATCAGACGAAGCTATTTTAAAAAAATGAAAAATATTCTTACTGATGTTATATTTATTCTCCTGTGTTATGCAGATATATAATACAGATTATAATAACAATATGCAGATATATAATAGATACAGATATAGATAGACTACAGATTATAATAACAAATTATATATTATACTAGTCACCAACTTGGTAAATTTTTAAAAAGCGAATTATGTTGTGTTATAACCTACAGAGTGGCTGATAGGCCATGTAGTACTTTTTGTTAACGTGATTTCAGAGATGATTTTAACTTCACCGTACATCTCACGTAAATGATGAGATTGTTGTAACGTTCGTGTTGTAAAATAATTTTGTAAGTAATTTTTAAGTACTGTAATTTTAAGTTGTAAGTAATTTTTTGTTGTACTGAGACCTGGTAGATAAAACACTATGTTACCTTACTAAAAACGTTATTTAATTAGTTCCGTTAATAATACTTTTTCTTAACGCTCTTTTTAGTTGACAACTACGTTTTATTGATATTATATCCAGACCTGTCGCCCGCCCATTGATGATGTGGGCAATCGCCTAGTAAACTCATGGGGGGATGCTTTGGAGTTAATAGTAATGCCAATAATTCACAGCTAGTCGAAAAATATGCCATTAAAAAGATTTGACCATGCAAGTCTATTAGTGAAAACTGTATTACTTTGTTTAGTTAAAGTTTACTTAATGCTACGTTAGGCGCATATAAATTTTTTAACATTGAAAATGTTTATAAGGACGTGTCGCACATTTGCGGCCGATCACTGGTGCGTGATTGAAAATGGGAACCGGCGAGTTTCCATAGAAACTACTTCTTTGTTGTCAATAACGTAGTACACATATAAAACTTCGCTTATGAATGCGACTACATTTAACTTACGAGTATAATCTGTACATTGGTAAATGAAGAATGAATTCATTGATTGGTGAATGAACATAAATATATATATTTTTTAGATTTATTGAAGATTTTCAATGGCCTTCTCTGTGCATTGCATTTGTGGAATGCCTGTAAATTTTTTTATTGTAACCGTTTCTTATTATTCATTACTTGATAATGCTTTGCGAAATACGGCCGGTGACGGAAAGACTGAAGTGACAGATTTCAATTGGTGGTGTTTGCTTTTTAAGAAAAGTGTCCACACAAACTACAATAGAACTGTTGTTAAGAAATCAAGATTGCTCTAAGATAGGATATCAACTTTATGAGTGACATTTACGCACTTTATCTAGTCCTGTTCATTAAATCTTTACTGATCTGATAACGCTCTCCAAAAACATTAGGTGTTTTGGTAAATTTGTTTCTTTTATCTAAACTGCTGATTTGGAATTTTTGTCTCTTTCACTTTCCTTATCATTTGACTAATAGTAGTTTCCACTTGGTAAAGAAATAAAAATAACAAACTCCATAACAGATAACACAATTAAGTGTTAACAGGCCATTATGATTACATAGATCTGATGAAGATAAGACTTCACTAAACTTATTATTAGGCCATTAATAAAACAAGGAGGTGATAAGAAGAGAAAGCTACAAGTTTATCTGAACTTCTTGGAGACTGTAAGACATTGATTGATTTATGATATGGCTGGAAGTTTCCATAATTTGCCCAACTTGTGTTTTTGCCAGGACCCATCAGTTGCCCGGTTGATCTTAAGTATTGCTGTCCACTGTTGTCAGTATTGTAGTGAACGCGGTAACGCTAGGTTGTTTCTCAGGTGTTCGTGTTTTCGGTTTTTGTAGTGATATTTTTTTATTTTATAATATTATTTATATATAAATATTATATATATATTAAATTTATATTATCATAATGATTGAATTATTTAGTAACATATTTATCTTGTTAATAATATAATAAGGCAATATTCGATTTTTCAGCATGATGCTAATTGTAACATCATGACATACTTTATAAACTGTCAAAATGTCAAAAACACTTATTAATAAACTGTACTTAATAAACTGTAAAAATCGCTCCAACTGACATCTAACAGTGAGGTAGTATTTGTAAACAGAGCAGACGAATAAAATACTAGTTTAAAAGTAATCGTTACAAGTAACCGGTATTTGTAACTGTTACTTTTTTGGAACAGTTTCATTTTTAACTGCTACTTTTAAATACTCGTTTAGCACACCTCTACTGACATCCCACTTAAAATTTTATTGGATATGAATATTCTCTGGTCAACAGTTTTACCCGAAGCGGCAAATTGTTTCATGGTAATTAATGTATGTTTAAGAAAGATACAGAGCCCTCAAGATAGCGTCCACCATCACCACTTGTTTAGAAATTCGAACGTATATGACCACTCACCGATAGCCATTATTTTAGGGGGGAGGGAATTTTTCGAAGGTATTTTTTCCCACAACTAAATACTGAATCCGGAGCAACTAATTCTGATTCTCGTTTCACGGAATAATTTACCCAAAATTGATAGTGTTATAAGTTTTTAAAATTAACACGTCATCGCCCATTAATTAATTTATTTATAATTTATTAAACAATGTCGATTCATGCCGTCCAAATTCTTCCCGCCCATCTCGTCAACCATTGGATCTTTTTACCTTTCGCTATGGTTTACACAAGAAGATTTCCCATGGCACCTGTACTTATGGTTATGTGTCAAAAGTAGCTTAAGTGTGCTTTATTAATGTGTTTTACTAACCTGTACTCGTTCTACGATTCACCCGTGATACTCTGCAAATATATCTGCAAACCCGCAATCCTCCATCTGTGAGAGTAGTCGGAGTAATTCTCATGGGTTCCTACATATAAATCCTTAGTTTTAGATGTGTGGAAACCTTGAACCCAAAGAAACCTATGCCTTCTTACCTTTCAGTCACCAACTAATATAGAAATTGAGGGAAAACCGAGAAGTGAAGAAAAGGAGTTAATAAATCTCCGTAGCAGAACTGAAAGTTTCTGAAGAGAGTTAAAAGGTGAAGTTTGAAGGAAGAAGAAGGTACGTATAAGATTTCAGACTGCTGACAGCATGAGCGCCACAAAAAAATGTAGTTATAAAAACGTATTGGTTAAAATTATGTTAAGCAGTTGCTAAAATTTTTAATTTTTTATATTTTGCACTAATTAATTCTCTTTCTCAATGTAAAATAAAAGGTACGTTAGAATTGATAATTAAATTTAGATCAATTTAATAATAAATCCTCTCAAATGACAAACGAAGTTATTTTGAACTCCCAAAACCATTGCCCTCGTACAGTGGCTGTGTCATTTTTATCAACTTTGAAACAACTTTTTTCCTTGTTAAAAAAACTTAAAACAAACTATAGCTGACTTTTTACCTTATCAGCTAACTCCCCATACTTAGATATAGTTAACTTAAAACAAGTACCCCATCAATTTAAAATTTGCAAGCAGATTGTTAGTAATAGAATTGTTACAGTAATAATACTTGTATAATAACATAAACTAATACAACTTAAAGTACTTCTAATACTAACTAATACGACTAACTGAGTAATGTAAACTATGACTAACATAAATATCGCATCGTTTATCCTCTATAAGACATAATTGTTTATTCTCCATTAATAATACTTAAGTTTTCAAAGTTTCATCATTATGATTGCCACAATTAAAACATCATAGTAGTGTGTGTGTGTGTGTGTGTGTGTGTGTGTGTGTGTGTGTTTGTGTGTTTGGAGAGAGGCAGCCGATTTCTTGAAGACTGAAGCACAATTCAGGCGGCGTCGAACCACGATCGATGGCACTGTAGAACGTCTGTACAGCCGAGAGTCAGAAGAGCCAGGACATTGATAACGACATCTTCTTGACAACTTCACAGATAGGGTAGCGCAAGAGGAAAGCCGCGTCGAAGACCACAATCTCACGAGTTCCTTTTTTCCAAATCGTCATCGTCTGTTGTCCTTCCACGCCGTATTCGATGAAAATGTGTGTGTGTCTTCTACCTGTGTCTTAACTATAGCGATCATAAGGAATGAGACTTTGAAAACTTGAGTATTAAGTAACGGAGAAACGATCTATTCTATGCGAATAAAATTATGCGTTTGAAAATATGCGTCCGTTCAAGTCGACGATTAAATTTGAAATAAATATTTACGTTTTATCTTGTTGCAGAGTGATGGAATTGTAATTGTTGTGGATATTTGAATTTAATGAATACAAAATGATTTGATACATGTTATACATGTATGACTAACACCAATAAAGTACTGATTGTATCTCCTACCAGACAAAACGGTTGATTGTATGTCGGTAGACCTTCGACAGTCATTAAATATTTGACTATCCGTATTTACGTTTCAGTTTGGATAACTGTAACTAAACGCAAATTTACTTAATAATAATTAAAATCGATCAGTCTTTTTACATGTTTAGCTTATGTTAAAATAAATTTTTTATTGTGATTAAATTTATCAAACGTGATAAACCAAAGATTTTCAGATATAGACTATATGTTTACAGGTGACTTGGTAATAAGCAACAACAGTTATAATATATATTTTTGAAACAAAAACAGAACTAAACAGCGCACCTCGATCATCTCTATAGTGAATAACTATGAGAACTCTCTTGGAAAACTGTTAATATCAGCAACTTATTGTAGTATTGACTCATGACACGAAAGTGTTGGCAGTTCTGCTTGCACTTACCACAAACATAGAATCAATGTATTTATACCTATTTATTGTTCTCAAGAAATAGAAAACTTCTATTTCTGACCGCGTAGTACAGGAAAAATGAAGATATAAGACTCACATACATGATGTGTTCTGCTTTGGCATATTTACTAACTGAGTAGAAGATTTATGGCTCCTGATCGTGGGAAATCTTCCTGCTTTTGATGTGGATCATGGGAAAGTAGTTCTTTTCATGTAACACTTTGTTCAGGAAGTGATGAATAATGCTGTCGTCCCTACTGGGCTGTGGAACGTTCACGGACAGCGACCCAGAACTAGGCTACTACCGTGGTTGAGACTTGAAACTCAGAATTAAATAGGGTTATATAAAGAAATCGTCCTAATATTTTCCTGTTGGTGAAAATAGTGCGAGAAGAAGCACAGACGGTTTCTTTCCAAACTAATGGGTAAAAGATTTTGGAGAGTCGGATCAGAAACGAGAGAAGAATAATGTTATTTAGAACAACCAATTTAGGAACAAAATAATGCTTTTGATAACGACTGTTTGGAGAGTCTGATGGCGCCTGGAGATGTGTTTGAAAGCTGTGTAAGTTGTGTTCATAAAAAAAAACAGTGTTTGAAGAACTGCGTATTGAAAAATTTAGATGATAATAATAATATTTTTTTTTAATAGAGGGGGAAAATGAATTATGCGCCCTCAGAGGAGACCGTGCTTCCCTGGTCTGTGGTACTCTCAACCACTAAAAACCCCACCTCCAATTCAGGCATTCATATCCATCCTGAAACCACTTTAACGCATTACTTCAGGATAGGGCTTATTACTCCCTTATCGGGCTCCTGCTAGTTATTCATTATCTTCTACTGCCCGTTGGGTGCAAGTTGGGCCTGTCTTTTTTTTCTAGTAGGACCCACTGGATATATGCATTGATGCGCCCCATTCCGCCTTACCACGACGCATAAGCACAACTACGCTTCGGTCGTGAACTCCACGAGCTCCACTTCCAGTACCTCTCTTTTGAATCTGCAACACTTGAAAAAGGTGTGCAAGGCATCTTCATGGGGGAGTCACTGTATTGGCATGCTGGGCTTTACACCTTTCCCATTCTGTTGACTCACCGTGTTGGCGGTCGATTCATTCCTTCAAGTTTGGTATGAGCCTTGCGGTACATCTTTCTCTATCCCAACGATCTTGCCAGTGCCGGAGAGTGAGTTCCCTGGCTTCATGCTTTCCTGCATCCCTTCCAATTTCGTCTCTTCTTTCGAATAAATGCTTCCGCTCTAGAGCCAACAGGTCTATGGGAATCACTCCCGCTATCACCAGGACTACTGGTCTGGCACTGTCCGGTAAGAGGATGCTACTCTGAGGGCTCCTCTTATCTGCACCGATGCCATACGTTTTCTGTCTTCTCCGTCTTTAGTGCATATGGCCCAGATTTCGCAACGGTACAGAAGGATGGGGTCTGTGACCGCCATCAACAATCGCTTCTCGCTTGCAGTGGGACCTCCTACGTTGGCCACAAGTCTCCTGAGCTTTGTTGTAACAGTCGCCTTATCAGCTGCATACTTGATATGCTCCCAATAGGAGAGCTTCGAGTCTAGGTATTTCACAGCGTTCTTTGTAAATACTGTCTCAGCTCCCACTTGAAGCGGTATGATAGTGGGGAACCCATCGCCGGGTGAGCAGTACTATTTCGGTCTTATCGGTAGCTAGATCCTGGCCATGTTCTTCAACCCAGGAGCCCACTCGCCTCATTACCTGATACAGGCTTATTTGTGCATCCTCAGCATTTCGTGTTACAATATAATAATAATAATAATAATAATAATAATAATAATAATAATAGTAATAATAATGGCTCTTTTTACCGCCTAAGCAGTCCAGGAGTTGTGGCCAGCACTACGCTTCAGTCGCCCACTATTACTCCAGGAAGTTACCCCATGTACTCAGGCTGAGTCGAACTGGGCGTTGAAAAACGTACCTTGATTTTATGATGCGTCCGGGAATGAAACACGGCACTTATAGTTTAGTAGCCAGGCGCCGTAACCACTGGTCTACTAAGCCCCAAAAATATAGATAAATTAAAGAAATACGTAAGACTCAAACACACTGCACATAAAAATATAAAACCACGAAATAACAAAGATAAATAAAAAAATTAATAGAATACAACATTAAAAAATAATGACACACTTATGATGGTCTGCAACTTCTAACCAACCGATGTGTTTTGATTAGCAGTTTTTGATTTCACAGTCAAGGTCACTAACAGTTTCAAATCTGAAAGAAGTACGAGAGGAGTCGTACATTACTGATCTTGTCTTGTCCCACTCGACCACAGCCATTAATTGTAGTCAGGTGACAATCCGCTTCGGCCACGCACCGGCCAGTATCTCATGGCCAGGACACGGACAAAAAGCCCCGCCTCAAGAATTTTTTGTATCGGTAGTTCTCTTCAGAGATCTTTTTGATTAGAAACGTTAGTAATGGGAACGTAGAAAATCTATTACTACTCCATACTACTACTACTACTACTACTACTACTACTACTACTACTACGAGGTACAGCAAAACGTCGGAACCTCGTCTCTTCCAATTTCTGCCACCACTCATTTCCATCCACCCCTACTTTCTTCCAATTCCTTATCCGCATTTGTCATGCGTCCCCTGCGGCTCCCTCCTCCTGTGTTTTTCTAGGTAGCCTCTTGGATTCTTGACCTGCAGTGCCCTCATCGGGTGTCTATGTTCTTGGCAGCTCACTGTATGACCGGCCCGTCTCAAACTTTGTAGTTGAACTCTGTAAGGTTAAAATAATGAAGTCTGACTACTTGTCCGTAGAACCTACCGGGCTAATAAAAAGAGTAACTTTAACTAAGCTTAGAAACGTGCTCTAGGTGCGCGCTACGAAGAAAACTAATTTTTTTACATAATTACACACTTACTTATGTAGCACTTAATACTATCACTTCTTCCGTTACTTCACCATCCTTGTCGATTCTCAAAAACGATTGTTCCTACTGATACATTGGTTTTCAGTGATTTAAACTATTTGTTGGTCATAAAATTCCAAGTTACTGAGTTTAAACCCCCTGAAATTCGTAGGCTATTACTTGAAAATAATTTAAGTATTATTTATGGGAAAAATTTACTTTCTGAGAATAAATTACGCTCGCGAGCGTAGTACTACTACTACTCCTACCACTACTATACTACTACTACTACTACTACAACTATTACTACTGCTCCTGCTTCTGCTACTTCTGTCGCTGCTGCTACTGCTGCTACTACTATATTACTACTACCGTCAAACGCGCACGCGCTCACACACACACACACACACACACACACACACAAAACAGTGTTGGTATAATCCAATTTATATTTCGTCTGTACATTAGAAACCACATCGATTCTTATTTCACTCCTTGTCCTACAGTATTTCTTTTAAGTTTAGAAAGCAGCTATTCTTTTCTAAGATGTTATCAATGATAATTATTTTTACTACATCCAATTAGAGGTAGACAAAGTGGCGAGCGCGCGCGTGTGTGTTCACGTTACACAGCCATGTTATGTTGTATGTTGTCATCTAATTACTGTAGAGTTGCGCTTATAACAGTCTCGTTACAAGTAGGGTAGTATTGAATGAGTGGGACTGCATTCCTGAAGAATGTAGCACACAACGCAGCCGGCTGAAACGTCTGGGGGATTAACTCGGACTTGTATTTTTCCGCAGCAGTGAGCACGGAGAAGTCAGCCTCATTTCAAACAATGTAAATCATACTACGGATCAATCCAACAGACCAAATAATATATCATTTTAAAAAGATCTCTGTCCACAAAAGTGACGGTACTGTATTTAATAATTTAGTCGTAGAAGTAATTTAGATAATAAGAATAACTGTGGTGCATAGGATATATTGCTTAGGGATTGTGTAATTTGTACTGGTTAAGATTATTTTTTCCTGTGCCTTGGGGGGACAAGGAATGCTAGGCCTACATTTTATCATCCTACTTTCTGTAACAAGGACACAATCTCGAATTTCTCTCTCTGAGCGGTATGTACGGACTGCAGTGAAACACCTTTTGCGAAGACTCGTTACCATTCTGATTTAATAATAATAATAATAGTAGTAGTAGTAGCAGTAGTAGTAGTAGTAGTAGTAGTAGTACTAGTAGTAGTAGTAGTAGTAGTAGTAGTAGCAGTAGTAGTACTAGTAGTATTAGGTACTTAATAATTATAAATTATTGTATTACGAAAAGTAGTTAAATATAATTATTAATTATTATTTGTAATTAACTTATTAAACGAACGAAACTAATTTCAGTTTAGCTCGACCGTTGTCTACCTCTCTATTTGGGGTATGTCTCACGCTAACTTTTGAATACATCAACCGATTTGCGTAAACTTGGCACTCGTGTTCATATTATTATCTGCAGAGCCTGTTTTTGAGTTTCATCCCCCAAAAATAGAGGGGCAGGAGGCGAAACGTGAGGGGGTCAAAAATGTGAACGATCGCAAAATCCATATGGTGTATCACATTAAAGTGAACTATAACAGTAATTTGAATAGAGCGTTCAGTTTTGGAAATTTCCAAATATTGGGCCGCCAGGGCCTAAAAAAGTGGGTCAAAACTTTGTTAAAATCGCAAAAATCCATGTGGGGTAACAAATCGAAGAGAATTTTACCCAAAATCTGAATACAGTATGTATACAGTTTATGAAATTACAAACACTAGGGTTTAAGGGTTTGGAAAATCGCTTTACTGTATTTGAAAAATGTAAAAATCCAGCCGGGTAACAGACTAAAGGAAATTTTAACCCAAATTCGAAAGTACCGTTTACTATGAAAATGTATTAATTATTGGGGGCACCAACGGCCAAAAATGGAACCAACCAACGGAAGTTAAATTTTAATACAATTTTAAAAGTCTATGTGGGGGAGAAGTTGTGAGAAATTTTATTCAAAGTACACACTCGGTATCTGTAATAATTTGACAGAATTAATATTTCCCAATATTCTTTGCCAATTTTGGACCCCCTTCAAAACGTTTGGAAGCTATGTTTACAACACTTTATATATTGTTATAAGTTTGTATATCTGTGAAAGGTATTATTAGATGTAAGCCAATAGATTTCCATGGAAACATACACAAACATAAAAGATACGAATGAATTAGGCTATTTGGTATTTCGGAATTATGGTTATAAGTGTAACTAGACTAACAATACAGTAATCAGAACTGTTACTCTCCTCTGCCCCAAGAGCGTACCCGACACCCGTTGACGACGGCGATGTCGGGACGAGACCAAGGGGAGCCCCTGTCCGCGGAAAGTTGTGGCCCTAATAAGGGCCATAATAGATCCGATGGCAGGGTAGCCCCCTTGCTGAAGCCATCTGTGCTGCGAAGCGTTAAGCTAAGCTCCACAGATGGACCAACAGTAAGAATCCAAACCACATTTCCCCCAAAATCTGAAATTGCCGCAGTCCGCGGCGATGGTCCTTTTAAGGTCCACCCAGCATCTGATGAAGATTCGCGGGCCCAGCCTTCCGCTGACACCGAGGTTGTGACATGAAATTCTGCACTCAGCCTTGGAAGAGTGAAGACGTCTGAACAGAACATCGCAGAAGAGGATCGCCTCGACCTCTACGCTACTGCCATGAAGAGGCCTTCAGGGCAAGCTACTGCGGCGGCAGTAAAGAAGAAGCCGCCGGATCAAGACTCGCCTCATCGCCAGCGCCACCATCCAGCTGCAGCGATGGAAGTGGACCAGCCGTCTTGCCAAGACGAAGACAACCAACATACAACTGGGACCTACCGCACAGTGCCGATAAGTCGTTGAGGTAGCGCTACCCAGCGGAATCCGGGGAGTCCGAGAGTAAGACTAACTAATAGAGATGCGGGTTGCGCCGCCACTGTGACGGTGTCACAGTTCGGCCCCCGGATACCCGCTGGGTAAAGAGCTGGGCTAGTCAGCATTGGACCAGCTGTTAGTGCCCCTGAAGCACTGTGCGGCAGCGACGAGCCCCCCGGCCGGCCACTTGGGCCAGTCGGGAACCCTACGACTTGCGCGGGAAGCCCTGCTCAACCCGCGCAAGTTCGTGAAAATAATCGGTCCTTGTTAGGGCCGACCAAGCCCGTAAAGGCCGGACCTTCCGGTTGCACGGCCGCCGTGGAACGCCAACGGCCTCGCTTCCCGGCATTCTGAGTTCTTAGAGTTCGCTGCCCGACACAAGCCCGATGTGCTTCTTCTTGGCGAGACGCACCTGACCCCGCATCATCGCTTCCGACTGCCCAACTACGTGTGCCACCGGGATGACCGGTCGGGTCGCGCAGGAGGGGGCACATCCATCGCGGTGAAGGCGAGTCTTTGCCATCACCGCGTTGTCCTGCCTCAGCGGCGGAACCTCGAGTGAGCACCATGGTGCTCTCGGCGGTCTACTCGTGGTTTCCGCTTACAAGCCTCCACAAACGGAGCTCCTGTCGAACTATCTGGAGGCCGTCTTTGGCGCACACAGGAGGGTAGTCCTGGCGGCGACCTGAACTATAAGCACCCTGATTGGGGGAGCCGCTTGGTGAACTCAAACGGGGCCCGCTTACGCAGGTATGCTGATGCGGCTCAGGTCACAGTCATGGGTCCTACCCGGCCTACGTACTATCCCTCGAGGGCTAACTCCCGCCCTGACGTACTGCACGTTGCCGCGGTCAGGGGCGTTTATTGCCCTGTCCACGTCTCCGTCATTTCGGAACTGTCCTCGGACCATTGTCCTATCAGTGTGCATATAGCTACCCAGCACGCCACCGCCCGCGACGAGCGGCGGGTAATCGAGTGGGACCGCTTTGGCCCGGCGTTCAGTCGCCGCCTACCTGAGCATATCCCGCTCGACACTACCCAGCATGTCGACGAGGCAGTTGCCTTATTCGACACAGCCGTAGTCTCGGCGGTAGACGTGTCCTCCCGGATGAAGCCGGGGTTCACGCCCGACTATCAGCGTATCCCCGAAGAGGTGTCTCAGCTCGCTTGCGAGAGGAATCGCCTCCGGAGACGCTGGCAGAGGACTCGTGACCCGGCTGACAAGGCTGCGTTCAACAGAGCGTCCGGTAAGTTGCGTCGCGACATGCTGGCGTTCCTTAGACGCAACTGGGAGCTAGCTGTTACACAGATAGATGGCCCTGCCGAGGACCGTAATGTCTGGCGGATTCCCAGTGCCCTAACGGGAAAGCGTAAACGCGCGCCTCTCCCCGCACTGGTCGGACCCGGCGGCCAACCCCTTGGCCGCCCCCTGAAAAGGCAGAGTTCTTGGCTGATAGTTTAGAGCGACAGTTCGCTCCCAACCCATCCAAGAACCCGGCTTTCACTGAGCAAATCTGCCGCGAGGTAGAGCGCTTTCTATCGGCCGGTATCACAGTCCAACCGGAGCCCATCTCCCCGGAGGAGGTCTCTGAGAGGATTGTTCAGCTCAAACCCCGGAAGGCGCCTGGCCCGGACGGAGTCTTGAATTCCGCTCTCCATCGCCTTCCGGAGCGAGGAACTCAGTTCCTCTCTGACCTGTTCAATTCATGCCTCAGACTGGCCTACTTTCCGGTGAAATGGAATACGGCTACAGTAATAGCGATACCCAAGCCGGGAAAGAATTCTTCTCGCGTGGAAAACCTCAGACCCATCAGCCTCTTGTCCGCAACGTCCAAGGTTTTCGAGCGACTGATCCAGCGTAGGATCCGCGACCATCTAGAAAGACTAGACGTGCTGATCCCCGAACAGTTCGGCTTTCGTGAACTGCACTCCTCCACTCATCAGCTGATGAGACTCGTGGAATGCATTACCGAGGCTGGCTGCCAGGGCAAACAGACTACTGCGATCTTCCTAGACGTAGAGAAAGCCTTTGACCGCGTGTGGCACGAGGGTGTCCTTTACAAACTCACGGAAGTCCTTCTTCCAGATTGCTACGTTCACTTGATCGGCAGCTTTCTGCGAGACCGTAGCTTCCGAGTGAGAATAGACCATGCTCTCTCTTCGGAGAGGCGTATTACCGCTGGCGTCCCTCAGGGAAGTGTCCTTGGGCCTCTCCTGTTCTCGCTGTTTGTCAACGACACGCCCCGAGTTCCTGGAGTAAAGTTGTCGCTGTTTGCGGACGACACTGCGGCTTTTGCTTCAGAGCCGAACGCGAGTTATGCGGCAATTAAGCTCCAGCGTCAACTCGACGCGTATGTCGGGTGGACCGATGACTGGAGAGTTGTCGTTAACGCTTCCAAGAGCGCCGCGGTAATATTCTTGCGCAAACGCAAGCGGCCTCGGTCGCTTAAAGTAGGCCCCGTCAAGGTGCCCTGGACCAATAGCGTCAAGTACCTCGGGCTCCACGTGGATTCCCGACTCACCTGGCGAACCCATACAAATTACATCCGACAACGCGCTTCGGCGCAACTCAGTAGACTCTGGCCCGTGCTATCTAATCCGGTAATGACCCCCCGGCTAGGTAAGCTCATAGTCAACTCGTACGTGTTGCCCTTGATTACCTACGCCTGTCCTGTTTGGGGATACCTGGCTCGTGGTCATAGAACAACGCTCCAGCGCGTACTCGACCGGGGACTGAAGCTTGCGTGTAAAGTCCCCCGGAGGTACTCTTCTCGTCTTTTGAGGAGAGGACTCGGTGTCCGCTCTCTTGATGACACCGTGAGACGCCTGGCGCGTAGATTCTATGTTCGTTCCGACAGAGTGACCCACAATTCCCTCATTGCCGGACTTGGTAAATACACCCCGCGACCAGGTGAGTCCTGGAAGCGACCTCGTCTGTTAGTCCCGGTGGTATAATCCACCAATCGCAGGTCGCTTCAGACCCCCCCCCCCAAATAGATAAAATTATATAAAAAGAACTCAAACTGACCCAGTGGCAGGGAAGTCTACCTAGAGCATTTGCCCGGGTAGGCTGTGACTGTTTTTGCTCTGCAAAATTTTTCCAATTTGTGCGGAAATATTCAGTTTTCACCATTTTTCTTATCATCATCGTATTCAGCATCATCATCACTACAGATTTCACCTACAGTTCAGTGCGACTCAGCTTTATTTAATCAGTGCGGGAGTGTTTTTGTTTCCGTGTGCTGTGCGGTCTGTTTCGTGTTCAATTGTGCCTGTGGATAGTTTTCAGTGTCTGGTGATCCCTCAATCCTAGACCTGCGTAGACGTTCATTTCGGCTTGTCCGAAATGGCGTCGAATACGCCACCGAATCCTCTGCCGGCGCCGCTTGTTTCCTTAATGGAAACATGCTCAACCGGCTTCCGTACCACTCCACTTCCTCACGACAGTGAAAGTGATAGTGAAAGTGATCATAGTGCGGTAGAAATGTGCAGTGTTGGGTCGGGGGACGGACAGTTCTCGCTTGTGGAGGGCAAATCTGCCAAACGCAAGCGAAAACTGGCCCAAACTCCGCCGCCCGCCTCAGCTGCAGATCTGCCATCTAATCATGGTAACAGCGGCACTCAGCGCGTGCAACGTGAGTATCCAGCTACCACCCAAACTGTGTCTCCTCCTCGCATTCCTCCTATTGTAATTCCGGATAATAGGAATTATTCTGAACTTTTACGTTCCTTATCCCGAGCTCTCCCTTCGGTCAAGGTCGAGGCGAGGTGCCAAGGCCCCTCGCTAAAGCTGGCGACCGCTACGATCCCGGACTTCCGCTCTGTTCAGTCATTCCTGACAGAGCGTAAGATTTCCTTTCATACATTTGCCCTCCCGTCAGAGCGTGAAATCAAGGTCGTTCTGTCGGGAATTCCATCCTTTACCGACCCTGATGCCATCAGGCAGGAACTTGTTGCGCTCGGCTATGCGCCGACCGCGGTAAGCGTCCTGCATGTTGGCAAAGGAGATGACCGCCGTCCTGTCAACAGCTTTCTTTGTAAATTACTGAAAGTAGGCCCCTTCGAGGAGATTTACACTCTCCAGAATCTTCTGCACCTACGGGTGCAAGTCCGCACATTTGACCCGCGGCCCGGCCCCTCGCAGTGTTTTAACTGCCAGAGGTTCGGCCACAGCAGTCTTTTTTGTCATCAGCCCCCGCGTTGCGTGCGTTGTGCTGAACCTCATCGTGGCTGTGATAAGCCTACGACGGGGTACACAGCTAAATGCTGTAACTGCAAAGGAGCCCATCCGGCTAATTACCGAGGCTGCCCTAACTTTATCGCTGCCATGAAACCGCAGCGACCTCCTGTGCGCCCTGGCGCGCAGGCAGGCCGTGTAGCTGGTCCTGGCCCTAACCGGCGAGCGGCTTTCCCGCCTCTCACCGGTTCATCTGCCCAGGTCCCGGCAGCAACTCCGGTTGCTTCCGGTGCCGCTGTCTCGCCTGCAGTCGTCGCTTCGGCGCCGCCTGCAGCGGCCTCAATCCCGGCGCCTACCGGAGCGCCCGCACCTTCCTACGCGGCCGTGGCCGCTAAATCAGCCCCGCCTCCAGCCCGATCGGGCAAATCTAAGCGCTCTCGTCGTCGCCGGAACTCCGCCGGCCGACCTACATCGTCACAGGTTCCACCTGTACCCTCTCCGCGGGCTCGACCCGCCCCCAGTCATCGACCTCAACCTCCCAGCGAGCAGTCTACAGCTCAGTCCACCAGCCCAGCGCCATCTGCTACCCCTGTCGAGGCCAGTCAGGCTTGTCCTCCTGAATCCCGGGAATCTTCCCGGGCTTCGGCGGATCCCCTGACTGCCTGGGCAGATAATCTTGTTGCATCCATCAGGACTGCTCGCGACACGACCACTGTGCTTGCCCTGGTGTTCCAATCATTAGCTGCCCTCTTTCCTCTACTTCCCCTAAATGGCTAATAGCCTGAGGATCGTTGCGTGGAACGCCTTCGGGCTACTCCCCAGGCGATCTGAACTGATGACTTTTGTAACGGAGTATGATGTTGATATCATACTTCTTTCCGAGACTCATCTGGCTCATTACCACTCGTTTTCCCTTCCTGCCTATGCCTGTTATCGTCAGGATCGTCCCCTACGGCCTCGCTGTCCCCCCTCGGGGGGCACAGCTGTTTTAGTCCACAGGCGGATATCCCACAGGCTTTTGCCTCCTCTAGATACATCTATTATTGAAGGCTGCGCGGTGGCGGTGGACGCCGGCGGATCGGAGCTGCGCGTTGTTTCTGCGTACCTCCGGCCTGGCCGGCGAACTCCGCCACCGCCCGAGGAGTGGGACGCCCTCCTCGACCACCCCCTCTCAACCATTGTAGCCGGCGACTTAAACGCCAAACACCCTTCATGGAACAGCCGCGTTGTCAACGCCTATGGAAATTCTCTGTTCCGGTTCGTCTCTGGCGACCCGGCACTTAATGTCATCGGCCCTGAAGACCCTACCTACTTCCCCTTTCACGGCCATCGGCCGGACGTTCTTGACATAGTAGTTGTCAAGAACGTTGCCCGCACCATCTAGGTCTCGTCTGTGTCGGACCTTTCGTCCGATCACAATCCCCTTGTTATAACTGTTCGAGAGCTGTCGGCGTCACCCCGACTTCCCGCTCAGATTGTTAGGAGAGTCAACTGGCGATCCTATCATGATGAGCTCTCTCGAAGGTTACCATCTCTCCCGGCGGACCCAATCGTCACTCGTGACGATCTGGATCTCCGCGCCACAAATCTTCAGGAATTGGTCCAAGGTGTCATGGATCGACACACCTACGCACTCGAGGTGAATCATCGTAAATCGGCCTTACCTGCGGAAGTACTCCACGCCATCTGGCTACGGCGCCAGCTCCGCCGCAGATGGCAAAGAACCCGAGACCCAGTCGTTAAGCGACGATTTCAACAACAGTCCCTTTACGTTCAGCAGCTACTGCGGGACGTAAACTCTGATCGATGGGACTCATACCTTGAGTCTCTTGAAGTCGACCACGCCTCCGTCTGGAGAGCGGTGAGTAGACTGACCCGCGAGAAGAGAACTCGCAACCCGCTGGAAACCCCGAACGGGGTTGTGTCTTCATCGGAAGGCAAGGCTGAGGTCTTCGCCGACTGCATGGAGTCGCAATTTACCGTTCATCGAGGCGTTTCGGGCCCTGCCCACTCGGCAGAAGTCCGGGACTCCCTATCTGGTTATTTTTCTCGCCCTCCCGCTGGCCCAGACCTCCCGTTCGACAGAGACGAACTCGTTTCGTCTGTCTGTCGACTAAACCGCCGTCGCGCCCCCGGTCCTGACCGGATCGGGGCCGCTGCCTTACAATATCTCCCGGCCTCAGGCGTTGACCTCGTTCTTGAGCTGTTCAACTCTTGTCTCCGGCTACAGTACTTTCCCCGCCTGTGGAAAAATGCCAACATCGTTATGGTTCCTAAACCCCGCAAGCCGCGCATGCTTCCTGAAAGCTATCGGCCAATATCTCTCTTGCCAGTTATCTCGAAGGTGTTCGAGCGGCTCCTGCTGGCCCGCATCTCGCCGTTGTTGGATAATTTCATCCGCAACGAACAGTTCGGGTTTCGCAGAGAGCACTCGACCACGCTTCAACTAGTCCGCGTGGTAACGCAACTCTCTGACGCCACCAACAGGCGAGCGGCTACGGCCGCCGCACTGCTGGACGTGAGCAAGGCCTTCGACAAAGTCTGGCACGAAGGTCTTCTCTTCAAACTTGCTAACTCCCCCTTACCATCGTCCATAGTGTTTTTCCTCCGGTCGTATCTCAGCGACCGAACCTTCAGGGTTAGCGTCGACGGAACCTGCTCTGCAGTTCGTCCTGTCGCCGCTGGCGTACCCCAGGGATCTGTCCTCGGCCCCGTTCTGTACCTCGTGTACACGAACGACCTGCCTGTTTTGCCCGGAGTCACGTTGTCTTTGTTCGCTGACGATGCAATGTATCATTACAGCTCTGTGTCCCCGCGTTTTGCGAGTACACAGTTGCAGCGTCAGTTGGACCAGCTTCCGGACTGGCTACGGAAATGGCGGGTGACGATCAACACGGAGAAATCCGAGGCGATCTGTTTCACTCGTAAGTCCATCTCCCGATGCCAGCCCCTCTCCCTTGAAGGGAGGCCTATCGCCTACAAAGAGTCGGTGAAGTATCTAGGCGTTCGGCTAGATCGTCGCCTATGCTTCAACGCCCACGTGACGGACACCCTTGCCAAGGCTCGCGGCGTCCGAGCCAAACTTTACCCATACCTCGCGTGCCGCAGCCCCCTGGCGCTGCGCACGAAAGTTACCCTCTATCTGTTGTTTCTCCGGTCTGTATTGACCTATGCGGCACCTGTATGGTGGTCACTTGCCTCCGCCACCAACAGGCGTAGGCTGGAAAGTTTCCAATCCAGAACCCTCCGTTCCTTGTCGGGATCTCCTTGGTTTGTTAGAAACAGTGTCATTCGAGGAGGTCTACGAGTTCCTGCTCTCTCAGCCTTTGTCTGGTCATTAGCTGCGACTCTATTTGCCGCAGCTGAGACCTCTTCCTTCCCTTACCTCAGAACCATCAGCACCACGCAACCACCTCCCCCTGTCCGGGTCAAACGCCCTCGGGCGATTCTTGATGACCCGCCATAAGTTTAAGTAAACTGCTTAAACCTCACTTTGTATACTCACCATCTGCCCATGCCCCAGAATTTACCTGCAAAGCTGTTTCCTTCCTCCCTTCCTAGTATGCCGACCGCGCTGAATGCCGCTGCTACGCGCTATCACTGGCACGGAGGCTCTCTGCCTCGCGGGGAGCGACCGACGCCTCACGGCGTCTGCACGCAGGACTGGGAACGCGCGACATCTGTCGCCTGAACCCGTCCTTGCGGCAGTGCCCACTGATTGCTGTAATATTTAAAATAAATAAAAATTGAAAACCTTTCTCCCCCGCCTTCTCAGTTAACTGGTTGGCGGTTGTCCATTCCTATTTTATTCTAGGTTACCTGTCGAATGAACCAGAACTATGTCTATCCACAGGCAGCCATTGGGCTCGTCCCAGATGCTGCAGTCATGCATCGGGTGCAAAGACGCCCCGCTACTACAGTGCTACATGCTACCAGTGGCAGGAGTCCTTCCTGAGACTCGGGACACTGCACCATTCGCGACCCCCAGTTGTGCCTTTCTCTGGTCCTGTTACTAAACCCGATACTGACCCAGTCCGCGGCGAAGGCCTTTCTAAGGCCCGCCGAGCATCTGGAGATTTTTCTCGGGACCAGCCTTCAGTTGGCCCTGCTAAGGACCACCAACCAACTACAGCTACTTTGCAGGTCCGGCATACTGCTGATCCTGCAGAGAGCCACCATGCATCTGACCATCCCGTGGGGGATCAGCCTTCTGCTGGTCCTTCTAAGGGTCGCCAATCGTCTGTTCTTTTGCAGGTCCAGCCTTCTGCTGTTCCTGCTAAGGACCACCAAACATCTGACCCTCCCGTGAGGGACCAGCCTTGTGCTGGTCCTTCTCAGGACCCTCTATCCATCGCTTATGCCGCAGCCCTCGGCATTACGTTGTCGTCGGACTCTGAGATGGAGACGGAGGACGGCTTCCAGCCCGTGCCTAGCCGGAAACGGCGAGGTAGCGGTGGAAGCATGCCGACGTCCCCAAAACGGACTGTCCCGGCGAAACGAGCCGTGGCTGCATAGTCGGCAGGCCGCATATCACCTTCCCCTGAAATCACAGAACCTGAAATCTTCCCCTGAAATCTGGGTCAGCGGCATTGTCCCGCAAATTCTTGCTGCTCGGGATGTCCCGACTATACTCATGGCGATCCTAACATCGCTGATCGCCCTGATTGTCCCTTCATCTAACCATGGCTAGACAGTTTCGGTTCGTCGCGTGGAATGCAGATGGTGTTCCGGCGCGTCGGGCCGAACTGGCAGCTTTCCTTGTGGAGTACGACGCAGATGTCGTACTCCTCTCCGAAACACATCTTGTCCCTAATCGTCGATTCTCCCTACTAGCCTATGCTTACTACAGGAAAGACAGGAATGGACCCGATCGCCGCCACGCATCTGGCGGAGTGGCGATCTTAGTCCACAGGCGGCACTCTCATAGAGAACTCCCTGCCCCTGAAACTACCCTCATCAAGCAGGTGCTGTGGCGCTGGATGTTGCCGGCCTGGAGGTGCGCTTTGTTTCTGCGTACCACCCGCCCGGCCATCGAGCTCCACCGCATGAGGAGTGGGACGCCCTCCTAGACAGCGATCTCCCAACCATCGTAGCCGGAGACCTTAACGCCAAGCATCCCTCTTGGAACAGCAGAACGTCAAACCCCTACGGCAATTCTCTCCGTAGGGCTGTTGAAGACGATCCCAGTGTCCTCATCATCGGCCCGTCCGAACCGACACACTTTCCCACTGCGGGTTATCCGCCGGGTGTCCTTGATATTGTAATTGTCAAGGCCATCCCCTTTCATCTACAAGTCAGCGCGGTGTCGGACCTATCGTCCTATCACGACCCCCTACTTGTAACTGTCTTGCTGCCGTCGGTCTCACCCCGACTTCCCGATCATCCTGTTAGGAGAGTCAATTGGCGATCCTACCATGAAGATCTGGCCAGGCAGTTGCCATCTGTCCCTCCGGACCCACTCGTCTCTTGTGACGACGTGAATCTCCGGGTACATCAGTTCCAGGACCTCGTCCAGTCTGCAATGGACAAGAACATCTATACTGTTCCGGTGAGTAATAAACGCTCCGACCTTCCTGCGGAAGTTCTCCAAGCCATCCGATTACGGCGCCAGCTCCGCCGCAGATGGCAGCATACCCGTGACCCTGCCGCTAGACGGCGTTTTCGAGAGGGGAGACCCATCAACTGGACTGAGACGGTGAAGTACCTAGGTGTTCGGCTTGATCGGCACCTAAACTTCAACGCCCACGTGACCGCAACCCTCAACATGGCTCGTGGCGTCAGAGCCAAACTATCACCTATGCTTTCGCGGAACAGCCGCCTGGCTGTCCGTACAAAACTAACATTGTATCTACTGTTCCTCCGAACAGTACTCACTTATGCGGCGCCCGCTTGGTGGCCTCTACTGTCGGCCACCAACAGGCATAGGCTGACGACATTTCAGAACTGGACCCTACGCTCCCTCACGGGGTCCCCGTGGTATGTGCGAAATTCCGCCATTCACCGGGGCCTCCGTGTTCCCACCTTAGAGGTCTTCGTCTGGTCCTTGGCAACGAATTTGTTCGCCAAGGCCGGCGAGTCCCCTTATCCGCACCTCCAAAGGCTTAACAGCATGTAGAATGCACCGCCCCCTCGCCGCGTCAGGCGCCCTAGGGCGCTGTTAGACGACCCCCCCTAAGTTCATCACATGAACCCCCCAGAAACGAACCCCCCAACCTTCTGGAGACTGAATTGATCACCATCATTCACTACCTGCGCCTGCCGAAACTGTAGTCAATCATGCTGCGGCAGATTGGAATGGATTGATTTATTGGCAGCATCGGCTTTGCCGATTCGGCAGGGCTTTGATCCGGGACACGGGCTCCCGCGAGGTTGTGCAAATGCCTTCCTTGCGAAAGCCGACTGCCCCGGTGATGAGTCCCCTCGACTCGGCCGCCGCCTTCGGGCGGTCGAGCCTCTTGTCCTCGCCAGCGTGCCTCTAAGTTTCCGTGGGCTATGTCCTTGGAGACCAAGAGGCCGCGACCAGGCGTTACAATTGGCTGAAGCCATGACCACTAAGATCCCCGTCAGCACCTGCTTTGCTGATTCGGCAGGGTAATGACCTGAGACACGGGCTCTCGCGAGGTTGTGCAAGTGCCTTCCTTGCGGAAGCTGGCTGTCTCGGAGTCGTTCCTTACCATTTCGACCGACGCCCTAGGACGCTCGAGCTTCTTGTCTTCGCCAGTGCGTCACTACGTTCCCAAAGGCTAGCCTGAGGGGACCATGGTGTCGCGCCTCGGCGGGACAATTGGCTGAAGCAAAAGCTTAAGCTTGCCTCCGTGGTGGCCATGTAATTTATCATGGACCCGCGGACTGCACCATAACTCCCTTGTGCAGAGCAAACGACCGCGCTGACCTGTTGGCACCTGCCGTTCATCAGGCCTAGGCCTGGACAACGCACACAAATTAGGGCGCAAGACGCCCGCGCATCATCCATCCATCCAGAACTGCTAGTGTTTATTGTTTGATCGCTTTACAATTGTTATTTCACTACACAAATAGTACATTAGTCAGGGTGTTTGTAGCGTTTCTCATAATTTAAATAATGCCTAATATGAAATTTACCTAATAATAAATGTATTTTGTTCAAAACAGTGAGCGAGTTCCGCAGCTCAGGGCGCGCTTACAGTAATGATTAATTACAGTACCTAATAATAAATGACATCTTCCTGATTTGGAGAACTAGCCCACTATTTTGAACAAAATACAGAATATCAGAAACTTTTCAAATATCAGATAAATTACAAAAACCCTGATTACTCTACTTCTTTTAAATAGTAAATTAACAATCGTTAAGCAGAAAATCAGTTAAATTATACACTTAATGCCTAAATGACAAATGACAGATTATTTATTCCTAGCTTTTAAGTGTATGTATGTTGCCATAAGTAAGCCTATATCTAATAGACTTCACAAATATACACAACTGATAACAATATACCACGTTTTTGGTAAACATACGAGGGGGTATCCAAAAATAACCGGAATAGCGCTGCGATTGGCGGAGCTTACGTAGTACACATTTCTCCCGCTAGGCGAGCATAGCGCAACTCTTTCCGAGTTCAGTGCTGTCGTCGCCTGGGAAGGTTGTGTCCGGTCACAGTAATTCGTTTTGTAAAAGCAGTTTCGCTTGCTCCTGGTTTTTTGTCATGGCGGATTTAAGTGAACAGCGCGCTGCTGTGAAATTTTGCTTCCTGCTTGGGAAAAACACCGCAGAAACTGTTGTGATGTTGAAAACAGCTTACAAGGATAGTGCTATGGGAAAAACTCAAGTGTACCAATGGTTTTCTCGTTTCAAAGAAGGTGAAATGTCAATTGATGACAAACCTCGTTCTGGACGTCCGTCAGCTTCCAGAATTGACGAAAATGTTGAAAAAGTTCATACAATCGTGCTTGAAGACCGACGACGGACCATTGAAAAGATTAGTAAGTTATCTGGAATAACTTGGAGCTCGTTTAGCGAATTTTTTCAGAAGATTTGGGGATGAGAACGGTCACTGCAAAATTTGTGCCTCGGGTCCTGACTGAACAGCAAAAAGAGAATCGAGTTGAAACATGCCGTGCATTGAAAGACCAGCTCCGAACCGCCCCAGATTTTTTTCCAAAGTCATTACTGGTGACGAGTCATTAATGGTGCTATGGTTACGACCCCGAAACTAAACAACAGTCAAGCCATTGGAAAACTGCATTGTCGCCTCGCCCCAAAAAAGCTCGTCAAGTGAAATCAAACATCAAGATGATGCTCATTTGTTTTTTTCAATGTGAGAGGGGTAGTGCATTCTGAATTCGTCCCACCAGGTCAGACTGTTAATCAGGCTTTCTATTTGGAGGTTTTAAAAAGATTGCATAACAATGTGCGGCAAAAAGGCCCGATTTGTGGCAGACGAGGGACTGGTTTTTCCACCATGACAATGCACCTGCTCACGCAGCCATTTCAGTGCGCCAGTTTTTAGCAAAAAAACATGACTCCCTTGCCCCACGCCCCTTACTCACCTGACCTCGCTCCGTGCGATTTCTTCTTGTTTCCGCGAATGAAGAGGGACATGAAAGGACAACGTTTTGACGACGTGGAAGCGGTAAAGAAAAAACGAGGTAGGAGCTGTCGGCCATCACAACAGACGAGTTTGAAAAATGTTTCCAGGAATGGGATCGCAGATTGGACAAATGTATTAAGTGTAATGGAGAGTACTTTGAAGGTGATAAAGTTGTTTTGTAAAAAAAATTAAATACATAGCTTTAAAAAAAAATTCCTGTTATTTTCGGTACCCCCTCGTAGCTTACAAACGTTTTGAAGGCGATCCAAAATTTACAAGGAGTATTTAGAGATACAAACTGTGTCAAATTATTACAGATACCGAGTTTCAGTTTTGAATAAGACTACTCATAACTTGATCCCCCACATAATCTTCTAGTGTTTTTAAAATTTTGAGGTAAATTTTTGGCCCGTAGCCCCTCTAAAGTTAAAAAATTTCATAGTAAATGGTACACTTGAATTTGGGCTAAAATTCTTTTTAGTCTGACACGCGGCCACATTTTTACAATAAAAAAAATACGGTCACTTTTTGGGCTCTGGTGTCCTACAATTTTGAAATTTCGAAAATGTACACTACGTTCAGATTACTTAAAATTCTCTTTAATGTAATACCCCAGATGGATTATTGAGATTTTTTACAATTTTTTTATCTCTCATATTTTTGTCTCGCAATCACCTATTTTTTGGCGGGATCAATCTCAAATTCTGTAGGGTAAAAGTATGGACACAAGTGCCAAGTTTACGAAAATCAGGCGATGTATTCAAACGTTATCGTGACACATACCTCAAACAGACAGATAGATAAATAGATAGACAGACAAATAGACAAATGGATGGATAGATAGACAGACAAACAGATAGGCAATGCAGAAGAGTTGAGTTAAGACTGAAAACTTACTTTGCTTGTTCAGTTACAGAAACAATAATAAATTAAACTAATTGAGTAAAATCTGCAAGGATTTCGCATTACATATCTCTACATCGAAGACCAATTTGATGGCTTTCCATGAAGCTGATCTCATAGAGCAAAAATTGTTTTAGATGGTTCTGTTCTGGAGCAGGTCAGAAATTTTGAATATCTGAACTGTAATATATTTTACAGTACAAACAATGATGTGAGGAAGAAGCTGCACAAGTTCAACCATACGTATGTGTGGGACCATCAGGATAACTCTGAAATCAACGAGGAAAAAACATGCCTGAAGTTCGCCCTCTCCACACTTCTCTGTGGGTCTGAGAATTGGATTTTAACAAAGTCCTATGGCGGTAGTATTCTAGCGGCCGAAATGAAACTTCTCAAGCATATGGCAGGATATAAGGCCTAGGCCTATTCTTCAAGAGCGCAAAAGAAATATCGATATACGGCAGGAGCTGACTATTATGAATATACTTGATAGAATTGCTGATATCGGCTAAAATGGTTGGAACATCTTAACCGAATGGATGACTACCGCATCCCCAAACAACTATGGAATTAGCCTATAAGCCGAAATGATGGAGAGGTTTGGGTGTCCGAAGAAGCGTTGGCGTGACCAGCTCTACTCTGTCCGCTTGGTGCCAAACAAATCATTTTTGGTTTAACGTTTGTTAAAGATGATTGTGATGTTGAATAATAAAGTAACTAAATAATAACTAAATTTGTGTAATTCTCTGATATTAGAGATAACACGCTTGAAATTCATTTTACTTGCCGTTGCTCTAACAATTGTTCCAGGAATTTCTTCTTATTTTCAATTACGATAGGCATATATATCTATATACTTATACCTATGCGTGTCTCTGTAGTATTTCATATGAGCAAAATATTGCTGAAGCAATCATCAAGAAATAATAGCAAGTATTTTATCGAGATATGCCGCTTGACAGGAATATCTACATTATCCATATTTTAGAAATGCCATTGCGAGAACCAATGTAGAAAAGCGCATACCTGTCTGTTTTGTAGAATAAAACGTAGTTAAAGGCGAAAAATTAGAAAGCATAGCCTATGTTCCAAATAATCGAAGTAATAAAATCCGTGTTTAAGGCGTTTTCAGAATGGTATAGTACTAGCCATCGAATCTGGATTTAGGCTAAGACTCAACAGGTTTTTTAAAAAGTTCTTTTCGATTCCTAAGAACTAAATACTTAAACGAAGTTTATTACATAACACAATACATTAAAAAAATATGCTTTTTTTTTAAAACTTGTACGATATAAACATGAGGATTAATTACAAAATGTGCCTTTAATTTTCTTAAATTTTTTGTAATTTAGTTCTCTTTTATATTTTTAATGGAATAATCAAATTTTTATAATGTCAATATAGGTGTAACGTTTTAATCTTGCGTGGTATTATGAGAATTATGGTGCTTAATATGTACAACACATACATTTCTTTACGTTTCCATTGTTCGTACTGGTTTGTTATAGTAAGTTTGTTATAAACGTCTCTGACTCAAGTCGTTACTCAAAACATAAAAAGAACAAAAGAATATATACATTTTTCTCCTTTGATAATCCTGAATAGTTCAACCTAATTTTCTACATCCTTTAAAAGTAAATAAATAAAATTGTAATTATACAGTTTAGAGGCCTACTGTTAATTTATCAGTTTATTCTATTCAATTATTTTTCACAATTAGCCGCCCATAAAAGGATTATATGGATGTAATTTATATCGGATAATTTTAGCCAAATCAGTTCATACAGTTATGGTCACCCTTAACAAAAATGTTTGTTTTTATGGTTATAATCCTTACTTGTACCGTTTTTGTATAGTTATTTTGTGACGAACTACATTCTGACGTAAACAAACTCGTGAATAAGCGCTTTACAAAGCACTTTTCGTACCGAGGAAGACACAGGCTACTCATAAATAAAATAAAATGTGGACGCTGTTAGTAAAGTAACAATGATTAACAGAAGTTTATCTATCTATATATATAAAAGAGAAATACCACTGACTCACTGACTCACTGATTCATCACGAAATCTCCGAAACTATAACACCTAGAAACTTGAAATTTGGCATGTAGGTTCCTTATATGATGTAGGTATCCGCTAAGAAGGGATTTTTGGAAATTCGACCTTTAAAGGGGGAAAAGGGGGGGAAGTTTGCCTGACTGACTGACATAGAATCAACGTAGAGCAAAAACTACTGAATGGATATCAATGAAACTTTGAACATAGCTTCATCATAGGTCTTAGGTGCTCACTAAGAAACGGTTTTAAAAACTTTCACTCCTAAGGGGCAAACCCCCCCCCCTATTGTATGTATGTATCTATGTATGTATGTTCCACATCTCCTCCTAAACCACTGGACCGATTTCAACCAAACTTGGCACAAATATTTTACGCGACGGGAGAACCAACATAGGTGAGGTGCTTTTTTCGATGGGGTCCTTTGGGGGGTTCTTTGGGGTCTTCCACATCTCCTCCTAAACCACTGGACCGATTTCAACCAAACTTGGCACAAATATTTTACGCGACGGGAGAACCAACATAGGATAGGTGTTTTTTTTCGATGGGATCCTTTGGGGGGGTTCTTTGGGGTCTTCCACATCTCCTCCTAAACCACTGGACCGATTTCAACCAACCTTGGCACAAATATTTTACGCAACGGGAGAACCAACATAGGATAGGTGTTTTCTTCGATGGGGTCCTTTGGGGTCTTCAACATCTCCTCCTAAACCACTGGACCGATTTCAACCAAACTTGGCACAAATATTTTACTCAACGGGAGAATCAACATAGGGTAGGTGTTTTTTTCGATACGATCCTCTGGGGGGTCCTTTGGGTCTTAAAAAGCTATTAGATCTGGTTACTATGGCAACTCAATAGAATAGATTCTGGTTACCATAGCATTGGTGGAAGTCTCCCGCGTAGGAAATAGCGCGGGAGTCGTCCGACGGGCCTTCCCCGGAACGATACCTCTGAAACCTTCTGGTTTCACGATATCTCTGAAACCACTGAATGGATATCAATGAAACTTTGAACATAGCTTCATCATAGGTCTTAGGTGCTCACTAAGAAACGGTTTTACAAACTTTCACTCCTAAGGGGCAAAAAACCAAATACTGAAATTTATCCACTGTAAGTGGTTGACATCTCAGTTTACTGGAAACCCCGAATACATTTAGTCCTGAGTTTTTAATCATTGTTTTAAATTGAAAAAAACTTCGTTGTTTGCAGGTTCTTATAGTAGAGAAAATTTTGAAGTTCAATTAATTAATAAATGTATGTCCTTTTTTTCTCGGAAACGGCTCTAACGATTTTCTCTAAATAAATAATAAATAGCTGTTGCTATGAATGTAAATAAACAAACTAAGAGGTGAGAATTTGTACAATCTATCTAATCCTGTACTATTAAGCGAGCAATAATTGTACAATTACGTATAACGTGAAACTCCGTAGCGAAGCACGGGTATTTTGCTAGTATATATATAAAAGCCAAATACCACTCACTGATTCACACACTTACTCATCACGAAATCTCCATAACTATAAAGCCTACAAACTTGAAATTCGGCACGTATGTTCCTCTTGGTTTCTAGGTGCTCGGTAAGAAAGGGTTTTGAAAACTTTAACGCCTAACCGCGAAAAAACGCGAAAACCCGGTAAAAACCGTGACACCGATAATGCACCTTTTTTCAACTATACGCTTCCTGGAAGTCTAATGTTTATTTTTTACTTTCCTTTAGGCTTTTGGGGAGTTACTAAAACAGCATTTTTTTTCATCTAACCTATAACCACGAGGAGGTCACCTGCGAAAATAATCGCGAAACAGTTTGGCCTGTCCCTCTATTCTTTGCTATTTTTGAGGGTTTATTTTGAATTCTAAGTTCGGCACATATATTCCTCTTGGCTTCTGGGTGCTCACTAAAAAAGAGTTTTGAAAGGTTTAATGCTTATCGGGAAAAACGCGAAAACCGCAACACTGATAATGCCGCTTTTTTAGTTGTATCCTTCCTGCAGTACATTTTTCCACCACCTTCACGAGAGCAAGCAACCGTTGTCGCCAACCGTGAACACCTGAGGGAACTGTCTTATGATACCGTTCAGCTGTCCGAAACAGTTGCTGTGAATGTTCCAAAATTAAATCAAGAACAGAGGAAAACCTACGATGAAATCATGCACATTATTGCTTCTGATTCTGGACAGTTGTTCTTTCTTGACGCTCCTGGTGGCACTGGCAAAACGTTCTTGATCAATCTGTTGCTAGCCACAATTAGGGGCGAAAAGAACATCGCCGTTGCCGCTGCTTCCTCTGGTATTGCAGCTACCTTGACCGACGGAGGCAGGACGGCTCACTCTGCCTTCAAGTTACCTCTCAACCTGAATCATTCTGAGTCTGCACTTTGTAACATCTCTAAGCAGAGTGACATGGCTCAGGTGCTTCGAGAAGCCAACGTTATTGTGAGGGATGAGTGTACCATGGCCCACAAGGGAGGTATTGAGGCTCTGAACAGGACGCTCCAGGACATTAGGGGTCGCAACCGTCTTATGGGTGGAGTTACGGTGCTTTTGGCTGGTGACGTCAGACAGACCTTGCCTGTTGTGCCACAGGGGACACGTGCAGATGAAGTCAAGGCCTGTCTCAAGTCATCCCTCTTATGGCCTAATGTCAAAGTCCTGTCCTTGAGAGTTAACATGCGTGTCCACCTCCAACGTGACTTGAGGGCAGAGGAGTTTCCTAACTTATTGCTTCATATTGGTGATGGCAAGATTTTGGAAGAGGAGGGAAGAATAAATATTCCTGGTAACCTTTGCGATGTTGTGGGAGATCTGATCAGCTTCAGTGACAGAATGTACCCCAACATTCATCAGGCTAGAGAGGATTGCACTTCATGGCTGACGGAAAGAGCTATTCTCACTCCAAAAAACGACTCAGCCAACAGCATTAACAACTTTCTGTTGGAGAAGCTGCCGACTGAGCATATGAGGTATGAGTCTGTGGACTCTGTGGTGGAGGTCGAGGATGTTATACATTACCCTGTGGAATTCTTGCATACTCTCGACCCACCAGTAGTACCACGTCACGTCCTCTACCTCAACGTTGGAGCTCCAATCATGCTGTTGCGCAATCTAAACCCACCGAAACTGTGCAATGGGTGCCATGTCACATGCACAAACATGTCACTGAAGCCACAATTTTCACAGGCGTCGGTAAAGGAGAAACCGTCATCATCCCCCGAATTCCTCTGATCCCATCAGACTACCACTTTCAGTTCAAACGTCTGCAGTTTCCCGTTAAGGTGAGCTACGCCATGACCATCAATAAGGCACAGAGGCAGAGTTTGATAGTGGCTGGTGTGCATCTGAGGAGTGACTGTTTCTCCCATGGCCAGTTGTATGTGCCGTGCTCCAGTCAGTTCACCTGACAGCCTGGTCATCCTCCAGCCAGAGACCAAAACCAGGAAAGTTGTTTACAGGGAGGTCCTGAGCACTTAATCTGAGGAGCAACTGAAAGTATATGCTAAGCAAGTTATTAGCCTGGCTACGTAGACCAAAAAACCAGGAGTGGTGGTGGGATCAAAGGGCTTAAGCCCATCTATTTTATTGTTGTTAGACTTACAATAAAGGACTGTCTTAATCTCTAACAGAAACTTAGCTTACCCTCTCTTACTAAATAATACAGCGTCATTTTTAACAACTCGTTAATTTTCAAGCTTTAATAGTTGATATATCAAGCTTGATCAAATTGGTCATCTTCAAATTGATCAAGCTTAAATAGCTTAATTAGTTTCTCGTAGTTTCAAAATACTGGTATCTAAGATTCACAAATAACCTATTTCTATTTTCTTATTTTAAATTCTGTTTTTTTCTGATAATCACGATAATCACCGTAGCGCAGCACGGGTATCCAGCTAGTAATTGTATATTATTGATTATCTATATGTACTTTCTATTTATGAATGTATGACTGTATACACACATATATATTCAATAAAGCTGCGCCATAAATGGTTGAATTCAAATGACAGTAAGGATGGCAATGCGAAACTGATGATGGTGATGACGACGACGACGATGATAATGATGATGATGATGATGACGACGACGACGATTATGAAATGAATTCGGCAACGTGACGGAACGACAGAAGCTAAAAACTGAAGATTATTCCTAAACTTAAAACTAAAAAAAGAATATATATAAAGTGGACAATAAAATACTATTTCCGCTTTGTTTTTGTATGCCAGTATTTGAATGCGATTGTAAGATACCGAGGAATGCATTTTTTTGTCCGATTGATTCAACTGAACTAGGTATTAAGACGAAATAGCCAAGTGGAGAGGATTCAATTACAGAGTAGCAGAGTCATAACCCAGAACTGGTCGGTGTCGGGTGTCTCATTGTCTTGTACAGACACGCTGAGTTCTCAGACCGGAAAAGGAAGCACAATTACATGGATTAAGTGACGCTTTTTGTTTATCTCACGCTTAGAGTACTTGTTATTGTACATTGTTCCTGTAATAGATTAGCTAATAAAAATGTTTATATGACGATACAATAATATTTGTGTGTGTGTGCGTGTGTGTGCGTGTGTGCGTGAGAGAGAGAGAGAGAGAATGAAAACATATATTTCATTCTCTCTCTCTCTCTCTCTCTCACACACACACACACACACACCAAAACGCGCGCGCGTATGTATTTATAAAATGAAGAAACCTCCCTCATTGAGGCTGATCTTGAGACCTGAGCCTCATTTAGAGAGTTTTGTTTATGAGAGATCTGTAAATAATTGAAGTTATTCCCCTTTTGGCCAGTGGCGAAGTTACATGGAGGCAATTGAGGGAATGCCTACCCTAAAAATTCTGTAGAATAAAAATTATAAATACGTATGAACTACGTAACGTAAAGATTATACATTGTTACTGTGACTGTCGAATTTATTAAGCCGAAATGTGTTTTTCTGAGCGACCGCTAGATGGTGACAGGTGAGATTCGGCATAAAGCGAATGAGGCAACGTGAATTTTCCTCAGCGTTTTTTGTATACATCGTATGTAACCTTGCATCGTATGTAAGCAATGTGCTGGCTTGATTGGGAAGTGCGGGGGAGGGGGATTGTCCCGTGTTGTACACTAGAGCGTTGAGGCATGTCTCACTTCTATGGTGCAAACAGTTAAGTTAAAGCGCGCTGTGTTGTTTATAAGTGTTCTTATTTTATGCGGTTATTAAAAGTGTGCCGGTTATTCCGCTGAACTAACAGATGATCAAGATTGTTTTTTGAATTGTTTGTAACATTAAACATATAATATATAGAAACTAATTAAGTTTAAAAATTTGTAGTTCAATAAGATGTATTATTGTGTATGACTTATACAACGATTGTTCAATAGAAACACGTTTAGAGCTGAAAGCATTTTTTATTCAACGATTTTAAAAGAAGTCTCCATTAACATTAAGACATGAGTCCCACTCTTGCACTAATCTGTAGATTCCCTGCTAGTAAAATTCTTACTGCTGTTTGCGGAACCATTCGCTAACAGCAGACTCTACCTCAGCGTCCGATTTGAACCACCGTCCTTTTAGTGATTCCTAAAAAAAATTTAAGGTAAGATTTTTGCCTACCCATTCCTTAACTACTAGCTTCGCCACTGCTTTTGGCCACCCAATTTTGGAATCTTCTTCAAAATCTGACATCAGCTTAGTCGTACCTATTTAGGTGTCTAAGAGGCTTAAACATTTCTTGATTACCAAGTTATGTGTATTATAATGCAATATAAAATAAAATGTGTTCATTCATTCTTTTGTTATTAAATGAATACAAGGTATTTTAAGCATTAAATAAACTTTCAAACGACATAAAGGAACAGTCTTTATGAATTTTAAACTGCAGTCTACACATTATGGAAACAGTTTCTATACATCCGTAACCTTTCGTGGTCGGAACTTTTAATAATATTACATTATTTTTTATAATATTATTTATTACTTACACAAACGTTTCGCCCATTCTGTGATCCGGCACGTACTGAAGATTCATGGGGCAGTTTTGCCACTGACAATGCCGCGTCACAGAATGAGCGAAACATATGGAGGCAATAACAACATCAGTAAACCATGTTTGCTAATTGGAAAGTGTGTTTGTTATTATCAACGATTACTTCACAGCTTTTTCTCAGGTCTTTCACGCCTTACTTTCAAAATTCTGTGAATGTATTTAATTGTAGAACACGTTAATTATGATTCACATAAAAATAATGAACAGTAAATTCGGCTTATCATTCACTTATTTTGACTTAAGGATGACTTTTATCCACGATGTGCACTTTATGAATATACCTTTTATTTGTTTAGTACCTACGTGCTGAATTGTTGATTTTATAATGAAGTTCGGCGATTCCACAGATTAAGAACAGGGCAGTTTGCTTGTTTCTGACGAACCGTATTATTGACGCAACTGCACAACAATAATCATGATAGTAATATTGTAGTAGTAGTAGTAGTAGTAGTAGTAGTAGTAGTAGTAGTAGTAGTAAACAATAGAAAATTAACTAATTGGGTGCCACCGTGGCGTCTTTAAAGAGACAGAGACAACAATGAAACATTTGTGGACGTCAACAGTGGTCTTCTCAGGAACTGGCAGCAAGAATTTGTTTATGACAGGTAGGCAGTCTAATGCAAATACAATGTCCCGACTAACCGACTACCTGCCTGAAGCCTAAACACACACACACACACACACTTTATGGTTACTTACACACGCGGGATTACGTTGCTTATTGAAACTCAAAACCCGTATGGCCTGAAGCGTATCATTTAAAAAATATTAGTATTTACCGAGAATCTTTGCTAAACTGTGTTCCAACGTATTAGTGTCAATAGACAATAGCCCCTACCCCGTCTGGATCTTCTGCCAGACATATTTTAAGCAAATGTAAATGTATTCGGCACAGACAGGCCCGCGCTTACATTGTCCGTACTAGGCTGCAAACACGTGGCGTACAGTTGTCAGACGCCCGCGTGTCTTATTTTCCTTTTCCTTACTATTATTATAATTTTTTCTATTATTATTATTTAGAATCGTTAATTTGTGTGTGAGAGAAGAATTTAAATATGAAATCTAGTAACTCTATGTTGAGCCTTATTATTGATTCGTTTTTAAGAATCACTCCATGTAACAAGTTAATTTGTGCACTAAAGAAAGTTAATTAACAAATTTTTTTTTAATACAGAGTTTGAAATGCCTCAATTTCGTTCCAGACGAAATACAAGAAAAGCGCATTGTATGATTAGTACTTGCACATACGGTGCGTGTGAGCTGAAGAGGACGTGACTGTATACATTTTTATTAATCATTTTCTATATACGTAACTCAAATAATATTATATTTTTATTAATTCAAACACTTTTTGCTACAGTCCGTTTCTTGATGTATATATTATATTTAATTTTTATAATGAATTTACCTCGAGATATTTCTTTCCTTATTAGGTACATGTTTCGGGTACCATTTTGTACCCATCCTCAGCCTTCCGGATTTTGTGTCTGGTGAAGTACATATGTGTTGGTTGGTTGTTATTGTGGCTTCCTGTTGGCTTCTGGTACTTTAAATTGGTTTTATTGTGTGTGATTGTGGTGTATGTATTAGTATTTTGTATATTTTCGATGTTGAGTGGTTTGAAAATTGTGTCATGTTTTGTAATGATTTTTATTTGTTCAGGTATCAGTTTGTTTTGTGTTTTATGTTTGTATATTTGTAAATTTTCACAAATGTTCATTATGGTGCCTTTGTGTGGTATGTGTTTTATTAGTGTCATGTTGGTTATGTTTGGGAATTCATGTCCAGTGTTTACTGCTTGTGTGGCTAAATTAGATTTGTATATTTCTGGTTTTTTGTATGCGTTTAGGTGTTCAAAATAACGTTTTTTCAGTTGTTTTTTTGTTTGTCCTATGTAACATTTATTGCAATCTTGGCATTCAATTTTGTATATACCATTGGTTGTTGTATTATCTTTGTTGTGTAGGTTATTTAGTTTTTGTAGATTATTTTTGTTAGTTTTGTATGCTATTTTAATGTCTGTGTTCTTAAACAGTTTTGTTAGCTTTGTAATTTTATTATTTACGTACGTGAATGTGGCCTATTTTTTATTATTGTTATTGTTTTTGTTTTGTTCATTTTGTTCATAACAAAAACAGAGTTGTTGTTATTAATATAACAAAAACTATTTTGCTACAGAGAAATTATTTCATAATGTAACAGTTTAACAATAAATAAATAATAACTTATAATTTGGGCCCAAATAACATTTTTTATTAATGGAAGTACGGAAAGCAGATATAAAGGGGTATAGTAACAATGAAAATGATTATAATAAAGTATACAGAGGGTATGAAGAGAGGAGTACAAAAGATGGAAATCGCATACCATCTAACAGCAATCGCAATTGTAACGGCAGCAATTGTAACAAAAATCCATAAGCAGAAACAACAAAAATTAAAGGCATTGCAAATAATCATATGTACTAAAGCCTTTTATGCATGTGAATGCTTCTGAGACTTTCCTGCAAGAAAAAAATTAAACATAGAAAGATAAGTATAAAGAAAAATGGCCCAAAACAAATTAAAGATTTTAAATTTACATAGATTTCTCTAAATTTCCATAAAAATTCGGAAGAGAAGATTAAAATTTTATGAACACTTATTAATAAAGATTTTTAAATATCTAAGAAATACCATCATCATCTTCACAACACAGCATAGACAAGGCTTTGCTGCCTGTTCCGCCTTCAAAGATTCTTCCTGGATCTACCCACACACTTGTGTCCTATAGGTTTGTATTTCCAGACTTCTTTGGGCAGTCTGGAATCTGACATTCTTTCCAGGTGTTCTTTCCACCGTTGTTTGTAATCTTTTAATTTTTCATTCAAGTTAAAAACTTGTAATTCTTCTCTTATATAATCATTCTTTATATGCTCAAGTTTATAACACCTTTTAACTACTCTTAAGAATGCCATTTCCGAGGCCTGTAGGTCTATTTTATTTTCTTATTTCTTGGTTGTTGTCCATAATACACAGCTATAGGACAGTACAGAGACTGCCATAATTTTGAAAACCTTTAGTTTTGTATCTCGACGTACCTTCTTTCTAAAAATGCGGTTGATTGTCCTACAGATTGTCTGAAACTTACCTAACTTAACGTCAATATCATAATTCCTATCACAGCCAATATTGTTTTCCAAATAGTTAAAATTGCTCACCTGTTCTAAAATTTGATCATTAATAATTATTTTTGTTGTTAATTTAAGAAATATGAAAACAAAATTTGGATGACATAAATAAGTACAGAAGGATTTAGAACAGATCCCAAATATAGACGAAGAAACAACTGAGGACAGGGATAAGTGCAGAAAAACATTGGAGGAATGCAAGCTGGAACAAAAGACCAACAGAGAAGAGAGGCGAGGTAAAATCACAGAAGAAGAAAGGTTAGAGGTGAAAGAATGAAAGCCTACTGGAAAAAAGAGAAAAGATCAAAATGTACAACATGGTCTGAAATGGCTTTAATCAAAAAAGTATACAGTGGATCAAAAGAGCTATGTTTCGATCTCAAGACAGGGCCGTATTAAGACCTTTGAGACCCTCCTTCGGCAGTTCCTTGAAGTGAGGGTCCAAAAAAAACTTTTAACTTTAAATCTCAAACTTAGTGTCAACATGTTTAAAAATCAGAGCCATTTTTTAAATATTTTATAACAGTTTTTTTTTTAATTTTATGTGGTGGATAAGCAATAGACCTACTGTAATGTAGGCCTACATTCTATTCCTCTTTACATAATATCTGTACCCAATCAGTGAAAACAGTCAAGATATGTATCCTGCGTTTGCGTTAAGGTTCTAAGACGAAACAGTGAAAGAGGCAATAGGCCTATTCCGAAAAATATTTAATACTCAGTTATATACAATATATAAAATAGTACTGTAACAGTTAGATACAGTAAGGCAGTTTACAATATAAGTATGGAGAACCATACATGCCTTCCATGTTCTAAGATTTATATTTTAAATCATGTATTTGAATTCGGTTCGATAATTTCTAAAAATTCGCCCACCATCAAACAATTTTCATTATTTATAGATATTTTAGATATTTCGTATAATATTATTTTTGAATCACTTTATCCATAAAAATGAGATACTTTATTCTTATAAAGAAACTGAACTACGCAGATAATCATCCCTCCTCCTCAACCGATCCCCACCGTTAATGATATTTACACTTTCATAGAATAATAGTTTTATCATATGTAATTGCTAAGGTATCTTATTCTCCAAAATTAAATACTTGTACTTTACTTGATATCAGCAAAGTAATTTCCAAAAAAAAAATCTGACTGCTTCGTTCTGTCTTTTATGTTGTGTCTGTAATGTATATTTGACAAGAAGCAGAACTAGATATGGTGACAAAACATCAAATAAGTGAATGCTTGGGTTCTGAAGAAATAACGTATAAGCTAAAATGGTACACCCATGTCAGGTTGGTGAAGACTATACCCAACCTTCGTGAGGAAGGACTGTACTTTTGGATAAAATGTTTGAAGGTCGAACGAAGAGCTGGCCAAAGGGAGCTGTGATCTGATTCCTGTAATGGATTTGGACTCTCACAGCGAGTTATCGGCCGAGGGCGAATGATGTCAATACCATACTAGTCATTTTTCTGTTTTAAAAGAGAGTATTTCGTTCTTTCCTGAGCGACCTTCCTGAATAGAGTCTTCTGATTTCCTGAGCGACGAATCTGTTCATCCTTATAATTATAAAATTTATTAAAAAAACATTTTTTCTTTAATACGTTTGTGTCTTCTGTTTAACACCCACCATTCTGATCCATGGCATAACGCTACATTCCACACAGGCTGGTAAATAACTAGCTATCAGGGAAGTCAAAATATTTTCCAGGAGGGGCAAAATATTTATATATTTTTCATACATACATGCATGCACATATTAGTTTGTAATTCTAATATCATAATAGAATTAAGTACACAGATTGTATTAATTTATTAAAACATTTATTGCTTTAAATTGTTATCTTTCAAAATATTGTAGCGTGACAGATGTATGCATAATATTGAATGGCAATTGATCATTAGAATAATGAAGTTATAATGTTTAAATTTGGAAGAAAGCATTAAATTTAATATAAATAGATTAATTCATAGCAACTGTGGAAAGAAATCATTATTATAAAGAAAATACAAGTTAAAATAAAAAGAGTTACTAGTGATGAGTCATCCAAAACCAGTCTCATAACCAAAGGTTTTCAAGGTATAACCCAGGAAGGTAAAATAGTAAATAACAAAGCAGTACACAATATGACCAAACCCACAACGAGGGAGAATAAATAAAAGAGAAACCCTAAAATAAGCCAAGATCAACCAATACAGGTTGTGTATTTCTGAATTAAAGAAGAAGATGGAGAAGATCCCAAGAAACCTGATGGCATCAAGAACAGATGGAGAAGATACCAGTCCCAGAAGGCAGGAGAAAGAAGACTGAAGAAAGAAGAAGAGGGCAGCATCCTGAAGAAGACGTCATGCTCTTATAAAAGACACCCAAATCCCTATATCCCCAAAATAAATATCTAAAAACAAAAGTATAACGAAATAAAAACCACATGTATATAAATTTAAGAGAGAGGAGTGTATAAAGTAAAAGTTTCCTGTGAACTGAGATGAAACAATAATATAGTACCCATGGAACAAATCTCCATTGAAAAACGCTAACCAATTTATTATGTTGATAAGACTATACGACCATTTAGCATTAACATAATATATAAGTGAAAGTGAACCAGTGATAGTTTTGGGTATTATAAAAAATGAACCTTGTGTTTCATTCTTGGCAATCACAAACATTGGATGCAATGAAATATGCATTTTTCAATGACTTAAAATATGTACGGTGACAATATGTTGTTCATAAGACATGAATCTGTTTAAAATAACATTTTTGTTTTACATGAAAAAAGAAAAACAGATTTCATAGTGCTTTGTGAACGGTTCATACTATTTATTTGTTAATGACAGGGTACAATTCCCCAAAGACAAGGTATAAAAGACTGTATAAAAACTGTAGAATCCTACTTATAATAATAGTTAGAAATAAGAATATAAATATAAGGTTTTAATGTATATAGTACAAGAATGTTTAAAAATGTTTTAGATATAAGGCCATTTGTTTGGGTCTGAAACAACTAACATCAGAACTATAAAAATAATTACCACTTGTAAATAGTAGAGAGTAATTAAGATGTTAGTTAGTACAAAACCTTTGTTGTAAACCATATTTCCATGTTGGAAATGGGAATTTTGTTGCAAAATGTCTGATTTGAAGACAACCATTTATTTAAAAAAAAAAAAGTTCTTTATTTTGTGTTAACTATTGTTTGTATTGTAACCAATACTAATTGTTTTTGTGTAATTTGAAAACATGTTTAATTTATAATACTATTTGTAAAAAGTCAGAGAGGGTATCACACATCATATATTGTTTGTAAATTATTTTGTAAGAAAAATTGTTAAAAAAAATCATAGGCCAAAAGAATGGAAACCAAACTTCATCAAAACAGAGAAATTACTCATTTAAAAGCAAATAAACAAAAGGGGTTTAGACAAAATAAACTTGAGATCATGCCATATAATTGCACATACCATTTAGAGAGATTTTAATAAATTATATTCAGAATTATGAATAAATGTGAAAATGACTAAACTCAGAAATTTAGACATGGGAGTCATATATTTCAGAATACAACTAATTCAATTAATTACCAGAAAATAAGGGAATAGGAACCTTTTAATACAATATAGGATTATTAATATTAAATATAACTGATAAAATGGCTGAATTTATATAATGACAGGAAGTAAATTTTGATGTTTTGACTCTTCACAGTATACCAAACTGAAAGTGAAATTACTATTTTTTTTGGACAGAAAACACTATAAAATGGCATTATTTAATCTGAAAATAACCAGAATGAACTGAAAGATTAATTTAAATCAAATCTAGTGAATAAAATTGACAAATAACCAAAGTATAGGCATTCATATAGTGAAAATGTAAAAGTGCATACAGGATGTGAAAAATATTTGAACAATGTTAAGGATAATATTATATGGGCTAAGAGTTTAATTGAAACTGAAGGAAACAGTTAGTTAATTATTGGTAGTTGAACGGTCAACATGACATACCTTTGAAAACGTGAATAACCTAACCTATAATCGTCATACAAAGCGAGTGTATAGTGAGTTATTGTGAAATCGCGAGTGACTTGTAAAATACTTCTGAAACTATCATATTATAACAGAAACGATCAAGTAACACTCCATAACACAGAACAATATAAATCTACTCCGAAAAACACCATAAAACACTAGAAAACTGTATAATACATTAAACCAAATTAGTGACGGAATCGGAGAAAGTGTTTGAACTAATAATTATACAGATACACTAAATACAACCCAGAATCACTACACCAGTCACTACACAACATATAACAAGAGATTTGCGGACACGAGAACAGAAATATTGCGTCAAAATACATTATTTGGAACGCAGCAGGGACGAGTCACATTTTGATCGACTTGACGGCAGCCATCTTTCTTTGACAATTCCAGTGCCTCTTCGTGGTTCATCACAGCTATTTGGTGAAAACAATTATTATATTTACAAATTATTATTCAATGTCTGTGTTTATTAATAACTATTAATTTGATTGTAACGTTATACTTTTTAAATATTAGCCCGATTTCTATGACTTTGGTAATAACTGGCTGTTTAAAGAACCCTATATAATTTTTATATCATATACTTGTAACTTTTTTCGATATCCTGAGAATCGATACTAATCGATAAGAGTCAATATTGCTATTACTTAATAAAATATTAATACTTTTCAATACTTAATAGTTCTTTATTTCTTCAATAATACTAATTACCAATAATATAATTCTAATTGATAATCTACAAGGATTTTACCACCCGTAAGTGAAGATAACCTAAAAAATAGAAAGGTAAACAAATATCGATTGGTTTACAGACAGTCTTATGAGTGGTGATAGATTATTTAAATTATACTAAAACTTTAATAAAAATTTTCAGAAGAGCATTACACTGTTTAAAACTTCACAGCCCTATATTAATTAATTGATCCTAATTAATTAATTAATAAAATTAAAATAATTTTTGTTTATAAACATAATTTTTTTTTAAATTTCCTTCAAAACAATAAATTTTGTTTTGAAACGTTCGGCGAAGCCAAGCATATATATTTCTTCATCAACTTTACGCTACTCGACCGGTCTTGCTACCATTGGGACTCGACCAGCTGGGAAACTTAAGGAAGTGTTTCAGGCCAGTAAGACGTCGAGAGCCACACCAATTACACACCAGTTAAACACCTTACAACTTACAGATTCACACATCAATCTTATTTATTTTATTACAAATTGGCTAGTCCAAACAGAGGGGCTTGATTACATCGGAGTCACATACTCCATAATAGCTATTATCATCAAAACACACATTCAATCATCACTTTTTATTAAATTATTACAAATTGGCGCACAACTTTAGGGGCTTTAATTAGCGATTGGAAGGCCAATACATTCTGCCCAATCACTAGTTGGAGCTAGGCAACAGCTACAAAGCCAGAGAATTTCAAGGGAAAATGCAACGACGTGCGACATCTAAGAAACGGGCGGCGGAGGCCGAGAAAGAAATAGAAGCTGATATGGACAACAAAGAGGCAACGCCAGTAGAGTTGGAAGAGGTATTACAATCGGTGTTGTCCAAACAAACAGAGCAACCAGACGAACAACCCGAAATGCCTACACAAACAGTGGAAATCAATGCGCCGGAGAAGGAAACAGAGGATATGACAACACAACAAATGTTCAGGATGATGATGGAAATGAATAAGAGCATGAAAGGAATGAGTAAGAAAATGGACGAAAGTAATAAGGAAAGGAAAGAAGAGAGCCATTCTTTAAAAGAAGATTTAGGAAATAAAATAGAAACAACAAATAAGAAGCTGGAAGAGAAGATGGAAGAAAACAGCAAGAAGATGGAAGAGAAGATGGAAGAATTGAAGAAGGATAATCAATCCACAAAAGAAGAGTTGACGGGGATGAACCAGAACATAGAAGATTTGAAGGAAGACAACAAGAAGATGGAAGAAGAGATGGGGAAGAAGTTAGAAGAATTGAAGGAAGACAACCAATCGTTCAAAGAAGAATTCAAGGCGACTAAAGAAGAATTGATTAATAAAATTGAGAATACTAATCAGAAAATCGATGAAACCAGGAAGAAGATAGAGAAGAACAACCGACAATTGAAGGAAGAATTGAAGGAAGACAACAGGAAGTTGGAAGAGAAGATGGGGGAGAAATTGGAAGAATTGAGAGAGGACAATCAAATTCTAAGAGAAGAGTTAAGGGAGGTAAATCAGGAGAATTTGGACAAACTGGACGAAAGGATGGAATTGTTGCGAGAAGAACTGAATAAAGAAATCACTGTTAACAAAAAAGCGATGAATAAGAAGATGGAAGAAGAAAATATAATGGTCAATCGACAGATTCGAGAGATTGATGGAAAGTGCAACCAGACCGAAAAGGAGGTGAATGAGTTTAAAGAAGTGGTGAACATCAAGTTCACAAATATTGAAGAACATAGTCGTAGGAAGGTAGAAGAACAGAGGAAGGAAAATCAAGAAGAATTCGGAAAAGTACGCAACCAGGTCACAGAACGATGTAATGATATACAAGAGACGATGGCCAATATCACCGGTCAGGTGCGACAAAGCCGAGAGGAGATGGAAGCGATTAGAAACAGACCGACTCATTTCACCGGATTGCCCGTCAACGAAAGCCGAGAGTGGCTCAACTTCCGGCAGTACAAACGTAAGCCGATGGAGTTCCTGGCTAGGGTAGAAGAATATTTAACCAAGCATAAAATTACCCAATGGAGCCATAGCAGGGAGATATTCGACGAGTCTTTCCGAGACATAACAGATAATTGGTGGATGGCCAACCGGAGTGAAATTTCCGACTACCAACAGTTCCGGAAAATGTTTAAAACAAAATACTGGTCTGAGACTACCCAGAACTTGATACGTGACAATATTTGTAACGGAAGATACAGGTCACAATTAGGTAGCAGTATGACGGCATATTTCTTGGGGAAGGTGTGTATGGCAAAGCACCTTGACCCAGCAATCCCAGAAGAATGTTTAGTGAATAAGATATCTTATCACTATGATGAGGACATTATCAGGGCCCGGAGAGGTAGTCAGATCAAGACGATCCAGGGAATGACTGAGTTATTGGAGGGATACGAGAATGAAGAGTATTATCGGCAGAGCAGGAAGAGAAATGAGAGACCAGAAGCAAGGCCGACTACTTACCCCAATAACGGCAATAACCATACAAATAACCGGAACCAGCCCAGTAATTACGACGGCCCTAACAACCAGCCGCGTAATAACCAGTTTAACGGAAATTTTAACGGCGTGAGAAATAACAACCCCTACCCAAATAATCGAAACCACTTTTATCAACAAAATAATAATGTTCCATACAGTCAGAGAAATCCATATCCCAACAATAATGGTAACAGGCCTTACCCACCTAACCGAAATTACTATAATGATAATATTAATAATAATAATAATAGCAATAGTAATAACCGAGTGTCGCGCCCTAGGGTAAATTTTATAAGAGCAGAAGATCGCGGACCCAGGAGATATTATCAACCGAGGAGGAGCAGCTTCCACGGCGCTGACCGAAGATGGCGGAGTGCGGAACGAGACGGCCCAAGATACGAACAGGAAAGACGAAGTACCAGCCTGGAAGATCTTGGCAGACAACCGAACAGGGCGTTAAACATCAACCAGGGTACAGAACGTCAGGAAACAAACCAGAGTTTCCCGAACGATGCCTCGGTCAACAATAACTTAAACAATGACCAAAATGCTTTAAACGAGAGGAGGCAGTAATCAACAACGATGACCCGTTACTGCTTATACTTCCTGGGTTAGAAAAGGATGATTTGCAACAAGCAAACAATGATAAAAACTTCACTATTATCAGTAACCATTATTTGAAAGACATACGAACTGAACTTTTGGAAGAGAACGAGAAGAGTCTCAGCAACACTAATAATGAGATAATTTATATAACAGCGGAGGTGGAAGGAGTTCCCGCTAAAATAATGATAGACACAGGAGCTAATATTTCAATAATAAACTCCAATGAGTTGGAGAGAATACAATGTACATGTGGAAAAACTTTGCCAATGTTACCAGTCAACAACATTGTGTTGGTAGGTGCAACTGGCCGCCAGAATAAAACCATTAGGAAGCAAGTTTCCTTAAGTGTCGTTAGCCGTGATATAGCTTTAGACATGGAATTTTTAATCGCCACCGGATTACCATTTGACATCTTAGTCGGTTGCGATATTCTTCGTAGATATTCGGCAGTAATCGATCTTAATTTAAATAAAGTATCACTTTTCCCAGACGGAGTAACATGGACCGCAGATCTGGTAGGAGGCACAACTACACTTCCTAGCCCAATACATCAACAACTTCGTAAAATAAATGTTATTAGAAACAGCCCTCTTTATAAACCCATAATATACAATCATGGAGGAGAGGATTTATGGTCAGATAAGATCCAAGAAATACGGAATTTCCAGTGCGGAAGCGATAACAAGAAAATACCAACGCACCTGGCTGATCGTCTAATTGCAATATATGAGAGATACAAGGCGGTGTTTTCTGATGAACCAGGGAAGGTAAAAAACTACCAGTGCCAACTTCGTTTTAAAGAAAACGTAGAGTTTAACCGGAGGTCATATCCAATAGCGCAGTCGCTCAAAGAAGCCGTGAGAACAGAGATAAACAAGATGATAGATAATGATATAATTGAGATTAGTCAATCACCTTACACTAGTCCAATTATTGCTGTTCCGAAGAAAGACGGACAAGTCCGGCTCTGTTTAGATGCGCGTGAGTTGAATAAGACAATTGTGAATGACAGAACTTCTCCCGGTGAAATAGAAGAAATCTTAAAGCGTTTTCATGGTACTAGATTTATTAGCACCTGGGATACGGTCTGTGGTTATTGGCAGGTAGAGCTGCATCCACAAAGCCGCCAGTATGTAGCGTTCATTTTCGAAGGGCGCAATTACCAGTTCAAGAGACTGCCTTTCGGACTTGTCAATTCTGTCGCCATATTCGTGGCATGCATGGACCAGATTTTGGGGCCAGAAGCGCTCCAATTTACCACCGTCTATGTTGACGATTTACTAATCACATCCGGAACTTGGGAGGAGCACTGTTACAGAGTGGAATTTGTACTAAACAAACTAGCGCAGAACAACATAACACTGAAGTTGGAGAAATCCAAGTTCATAGCGCGCGAGGTACAATTCTTAGGCTTCAACCTAGACGACCGAGGTATTACCCCATCAGCAGAAAAAGTGGAGGCAATTCAGAGTTTCCCGCAACCAAGAAACAGGAAACAATTGCAATCTTTCCTCGGACTCTGTAACTATTACAGGAAGTTTCAGAGCCGATATTCCGAGTTGACAGCCAAGTTTCAACCACAGTTATCTGCCAAAAACAAATGGACTTGGGGTGAAGATCAAGATATTACCTTCCGATTGATAAAAGAGAAGTTTCTGGAGAGTGTGATACTTCGTCACCCAGATTTTAAGAAACCGTTCTTTCTAAACTGTGACGCTAGCGATCTAAGCTTAGGAACGACATTATACCAGGAAGATGAGGAGGGACAACATCTGGTAATAAGCTTCGCTAGTCGCACATTGAACCAGTGCGAAAAGAACTACAGTGTGACAGAAAAGGAATTGTTGAGCGTGGTGTTCGCATGCAGCAAGTTCCGGACGTACATTCTCGGATATCAAGTCACGGTACGAACTGATCATAAATCCATCTCGTTCCTTCGTAGGTGCAAATTGAGTCACGGCCGATTGGCTAGGTGGGTACTCGCCCTACAAGAATATGACCTGAAATGGGAATACATTCCAGGGAAGAAGAACGTGGTAGCGGATGTGTTGTCACGTATAAATCTGGAAGATCAGACTTTCGAGGGAGAGAAGGAGAGCTTAGTAAAAATTTATAACATATTCACGACCAGAGCCGATTTACAAGCTTTGTTAATAAATATCCGAATCCATCAGCAGTCTGATCCTAAGCTGAAAAACATTGTGAGTCGTTTAGAAGCCAATGATGAAACCATTTCTAAATATTACCACCTTAACAAGGGAATTTTATTCATAAAAACCGCATTGGACGATGAGACATGGAAGGTGATAATCCCGCACCAAATAGAAAAGGAGGTCATCATCGATTACCATGTCAGGTATGGTCACATGGGAGCGTTAAAAGTGATACAAGCTCTAGAGGAAAATTGTAAGATCAAGAATATCAACCGCAAGGTGAGAAAACACATCAAGTCCTGTAAGATCTGCCAATGTGCAAAAATAAACAATGAAAAGACAGAGGGTATCATGATACCGATAACTTCCAACGCAAAACTGGAAAAAGTGTTTTTGGATATATGCGGGCCATTTCCCCGTAGCGGTGGTCGACACAGATATAAATACTTGGTAATCATAATGGATCACTACACCAAGTATATAAAGCTATATCCGGTTAATCGGGCAACGACAGCAAAGGTTTTGGCGGCGATTATTGATTTGTATATCCCAGAGATCGGTAGACCATTTTCTATTATTACCGACCATGGTACACAGTTTAAGGGGAGGAGATGGCGAGACACTTTATTAGCACTTGGGGTCAAAACATATAAGACATCAGTCTACCACCCAAGTAGCAATCCGGCTGAGAGAGTACTAAGAGAAGTGGGTAGGATATTGCGCACGTACTGTCACAACCAACAGAAAAAGTGGCAAGAGTACCTAGCAGCGACAGAAACATTCCTAAATTACGCCCACCATCCAGCTATAGGAATTCCACCGTACTCAGCCATGTATGAGAAGCCGACTCCCCGAGACATTGAACAAATCATTGAATTTCCAACGAACAACAATAGGAAATTCAACCAGTTGAAGTTTTACAATAAGGTAGCAGAAGATCAGGAAAAACGGCAAGCCAAATACCAGAAGGCAATAGGGCGAATTGTAACATATAAAGAGGGTGAGAAAGTCCTCCTAAAAAATAGAGAGCTGCCTAGCACCTTAGAAGGCATAACCAAAAAACTACTATTACTTTACACCGGACCATATGTTGTGGTAAATGATAAGCATAACAATACATATGAGTTGAAGGAAATCGTTTCAGGAAAAATCAAAGGAGTGTACAATCAAGCTTCTATGAAGAAATATTATGAAGAATGAGTTGTGAGATTTAGAATTTTGAATTTATATTTTTAAAAATTCGAAAATAATGTAAGTACATCTTACAACCTAATATTTTGAGAAGAACATTCTGGAGAATTAAAAGAATTTTTTAATTAATTTTAGAAATTCAAAAATAATGTAAGTACATCTTACAACCTAATATTTTGAGAAGAACATTTTGGAGAATTATAAGAAGAAGGAATTTAGAATTTTTATTTTTATAAAAATTTAAAAATAATGTAAGTACATCTTACAACCTAATATTTTGAGAAGAACATTCTGGAGAATTAAAAGAATTTTTTAATTAATTTTAAAAATTCAAAAATAATGTAAGTACATCTTACAACCTAGTATTTTGAGAAGAACATTTTGGAGAATTATAAGAAGAAGGAATTTAGAATTTTTATTGAAAAAATTCTAAAATATGTAAGTACATCTTACTACAACCTAATAATTTTGGAACAAACTTTATGGAGGAAAGAAAAAGAAAGAATTTTGAATATAACTTATTCTAAATATGTAAGAACAACTTACTACAACCTAATAATTTTGGAACAAACTTTATGGAGGAAAGAAAAAGAAAGAATTTTGAATATAACTTATTCTAAATATGTAAGAACAACTTATTACAACCTAATAATTTTGGAACAAACTTTATGGAAGAAAGGAAAAGAAAGACTTTTGAATTGAAATATAATTTTATAAAAATTTAAAATTGAGTAAGTACTTCTTACTACAACCTGATAATTTAGAACAAAACTTTATGGAAGAAAGAGAAAGAGAGAGAATTTTGAACTTAATTTAAAAAATTTAAAATTAAGCAAGCACAGCTTACTACCACTGAATTATGAGAAAAACATTTTGGAAGAATTAAGAAGAAAGGAATTTTGAAGTTAATATATGAAAAATTTAAAAATGAAGTAAGACCAACTTACTATAACTAAGTTTATGAGAAAACTTTATGGTAAATAATTAAGAAGAATTTGAATTTGGAGAAATACCAAAACATTCAGAAATAATAGTAAAATCACAGTACTATAAACAATTCTGAATGAAACAATTCTGGGAATAAATGAATTAAACAGAATTTGAATGTTGATAGAACGTCAGTACTTTGAAACAAGATAAGATCAACATATTACAAGGATTTATGAGAAATATTTTTCAATTAAATAAAAAGAATAGTTTGAATTTTACATTAAAACTAACCAAGTTCCAAAAAATAATTATGTGTCAATTATGATGGAATTGAGAAGAAAATAAAGTGGTTAATTCAGAAAAGAGAATTAACGTTAATCCAGAATAAATGCTAGACATTCACAATAGCATTTGAAGGAGTAGAGAAGAATAACAAAAAAGAGTGTAATATGCCAGAGAAAAAAAATTTTTGGAAGCAAAGAGACTAATTACCTATGAAACGATAATGAAAACAGTTAATTAAGAGCAAAGAAGAACAACTCATACCAAACATATGGAGAAGATGATTTTGAAACGATGATAATAATAAGACCTATATGAAATGCAAAGAGAAGAAATACCACATGAAATATAATATAAATGAATTAATGCTAATGAATGCGAAGGCGGATTAATAACTTTCTAAGAGAAAGGAAAGAACCAAAATGTTTAAATAAAATGATCAATATAACAACCTGTATATCTAATGTAAAGATACAATGTTAAAAAATTAAATTTAATATATTAAGACCATTCAAATAATGAATACGAAAGACTATTTATAAAGACCATGCTAATACTATGAATAACCAGAAGAAAGTATAAAGAGAATTCAGATGGAGAAGAAAGAGAGTTACATTGTAAACAGTAACCAGAATTATTAAAAGAAAGGTTTTCAACCATAATTAAAATAAATATATCAGACAAGTTAAGAGTTTTGAAAAAATATATATATAATGAGTATAATAATAATTATGAAGATTTATTAAGATAGAAAGTGAGATAATCTGAGAGACTACGAAGTGGAGAATCCAAAGATATTTTTATTAGTCGAAAATGAGACTACTTTTTATTTATTTATTCGATGACTGACTGAAGATAATTCCAGCAGCATTATGTTTTTTGAGCAGGGATGGATATGCCCCTGTACTCAATTTATAGAAGTGGTGTATGGCCAGCAGAGAAGTAGCGTACAGTGCCCCTCTGATCTGCCCCAGCCCACGTGATAGGGAATGTTAGGGAATTAATATCCCAAGGATACAACACGAAGTTGAGATAGAAAAGAAAATGTATTACAATTATAATATATCTCAGAAGACACTAACTATCCGAAAAGGATCAGTAGTAAGACAAGTAACCATATATATAAAATTAATAAAACTCTAATATAAAAAAGTCGATATAAAAATGGAGAAGAAAATGAATTATAAGAAATGATGAAATTATCATAAGAAATTATTTCATCCATAAACATGTCTGAAATAATTACTTCTGGAGGAGAGCAATCTGTAGCGTGACAGATGTATGCATAATATTGAATGGCAATTGATCATTAGAATAATGAAGTTATAATGTTTAAATTTGGAAGAAAGCATTAAATTTAATATAAATAGATTAATTCATAGCAACTGTGGAAAGAAATCATTATTATAAAGAAAATACAAGTTAAAATAAAAAGAGTTACTAGTGATGAGTCATCCAAAACCAGTCTCATAACCAAAGGTTTTCAAGGTATAACCCAGGAAGGTAAAATAGTAAATAACAAAGCAGTACACAATATGACCAAACCCACAACGAGGGAGAATAAATAAAAGAGAAACCCTAAAATAAGCCAAGATCAACCAATACAGGTTGTGTATTTCTGAATTAAAGAAGAAGATGGAGAAGATCCCAAGAAACCTGATGGCATCAAGAACAGATGGAGAAGATACCAGTCCCAGAAGGCAGGAGAAAGAAGACTGAAGAAAGAAGAAGAGGGCAGCATCCTGAAGAAGACGTCATGCTCTTATAAAAGACACCCAAATCCCTATATCCCCAAAATAAATATCTAAAAACAAAAGTATAACGAAATAAAAACCACATGTATATAAATTTAAGAGAGAGGAGTGTATAAAGTAAAAGTTTCCTGTGAACTGAGATGAAACAATAATATAGTACCCATGGAACAAATCTCCATTGAAAAACGCTAACCAATTTATTATGTTGATAAGACTATACGACCATTTAGCATTAACATAATATATAAGTGAAAGTGAACCAGTGATAGTTTTGGGTATTATAAAAAATGAACCTTGTGTTTCATTCTTGGCAATCACAAACATTGGATGCAATGAAATATGCATTTTTCAATGACTTAAAATATGTACGGTGACAATATGTTGTTCATAAGACATGAATCTGTTTAAAATAACATTTTTGTTTTACATGAAAAAAGAAAAACAGATTTCATAGTGCTTTGTGAACGGTTCATACTATTTATTTGTTAATGACAGGGTACAATTCCCCAAAGACAAGGTGTAAAAGACTGTATAAAAACTGTAGAATCCTACTTATAATAATAGTTAGAAATAAGAATATAAATATAAGGTTTTAATGTATATAGTACAAGAATGTTTAAAAATGTTTTAGATATAAGGCCATTTGTTTGGGTCTGAAACAACTAACATCAGAACTATAAAAATAATTACCACTTGTAAATAGTAGAGAGTAATTAAGATGTTAGTTAGTACAAAACCTTTGTTGTAAACCATATTTCCATGTTGGAAATGGGAATTTTGTTGCAAAATGTCTGATTTGAAGACAACCATTTATTTAAAAAAAAAAAAGTTCTTTATTTTGTGTTAACTATTGTTTGTATTGTAACCAATACTAATTGTTTTTGTGTAATTTGAAAACATGTTTAATTTATAATACTATTTGTAAAAAGTCAGAGAGGGTATCACACATCATATATTGTTTGTAAATTATTTTGTAAGAAAAATTGTTAAAAAAAATCATAGGCCAAAAGAATGGAAACCAAACTTCATCAAAACAGAGAAATTACTCATTTAAAAGCAAATAAACAAAAGGGGTTTAGACAAAATAAACTTGAGATCATGCCATATAATTGCACATACCATTTAGAGAGATTTTAATAAATTATATTCAGAATTATGAATAAATGTGAAAATGACTAAACTCAGAAATTTAGACATGGGAGTCATATATTTCAGAATACAACTAATTCAATTAATTACCAGAAAATAAGGGAATAGGAACCTTTTAATACAATATAGGATTATTAATATTAAATATAACTGATAAAATGGCTGAATTTATATAATGACAGGAAGTAAATTTTGATGTTTTGACTCTTCACAGTATACCAAACTGAAAGTGAAATTACTATTTTTTTTGGACAGAAAACACTATAAAATGGCATTATTTAATCTGAAAATAACCAGAATGAACTGAAAGATTAATTTAAATCAAATCTAGTGAATAAAATTGACAAATAACCAAAGTATAGGCATTCATATAGTGAAAATGTAAAAGTGCATACAGGATGTGAAAAATATTTGAACAATGTTAAGGATAATATTATATGGGCTAAGAGTTTAATTGAAACTGAAGGAAACAGTTAGTTAATTATTGGTAGTTGAACGGTCAACATGACATACCTTTGAAAACGTGAATAACCTAACCTATAATCGTCATACAAAGCGAGTGTATAGTGAGTTATTGTGAAATCGCGAGTGACTTGTAAAATACTTCTGAAACTATCATATTATAACAGAAACGATCAAGTAACACTCCATAACACAGAACAATATAAATCTACTCCGAAAAACACCATAAAACACTAGAAAACTGTATAATACATTAAACCAAATTAGTGACGGAATCGGAGAAAGTGTTTGAACTAATAATTATACAGATACACTAAATACAACCCAGAATCACTACACCAGTCACTACACAACATATAACAAGAGATTTGCGGACATGAGAACAGAAATATTGCGTCAAAATACATTATTTGGAACGCAGCAGGGACGAGTCACATTTTGATCGACTTGACGGCAGCCATCTTTCTTTGACAATTCCAGTGCCTCTTCGTGGTTCATCACAGCTGTTTGGTGAAAACAATTATTATATTTACAAATTATTATTCAATGTCTGTGTTTATTAATAACTATTAATTTGATTGTAACGTTATACTTTTTAAATATTAGCCCGATTTCTCTGACTTTGGTAATAACTGGCTGTTTAAAGAACCCTATATAATTTTTATATCATATACTTGTAACTTTTTTCGATATCCTGAGAATCGATACTAATCGATAAGAGTCAATATTGCTATTACTTAATAAAATATTAATACTTTTCAATACTTAATAGTTCTTTATTTCTTCAATAATACTAATTACCAATAATATAATTCTAATTGATAATCTACAAGGATTTTACCACCCGTAAGTGAAGATAACCTAAAAAATAGAAAGGTAAACAAATATCGATTGGTTTACAGACAGTCTTATGAGTGGTGATAGATTATTTAAATTATACTAAAACTTTAATAAAAATTTTCAGAAGAGCATTACACTGTTTAAAACTTCACAGCCCTATATTAATTAATTGATCCTAATTAATTAATTAATAAAATTAAAATAATTTTTGTTTATAAACATAATTTTTTTTTAAATTTCCTTCAAAACAATAAATTTTGTTTTGAAACGTTCGGCGAAGCCAAGCATATATATTTCTTCATCAACTTTACGCTACTCGACCGGTCTTGCTACCATTGGGACTCGACCAGCTGGGAAACTTAAGGAAGTGTTTCAGGCCAGTAAGACGTCGAGAGCCACACCAATTACACACCAATTAAACACCTTACAACTTACAGATTCACACATCAATCTTATTTATTTTATTACAAATTGGCTAGTCCAAACAGAGGGGCTTGATTACATCGGAGTCACATACTCCATAATAGCTATTATCATCAAAACACACATTCAATCATCACTTTTTATTAAATTATTACAAATTGGCGCACAACTTTAGGGGCTTTAATTAGCGATTGGAAGGCCAATACATTCTGCCCAATCACTAGTTGGAGCTAGGCAACAGCTACAAAGCCAGAGAATTTCAAGGGAAAATGCAACGACGTGCGACATCTAAGAAACGGGCGGCGGAGGCCGAGAAAGAAATAGAAGCTGATATGGACAACAAAGAGGCAACGCCAGTAGAGTTGGAAGAGGTATTACAATCGGTGTTGTCCAAACAAACAGAGCAACCAGACGAACAACCCGAAATGCCTACACAAACAGTGGAAATCAATGCGCCGGAGAAGGAAACAGAGGATATGACAACACAACAAATGTTCAGGATGATGATGGAAATGAATAAGAGCATGAAAGGAATGAGTAAGAAAATGGACGAAAGTAATAAGGAAAGGAAAGAAGAGAGCCATTCTTTAAAAGAAGATTTAGGAAATAAAATAGAAACAACAAATAAGAAGCTGGAAGAGAAGATGGAAGAAAACAGCAAGAAGATGGAAGAGAAGATGGAAGAATTGAAGAAGGATAATCAATCCACAAAAGAAGAGTTGACGGGGATGAACCAGAACATAGAAGATTTGAAGGAAGACAACAAGAAGATGGAAGAAGAGATGGGGAAGAAGTTAGAAGAATTGAAGGAAGACAACCAATCGTTCAAAGAAGAATTCAAGGCGACTAAAGAAGAATTGATTAATAAAATTGAGAATACTAATCAGAAAATCGATGAAACCAGGAAGAAGATAGAGAAGAACAACCGACAATTGAAGGAAGAATTGAAGGAAGACAACAGGAAGTTGGAAGAGAAGATGGGGGAGAAATTGGAAGAATTGAGAGAGGACAATCAAATTCTAAGAGAAGAGTTAAGGGAGGTAAATCAGGAGAATTTGGACAAACTGGACGAAAGGATGGAATTGTTGCGAGAAGAACTGAATAAAGAAATCACTGTTAACAAAAAAGCGATGAATAAGAAGATGGAAGAAGAAAATATAATGGTCAATCGACAGATTCGAGAGATTGATGGAAAGTGCAACCAGACCGAAAAGGAGGTGAATGAGTTTAAAGAAGTGGTGAACATCAAGTTCACAAATATTGAAGAACATAGTCGTAGGAAGGTAGAAGAACAGAGGAAGGAAAATCAAGAAGAATTCGGAAAAGTACGCAACCAGGTCACAGAACGATGTAATGATATACAAGAGACGATGGCCAATATCACCGGTCAGGTGCGACAAAGCCGAGAGGAGATGGAAGCGATTAGAAACAGACCGACTCATTTCACCGGATTGCCCGTCAACGAAAGCCGAGAGTGGCTCAACTTCCGGCAGTACAAACGTAAGCCGATGGAGTTCCTGGCTAGGGTAGAAGAATATTTAACCAAGCATAAAATTACCCAATGGAGCCATAGCAGGGAGATATTCGACGAGTCTTTCCGAGACATAACAGATAATTGGTGGATGGCCAACCGGAGTGAAATTTCCGACTACCAACAGTTCCGGAAAATGTTTAAAACAAAATACTGGTCTGAGACTACCCAGAACTTGATACGTGACAATATTTGTAACGGAAGATACAGGTCACAATTAGGTAGCAGTATGACGGCATATTTCTTGGGGAAGGTGTGTATGGCAAAGCACCTTGAGCCAGCAATCCCAGAAGAATGTTTAGTGAATAAGATATCTTATCACTATGATGAGGACATTATCAGGGCCCGGAGAGGTAGTCAGATCAAGACGATCCAGGGAATGACTGAGTTATTGGAGGGATACGAGAATGAAGAGTATTATCGGCAGAGCAGGAAGAGAAATGAGAGACCAGAAGCAAGGCCGACTACTTACCCCAATAACGGCAATAACCATACAAATAACCGGAACCAGCCCAGTAATTACGACGGCCCTAACAACCAGCCGCGTAATAACCAGTTTAACGGAAATTTTAACGGCGTGAGAAATAACAACCCCTACCCAAATAATCGAAACCACTTTTATCAACAAAATAATAATGTTCCATACAGTCAGAGAAATCCATATCCCAACAATAATGGTAACAGGCCTTACCCACCTAACCGAAATTACTATAATGATAATATTAATAATAATAATAATAGCAATAGTAATAACCGAGTGTCGCGCCCTAGGGTAAATTTTATAAGAGCAGAAGATCGCGGACCCAGGAGATATTATCAACCGAGGAGGAGCAGCTTCCACGGCGCTGACCGAAGATGGCGGAGTGCGGAACGAGACGGCCCAAGATACGAACAGGAAAGACGAAGTACCAGCCTGGAAGATCTTGGCAGACAACCGAACAGGGCGTTAAACATCAACCAGGGTACAGAACGTCAGGAAACAAACCAGAGTTTCCCGAACGATGCCTCGGTCAACAATAACTTAAACAATGACCAAAATGCTTTAAACGAGAGGAGGCAGTAATCAACAACGATGACCCGTTACTGCTTATACTTCCTGGGTTAGAAAAGGATGATTTGCAACAAGCAAACAATGATAAAAACTTCACTATTATCAGTAACCATTATTTGAAAGACATACGAACTGAACTTTTGGAAGAGAACGAGAAGAGTCTCAGCAACACTAATAATGAGATAATTTATATAACAGCGGAGGTGGAAGGAGTTCCCGCTAAAATAATGATAGACACAGGAGCTAATATTTCAATAATAAACTCCAATGAGTTGGAGAGAATACAATGTACATGTGGAAAAACTTTGCCAATGTTACCAGTCAACAACATTGTGTTGGTAGGTGCAACTGGCCGCCAGAATAAAACCATTAGGAAGCAAGTTTCCTTAAGTGTCGTTAGCCGTGATATAGCTTTAGACATGGAATTTTTAATCGCCACCGGATTACCATTTGACATCTTAGTCGGTTGCGATATTCTTCGTAGATATTCGGCAGTAATCGATCTTAATTTAAATAAAGTATCACTTTTCCCAGACGGAGTAACATGGACCGCAGATCTGGTAGGAGGCACAACTACACTTCCTAGCCCAATACATCAACAACTTCGTAAAATAAATGTTATTAGAAACAGCCCTCTTTATAAACCCATAATATACAATCATGGAGGAGAGGATTTATGGTCAGATAAGATCCAAGAAATACGGAATTTCCAGTGCGGAAGCGATAACAAGAAAATACCAACGCACCTGGCTGATCGTCTAATTGCAATATATGAGAGATACAAGGCGGTGTTTTCTGATGAACCAGGGAAGGTAAAAAACTACCAGTGCCAACTTCGTTTTAAAGAAAACGTAGAGTTTAACCGGAGGTCATATCCAATAGCGCAGTCGCTCAAAGAAGCCGTGAGAACAGAGATAAACAAGATGATAGATAATGATATAATTGAGATTAGTCAATCACCTTACACTAGTCCAATTATTGCTGTTCCGAAGAAAGACGGACAAGTCCGGCTCTGTTTAGATGCGCGTGAGTTGAATAAGACAATTGTGAATGACAGAACTTCTCCCGGTGAAATAGAAGAAATCTTAAAGCGTTTTCATGGTACTAGATTTATTAGCACCTGGGATACGGTCTGTGGTTATTGGCAGGTAGAGCTGCATCCACAAAGCCGCCAGTATGTAGCGTTCATTTTCGAAGGGCGCAATTACCAGTTCAAGAGACTGCCTTTCGGACTTGTCAATTCTGTCGCCATATTCGTGGCATGCATGGACCAGATTTTGGGGCCAGAAGCGCTCCAATTTACCACCGTCTATGTTGACGATTTACTAATCACATCCGGAACTTGGGAGGAGCACTGTTACAGAGTGGAATTTGTACTAAACAAACTAGCGCAGAACAACATAACACTGAAGTTGGAGAAATCCAAGTTCATAGCGCGCGAGGTACAATTCTTAGGCTTCAACCTAGACGACCGAGGTATTACCCCATCAGCAGAAAAAGTGGAGGCAATTCAGAGTTTCCCGCAACCAAGAAACAGGAAACAATTGCAATCTTTCCTCGGACTCTGTAACTATTACAGGAAGTTTCAGAGCCGATATTCCGAGTTGACAGCCAAGTTTCAACCACAGTTATCTGCCAAAAACAAATGGACTTGGGGTGAAGATCAAGATATTACCTTCCGATTGATAAAAGAGAAGTTTCTGGAGAGTGTGATACTTCGTCACCCAGATTTTAAGAAACCGTTCTTTCTAAACTGTGACGCTAGCGATCTAAGCTTAGGAACGACATTATACCAGGAAGATGAGGAGGGACAACATCTGGTAATAAGCTTCGCTAGTCGCACATTGAACCAGTGCGAAAAGAACTACAGTGTGACAGAAAAGGAATTGTTGAGCGTGGTGTTCGCATGCAGCAAGTTCCGGACGTACATTCTCGGATATCAAGTCACGGTACGAACTGATCATAAATCCATCTCGTTCCTTCGTAGGTGCAAATTGAGTCACGGCCGATTGGCTAGGTGGGTACTCGCCCTACAAGAATATGACCTGAAATGGGAATACATTCCAGGGAAGAAGAACGTGGTAGCGGATGTGTTGTCACGTATAAATCTGGAAGATCAGACTTTCGAGGGAGAGAAGGAGAGCTTAGTAAAAATTTATAACATATTCACGACCAGAGCCGATTTACAAGCTTTGTTAATAAATATCCGAATCCATCAGCAGTCTGATCCTAAGCTGAAAAACATTGTGAGTCGTTTAGAAGCCAATGATGAAACCATTTCTAAATATTACCACCTTAACAAGGGAATTTTATTCATAAAAACCGCATTGGACGATGAGACATGGAAGGTGATAATCCCGCACCAAATAGAAAAGGAGGTCATCATCGATTACCATGTCAGGTATGGTCACATGGGAGCGTTAAAAGTGATACAAGCTCTAGAGGAAAATTGTAAGATCAAGAATATCAACCGCAAGGTGAGAAAACACATCAAGTCCTGTAAGATCTGCCAATGTGCAAAAATAAACAATGAAAAGACAGAGGGTATCATGATACCGATAACTTCCAACGCAAAACTGGAAAAAGTGTTTTTGGATATATGCGGGCCATTTCCCCGTAGCGGTTGTCGACACAGATATAAATACTTGGTAATCATAATGGATCACTACACCAAGTATATAAAGCTATATCCGGTTAATCGGGCAACGACAGCAAAGGTTTTGGCGGTGATTATTGATTTGTATATCCCAGAGATCGGTAGACCATTTTCTATTATTACCGACCATGGTACACAGTTTAAGGGGAGGAGATGGCGAGACACTTTATTAGCACTTGGGGTCAAAACATATAAGACATCAGTCTACCACCCAAGTAGCAATCCGGCTGAGAGAGTACTAAGAGAAGTGGGTAGGATATTGCGCACGTACTGTCACAACCAACAGAAAAAGTGGCAAGAGTACCTAGCAGCGACAGAAACATTCCTAAATTACGCCCACCATCCAGCTATAGGAATTCCACCGTACTCAGCCATGTATGAGAAGCCGACTCCCCGAGACATTGAACAAATCATTGAATTTCCAACGAACAACAATAGGAAATTCAACCAGTTGAAGTTTTACAATAAGGTAGCAGAAGATCAGGAAAAACGGCAAGCCAAATACCAGAAGGCAATAGGGCGAATTGTAACATATAAAGAGGGTGAGAAAGTCCTCCTAAAAAATAGAGAGCTGCCTAGCACCTTAGAAGGCATAACCAAAAAACTACTATTACTTTACACCGGACCATATGTTGTGGTAAATGATAAGCATAACAATACATATGAGTTGAAGGAAATCGTTTCAGGAAAAATCAAAGGAGTGTACAATCAAGCTTCTATGAAGAAATATTATGAAGAATGAGTTGTGAGATTTAGAATTTTGAATTTATATTTTTAAAAATTCGAAAATAATGTAAGTACATCTTACAACCTAATATTTTGAGAAGAACATTCTGGAGAATTAAAAGAATTTTTTAATTAATTTTAGAAATTCAAAAATAATGTAAGTACATCTTACAACCTAATATTTTGAGAAGAACATTTTGGAGAATTATAAGAAGAAGGAATTTAGAATTTTTATTTTTATAAAAATTTAAAAATAATGTAAGTACATCTTACAACCTAATATTTTGAGAAGAACATTCTGGAGAATTAAAAGAATTTTTTAATTAATTTTAAAAATTCAAAAATAATGTAAGTACATCTTACAACCTAGTATTTTGAGAAGAACATTTTGGAGAATTATAAGAAGAAGGAATTTAGAATTTTTATTGAAAAAATTCTAAAATATGTAAGTACATCTTACTACAACCTAATAATTTTGGAACAAACTTTATGGAGGAAAGAAAAAGAAAGAATTTTGAATATAACTTATTCTAAATATGTAAGAACAACTTACTACAACCTAATAATTTTGGAACAAACTTTATGGAGGAAAGAAAAAGAAAGAATTTTGAATATAACTTATTCTAAATATGTAAGAACAACTTATTACAACCTAATAATTTTGGAACAAACTTTATGGAAGAAAGGAAAAGAAAGACTTTTGAATTGAAATATAATTTTATAAAAATTTAAAATTGAGTAAGTACTTCTTACTACAACCTGATAATTTAGAACAAAACTTTATGGAAGAAAGAGAAAGAGAGAGAATTTTGAACTTAATTTAAAAAATTTAAAATTAAGCAAGCACAGCTTACTACCACTGAATTATGAGAAAAACATTTTGGAAGAATTAAGAAGAAAGGAATTTTGAAGTTAATATATGAAAAATTTAAAAATGAAGTAAGACCAACTTACTATAACTAAGTTTATGAGAAAACTTTATGGTAAATAATTAAGAAGAATTTGAATTTGGAGAAATACCAAAACATTCAGAAATAATAGTAAAATCACAGTACTATAAACAATTCTGAATGAAACAATTCTGGGAATAAATGAATTAAACAGAATTTGAATGTTGATAGAACGTCAGTACTTTGAAACAAGATAAGATCAACATATTACAAGGATTTATGAGAAATATTTTTCAATTAAATAAAAAGAATAGTTTGAATTTTACATTAAAACTAACCAAGTTCCAAAAAATAATTATGTGTCAATTATGATGGAATTGAGAAGAAAATAAAGTGGTTAATTCAGAAAAGAGAATTAACGTTAATCCAGAATAAATGCTAGACATTCACAATAGCATTTGAAGGAGTAGAGAAGAATAACAAAAAAGAGTGTAATATGCCAGAGAAAAAAAATTTTTGGAAGCAAAGAGACTAATTACCTATGAAACGATAATGAAAACAGTTAATTAAGAGCAAAGAAGAACAACTCATACCAAACATATGGAGAAGATGATTTTGAAACGATGATAATAATAAGACCTATATGAAATGCAAAGAGAAGAAATACCACATGAAATATAATATAAATGAATTAATGCTAATGAATGCGAAGGCGGATTAATAACTTTCTAAGAGAAAGGAAAGAACCAAAATGTTTAAATAAAATGATCAATATAACAACCTGTATATCTAATGTAAAGATACAATGTTAAAAAATTAAATTTAATATATTAAGACCATTCAAATAATGAATACGAAAGACTATTTATAAAGACCATGCTAATACTATGAATAACCAGAAGAAAGTATAAAGAGAATTCAGATGGAGAAGAAAGAGAGTTACATTGTAAACAGTAACCAGAATTATTAAAAGAAAGGTTTTCAACCATAATTAAAATAAATATATCAGACAAGTTAAGAGTTTTGAAAAAATATATATATAATGAGTATAATAATAATTATGAAGATTTATTAAGATAGAAAGTGAGATAATCTGAGAGACTACGAAGTGGAGAATCCAAAGATATTTTTATTAGTCGAAAATGAGACTACTTTTTATTTATTTATTCGATGACTGACTGAAGATAATTCCAGCAGCATTATGTTTTTTGAGCAGGGATGGATATGCCCCTGTACTCAATTTATAGAAGTGGTGTATGGCCAGCAGAGAAGTAGCGTACAGTGCCCCTCTGATCTGCCCCAGCCCACGTGATAGGGAATGTTAGGGAATTAATATCCCAAGGATACAACACGAAGTTGAGATAGAAAAGAAAATGTATTACAATTATAATATATCTCAGAAGACACTAACTATCCGAAAAGGATCAGTAGTAAGACAAGTAACCATATATATAAAATTAATAAAACTCTAATATAAAAAAGTCGATATAAAAATGGAGAAGAAAATGAATTATAAGAAATGATGAAATTATCATAAGAAATTATTTCATCCATAAACATGTCTGAAATAATTACTTCTGGAGGAGAGCAATCTGTAGCGTGACAGATGTATGCATAATATTGAATGGCAATTGATCATTAGAATAATGAAGTTATAATGTTTAAATTTGGAAGAAAGCATTAAATTTAATATAAATAGATTAATTCATAGCAACTGTGGAAAGAAATCATTATTATAAAGAAAATACAAGTTAAAATAAAAAGAGTTACTAGTGATGAGTCATCCAAAACCAGTCTCATAACCAAAGGTTTTCAAGGTATAACCCAGGAAGGTAAAATAGTAAATAACAAAGCAGTACACAATATGACCAAACCCACAACGAGGGAGAATAAATAAAAGAGAAACCCTAAAATAAGCCAAGATCAACCAATACAGGTTGTGTATTTCTGAATTAAAGAAGAAGATGGAGAAGATCCCAAGAAACCTGATGGCATCAAGAACAGATGGAGAAGATACCAGTCCCAGAAGGCAGGAGAAAGAAGACTGAAGAAAGAAGAAGAGGGCAGCATCCTGAAGAAGACGTCATGCTCTTATAAAAGACACCCAAATCCCTATATCCCCAAAATAAATATCTAAAAACAAAAGTATAACGAAATAAAAACCACATGTATATAAATTTAAGAGAGAGGAGTGTATAAAGTAAAAGTTTCCTGTGAACTGAGATGAAACAATAATATAGTACCCATGGAACAAATCTCCATTGAAAAACGCTAACCAATTTATTATGTTGATAAGACTATACGACCATTTAGCATTAACATAATATATAAGTGAAAGTGAACCAGTGATAGTTTTGGGTATTATAAAAAATGAACCTTGTGTTTCATTCTTGGCAATCACAAACATTGGATGCAATGAAATATGCATTTTTCAATGACTTAAAATATGTACGGTGACAATATGTTGTTCATAAGACATGAATCTGTTTAAAATAACATTTTTGTTTTACATGAAAAAAGAAAAACAGATTTCATAGTGCTTTGTGAACGGTTCATACTATTTATTTGTTAATGACAGGGTACAATTCCCCAAAGACAAGGTGTAAAAGACTGTATAAAAACTGTAGAATCCTACTTATAATAATAGTTAGAAATAAGAATATAAATATAAGGTTTTAATGTATATAGTACAAGAATGTTTAAAAATGTTTTAGATATAAGGCCATTTGTTTGGGTCTGAAACAACTAACATCAGAACTATAAAAATAATTACCACTTGTAAATAGTAGAGAGTAATTAAGATGTTAGTTAGTACAAAACCTTTGTTGTAAACCATATTTCCATGTTGGAAATGGGAATTTTGTTGCAAAATGTCTGATTTGAAGACAACCATTTATTTTTAAAAAAAAATGTTCTTTATTTTGTGTTAACTATTGTTTGTATTGTAACCAATACTAATTGTTTTTGTGTAATTTGAAAACATGTTTAATTTATAATACTATTTGTAAAAAGTCAGAGAGGGTATCACACATCATATATTGTTTGTAAATTATTTTGTAAGAAAAATTGTTAAAAAAAATCATAGGCCAAAAGAATGGAAACCAAACTTCATCAAAACAGAGAAATTACTCATTTAAAAGCAAATAAACAAAAGGGGTTTAGACAAAATAAACTTGAGATCATGCCATATAATTGCACATACCATTTAGAGAGATTTTAATAAATTATATTCAGAATTATGAATAAATGTGAAAATGACTAAACTCAGAAATTTAGACATGGGAGTCATATATTTCAGAATACAACTAATTCAATTAATTACCAGAAAATAAGGGAATAGGAACCTTTTAATACAATATAGGATTATTAATATTAAATATAACTGATAAAATGGCTGAATTTATATAATGACAGGAAGTAAATTTTGATGTTTTGACTCTTCACAGTATACCAAACTGAAAGTGAAATTACTATTTTTTTTGGACAGAAAACACTATAAAATGGCATTATTTAATCTGAAAATAACCAGAATGAACTGAAAGATTAATTTAAATCAAATCTAGTGAATAAAATTGACAAATAACCAAAGTATAGGCATTCATATAGTGAAAATGTAAAAGTGCATACAGGATGTGAAAAATATTTGAACAATGTTAAGGATAATATTATATGGGCTAAGAGTTTAATTGAAACTGAAGGAAACAGTTAGTTAATTATTGGTAGTTGAACGGTCAACATGACATACCTTTGAAAACGTGAATAACCTAACCTATAATCGTCATACAAAGCGAGTGTATAGTGAGTTATTGTGAAATCGCGAGTGACTTGTAAAATACTTCTGAAACTATCATATTATAACAGAAACGATCAAGTAACACTCCATAACACAGAACAATATAAATCTACTCCGAAAAACACCATAAAACACTAGAAAACTGTATAATACATTAAACCAAATTAGTGACGGAATCGGAGAAAGTGTTTGAACTAATAATTATACAGATACACTAAATACAACCCAGAATCACTACACCAGTCACTACACAACATATAACAAGAGATTTGCGGACACGAGAACAGAAATATTGCGTCAAAATACATTATTTGGAACGCAGCAGGGACGAGTCACATTTTGATCGACTTGACGGCAGCCATCTTTCTTTGACAATTCCAGTGCCTCTTCGTGGTTCATCACAGCTGTTTGGTGAAAACAATTATTATATTTACAAATTATTATTCAATGTCTGTGTTTATTAATAACTATTAATTTGATTGTAACGTTATACTTTTTAAATATTAGCCCGATTTCTCTGACTTTGGTAATAACTGGCTGTTTAAAGAACCCTATATAATTTTTATATCATATACTTGTAACTTTTTTCGATATCCTGAGAATCGATACTAATCGATAAGAGTCAATATTGCTATTACTTAATAAAATATTAATACTTTTCAATACTAATAGTTCTTTATTTCTTCAATAATACTAATTACCAATAATATAATTCTAATTGATAATCTACAAGGATTTTACCACCCGTAAGTGAAGATAACCTAAAAAATAGAAAGGTAAACAAATATCGATTGGTTTACAGACAGTCTTATGAGTGGTGATAGATTATTTAAATTATACTAAAACTTTAATAAAAATTTTCAGAAGAGCATTACACTGTTTAAAACTTCACAGCCCTATATTAATTAATTGATCCTAATTAATTAATTAATAAAATTAAAATAATTTTTTTTTATAAACATAATTTTTTTTTAAATTTCCTTCAAAACAATAAATTTTGTTTTGAAACGTTCGGCGAAGCCAAGCATATATATTTCTTCATCAACTTTACGCTACTCGACCGGTCTTGCTACCATTGGGACTCGACCAGCTGGGAAACTTAAGGAAGTGTTTCAGGCCAGTAAGACGTCGAGAGCCACACCAATTACACACCAATTAAACACCTTACAACTTACAGATTCACACATCAATCTTATTTATTTTATTACAAATTGGCTAGTCCAAACAGAGGGGCTTGATTACATCGGAGTCACATACTCCATAATAGCTATTATCATCAAAACACACATTCAATCATCACTTTTTATTAAATTATTACAATATGCATAATTTAAAGGCTTGTAAAAGTTAATGTTTGATCTCCATTAAGTAGTGCTCAAGTTCCCATTTATAGATATTTCATCTACCTTTATACAGTGGATTATTATGACCTTCTTTTCAGGATACTTTATTTATAAAAATTAAGTATTTTACTCTTGTTAAAATGTAAAACGTTGCAGGTAAACTACCCCTCCCCCTTAAACGATCTTCACTAGAATCAATAGGCCTTGAGCCGTCTACAACTCGGGCACATATGCAAAGAATTATTTGATTCTGTTTTAATTCGCGGCAGTTATCGTTCGCCATAGACACACACATTTTTTATTCTAAACACAGACACTTTTCGGAAAATGACTTTTCTTCATGTTTTGAGGGTAGTACAATCAGAATCAGCCCTTATCTCGAACACGATTTTTTACTTTAGCCGTTACGGAACATGGAAGTAAAAGTAAACTTACATTCAAATGAACTTAGTTTTACTTTTTTTGGATAAAAAGCTGTCAATTACGTCACTGAAGTATAATTCTCTTAATAAATTGTTCTGACTACAAAAAATGTTTAAAACTATTAAGACTGTATTGTTACACGACACTTCTCAATACACTTATTGTAATTTATTTCATGTACAATTATTTGGCGCTCCAAGAATAATAATAAGAAGTATTTTAGTACCTAGCATTGTTCTGCCCCACCAAATGTAATCGCTGACTGAAGATGTAGGGCTCCCCAGCTCCGCAGACCTTCCGCATTGGGGGTCTGGCAGTTACGCCACTGTCTTCTTTAGAAACGCGATTGTACGTGTGGCAAAATGTATGCATTTTATTATGAATGTGGACAAAGCTATAATAAAACTCCAGATGACCTGTGAATTAATATACTGATTGAAAGCTGTCTATGTAGGTTTAAAATTTTATTTTCAGGAAGCAAATCTTTTTTAATTAACTGTATGTTTAGGTTAGGTTATTTCTATATATCTGTCTGAAAGTAGTAACGTTTGAAACGCAGACTATTGTATTATTATTTATGGTTCATAGTTCAAGAGTACCGCCTCATTTGTTGACTTGCCAAACCTAACTGTAAATTATATTTTTGTTGAGGACCAAGCCAGTTTCCCACACAGACAATAGGAAGTAAGTTAACCTGAGTTAAGTAGACTTGTCAATCCGCCAGAAACCGAACCCTTTGTGTAAAATTATTGTCTGCACGCCCAACCGTAGCCACTGTATTAAGTAGACCTTCCATTCAGTTAGCTGGCATTTACCAACTAACGTATTCTGAACGCTTTGAAATTAAAAATACATAACGGAGAAACGCTCGTACGAAATGTCGAAAAAATCAATCACGTCGTGTAAATTAGATTATTATATCGAACTAAAAATTAAATAGTGACTTGTTACTGTAATGAAATGTGCTCCATCCCGTAGTAATCTTTATGAAATGTTATAAACTCGGTCTTTGTGTTCTGAAGAACTAAGAACGATACACTTCAAAAATATGATAAAAACTAACAACTTACCAAGTGCCAAGTACTGGAAAATGCTATGCTGGAAGGCGTGTTTTCCACAGCTGCTGACCCATGTAGTTTTATTTTAGCCACTTATTTCTCTACTGGATAGTTGATCTGTGTCCACTGCACTGATATTTCAATTATGTAACAAATTCCTCTTTGTAAATTAAACTTTCAAGTATGTCATTATTTTTTTAAAGTTTAAGAATAAGTAATTTCCTACACTGTCCTTTTTATATCCCCACACACACATTTTGCAGAGAGCCCTATTTGAGTGAGTGAGAGTGAGACGCGTCCCCTTCAAGCGCGTGAGCGCGTGTCTTCTAGTTTCTAATTGATAACACTTTAATTTTTTAACTCAAGAGTATGGCTTCCATTCTCTTCTCGACACACATAGATCGTAGGAAAACCAACCTGTCAACATAAAAAGGAAAATATTCAGTACCCAATAAATAGATAAACTTAGTATTATATTTGCATAAATTATTTTAAATTTCCGCGATGGTCCAGTTCTTCTCAGTTGTTTCCTCTACCTGAAGTTACTTTTGATGATTATTGTCCGTAGCGCTGAACAGAGAATGGCCATAAGAAAGCACCAAAGGCGCCGAAGTGTAGAGAACAGCGGCATTGAATCAAATTCAATTTAACTACAGTATACTTAACATCATCATTACGTCCAGGCACGCGTAAATCTTCATTTGCAATTTACTGTCTACTGTTGAGCGACTACGTCCTCGGTATCTCTTCGGAGTTTTTTCCAGAGCGAATCTTGTCCACTTCACTAAAAAGTAGTAACTGATCGTCCCTTAATCTTGCATAAAGCTGTCGTCATTGGCTTCTTTACATGTTTTCCGGATAGTCCATTAGTCAAACACAAAGTCTCTCTCTCTCACACTCTCTCTCTCCCCTTCCCTCTCTCATTCCCTCGTATGTTTGTCTATGCCGGCTCTCCAACTGTTCTTTGGTCTGCACGACCTCCTTCTGCCTTTGGTTGCTGCTCAATACTTGTTTGGGATACTGTGTTCACCCATTCGACGAACGATGTCATAGTTCATCAACTATGCCACAGTTACACCCCCTATGATATCGACTATTTCTTCTTGATGTCCTCTGTAACTGAATGAGTAATTGTCATAAATTCCTTAGACCGTCCATTTCCGGCTGCTCGTTCAAAAATCCATGTCTGTTGCTCTTAATTTGTTTGTCTGTTCTGTTTCAAAGCCGTATTTCTCGAAACTGCAGGTTGTTACTCAGATTATTCAATTCAAAATCAAAGAGGAATTTGTCACTAAGCATATTCCTTATCCTATTCTTTCAGACAGACTTTTAAAACGAAATCATATGTAATAAGCGAAATGTGGGGGCAGCTCGATTTCGATTTAGTATAGTACTACACACACACACACACACACACACACACACACACACACACACACACACACACACACACACACACACACACACACACACACACACACACATGTATATAATGTATACGTTTATATATCGTACATTAATGTTTACTATGAGAGCTGTAAAATAACTTAAACGACGACAATGATAATCTGTATCCTTCGAATATAAGTAATACACCTATACGGTAAATACAGTATTTGGAGTAGACAATATTTAAAGTGCACACACAGAAGCGGTACCAATTATTTTACTTTTACCGTTGGTAAACAACAATTTGTAATTAACAGCGGGAACAACACAACGTTATCGGGACTGCCTGCATTAATTAAATCAAACGTTTGTGTCGGTTGGGGTGGAGCCGGCAAGACAGACGGGCAGAATCGGTATCAGACTTCGTTAAATATAATAAACACATAATGGCAGGCAGATTGAAACTAGACACAATTAAAACTGTTACTGACCAGTAGTAGCGGATTACTGCGGTGCTCTCATTTGTAACCAGCGCTGATGAAGATAAGCGCATTACACAGGATCAGCGCCGTATAGGATGTCCTTTCGTGCTGTTCTCTCTACCTGTCTTGTTAAGAGTCATGCAGATATTAATGCTAGCTACGGCTGCGTAACACGTTTACACAGCCACACACACACACACACACACATTCGCAGTATTAAATTATGCTTGTATTGTATTCATTTGCCACAAAAAATTCAAATCTCACGCGAGATGCGGAGTAGGCTAAATGATTTATTTACGTGTTATTATATAAAACGATTCGAGCAAAAGATTTGATTATAAAGAATTCAAACAAGTTTTTAATTTTGTTTTGCATACATTTTGTAGAAATCGTCCAGTAAATACTAAAAACCGCATATATTCTGCTAAAAATGAGGGTTGCTTTATTTACTTTCAATTTGCCAGACGACTTTACGGTAAGTCGAAAACTAAACGACAAATACGGACATGGATAGAATTTGCTCAGCACGTACAATGAATCTGTCTCCTTAGTGTGGAAAATGAGTTATTTAAAAAAATATTAAACTCTGTGGTACATACGGTACATACAGTATTTGTGATATAGTGAACTGTTAATCGTCTTTGAGGACGAATCCTAAAAGCAGGAAATCATGTAGATTTCCATAAGCACAATTAATTTTCCGTACGTAAAGGAACTTCACGTAGGTCGGCTCATATTTTCAATAAAGTATCCGTGACCTTAGAATACGTCTTTTAATTAAACATTTTAAAAATTTTAATTTGGTTACGTAATATTTATTTTCGAACATTGATTATTTTTTCATTCTGAGTAAATATACTCCTTAAACGCACAAATTATTCAGACGATCAAAATGGATATTATTTATTCCTTCTAGGATAATTTACACACCCTTTTCTTTGCTAATGTATTAAATCTAAAATAAAGAAATGTGTTAAATTACAATAATTATTTAAATCTGAACAATGAATTACATTCAATATATACTTAAGGAAATGACCATTCTATAAAAAAAATTTTAAATAAATTAAAGTATAAAACTGATATGAAAATCTCACTAAAGTACAGTAGAAAGCCGTTAAATAGAAATATAGAAGGGAGAGGTATTTTGGATAACATGATTGTCCGGATAATTCGTAGATGTTATTCTTAGATATTAACAAGCAGAAAGAAATACAGTGAAAATCACTGTAATTGTAAATTACTAACATGTACAAGATTTTTTTTAAACAGTGTATGTACGATAATAGCAATAATCTAATAATAATTAAAACTGTTGTGTTTTTCTTTGAAATATTCAGTAATTTTCTTCTGGATATTTTCTTCATAACGTTTACGAGCAGCTGTGTTAACGCCATCCCTTAATGAATGATAGGAGATCAATGTCGCCTGCTTCAGTTTTCACATTCAGTGCAACTCCAGCGCGTTAACTCTTCTGCACTAGCGTATTTATAGTATTGTAGATTTTCTATTATGTTCGCTGCTGTTAAGCCGTATTTATTTAGTAAAAACTGTATTTAACACGTGCGAAATATAAAATTAAAAAAATAATCTTATTGTAGATATTTTAGTTTACGTTTAATAATTTGTGAGGAGAAAGCATTTATGTTATAATATTACAGAAATGTTTAGATTTCTTTACAGAATTATTGGATATTATGGTGAGACAGTAAGAAATTTGGGTTGTTAGGTCTACGTAGGCCTACTGCTTTTTCCTGAGTCTGAGTAACAGGGAAAAGGACAAAGGGATATTAGTAGGCCTACAATATTTTTAATCAGCAAGAAAGGTGCACCTGGATTCTGTATGCTCTCTGAGAGCTTTTTGACCCTTGGGTGGTCAGTTTGAATCTCGTAGACACCACTATCCCCTACACACAGCTAATTACGACTATTTATTATTTAAATATATTTGGTTACATATAGAATTAATTGTCAGTGGTTATTATAAATAATATTTAGATCTACTTACGAAAAAATAAGAAAAGATACAATATTACGCTGTTTTCTGAGTAAGAAATTTTGGGGGTTTCGACCACCATGGACTTAGTGGTAGTTGTCCTTTCAAATTGGCTTCTTAACATATTTGTTAAGAAAATGTTTAAACTTTCGAACAAGAACAGACTTAAAACATATCCGATTGGTTGAGATTACCACTTCTGACGGTGTTCTCTAACCCATTAATGTCGCTTTTGTCCACCTTCACGAGGTCCGTCCGACTTATTGGGTTCGCGCGGCAGAAAAGTCATCAGGAGGGGACAGGCTTCCAAGTAGATTTATCTGTCAAGGCCCTTTACCATTGTAAGTGCACTAGTCTGTATTCACCTTAACAACATGACACAGCCCCGCGGAAGTGTTCATTTTCGATAAATTAAAATTTCAATTCACATCCGTTAAAATAATTTAATTAACCCTTCTAATTGTTCTGTTTAATGTTTAGTATGACGTATTGTGAGGTCGTGTCCGGAAAATCCGTAATTTATTTGCTTGCACAAAGAAAGTGTTTTACACGGATGCATGTAGCAGCCTACATTCACAGAGTGTGTCACACGTAGTCGTATAGAATTACATCATAAATGTCCAATGCTTATCGTTCAGTGTACCACAGAATCGGATTACTCTGTGAAAGGAATCACTGTTCACAAGCGTAACATAGGAAGTCGTCTGCACGCTTCCGGACTGCGGACCTGCTCACGTTACCCACCTGGGCCCCACTCGCTACTCTGTATTAAACTCCGTCTGAGTGTGTGAACAGTCCATACTAACGCATCGCGCTCTTTCTTCCTAACATTTTCATTATTAATCATGAGAGTAATTTAATTTACTTTTGTATTAAATAATTAAGTGCATGCGAATGTGGTTAAAAATCCCAGCATGTAAAGAAATATGTTTCAAGTCGTCCAATCATTACTAATAGCAAGTAGGCCTACTTTAATAAGGAGAGAACAAATAGCTATTGGGAAAAAAGGAAACTTTAGAATACTAGGAAATTTTAGCATACAGATAATAATTAAACTTGTAATAATGCCATTAATAACAAGATACATTTTTTTGAACATTAATTTCTTTCGCTAGAAATAAAGCAATGAATCACGATTTTTCACAAACCGAGTTATTCGTGCAGACCTATTCTTATTATATGCTTGTCGGTATACAATTTGGAGTGACAATGACGTAAATGCAATCCCTTTTTGGTAAAATATCAATATTTAAGAAATACTGTTCACTAGTCGTCATGGACTCATGACTTTTCCATAAATTATCGTAAAGTCTTCAAGACATATGCTGACGAAACACCTTTAGAATACGTCAAATTGACAGTAGAATCGTTTGAGAATACAACAAACTGCTCATTGTTTATGAGCAAGAGAATAATAACATTATTGAAGGCTTGTAAGGGGCCTACACTTAGAGTTGTAAGCCTTCCAATATCAAAATACTGCTCTACCAGTGGAATCAAAGGAAGGCCAACGTTTCAGTGTCACAAAATTACATGTTTCACTACAATGAAAACAAACCTGTGTTGTAGTTACACGTAACTTTATTGATGATTTAGGAAGAAAAAATTTTAACTTCTTAAACCCTCTTGTTCCTAAAAAAATACATAAGAGTGCATATGAGATGTGGTTAAAGAAAATTACATCCCAGAAGATCACAAACGATTTTCTGAAATATATTTATTGGCCAACGGCTAACAACAACAAAAATAACCATTAATAAAATTAGGCCTAATCACCTTCAAAATTAATCGTGTATTTTTACTATATATTATATTATTTATATTTTACTAACTAGAAATTGTATTTTTGTAATAAATGTTGATATTATTTTTTCAGCAAAAATTATTATCTTTCTTTACAACATTAAACTTTTCTAAGTTTTGTGAAAAGATTAGAAAGTCCACAAATTAGAAAAAAAGTTAATTGAAAACAGGAACTGTAGGAACTGTAATTAACATTATTGTATAGCCTATTGTATATTTTGTTAAGAAAAAGTAATAGTGCTGGTTGTCCTACTACTTATCAGTAAAACAGTTTGTATTTTTCCAAAAATTTACCGTAAAGCTCGTGACCTTTTTATAACAACTGATTCAGCTGAAGAACAGAAAATTGCACGTAGAGAGTTTAAACGTTTTAGCAGTTTAAATTTAGAGGAATTATTAAGCGCTGTTTATTGACAATTCATTGATAGCGAACTTTTTCCTTTTGTTTTAACAACTTCAATAAAACAAATTTTTATTAGGCCACGCTTTTTAAAATATAGGCCTATTGAAGAAGTTTCAGGTCTGCCATAGGTTCTCATTTTGTTGTTGATTAACCTGTTCGTTGTTAAACTTTTACATTTTTGTTTTAATAATTTTGTAAAAACGATCATTCATTAAGGCAAATTCATTTTTAAAGGTAGAGACTACTTGCAAAGCAGCGACATTCCGTCATTGTGCTAATGCTGGTTGTTCTTGGAAGTCTACAAACGTCATTCGTTTCACATTGGAAGACCATACGTTATTAAATGGGATACACGGTATCAGAGACTAAAGTGACAGGCACACAGGTCTATGCAAGAAGAGTGATCGATTGTTTATTATTGATTTTACAGTAACAAGTAGAAAATATCAAATTACAATTTATACCTATCTTTATGAACAGAATATTTTGTAGTGAATACATTGGTAAAACTTATCCTTGTAGGTAATAACTAAAATTACTTCAATACACACACAGGCCCGCGTACTTTAACAATAAATTCATTTCATTTCAATAAGTGCTATATCCTTTTTCTTAAACATAGGTTAAATGGCATTTGATTTTGAATTGTTTTTTAAAAGTATCCAAAGCCTGGACGTAGGAGTTAACATCAACAGTGAGAGACTTCCAATGCGGTTCTGATGACGTAGTTCTAATAGCCGAAATAGAAGAAGATCGTATGCAGTGCTAGTAGAATTAGGAAAAGAATTAGAAAAATAAAGCTGAAATTAAATTTGAATAACTCAAGGCTAATGAGTTTACAGTATACGCAACCAATAATAAATGTGAGGCAAATAAAAAATGTTAAATAATATACGCTATATGCCTACTAGATCAATAGTCATAATAGATACAGTAAGAAAACAAAATAAGGACATAGCAATTGAAAGAATAGGCGATTGGGGTGATCTGCGTTCAGAAAACTTGCAAAAAAATAAAAGTAAAAAGATTCCTCACCACTTTAGAATGGAAATATTTATCAGTGCATAATGCCCGTCATAACATATATGACCCTTACAGAATAAACAATACAAAAATTGAAAACAACGCAGAGAGTGATGGGAAAGGTGAATCCTTAAAGGGCAGCAAAAGGAATGATGGCTTACACACCTTTTAAAGGTTAGCGACGTAGACAGTATAATCCATTTAAAGTAGGATTGTGCTGGTCGTGTTGCCAGAATCCAAGTGTGTTGTGAAGTAACACAATCGTCAGTTTGAGACCATGAGTTTGTTAAAAGGACGAGGAAGGCCGATATTAGAAGATTGGGGGATTTTAAATGGATGGGAGCTGAACGGGCTAGAGGAAACTGGTGAAGCTTGGGCGCACTGGGGCTTATAAGAGAAAGAGGTCTCAAATTTTCGCCATACCTGCATGAAGAATTAAGCAGAATTTATATCAACGTTTTGCGCACTAGAACACACGATTATATCTCATAATCTGTAAGATTTTTTTAATATAATTGCAAAATTTTAAAATGAATTAAATGCTAATTAAAGGTGTATTCATATAAGTGTTTACATGTGTACGACCATGTTAGACGCCTTTTCCATGATAGAATTGAGAATCGGAACGGAACCTGACGGTTGACAGCAGAAGTGAATGGAAAAGAAGTTTATAGGCCTACTACACGGTATCTGTCCGAAAGTATACACACAGGCAAATGTGGATCTGTTACAAATACTTCCCAGTATATAATAAATTTGAGGGCTAGAGTCAGAGTGGCAGTGATCAGCTCACTTCTCTTCAAAGGTGCAAATCGTAGATTCGAATCCGTCGTTTGTACGATGTTCAGTCAGACTGACCTCGGGGCAGGTGAGTGTTTTGTTTGGCCTACAATGATCTCTACTCTGTAGAAGATATAAAAGGAATAGCTTTAACTTAACTTACTTATAACACATTGTAATAGTTTAAATGAGATTGTCTTTACTTAAAGATTTCGATTTTGCACAGTGAAAGGTTACACTAAAACCAATACATTAGTATGGGGAGCGAGAAATAGTTTGAGTTCATCTCTGAGAACCTGCTTGCCTTACGATCAAACAAATTTCTAACGAACTGGACGAATCGTCCTTAATCACACAAGGCTAGTGTAAACAAAACGATATTCCATATGGCGTGATGTGAATGTCTGGTGTCATATGGTCAAAAGTATTATCGCGCCGGTGTGTCTAGAGATGTAGAGATTTTGTTAAAGATAATTTACTATTGATTCTAAACACCAATGTAAGGGTGGGGTGTCCCTGCAATGTAAATATAGTTGTCCTTCATTTTCTGCGAGAGTGTACCTCTTTCATAGCATAGTACTACAATGCTGCGTAACGAAGCAGGGAGCTGCCTAAGCTCACTATTTTGAACGAAGTACATTTTTTATTACATAATTTTCATTAAAATTCTCTTTAATTTGATATCGCACATGAATGTTTGCGATTTTATCAAACTCTTCACCCACTTTTTGGGCTCTGACATCCAAAAAATTTGAGATTTTCAAAAATAGACACTAAGATTGAGACTGTAGTTACAATTCGCTTTAATTTGATACTCCGACATGGGCTTTTGCGGGTTTTTTCCCTTTTGACCCCTCACATTTTTGCCTTCCGCCTCCCTATTTTTGAGGGAATCAATCTTCAAAACAATAGGGTTCCGTAGGGTAAAAGTATGGACGCGCCTGCCAAGTTTTATGAAAATGGGTTGGTACGTTCAAACGTTATCGTGAGACGTATACCAAAAGACAGACCGACAGAAATGCCAAATGTTCGAGTTAAAACTGAGAACTAGCGCCGCTCGTTAAATTATCTCTGTGCGTGTATGTTTGCACGAGCTTCAATCACATTTTCAATTTTTTCCTTAGGGAATAAAAAAATTGTTAATTACCACATTTCTGATTTCAGGCAGTATTAAGCTCTTGGTTATTACTATTTGCTAGTAGCCATTCTATAGGCTACATGTAGGCCTAACCAGTAGTTAGAATTAGATACATGTAATTCAGAAAAAGTTAATTGTATGTGAAATTTCTTGAACATAAAAGTAGCTTGATAATCAACTGTCTTTTTGAATAGTTCAGTCTTACAATAACCAGAATTATTTGTTTCCATAAAATTGTATATAGACGTAAAATTATTGGATATAAAATTGTATACAACGTTAGTTATGTATTATACCGGAACTATAAGAAAAGAACCGCTCTCTGATAATCACGTCTTTCCGGAACTGACAAATTTAATCATAAAGATCCATCACAATGAAGATGAAGAGGTTGGGGAGCTTCCATAACACAGCATACAAGGATCGTACTAATCAGTAGTATAACAGACCCAAAAAGTATTGTTATAGCAGATGTTACCATAGGCAGTCATTACAACAGGTTTAATAGACCTATGGTATGAAAAAATTTAATTTTGTGGTTAAACCATATATCTCTACATTAGTAGACAAGCGCTGTGCTTGAACTGGCTAATTTGACTTTCAAGTCAATAATGCCAGATTATGTATCTAAAAAGGAAGTAATTACTACTTAAGTTAAATTCATCAATTCATTATTTATTTAGTCAATAATTAATAACAGTGGATGGCCCCGCACTTTCACTTACTAACCGAGTTAAGTTACAACGTAACTAATCTGTCATTTAGAAACGTTGCTATTCTAAATTTCGATGACATTTCAATTCCGCAACTTTTCATTTGAGCGAGTAACCTCTTTCTTCCAATATTTTTGTTACGTTAGGTTAAGTTAGATTAGGTTAAGTTAGGTTAGGTCAGATCAGGTTAGGTTAGGTTAGGTTAGGAATAAATAGAATTATAACAGTAATTTTGTATTATTATAATAATAACAAGAAAATGCAATTGGTTGTAATTGACCGGATTCAAATTTCTACCTCGGTCGCAACTGACCGGGTTTTATACGGTTGGGTCGCAACTGACCGTGGTACGTAAAGATTTCTCAAAATTTCTCTGTTTTTAGTATACTGCACGCAGTGGCGTAACTAGGAGCCGCTCCTGTGGAGGGGGGGTTTAAGTTTGAACTCCCTATTTTTGTCAGGGCAGGATTATGCCCATATAATTTTATAAATACATTTTATAGATTCTTTGCGTCTCAAAATTGTTGAGTACACCGACGTGAAGTATATTGCAAATACATACGTTTTTAGGCCTACCAAATATTTACGTGATTGACATTATTAAGAAAACTTTAGCATTATTTTAATAATTTACAAATATTGTAATTCCTTTTATGTTTACAATTATTTATAATAATTATTTTAATACACTTAGGCATACCTTAATTGATTTTTAAAAAGTTCGTAAATTTCGATGAAATTTATTAACTGACTGTATGATGAGTGTTCCGTGTGTCTATTCCATGTGACAAGTGAGTCTTATGTACTGAATGTGTTGTGTGTGTGTGTGTGTGTGTGTGTGTGTGTGTGTGTGTGTGTGTGTGTGTGTGTGTGTGTGTGTGTGTGTGTGTGTGTGCTGTCTGCTTAACCAAATAATGTGACTTGTAAACAAAATGTTTACAAAAGTTTGTAATTTTTACAAGATCCAAAACTTTAATGATCATATTGGTAATGTAAAAATTTATTTGTATGTCACAATAAAAAAATTCTTCAGGAAAGTTTTTCGTATATTTTGAAAACGTTATTATAAGTGGAAAGAGACGCAGTCATGCGATAAAAGTGGTGTACATAGTGAATATTCCTTCAATAATATTCCTTCAATTAATACAGTTTTGGTCAAAATAAAAACAAAACTATACAAGCTACTCTCTGTTGAATTTGTGCGAAAACTTTATAAAGGAAAAGGAAAATATTCACAATATTCGTTTCGTTAAAAGTTTTGTGTTACAAGTAAATTAAGTTACATACAACTTCCTCAGCCTATTGGCGCTTTTGCTGACAAATATCTAATCATAAATTACATTCTGAGAAAAATTTACATATGCGGAAATAGAAACTGAACTATAAAAACTCTGTACACATTAAATGCATTTATATAAATCTATCTTTTATATACGTCGTAATTATTTTTCTCTTCGTCCAGTTTTAACATTGAAAATGTTTATAAGGACGTGTCGCACATTTGCGGCCGATAGCTGGTGCGTGATCAAAAATGGGAACCGGTGAGTTTCCATAGAAACTACTTCTTTGTTGTCAATAACGTAGTACACATATAAAACGTCGCTTATGAATGCGACTACATTTAACTGTACATTGGTAAATGAAGAATGAATTCATTGATTGGTGAATGAAGAATTAATTCATTGATTGGTGAATGAACATAAATATATATATTTTTTAGATTTATTGAAGCATTTTCAATGCCCTTCTCTGTGCATTGCATTTGTGTAATGCCTGTAAATTTTTGTAAACGTTATAAAAAAAACCTTAGGCCCTACGTTGTCGCGCCAAATATAAAAAAACTTTACTGCACCACATTTGTGCGCCAATTCTAAAAGAAACTTTTTCTGCAATGGATGCCGAATGCTAATAATAATACGTGCCAATTATAATAAACTCTAATTGGTCGTTAATGAAATTTACTTACTTTTGGTTAATCTTAATTAAGTCGATTAATTTGCAATTAACATAGTCATCTAGATTCTAACTACTGCCTGGATTTCTGTTGGGCGCCAGAGGTACGGTAATTATTAATCTCAGGGGTTATCGTTAAATAATAACTCTTTGTTCAGATGCTAAATGACACAACGTTATATTTATCAACTTATGTACATTAGATAATATCAACACATAACATCATGATTACTATCAATTGTGCAAATTGAATGATTTATCAATAGATACAAAATCTTATCAATCTTCAATAGAGATTATTTAACACATTTAAATAATTTATCTGAGATTATTTAACACATTTAAATCATTTATAACATTATGCTAACTTCTTGATGTCTTGAATCTCCCTTTCTCTATTCATACTTTACTTTGATCAAAGACATGACTTAATACCTAACAAATTACATATATTTAATTTTCATTCAATTCTATATCATCATGACTTATTACCTAACAAATTACATATATTTAATTCTCATCCAATTCTATGTCATAGAATATAAATGCACAATTTAGTATCTGAACGTTATCATGGGTTCTTTGAGAATGAAACGGGTTGAACTTACGGTAGACAGTTATTACTACATCAAGATTATGTGATTTAGACAATATACTTTGATAGAGTTACTTGTAAATGGGAATCCATTCCATTCCGCTGCTTGACTCCTTCCACTTTACACACAACATATCACTTTCACTTTCTATTGCTCTGCTTTTAATTTGCACACGATCTCGATGACTACTTAGCGTCACGCACTTAGCGATTCAGATTTACTTATTCTTTCGCGCACATTATAAAGAAATACTTCTTCGCATCTCTGCCCGCGCACCAATTCAATCATACTCACTAGTTCTTCACCTTTACATCACCGAGTTCTTATATTTCACTTGCTTGCTTTATTTCATTGCTAATTACGTAAATATTATGATAGTCCGTAATTCTGACTAACAAATACTATGATTGACTGACCGCCATCATTACCGGACTTCGTACTTCTTCTCTTTGACTTAAACGTTTTACTCACTTTTTTACTAACTGACTGGCCACTTACTGACTTTCACTGCTCTCTTACTGACTTTGAACCCTGTTCTTCCGCGAGAGTCACATTTATAGCCTCTTCAAAACTTCCCTTTCTGCTGTCACTCTTCCAATAACCCCCATTGGCCACATTTTGAAAGTGTCGCCGGTAAATTTGAAAATATCCAGTCATCACTTGCAAAATTCTCGCGCGCAACGATGACGCTATTCCTTATTGGCTACAGATTTGCGGCTCTGAGTTTTTCCCGCACAGCCGTTAACTCGTAAAAAGATAAATCTGCTTTCTAAAGCACACACCTCGTTTCGGTATGTCAGCTATTGTATTTTTGAAGGCCGATACACCCTCTTTCTAACAGTATCTCCCGTTTTTTGCCGGTTTGTGCAAACAAAGCATTTTATATTTTTATGACATAGAAAGTTTGGATGTACAATACACTTCTAAGCTGCCAGGCGACAGTGTGTCGGCGCTCACGCTTTAGCCACCCGCTTACATAACTAGTACACTGTACAAAATCTCTGATACCTTCTTACTAGTAATATTGCAATCTTATATTAACTTTAATAATTTATTGTGCCGTAATACAGATATTTACACTTTATTAATTAACTATTCGTAACTCCTTGAGTTACGTTACAACGTTATTCTTGCCCCTTAGTAATATAAGTTAAATTCTTGTTTGTTGTTAATTTACATTGACGAATGATCTGAAATTCTCCTCCTGAAGAGCTCCTCAAACTCTTCATATTGTGCATTTGGCTTCACATCTTTATGTTTTCTGTTTCTCTTCCAAACGTAAATATTTATTTATTCTCGGAGTTACAATTGAAAATTTGTTTCTTATTACAAACATAAACTCTCCTTATTTTAGTCGTATCATATATACTCTTAATTCGTAGAATACATTGGCGCCCTGCCTACTGAAAAGGCGGTTCCTTATATCAAATAATATATATTTAAATCATCAAATTTGATATAATATATAAGAATATATAAGGATTAAAAAGGATTTATGTAAACTCAAATTACCCATAACGGCTCAAGGCTGAAGGCCGCCGCTAGACCTACACTGGACGCAGAAGTCTTCCGATCCGATCAGGCACGGTTGTCTGGCCAGATTTCTCCCGGCAAGTGTGCTTACATTGATGGCGGACGTTTCCCGGCAGTTTGCTGCCACCACTTGTCAGTGATTCAACGAAGTTCTCTTTCGTACGTCAAAATTTCATGTGTCATGTGTTTTACGTCTCCGCGGATTTTGAGACAATAACAACTCAATATTATTATTATCATATAGCGCTAAATACACAACAGATAATTAAAATTCAAGCTTAAAATTTTAATAATATGAAAAATTAACGTAAAATTCCTTTATTTTTTCCTTTTGATGTAAACAATTTTGAATTTTTATTCCCATTGAATTTTTTTATTTTTCATTTCGTTAAAAGATGTAGGCTACCTTATTTTTCGGACTATAAGACATACTTTTTTCTTTAAGAAATAGTGCTTAAAATATAGCTGCCTCTTGTGGTCCAATGGTCTGTCAACTCATACCGATGAGATATCCTTTTCTGTTACAAAGCGTAACAATGTAGGCCAGTATCTGAACGATCTTAAGTGCAAAGAATATGCATACACCATATTCATAAGAATATTCATGTTCTTAATGTCCCGTCAGAGATGCCATTTGTCATTCTTGGTGACGATGCCTACCCTCTTAAAACATACCTCATGAAACCTTTTTCCAGAAAGGGATTGTCACACGAAGAAAGAGTGTACAACTACCGCCTTTCTCGGGCTAGAAGATGCGTAGAATGCGCTTTCGGTATTATGACTGCTAAGTGGCGCTTACTGGGCAAGGCGATAGAAACAGAATTAGAGAAAGCAGAAAAAATTGTCAAGTGTATTATTTGTTTACTACACAACTTGATTATTGATATGGAAGGCTCTTACAACCCTGCAAACTTACAAGAAGCTTTGGAATTTTATAAACAACAACAAGCCGCATCTCTCGTGCCTACTAAACAGTTCAATAGATCTACAAAAGAAGCTCAAAATATTCGAAATGCCTTCAAATCCTACTTCAATGGACCTGGTGCAGTGCCATGGCAGAACACGCATGTTTAAAATAAGTCACAGAACTATTATTTTAAGTACTAACTCTGGCACTTTTCTAGTAGTTATTCGCTAGTTCTGTTCTGTTTTTAAATCACTAATTTTTGGAATTGACGTAACCGACCTATTTTCATCTTTCTATGAACAAAAAGGCATCTTTTGCGTTGAAATTATTGATTAATGTCAATAAAAATTAAATTGATAATGTAATGTATCCAGCAATGTAGTTTTGGTATAGTTTAATGAAAGTCTTAATCAACATAATACATAATATTAACAATATATAATTAATAATATTACTATTGTTTCTAGAAAATACTATATGTGCAAATACTAGAATCAACATGATCACATAGATTCACAAATTTTCAACCTAAAACTCAAAATCTTTACAAAACAATTGTCCCTTAACTTTTAGAAAAGTGCCTTAATTTTTATATTTAAAGTTTAAACTTTTAGATCTGTAACTTGTTGTTTAATTTTTGTCACAGATCAGTAGGAAGACTGGAAGATACAATATTTTAATAATTTGTATACAATATCTTACAATATCAGATATAACTGTCACAAATGCTGTATTCCAATGTTACACTGGTTATTTTTTTGGTATAGGCCTACCTTTTTCAAAATAATATGTTTTAAAATTTAATGTAAAAATATAGAACGTATTTTAAATATTTTCAATAAACAAACATAAAGAAACAAACAAACTTACCAGTTATGTGTAATTTATTTCCAATGTCTTCCCACAGGACAGGCTTCAATTCTCTGTTATGGTAAGCCTTTGTTCGTTGATCCCAGAGACGTGGTTCATCACGAACAAGTTCAATTAGAAAGTCTCTGTTGACGATTGCACATTTGCTGGTATTTCCAAATGACATTTTTAGTTTACTCAGCGAGGCACGGAACGTGACGGAACAGGCTGCCGGATTGGAAACAAACCATGTTGTTCTGACCCGGCGGCGGGCCGGCATCGGACGTCATGGGGAGTTGCCGGAACGGACCGACGTGCCCAGTGTAGGCACATTCTAAGAAACAAAGCAGTTTGTTTTATTGAAAGCACGCTCTGTCAACCGTGCCTTATCGGACATTGACGGTTCTGTGTCCAATGTAGGTGCAGGATATTTTCCACCTAAGAACACCAACGTTCCAAAACCGAAGACGACCACTGGTTCAGATTGGTGCAAGTCAGGGAAGTAATTTATACCACACACACATCGAATCCATTACGTTCAAAAATGGAATAAGATATAGGCCTACACGATGTATTATTTAATATACATATAGGCTAATAATGTAAGGTTAAATTTTTTTTTATATATTATAATAAGCATATATATTTATTTAATTCTATCTCAATCTTGTTCTCACTTTTGTGTTCGAGTATATAGTTTGAAACTACAATTATCAGTCTTTCTAAAAGAAGAAAAACAGCCGTCTTTAAATAATAATCTAGAGACTGTGATTTAAGGTAAAGTGAATGTCCTACAACAGTAGTTATGAAAAATAATAGGCTATACAGACTATTTACACTACTAAATCAATATATGGAGGCAAATAATTAACCATCATTACATGGTTTTACAATTAAGAATGGACTACAATTACCCCCCAAAAGTTTTCTTAGAACTAACAAAAAATTTTACGACGTAATATCTCTTATATATGCGGTTATTTAGAAATCGCTAATGATGAAGTAAAAAACTTCTGCTTTAAGTTTAAATCGTAATTATTTTTTAAATGTGTAAGACTAAGCCAAAAAAATCTGTGGAGTACGTGCGCGCCTGTACGTGTGTGGCGTGTGACGTAGTGTAAACTTGTAGCCTATATAATTTTCAGTTATTTCGTTTGTCGTAAACAGTTTCCGAAAATTGATTCCGCTATCAAGAAATTTGGGCCTTAGGTACGATGTAAGGATTTGCTACGTACTTAATTGGCGGACGATCTGCACATTATTATTAGGTGATTTTACGATACATTACGATTATTAACGGACGATCTTCACATTATCTTGGTGACTTTACGTGAAAAATAACTTTCTAATTTATATTAATGTAGGGCTAATATAAACTTCAGTTTCTTGGGGTGGAGTGGAACATGGTGCATAACACTAAACACTAATTACATTTACAAGTTTAGTTGCAATAAAAGTAAGTGTATGATTCTTCACTTTATTGGCAGTTAATATTTTGTCTACTGGATAATGCTTCTATTTTCAAAACAGGGGTCTCGCTATCGAAACCTTACACATGTAATACACGACTTATTGCCTAACCCCACTTACGTACAGTCTGCATTTCATAGTACACCACCAATAGAAAGCCACATATGTACTGAACCGAACAATGTACTAATTACTAATGAGACTCGTATGACTATAATATACGCGTGTATTCTGAAGATGACAGTTTGAAACTGTTGACACAGTGTAAATATATAAAAAATATATAAATATATTCTTGTAAAAAACAACAAGTATAATTTATTTATTACTAAATAAACTATAAAAAGTTAATAATAAGATGTCATGTATTATTTTCCTAAAAATTACATATTTCAAAACAGAACAAACAAAAAACAATACCAGTAAGGGAAGCAGGGGAGGTTTGACCCACTGCTATTACTGCTTTGCTTGAGTAGATATGTTAGATTTCTGTAGTTCAACTTTTCGCCGCTACGTTGATGCGTTAGCTTTGTGTTCAGTTTGTTCACAGCGTGCTTGGTGTGAATGTTATAACGAATTATTTGTTTTGAGCGAGTTGACTGTTATTTTTGGGAATACTTCATAAGCTTTCTGGTGAGTTACAAACAAATATTTTTATTCTATTTCTTGTTGTAATATACCACAGTGTTTAACTTACAGTTTCATATAACGTTAGAGAATATCGTGTTATTCCTTTTTAAAGTATAACCTCGAACATGTGATAGGTACATGAGGGAGGTTTGACCCACTTCTCGTAGGGAGGTTTGACCTATCAGATTCATTTTTGTTATCTTTATAAAAATGAATATGACTTGATTTTATGATGATTACCATTATAAATTAAGTTATATAATAAAGAGGCAAAAGAACTGATGGTTTTTCTTTCTTTTCAGAAAATGCCATTCTATTATAAAGGTGGGAAAAGGCAAAAGGTGCCTCCTGATAGGATGCGAAACGCTGTCAAGCGAGTACTAGAAGATGAGTGTAGCACAAGATCCGTTGTAAAAGAATTTAATGTCGATCGTAAAACACTTGGAAGATACGTTGAAAAAAATTAAAGATGTGAAATCAACTTATTTCCAAGCTAATCACGTTTCAAACCAAATTTTTTCTAATCAGCAGGAGGAAGACCTGGTAATGTATTTTATTCAAGCCTGTAAATTGAACTATGGAATGACGTCATTGCAGACTCGTAAGTTTGTTTACGATTATGCTAATGCTTTTGCAGCAGCTGGCATTGCAGTACGCATACCTGAAAATTGGCATAACACAAAAGCTGCAAGTTATGACTGGTTGAGGGGCTTTCTGCATAGAAATAACAATTTATCGTTAAGAATTCCTCAATCAACAAGCATAGGGAGGCCAGTTGCTTTCAATCGTACGACAGTAGAAGAGTTCTTCTGTAATTTGCGGGAAGTTTATTCTCGTAGGCATTATGAGCCTCAAGATGTGTACAACGTAGATGAAACAGGTGTTCTGACTGTACAACGTCATGGGAAAATCATTGCACCTCGTGGAGAGAAACAAGTTTCTAAACTAACTTCTGAAGAAAGAGGCACCCTCGTCACAATGTGTGCAACAATTAATGCTCTCGGAACATCATTACCACCCTTTTTTATATTTCCTCGAAAAAGGCTATCGGAGAGGATGAAAGGTGGTCCTCCAGGCTCTCAGTATGCCGTTCACGAAAGTGGTTGGATGACTGGTGTTAACTTTGAAGCATACATGAAATTCTTCATCAACTTTACAAAATGTTCAACTGACAAACCTGTAGTCGTGATATTAGACAATCATGAGTCTCACATCTATCCACCGTTTACAGTTGTGTAAAGATAATGGTATCACTTTTGTCACTTTACCTCCCCACACGAGCCACAAGCTCCAGCCGCTAGATATAGCAGTGTTTGGACCTTTCAAAACATTTTATAATCAAGCAGCTGATGACTTCATGAGCACCAGAGGTGGAGAAAGGATAAACATATATGACATACCAAATTTAGTGGCTGTAGCTTTTCCTCGAGCCTTCAATCCAATAAACATTCAAAAAGGTTTTCAATGCACGGGAATTTGGCTACTTGACAGCAATATTTTTACAGATGAAGATTTCCTTTCTTCTCAGGTTACATACCTACCAGAACCTGAGAATCAAGAAAGCTTAAAAGATGCGTCTCCTGTGGAACCTCTTTCCATACCATCTACTTCAACAGCTCCATCACCATTTGTTCAATCTACAAAAAATGCTGAAACTAGCAAGGGCTCTCAAACAACAATGGATCTACAATCTACTTCAACAGGTTCGCCGCCAGTCATTCGACCTTCCACTTCAGTTCGATCTCCATTACACGTTCGTCCTTTTCCAAAATCTTCAAAAAAAGTTGGCTCAACTAAGCGGAAGGGAACTAAGAGCAGAATGTTGACAGATACACCAATCAAAGAATCCATAGAGACAAATTATGCTGATCGTCATTCTAACAAAATCAGCTCTCGAATCAGTAAAAGGAAAATTTCTCCTGGATTGAAGCAGTCAGTGAAACGAGCTATGTTATTTAATTCTGAGGATGAAGACAACTGCAGGTCCTTGCAGAAATCCCCCAGAAATGAGTCGATGAAAAAAACATCTTCAACGGAGTCATGGTATTGTATTGTTTGCAGGGAAGACCGTGTGGCTGATATGAGGCCGTGCTTTCTGTGTCAAACATACGTTCATGAAGAATGTGTGGGATTAACTGTGAATGATAAAGAAAAATATGTGTGTTGGAACTGTAAAACTAATTAATGTAGCTTTGTTTGTTAGACTTTAACCCCTCTTGCAAATTGTTAGACTTTATAAAAAACTTCCAATTTTTTTTTTTTTTTTCTGAAAGAGGGGCCACTAGTTATTTAAAACTAGGCAGAGGGCCTAGAGAAGCCAAAAATGCGCTGGGTCCAGTGGGACGGGACTTGCAATTAAACTCGGTGGTTAAACAACAATAACAATTTTTTATTAGAAATTTCAAATCTTGACATTCATGCATATTAGTTGTAAAATTGATAACTCTTCTTTAATACAAAATATAACTTTCAAATCTCAACAAGCCCATATTAATATTAAATATACAACCTTAAAATTTTTGAATTCAATCTCGATACAAAATGTAATTTTTGTTTAATTTCCATAATGAAATTTTAAGATGAAATTACAACTTTAATTTCTTGTTCAATGCTAATACAAAGCGTAAGGTTTAGATCTCGATAAGTCAATTCACAATGTAAAATATAAACTTCGAATTGTAATACATTTTCCCAAATTTGCAAAAAAAAAATTAACATCATAAGTGAGTATCCACCTCACCATTCTGAAAGCTTCATTTTATCTTAAATGTGGATAATTGCATAGTTGCATGAATACTCCTGACCTTGTAATTATAAATAATCATATATTTTCATAACACTTAATCATGTACATAGAGCGAACAGCATATGTAATTACATACATTATCCTTAAAAAATACTCGACATTAAAACATCTAATCACACATAAAAATACATAAACTCAAAACACATATCACAGCTACAGCACAGCATAACACCAAACAGCTTGTTAATTCCGACAGGCAGCCTGTACCTTCCCCTCGTACCCATACCTGAATGGGAGACCTCAGGACTGGTCATCCTGTACCAGCACTCAATTAACCGTTTAAATGGCCCACCCAGCCTTATCTAACCTTCAAGTAAAAAAAAAAAAAAAACCCCATTAACTCACAAGACCGAGTAAAAGGAAATTAACGTAGGAGAAAATAAGTAACAGAATGTAAAACAAACTGAATAAAGGTGATGATTGGAAATTACAAAATTTATATTGGCATAGTCGCCCCGCACCATCAGTAAATTACAATCTAAAAATTCAAAATAGTCCCCCTTATAGAAGCATACCTTCACGTAGTTAACATAGCTGTATATTTTTTATAAATAGTAAGTTTTTATAGAGAAAAATATTCAAACGTTTACAGAACTCCCAAGTGGACATGACCAACAGCAAATTAAGTGTAAAAAAAATAAAATAAACTGAAGCTAAAATTATAACATTACAAATCTAGTATGAAGTAGTAAAAATTCTCTTATAAGGTATACATAAAAGCTTAACACATTCTGAAATAACAATGGGAGTGATAAAGTTTCTAAATCGTGTTACATGTTGCATACTTCCATAAAATTACGAAATACCTTTACTTAAAGGAGCAGATATATAGATATACATATATGTATATATATACTGGTATATGACTTTACAAACCTGAATTGACCCGACCGAGTAGACGCGTACGGCCTGATCGAACAATTAAGAACACGTCCAGTACCTGCATAAAACTGCCCCTGCCGCAAGTACCTGAATAAGTTTAAAAAAAAAACAAAATCCCTTAAGACTACCCGCCCCCTATTAAAGGAACATTTATTAGTGTAGAATAAAGAGAACCAGACCCCGATACATGAAAGAATTCAGATTGGTCACAACTTTTACAACATCAAATTTTACTACCAAAAATATTAAAAAAATTACTTGAAAGCCGGGCACGGCCCCTCGGCCAGGCCTACATAAGATTGGGACGTAATTACATCAAGAAATTTTTCCAATAAAGTTCATCACCCCGCCCAATTATGTCTAGTTAGACGCGGCACCATAACGTAGAACTTGTTAACGGCAAGAATGTCCCACACAGGAGGTTTGCTGAAGTTGCCAAATATGTATAAAAAGATTAAATTTCACCTTGTATTGTCCTAGTATGTCTCATGGGAGAATTTTCGGCATGATGTGCAGACGCTCTTCCAGCCGCAACCCGCATCGAGTCTGATTGTTGTTGCTTGTCGCCGGTGAACTGCCAACTGCTGGAATGGGTAGATCTCCGGCGGTGCGGAAACCCGGGGATCACAGTAAACTCTACTCAATCATAGTAGATAGTCTTGTAGAATTAAGCAACTAGGTCGGCCAGCAAGAACGTCTGCACCGGTACGTAACGGCAGTCCAGTCGAGACTGACCTTGCAACAAATTACATGTCGGAAACCTCAACTCCGCTCCCCCACCACTAGACAGCGACAGTGAGCAGGGCCGTTCAAAACACGGAATTTACCATATCGCCCGCATACGCGCAATTACAAAAATAACTATTTCGGGAGTTAGACCCTTTTATTTTTTTTGTATTCACGTTTATGGCACGCCGGGATTTTACCAAAACACGGCACAGCTTGTCATAAAATTAATTGAGATGATTGTATTTTCCATTTTTATTTATAAGAATGTTTTCTTGGATTTAGTAAATTTCTAAAACTTTTGTTCTATTTCCTTATTAAAAAATAATACTTTACTTGATTTGTGAAAACTTGTTATAATGAATGATTAAAATGAATTTTCCTTGAAAAATTTGCATTTCATTTCAATTCAGAATTATTGGGTCAAACCACCCTCAACATGGGTCAAACCTGCCACATGTGGGCAGTTTGACCCACAATATATTACTTTTTATTTTATAAATTTTTTTTATAAGCTTGATTTCTTTTTTTTCATGTATTTTTTATATTATTGAAACTCTTATTTATCATAATGAGCAATGAAAAGCTACTAAAGTGAGTTACATTTCATTTTATTGTGAAAATTAGAAAAATGGGTCAAACCTCCCCTCTTTTCCTTAGGCCTACCTATAGGCCTACATTGCTGTATCGTGAAATTATTTGCATTTTATAATATGATAATTTACGGTATTACTTTAGAGTCTTTTACTTTCTCTTATCTTCTAAAGTTTCCTCTTAACAAGTCGATTTTTTTTTAACAAAATTAACATCAGTCACGAACTGTAGTTCTTGCTAATTCTAGAAAACTCTTTGTAGGCAGCCTCCTTCATACTTTTATTAGAATAGTCTTTAATTTTTTTGTTCGCCATAAACAATGGTGGCTAATATAGGCCATATGGTTCAATAAATGTGAGAAGAAACTGAACAGACAGAAAACATGCTGTGTCATTCATGATAACAGTAAACGGTCCACACAGATCACAGTTTATGACTAAAGTGCACATAACCTAAAATCGCTTTACTCTGGCACGTGGCGCGTGACTGAGCCCACACACCAGCACGGTGACACGACGTACATTGCACGCAGTGTTAAAAAATCAACTTCGTCTTGATCGTCGTCGTGCACGCTGTACAAAGCACGTTAGTACTCACACCACACACTGGTACTTTTCTATCGTGCATTGCTGGCGTGTAGGTGTGTGGACACCTGTGAGAGACGCCATTCGCCGCTCACGCTTTTACAAATTTTTAAACCTGACAGAAACCAAAAAAAGTATTAAATTTGTAAAAAATGAGGCACTCTTGATTTTTCTTCTTCAGCGGCGCGACAACCCATCACTACGAGTCAAGGCCTCCTTTAACAGTTTCCGTCAGTTGTCCCGGTCAAGTGCAGCTGCTCTCCAGTTCCGAGTCCCAAGGATATGGCGCGCATCATAATTCACACCGTCTTCCCGACGTAGTTTGGGTCTACCAACTCTCCTGGTGCCATAGATCTGTTCTGTGAGTGCCTTTCTGGGTATTTCATTCTCCCCCATTCTGATCACATGTCCAACCCACCTGAGTCTACCAAGTTTTATAACTTTCACAATATCTGGTTCGTTTAGAAGAGTGTTCAGTTCTTGCTTTGTCCTTTTCCTCCATTTACCTCCCACACATATTGGACCAAACATACTGCGGAGGATTTTGCGTTCATGAACCAGCAGGCTTGACTCAGACTTTCTAGAAATGGTCTAGGTCTCAGTACCACAGGTGAGAACTGGGCGGACCAGTGTTTTATACAGAAGCAGGTTGACGCTCCTGCCAATTATTCTGCTCTGGAATAGGAGTCTGGAACAAAAGTAAATTCAATTATCTAAAATCTTCAGTCCTATCTTAAATGTAAGTGAAATGGGAAGAATTTATCCATTGACTACAGAAAAATGACAAACATAAATAACACTATCTGAGGCTTTTACGGCCGGCTTCAATGTTATGAGAACTTCGGCTTGCCGGCTGTAAGGCCGTGGTCCAAGATTGTTTGGTGCAAACGTTTTGGCCGTGCCTTCGACGGCCATCTTCAGTGCAGAAGGCTGCAAAACACTGACCAAGGTTTCGTAGTCAGTGACCACTGAACTGTGGATAAGGCTAGCGGGTGTGAGTAGGACACCGATGGTCACTGACTACGAAACCTTGGTCAGTGTTTTGCAGCCTTCTGCACTAAAGATGGCAGTCGAAGGCACGGCCGAAACGTTTGCACCAAACAATCTTGGACCACGTCCTTAGCCCGGCAAGCCGAAGTTCTCATAACAGAAAACACACTGTTGCACACCACTATAGAAAAATTTGCCGATTAGCGCTTTCGAGCGTCACAGCTCATCATCAGATCGGAAATATCTGATATTTCCGACATCTAATCAGATATTTCCGATCTGACGATGAGCTGTGATGCTTGAAAGCGCTAATCGGAATTTTGTTTCTATAGTGGTGTGGAACAGTGTTTTTTTCTGTTTGTGATTATAACCATTAACACAACTTTATTAAATAAATACGGAAAAATTGTGAAAAAATACGTTGTACTATTTCGACTGTACTGCATAAAATAAAAGTAGGAATTGATCTTCGTTAAAGTGAACAAAATCTAAATTAATACGTAAATGTCTGTAGGTCTACTTTTTTATGAATTTTCTTATTTTTTGTAATCGATGAGTTTTCTGAAGAGTTGGCCCTACTTAGCTCGAAGGGAACACTTTGTAATCTAACTAAAAAAAGTTAGACCTATAGGCCTATTTGATGAAGTTGAAACAAAGGTTGTTATTTTTTCGTCATTGGACCAATTTATGAATGTGATTGAAATGTATACTTGCGGCCCAAAACGCATTGAAGGTAACTTTCTCATCTTCAAATACGTCGCGTCGATTGGAGTCCTCATTACAAAATACTTAGCCTTAATCACTTTTTACTTCCATATTCCTTAAGGAATGGAAGTATGGTGATGGCAAAAAAAATCGTGTTCGAGATTATTGCAGATTCTGATTCTACTACACTCAAAACATGAAAAAAGTCGTTTTCCGAAAAGTGTCTGTGTGTGTGTCTGTCTGTCTATCTGTCTGTCTGTAGATTTTTACTTTTTTCTATGGCAAACGATAACTGCCGCAAATTCAAACAGAATCAAATAATTTTTTGCATACAGTCCTGATTTGTAGAGTACTCGCGACTTGTTGTTTTTGGTGAAGATCGGTTGAGGGAAAGGGGTAGTTTACATGCAACGGTTTTTTTTTATCAAGGGAAATATTTTTTTTCGGCAAACGATAACAGCCGCAAATTCAAACAGAATCAAATAATGTTTCGCATACAGCCCTGAATTGTAGAGTTCTCAAGGCCTATTGTTTTTGGTGAAGATCGGTTAAGGGAAGGGGGTAGTTTACCTGTAACGTTTTATGTTTTAACAAGGGTATTTCCTATGGCAAACGATAACAGCCGCAAATTCAAACAGAATCAAAAGATTATTTGCATACAGCCCTAAATTTCAGAGTTCTCAAGACCTATTGTTTTTGGTGAAGATCGGTTAAGGGAAAGGGGTAGTTTACCTGCAGCGTTTTTTTATCAAGGGTATTTTCTATGACAAACGATAACAGCCGCAAATTCAAACAGAATCAAATAATTTTTTGCATACAGCCGTGATTTGTAGAGTACTCAAGATCTATTGTTTTTGGTGAAGATCGGTTGAGGGGAAGGGGTAGCTTACCTGCAACGTTTTTTATCAAGCGTATTTTCTATGGCAAACGATAACTGCCGCAAATTCAAACAGAATCAAATAATTTTTTGCATACGTCACTGAATTGTAGAGCACTCAAGGCCTTTTGATTTTGGTGAAGATCGGTTAAGGGGAAGGGGTAGTTTACCTGCAACCTTTTACGTTTTAACAAGAGTAAAGTACTTGAAAATTCATTTAAATTTTTCAAACAATGGTAATTGTTAAAAATAAAATAATTTTGTTGCCAGGCAATAAAATTATAATTTTTTCATTTTAATGTAAATCTGTACATAGTATAAAGTAAAGTCGGTCCGTTTTCTCTCTGTGTTTGAAATCGCTAATCTCAGGAAGTACTGAACGGATTTTATTCAAGTTTTCGCCAATAGATAGAGTGTCTATCGAGGAACATTTATGTGTATAATTAATACATATATGTTGTACATTAGCTTAGCTATCACGGTTTATGTCAAGTAAGTGGTATAGTTTACATCTTATATATAAAAATGAATGTTTCTTTGTTTGTCCCGTATGCGTTCCTATACCATTCATCCGATTGCGATGAAACTTCGGTGAGTTGTTGTGCGCACGTCCGCGAAGGTTTCTTCCACATCTCCTCCTAAACCACTGTACCGATTTCAACCAAACTTGGCACAAATATTTTACGCAACGGGAGAACCAACATAGGATAGGTGTTTTTTCGATGGGGTCCTTTTGGGGGTTCTTTGGGGTCTTCCACATCGCCTCCTAAACCACTGGACCGATTTCAACCAAACTTGGCACAAATATTTTACGCAAAGGGAGAACCAACATAGGCAAGTGTTTTTTTCGATACGATCCTTTGGGGGGTCCTTTGGGGTCTTCCACGTCTCCACCTAAACCATTGGACCGATTTCAACCAAACTTGGCACAAATATTTTACGCAACGGGAGAACCAACATAGGACAGGTGTTTTTTCGATACGATCCTCTGGGGGGTCCTTTGCGGTCTTAAAAACCTATTAGATCTGGTTACTATGGCAACCCAATAGAATAGATTCTGTTCTAAATATATCATCGCATTAAATTGAAGACCACGCGAACGAAGTTGTGGGCAACAGCTATTTATTTTTAAGAAGCCTACTTTAATTAAACTTTATTAATTAAACTAACATTTTCATTACGTACAACGTGAAACTCCGTAGCGAAGCACGGGTATTCTGCTAGTCATGTATAAGAGAAAATATATCGTGCGTGGCAGGCAAGCATATCTCAGTTATGTACTGTTTACGTTTCCATTTTATTATTATCACTACCGCAATAAAAAGGCAGGGAACACACACACACACACACACACACACACACACACACACACACACACACACACACACACACACACACACACACAATTCGCGTTATTTCTGGCCTCATTCATGTTTATTTTCTTACATTTGCACGGTTTTTAAATGGAAAGTGCCGAACCCATACCAACATAACGCATGCAAGCCGAAAAAGTGTCCAGCGTGGATAGCGATTTGCTTCCTGTGGATCGCTGGGCAGTGTAACTGCACGTGTTTACAGAGGAACGATTCATAGACAGACTTTTCGTCTTTAGGGAATGAACCCTCTGCAAGATGCTGAGGGTCCATGAGTGACTTCGGAGCGCTCCTTCTTTTCCGCGTGTTTGTTCTGTGAAACGTACACTGTAGATTCGCAGATTTATTCTAAGCAACGCTCAATAGGAAATGTTGAAAATTTTTGTCCACGGTGAACCCTCATACACACTAAACCTGCTCTGATGTTTTAATTACGGGCATCATAATATTAAAACTTTGGAAACTTGAGCACTACTTAATGGAGATCAATCATTAACTTATACAAGCCATTAATTTTATGCATATTTTATATATATATATGTGTACAACGTTATCGGCAACAAAGAAGTAGTTTTTGTTAAAATTCCTTCCCGGGATATTTGGCCGTAGTCCAATGTTTTCTACAAAACCAGACGTTTCGGCAATGCCATTGACTTCCATCATCAGTGAAAATCGAGTGCGATAACGTGAGGTGGTATATGTTAGTGACCACAGTACTGTGGTTAAGGCTGAAGCAGTAAGTAGAAAGAAGTAGTTTCTATGGTAATATTTCATTTCGAAAATGATTTTAAATATAAATCTTAGAATATGGAAGTCATACCGATTTTTTTAACAGACGATCCGAAAAATTTAGCGGAATATTAATACACTTTATATATACACTTTATAATACACTTATCGGTCATATTACAAAATTTTAAAGTTTGAGATTGGTTATAAAATAAATTTCGATTACTTGTTTACTATTGTTATCATGATTTCACGAAATATATTTGATAAGATATTAGAATGAAACGTTCAGTGTGAACATAATTCGCGGTAATTGTGTATTAGCGAATACACAATACAACTCTGACGTGAGTTGTAGCGAAATCAAGTCCGTACGTAGTATCAGGTTTCAGGAATGAGTCATTAAAGGTCGACGTTAAAACACATGACGTGATCGATACAGGAGTGAACACGTCAGACTCTTCCAGCGTCTCTGCGAGCTTGCGACGACTGTTGATTAGGACTACCGAACACGCGGCTGTACTGAAAAAACGATAGGCTAGGCCTATTTGATAGTTTCAACAATTGAGGAAACACAAAATAGTTCGAACAAAGGATTTGTTATACACTTAACAAGCTGACCCTGTACTCTGCATAAAGCAGGAGACAAAGGGAAATTCTAATTGTAAACACAAATGTTGTTTTCAAAAACAATATCCTTATTGTGCATGTGTGTGCGCATGTGTGTGTGTGTGTGTGTGTGTGTGTGTGTGTGTGTGTGTGTGTGTGTGTGTGTGTGTGTGTGTGTGTGTGTGTGTGATGTATATCTCAATACAGTCTTTAGGCTATAGGCACTACCCTACTGATTCTTTAATTCAATTCTTTAATCAAGCTGATGTATTAATTTTTTAGTCATAATTTTTTATTCCATGAATTCATTACCTGTATTGGATGCACTGTTAATCGTCAAACAATGTTCGGATTTCCAATCTCAGACTTTCTCAGGTGGTCCATTTATCACCCTCGACGAGCCTCTCCCTCATAAGCTTGTCTGTGCCTTCTTGGTCTACGTGGTATTCTTCTGCCTTTGGGTTGCCAGTTTTACCTTTTGTTTTGGAATTCTGTTCGAGCATTCGTTAAGCGTATCCTTATCAAATCAACTGCTTACCTAATTGTGATGTCATTTGTAACTGCATGTGGTATAACAAATATTTGTTTTCATAGGCTATTATATCATAATATATATCATGATAGGCTATTGTTATCATATGTGTGTATATGTGTACCACACAAATTTTCATTAATTGTTATGATACTAAAACAATTCTGAAGGTCTAAATGTTGTATTTACATAAACAATTTTTCCTTTAGTCATGTGTTTTATTTATATCAGTCTGTAACTCAGATAACAAAAATGGAGTAGGCTATACAAGTGTAGCACAAAGTTTAAAAATTGTCTACCTGATCCCGCTTTAGGTTATTTCACTATTACTGACTGGACTTATGATCGTGTGACAGTTGATAACGCTTGTCCAACACGGTAATAGCATAGACCGAATACACATACTGAAACTACACGAGAGACACACAATAGGCCTACTTGATCTGACGAAGACAAGTCAAATAAATTGTGGTACAAATCTTAGTTTAACTTTTTTGAAAGCTTTTATGACTGCTTTATAAAGTCAGTTTACAAAACTTCATGAACCCTACGGTCTCATAATTTCTTTTCTGATTTAAGGCAAAACTTCGGTGTTTTATTTGTAGGATTATAGTACAATTAACTTTATATGTTTTTTTGTTGAGACTCAACACTGTAAACCTTAGTGTCCAAGGAATCAACAGGGTTTCTTGCACATTATCCTTGTAGGAAGCGGAAGATTACTGCACACTTGAATGTGACTGCAACTAGCCTGTGTTGACATTAACATTTAGTTTATAGTATAGGGCATGTAGCCATAACAGTCATAACTTCTGATAGCAAATAAATTAAATTTTGTAGATATTTTTGAAAAATTTAAATTGTGCAGTAGTACGTTTCTTTAAATTCATCAATACAAAACTATTGGATTTTTACATAAAGGAAAGTGAATGAATAGGATATAGGCTATGTTTTAAACCGTAGTCAAGTAGGCTACATATCACTGCTTATTATCGTTCCGCACTAAACAACATTTCGAACTTCTGAAATATGGTCAATTCGAACTTCTGTGGTACGAGCAACTCTCGGCACGCAACCATATCATGAGTTGTTTTGTGCAAAGATTACCAGTAATGTCAGAATTCTCGCTTTTTTTGGTAGACAATCACATAGCTATGTAGGATTTATTATTTAACGACCGAAGAGATTTCTCGGTTTTAATTTGGCAGTTCGGCATTTCTCTGCCTGTCTATGTGGGGTAGCTCACGATAACTTTCAAAGCATCAACCGATTTTCGTAAAACTTGGAATGCAAAATAAAAAAAAAATCGCCAAATCCATGTAGGGTAACAAATTCAAGAGAATTTTAAACAAATCTGAATATAGTATTCAGTTTTGTAAAGTTCAGACCGTTGGAATATCAGTGTTCTTAAAAGTAAAAACTACTAAATTTTTGGAAAATTGCAAAAATCCATGACTGGTTTCAAAGTAAACAGAATTTTAACCAGAATCGAATATAGTATTCAGTATATAGAAATTTTAGGACACCAAGGCCCAAAAACAGATAAAAAATATGAAAATATTTTTTGGAACACCAGGGCGCAACATTTTGGAAAAACTGTACCTTACCAGGTAACAGACTAAAAGGAATTTTAACCTAACTCCAAATGCAGTGCCTATACTCAAAATCTGTTTCACTTTAGCTGCACCACTGGCGAAAAATGGAAGTCAAAATTTTGAGAAAATGTAAAGCCAATATGGGGCACCGAATTATGAGGAATTTTATTCAAACTACGGACTCGCTATCATTGAAATGTTGACAGAATTAATATTTGTCAACACAACTTGCAAATTTTGGACCGCATTCAAAAAGTCTATAAACCATGTTCGAAGAAAACCACATAGGCTGTTATTGTCAGTTATAGGCCTATTTGTGAAAAGCATTATATAGGCCTAGGCCTAGTGATATCTTTGGAAACACAATTTTAAAAGCTAATACTAAATTGTTAGTTATTTAGGCATTGCGGTTACAAATTTAACTAAAAAAAAAAAATGTTTGGGACTTTTAGTGTTATTGTAGGCTACTTACAATGGTAATAACGTAATAATGACTATCGACTTTAAAATTGTTATTTTGCTAAAAAGATCACAGTAGGCCTATTCGGGGGTTTTGTCATTATTCTTTTAGCTTTTTTTTCTTTTTAAGGTACACCAAAACCGTGGTAACGGGATATGTTTCATCTCCTCTTGGTGTTTATCGGGCAACGTTGAGAATCATGGTACGCACGGAGAAAATTACTCATAGCTTAAAAATAAATAAACTAAATTTATTAATTTGATTTTATTTAATAATAAAACTACTAAACTTAATAATAAATTATTTAGTAACTTATTATTAAAAATAAAATTTGATTTCCTCAAAATTAGTGCGCGGTCTCTGTAGCTCAGCGAGCTTACAGTAGGCTTATGTGATCTTAGACAATACGTAGGATTTGTAGATTTATTGAATTGATAACACTCTTTACATTAGTCTGATTATCGAGCGCTCCTTTAGAAATCTCAGACATAGGCCTAATTCATTAGCTATTCACGGCCAAATTAATTTACTTTCCATTCTTGTATTATGCGTTCATTGTATGCCATAGTCCACAATCTATTGCTACACTTTTGCTACATTTGTAATCTGAGTTACAGTTTGGTAAAAAACGTGTGTATGCAAAAAACAACATTTAGGCATGAAGGATAGTGTCCATAATAAAATAATTAATGAAAATGTTTTCACGTGCTAATTGTTAATGCACGAGGAATTAACAAGTTCAGGAAGGCGTTCAAATTACAAGTGCAATGAAGTTAATTTCAGTTATAAACGATACCGTAGACTTAACTTATAATTTTTTACATCAAGAATTAACAGTGCACTATAGACATTGAAATATAACATAGACGATTACTGTGATCCTACTCCTATAACCTGTGAGAGTAGTTTACCATCAGCGCCTACAGCACTCAAACATAGCGATAATCAAGTTTCTTTAACCTTAACTGCGAAAGCGGAACACGATGTGGACATTACGCCTACACAGAAGAGGAACTGTTTCGAAGACTCTGTCATGCTAATTAAATTTTGTTTAACGTTCGAACCGCCAATAAAATATGTCCGTTAATTTCAACGTGAATAATGATAATCGGCTGAGGGAAAGAGAAAGATAGAACGAATGCGAGAGTGGGACAGACAGTCGGCGCAGAGAGAGAAAGAGAGCGCAGTAGTAGAGCATTATTAAGGGAGAACACGTCAACACACACAGGGCAATAAAATAAAATATAAGCAACGGTTGACAAATACAGGATTCCCTGTGTGGCGTTCTGCCCCGCCTAGAGAACGGGCCAATCACAGGTCCGTATCGATCCGTTGTCTGTCAGCGAATCATACGAAACAGGTTCCAACAATAATCTCTACCCTTTCTATTGTTACAAGGGCACTATCTTATCTCATAACCGACTTGTTTAACTCTGTCATACAAGTTTTTACAGAGTACATTGTACCTACCGTACGGGATACGGACCGACAGACGAATTACTCAAGTCATATGATCACTTTCATCCCGCTTATATTTCACTCGCATTATTTCACAAATGTTCCGAGCAAAATCTGACAGTATTTAACGTTAAGTACGTATTATGTAAATGTTATACAAAAGGTCACAAGCAGTGGCGTAACTAAGGACGATTGGGCCCCATCTATCCACATCCCAAACCCCACGATAATATCGAAACTTTACAGAAAAAAGGTAAAAATACCCCCAACTATATTTAAAGACAATTTCTGACTTTCGATTTTATGTGTAAGGAAGAGAAATGCAGTGATAGCTTAGTTCTTCAATTTTCAAATAAAAACTGCCTTTCTGTTATCCACTCCTTATAGGCCTATTTATGAAGTTAAGTTTCTATTATAGGCCTACAACAAAAAACTCTTAAGTGCTAATCTTTAATTGGGTTGTACAATATTGACACTACAAACATACCTATCCTTTTTTTCAACTATTTAATAAAGGTATTTGAAGGAAGTTGATTATTACTAATCTCTAATTGAATAAGTAATAAAAATAGATAAGTTACTATAAACAGTTGGTAGGCCTACTCCTCAAAGAATAACAGTTTTTCCTCAGGAACTGGTTGCCGCTTCCTTTTTGTTTATCTAACGCCTGCGCCGGCCACCTAATACGCATGAAAAATAAAAACAAGTTGCTTTAAACACTTTGTGTTTTTAATTTTTTTAAATCTAATTTTAACTGTATTACACCTGTGTGCGTTTTCTGAGCGCAACTCAGCACGTTAGAAAAGAGGTTAATTAATGAGTATAAGTTATAGACAACTTGATGACTTCTAAACGTAACGTCTTATGTGGACCCTCTTAATTCGTGGGTCACAAACCATTTAGCAAAATATTTAGACTGTTTCCACCCTCGTGTTGTTATTTATGCACGGTGACTACTGTAAAAGCTGCTGATGTAGGAATATTGTTAGCTGGAACGTACTGAGATACGGTATTATGTGTTCTTTTCCTCAATAATTGTTTACCAGAAGCTGTACAATACCTTTAGTAGTTTCGAGGCATCTGAGAAGTTTTCTTTGTGCTGTCAGTAAAGTAAGTTTATTCGTACTAATCAAAGTAGGCCTATATAGAAGAAAACGTTCACTGAACATCATTGTGCGGACAGAAATGGCACAATGGCATTTTATTTTTAAGATAATAAATCTGAAGTTATGTGAAATAATACGATTCTGGTCCCTTTATTAAACTTTTTAAAGATTCCTTATTTAAGTTGTTTGGAACGATGGGAGATAGGAGAAGCTATAATTTAATGTTTTTTGATGAAAATGTTATAGCTTGCCTATTGTAGCGTTATAAAGGTTATTTTATTTAAAGCTTGTGGAATTTTATTACTTAATGCGACGCTTTGTTGCGAGGGTCAGTAGCTAATATACGAACGTCTGACTAATATAGTTTGTGAAGCTGTTAGAATAAACAAGTCAAAAATTAAATACGGTCAACGATAAACAGCTATTAAGATAAAGCAAAACTCTGTTTGACTAATAAAGCCCCGTAGACAGTGAATAGGCCTACTTGTTTTTGACTTCCACATATACTGGCCGTAACTCGTAGTATCCAATTATGTTTTATGTTCCCAGTCATAACCAGTCTCTATTAGTTGTTAAACGGACAGCGGACAACCGGCAGTTTTACGGCGGGGGTTAATATAATTTCGTGAAATTTCATCAAAGCGGGCAATATTGACGGTACAATGCCGGTGTCGGCTGCGATAGGTCTACGTTACATTACTGTAAAACGGTGAGTTATTATGTTTGTGTTTAAACATTGTACTCACAAACGTATAGCCTATTCACACATATCATCATCAAAATCATCGTCACTTTATCGTCGTCGACATTTTCTTCGTCTTGATCATTATTACGTTGCAATCCTGTATGACATCGAGTCATACACAGTTCCACACAGTTGACCGATCTTCGGAGTAAATAAAACGGCACCTTCTTCATTTATAGGCAACTTTATAATCAAATAAGAAAAGGAAAATATATTAGCCTAGACCTATACAATATATAAGAAGAAAAGCCTATCTTGCGTAATGAACACTTAATTAAATAAACATTCACTTCATAGGTAGTTGCATTTCTCATTACATTTTCTAATGAAGAAAGTTGTGTTCATTTCCGATGATTCAAAGTAGGTTCATTTCCGATCTGTCGATGAGCTGTGAAGCTTGAAAGCGCTAATCGGAATAATTTTTTATATAGTGGTGTGCCACAGTGATAATTCTGCTTGTCATTACATTTTCGCCACGATCATATCATTTTAAAGGTGTTTATGGTGTAAAATACAAGAACACGGTGATGACAAACTACGAAAAGCATGACGGTTGAAGTTTCACATTCAGAATATGTTATCAATGTGCCAAAGGCGAGAATTGACAATGGGTGGTGCTAAATTCAAAGTAGACTGTAATTTCTAAAGAAGAAAAACTTTCTGCATCCTCTGAACGATTCAAATGATCAGTGGTCCGTAAATCCAAGTCTACCAATTGTTTTGTGACACTGAGGAGGTGATAAACACCGCACTAACCTTATTCTGAGGAATGTTGAATAGCACAGCAAGAGAACGTTCAGATTAATCCATCCCAATTTCCATGATTTTTGTTAACCAGATTAATTAATCTTGCCAAAAACTTCAGAAACCTAGAGCTCTTTTTTCTACACAACCACCTTGTTAATATTAGGCATATATATATATATATATATATATATATATCACTCTTGTTACGTGTAGAATAAAGAACCGCTGATACGAACAGTCAGATTTTATCTTACACTGTATGAAACATTGAAATATGAAATTTTAAGAGCCATGATTAAGTTAAGACATAATAAAACCGTAATCGGATGGCAGCGGACATGACCCATAAACAAACAATGATGCGTATGATACACAGATTCTTAAGGAAAGTGCTCATGAGGTTTACAGGGCCTACAAGTTTAACGGACTACACAGACGTAGAAACAACAGGAAACAGTGGTATCTTAGTGAAAGCCAAACAATTCAAACATTAGCCAGTGTTAGACACTAGAATTCGGAGACTAGTGTTCCTGGGTCGTTTCTTGGAATGGATGACAAAATCCTCTGCAGGGACCATTAGGCAGACTGCAAGTTTGAGGAAGAGTTCATCAGAGTCGATGAGGTAGCGAACGTAGGCCTACTCCGTACTGTCAAGCTTGGTAAATTGATAAAATATCAAACATTTTGGGGAAATATTAAAGCGCCTCCAACTATCCAAGGATCCAAGCCTATAACGTTCAGGATGAAGATATTTGTGGTATGAATATATTAGCGGAAAGGATGATATTTGTATTCATAAGAGAGTGTATGAGCTGGTTGTCGATGATAATTAGAGGAAACCGAAACAGAGGAGGCGACGGACAGACTGTGTGTGCGAGGACTTGTGCGCGAGGAAGTCATATGGAGAGGGAAAAGTAGAGAAGGCAGGCAAAAAACATGTATAAAAGATGGAATGAGACGAAGAAGAAGAATATATTTAAACTTACAGGAATTCATTTTACTAATGTCTACAGACCAACAATATTACCTAAAATGAAATAAGTTTTTGTAATTACCGGTACTGTAGTCCTTAAAGAATCGTGGTTCCACTTGCTAAGGCAAGCGTCACGTGCATGAATACAAAACCTGGATGAATGACCATACGTCGGCTCGGAGGTCGGGGACCGTACAATCGAAAGGGTAGTCAGAGGGAGACGATTACGGATTACTATAGGTCTGTACGTTATGTAGGCTACTAAGCCTAAACTATGCCCACTTCGTGAATGTAGATATTATTATCACAATTGGAAATTTATGGGAATAAAAAAATAATAATTCAAAATCATGTAGGCTATTTATAGGTTCATGTTTACTTTCCCTGCTTAACAATTACAATATTTGATAAACTTGTCTTTACATATTACTATTGTCTCCTTCCCCCCCCCCCTCTCTCTCTCTCTCTCTCTCTCTCTCTCTCTCTCTCTCTCTCTCTCTCTCTCTCTCTCTCTCTCTCTCTCTCTTTTTCTCGTTGTTTAACACAGCAAAGCTATCCTCACGTTCCATTCGGTAGGGGATAAAGAGAAGAGAGAGACAAGAGAGAGAGAGAGAGAGAGAGAGAGAGAGAGATCCTCCCACTGCTTCGTATTTTAATACGAAGTAAAATTTAATTGGAAAATAATTTTGTCATTCGTGTGAGAAATAAATTTAAAAAACAATCGTTTACACAGAACGTAAATTAAAACAAAATATTTGTAATAACCATTTGTAAAGTATGATCTAATGAAATAGCAGTAGGTTATTAAATTAAGTTTTAAATGAAAACGGTAAACAGTATAATCTGTTGTTTAAAATAAATTAATTATTCATAAACTGATATTAATTTTACCAAATAGGCTACTATTTTTATTAATGTGAGGTAGTAATAACTTAAAACTCAAAGGCAGAAATGAAATGTAAACTAATATAGGGGTACGTTTTTATTTAAAAGGCCTATTAACGTTTTTACACGCTAAATATGGTAATAAAATTCCTTTCGCGTACCGTTGCTTGCATCTTAAATATTTCATTAGGCCTGTATACGGCTTATTAAATTTTAATGGTGAATTATTATTAATTAAAAATAAGTCGAATTAAAGTTGCAGTAGGCCTAATACGACCTCTTTAATTTGTCACTTCCCATCTGTACGTTTATTTGCGGATTCATCACTCTCCATCATTTCTGGTGTCTGTTTTGAATGTAACCAAGAAATCCCTTCGCGATCTTTGACTCTTACCTACCGATCTGGGGAACAGGTTAACAGAGACTCAAATTGCAATACCTACTGTCTTTCGGTGTGCGGTTAGTTGTTCAAATCTGTAGGCTTATTAGTCTATAATAATTTCTTTCTCAGTGTTCGGCTGGGCACGAGAAGAACTTTTTCAGAAGTTTGTTCAACTTCACTGTATCGTAGGCACTTTAGTAGGCGTATAGGCCTAAGTAGAGTTCATAAGACATTATGTGGTGGGCTATAGGCCTATATTTTGAAATCGGCTAACCATTCTCAAGAATGTCTGAAAGCGATACATGGAAGAATGGAACCTCAACATGGTGATCACGACATCGATTTGGAAACGTATTTATTAAATAGTTCAGATTTTAATTTTTTTTTTTAACACAGACCTACTGGTATCGACGATCGGGAGGCTTAGGATTAGGCTTAGGCTTACCATTTAAAAAACTTGATTTTGCGTGTTTTGATTTGGGAATGATGGTAGTGTAGGCTTATGTGTATTTACTGCAGAAGTAATTACAAAATTTGAGTTTTTACGATATAATCCTAAGTAACATCAGCCTCAGTGGTCGGGGTTGTCTGTATTCAATAGCCTACGGTAACAGAGATCGTACGGAATACCAAAAAATATTGTTACATTCCGATAATGTTCAAAGTCCAAACTAGTGGTTGTCACATAGGCCTACATAGTGATAAGCCAACAAGCGTGTAGGCGTAATAGACCCTAATATTTTTAAGATGATACTTATTTAAAATTACAATATGCTTTTCGAACTGGTTGAATTAGCCTATCTATTATTCCAATAAGCATACGCGTTGCAAACTAACTCCCATGTACGCGTGATCTTGAAATTCAAGTTCAAATTTTAATAAATTAGATAACGTACACTAGACCTACTGTATCGAAAAAGAAATTTGTTCACACACAAGCGCGCTCGCTCGCTCGCTCACACACACAACTACAAATAACACGCACAATATTATTTCCGGTTGTGCGCGTGTGCGTTTACAGCAAATAGGACCTAACATTCGGTCTATCACGTAAATCGAACGTCACCTCTTCTAAGGACTAAATAAAAAAGCTTGTATCGCAATTGATAACATTATTTTTTATTTCCATTTAGATTTAACAACTTATATTTTCAGAGTGTTCTTGGAGATTGTAGCTTGTGATAAGATAAACACAAACAAACGATAATAAAAATGTGAATCATGAGTAAAAAAAAAATTACAGTATAAATATTGGGTATAGTACTTGGGACTTGTTTTCATATAATAACGCTCCTTCTGTGTTCATCATAAATATGTCGTTATAAAAAATTGTTATAGGCCTACTATCGAATAATTAAAAAACTGTTTATCAGTTGGTGAGAAAATATAAATCAATTAATACAAGTTTGTTGCAGTGTAGAGAGAAGTGCGCGGGAGTAGTTTACAACGAGATGTTTAAGTTAGTTGTAAATGGACTAGTGGTCAAAGGAGCATCTTATGTTGTTGACCGCAAACTGTACAAGATTGTTGCGGCAGTGGGGACGTAATTAAGACAGCAGCGTCGTGGGGGGCGTGACTGTGGGCGGGGCCAACCGGGATGGGAGAGCAGCACTCATTGTGGCCGGCACAGTTCGTTTCGGCACCATTGCCTGTATGAAGCTCCAGTCCAGTCGATAATCTTCACGTGACAACGAGTCACTCAAGTCATTATCACAGTCATACCGTGGAATAACCTGATTTCGCAGTTGTTCCCAGCGTTTACATAACAATTATATCAGTGATTGATTACGGTATCAGCGGCGATTCAGTGTAATAAACTTTGAGTGTTTGTTCTGTCTGATTGTATTTATCCGTCTATAGGTTATAATGACAGTACACGAGCGCACGCTAATTGACTTTTAGTACCGTATATCAGTTCCTGTTTGATACGATGTGTATTATAAACACCGCCAAATAAAACACATGAATATTTGTGTACAAGACTATAAACAAATTCTGGTAAAAATGATGCAAAATCCGCTTCTCGGTTACAAACCTTTGGGACATTTTTTGGGTTCGCCGATGCTGCTAATGGCAGGAGGAGGCAGCAGTTCTTCGGGAAGTGAAAGCGGCAGTCCTAGTCCGCCGGTGACGCCGGGCAAGTCCTTCACGATAGACGCGATCCTCGGCCTGCATCCGACTCCGTCCGTAGCGGCGCCAGCTACTGCTCTTGACTACTCCAACAGAAATAACACAGGTATTAATGTTATAAACATATTTCATTTAAAAACATAATTATTTTGATGTTTTATAAGAAAACTTAGTTTGTCTTTTCTAAACACCGCTTAGATAGACTACAAAGTTAAATAGGCGCTATGTGTTTTTAATTAGTTAGACGAAGTTGATAATTTTTCTACTTCTGTCGAAAATATATTTAAAATAACTTATTTTAAATAACGGTATTTAAATAAAATTCACCACAAGTGATCAACCAAATAAATCTAATTCTTTTTAATTGATAACTGATAAGATATTATAATTTCATTAGCTCTTAAGTTACACTTTTTGTCACGTCCGTGACATTACAAAGTTTCGGCACCGTTAAATGTGTAGTAGGCCTATCAATAAAATTTAAACATTATACCTTAGTTAGAAACAGAATAATATCTAATAGAAGTAAACAAGCAACCATGGCCAATTAGGTTATAAGGCCACGTTACATTTATAGGCCTATAACTTTTTGTTTATTTTCAAAGTTGTTTATCTTCAAACATTATCTTCGTGTAGTTTCTGAAGCATTGTCTCTATATTTTATGGTAATGTTCAGCAGAGAATGAGATTACTCGACAGAATCATTCATTCAGTCGTTTAGTTACTAAGAACTTAGTGAAGATGAATAGGCCTGTCTTACGAATTCGTCAAACAACGTGAAAAGCAAAGCATACTGCAAATAATGCAGATCTAGGGCTAAAATGCAGTAAAAATATTGGACGTGAAGATGTCACAGGGGACTTAAGATTCGGTCTGAATCTTATAGCCGTGTTAACATTGCCTTAGCAAAACGTATTTTCGCTATTAGCTCTACATCAGTTCAAATTGTATTCGCTTCAAATGGAATTATGAGTTAACAGTTTATGATTAGCCATAAACATATATTCTGTGTGTGTGTGCAAATTCATAATGTCAACTTTTGTTGATGTTGTAACCTATTACATGATTTGACAGTATTGTTAATTTACATAGACTAAAAATTTACATATAAAATTCATGTAGGCCTACGTCCATTTTGACTCTAGACTAAGTCACAAAATTGTAGTCTTGGGGCCATCTCCATAAAACAGTAATTTTAAACTTCGTATTGTTTAAATTAGCAGCCATCCTTACTAGGCCCTATTACTTTTATGAAATTGCTAACTGCTATAATTTTTATTGTTTAGACAAAGTTTTTCGTCATCACTGACATCATCAGGTTGTTTTAGACCTGATGATGTCAGTGATGGCGAAAAGCTTTGTCTAAACAATAAAAATTATAGCAGTTAGCAATTTCATAAAAGTAATAGTAATTTTAAATGTCTTGCATTGTGGTCCTGTGTGGATTTGCATTGCTTCATAACAGAGTGAATAGCGGTACGAATTTTCAGTTTATCAAGGTAGGCCCTATTTCACAAAATATATCAAACTAATCTTTTTTAGGTTTTTTGATAAATCTTGAAGAACAAATGATTAAAAACCATCATATTGCCAACCGATACGGCGGTTCGTAGAGCTGAACACTTTCAAATTGCTAAATAGAAAAATGCGGGATTATGCAGAAAATTTCTGCTCCCCAAAGGAATTAAATTGCAAGTAAAAATAAAAAGCCAACACAATTCAAATGTTATTTTTTTACATCCACGCGTGCATAGGCAGATAGATAGGTAGATAGACTGACAGATAGACAGGCGACAGGTACCATTATCAACATAACACCACCGTATTTTCATTTGCTACAACAACATGAGACAAAAAAGTAAGCTTAGGCCTACAGTAATTGCGACTGCAAAAAATCGGATTGATAAGCAGGTCAGATCCAAATAAAAAGTAAAGACGTGACACTAAGCAAGTTAAATCGGTGAAATAATAAGTTAGTAGGCCTAAGTGTACAGTTTATTAATCAATCTAACGACAGTTATATTTTATTCATTCTGTACAACAGCGAAGGTTTCTGTAGTATTTGATAGCTTGTTTCCATAGACGCATAGACACAGAAGCACAATGAAGGCTTATATCATGAAGTAAGATCAGAGCCTTCACGACATTATAGTGTATCAAGTGATGCGTTGCTGGCGGTTTGTTAAAGATTAGAAACGGCAAACTGCTGAGGCTTGGCTACGTTACCAAGCGGATATCACTGCATTTGTTTGAAATAGCCTCTTGTTTCCTTTCAAACTTTAATCTTATTCTTTGCTCATGTTGTAAAATTTAATCTTATAACTTTATTATTAGTTCGGCGCCTTTACTTTCATGCTATCTTGTACCTAAACACGTCGTCCTCGACATGTGTAAGGCCTACTTTTTGACGTAAGTCGTATTTAGTTCTCACATTCAAGATGTTCAAGCAACGCCTTGTATTTTGAGACAATCATTGCTTGAATTACAATTTTCGTTTTCAGCGTTCTTTACTATTTATAGGTCCATTACACCTGTTCTGGATTCCCCAAATGTGGTAGAGGGGAGTTCCGCAACATAGGCCTATATGTGGAAGACGCCTACTCCCCATACAAAATTTGGGGAAACGAAATTTGTTTATATCTATTTTATAGTGAGATTAAACAATGTCTACTCTGTTTTAGCTCCATCAATACTTAATTATATCCTATTCATTAAAATCGATTCATTAGGCCTAAAATCTTTCGGGGTCGGTAGTCTTCAACGCACCCCAAGATCCTATGCTATACTGGCATAGTGAAGTAATTTCACCTTCCGTAACGAGTCTCTTTCAACAATGACTTTCCATCATGGATTTAAGAATCTATTCGTTAATTATATTGTTAATTATTTTGATGAAAGTTTTGCTGAAGGAGCGTAGTAGATAATGGGAAGGCCTCTGGCTACTAATCTAGATCTTCCTGGTTCGATTCCCGGTCGCATCATAAAATGTAAGAGCGTTTTTTCCCCCCAGGTGGAAATGGACGGTTGAAGCGTAGTGCTGGCCACAGTACTACCGAGTGGCCACATAACCCTACTCTGCTTAACTCGTAAACTGGTTGATGGTTCAAAAGGAGTCATAATTAGGTCTACTACTACTACTACTACTACTACTACTACTACTACTACTACTACTACTACTACTACTACTACTACTACTACTGTTATTATTAGGCCTATTATTATTATTACTATTATAAGTTTTAGTTTTCAAATGTTGTGAGTAATATACTACTGTGATTATGAATACTACTACACTACTACAATGTGAGTAGCCTAATTGTAGGCTACAAAACATGGTTGCATCCGGTATGATGACCTGCAGTTTTTAGAGTTCAGATTCATTTTTTTAACATTCAGCCTATGTAGTGGATATAAGGGAATTTAATATTAAAAAACATGGGGATTGGGAAAAGAAGAAGTAGGTACAGAAATATGTGCAAAATGGAACTGTCGCAGACCGACTTTGCTAGAATTTTTGTGGTTGCTTTCAAAGCAACGCATCAGGATCTCTCTCTTTTTTTAATAGCGTAGGCCTAATATATTCACTACTACGTGCAGTGCCTTTACTTAGTAAACTTCAGTGTTCATTAAAACACACTGACGCAGAGGTAGAAATATTTGTCCCTTTGTTGTGTCTGAATGAAGAGAACATAATCAGTAGACTGGACGAACCAGTAACAAGGTGTCTGTTAATATTGTTTACAAAAAAGGTTTGACAAATATCCAGTACCTGAACAATGACTAACAGACTTCTGTAGAGGTGAATTGGTTTTCCTATAGCTGACTGAATTGGTTTCCTATACAGTATCTCATATTTCAAACATTTACGCAAATGATGTGTAATAAATCTGTTTGTATATTTAAAAATGAGTTACTACGTGAAAAACAGCCAAAAACATAATAAAAGAGCCTAAAATTAAGAGATTAACAAAATTCGTCAACTTTTTTCAAACCTCTGGGAGGGGGGGTCCGGTCCCGTTCGCCCCTGATATTTTGTATCAAAATTGAAACGTTAAGTTATATCAGCTGCCTGATTAGAGATAGGCATAGGCCTATCTGTTGTTAACCCAAGCGTCCGTTAAATTACGCAAGTTCTCTCTCTGACCTTTTCAAGCACGCTCCTCACATTTGCCTTTTGTTTCATTTGCTCCAATCAAAGACCGAACTGCGACAATTTTTCTGACTTCTCGTGAAATCCATTCCATGGGAACTTTGCAAATTTTTCACCTCAAATATGGCTTCATTACACAGTGAGTACTCTTGATGTCCGAACATGTATCCGCATCGCTTCTGCACACAGAAGCCCAAGGCTACATGTCCAACGTAGTTGAGCACAATTCTACTGCTGCTATGATACTGACTCAATAAAAACTGTTAAGTCCTGTTTAGTCCTTAAATGTCCAAGAGTTTTCCAGTTCAACTTTAACTTTATCTTGGGATTACATAATTTGCCATCAGTGAATGTTGGATTGATTTTAGCGATTAAATGAGCAATTTCAACATTGTATGATTACAACCCTGATTCGGGAATTAATGGGGTTCTAACCGGCAGCAAATAAAAGGAAAAACAATAATGTCAAACCGAATAAAATATTTCTTTAATCGATGAAGAAAAACCACACCGTCTCAGTATTAGGGCTAAGCTTGATTTTAAATAGTTGAAATTTTAAGGAGTAATTCAAACACTCGTAGCTTTAAAACATGACTAGGCGAAGAAAACAGAATACGAACACCGTTGATGAGTTGCTAGCTATCACAAGCTGTCCTGAACGGAACTCACTGTTCTGTAGAGGAGAATGCACATCCGGTTGTACGGCAAGTGCAGTTGAATCTAGGCGGGACTTACTCTTTACAGAGGAGAGCGGACAGTAACAGAGAGAAACTGCTACCCCTCTGTGTATGTGTCTATGTGTCTTCTTATGTTTCATGGATATGAAATTCAGGGATGAAAGGGACCTCAGGACATCTGCGACACTCAAAACCTGAATTGTTTGAAGAGCATAGTTGGGTAGATGGGACGTTAGTCGAAATATTGTTGTGCTTCAAGGTAAGCACAGTCAAACACAGGAACCAACCCCGAATAATATTAGTGCATATTGCGTTCGCGCGCACGTATTTCTGAAGAGGTGTGCGCGTACAATAAGCATACGCTATCTTAATAAACTAACTCAATTTCACATGTATTAACTGTTTCCGAATACTAAGAATTATATAAAAATTATGTTCGTCATATTCTTTATCTTTTCTGAGTACATAACGATAACAGCTGTTACTTTAGTGTACATCTTAGTATTAATAGATTTGGAATTTCACACTAGTCCTGTGCTGCAGATTTCGTATTTTCACATTTTACATTCTATTACATTTAACATTAGGCAAAATATAAATATTTTGCTGCTTATCATTGACGCTGACGGAACAGAACGAGAACAGTTGCGTTTATTTAGTTTTTTACACAAATTTGGTTGGCTTGCATCAGATTGTCATTGTTTCTGGTTAATGATCATAAATTGTTAAATGTCATTAGGTCTATCAGCAATAAACAAAGAACCACGATAACTGCTTTCAAGAGAGAGAGCTTTCAGTTAGCCTATTTGAAATTTATGTTTATGATTTTCTAATAGCCTAATTAAAGATAAATAAGCCTATAATTACACCATCGACTAGGACGAAATTAATTTTCTTGTGGTTGTCGGGATACACGTAGGCCTATATCACTGAGGAAGCGGCAAATATCTGATAACAAAATAGGTATCATTATCCTCTTATTAAAATTAATGAAAGAATTGTTCGAGAGAAAAAAGGACTCGTTGTTGTGGCTAATTGTATCATTATAAATATTTTTTTTTCGTGGAAGATAATTTGTAAAGTTCACTACGGCAGGACACGCGAGCGGCCAATCATTAATCAGAGTCGATACACTAGTGTAAAAACCAAACCAAACCAATCGACTGGCAGATACACAATAACGGTTCGCCCCGGCATCGATATACATTGTAAATCAAACATTTAAATTGGCCCGAGCAAATAACAAAACGTAACAAAAAACAAAGTATGCACTTGATATACGCTTCATACAGTGGGGCTCGGCTCAATACCGTTTATCCGTTTTATGAATACATTGCATTTTTCAGCGTTCATATTCACAACAACACAATAAAAAGCATATTATCAGCTTTGCAGAGGGAGCTAATACAAGGGTCATTATCGGTTCGACATAATCTACGTGCTTTATATAATATTTCAACCATTTGTTGATCTCATTTATTAAATTTTGTGAAAAACGACTGGAATAAATCAAACTGGAAACTATTTTACTCCAGCGCGAAATGCGATAAATTTTTATTATTATAAAACGTACTAAAGAATTCTGAAAATTACAGCGCTATTACAGTAATTTTAACTGCAATTCATTAACGTGTATATATATAGGATACGTAGGCCTATTTCGCACCATTCGAACATTTTGCTTCTATAATATTTTTGGAGAATTCAACTTCATCATCATCATTCCGTCGTCCTCCTGCTGCTGCTGCTGCTGCTGCTGCTGCTGCTGCTGCTGCTGCTGCTGCTGCTGCTGCTCCTCCTCCTCCTCCTCCTCATCATCATCATCATCAGTTCTGTGTTTCCACAACAGTACAGTTTCTTGATTGCTACGTCTTACGTCTTACGGTTAGTCACAATGTTGGCGATAATTAGATCATTAATCGTTACCTTAATTTGGAATTTTAATGAAGAAAGTTGTGTTAGTGGTTAAAATCATGGTTCCCATTTCCGATCTGACGATGAGCTGTTGAAAGCGCTAATAGGAATAATTTTTCTATAGTGGTGAGCAACAGTGATAATTCTGGATGTTAATTTGGAATGTTACTTAGCCATCTAAAGACGGCTTTGGAATTAAGTAATTAACTAATTTAGTTGTTGAGGTGCACCAAAAACCACAGAACTAGCAGTGACAGCAGGAAAAAAAGACGTATAATAAATCAGTAAAGTACGTGGTAGCCTGAACTCTATCTGGTGCCTAAGATTGCCTCTTCTTTCTGTAATGCTACAGACATTCATTAGGAAAGAAGTTTGGTTGTTGACAGAAGAGGCTAAACGGCAATTAAATTCAGTGCGGGAGTGCTGGGATTTGGGAACATAAAGATCTTATACAGGGAAAGAAAGAGGAAGAATACGCTAAGCTCTTGTGTAGCTAAAGTAGAGATAAGTTTTAAATGGCTCGGTCAGGTTCTTCAAATCACGTAATAAAGAATTGTTAAGAAAACTGAAAACTGAATGGACCCCCCCCCCCTAAGAAAAGAAAGGTTAAAAAATCAAACCTGTCCTAGGAAGAAAACATTAAACTTGTTAAAGGCTATGGAACTTGCAAAGGAACACGGTAGAATACAGAAACATAATTAACTTATAGTAGGCATTTAAAGAGACTGGAATTGTAGCTTTTTGAGGTAACAGGGTCGCCACGTTGTGCAGAGGCTCTAGTCAGTAGTGCTACTTTATTCAGACTTTAGTGCTAAAGTGTTACTACTTTAGTCAGTAGTCATCCTACTGCCAGAGTAGAGAGAGGATTTGGGAGTCGGTGACATAAGCTCTATGTATAGCCTTGTTAGTCACATTTCATGAGGACTACAGCTCGTTTAATAATTTCCAACCTTGGCAGAAATTACCCCGAAAGTTGAGTAGCGTATTAATTGTATGCCTCACCACTGATAGTGTAAAACTTTCTGTTTCTACAAAACTACATAGGCCTACTGTCATTGTTCTGTGACACACACACACACACACACACACACACACACACACACACATTCTGTTCTGTGTTTGCTACATACTGTCAAGAAACAAATTACCTTCAAAACAAAATATTTAGAGCCGACGATAAAAGAAGTTTGGAAGGACAGTATTTTGTAGTAGGCTACAGAGGAACTGGTGTAGCCTACTAGTTAACAGTGGCTTTGTTGAGTTGGAGCAACGGTATCTGGAGGCTGTTGAAGTATTTAAATGATAAAACTATACCTCCAGGAAAAGTGGAATTTTATTAATAACACCTGAAAACGTTTCCTAAGCATTTTTTGTAATAATGAGTTGAAGTTTTCTTTGAAAAAAATTCTCATTTGCGCAAAGCGGCAAGAATAAACATGAAATGAAATGCATAGCGGTGTACTAGAAAAGAATTTCGAGATGTCCTCTTTGGGCCAGGTAAATTAAGTTTTCACCAAGTAAGCCTACTACTCGTAGCCCTACTTTGTTCCAAACGTAGCCATTCTTACCAAACACACCTACGCATCAGAAAATTATCAGATGTGCAGTGTTTACAGAGAGGGCTAACCTCGATATTTGCATAATATTTAAAGAAGACGTGACGAGATAAGCGACTTGATCATTCCTTAGATACTTCAGGAATCCTTACGTTATCGATTCTTCTTTCATAGAAAATGTACCTAAATGATAATATAGGGCTATTTTATCTCATAACTTTGTCATAAACAAATATTTTGAAAAAAGTAATCATTAATTGTCTATTTTGGAATTTCTAGAGTAAATAATGCTTGATATTTTTACATCTAAAATGGTAACAATGCACACGGCGTGTGCTCCAATAAAAAAAGTAGGTATCCCTTCCTTCGGGAATCTCTGATGTCGAGGCCAATGGGTACCTTTATGAAACCAGGACTCTTGTTACACACACTTCGTTGCATTTTTTGATACGTAGGCCTATTCTGAAATGTTATCCACGAATACTGATTTCTTTAGTTTCTTTTCCTACTTACCGCGTAACTCCCAAAGAAGAGACACTAAAGTGTCGCAAAATAGCTTGCTGACTTTCGTGTTATTCCGTGTCGAATAACTTTGAGATTTAAAGGTCTGAAGTATCAAAGTTACTCCATTTAAAAATTAGCATGCCTTAAATACATATTAATATTTGTTCTCTTTAGTATAATTTTGTAACATTACGTATAAAATTTTGTTTATTTTTTGTAATTTTATTAAACATAGTTTACTACGCACGTATTAATATTATCCTGTTTCAGATCAGATGGAATTAATAAAATAAAAACTCTGTTTTCCAAAAACGTTTTCTAACAACACATTTAATAGGAACAGTCAGATCAAACACAAACTCGTAAACGACTGCTGATTTACAATTAACTTTTTCTAATTCACTATTAGAATTAATTTGTTTTCAATTAATTGCTGTCCTAATATACAACGTACTCTCTCTCCGCCTTTTGTAGTTGCTGGTACGTTACCATAATTTTTATGTTGCTTGGAACTCATCTTGTTCCTCTTCTATTGTTCGCACAAATCTTCCTTTCAACTTTAGTTCACTAAATTCAATCATTTACGGTAGTTCACCAAGTTCATTAATTTTAGAAAATTCACAACTTTAGTTTCCTGAAATTATATTCTACACATTTACTACCGTTATGTTTAGCCACATCATTGTCTCGAATCTTCTGTAAAACGTATATCCTAATGAATCTTGTTTTTGACTCATTTCCTACCTGTACGTATAAATTTAATCTTTCTGCTATAACCTAACACCATCGAATAATCTGTCACTTTTTTACGTTGTTGACCTTACAATAGTTACCCGTTTTGGTCGGTGTTTAATGTTTTCCCAGACAATCTGCTTCTGTAATTGTGGATACTTTACATTAGTTTTTAGTAAACTGTAGTGTTTGGCTCAGCGGATAAGTAAAAATTTTTAAATTTATATTGCATTCTAATTTTATTATCTATTAATTCTCTGTTCCCTAGTTTTACGATATTTATTTTTGACTATATGATTCGCTTCTATCATTGCGAACATCTTATATATTTTTATATTTAAAGGGGTTTTACTCTTTTTTATAACACCTGAAATCTGTCACATATACAGCGATCGAAGCGTATGTTTCCTAAAATTTAAAGATGGTCGATATTAGAACAGTGCTCTACACTTAATTTTTTTGAAAAAGTTTTAAAAATAAAGTTGATGATACAGTACATCCTTGTCTTAAGATCGAGGATAATCTGATGCAAAGAACAGACTCGAACACGTTGTCTGTAGGAAGCGTGTTGCTTCGTTGCTTCTCACAGCGTTGCTCACACTTTATTCCTTTCTGTCAATCGTTTCTGTTATAGCCTACAAATAAATATCAAGCGTGTGCGTTTGAACACACGTTTTACAGATGCTAAATGTAAGAACGTTTTTTAGAAATAGGGGCTTAGTAGACGAGTGGATATGGTGCCTTGCCACTAACCTAGTTCCTGGATAAAAAGGCCCCTAGCGCACCATAAAATCAAGGCTAGTTTTCCAGCTCCCAGGCCGGCTCAGCCTGTGGATATTCTACCTGGGATAATATCCTGAGGATAATAATGGGCGGCTGAAGCGTAGTGTTGGCTACACTGCCTTACTTCTATGCCGGGCGGCTCAGGAAAGGGCAGCTTACACGGCCTAACTGCTAGACTGCTTGGGCGGAAAAAAAGGAGCCATCAATTAATTTAATTAATGTAATTTCAAAACAACTAAAACATGGAACACGACTGTGCGAATATTTTATGTCCGATCAATATTCACCACGTTTCGTGATGATGTTCACCAGCGTAGGTAAAGAAAATACGCCAATTATAAAAAATCTTATGCCTTATGTTTATAATTCTGTAGTTGGCAGTAAACAAATGGTTTTATTGTTTTCAGTTTTGCATGGATTTACAGTGCAACACTAACAATACATTGTTACATTCACTTCAACAATAACTATATATAGGGACGTGTGCAGGACTCTAATGGAATTTGGAGATAAGAATGAACCATAAACTGGACCAGTTAAAGTACAGAGAAGAAATCAAACACAGAGATTAGGCATTTGGAAAGGACAAATAAAAAATGGAAAGGTGAAAAGAATCGAGGGAGAAGAAGACTAAGAAAAGATGGACGATCTTAAAGACAGCACAGTGGGAATGAACGACCGGAGGAATAATGAATTTCACAGGGAATCACGGAATAGTTTCGTGAGGTAAAGTAAGGTTCACAGAGGTTCTTACTGCTGTGATGCTAAAGGAAAAAGGATAATTAAAACTAAAAAAGAGACTAAAATCGAACAATCACAAAAATGAAGAGAATGGTAATAGTAAAATGATGTGGATAACAACAGCATTGACAATCATGATAATATTATTATTGACATGTAAGCCTAATCTAGTCATTGGTGACTTAATTATTTATCGTTAGGCCTACGTGAAATCCAAAGAGGAACTGTATTGTGCGGCATAGCAGTAGCCCTGCTTTTGTCCCGAAGGAATAGATTTAAGCAATTTAAATTATTTGTTGTATTGACAGAATTATTAAATTAATTTTCCAAGATTAGAATCTTTCTTAATGCAACAAAATCAAGTAACTAAACCATAGGACAATAAAAGTTGAAAACTTGGTGCCTGTATCTGAAAGTACTGTGTTTGTCATTAAGTCTTCATTCAGAATCGTAGTAGTCAAGGGGGGATTTTTCAAGGCGATTTGTGTACTGGAATTTTTGTAGTTCTCATAATTTAGTTATTGATTGGGCATACTAGATAACCTTTTTGTATTAATAAAAAAAATAACATTAGTTTTTTTATTCCAATAATTGCTTAATGGCTTTAGTTTTTCAAAAATCTTTGTATAAAGCCCCAAGGTCCACCGTTAATTGGAGTTTATTCCATACCCCGTATTGTGATCCTCCCTACCCACGAAATCAAATTTGGGGGATTCGAAATACTTGGGGAGAGAATGCACCATGACCTGGGGGGAGGCATCTCTGGTGGAATGTATGGACGTGCTGATTACAGGAACAGTGCAGTTCTGTAATGGTTGTAATTTGTACTTAGAGATTATTACAAACATTAGGCCTATAAGTAAGAAATAGTAGTAGGCCTACTTTGCAACAATTGAATAGGTTAAAAAATTCATACATTTTGAAATAACGTTTAAAGCACTGATTTACAAGTAAATAAATATATTTAGGCCTATACTACTGATGCAAACATTTTGTGCGTGTGTTTTGTACAGGAGTAGTATCTGTGACACAGTAGCCTACAGAAGTATTCCTGTACAGTACGTCTTTTAGCATGTATTTTACGTGTTCCCCTCAGGAAAATCTGTTTAACGTAAACAGATTTACGGAATAATCAGCAGGAAAGAGTGAATTTCAAGCAAGCTTGAATCTGACAAAAGAATTAAGACTTGTAATTTTGATTATATTCCTTATTTAATATATAGTTTTTTAAATATACAAATATATAAACTCTTTTTTAAATATAAAAACAAAATTAGCATATGCGTGTAAAATTTGAAATATAGAAAAATATCCATTTAGTAATTAAGTATCCTGTAAAAATGTTTCAGTACGAAATGCATTTATTATTAGATAAAATTACATTAATAAATTTAGTTAATTAATTTAAATTAAAGTTAATTGAGGTTTTACTGCACCTTAAAAAGTAAAAGTGTAAACAAAAAAATTACAGAAACTCCAACTACTCTACTATTTTTATTAGTAAAATACAATTAAAAAAAAGTCATGATTACTTTTTTTATTATTACGAATACAGTCGTATATTTATATTACTAAAAAAAAGTTCCAAACAATCGGATTAAAATTAAAATTCAATTGGAATCCAATCGAATGTATTTGTTAGTCTGACACAGCTGGATTTTACAATTTTTCCTAATTTTATATATTCCTACCATTTTTGGGCCTAGAGTAAAAAAAATTTGAAATTACAAAAACTTTAGACTATAGCCTATTCAGATTTTGTTAAAAGTTTTTTTAGTTTGATATCCCATATTGAATTTTCAATGTTTTGAAACTTTTGTCTCACTTTTTGAGCCAAAATCATCCCAAAATTTTGAACGTTCAGTTTGAATCTCAAAAGCGAACACGAAATTCATATTTTGGTTAAAATCACCTTTAGTTTGATGCCTCACCTAGACTTTAGCAATTTTTTCAAAATTTTGACCGCCTCATCGATCTCAACAACAATAGAGTTTTACAAAAATCGGTTGATGCGTTAAAAAGTTATCGTGAGACAAACGCCAAATAGGCTAGATACATGCACAGATAGATAAACAGACAGACAAATGCCAGACGGTCGATTTAAAACTCTTCGCTCGTTCAAATTAACTAAAACCTGGTTTGCAATTATATATTTTCTTGTTCATAGAGTGCTTAACATGCTAAAATAGCTTTTAACAAACCTTTATTCATTGTATTACTTAGGCCTATATTTGCTGCCTAATGAGTACATCAAAGTGAGATGTGCTCATATATGTACAATACTTCAATTTACAATTTATAAGCGATAAGAAAATCATATCGATATAAGGGGCTCATTATATATTTCTACTGTCATATCTGGGAAGAAAGTGAAGCGTCGACACGAAGATTATCCTAAAGGACAGCCAGCGTGGAGTGAACACCACCATACGTGTTAGTGAGACACCGTACGTTTGAGCCTCCTTAATATCACGTTGAACATATTTAAATAAACAGTACATTATCTTTTTTTTATCGACGTAGACTAAATTTAGCGAAATCGAAATCGTGTTACTTTACGCTCTCTTTGATTGGCAATGAACATCGTCAACATAGTGTATCTACAATACGTGAACCACGTTACAAATAGTGTAAGAACATAGGCCCAATATAATCGAAGCGTGTGGTATTTCAGCGAGCGCCGTGTGGTGTCTGTTCGATTTAATTTAATAAAACGATAACAGAACACGTATTAACGAAATATACTAAATGTTTTATAAATGTAATTAATAATTAATTAATTAATGAAAACGGTAGAGTGGAAGAGGAAGCAAAGAGATAACGGTAGCGCGGGTTAACCGCTGGTAGTCGTGATTCGAAACGGCATTGTGTTACACATGAGTGAGCCGGTTATGATCAATAATTAATTAGTGGCCATTCTTGTGTCTGCGGTTTGCCAAGGGCAGGACAAAGGCTAAATTTCATCTGTTGCAGCTAATGGGGTGTGCAAACGCACGCGGATTTTCATCCTCTTCCCACCACCCTTGTTCTTAGAAAACAATCATTCGGTCTGCATGTTTTTTATTAGTAATTGCTTGTCGACAGATCTGTTAGCACCCTCTGGAACCCTTATTATCACTATTCATTACCGTGCCATTTGCATCGGCAATAACAAACCACTTCGGCTAGTATGTTAATCTGATGATTAATGATGCGCCGTAAATTCTGAATGCACACAGACGCGATTGTTTGAAACTCATTCACTTATTTCTGACCTTATTGTGATTTGCTTGCATCAGCTGATCAATTGCTACATGTCGTTCGTTATAACTAAGATTTAAATTTGAAGTTACGTTACAATGGGTTGATGTTGTATCTATAGTTCAACAGTAATTGATAATGCGATTATTTTAAATCCCTTTAGAAAGAATTATGTTGCACCTTCAGAGGCTGTCACGTTAAGAACAGAGAGAATCGTCAGTGAATGTGAGCTCAAAGATATAATCTAAATTCATCAATCCCTCTCCCAGAGCTATTAGAAATTTCATAAAAATTCCATAAACACTAAACGTAAGGTGTTTGCCTAAGCCAGTTATGTGTATAAAATAAGGATTATAAGTACTTGTACAAATAAAAGGAATTACAATACTGTGAAATGAATGAAATAAAGGAGAATCTAACCTGCAAACTATCTTATCCACAGTGACACCTCCTAGTTACATTAATCTTCAACTTAATTCCGTTCAATTTGCTACGTTAGAATGGAATATTTTTCCATTTTTAAAAATGAGTGAAATGGTTTCTGCTTCACATCATCATTAGATACAATCTAATTTTTACTAATCAGTGCGCAAATTTAACGTATTATTTAATGAAGAAAATTTAGATTAATTTAAGTAATTAATTTAAATTTTAATATTTAATTAATAAAGTTGTGTTAGTGGTCTTATAATCACAAATAGAAATAACACTGTTGCACACCACTATAGAAAAAATATTTCCGATCTGATAATTTTTTCTATAGTGGTGTGCAACAGTGTTATTTCTGTTTGTACATTTTAATACTTAATTATGTACTTAAAAATTTTAAGAATGATGGATACTACTGCTAGAGTAAAAGGTACTCTTCACCTTTCGAATTTTATTTTCGACATTCCACAACTTAATGTTTGGATACAAACGTTAGTCAGATTTTGGATACTAAGAAAAATCTCACAGTATGGACACATATCTACAAAAAATAATGTGTGACGGTAAAATGGACATCAAAATTTACGTTTCTGAAAATACAAAATATCAGTACTAGGTTTTTTTATGATAGTACTTTTAATATCCTACTTATAGTGTACGCAACACATAGGCCTACATAACAAAAAAGTGGCTGTAAAACATAGTAAAAGTGTACAAAATAAGACAATAACGTATTAACCTGGTCTATAGGCCTGTAGGCCTAATGGTAGATTGCCTAAAATGTCTGTAAATGCTTACAGGCCTGTATTAGTTGATTTATCTTCCCTAAATTATTTTCTTACTATTCATCTTACCGAAGAAATCGCTTATTAGCCGGTTCGAGCTAAACCCCTAAGTACAATAGTTTTTTATTCAAACAGTTTTGTTTGTGAAATCTACAAACTAATCGATAAATACTTAAGTATGACAGCAGACTTGAGTATCTTAGTATTAGTTTAGTATCTTTTAAATATTCAGTTGATTTCCGAATATTTTTGCTTTGGACCTACTACTAACAGATCATTTTTGTTATGGCGCTCAAAAAATAAGGCGGTTAGGTAATTTATTTCATGTTACAGGAGACAAAGCTGGAGAATGTGGGAAGAAGAGCGCTAAATCAAAGAGAGTACGAACAATCTTCACGCCTGAACAGCTGGAAAGGCTGGAGGCAGAATTCGAAAGGCAGCAGTATATGGTCGGGCCAGAAAGGCTTTACTTAGCTCACGCGTTACAACTTACAGAGGCACAGGTAAGATCTAATAATTGGTACGTAACAGTCTAAATTAGCTGGCATATACATTAATCAATACGAAAGCTCGTCGCTCGAATTTATTTTGAAATCATAAGAGTGATAACACTGACGTGAATGAGATACTATGACGCAAGTCACATCTTAAAAATATAAGATTATATAAAATTTACCTTATGAAACATCGTATCAATAAAAATAAGGCGATACCTCATTATATAACTTTTTATAACTCACTAACGAGACAAGCAGAGTTGAAGGATAAGTCGGAATCTTCAATTTGTATTACAAAAATACTGTAACATTTACAGTAATAGGTATTTTATAGCATTAAAAGAACAAGGCTACTCTTATTCAAAACCAAGACTTATGAAGCCTGGTCAAGATTGGTCAAGGCTGGTCAAGACGTATGAAGCCTTGCGATCAACCCTGCATCTAACTTGTGAAATGTTTAGTTTGACGCTCAGTATTCAGGTGACTTTCAAGCCAGAGATTTTCATTCTAGTATCTTACAAAGAAAAGTGAGGGGGCCTAGTTTTTTGTTTTAAGTCTCAGCTGTTTCAAGTAAAAATCTATTCAGATTGTTATTCATTCTTTATTTCAGATCGTTATTGTTCCTCCTTCAAAAAAACAAGCGAAAGTTACAATTCGTTCTATGCCGTAAAGCAACTATCCATTCGTTATCAAATTTTGTTTTTGATGTTTTGCAATTTATTAATGTGTTTAGCACATGTAGCTTGCATTTCACGCGTGACATTGTAATGTTGAATTTATAACAAATCCAAATTTCTTAAATGCAAATATTAAACGCTGCTCGGCAACCCTTAACTTGAGCTCACTGCGATATGCTTAAGTACTGATCTAAGTGAAAACCTAGCAACAACTTGTCGTCGTTGTTTGCCTTTACAGATTTACAAATTCTAACTTGTCTTTTCAGCACTTCACAGTCTTTACCTCGGCTAAACCATGACAGCATTACCCTCTATTATAGGTAGTTTCGACATCCTAACCTCTCCATCGTCTGCCTATTTATATCTTTCTTGTAGTTATGATCTACTATTTCTGGCTGTTCTCGTGATCCTCCTTTCAACCACATTCACATGTTTCCTTTACTTTTTCCATTATAGCTCAAATCTTGTTTCAGTATTAGGCCTATGTATTATTGATTTTGTGAGATTTATATATACAGTACATATATACTTCTTTAATATTCTTTATTTTTAGATTAGGATTTTCCATATTTAGGAAACCATTATTTTGTTGGCTGTGAAAATTACAGTTCTCTTTTCCTTATAGTGTAATATTAATATTACCGGTAAATATTGCTACGACAGCACAGAACAATCTACGCGTTTATCGAATGCGCCAGAAAGATCTCGATGTAAGCGTGTGGTGTACGTGCTACTAGACGCATTTTGCGAGAATTTTCTCGACTGTGCCAGGCTTCGCTCGGGCGCTCGGACTGTGTCAAGGCCGTAGCAATTACGTAGTTCGCGAGAGATAAGACGCAGTTTGGAAGCTTCTGGTGTGTGAGCGTAGCTATAAATACATCGCGTCGCGGCCTTAGTTTTCAGTTCAATGCGAGATTTTTGACTGTGCGGTTCGAGAGTATTAGTGCGATATATTTATAGAGCGGTTCGAGTTATTACGGTGTACGTTCAAGTAGTTATTAGTGAAGTGTTGGGTTTTATATTCGGACGGTATAATTGTAATACAGTTGAGTTTTAATATTAGTGGACATTTTATTGCGTATGAACAATTTTCATTTGATTTGTTGTAGACACTGTGTTGTTAATTACGAACTGTTTTACTATAACAATTAAAGGTGTGATTAGTGACTTGATTGGTGTCTTGTAATTATTTTGTTTCCACTGTACCTACGACGATCAAGTAGACCGTCGTAACAATATTATTCTTTTTTGCTACTGTCAACGTTTTTGTGGGGGTATTTTAAACATTAAATTTCTTTCACGCCTTGTTAAGTTAAAAATCCTTCAGTAAAAGCTGAATCACGTGTCTAGCATAGGCTACCATATTTATTTAGTAGCTTCCATTCCATATTCCTGGTGCTAGTCACCAGTCACCCTGGTTATTATTCAGTATTCAGTCACCCTGAGTTACTAATGCCACGTGTATTTCGATGACACGTGTATGAACAATATTTTGAAAACTGAGAACTGTTGCACAAAAAAGCAAGAAACCGTTGACTGATGTGAATTTATAAATCTCACTTCCAGTAATGTGAACCCAGAATTAAAATCGTGTTGATTGTAACAAACAAGAAACCATATTGTGTCAAATATGATTTTAATTTAATTCAATCCATTAATTTATGTTTGACTTACAGTTACAGTTTACAAATAGATTAAACATTAAAATATAATTTTCACAAGCCAATGTTTGTATGTGAAAAAAGCGTGATGTTGGGCAAAGCTTCTTCAAGACTGAAGCCTGAAAGAATTAAGTGCCTAAATTTTTACCTCTATAGTGACTGGAAATCGTAAGGATATTCAGTTATGTTCCAGCATATTTGTTCTTTCAGTATCTAATGTAGTTTGTAATAAATATCTAAATTTGGATTTTAGTTTTAGTTTACATTATCGTTTCTAATTATCAACAGTTAAATATTTGCTTCTATAGATATATTTACGGAACTGCATTCTTTTTAGAAATTCAAGACAATGTTTTCCTATTTATTATCTTCAGCCTTCAATATTTGTTCGCCTATATCTACTTCATATACTCGGTATACGCCTACGCTAATACCGTTTCTTGTCGATTACTTCAAAAATAATATTTTAAAAATTAAATTCATTTGTTTGCAATATTTAAAAGCAACAATCAGAAAATATTTCTGTTTACTTATGTTGATTTTTTATAGCGAATAGGTTTACACTTCTTAACTTCACCTTTATTTCTCAGCTTTTTTGGTAGGCATACAAGCGAAAACAGGCATATGGCTTTGGGATGTGGAAGAATAAACCAGTTGAGGCGTTAGTTCCGTTTTGTTATTTCGATTCCTTATGCTGCTTAACCGTGTTCGTTTATAAATAGTGAAAATGATTAATTTTGTTTATAAACTTTATTTAAAAATATTTTTATAAAGTTATAAATTTCATTTAAAAATCAATGGAGATTCGCGAAAAGCGAAAAGAGTGATCTACACTCATAAATCATAAGCATTTTAAAATAATTTTTAAGCATTTAAGCATTTTAGAATAAATTTTATTCGTTTCCGTGATCTGTTTTAAATATCCCTGAATGTACTCACATCCTAATGTAAGAAATTTAAAACCATTAATGTTCTGTGTTTCTTGTGATATAGTTAAGCTGAAATATATCGATAATTGTTTACTGTAAATTCTTTATTACGTATTACAGGTTAAAGTGTGGTTTCAAAACAGAAGGATAAAATGGAGGAAACAGCATCTGGAGATGCAGCAACAGCGTCTGGCGGCTTTGAAACAACAACAGAGGCATTTGCAACAACGCGAACTGGAAAGCGATCCGGAGAGCAACAGCACGGAGGAGAACCACTTCTTGGCGCCTCCTGAATAAGCCGAATCGTGTACGGACACCAGTGTGTATATATAGAGAGAGAGAGAGACACTAAGTGTGCGATGTAGTGTGTAATGTATATACTGTATATCGATCTCAGTGTAGAATATCCGTCGGCGTAATTTAGCGTTACAAATTTTGTTTGAGAAACTCAGCTGTACGAAAGATCTTATTGAACCGGCAGTGTTGTACTTAACTTGCTTCAGATATGTAATTATTTCATTCTTAATGTCACTGTCAAGTTTCATGTTTTTAATATGTTACGCATAGGCCAACTAGGTGTCTTAAACATATTTTTGTTTAAATAATTCGATAGAAATGATTTAACGTCTTATCTCACACCACTACACGAAAATTCTATAAATGATTTACAACGAAGATACTCAATATATATTCTTATAGGCATTGTAGGTATATGTAGATGTCTCTTGTTCTTTGTAAATTGCCAGTTTAACATTGCCTGTAAAAACAGATCATAAAATTATCTGTGGCTTTTTAATCATAAAATTGAAACTACAAAATAAGAAGCTATTAGATCTTAAGTTATATGTTGGGTCACAGTCGTGAGCACTCCCGATTTTAAGCACATTAACGTCCGACTTGTTAAAAATCGTTTGAGTCACAACTCTACAATCAGAGCGTGCTGCTAAGACCCGTTAGCGAATATCCGACTGCGTTGAACATTTAAAATTCTAGTGCTGATCAAGCTTCGAGCCGCACAACTTGGAGAAATCTGATGAGCTCCAGAAATGCTAAGAAATCCCATAAAACACCGTCATTGTGTTTGACCTCTTGGTCAGAAAACGTCGTCACGTAATGATAAAGTTTATAACGTAATGATTTTAAAATTGTTTTAACTCAATAATTATGAGTTTCGCGAACGACTGCTTGATTTTGCCGTTACCGTCCCCAATCGCTCTACCGTTACATGACACTGAACACCAACTTTAGTTTGGTGGGTCTTTTCAGGATATCAAACTTGCTTCCGGACACTCTTTTAAAATGTTTTTGTTCCTTATTGATGCTCTTGAATGCATTTCTTTTTTTGTTTTATATAAATAAAACAGGTCATTAAATATGCAAGCCTTTAGTGTATTTCTTTAGAGCCTATACCATGAAAATAACTTCTTCGCATCCGATTAAATACGAATCATCCAATAAACATTGTTTATCAGTTTTCCCTTAACACGACGTCTGTTCCTTGGTATATGAAATATATACTAAACAAAATTTTATTGTAACCAATTTTATTAACTCGTTAAAAGTATTCAACGATAAATACAAATTAATTTTTAAAAAATATTGAGGCAGCAGATCCTGACCTTTAGCCTGAATTATTTTTGATATTTGCAATGTAGTAAGTCAGAACAGTTCAAACCTTATATATAGTTCGGGATGGTTCGTAGTCGCACTTCAATTAAAAAAATTAAAAAATATATCAATACAATCGCATAGTAAAAACATTAAAAATGTAAAGTACCGTTTACCAAATGGTAAAAGCTTAAGAGCATGATAATGTCTTTCAGCCGCCAGCTAAACGCAACATTATTATGGTTACTGACTGACTGATTGGTTACATACCTATCTACAGCTATGCAGTGTTGTTTGCTTGTTAGGTCTTTAATCTGCGACGGACGTTAGCACGTTAGCGGTCGCGGTTTTAGTTAACGATTCCCGGCTGGTAAATGATGACGTCATGCAGCGTGATGCGTTACAGAAATTTTCAAATGACCCCCAGCCATAAGACATTATCATGTCAAAACTGCAGGAACGGATAAAGGTATAGTTCCGATGACGCTAAATATCATTTGTTTATTTACTTGTTACTATGGTAATTAATTCTGGTCTCCATGGTGTTGACTCGACTTCAGTATTTATTTCATTGTCTTTTAAGAGTTGTCGGTAAATCCCCTGACGTTCGGCATTGGTCATTTTGGGTTTTTTGAATTCCCCATGATTTTCTCTACTCTCCTGTATGCGTTTACGATACTTTTGAGCACGTTTAGCATCCATATACCGCGACATTTTGTCCGAACACATGATTTTTACAACTTGAATTACGATTATTCAAACCTCTTAAAATGGAGAGGCTAATGTTGTGTATTGTGATATAAAATATTTGTTACGAATTTGCCTGTGCATGATATAGCCTACGCCGTGTTTACAGACGAGATTAACGTTTCTTGAATGGAGTGTCATGTTGACGTACATTGTCCGTTGTGCTCATTATTGCCTGTTATAGGCCTACTATCTATTATGAAACATACCGTCTTATACAGATTACCGAATTTCATAGTAATCTAAATTAAAGTTGTGTTTGCAAAAGCAATGAATCACCTCATTGACTAAATTAGAGAATAAATATTGTTTCGAATCAATCTAACAATAATTTACAGAAAAAACTAAATTACGATATAGAGATAATGTACAACAGAAGTCAGTGTTGACGAATATAAAGTAGATTTCAGTGCTTCACAACGAAATTTTTACTTAAAGACTACTGTGTTAGCTGCTTGTGATTACCAATTATTCGGATTTGTTTATTTTATTGCCAACGTCTAAATAAAATTTGTAAATATCTGTACTACTTTAGTATCTTTTCAGTTATTTGTCGGAATAAACAAACATTGATTTTCATTATTATTCTTATTATTATTTTATTAATAATAATTCTATTATTTATTACTACTTTGTGTAATTGTAATTAATGTGTATATAGAGAAAGTATGTTGTTCCTTGTTATTCATAAACCACCTTAGATATTTGTAAAAATAAAGTTTACTTATATCCATAAGTATTTTGTACGGCATTTTTATTTTATACCAACATTTTATTTAATCATATTGTGAATTATTTGCTTATAGGCTTATATATCGAATTTGCGCACGCGCCCAAACATGTACAATAAATGTCAGATTTAGTCAATGAATATTAACTGTTACGGCCAAACGTATATTCGGTTCATCGATGCATTACGCTTAGATAGTAAGGCGTGTTCTGTCACCTTTAAGTTATAACCTCGTGATCTGGTCTGCGTGTCGTGAGATGTAAACAGCGAGATATCGTGGGATACTGGAATGTGTCCCACGCAAAGCGTTTCACAAACCCACTAGTGTTATGAAGGACTGACTGTAGGCCTATATAATGGACACTTGAGTTGATATCTCTCGTCGCCAATGTGGTTCTTAAAAGTCTGTAAATACAACGTATTCTCAAGTTTGTACACTTCTTAAGTACTGTGCAAACGCAATTCGATGTTCTTACACATGCACATGAGGACACTAAATTTCTTAGTGGTTTTGACTTAGGATTATAATATGAAAACCTTATATTTTCACGTTTATTGTTGAATCCATATCAACAACGGGCGACATGTTTTTCATCTGTTCGAAAGAGAAAACCTCTTTTCACATTTTTATAATCAGATAGGCCTATATTATTTTTATAGCATGTCCCTTTTTATTTTTACCTACGCAACGAAACCCGATAAAAGTGATAAAACTGATACGGTTGGAAAAATATTTTTATTTGTACCTGATAAATATTAAATGCATTACATAAAACTATTTCATTGGTTAACAATTGAAAACAATTAACAATTAAAAATTAAATATGGGAATAAGCGATGCCCAATCAGTGTACAGAGGAAATGTGGCGGTCTTTATCTTTTTCGTTCTATATGATTTTACGTTAGAAACGCACCTTAATCTATACAGAACGTGGGTATGTTTAATTTATTTTATAATGGAGGGAAATTTTAAAGTAAAATTAATTTTATATTCTTATGCACGCACAGGTATTCGCATATTTAAATTTGTTTAGAATTTCTACGGACCAGCATGCTGTAAGTGAATGAACTTGTTTAAAACCATTATAAACATGACTCACAATTCAAAAAAACACAATGTTCAATAATAAGACTCAAACAGAATGTTTTCAAAAAGACTATAAATTTAAAAACGCGTTTGTTTGTGTACATGAATATAACGACAGAAACGCTGTAACGGTTTTATAGCATATTAACTTCAAACATTGTATTTAAGGAAGCAATATAAGGTATTAACTTGTTGAAACAAGTTATTAACAAGTCTTGAAACAAGTAACGAGAGAATGCGTCACTTTTATAGTTTTTGTGACATTCTAAGATTTTGAACAATCTTGTTATAAAATTTAACGCTTTATTACAATTTTTACAACTGTCGCTTACCATTTTTCATGGAACAGTTGGTAAATAACAATTAAAGAAACCCTTGTAGATTATTCATATGGATTCAACTAGTTAAGCATATTTATAAAATTTTTAACCAAAGGATATAAACGAACAGGCAGAATAATAAAGAAAAATCGATGTTACTATTGTTGCTGTTGTTGTCGTTATTGTTGTTGTTGTTGTTGTTGTTGTTGTTGTTGTTCTTCTTCTTCTTCTTCTTCTTATTATTATTATTATTATTAATACACTAGTTTAGTTTAAATGTTAAATCGTCTGTCAGAAATGCAGATAACGATTCATACATAGGCTAATCTACCACGAATAACTACCATGTAAGCTTCTTGCAAGAGAACGCTATTCGTCTTTACATAATGGATTTTATCTTTATTATTAGCTGTGTAAACGCCTTCATTATGACAAAGTGATCTTCGTATTTTTCTGTTATGCCGATATAACATGTTATCTAGGGAAAATTTTTATAAATGTTGAGTTTAGTATTTTTTTCACTGCTAAGTAACAAAAAGCTAAATAAAAAATACAGAATTAGCGTAACAATTATTTTAAATAAATAACTTACTTGTCGATTATTTAATCAATAAATCAGTAAGTGAAAATTACTTTACTTACATTATTTATTAAGATAAGTATGAAAATGAGGTGATATTATGGCATTCCATGTTGTTACGACGGTTTCTGATCGTCGTATGGTACACTGGAAAACAAAATACAAGACACGAATTAAGTCACTAATCACCAGCTTTAATTATCACAATTATACAGTTTGTAATCAACAAGATAGTCTCTCACAACAAATCAAATAAAAATTGTTCACGTGCAATAAAAATGTCAACTAATAGAGTCCCGCACAATTATAAAACACAACAATTCGCCACAATACTTCGAACCGCACTGGAATAAATCGCCACTAAAACTGAAAACAAGCACCGCTGAATGCCCATATTTATACCCCGCTGAGATTCCAGAATAATCCATAACATGCGTCAACACTAGAGAGTAATTGCTTCCAGCCATGAACACAGCGCGCGCGGACCGGTGAGTCTGGAACAATCTCGTTAACGCCTATTAAGAATCACGTACGCACACAACATTACAGCTGGTTCTGTTGGGATAGCCGAGAAATATTTAGAACGTTCCGTAATGGTGTAACAACACACACACACACACACACACACATACATTTGTGAGCGTTAAAGTAGTAAGGCTTGTTTAAGAAGCCAACGATCGCAGAATTGCATCAGGCGAATAAGACTAGTTCGTCTTTTTGTCTGTAGCAAAACTAAAACTTTCATATAAATATGAGTTTGTTCAGAAGGTTTTTCTTAGTTTCAAAATTTATGCCTTTATTCATTTATACTGTCACCTTCTAAGGACAATATACGACATAACACAATAATAGCCAGCGTTTTTTCTTCAAAACAATTATGGAATCTTTTTTTTAGTACAAACTTGAGCTCGCTCAGTGACTTTGAGTTATGTTTTCAACAGTCACAAAAAGCTGTTCTTCATAGTTTTTCCCAATCGCGGGAAGAGAAAATGATCGCATGGGGGCGTAACTGTTGGATATGGCAGTTGCGGTATCACTACGATGTTTATTCTTACCTAAAATTCATGAAAAAGCAATGACATATGTATTGGTCCATTATCGAGATACAAATTCCATGAATTACCCTTCCATAAGTACAACCGTTTTCTATGAATATACCTCAAACGAGTGCCCTATTAGTACTCTTTATTGACCATAGCACCTAATGCTAAAAATTCGTGGAACAAAATATAAAAGTCTTTGAATCTTTCGTACCGTTTCTAAACCGCTCGTTCATGCTCCCCAGACTCGCTAAAACCCTTCTACAATAATGTAACAACATTAGAGGAGTTTATATCATTTTTCATGCGAAACCGTATGCAAGGTTTTCAATCTTTGCTTTATAAAATGTAAAAAAAAAAGGTTTAATGCACCAAACAAAACTTACTCAACTAGATGTCAATTCTAAAGTACTCTAACAGTATGTATACGAACTTGCCGGATAACGGTTATAAACATGTGTACCAATATCACAAAAATTGTTTTTAAATCGGCCGTTTAGAGCAAGAAATTCAAAGATTCTACGAACTTTCTGATGAAATATCGTATCCCTCAGCATCCTTCACCTTAACTACGACTTTATGGTGCCAAACAATTACACTATACTATTCATTTTGCACTTACAATAAAACTATTAAATTGTCCTATTAAAATTAAACACGATAATATGAAAGGTGAGAGCTCAAACAAAAGTAAAAGTCTGCTGAATGATTAATTTATATCTGTACATAAATCTGACACTGATGCCACGGCAACCAATAAAGAGAAAAAAATATCTTATTATTCTACACAATAAGCCTTTTCATAAGTTATATACTGAACAAAATTAAACAAATAGAAAATTGTTTAACAATCAGGGGTAGGAAGTACTTCAAACAGTGTTATACGGAGAATTTGTTTGAACTCGTATATAATCCGTAAAGGTTCTTCGAATGTCGCTAACAGGACTAACACTTTCTATGGATATTTGGATATGAGGTTAAACTTGCTTGCGATCATCTTGCCAGTTTCCAGTATGGCTGGTAAGAGATAAGCTATTCATGACAACATAAGAATGTTATAACAATCTGGCCAAACTCCATATAGTAACAACGTCTCGTTTTAAGTATTTCTCTCCTTAATATACCGAATACCTAGTTCCTACAGAATGACCTGAACTACCATCTAGATTACTGGTCTCAGCGATGGAACATTAGGCGGTGCAGTTTTTATTATTCCATGCGTTTCTGAGAAATTTGTATCACACTAGAAATCGGTGAAGAGCTGTTTACAAGGGAGTAATAAACATGCGCTCCGATAAGTAATGTTGTAACGTGTTCCGCACTGCGCGCAGAATTACGTCCAATATAATTATGTTCGCACCGCCTGTGTCGAATCTGGAGCAAGTTTTCAGGCCGATTGTCGTTTACCAAACGCGTCTGTTTAGTATGTATAAGAAGAGCCTGTTTGCGGATTGTTTCCACCGCGCATGCTCGGTGTAATAGAGAGTGACTTATTGGGTGCAATCAAGAATTGAACAGGGGTGGGTGCACTGACGGAAAAGAAATTACATTCTTGGGAACCTTCAGCCTGCCTCCTCCCTCTACGGCATAAGAGTGAAGCGTCTGCTTGTATCAAATACAATGTTTACACGGTAATAATATCTTTATTGGGAATTCATCTCGTCAACCAAGTACGTATGTCATTTCTGCGGTATTGTAATAAGGACTGTTGGGATTCCGTCAGCTTTATTCAGAGCACTCTTATAGTCCTAATACCAAACACAACTTGGCGCCACCTGAAACTAGAAGACAGTGTAGCTTTATGCACATTTTGTATCTGAATTCAAACAAATATATAATCACAAAAAGTTGTTTACTTTTTAGTTTTTTCTATATATTATGGGTTGGCCGTTTTAAGTGATATTTTTATCCATACAAAGATACAATAATACAAAAATAGTGAGAAATAATACAAAAATAGTGAGAAATAATAAAAATAAAATATACGATATAAAAAACTGTATTTTAATAAAACACGTAACCAAGAAACGTATAAATATTCGTTAGAGAAAAACTATACAAACTTTACGTTAAAAAGTAACCCTAATGTTATTTATTTTTGGACTTATACATGCATGCACAGCCCAGCAACGAGTAGTTCCTGAAAAACACTTTTTATGTGAATTAGCTGATGTTTAATTATGAAACACATTCATTGTTGACCAGGATTATTATGAATAATTGCGATAAAGTGAGATAAATATTATGAATACCGTGAAATAATGTTTACAAAGCAAAGTAATATTATAGTCAATATAATATTTAGCACTTTTGTAGGTGTATGTTTCACATCAATTAAATTACAAATTGCAAATTAGCTTCTTCTGAGAAAATAATTCTGGCTTTGTAGATGAAAAAGGTTGAAAGCAGACAATACCTATTTGAAGTAATTCATTTCTGTAAATCATATAGCGGTAGGGCAATTAAGTTGTAAAATATTAAAAAAAAAAGTAAAGTTAGCTTAAATTATTTTTTTAACAATTATGTTTACTTTGAAACGGTTAATAGTTGTTTTAATTTAATATAAATCACCATTAAAAAACAGAAATAATCAATATTCTACGAGATATTATTCAACAAAACGTTATTACTGGACAAACGATGAAAAACTACTGGTTTCACATTACTGTCTCTAGTTGGTTCCATCCAAGTCTTCCAACAAAGGCTGAATTTAACCTGTCCGTCTCCATCTATGGTACTGACTCATAAAACTGTTGAATTTGTCAATAAAGTCGATGGTAAAAATTAATTTCTCAATAATGATAAATAACTATTGATTTAATGAAACATTAAATTTTATTTTCGCGACACTTGGTATCTTTCTTGAAGAAACCAATTTCTGGAACATGTAAACAAGTATGTTTCATCACTACAACGCCAGAGAAGTCAAAGTGCTGAGACTACAAGAACTATGAGTATATTTTGTTTAATAATAACATTATTTACGGTTGACAAGCACGTTTTATTGGTATCGTTGTTGATTCTGTTACACAAAGAGATAGAAAACCTGAGTGGCTTACCTGACAACATTGTGTGAGCAGCAGAATTAAGCGACTCTCTAGTCTATTACCGATCTTTCGGCGCCTTCAAAGAGGGAGCTCGATTATTCTCAAAGCGTCTTAAAGATAGCGGACCTCCCTGGTATCTGTCTTGTCAGAGTCGTATGGATCGTATGCATCCACGTAGTCGACTCTGAATACGTGCAGGCTAACCAGTCGTAAATTGTGAAGCGATGTGCTAAGACGTAATTGTAAATTTGCCATTCAATGTGTGTTATCGGATCATGGTATTTTGTGGTATTTGGTGGTATCGTGGTATTCGGCTTTACTTATAAATTATTGTGTGCGGATATTGTTAGTGGTAACTTGTATTATTTATTACACATGAGAATTGGTCAACCGTAATCTTGAAGAATTGTTGCATACAAGAGTTTCTATTTATTAACTGTTATTAAAGTTATGATTAACGATTTCTCTGGTGTTTAACTATTTTATTCTGCTGTTTAAACATGACGATCCGAGTGGTAGACATAATACTATCAAACGTATCGCCCATTCTATGGTGTGGTATCCTCAGTCGTAAATCTCTTGATTGTAAAGCTTTACCACTGAGGACCCCACATCACTGAACGAGCGAAATGTTTGGTATTGATAAGGGTATCAATAAAACGCAGTTGTCTTCCGAACACAAGCCTATGAGTGAAACAATGGGAGTAACCCAAATGTTTGAGTACTTGGTAAGAACTAAAACATTTTCTTATGTCTTACAAGGAATATAGCAAACTATTAATATAAGGAAAAATCATGAAACACCTCCCCCTACTCGAAAGGCTATTGCATTACAGTTATACTACTACGCCAATAGCACGTCATAACCCAAAGCCAGGCTGTGGCCTCATTCAATTTCTGCCTCCACTCTCCTCTGTCGAAAGCAGCACTTCACCGCTTCTGCTCCTACTCCTAATTCTCTGCGATTGCCTCCTCCTAATTTTTTTGTGGTAGGGCTCTTTGTCTGATACTTAGCTCCTCTTTGCGTTTCCACTGCTCAACCTTTTAATGTAACAAATTTTGATACAGGTAACTACTTCTATTCATGATGTAATTTGAGGAACGTATATTAAACATAAGAGAAAAAACGTGTATTTATTAAAAAATCCATGGCTATCTCATAAAGAATCCATCTGGAAAGTACCTGGAACTGACGAGACCAACCAAATTGACCATATTTTGTTATCAAGAAGATATTTTTCTTCAGTATTAGATGTCAGAAGCTGAAGAGGTCCTAATTGCGATAGTAACCACTACCCACTTGGTAAGAGCAAAGATTAGAGAAAAGATAGCGAAGACTCAAAGATCGAATCAGATCGATTGGAGAAAGGCAAAGAATTGAAAATGGAAATTGGTCGATGGGGAATGCATAAAAGTTATAAAGAATAAAAATGAAGAACGGCAATGTATGATGCTGAGAAACACAGAAATAACGCCGAAATATACAGGAAACTCAGAATAGTGGCTAATAATATGCTCAAAAAATAAAAGAAAAGAAAGGTGATTATGAAACAACCGTGAGAGATAGATGAGTTATGTGAACAAAGTGAGACTAGAAAATTCCATGCGGCGGTTAGCAGAATGATAAAGGAATTTTATCCAAAGAACAAGGGATGTATTGGCAAAGATGGAAAGATTTGTGGGAGACGGTAGAAGGGTTTTGGAGAGGTGGATGGAATGAAGTTGTTAAGGGAGTTGTTGAATGAAGATGAAAAGGAAGAAGAGGTGGGAGACTAAACAACGGATGATGATGATCATATGGCAGATTATCCCACACTAAACGAAATAGAGGTGAGAGTTAGAAAACTTAAGAACAACAAAGCCCCAGGGCAGGACAATCTGCCCGTAGAATTACTGAAGCATGGGGTGAGACTGTTAATGCCTATCTACAAGGTCTAATTCGTATGATCTGGATATAAAAAATAATACCTGAAGAGTGGAACACTGGAATAATGTGCCCAATTTATAAGAAGGGAAATAAACTGGATTGTAACAATTATAGGGATATAACGTTACTCAGCACTGCATACAAAGTACTGACCAGTTGTTGCTTATGGGAGTGAGACGTAGACATTAGCCAAAAAAGGAACAAGATTATTAATGAAAGGCTTAAACAATTGGCTGAAAAAAGCCTAGGTGAATGACAATGTGATTTCCAACCAAAAATCAATTATTTGTTATCAGGCAGATTATAGAAAAGTGCTATGAGTATAATACAGATCTTCACATGCAATTTGTGGATTGCGACAGGCATTTGATAGTGAGCGAAGAGTAAAACTTTATGAGGCCATGCGGGATATGGGAATTCCCGTTGAAACTTATAAAGTTAACGAAGAGAGCCATGAAATACACAAAAGCCAAAATTAAGTATGAGAATATGCTGAGTGAATCATTTACATTTGATAAGGGAGTTAAGGAAGGTGATGGGTTATCGGCCGTCCCTTTATTATCGCGCTACACTATGCCATTAAAGACATAGATCAGCCAGAAACCAAGACAAGTCAAATATGTGCTTAGGCTGATGATGTTTTGATAATAGCTAGATCAAGACAACGGCTGGTTGAGGTTTACAAGGAGCTGGAATGGGACTGAATGTATCACCAAAACTAAATACGGGTTAATTTCTGTATCAGAAAGAAGAATAAATATGTATACTTTATGCGCAGAGGGTAATTCATTTGATGCGGTTTAATAAGTTCAGATACCTGGGTAACATGATAGATAATGAAGGGTGTACACGACAATACATGACAGGACACTAATGGCAAATAAGGCATACTGTGCTAACAGTAGACTATTGAAATGCAAACTCACTAGTCACAGTACAAAAATGAAAATATAAAAGACACTTATTAGACCAGTTGTTGCTTATGTGACTGAGACGTCGACATTAGCAAAAAAGAACAAGAAACACTGAGAAGGATCGAAACAAAGATTGTTCACTACGTGTTTATAGCCCAGTTAAGGAAGACTGTATATTGAGAAAAAGAAATAATCAGGAGTCAGATGAGCTATTGAAGCATGAGGACATTGTAAGATTCGTAAAGGTTCAACGAATACATTGGCTAAGTCACGCCAACATACGCACGACAACGATCAGTATATCCCATAGAAAATCCTGGGGACACAGGTGTATAAAGGCAGAAAGAGAGGTCAACCTAGGATAAGATGGTTGGATGATGTGTTAGAAGATCTGGATCTGGAAGAATGGATGTGAGCAGTTACGCTGAGATGGCAACGGATAGAAGACATTAGAGAAGATTGGTGTTAGAAGCTAAGGGCCACCTTGGGCTGTAGTGCTAAAGAAGAAGAAGAAGAAGAATCTGCAATGAAGATTACCTACATGAGAAGAATACATGCACAAAAAATGAAGCCTTATAAGACAGTACTTCTTATTGAACTTCAAATTATTAATTTTATAATAAAGGAAGAAAACAAACAGTACCTGTCGGGCAGTTGCGCATCAAGTTTGTATCAGTGAAATTATACAGGCCAGGTGAATCTAACAGTCTTAACGAGAAATAAATTTAGTAAATTGCACCATCGATTTACCCCATTCGTCTTGCTCATCCCAAGCTGTCATCTAACCGGCATAAGTAATTCAATCTGGTATTATTTTTAGTCCTAACGTGATAATTAAGCCCCTAAGAACTTCAGAAGTGTATACACACGAGCATGTGCGTGTAAAATCTGAACTTGTCTACCTGAGGCATTCTCAAGTTATTACATAAGCTAATGATTATCTAATTTTCTTTTCGTAATAATAAAACTTCGCTCGCTGAGAACGCGTTGATCTAGCTGCCTGTACTAGCAGTCATGTAGTTAGGTAGGTACTTTACAATTAAAAGTTCCTGACATAGTTAATCCTTTATTCGCTTTGGTTAAAACTATACTTTTACATTAAAAGTATAATGCTTAGAGAGATGAGTAGCTTAAGTGAAATCCGTCAATTGCGTTCTTCTGGTAAATAGTTTTCGAAACCAATTCTTGATTCACTTCACTAATCTACAGCCATATTTAGTGATACTGATTACAAGAGAACTATAATGAATTTTTTGACATAAATGGAGGGATTTTTTTGTATTAATGTAACTACTTCTGGAAAGGTATCACAGCCACCAGCCTCCAGTGAGAGGTTTGGTTTTCGTCACAGATGAATTGCTATTCCAAATCAGTGCCATACTTATCAATAAGATCTGCATTATTTAAACTGCGTTCAACACAAATAATTCCCTGCCTGTTGACTGTGAATGTGAACATTTTACAAGCACACGTTTCACATTATACGCTGTCCAGGCAGTGAAGGCGGCTAGAGGATTAGGAGACCCTCACACACACACACACACACACACACACACACACACACACACACACACACACACACACACACACACACACACACACACACACACACACACACACACACTGACAGGCCGCCTAACAATAGACAGGGACAGGCCTTTGACCTGCGCTCCTGTCTTTTTAGTTACAGTCCACTACAATAAATTAAATTTTATTGTCGTGCTTAAACTTTTAATTTTGATTGTTCCATTGAATTCAGACTGTAATTTCATTTAAAATAAGTCCAAACACGAAGTTTTTATGGCGATATTCAAATGTTTTACATTTATTTGTTTATTTTGAACTATTGTTAATTATTGTTAAACTTTAGAACACCATCTAAGCGACTATTATTAAAAATGATGATTATTAAAAACTAAGTTACTGATCATCTTATTTATTTTTCAACTATTTTTCTGTGACATTCCCTTTAATTTTTTTTTTCCGATTCACCAATTGTGATACTCGATAAAGAGCAGATTGATGACCCACCTCTTTATTGTTATAATACTGAAAAAATTAATCAACATATGTAACAGATTTTAATATATAGATATAAAGATTATTTTCAAACCTCATATTTTTATTTCAAATAAACAATATATGAAATAATAGTTGTTATACGTAATCGAAATAATTGTTTGTCTTTTTACTAAGCACGAACTTTTAAAAATGTTATTTATTATAAAAATATTATATATTATTGTTTTACAGACACACAAAATGAAATGTGATATGTATCTATGTAAATATATTAAAAATTTACTGTCCATGTTATTAAACTTTAACTATAACTTGAGAGGACGAGGTAGCGCGTCAGGAATTAAATGTGTATTATTGTATCACGTAATTTGGAAAGTAATTACGGGTATTACAGATTTCAGTAACATGCAAGAGAGACGTCCCTTCCTTACTTGGTTTACACTTGGTGGCTATAGTCATTTTTCCAGGTAGAGAGGGTGATTCACCCTCAAACCAACAAATAGTAGAGGTCATTGCTCGTGTACCGGGTACCACGAGTGAGTCACTGATTACCCGCCGACTTTTTTTAGTCGTTAAATAGCTTGCACGGGGTAGTGAGACCAGCCAGTCTTGTCAGAGAGCCGATCTGTCGCGTATATTGTGAGTGAATCAGTTCATTTGTGGTTAGTGTATAGTTGATTTGTGATTATGAGTTCTTGTAAAAAACGCCAAGTTTTACATACTCAATGCAGAACAATGATTGCTTATGTTCTGTTCTATTTTGAGAAAGAGAAGAATAAAGGAGGTCCTTTACTTGATACTAAGAAAGTAATGCAGAGAACAGCAGATGCTTGTGGCATTTCGTTGAGAACAATACAACGTATCAACGCAGAGATTAAAAAAAGTTTGGAAAATCAAGAAGATACCTGTGTAGTTGAAGATATTGATTTAATCACAGCTGAGGACGATCAACAAGATAACACCTTAAACAGCACCAAAAGGGAAAATATTATTATTCATACTCCTCGGAAGAAAAGTTTGAAGAGAAAGCGGCCAGTAACAGACATGGATGACTTCGACAAAGGAGCTATTCGACGTCACATATTGAGCTACTATGCTCGAAAAGAAGCGCCTACCCTCAGACAACTTTGTGTGCCACTTCAAGAAGCTGGACTGTATATGGGAGGAAAATCTTCACTGAGCTCGCTATTATCAGACATGGGATTTCAGTACAAGAAATTTAACAGCAGAAAAATCCTCATGGAAAAGCCGTCAGTGGCCCTGTTAAGGTGTCGTTTCTTAAGAAAGATGCTTGAAGTAAATATTAAAAACATTATATTTTTGGACGAGACCTGGATCAATGAAAACACGAGAAAGGACACTGGTTGGACTGATGGCACTATCCAAGGAACTCTCGGCGGCCCTTTGGGTAAAGGCAAACGATTGATCATCTGTCATGCTGGTGGCTCCAACGGATGGATTAGCGCTCCCCCTTTTGTGTTCCAATCTAAGAAGACAGGAGATTACCATGAAGACATGAATGCGACTGTTTTTGAATCATGGTTCTTCGATACATTACTGCCATCCATTCCTCAAGGAGCAACTATTGTTATGGAAAATGCTCCGTATCATTCCAGGATTCTAAACAAACCACCGACATCGTCATCAACAAAAGCGGAAATGATCAGCTGGTTGAAAGCTCGAGGCGTCCCTTTCCCAGATAACCTTCTTAAGGTGGAACTATATGCGTTAGTTCGGTTACATAAGCCACCACGCCTACCTATGTGATCGATAAAAAAGCATCTGAGTTGGGTTTCAAAGTAATTCGTCTACCGCCCGATCACTGTCATTACAACCCTATTGAAATGGTTTGGGCGAATCTAAAAAAGTACGTAAATGTTAGGAATACAACCTTTAAACTGGCAGATATTAAAAACCTATTTAGAGAATCTGTTGTCAACTTTACTTCCGACATGTGGACTAACTAAATACGTCGACCATGTAGAGAAGTTGATTGATGAAGACTGGAGGAACGAGGGGTTAAATGAAGCAAGTGTTCAGGAACTGATTGTAAACTTAGCACCTGATGACTCCGATGAGGATGAATATGACGACACCACTGATGAAGACGATTTTGGTTGTGCACCTATAGTATAAAGTTGCACTCAACCCAAGCTACATTTAGCAAAACAACAAAATTGCTACATTTTATAAATATTTTATTAGAATTTTGATTTTTATATAATTATTGTAAATTTGTAAATATTGAAAAACTTGTATATAACTTTTAATACGGCCATCGGCAGTTTCAAGCCTGCAAAATAAGCATCCGAGCTTTGAACGCAGAGAGAAAGTTAATTTTAAAATTCCGAGTATATACTTAGTTGAATTTTGAGCTCGAGTTTAAAGCCTTGTATAAAAAAAGTAAAGTAGCCTAAATATTTAGAATTAATTTGACGTGTAGTATAAAAAGATACTAAAAGTAATGCATCCGCTACGATGAATATACAAAAAGCCAGCGAGATCGGCCGCTGGCAGTTCTCAGTGTCATTTGACGGGCCGATTTAATCGGCCGCTAGCAGTTCCAACAATGAACAATAGGGCCATTTAACCGGCTTCTGGCATCCAAAGGGAGTGTCTCAGAAAAATAGTTGAAAATTAAATTAAATGATCAGAATCTTAGTTTTTAATAATAACATTTTTTTAATAACAGTCGCGTAAATAATTCTCAGAAGTTTAGCAATCACAATATTTCAAAATAAACAAATAAGAGTAAAACATTTGAAAATCGTCGTACAAACTTCGTGTCTGGACTTATTTTAAATGAAATCACGGTCTGAATTAAATGGAACGACCAAAACTATAAGATTAAGCAGAATAACAAAATTTAATTTATTATAGTAAACTGTATTTAAAAAGACAGAAGCAGAGGTCAAGTGGCGTCCCCCGTCTATTGTTAGTCGGCCTGCCAGTGTGCGTGCGTGAGCCAAGGGCCTCCTAACCCTCTAGCCGCCTTCACTGCCTGGACAGCGTATAGTGTACTCAGCTTGATGAACTCGAAGTACAAAGTTTACTGTATGTGTATAGTAGGGGTAAGATGTTGTGCTTCAAGAAGAATTAGATTTTTATGATCGTGTAATTATTTTTATCGAAGTCAATCTTTTAAAATAAAACATATTACAATTCAATTTTGTAATTATTTTTATTAGGCATTTGGAGTTAAATTAAACGGATGATTTTATTCAGTCGCTAGTTACAATTTTTTTATTATTAATTTGTCATTGTGTGTAACATTAGCGGGGATGAATATAAACCTTGAGGTATGGTAAGTAGCACTTTTTAAGTTCACACTTAAAGTTAATACTGAGGAGTTTGTAAATGAAAAAATCCCGCATTCGCTGTATAAGTACATGTTGCACGTTTGATGAACATGTGATGCGTTATACGTACATTCCCGCAATGGAGCAACTGCATTGCTTAAGAAGAACAAATTTCATTATTGTTTATCAAATACTAACACTGTCAAACACGACAACTTTATGTTATTCCGTTAACATAGTCTTCATATCGATTAAATTAAGTGTCTTCAAAGTGATCTATAATGTGGCCAGGAACACGAATATTTAATCATTAAATATTTTTTGTTCTACAATGCTGTATTGTTACTTGAAACCACATAAAGTATGAAGCAAAAGTGACAATTAGAATGTATGTAAGTCTTCCCCACTTGATAAAACCACACGTGAATTATTGCGTTTTAATAATCGTAGAGGCACTTTATTAAAATTATTGTAGACAAATTATTTGTAGACAGTACAGGCTAACTCTAAAAGGTACATGCTCCTAGATGCATAAACTGCATAGACAGATTTTTAAAGTGCGAAGTATACTAATTTTAAAGGCATATAAAAGTTATTCGTTTTTGGTTTGCTACTATTCCGAATTAATAGAAACCGCAGCTGATATGTAGCTACATGACGCCGCGAAGATGAGCTCTCCAATTAGTTCATAAAGCCACTTGACATCCAGAAGCATCTGAAACCGTTAAATTTTTGTAGTAAGTAGCATACCAATCTGTGTCTACCTTCAAAACATTATCTTCAAAATCCACGACAAAGCTGTACACAAAATCTTGTAAACCTATAAGAACGACTTTGTCGGAAATGTCTAAATCAAATTCGAGAGTTGATCCAGACATAAATGTGTTACATGTTTTCCCACTTATTTTCACAGGCCGTCTAATGGCAATTAATAAGGCACCAGGAGAACAGTTAGGCTGAAGACGACAGCTCAGTTCATCAGGCAGCATGTGTCAACCACTGTTAGGATTTTTTTTAATGAATAAATCCATTAAGAATCAAATCCACTTTGTTTTTCATAAAAGTGGAAGTTGTGGACTTTGCTCTTTCATTTTCATTTCTCGACAGATTATGAGAGATTATCAGCAGTATATTTAAGATAAATAAGATAGCTTATATATCTTATACTTAAGACGAATTACTTTATTCCCACATTTATAGTCCTTTAGGTGTTCTAAAGTTTAACAATAACAATAGTTCAAAATAAACAAATAAATGTAAAACATTTTAATATCGCCATAAAAACTTCGTGTTTGGACTTATTTTAAATGAAATTACAGTCTGAATTCAATGGAACAATCAAAATTAAAAGTTTAAGCACGACAATAAAATTTAATTTATTGTAGTGGACTGTAACTAAAAAGACAGCAGCGCAGGTCAAAGGCCTGTCCCTGTCTATTTTTATGCGGCCTGTCAGTGTGTGTGTGTGTGTGTGTGTGTGTGTGTGTGTGTGTGTGTGTGTGTGTGTGTGTGTGTGTGAGGGTCTCCTAATCCTCAAGCCGCCTTCACTGCCTGGACAGCGTATAGGTGTTCTTCCTTTTGCCCACGGCTGGAATTATAATGCTGTTATTGATCTTGAAGTCTAACTTAATTGAATTATTTCCTTCCTGTGACTTGTATTATTATTATGGCCCTGCGGTTCTGGAATCTTGGCGTTTATATTCTGGAATATGGAATCTTCTCGACTCTTCATATGCTACGATGAGGTGATAGACACCATACGCGGCTACGTAACACTTTGCACTAGCTATGTTAGGGGCTAGGGTTAGGCAATGTTTGCGCTCCTTCTCGAACTTTCCAGACGCGCCTTCCAAATTGTGGTCGATTATTCTTCACATCTAAGTCAGCTTTGTCACATACTACGCCATTCAGAAGTATAAAAGCGCGTTTTCAAAGGAGCCAGTGAGTTATTATATAGCCTAAGCCTATGCAAAGTGCAAACTAATTACAGCGAATTATTATGAGCGACTTCTGTAATGGTGATTTGTATTATTTAGTGCGACGCTGTTAAATAACCGACGTTTATTGTGTTAGACTAGTGTGTGTTGGATAAATGTAAGCTTGAAGAAGTGTTACATACGATAGTATATTGTTATTTTGTTTACTCGAACTGCATTAAAGTTGCAGTTAGAAATTTCTTTGTATTCAATTACTTATTCCACTCCAAACATTACGATCCGCGTGACGTTCGCAACAATACCAAGTCTCACTGGAATAACCTTGTTGTAGCAGATAAATCGACCTGGTAGCTTCTAACGGCAGTAAGTGAACATCTTTACTATATTTTACTACTCTACATTACTAATGGTCTGTGCCAATTGTAAAATTTGTTGGGCCATTCCATCTATATAAATGTGTGGTCTGAAACCTACATTCGAAAATCTTATCTGCCTTCTGAATACTCCAATCTGATCATTTGTTTACGTTGGTCTTAAATATCTAAATGCTCTTCCTAGTTCACTGTCGTCTCTCTTTCGACTGTGCAGCGGTACACTCAAGTATATGTTGGTCCTGTGTCTTAGTTCTAAAACCTTTATTGGGGGAAGGTCGGGTGGTATCGGACACATTAGTTTATTTTTAAATATTTTTTTAGAATTATCAAAGCCTCATTAAATACAACTTTTTAAAATCTTTAATACTATTATTCAATGTATACACGACTTTATTTGTTACAAAAATTTTGAGAGACAAGGTATTAAAAATGAAACGAATCGTTACATTGCAGTAATTTTAAAAATTGGAGAGTGGTATCGGACAGACATATTACCTTAACAAAAATTAAATATTACAATCAATTACTATTCTGTAAACAAACAAAATAATATTACAACTGTTTTAACTTAATTTTCACACAAACAATTCTTAAAACCTATTTTAACTGAACAAAACGACTATTTACAATTTTTTCCCATTTACAAACATCAGACTCATAAAACAGAGCACTCCCTTCAAGATTGGCGCAGTCTTCGTGAGCCCAACTGTTACGACCTTCACATTGTATCTAGTCTTCATTGAAGGTCTCCCCACAAAATATACAAATGGTATAATTTTCATCTTGAGCACTGTCACCAAAGAAAGTTTTTTACGCCTACTTTATTTGCCGACTTTGTAGTTCTTTGATTTTTTTTAACTTTATAATTTTGTTTTCTGCCAATCATGTTTTTGTTTTTGTTTATAATTTTGATTCTTATCTTCCAATCATGCACGCTTTTCCTCAAGTTGAATCTTATAAGGACTGGAAGATAAAATTTCACTCTGGTCGTCACGCCTCTTTCGAGTGTTGAATTTGGCTTTGGCAACACAAGGGAGTGGTGATATTTCCTGTAACATGGCTTGGGGAACAGTAGCTGCAAAGTTAAATTCTTCCACATCACATGATGAACTCAAACTACCTTCCGCCCTTCTTGGTGTCTTCGAAGTTGAGGGTTGACCAGGAAGTGAGAATACACTGTTGGATTGGAAACCGAAGGGGAAGACGAAGGGGCTTGAACAGAATAACTTTTCTGGAAAGGAGCACGTGGAGTTTGGGAGGACTGATGGAAACCCAAGTCACCAAAAACGTTGCGATTTAACGGATAGGCGAATGCAGACAGAGCCAGTTCCATCCCTATACACCCTGGTCAACGCTGTATTTACTAGACCAGCAATATCCTTGACACCTATTATTATGGCTATTATTACACATATTATTTTCTCATTCATACCGAACACGCTTCATCGTAAGCGTTTTAAATGGATTCATTATCACTCTGTCTAGCGGCTGTAATCTATGCGTTGTTTGGGGAGGTAAGCTAAGCATGTGAATATGGTGACTCTTTGCAAACTACATAACATCTAAGTCCTTATGGGTGGCATGTGAGTTCACAATCAAGAACACAGGGTTACTTTCATACGGATTCACTTTCTCCGCAAAATGTGCATCCACTTCAGGAAACCTTTCTTCGTTATCCAACCACTGGGTTGAGCATCATAAGTATTGCCTATCGGTGCATCCTTAGTTGTCCATTTTAACGCGCGGGAAGAAAAAAAGTTGAGGTATGAACTGATCTCCTGTAGCATTTATTGACAGTAAAATTGTCACATTTTTCCTTCTATCCACAGATGTTAATTTACCCACCTGCTTTACCCCTTTGATTGATATAACCTTTGGCTGGTTGTTGTGAACACGATACACCTGTTTCATCAACATTAAATATTTTTGATGGGTTAGATGAATACTTTTCCATGAGTTCAGGTAACTTGTTAAAAACAAGTCGACCTGTTCCCTGTTAAAGCCTGCTGAATGCTCAAACTTGTAGATTCTGCGACTCTTAAACTCAGATCTGGGTGTCGTCTTCTATAGTAACTTATAGTAAAAGTCTTTTTCTGCTTTAGGGGCATGAATTGACTATCCAGTGCTTTTATATGGTTATGTAATTCAATATCCTGGTTATCGGTAAACGTTTTCTGAAATGTGCCACTGTTGTCTACACAAGGTTTTAATTTTACTTCTTTAAGGGCTGCAAGAGCTTTTCACCAAACAAACTTCTAGGAACCGAAAAATGATCACTGGCCTGTCTTATGGACATTTCCTGGTTCCTGCCTTTATTTATTACTAATATTTTATTACTTTCTCCCCATTTGCCACTTTCGATCCCATCATTTCTTGAAAATAACAGAGTCATCCGTACGTACAATAGAATCAGAATTGTTATATCCGATACCGCCCACCAGTTTAGTGTCTGAACCACCCGAATGACACATAAAGGGAACACAACGTCTACAGTTAGCAGCGTAGAAAATTATGTAATTTTAAACACGCAATATACAGCCTAAAGTATGATGTTTTTATCAGTGTAATTAAAACTAATTCCAACTTACTCTTGTTGGTATAGTTACTTTGAGAAGTGAACTCCGTACAAGCAAACACAGCACACAAACAACAAAAATTACAAACAATCCCTAAATGGCGCAACTCAGAATGTCTAACCTACACTTCTCAGTTACAAGCAGTTGCAAGTGAGTCTCCTGCTTGCTAAACAGGTGCTGCTTCACGCAACGAAACTGTACTTGTCCGATACCAGCCCCAGACCTGTATAATACGACCTTTCCCATAGTTGGTGCAGCTGTTTGTAATTACTCTGTAACAGCTCTGCGGTGGGCACTTTCAGAAAGAGAATGAATGGCGGAATGTTCTTCTTAATTTGATAGTCCATCAGTTTTATAAATTGCAGCAAAATCGAATTCAAAAGCGATAAGTTACTGAGCCAGTGCTTCCATCAAACAGTGAGTCCTTGGCATAATAGGTAAGTACGAGGATTGTTCATTAGAAATACGTTTAGAGGCTGTAATGCATTTTTTTATTCAACGATTTTAAAAGAAGTCTCCATTAAAATTAAAGGCATGAGTCCCACTGTTGCACTAATCTGTAGATTCCCTGCTGGTAAAATTCTTGCGGCTGTTTGTGGAACCATTCGCTAACAGCAAACTCTACATCAGCGTCCGATTTGAACCGCCGTTCTGTTAGTGATTTCTTTAATGGGCCAAAGACATGATAATCGCACGGGGACAAGTCGGGACTGTAAGGTGAATGTTGTAAGACATCCCGCTTCATACGACCAAGCAGATCTTAAATCGTCTGGGCTACATGGGGTCGACCATTATCAAGCAGAAGAATGACACCATTTGTGAGCTTCCCGGGACGTTTGTTCTTGATGCTGACCCGTAAGCGTTTTAAGCTGTCTGGATATCGCTCAGCGTTGATGTTGACACCAGGTTCTTTAAAATCTAAGAGCAGCACACACTGATAATAAAAAATACGGTCACCATTACTTTTCCTGCCGAAGGTTGGGACTGACATTTTTTCGCCTTCGGAGATTGTCCATGCTTCCACTGCATACTCTGACGTTTGGATTCTGGTTCGTAGTGATAACAGCAAGACTCATCACCGGCAACAATTTGGTGTAGAAAGGTATTACCTTGTCTTTTTTTCTGCTCATCAGTAAGCAGTCGTGGAATCCACTGAGCAGCAACTTTGTGATAGCCAAGACTATGAATGATGGAATGAAGAGTTTCCACGCTGATGCTCAACATTTGAGAAAGTTCTCTAACTTTAATGCGCCTATTTTCGCGTAAAGCAGTTTCCAGGTGTCTCACATTTTCATCTGATGCTGCAACACGTGCAGGTCCGGGACTGGCCAAATCTTTAGTGGATTCTTTTCCCTGTCAAAATTTATTCCACCATTCAACCACTGCCGTATGAGAATAACTATAGCCACCATATACAGCTTTCATTCTCGTATAAATTTCCATTGGCTGACGCCCCTCAACGGCCAAAAGCTGAATAACGGAACGCAGATTATCTTTGGACGGATTTTCTATCATAGATGCCATTTTTCAACCCAGTCATAAAGCTTAGAAAAGAGCAAACTGAATACATAAACAGAATATAAACAAATGAATTCCGTCTGGGCACGGCTGCTCAGATCAAACGTGTTTATATTGAACAATCCTCGTAATACTACTTTTCCTGTGTCCATAATTTTTTTTGAATTTTTATATTTGATATTGCCTTTTTTCATGAACGTACAAGTATGGCTACTTGTTGCACTTTCCTCAATTATTCATCATTAATTATTTCTCTTATACTTGCGATTAATTCTATCGTACTTAAATATAGAAATCTGTTTCATAAACTCTAGCCTTTGTCAGCTTAGCCCATCTTTCACCGATGTTGCTGTCTCTGCATCGTCATGTTTCTTCCGTCTTGCCACTGCCTCAAGAAATTGTGCGTTTCAGGTGTTGTTCCAGGGCTTACGGTTCCCTTCTCTTTTGCGATGGCGTTCTTATCACTAACGTTTCTATGTGTTTAGCAACATTTTTCTCGTTTCCGGTTTCTACTTCTTCTGCGCATCTTTTATCCTATTTTTTTCGGCGCTCGTCTACTTTTAACAACAGCGCTTTGTGACTTTCCTAAATTGTTCTCAAAGCGATTGGATAAACTTCATACTAGTATAGAATTCATATATTATAAAACAAGTAAATTCTCTTACTAATTTCTGAGGGTTTTTTCTTTCCAAAGTTAAAGATTCGAATTCTGAAACCGACTATTACAAGCAAATGATTCTGGATCGTTGGCGTTTAGTAAATTCCAAACCTGACACCGAGCGGGGCAATAATACTATCAACATTTTTATTTTATCGCCGTTTATGTAAGTCGCACTTACTCATAATTCTTTTGAAAAATACAGTGTAATAGTTTAATATGCGCTGTTTGTAGGCACAATAATATTGAATTAATAGTTAAAGTATCTGAAAAGTGAATACAAATAATCATTTAACACATGTATCTGGTAACAGCGCCCGGAATATTACACAGTTGCAAGACGCACTACTTCGCTGCCAACAGCGCAACTGAACTCGCTCCGGTCAGTGGTGTGTCAAGGTAGACATTGGTCAAGGTTATTTAATACCTTGAGTGGGCAGGGAGATGGAGGGTTGCCATCAACGCGGCCAAGAGCACAGCCGTAGTCTTCTCCAGACGCTTAAGGGTCCCAGACAGACTATACGTAGGCGATACTCTGTTGCCCTGGCCTCGAGAGGTCAAGTACCTCGGAGTCCACCTTGATCGTCGTCTTACTTGGCGGACACACTCTGCACAAGTAGCCCACAAGACCGCCCATCGCCTATATCAACTCCGTCCCGTGCTATGCAGCAACGCCATGACCCGCCGCCTAGGGAAACTTATCGTCTCCACCTATGTGGTGCCGATGGTTACCTACGCGATCCCCGTTTGGGGCTACTTGGCCAAGACCCATAAGCAAAAGCTTCAGTCTCTCCTTGACCGAGGATTGCTCTGGGCGTGCAAAGCCCACTATCTGACATCAAATAGAACCATCCGTGAAGCCCTGCGTGTCCGTTCCCTGGACGCCACTATACGGACACTGTCCCGCAAATTCTATCGCCGCTCCGCCCGATTCCAGCGCCCTCGGTCGCTACCAATCTGTGCCAGGAGAATCTTGGACCCGGCCTCGGCGTACTCTCACCCTCAATTAACTGATACTTAATGTCAATTAATTATGTCAAATTATGGTGTCAACCCACGGTAGCAGGTAGCAGGCCACACCCTTAATCCAGTCCCATCTATCGTCCCTGCGGCATGAGCTCTATTTGAAGCTCGGGACTCAGTATACGAGCGGGCGACGGTCATGCCCATCGTCCCGCACAGCCCTCTAGTCATCAAAGATATTTCAGATCTCGGTGATATTGGATTCTATTCATCTATTACTTTTCCTCAACAATCCACAACAATACCAAAGTCGCAAAGGCAATAGCGTTTTCAGAATTTAGCGTTTTTGATTAAATCAAAAGGTTAGTATTTTTACATAACCTTAGTTTTTATGAAAAAGGTTTATTCTTTCTTTGTCTTTAGCAGTGATGGACAGAAGTTACGGAAAGTCCGGGACGGTCTTTCACTTCGAGGCCCACCTAAAGTTATTTTTATCGTACAGGTATAAAATACAGGTTTATCGTACAGGTTCTTTACAGAGTTTTTTAGTAATACCTACCTAAATATTTTACTCATTATTTATAGATTTTGATGAAACAGAGTAAAGTAGACGCATCCTATAAATCGGGAAAAAATAAAATTATTATTCCTTACTGTTAAGTCATATGAAAATTAAATTATATTTTCAAGCCTTTGTTTTATTGAATTTATCTGTACGTCATCTAAATTCAAAGAAGTTGCAGTTTTTCTCTCTACAGACAAAGTGACCAAGTTTTTCAACCTTTCTTCGCTCGTCGCTAATCTAAGATAATATTAAGTAATGTTAGTTATTATGTCAAGTCGTGGCGTAGTGGTTAGCGTGCGACGCTGCTACACGTTAGCGCGGGTTCGTTTCCTTCCGGGGTCATCTGGTTTAGATACGGCCGTTCTTCCTTGCAAGGTGGTGGCAAACCAGAGATATCCTATCTAGTGTAAGCCCTCCCCAACTATGCCGTTCGGATCCGGTGTTAAACTTTATGCCTCCCAGAGAGAATCTGTAACACACGCACCACGGGTATATGCGGGGAAGGTACAAACCAGTCGAAAGACTGTTGACTCAAGAAGAACGTGGTTAATGTAAGTTAATGTTAATTTAAATTTTCACAAATACCTTTCACATAGACCACAAACACACGGTTTGTTAACAATTGGGAACGGATTCCTTGAAGTCCCATTTGACAATAAACGTTTTTGGCTATCTGTCTAACTACTGCTGCTACGATGGCGTTAATAGCGCGTACATGTCGAAATCTTTTTACTTCTTGCGTCACTTGTTCTTTATCAGAGTCAACATATCAAGGCTGAGCTTCCCTACGGCCCATTCTAAATCATTGTCAGAAACTTTCGTCAAGAATTTGTTCGTACGATATTAAATATATATTTGATATATCATTCATAGCAGAGGACCTTACGATCGACATGGTAATAACGATCTACAAACTTCATCTTGTAGAGTTTAGATGAAGGCATCGTCTGATAATTTGTCTGTAGTAGGCCTACTTTATTAATTTTCGTATAACACGTGTCTCAGTGTCAGTGCTCATTACGTGACAAAATGGTCTTCGAGTACCGAAGCTAATGGCATTCTCCATGAGTTCTTCTTTCTTCAAAAAGAGATTACTGCAATGTTTTTATTTGTGTCAAACCTATACCCAATGTAATTTTCTGCGGTTGCTAATATTTTTAAGCTACATTAATTTGCATTCCAAATAACTTGAAATTGTGAAGTTAGACATTGCGGGAACTACTACGCTACTGTAGATCTAGCTAGCATCATACATTTCTTCTAATATGTTAACTAGTTCCTCTACGTAACTAGTCTCTTACAGCTAGTTAAAACTAATCGTGATGAACATTCGATCAGACAATCTTTTTAAATCCAACCTTTTGCGAAAGAATAAAAGAATCTCCCATCTGTAGGCAGAGACCAAAAAAGAAGAAGAGACAGAGTCTCAAAAGACGCTTACTATTGAATTTTCAACTATATGTAACTGTGAAGTGAATTTGTAGCAGCTTATTATTTTTTTTTTACACGAACAGACCAGCCGTGGACCACGCGAATATCATTTCCTTTTCTTCTCCTGCCAGACGGTCCTCTTTCGCACACTATGGGCCGCCTTCCTTTTCACTGTCCGCCCCTTCTCGTCTTCTTTTCAACGCAGAGAATCTCAAGATTTTGAATTTTCTTTCTGTATGTATTTCTATCCACACAGTTGTTCAAAGAGATACCCAGTTTCATCAGTTCCTCCTTGAGTTGTTTGGTGTATCCGTTCAGACTGGAAAGTTGCCAAATATAGTTGAAAATTTGTTTATTTAATCTGGACTTATCCATCCGAACCATCCGTCCAATAAATCTGTCTTTTCCTTCGGAAAGCCGTTTCCAGATCTTCCAGATCTCTTGTACAGCTCTTCTTTGGGTCTATGCCTGTACCCATCTTCGGTTTTCTGCTATACATTTTTCGAAGAATTCTTCGCTCAATTTTAAGAAGAGGCTCCAAATTTTGAAAGCAAATTATTTCCACTCCATACATGATCACCGGCCTGATCACAGTGCTATAATGGAGATTATTGTTATTTATTTGTATTTATTTAATTTTAGGTATAAATTGGTACTTACTTATTCTGTTAGGACAAACTACTCACAACTTGAAACACAGCAAATAACACGTAGACTTAACTTACGGGTTGCGAGTTCACCGAATGAAACGTTTAATAAATATTTAAACAAACAGTCGCAAATTATTTAACTGCACTTACTGCTTGCTCCAATTATCCAAGTATACAAATGAGAGCCAATGAGATATTATACAAATTATCCAATTAACCAATGAGAAATTATTATACTCTTGTATGACGATTCCGGGATTACCGCTCACACAATACTATCACATAGTGCTACCAAATAACACTATACAATTCAGGTATGTATTGTACCCCCCCCCCAAACACACATAATCAGAAATAAGACACAGTGTCTACAGTGTTACCAGTTTTAGTAAGTTTGTTTTATGGCTCTTAATATAGATTATATAAGGCTACCTTTAATTAGCTGAGGATACTTCGAGGGTGAATTCGGAATCGTTTCCTCGTTACAAGTAACCCATTCTCTGGGTGGAATACTATTTCTATTGTTTCAAAAAAAATTTATTATAGGATATTCACGTGTCTCGTGAGACTTTGCTGGAACCTATACGGAGCCTCCCGGTCAAAATGGCCCGGGGCGGACCGCCCTGTTGTCTGGTTTGTCACCACTGGCCTTTGGTTTACTATCTTATGAACTTAGTAAAACCAAAACCTTTGTTTTTTATACGTTCGATCTTCCTAGGGTATCACTCAGATATCTCATGCAATACTTCCCTCATACGAATTTAATCAGTTGCACAACAGTTAGCGGCTAAATACGTACTATTTGGTTGTAGAACACTCTTTTATTATATCATTTCTGCCTCGCCGTGAGAGTATAAGAAAATAAACGTATGGATTGACATAAACTGTAAAAAGGCTTCGAAACAATTGTAGCAAGAGAGATTAAAAATCTTAGATCGTCTACCAACTTAAAAAGTTTTATTTTTCATTCCTTATAAAGTAAAGAATTTCATTTTCTGATAAGTTAGTAAATATTTTGAAACTGTTTAATACTTTTAATGTCTTTTTTAGAAAGTACAATTGTTAAATGAGAAAAACTAACCATAATTTAGACATAGATGGGCCTATATCTAAAGCGTATTAAGTTACATAATTAAACTACATTCAATTTTATGATTTAGTTAGGCTAGCTGAGAACGCAATAATAATAATAATAATTATTATTATTATATATATACACACATACATACAGACATTGTTATAATTATAAATGAACGTTACATAACATATGTAATAACAATATTATTAGTTCCTTACTAAATAAATAAATTCTAAACTAAATTAGGGTTACAGTAACAATTGTTATTACAGACATCCAAATTATTAAAAATAACTGTACCGTCCAACCAATAACCGTACCTGTACTCATTTTTTGATATTTCGATTACGCGATTATTGGCATCGATATGTAGTGAATGTCGCATATAATTTTAGTTAGATAACAGAATTCGTGAGAATTTATTTGTGTGTTTGTTGACGACTGTAATCGTGTTTCATTGCCATACTTTTTACAAAATATGTTTCTAGTAATAATATAACTTTGATGAGTACCTGTGACGCCAAAAGTTGAGGTTGTTAGGTCAACATGCAAACTAAAATTAGGCATGGAAACCGATATGCCTGCAATATCCAGTAAAAAACCAACTCAAAGTAAGGCTACAACATGTAAGGTTCTTTTTTTTTGTGACAGAACACATTTCCTACAGTACTCATTTTTTCTATAATAATCGGTTTTTGTGCACATCACAGAAAAAGCAACCAACTCGAAGTAAGGTGGGGTGCTGCTACATGTTTCGCACAAAATTTGGTTTCAATGAAGTTTTCGAGATTTTACTGAATAAAATAAAAGAATATAGACCACCTAACGATGGTCTTGTTTTCATCGTTAATACGTTTAACAAATCTTGTTTCCATTATTTAATTGGCTCAAAATCCTGTGACGTTCTCAAAACGCTCAAAACGCTCAACGCTCAAAACGGCTCAAAACGCTCAAAATGATGTTAATACGTTGTTTTTTTTTGTTTTAATCTTGCTATTCAGAGCTAATTGTATTTTTCATATCTATTATATTTTCTGTTGTTGTTTTTGTTAAAAATACGTTATGGTCTTTGTTTTAATGTTTCTCTCTTTAAAGCATTGTGTAGACACATAAAACGTCATAAATTTTCTAACCATGGTTGTATTTCTTTAAACAGTAAGCTAAAAACCAAAAAACCATTACTATCCCTACAAATGAAAAAACACGTATTTTCGCTTTACATTAAGAAACAGAACAATTTACAATTAGTACACTTCTTCTTTTTCATATCGTAGTATATCGATACAATCGCATATTCAAAACGTTGAAAATGTAGTGCGGATACGGATATTGGGTCAGTTCCGAAATTACATTATCTTTATGATATAAGATTTAATAAATCAGATTGTGTTAATAATCAAACATACGGTAACACAAATACATTATGTAGTAGGTAATTGTGTAACAGATAAAGGTTACGTGTTTACAAAACATGTAGACCTATGTCAAAAAGTTAGAAAGGTTAGGTAGATTGGCGGGGCCAGTTTTACAGGATTTTGAGCCAATTAAATAACTAAAGTTCGCATAAAAATAAATGTGTAAAAAATCCATAGATTAGATGAAATTAGTTTTTAAGAAAAAATAGCTGCAAAAAACCATGTGTAGCAAAGAAAAGAGAATATCCGAAATGATAAAAAAATTTGTTTTGCAAATTTTGAGACTTTTCCCTACATATTTTTTTACAACGAGTAGGAAATGAAAACGACAAATTTTTATCGACCGCATCTTTTTTAGGTTAATTAATATATGATAAATTCAAAAACTCTGTTTACAAATTTCGTGGCTACCACGGACCCACAATGTCATTGTAGTGACAATGAATCTATTACCTGCAGCCATCCAGCGTCAAGGATTTACCAGACTACGATAATGAAAATAATGACATGTAAATTTAACTTTCTTAAAATTACGAGTGAAGGTGTTTAACGTTTTGTAAAATTCTGTATTATTCTATGTTCTTGTGTATCTCTACGTAATTACTAATAACGTATAAAAATACAAAATTAATTAAAGACACCAACCTCTTTGCACAGAATTAACATTTTCTCATTTGTGAACACAAACTGCGTTAAAAAAATCCGTATACAATTCCATTAAAGAGTGTAGAACGAAATATTACGTATACAATTTGACCAATGATTGTTAGTCATATTTTATTAACAAAGAAAACAGGCAGAGTTGCAGTAACAAATCGAACCTACAGCCTTTCATATCTAACAAGAAACAATATTAAGTAGTTGAAAATCCACGTCTGCTTTTGCCCACTGATTAACTTCTGATGGTAAAGAGCCAAATAACTTTCAATCCAATCTATAAAATTATAAGTTATTATCTTCTTTCAGAAGCCAAATCTGCTTTTCCCTGACCATCGAGAGAACTAATATTTTTATATTTATTTGTTTATATCTTTCGTGGTTTGAGGAAACGATTATTTGATTATTTCAGTTTATTAGTAACGTGTTTTGGTAAGTAAATAAATACCCCTACTTGTACGCACGTTATTACTGATTTTTACATCTGAATGTTTTGATGATGTACGAAAAAGCAAATGCCATATTATTTATAAGTAGGCCTATATAGCCTACGTTTGTTTATTCGAGTAAATAACATGATACATTTTTTTTTAATTTTAGCGACAAAAATCGGTCTGTTGCTAATTACGCTTACCTTTACATATTTGAAAAATCGATTTGGTCTCGACAAAGAAGAAAAAGAAGAAGTGTTAAACAATATAGCGAATTATGAATGGATGTACCGTTGCCATTTGTTTTAGAAACCTATATATTTTTTTTATGAAACAAATTCTCAGTGCGCTAAATGCTATTCTGTGTTAGTGTTGAACGAAGTCAGATCTGCGACTCGTTTTCTTTACTTTTAAAAATATTTTTCCCAGTGAAATTTTGTGCCTTTTGGTGTTGTAGAATTTGAGGTTAATTTATATTTCATTAAAATGCATGTTGTAAATATTACTAGAGAAGAAGTCGAATCACTGAGGCAAGCATTCGCCTACCATGATTTTGATAATGATGGGAAAATAGACAGGAACGAACTTTTGGTTATTCTAATGTCTCTAGTCGAGAGCGATGTTCCGATATCTGCTCTACGAGCGGCTGTTGTGGAAATGAAAGAAGACGCGTTCAGCTATGTCCATTTTCCTGGTTTTTTAGGCGCTATTGTCAGAAATAAAGATAATCCATACTACATGAAAATCCGAGATAGTTTTCTACAAAGTTACAACGATGCCATCGCAAGAGAAGCGTATTGTTCAGAATGAAGACCAGAAACAATTTCAAAATTTAAACTGTAGCTAGGAATATGACTTTTAGAAGGTTTCATAAAAACAACCAGTGAATTAATAAACAAGATGCCTACCAAATAAATGAGTTTAAATGATGGGAAATTTAACAGAACATACATTTTAAACTTATTAACATAATAAACGGTGAAAACAAATAAAAATGTGAATTTACTTTTAAAGGTAACAATAGCTAACAACGAATTTAAGTAATAGTGTAAATTATTGAAAAAATAATAATTATAATATAATTAACAGAGATTTTAATGTACAAAGACCGTAGTTACATACGCATTGTAATTGTTATGTGTAATAAATGTTTTATACTCGACAGAAAGTGACTATTACTTTTAGAAAGGAAACACTGATTCTGGTATGAAGTAATAATATGGGGATAAATAAATTACGATGTTTTAATTATTTTTCTAGTTTTTCCACTAGATTAACATACATTTTTAAAATATAGGGAATTCTATTTAAACATAGAAATTGGAAGAGAGTTTACCGGGCTGTTTGGCCGTGGTCTACGGTTTAATGATAAACCAAACGTTTCGACAGCACCACTGGCTGCCATCATCAGTGGAATTCAAAGAATTCACGACCTTCTGAACGTAGGTTGTTATCGTCAGGCCCACAGTACTGTGGTAAAGGCTCGATGATGGCAGCCAGTTGTGCTGTCGAAACGTTTGGTTTGTCATTAAACCGTAGACCACGGCCAAACAGCCCGGTAAACTCTTCCTATACAACTGACGCCGGCCGTAAAAGCCTGAGAACAATTTTATAGAAATTGGAAATTTTGTTTAATTAGAAACTTCACTTTCCTTGCCTTCAGTAACGTTTTAGTAGGCCTATATAATAAATGGTCTTTTCCCTTTGTCTGCCCTTCGAGAGTAGAGGTTCCCGGTCACCGAGCTGCTGCCGTATGGATATCCATCCAGGTTTCTGTAATAATGCATGTAACGTCTAACTGTAAGGAATACCGTTTCCTTAACCTAAGGGTAATCGTTTCAATAAAAAAAATTACTATGAAAGAACAAGAGTTTTGTTGATGTCAGGACGGAATTACAAAACATTTACACTTTGTACGTTTAATATGATGTTTAAAATATTAGCGATGTTTTTTTAGCGAAACAAATTAAAGAGTAAAGCCAAATTAAGCCAGTCAAATACGAGTAGTGGATTTGCAAAAAGACAAAAGTAATAACAATTTTTACTATAGGATTCATTCTAGTGTCACCTCATTTTGACAAACGTGAATAATATTTATAACATAAGTAAAGCAAAGAAGTAATTCAGAGTAATGTTGAATCAAAGCTGTTACTCTGAAGGTCGTCAGCCAGTTAACTTTTTTTGAAACATTAAATAAAAGGTTAAAGACATTTATTAACCTTACGTCTCATAAAAATGTTAAAATTTATACATTTACAGTGAATAATGGTTACTGGTTATTTAGATATACTAGGCCTAATTAGTTAAACTTTAGTCACTACTTGTTTAACGTTTTATGTTTCCAATTTTACCTTTATTTGTTTCTAATATGTATTGTCTATTTCCCAAAAAGACAAGAAAGACATACCAATTAAACTTTACTAAGTTCTTTACTCACAGGTTATTTTGTCTTCCACCGTAGTTAGTGCACGTTTGTCTTGGGTTTTTAAGGTTACATTCGTTAAGATTGTTGCAAAAGTAGGAAATGCTGAAGTCATCCGTTCAATTTTGTAATTTATTTTTAGCCTATTTTGTTCTTACTTTTACTCACTATCTCGCGTCGTCAGTCAAATTTAAGCTACTTTTAGGTGATATAAAAAAAGAAACGGACAGTACCCTCCGATAACAATCACCTCGTAAGTTATAATTTCTGGAAGATCTTTGGAATGGTGTTGTATCCCAAGTAGACTTTATTGAGTTTCTTATCGCTTAATCATTGCTGATATGCACGTACAGTCTTGTTAATTTGTGTACAGTGAATAAGATCTAGCATAAGTTACCATTAAAGTAAAAACTACAGAAAAACACCCGGTTTTCTTACGTTCTACAACGTTCATTCATTGACGACATAATTCTTTTTTAGATCTGTACTAACACTCATTGAAGTATTCACAATTTTTTTGCAAAAATTCAAGTAGAGTTGAAATATAAAGCTAAATATATCTCGGACCGTAAATGTTTTTACTGTTTTCGAATGAGATTATTGACTGTAATGAATTTACAAATATGGTCATGTTAAAAAAACAAGTTTTTTCGTCGGAACGATTATGCATTGTTTGAATCCGCAGACCGGATGCGCACTTAAACGTCACAATGTCTAATAAAGTTTATGCAGTTTTAAGAAGAAAAATTGTTTAAGGAGATAAACTATTTCAATGCATTACGGCATTGACTATTGTTAACTATCTATTTAAAATTACGCATGGTAGTTTCAAATGCATGCCTATAATCAGTCTTTAATTAAGAGAAACAAGTTATAAATAGCCTAAGTCTATTTTTATGCGCTTGATAAATTTGAGAAAAGTAAAATACAAAAAAAAACAATGTCTGTAAAGTCGGTTTACGGACGATAGTTTTACGTGATAACGTCATAAAGAAACATTGATGAAAAATTGCATACTTTTATGAATTGAATTGAATTATTATCACTGAATTATCATTATTTTGTATAATACAAAGAAGGAGTTAATTGAAAATTACAATTTTTTCGATAAATTAACATTTATTTACATTCGTTAATTCAAATATTTTTTTACTTAAATTATACAGATTAATTACAAGTAACAATGTGCTATTAACAATTTATTTACAACTTATATACATGTGTAATTCTTGCATTTTAAGAATAATATGACTAATAATAAATAAAGAATAATATGACATAATATGACTATAACTAATTGTTCGTGATTATATTTAAACAAATTATTTAAATTAAATTTGCAAAAACTGTAAATAATATTTGAAAATTAAAAATTAATGTTTTTAACCAGTTTTAAAAATATTTATGTCAAATTATATCAATTATATCAAATTATTATTATTGATAATATTAATAATTATTAATAATTAATATTAATTATAAATAAATAAATTAAGAATAATTATAAACGATAAATTAATAAAATAATTAATAATAAAATAATTATAAAAAATAATAAAATAAAGATTTCGTTCGTTTATTTCTCCTAATGGAAAATCTTTTGGGTGTCGAAATCATGATCCTAAATAAATTTTACGGAACGTGACACTTTTTCGTGCGTGCAGCCGGTGTTCATCAATTTATAAGACGTTATCACGTCAAAAAGGTAAATAATGTCACTGCTTGTAGCTGAAAAATAATAATAAAATATATAAAAATGTATTATTATGTAAGAATTTCTGCAGAAAAAAAAACAAATTTCTTACGAACATTAAAAATGCGCCAAAATTCCTGGTAACAGATATTGGTCGAATAGAAATGGTTCGAAAATTTAAGTATCTAGGAGAAATAATTCAAGAGAATGGTTTAGAAAAATCTGCTATAGAAGGAAGGGTTCATAAGATGGAAAGGGCATATGGTATAACTAAAGATATTTACAATAAAAAGTGCATATCTAAAAATTCGAAAATAAGGCATTACAGTACAGTAGTGAAGCCAAAATGCCTATATGCAAGTGAACGTATAGCATTGAATTATAATTTAGACAAACTAGAAATATTGTAAACACGCATTATTAGGAAAATATTAGGTCCACGAAAAACTTCATAAGGTTGGAAATTAAAAAGTAATGATGAAATACATCAAAGTATACAAAATATAACAGAAACAATGAGAAAAAGAAGACTATTAGTTTTTTGGACATTTATATAGTTAACAACAATAAGTTAACAAAGCAGATCTTCAAATATCTGTGGGGGAAGAAGTCAACATCAAGTTGGATTAAAGAAGTCCAAAAGGATTTAGGAAAAAAATAATATAAACGCAGAAGAAGCAATTGAAAGAGAAGTTTTTCGGGCAAAAGTGTTAAAAATGGAAGGAGTCCAGGGTAGGAGAGAGAAAAACGTAGGTTCAAAGTGGACTGAAGACAGGAAGAAGAGACACAGCGAAAAGATGAAAGAATATTGGAGAAAAAGAAAAGAACAAAGAATAAAGAATTGAAATTGGCATGTTGTCCTTAGATGACCGATACAAAAAAAAATGTATTACAATAAAAAGTAATAAACGTTTTTGTATTAAGTTTGTCTATCAATTAGCAAAGCGTTACAAATATGTCAGTAACAATGGAGTGACACGTGGTTAGTCAAGTAGTTGCGGAGAATAAAAGCCCTGGCTCCTCCACTTACACGAGGCTGGGCGTATAATTAAATATGATATTGGAAAGTTATTGTTGTACTTAGCAAGGGGGAGCAAATGTAATATATTTAACACTAACAATGAGAAGAGTTGCCACCACCCTTCGATTGTGTTCTATTTTAGGGTGGAAGTACTACCGGCACTGTGTTCAACAAGGGAAAAGTCAGACAGTGAGGGCATAGTGTGGACCAACTTCACGATACCATGATGAACATACCGATTGTTTTATTTACACTTTCACAAATTAATGCAAAAGGTGTCAAAACTCGCCTAACTAAAAACTAATCTTTCTTAATTATTCTCCACTGTTTTCGTAAATTTATGAATACAATGGTTACATAAAAAGCATTTCGAGTAATCTTGCTTAAACGTTGATTATACAACAAGTACTTATAGTACTTATAGTATAGTATATATAGTATTATAGTAATACTATGAACAAGTTTTTTGGCAAGTAACTAAATAATATTAAATCGATTATTACTGTATAGTTAATAATGGCTATAGTTATGGCAGTATATTGAGCTTCTATGGATTTATTTCAGGTAAAAATGATGAAAATACGTAGTTTGGCATTCTTGTAAGGAACTTCAATCGTATTGAGAAAGAAGCTGCGCAGAAACATAAAGACGTCTGTTATCAAAAACGACGTAGTGAATCTGATATTCATAACTAAGACATATTGTTTTGACTATTTATTTCCCGTGTTTTGAAAGAAACCAGGGAAAGTTTAAATCATAAATGTAAGTATATTGGAAATGGCTTGTTAAGTTGTCTATATCATGTAGGCCTACTTGAATGATGTTTATTTAATGAATCCTATGTTAATAATATATGAACCTCTTCTGAGTAATGCTTCAAAATAAAACAACTTTCTTTCAACTCTTATGTATTTTGTACTATTCATATTTTTGTTGTTTATTTTGTAATTACATAAACGATATATAAGTTTACAACGTCAAACTAGTCTAACAAATAAAATATTCTAAGCAATAATTGTATTTTGTCTGTTAGAGTCACTATTTATATATCTATAATTCATTTGTCTGTATCCGAATTACAGCTTTTAATGTTTAAAAGTCTGAAGTAGTTGGTTACTCATTAATTTATAACAAACGTTAACGCTTAAAAGTTTTAAACATCTTTTAATATGTTTGTTTATTTTCATACAAAATTTTCCACAAACGTTGATTCTACCCCACGTACGAGAAGAAAAAAAGGGAATAATATATTGGTTTATAAACATGAGTAGTGAAGGGAGTTTAGAGGGGATCAGACTGTTAGAATGATGTTTCTGGTTGGCTTAATAAAATTGTGGGGAACTACAAGACGGATGCTCAAGTGCGCGCGTCTTTTGCTCATAATGGCGGTTATTGAAGGCGCCGCCTCACAAGAATGTCTTGAATATTAAAAAATATCCAAGATTACGGCTTTATCATATTGCATAGCTTTATGCTAACATCGTTTTCCATATTGCAGCTTACACAAGGGCCTCCTTAACCGTAATAAGCCGGCAAACGAAATTGCGTTTTTATATGCGGCCTATTTTTTCAAGTACTGCTATATTACGAAACAATATTGTATTTCACAATTTGTAAAACCACTTTAAAAAGTTTCTGAGATACGTTGTGTTTTTCTTTTTATACCGTCGTTTCTGTGTACAGAACTAATGAACGTTGAAATACATCAAATGAATGTTTCGTCCGATTCTTTGAGTTTGTTAAGTTATATCAAATTCAATTTCAATTTAATTAAACCAGTTGCGATAATAATTTTTTAGATTGTTTACTCAGTCTAGCAAAAATTATTTGTCATACTGCGTACAGTTAGATATTTAGATATGACACTGTCTGCAGGTGGTAAATTTTATATAGGCCTACTACATATATGTATATGTAGCTACATATGGTTGTGTCAAGCGTGTGTACTTATTAATGCAGGCTCTTTTACGTACATTTTGTTTATGCATTCATTACATTGTAACATTATGCATACACGTCGTCGTCATTATCATCATCAGCATCATCATTATCAGTACTTGTTTGCTCACTATTAAGCAAATGCCTCCTCAGTCATTCTATAGTGACTTCTCTGTTTACCAATTCTTGATATAGTCCTACATAGGTGAATTAAACACCCTTAAACGTTAAACCCCTTTTCAACGCGGACTAACCCCGAAACATCACATCGTGGCGTGCGTGCGCCTATATAAACATTATTGTACTTCAGGATTTGACTGCGCCAGCTGTTGTTTTTCCTCCGACGTTTTGACATCCTACTTCTCCGATGTGTTCTTCAGGAGTGAGGCGTTTTTAGGGCGTCGTTTCTTCCTTATTTTTTTATTAACGACGACAACGATCGACGCAGTCAAATCCAAAAGCACAAGAATACCGACGTATCAGGATACAGAGCCTATTAAAGCACTTATAGGCCTATACAATTAGCTTACTATTATCATCAACATTGGTCCGTTCTCTGGAAAACGAGTTATCCATTGAATTCTCCCCAGAACGAATCTCACCGAGTTCTCCTTTTCTTTAACCAGGTCGTCCCAGTCTAACCAGGACGTCGTCATGTCTTTCGGCCTTCTCCACCAAAAGGAAATTAGGGAGTTAATTCAGGATCCTGGATGCGCAATTCATGCATACGTAAGTTTGCGTAAAATGTAAGGAGTTCGACAAAGGTATCTGTAAGATTTTGTTTGGGCCAGTTTCAGGCTCCATTCTCTGTCCTCAAAAACATAAATAAGAACAACCTCACTATTTATTACTTTTTGCCTTTTACGATTTTCTATAAAACCTTTTTCTGTAAGCCTGAAATAACTATAATAACGCTTTTCAGATTCCACCTTCTCAATATCACATATTTTGTTATATTTATATCCAGTTCTTTTCCACAATGTCTTACCATAGGTCATAGACTTCCATTTTATTCACTATTTTAATTTAGTATTTTTCATAGTATTTTGTTCATTAAAACTATCCTTACAATCATAATTACTTGAAAATTTCTCTAAAAATATACGTCCGTATTTATTTCTTGATTGGTATTTATTTACCATTTATTTAAAATACAGTGTATTTAGTGTGATGATTGAATTAGACATATGTTTAGTTGAATTAGGCCTATTTGTCTGCCAGATCAGTTTAATATTTAAATATCTTCATAGCTTATTTTTCCTAACATTCAACTGTTTATTATTACAAGATATGTGTTATATAGGCCTACTTTTCGAAATAATTTTGATTTTTGTAATTTTTGTTTTGCGCTCTGGATAGCGCAATTTTTATTGTAATCTTATTCCCACAAGTATTTACTTTCTGCAAGGCACTAAGTTCTCTAATTTATAAATAAAGAGTAATTTGATCTGAAACGTAAAAACAAATTATAATTTTGCATAGAATTATTTTTACTGTCCTAGATTTTATGAAAGTAATATAATCAGTTTTAAATAGTTTCCAAAAATTGTTATTGTTAAAAATACAACACTAATATTTCTTTGAATGTACCAATAAATCTGAGATTGTTTAAATCTTCTTCTGGCACCTTATCGGTAAATGATAAAAAACACGAACGGAATCCGATAGACAAGACTGTTATATTTTAATTTACGCTATGACAGGAAAAAGTTTCATTTAAGCAAAAATTAATATTATTTTCTTTCAAAAAATGTATTTTTTGCATATGAATGATAGACTCCTTAGGAAAGCTATGTTGTACTTACAATGAAACCACACCTTATGCTTTTAAGAGGATGCTAAAGTCAGGTCGCCAGTGACAAATGCATGATGTACACATAATACAGGTAATACACGTAAGCGGAGGAAGGATGGATAGGTTTTGTAGGTAAGCTGCATTAATTGGCAATATTTTACAATAAATTTTGGTGATTTTTCCAGTTGTGTACTTACAATTAAGACAATCTTGAAGAATTCAATATTGAAGAAGTCAATAAGTATTAGCCTTATATTATTTTTTATACTTGTTTATTTCTGGTTATTTATTTGTTTAGATTAAACAGTGTTTTAAATCGTCAAAACTAATTTACAAAATGTAGGAAAAACGCCACTATGAGTTCATTAAATACTGGAAGAAATCAATCTGTAATTTATAATTTGTACGAGTGCGCACTCCGTACGAATGGATAGAATGCATAGAGTATTTAAGAGCTGTGACATTTTCTATTCTAACTTAAATTTAATGGATGTTTAAACATATTTCATCTCACACTCTCTCTACACACATTCTCGCGCGCGCGCGCGCGTGTGTGTTTGGGTACGCGTGTATATCCGTAGTAACCTACATTTACCATCTAAAGGTAGGTGTCTTACCGTACTGTAAGCAAACATTCTAGTCAGCAATCAAGCAGGAAACGAGCAAAAGGATAACAATAGGTTTGGTGTAAATTTGAAATAAGCTAAATTGTGTTAGAAGTTAATGCATGGAGGGGCGGAGTTGGGGGTGAGTGTGTATATGCATTGCACATGAAATGATGTGGTATATAAAAACCGGGCTGAGGGACTCAGTGCCGAGGAATGTGAAGCATTTCAATTAATCCGACGAATCAAAAGAGACGACGCTCCGGCAGTACCCGTCGCTTTGTAAACCCGACACACAACATCCACCTCCTGCCATACCCACTTACGTCTACCCTTAACCCCTCGTACATCCGCGCTGTCACTAAAAAATATATAAAGTCGTTTGATTTCCACTGCGCGAATCGAAAATAATTTTATTTCATTTGTCCGATTTTACACTATCAGCTTAGTTCTACTAAAAAGAGAAAAACAGTATGTAATCCATATAGACAGAAGGTAAACCTTTTGCAATGAGAATTGTAACTGATAAATTAGGAGCAGAATCCTAGATAAAAGAATTAGCTTGGCTCATTTAATATCCACGTATAAAAACTACAACTCTTTACACGGATGAATTACAAACACGATTATTATTATGTGTATTATAGGATACCTTTTTGCTTCCTACAAACCCAAGCTTTTTTATACTTCGCTTGTTATACATCTTCATACCTCTCTTCCTCGTTTTCTAGTTTTTTCACACCCAATTATTATCTAAGTGCAACCCTGGCATAACGTGGTACTCCCCAGCTATGGAGAGCAGGAAAAAGTGAAAACGCCTTGGTTCACTGAATTATAGAAATATCCAAATTTGTTCAGTTTTTACTCTGGTTTACTGAAGTAGCTGGAATGTTTCTAGCCAATTCGAATCACAACTGACTCGCGCAAAAGTCACGAGAGTTAGAGCTGCCATGGTACAGATATGACATAACTTATAACCAAATGCATGAAGTTTAAATAAAAAAATAATCAAAATATTTTATTACTTCACACGTTAGTGTGGTTTTCCTACTTATCCTTTCCACAAGTTCATAAAATTTCTTACTTGAAATAGCATAATTATATCAAGGTGATCATTGTAATTACACAACTAGGGATTTGGCAGCATTTCAGAGAAAATGTTCTTAATAGTGTGAAACATCATACTATTTCAATTATAGGCCTATATCAATAAGCCAATTTTACGTGACTATAAAACTTGAAGATAAGAAGATATCGTATATTATTATCTATTATATCAGAAACTCCCATTGTCATAAAGTATAGGCAATCCTGTCATATACGTACAATGTTTATCATAAACTTGGAAGCATCGGTTAATAGACTTAAGGCATCATATTTTTCACGTATTGTAGTTTCTATTGTTTTTCTTTGTAAACGTATTATGTCACAACTGCCTTTTTAAAGACCTCGGCCAATTTTCCTTTCCCACGCGTTCTCGTAATTTGCCAGCAAAAACCTGTCTTTACTTATTTGCTCATTTACTTTAAAAAGTAACAGGGATATTGTCACCCCCCGTGATCTCTTCATTCTGCAAACCGCTTTAAGCTTGCTCAGATTCATCTCTTGTTTTACTTTACAAGACCCCAGATCGTTTTCCCCTACTTCCTCCCTCATCACTGAGTACTTTGATCAGCAGACACAGTTCCTTATACCATATAGATTATCTACGTATCTACAGTATATTGAAAGAACAATTTTTTGGTCTACGAATTTAAGCTAAAAGGTAGAGAGAGTTGAACCAAAACAGAGTGGATTCTACGAAACTTAATCCTTCAGACTCTTAGGCAAAGGCTATAGATGACACTATGAACAATCGCAACATTTGTACTTTTACAAACGATCAGTAAGAAGTGGTGTAGACCAAAAGTCTTGTTTACTGCGTACAGATAAGAAAAACCATACGTCTACTACAATAGACTGCGAGTGTACAGTGTAACGTGTCCGCACGTTTCTACCTCCCGTCACATATCAGTAATTTCCCATTCTAAGTTTTTATCCTACTAACTTTTGGACATATTTCTTCGAAGGGTTTTCTGCTTAATCCATAAATTTTATCTGTGTTCCCCTTATTTACACTTTAATGTGGTTTTATAGTTTTATTGTCTGTAGTAAATCTAAAAATGAATAGTATTATTTTTTAAATGCATATGGAATAGTGGTTTTAATAATGTCAACTGCAAAATAAAATAGCAACCAAAAATACATGTTTTCTTAATGTAAATTCCACAAAAACAGGAGACTTTAAATATAAAAAACGATAAAACTGTTCGTTTTCCGAAATTACATTTATTTATTATTCATACCCAAAATGACCATTCAATAGTGTAGAGCACATTACATTTCTTAAATCAGTACTGTATAATACATATTCATTTAATCAATACCTCATACTTATACACTATAATACAAACAATACATTACATTCAAAACATTATGTTTACAAATATCTTCCATCTTATTTATCTCTCGGTAAATTCTTTGCTTCTCCCTATGATATCACTTTCTTTTCTAAAATTTTAGCAATTACTTAGTCCCGTGTCTGTTCCTTCTTTATATTCTTTGCAATTTTTGGTTCTCAAATTATTTTCACGGGCTTAAACTCTTCCGTTGTAAGTAGCCCCACAAACGCAAATGCCTTTCTCTTATAAAATTCAGGTTAGGTTTTATCACTAGAATTTTCTTCTTATGTCAGTAATTTTCATTCTGTTCTTCTTTATGACCCCCAAGCCTTCTCATATACTTAATTTCTACAGTCCGTTTTCAGTACTTTTCTGTCTGTCACCCAACACCAATGTTTCACAGCCAAACGTGAAAATAGGTTTGCAAAGTGGTCGGATAACTTTAGACTCATTTTCTCTTGAAGCTTTCCTTCTACTTTGAAAATATTATTTATGGCATAGTTTATTTGATCGATTTTCCAACTCTTTCTTTAATTTCCACACCTTATCAATCCTCGTTCATCTATTGCAACGCCAAAGTACTGGAACTTATTCTATCATAGTTCCCTCAATGTCTATTTTAGTATCTTCACTTTGTTTAGTATGTTTCCAATGTTTACTTTAGTATCCTCGTAGTAACTAATTACGATCCCTTTGGCTTTAATCTTATCAATTTTCATACCCTTCTCTGCCAGTACCGAATTCCATACATTCAAACTCTCTTACATCCTCTTTCGCTTCCGGCTACCTGCACTACGCTATCTGCAAAGGCTCCTTCCGACATATTAATGCTTCTGAGTTTACACATGGCAATATATTGTTATAGACAGCTGGGATCCAGAAATTAATTTAATTTATTCTAAGAGAAATTCGATACCGTAATTGGTTTACTTTTACTTCATAATGCCTTACACGTACTTGCAAGTAAGAAAAATAGCTGACATTGCTTAATAGACGCCACGGGACCGTACGTTTCTGTGTATTAGTGTATACCCCTTGGCTGCTTAAGCGTGATGCCAATTGCATGATTGAAGTTTCAGCATTTCGTTTCCTTTTGTTCTTTCTGTATATTAACACGGCAGTACGCCATATTAATGAAGGAATCCCCATGTTTTTCTATGTTACTTTTTACCTTTTATAGCTATAGTCAAAGCACCAACTGATTTGCGTTTCCGAAAGCATATAATCGTGTTGAACGATTCATACCAGTTAAAGCCAATAAATACAGAGAATTCTAGCGAACCGTAAGAAATGGTCGCTGAGAAAGTCATCTACCTCTACAAACAGATATGACCGTTGTAATGTAGAACGCAACAAATTCATTAGATTTTATTTTAAATCCGTTGAAGGAACTCGATGTTTTTCTTGCACAATAAGTCAACTAATAGTTATGTCTTAATCTTTCAGTGTGCGAAAAAATTACGTATCTTTGAACACCCATTGTGACCTAAGCTGTGCAGAAGCGTAGTGATAGTTTGCGTATTAATAATGTTTTACGGTTACTGTCTCCTGTGTACTGTTTTAACAATAAGAAATGTTGAGTGTACCATTAACAAAAAACTTAATTAAAGAAACAACCGCATTTGAAGAGGTCTTGTTATATATAAGTAACTCATTTCACTTTTTGACAGGGCTGATGTTAAGTTAAATATATTATTGTAATAGTACCGGTATCGTTCATTATTATGTGGAATGTTAGGCCATTTATATAGGAATACTTATTAGGCTAAATTATTAGGCATAGATTTAGACCGCTGTTGAGTTCCCCTGTCAATGGGAAAGTACCTAATTGAGCGTATGTCGTGACTTTGGGCAAGTTGAGATAAATTCGAACATCAGAACTACCTAATAGTACGTATACAGTCACTAAATTCATTGTCTGTACTTGTTACGAAAAACATAAAAACAAATGGTAGATTGAAAATTCTGACTTATGAAAAACATAAGCCCACATATCTCTAGCTTCATCTGTCTATACGTCTGTCTCTCTTGTCATCCTCTGTCTGTCTGTCTGTCTTGACTCTCTCTCTCTCTCTCTCTCTCTCTCTCTCTCTCTCTCTCTCTCTCTCTCTCTCTCTCTCTCTCTCTCTCTCTCTCAATTTAATTTAATTTAATCGCGTTATCTATCAGAAGTAACAAACCGCGTAGCAGGCTGGAGAATGAAGTGAGTCACGATACGGATGAAGCATGCATGGTGTGGTTAGTGACGCTACATGAAAATATGGAGAATTAAACCAACAGCTCGTTTGCCAGATAACCACGGTCATGTGAAAATAGGTTAAGTACTTATTGCATAGTAATACAACCGCAGGACTTAAATAAGCACACACCATAATGAAAAAAGCTCGACTGAAGAAGTTTAAATATTTTTGAACATATATTCAAAGTACGTACCGATGTTTATGATTCACAAAAAAAAAGTTGTTCAGTCTATATCACATGACACTATTATGAATTTTAAAAATAAAAACATTTTCACGTGTACTTCACTCAAACTGTTTTATTTTTGACAAGTCAAAATTCATAGGTAGCTAAATACAGTTTTTATATTTTAAGTGAATTCAGAACCTAAATAAAACAACAATAAGCTACGTTTTTAAGCAAAACCAGAATTTAAAGTAAAACTCTATTAATAAATCCCCAATCTCCAAAATTAATAAATTTTATATTTAGATACTAAATAGGTAAATAATGTGGCAATTTTATCTAACAACAAAATTAAATTCCGTACATCGATCAGATCTACGGAATTAAAAATAGATATTTTTAATCTATTTTTAATAGAATATTTAGATATTCTACCAAACCTTAAAAATAGATATTGTCTCAATGTAATTTTTGTAATATTAGCACTAGTGCCGGATTTAAGCATAGGCTACATAGGTTGCAGCCTAGCGGCCAGCACCACTAACAAAAAGAAAAAAAGGACGGACAACTTGCACAAAAATTATTTGGTTCGTGTTTCCAGAGAACAGTAGAAGTTATTAGAGGAAAAGGTGGTATTATGAGCCATGGATAGCCTATAACATGAGCCCCCTCAATTTACCCTAATACTTTTATGTTCTTTTTAAAAATGTGCTTAAGTTGTGATAATTAAAATTATTGTTTTACTTGACATTGTTTTACTTTCCTTTGGAAATCAGTTGGATCCATATATTTTTATTCTGTTCAGGGGTTTTTGAGTGTAATACAAATACGAGTGCAATCTTTTATTATTATTTTCATAGATTTCATAATTGAGATGCTTTGAAACCGTTAAATTGTTTAACATATTATTAAAAATTTACAAATAAAACAGTGTGCCCCAATTTAATTTGTACACTTAACAATGATTTTATTTGCAGGTCTGGAAGGTATATTTTTCAATATTTTCCGGGGAGGGACACGGACCCACCGGTAATTGGGGGGGCAGCACCATATGTTTAGTCTATAGGCCCACTAACTCTAAATCCGGCCATGGTTAGCACTGTATTTTAAACACAAGTTTTTTACTTATTTCAAATGTGGTTACATCGCTTAATGAAATATAGTAAAAATGTGGTTCAAGGAAACTGTTATACGTTATCTGTGATCCACTTTATTTTCATACATTATCTAAATAAAACTTATGTACAAAATGTTTGCTTGTTGGAAGGACTAAATATACTATAACCGTCCTGTTTACTTTTTTAATTTCATTGCTATTATGTTGGCCTTGGTATTTCCGTTGCTCAAAAATTGTTTATCAGCTATTCTTTATTGTTTTATTACTTTTATTTATTGTCTTACAGTTTTATTGCTTTAAAAAAAAATCCATTTCATTTATATGTTATGAAGTTTGGGTATTTGAAATTCCTTATTTTGTAATGATATCATAGTCTTTGTCATTAGTACTTACCCTTTACTGACTATCTGATGGGTAATTCAGCTTCGTATTGGATTTATCACTGGACACCCCGGTATTCGTCCTGAGTGACATTTTCTACTACGTAGGAATCACTTATAAGCTACGTTTGAAGTACCTAAATGCTAATTAGCTCTGAAAATAAATATATTTCTAAAGAATGAGAAATTATATGGTAAGGCCTTACATTTTAGGACCATGATTGTTCTACTTAGATAAACGTCTTATATAAAATTCGAATTACAGTAAAGTCTAGAAAGTTATCTTCTCTCTAAATCATTTCCTTAACATACAAAATTTTCAGAACCATAAATAATTAATTTGTTATCAATATAATTAAATTACCTTATTTAGGTCCACCTTAGTGACACCAGCTTCTTTTTTGTCTAATGACGCGTTTCGGGACGAAATCCCATCTTCAAATACACAAAACTAATTTAAAACGTGAATGTATACCACATTTTGTGGTTATGTCATAATTTAAAACAACTGAATCGTTCGGACCACTTACATGCATGCGCGCTGTACCGCGACTTCCTTACGACTAGTTATAATTATTATTCAACCGTATAGCAGTGTCAAACAGGTTATTAGACCCGAAGTTCATTTGATCATTTAATATATTACTTCCATATTCCTTAAGGAATGGAAGTATGGTGATGGCAAAAAAAATCGTGTTCGAGATTATTGCAGATTCTGATTGTACTACGCTCAAAACATGAAAAAAGTCGTTTTCCGAAAAGTGTCTGTGTGTGTGTCTGTCTGTCTGTGTGTCTGTGTGTGTGTCTGTAGATTTTTTTTCTATGGCAAACGATAACAGCCGCAAATTCAAACAGAATCAAATAATGTTTTGCATACAGCCCTGATTTGTAGAGTACTCAAGACCTATTGTTTTTGGTGAAGATCGGTTAAGGGAAAGGGGTAGTTTACCTGCAACGTTTTTTTATCAAGCGTATTTTCTATGGCAAACGATAACAGCCGCAAATTCAAACAGAATCAAATAATGTTTTGCATACGTCCCTGAATTGTAGAGGACTCAAGGACTTTCGATTTTGGTGAAGATCGGTTAAGGGGAAAGGGTAGTTTACCTGCAACCTTTTACGTTTTAACAAGAGTAAAGTACTTGAAAATTTATTTAAACTTTTTGAAACAATGGTAATTGTTAAAAATAAAATAATTTTGTTGCCAGGCAATAAAATTATAATTTTTTCATTTTAATGTAAATTATGTATATATTAGAAAATATATCGTGCTTGGCAGGCAAGCATATTTCAGATTATAAATCTTAGAATATGGAAGTCATGTATGGTTCTCCATACCGATATTTATTTTTGGTTGTTGCGTTTCTTGTAGCTTTATATATTTCGAATTCCTCTAGGCTATCCATTAATTTACCCTTTTTGCAAGTATGTAACGCTACGAAATTGTTTACGAAACTAGTATAATTATGACCTTTTGTTATTAAATGTTGTGCAAAACTGGAATTATTATTATTTGCTTTAGGAATATGCTCTAAAAATCTTGTATAAAAATCTCTTCCGGATTGGCCGATGTAGAATGCTTCACAATTATCGCATTTTATTTTATAGACTCCTGATTTATTTTTTAAAGGAATATTTATTTTAGTTTTGAAAAACTTTTTTAACTTATTACATGTTTTGAATAAAATATTATATCCTTTACTTTTAAAAACAGATTTTAAAATATTTGGCATCAAACCAGTATAATTAGCTGAAAGAAATTTTTTTGTTTTTTATTATATTGGTTAATAATGTTGGTATTTTTATTTTTATTTTTTAAACATTTTTTATATTTCATTATTATTCTATCAATTATTGTTAGCTTGTAACCATTATTTAGAGCTATTTGTTTTATAATATTTACTTCTTTATCATAGTCTTCGTTATTAAGGGGAACACAAAAATCTGTCAATAAAGCTGTTAAATGCAGCCATTTTTTGGGCTGGGGGATGATATGACTTAGCATGTATAACCGTATCTGTGCATGTGTGCTTTCTGTATATTTTGTATTTCAGGTCATTACCGTTATTTGTTATGGTTAGATCCAGGAAATTAATATTTTTGTTTTCTTCAATTTCCATAGTGAATTTTATTTTCTTATGTATTTTATTTAAATAGTTATTAAATGACTCGATCTGTCTATTGTTACCATTGAAAATAACAAAGGTGTCGTCCACGTATCTTGAATAATATATTATTTTATTGTCAAAATAATTATTTTTAAAAATGTTTGTATTTTCTAAATGATTCAAATAAATATCAGCGAGGATACCTGAGAGTGGAGAACCCATTGCTAGGCCCTCATTTTGTTTGTAGTATGAACCATCAAATGAAAAATAGTTTTGATTAAGTACTATTTCTAATATTAACATTAACTGATTAATTTTTCTTATTTCCAAGGTATTGTTATTTATTAAATTTTGCTTGAGTATTTTTAAAGATTCATCAATTGGGACATTGGTATACAGGTCCACTATGTCAAAAGACACTAGCTTGTAACTAGGCTTAATATTAATATGACGTAATTTTTCAATAAAATCTTTATAATTTTTTATACTCTGGTTATTATCTAACCTTTATGTTGTTTGATTATTTTTACCAAGGTTTTTGTTACTTTATAGCTTGTAGCGGTTGTAAAATTTACTAAAGGTCTAATCGGTGTGTAAAAAAATATTAATTTCCTGGATCTAACCATAACAAATAACGGTAATGACCTGAAATACAAAATATACAGAAAGCACACATGCACAGATACGGTTATACATGCTAAGTCATATCATCCTCCAGCCCAAAGGTTGGCTGCATTTAACAACTTTATTGACAGATTACTTTGTGTTCCCCTTAATAACGAAGACTATGATCAAGAAGTAAATATTATAAAAAAAATAGCTCTAAATAATGGTTAAAAGCCAACAATAATTGATAGAATAATAATGAAACATAAAAAACGTTTAAAAAATAAAAATAAAAATACCAACATTATTTACCAACATAATAAAAAACATAAAAAAGCTAATTATACTGGTTTGATGCCAAATATTTTAAAATCTATTTTTAAAAGTAAGGATATAATATTTCATTCAAAACATGTAATAAGTTAAAAAAGTTTTTCAAAACTAAAATAAATATTCCTTTAAAAAATAAATCAGGAGTCTATAAAATAAAATGCGATAAATGTGAAGCATTCTACATCGGCCAATCCGGAAGAGATTTTTATACAAGATTTTTAGAGCATATTCCTAAAGCAAATAATAATAATTCCAGTTTTGCACAACATTTAATAACAAAAGGTCATAATTATACTAGTTTCGAAAACAATTTCGTAGCGTTACATACTTGCAAAAAGGGTAAATTAATGGATAGCCTAGAGGAACTCGAAGTATATAAAGCTACAAGAAACGCAACAACCAAAAATAATATATTAAATGATCAAATGAACTTCGGGTCTAATAACCTGTTTGACACTGCTATACGGTTGAATAATAATTATAACTAGTCGTAAGGAAATCGCGGTACAGCGCGCATGCATGTAAGTGCTCCGAACGATTCAGTTGTTTTAAATTATGACATAACCACAAAATGTGGTATACATCCCCTTTTTAAATTAGTTTTGTGTATCTGAAGATGGGATTTCGTCCCGAAACGCGTCATTAGACAAAAAAGAAGGTGGACCAAAATAAGGAATTTGAATTATATTGATAACCATAAAGTGACTCGGTACGTAAAACATGAATAGATTTAAATTAATTTGTATTAGCGGCTGTAGAAGAAATATCGAAAAAATGTTCAAATCAATATCGACAGTTATGTTCAAATCGGACTAAACTTGTGTGAGAGTCGATCTGCGATTTCATGGCATTTTAGTCCGATCGGCAGCCATTCGAAATAGAGGATTGTAATATTTTCTTTATGGGACTATATAAAGTAATCTTAAGTAAGCTTTAGCACTTTAGCGTTATTGAAACGCAAACCGTTTAAACCTTGAAATACCTAGAAACATTGTTAATGTTAATGTTTAAATTCTAATTTAAAATGTTAGTTTAAGGTCCTGCAATGCGTGCAAAATAAACACGATTAAAAACAATGAATTATATATATTTTTATGTAGTTTAGTTGTAACCGTGTAGGCCTATACAACATTTACTTTAATATGGGCCTAAAGAATGTAAATTGTGTTTGTATATAAGTAAGTAAAACTTAGTTATGAAGGACACTTAAGTGCGTTTTAAGAGCGTTATATGTACATTGTATCGTATAAACTAGCGTTATACAAGCGTCTACCAGAAATATTCACGAAACTTTACCTGTACTAAATTAAGAACAAGGATAATATAAAGTAAGATCCTGGATTGACGTAGAAATAATAAGCAAGAACGCATAGTTAAAAGAGTTTCCATATTATATACAAATTTACAAATGTAAAACGTTTTGTGCCCATGGAAACGTTACTATAAATTAAGGTTATATTCTCACGTAGGCTTCCGCGGCCGGTGGCCATTATGATTTTGAGTCTTCTTCCGATATGGACCGCGTCAAAAATGTCTTGTATGACAATGTTTCACTCATATTACAATGAGTATCCTCAGGTCTAAGTGAGTCACTGAAACTGAAAGATTCAGTTGAAAATTGCAACTGAAAGATAAAATTTTGAGAAAGGTTTCTGAGAAATAGTAGCCTATATAGCTCAATGGTCTACATCTTTTGGTATTGTGCATCACTTTGTAGGATTGTCCAAACTAAAAAATAATTTAAATTTCCTGTTTTAAGGTAAGAAATTAGAATGGAATTATACGAGGTCTGACCAGAAAGTATCCAACCATTTTTAGTATTACGGGAACCCCTTGTGCAACTGCATTGTAACTCGGTAACCAATCAGGCGGGACCCTTTGACACATGCTTGAATATTCATTAACACGCTGGACTCTTTCGTTAGCTGTGAGATTCAGTTGTGCAAACAGGTGTGACTATCGAATTAACCATGCGCAAACGACTACATCAGCGAATTCGTATTAAATTTTACATAAAACTTGAACATTCGTCCGCAAAAACAACCAGAAAGGGAAAGAAGGCTTTTGTAGACTCAACGAGTGGTACACAGACAAATTTTTGTACAAACGCTTCAAAGACGGAAAGGAATCTGTTGAAAGAGATATTCGTTCTGGAACGCCTTCAACAAACATAACACCCGAAAATGTTGAACGCATGCGGGCTACAATAAACAAAACTGAATGTCTGAAAATGCGAGAATTAGAAGATCTGAGCATTCTGCGAACTTGTGTTTTGGAGGTTTTGGCAGAAGAGCTTGGATCAAAACGTATGGCAGCAAAAATCGAGCCAAGGTGTTATCGCAAGGGCAAAAAGAATTCGGTGTAGAAATTGGACGAGATTTGCTCGGAAAACTGTAACCCAGACTTCCGCAAAAAGTCATAACTAGAGATGAGTCGTTAGTTTATGGCTATAACCTTGAAACAAAAGTGCAATCTTCCTAACGTGGAAGAAAATTATAACTGCAACAGTCACAGACAGTAGCCTAATTGTTCACACAACAGTTTCACAGCTAACTGAAGAGCCCAGTACGTTATTGAATGTTCACGCATGCATCACAATGCCCCGTCTGATTGGTTACCAAGTTACAATGTAGTTGCACAACCGGTTACCGTAATATTGAAAATGGTCGGATACTTTCCGATCAGAGCTGGTAGTTTAAGCGACAGTAAGGTAAAGAGTTCGCTTTTCTTACAGTTCATTTGTCATGCTGCGCTGTACATAGTACGATCCACCTACTGTGAGGGCAATACAACATTCTGGCTGAGATAGGCATGGCTTAGTCAGTAACAATGCGACATCTGCAAGTGTTTTTATTGTTTCTGTATAAAAACAACGGCGCTTCTCCCCCACTGTGCAGCTTTGAGATGCTGCACAGCTAAGAGCGCAACAGTCATGAACCTAATGCTTGAGGGGAGATGAAGTAAGATAAGTATCATTTAAGCAACGCTATCGACGTTTGAGAGAGATTAGCTAGTTAGAGATCGACGTTTGTTCCCGCGCATCACACAACTTAGGCATTTGTTTCTTTTATTCGGAGCTCAAACCAAATTAAATTTTAAATTTGAACGCTCCTCGTATTATGATTTTAATTGAATGTTGATATTGTATTCTCACTTGCAAATGTAATTTGTTAATTAGACATATCCATGCTGATTATTCTACTACTTAGAATGGCCATATTTTATTTTTTTAATAAAAGATAATTTTATTCTTTCTGTAATTCTATTCCGTAATAAGAAAATTCTTCACAAAACTGAATAACACAAATTCTTCTTGAAACATGTACGGGCACGTTTCTTGTAAAACGTGAACACACACTTAATACATTTTGCATTGAGTCACATAACTAACTTCTTTATCAATCATCTTCATAATCATCATTTAAAGACCATGCTTTGTCGAGTTACCCACGTCTCTCTCTCCATCATTGTCACTCTTTAAATCGCAGTACGATAGGAAGTTCATCTCCTTCCCCATGCCTTTGAAGAACGCTGCTCTTGGTCGTCCTCTTGGTCTTTCCCCCAACACCTTTCATTCGAAAATATTACTTAAGAATTGATTCTGTCGTAACTCGTGCCCGAACAATTTTTGCCTTTCTTTTTCCAATCATTTTTAAAAGTGATCTATCTTCGTTCAATTCTGCGAGGACTTGTTCATTACTTTTTTATCCATCCAACTTGTCCTCGTTGTTCTCCTCCAGACCCACATTTACATTGCTTTCAGCTTCCTCCTTTCTATTTCGCCGAAGGTCCACCCCTCACACCCATAAGTTAAGACACTCCACACAAATGTTTTTGCGAACCTTTTCCTTACCTGCATACTTAAGTGATTATTTGTAAGTAAATCCCTTTTGTTCTGAAACGCATACTTTGCTAGAGCTATTCTTCTCTTAATCTCTGTCGCATATCTATTTTAACAAGTGAAGGAGCTCCCCAGGTAGCAAAAATTTTCAACCTGTTCTAAAATTGTATTACCCAATATAATATCAAGTTTTACATTCTCTTTCTTCTCATCATTAGGGATAGGGATAGGGATCACCATTGTTTTTGTTTTCTTCTTGTTAAACTTTAACTTTCCCTAGGGTTTCAGACAAGATTTCTAGGGTTTCTCTTCATTTCTTTTACCCAGTCTGCGATTATTACTATATGATCTGCAAAGCGGATACTATGAATACGCCTTCCATTAATCTTAATGCCTTTGTTTTTTTTTCATTCTTGTGACAGTCTCTTCAATAAATAAGTTAAACGAATATGGAGACAAAGGACGTCCTTGTTTGTCTGGCTTCTTTTTACTTTATCAATAAACACTGAAAATTTTAAAAATAAATAATATCATTCACGAACAGCTAATTGTAATATGAACTCAAAATGTAATAACTTGAATAGAGAGTGTCAGTAATTTCTAAAGTAAATCCATCAATGGTTTCTATACAAGATATGCGGTACATAATTTTCATTTCTTTCTTTTATAATTTGCTTGATGAAAATTAAGTTTGTTATATTAATTCAAATTGTGTGTGTGTGTGTGTGTGTGTGTGTGTGTGTGTTTAGGTGTCTGTGTAAATATGCTGTGGAAATAATTTTCTGTCATAGAATTGGTAGTAACAATCGTGTGGCATCTGAATACAAGTAAAATGAGGTGAAAATACGGAGGAAACCTTTTGTTAGAAACGGTAATTGTGCGCTGCTGAGCTCGAATGAACTTTTGAATTGCGAGCTTGAACAAGCGTTTGAAATATTACTTTAAATGTGTTCTCCTTTGTTCTTAGAGAAGGACGCTGTTTAATAGTGCATTCTTAATTGTCCTGATTAATTAGCGTGTGTATTTCTGTATATGAAAACAATATATGAACAATATATAAAAACGGCACGGAATTACGAAAAGCGAGGACTCGCGGTTTGTGCTGAGAACTAGGCGGGTGCTGCATAATTGTGCAAGACTCTATGAACACGAATTCTCTAAAGGAAACGCGAACTAATATTCATAACTCAGAAGAAAATAACAGTGAAAGTTGTACGGGACAGTCAACAATATTAATTTTTTGGATACAAGGCATTAAGTTGAACCTCTAAGACGCGTTTAATATTCATTTAATTCCCAAATACAAAAAATTTTGTTTGCCATTTCACGATATGTGGTGTATGTATTTATTATTCTAATCTGCACAACTCATTGAACATTCGATACGAACAGCACTGATTTGTTACTGTTTGTTGAGACAACACGCCGTAATATCTCATATCTCGTACATTCCGTGCTATATAAAGTTAAGGAAACGTTAGTAAGTTAGCAGAATTCTAGTATTTTTGTGAAAGGTGCAATAATAATTCAAACAGTTTTGAAAGAGTGCCAGGAAACGGAATGTTTGTTAACCACCGATCCACCGATTTGTTAAGTCTCCTCTCATTGGATCCCGACTGCCCTCTCCCTAATCCATTTTATCTGTCTAGTGGAGCTTTATTCCATGAAAAAAATGTAGTTTTTCAAGGGGTTCATTCTATAAGTATCCTAAGTGCGACATATTGCCTGCTATTCGTTCGATTTTACTGTGGCGTTAATTTCAATGTATCTCAGTTCATTACTGATCAACGTTGTTTGCTTCTATGATTGTAGTCTGATTTTTAAACAATTTAATGCAGACGGGTGTTGAATTCTACAAAAACCTCATTGCATCAGCCTTCGCCTAATACAATCCCAGCTTCAGCTAAAATTTTATTGTACGGTCTCAGATAATTCTGCCCAAAATTTCTGATAATTCTGAGTGGGTCTTAGAATAGGCTGTCACTATACGTACATGTAACAGTTCTTAAAATTGTTTATCATTGAAATTTACATTAATTGGTTCTGAGAATGATAGGGCCAAGTATCATTTGTCTTACACCGTGCTGTAAATAGAACGATTTCAGTGATCGAAAAGAAACGATTTAATACGCTGTTTCAGTCTTTCTTATTTAATATTACTCTTCATTCTATTGTTGGCATTTCTTTTTTCTGAGTTTTTTATTTTATTAGCCGTGATAAACTTTAAACCTGTGCTGATTGTCCCCTTTATTGGATTTGCTGCGCCCCACCCCTTGCCTTTCCTTAGCCTTTGTACTGTGCTTCACTAAAGGAATTCCTGCCGCTCCTTGTGACTTTGTTCCCCCCTCCTTCTTGCCCCTTGCCTATATACTAATTAGCACCGCCTTCTGTTGTGACGTCAGCTCCCTTCTAAGTTAATTACAAATTACTTTAATAGAGCAAGGATTTAATGAGGCTAGGACCTACAATTACTTACCCCATCCCTCTGTCTTCCTCAACACTCAACTTGAGACCAAATTGCCGCTGTATTCAGCTCCATTCTATTGTTCTAACTTTACTCCCTATCAGAGATTAAACTTCTGCATTATAATTATAAAATTTACTATATCTATAGTTTGTAACAGAGATTACTCGATACCCTATTATTTAATTAAATATTTCTATAATAGTTATCCCATTAATATCATTCTCCTCTATCAAAACTTCTTACATAAAATTCACTTGAAGAAAGCATATCATGTAATTGAAAGCGTTTCATGCTCTACGATGGAATTGACGTGCGATAGGCTATACCAACAGCGAGGCAGGTGACACTTCTGTTTGTTTTAACTTATTCTTTCACATACACATCCGTTGTTTATGAGCGATATATCACCCTTTATAAACATGTTTTACAAAGAACGTGTGTCTTATATGTTACAGAAATTATACTGACAGATGGTTATATTAAATATATATACATACATGTTGTATACCTAACTGAATTATTAGAAAACAGGGATTTCGCGATATTTGAAGATATCCCTATAGTTAGGATGTAGGAATATTTAGTTATAGGTATGATGCTAGAATTTTTTTCTTCTACTACTACTACTACTACTCCTGCTGCTGCTGCTACTATTACTTCTGCTGCTGCTGCTGCTAGTACTTCTGCATTAGTAAGTATTAGTAAGCCTACCACTGCTGATGGCACGACTGTAATATTAAATATTATTACAATTATTATTATTATTATCCAAATATTTCGCCATTTTCTTCTTTCTCTTCTTATTACCACAGTGCATGTGTAAACATTATTGTTCCCATATCTTTAGTTAGAAATGTAACTAAGACCCCCGGCCCCGAGCCATAACGTTATCCTTTCTACTTACTGAATAACCAAGCGTTGGTAAGTCTTTCCTGCAGTTTATTAAAGTCTTGTGGTAAAATAATTATTTATGAGTGTTAATACGAATTATCGGTGTCTACAGCTTTAAAATAAGGAAACCAAAAAGCAAATTTTCCATTTTATAATTTAAGGGGAACCTTGGGCCCCTTACATTGCGGATTGCGCTCCCGTCAGTAACACCGTCGTTATTAGTAGGTACAAATTTTTATCATTACGTTTCTTACAGTGAAACATTTTCCATTTTTACGAATTAAAATAATAGTTTTAAAACTGCGAGTCTCCTTGTCAGTATCAAAACAGTCCTGTTGCTTCACATGTCGCAGTGTTTTTCTAGTGATTACACGTCATCATACGCTGTTCCAGCAGGTAGGCTACTAACTTAACCATGTAACTTTGAAGCAAGAGTAAACAAGTAAAAATCGATCTGCTTCTTAATAACGACGTACCCTGAACCAACAAAAGAAGTATAATTTTATAATCAGCCAGTAAGAGCGGGCTACGAACTCGTAAATTGGTCGAGAATAGGCCTACGGGCAAACTGCGAGCTGTTGGAATCGTTTAGTTAAATTCCATTTACCAACAGTTGAAAACAGTCATGTGACAAAATAACTACGACTGAGCGTCAGTTGTTAATGTAGCGTTGTTACGTCTAAGCTATATGGTATATCTCATTTCGAGTCTAAACGCGTAATTCTATCATTACGGTTAACAATAAGAACCATGCTTTATTACCCATAAATGATCGTACACTTTTCATTCTTCTGTTTTTTAATTATTTTTTCACGTTATAAATTGACTTTTTTCAATTTACAATTTTTTGTGTCAACGTGCTGCGATGTGCGGCTTCCGCTAAATCTTATTCACATGAAATTCAGGCAATCGGAATACTTTTTCTCTGTATAAGTTAAGTCTACCTTAACTCTTGTAAATAGAATATAGACTATTTGCCCCAGCCTAATATTCTTTATCCACATTGTTTACGCTCACTCCAACCTTAACTGGACTGGACTGTAATCAAATAAATTTTAATTATAATTGTACTGGACGGCATTAATTGTAAACACCGTTGATCGTGACCATTTCACTTGAGGCAGTGAATATACTGGATAGCGCCCGTCTGTATTAGAATAGATTTTCTATCTTCATTTTTCTGCCCTTTCTTAGCCAATCGTCTTGTAAGGGAACAGACAATTAACGAAATTAATATTGCCTCGTGGTTTCGTATTGCTGTTAATCCCAAGGTCGTCACAAAACCTCTGTTGTTCCGCTTTCACTCGTTACTGATTAACATACAGCAGTAGCCTAACATACGTAGACTCCATTAGACTCCATTTTTATAGTGTTATCATCAGTAATGGATAACAAGGTGCAAAAGCCACGTGTGTGAAGACCAAACCAAATTCGTTACAACGATTGAGTTCAAACTCCAAGAAAATACAGATTATTGGTGTCTAAATTTATATTTTATGACACTGAATTCCGTTGTAATACTGTGATTCCGTCAGTGGCCATCTTTTGCAGACTCCTAGGAAGAATCTACCAAGTATTACTTCCTGAATTTAATTCTTATATCCAGTAACAAAGAAACCTTATGTATATAAATGATATAAGATTTTATTCGGCTAAAAATTCCTGAAAGGTTCCTAAAAATTACGACTTTTAGATTTCGAAAACATTCCTCGTACCTACAGTATATATAGACTTCGTAGGTCTCCTTCGTAAACATTTAATCAAGTTCTTTTTAAATCATTACATTAAAAATAAATGTTTTACTTTCATTCTAGGTAGACAGTACGCTTAATCAATGCAGAAGTTCACAGTTGACTACACTTCCATTTTATTACAAAGAAAAAACAAGAGTATTCATTTTTGTGTTACTGAACTTCTTAAGAATCTCTGACTGTCTTGGTTTTCTACTTATTCACACGTTATTTTTTGTAGCCAGTCCAATTATCTTATCATACTGTTCATTTTCCATTGGTTTTGAGAATATTGCTGCACATTTAGCCGGTCTCCCAGACTCTGACATTCTAAGTACCATTCCTTGTCTAAATAACGCTTACTCATCTTTGTATCTTTCTATACGATCATGTTTTCTCTCTGAACGCATTTGTAAGAACATAACAAAATACTCTATCTTCCTTGTGCATCTTACATAAATTCTTCATTATAGTTCACTTGTGAGTCTACATATTATCCAGTAATAGAAGAGTAATTTTATTACAATCTCTTTTTGTATCAGCTGAGAGCAAGAAACATTACTTAGATTTCATATTTTAGGTTGTAGGACTATGTTTAATTTCAAGTCTGAGTTCAAATTATAGCCTAACTACAGAAATACAAGGTTTTACTCGACAGGCAAATTCATTATAATAAAGTACATCAGTTAGACCTGTGCGCGATAAACGTTAAGTAGACACAAGACGATTACAATAAATCTTAAACACAATTCTGATTTTCCTAGAAAATCTAGTTCAGACTATTATTATCTTCTTAATTATTCACAAGAAGGTAAATTTAATAATAAACGAGAAACATTTATTTTCCTGCTAAAAGAATAAAACTTAATGCGATGATGGGATAAGGAGAAAAGGCACGTGAATCAGTGTGGGGCTGTGGGGTTACCGCCAATGGAAGTAGCAATATATTACGGTGGCAGTGAATTGTGTTCGCGTTTGCGCATTACACCGGGTTACACAATTCTACGGCAGGCTGCACATCCGCGACGCTTTTTAATCGTTTAACAGTTTTATCTCAGTTCCTCACAAAATAAACTGAAACATTAAATTGCCTTACCTACATTCCGCATTTAATTAAACGCATTTTCAGACAATGCTCTCGTACAAAGTCTCAGGTTATAAATGTTAGTTGACAAAATTTTTACTCGCAACTTCGGAGACAAAATATGGTCAAAATACAGTATTAACAAATATGACTACTAATAATTTTGTACAAACCACTATGTTGTCTTTGGTATTGACGAGCGCTTTCGGCAGTCAAGCCATCTTCAGGTCATTTACCAAGGTAAAAAAATTACTAGTAGAAATATTTGAGACCACTAACACTCCAATACAATAATAAAATAACAAATATGAGTATTAATAGACAAATATGACTATTTCTTAAACTCCTATTGTAAACACTCGAGTTAACGTGCAGAAATTTTCTTAAAATTAAGTGACTTACAAATTTTAGAAAAAGCTGAATTTTTTATCAGTAATTTAACAGAGTAAATTAAAGGCAAAACTAAATTGTTTTGTACTTAACAACAGCTTTTTGGAAATTAATGGGATTAATGGATTCTGTTCTCAAAAAGATTTTGTTTTTTAATTTTCCAGTTAAAAAGAATTATGTAAACTCTAATTCTGCCACAACTCTGTCGTTAGACGGTGTATTTAAGTCCTACGTACATACCAGAAAAAATTGTTGTACTACTTTTAAGTAGGCCTACGTAGTAATAAACATAATATAGTTTGTTACGTGCATGACAACATAATATATGAATTATCCAAGTTGATTTGAATATTAGATCGTCCATTATATTAGATTAAAAAATAACATGCCTGTCTGAAAGAATGTTAGTATTATTCACACTAGATTACAAAAACAATTCAAATTAGGAACTTTAAAATTGTTTAAACGCGTTACTGTTTGCTTGTATAATTACTAATATAAATAATCTGTGATAAAACTTATGACTTTACTCTTGTAATGCAAGCATAAATGCGTGAATAAAAGAAAGGATGGATTTCCGAGGACACGATGTAGGCGGCTGGTATCCGCGGTCTTCTACACTAGTGAAGGTATATAAAAAGATAAAGATTCGATTCTACACTAATACAAGAAGTACAATTTAGAACTACTTTTAAAAAATTATATAGAATTACAAATTGTATACTATAAATTTACCTAAGCTAGCACGGGACCGACATTTTATCACATGTGCCAGTATAGTACGATGCTTTCTATAATAATTTTTTGACAATTTTATCTCGTCTACTTTTGAATATAAGAAAAAAATTTTGTTTGTTATTTAATAATGGAACGCTTTTTTGAGAATAATACATCAATTACATATAATGTCGATTACATTTTTAAAGTGGTTAATGAATACGAAAAGAGTACATAAAATTCAACAAATGCAGTAAATTTTAAACGGTCATAAGGGTAAGCGTAAAGACAATCGGTAAGCGTAAAAGTAGAGATAAAATGGTAAACAAAAACAGGCAGATTGTGAATTAATGTTACCAAACACACTACGTTAGCACAATTAAACAACACAAAGGAAAAACAGGATTATTCATTTTTGTGCTATTAAAACTCTTATAAGAATCTCTGACTACTTTCTACCTCGTATTCTAGTTTTCTGTTATTCACACGTAACACTACCTTATTCACCCATTAGAACAAACACCTTGAAGCTATTTTCTAACGTTTTCAGGCATTTTGTTCAGGTTTCTTTTTTTTTTTAGAAGCACACACGCGCTTTTATATATCAGTGTATAAACTCTACTTTGAATTTGGATTTCGAATGCATAACTTGTTCTTACCAAAACCTCTTTCTCAACAGGAGAAGAGGTAGTAATCAAGTAAGAATAAAAAATGTTTCTTTGATTAAATCAAAGAAAATTAATGTTTTGTCTTAATCAGTAGCCTAAGTCTCTATGTTAAGCTGGACAAAATTACCCGACATGCGTCAAGACAGGTTTCATATTTTGTTTTTATTTTAACTGATGTCGAATAAAATAACATTTTTAGTTTAACGATGATTTAACAAACAAGATATACTAACTAAACTTTTTTACAAAATAGACAATTTTCAAATACGTATTTCACAGGGTACAAAAGGGGTTTCAAAAAACACGGTATCGAATAGCTACGACAGAGATATTTCAAGTAACATATTGAAAATTGTCCAAAAACGTATTAAAAATACCATTTTGTAATAATTAAATAATCGAAGCGAGTTCTCATCTTTAACTCGACAGTTTGGCATTGCCTGTCTGTCTATCTGTCTATGTAGGCTATCTATTTGTCTATCTATCTGTTCCGGATATGTCTAACGATAACTTTGAACACACCGACCGATTTTCATAAAACTTAACACGCGTCTTCATACTTTTACCTTCTAAACCACAGACCCCTATTGTTTTGGGGATTAATTGTCAAAACAAGAAGGAAACAGGAAGTAAAAATATTCGTGTTTGGTATCAAATTAAAGAGAATTTTAATTACAATCTAATTATAGTGTTCAGTTTTAGAAATTTAAACATTTTTGAACACCAGGACCCATAAACGGAAAATGTTGAAAAAACGAGAGAAGTCTTTATCACGATAAAGACAATTTTAAGTCAGACCCAAATGTAGTAGTTACTTTTAAAACTTTAAATATGAAATTCAAAATTCTGAAAATATGTAAACGTTTATGGAGAGCATTATGAGACGACTGTTGTTAGGTACAACATCACAAGCTTGTATATTGAACAAGAAATTTTGATGCTTAGCATATTATTTGTAATCTCTTCATTTAAGTTGTATAAAAAAACACCTAAAAAGTAATAGAACTTGAAAAACAGAAACATAAATACGAGAAACGATGTATGGTCACCTCCCTGTGCCGTTTCTCAGTTAATGCTAAGAATCATACACACGAACAACTTTACTCATAGGTTTACGAAATTGAATATATTAATTTGATTGTATCTAATAAGAAATATACGTGTTCGAAATTATGAGCAAGTTCTGCAACTCAAAGTACTCACTAGTTATTGAATTTAAAAATGTTTTTAAACTTATTTCACCGAACTGTTTTTTTTTTTTTACCGAGCTATTATTCAGATAGATCAATCTCTTACATTTCATTTGGAAGATAATTTAATAGCCTAAATGGTAACAACTAATTAGCTTCGGCTCATTTTATTTGTTTAAACTTAATTATATATAATATAATATAAAAACCACAAATGTTTCGTAAAATAATCTTGATTTAATTAAAATAACGTTTATGAAAAACACTTAAATTACTACACGAATTTTTATTTATTTTATTTAATTTTTTGTTTTGTTCGTCGCGGTATAAACGTTAACTATGAAATATTAATTTTAAAATAATCGTGTTTACTCTTATATTTTTGGGTATAACTTGGACAATATTTATAGTACGGAGATTTCATTAATCTCAACTTAAAAATATTAATTTAAATTTCAGATTTACTTATATAAAGATATTTCTTGCTTTAGAACAATTACTGTTTGAGAAAATCGTAAAAGTACTAAGGAGAAAATTTAATTTTGAAAAATACAAAACTATTTAAAAAAATAGTATTACAATAGTTTTATTACAGTACTATTACAAAAATAGTATTACTTTCTAGATAAATTTTTTCACACTTGACATAGCAGCCCTTTAATTTTATCAGAAACACGACTTTAAATTCGTATTCTTCATAATTTCTTTGAAAATGCATAGGCTAAGATTTTTGGAAAGCGTTCTTTCTCACTCTCTTCAATCTCTAATTTTAGGGTGTTGTCTCGAGAATTTTTTTTACGGAAATTTTAGTATGTGTTAAACAACATTATTTTTAATGTTTGTGTTCAGTAACAAAATATCCTATTCTATTTTTTAGGAATCAAAGCCTTAAATACGGATCGATTTTTACTTAAAGTTATTTATAATTATCCTATATACATCTGACGTTCATTTTAATACAATAAGACTTTCTTTTTGCTTACACGTATGAACACTTTTCGGTACAATCAATTAGTACTCCCCTTAATGAACCAAACGGTTATTATATTCAAATTTTCGTGCGTTTCTTTCTCTATTTACAGTATTGACAATAACTTTCCTTGCGGTCTCGGTGTAAAAATAACATAGCTTAAACTTAAACAAAAGAAAAAAAGAAACTAAGAAAACATAGACCTACTGATTGTTTATTGCTATACAAAACACACACACATATACACATATAATATGAACAATAAATACCGCCTAACCGCCTTATATTATTGTTACATATATTTATATACGAACAGTAGGGTACCGCCTCATGTACCAGAATTAATAAGTAATATTCGTGTTATATAAACTAGAGACTCCAACCATGTCTGGCGCAGAAATATAATTTCTGCCCATCGCCGGTTCGTTTCATCCTTCAGCTGAATCTTCAAACACACATTCTGAGTCCACTCTAAATTTCAACCCTGTGAAATATGACATTGTAAAGAACAATTATAAAATATAATTTACTGTAATTAAACGTTACAATATAATAACTGACTATAAACTGTTCAAAAAAAAAAAACATTCATATGTTCCACATTTAACAATGCACAAATGGGAATCAGCATACGAAGGAATTTAACTTTTAAATGAGGGAAAATTGGATACACTTACATTTATTTTATATATCCGAATGTATCAATTATCTGATATTACATCTGGAAACGACAATTCTGTATATTACAGAACACAAAAAATAATGCGTTGGGGAAGTCAGAACATTGGCTCTAGGTATTTTATTTTTCAGATCTCTAAACAGTGGGTATAGTGAGAAAGAAGATGAAATAACAACGAAATATTACGTAATGACATAATAATTAGCTTTAAACTTAAACAACATTAATCAATAATGTAATCAAACAAACCGCTTGTTACAACCTTTTTTGTAAATCTCGATCATAAAATGTTCTTTCCATACTAAAAAAAGATTAAATTTTTTTTTAACAGTCACATTGGAATATTTAAACAAATTGAACATTCAAGCCAATATATCATTTTATATTCCACTGCTTTATACCCAGAGGGTGTCACGTTTTAGCACAAATTTTGCCGTGTTATATATTGAATAGTGTGTATCAGTGACACGAAACATTCGCACTGGTTCAGAAAGAGCATTGTAAATGTACAGAACTTGTATCATTAGGCCGTGTGTACGGTCGTTTTATTAGCAGTGGGCAATGACCACGTCTATTGTGCTGAAATCAGAAACCAAACCCCTTCATGGTCAATTAGGTTCGCTGCGTTGTTTTACAACCGCATAAATAACGCAGGTCCTGCGCTAAACTATTCGCGCCATTCGAATACCTGCAACTTTGTCTTGCTGAAGTATTTAAATAATTTATTATAATCCCCGATGCAGTTAGTGCAAAACATCTAAATAACTCAATTGCTTTGGCAAAACGTTTGAATAACTTTATTAGCTGTGGAGCGCATTCTGTCCGTTTGTTGTATAGAACGCGATATATTTATGTGCGCGCAGAACGGCTGTAATTAAATGATTTCGGATTGGTTGGTTAATAATATGTGTGTGTGCACCAGAGTAATGGCCACAAATTAACTGGATGTGTGGAATAATTGAGTGCGATTCACATGTTTAGGAATGCTGCTGCAAGATACTACTGTGTTCACAAACAAAAAGTGGCGTCCACACACACACACACACACACACACACACACACACACACACACACACACACACACACACACACACACACACACACACACACACACACACACACACACACACACACACACACACACACACACACACACACACACACACACAACCTGTTCCATCACATTTACTCAAGTGTTATTCTTTGGATTTAAATGGCTTTGTAATACAATGATACCACTGCTCTTGGTCTTCAATGTATATAAATAAGCAAATAAATATGCATCGCACATATTTTTTTATTATTATAAACAATTTAATTTTTTTCTAATCGATTAAGGCTACTTAGGACCGCGTTCACATTTTTTCTTTACTGGAACAAGATAAAAGAATAAAATGTGAAACGCGGTCCAATGTGGCCTAAATCGATAAAAAAAAACAATGTAAAATATTCGTATTTTTCATGGAGAATAAATTTTCGGTTCAAACCCGTCACCGAATATATTTCTGGTGATGGTTTAAAACCGTCATCTGTACTTTAACTGATGATATTTTTACATTACTGAAATGCGTAATGACTAAAAAAAATTGCTTTTTACCAAGTATCGTAGAATGTAGTCTTAGAATAGTTGGATACCAGAGAAATCGACCCTAACAATATTTTTATTAACTCTTCTATAAAATTGTTCATCTTGTTATTTGAATTAGCAGTCTCTGTAATTCCAACTTTGTCGTGTTTACTTGCTGAACTGCTACTTGTGATGTTCCGGACGAGGCCTTTCAGTGTTCCCACCACTTTCAAGTCCTAAACCACGACAAAAATGGACTGAAAATGGTGGAAACACTGAAAGGCCTCGTCCGGAACATGACAAGTAGCAGTTCAGCAAGTAAACACGACAAAGTTGGGCTTGTGTAAAAATAATTACATTTGTTTAATGACAATTCTTCTACGCAATGCACTAACACGATAATCATCACTGGTGTCGTGATGGGCCTACTATAACAAGGATAGTCAGGATATAGCAAGGTCGTGATATTAGAACAGAGGAATACCGGATAAATCGACAGTAACAATTTTTATTAACACTTCTATAAAAAAATCACTTTCGTTCGTAATAAGAAAATCGTAAAACGAGAAATACTTAGAAGCAAATTTTTCGTAGTTGCAATGCCTAGAATTCTACTTTGACCCGAAACCTGGCCTGATTTGGAAACCTGATTTGTTAGATAAGGAAAAATGTTGTTTTCCTTTTACCACTGTTGTTTCTGAATTCTGTTCATCTCAGTGTAATTCAAATTTAGACATAAAACGCAACTTTTTAAACAAGTCTATTTGTTATTTTTATGTTAGTCACCAGACTGTAACGTTCGCCTCCAAAACTAAGTCAACGTTTACTTAGGCTACGAATTATGAACTCTTCTTTTGGCTTCCCAGAATTAGGAAGTTTTGCCTGTTCCGGCTTTACCATCTTATCCTCGGCCTCTGAACCCTTCGCTTTCCCACAGGCTTATGACTCGTAGCCTGCCTGGGTATTCTAACCAGGGACATACGCATAACATTGTCCCTCCATATTTCTTTATACCATGATGTGTCATTTCTGTTAGCAGCTGTACGCATAATTCCTATCCTATATCATTACTTCTTACACACTCGAGTCTTGTACAACTTTTGACTGATTGAAGAAATATCGTTTCATCTCATTTCAATCTAAAGTCTCACTTCCTGAGGGCCCATGATTCTGATTCATACAACAAAGACGGGACTGTCATCACTTTATAAACTTTTGAGTACCTCTCATCTTTTTACGTTTTTCAATCATTTTAAAGATAGTAATGCTGATTAGTCTTCACTTGTTTTTTCTTTTGTATGAAGTTGACTCTACCGGACGCCCCCCCCCCAGACCAAATTCTAGATACGCCACTGCCGTATAACACTTAGATTTTTATATTTAACAGTTTTATTTTAAATATCTTTGTTCTCCACATAAGCTACACCACACCCCAAATAATTAAAATGTGCTAGAGTCTTCCAGCGTTTGATTAGCAATTAGGATTTTGTCCGTATTGGATCTTTTCCTATGAATGCCATGGCCTTCGATTTTTGCACCGATATTTTTAAATTGTGTCACACAATTGATTCGACCTGTGAAAAATCATGACATTTCACAAAAACGTTGCCTACACGCTTTCTATCTAGTCTGAAGTTTATAGTTGCTGTAGTGGCATATTGGCCTGGATCTCTAAAGGAAATCAATTGACTCATGAGACAAATACAAACACACAGCTCATGAAATTACATATTACGAACGTAGTCAACTTAATGTGTCTACTTTAAAACGATTCTTAACAATCGTTTTTCCATACATAAATGTCGTTGTAAATGGAGGAGACACAGAATCGTCCATGTCGCGCAGCCATATTCGAAAATGGTATGCTACTGTAGTTTAACTGCAGTGATGCTAGTTTACCGAAGCGCCATTATTTTAGTTTTCCGTAGTCAATTAAAACTCTTACGAGGCTTATGAAATTTTAACATCTCGCTATTCGATAGTTCTGAATGTATACTGTGAATGTATACTTAAAGAAAAACCACAATATCGAGAAAATGGCAATATCGAGTGTGCAAGTTTCTGCGTGTTGAACCTAATGTAGTCGCGTAGATGGAATTTATACACTACAAAATTATTTTAACTGTAGAGAAACTAATTAAGTTATTGTATAATAAAATAAGAAAAAATATTTTTCACAAAATACGTATGTATTTATTTTACGGCCACGAAAACTGTTCCTTTAAAAAAATATATCTTTCGATAATGAACAATACCTACAAAGTGTGAAGAATCGATCGTTGAAATCCCACACCCTCTGTACATTTCGGTCAAAGTCAACCCAATTCGATCTTACCTAGCAGTTAAAATATACTTTTTTGTATTAAATTTTCGTAAGTAAAAATTACCATAACATTTCACATAATCCGCATGTAATTTTGAAGACTTTCTTATAATTCTTATTGTTACATTTTTCTTACAGCTATAATTTGTTTGTGTAACATTACGCTCCTATTTACACTAGGCAACTGATTGCAAAAAAAGTTGTGAGGCATTGGTTTAAATGAGACCTATTACACTTACTGCAATCGATTGCAAGACAGTTGCAAGCCTTGCAACTGCTCGTGTAACTTTTCGTTTTGCGCACACGTTGTGAGGCATTGAATCAAATGTAGCCTATTACACTATGCAACCCGTTGGATGCAACTCTTCTGCACGCCTTCTGCGGACAACGAAGAAATTCTATGACATGGGACCGAAACAAAGTATGTAATTTTTTACAAAACCGCCAATATCTCGAAACAAAACACCTAAACAAATTTCGAATTTTCTCTAAATTTCACTCGCTGACACTATATAGATATCTCTAATCGAACGTAAGCTTGTCCCATGCCGAAAAGTTTAATAAATGCAAATTTTAAAAAAAATTTAAGGACATGGGACCGTTTTAAGGTTTTGTTCTTGAAAATTATTAAAGTTATCGGTTCAAATTTATGTCTGAAATCATCCTCAACTTCCAGTAACATTATGGTGAAAGAATACTTTTAATCGGATCAGTAGTTTCTGAGGTTCATCATCATCAGCGGCGCAACAACCTTTTACTGAGTCAAGGCCTCCTTTAACAGCCTCCGCCAGTTGTCCCGGTCAAGTGCAGCCGCTCTCCAGTTCCGGGTCCCAAGGATGTGGCGCGCCTCGTAGCTCACACCGTCTTCCCAACGTAGTTTGGGTCTACCTACCCTCCTGGTGCCATAAATCTGTTCTGTGAGTGCCTTTCTTGGTATTTCATTCTCCCCCATTCTGATTACGTGTTCAGCCCACCTGAGTTTACCAAGTTTTATAATATTCACAATATCTGGTACATTCAGAAGAGTGTTCAGTTCTTGGTTGGTTCTTTTCCTCCATTCACCTCCTACGCATATTGGATCAAATATACTACGGAGGATTTTGCGTTCATGAACCAGCAGGCTTGACTCAGACTTTCTAGAAATGGTCCAGGTCTCAGAACCATAGGTGAGAACTGGGCGGATCAGTGTTTTATACAAAAGCAGCTTGATGCTCCTGGCAATTATGCTGCTTTGGAACAGGGGTCTGAGACCAAAGAAGCACCTATTAGCTGAGGTGATTATTCGCTTTATTTCTTCTGTTGTTTCCCCATCAGCATTAACTTGGCATCCTAAATAAACAAAGATTTTTTCGAAGGAATAGATGCCAATTTGGATGTGCTCTCATCTAGCCTCCTGTCCTGTGGCCATGTATTTTGTCTTGCTTTCATTTATTATGAGACCCGGCCTCCTTGCGGAGGTCCAAAGGGGGTGTGATGCGAACATATGCTTTCATAGAAGAGAAATGCACCAGCCTCTCCACCCCAACTCCACTCTCACCTACACGTCGGTGGACCCTGTTAAGCCGAGCATTCCACTCCAAGGTTGTGGTAACCAATCCCTTCGGCGGAGTGGATCGGTAAGCAAACGAGAGATGGGGGTTCTGTCAGGACAGCCTGGGGGTATCCTGGGTCCTGGCCGGGCAGGATGGTGCACATTGCAGCAGGGTGTGCATCTAGTGTGGAGGCGGAGGAGGCTATAGTAGCCCAACGGCTGCACATATGGGCTTAGTCAGTTAGCCTACTGCGACCGGGCAGAGAGAGCTCGTCAGTTGAGGTGAAAGCAACTCTCTAGGGGAAGAGCACCCCGAAATCAAAGTTCCTGGTCCTCCAGGTTGGGGGTTGGATCCAAGAATTCACATAGCACATCTGTAAAAGTTTTATGTGCAGAAACCTGTCAGTTTGTGAGGTTAGCCTGGACAAGAAAACAAACAAACTTTATATGTTTATAACGTTTATAACTTTATATGCAATTGCAGCCTGTTTTTACTGGCCTGCAACTAGTTTCACGTAGCCTTGAAATCAATTGCATGTAATCAGTGCGTAGTGTAATAGAGGCCTGAAGCCTACACTTTGTGTGAAGATATTCGCGTATGGTAAAAGTCGTATGGAAAGGGAACCATAAAGTTACATGTGTTGAATGAATTATATGCTATACAAAGCTATGAAGTCATATAATTAGTGTTCCATGAACCCTACTATGTTGACGGAAGAACGTACGAAGCCCGAGTAGTTCAGAACTCAGTAACTTCAAACATACCACTTAACACAACCAACCTTTTAAAATGTAGTTTAAAAATTATACACTGTGTGTATTCATTTTAAACTTACAGAAATAAACATTTTCTCTCGAAAGAATCGATTTTTATTATTATATTTATTGCAAAGTTAGCATTAGCAAAGGTTGACATTTGTTATTTATTGTTCACAATATACGGTGCTTTTGTCTTGAGATCGTTAAATGTTTTAATTCAATAAATGTAGCAAACAGAAATATATAATTAAAAACAAAGGAACTAAAACACATGTGCAGAGAAAAGTAGGATTGACTGAGGGAGAACAAAGTGAAGGCAATGAAGGATACACTGTCGCGTGGACAGGAGTTACAGTGAGTGAGCGAGGGAGCGACTGTGTGTACGGCGTGAGAGCGCTCGCGTACGCGCCTTCTTCTTACTTATGAGAGTCAAAAGAAATACTTTGCTGTTTATATGGTCGGAGGGTCCAGTGGAGCGCTGCTGCTTTACATACACAGATAATGATTTGCTGAAAATAATTGAGCACAAAAGAAAGCGACCCTCGTCGGCCGCAAAGAGAAGTTTTACCGACCGATTAACAATGCCTGTCATCAAGGCATTTTTATTGCCTTCCTCAAATGAGTTGTACCCCTGCTCGGCTTGATATTACTAGGGGTGCGCTAAACTAATAGAAATAGATTACATATGTAAACACTGTAAACAGCATGCCTCACTAGTGCCTGTGCTTGTACGACAACGGATTCTCTATTACATCCCTAAACGATCAGTTTTTGAAAAGTACTGTTTTCAGCTCATTCAGTAGTACTACGTAATTGTGTAAATTAATGTTTCGTTTTAGCAGTAATGCCGCACTATATACAAAAATAAGACTAGCAATTCAACGAATTCGATCCTAATAATACAAGTAATTGATAAAATTTAAGTTATAATATTTTTGTGTTTTACATTATTATAAGTAATAATACTACTACTACCACTAATAATAATAGCTATAATGTTATCAGTGTATTTTTGAGCGTACGCAAATGCGTTTTTCTAATGTATGTTTAAGGATATCTTCAAGTATAAGCGTACGCACTGTAAATTAAACATGAATGAATGGTACATAGGCTGTACACATTATACATAGATGTATACGCGTTTTGAGCGCTCGCTCGCGCACGTGTGTGTGCTAAACTTACTTTCCCAGATTAAATTACCATTGTTACACTACGGTCGAAGAAATTCTTCGTCTACATCTCGTTTCGTCTGATGCGCCATTATGCAGCTTTCTGACTGACCTGGTATCTTTCATGTTCAGAGTATAATCTCCACATCTTAGAAGGTAACTTTATAGATTTCGTACAACTTTCCCTACTTTTTCTCCGTCACTACATTCCGCTCGATTCAAACATAGGCTAAATGCTACGGATATCTGCTGTCAAGGCTATACAAAAAATACTACTAATCTAGTGCTATACTTTGAAAAAGAGTTTTATTCAGATAACGTCGATTTTTCTTCTGTATGGAGAAGGCAAGAGAATCGGTTCCGTTAATTGTATAATTAAAAACATATTTTTACACGACGGAGAAAATTATGTTATATTCACAATACTCGTCCATTACGCATAAAGTAAAAAAATATTGAATTTTTACTATTAAAGAATGAAACTTTTACTGACAAACAAGTCATTTTTCCAGGACACTTTATCAGCATATGTCCATAAGAAGCGTTAATAAATTTTTAAAGTGAAAGAAGAGAAATATTGTTTTTAAAAAATTTGAAAATTCAAAATTTTTAACATGGTTAAGGTATAAACAATTTTTAACATTAAATAGGCCTATATTATGCTCGAATCCAAAAGTTGTGTGTCTACGTGAGTACAAGTCTTAGCAGTTTTTTGTGACATTGAAAATGAAATACGAAAAAGCTGTTTAAAATGTACGACAATGTTGCCCTCGATGGGCGACCAAACCGTAGGCATGATAATTTTTGCTTTCCCAGTCGACATTAGGGTTAAACGTCGTTTATAAAACTACCCAATCTAGGTAGCGAAATTTGGAAATTTTCACAGAGTAAGATTTAGCGGGTACATACCTAAACCACTTCGTGTATAATAATGTGTTTTGTTTAGATAAACATATTTATGAGCGAAAGCGAACTCTATAAGGCCCTAAAGGAATTTAACTCGCTGCTCCGTCAAAAGGTAAAGAAGAGGCTACGTTTGGCAAACATGTTGGGCGAGGCTTACAGGAAGATAATTAACATACCAGACACTGACCCACGCACAAAATATCAGTAAAATAACGCTGAAAGAAGTTAACAACAATAAAAAGTGCAGTGTGAAGATAGATGTAACATGCCCTGCATTGCTGACCAGTTTAACTCGTCATCGGTCGTACTTTGACAGCAGTTCTCAAGATGTCTTTTGGTCTTAACGTTATTTTCAGGTTAACCGGTGAATATCGAATCACCGTTGACAAAGAATGTTAATGATTAACTAGAGGCAAAGAACATACGAACTGTTCTTGGTATAGGCCTACCTATATAATTGCAAGGATAACAAAAAAGGAAGCTGAAATTAGTGTAACTAGAAGTTTTCTTCAACTTATGTTTTATTATTTTAGTACACGAAGGCACAACTGACACACTGACTTTGCAATCCTGGGAAAACTGAATGTCTGAAGTTTTTTCTAGCTGTTTGTGTTATCTGAGCTGTAAATTGGTGGTCCGAAAGTTAGACCTAATATTTTTCTTTTCGAAATGTATATATATTAAAATTTTATTTTAAATAACATTCGCACTGTAAGGTTACGTGCAAAAATTCATTGTCTTTTGGGAATCTTCGTACATTGGAGTAGAAAAAATTTTCCATTCTTTACTGATTCTAGTTATAATACAAATAAATGAATAATGTTAACGCGATCTGGCAGAGACACAATGCCAAAGTCTGACTAAATGTTATAGAAATAACGAACATTTGTACCTGGAGACCAATTTTACAAGTAGCCTACCCTTCAAGTGGAAAATATTAAAATGATTAAACGTGGATTACCTTTTAAAATTTCGGAAAAATTTCAGCAGAAAAAGCAACTTTCGTTTTTCTGAGAACACCGTTGAGCCTTCCAGCAAACGTAAAGATCTACAGCTACCGATAGACGTCGCAGCTGGTTAAAAGTGTTGACGATTTCTGGAATAGTCAGTACTAGTTACATTTTTTAAGGAAGCCATCGCCTGATCCATCAAGGTCAAATTACCAATACTATTACTCTACTACTCTACTCCTCTACTACAACTCTAGCAGAAGCCAGAGTTATTGGTCAAGACATCCCAGTGTTGGACAAAAGCTTTTCCCAGGATCAAGCTTGAAGGAGTGAGGAATCTATTCCCCATGTTGACTAGCCACCGTTGAGATTTACTTGTAGTTTTCCGGTACTGTATAATTTCTTTCACAAAACCAAATATTTGGTTTCCAAACAGATAGGCTATACTACGTAAAGTCACGATAAATGAACTTTAATAAAAATGTTGCCAACAAATATTGCGCGCGCGTGTTGAATAGGCTCAATAGCAGCAATCACTATAAGACAGTGGAGTGTTCATTATTCTCCGAGAGAGCACGAACACTGTACTTGACTGTCAACAGCGTACTTACTGTATTATGTACCGGTGATTGATTATTAAACAAATTAAAGTCCTCTTCTTCTGCGCGTTATTACAAGCAATATATTGTTATATATATATTCGTGTACAATATTACCAATATTGTAACACCGCGTATGAAGATTAATAACCGTTTGAAAAGTGGTCCGGTATAGGTAGTTGTACAGTTAAGTGACACAATGTTGCTTCTTCATAACACGATAAAAACAAATACACAATCCGGTGCCGCCCTGGCATGACGGCGCGGGTACAATAATAGAGGACATACATCAATAGAATTCCTGGGCCCTCTCCTCCTACCGCACTAGTTTTTATTGCATCCCTCCTCCCTCCAGTCTTGCGGCCCCTCTAATGTGTCATCACCCTCGGTAATGAGCATTTTTTGCCAAAGGACGAATATTGCGAGACGATCGTTAAACAAGTAACTAAAGCACGCTGTCAGCAGGGGTGGAAGGGGGTAAGTACGGCTCGCCTCTCGCTGTTCCTCTCTGTTCCAGTTATGATGGATAGGAATATTAAATTTTTCGCTCGGCGAAAAAAATAATAAAAGTTTATTTTTGAAAAATGATGTTGGAGGATCATGTGCAACAAAAAAAAAGTAATAATTAAATGATTAAGCCGGATAATTGCGCCGCTGCCTGAGATCAAAGCGAGGTTGCCATATTGGAAAATGAAATTTCATGTAAATTATCTCTGGTGTTATGATTGTTTTACTCATATTGACTTGTACGGCTTAATGCGCATGTGCTATCACCTTTATTGAAACGTAACTCAGTGCACGGGGTAGCGGGCTTTATGTATGCAGTTAAATTGGACAAGTAAACCGACCGCGTCTCCGTGTGGTGTGTGTGTGTGTGTGTGTGTGTGTGTGTGTGTGTGTGTGTGTGTGTGTGTGTGTGTGTGTGTGTGTGTGTGTGTGTGTGTGTGTGTGTGTGTGTGTGTGTGTGTGTGTGTGTGTGTGTGTGTGTGTGTGTGTGTGTGTGTGTGTGTGTGTGTGTGTGTGTGTGTGTGTGTGTGTGTTTATACACACTGTCTACGTTAATGCAACCCGTTTACTGCAGTGTCTGTAATTACTGTCTTACACACGCAACCCTGCGCACACCTGCTCCTTTAATTAGTGACATCCAGAATAGAGGCGTCATGAGCAACGAAATTACTGTACACTGCAACATGACAATATTCGATAGGCCTACGTGCGCCTACGTCCAGAACTGAATGCTTTTATTGTCTACACAGTTAAATCTTAATTTTAACAACACTGAAACTTTAGTGACTTTTAGTCGTTGTTACTGACGATCTCGAAACTCTACTATAAAAATAGTGTTGCGAAAGACCCCCCCCCCAAGTTTGGGTCCCTGTCGAAATGATATGACGAACTGTTGGTTCTACTGCTAAATCCCAAAATGTTGCTTAATATAATAATGATACATTCCTTATCTTATATTCTTTTAATTTCCAAAACCGACAGGAATTCGTCAACATATAGAACTCTCATAAACAGTACGTAGGCCTACCAAATAATTTATTCACATTTGATCTTTACATAATCTTCTTTAGCTATTAAATCTACCTACAAAGTTAAAATCCAATTCGTTGATTAAGTAACGTTTCCAAACTTTATCAACGAATTAAGTTTATTGTTAATGTGTATATATATTTATATTTATATTCAAAAATCACTCTCATTTTACTTATTATTTTTTCAATAATAAACAATGCGTTTTTAAAGAATGTATAGGCCTACTATATTTAGTTATATTAAGAAATAAATAAATACAAATTACGTTCTTGTAAAAAATATATAGCCTTATCTCATATTTAATATTACCTATATGTACACGTGTGTGTGTGTGTATGTGTGTGCGCGCGCGCGCTCGTGTGTCCGTGTAATGTACGTTATTTAAAATAATACTGTATATTGTATATATAATTCATTATCTCGGAAGTAACAGATGCTTTTAAAAATTACAATCCTTATACAAAAAATTATATAGTATTGACTGTAAAAATCGTATTTCGCATTAGTTTTACTGCCAGTAAGAGTACGAATTATAAGCCAGTGCAGGAGGTATTAAAATTTAAAAGATATAAAGAAGTGATTCATTTGAACGACACGAGACAGTAAGTAGGCTACAGTGCATATTGTTTCCAGCTGTTTGCCTCCTCAAGTGGCTGTGTGACAGTCCCAACTCGATTATTGGTTTCCAACTGGCTAAGGGTTGGGTAGGGATACACTACAGATTAAACAGATAAAACTCTTTGATCATTCTGTTTCCAAGACAACAACAAAGCACTCCTAATTGATGCCTTCATTTTCTATCCATTAATTCTGTCCAATTTAAATAACTTACAAATAAGTCACATATTAAATACAACGAGCCCAGGCTCTTACTCGGAAACGCTACGGCGCGCCGTTTACTCCAATCCGATTCTGCAGTATTACCTCTGCTTAACTGATTCTTACAGTTAATTATCGTTTCTTCGAATCGTTAAACAACTGTATGTTCAGGAACTGCAAACGATGAAGATATAATGGAAGGTTAGTGACTGTATTTTGGTATGTGACAATGTAAATTAGAAAACGTGTTAACCCGAGACATAAGTTAGTGAGATACTCGAATAAAAATATTGTCATAAGTATTCTGGCGGATGCACCTATCATTTGTCAATGACATGGGTAATTTATTCCCTGGAGACAGTCAGTGTTGACAAACAAGGGTACACAGAAACATTAGTTGATGAGAATACCACCACACAGGGGTGCCTACAGGGGGGGGGGATCGTGTCGCCATTGGCGACATTTAGAAAATTTGGGGGGGATTGTTTTTTACTATTGCATGAAAAATCTTCCCCAATTTTACAAAACTGTAAAAAACGTATAACGGACACGTATCAGATGCACAATAAATCTACCCAGTTGACTTTTTCGAGCGGGCTGTAGGCGAGACGTTTAAGTTGCAAAACTAAGTGTATCTTTTCAATAAATTCATAGAGTACTGGTATTGTAAAACAAATCACATTTTACTGAAAATATTAATTTGTGATTTATTATTAGAAATCCTTATTTTTTTAGTTTATAACTACCTACAATCAATATATCGTTTCCGTAAAAGGTAATATTTTGTAACAGTTTTGAGTTAGAAAGCCCCGGCCTTTGCTCGATTAGGTAAGAAATTTTACTGTAAAAGAGAGAAAAGGTATGGGGGGGAATTTTTATAAAATTGGGGGAAGCGTCATAGGGGTTGGGGGATCGGCACCCCTGCCATCACTTGAAACAACATTAAACTAGAATAATAAATGGAGTATGAAGTCATTATACCTTTAAGTTTGGGAGTGACTTATAGCCGTTGTGATGAGGGAATTGCGACGGCTTACGCTAGGTCCGAGTCTCGTCACAAGCGAAAATACTGTATGTATATTCTGGTTTGCAAACAATCACTTCCCCTCGCAAGGCGATGGCAAGCCAGTGAATGTTATACCTATTTAGTGAAACCTCTCTACTTTACCGTTCACGAACGACGTTAAAGTTTGGATGTCAAACACATATAAGAGTGTCCGTGAACACACCCTGCATACTTGAAGAGGATTTTGTGTTCAGTAAACGCGAATTATTATTGAAGAACAGGAATATGCTAGAAAGATGCTAGGAATACGACAATGTAATACTAGAGTCTAGTACATATATGCTGCCGAAACCATGTGCCTAATAAAGGTAAACTGAGGATGTTCGAAAAAAAAAGATAATAAGAACGTTATAAGGTGTATAAAAGAATAGAGACTAAGACGAAATGGACACCATGAGAGAACTCTCTAAGTGATAATTTAAGAGGTAACGATATGGAGATCACGAAGAACAAACTAGAAATTAAAAAAATATATATAAATGAAGATGGGATCAGAAAAGCTAAAAACGGATCCAGGATGCTATTGAAAGTTACTGATGGAAGATAGAGAAAAGAGAAACTGGCTGGTGAATTACAGTGAGGAGGTTAAAAAACTTGTAATTAAGAAAGGATGCACGAGTGCCTGCGGGATGCTTCACCGCGAAATAGAATCACGACAGCTCAAGGGAAAATAGAACGGTCACTATTCAGTGAATGTACGACTTAATAATAATAATAATAATAATAATAATGAGTCCTGACAGACTGACAGGAAAAATTTTTAACTATTTCAGAAAGCTCAAAATGGCCAATAGGCCTACGTGGTTCAAAGAAACTGAAAAAGGAATAGAAGAACTCCATATTACTCAAGTAGACATTGAAGAATGCTTACCACTTAAAAATAAATTTAAAAAATGCCCAAGGTTTTCAAGAAAAACCCAAGAAGAGGACAGGTGCCATCTGGACTGAAAAAGGAGGGAGAGACATTGATCAAGAATGAAGGAGATAAGGAGATATGGGAGAGGAGGAAGAGAAGGAGAAGAAGTGAGAAACCAGTTGAACCAAAGGTAGTCCGCAGTGGCTCATACGAAAAAAATAATAATATCAAGAATCGCAAAGATAATACTTTAACTCCCTTGGACAGCATTTCAGTTTCACAATACGGTAAAGTACGTGAACGTGAGTATTATAATTTAGGCCTACAGGAATTTTTCTCAGCCATGTCGGCTGTCAAGTGGATGGCGCAGTCGTCAGCTTCATGCTTCTCCCTAACAATGTTCCGCACATCTGACCAGAATTCCTGTACTAAATACGTAAACATAGAAATATATACTGCGACACGTCAGCGCATTAGATACTTGTAGTTTTTTACTTTAAATGTTTACAGTAGCTACAGAACTTCACTTAATTCCTTCGAAATTAAAAATGTAATTTCAAATTACTCTAACTGTAGCCTACAATGCGTTCCAATATCTCGGGGGCCTCTAACCCCTAAAGGGTGCGTTCCCAAGTGGCGGATCTGGAATCTCTTCGAGATGAATGATAGGAGGAAAATAGTATACTTCCTGCTGACCAACGGGTACTCTTCCTTACAGTTTAGCGTTGATTTGCCAAAGATAGACAAAGTTCCTCGAAAAAAGTAACCAGACCTTCTAGACTGGGAGTGGACACAGTGGGGCAGATCTTCTCTCGTTATAAAAATCTACAGTGCCAACAAACCACACAATAAGCCTCGGGGGTATTGAATTTTTGGGAAAGACCTGCCAGCACAAATGGTATAACGACTTTAGTTTGTTGTAATGTACAGGTAATCTCAACCTAAATGGAGAGTTTACCAAAAGGTACGGAAAAACATTAGGGGCCAAAGACAATGATACTCTGGGAATCAGAGAAAAGAAGGAAAGAGGAATGCCACCCGACACCTGGAAAGGTTGCAGTGATAGAAAATGTATAATTGAGAGGACTGAAAGACGAGAACGTAATGGACGAAAGTGGACGAATAGAATTAATTAGACAGAAATTATAAAGTGTAGTGTGTAGCCTCTTTTGTTCAACTTATGAATTTATATATTGTTTGTTTGAAGGAAATCATAGCATTTTGGAAACCACTAAATAAAAACCAGGTTTAAAGATTCAAGTTAATATGTTGAATGATAAAATGTATCAATATTTCCTTTCGTATAAACAGTTTAGGGATTGAATTTTGTACCGTTTATTTTAGAGTAAAGGATTACAGAGTAAGTATTTACGATTTTTCGTGAGTTATGTTTTTGAACAATGCAGTCGGAGACTGATAATAACAAACCGCAGAAGGAAGGCAGTGTGGGCAGCACTATGCTTCAGCCGCCTCTAATTATCCTAGGAGTTACCACAGGTGCTCATTTTAACTGAATGATCGACCTTGGACTGAGAAACTCGCGTTGACTTTATAGGATCCTGGGATTTTTTGTTACTACTTGACTCGTGAAAAATGACCAAAAACGAATAAATTATTCCATACTGATGTTCGTATTCTACGAAAAAGTTAGTAAACGTAAGTTTCATAATTCACCAACATTTTTAATTTAACTGGAAGAGACAGAAAGGCCAATATACCCAACAATTTACAGAACTCGGTGAATAACTATAAAGTGAAATATAAAAGAATTTGTAAACAAGGAACACGTAAAAAATAGACGACGATTCTCAAAAAGTGAAGATAATTTTTGAAGACAACATACAATATGTCGTACTGTATTTATTGTAAACAAATCACGTACCCTTAACAAAGTGGCGAGATGTAAAAAAGCGCACTTTAAGCTGGAGAAGCATAAAAATAAATAAATTTAAGGTTTTTAATCAATAAAATCTTTAATAAATGAGATATAAATTGGAATATCCTATACATATTCCAGATACCATTGATTAATAATATAATTTCGAATATAAATTAATGATTTATAACTAAAGGTATTAAAAACTCATTTTAATTAACGACTGTATGTAAAATATGTATTTATTTTACCTACTTCAGGTAATAGAAGTGTTTTATTACCAAATGTAGTTTACATTTTATTCCATAATTTTCACGGTTTATAATACTCAATAATATTTAATGAGCGTATTTATTAAAAATAAGTAGGTAGTACAAAAAGAAAAAAAATACAATATATTTTAGTTCCACATTGAAATATATTTCATTTCATTACCGAAATGATGAAGGATATTTCGACGTATCCTAGGAACTGACTACGTGTGCATAACCTCTGTGATATCGCACAACAGTCTTCGGTAACCTACATAATTACATTATAGCAGATCTAAATATTTTCAAAGTTATAAGTTGTAGAAAAACTCTTTCATAAATCAAAAAATAAATTTTGTAATATTCGAATGTAAACTGACATGTATGGCTAGAAATTACGTGTGTTATTTAACTTTGGATAAATGAATTCACTTTTTAAGTTTCTTCTAATAAACACACTTTTTAATTGAGCTTTTATTGTAGAGTAAATAAACAAAATCATTTCTGTAAGGTGCGCTAATTATTGTAACTTAATTTTATAGTCATAATTTCAAAGAAAAGAAGTTAGAAGCTATGTTCACAGAAATAAAAATATTTACTTTTCAGTAACTGACAGTGTCATAATAGGCATCTACCAAACACAACTAGTCATATTGAGACACACCTTGTCGAATGTTAAAAAATCTGAATAATGATCGTGATTAAGGAAAGGGCAGATTCTGCCTTCCTACAAAGCAGACTGTGGATCCAAGGCTCTTGTCGGAATTATCCACTGGTTTTGTAACATATAGTCTTCCTTCAACACGTTCGTAGGCACTATTTCACAGAATATTTGTGGGATATAGTGTCAAACAGTTGAACACAGCATATTACTGTTACAACATTACAGAACAATCTACGTGTTTCTCGAATGTTCCAGTGGAATCCGGCTGTAATGTGTGTGCGTACGTGATTCTCAACGCGTTAGCTAGTTTAATATTAAACTATTATTTAATAACTTAATACTGAATAGTGTAACATCACAAGATGTCACCTAACCTAAGTGTATGTTATCAAATTTCATAAAAACGGAATAACCATGTAAATAGGTATAGAATAGTCAAGATAAACAAGAAAGAAGAAACCAAGAGAGAAGAATAAAGCAGAAGTGCCATGTGAAACAGTAACCCAATAGCTGTTTGACACTACAACTAGACTGAGACTAAAACGAACTAATGGACAGAATAAATGTAAATTCAACTGTCAATTCAGTAAATGGTTAATGTAAACCGAATGTCATTTATAAACAACAAATAAACGAATGAGCAGTTAAATACTGTGAAAGCAAAATCAGCATTTTTCTGATAATAAATGTGACAATGAACAGTAGATAATGAATGCCAAAACCAATGTTAACAATGGCTATATTGTAGGAATTAAGATGTATTTCCGCATCAAATATACCTATTAGAAAAGAGAGCTATTTATATAAGAGAATCTTATACAAATAAGATGTCTCCATAATTTACCGAATTGAGAACCAATAGGCATTATTAAGGCCAAATTTCAGTGTAGGCGATAAACTTAGACCAAACATTAGTCAATAAAATGACTATCACTAATTATCACCAGTGCAAAATAAAATGCACAAGAACTATGGTTATGCATTGACATAACGAAAAATGTTATTAAAACGATAGGTTTAGCCATAATTTTAATTGTAAATAGTAGCTTAAAACAAACTAACGGTAAACGAAATGTCATAGTCAGTAGGATCTTTTATTACTATGTATAGAATTAAGGTGTACAAGTAAAGTTCAGTGAGAAAAACGTCAGTACAGTATTAAGGGTGTCCGCACATAAACATTTGATTAATAAAATGTTATGTGGATACGAGAAAGGTTAACCAAAAGTGTAAAATCGGCGACTCATAAAGAGCAGACGACAGTAAGAATAGTGTACCCGAACATTGATTTTCCAACAATGTCGGTTAAAGTGAAAGTAATTCGAGATCGAGTGATATCAATTTAAAGGAAACAAAACAATCTTTAATTTGATAATAATATCAACTCAATCGTGACGGTATTAAGCGTATTACAACTGTTAGCATCATTGTATAAATGTACATCAGGAATCTGGGTACAAATAATAATAACAATGACAACAGAAGCGACCTGTCAATCATCTCAACATTTGACAGTTAGAAAAACCGTTATCAACCGCCAAAAAGTGATACGTCATCTTCGTCCCACCTGTCTGGACCAATAGGAAAATTAGTTATAAAATGATAATTTTACCTAAGCCCAATCCAAAAGAGGGGTATATAAAGACAAACCAGCGAATTTTGACAGAGACCTTTACTAACTAACAAGCAGAACAGACGTACGCTCGTCTCCGCTACGTTTTTCTTATAACACATAGCGTCAGCTACCTTGTACTCCGGAACCAATAGTTAACAACGAGAAACTTTACTTCAAGTTCATCATCAACCAACAACAGTGTTCAAGTGCAGTTTATTTTAATTTTGTGCGGGAATGACGAACAGAAAATAATTTATTGTCATTATTCACGATCCATTTTAATCAGAAGAGGATCGCATTATTCTGTTCTTGTGCGAATTAGTGCCGAAATAAAGTAATCACTATAATCCGATTACTTAAGTGATAAAAGGTTTTAATTAAAATAATTAAAACTCTGAAGGTAAAAGTGCAATTATTATTAATCTTGATCTGAGTGCAATAACTTGTATTTTTGCTACCATAACCAGTACTGACGCAAAACACAAAAACAGTATTTAAGATTACACCACGTTTCGATTTATTATTCAAATTTGTTATTAGTAAGTAAGCTATATGTTAGTTGTAAGGGCTCTCAATTGAATAATATTGTCATTAAAAAAGCAAGCGTTGATGAAACGCACGATCTTCCAATAGATCGTTTTTTTTTAATTACTTGGTAAAAGTAACTTCAAACTTTGTTGATCAATTGTATCATTGGATACTGTGTAGGCATAATTGTTTTCTTTCGTGTCTCAAAGAATTCACAACTGAGATAATAATAACAATAATAATAACAATAATACTAATATTAATAATTATAATAATTTTATATTAAAAATAAATAGTATCTGGACTTAACCAGATTTATAATTCATGTTCTGAGCAAGCCGTATGAGGCATATAATAATTAACTTTTCATTGTACAACTTTGTATGTTTACATTATGTGTATTTTTTGAATTCACTATAAGGGTGCAAATAAACCCATTATTAACAGCATCACCTGATTTGATTTATTTTATTTTTTTTGAATAATTAAATATTTTCTTTTAATAAACTTAAACAACCTTCTGTTGTGTTTGACATATTGGAATAGCATTGCCAAAAAGTGGTATTCAACTATTTTAAATTTTCTTTTCATCTATTAATTTTTATGTATGGGTTTTACACGGGATTTTCCCTAAATAAATCCGTGTGGCGCCCACTAATTTAATAAACAAGGTGACATAACCTTGCAACCAAAGGGAGTTGATGAATGTAAGCTGAGTTGACAGTTTAGTGAACTTCAAGTAAACGCAATCAGGTACGTAAAAGTATATGTTTGTTTATAATATTGTCCAGACTTTACGGGACTTGACTTACTCAGACTACCTGTAATCAGAAGAAGTTTCTACTACTAGTTTCAACCAGACGAGAACTATTATCAAGCAATCAACTGCTATACTTCATATTTTAACTTAAGTTAATCTAACATTTAAATATAATCAACTTCATTATTTTTTATTTAATACAAGGGAATTCTTTAAAAAACAAGAGTATTTAAACCATTGTAAACACTGTGAGTAACTTGAATGTTGTATGGTAAAATACTTTACTACATTAGTCACCTTCAAGTAGAAATAACCATTCTCAACATTGAGTTATCTCAAAGGAACACTTCACCCATAGATGAATTTTGTTTTAATGAGACTTTTAATATTTTAACCACGAATTTAAACTTTAAACAACAACCACTCTTTTATTTTGTTTCAAGTTAATTTAAACGTAACGTAAATTCGATTATAATAATAAACATAATAATTTTAATTAAGAACCCCCAATCGGATAGTGTTATAATAGGTATTAAATTTTAAACAACATTAACAATAAAAACATTAAAATATTAAATGTTTTATTAACATCAATACCCCTAAATATTATAAGTAACTGATCTACTGATTAGTCTTATTTAAATAATTTCGTTGAACAGCTTTTGTTAAAAAATGCAAAGGCAAATATTTTCGTTGCATTCGGCTACTGGCACTTAACGTATATCGTGCCATTGTTTAAGAACAGAGATTATATTTTTTTTTTTAGAATTCCCGATGTGTAAAGTAATTATGTATATGAACGCAAGTTATGAACATTCTCATTTTTTTATGAATTATCAACAACAACGAAACAACGAAAGTTCTTCAGAATATCCAGGCTTTAGTAAAAAATAATATGTTTCTGAACTAAATTACCAATTCAGAATAACTGTAATAAACACGTGAAAAATTTCAAGGATATCTGCTAAATGTTTCATAGCACTATTTCACAGAATATTTGTGGGATATAGTGTCAAACAGGTGAACACAGCGTATTACTGTTACGACATTACAGAACAATCTACGTGTTTCTCGAATGTTCTAGTGGAATCCGGCTGTAATGTGTGTGCGTACGTGATTCTCAACGCGTTAGCTAGACTGTACCAGACGTCGCGCGGCCGCGCGCACTGTGTGCAAGGCCGCAACCAATTACGTTTTGGTGTCTTCTAGTAGCGTTGTTGACGCGCAGCGCAGTATGGAATATTCTGGTATTTCGGCGGGGTATAAATAATTCAGCGACGCTCAGTTCAGTTTGAGTTGCGATATATTCGAGTGCGGTTCGTAGTATTGTGGCGAAGTGTTATGTGTGTTTATAATTGTCCGGGACAATCGCAATACAATTGTGTTTTATACTCGTTGACATTATTATTGCCTGTGAACAATTTTTATTTGATTTGTTGTAAGAGACTATCTTGTTGATTATAAACTGTTTAATTGTGCTAATTAAAGCTGGTGATTAGTTGCGTAATTGGTGTCTTGTATTTTGTTTTCCACTGTACCATACGATGATCACTAGACCGTCGTAACAATACGATAAGCAGAAACATATTGCACTTAATAAGTAAAGGCAACTGAACCAATAGTCTGATTAGGCATGAAGCAATTGATATTTACGTCAACTTTCATTACAAATATAATTTAAAGCAAGAATGGAACAGTATATAATTCAAACCTATAAAGTGGAACAAGAATCCAACTTAGATGTGTCGTTATTCATAACACACAAAAAATAATGTGAAACAATAAAATTAATTTTAAATAAATAACGAACAGGCATAGGCCCAAAGAAGAGCTGTACAGGTATCTGGAAGATTTAAAAACGGCTTTCCGAAGGAAACGAGATTCCTTGGACATATGGTTCGGATGGATCGGTCCAGATTAAATAAATAAATTTTCAAATATATTTGGCAACTTTCCAGTCTGAACGGATACACCAAACAACTCAAGGAGGAAATGATGAAATTGGGTATCTTTTTGAACGACTGTGTGGATAGAAATCCATACAGAAACAAAATTCAAAATCTTGAGGTTTTCTGAGGTGAGAAGAAGACGAGAAAGGGATGGACAGTGGAAAGGAGGGCGGTGCATAGTGTGCGAATGAGGGCCTTCTGGCAGTAGAAGAAAAGGAAATGATATTCGACTGGTTCACGGCTGGTCTGTTCTTGTAAAGAAGAAATAACGAACAAAAAAATTAAAGAGGTACATTTAATGATGTGCAATGCTCTCGGCTTCACAAGAAAAATTGGTATTGGTAAAGCTCAAACACTAAACGTCTCAGAACTATTGCTTCTCAAAGAAGATATGTTTAATAGTTGTAAATTTTAATCTGCTTCATTAAACTACTAGCTGTGTTGTGTAAAAGTTTAATAACTTTTCTTGAGCTCTCTAACTCGCTGAAAATCCGAGGAAATTCCACGATCTATGTGGCCGTTTCGAACCATAAACGGTTTCGAAGGGCTCCTAACGGAAATATAAAAAAATTTATAATTAATATTCAGTTTCCGACGATTTGGGTCGTGATCCCAAGTTTAAAACACCGGACGTTTTGACTACTGCAGTGGTAGCCGTCTTCAGTGGTGCTTAGTGATCCAGGACCTGCTCCTCCATCGTCTCAAGAGCCGGAGGGAGGGGCGTATTACAGGGGGCGAACGGCCCCCCCCCCCCCAGAGGGTCGAAAAAGTTGACAAATTTTGTCAATCTCTTAATTTTTAGGCTGTTTTATTATTTTTTTTAGGTGTGTACGCTAATATAATAGTAACTCTTTTTTAAATATACAAATATGTTTCTTACACAGCATTAGCGTATACGTTTGAAATATGAAATATAAGAAAATAATTTCAGTCAATAAGTTTCGTAATTCGTAAATTCGTAAACAACGTTTCAGTAACGCTTATTTTTATTGTTAACGTTTACTTCAATGGAACTGATTTCAGCCATTTTAAAGATAGTAATGTTGATTACTCTTAACTTGTTTTTTATTTTGCACGAAGCCGACTCGATCCCGGACCCCCCCCCCCCCGAGATTAGTTTTAACTTGTTTTTTTTTTATTTTCTGTGAAGCCGACCCGACCCCGGACCCCTCCCAAGGCTAAATTCTAGATACGCCACTGGGCCGGAGGAGATACCTAACCTTACCGGTAAACCACTGATGGTGATGACTGCCACGCCAATTATCGAAATATGTGGTGTTTTTTACAAAGGTCAAGTGCGCAATAACCCGGACCAAAATATTAATCACATTCACTCCGGCCGTGAAAGACTTAAAGCCGTGTACTGATGAAATAAAAACGATTGATCACAAAATATTAGGTGAGATTAAAGTTGAGACTCTAAAATCGTACGTTTTAAAGCCAACTATGGATAAGTTTAAAACCAACGAAAAAAGTAAATTCTTTCGAGGTATGGTTATATGGTTATAAGAAAAAATTGGTGAAAGTAAGCAGGAAGCATACAGTTACGACATATAAAGTAAAAAACAAACCTTATGGAAAGCTCAAAGGTACTTAAGGATACAATTAATTGTTTACGACCCTTAAACTGACAAACACTCTTAAAGAATTATTTAGTGAACTACTGGGGAGAGGAGATGGCAAAGAAATTAAAGTGCTTAGTCTATAGGTATGAAGCAAGTAACAGAGGACGTAGGGTGAAACTAAACGAACAGAGATAAGCTGAATGGGGGACTACTGACCAATACGATTATAAAAGAGGGAAGCAGGCGGTCAACGGTTGCGACGAGGAGGATATTAAAAACAATAGCACCTGAGGACAGCACACAGTGGAACGGAAAGCTTTTGGTCGTTTCAACAAAATGTTTCGAATAAAAAAAACCTTCATTTATTAAAAACGCTTCTAGTAATAAATACATTTTTTAATTTGATTTTGATTGTCTACACACAATGGAGTTTTTGTAGCTCTAATGTTATTATTCATTGTATTCAGATTGACACGTACGACTGGACGACCGCCAACAATTTCCAGAAGCTATCGTTTGTATCCTTCGGTGGGTGTATTCAGTGAAAAAGAGAGGAGGCATGTTTTTATACTGTTAAGGTAATATGTTCGTTCGCCTGTAACAATAGTCAGGAATCGAGGCACACATTTTTCTACAGTGTCTCTATGTCTCTGTCTCTCTCTCTTTTGTTTGCAAGCCGGCCATTAATAATCACCCTACGAGGTTACGATAAAAATTATATTAGTAAAATATTTTGACAATATGCGAAGTATGCATTCATGTTAAAACTCTTTTGTTTATTGCGAAGGGGGAGTGACAGGAGGAACGCGGCGGCTGACGTTCTCTATGGGAACGGCCACCGCCCCGCTCCGGCCGCGGCCACTCAACACTATCTTAGCTTTTAATTACGTCATTTTACTGTTTTAACTCGCGTAACGTCAGTTAACAATGCATCACTGCTTACGCATTACATTGTTATTTCATTTAATAACTCTGGTGTCGATCACTTTGTCATTTAATTTTTTACTATCGTTTCGAATAATCTATCTAAGCAACAGCTTAGGAAACTCACTTTATCTGTGGCAGTACAGTACTACCCTGACAATAGGTTATAAAAATACGCAAGGGATAATACGCAACTTATACTGAGACAATTTCCCAAGAACAGGTAAAAATTATCCTTGCTTCATAGAATTTCTCTCATGTACAACTTGTGTACTTTATGATCGCCGCCAATCTTGGTGAAAGCAGTGTGCGCAGAACCCTGTTTTTTGTCAGTGTAACGGCACGTCTCACTGAGTGCATAAGTGTTGATGCGTTTTCAAAAACATTTACCGTGTAGGCCTGTATTTCATTTGATTACTTAGTTTGTATCGTTACTAGTGTTTAGTTTGGGACTGTGACATGTGATAAATAATCTAATTACATTTTAATATCATTTAATATTGTCTGTGGTTGTGTTTTCAGATATCACGTTAAGTTAAAATGAATTTTATTTTGCTTAACGTATTGTTACTTTTACAGTACATTTTATTTCATTACGTAATCAGAAAAAATGCCTTCTATTATATCGAAGTTAGGTAAAAAGATTGTGCATAGCCAAGCTCGGGAAGTCATTTCTAATGTATGTAAATTTATGGAAAGTGAAAAAAATGGAATTAGTATTCCACTAAAAAAGGTTCAAAAACGAATAGCGTCAGCAACAGGAGTTTCTGAAAGAACGATTCGCCGTATTAAAAGTGAGGGTATAGCAATAGAAAATGAACAGTCACCACAGTTTATAACATCTCGATAAAGAAAGAAAGAGGAGGTCAACAAAATCTAATATTGATGATTTTGATAAATGTGTGATAAGACGAATAATTTACAATTTTACGACAACACAAAAAGCATATCCTACGCTACGAAAACTTCATCAACTTCTGAAGTCTAGTGTGAACTTTCAAGGTAGCTTATCATGTTTAAGGAAAGTTATTATAAACTTAGGGCTTAAGTGGAAGAAGATTAGAAATAATAGAAGTGTATTAAATGAACGTCAAGAGATAAGGGCAAAAAGAATTGAATACCTTAGGAAAATAAAACAATTCAGGACAGAAAACGGCACAGTTGAGACGTATATACACACGTCTCATGCAGTAAAAAAGTCGTGGTAAGACGAAAGTGGTGAAGGCGCGAGTGTACCGTTAAATAAAGGAGACAGATTCATAATAGTTCACGCGGGTACAGATCAAGGGTTCATCGATGGTGCCTTACTGGTTTTTAAATTGGGAAAGAAAACAGGTGATTATCATGGGGACATGAATAGTACAATTTCGAGAAATGGGTAGTTGAAAAGCTAATTCCGGGAGTACCAAAAAACTCAGTGTTAGTATTAGATAATGCACAATACCACAATTACCAATCTGAAAAATGTCCCACATCAAATTCTTCAAAAAGTGAGTTAATGCAGTGGTTATCTAATAAAAAAATTCCTTTTACACCTAATATGTTTAAACCAGAGCTACATAAGTTAGTAAAAAGGAATAAACCGTTAGAAAACCCCTATAAAATAGATAGTATTTTAGGAAATCACGGCCACACTGTTATTCGTCTACCTCCGTATCATCCTGACCTAAACCCCACAGAACTTATTTGGGCTCAACTTAAACACTCTGTTGCAAAAAACAACACCACTTTTGATAATAAAAACATAATAGATTTAACTAGACAAGCATGCCAATCAATAGAAAAACAACAATGGTCATCAGTGTGTGAACATGTAATTAAAATTGAAGACGAATATTTGGAAAGAGAAGGATTAATAGATGAAATGCAAGATAGGCTTGTAATTAACTTAGACGAAGATAATGATGACGATGACGACGACGATGACCTATCAAGCGCTGGATCTTCTTCAGATGATGGCAGCTGTATCTTCGGTGTTGAAGCAATTTTGGACAGAGAAACATCGCCGGACTTGGAGAATGATACTGAATTCCCGGTTTATTCTGACTTCGTATATACTTCTTTATAAGTCGGTAAGTTACTTACATTCATTACTTACATATTCATTTTAAAATTTGTATTAATAATTGTATTAAATGCAAGAAAAATTAATGGGCTCGATTTTATGTGATATTTTATATAAAGTATGCATATTTGTATGCGTGGTTACCCACTTTTACCCACTTTTTTCGTTTAGGTCCTATTTTAGCAGCACTTGCATCAAGCATATTTATGGTCATTTTAGATGTATATTTCTCTATTTCTTCTATTAGTATTCCACTTGCTTGCTTTACAGTACCTCCAATTACAGTACCTCCAATGTCGCAAAATGCCCCTCAATCCTACAACAGTCAACAGCCAGGCAGAAATGTTAATGTTGATTTCACACAACACGGATCCCACAGCTGGCAGATGGTGAAAAAACGAAAAAGAAGTCGTCAATCTTCAGAAAACACATCTGAAACACACACTCAGCTTAATGACCACAATAGATTTACGGTGTTACCTATAGATGACCCTGATGACGTCCAACCTACTCAAGTCTTAGCTCAGCCGAAAGTACCTAGACCTCCTCCTGTATACCTTCATGGTATCGTCAATTACAGTGAAATGATCAATAATCTTACAACAATTTTGGAATCAGAACAGTACAGTACTAAATCGTTCGATGACAATACGGTGAAAATCAACACTTTTGCACCTGATTCTTACAGAAAATTAATTCGTCACCTCGAGGACGAAAAAATTATTTACCATACTTATCAAATTAAAGACCAGCGAGCATACCGGGTTGTCATAAGAAACATTCATCCTAGCATCGGTGTACACTTTATTAAAGAAGCACTAAAAGAAAAAGGACACTCGGTCAGAAACATAATCAACGTTCGACACAGAGTCGAGAAAACACCCCTCCCTCTCTTCTTTGTTCTTGAACCTGCAGCAAACAATAAACAAATATATAGCCTAAGGTCTTTAGGTAACATGCAGATTGCTGTAGAACCACCTCGGAGAAAAAACTTCATCATACAGTGCACTCGTTGTCAGTCATACGGTCACAGTAAGACGTATTGTAGAAAACCTTTCCAGTGTGTCAAGTGCGGAGGTGAACACAACTCCGCAACTTGTTCCAAATCTAAGGATACACCAGCCACATGTGCATTATGCGATGGTCCTCATACAGCTAATTATAAGGGCTGTGAAGTTTATCAAAACCTGGAGGCCAGAAAAAGCCCCGTACGAAACTCCACACCTAGGAGAACCCCTTCAATGTTTAGGACTATGAACACGGAACAGAACATGAATACCCGTAACGTCTCTTCTCCTACTTACGCTCAAATTGCAGGACTACCGCACCACTCAGAATCATCGCCCCCTTATGACAGCAATCTCAACAGACAGCAAATGAGGACATCACTCTTTCACACTTCCTGACAAAATTTGAGACTATGTTCAGTCAACTCATGCAGCAAAATAGCGTCATGCTTAATCTCCTTACAACACTTGTCAATAAACTTTCTAATTAATAATGAATAACAATTACAGGATTGGATTATGGAACGCCAATGGACTCTCTCAACGCACCCTAGAACTCAAAGCTTTTCTTCTTGAAAACAGGTTAGACGTAATGCTTATATCTGAGACACACTTCACAGACAGAAGCCATATTAGAATTCCAGGCTTTACTGTTTATGATACCCAACATCCTGACGGGACAGCTCGTGGCGGAACCGCTCTGTTAATCCGAAACAATATAAAACATTATCTCTTCTCTAACGTCAAAACTGCTCACCTACAGGCGACCAACGTTTTAATTGAAGATCAAAGAGGCCCTCTAATTGTTTCTGCAGTCTACTGTCCCCCAAAATACAGAATTAATGAAACTGACTTCAGCTCTTTTCTTGGAACTCTTGGTGCACGTTTTTTGGTGGGAGGTGACTTTAACGCAAAACACCCGCAATGGGGTTCGAGATTAGCTAATCCAAGAGGTAGAATTTTATATAACGTCATTAGACAAGAATCCCTGTCCTTTCTGTCCACTGGTCAACCAACCTATTGGCCTTCTGACACAAATAAAATACCTGACCTAATTGATTTCTTTTTAATACGAGGCTTGTCTCATAAATACTACAAAGTTGAATCTTGCCTTGATTTGTCCTCTGACCACACTCCAATTATTGCCACTATTAGCAATACTATAATTGAGTCTGAAAGTCTACCAACACTCACAAATCGTCTTACTGACTGGGATTACTTTAGAGAGCTTGTAAATTATAATATCTCGCTAGAACTTCCACTCCACACGCCGGCTGTAAATTCTCTCACCAGTACTTTTCAAAAATCAGCCTGGGAAGCTACACCTTGCAATACAGCGAAGAATAAGCACTTGAACCTTCCTCTGGTTGTCCGGAAGAAATTAGCTGAGAAGCGTAAATTGCGACGAATTTGGCAGCATACTCATCATCCGGATGATAAAAGAAAGTGGAATTCCGCGGCCAGACAACTTAAACGATTGTTGGAAAATCTAAAGAATGAAGGGATTCAGGATTATCTAGAAAATCTGTCACCAAATGAAAGTACTGATTATTCTCTGTGGAAGGCTACTAAACGATTAAAAAGGCCACTATTACAAATACCACCAATACATAATCCAGATGGTAGCTGGGCGCGCAGCAATACAGAGAAATCCCAGACTTTTGCTGAACATTTGGTCAACGTTTTTCAACCTGAAGCCAGCAAGAACGTCTCTTTCGATGAAGAGGTACAAAGATACTTACACTCCCCGCTCCAAATGACTCTACCTATTAAGCCTTTTAAAGTTAAGGAAATCAAGGAAATAATCCTGTATAATTTGAAAAGTAAAAAGGCTCCCGGCATTGATTTGCTATCGGGGAAAGTTCTAAAGGAGCTGCCTCACAAAGGCGTTGTACTAATAACATACATTTTCAATGCCATACTCAGACTTGAATACTTTCCTCTTCTCTGGAAATCGGCTCAAGTTATCATGGTCTTAAAACCTGGTAAAAACCCTCAAGAGCCCTCTTCTTATCGACCCATAAGCCTTCTACCGATACTTGGTAAAATCTTTGAAAAGCTGTTTGTAAAACGACTTATGCCAACGATTGTAGAAAACAACCTAATTCCGGATCACCAATTTGGTTTTCGAGAAAAGCACTCTACGGTAGATCAAATACACAGACTAACAAATGTTATCAATAAATCGCTGGAATCGAAGATGTTCTGCTCAGGTGTGTTTCTCGACGTTTCCCAGGCATTTGACAAAGTCTGGCATCTTGGACTCTTATATAAAATAAAGAAAAATCTGCCACATAATTGTTACCGTATCTTACATTCCTACTTAGTGGGCAGAGTGTTTCAAGTCAAGTACTCGGATGCTACTTCTCCTCTATTACCAGTGGGGTCGGGTGTTCCGCAGGGTAGTGTCCTGGGTCCTCTGCTCTGCCTCCTGTTCATCTCGGACTTACCGTCAGCAAGTGAAACCACTGTTGCTACCCACGCCGATGACACAGCGATCCTAGCGACACACTCCGACCCCTCAATAGCATCTCTTATACTACAAGAATCATTAAACAGCGTTCAGTTATGGCTTGATAATTGGCGCATAAAAATCAATTCATCCAAGTCAGTCCACGTTACCTTCACCACACGTAAGGCAAACTGCCCTCCAGTCACAATTAACGGTCAACCAGTACCGCAAGCTGAAAGTGCTAAGTACCTTGGGATGCATCTGGACAGGAGACTAACATGGAAAAAACATATAACATCTAAGTAGATTGAACTTAATCACAAGGTCAGAAACATCTATTGGCTTATAGGCAGACACTCACGGTTAAGTCTCGTCAACAAACTCTTGATCTATAAAGCCGTGCTTAAACCGGTATGGACTTATGGTATTCAACTTTGGGGTACTGCAAGTACAAGTAATATTGAGATTATCCAGCGCTTTCAGTCCAAAACACTTAGATCAATAGTCGACGCTCCTTGGTTTGTCTCAAATAACTCTATACACCGCGACCTCAAAGTTTCAACCGTGAGAGAAGAAGTCATGCGCCTCTGCAGGACTCACATCTCCAAACTAGAACAGCATCCCAGCCACCTGGCAATTAACTTGTTAGACAACAGTGAAGATATTTATAGACTAAAAAGACACAAACTATTAGACTTACCATTCAGGTTTAACTCATAATATAATTCTCTGTATTTTCTGTATCGTACTGTCTGTGATATCTGTTCTGTATGTTTTTGTATTCGTGTCATTCATACGTGTTAATGTCAACCTGTATATGTGCCTTATGGGCCCAGTGTTTAATGTTTGAACTTATTGTATCATGCCACCAGGAAGTGATAGTGACTTTTGTTCATTTGTTTACATGTTTTTATCATTTAGTTTTGTATTTTGTTACCTCTTTAATCTATTATCAAAAACAAGAAGAGCTGTCAATGGTCAGCTCTTCATAATCCTGTGTGTGTTGTCAGCCAATTTGTTAAATGTTCGCTCAGTCGAACAGCTTACAGATCTCCAATAAATTAAAAAAAAAAAAAAAAAAAAACTTGCTTGCTTTACACTATAATTATTTATTATTTACATTATATAACAAATAACATTGTTGTGGTATTACAAATACATATTTGATACAATTTCGAGTAATACTGAGTAGAATTACAAATAGTAGTTAGTTGAATGAAATCCGGAAATGTCAACAATGTGTAAAACCCGAGTTGTAATAATTAAATAGTTAAGGGCACCCATACAGCCGGCTGTAGCAACAGTAAGACGGACGTTTTTGAAATGAAGTGTTGCACAGTGAGTGAAGTGAGTCTTCCCACTACCTCCACTTTTCGCGCAGCTATGGAGAGGCCACCGTAAAGTAACGTGATTGTACGTTCCTCCTTTAATGCACCACAGACAATGCCGAAAAGAGCCCTTCGTACACACATTGCATGAGCCCAATCATAAGAATCATGCGTAAAAATCATGGAAGCACAGACTTACTAATTTGCATATGCTTACTGAATAAACTGAATAATTTAAATTACTTTAAATTATTGCGATAATAATACGTTTGTTGATAATTTTATTGACATAATAAAACAGTAATACACAATAATATAGTTAAAATAATCAGACATGAAGCAGTCGCGCACGTTGTAGTGGCGATAAGGCGGGAACAGAGTAATACACGTGACTACAAAAGTCTAGAGTTGAAAATATTAGCCTGCTCCCTGAATGCCGAGTCCACGTACGTAAGTTTTCACTTCGATTTCAATTTTGACACGACTAAACAGTAGGCCTACATATGGACGTTCTGTAAGACAAAACTAGCAATAGACAGTACAGGGACCCATACAAATAAAATAACAACAAAAATCTAATTACTTGTAACTTAAAGGTCTAAAGTTTTTTAGCTCATAGGATCACCTTAAGCATATTATTTTCTGTAATCTGACATTTACTGTTAATAATTTAATTAACTATTTTCTTTTTTGTATTTACAGAGTAGCTGTAGCACAGTCTGTTACAAAGGATTCTATAGAATCAGCAACACTACGTCCTTCATCTTCAACGTCTGGCTCTTTGAAACTACCAGCAACCTTTCCTAGCTCAACAGAGCGACATGAAGAAATTTCATTCACCTTGCATGAACAATCAGCATTTCAAGAACATATTGATCCTTCAATTTACAGCAATAAGAAAATACAATCTGAAGATATTGAACTTGCGCTTAAATTAGAACATCAATGGTCAATGTGTCTTTTGTGCCTAGAACTGAATAGGCGATAAAACTCTTCGAGGACTGAAAACAGATCCTTTATTTGAGACCAAATATTTATAGACTACTCTATAACCAGTGGAAATCTGTGTGATGTACACCACACATAAAAACAGTGTTAGACTCTTTCTGAATGAGAGTTTTTAGTCCAGCTAGAGTACCTCTCATATTTGAAGCTCCGTCCTTACTTTGACCAATAATGTGCTTAGAATTGAGACCTATATCCTTCAATGTTTTCATTAACATCAATTTCAAGTTGACACCACTTGTATCTGCCACAGTGAATGTTTTAATCAACCTTTCAATGGACTTTATCCAATCTTCATTGCGCTCTACGTATCTAACAATCACAGTTATTACTCCCCGTTTGCTCACATCCTATGTAGAATCCATTACCGCAGAATATTTATTATTTTCATTAATGTTACAAAGGATTTTCTGTATTTTCTGTATTCATAACTGTGATCAAATCAAATACATTCCTGTAACTCAAAAGGTTTGATCCAAGTTTCGTTCCGGTTTGTCTTGCTTTCTCAATTTTGTCGTAATACAATCTAGCATCAGGTTTGTTTTTAGCTATAAGCTTAAAAAGATTCAGTAGCTTTCCATCAAGAACTGTCTTTTTCCTAAATGCTATCATCTCTATAACTAAATGTTTACACCAGTCGATCACGACTGAGAGAACTTCTCTTTGATGCTGTATATTGTCATTGTCCTTTTTACACAAAAAGCTATTTCCATGTATTCTGATAACCATTGCAGTCTAGCTATTTGGCAACCTAAATGGACTTTCGACCCTTCATGAAGTTCTTCGTAGAGCATTACCTTGTTACCTAACCTAACCAAACCATCCTTGATAACCTGTACCTGAAGACCATTTTAGTGTTTGGTTTGGCAATGCAAAAAGTAAGCACTGTAAACAATAGGCTGAGTCATTTGACTTACTGCATACAACCCATGATCTTTTTTTCACTGTACCATCAGGAAGTTGATAGTTACGCCAATTAAGTGAAAATTGTCTGCTATTATTGTGAGATGGAAATTGGAATGTTAACTCAAGTTTTTGATGTTCTAATTTAAGCGCAAGTTCAATATCTTCAGATTGTATTTTCTTATTGCTGTAAATTGAAGGATCAATATGTTCTTGAAATGCTGATTGTTCATGCAAGGTGAATGAAATTTCTTCATGTCGCTCTGTTGAGCTAGGAAAGGTTGCTGGTAGTTTCAAAGAGCCAGACGTTGAAGATGAAGGACGTAGTGTTGCTGATTCTATAGAATCCTTTGTAACAGACTGTGCTACAGCTACTCTGTAAATACAAAAAAGAAAATAGTTAATTAAATTATTAACAGTAAATGTCAGATTACAGAAAATAATATGCTTAAGGTGATCCTATGAGCTAAAAAACTTTAGACCTTTAAGTTACAAGTAATTAGATTTTTGTTGTTATTTTATTCTTTTACAAAAAGAATTACACATACTTTCGGTCTATTTCAACAACTCATACATAAAACAAGTGTAAAAGTAGGTAAATTCGAATATTTTTTTCAAAATTTTTCCGAAAACCGACCCTAAAATTTCAAACAAATGTTTATTAAGGGGATGCCGAACTCAGTTTGAGGTTATGTTCGTAAAATTCTTTGCTTACAAGGAAATAACATTTTTTCAAAAATCCGTCTCTAACACGTTGTACAGTAGGTGTGATTGAAAAAAATCAGCGGTGTAAAATTTCTACACATTTTGTGAGTTATTTATTAAAGTTTTATTTTCCTGCCACAACTTAAGTTTAAACCACTTAATACAAAAAAATAACAATGAAAAAATGATATACCTTATAAAAATATTGTAGTTGGAAAAACCTATTAAAAATTTATATGTAACTTTTGTAAACTCAACTGATCGATTTTTGCAATTTTTCACTTAGGTTTCCATTGATCTTCACCACTGCACTTGAATTCAGTAATTTTGTATTTTATATCTAATTTATTTTTAACTTTATATGAATGTTTCTTTTTGCAGTTTTCTATCCATTTATCTTGCCTGATTGTAGCATGGCACATTACTTCCAAACACTTGTATTTGAACTGCTTTTATTTTTTCGGCATATTCAAGTTTGTAATAACAACCAATCAAGTATTTAAAACCACTAAGGTGGAATAAAAATAAACGCACTAAACTTTAAAAAAAAAACGACGTATTTGATACGGCAACTGAACAGCTGATGGAACATAAACTTCTCATAGCTACCATGGGAAGACCTACTATCGACTTTGCACAGAGCATAATATACATAATAAAAGATTTATGCGAATTTCATGCACATTTATTTATATATAATTTAATATAAAAGAATTCGGACAACTTTTACATTAAATTGAATATTTAAATTCTTAAAACTAATTGTTGTATTAAAATGCTACGATTGCTTCCATGCTTCACTAACAAACTATGAACTTGTATAAACATTAACGTTTTTTATTGCAACGTAGTTATAATTTTTTATATTTTACCAAAGTTTTTGTGAACCCCCCCCAAAATTTCAATGACGCAGTCTGCGTCACGACTTCTTCCCTATGGGCAGCCCTGTAGGACTAAGATCTGGGTGGAAGGGTAGAAGTGGTAAAACGAAATATTCATGATTTGCCAAAATAGCATCTATTTTAAAAGTTTTGCATGTTGGCTTATTTTGTTTAATTAGTCCATAGAGCGCAGGTTTTAACATAAATGGACTAAAGGAAAGCCATGGTTCACTAACCAGTTCATCATGTCTGCCTATTTTGTTAATGATGTTGGAGGTATTTATTTGTACATTATACTAGGAGGCATCGCCTATTAATATTACACTGTTCATATTCAAGTGAGTTTCCATCGAAATCCAATTTGACAAATAATGTGTCTCAGATTAGATACACTACCATTATAAATAATTCGTTCTTTTCATATTTTGAAAAAAAACTTTTAATGTTGGTCTTTCCCCTTCTATGGAGTGACTTCATGAATAATTCGTCGAATCAAGGGCGGAAGGGCGTATTTATGGGGGGGGGGACAAACGGGACAGAACCCCCCTCCCAGAGGACCGAAAAAAGTTGACGAATTTTGTTAATCTCGTAAGATTTAGACTGTTTTATTGTTTTTTTTTCAGCTGTGTACGCTACTAACGTAGTAACTCTTTTTACTTCCATGTTCCATAAGCAAATGGAAGTATGGTGATGGCGAAAAATCGTGTTCGAGATAAGGGCTGACTCTGATTGTACTTCCCTCAAAACATGAAGAAAAGTCATTTTTCAAAAAGTGTCTGTGTGTGTGTCTATATGTAGAATTTTTTCTATGGCAAACGACAACTGTTGCAAATTCAAAGAGAATCAAATAATTTTTTGCATACCTGCCTGAGTTGTAGAGGACTCAAGGTTTATTGATTTGAGTGAAGATCGGTTAAGGGGAAGGGGTAGTTTACCTGCAACGTTTTACGTTTTAACAGAAGTACTTGAAAATTCATTTAAACTTTATCAAACAATGGTAACTGTTAAAAATCAAATAATTTTGTTGCCAGGCAATCAAATTATAATTTTTTCATTTTAATTTAAATCATGTATGAGTGAAAATATATCGTTCCTGGCAGGCAAGCACATCTCAATTATGTAATGTTTACGTTTCAAAAGTTTTATTATTGTGATTACCGCAATAAAAAGGCAGGCAGAACACACACACACGCACACACACACAATTCGCGTTATTTCCGGCCTCACTCGTTCATTTTCTTACGTTTGCACGCTGTTTAAATGGAAAGTGCCGAAACCCACACCAACACAACGCGTGCAAGCCGATAAGGTGTCCAGCGTGGACAGCGATTGCTTCCTGTGGATCGCTACGTTTGAAATATGAAATATAGGAAAAATCAATTTAGTCAATAAGTGTCTCGTAAGCAATGTTTCAGTAACATGTATTTTTACTGTGTTATTACTGTTTATTTTATGGGACTGATTTCAGAATGGTATCACATGTTTTGCAGCCATTTTAAAGACAGTAATGTTGATTACTCTTAACTTGTTCTTTCTTTTGTATGAAGCCGACTCGATCCCGGGCCCCCAGGCTACATTCTAGATACGCCACTGCGTCGAATAGTATATTAATCAAAATCGGTTTTTATTTCTTTTGTTGAACTTTTTTATGACGCTGATGGTTCTTTAATATAATTCTAAAAAGAAACACTACATAGAGTACACCACACACCTGAGCTACCCGTTTCTGTAACTGTCTGTTATCTCTTTATTTTCCGATTACATAAACTTGTAGGCCTACACGGTATAAATTGTTTGTACATATTTGTACATATGTTGATTAGAAAATTTGCTTGCCACATTTTCAGGGGGGGGTTCTAACTCTCAAAACCCCTCTCTGGGTGCGCCACTATGCGCGCGCGCGCGCGCGCGTGTGTATTCAAATACGTTTTGCTACAGTCCGTTTCTTGATGTATATAATATATTTAATATTTATACTGAAATTACCTCAAGATATTTTTTCCCTTATTAGGAACATGTTTCGAGAACCATTGTGTTCTCATCCTCAGCCTTCGTGATTTTTCGTCTGGTGAAGTATTTGTGTGTTGGCTGGTCGTTATTGTGGTTTCTTGTTGGTCTCTGGTATTTTAATGTGGTATTATTGTGTGTGATTGTGGTGTATGTATTAGTATTTTGTGTATTTTCGATGTTGAGTGCTTTGAAAATTGTGTCATGTTTTGTATTGATTTGTATTTGTTCAGGTATTAGTTTGTTTTGTGTTTTATGTTTGTATATTTGTAAATTTTCCCAAATGTTCATTATGGTGCCTTTGTGTGGTATGTGTTTTATTAGTGTCATGTTGGTTATGTCTGGGAATTCATGTCCAGTGTTTATTGCAGGTGTGGCCAAATTAGATTTGTATATTTCTGGTTTTTCGTATGCGTTTAGGTGTTCAAAATAACGTTTTTTCAGTTGTTTATTTGTTTGTCATATGTAACATTTATTGCAATCTTGGCATTCAATTTTGTATATACCGTTAGTTGTTGTATTATCTTTGTTGTGTGGGTTATTTAGTTTTTGTAGATAATTTTTGTTAGTTTTGTGTTTTAATGTCTGTGTTTTTAAGCAGTTTTGTTAGCTTTGTCATTTTATTATTTATGTTTGTGGATGTGGCCCATTTTTTATTGTTGTTATTATTTTTGTATCGTTCATTTTGATTAACTCTTAATTGTTCTGTTTTTATTTTATATTTGATTTTATTTTCTATTTTGTTTACAGTAATTTTATTATATCCATTTTCATATGCAATTTGGTAAATTATATTTCTTTCTTTGTCTGTTTCTTATTTGTTTAGGGGTATTTTGTACATTCCGTTAAATAGTGAATAGAATGCTGCCATTTTATGTTGTGGTGGGTGGTCAGAATGGTTAGGTATAATGATGTTAGTGGAAGTTGGTTTTCTGTATATTCCATATTGTAGGTGGTTATTGTATCTTGTGATGGTTATGTCTAAATAGTTGATTTTGTTATGATTTTCTTTTTCTTCTGTGAACTGTATTTTTGGATGTATGTTATTGAGTTGTTTTAATATGTTATCTGCATTTGTGTTTTTGTTACTTGATACATATAGCCCATCATCTACATATCTTATCCAAATGCGATTTTGATCAAAGGAATTTATAATATTTTGTATTTTGGTGTCTATCTGTTGTAAGAATATTTCTGCTATTATGCTAGATAATGGAGATCCCATTGCCAATCCTTCTTGTTGTTAATAAATTTTGCTATTGAATTCAAAGTAATTTTGTTTTAGTATTAGTTGGAGGCTATTTCTTATTTCAGTAATATATTGCGTGTCTTCATTTTGTTCTTTAAGTTTGTTTATTATTATGTCTATTGTTTCATCAATTGGAATGTTGGTATGATGATGAAATGATGTTGTATGATGTTGGTATGTTGATGTCATATGATGTGAAAAATGTGTTTTCATCTATATTTATTATCTTTAGTTTGTCTATTAATTCGTACGTATTTTTTATGTTGTGATAATTATTTGTTAGATGGTTATTTTTTAGTTTTTGTGCTATTATTTTTGTTATTTTGTATGTAGTTGCTTTTTTGAAGTTGATTAATGGTCGTATTGGGTTGTTCAATTTGTGTATTTTTATTAGGCTTTTCATTTTAGGTGGTTTTGGATTATTATTTATATATATGTCTGTATTTTTATTGTTGAAGATGTTTTTAGCTGTTTTTATTAGTTTTATTGTTTGTTTAAGGTATTTTTCTGTTGGGTCTTTATTTAATTGTATGCAATCATTATTGTTGATGAAGTCTTCAGTTTTTCTGATGTAGTTTGTTTTGTCAATAATTACTGTTGCCTGGCTTTTGTCTGCTTTAGTTATGATTAAATTGTTGTTATTATTATTATATGTTATATATTATATTTAATATTTATATTGAAACTACTTCAAGATATTTTTTTCCCTTATTAGGAACATGTTTCGGTAACCATTGTGTTCCCATCCTCAGCCTTCTTGATTTTGCGTCTGGTGAAGTACTTGTGTGTTGGCTGGTTGTTATTGTGGTTTCTTGTTGGCCTCTGGTACTTTAAAGCGGTATTATTGTGTGTGATTGTGGTGTATGTATTAGTATTTTGTGTATTTTCGATGTTGAGTGCTTTGAAAATTGTGTCACGTTTTGTATTGATTATATATACGTAACTCAACGTTTCTTGCAGCAATTATATATTATTGTGATATTATTCAATCTACTCGTAGTTTCTTCTGCAAGTAGTGGATTGCGTTTTTGTATTTTTAACACCTGACGCACATTTCACTGAAAAATATCAGCATCATTAGATGTTTATATAAGTTTAATGATGGTTTACACTTACATACCTCCGATGATGCTGATATTTTTCAGTAAAACGTGCATCAGGTGTTGAAAAGACAAAAACACACTACACTACTTGTGTAACGTATTGCCACGTTACAAATCCAGGGAACCCATCTTAACTGACACTTGCCAATTACATGGGCTGCCTACGTTGTAACGAACTGTTATTAAACTCAAATTAACTGAACAAATTACATAAGATAATTATAAGGAAACAAGGGAAGGTATTTCACTGATTTATGCACTCATTTTCATGTGTAACAAGATGACTTCTCTTTATTAACAACTGTTACTCAAAGATCCCATGACATCATTAATTAGATTAAAATATTTAAATGCTTTTCATAAAAACTTAGGGATCAAACTGATTATGTATTCTTTTACCTCGGATCCGAGTTTACTTTAAGAGTATTTATAGCAAAGACTTCGAAGTATTTTGAGTTCAGCTAGACGCTTGCAAGACTTCTTTTTCCATTTCAAGAATGGTATTATTACTTAAAGTGTTTATAAATTACATTTACATTTAAGGCGTTACAACGTACGATATTGAATCTTACAGTAAACTCTTAGCTTGTCTCATTTTAATTTTTAAACAAAATTTATAGTCTTTGAAAAGTCTCTTTTTAATGTGAGTTGTGTATCAAATATGATTAACTCTCGATAGGCAAGCTATCGAGTCACCTTTACAATTGGTCGTAGTAACCTCCTCCTGGGGTGTCTCTCTTTGGAATCCTTGAAGTCGGCATCATCATCTGGGTCGTGTGTTCGGCAAGTACTAGATAGGATGTTCACTGCGGAGATTGAAGTTTCTTTTGTGAAAGTAGGTGTAGATCCACGGAGGTCCTCGTCAGCGTCTTATGCATCGTATACGTGTATTTATGAAGTTTATGCAGATCACATCTTCATGTATAAGGTTGTACTTGTATTTACCTCTTGAGGGGAGACGTCATCTTGTTTACTACTAGTTAAGTTTTTGTTTCACTTATTACATTTTTCTTCTTAACACATCTTTATATCATTCACACGTTACACAACGCTCGCCACGTTTAGCAGTGGTAGCTAACATTTTAAAATTAAATTAAAAAACAAATGCATTTTCGTGGAGCTCTCGCTCATACGTCTGTACGGTCTGACGGCAGCATAGGGACTCTCTACTAGATTCGACTGGCACATAACAACGGAGAGGGGCAAGTACTCCGCGACAATATAGTTCCTATTTTTATTTCAATTGACATTCTTATTACCAAAAACAATACATTAATTATACATATATAATTTAAGTGAATTATTTTAACTACTACTCGTGCCTTCAAATTTCTAATTACAAACATTATGATTTTTATGTCTTCCTAAATTACAGACGACTCGATAAACACGTTGAGTCCGGAACTAACAGGTCACCGCATGATGACTAGCAAAGGGTTAATTGTGATATTAATAAGTTTTCTAGAATTCGACTTTTTATTAGTGCTTCTGTTGATTTTCAATCACTTCTCATTCTCATTCTGATTTAGTACAGGGGCTTTAGGTTTAATAGTGCGATTTAAACAAACTTAATCGCTCGCAAATTTAATTTTTATTTATTTAAGATTACAGATTCAATTAAATCGTCACACTTGCAGAAGAAACTATATTAAATAATATCACAATAATATTGTTTACAACATTATAGAACAATCTACGTGTTTCTCGAACGATCGAGTGGAATGCGGCTATAATGCTGTGTGCGTACGTGATTTCAACATGCATTCCCGAGGCTTTCTAGAAGCCGCCAGCCTCACGGACTGTGTCAAGGCCGCAGTTAATTACGTCGTAGTGTACAGCTAACGCGCAGTATGGAATAATCTGGATTTTCGGCGGGGTATAAATACAAGTACTCAGCGACTCTCAGTCAATTGAATTGCGATTTATTGGAATGCGGTTCGTAGTATTATAGTTCAGAGTTATTGTCGGGCGATTACACAGTGATTACACAGTGCGTTTAAGTGGCGATTTACACAGTGCGGCTTGAAGTATTGTGGCGAAGTATTACGTGTTTTATTATTGTGCGAGACAATTGTAATACAATTGTGTTTTATATCAGTTAACATTTTTATTGTGTGTGAACAATTTTTATTTGATTTGTTGTAAGAGACTGTCTTGTTAATTACAAACTGTTTAATTGTGATAATTAATGCTGGTGATTAGTGACGTAATGGGTGTCTTGTATTTTGTTTTCCACTGTACCATACGACGATCAGTAGGCCGTCGTAACAACACACACACATACACACATACAGAGTGGGCCAAAAGTCACTACACATTGTGAGTTACTGAGTTACCCATGGTAAACATTAAGATAACTTTGGTTGCGATCTTCCCATCGACTTTAAATTACGCGCCTTTGGTTTGTGTCTGATAGTTTCTTATGTAAACACTAGAGTGCAATTTTATTGACAAAGATGGAAAACAATTTGAAAAACAATGGGTAACTCAGTAACTCACAATGGGTAGTGACTTTTGGCCCATTCTGTATATTCGGAAAATATTATATGAAATAAGATCTATTTAATTTCATATATTGGCAAAAGAATTTTTTAAATGCTGTGGACCACAATAGCAATGATTCTAGAACAAACATAAATCGTTAATAAGTATCTGAACATATAGAGGACATATAGACATTGTTTAATAATAATATTCATCTTGTTATTTGAATTAGCAGTCTATGTAATTCCAACTTTGTCGTGTTTACTTGGTGAACTCCTACTTGTCATGTTCCGGACGAGGCCTTTTCATGTTCCACCATTTTCAAGTCCTGAACCACGTTGTTTAGGACGAAACACTGAAAGGTCTCGTCCGGAACATGACAAGTAGCAGTTCAGCAAGTAAACACGACAAAGTTGGACTTGAATAATTAGTTTAAAACATATAAAGTTTAATATTTATACCTTCTTACGTACGGGTACTTGTGAATATAATTTATTTACATATACGTTTTCATACAATGATATATGCTAGAAAATTAACATTTGTTTACTAATGATGGACTCGGAAAACAATTTTAAGGATATCGATTTTGTATATGTAGGTAAGGAAGGGTTAAGTGATATTGCTTGGAAACAAACTTGATGTTTTTAGGGAAACTAGTGAACTTTATAATTTATCTTAGTGATATAGCTAATGGTTTATTTAGATAACACCTGTTCACTACTATACATCGTGAAAATTTATTACCGGTATCCCGTAAGCTTATATAATGGTTTACTATAAGACAAATTGTTAACCTTTAATTGAGAACTGCTGGTTTAACATATTTAAATCAAAAGATCTCCCAGGTTAACTTTGGATCGTTGAGTATTAACGTCTAACAGTAATACCTGGCACTTCAGTCTAGAGACGATAGTTGGCACACTTAACCTATAAATGCTATGAATGTACTATTGTGAAAATATTACTATTACAATGGGCGACACGTGGTTATAACACTGTTTTGACAAAAATGTTTTTAAAATAAAATGTTAATAAAAAATCATTTTAATCGAAAATAATTCTGTTCTGTTATATGTTTCCACCAGTCGGATCACCCTGCGTGGTACGATTGTTGTTTGCAGCCAGATGTCAAGTTGCGGTAAACAGCTTACATACGATTGTACCTGATATTTTTCTTTTCAATTTCCATGCCTTCTCGTTGCTTAGCAATAATAATGTATGACTGCTTAGTAAGACAAAGTGACATGAGCACAGCAATCGAGACAGATAGCAATGATAAAATCTGCAGCAGTACAATTTACCTGGTGCAGGCAAAATACAATTTACCTGAACAAAGCGGCTTAACACTGTGTAAATATTTTATTGTATTTATTCGATTATCCCTCTTTCTTCCCGTGTTGTAGTGTGAGGACACAACAGAAATATTTGGGTTCCACGTAGACAGAAAAACTTTACCAATTTTCTGTTATCTATTGAATTCTGTCACGGCACTTTATTGATAGTAAGCGGTATGGTTGGCCATTAACTATTAAAAAACGTAAATCCTAGATCTGTACAAAAAAAAAAATGGTAGCTACTTATTTTCACAAGAGTTTCACAGGCCAATACATTTAGTATATACTTGAGCTATAACAATCTGCAACTCGATATTTAATGTAGTATCAAGTGGTCGTTTCGTAAGGCACAATTTCATATTGTGTATATAGGGATCTGTAGTGTAAATCTAATATCAGAGACACTAATTAATCATTATTAACACTTTTATCCGTAATCATATTTGATGTAATTAATAATTCTGTGTAATATAGATATTTATTACCTGCTATTCATAATAAAAAATAACACTAATAAGTCAACAAATTGAAAACTGTTATAAACAAATCAGTGCTTGATAATATTCAACACAAATAACTGCACTCTAATCACTTGTAAAGACAACTTGTAAACTGGCCGCGTTTCTGCTTTCCGCTCTGCCTTTATAAAGATCGCCATAAAGATAAACAAAGCTGTAATATCCGAAAAACTATAACTCTTTGGGCTAATGAAGAAAACATTAACGTGCCTGTTCTTAAATCTTATTTATGAGATTCGGAAACGTTCTATCTATTAATAGTTATTTACGCACAAATCGTTACTGGAAGAGTTACCAGGTTACCCAGTAAAAACGCCCGATGGAAACAGTTCTATTACGTGTTCCTTGACAATTATTTTTGTGTAACACTATTTGCAAAAGCAATGAAAAATATCTATGCCCTACGTTATTTTTCAGGCCACTTACAGTGTAGGCCTTCAATTTACAAAATTTACAAAATTGAAAGTTATAATATAATACACCTACCATAGTATTTTCTGAAATCACACAAATTAGGAAGATACATTTCTTATGACTTTTGTCAATAAACCACATGTTTTAGGCTAAATGTCAAATGACAGGATTAAAAAACGAGTGTTTCCCGTCAACTCTCTCTCTTCTGGTTAGCAGCCCGCAGGCTGGGTGGCACCAGCTCTCCACTCTTCCCTGTCGTTTGTCTTCCTTTTTAATTCCTGGTATGAATTACAGCTCATGCCCTGCATAACCTGAGTCATACATTCCAAACATGGTCTTCCTTTACAATTTTTCCTCTATCTTTCCTTCTATAACTCTTTAGGTTAGGCTGTCGTGCCTTAATGTGCCTGTATGTCCAATAATTGAGCTCTTCTTCTTTTTAATTGTTTTAGAAAACGTCTATCTTCTTCAACTCTGCGAAACACCTCTTCATTCTTCAGCTTCTCCACCCAACTTATCCTAAGCATTCTTCTATAACACCATGCCTCAAAAGCCAAAGGTTTCTTCTTTCCTCTTGCGCCAATAATCCAAGATTGACTCCCATTTAACGTGACACTCCACACATAGGTTTGCAGAAGATTCTTCCTCACCTTCAAGTTGATCTTCTTTTATATGAATCGGGTTTCCTTTTTATTGAAAGCACCTTTTGCCTGACTTATCCTGCTCAAAATCTGTCTACAACTTTTTGCATCACATGTGATCTTGCTGTTCAGGTAATTGAATTCTGTCACTTCTGGGATGATCTCATTTTTCAAGTTAGTAATATTCTATCAACTCTTACCTCTACTCCAATCCATGATTTTTGTCTTGCTTCTAGTTATTGTCGTATTAAAATTTTTTTCCATTATCCCGTCCATTGCAGTAAGAATTTACTGTTGATCTTGTGGTCTATCGGTCATTAATACTATATCGTCTGCAAAACCCAAACATGTCTATTCTCTCTCTATGAACTTTGATACCAAATTCACCTTCTTCTCTAACCTTATCGATTGCCTTCTGATTATAAATTAAATAAATTGCCGTAAACTATAAACCAATACAACCAAAAAATTGCCCCAACAACCATCGAAATACAATAACCCAAGAAAAAGTAAAATAATAATGAAGGAAATATCGCTTTTAAAGAGTCCAAATGAGAGATGATTAAACAAAAAAAAAAGTTAATGTGTAAGATAAAATAGGAAAGTCGCTGGCAGCTGTGTGTTTGTTTCTGTTTGGCGTTAAAATCTTGCACCTCTCTTCTTTTTTGTATTAAACTTCATTAGCAGTTAGCTAGACATGTGAAATTCTACCAGTCTGCATTGCATAACGATCGACAAAGTCATGCAATAATACACCTGTTTTGTTTGTGACTGTCTGTAAACCGCGTCTGTTTTGTTACTTAGACGTAAACTAGCAAATATCTTAGCATCGATAAATACAAATTATTAAACTTATAATTAATTAATAATTGCTGACTTTACTTTTATTGTTTAATTGCCTGTAAACAATGATGAGTAGTTATACGAGGCCATCACCTTACTCATTGTATCTAATAAGGATATCCCTCTATAATTTTAAAGTCAGTTTTGTCTGCATTTTGTAAAACAGGTGTGATTGTATAAGCAGGCCATGAATCGTTTAAACATAAACTACAGTTTCTAAAGTTATTCTGTTAATATTCTCTGACAGCGAAAACTACATTACGAAATATTAGTAAACGACAGACGAAAATAAGTTCCAATAATCAACATTACTTCGACGAACGCTTAAAGATAATTATCAAAACAATGAGGACACTTTATAAACCGACGGCTCGCGAACATGATTTTGTAAGTAAAATAGGATACGCAGTTTTTGTAAAAACTGACAGCAGCATGTGCATGATTCGAAACATAAGGGTGAATTTATCTAGAAACTAAATTTCATTAATATTTAATAAACTTTTTCGTCATTATAATTCTACAATAATCTGACTTTACAAAATTGTAAGTTTATAAATATTAAAAGTGGATAAACAGAACATTAATTAAAAATTGTTTCCCCACTACTTCGCTTTGTTTTGTTTTGTTAGTTTTGGGTAGTTTAAAGTCTAAATACAGAAAGACAAGACAGGAAATGAACTCTATGATCGCACTGAACATTTAGTCTTGGGACAAGTTACTATGGGAATAATCAAGCCAAAATTCAGGCAACTGAGTAATTCTAAACTCATCAAAAAGTATCTGCATGTCAAAAACCCAAATGAATCTGTTAAGTCGTCTCGTCTCATCTTCTAAAAAATAGGCCTATCTTTTCAAAAGTGAAAACATTAAATTGAGAGCCTATGACACTATATTAATATTAAATAAGGAAAATGCAGTTAAATTCCAAGTTCTGAAAAGTTAGCTATGACTACAGACATGAACTGTGTGAAAATACTGTCCCAAAATTAATCTAAATGACATTAACAAAGCAGACGAACACATTTAAGAGATCGAAAAAACAAAGTTCAACTCAAAAGATAAGACCAGGACGAAGTTAGGAAAGTTGTATGAGGAAACAGAACACATCTTGGAACTATCATAAAGTGTTGGTCTCTTCTAATGTAGAAGCTTGTTTACCCGCTGGAAATCTTTGAGCAGTGCTCGGGGTGAAGTCAAATCTTTGAGCAGTGCTCGGGGTGAAGTCAAATCTTTGAGCAGTGCTCGGGGTGAAGTCGTGCCACACTTGTTCACCATAACTCTCGCCTTGATGTTAGCACAAACCTACACATCCGATTTGCCCAATCGCACACGCTTAACCTACTAACGTTTGAAGTAGTCCTACAAATTGCCAATATTATTATTGGTTTGAACTAAAAATATTTCTGGACTAATTCAATCGTCAATTTCAATCATCACAAAAAACACGTACTGTAGTTATCCTTTTGCATTAGAGATTATCTTATTAATTTAAATTTTTTCTTTCCTAACACAAATTAGTACACACCTATCGCATATATTTCATATTGGTCTGCTGAGGAAACAGATAGTACCGTATAGCTGAATGACTACGTGACGCCTTGCACGTATATTGCTCTGCTGAGGAAACAGATAGTACCGTATAGCTGAATGACTACGTGACGCCTTGCACGTATATTGCTCTGCTGAGGAAACAGATAGTACCGTATAGCTGAATGACTACGTGACGCCTTGCACGTATATTGGTCTCCTGAGGAAACAGATAGTACCGTATAGCTGAATGACTACGTGACGCCTTGCACGTATATTGCTCTGCTGAGGAAACAGATAGTACCGTATAGCTGAATGACTACGTGACGCCTTGCACGTATAGGGCTATTTTCGCGCAGAATTACGAGGGTCAGTTGAAAAGTTCGCGGAGCGACAACTTTAGCTTAACTAAAAGGTAAAACTAAAATTTTTCGTGTGCAGCAAGATTTGTATTTTATGTGAACTCCTGTTAATTTCCAAATCTATCTATCAATTTATTCATTGTTTAGAAGCTGTTTAAAATTGACGTGTCATGCGTGTTTTGAAAAACGGACAAAATCAAACATCGTGGTGTGATTCTTTGTTAAAAGTTTTTAGCGCCAACGGAAATTCAAAACGAAATTGTAAATGTGTCAGGAGATGCTGCGACTTCAAAACCAACGGTTTGTAAGTAGACACTTGAGTTTAAACGTGGTCGTACGAGCATTGAAAACGTGGTCGAACTGGACGCCCAAAATAATGCAACCACTCCTGATGCGGTAGCTATCTTGCACAACGCTTTTTCACTCCAAGTTCTTGAGTTAAAGTATGATGCACACGCTCGTATGAGATGCCTATGATTTCAGCAACGTCATCCACTCCTCAATCTGCGGTCTTCCAACACTCTATAAAATTTTTTCAATAATGCCATTTTTTTGTTGCACTTTTTGGACGTCCACTGCTGGGATAGTCTTTAGTGCTTGTACGACCACGTTTAAACTCGAGTGTGCCTCACTTACCGTTGTTTCTGAAGGCGCAGCAGCATCTCCTAACACATTTACAATTTCGTTTTGATTTTGCATTGGCGCTAAAACGTTTTTAACAAAGAATTCATCACATCACGGTGTTTGATTTTGTGCATTTCAAAATACGCGTGACAGGAAAATTTCAAACATCTGGTAGAAAGTGAATAAATTGGCAGATTTATCTGAAAATTAACAGGTTTTTACGCGAAATATAGCCTACGTTTTACAGCACACGAAAGATTTTAGTTTTATCACTGAGCTATAGATGTCGCTCCGCGAACTTTTCAACTAGGTGGATTGTTCTAGGTCATATGAGATGCCTCTGCCAGACGTTACTCGTCCACCTTACCAGCACCGAGGCTCTCTATCTCTAATTTGCAAGATGGCGGAGGTATAAATACTGGATTTCAAAGGGGCTCAATTCATTTTCACCCAGCGATATGAGAAAGAAGTTTGTAGTGTTTGTTTTTGTAATTGGCGAAAAGTGATTAGTGTGTAGATTAGTACGAAACTGTAATAAGGTGACATTTATTGTGTGTTGGACAATTTAACTTGAATCATTGTATAAGAGTGTCTTTGTTGATTTCTAACTGTTGGTTGAGTCTAATTAAAGTTTGTAATTAGTGACTTCGTTAGTGTCAGTTATTCTGTTTCCACTGAACAACACGACGATCTGTATGACCGTTGTAACAATATATTTTTAAATGCTACAAGTATATTAAATAAAATAACTAATAATAAAAATAAAGACCAGTAAAAAATAATAATATTGCAAATCCTGCTTTTCATACGGTATCACCTGTTATTTAATTTCTACATCCATTTCTTGAAACCCAAATAGATCATCGACATATCTGTTCTCCCTGCTTTCCGGAAAATCGGAAGATTTATTTGATTTATTATTGATGTTATTAATGAAAGACTTAATAAACATTTACATCTGTCCCTGAGTAATTCGATATTCTTGTTTCACCTTCTTGGTGTGATTACAGTTTTTTGCAATTCTCCTGTCCGATTTCCGAAATTTTATTCTCACACGACCGCATGACAATTCTCACACGACTTTCAATTAATAAGTTGTATTGTGTGATCCTATTTAGTTAATTATTTCAATTCAGATTAATTCTGAATACATACGGTGGAAGATGGATAACGAATGCCCTTCACGGCTAAAAATTAGATCGATGTTACAATTCATAAAATCTAATGCTTAGTGACATCTCGCTGCTTCGTCTGTAATATTAATATTTACACGATTCAACCTTTAACATGTCTCGTTAAGAGATACTGTATTTTTCTTAGATTTTTTTAGAAAAAGAATTAGATGCTTTTTCTATTTCGACATTATGACATGACGCGTTGTCTACAACCAGCATACTCTTGTAACTAAAAATTTGTCAACTATATTTTTTTAGAAACTCAAAACAAAATGTCAGCCCGTGGAAAATGAGCAACACCGTCTGATTTTCACCCATCTAAGCCATGTTAAGAACTGTCAGTAACGAAACAAACAAATAAAAGACAAAGTATTAAAAGTAAACTGCTCGATGGCAGTTAGTTTAAATAAACTTTAACGTGAGTTTTTAATATAAGAAAAATCTGTAAAAAAAAAGAAAAATTGTTATACATAACATGAAATTTGTATTGAGTAAGTGTTATGTTTATAAGATTCAAGTAGCATATTGTGTTTACCAACTACACTGTACGAGGTGGGGGGACAAGAGCTAGATTGCACAGGTATATAGCGTCACAGCTCTCCAGCGTGTAGACAGGGTCTAAACGTATGTAACAGAAATAATATAAATCTAGCTTTAACCATAATTTTCTGAGTCCAGTAGCAGAGCCAGCAAAGAAGTAGTTTGAAGAGACTGTAAAGAAACTTAAGAAAAACAAAAACCTAGGACAAAATACTGAGAGCATAATATTTACTGAGGAGTGTATTGAACACAAGAAGGAACTAAGATCACATATAATGTAAGGGTTAGAGAAGAAACATCCAGAGGCTTTGACGTCAGAACAGGACTGAGACAAGGAGACCGCTCACCAGCCTTCTTTAACATGGGAATTGAAAAAATTAATAATTATATCAGACTTGGATTGATAATTATCAGATCAATCTGTCTACTTTTACCGCGTATAAATAGGTACACTGTTGATCCTTTTGCAACTTCTTTTTTCCCACAAGCCGCGATCGGAGACATAATAGTCCTAGCATTACGTTCACAGAATAAAAAACACTCATAAACGAGTTTGTCATATTGTGAAAAATAAAAACCAAAAGTCTCTTAAAATCATTAACCGAAATACTGATATCGCCGGTTGCGCACCACTGCTCGTTCGGCGAATGACTACTAGGTCTAGTGTCTGCTCTTTGATCATGTTTATCTACGCGTATTATATCACCCAACATGCGTATGGCTGTATCATGCAACACATTCGTTGTTCAGTAACTGATCACTGAGTTTCCGATGCAATGTAAAAATTGAAACATGCCTTTGGCCCATAGTGACAGGACTTGCAAAAAAAATACTCGTGTAACAATAACAAATTTCCATCTTTAGTGGTGTTTCTCTTTCATAATATTTCTCTTTTAACATTGGCATTATATATTGTATAACAATTCAGGCCAATTGAATCATTGTTCTTGATATGTCTTAAGTTTTGAACATTTAACAAAAATTACTAGATTACTTAATATTCCCATACATATATATATAGCTGTACAGCAATTCTTATTCTTAACCTTTTGGGAAATACACATATACATACATATATTTACACACGTCTACATACACGTACATACACACAATTATTTTATTTCGAGTGAAAAATAAACCGCATGACTAGCAACCACCAAATCAATGGCTCCCCAAGTGGTAACCTCTAACACATATATTCATCAAAATATAAAATTGCAAAGTGTATTCAAAGTTGACAGTTACCATTATGAAACACCACACCAGTATAGTATATGCCTTTACTCTGGTTAGCATAACCAAAACCAACAGGAACAATTTATTAAACCGATCTGAAAATTGAATGATTTCACCCAATTGACAATATAGAACATCATACATAAGTTTTTTAAAGGGACTTGTTCTAACCGATCATATCCTGTTATAATGTAATCTACCTTCATTTAAATTTGTTTTATATCCTCTATATACCCGTATATATCTATACTACCTGAAGTACCCGTTCTACGCCCGGGTGGCGAGCATTTTTATTGGCACATATTGATAAAGCCATGGCTGGCTATGAAGTTTAATTATTGGGCGAAAACTTCTTTGTAGACCACATTTTTGGTGTAAACTCTGTGGTATTTCTTTAAGTTGCCTTGTTGGTCAGTTCCTAAGACTTTTACCTTGACTTGCTGAAAGGACTTTGTTCTTGAAAATGCAACATAAAGTTGTCCATGACTGAATACTGGAGATGGCAAATAAATACCAACTGAATCCAGTGTTTGTCCTTGGCTTTTGTTGATGGTCATAGCAAAAGCAAGTCTAAATGGAAACTGTTTTCGTCTTAATGTAAAGGGAAGGTCAGGGTCACTAGTTGCAAGAATAACTCTTGGAATAAATACCCTGGTACCTTTAAAAGATCCGGTCAGGATTTCACAGTCATTGACTTTTGACATCATTTGCTTGACGACCATTCTGGTGCCATTGCAAAAACGTCTTGTTGAGTCAAGGTTTCGTAGCAACATTACTACTGCACCAACTTTCAAGTTAAGTCTATGAGGAGGCATACCTCCAGGTGTTAAGCTGTTCAAAAACTCCATTGGATAGTTTGCTGCCTCCTCGGCATTTGCACTGTCTTGCTGAATAGACTCTATGCTGGTATAGCATTTCAATTCAGATTGAATTCATCTAAGGACATTTTCATTAAGTTCAAGTGACTCGTGGTTTTTTGGAGTCAGGATTGCACGGTTAGTAATGCTGTCATCTCCTGATTGGATGACCTCAGGAAAGACAGCATCAACAATACATCCATTTTCAATGCAGACTGGAGGAATTTCGAAGATGCCTTCCTCTAATCCAGGCTCTTGGAGTTTTCCATTCCCAAGTTTTAAAAGCCAATCGGAAAAGCCTCGGTGTTCTGATGGGACATTGTCCTCATTGACACGCATGTTTTGGTCTAACTTTAGGACCTGAATATTTTTCCAACACTTACTATTCTTCATGCATGAAGAAAGTATTTCGGTTCTGCTGCCATGTGGAATAACAGGGAGAATTTGTCTAAAATCTCCACCGAAAAGAAAGACCGCACCTCCAAATGGTTTTTTAGAAGGAACTTTTGGATCTTCAGCTAAGAGTTCTTTATACAGTGTGTCAACTGCATTTACTCCATGTGCTGGGGCCATTGAAGCTTCATCCCAGATTATCACTTTGGCCTTTTCCAGTTCATTTGCCGTATTAGTCCCATGTCGAACATTACAGGTTGATGTTTCATTTATTGGAATAGGCAGCTTGAAACGACTGTGGGAAGTTCTGCCTCCCTCAAGAAACGTTGCTGCTATGCCTGTAAATGCACATGGCAAGACTAATTCATTTTTGCTACGCACATAGTGCATGATTGTGTTGTAAAGGAAGCTTTTACCACTTCCGCCAGGTCCATCAATAAAGAATAGACGTTTGGGTAAGTTAGGGTTTTCAATTGCTTCCCTGATTTTGTCGAAAGGCCTTCTTTGCCCTGGATTGAGCATTTGAAACTTTTCTTCGAACATGTTTTTTTCGGCAATTGGATCGTAATATTTTCTAGAATGGATTGGCTCGTCATAGCTGCCGACTGGAAGTTCTAGGCTAAAATCTACCAATGACTTTCCATTTGTTCGAAGGACAGATTCAATTTCTTTAAGTGTCAAATAGAGAGCTTTTTCTCCATCAGGAAAGCGTCTCTTATAGTCTTCCATAAGATTGTCCTTATGTCTGTCGAATAATGCTGCTGCATCCGACGGCTCACACATGATACAAATAAATGCAAACAACTGCAATACAAAGTTGTACTGGCATTTGATGGGTTGCAGCTTCTGTTAGGCAAGTATCCCATTCTGAGTCATCATCAGTTAATCCCCTTGCAATGCATGCTTCTTGGAGAGTTGCAAAGGGGATAGGATTTCCTTCGACCGTTCTTAGGTCCTCGAAAGATGTTGCTCCTCTAACATTGAGAAGGAGAATTCGGAGGAACCATTTTTCTCTATCCGTGACACTTACGGCAAACATTCTGCCAATTGTACTTTCATGTCCTCTAAGACGTGGTTTCCATTTAGAATTTTTGTCATCCCGGGTATAGTGTTCGGGAATTTCAATATATAATACTCTGCGGCATTAGGGTCTTCCTGATTAAGTTTAAACCAAGCCAGAAGTTTGGACTTGGTGGTTTTTGCTGTACAGCTTCAGCTTCCTTGCCTGGTATAAAACATATTGTATGGTTGTCCTCAAGGTGGACATTTAATCTTTCCACATGATCAGTTTGGTGGTGCATTTTGTATTCCCTGAGCCTCCAGCATGCTTCAGGTGCACTTACATACCATGTAATTTTTTACTTCGTCCCATTCAATAGTAGCTTCCTGTTCTGTGGGAACGTAACGAATTGAATATTTGCACAGTCATGCCCCTTGTAAACGTATTTGAACAGGTATTTAACGCTTTGAATTGAGCTACAAATCTCTACGTTAATGTGGGCGTTGTATTTCAGAGACAGGTATGGGTTGTATGGCACCACCCATCTGTTATCCATTTTGTTTCCCCCAAGTTCAACAAAGTTACCATTATCTCGGCATTGATATTTTAGGTAACCATTGACATTGCTGTTGGTCTCGGCACAGAAATCTTTTGGGAATTCTTTTGTGCATTTGCCGTTTTCTATACACGGTGCTTTTGGATTTAATGGGCCGTGTATCATACAGGATTTTACAATTTCATGTAGCCTCGGGTGGGCATCTTTATCAGGGAGTTCTGCACAGACAATTTTGTCAATTCTTTCATTCTCCCAGGCTTTGTCTTCCGGGGCCATGAATAGCAATATGTGCCCATGTGGTAGACCATGTTTTTGGAACTCGATCACGTGGAGCATAGCCCTAACACGTCCAAATCTTTGGTGTCTGGTTAAGTCTTCAAGTAGCAATTTCAGTTTCAACTCAAACACTCTTGCTACTAAATCAGGCCGGTCGCATGGTTGCTGACCGGGAAGTAAGTTTTCCCTGATTTCCCTCCATTTAGGATTGCACGTGAATGTTACAAATAAAGTCAGGTTTGCCATATTTCCTGACCATGGCCATACCATCTTGGTAATTTTTAGCCATATTTCTTGGACTCCCTTGGAAGGTTGAAGGCAATATAACTTTCTTACCAGGCAATGTGTTAACATCCTCAAAATTGTGGTTGTTCACAAATCGGTAAAGGACATCATAGTCTTCAGCTCTTATTGTGTTTTGATTTTTTCGAAACCAATTCAAACGGTTTGCCTCGGGTCTTGCAATAGGCATCAACCATGAATTGGTGAGTCAGCTTTCCTGCGTTGAGGAACTGGTTAAAGTTTCCATCACGAATGGCAAAATGGTATGAATACCATTAAAGCTGGGATACATTTCCTTGACCAACAGCTTTCTTCAGGTCTGTGGTCCACCCTGAATCCCCATATGGGAAAAGCAAAGGGTAGCACATTGGGTCACAGAGTCTACTCAGGATGGATATATTTTGTAAAATTCCGCTTTTCGGATGAATTTTAATATCCCGATTTTCTGGGGGTGCACCATCTGCACTGTGAAAAACGGCAGCAATTTCTCCTCTGGCAGTGGGAGCGTTGGTTCTGCCGGGGTGCACATTATTTACTCTTTCTCTCAAGAAAGTCATGCTATATTCAATTGGCGTTCGGTTTTCCCGATTTGCCTTTAGCATTTCGTCTTGTTCAAATTTGAGCATGTTATTTTATTCTCTAGAGAACGGATTGATATCTCCAAGAAGTTTTTGGAGGTTGTCCATTACGACACGAATGCATCCATTGTTTGCTTGATTGTTCATTCTTTCTATCAAGGCTTGGGCCGAATCCAAAATGTACAGTTGGGCATACTTTGGTAATTCACCTTGATTTGGGTGTAATGCAGATAAATTTGCCCATGGATTCTGTAACAAAAAGGACCTGAACGTCTGGTCACCGATTGGTCAACTTGTGCTCCCATTGAGGCAAAGGCCATGGCACTGTTGTAGGATCTTATGTTTTCCATGAAATTTTTGGAATTTGGATCAGATCCATTCATGTAATTTTTAATGAAGGGATGCATTCGTATTTCTTCTAATGCAATGGTCCCTTTATGGCACCAATTTGACATTAATTCATTTTTGAAATGCGTGGCATTGCAAAATGGACATTTAGCGTCCATTGGGCCAGATAACTTTCTTCAATTTCGTCTTCATTGAAGTTTTCGGGAAGCAAAGCGGTGTTGCAGGATCGGACATATCTACTCAGACGTCCTCTTTGATGTTGGCGTGCAACCCTTTGTCTTTCAGCGTTTGCCTCGCGCTCTTGTTGAAGTTGATTTTGTGGCATGTTTTCTCTGTGTTGCCGTTGACTTACAGCATTAGCTTCACATTCTGCTTGAAGCTGCTCTTCTGACATGGCCGCTCTACGGCGTCTTTGAGCTTCAGCATTACGTGCTTTTTTTGCTGCAATTTCTTCAGCAGCTGGCGTTTAGGAGGCATATTTGATTGTATTTCATTACTTATTCATTGGATCATCAGAAATACGTATAAACATAAATTTCACAATTAAAACATACAGAAATATAGGACAATTACAAAATATATAGACGTACCTGTATACAAAATTACAAAACATATCAACACAATCGCATAGTAAAAACATTAAAAACTATAGGAACGGATAAATGTATACATTCGATGCCGGTAAATATCATTTGTTTATTTACTTGTTACTATGGTAACATACCGATGACTGACACACTATCTACCGCGTTATATTATACAGAAATATAGGACAATTTCAAAATATATAGACGTACCTGTATACAAAATTACAAAACATATCAACACACTCGCATAGTAAAAACATTAAAAACTATAGGAACGGATAAATGTATACATTCGATGTCGGTAATATCATTTGTTTATTTACTTGTCACTATGGTAACATACCGATGACTGACACACTATCTAGCGCGTTATATCATAGATGTATATATCTCCCTTTACATAAGAACGTCAAAACTAGAAAACTATTTCAATAATGTAAATTAATCGGCAATATCAGAATGGGATCCCCCTTTACACAGTGAAAAAGAACCAGTCTTACAAATGTATTGTGCATGTTCTCACCAAAATTTACAAGTTTACAGATTTAAAGTTTTACAAATTCACAAGTTTGTGTGCACATGTCTTCCTGCTTAGAACTGAAGAAATGCTGAAGGTGTCGAAAGTTAATAATAATAGAAAGATCCCACCTGTGTTTCCAAGATTGGAGGTTTGAGTTCGGGCCTGTGGTTAAGATGGTCAGCAGTGGTGCCGGTAATGACGAGTAGATGTACTTTCTAAATCGGTATTATGGATGTACTGGAGCCTGTGCGTGGCTGGCGGCGTGGAGGAGCATTTACAGCTTGTTCTCTGCTGATGATGACGGGTGGGCAGTCATCCTCACGTTGACACCCCATCCCTCGGCTGCTCGAGAACCCTGAGACACTTTAAATTATTCGTGCATGGCAGATGAAGATACTGAGCACATAACCAGGCCGCCAGTCCACGAACCGATCACTCGAAATGCAGAGAGAGAAATGAGAGAGAAAAATGGTCTTGGCTAAGCCACGAGGGTTCAAAAAACAAGTCGCGAATCGCCGAAGCCAGCTGTTCATATGCCTGCCACACCAATATCGTTGGCGGTCAAGGTCACTGCAGACTGGTTTACTTTATATATCAACAACGCGCTCGCTGCCGCGACACAGCGATCAAGTTCGCCTATCTCGCTCAGTTAACGTACAATTCCGAAAGCCGTGGCCTTCGCGCGACTTATGAACTGGCCGGGAGGTTCGAATTTCGAATTTTAAAATTGCTTCGGCACAAAATTTCAAATTCTTCCCACGCATCCATTAGTTTGCCGTTTTTACAAAAATGTAGTGGTTCAAAGTTACTTTTGAAACTACAAAATAGTATGGTTAACATTAAAAATGTGCTTAGCAAAATTCGTCTTCAGAATACTAAAGTCAGGTTAGTTCCCTGTATCACTGTTGAAAATGCCTGCTAGTTTATCCAATATAAAAACTCTTACAATCGCCATATTTTACTTTGTATAGGCCCTATACTAGACCATTTTTCTTTTAATAATATATATATACTTTCACTTATGAACTTACTTTTGTCACTTCCCAAACGTTTCGAGATATTGTTTCTCTTCTTCAGTGGGTTTAATACTAACTGTCGATTACAGAATAACCGTTACGGAATGGAGTGTTTGGTGGGGGTTGATGGGAAGGGATTGGCGCTGAGGTTCGAATTATGTGTGTGGATCAGTGTGTCAAATGGTGTATGTGATTTGTAATGTATCTGTTCATTTAATATGTTGTTTGGTTGTAGTGTGTGATATCTGTATATTTCAAATTGTTCAGCTGTGTTTAGTTTTCTACTTTTAGGTAAGTAGTGTAAAATTTCCATGTTGTGTTCTATGTTTGTGTAACTGTGGTTTTCGTTATGTAAATGTGTGGCAAATGTGGAATGCATGTAGTTTGTGGTGAGGGCTTTTAAATGTTCAGAAAACCTGGAAGAAAAAGATCTTCCCGTCTGGCCGATGTAGAATTGTGGGCAATCATTACAATTTAATTTATAAACCCCTGTTTTGTTGTATGTGTCAATGTCTTTGTTAGTATTGTTTATGTGTTTTCTAATGGTGTTGTTGGTTCTGTAGGCTACTTTACCACCATCAACCCCCACCACACACTCCATTCCGTAATGGTTATTCTGTAATCGACAGTTAGTATTAAACCCACTGAAGAAGAGAAACAATATCTCGAAACGTTTGGGAAGTGACAAAAGTAAGTTCATAAGTGAAAGTATATATATATTATTAAATTAATAAAGTGAACGAAGAGGATGCAACAACAAGACCATTTTTCTATATGCTTATCAAATCTATATTATATTATTATGTGCTTTTCTATATTACTGATCTATATCAGTAATATTTTGTTTGCCACTGTATTTTGCTTAGTGTACACCAGTTAGGACCTTAAAGTCAACATTTCTGCCAGCATGAATGAAGGGAGTTTTATACAATTATTAATTTTAATAATTTTATAAAGAAAGTGACTTGTAATGTCTATTAAAAAAAAAAATTAAAATCTCTTTAAATAAGCCATATCGATACAAATCTTATTTGTATCCCATAAATAGCGTTAAGGGGTCGAAGGAATTTGGAGAGGTAGTACCTTTGTACCGGTTTGACTGGACCTCACGAGTTCCCAGGGTTGGATGAAGTGATGTTAGCTCCCAAAGAGCCTTAGCCTCTCTCCAGTGAACACCGTACTGCGTGGTAAAGTGCCACATCCTACAAGAGGTGACCCTATTGATGCAGAATAGTACAGATCTAGACCGGAAGGTTGATAAATATTCCTGTTGGAGGGCAGCAGTAGCCACAAATACCAAGTTAGGGCGTAAGGGAAATGATCCTGGAGCGGCTTATATTTGAAGTATTATAAGCGAGAATCTAGTTGGATTTACTCGGCTGTAATACCGCGTCCTATTGTTATAGGATTATATTTTGGTGCTGTCCTGTAGTTGGGTGTTGGAGCATTATAGGCTAGGGGAAGACAATCCCGAATAAAAATTGCTGGAAGTCACGGCCCGTAAGGAGGCAGCTCTCCACATGACTTACCTACCCATCTATAGGCTGGTACCCACTAATAGAGAAATTAATTTACTCAGAACTTTCAAAGAACACAACCGGACGGAGATAATGGTAAACGACTCCAACCTAAAAAAGGACAAGCGATTTGGAATAAATGAAAGATTAAAATTGGCGATATGGAAAATTAAAATATTATAAACATCGGCGGAAAGAACACTTAGAAAGAATGTCAGATTCCATACTGGCCAAACAAGTCTGCAAATACAAACCTATAGGACAGGTGTGAGGGTAGATAGAACAGATGGCTGGTGAATCTCTGAAGGCGGAAAAGGCAGCACCTTGCCTATGCCGTGTTGTAAAGATGATGATGATGATGATGATGAAATAGCGTTAATTTACAACTTTCAATCACGTTTTACTTGACTGCCGACCTTTCGGTACGTCAATACTATAAAACGTTAAGAACAGTTTTTTAAAATTCTGTATTAAATCATTTTTGTCTGTTGTGCGTGCTTGTCACTCAATGATTATATATCCTTCAGGGCTCGTTCAGTACGGCACCTTATTAGGCAGGCGTTATAGGACATCATCTCGTGTTTGTTAGTTACAAGCGATTCCGATTTGGAAGTAGAGCCGTACCTGATTAATCTAAGACAAAAGAAGACGTGCTAAAAGCTTTCAACCATAAAACGTGTGTATACAGAGACATATTAATAGCCGTTAGACGGCTGGCTTCTCGTCGCCATCTTGTTTTAATGAACTTGTAAAACGCCAACAGCGTCTACAGTTCATTTCTACCACGTTGGACGAGATTATCATATTTTTAAAAACACTGCTGACTGCTACAGAAACCGCTGAATAACGATAAGACTGGGTTTGGTTCAGTATTTTACTAGCCAAACTTCACCAACTTTTTCTGACATCAGATTACCTCCTACTTACAATTAATTGTAAAAAAGGTTTTCCTTTAAATAATCGTATTTTTAGTCTGTATTCTCAGATGCCTTTCAAGAAGAGTATGCGTTAAGAAACACGCAAAACGTTTGTAGATAATATGGATGTTTGTTTCGTGTTTTTAAGTATTTATATACCTAGCTAATTAGATGTATGTTCCTAAACTGTTGCATCCAGTAAGAATCTGAAACATACCTAGTTTTAGCTTCATAATAAATAATAATATATTGGAAATGTCTTGAATAATAAAAGTTGAGTATCACACAGACTTTCAAATCATAAAAATATAGATCGAAACGCTTTATAGATTAATCTTAGAGACAGATTATTTTTCATAAGCTAGAAACTAAAAATAAAGACTATTTAGGCCTAACTATATTCAGAATGTAGTTAAACGTCTGTTTAATTTGATAGCATTTTATACGGGCATGTTGCAATTTTTCAAATTTTGACCCCTCACATTTTTGGTCCCAAGTAGATTTTAATCAATTAGGAACGAGAAAATAGGCGCTAAATTTTATGCATTTATTTTCAGTTACCCGTTTTCGTTTAAGAAACTTCCTTAACCAGGGGCGTATCAAGAATTTGGCCTTGGGGTCCGAGTCGGGTCAGTTTCATACAAAAGAAAAAAAAGCAAGTCAGGACTGATCAACATTACTATGTTTAAAGTAGCTGAAATCACTCCCATTATAGTAAACGGTAATAACACATTAAAAATACGCGTTATTGAAACATTGTTTACAAGATAGTGACTGAACTGATTTTCCTATATTTCAAACGTGTAGCTAATGCTGTGTAACAAATCTGTTTGTATAATATTTAAAAAAAAACAGTTATAGTATTTTAGCGTCCACAGCTGAAAACAAAACGGTAAAAGAGCCTAAAAATTAAGAAATTAACAAAATTCGTCAACTTTTTCGACCCTCTGGGGAGGGGAGTCCGGTCCCGTTCGTCCCATCCGTAAATATACCCCTGTCCTTAACCTGAGAAATTCAATGGAATCTTTTGAGAAAGATTTAAAAGCGACTGGATTTAAAACATTGTACGTATTTCTTCTCCGTCCGTCTAATTTAATTTAAGATTGTATTTACTCAATAACACACATGTTTAACTGTATATTTTTGTATCTTGAATAATCAATTTGTATGACAATCACGCTTCATGACGTATAACATGTCCTTAATGACACTGAGTGTTGCCAATGATACCTTTGTAGTCCAAGGATATCTCCTCTAGATTATAAGTAAAACTCAGTTATTTAAGTTAAAGCTTCGTTTGCACAGTGCCAGTAACTGGCCTGCAAGTTGTATTGAAGCCAAAGATCTGTAAACCTAGGTATTTAGATCTTTGATTAGAGCTGAATACCAACTCGCTGCCAGCTACTAGGACAGTCGGACTGACCACATCTGTTTTCCTGGATAGACAGTGAGACAGTTTAACTGTCCTTGGAGTAGGTTCTCAAGTGTTTGTAGTTTGAGAAAAAATGTCTGAACAGGGCGGAGTTTTAATTCATAAGACGACATTATCTTTTTCGTTAGCGTTGCGTGACGACTTGATGAAGATTTTATTTGAGCAAAGGGGGAAAATGAAAGAAGATTGTAGATAGATGGAGTGGATACGTAACCCGGATTGGGATTGGGATGGATCGCTTGAGCTGCACCAATCTACCTGCCTCAGGAACCTGACAACACCTTAGTTGCGCCAGAACCCTAAAGTACCCCACCAGACAACCTTAGTCACACCATTTTGGTGAATACATGTCACTCGCCACCAGCGACAATCGCCACCAGCTTAAAATTTGTGACAATCGCTACCCACTGTCCCACTACCCACTCCCTCCCCTGAGGCAATGACCGCTGGAATAATAACGGGAAATTCCGCAGGACCATCCCCTTCGCTCGCTAGCCCCGCTTTCTCTCATTATTGCTCTGAGTGTCATAGTGTTCCGGTCATAGTTATTTAGTGCATTCTAGTTGTGTTTGATATGGAAGTGTCAACGAACAGTCACGGGAAGCCATGCGCCCACTACCAAGGTTACACGTTGCCGAGGATCAATCAAGAGCCAACGTGGTGAAGTACTGTGTTCAAGCGAGCATCAATGTGGACCTCCGGATGATGCTCACTCAGAAGTATTGAAGGCTTTCAATCAGGCGAAGAAGCGAGCACGCGACAAGGACACGCCAATTTCTAAAATATACTCCGAACAAATGGGTAATCTCCAAAACATGGGCTATGATTTTGTAACCGAAATGCCAGATCAGTAAGTTACGAAGAGGTCTTTATATCGCCACAGGGCCAAATCGCAAGGTAATCAACGAGAACCGGAATCATCTGAAGAAGTTGTTCTGGAAATGAGAATGCTTACCATGACAGATGGAAGTAGTTTTCTTTTGAAAGACGACAACACAGGCGGGCGACTTATTATTTTTAGTGGAGCATTAGGAAAAGCAGCTTTGAGAAATAAGCAAGATTTTTTTATGGATGGCACTTTTAAGAGTTGCAGTAAACAATTTTCGCAAATTTATACCATTCATGCAGACTTTGGAAGCTCAAAAAACGAAACAAATATATATCCAGTTATATTTGCTCTCTTGCCAAACAAAAGGAAAGAAACATATATTCGACTTTTCCGCCTTCTTATTGAGACCATACCAGAGTGGAATCCAACGACGGTGACAGTCGATTTTGAATCGGCAGCAATTTCTGCCCTTAAAGTTGTATTTCCCGCAGTAGAGGTAAAAGGTTGCTACTTCCACATGAGAAAGTCCATCTGGAGAAAAGTTCAAGATTTGGGACTTGCTTGTGAGTATATGAAGAACGAAGAAGTGAGAATGATCATCCGCATGTGTGCTGCTTTGGCGTTCCTTCGGCCTGAGGATGTTCCCGACGGCTGGCTGGAAATACATTCCAGAGTGCCTGACAATGAAAAACTTTCTGGATTTTTGGACTATTTCGTGGAGAGATGGATGGTAAACGAAGAAGTTCCAGTCGAGCTTTGGAGTTGTTACAACAGGCGCCATCGAACCACCACCGACCGAATCCTCGAGTCAAGGATCTCATCAACTGTTTAAAGAAAGAAGCAGAGAGCACAGCATGTACGCTAATAAGGGCCCAGCTCAACATGGAAGGTAAACGAAGGAAGACTGCTTACATGACTCTAGATGACAGACTGGAAAGAACGGTTAAAAAATATGAAGAAAGTGGTGATATTGTCACTTGTTTGAAAACAATTTCTCATCTCCAAAAACTTTGAAGAGTTACTATAAAGTCCAGGAGCTTAAACGTTGACTTATGAGAGTAAAAAAATGTAAATAAAGTAAATATTAGTGACGGAGCTTAATTTGAGAGCCCAATAATGTAAATATTAGTGACGGAGCTTAATTTGAGCTCAAAGTAACTGACGAAGCCAATAGCTGATTTTAAACATGCCTATATGCAATAGATATTGCATGTAGCCAGTCCAAAGCCTGTGAAAAGTGTGATGGGAATCAGTAAAATTCACTTGACTGTTCAAGGCAGACCAGGCCTGCGAAACCCAAGCTTTAAATATTAACGAGAGGTGGTGGTGGTGGCGATTGTCCCTGGTGGCGATTGTCACTGGTGGCGATTTACAGGACACCATTTTGGTTTGGCTTTGAAATGAAACCGGACTTAAGTCAACTTCATTTCACTGCGTTATCCTTCCCGTTTCATTAACATTCTCATAATACTTTAACACTGCTCAAGCAAGTGATCTTTGAATAATCAGTCGTTCATAGAGACTACTCCAATTTAGTTAAATGGACAAACAAATTAGTTAATTTGTTAAAAGAAAGTTAGTTATACGTATAAACAAATGTATATACGTTTACAAATTTCGCTGTTTGTCCCTCATTCCAATTACCTGACATTCTGTTAGATTAGACGAAAAATTTATTCCACAAATTTATTCAAATGAACGGAAAAACTAGTGTTCACATAGTGCCGATTGTCCTCTAGCAACTGCCCCGTGCTGTGCTGGCCGTTAACATGTTGTCGGTTGTTAATGTCTTATGCATTAGCAGGGAAACGCCAGTGGACACTGAAAACGCAAATGTTTGAATTTACTGGCATGCCAGCTGGGACCTACTGGAACTGGCCAGGTACTGGCAGAATATGTTTACATGAGGACACAGTGTAAACTTGGCATAAGTACAAATACATTATACTGTATTCGGTTTTTAACAGACTGTATATACAACTGTAAAAAACAAGGGAGATCTCTCCCCCCTCCCTTCACACACACACACACACACACACACACACACACACACACACACACACACACATGTATATACATGTATATACGTAAATATAGCGGTACCAAATTGGTCTTGTTGACCTGAGTGACATTTAACAATTTACAATTTCATTAACTGTAATACTTTGCAAATTTAATATCCAACAAAGTTTAGGAAAAGAAACACACGCTGAGAGAATGCTGCAAACATCTTAATCTTTAATAACAGTTTATCAAGTAAGTTCAAATTAAAAATACTTTCCTCAACTAATAACGTTATATGAGTTAGAGAACGCCTACATAACGAAATGAGTATTACAATTCCCCCTTTTCTAATAAGCAAACTTTTCTCATTTTAATCCGTTTTCATACGTAAAACGCTTTGCAGAAAAAATAAAAAGAAAAAATGTGAGTTCACCTTATTAATAATGTTTTCTTAAATGGGGTTCGTCTTTGATATGAAAACAAGGTATGAAATATTGTTGCTAATTGAGAACCGGGAAAGTGGCTGAAGAAAGTTGGTTATTGTTTTCTTTCTGAAAAACATAACGGAAAACTAGTTTAAAAATAAATATGTTTTAGTGGCGATGATAGTTATACAAAGAAAACAAATATCAAGTAGGCCTAAAACCATCGCGGTCTGCAAAGTTAACACATATAGGAAAAGGGAAACTAATTATATCTTTAAATGTAATTAAGATTTTCAAGGCAACCGATAACCAATAATCCTGTCAAACTACAGAGGAATTACTGTGATGGGATCAGTTGCAAGGCTGTTCTCTAGCATATTGAATGAAATGACTTGTCAGTATTGAGCGAGAAGTATAGTGGTTTTGAGGTAACAGACTGCATCTTGCAATATTCATTTAATTAGGCAAATAACTGATAAAAAGAAGCCAGAAGCACGCAGATATTCATATCATATTCATAGCCCCAAAGAAAAATTATGACAGTGTTTCCGACCCAAACTGTGGCACACCAAGAAACGGGCGAAAACAGATGAAAAATGGATAACTATAATTAATAAATGTTGAGAATATACTGGAAAACTCTACATTCATTTTTAAGTACGTATACCTGTCATTGTAGAAGTGACAGTTTGTATTGTGCGGTGGGGGGTCGAGCTGCCTGGGCGGGGCCTCAACCCGCACACATGCGCGTTTACTGTGAGAGTCTAGAAAAGTAATGTTTGAAAGTGTTACGTATAATATTTCAAAAATAGAACAGTTGGCTAGAAAAATGAAAAATCTCGGGGGAAAATTTGAAAAGACTATGGTGATGACTCGTGTTTTAACATCTTTGCCACAAACGTTTAATCATTTCCACAATGCTTGGGATTCGGTATCTGACGATAAGAAGAATCTCGAAAATTTGACTGAGCGCTTGATGGCAGAAGAATTTATATTACAAGAGCAAAAGGAAGTACACGAAGAGACGACAGCGTTGCTAGCTAATCTGAAAATCGGTCATAAGGAACAGAAGAATGACTCTTACAAATATGAGAAGAATGATTTGAAACAAGAGCAGTGTTATAATTGTGGAAGACAAGGTCATTTAAAAAGGGACTGCTTCAGGTGTTATACGTGCAAAAGAAAAGGTCATAAAAGTAACAATTGCTTCACGAATAAGAATAAAGGACAGCGAAGATGGTCGAATAATCAAGAAAGAAGTAACTCGTCTTCTGGACAGAAGAAATCAACATCGAGGATAGCACTAATAGGTGACAAAGGCAGCTGTGGCAATCGGGATGATCTCTGGATTGTGGATTCGGGTGCGACGGATCATATGTCGAAGCATCGAAAATGGTTTTCAACGTTCGAAGAATATACAACACCAGTCAGTGTAAGAATGGGCAACGGTATGACAATGTCTGCATATGGTAAAGGTAATATTGACTTTGAAACTTATAAAAATAGTGAACGAATAGAAGGTACTATCTATAATGTATTATATGTTCCTGATTCAATGTATAATCTATTTTCTGTTAAATATGCGGGTAAAAAGGGTATAGGTTATGAAATAACACATAATGCTACGAGATGTACTTTAAAGCATGGTAATGAAATTCTTGTAACTGGTTCCGAATATGAGCCTGGTAGTTTGCTAAAATTAGACATTCAAACTTTAATTCCAAAAGAATGTAACGTGGTAGAACAAAAGAGTAGATCGAGCATTGCCAACGGTAACGTTTTACAATTATGGCACGGAAGACTTTGCCATCAAAATGTAAAACATGTGAAGAATTTTTTGAAAAATCTAAATATAAAATTTACGGATGAAAATTTCTTTTGTGAAGGTTGCGCTTATGGCAAAAATCATAGATTGCCTTTTCACAAAAAGATCGATCGTGCCACTAAAACTCGCGAAATAAATTATACTGACGTTTGTGGTCCTATGGAAGTAGAGTCTCTCGGTAGAAAGTTATATTTTGTTTCTTTTAAAGACAATTTTTCAAGTTATAGAGAAATTCATTTTATTCGAGAAAAATCTGAAGTAATAGAAAAACTAAAATCATTTTGTATCGGGGTTGAGAATCAATTTGCAACAAATATTAAAGAAATTCATTTTGATGGTGGTAAAGAATACGATAATAAAGCTGTGATCTCGTTTTTAAATAGTAAAGGTATAAAATATTCGATTAATGTTCCATATACGCCCGAACAAAATTCAATTGCAGAGCCCGATAACCGAATCACTGTAGAGGCTGCTCGATCAATGTTATATTCAAATTCAAACTTACCTCTATTCTTATGGGCAGAAGCAATGAATACTGCTGTACATGTAATTAATAGAACAGGCCCAACAAAACAAAATAATAAAACTCCTTATGAGTTATGGAATGGAAAAATAGCTACTGTTGATAGATTTAAAATATTTGGAACCATGTGTTATGTACATATATCAAAAGAAAAGCGTAAGAAACTTGATAAAAAATCGATGAGGGGTTATCTGGTCGGATATCATGAGGATTGTAAAGGTTATCGTGTATATGTTCCGGAAGTGCGAGATGTCATTATAAGTAAAGATGTACTTTTTAAACCTGAAAGAGTATTAGCTGATTCAATTGTTTGAATTCTTTGAACAATAATAATAAAGAAACTGAAGAAAATGAAATTATAACTCCTAAAAATAATGAACTTTTACTTAAAAATGAATCAAATGAGTTTGAATAAAGAGAACCTTTACAATCTTCAAATAGCGATAACAATCAAACTGGACGACAATTGCGCGATAAAACAAAATTAAAACCTACAGAATATTATGGATGTCCGATCACGTTTATTGCTGAAAAGTTAACATCTAATTATAACGAAGCAATTACAAGTAAAGAAAAAGATAGTTGGCAAGCTGCAATGCAGGACGAAATGAACTCTTTGTATGAAAATAAGACATGGGTATTAGTGGAAAAGCCAAAAGATAAAAAGGTGATTAACAATCGTTGGGTTTTTGTGAAGAAGCTCAATCCAGATGGTACAGAACGTTATAAAGCGCGGTTGGTTATTAAAGGTTATTCGCAACAGAAAGATATAGATTATAAAGAAACTTTTAGTCCGGTTGTTCGCTTTGATACAATAAGATTGATACTTAGTATTTCTGCTCGTGAAAATTTACATATCGGTAAATTTGATATAAAAACGGCTTTTTTATACGGTGACTTAAAGGAAGATATATATATATATATGAAACAACCTGAAGGTTTTGATGATGGAAGCTCACGCGTATGTAAATTAATGAAAAGTTTATACGGCTTAAAACAAGCACTTCACTAATTTTCTTGTAAATTTAGATTTTTGTCAAAGTACGGGTGACCCATGTTTATACATATATAACAAAAATAATAATAAGATCTTGTTAGCAATTTATGTTGATGATGGACTTATTGCAGCTTCAAATGAAAGTTTGATTGATAAATTGTTGAATGATTTGAGTAAAAAATTTAAAATTACTAGTACTAAAGAAGTTACTAATTATCTTGGAATGGAAATTTGTAGATTGAATGATGGGTCTGTTTTCATTCATCAAAGTACTTATATTAACAAAATCTTAGAAAAGTTTAATATGTCAGAAGCTAATATTGTATCCACGCCAATTGATTGTAATCATGATGAATATTTATCAAAAACTATTGTAAGTAATGTACCTTATCGTGAAGATGTCGGCAATTTGATGTTTTTGCAAATTGTAAGTCGTCCGGACATACGTTTTGCTGTAAATGTTGTATCTAGAGTTTTAGACAAACCAAGTGTAGTTCATTGGTCAATTGTTAAACGAATTTTACGTTATCTAAAAGGTACGATTGATTTTGGATTACTATATTGTAAGGATGGCAACTTTAAAGCTTATAGTGATGCTGATTATGCTAGCGATACAGTTACACATACATCAACTTCTGGCGTAGCTTGTATGTATGCAAATGCTGCAATTATTTGGCGAAGTAAGAAGCAACAATCTGTATCATTATCAACAACCGAGTCAGAATTTGTAAGTGCAGCATTAGCAACAACTGAAATAATGTGGTTAAAGAAGCTATTTAATGAATGCGATTGTAAGACTGATAAATATGATTTATATATAGATAATATGAGTACATTAAAACTTATAAGTAATCCTGAATTCCATCAAAGGACAAAACATATTGATGTGAAATATAATTATGTACGTGATTGTTTTCAAAATGGAGAAATTGATGTACATTATGTTAAAAGTGATGAACAAGTCGCTGATATACTTACGAAAGCTTTGTCAAAACCAAAATTTGTTTATTTAAGATCTAAACTTGGACTTAAGAGTAAAAATGAATTTTTTTTAAATTAATGTGATTGTGAGAATGTAGAGTTTTAGGGAGGGTGTTGAGAATATACTGGAAAACTCTACATTCATTTTTAAGTAAGTATACCTGTCATTGTAGAAGTGAAAGTTTGTATTGTGCGGTGGGAGGTCGAGCTGCCTGGGCGGGGCCTCAACCCGCACACATGCGCGTTTACTGTGAGAGTCTAGAAAAGTAATGTTCTCGAAGTTTTAAATAAAAGGAAAGATCTGGAAGCTGTTTTTCTATATAAATAGAGATGCACTCGACAAGTTCAGTTTCAGTTTTAAATGTGCTCTTGTAATGTGTATTTCGTGTGTCCGTTTTATGTATACTTGCTACTAAACTGTTCCTTCAATAAAGCGTGTGTTTGCTCCTGTACTTAAATTATTCATTATTTTTACCCATACATTAACAATAAAAAAATATAAAAATAAACATTACATTAACATAAATAGAAAGGATTAATATAAGAGTGTAAGCTACCGCCGATTGTTAACACCTACTTAGAACAAACCCCCGGAAATTGATATAAGAAAGACTTGGGAACCATACTCTGGAATCGCTCTTGTTTTCAGATAGTGAGATAATCAAGTTATAATTGCTCAGGACCAGGACTACGTTCTCAGAAAACTCAAAGGAGAATACGCGCAAAGCAGACTAAACATTAGTTTTGAGAACACCGAATATATGTGAAAATATCGGTATGGAGAACTATACATGACTTCCGTGTTCTAAGATTTATATTTAAAATCATTTTCGAAATGAAATATTTCCATAGAAACTACTTCTTTCTACTTACTGATTCAGCCTTAACCACAGTATTGTGGTCACTAACGTATACCTCCTCACGTTATCGCACTCGATTTTCACTGATGATGGAAGTCGATGGCACTGCCGAAACGTCTGGTTTTGCAGAAAACTTTGGTCTACGGCCAAACAGGACGGGAAGGAATTTTAACAACAGACTACTTCTTTGTTGCCGATAACGTAGTACATATATAAAAAATTATCCCCTCCCCCTTCAACTATAATTTTCATTTATAGAAAATTACCCCCACCCCGTTCAACTAGCCTCTTCATTTATAGATATTTCATCTACGTTTCTACAGTGGATTATTAAGATCTTCTTATCAGGATACTTTATTTATCAAAATTAAGTATTTTACTCTTGTTACAACAAAAAATGTTTCAGGTAAACTACCCTTTCCCCCTAACCGATCTTCACCAAAATCAATAGGCCTTGAGTCCTCTACAACTCAGGTACATATGCAAAACATTATTTGATTCTGTTTGAATGTGCGTCAGTTATCGTTCGTCATAGAAACAATTACTCTTGTTAAAACATTAAAAGTGGCAGGTAAACTACCTCTTTCCCTTAACCGATCTTCACCAAAATCAATAGGCCTTGAGTCCTCTACAATTTAGGCAAATATGTAAAACATTATTTTATTCTGTTTGAATTTACGGCAGTTATCGTTCTTCATGAAAAACGTTCTCTTGTTACAACATAAAATGTTGCAGGTAAACTACCCCTTTCCCTTAACCGATCTTCAACAAAATCAACAAACCTTGAGCTATCTACAATTGAGGAAGGTATGCACAAAATTATTTGATTCTGTTTAAATTTGCGGCAGTTATCGTTCGTCATAGAAACAATTACTCTTGTTAAAACATAAAATATTGCAGGTAAACTACCCCTTTTCCTTAACCGATCTTCACCAAAATCAACAGACATTGAGTCATCTATAGCTCAGGAAGGTATGCAAAACATTATTTGATTCTGATTGAATTTACGGCAGTTATCATTCGTCATAGAAAAAATTACCCATGTCAAAACATAAAACCTTGCAGGTAAACTACCCCTTTCCCTTAACAGATCTTCAACAAAAACAATAGGTCTTGAGAACTCTACAATTCAGGGCTGTATGCAAAAAATTATTTGATTCTGTTTGAATTTGCGGCTGTTATCGTATACTATAGAAAAACAATCCACACACACACACACTTTTCGAAAAATGACTTTTTTCATGTTTTGAGGGTAGTACAATCAGAATCTGCAATAATCTCGAACACGATTTTTTTGCCATCACCATACTTCCATTTCCTTATGGAACATGGAAGTAAAAAGGAGTGGAAGTTGAATCCAAAACCATTTCCAAAAATATCAGTACCTGTACAGATTTCAAATATTTTGTGTCAATTATAGACAATGGAACTCCATGGAATAAAGATGTCGAAACTTATAGTAGCGTGTAAAGCGATGAAACACTTAATGGTGTTTAAAGATTTTCAGCGAGAAGTGAAAAAGCGATTATTTCATTATACGATAAGGAATGTGAAGGTTGAACCAAGCAGAGGTCTCTTCTCTGCCTGAGTAGGCCTAATGCAATTACTATACTGCTAGCTCCGGTGGTTAGGTAGTGAAGGTGTTAAGAAGGGTTGGTACTTCCGAGGAGCAGAAATTTCTACGAGTGGAGGACGGAAAACTCTTTTTTGGTGGGTTTGGAACTGATCAGGTCACTAAAGCCAGAGACTCTAAACTGGTCCTCCAGTTTGGAGAACTTATCACGGTATTAACTGCTCCCCAAGTAAAAATCTGTTGTTCAGAAACCCAGGGAAGCTAGCCAAGATCCACGAGGGTCTGTAGCGCAGGAGAATAGGGGTAAGTACGCAAGCAATGCGGTTTTTACTCGGAGCAGAAATGCGGCATCTTACAATACGATAAAGTTACAAGCACTTGAACCAATACAAATGAACTATGTTAGTAAGTGTCTCCAACACGAGGTAAACAAAAATACCTCATAAGGAATGAGGAGATACGGGAGACATACGGGAATAACACGTTCCGTCACAAAGAATTCGGAAAATAGATCTGTATACAATGGCGTGCAAATGATCAATGTGTAGTGATGTATGTAATCACAGATGACCGAATACTGGCAACTGGCAAATCGTGGACCTATAATAGTTGGAACTCTTAAAAAGGAAAGCTGAAGATGAAGAAAATTAAATAGCACATACGAAGTGGAGAATTGTAGTTCACCAGAATATTGTATCCGTTGTTCAAATGAAGTCAAATACAATGAACATGAAAATTCATAAGAAGGCAATAGCTAGGCCTATAGATCACTTACAACGAAAGTTCATTGTTTAGTATATACAGTTTATTGTTCGGAGTTCTTAAAATTAGCTTCCAACTAAAGTTATAATGTTAAGAACATTAAACAACAGACTTCAATTTTAGTATATTTATGTTGATACCATTATTATTGTCATGTCTGACCCACGACCTTTATAGTGTCAAATACTACTAAGCTGGAGAAAAATCTTAATTATAAATAATACGCACACTTGAAATAAAAGAATTAATTAAGTTTTTCGAAAGTAATTATGTTGTATTTCAGCGTTGTTACTTACAGAATAGCATATACAGTCAAAATCGCTCACATGTTGAGTCACGACTTGAAATTCTGGGGGTTCTGGGCGGGTTAGATTTTTTTTAATGAAACAATAAAAACGGAAATAAAAGCATTATTCTGCTTTGTTTATTTTGTTGTAATCAAGAATGTATGCGGAAACACATGGTTTACAGTAACAGATATCTAAAATTTAACAAAATAACGAAACAATAAGACGACGTCTTACATTACAACACAAATAAAATAAACGATACCAGGGAACTGTCAGAAATTTTCTTTCATCTTCTACAGGCGCTAGTAGGCAGTGTTACATGAACGATTTTTGTTTAATTCGCCTTAATAAGTAAGTGTCAGTATAATTTGCAGGAAATGGAATTAAATCGGTCTACTTGTTTTGGCACAAAATGAATGAAAGGTGTTCAGTTTAAGAAACAAACGTTTAAAAATCACGCTACATGATTAGGAGTGCACTAATACGTCATTAGCCTCAGATTCTGTTGATGCTGGGATACAAGGAGCTCTTGTAAATGACGTTCCGAGGGCAGCTTTCGTCTTAGGATTACGTATGTACATAATAACGGACACGTTTTAGGCTTTTAATTGTTGATTTGTTTTCGATGCGGTAAAAAAAAAAAAAAACTGATCGAAGGAAACCGTGTACAAAAATAGTCACATCTGTACGAGATTCGAATAGGATGTAAAATACTGTAACCTTTAATACAGAATCTCTTGAAGTTGATTTGGAATAAATTACTCCACTATAAATACCGTAAACCGCGTTGGATACAGAAAGGGCTGAATAACATTCGAAGTCTATCGCTTTCCTACTCGCTAAGAGGCACTGCCATCTGAGAAGATAAAACCTCACCGTTTGGTTGTTACGTTATCACGAATCGATGAACACTAGTCAGCTGTCTACACTTAGCTAACGCGGTACGAACTAATAGGCGTTTCGATGCTTTTAATCTGTTTATTTTTAACACACATGTAAAAACTTGTAAGCGTTTTTTTTTTGTCGTTAGTTTCATCAAACCATATTATTTTAATACATCAATGCCAAATACGGATGTCGTTATATTTTTGTCAATTTAAAAACTTAATTCGCATACAAAATTTTACATTAAATATGAAAATTGATTTTCACAAAACGATCCAGAAAGCATTGGATATACTGTATATGTAAAAATATTTATTGTTGTTTATGAACAAAGTTTTTAAAAAATGACTGCTATAGTTTTGTCAGAGTTGAGCATCTACTGGCTACAAGAAATCGCACCTTATTTTAGTCAAGAAGTCTCGCGATGTTCTGGATAGCTAAGCTTCAGCAGTGCAAAACGCTTATCCGAACAGCGATGTCCTGCAAGGGCTAACCAAGCAAAGAAATCTTGCGTCATGCTGAGCATATTTGAGCGGAAAAGATTTTGTGGAATATGCTAATCAGTGAGCGAATGACGAACTTAAAGAGTAAGGTGCAACTATGAACTATACGTTCTATACTAAGGAATCAATAGTATTTCTAGGCATTTCGTGAATAGTTTTATATGAATTTCATCTAACCTTGTTATGAATATTATTCTAACCTAACACATATTCATGACATACTTAATAGTTATACCAGATATGGTTTAGTGGTTACAAAATTATTATGATTTAGACGTAAAGATAATTTAGGCTGTTTTAATCTAATCAGTTTTTTTACTGATTTTTTACCACGTAGGTAATACGTGATCTACTTCACATCTTTCATGTTGTCAACAAGTGGTAAGATTCATACCTCCCTTGAATTTTACCTTTGTATTTTATAAGAAATAAAAACGGCCACATGTGATCTCAGACGGTAATGTAAGAGGACGTAATATCTAAACCTAGGATAAAATTCGGATCATTCCATTCATTAACGTTTACACAAAGCAACTTCGTACTCGCGAGACGGCTACAGCGTTCCGCAGTTGAAAATGATGGTACTCACGTGACCTGTTAATACAATTATTTAATTCTACATTTGTTGCAGCATTTTTTTTTCTTTCTGACATTTTATTTGTTTATCCCTCTGGGGTGGGGTGGGGGTTAATCCCCAAACGTCTCCTCGCTGTGCCACTGATTACGTAAAGTTTTATCGCTCTTGCTCTAGATCAATAATCAGAGTAATACTACTATTTTGATTACCATTTTAATAATTGATGAAAATATATTTCTCGTATTTTAAATTTAACTTGAATTTAGACACTTTTTAATAAATTCAAAACGAGTTTCAAATGTGTTTCGCACAGTACCACAAATGCCAACAGTTTTAATGGAATAAACGGGAAATTACAGAAGAACGGGGTGACCCACTCTTATATTCATATGAAGTTTGAAGGTTAACGTTCAACAAAACAAGTTTGGCGTTATTGTTTTAATAAGTTTTATCGACCTTCGAGAAAGTATTGATAGTATGAATAGGGGAAGTAATCACACTTCTTCTTACCTACAAGGTTTCTGTAAAAAGTAATCAGACAAAATATCTTCTTCTTTACATCAAGGATTAGGTTATATAAACCTGCTCCGGCACCCATCTCATCCTCGGAGCCCACGTCTCTTCTACCGATGGCTTTATAGTTCAGTGCCGCTTTCGGTAATTGATCCTCTGTCGTCCTTTGCAGATGATCCCACAATTGTCTTCTGTAAGCTGAAATAATTTCATTTATGTCCTCTACTTCGAATTTTTCTATGATATCCTCATTCCTTATTCTATCTTGCAATATATGGTTTAAGTACTTTGAAGAAATTGAATTTCAACACTCTGAATCTTGCCGCATTTCTTTCTTGCCATGATCCACGCCTCACTCGCATATGTCAATGTGGGTATTGCAACTGACTTACAAAATTTAATCCTCGTGCTGTGTCTTGTTTTATTTCTAAGATTTCTACGAATCGTTCCTAAATTTATTTATCTTCTCTTTCATAGCATATTCAGACTCATAGATTACAGCACATCCGAGATATTTAAAACGACTCACTTGCTCTAAAGTGCTGTTGTTTATAACTATCTTAGTCCTTACTGGATATTTACCTTTAATGGCCATAGTTTTAGACTTTGTCACTGAAATTGTTAGAGAATACTCTCTTGCTACTTCTTGTAATTGAAATATAGCTCTTTGTAAATCATCAGCATTTCTTGGATAAGAACTATGTCATCTGCATTTAGCAGGGAACCCATACAAATTGATTTGCTAAGCTGTATTCCCTAAGTCACCTGGATTTCCATGCTCTCAACATGTCGTCAATGTAGCCTATATATTAAACAAGGTTGGGGAAATACAGATCCCTGCCTTACTCCTTTATTTATTGGACTGTCACCTGAGAGCCTACCATTCACATCCAGGACTACAGATGTACTTTTGTAAAGGATCTTAACTGAATTTATTAAATGCTGTGGATATCCTCTTCTATCCATAATACTCCATAACTTTTGACGGTCTACATTATCAAATGCTTTTTCCAGATCAACAAAAGTGATATGCATTTCATGGTTATACTCCCGCCTTTTCTCTGTTATCTGTCGTAATACAAACAATGCATCCACAGTCGACCTACCTTTTCTAAAATCAGATAAAATATATAAAATTAATTATTGACACATTAACTACTATCAAATCTTATCCTCTTCAAAGTGGCTCCTTTGGGAAGCCAAACTGATTTAAATTTACGTCATAACGAAGCACTCTTACTATCAAACGACGATCGGACTTTATGGAATCTCTTTCGATAAATGTTTATCAATTTGCACTGTGCTTAGTCGTTTAGATTACAATTATTAGTCGTCCATAGTTTCATGACAGTCCAAAAATACTTTCTGCCGCCTAAAAGTCTGAGTCCAAGTTTGTGTCCAATTCTTCATCTTCATAAATTTGTATTAACTTGTTAAATACTTCTGTCGCATTGTCGTGAAATTGACAAAAATGTTGAATACACAATTCTATTCAATGTCATCGAACCCTATTTTTGTGATGAAAGACAACATGTGTGCACTTACAAAAAACTATGGCATAGTCGAATCTACTATGGTCAAGAAATTAAAAACATTTATGAAAATAACCAAAACATATATAGTTTTTATTTTCCTGGTCTAACAGCGCTTTCACTTCGTGGGCGAAAAATTGAGTTTCATTACTTTTTAGAAAACCTCGTATAATACGTTAATTCCTAAATAATTGTTTTCCAACTATGATGTTAACGCAATTACAACCATGGTATTTTTAGACTTCAGAAACCACCGACGAGTGAGAACTTAGCAGCAGAAACCATACGGATTAAATGTACAAAAGCATACTTATTCTATGCAATCTACAAAAGCTTAAAGACATTTTGAATGTATTTAGGACACTTCTGTTGATATAGCTTCCCATACATCAAAATATCGTACAAATACTTATAGGCCTATATCACATTGCAAAAGGAATCGGAAAGTAAATTACACCTTTTCTTGCTGGGTAAACAAATTTTCTTGTTGAAAATTTAAAATAAATAATTTTTTCCAATTCGAGTTAACGAATATAGACAATACCAGTACTCAAACGCTCTTTGGCCCGTTATCAGCAGCAATTCATGAAGCAGCAGCAGAAAGCTTGGGGAATAGGCGCGAGAAAAAGATGGTTTCTACTTTTGAAATGAGGTATTAGAAGACTCGGAACACTGTAAGTTTTTTATAAGTAAAAGCATAAAGTTTTACCTTACAGCCTGAACCGGTTTTCGCCTTTCGCCTGAACCGAGTCGTTAATGTAATAGTGGTATTTAGTTAAGTAACGGACACGTCATGGACAACGAAATCCAAGTATTAGAAGAGTTAAGAAAATAGTAGAAATAGAGAAAATAGTAAGAAGATAAGGAAATAGCATATCATAAATGGTTATATAGCAGAGACCCAGAATATAGAAAAAATATATAAGGGTCAGAAATACAGCTAAATGTGGGACTAGAAAGGAAATACAGCCATTGGGAAAGAAAATACGATGAGATAAATGCTTTTATAACAGAGTCAATAGTAGTTTGTGGGTCAGAAGTGTGGAGTATATCTAAAGGAAACAGTGGCAGATTAAGAACAGTTGAAATTGGGTTCTGGAGAAGAAGCTGTAATTCAACGAGATTGAACAAAGAAACGATGAAATAAGAAGACGAGAGTATAAGTATCTCAGAATCAATCGAGGTAAAGCAATTGAAATGGTTTGACCATCTAAATAGAATGTCCGAAACAAGGTAGCCAAACAAAATTAGGAAATAGGCACCCCCCCCCAGCAAGGGGATAGACCTAAACTGCCATGAAGCAGGCTCTAGAAACTGCTAGATCACAGAATACAGATTGTGAGCACCGAAGACTGTGGATAGACGTCTGCAGATATAAAATAAGCCGCGTAATAAATATAACATATTAAAAATATTTTTTACCACTTGGCTTGTATAGAATAACATTCTGAGATGTGATGGCTAATTCTGAGACGATTTTAATAAAATATCGACTTAACGGCGTCAATTGAAACTGTATCACTGAAGTCTGTTAATGTTATTTGGAGCCTTTCCTTCTGTACATAATACTGGTCATCATCATCGTCGTCTTCACGGATTAAACCAAGGATGGCTTGTTCCGGTCTCAAATAGGCAAAGATTAGAGCTGGTCACTCCATCGCTTCCTCGGACGTCCCACACTTCTCCGTCCCCTCGGCTTATAGTTCCAGTTTTTTGGGGATGCGGCAGTCATCCATTCGGCAAAGATGTTCCCACCAATTCAGCCGATACTGGGCGATCCTGTCGAGTATACTCATAATATTCAGTTCCTGCCGTATATCTGTGTTTTGTTCTATGATCATGGAGAGTATACCCTGGACACGTGCCTGAGAAATGTCATTTCAGCCGCTTGGATGCGACTGACCTTGGCTTTCGTTAAAGTTCAATTCTCAGACCCATAAAGAAGTGTGGGAAGAGCCATCACCTTGTAGAATTTTAGGCGTGTTCCTGTACTTGCTGACTTAAGGGTTCGCCTAATAGTCCCGCACATAAGGTTGAACTTATGCAAGCTTATTCACAACGTCGTTGCATCCACTATAAGACACACTGTAGCCCAGGTATTCAAAATTGCTAAGTTGTTCCAGGACAGTACCATCTATAACAATTTTTGTCCGTACGGGATCAGTTCCACGAAAAGCCATCACCTTGGTCTTACGTGTGGATATCTGCAATCCAGAGTCTTTGCAGATTCGATTTAACAAATGTATCCCCATCTGCAATCTGTTTTTAGAGTCCGACAGAATAGCCTGATCGTCCGCAAACAACAATGTGTCAATTGTACAGTGACCAATCATAAAATGTTCTGGAAGACTCATCCGTCAGTTTTGTATAACATCGTCAATATATAAGTTAAAAGATAAAATGTAAAAACTTAAAAACATATGTTGGTTAGAATGTAATCATACAATTTGAATTAAATTATTAGGATAACTAGTGACAAGAGTAAGAAAATTTTTAATTGTGGTACGCTAAATTCGTCTTAGAGTACAAAATCTTTTCGTGTAGACATGTCAGTTGTGCTGTGGTCAGAGACGGTTCGAATTTTTCGAGTTACATCCTCTTACCGAGTAAAAGAAATCTCTCTCTCTCCCTAGACATACGCGCGCGCGTGCGCATAAAGAATTTCGACGAAACCGAAACATCGAAGCATGATAATGTTTTGTAAACAAAAGATTTCTAGACTGTGGGGAATCGAAAGTGTGGAAGCGTCACATTTTTCGATGACGCATCACGCAATTTGTGGAATGACCCCAGCCTAAAAACACTATCATGTTAAAAAGGAAGGTAATAATGGACACCCTTGTCGTACTCCACAATTGATCAGACCAACTCTAGGCAGGTAAACATAATACTGGTGTTTATTAAAATATATGTTAGAGAAAAATATAGGCAACATAAACTGCTTAATACTTTTAGGGAAAAATATTTTACTGGGCTCAAAAATATGCAGTTGTTTACCGTTTTTATAACAAATCTAGATTAGAACTTAGATCGCCGCCCTTCATCGAAACGGCCTTTCGACGAAAAATGGTACAAATGTACCCTTGCATACAACTTGGATACATGTGCCCTTCCTGATATAATCCTCCATGTCGGCCGATTAGTATGTTACAGACAAATGGACGTCCTAAAATGTATTTAGTCTACATATATTACACTTTTAAGGAATATGTTAGTTTACTTTCTACACGTGTTACATAATTTATCTATATATTAATACGTGAAGAGAAAACTTTGTACCCCTTTTTAAGCATATTGCGCGCACGGAGGAGTGTGAGATTTGGCATAGTTAAAGTTTATATGGAGAAGGAGTGCAGAAAGCTAAAATTTATATATAATATGTGTTACAAATACATTAAATTAAATAAAATAAAACATTCATTTGCACTTGAAAATTCATTTAAACTTTTTCAAACAATGGTAATTGTAAAAATAAAATAATTTTGTTGCCAGGCAATAAAATTATAAGTTTTTCATTTTAGTGTACGTTCATACTGCCAATGTCAAACACATAATAGTCTGTGGTCAAACAGTCGCACAGAGTAGAGATTGTCGCCAAAGAATTTTAAAATGTTGCCAACAAATAATTACTGACAGATTGACTGAATGAGCTGTGAATTTTGTGTGATTTCAAATGTTCCTTTTTCAATAGTCTGTGGAGTGTATGTCAAGGCAAAAAAGCGTTTATTTTATATTTTGTATATTATATATCTGCGTTTTATATATTAATGTGCAGTTGAAAGTGAAATACAGCTTGCTTAATATACACCTGTTACAAAAGGAAAATTTTGTAGCAGCAATTTGAATTGACTTACTCTCGCCTAATTATTATTGGTGGTTTCAAAAAAGTGAGTACATTTTATTATTTTTAAATTAAATCCTGTCTAATCTTAAGTTTCAGTAATTTCATTACATGTTTTTTTTACATTCAGATATTCGCACCTACTTCCATTATGCCTCGACATAGAACATTGACGGGTCGGAGTGAGAGACAAAGAAGAAGGAATATATATTCGCGTGAAAGTCAAAATGATAATAGACCAAATGCAAATTTAAATAGTGTAAATAGTATACAAAATGATGAAATTATTTTGAGGGATACATTTAAATGCGCACTGAATGTCATTCCAAGAAATTTTAATACTTTTGATTGGGGATTAATGCATTTACAATGCAGGTTTTGCAATGCAAAACATTTCGAATCTGAGGTCACTTTAGGTGAAAGGACTGCATTCACTTCATGTTGTCATAAGGGTAAAGCAATATTACCGGCCTTAAGTCAAAATGAATACTTTAAATCATTGTATGATGGACTTACTTCAAATGAACCTTCAATAAAAAGAAAGTCAAAAAATTATTTTGAAAACATTCGTAAATACAATTCATCATTTGCTATGGTTAGCTCAGAAGCTAAACTTTCGGATACAGTTACGCGTGGAGTGTATCATTTTAAAATACATGATGTTTTTTATCACAGATCAGGTCCAATGACTGCTGGATATGGTCGCTCACCATGTTATGCGCAATTATATTTTTATGATGTTGACACTGCTGTCAATTATAGATTACATGAACACTATAATCAAACATGCAATAACAATATAATGCGCGAAATCTCTCTTGAATTGGAATGCATTAATCCTTTCGTTCGGTCATTCATTGCAATGAAAGATCATTGTCAGGCAGTTGAAAATCAAAATAAAGAAATTTGTATGCTCATTAAAGTAAATCGTGATTTAGATCTACGCCGTTATAATGATGCAGTTCAAACTGATGTAGCAGTAATATTTAGTACAGTTGATGGTGAGCCACCCTTTGAACGAAATATGGTTTCGTTTTCAAAAGTTAATGGTACCATTAAAAATATCTCTGTTTTGGACCCTTTAGCGTATCCATTACTTTTTCCAGATGGTGATACTGGGTGGCATATCAATATTTCTCATAATGTACCAACTACATCTAATTCAAGAGCGCCCAGAAATAAATTAACCATGCTTCAGTATGCAGCCTATCGACTTGCAATTAGAGAAGATTTTAGCATGTTGCACCATTCACAAAAATTATTTCTGCAGTGGATAGTTGATATGTATGTGAGAATAGAGGGCACAAGGTTACATTTCATTCGACAAAATCAAACAAGTCGTAGGTCTGAAGTTTACAACAATTTAACAGATTATTTAGAATTGAACCCCAATGCCAATAACGTTGGCCGTAGAGTAATTTTACCATCTTCATTCAATGGATCTCCAAGAAATATGTATCAGAATTATTTAGATGCAATGTTAATTGTACAACATTTCGGAAAGCCTTCTTTGTTTATTACAATGACTTGCAATCCAAGTTGGCCTGAAATAGTTAGCAATATTGGTGTAGGTGAGTCAGCTAATTTTCGACCTGATATTGTTGTGCGTGTATTCAAGTCCAAACTGAAAGCATTAATTGCCATTAAAAAGCCTTACACTAAAAAAAATCTTCGGTAAAGTTGAAGCACTCATTTATAAAATTGAGTTTCAAAAGAGAGGATTGCCTCATGCTCACATTTTACTCTCTTTAAATGAGCAAGATAAAATTGTTAACGCTACCGATATTGATAAAGTTGTATCTGCGGAGATTCCTAACATTCAAACACATCCTACATTACATGAATATGTTGTAAAACACATGATGCATGGTCCATGCGGTGTACTTAATCCAAATTCTGTATGTATGAGAGATGGAAAATGCACAAAAGATTATCCAAAACGATTTAATGAATTTACATGTGAATCATTAAATGGATATCCATTATACAGAAGGCGTGATAATGGTATTAATGCTGAAGTTCGCGGTAGTTGCCTCGACAATCGTTATGTTGTACCATACAATCTGTATTTACTTGCCAAATTTAATTGCCATATAAATGTTGAAGTATGCACTACAGTTAAAAGTGTTAAATACGTGTATAAAGGCTATGACACTGCATCTGTTGAATTAGGTTCAGAGAGAAATGAACCAGGTCAAGAAATACAAATTGTGAAGTTAAAAATTTTTTAAATGGCCGTTATGTCGGATCAACTGAAGCTGTATGGCGCATCTATGAATTACCAATGCATTTTCAATCACATGTCATCGTTAGACTTGATATTCATTTACCGCGTAGACAGAATGTTTACTTTCGAGAAGGGCAAGAACGTCAAGCAATTGAAAATGCAAGACAAACAAAATTATTAGCATTTTTTGAATTGAATCGATCAGATCCATCAGCGCATGAATATAAGTATATTGAAATTCCTTTGCATTATGTGTGGGAAGAGTCCCGAAAAAAATGGAAGAAGGGAAGGCGTGGAGGTGAAAAAATCATTACACGCATATATGTAGTATCACCAAAAGACATCGAACTTTTCCATTTACGATTGCTTTTATTACATGTCTGTGGTCCAAAATCATTTGAGGATGTTAGAACATACAATGGAATTATACACACTTCTTTTGTTGAAGCGTGCCATGCTCGCGGCATTGCTTCAAATGATAATGAATGGCGCGAATGTTTAAATGAAGCAAAAGAATTACATTCACCAAAACAAATGCGAAATTTATTTGGTTACATTTGTGCATTAAATGTGCCAGCCAATGCGTTGGGGATATGGAATGAATTTAAAGTATATCTTAGTGAAGATTTTTTGAGAGATTACAACGAAGAAGTATCCTTTAACACAGCTCTATTAGAAATTGAAGATATTTTGAATGTTCATAATTTGTCATGTCAAGAACTTGGTTTACCAGTTCCCACGTATTCGCAGAGAACAGACGAAGCAAATGCTATTGATCCAATAGAACAAGAGTTTCTGTTTTCTGAGCATTATGAAACTGCAAATATTGAACAGCGTAATCTAATTGATCGTGTGATTCGTGAAGTTTTGCACCATGATACTGGATCTAATGTTTTTTGTTTAACCGCTCATGCAGGTTGTGGAAAAACATTCACACAAACAGCAATCATTCACAAATTAAATTCGCTTAATCTTAGTTGCATTGCAACAGCATTCAGTGGCATAGCTTCAACTCTATTACTTGGAGGTAGAACTTTACACAATGTGTTTAAATTGCTTATACCCATTTTGGAAAATTCTGTAGCGAATATTACCGCAAATAGTAGCTATGGACGTTACATAAATTCATCATCATTGATAATTTTTGATGAAATTTCTATGTGCCCACTGCAAGTGTTGAAAATCATAGATAGATTATTGCAGGATCTATGCGATGAAAGTGATAAACATAAACCATTTGGAGTGAAAACGGTACTTCTGTGCGGTGATTTTCGGTAAATCTTACCAGTTGTCCCACATGGATCACGTGCAATTTTAATTGAAAATTGTGTCACGAGTTGGCATAAATTTGTTTATTTTCATAAAGTAACGTTTACTCAAAATATGAGAGCCTTACCAAGTAAAATAGAATTGTCGAATTCTTGAAAAAAATTGGTAATGATGAAGCCCCACAATTCCCTCAGTTTGATGAAAATATTATTGAAATACCTCAGCAATTAATAGGAGATGAAAATAATATTATTAATGAGGTGTATGGAAATATTTCCGAAAACATACTCTCAGATAACATATTGAAGTCAGTTATTTTAGCACCTATAAATGATGATTGTACTTTTATTAATACTGATATACTTAATCGAATACCAGGTGAACAGGAAACATATCATAGCTACGATAAAATAATTTGTGATGATGACAATGAAATCAATAACTATCCAGTAGAGTTTTTGAATTCTTTGACTATTAGTGGTCTGCCACCACATAAGTTAGTATTGAAAGTTAATTGCATCGTTTTACTGATCAGAAACTTAAATACAAAGGAAGCATTAGTCAATGGAACAAGAATGCGCATCAAGTGTATGCATCGTAATGCTATTGATTGCGAAGTTTTAACTGGAACTGCACGCAATAAGAGAATTTTGATTCCATGTATAAATTTAACATATTCCGGTACTGTTTTACCATTTAACTTTCAAAGAACTCAATTTCCAATTATACCTGCATTTGCGATGACAGTAAATAAGTCTCAAGGACAAACATTCGAAAAAATTGGAATTTTATTGAGGCAGCCAGTTTTTACACATGGTCAATTGTACGTCGCAGCAAGTAGACTTCGATCATTCGATGGTTTGAGATTTTATATTTCCGAATATAATGGCCAAGGGCATTTAGCAAATGATGAAAGAGTTTTTACAAAAAACATCGTTTACACAGTTCTGAATCATTAAATTCACTTTCAAACTATTTTAAGTTCAATGGACAACATTTATTTTTTTAACCGCCCGGTTTTTTTGATTTAATGAAAAATATATGAAAAAATACGAGGCACGTATTTTTTAATTCATTTTTTATTTTGTATTAATTTTTTATTTAAATTTTATATAATTCGAAAAAGATAGGCAAAATAACTGTGTAGCCTTGGCGAAACCTGGTCAGTATGGCAATAAAAAAAACCCAAGGAAATGTCAAAAAACGCGTTATTGCTTTTTAAATATGGCTTAGCAAAGCTAAACCTCATTTTTCCTATCTTTCATATTTTTCAAATAACTCGAAAATTAATGCATAGAAAAAAAAATTAAAAAATTATATAAGCTTTGTAGCAGATAATCTTCAAACTGTTTTCGAATTTTGTACCTTACCAAAAATGAAATGTAATCCACTGGAATTGAAAACAATGTATCTTATACTTCTATGAATGTCAAGTCTCATTTTTATTAGCGTTTATTTGATTCAATAATAACATGAAAAAATTAAAACTGACAATGAATTATATCAAAAAATAAATACGAATACAAGCTGTAATTGTGTTTTTTTTTCAACTGTTACTAACATTAAATTTTAAATTTCATAGGTATTGCAGGGAATTAAGGCAAATAACACACGCTAATGAGGTATTTGTACACGCTCGCAGCTGACGTAATAGAACAAAATTCAAAAAAATTATATGCAATGATTATAGAGGTATACTCTTTGACAAAAGAACCTCAATAACGTTCAAACTTAAAAATTTAATGAATTACGGTCGAATTTCGACCACTGGGCGACCTCTAGTTTGTATTAAAATAAATCAGTTGCTAAGTGTATTACATCGGGCTTCGTTACAGTTGTAATCATCACAACTTTTCGACCATTAGGCCTACAACGCAATGGTCATCTTCATGTGAGAAAATGAGGATTATATTTTAAAACAAACTATCTATAACGAAACAAAAGATAGTGTCATCAGAAATCACAATAAAGAAATGAATACAACATGAAGATAAGTATAAATATAATATAGCCTACTTGCCAGTCTAGACCGTTCATCAGTCTGAGCGCGATGGGTTGAAAACTACAACGACGTAATATGTAGTATGTAGTGAAACATGTAAGAACCCTCTCACTCTCAGACCGCGAAAGTCTAGGCTTATGATTACATTATAATTTATATTTATCTTCATGTTTATTCATTTGTTTATTATCATTTCATATTTCTATATCTTTTATTTTGTGATAGATAGTAATTTTTAAAATTTAATTCTCATTTACGCAACTGAAGACGACCACTATTGTGTTGATTACAATTGTAACGGTAACAGACGTCCGACGTAATACACTTAGAAATGATTTCACGCCATCAGGTAAAGGATCGTAAAATAATCAAAAAGAAAGCAAAACTTTTTTTCAAGTCTAGGGCTAAATGTATCGAAGTATTTGCTCGGTAATTGTTAAAGATTTAGCTAAAACTAAAAAAGAGTAGGCCCCTAATTCCAATTGCAATTCTTCTAATGTTTGCTGTGCCCGCCTTGTTAAACGAATAAGTTTAGACCTAGGTACTTAAACTGTAGCCTAACATCACTTCGCATTTTAATACAACCTTCGGAATTGTCTGCATTGGCAAATACTAGCGAAACCCATAACAATATTTAATAACTTTTTTAGCGCGTTTAAAGCAAATATTTTGGCAATGTTTTATTTTTATTCTTTTATAATTTAATTTATTTTTCCTACTTAACCTACATTTTACTGCACATTTACGTTTTCTGCATCTTCTTTTTACGATTTATGGAATCTTTTGAATGCACATAAAATCTCTCATATGTCGAGGTAAACTTTTCCGTAACAGAACATCTTTAACATGCTTAATTTTATCTAAAATTAAGTACCCAAGAAAATTCATATTTTATACTATAAAATCATTACACAGTAATGCGGGTTAGGCTACCATTAACCGTTAAACTAATCTTTCCTGATAAAATTCATGAATCTTATTAGCACTATATAGGCACACCTCTCTCTAACTTTATTTAAACTCGGAAGAGCCATTTCTGATGAAAGATGGAAAAAATAGACTATATTTACCAACTTATGAGCCACGGAAATCGAAGTACACGATACACGACTTTTTCAAAAAATGCAATACTGAAATCTGAGGCATTTTGTTTAGTTAGTTAAAATCACACTTTGCCATCATATACGAGACGATGGCCATCCTATTGACAACTACACGACAAGTAAAGTAATTAAGTAGATAAATAATATAAAATAATCACATTAAAATATAAAATATTTATTACATATTATTATTATCGTATTTATAAAGTATAAATATCTAAATTTTGTTACGTGTGTAGGCCTATAAAAACTTTAGTTTTGTAATTTGTAAATTAATATAACGTGAAAAATGACACTTAAAGTTCTGCATATATACTTTATGTAGACAGTTCCCGTGTAACATCGACTCTAACAGCACTTTAAACATTTCATCAAATTTTTTTTAAGTTTTTTATAGAGCTGTTTGAGACCGTTGAGCCAAACAGCTGTAAATGCCCTATTACTGTTTTCTCCGCGTTATTTTGATTGTCTTTTACAAACACTTGTACATTCTGTACATTCTTGAACAAATCGCGATTCAACAGAATATCGTCACCATCCAGTTGTTCCGGTTTTAGCGAAAATTCTTCCACATGTTTAACGGTGTTCACTTCGCTTAAATTCAATGCGTTAGGTTGATTTGTAAATAGTTTTATGGTCTTTGGGCCCGAATCTTTAGGCGCTTTTATTTTAATTGAATGCATCTTGATTGGCTGTATGAAAGTCAGTGAAACAATCAACTGCTGATCATGATCCGATTGTAGGTACGCTCCACTGTCACTGAGACATCCAGACAGAGGATGGTCCTGAGAAGAGTTCAAGGCTTCACAACGATCTCTATTTAGATAAAGGAATAAATCGGTAAACTCTTCTGGTTCTGATGCAGAATCTTCGAGGTTATAGAGCTGTTTAATTTTCTCTTCCAGTTTATTAGCATCGGCGCCTTGAATCTCATCTAATTTGCGACCATTTTTGAAGAAAACAAATGTTGGAAGGCATGTAATGCCTTGAAGGGTAGCGGTTTCTTGGCATTTCTCTACATCCGCTTTAACAAAAATTGCTTTCTCGTATTTGGATGCCATTTCTTCAAAAACTGGCCCTATTCTCTTACACGGACCACACCAAGCAGCAAAAAAATCTATAACAATTAACTTACCGCGAACAGATGTCAAAGCAGTTGCCAATTCGCTTTCTTGTTCTATAACCCTAATTTTTGACGGCATTTTGTTTAACACTTTTATATTAGTCCAAGCAGATGTAATTATTAACAGCACTGAATGTTGAGCCCTGACTTATTTTGTTATTAAATAGTTGGAAACTGTATTTATTTGTATTATCACGAGTTCAATTTTGTGCGACTGCATGAAAACCTGTGTAAGAGTGTAGTGTAATATAGGCTATGTTTAAATTGTGTTTATCAATATCTATTGTTGCCTACACAATATTTTAACGAAACATATGATTTGGATGTACTAACTTGTTTATATGAAAAATGTTAAAACGACTACGAATGTTTAAATATGCTATAGGTAAGTGCAGACCTACATCTTATAAAGAATTAAAATTTTATAAATTTCTGGTTAAAATAACTTGAAGTAAAGCAATTTCCGTAAAATAGTGCCGTAGATCTATTTAACCCTATGCAGATGAAGGTTGAACTCTGTGAATCCCTATTTAACTCTATAAGATTTGCAACGATTTATTTTTGTAGAAAACTGTTGCTATAGGCCTATCAGAATATTAAAAGGATTTAATATTTTAATGACGACAGAATGTAGTCAGACTTAAAGTAGCGCATAGTAGACAATTCTGTAATCAGAAATTGAACCACTTCAACAATACCTTCTACTCGAAGCAAAACCCGACACTAATTCTACAGATAGGTCATATGCCTACATCCTGCATATTACAAAATTCCGAAAATTAACATTTTTTTTTTTGTGTCTTCTGACTAAAGAAGGCATCTAAACGACAGCTCAGGTTACGTTTATAAGCGTAACGTGTCTATTGTGACTAATAAAAATTAATATTATTCTGTGCAACTGCTGGTTTTTCTATGGCTAGGCCTATAAGCTACAATGTCAGTTACTTTCAGGATAACGTACCTACCTACGTATAAGCTACACGTTTTATTTTTTAATCCTTCAAAAATTTTTGTAACTGCAGTTGCGTCAATGCTTAAATTAAAGATAACGGGGACTAGCTCAACTGTCTGTGTAGATTAATTTTTGTAATTATTGGGACATACTTAGCAACTTGCTGAATTGTATCATGTAGGCCTACATCATTGCAACATGATGAAAATTATTATTGAAATAAATTACTTTTTACGGAAAATTGATGACTTTTGTGTAATGCTATTATATTACAGAAAAAAATGTCTTAAGAACTTATAATTTGTGTTTATAATAGGCATCACTTTATTAAATATCGGTATGGAGATCCATATACATGACTTCCGTGTTCTAAGATTTATATTTAAAATCATATTCGAAATGAAATATTTCCATAGAAACTACTTCTTTCTATTGCTTCAGCCTTAAACCATAGTACTGTGGTCACTAACGTATACCACCTCACGTTTTCGCACTCGATTTTCACTGATGATGGCAGTCGATGACATTGCCGAAACGTTGCAAAAAACATTTGCAGAAAACATTGGACTACGGCTAAACAGCCCGGGAAGGAATTTTAACAAAAAACTACTTCTTTGTTGCCGATAACGTAGTACACATATAAAAATTTCTCCCCTCTCTCTTCAACTATAATTTTCATTAATATAAATTACCCCCACCCCGTTCAACTAGCCTCTTCATTTATAGATATTTCATCTACGTTTCTACAGTGGATTATTATGAGCTTCTTATCAGGATACTTTATCAAAATTAAGTACTTTACTCTTGTTAAAACATAAAACGTTGCCGGTAAACTACCCCTTTCTCTTAACCGATCTTCACCAAAATCAATAGGCCTTCAGTCCTCTACAATTCAGGGATGCATGCAAAAAAATATTTGATTCTGTTTGAATGTGCAGCAGTTATCGTTCGTCATAAAAAAATTACAGTTGTTACAACATAATATGTTGCAGGTAAACTACCCCTTTCCCTTAACCGATCTTCACCAAAAACAATAGGTCTTCAGAACTCTACAATTCAGGGCTGTATGCAAAAAATTATTTCTGTTTGAATTTGCGGCCGTTATCGTTTGCCATAGAAAATACCCTTGTTAAAACAAAAAACGTTGCAGGTAAACTACCCCTTTCCCTTAACCGATCTTCACCAAAATCAACAGGCCTTCAGTCTGTCACAATTGATGAACGTACGCAAAACATTATTTGATTCTGATTGAATTTACGGCAGTTATGGTTCGTCATAGAAAAAATCACCCTTGTTAAAAATAAAACGTTGCTGGTAAACTACCCCTTTCCCCAACAAAATCAATAGACCTTGAGTTCTGTATAATTCAAAAAGGTATGCAAAAAAATATTTGATTTTGTTTGAATTTACGGCAGTTATCGTTCGTCATAGAAAAAATTACCCTTGTTAAAACATAAAATGTTGCAGGTAAACTACCCCTTTCCCTTAACTGATCTTCACCAAAACCAACAGATCTTGAGAACTCTACAATTCAGGGCTGTATCCAAAACATTATTTGATTCTGTTTGAATTTGCGGCTGTTAACGTTTGCCATAGAAAAAAATTACCCTTGATAAGAAAAACGTTGCAGGTAAACTACCCCTTCCCCTACACCGATCTTCACCAAAAACGGTAGGTCTTGAGTACTCTACAAATCAGGCCTGAATGCAAAAAATTATTTGATTTTGTTTGAACGTGCGGCTCTTATCGATTGCCATAGAAAATACCCTTTTAAAACAAAACGTTGCAGGTAAACTACCCCTTTCCCTTAACCGATCTTCACCAAAAACAATAGGTCTTGAGTACTCTACAAATCAGGACTGTATGCAAAAAATTATTTGATTCTGTTTGAATTTGCAGCTCTTATCGTTTCCCATAGAAAATACCCTTTTAAAACAAAACATTGCAGGTAAACTACCCCTTTCCCTTAACCGATCTTCACCAAAAACAATAGGTCCTGAGAACTCTACAATTCAGGGCTGTATGCAAACAATTATTTGATTCTGTTTGAATTTGCGGCTTTTATCGTTTGCCATAGAAAATACCCTTGTTAATTAATAATTTTCAGTTCTTAATCTGCAGTCTTTTTATGAGGGGGGTTGAGCAAGTAACTTGCTTAAATCCAATCTGGATTTCTGACATAAGATGATGACCTTGCAAGAATCAACTGAAGCTCTATGAGGTCACAGTAGTATAAACTCTTGAAGTGATTAGAAACTAGGGTATTTAAAATATAATTATTAGTAAGATGTGTCCTTCTTATATGACCTTTTATGAAGTATAATTAGGGATGGATTAAGTATTTAAAATAAAGACAAACTGTCAGAATTACAAATATTATCTGTCTAGGATAAAAACCAAGACTACTGAAGAAAATATATTAATTGTAAATATGTTGAGCACAAGACTGCCATAATGTATTTTGTAAATATGCTTCTAGAAATGTTAGTAGCCAGGCCACTAGAAGCCACCGACTATGGCAGTATTTGCAAAACCAGATGAGGCGTCAGTACTTAAAACCTTGCGAGCAGTTTCCCATTATAACCTTCAAAAATATCTACTGAAACACTTGAGGAAGCTATACAAAGAATAGAAATGAACATCTTCTATACAATGACGATTTGAACCTTCTAACACACGAAGTATTTATTATAAGCATCTCTTAAACAAAAGGAAAACACAAAACAGAACATTTTCATATGAAATTTATATTTCTTTCATTTAGAATTATTAATAGATGGAACTGATTTACAAGGTGATGTAAGAAACAGCTGTGCAATTAAATTCTGCTAATTTACTGCGTCTATGCCTGCAGTAAAAATCTGATTTTTAGGAATTGGCATTACAAATCATTGTTCAACTGCATGTTGCAAAGTTTACACTTTTAAATAATCCATACTTCCAAATTTACTTCTTCCCATACATATAGTCTTCATTAAATATAGTTCTGGAGCTTAAATAATGTGTGAAACCATTGCAAATTGTTTTAAATACTGTAATTGTGTTTTATTCACTAAAAGTTTGGTTCTAAAAATTTATAATTCTTAGTTTCTTTCTTGAAGTTCTCAACAGTGATAAAACCAGAATTTTAATGAGAGGGATCATGTAACTGGTTACTGCAAAGCCAACCACATGTGGATTTAATCGCTGTTTAGGCATTTTCTCATCACTTTGAGAAACGCATATACTCGGAATTCAATTTTATTTCATGTATTTAAATTATTACTTTACATTTTTCCTGATGCCCCATTCTTGGATTCACAAGAAAATGATTTACTGTCATCATCAATCTAAAACTTTTCACTGTGCTTCATTTACTGTTACCTAGTCTTTACTTACTTATTTTAAGCGTCAGGGCTAAATCAGACTAATGACCCAATGTCCACTGTATACATCTGCTGCCAAATCTTCTGTCCTCCAGTATTTGAGACAACATTCCCTCCCCCCGATCACACTCAGGGCCACCCTGGCCATGCACAGAGCTGAACAGTGGAGAGGATGTGCATTTTTAGTTTTTAAACACTGTAATATTTATGGTAATTATGATAATAAATAAATAATTATTCATATGACCTATTATCAGAAAATAACTAATGAAATGTATGTGGTAAATTCAGAATAATCATTGTCAAGGATAAATGGAGTAAACAACTGTCTTCTCAGGTGGGATGTGATACACCACTGGAACTAGCTTAGGATTCTTTGTGTATGGTTCCATGCTTCGAGATTTTACAAAATGACCTTCTCCCTCAATAACACATAAAATACAATGGTAAGCTGCTGTTAATCTAAAATAAAACCTCCCTGTAGTCCATGACACAATCATAATGACATAATGAGCTCTACTCTAGATCTTTTAACTGTCATTTGTAAGGTAGTCATTTCAATTGTTATTAGTGCCCGTTTGTCCTGAACTCTGTTGTACTACTTAGTATGTTTTTTTTTTTAATATTTATTTTATGTACTTCTTTCTTCACACAAGTACATTTGTTTTTCATAATAATTCCCCCCCCCTCCATTTCAGATACCTGAATATATCATTTTACATCTTGGAACTGATTATTTTTCCTAGATACATTAAGCGCCAGGTAATCACAGTTCATTATGTGTTCCATCACTTTTCTATTTATCTTTAGTTTATACTCTGTGACCATTGGTTTTGTTTTTTCCTATAGAGAAAAAGATTTTCTAGCTATTATAACAAGTGTATGTTAGAAGGCTTTTGTTGCTACATAACAAACATATGTACAGTAGACTTTTGCAAAGCTCACAACCTCATCTTTGCTAATACCTTCTTTTGTAACAAATTTGTATGGCAAAGAGAGGACGGAATACAGTAAAAATTAAAAACGACAGTGAGGACCAGTAGTCTTTCTAGAACATTACAGTTGAAATTAAGAATTCATACATGAATGAAAGTGGCATTCAAAGAAAATTGAAGGTGTTTAAAGGGAAGTAACAAATGCATCATACGTTTGTTTTGGGGAAAGAGAATAAGATAATATACAAGCCATGGATAACTGAAGATATCATCAACATGATGAAGGAATGGAGGAGGTGTAAGATAACAGGTGACCAAATTGGCTATAGGCAATATAGAAACATAATAACAGAAAAGCTAAGAAAGCAAGAAAAGATTGGTTTTAAGGGAAATAAATGAAAGCATGGTGAGAGGTAACAAAGAACATGCATACACAGTATAAGTAGACAGGTAAACAGAAACACTAAGATGCTAATAAGCGTACAGGATAAATATGGAAAAATGATAAATGACGAGGAAGGAATTCTAAAACAATGGCAAGAATATATAGAAGAATTATACAAGGGAAAAATTTAGATAAAAACATTCTGGAAAATGTGAATAGTGTTGAAGAGGATGGGATTGGCCACCCAATTTGAGAGAAAAGTTTGATAGGGCATTTAAAGGACTGGAGGATCACAAAGCTCCAGGAACTGATAATAATTCCTTACAAAATTTTAAAGATACTTGTAAAGCTAACGTTGCATTGTTTGGTATGATAAAAAAGATGTACACAAAAGGAGAGATCCCCAAGGCTTTGAACTAACACACGACATGATTTCCCAAGACCAGCCACCATACAGAAATGTGAGGAATATAGAACTCTGAGCCCGGTATCACATGCATCACTAGAATTTTTCATCAAAAGGAAAAGGAAACTGAAGAGATCTTAAGAATATCAATTTACTTTTTGGAGAAACAGGGAAAATAAGTCACACTGTTGCTGCAAATAATTATCGAGAAAACACTGACTTAACAAAGAAATCATGAGAGCCTTTGTTGACATCGAAAAGGCATTTGAAAACAACTGGATATAATGTTCAAAGTCCTCAGAGATGTAAAGATGTCTTCTTTCCTTAAGATATTCCCCTTATCATGTCTTTTACAGCTTGTATTGTTTTGTAGATCCTTCACCTTTCCTGATTAATTGCACCCATGTGCCAAATTGTAATTTGTTTTGAATTATATATTTGGCAACGATAATTCACGACTCTCCTGTGTAATAAGAATTGGAAAATGTTTTAATTGTTAAACTCTCTCATTCAAACATGTATAAAACATTCCTTTTGGCATTATATTGCTGTATAACCAATTACATAAAATACAATCCAGAAACGTAAAGAGTAATATGTACTTTTATGCCTAATAATTAATGTTGTTCATATCTAATTACTAAGATTAAAACAACGCTTACTGTTGGTATACCACATATCTGATAAGGCCTAGCTATAAGGGGGGCGAGATACCTTTTCCATTACTAAATTCTTTGACAGAAAAAACCATGAAGATATATACAAGAGAAATACTAAAAGTAAAACAAAATCTGTTTTCTCTGCTTTTTCTACAGGAGATACTGGTAATTTAAGATTATATACCTAACTAGTTTAGGGTCTTAAAAAAGCTGTAACCACTTTCTTCTTTCAGGTTGAACTGTTAGTTATTTTACATTTCAGTTTGTTTAAAAAAAAAAAAAACTAAATTTGTTATTATTTAGTGTGTTATTGAAATATATTCTGCTTTATTAAAAAAAAACATATGTTTCAGTATGAAAGACCTTTTATGTAATCTACTGAATCCTACAGGTCAAGAACATAAAAGGATTAAAATATAAAGTACAGAAATTGTTACAACCTGTAGTTCCCTGAGTAGTTTATAAAAAAATGCAAACACCAATCTGGCCAAATGGATTACTAACAATTAGTACCAGTTTTAATCCTTCCGTTCTATAAACAAAGGTTTAATAGACTTTCAAATTTAATAATATCATATAAGCTGGGAAAACTAAACCAAAAATTATTTATTCTTGTTTTGCTCAAATAATCTTGCTTAATAGATATTGTATGTTAACGAAGATGATAACAAATATCTTAATGAAAGACCATCAGTTGTTACTGTTACCAATTTTTAATGTGCTTTCACAATATAAGTACAACATATTACATATTCTTAAATTGAAAACAGTGAAACTCAGAAATGTTATAGAATACTTGAAATTTTCCTAACTACTTTCACCACACTGTATTGACTTTAGGTTTTGTAGATATGAAACCAGAGGAAAAGATAAAACAATTTCAATACATTTCGTTACAGAAAAAGGTGAAAACAAAAAGAAAGAAGTAAAATTATGGTTACTTGAGTACCCGTTTTTATTGCCATATGATAATTAAAAAATTAGATAAAAACAACATGAAATTAGTTCATTACATAATTAATAGAAACAACAGATAAACATTTTATCTATTTTATCAATAGATATGCTCTTATTATGTCCTTTTTGTTCATCTGTTATGTATGGGCAAGTTGTAATCTTTTCAACAAAATTTTCTCTTCTTTATATATTTCAGTTGTGTAATGTTTAAATTTTGTAATCAAAGGAAGCCAACCTCATTATGTTGAAAGACTCCTGAGTCCTGCAAGTACACAAATCACTCTGAGAAAGCGATGTTTCATGTTCTATTGGTTACATACACAAATGATTTCCTTTTATATGTGTCATATTATCTTACCAATACATGATTTTGGGGATTACATAATATAGCCAAATCATTTTAACTGAATTCTTAATCAGTTTCTGTTAGTTATTGATGCTCTCTATCATTTCAAAGCTCTGACCTCTTGGGAGTGTTTATATATGTTACAGGAAAAGTAGATTCTCCAGTAAGAGTTGACTCTGCCTAGGTAAAGTCGACTCTTACTGGTCTTTTCAGTAAAAGTTGATTAAAAGCGAAAAGTGATGAATTTTGATCAACATTTACTAGTCAGAGTTGACTATACCTAGGGAAAGTATACTCTTACTGCCTTGAGTTAGTAAAAGTTGACTTTTTGCAAGGAAACGGTCTACTACCTAATAAAAAAGCAAAACCTTTATAATACATAGAGAGATAGAAATGTTTGTCATTTATTACAGCAAGGCAAAGATTGTGACACTTTGAGTTGCAGAGCACATCTTTCTTCTTACACATGCACTTCTTGGATTTGCATTTAGTGTTGCAAGAGCATTTGAAAAATCCTTGTCCACTTCCAAGTGATTGTGAAGTTGCAACAGTCCTCACAGCTATTGTATTATCCATAGGGCTTCATTTTCTTGGATAATGTTCGTGGGACATTTACTGAATTGAGACCTGAAAAAATATTATCATTGAACTCTGAACAATTTAATACTAGGGGCAGGGAGAGAGAGGAGAGAAAGAGAGGGGGAGGGGGGAGAGAGAGAGAGATCTTTTATTTAGCTTGGAAAAATTACCTTGAGAAAAGCTGCTTCAGAATTCCATTTCTTGTTCCAATTCGATAGAATCTATCATCGACAACCTCCAGTACCACGCCAAGGATAGATCAGGCATCTCCTCTTCCGCAGTCAACATCTGGGACAGGAATTCGAACTGATGTTCCTTTTTCTACTGGCGGATGAATCTGATCTGAGGTTTTTTTCATGCGTTTAGCTTGCTCTTCTAGACAGTGGAAAGCTTCATTTCTCTGCTTCTTGATGGGCTCAGTAGACTTGTCCAGGTCAGTGAGGAGATAATCACCATCATCTACGAGTTTTTCACCACTTGATAAATTTTGGTTTGTTTCATTTTCATCAGGATTTCCATTCCCGTTACTTTCAATTTCGTTTTCTTGTTGTTGTTCCTGAATATGATCAATGGCGCATTGAAGATCCTCTTCTGTTTCTAAATTTGCCAATACCTCAGTAGGTAGTTTTGAAGTAGATAAGCCATGTCTCGGAGGGCAACCGAACATTGCCTCATACGGGGATCTTTTTATCCCACTATGCAATGCACTGTTTTTCATAAGTTGAATAAACTTTAAGCCTTCACTCCATTTTGATGTTTTGTGGTCTTGCATCCAGGTGGTTATCATATTCTCTATGTCCTGGTTGGCTCTCTCGACACTACCTTGAATCTGACTATGTCGCGGTTTGCCATGCACCATTTTGAAGTTCGGCCATGTATTAACCAGACTGTCAATAATTTTATTCACAAATTCTCTGCCATTGTCAGACTGTAAAATACAAGGAGCGCCTAACAAAGTAAAAATATTAATGATGTTATCACACACTTCATCTGCAGTCTTTGATTTCAGTGGTCTTAGCACAACAAACTTTGTCAAATGATCCTGGTACACCATTATAAATTTGAAGTCTTCATCAGGTTGCGACTGAAAGTCAATCAAATCCACTTGACATCGTGAATTCATTTCCTTGATTAACAAAGGCTTTACAACCAGTCCTTTCTTCTTATGTTTCAATTTTTGAACACAAGGTTCGCACAAGCTTAAAAATAGTAGAATGTCCTTTGTAGTAACATTTTGGAATTTTCCTTTCAATTGCTCAATCATATGATCTCTTCCTCCATGTCCAGTGGATATGTGCGCTTCATTAAGAACTCCAAACAGCTCTTCATCAAAAACATAATACCTTATGCTTTCTTGGTCTGTGACAGGGTGTATTAGTTTTGTAATACCATTTACTTCAATAATGTCATATCGTCTTAAAAACCTGAGATCATTACTTTCTTTTTTATTCGCAGTTTTTAGATTTTTGACTTTTTGAATGTAGCTATCATATTTCAATTTGGTCAATGTCAGTGAATTTACCTTGGAAGTCGAGCGTTCTAGCTTTACTTTTTCATGAAACAGTTCTGCCTTGAAGTCTGACATAATTATTGCACACTGAAACTAATTATTGAAATGTAAAAAAACACTGAATCCTTGGTCACTATTGCACTACAACAAATAGACGAGTAATGGCGACTGCCTGGCCGGAATAATCAAAACAAAGATATGCGCGCGCAGTTACATGTGGAGAGCAACATCTCTGAATCAACTTTTACTAAACCACAGCAGGCATAGTTAACTCTTCCTAGGAAAAGTTGATCTGTTTATTTTCAATCAACTTTTACTGATACTTTTAGTAAGAGTTGACTCTTCCTAGGCAGAGTCAACTCTCCCTAACAATCAACTTTCCCTGTAACATATATACTGTAATATGTACATGCTTAATAGTGCAGTGAACGAGATTTGTTGACTCCCCCGAGGGTTAAAAAAAGGTTTATAAACATTGAAAAAAATGCTAGAAAGTGTAGTCATGGCCATCAAAAAAATAATTAGTTTTGTGAAATGAATGAATATTGTTTCAAATATTTGTCTCAGTTATGAGGTTATGTCCTCTTAGTGTGTATGGAAGAGATACTGTAGTTATAGACTCATAATTTCCAAATGCATATTCAGCCCATAGTGTATTCAACTCGGGTTATGATATTTATAATGAAGTAATTTATTCAATAGCAATTTTAAAAACTTATGTGCTGAGTAGTTTTTTTTTGCTATGTCTATAGATATGTTTCTATAAATACACCTTGCGTTTCTGTGGACCACTTGTAAGTTTAGGCGCACAATTAGCTGTGTTGTGCAGTGCAGGGCAGCACAAAAAAAACTGTTTGGGACAGTTGTCCACGTATATTGGATAGCAGTTTCATGCAGCAGGTTGACGAAGGAAGGGGCCATGTTGTAAGCAAACTTTTGGGCGTGTAACCAAAAACATGTTGGCAGAATACCTTGATTTGAGCTCCGAGTCAGATTCGGATGCCGAGTTACAAATATTATTATTATTCTATCAGAGGTCAAGGAAGCTAAAGTTGTGGAAAAGTGAGTACATAAAACAAAAAGAGGAACTCATGGGGAATTCGCACTGACAAGAGAATTCTCCAATGAACGTCTTGTGAACTATTTCCGTCTGAATCGAGAGGAGTTTGAAGAAGTTCATAGCACGATTCAATCTATTATTTTCCGAAGGATGCAATGGTCAAACACTCACTGGGACAAAAGAGTAACTGGCAGTATTGTTGAGGGAAGTTTTTTATTTTTATTTTATTTTATGTTTTATTAAGAAAAACTGATAATACAAGGGACATCCAGAAAGTAAGAATACAAGGGCTGTGTAGGACATAGGGAAATGTTTTTTCAAAGTTGGCACCCGTGATGTGTAGACGGGTTCTTAACGGTCAAAATGAGACATCGAGCACCTCAGTCCATTACGAAATGTCGTCCCAGCAGCTTAACACGTCAACCAGTTCGTCCCCCGTTTGCTCCACGTACTGCAGGTGTGAGATTCGCTCAGTCATTCGTTTCCTCATGTTGCGCAACGAATCGGCAGCCAGTAGCCATCGCCAGCTTGTGGAAACCTACGGATCCGAGGTAATGAATCGTCAGAATGTTACCAAGTGGGTTAGGTTATTTAAGGAAGGCCGTACCGACACCCACGACGAAGAAAGGAGTGGGAGACCGTCTGTCATTTCAGAAGAGCTTGTGCAGCAGGTTGAAAAAAAGTGCGCGATGATCGTCGTGTGACTCTTGACACCCTTAAAGAAAGTTTCCCACACGTTTCACGAAGTCTCCTGGGTGAAATCGTGTCAGAAAGACTTGGGTTTAGGAAGTTGTGTGCACGGTGGGTGCCAAAAATGTTGACTCCGGAACACCGCGAAATTCGGCCGCACACGAATTTCTTGAACGTTTTCAAACTGAGGGTGAATCCTTTCTCGACTCAATTGTGACTGGGGACGAAACATGGGTGTGTCACTATACTCCTGAGTCAAAAAGACAGTCTCTACAGTGGCGCCATACCCTTTCGCCAACATCCAAAAAATTCAAAGTTAAGTCTTCACAGAGGAAAATCATGGCATCCGTCTTTTGGGACCGGAACGGGATCTTGTTGGTCGATTTCATGCCCAAAGGGACCACCATCAATGCTGCTGCATATTGTGAGACCCTAAAGAAGTTGAAAAAAATCAAAGACAAAAGGAGGGGAATGCTGACTCGTGGTGTGTCACTCCTTCATGACAATGCCAGACCCCATACCGCCCGGCTCACTCAGGACCTGCTTGTGTCGTTTGGATGGGACATTGTGACTCACCCACGCTACTCCCCGGACCTGGCACCCTCGGATTACCATCTTTTCACCAAATTGAAGGAGTTCTTGGGTGGACAGCGCTTTTCGAACGATGAGGAGGTCATGGAGACTGTGAAAAAGTGGCTTAAGGAGGTGGAGCGGAGGTATACGAGGGTATAAAAAAGCTGGTGCCCAGGCTTCAAAAGTGCATTGACCTCAACGGCGATTATGTGGAGAAATGATAACATATTTTGGCACATACCCTGTAAATGTCATTAAAATATTTTCATTTTTCAATTTTTAACAAGTGTTGTATTCTTACTTTCTGGACGTCCCTCGTAGATAACAAAAACTTGGAAACACAGATAATAAGTGTAGAACAAATTATTATTCTGGAAAATGGTTAATGAAGAAGACAAGGTTGGAAGTTTCTAAATTAGTTTCTCATGAAGCCATCATCTCTCCACAAGAGTAGGAAGGAGGTTGCCCTGAAGAGCTTGTTGAAGCAAGAGAGCTCATATGTGACCAATTTGACCAATCAATTGTCCTCGAGTGATGAATGTTCTCGCCTATACCAACTCCAGGATTAAATTGCTGATATGGGGGAACTGTAGGTTTAGCAATATTCAGCAGGCGTGTCTCCTCTTGCAAGACAGTGAGTTTCTTCTCATAATGTGCTGAGATGCTGGAGGCATTTTTTTGGTCTGCTCATATATTGACAAGAAGAACAGGTACAGATCGTCCTGTGGAGCTGTTCTTTCTTCCAATGTTTTTCTTTCTCCACTTCTCTCTTTTGACCTTTGCACACACTGTTCAATAGTCTTTTTTATTAAGTTGTCAATATCAACTTTTTTTCACCTTCTTCTTTAGTTGTAGCGTTGGTGGTGTAGGAGATTCAGCAGGCTCGTTGTTTCTAGAAGAATTAAGTGAATCACCCTCTTCAATGTAGACAGTGTTTGGTAAGGCCGAGTCTTCATCGTTTACCACGTCAGTAGGGTCATCATCATAATGTTGGGTTTCAGATTCTACATATTGATCTTCTTCACTAGGTGGTCCTGAACGGCCGTCATCATCGGTGAAATTCATATCACGGTTTTCATTGACCATGTAACGTAATAAAAATTCCATTTGAGCTTGGAACTTCCACAGTTTGATATATGCAGCAGCAACTCCACTTATTTTCATACGTTGCTGTCGTTGTAGAGCATCTCTGTGATTGTTTCTTAATTTCGCCCAAGTAGATTTGGGCTCGTCACCTGAAAAAGAGAAAACAATAAATTATGTAATTAATTAATTAGTAAGAACAACAAAAATTATAAATATTAATATGAAATAAAATAAGTATCAATATAAAAGTACCGAACTTATATAAAATTTATTTTATTCAATTAACTTTAGTTCATTACACAATTAAATTAACGTATATATAAATACGTATTTAATAAAGGAACTTGTTAATTAATTAATTTAATAATTAAATTGATGAATTTGACGTAAATGAGTGTGCATTTCTTTGTTTCAGGTATTTGGCATCTGGGGTAATATTTGGTAATAGCTACAAAAGCAATGGCTACAGTTACAGTACGGGAGATCGAACTGTAGCTAAAATTGTGAATGAAGTCTCAATTGCCATTTGGAGAACTATGCAGCCATAGTATTTACCATAACCTACAAGAAAAATGTGGATGTTGATTGCCTCAGATTTTGAATCATGATGGCATTTTCCACTCTGTCTGGGCGCCATCGATGGAAAGCATGTTGTGATCAAAAAGCCTAATAAAGCCGATTCCTCATTCTTTAATTATAAACACAATTTCTCCATCGTCTTAATGGACGCTGTCGACTCACATTACAAATTCACTTTCATTGATTTAGGATCCATGGGAAGATTTAGTGACAGAAGTATTTTTTCAAGTAGTCAGTTGGTCAGAAAATTGGATAAGGGAACTCTACAACTTCCCCCACCTGCTGATCTACCCTCCTTAGAACATACATTGCCATACGTATTTGTATGGGATGAGGCATTCCTATTGATGCCAAAAGTTAATAAGACCCTACCCAAGGAGAAGTGTTATGGGAAGCTATGAAAATAAGGTGTTCAATTATAGGCTTTCATGAGCAAAGGCAAACTGTTGAATGCATGTTTGGAATCCAAGCTTTGCGATTCCCAGTGTTCCAAAGACCATTTGAAATTAAAGTCACCAGCATTGTCGAAGTCGTCAAAGCGGCTTGCGTTTTGCACAACTATTTATGTAGAAATGATGTCATAAGTGGTGATAATGAACAAAAGGGTTGGATGAAAATCTACCTTCCAATTTCAGGTAATCATTCAAGGTGTGTACAAGCTGCTTTTATATTTAGACAGAAATTCACTGAATACTTTAATTCAGTCGGTAAACTGCCACGGCAAGAAGAAAGTGTTTCTCGGGGACACTATTGAATACTGAATGATGTATACTATAAAAAAGTGAAAATGTTATACATTAGGTATTGTAATGAATCACATTTAAATTTATTTATATAATGTTAAAATATTGATAAATAAATTTTGAACATACCCTTTGTCAAGTTGAGCTCGTTTGTGATTTTTATCAAAATTTCTTGTTTCAATTTAGTTTTCATGTATTGCGAATGGCTGGTATCATATAACACTAGGTGGTTATGCACTAATTCAATCAATTTTTCTTCAAATGATTCCATTTTTTCAAAAACACATGCAATCAAAAAATGCAAACTGGGGGCATAAGCAATAGTGTGTCACACGTTTTCTGTGTCAGATCCACAAGTGTGGGGAGGGCCATGTCTGGCACAGTGCTGCCCTGCCCTGGCTACATCACCTGCGCATCAATGTGCACCCGGCCTAAAAATCTACAAGTGGTTTGCCGATCATGTCAATTACCACCTGTCTTCAGTAATTTTTTTTGTATTTATTCAGTTGATATTTTAGTTTATTATCATTTCATAGAAAAAACAATAAAAAACTTAAGATATGGTGTTATTTCGTACACATGTAAACCTACTATTGAATGCAGGATTTACTCTTTTGCTCAAGTCTTTTCCAGTGAACTGACTTATACGCCAACTTAAACAAAATATCTGATTAACTATAAATGTTTGCACCCAATTGTGTAATTTTGAAACAATTGTGAACCAGGATTTGAGGTTTCTATTTTATGAAATTCTTTAATTTATTTCTGTGGCAAAACAGATAAATCAATTTAATTCTATCTGTTGCAAAATGTTTTATAGACATATACTATACCGACGTTTTAAAAATTCATAAAAAAACAGTTAACATAATCAGCATCTGCAGAAAGTGGATTAAAATTTGTGCCAGTGTCCTACCATCATTTACATTGTGTATGTTGTAATGCAAGATGTCGACTTTATTCTTCCATGACTTTGTTAAATTTGAGGTATCTAATATGTTTCAACACTTACATCCTTGATAATAACAAAATATCAAATAAAAGAGTTATTTTTTCTTAATTTGTGTAGTATTATAAAACTCTAAACCTCCCAGAAGGACATTCTGGCTGTAGCCCTGTATCTATTAGTCCTGTAAACATTCTGTTTGTATACTCCAATATATCATATTATGAACATAATTTAAAGATGTAAGTCTGAAATTGTAAGTTCATATAAATTAAACATTATGAAGATGAGGAGTGATGTCTATACATTTTATATACACATATTATTGACACATCAGTGTTGACCATATAATGCACATGCATCATTCATATGTCAACATTATAATCTTCATGAAACAACAGCTGTCTTAAGCACATCACCATTAACACTGTTATTATTAGATATATATTGAAGAAGTTCAGGCACTGAAAGATTAAGGCATTGATTTTTGTTAAGGTCATGTAGCTCTAAAATACAAGGATTGGCTACTGCACTTTTTCCTATCACCACAATATATGGATATCCAGTTGTTTTCGCTTTTAATAGTCGGTTTCCTATAGTTAATTCAGAACGGTCATCTATAATCACGTTGTCACAGAAGGCTGGTATTTGTTGAATTAACGAGTACAATTCATCACCCAAGTTGCCAATAACCTTTTCTTCTTTGCTACCAGCCTAAAACAGACACAACATTAAAACTTCTCATTAAAAATTAAAATCAGTATTTCACAGAGTTAAACTGCAACATGTTAAGCCAGTTACAATCACAATGTAGGCAAAAGCAATACTTGTTAAACTAGCACACATCTCACAATAAATTTTCATAGTTTTCATTGTACTGAGAACTGAACAAACCAAACTAATAAATCACTCATGCCACACACACACTTCAACCGTTCAAGATGGAGACCTACACCCAAAACAGGAGTCAAGTTCCTTACAGAATTTCATTTGATCATGTTCCCTCAGTTTTTTAAATTTTCTGTAAGTCTGAAAACACTACCAAACTGTTTCATATGATATACAATACTGCTATTTGTTATACTCCGGGCCACCTTTTGAACAGACTAAAGCGGAAGTGATGTCGTCGCCTCGCCACACTCGCCTTAGTTGCCAAATGAACCGGCGCGCGATTCAAAGTTGTGCTCTAGCACTACAATACAGCACAGCTGTCAAGATATTCACAGAGTAAGTAAGTGTGGCAGTTCCGCCTTGGCGACAGCATTGCCATAACTCGTGCTGACAGGCGTGCGCCCCCCTGCCCCTCTCCTACCATCTGACAACACCGTAGGCGCTGCTCCTTTCGCCCGCACCTTCCCCTGGCCTACTCCCTCACTTCTGCTTTAGTCTGCTCAAAAGGTGGCCCGGAGTATAGCTATGTTACCAGTGAAATAACAAAATACCAACCTTTGGTACAATAATAGCAAGTAAATAAGGTGCAAGTAACTGAGGCCACCGAATTTCATCTGGCAACGATATCATCTCTAGACATGCAGCAAGTATTCTTGTAAGCCCAAGTCCAAAACTGCACATGTATAGCAACTCTTTTCCTTTGGGTCCTACATAATATGCATTTAATGGTTTTGAATACTTTGTTCCCAACATAAAAGTGTGACCGACCTGAAATACATTAACAAGATTATTTTAACTTGTAGCTTATAAAAAAAAATCCCTGTTGTTACAAATTATTGCAGTGTTGCTCAATAAAGGAAAACTGAAGTTGAAGATAAATTTAATCATACCTACCTACTACATTCCCACATTTTACTAAGTGAAGTTTGAATCATACATTTATTTTGTATTATCATAATGTTTTAAAATAAAAATATTATTACTACTACTTTTTTCCTAAATTAATCACTATTAAAAGAAAATGTCTTATTTTACTTTTAAAGAGAAATAATATAGGACTATGATAATAACATCGGTTACTTATTTATAGTAAAACATTAACCTGATAATATGTACGTTTCTTGTATATTAACTAAGAAATATACTTAGAAAAATGTGTACCTTTTATAAATTATAAAAAACTGTAGATTCACATGACTAATAAGCTATTATATTATGTATTTGTAAAAAACAATTTGTCACTCCCATATCAGTGGCTGACTAAACAAAAAAAAAACTGTATTTACAAAAGGAGATATCATACATTTTGTTGTTCTGTTTTTAGTTAAATAAGTTCCCATGGAAACAACTTTTTTCATAAGGCTTCTTTAAGGGGTCTAAACTAACAACGTAATAAATCAGAAAAAGAACCAAAACACTGTATAAAAATCACTGGCCAACATGTTAGTGTTTACATAAGTTTAATGTCTTACTGTTCTGGTGTATATTTATTTTTTCAATGGTGGAAGAAATTTGTCCACGTTATTATTTCCACAATTGTATAATCTGTCATGACTTAAACAACTATTTGGCATACTGTTCACTCTGGAGTGTGTTACACTTTAAAAAGAGCTGTTTTCAACAAAATATAAAGTTTCATTACCAGTTTTGACAATGTGTGGAACATACAAAATCAGGTTTTCCTTTCTACAGTAAATAACAAATTACAATATGGTTTTATTAAAGTATATTAATACACAAAGGTTTCTCCTACACTATTTAAAGTAGTATACAAGCATTTGTTGTGCCCTACAAATATTCACATACGCTAAATGTTAATCTAATCCCTTATAAATATGTAATGTATTTAAGGCAAATAATAAAAAAAACAATTGTGTATGTGTGTGTAATTTATACTAATCTTTTACCCTTGTTTAATCTTAATTATCCTTCTGCTAATAATTTTTATTGTCTGCATATAAACAAATGCAGTATACCTATCAGAGCTAGAATGTGCATGAGACAGCAATCAAAACAATGAAGCAATCAGAGAAGTGAAAGAAGAACTTGCCAACATGGCTAAATATTTGATAATGATGATGGTTATTATAATATATACATAATAACCATGAATAAATCTTTGAACACAAAAAGAATGAATGAATGAATCTTTGAACACATGAATGCTGAGCCACAGAAATTGTTTCAAACATTAGTTTACAATTTGGTAACTACATTTGCATGTGTGATGATCACAGTACAACATTCAGCTAAAATATGCCTTTCAAATCCCTACCTCAAACTTGATTATATACATCTGCTTCCAGAGCTAAGAGGGCAGTTTGATAAGTAGGTAAGTGAAAAAGAAAACCCAATTATATGGGCTGAACTAAATTTACTTTTTCTATATAATCTCCTTTTAGCTCAATACACTTTGTCCAACAATGTTTGAAGGCCATGACATTCCTAGCAGAGGGCTATGACTTTGACTTTTTCAGTGTGTTTGCCTCTCGGTGTTCACTATTTTGATTGTTCCCTTGTCTCAGGTGTGTAATAATGAATCCAGGTTTCATTGATAGTTACAAATCAGGATACAAATTTATTTGGGTTTTGCTTGGAATGTTCTAAAGTATAAGATGAAGCACATATTTGAATTAGTTTTTGATCCAATGTGAGCAAATGTGGCACCCATCATTGGCAAAGCTTCTTCATACCCAAATCTTGATGTATGATGTACATGTATTCGGTTAAGATCTCACTCACAAACTTTCATGGTTTTTGTTAATAACAACATTGTTTTTCAGTTTAACATGTGTTGTTTTAAATCTCTTAAAACAAAATGTTTTGCCTATACTATGATGAGCCATCCTCATTTGCTAAACTGAGACTGAGTCTAGCCACTGATGCCTCATTGTTGTAAGGGGAAATTATTGGCTTTAAAAGGCATAAAACAACATGAGTTAAACAAAACAACAGTGTTGTTATTCAGTTAAGCTGCTTACTATCTCATGTATTTCTCTAACTTTCTACCTAGTCAGCCAAAGGTTTTACTGGTTTTTGTGATTGTTTCATAAGTTGTCACCTCATTTGAGCATTCACTGTAGTGTTCATCTTGACCACTCATTTGACCACATTTAAACTCGACAGCCCATGTGTTACCAGTTTCAAATGATGATTCACCAAGAAATGCATTTAATTGGCATTTCATTTGGCTAGCTGTTTTCCCTAAATAAAAAAAAAACCTTTATGGCTGTGTGAACTTCCATTTTATCCATTTTACCAAAACTGTTGGATGTGTCTACTTTGGTGACTTCCCAACACAAATTAAATAACGTATTGAATTGACACAATAGAAAACATTTGATCATTTAACAATGGAAGGAAATTGATGGTCAATAGTCCTGACCTTCTAAGCTGTACCTTACTTACCATACAGCCTCATAACAAATAAGTGGCCAGGACAATTGGTGACACAGATAAACAAAATGTTTTCTGTGAGTTTTCAGTTTTCCTAAGTCAGTATCCTTTTTTTGTGAGAGTGCATATCTAAACCCATGTTGCTTTATGCTATAAATTTGTTTATTTCTTATTTGGTTGTTCTTTTTTTTCTACCATAAAAGTTTGTGTATTGAAAAACAATGTACAGGTATTTGGAAAGTTTGCTAGCTTTCCTTATAATAAGTATAAAAAACTAACTAATCCTTTAATTATGTATTATATGAATACCTAATCAAATGACGTTCCCAAAATATTACAAGAGGTGTGGAAGGTAAGAATCATGTAGAGATTATATCTGATCAGCCGAACTTGAAACCTGTTTGATAGACAGAAGGAAGAGTGTTAAAACTTGGTTAGCTCAAAATCTATCTATATATTAATACGTGAAGAGAAAACTTTGTACCCCTTTTTAAGCATATTGGGCGCACGGAGGAGTGTGAGATTTGGCATAGTTTAAGTTTATATGGAGAAGGAGTACAGAAAGCTAAAATTTATATATATTATGTGTTACAAATACATTAAATTAAATAAAATAAAACATTCATTTGCACTTGAAAATTCATTTAAACTTTTTCAAACAATGGTAATTGTTAAAAATAAAATAATTTTGTTGCCAAGCAACAATAGTCTGTGGAGTGTATGTCAAGGCAAAAAAGCGTTTATTTTATATTTTGTATATTAGATATCTGTGTTTTATATATTAATGTGCAGTTGAAAGTGAAATACAGCTTGCTTAATACTGACAGATTGACTGAATGAGCTGTGAATTTTGTGTGATTTCAAATGTTCCTTTTTCAATAGTCTGTGGAGTGTATGTCAAGGTTAAAAAGCGTTTATTTTATATTTTGTATATTAGATATCTGTGTTTTATATATTAATGTGCAGTTGAAAGTGAAATACAGCTTGCTTAATATACACCTGTTGCAAAAGGAAAATTTTGTAGCAGCAATTTGAACTGACTTACTCTCGCCTAATTATTATTGGTGGCTTCAAAAAAGTGAGTACATTTTATTATTTTTAAATTAAACCCTGTCTAATCTTAGTTTCAGTAATTTCATTACATGTTTTTTTTTTACATTCAGATATTCGCACCTACTTCCATTATGCCTCGACATAGAACATTGACGGGTCGGAGTGAGAGACAAAGAAGAAGGAATATATATTCACGTGAAAGTCAAAATGATAATAGACCAAATGCAAATTTAAATAGTGTAAATAGTATAACATTGACAGGTCGGAGTGAGAGACAAAGAAGAAGGAATATATATTCGCGTGAAAGTCAAAATGATAATAGACCAAATGCAAATTTAAATAGTGTAAATAGTATACAAAATGATGAAATTATTTTGAGGGATACATTTATATGCGCACTGAATGTCATTCCAAGAAATTTTAATACTTTTGATTGGGGATTAATGCGTTTACAATGCAGGTTTTGCAATGCAAAACATTTCGAATCTGAGGTCACTTTAGGTGAAAGGTGAAAGGACTGCATTCACTTCATGTTGTCATAAGGGTAAAGCAATATTACCGGCCTTAAGTCAAAATGAATACTTTAAATCATTGTATGATGGACTTACTTCAAATGAACCTTCAATAAAAAGAAAGTCAAAAAATTATTTTGAAAACATTCGTAAATACAATTCATCATTTGCTATGGTTAGCTCAGAAGCTAAAATTTCGGATACAGTTACGCGTGGAGTGTATCATTTTAAAATACATGATGTTTTTTATCACAGATCAGGTCCAATGACTGCTGGATATGGTCGCTCACCATGTTATGCGCAATTATATTTTTATGATGTTGACACTGCTGTCAATTATAGATTACATGAACACTATAATCAAACATGCAATAACAATATAATGCGCGAAATCTCTCTTGAATTGGACTGCATTAATCCTTTCGTTCGGTCATTCATTGCAATGAAAGATCATTGTCAGAGAGTTGAAAATCAAAATAAAGAAATTTGTAAGCTCATTAAAGTAAATCGTGATTTAGATCTACGCCGTTATAATGATGCAGTTCAAACTGATGTAGCAGTAATATTTAGTACAGTTGATGGTGAGCCACCCTTTGAACGAAATATGATTTCGTTTTCAAAAGTTAATGGTACCATTAAACATATCTCTGTTTTGGACCCTTTAGCGTATCCATTACTTTTTTCAAATGGTGATACTGGGTGGCATATCAATATTTCTCATAATGTACCAACTACATCTAATTCAAGAGCGCCCAGAAATAAATTAACCATGCTTCAGTATGCAGCCTATCGACTTGCAATTAGAGAAGATTTTAGCATGTTGCACCATTCACAAAAATTATTTCTGCAGCGGATAGTTGATATGTATGTGAGAATAGAGGGCACAAGGCTACATTTCATTCGACAAAATCAAACAAGTCTTAGGTCTGAAGTTTACAACAATTTAACAGATTATTTAGAATTGAACCCCAATGCCAATAATGTTGGCCGTAGAGTAATTTTACCATCTTCATTCAATGGATCTCCAAGAAATATGTATCAGAATTATTTAGATCCAATGTCAATTGTACATTTCAGAAAGCCTTCTTTGTTTATTACAATGACTTGCAATCCAAGTTGGCCTGAAATAGTTAGCAATATTGGTGTAGGTGAGTCAGCTAATTTTCGACCTGATATTGTTGTGCGTGTATTCAAGTCCAAACTGAAAGCATTAATTGAGGGCCTTACACTAAAAAAAATCTTCGGTAAAGTTGAAGCACTCATTTATACAATTGAGTTTCAAAAGAGAGGATTGCCTCATGCTCACATTTTACTCTCTTTAAATGAGCAAGATAAAATTGTTAACGCTACCGATATTGATAAAGTTGTATCTGCGGAGATTCCTAACATTCAAACACATCCTACATTACATGAATATGTTGTAAAACACATGATGCATGGTCCATGCGGTGTACTTAATCCAAATTCTGTATGTATGAGAGATGGAAAATGCACAAAAGATTATCCAAAACGATTTAATGAATTTACATGTGAATCATTAAATGGATATCCATTATACAGAAGGCGTGATAATGGTATTAATGCTGAAGTTCGCGGTAGTTGCCTCGACAATCGTTATGTTGTACCATACAATCTGTATTTACTTGCCAAATTTAATTGCCATATAAATGTTGAAGTATGCACTACAGTTAAAAGTGTTAAATACGTGTATAAAGGCTATGACAGTGCATCTGTTGAATTAGGTTCAGAGAGAAATGAACCAGGTCAAGAAATACAAATTGTGAAATTAAAAATTTTTTAAATGGCCGTTATGTCGGATCAACTGAAGCTGTATGGCGCATCTATGAATTACCAATGCATTTTCAATCACATGTCATCGTTAGACTTGACATTCATTTACCGCGTAGACAGAATGTTTACTTTCGAGAAGGGCAAGAACATCAAGCAATTGAAAATGCAAGACAAACAAAATTATTAGCATTTTTTTAATTGAATCGATCAGATCCATCAGCGCATGAATATAAGTATATTGAAATTCCTTTGCATTATGTATGGGAAGATTCCTGAAAAAAATGGAAGAAGAGAAGGCGTGGAGGTGTAAAAATCATTACACGCATATATGTAGTATCACCAAAAGACATCGAACTTTTCCATTTACGATTGCTTTTATTACATGTCTGTGGTCCAAAATCATTTGAGGATGTTAGAACATACAATGGAATTATACACACTTCTTTTGTTGAAGCCATGCTCGCGGCATTGCTTCAAATGATAATGAATGGCGCGAATGTTTAAATGAAGCAAAAGAATTACATTCACCAAAACAAATGCGAAATTTATTTGGTTACATTTGTGCATTAAATGTGCCAGCCAATGCGTTGGCGATATGGAATGAATTTAAAGTATATCTTAGTGAAGATTTTTTGAGAGATTACAACGAAGAAGTATCCTTTAACACAGCTCTATTAGAAATTGAAGATATTTTGAATATTCATAATTTGTCATGTCAAGAACTTGGTTTACCAGTTCCCACGTATTCGCAGAGAACAGACGAAGCAAATGCTATTGATCCAATGGAACACGAGTTTCTGTTTTTTGAGCATTATGAAACTGCAAATATTGAACAGCGTAATCTAATTGATCGTGTGATTCGTGAAGTTTTGCACCATGATACTGGATCTAATGTTTTTTGTTTAACCGCTCATGCAGGTTGTGGAAAAACATTCACACAAACAGCAATCATTACAAATTAAATTCGCTTAATCTTAGTTGCATTGCAACAGCATTCAGTGGCATAGCTTCAACTCTATTACTTGGAGGTAGAACTTTACACAATGTGTTTAAATTGCTTATACCCATTTTGGAAAATTCTGTAGTGAATATTACCGCAAATAGTAGCTATGGACGTTACATAAATTCATCATCATTGATAATTATTGATGATATTTCTATGTGCCCACTGCAAGTGTTGAAAATCATAGATAGATTATTGCAGGATCTATGCGATGAAAATGATAAACATAAACCATTTGGTGTGAAAACGATACTTCTGTGCGGTGATTTTCGGCAAATCTTACCAGTTGTCCCGCATGGATCACGTGCAACTTTAATTGAAAATTGTGTCACGAGTTGGCATAAATTTGTTTATTTTCATAAAGTAACGTTTACTCAAAATATGAGAGCCTTACCAAGTAAAATAGAATTTGTCGAATTCTTGAAAAAAATTGGTAATGATGAAGCCCCACAATTCCCTCAGTTTGGTGAAAATATTATTGAAATACCTCAGCAATTAATAGGAGATGAAAATAATATTATTAATGAGGTGTATGGAAATATTTCCGAAAACATACTCTCAGATAACATATTGAAGTCAGTTATTTTAGCACCTAAAAATGATGATTGTACTTTTATTAATACTGATATAGTTAATCGAATACCAGGTGAACAGAAAACATATCATAGCTACGATAAAATAATTTGTGATGATGACAATGAAATCAATAACTATCCAGTAGAGTTTTTGAATTCTTTGACTATTAGTGGTTTGCCACCACATAAGTTAGTATTGAAAGTTAATTGCATCGTTTTACTGATCAGAAACTTAAATACAAAGGAAGCATTAGTCAATGGAACAAGAATGCGCATCAAGTGTATGCATCGTAATGCTATTGATTGCGAAGTTTTAACTGGAACCGCACGCAATAAGAGAATTTTGATTCCATGTATAAATTTAACATATTCCGGTACTGTTTTACCATTTAACTTTCAAAGAACTCAATTTCCAATTATACCTGCATTTGCGATGACAATAAATAAGTCTCAAGGACAAACATTCGAAAAAATTTGAATTTTATTGAGGCAGCCAGTTTTTACACATGGTCAATTGTACGTCGCAGCAAGTAGAGTTCGATCATTCGATGGTTTGAGATTTTATATTTCCGAATATAATGGCCAAGGGCATTTAGCAAATGATGAAAGAGTTTTTACAAAAAACATCGTTTACACAGTTCTGAATCATTAAATTCACTTTCAAACTATTTTAAGTTCAATGGACAACATTTATTTTTTTAACCGCCCGGTTTTTTGATTTAATGAAAAATATATGAAAAAATATGAGGCACGTATTTTTTATTTCATTTTTTATTTTGTATTAATTTTTTATTTAAATTTTATATAATTCGAAAAAGATAGGCAAAATAACTGTGTAGCCTTGGCGAAACCTGGTCAGTATGGCAATAAAAAAAACCCAAGGAAATGTCAAAAAACGCGTTATTGCTTTTTAAATATGGCTTAGCAAAGCTAAACCTCATTTTTCCTATCTTTCATATTTTTCAAATAACTCGAAAATTAATGCATAGAAAAAAAAATTATATAAGCTTTGTAGCAGATAATCTTCAAACTGTTTTTGAATTTTGTACCTTACCAAAAATGAAATGTAATCCACTGGAATTGAAAACAATGTATCTTATACTTCTATGAATGTCAAGTCTCATTTTTATTAGCGTTTATTTGATTCAATAATAACATGAAAAAATTAAAACTGACAATGAATTATATAAAAAAATAAATACGAATACAAGCTGTAATTGTGTTTTTTCAAGTGTTACTAACATTAAATTTTAAATTTCATAGGTATTGCAGGGAATTAAGGCAAACAACACACGCTAATGACGTATCTGTACACGCTCGCAGCTGACGTAATACAACAAAATTCAAAAAAATTATATGCAATGATTATAGAGGTATACTCTTTGACAAAAGAACCTCAATAACGTTCAAACTTAAAAATTTAATGAATTACGGTCGAATTTCGACCACTGGGCGACCACTAGTATATAATTATTATAATACAATATTATGGCTCCATATGACACAGCTATAATGCATTTTGAGAATAGTTATGCATAACTTTGTTCAATCAATAATAAAACTATTCTAAAATCAGGTTATCTTTATCACCTCAATCCCTTTAGTTTCACTGAATGATTCACTACCACAACTGTCGCAAGCAGTTTTGTTTGATTTAACTTCCTTATTCATTCCACTGCCACATGTATTACATATCAAGAGAGTGTCTTCTCCAACAGGTACTGTGTAGTGTAATTCATGTGACAAGGGTCCTCCCATCATTCCTGAGTCACCTAATACTGTAATTGTAAATTATATATACAATTTTAACACAATTACAATGCCAAACCTAAAGTTATTTTAACAACCTTAAGTTCATTAAAAACAAATTATGGTGTCATTAACAATCCTAAGTGTATATAACTTATTGATTGTGGTATTTTTTAACAGTTGACATTAACAGTTTAACGTTGACGTTTATTTATCCATTATACAAGATACTTAAATAATGATTTCTACATTATATAGTGCTAAAATAACTGCATTACAGAAGCAATTCTAAGTATTTATGACAAAAGTAGCTTAGCAACACTGACTCTGTAATAAGATTCCACTACTCATATCAAAGAAGCCTTCTGGTACCATAATTTGCTATATAAATGAATAACAATCTTTAAAGGAAAAAAGTAACATTGCCATTTAAGATATAAACACATTGTATATAGATACAACCACTTGCAACAGTGGTATCTTTTTTCTTTCTCAAGCTGTGTTTTTAACCTCACACAAACAAATTTCAAGTTATATGATTTTCCTTTGTTACACAGCTTCTTACACAATTACACACTGTGCTTTGAAAAAGCTTATTTTTTCATATTTAAGCTATTTAGTTATATTCAGTACAAAAAGAAAGGCTCTTTGTGAAACAGAAAATAAGTGATTCAATCTCAAAATACAGTTGTAAATTTATGTGCCTTTCCCAATGTAGAACCTGTAATTCTCAGTTGAAAATGCAGTAAGTAATAATTTTATTAACATTTTAATGTAACAAATTTACACTTTTTAATTTACATTTGAGTTGTTTTTGACAGATGGCCACTACTTCTTGCAGTACACTTTAAGTTTCTGAAATCTGAAATTATACCAGTAAATAAATAAAAACTAGGTAATTATTTTATGCCCGTACATCTATATATTAAATAAAATTTAAATTTATTTGCATTTGGTTAACTGGATTTTTCTTTGTTAGAGAACATTTCACCTTTCGAAATTATTAAATAAACAATTATTTTGAATTTACGATTTTTTCCTTAAACAGTCAGCCTGTTATTTATTAAAACCCATAAAACTTTAACAAAACCTTGTGACTGTTTTAGTATCCAAAACTTGATGCTAAATAATTAATGAACTTGGTAATTGAGACTTGATAAAAAAATTAATGTAAAATTAAAGAATACTATTCCACCTTAGCCCTGCTGTAGCCTTGTATATTATGAAAGCTTGTAATAAAAATTGTTGTGTCTCATCTAAAAAACTCTTACACTTCCCGTTCTAAATGAGGGATCTACAATGTCTAACACATGAGAAAACACCTCTAAGTGAATAACTCATAACTGTGAGGCAGGAATTAGTAATCATTAGTCTCATACAAGGAAACTTAGAAAACATTTGACCAGCAGTAAAACTAAGATTGACGGAAAGCATTCTATACGGTTACTTCATTGTTACAAACAATGTATTGCTTACTACGTGTGTGTATGCATCATACTACAGAATGTAAAAAATTTAATAAACTGATGGAAACAATTTCTGTGATCTCTGTAGCGTTCATTCAATGTAGTTCTCTTAAAAAATGTAAAAAAATACACACACATTTCTGTTAAAACATTATTACAAAAACAGTAAATTTAGCACCTTTAACATATTTCACTCCAATTACATCTAATATATCTTGATATGATTTACAAATCACATTGTATGTGTTCTTTGCACTTTCTTCGTCTACATCGAATGAATATACATCCTTCATTAGAAACTGTCTAGCACGTATTAGCCCAAACCTAGGTCTGCCTTCATCCCTGAACTTGCTAGTTATTTGGTAGAAAATGAGAGGGAGTTGTTTGTATGAAACCATAGGCACAGATGCCAATAAGTGTGCTGCATTCTCTTCATGTGTCTGAAATGAATCAAATATAAAACAGACAACTATTTAATTTACAACATAACTTCATAATTAGCATTTAACATAATAAAATTTAATTCAAATATATTCTATCGTTTAATTTAAATTATTTTTTTAACTTAAAGTCATATAAATAAAACTGTTATTAAAGTACAGTTTACATGAGTTAATTAGTTAAGTTCAGAAAGTGTATCAGAGTATACATAATAATAGATTTGATTTTAGTAGAAATCTTCATATTACAATATTATTAAATTTAGCTATTATTTTTTCTGATAAAGTTTTTTCTACCATGCTTTCTGTGAATACAGTGCATGACCTACAGAGAATTCAATTCTGTAGTTGTAATCAACAGTGCCATGCTAGATCTAGTAGAAGGCTGAAATATTAAACGTGGCAACGTTGCTTCTGAGGCCTATAAGCATAGTGTAATAAAACAGCTAAAGTAAACATATTATATTTTGATTTAATTTCGTAGCATTACTAAAATCATGAGTAGGCCTATTTATAGGTAAATCTGAATTATAGGCCTGTATACACTTAGTACTATACGTTTAAGTTGAAGAAATTAGTGAATTAGTGTTAGGCCTAATGAATTAATTTTGTTCGAATTATTGAATTCGTATCATATGAATGAGTTAATTAGTATATTTCTTAAATAATATAACAGTATTTTACATAATAAACTTTCAATTGCAAAAAATAAAGAACTATAAAACTGCTGTTAACCGGCAATTAAAAATGATGTTATTTGATTATTGAAATTCATAAATTAAGGGATCGTCTAATCTGCCTCAAATATCAGCTGGTTCCAGTGTTGCCACGTTTAATATTCAGGCCTTCTACTAGAGCTGACCATGGTAGTGCACGAGATTACATTGAATCTCGTACATAAAATGTAAATTATACATTTTTCTATAGAAAAACTTTACACACTTTTATCCTTTTCCAGTATTCTACCACTTCATCTCGCACATAGTAAACCATTATTTAAACCACTATGCCAAACATACATACCAATTACATATGTTTACTCTAACTCATGTTAAATATGCTGTAAAATATTATTCTTTACAAAATAACGGCAAAAATATTAAAAAAAAAAAGGAATACAATGAAGTGTTACAAAGAGACTGACACAGAACAGTGAAAGCAATTTGTATTACATTAGTGAACATATAGCCCTCACCATTGTATGGTAAACTGAGTGTCTATAATCATTAAATGGTAAACATCTCATTTTAGAAAACCTTAATATTGATAAATATAAAGGGAAAATATACTGATAAGCAAAGTGTAACTGAATAGAAAACCTAATAAAGGAATTCTAACACTATAGAAATGTCAGTTTAAGACATTCGCACTCGGTTTAAATGAAATTTTCTGTCACCTAATACTCAATTAATGCATTTTATCATTTAAATAAGGCATTGCTGTTATTTATGAAACAACACAACTTTTAATTAAAAAATTTTGGTTTAAAATACTTTCTAATATTTAAAGTAAAATAAAAATTTAGCAGTGTCAATCAGGTATAAGAATAAAAAGAACCAAAACATTTTATAAAAATCAAACCATTATTGAATTAAGAAAAAAAGTTGCCTTTATATGGGCTATATTATTTTTTGGGTAATTGTTTACGATACTACGTAAGTTCAAATTGCGGCGAAATATTTCTTTTCCTATTCTTCTATACTATATAAACACGAAAAAAATAATTTCAAACGGCGGTCGAACCTATTTACGGAGAAAAAAAATTAAATAATTACTCACATAAGAATGCATGCAACAGCCGGTGAACGCCATTATTTTCAGACTACGTAATGTCTTGATGTAATGTTTATACCAGTACAACGGCGCGTGACGTCACCGCTTGCACATCAGCTGTCACTCCAAATTGGACTTTAGGATGTATATAATTTTTGCAAAAATGAAGGCGAACCATTTTCCAAACATTTACAAGCGAGTTGGATGAAAAGCGAGTTGAGCCGATACCTGCCGGTTAGGTTCGGAGAGGCGGCCCGAAGGGCCGCGGGATATAGTTCATTGTTCCAGATAATTCTTGCGAAAATTAAGGCGAACCATTCTCCAAACATTTACAAGCGAGTTGGATGAAAAGCGAGTTGAGCCGATACCTGCCGGTTAGGTTCGGAAGGGCGGCCCGAAGGGCCGCGGGATATAGTTCATTGTCCCGGTACCTGCCGGTTAGGTTCGGAGGGGCGGCCCGAAGATAATTCTTGCAAAAATTGGGCTGTATTGCTGAAATCCGGACAAATTTTCCCAAACGCCAAAAATTACCAAAGGCTGATGTAATGCTGGCTTATGGTTGGTGCTTAGACAACAATCAACGGCTGGGTTCAACATTTTGTAATCTCTTATTTCTAATTGGTATTTCTAATTATTAATATTGTGTACTGTTGCCGCGTTAGGTAGTCTGGTGCGTGGATGATTTTGTGATTTTTAGTGCTTTAGTTTGTGTTTGTGTCGTGTTGTATCCCCCGGCACACTAAGGTAAGGTTTTCATCTTTTCATAATTATATGCATGGATTCCATGTCGCCGTGTGAGTGTGTGTGAAATATTCATATTGCTGTGAAAGATTTCTTTTCCTATTCTTCTATACTATATAAACACGAGAAAAATAATTTTAAACGGCGGTCGAACCTATTTACGGAGAAAAAAATTAAATAATTTATCCTGTAAGACGGCAAAAAACGACGCGTTATTTGCCGCGTGAACTTAGGAAGTACAGCGCTCAGTACTCCGCGCAATGCCGTCATAAGTCGTCATTCGCTGTGTATCCGTGCGCCGTTGCTGAGTTAACATGGCGGTCATTCATTTTACATGCGCGCTTATGGGAGTAATTATTTAATTTTTTTTCTCCGTGAATAGGTTCGGCCGCCGTTTAAAATTATTTTTGCTCGTGTTTATATAGTATAGAAGAATAGGGAAAAAAATATTTCACCGCAATTTGGGGTTACGTAGTATCGTAAATAATTACCATTTTTTTTTTTTTACAAGTTCTATTTTACTTTGTACGTTGAAAAAATTTAACGTTTATTTGCCTGAGACAAATAATACAAATTCATACTAGCAGAAAGTTATCTGATAGCAGTGGAAAGTTTCCATAGAAAATATGTGTGAAAGTGCATTTAAATATGTTAAAATAATTTTTATAAAAAATACATCATACAGTTATTAAGTTAATAATAATGTCAAGAATACCAACGGATACTAATTTTATTCTATACAACAAAGGTTAAACAATGCCCAGTGCATATTAAAATAAACAGAAAATACAGTTTGTTGTTTAAATTGAGAATTTTACTATTTTGAATGTTCATCACTTCTTTGTTCACTACTATAATAATTATTAATATTGTTGGTACTTTCACTGTGAACTTACTTGTTGTATTTTCTCATACGTCGTTTCGGAGTGGTGTCCTCCTTCTTCAGTGAGTTTGGATACGGAATGCACAAACTGTCGGTAGTTTTACGTAAAGGGTGTCCCATGATGTACGCAATATTTTAATTACGCGCCACTGTCATCTTGTTAGGTTGGTAGCACTGCAACTGTTGTATTGTTGTTGCCGTTTACTCGCCATTAGTTGTCATGGAGCGTTACACGAAAGAACAGCGCGTTGTTATTGTGAAAACACATTATAAGAACGGTGAACGTTATGCGGAAACCGTTCGTAAATTGCGTGGAATTTTTGGACGACGAAAAGCACCTAATTTGTCAACTGTGCACAGATTGATTAAGAAATTCGAAGAAACAGCTTCATTATTAGACGTTAAATCATCTGGACGTCCTCGCGCTACCCGTTCTATTGAAAACATCGCGGTTAGAGAGATAGTGTCGATGTGAGTCCACGGAAATCAATTCGCCGTCGATCACAACAACTGGCCATTCCAAGAAGCACAACGCAGCGAATTCTAAAAAATGATCTTCATCTGAATGCCTACAAAATCCAACTAACACAAGAACGCAAACCGTGTGACCATTTGAAGCGCCGAGAATTCGTCAGTTGGATATTGGGTAAACGTGAAACGGACGGTGATTTTTCCCACAAAATCATTTTTAGCAATGAGGCACACTTCCACCTCAACCAACGGGTACGTAAGTAAACAAAATAGTCGGGTTTGGGGTACAGAGAACCCTCGTATCATTCACGAGAAGCCTTTGCATACACAAAGAGCAACTGTTTGGTGCGGGTTTTGTGCTGGTGGCATGATTGGGCCGTATTTCTTTGAGAATGAGGCTGAAGATGCAGTAACAGTGACTGGCGAACGTTACCGGAACATGATAATGGAGTTTTTATGGTCTCAAATGGAAGGTATGGAATTCGAAGATTTGTGGTTTCAGCAGGACGGCGCAACCAGTCATACTGCCCGCGAAACAATTGCTTTGTTATCTGAAAAGTTTCCTGCACATCTTACTTCACACAACGGCGATCAGAACTGGCCACCGAGGTCTTGTGATTTAACACCATGCGATTCCTTCCTTTGGGGATATGTGAAATCACGCGCTTATGTCCGCAATCCACAAACAATTTTTCAACTCAAGGAACAGATTCAACGAGTTATTGGTGAGATTGAGCCGGAATTGTGCAAGAAGGTCATCGAAAATTTTGATCGACGGACAACAGTGTGCCAGCAGAGTCGCGGGGGACATTTGTCTGATATTGTGTTCCACATTTAACCGCAGTAAGTGTAGTTTGTATTAACATTAAAACATCTGATATTTTTCAATAAATAAAAGTTTTTACAACATTATTAAATCTTGCATACTTTATGGGACACCATTTATAACGGTGTTTAGTTAACAGGTTGTGTTGTGTGTGGGTGGAGGTGGAGGGGATTGGCGCTGGAGTTTGGATTGTTGTGGTGTTGTTTATTAATGTGTCAAATATTGTGTTTGATTTGAATTGTGTCATTGAGTATGTTGTTGGGTTGTGTTTGTATGTTTCAAATTGTTCTGTGGTGTTAAGTTTATGACTTTTGGGTAGGAAGTGTAAAATTTCAAGGTTGTTTTTTATATTGGTGTAACTGTGGCTTTCTGTCAGGATGTGTGTAGCAAATGTGGATTGTATGTTATTATTGGTGATTGCTTTGGTGTGTTCATAAAGTCTGGATGTAAAAGATCTTCCTGTCTGGCCTCTGTAGAATGTTTCGCATTCGTTGCATTTTAATTTATAAACTCCTGTTTTGTTGTATATGTCAGTGTTCTTGTTTGTGCCGTTGAGGTACCTTTTGATGGTGTTGTTGGTTCCGTATGCTATTTTGAAGTTGTATTTTCTGAAAGTGTTGGTGATTCTGTGTGTGTTAGAGTTGTAGTATGTGAGTGTGATGTATTTGTTTTGTTGTGTGTTGTGTGTTGTTTTTATTTTGTGGTTTGTTGTTTTTGTTTTGGATCTGTCTATGTAATGTGTTTATTAAATCCTGGTTGTACCCATTTTGTAGAGCTATGTATTTTATGTATCTAAAAGATGAACTTAACACCATAAAATACATAGCTCTACAAAATGGATACAACCAGGATTTAATAAACAAATTACATAGACAGATCCAAAACAAAAACAACAAACCACAAAATAAAAACAATACACAACAAAACAAATGCATCACACTCACATACTACAACTCTAACACACACAGAATCGCCAACACTTTCAGAAAATACAACTACAAAATAGCATACAGAACCAACAACACCATCAAAAGGTACCTCTGTAACCCCTCTTTCCTTTTAGGTCTTTTTATGAATATAAAACAACTTATTTTAGTTTAATATTTTTTTTTTTTTTGAAAGAGAAGCCACAAGGCAATTAGGACTAGGCTGGAGCCTAGAGAAGCAAAAATTGTGCCGGGTCCAGTATGACGGGACTTGCAATGAAACTCAGCTGTAATAGACCAATAACAATTTTATTTTATTTTATGCCCAGATTTAACAGTATTAAATTAGAACAACATGTGTGCATAATAACAAGTATATATAAATATAAAGCATTACAAGTGTGTATAAATATAAGCACAAGTGTATATAAACTCAGTGAATACATGTATATATAATTATAAAATTCTCCCCCATCTCGTGGCTGGCTAGACACGGGCAAACATAACAACACACACAGAACATAAGGTACACAAACTCACAATTACATTAATTCTAACACCAATGCCCCTGGAATGCACCAGCCTTGCAGGCAGTGTAACCACAATACTCAGAACCAGCTGTGATAAAATATTCACCCCTCAACAACCCATTTTTGCAGAATTGCATAAAGGCCAAAACCCCAGAAAAGGATGAGAAAACTCCTAACTCATAAATAAAACCGGACCGCCCATTTGCATAGCATTCTACTGATCAAACCCATCATGAGTGTATGAACCTTAAGTTCCTTCCACAGCATCAACAATAACAAATTTACAGAACTACATCACCTGATTTCAAACAGTTGTTATACCATTCTAAACTGTTACTTTACTTCACAAATTCAGAAGGATTGTAATATCAATATGTACTTTAACAATCAGAAATTAATCACTCGAGGCTTTACAATTTCAGAAAATTTTAGACAAAATGTTTTACAAAAAAAAAATAATGAGTATATGTTATATAGTTAAAGAATTAAACAGCAGATACTACAAGTGAAAGTCAATCAATCTGTGTTTTGCCAGTTACAAAAAACACTCAGTATAGCCCTTTTGTAAGGAGCACAATCAACTAATATATGTCCAGCAGAAAAACAAATTAGTTTTTATTAACCCCGAATGACTATATAAATATAATTAAAATAAAAAAATACAATAAGGTGGTTGTGCTCTAGCATCTGTGGCAGCGCGCCAGCACGTGGTTGACAAAGTTTGACAGGCCTCCAACCTGTCTGAGGTTGCACCAGCATGAGTCAGAGAAAAAACTAAGTCCCCGTTTTTAAACCCCAGAAAACGTCCCAAAAAAAAAAAAACAAGGAAAACCCCCCCCAGCCCTTAAATGTTAAACCCACAGTGAAGTTAAAATATATTCATCTCTGTTCCAGCCGGAACAGAGCTACTAACCTGTTCTATAAATTTTGTAAAAACTAAAATGACAATGAAGAGCAAACTGTACAATGTGCAAGTGTGAAAATATCTCTGGCACGCTCCCCCAGTGCAGCACACAATTACAGGCAGTGCACTCAGCGTTATGTAATTCAGTTTTAACAGTGTTCTTGAATTTAACTTATAATGTTCTGAGTCCTGATAAGCTGCTCCCCATTCTGGCAGAGAGTCTGCACACGTGGTCACATGGATGCAAAGATATTTAATATGAACAGGCGCACTGCCGGCCCGGCCCCCAAAAGAAAAATAATAGAGTACATATCACCTTATTTCAGCTGGCAAGTGTTACATTGAGAACGCGTCACCATCTCCCTCTTCAGACAGGATCTTGTTAATGGTTCATGGCTGATGTAGGTGAACGCCCATCAGCAAGCCAGGTCTCCGGCTTAGTTCAAGAACCCTGCCAATTCAAATAAATTAGAGAACTGTTCACTAAAAATGTACACCCGAGTTAAGGTAATTAACCTCCGAACGGGCCGCCAACTAACTCTCAATAAAAGCACAAGTTTCATAAATAAGTTTTGCCACCTGCTTAAAGGGTAGAAAATCAGCCATGGAATAAGTAAGTTTTAATAATGAAACGACTATATTAAAAGTGGCGTAATATAAAAATGATCAACACTTGCTCCACATGCTTTGACAGAATTTAACAGGTTATGCGCCACGTGGTGAGCGATAATCATTATTTGATCAAAATATTCAACTGCAAGGCACTCACAGCATTAAGAATGTTTTAACATTAATTAAATTTCATTCATGGAAGTTCTCACAATTAATTCTCTACTGTGAAGTTAATTAAAGAGCTCCCCCGACAGTCCACTGCATGAATTGACACAGTTCACGACCTGACTACGCATTAACTTTAGTCATTAAATTTTAATGTTGTACACCTTTATCATGAAAATGACAATTGCAATACTTCTTACACTATTACAATAATAATAAAAGGAGCATGGGCTATATACTGGGCATTAAGTAAATCAGTGAACAATGAGTTTCTCTTAATATTGAACTGTCGGGTCGCACACACACATAATTACGTATTTTATACGGTTGCGTATACCTTGTTATTACCTATCCATATATCTATGATTATTTATAAGACATAAGATAAAGCACTTCTTACCGGGAGTCTAGCACGCCATGAAGATAGAGAAAACTGCGTCGTAATAGTTCGAAGAGAGAGAAGGAGCGTTGTCTCTTGTAGCCGGACAGAGAGTGAGTAATCTGCTGTCAGCAGCAGATAAAGCGAACGTTCGCCCCCAACTGCGCGCGCAACCGTAACCGCAGCGAACAAAGGTCGCCCGCCTTCGCTCTCTTGTACAATTAAATAAAAATGTTTCTAAAACTTTTTCAATGGCCGGATAAACACCGGCACACCCCCACCCCGAAAGGGCAACCCGGTTGCCTCACTCTAAAACTCGGGAAAGTACCCTGCAGTGTACCCCCTTCTTGAATATTCCGGTGGACATCGTGGGTAAGGTGGCCCGGCGGCACTTGCTCCCAGGAGAACAGAGGCTCAGAAGGGAAAACGAAAGAGACGAAAGAAGACATGTGGTATGTAAGTGTGTATATGCAGCACGCTGATCTGATCAGGGCCAGCCCACCGCAAAGAGGGACAGAGAAGAAAGACGAAAGAAAAGTTCGGGAGCTCCCTGAGTTCCGACCTCCTGAGCCGTGTCCACCCAAGCCAGAACACGATAGCCACCTAAACAGGGCATCTGCCCCATATACCCACGGGGTAATTCTGTAATACTACACCCCCCCCATTCTACACAATACCATTACTGCACGGGCCAAGGGGAAGAGGGAGACGACGGTCCCCATGAGGTCGACGATCCAATTTCCAGACGTACATCCATCCTTACAACCTAATACATGTGTGCTCCAAGGGCATGCGGTGGACGACGTTCGTTACGAGCCGGATCGACCCCGCGACGAACATCGCCCACCCTCCACTCTCTCTAACTCCTTTTTTTTTTTTTTTTTTTTTTGCTTTTTCTAGTTTTTTTTTTTTTTTTCCTAGGTAAGGTTAGGAAAATCGGAGGGTGGACGTGGGCTGGGACTAAAGGTAAGGACATGGCTCCCTCCGGACATAAGGACAATTGGAGAAAACCAAGGCTCGCGCAGGCAGGGGCGCATCCCTGAAGTAGACGAACCCCACTGGGACTGTGGGAAACATCTACCCGCTACCCTAGCATTCTCAATACCGCCCCTGGAGCACACCCTCTCCAAACCGACAACATCCCCACTCGCACAAAGACCGCCACCGCCCCCCCCTTTTCTCTCAGCCCTTTTACCCTTTTTTAAATAATTTTAATTTGGAAATGTGCGCAGTAATCTCTTTAGGATTACTACCCTGCTCTTCCAATCGCGCCGTCACCGGAGACGTAAACCCTAGGATACGGTATGGTCCCGACCAACGATAGCACAATTTAGCGGCCCTTTTGTCCGCGGCTGAGCTGATCGGATGGCTCTGGCAGTAGACCCAATCGCCGGTCTGAAAGGGGTTCGGAATTCGCCCCTGATTATATCGTCGACGGACCCGCTCGTGCGCTCGCAGCAAATTCTTCCGAGCCTCCCTCCATCTCTCCGCAGTTCCATTATCGGGATCCCGTGGTAGAAGATCGTCAATATTCCACAAGTTAGTCGACGGGAGTGCGGGCGAGAATCCAAACATGATCTCAAAGGGCACGGCCTTATGACTGTCATGCAGGGCTGTGTTAAAGGCTAGCTGCAACCACTTCAAGTTCTGGTCCCAGGTGGTCTGTTGCTCCGCGTGATAGGCAATGAGTGCGGACCGGAGATTCCTATTGAACCTCTCCGCATGGGACGGCTGTGGGTAATACGGGGAAGTGGTTACATGTTTGATACCGCTGGTGAAACACATCCGCCGGAACTCACTCGAAATGAACTGTGGTCCATTGTCGGAGACAATGATGGTCGGAAGACCGAAATGCTGAAAAACATGGTTCTGAAGTGCGCTTATGGTCAAACGAGCTGTTGCCTACCGTAAGGGCAGTAGCCAGGCAAACTTCGAAAAAGCATCCACACAGACAAGTAGGTAAGCGTTACCTGACTTGCTACGCGGGAAGGGTCCCACGTAGTCGATGAATAGCTTCTCCATCGGTCTGCTCGCCACGTCTGATGACAACAACCCCAACTTAGTGTTTTGAGCAGGCTTGCTTAAGCCACACAGATGACATGCCTTCACCTGAGTTGCTATGTCCCTATCCATGCCCTTCCAGATGAAGTTCTTCCTAATACTGGAAATGGTCTTCGAAATCCCCTTGTGGCCTCCTACTGGGGAATTGTGATAATAGCTGAAGACCATGGGCACCAACTTGCTAGGCAGCACGATCTTCGGGGCACGTCCCTTTCTTTCTCGACAACACAGGACGCCCTTGGACAAGAAGTACGGGGCCTGCGCGTTACCCTCTTTTATTTTCTGGATGACAGGACCCAGCTCTTCATCATTCAACTAATGGGGTAACACATCAGTGAAGGCTAACGGAAAGTCTAGTAGAACAGAACAGGGTTGCTCAGATTGGACTTCACTGGGTTGGGAAAACATGCGTGACAAAGCATCTGCAACCACATTTTGAGTTCCCCTAATGTGTTGCACCTTGAACTTGAAGGATGAGATTTTAACCACCCATCTACCAATCTTACCCAGTTGCCGGGGGTGAGCAAGAAGCCAAGAGAGAGCCTGATTGTCGGTCTCGAGCAGGAACTCAGCGTGTTCCAGAAAACACCTGAACTTATCTAGAGCGTATACCACTGCTAAACACTCTAGCTCATATACAGAAGACTTTCTTTCTTGCTGGGTCAGGGTTCGGGATATAAAGGCCACAGGCTGCCTAGCACCATCAACGACTTGGGACAGAACCGCCCCGAGCGCCACCGAACTCGCGTCCGTCTGTAAGATGAAGTGTTGAGAAAAATCTGGCATCCGGAGCACCGGCGGGGAAATAATAGCTTCCTTCAACGTTTCGAACGCCTTCTGCTGGCTTTCGCTCCACACAAACTTAGCCCCCTTCTTTCTCAATTCATTTAGGGGTGCCGCTATCTCCGCTGCATTGGGGATAAACCGCCGATAAAAGTTAACCATCCCCACGAACCTGGCGATGCCCTTGGCATCCCTTGGTGGGGGAAAATCCCGGATACCCTGGGTCCTTTCAGGGTCCACTGTAACGCCTTGGTACGACACCAGATGCCCCAGAAAAGAGATGCTCTCCTGGGCGATTCGCACTTTCTCTGGATTGACCATGAGGCCCGCGCTTCTCAACCTGCTCATCACCTCCCTGAGATGACACAGATGTTCCTCATAGGTTTTGCTGTAGACCAGCAAGTCGTCCAAATAGTTGAATATGAACTTAAATTTTACATCTTGAAACACTAGGTCAAGCAGACGCGTGAGCGTTTGGTCGCCCACCGCCAGACCCATAGGAACCCGCGTATACTGATATAAATTCCATGGGACACAGAACGCCGTGTACGGTCTACTTTCCTTGGACAAAGGGATCTGGTGATATGCAGCGTTGAGATCAATCACGGTGAAGTACTTGGCCTCACTAAACCAATCGAAAGCCGAGTGAAGATCCGGAAGGGGAACCGAATCCACCTCAATATTAGCATTTAACTTCCGGTAATCTATCACCATACGGTGCTTACCCCCAGGCTTGGGTACCAGGAACGCTGGACTGGCATAACTGGAATTGGAAGGTTCAATTACCCCTTGCTCTAAAAGCTCTTGAACCTTCTCCCTCAGAACGGCCATTTTCGGAGGGGCGAACTTGTATGGGTGCGACCTCACTATCTTAGAGTCCGTTAAACGAATTTTATATTCTAATAAATGTGTGAGTCCCAACTTAGGAGTTAAGACAGAGGGAAATTCCTCACACAACCGGTCTAAAGCTCTCTGCTGGGCGGGAGTGAGATGATCTCGTGCAGAATCGGGACAAGCGACCTCTTGGATACCTCCCTTAGCTCCCTGGTATCCAAGAAATGGAATAACAACACCCCGATTAAATTTAAAATAGCACTGGTGCCAATGGATGTCCAACACGAGACCACTTTTAGCGATGAAATCGGCACCCACAATACAGTCAACTCCCAGAGCCGGAGAAACCAGAAAAGGCCACACCCAAGAAAAGCCATCAATCTTGAACTTAAAGGAAACCACCCGGGAGATGGGCAGAATTTCCCTAGAAGCAGTCCAGCACACCACAGACGACCGATTCGACCCTTTTATTAAGCCCAGTTTTTCAAGGTCCGCGCACACTCGAGATGAGATGATAGATCGGGCTGACCCGGAGTCAACTAACGCTCTGAGTTGACCCTTCTTTACCTCGAGCGACAGGAAGGGGCATACAGAAGCCTTTTGCAGGACGGTAGCAAAGACCTTGACCTTAGAAGAGTCAGGACCTATCCTCTGCCTGGAGGCACTTGAATACTGACAAGTCTTTGTAACGAGGGGAAGACAACATCCGATTTGTCCCCCCCTGGTAATTTAGTTTTTTGGGTACCGGACCCTCGGGGGAAGCGCCGGACGCATACCACCCTCCGGACAATCGCGGGCAACATGCCCCTGTCTGCGACAGCGAAAGCACACAACACCTCTCACTTGTCCACTCCGATCACCGTTATTTCTCTCTGGCCGTGGTTGGGACTGAACGACCCGTCGTTCTACCACTCGGGGTTCGCCAAGACTGGCCCTTACTGGCCCTTACTGGTAATTTAGTTTTTTGGGTACCGGACCCTCGGGGGAAGCGCCGGACGCATACCACCCTCCGGACAATCGCGGGCAACATGCCCCTGTCTGCGACAGCGAAAGCACACAACACCTCTCACTTGTCCACTCCGATCACCGTTATTTCTCTCTGGCCGTGGTTGGGACTGAACGACCCGTCGTTCTACCACTCGGGGTTCGCCAAGACTGGCCCTTACTGGCCCACGGGATTCATCTATCGATTGTATAGCACGGGATAACGCGCACAGCTTCTCGAGATCTTCATAATTCCGCGGTCGTTCGGCAAAAGTTAAACGAGATCTCTCCTGGGGAGTAACCCCTTCGAAGATCATCTGCACTACTTCATTCTCGGGCAGTCCCAACCCTAAAATCCGGACAGCATCACGGATACTCTGTACAAACTTCGCCAAATTCTCCCCGTGTGCTTGCACCCGATAACAATGTTTGTCCTGCAGCTGCTTTCGCAATAGGCCAGGCACGCATGCGTCCAACACCCCCCGATGGAAAGACGCCACACTGCCACCATCTCGTATAGTCCGCGCGACCCGCTCAGCCACAGACCCACGACAATAGGGATACACGAGTTCGAGTAGAGTGCTATCCGGGAAGTTGGACAGCTGAAACAAAATTCGAAAAAAGATCATCAACTGGTCCACGTCCAGTCCATCTACAACCGGAAGCTCCTGAATAATTGAGGACAGGGGGTTATGTAAGTTATTATAAGAGACGCTCGATCCTCCCGAAAGCGTCGGCAATGGAGCCGCAGGGTTCGGCGTCTGCGCCATGTCCATTTCAGGAGGTTGGGGAGAGCTCACGGAAAGCGGAAACTTCACGGGCTCGAAGTTCCGCAATGCTTTAGCCACCTGTTCCACAATCAGCTTCAGCGTGGCGCTGACTTCAGCGATTGTAGTTTGTGCGGACAGGTTCTCCAGTCTATGTTGCAGATGTTCCGCTCGCTGACGCACTCTCTGTCTTGCCCTGAGGCTGGAAGGGGCCGACTCCAAATCCTCCATCACCTCCCGTAACTCTCCCCACTTCTCCTGGCACAACTCGAGCTCGGCCATCACATCAGTGACCTTTACAAGCGACGTCGTCCCTCCGGACGCGAGGGCGTCTCTTAACTGCTTCCTCAAAGAAGCAACATCCCCTTGGGGCCTCCCACCCCGGGACTTAATCTCGAACTCCAACTCGTGCTTAAGAAATAAATCAGGATTTATCACACTCATGCCGCCAATGCTCTAAACACTTATCCTACAAACCACAAACAACATCAAAACGAAAATCACTAAACCAGGAAAACCTTGAGTACTGTTCTTCCATCAAGAAGACCCCCGGGTTCTCTAGCGCTGCGGAGACCTGGCCTATTCTGAACCATTCACATCCACGACGGAAGGAGACAAGAGACAAGCAACAATACTAAACACACATAACATCAAACAGCAACTCGACACACACGCCGTACCAACACATAACTCACAACAACCAACTAACAACTGAAAGTCATAATCTGGGAATTAATACTTCGACATCAACCGGACACAAGTCTGTGCCGGTACCGATTTCCGATCGGGCCATGCCGCATCCCGTCAATATAACACGCTAAACTCCGACCCCGGATCAACATTCCATTTTCCAGGCCACGCTTGCGACTCCCCGGCCGTACAACCATTATATATTTTTTTTTTTTTTTAAACACCAATAACCGCCTCAGTGGTGCGACCCGACTCACAAGTTATCCTACCTCCAACTAGCCTACCCGGGCATATATCAAAAAACTATGTCACAACAATCGCATTAATATTTCCGAGTTTGCAAGCCCCGTCACACACCAGGACCCAAGGGTTCAAGCCTAGAATGAACCACGCTCACTGCTACCAATTTGTAACCCCTCTTTCCTTTTAGGTCTTTTTATGAATATAAAACAACTTATTTTAGTTTAATATTTTTTTGTTTTTTGAAAGAGAAGCCACAAGGCAATTAGGACTAGGCTGGAGCCTAGAGAAGCAAAAATTGTGCCGGGTCCAGTATGACGGGACTTGCAATGAAACTCAGCTGTAATAGACCAATAACAATTTTATTTTATTTTATGCCCAGATTTAACAGTATTAAATTAGAACATGTGTGCATAATAACAAGTATATATAAATATAAAGCATTACAAGTGTGTATAAATATAAGCACAACAAGTGTATATAAACTCAGTGAATACATGTATATATAATTATAAAATTCTCCCCCATCTCGTGGCTGGCTAGACACGGACAAACATAACAACACACACAGAACATAAGGTACACAAACTCACAATTACATTAATTCTAACACCAATGCCCCTGGAATGCACCAGCCTTGCAGGCAGTGTAACCACAATACTCAGAACCAGCTGTGATAAAATATTCACCCCTCAACAACCCATTTTTGCAGAATTGCATAAAGGCCAAAACCCCAGAAAAGGATGAGAAAACTCCTAACTCATAAATAAAACCGGACCGCCCATTTGCATAGCATTCTACTGATCAAACCCATCATGAGTGTATGAACCTTAAGTTCCTTCCACAGCATCAACAATAACAAATTTACAGAACTACATCACCTGATTTCAAACAGTTGTTATACCATTCTAAACTGTTACTTTACTTCACAAATTCAGAAGGATTGTAATATCAATATGTACTTTAACAATCAGAAATTAATCACTCGAGGCTTTACAATTTCAGAAAATTTTAGACAAAATGTTTTACAAAAAAAAAATAATGAGTATATGTTATATAGTTAAAGAATTAAACAGCAGATACTACAAGTGAAAGTCAATCAATCTGTGTTTTGCCAGTTACAAAAAACACTCAGTATAGCCCTTTTGTAAGGAGCACAATCAACTAATATATGTCCAGCAGAAAAACAAATTAGTTTTTATTAACCCCGAATGACTATATAAATATAATTAAAATAAAAAAATACAATAAGGTGGTTGTGCTCTAGCATCTGTGGCAGCGCGCCAGCACGTGGTTGACAAAGTTTGACAGGCCTCCAACCTGTCTGAGGTTGCACCAGCATGAGTCAGAGAAAAAACTAAGTCCCCGTTTTTAAACCCCAGAAAACGTCCCAAAAAAAAAAAAACAAGGAAAACCCCCCCCAGCCCTTAAATGTTAAACCCACAGTGAAGTTAAAATATATTCATCTCTGTTCCAGCCGGAACAGAGCTACTAACCTGTTCTATAAATTTTGTAAAAACTAAAATGACAATGAAGAGCAAACTGTACAATGTGCAAGTGTGAAAATATCTCTGGCACGCTCCCCCAGTGCAGCACACAATTACAGGCAGTGCACTCAGCGTTATGTAATTCAGTTTTAACAGTGTTCTTGAATTTAACTTATAATGTTCTGAGTCCTGATAAGCTGCTCCCCATTCTGGCAGAGAGTCTGCACACGTGGTCACATGGATGCAAAGATATTTAATATGAACAGGCGCACTGCCGGCCCGGCCCCCAAAAGAAAAATAATAGAGTACATATCACCTTATTTCAGCTGGCAAGTGTTACATTGAGAACGCGTCACCATCTCCCTCTTCAGACAGGATCTTGTTAATGGTTCATGGCTGATGTAGGTGAACGCCCATCAGCAAGCCAGGTCTCCGGCTTAGTTCAAGAACCCTGCCAATTCAAATAAATTAGAGAACTGTTCACTAAAAATGTACACCCGAGTTAAGGTAATTAACCTCCGAACGGGCCGCCAACTAACTCTCAATAAAAGCACAAGTTTCATAAATAAGTTTTGCCACCTGCTTAAAGGGTAGAAAATCAGCCATGGAATAAGTAAGTTTTAATAATGAAACGACTATATTAAAAGTGGCGTAATATAAAAATGATCAACACTTGCTCCACATGCTTTGACAGAATTTAACAGGTTATGCGCCACGTGGTGAGCGATAATCATTATTTGATCAAAATATTCAACTGCAAGGCACTCACAGCATTAAGAATGTTTTAACATTAATTAAATTTCATTCATGGAAGTTCTCACAATTAATTCTCTACTGTGAAGTTAATTAAAGAGCTCCCCCGACAGTCCACTGCATGAATTGACACAGTTCACGACCTGACTACGCATTAACTTTAGTCATTAAATTTTAATGTTGTACACCTTTATCATGAAAATGACAATTGCAATACTTCTTACACTATTACAATAATAATAAAAGGAGCATGGGCTATATACTGGGCATTAAGTAAATCAGTGAACAATGAGTTTCTCTTAATATTGAACTGTCGGGTCGCACACACACATAATTACGTATTTTATACGGTTGCGTATACCTTGTTATTACCTATCCATATATCTATGATTATTTATAAGACATAAGATAAAGCACTTCTTACCGGGAGTCTAGCACGCCATGAAGATAGAGAAAACTGCGTCGTAATAGTTCGAAGAGAGAGAAGGAGCGTTGTCTCTTGTAGCCGGACAGAGAGTGAGTAATCTGCTGTCAGCAGCAGATAAAGCGAACGTTCGCCCCCAATTGCGCGCGCAACCGTAACCGCAGCGAACAAAGGTCGCCCGCCTTCGCTCTCTTGTACAATTAAATAAAAATGTTTCTAAAACTTTTTCAATGGCCGGATAAACACCGGCACACCCCCACCCCGAAAGGGCAACCCGGTTGCCTCACTCTAAAACTCGGGAAAGTACCCTGCAGTGTACCCCCTTCTTGAATATTCCGGTGGACATCGTGGGTAAGGTGGCCCGGCGGCACTTGCTCCCAGGAGAACAGAGGCTCAGAAGGGAAAACGAAAGAGACGAAAGAAGACATGTGGTATGTAAGTGTGTATATGCAGCACGCTGATCTGATCAGGGCCAGCCCACCGCAAAGAGGGACAGAGAAGAAAGACGAAAGAAAAGTTCGGGAGCTCCCTGAGTTCCGACCTCCTGAGCCGTGTCCACCCAAGCCAGAACACGATAGCCACCTAAACAGGGCATCTGCCCCATATACCCACGGGGTAATTCTGTAATACTACACCCCCCCCCCATTCTACACAATACCATTACTGCACGGGCCAAGGGGAAGAGGGAGACGACGGTCCCCATGAGGTCGACGATCCAATTTCCAGACGTACATCCATCCTTACAACCTAATACATGTGTGCTCCAAGGGCATGCGGTGGACGACGTTCGTTACGAGCCGGATCGACCCCGCGACGAACATCGCCCACCCTCCACTCTCTCTAACTCCTTTTTTTTTTTTTTTTTTTTGCTTTTTCTAGTTTTTTTTTTTTTTTTCCTAGGTAAGGTTAGGAAAATCGGAGGGTGGACGTGGGCTGGGACTAAAGGTAAGGACATGGCTCCCTCCGGACATAAGGACAATTGGAGAAAACCAAGGCTCGCGCAGGCAGGGGCGCATCCCTGAAGTAGACGAACCCCACTGGGACTGTGGGAAACATCTACCCGCTACCCTAGCATTCTCAATACCGCCCCTGGAGCACACCCTCTCCAAACCGACAACATCCCCACTCGCACAAAGACCGCCACCGCCCCCCCCCTTTTCTCTCAGCCCTTTTACCCTTTTTTAAATAATTTTAATTTGGAAATGTGCGCAGTAATCTCTTTAGGATTACTACCCTGCTCTTCCAATCGCGCCGTCACCGGAGACGTAAACCCTAGGATACGGTATGGTCCCGACCAACGATAGCACAATTTAGCGGCCCTTTTGTCCGCGGCTGAGCTGATCGGATGGCTCTGGCAGTAGACCCAATCGCCGGTCTGAAAGGGGTTCGGAATTCGCCCCTGATTATATCGTCGACGGACCCGCTCGTGCGCTCGCAGCAAATTCTTCCGAGCCTCCCTCCATCTCTCCGCAGTTCCATTATCGGGATCCCGTGGTAGAAGATCGTCAATATTCCACAAGTTAGTCGACGGGAGTGCGGGCGAGAATCCAAACATGATCTCAAAGGGCACGGCCTTATGACTGTCATGCAGGGCTGTGTTAAAGGCTAGCTGCAACCACTTCAAGTTCTGGTCCCAGGTGGTCTGTTGCTCCGCGTGATAGGCAATGAGTGCGGACCGGAGATTCCTATTGAACCTCTCCGCATGGGACGGCTGTGGGTAATACGGGGAAGTGGTTACATGTTTGATACCGCTGGTGAAACACATCCGCCGGAACTCACTCGAAATGAACTGTGGTCCATTGTCGGAGACAATGATGGTCGGAAGACCGAAATGCTGAAAAACATGGTTCTGAAGTGCGCTTATGGTCAAACGAGCTGTTGCCTACCGTAAGGGCAGTAGCCAGGCAAACTTCGAAAAAGCATCCACACAGACAAGTAGGTAAGCGTTACCTGACTTGCTACGCGGGAAGGGTCCCACGTAGTCGATGAATAGCTTCTCCATCGGTCTGCTCGCCACGTCTGATGACAACAACCCCAACTTAGTGTTTTGAGCAGGCTTGCTTAAGCCACACAGATGACATGCCTTCACCTGAGTTGCTATGTCCCTATCCATGCCCTTCCAGATGAAGTTCTTCCTAATACTGGAAATGGTCTTCGAAATCCCCTTGTGGCCTCCTACTGGGGAATTGTGATAATAGCTGAAGACCATGGGCACCAACTTGCTAGGCAGCACGATCTTCGGGGCACGTCCCTTTCTTTCTCGACAACACAGGACGCCCTTGGACAAGAAGTACGGGGCCTGCGCGTTACCCTCTTTTATTTTCTGGATGACAGGACCCAGCTCTTCATCATTCAACTAATGGGGTAACACATCAGTGAAGGCTAACGGAAAGTCTAGTAGAACAGAACAGGGTTGCTCAGATTGGACTTCACTGGGTTGGGAAAACATGCGTGACAAAGCATCTGCAACCACATTTTGAGTTCCCCTAATGTGTTGCACCTTGAACTTGAAGGATGAGATTTTAACCACCCATCTACCAATCTTACCCAGTTGCCGGGGGTGAGCAAGAAGCCAAGAGAGAGCCTGATTGTCGGTCTCGAGCAGGAACTCAGCGTGTTCCAGAAAACACCTGAACTTATCTAGAGCGTATACCACTGCTAAACACTCTAGCTCATATACAGAAGACTTTCTTTCTTGCTGGGTCAGGGTTCGGGATATAAAGGCCACAGGCTGCCTAGCACCATCAACGACTTGGGACAGAACCGCCCCGAGCGCCACCGAACTCGCGTCCGTCTGTAAGATGAAGTGTTGAGAAAAATCTGGCATCCGGAGCACCGGCGGGGAAATAATAGCTTCCTTCAACGTTTCGAACGCCTTCTGCTGGCTTTCGCTCCACACAAACTTAGCCCCCTTCTTTCTCAATTCATTTAGGGGTGCCGCTATCTCCGCTGCATTGGGGATAAACCGCCGATAAAAGTTAACCATCCCCACGAACCTGGCGATGCCCTTGGCATCCCTTGGTGGGGGAAAATCCCGGATACCCTGGGTCCTTTCAGGGTCCACTGTAACGCCTTGGTACGACACCAGATGCCCCAGAAAAGAGATGCTCTCCTGGGCGATTCGCACTTTCTCTGGATTGACCATGAGGCCCGCGCTTCTCAACCTGCTCATCACCTCCCTGAGATGACACAGATGTTCCTCATAGGTTTTGCTGTAGACCAGCAAGTCGTCCAAATAGTTGAATATGAACTTAAATTTTACATCTTGAAACACTAGGTCAAGCAGACGCGTGAGCGTTTGGTCGCCCACCGCCAGACCCATAGGAACCCGCGTATACTGATATAAATTCCATGGGACACAGAACGCCGTGTACGGTCTACTTTCCTTGGACAAAGGGATCTGGTGATATGCAGCGTTGAGATCAATCACGGTGAAGTACTTGGCCTCACTAAACCAATCGAAAGCCGAGTGAAGATCCGGAAGGGGAACCGAATCCACCTCAATATTAGCATTTAACTTCCGGTAATCTATCACCATACGGTGCTTACCCCCAGGCTTGGGTACCAGGAACGCTGGACTGGCATAACTGGAATTGGAAGGTTCAATTACCCCTTGCTCTAAAAGCTCTTGAACCTTCTCCCTCAGAACGGCCATTTTCGGAGGGGCGAACTTGTATGGGTGCGACCTCACTATCTTAGAGTCCGTTAAACGAATTTTATATTCTAATAAATGTGTGAGTCCCAACTTAGGAGTTAAGACAGAGGGAAATTCCTCACACAACCGGTCTAAAGCTCTCTGCTGGGCGGGAGTGAGATGATCTCGTGCAGAATCGGGACAAGCGACCTCTTGGATACCTCCCTTAGCTCCCTGGTATCCAAGAAATGGAATAACAACACCCCGATTAAATTTAAAATAGCACTGGTGCCAATGGATGTCCAACACGAGACCACTTTTAGCGATGAAATCGGCACCCACAATACAGTCAACTCCCAGAGCCGGAGAAACCAGAAAAGGCCACACCCAAGAAAAGCCATCAATCTTGAACTTAAAGGAAACCACCCGGGAGATGGGCAGAATTTCCCTAGAAGCAGTCCAGCACACCACAGACGACCGATTCGACCCTTTTATTAAGCCCAGTTTTTCAAGGTCCGCGCACACTCGAGATGAGATGATAGATCGGGCTGACCCGGAGTCAACTAACGCTCTGAGTTGACCCTTCTTTACCTCGAGCGACAGGAAGGGGCATACAGAAGCCTTTTGCAGGACGGTAGCAAAGACCTTGACCTTAGAAGAGTCAGGACCTATCCTCTGCCTGGAGGCACTTGAATACTGACAAGTCTTTGTAACGAGGGGAAGACAACATCCGATTTGTCCCCCCCTGGTAATTTAGTTTTTTGGGTACCGGACCCTCGGGGGAAGCGCCGGACGCATACCACCCTCCGGACAATCGCGGGCAACATGCCCCTGTCTGCGACAGCGAAAGCACACAACACCTCTCACTTGTCCACTCCGATCACCGTTATTTCTCTCTGGCCGTGGTTGGGACTGAACGACCCGTCGTTCTACCACTCGGGGTTCGCCAAGACTGGCCCTTACTGGCCCTTACTGGTAATTTAGTTTTTTGGGTACCGGACCCTCGGGGGAAGCGCCGGACGCATACCACCCTCCGGACAATCGCGGGCAACATGCCCCTGTCTGCGACAGCGAAAGCACACAACACCTCTCACTTGTCCACTCCGATCACCGTTATTTCTCTCTGGCCGTGGTTGGGACTGAACGACCCGTCGTTCTACCACTCGGGGTTCGCCAAGACTGGCCCTTACTGGCCCACGGGATTCATCTATCGATTGTATAGCACGGGATAACGCGCACAGCTTCTCGAGATCTTCATAATTCCGCGGTCGTTCGGCAAAAGTTAAACGAGATCTCTCCTGGGGAGTAACCCCTTCGAAGATCATCTGCACTACTTCATTCTCGGGCAGTCCCAACCCTAAAATCCGGACAGCATCACGGATACTCTGTACAAACTTCGCCAAATTCTCCCCGTGTGCTTGCACCCGATAACAATGTTTGTCCTGCAGCTGCTTTCGCAATAGGCCAGGCACGCATGCGTCCAACACCCCCCGATGGAAAGACGCCACACTGCCACCATCTCGTATAGTCCGCGCGACCCGCTCAGCCACAGACCCACGACAATAGGGATACACGAGTTCGAGTAGAGTGCTATCCGGGAAGTTGGACAGCTGAAACAAAATTCGAAAAAAGATCATCAACTGGTCCACGTCCAGTCCATCTACAACCGGAAGCTCCTGAATAATTGAGGACAGGGGGTTATGTAAGTTATTATAAGAGACGCTCGATCCTCCCGAAAGCGTCGGCAATGGAGCCGCAGGGTTCGGCGTCTGCGCCATGTCCATTTCAGGAGGTTGGGGAGAGCTCACGGAAAGCGGAAACTTCACGGGCTCGAAGTTCCGCAATGCTTTAGCCACCTGTTCCACAATCAGCTTCAGCGTGGCGCTGACTTCAGCGATTGTAGTTTGTGCGGACAGGTTCTCCAGTCTATGTTGCAGATGTTCCGCTCGCTGACGCACTCTCTGTCTTGCCCTGAGGCTGGAAGGGGCCGACTCCAAATCCTCCATCACCTCCCGTAACTCTCCCCACTTCTCCTGGCACAACTCGAGCTCGGCCATCACATCAGTGACCTTTACAAGCGACGTCGTCCCTCCGGACGCGAGGGCGTCTCTTAACTGCTTCCTCAAAGAAGCAACATCCCCTTGGGGCCTCCCACCCCGGGACTTAATCTCGAACTCCAACTCGTGCTTAAGAAATAAATCAGGATTTATCACACTCATGCCGCCAATGCTCTAAACACTTATCCTACAAACCACAAACAACATCAAAACGAAAATCACTAAACCAGGAAAACCTTGAGTACTGTTCTTCCATCAAGAAGACCCCCGGGTTCTCTAGCGCTGCGGAGACCTGGCCTATTCTGAACCATTCACATCCACGACGGAAGGAGACAAGATACAAGCAACAATACTAAACACACATAACATCAAACAGCAACTCGACACACACGCCGTACCAACACATAACTCACAACAACCAACTAACAACTGAAAGTCATAATCTGGGAATTAATACTTCGACATCAACCGGACACAAGTCTGTGCCGGTACCGATTTCCGATCGGGCCATGCCGCATCCCGTCAATATAACACGCTAAACTCCGACCCCGGATCAACATTCCATTTTCCAGGCCACGCTTGCGACTCCCCGGCCGTACAACCATTATATATATTTTTTTTTTTTTAAACACCAATAACCGCCTCAGTGGTGCGACCCGACTCACAAGTTATCCTACCTCCAACTAGCCTACCCGGGCATATATCAAAAAACTATGTCACAACAATCGCATTAATATTTCCGAGTTTGCAAGCCCCGTCACACACCAGGACCCAAGGGTTCAAGCCTAGAATGAACCACGCTCACTGCTACCAATTTGTAACCCCTCTTTCCTTTTAGGTCTTTTTATGAATATAAAACAACTTATTTTAGTTTAATATTTTTTTGTTTTTTGAAAGAGAAGCCACAAGGCAATTAGGACTAGGCTGGAGCCTAGAGAAGCAAAAATTGTGCCGGGTCCAGTATGACGGGACTTGCAATGAAACTCAGCTGTAATAGACCAATAACAATTTTATTTTATTTTATGCCCAGATTTAACAGTATTAAATTAGAACATGTGTGCATAATAACAAGTATATATAAATATAAAGCATTACAAGTGTGTATAAATATAAGCACAACAAGTGTATATAAACTCAGTGAATACATGTATATATAATTATAAAATTCTCCCCCATCTCGTGGCTGGCTAGACACGGACAAACATAACAACACACACAGAACATAAGGTACACAAACTCACAATTACATTAATTCTAACACCAATGCCCCTGGAATGCACCAGCCTTGCAGGCAGTGTAACCACAATACTCAGAACCAGCTGTGATAAAATATTCACCCCTCAACAACCCATTTTTGCAGAATTGCATAAAGGCCAAAACCCCAGAAAAGGATGAGAAAACTCCTAACTCATAAATAAAACCGGACCGCCCATTTGCATAGCATTCTACTGATCAAACCCATCATGAGTGTATGAACCTTAAGTTCCTTCCACAGCATCAACAATAACAAATTTACAGAACTACATCACCTGATTTCAAACAGTTGTTATACCATTCTAAACGGTTACTTTACTTCACAAATTCAGAAGGATTGTAATATCAATATGTACTTTAACAATCAGAAATTAATCACTCGAGGCTTTACAATTTCAGAAAATTTTAGACAAAATGTTTTACAAAAAAAAAATAATGAGTATATGTTATATAGTTAAAGAATTAAACAGCAGATACTACAAGTGAAAGTCAATCAATCTGTGTTTTGCCAGTTACAAAAAACACTCAGTATAGCCCTTTTGTAAGGAGCACAATCAACTAATATATGTCCAGCAGAAAAACAAATTAGTTTTTATTAACCCCGAATGACTATATAAATATAATTAAAATAAAAAAATACAATAAGGTGGTTGTGCTCTAGCATCTGTGGCAGCGCGCCAGCACGTGGTTGACAAAGTTTGACAGGCCTCCAACCTGTCTGAGGTTGCACCAGTATGAGTCAGAGAAAAAACTAAGTCCCCGTTTTTAAACCCCAGAAAACGTCCCAAAAAAAAAACAAGGAAAACCCCCCCCAGCCCTTAAATGTTAAACCCACAGTGAAGTTAAAATATATTCATCTCTGTTCCAGCCGGAACAGAGCTACTAACCTGTTCTATAAATTTTGTAAAAACTAAAATGACAATGAAGAGCAAACTGTACAATGTGCAAGTGTGAAAATATCTCTGGCACGCTCCCCCAGTGCAGCACACAATTACAGGCAGTGCACTCAGCGTTATGTAATTCAGTTTTAAAAGTGTTCTTGAATTTAACTTATAATGTTCTGAGTCCTGATAAGCTGCTCCCCATTCTGGCAGAGAGTCTGCACACGTGGTCACATGGATGCAAAGATATTTAATATGAACAGGCGCACTGCCGGCCCGGCCCCCAAAAGAAAAATAATAGAGTACATATCACCTTATTTCAGCTGGCAAGTGTTACATTGAGAACGCGTCACCATCTCCCTCTTCAGACAGGATCTTGTTAATGGTTCATGGCTGATGTAGGTGAACGCCCATCAGCAAGCCAGGTCTCCGGCTTAGTTCAAGAACCCTGCCAATTCAAATAAATTAGAGAACTGTTCACTAAAAATGTACACCCAAGTTAAGGTAATTAACCTCCGAACAGGCCGCCAACTAACTCTCAATAAAAGCACAAGTTTCATAAATAAGTTTTGCCACCTGCTTAAAGGGTAGAAAATCAGCCATGGAATAAGTAAGTTTTAATAATGAAACGACTATATTAAAAGTGGCGTAATATAAAAATGATCAACACTTGCTCCACTTGCTTCGACAGAATTTAACAGGTTATGCGCCACGTGGTGAGCGATAATCATTATTTGATCAAAATATTCAACTGCAAGGCACTCACAGCATTAAGAATGTTTTAACATTAATTAAATTTCATTCATGGAAGTTCTCACAATTAATTCTCTACTGTGAAGTTAATTAAAGAGCTCCCCCGACAGTCCACTGCATGAATTGACACAGTTCACGACCTGACTACGCATTAACTTTAGTCATTAAATTTTAATGTTGTACACCTTTATCATGAAAATGACAATTGCAATACTTCTTACACTATTACAATAATAATAAAAGGAGCATGGGCTATATACTGGGCATTAAGTAAATCAGTGAACAATGAGTTTCTCTTAATATTGAACTGTCGGGTCGCACACACACATAATTACGTATTTTATACGGTTGCATATACCTTGTTATTACCTATCCATATATCTATGATTATTTATAAGACATAAGATAAAGCACTTCTTACCGGGAGTCGATTATGCTCTAGCACGCCATGAAGATAGAGAAAACTGTGTCGTAATAGTTCGAAGAGAGAGAAGGAGCGTTGTCTCTTGTAGCCGGACCGAGAGTGAGTAATCTGCTGTCAGCAGCAGATAAAGCGAACGTTCGCCCCCAATTGCGCGCGCAACCGTAACCGCAGCGAACAAAGGTCGCCCGCCTTCGCTCTCTTGTACAATTAAATAAAAATGTTTCTAAAACTTTTTCAACGGCCGGATAAACACCGGCACACCTCAATGGCACAAACAAAAACACTGACATATACAACAAAACAGGAGTTTATAAATTAAAATGCAACGAATGCGAAACATTCTACATAGGCCAGACAGGAAGATCTTTTACATCCAGATTTTATGAACACACCAAAGCAATCACCAATAATAACATACAATCCACGTTTGCCACACACATCCTGACAGAAAGCTACAGTTACACCAATATAAAAAACAACCTTGAAATTTTACACTTCCTACCCAAAAGTCGTAAACTTAACACCACAGAACAATTTGAAATATACAAACACAACCCAACAACATACTCAATGACCAATTACAATTCAAATCAAACACACTATTTGACACAGTAATAAACCACACCACAACAATCCAAACTCCAGCGCCAATCCCCTCCACCTCCACCCACACACAACCTGTTAACTAAAAACCGTTATACAAAAAAACTACGACAGTTTGCGCATTCCGTATCCAAACTCACTGAAGAAGGACACCACTCTGAAACGACGTATGAGAAAATACAACAAGTAAGTTCACAGTGAAAGTACCAACAATACTAATAATGAGAATTTTAATTTTGTTATTTAAATTTACTGTGAACAAAATTTGTAGCTTGAACATTTAAGACTTCTTTCCAATTAAAAATTATTAATTAATTAAAAAAATTATACTCATTGTTTAAATAAATTTCACTTTCAAACACAACAACTAATGTAATACCTACAGGGCTCAGTACATAACTTTTATTGTGGCGATCCTGAAGTACGAATAACTCTGGCCCAGATGATTCAAACCTATCTAAACAGACCAATTATAACATTCATTTATGTATAAATAACAAGAATTTTTCAGTTAAATTATTTCTTATTTTGTAGAAACCACTTATTGCTGTTAGGAATCAAAATCTAATAAAACATTTGTTTTCATATTTTTAAAAGTATGATGTATGGCTGTTAATTAACCATATTGTGTTTGTGTGCACTGTATGCAGCACATATCAGTGATCAGGAAGATAGGCCATTAACCTCGAGCCATTCCAAATTGGATGAGTCTATTTGTATCTGCTATTGGGGGGGGGGGGGGGGGTCAGTAGTTCATGAGCATTGTTAGAAAAACATTGTTTGTAGCTGTGTTATCAGAATAATGGTTAGCTTGAAAATTGAGTAGCTCATTAACCTCAAGTTTCTAATTAAAAAAGAGTCCAGAGTATTTCAAAGAAGTTTTCAAGGATGAATCATGTACCCACGTTTTTGAGTGGTACAAAAGATTTAGTGAAGAGGTGGATTTAATCCAGGTCAGCCAAGCATGTCAAGAACTGATGAAATGAAAACATACAAAAAAAAAACAAGTAAAATTGTACAAAATGACCATCGCCTGAGTACTCGTATGATCACTATGATGAATATTGACAAAGAAACAGTCAGGTAAATGTTAAATGAAAATTTAAATGTGAGTAAAGGCTGTGCTAAAATTATTCCAAAATGCTAACATTTGAATAAAAGGAGGTTCGAAAGAATGCATCTTCTGACATTTTAAAAGACTTCAAAAGCAGCCACACGTTTTTGAAAGAGTCATAACATGTGCCAAAACTTGAATACTTAAATATGAACCTGAGACAAAATGTCAATCCATGCACTGGAAAACACCTCAATTGCAAGACAGAGAAAAGTGAGAATGAGCAAGTCAAATTTCAAGACAATGTTGACTTTTTTGACACTAGAACATCATCATGGTGGAATGGGTTCCTGAGGGACAAACAATCAACCATCACTCATTTAAATGCTTACTAAGATCCATTAGCAGATAAGGAAAAAGAGGCCATCTCTTTGGAAAAAAGAGGCCTGTTCATAATGCCATTTCTGTAAAGGAGTTTTTAGCATTTAAACATATTCCACGGCTGGAACACCCATCATTTTTACCTGAATTGGAACCTAGTGATTTTTCCTATTCTTTCTGATCAAGAGTAGCCCAAAAGGGACCCACTTTCACTCTGTGGAAGAAGTTAAAGCAAAACTGGCAAACCTACTAAAGGAGCTTAAGATAATCTACTGCAGCACTGCTCCAACAGTAGAAAATACAAAGGAAAGTTGTGTCAAAAGGGAAGGGGAGTATACTGAAGGGGGTAAATGTTAAAATGTAATATTTTATAAATGAAATAGATTTATGAAGCTAATCCAGTTATTTAATAGCCACACCTCATACTTACCAAATAAGACAACTTTTACTGGAACAAACATAAATAGTTGTCTTGATTATTCATCTCTTCTTTCACAGCACTAACACTTAACTAAAAATGAACTTTTTTCATGTGAAAAACTTACTATTTTATTGCTTTATTGAATAGTAGTATGCTTTATCCAATAAAATAGTAAGTTTTTCACATGAAAAAAGTTCATTTTTAGTTAAGTGTAAACATAAATACATCATCTTATTTACAATACCTTCCAGATGCCAAGTGAACTTATTCATAATATGCATTATCTACTTTAATCAGGAAGTGAATCATTTAGATTCATTATGAATGAAAATCTTTTTTACAAAATAATTGAGCGTTTATTATACATTCTTTGTTACTGACAGTAAGCAAATGTAATTTATTTACTAGTTATATTCCAGATACTGAGTAATGACACTAAATAAAACTATGAACATGCAAATGTACACAATTATGAAAAACCCTCTAATGTTAGTGATGAACAAAAATACTTTTTATAAGCAAATCTAATCACATCTACATTACTGCAAGCTTTGTATAATTAATTAAATGTAGTTTGGATAATTATCTTATTCCACCAGTTAGAAATGTAAGTTAACAGGCTATTTGTAAAACAGATTCTTTCACACAACAGTCAATGGTTTTAATATCTGCAAAGAGTGCTTGGAAAGTAGGACATGGACTGTATTAAACACTCATGTGTGTAGATCGCCCACATGTCCCATGTAGATCGCCTGGCCAAGTATTACTTCAGATATGGTTTGCCAGTTTGGAGGAGGCAGTGTTACGACATTACAGCACATGCTACGTGTTTCTCGGCTATTCCAGCAGATCCCAGCTATAATGTGTGTGTGCGTATATATCGCTGCTACTTTGATATGAAGGATAATTACATGACACTTGTCACGCATCTGCAACGAGACTTTTCCAGACCATACTGGTCCGCGTGTGGTGTGTTCAAGGCCGCAATCAATTACGCTTTAGTGTTTTCTAGTAGACGCCTATTATGGAATATTTTGGGTATCTCAGCAATGGTTAGTTCAGTTTTAGTGGTGATTTATTCTAGTGCAGTTCATAGTATTGTGGTGAAGTGTTATGTCTTTATATTTATATAACACTCTATTAGTTGACATTACTATTGCGTGTGAACAACTTTTATTTGATTTGTTGTAAGAGACTATCTTGTTGATTACAAACTGTTTAATGGTGATAATTAAAGCTGGTGATTAGTGACTTAATTAGTGTCTTGTATTTTGTTTTCCACTGTACCACATGACGATCAGTTAGACCATCATAACAATATCTAAAAGGAAATATAAACATTGCTTAACAATTTAGTTTTTGTTTCAACACTACTGCAAATCTTAAGAGATATATTTCATTTAGAGTGAATGCTGACAAATGCAAATACTGTATGTGTAGATGTGAAAGAAAGATGGCTGCCTTTGGTCAAATATTGCTATTTTTACACTTCTCCTCCATTGGGATCTTTATAATAAACAAATCTCTTCTGGATCGCTATATATGGATTGGTCCAAATAAATTCATAATTTTTTACATTTTTATTAAAATCCAAGATTTGAAACAGTCAATTAAACTGAAATTTTCTTATCATAGTTCATTTTTTACTGGTGGATTAATGATTAACAATGGATTCTGTTAGATTAGTTTACTAGTTTAGTTACAATTGCACAAGCCATTATGAACATATAAACTAATTATGCAAACAGTTTTGAACTGCCTTTTATTTATTTTTACATCATGTTAATGGCATTTTACATAAACGTTCATCATTATTTCAAATTAGATTAGAACTGACCAAATATGGAAATAAATTCAAACCCCCAGAATGACTAAATTCCCCATGGCCCTACATAAAATTAATTCAGTTTGGTACATACGTTAATATAACAGGTATACTAAGGAATTTTAACAACGATCTACGCGGCACTAGAATACTTGAGTTCAAGTATTTTAAATGTGACAGTAAGGCTGCATGAGCGAGCCGAACGCTGCTGACGAGCGTCTGAGACGAACTGTGCAGAGCACTGACATGAATGATCAGATTACCGTAAAAATTAAAGCGCAGATTAGCCAACCTATAAAGTAAAATTACCGCGCTACTGTACATAAGCTGCCCATCAAAAATCAATCGATTTTTTTACTATATTTTAGTAAATTATTATACATTTTGGTAACTTAGTTTATAACATACAGTGTTCTTAATAATGAAAGTTAATTTTAAGGCTGCATTGAACCTTGAGTTGTAATATTAGATAACAGCTGTACGTTAATGGTTTAGCGATAAGCTTTAAAGATAAGCGTTTGGTAAGCCAAGGTTGGCGAGCAAACTAATTTCATGCATGAATAAAAATGTATGCGTTGGCAAGTATTGCCGTCATATGTTGTATGTGTACAATATCGAACGTTATGAAACATGAAAAATACATAATTAGACAATGCTTAATAATGTATGATCGGAAGCTCATCACATGATGGCCCGATAGCTTGTAACCCTATGCAAGTCATAGATGGTTACCGTGAAATAATTGAGGCCAGTAGACCTGTACAGAGTATTGCTTACATGAACAAAATTGCCACAAATACATGTTTAAACGTAAATTTAGCATGGCGTCATGTATTGACCAAGTCATGCTATTCCTGAAGTTTCAGGAACTCACAATATGTTGTTGTGTGAGAACAAGCTATAGATAGCTGACTGAATGCAAGCACATATGTGATGACATGTATGTCATAATTTAAGCAGAAATAATAATTGTGCAATGCATAATCACAAAATACAAATACAATATAACAATACAATATAAATAAATCTAGGCGTGGCATGGTTACATACAGTAGACGCAAAAAACTATATGTTTTACAAAAATACAAGTTATACAATAAATAATAAACACCAATTTAGTCAATTACAATGTAAATAAGCGCAATGGCATAAGTAACAAATACGACACTGTGATTACAAATGTAATACATGAGTTGAACAATCATGAAAAATAAGTTCAGAGAATAACAAAATTTTTACACAATAGTAAGTAAGACATGAGGCATAAATCAAATGTTGCATATTGTAGCGCAACAAAAATGATAGCATTTATGCTACATAAAAGAAGATTCACAGATTGATAAATAAATGGATACTTAATCCCATAATAGAACAGAGACCCAATTATGACAATTATAGTCATAGACAAAATAAATAAGAATGCAAGGTAGTGTTGAATAGAATAAACGAACCTGTAAAATAAATAATAGCTAATGATATATGTTTAATAAAAATCAAAACAGAAAAATGAAACAATGACTTAATTTATGGTAATAACAGATAAGAATTTTGTGTTAAAAAAGTATTATATTATGACAAAAATGTTATGATAAAGTTTATGTGATGTTATATCAAATATGTGTTGAGTTCATGAAAAATAATGAAACAAATAGTGTTATTCAATGACTGTCATAGAATGAAGTGTGAGGCAGTTAACCAATGTTCATAAGTTCGAATTTTGTTATATGTGATCGAGAGATCAAGATAAATTTGTTATTAGATGTAGAAAAATAATTGTTTATACAAATGTTAATAATTAAGTTTTGATTGTATGTACGAATTTATATAAAAGGGACTATAGATGCCTAACAGACATAACCACAGGTAGATCAATTTACAATAAAAGGCCTAACAGCCAAAAATACTAAATAAACACTTATAACTTAAAGGTTAGATACATCAATTAATAATAATTAATAAATACACTATGAAGAGCTAGAAAGAAGAAAAAACATTAAGTTAATAATAATATTTAATAAAATTTATACAAATTATAATAATACCATAATGCCATAATATCGATTGGTAAAAAATAATATCGAAGGTGGATTAAATATAATAAAAAAGGAAAAAAAACGGAATTATATCAAAAAACCAGTAGAAGATGTGTATAAAATAATAAACCAGCTATCGGTAAATTTACATTCCGATAGGACAGCAAATTGACAAAGAATAGACAAAAAAATATATGAAAGAAACACTATATAGTCAAACATGTGGAAGCGGAAATTAATATAGGTTGCTAGGGAAAAATTTAAGAAGAATGTTGTTGATTTTATAAAAATAACAAGAATTGCTTTTGTAAAAACTGAACGTGATGATTTAAAAAACCCAAGAAGAATATATTGAATCGTAATATTCGAAATCAAGAGATACGATTATAAAGAAGATAAAATTCTAATGATAATACTTACATCTATCACTAACACAGATTAATAAAATAACGATATATTATGAAGTAATAATCGAGAACAAATAACCAAATTCTACAAGAAGAAACTTGGACTGTCCCCTGTCCGAAGGGAATTGATGAAAAGTTAATCAAATATAAAGAGTTAACAATAACACAAATTATAATATTCACAACACCAGAAATTATAACCTTGCAAATACACGGAACAACACTAACTGCTTCAACCGAAGGAAGAACCTATTTGGATCCTGATGGTGCAGAAGAAACATCAATCGTGCTGTAAAACAATTCAGAAGCTGTATTCCGAAGTGGACAGGACAAGATTTACTTTTATTAAACTGAAGAAAGAAAACTGTACTTCATAATTGACCAGAACAACAAATTTAGCGATCAACCGCCTACGTGATTGGCGTCGTTAGAGTCTGGTAAAATTATATTATATTAATCATACTAAATACACAACACATAATTTTTGTAAATCTTGCATTCTTATTATGTATTTTTAGTCTTCCCCACAGTTACAAGAACCTTCACACCCTGAAATAAATAAAATACGAATCAAATATAATAAATAACCAAATATAAACAAAGGATCAAATAATCAACAATCGATACCTGAATCTATAGTCCCAACATATATTAATTGGAATATATCTTAGTTAATGTGAATTGATAAACAAATAAAGAACCTTTATATATTTGTCACACCTTGTTATTTGGAGTATGGTTTAGTGAACTGGAACAAAAGTAACTGAATAAGTAGAGAATAAATAGTTAATATAAACATCGAATAACCTACAAGTTTCGTTGAGCCGATACTACAGCGCTTATAGCGGAATTATCTGACACCAAAGAGGGAGCGTAAAAATATAAAATCAGACAGAACTCTCTTCAAGGCATAATAGGGTTGGATGAAATTGTAGAATAAATCTTAAGTTATTTAAGTTCTAGGCACACTAACACTGATAATTATTAAATAGTTAAGTTAACATTAATTGAGTACATCCATATATTCCACAACTCCAAATATTTCCGAGAATTTATACAATTAAATACTAATACAACACATATTGACAAAAACAACAGAGGGGTTTTTAAGGAGAGGTAACCCGTATTGTAACAAATTGGCTTCCATCGCGGGGCTCGAACGAGACGCACGTACTCGTCTTGTAACAATATACGAAAATACAAAATAATAATGAAAGCCTTGCATATTAACTAAACTAACACTTGCTTGAGTAAAACAAACAGTTGCTGACTCAAAAATATACAATTAAAGCTTATGCTAAAAACAAAAGTGCTTATAACTAACAAGTCTTCTTGAACATTTGATTTATGTGTCTTTAGAAATTATAGAAAGGAAAAATAAATCCCTTTTCTTTATTGTTCGTCCCTAGTAGGGACCAAACATAATTTATGGATTGGTCTGCGCAGAACACCTGTAGGTGTGCGAATGTCTACGACTCGAATTAAGTTATCTGGGCCGGGAAATGTGGCGGTAATTACACCAAATTTCCAGGCTAATGGAGGTAGATTATCCTCAATAAGTAAAACTAGGTCCCCAATGGAAACATTATCCTTAGCGAATTTCCATTTGTGACGCTGTTGTAACTGGTGTAAATAGTCGCGAGACCACGCCTTCCAAATGTCTTGGACAAACTTCTGTAGAAGTTGCCAACGCCCAAGACGAGAGATAGGAATATGAGATAAGTCTGGGTCCGGTATCGCGTTAATGGTGCGCAAATCAAAAAATGGCCAGGTGTAAGTGGCACCGGATCATTTACATCCGAAGAGATGGCAAATAAAGGTCGAGAGTTCAGACATGCCTCTATCTGAGACAAAACTGTCGTAAACTCCTCGAAGGTGAGTATAGACTTGCCTACCACGCGGCGCAGATGAAACTTCAAACTCTTTATGCCGCTCTCCCAAAGGCCACCGAAATGACGTGACGAGGGTGGAATAAATGACCATGAGATACCCTGAGAGGACGTGAATGATTTGAGCGATGAGATGGCATCCTTATTATGCCAAAGGTTGTAGAGATCATGTAAAATATTGCGGGCCTTCCTAAAGTTTGTGCCATTATCAGAGTATAACTGACTGGGTATGCCCCTGCGGGCCATAAAACGACGTAAGGCCGCTACAACGCACTGGCTGTAAGGTCGGAAACCAATTCCACGTGAATGGCCCTGGTTGCTAAGCAAATAAACAAAGACACGTATGCCTTAGAGAGAGTTCTGGATTTCTGCCCGCCATGATGAATCATGAAGGGACCACCATAATCAACCGCGCAGAATAGAAACGGCCATGATGGAGTGACTCTAGGAGTTGGTAAAATACCAAGCCTCTGAACCTGCTGTTTGGCACTAAACCTGAAACACTTGACACATTTACGAATGATGGAGCGAATGACTATCCTGGCATTAACAATCCACCAACGTTGACGAAGTGAGTGATGCACGAGTTGAGCACCAGCGTGAAGTAGACGAATGTGTTCGCGTTCAATGATGAGGCGAGTAATATGAGCCGATGGATGTAAGACAATAGGATGTTTAGCGTCGTAAGGTAATTGCGACTGCTGTAATCGCCCGCCTACGCGTATCACTCCATAATCATCAAGAAACGGGTCGAGAGAAGCCAACTTACTCCTAATGGAAACAGAAGATCCGTCACGAAGACAATTAATTTCGGCTGCGAAATGGATCGACTGAGATTGTTTTATGAAGAAATTGAGAGCATGATGAATTTCGACAGGGGAAAGATCGCCCGTAAATTTGTCAGCACTGGAAAGTCTAATATTTTTGATGAACCGAAAACAGTAAGCGTATACGCGCGTTAGACGATGCAACGAGGAAAAGTCCTTAGAAAGGTCGATAGCCAGGGTAGACATTAGAGAAAGATCATGGGTTTGTTTCTCTTCCGCAGTGACTTCAGACGACGGATTAGAAGGTAAAAAGGGTGGAAAAGGATTGGACTCGGAGGATTGAGACAAACAAGTGGTGGGACCGTGCCACCAAAGCGAACAATCGCGCAAAACGTCAGGGAGACACCCCCTGGAGATAGTATCAGCAGGATTGTGTCTAGAATTGATGTGATGCCAAGTATAGGTTTGCGTAAGATGCTGAATTTCAGCAACACGATTAGCGACGTATGTTTTCCACCTCGTTGACTGGGCATGAATCCAGTAAAGAGACACCATAGAGTCAGAATACAAATGAACACTATTAATGAACGAATAAAGCGCAGGAACGACCTTAAATACAAGTCGCAATAACAACAAACAAGCGCAGAGTTCGATGCGAGGTAATGACACCTGTCGTAAGGGAGCCACGCGAGATTTAGAACACAGGAGATGACAAGAGGCCGATGAATCTTGATAAATGACTCTGATATAAATACAACACCCAAACCCCCTTTCAGAGGCATCCGAAAAACCATGTAATTCAACTGTACTTGCCTCAAGCTTACAACGAATAGAATGTGGGACCACAATTTTACTAATCAGACCCAATTTGTCGCACAAAGAATGCCAATCCAAACGTGATTGGCCGGAGATCGGTTCATCCCAACCAAGCTTGCAAAGCCAGAGTTGCTGCATAAACTGTTTGTACAAAAAGACAACGTGACCGATCAGTCCAAGAGGATCGTATATGCCTGCAATAATCGAAAGAATTCTCCTCTTGGAGATGCTTGATTCCACGGAGAATGATTTAATGTCAAACAGAAATGAATCGGCAGTGTTATTCCAGAGAATGCCCTGGGTACGCACATTGTCCTGTTTGTTTAAGGGGAGTGATAAATTGTCATGACTTGCGACCACTCTGGGTTCATTAGATGCCCATTTATGCAACATGAGACCATATTGACTCAATAACGCACCTAAATCAGATTTCAACTTGGTCAGATCAGAGATGGTGTCAGAACCGGTAAGCAGATCGTCAACATAGAAATCATTCGTTATAGCTAACGCCGCATCACGAAAGGAAGCTTGATGGTCCCTACCAATTTGAATAAGACAGTGAGTGGCCAAAAATGAAGCACTAGCCGTGCCGTAGGTTACCGTTCGCAATGCAAAGTGTTTAAATTGTTCGAGAGGAGAGTCACGCCACAGAATACGTTGATAGTGACAATCCCCTTCAGCTACGCGAATTTGTCGATACATCTTCTCGATGTCGGCGATGAGAACATATTTATGCATGCGGAAACGTAAAAGAATAGAAAAAAGGTCTTGTTGAACATTCGGGCCTACCAACAATATGTCATTGAGAGAAAGGCCACTGGTAGTTTTGGACGAACCATCAAAAATGACGCACAGTTTTGTGGTCAAGCTAGACTGTTTAAATACGGCATGGTGAGGCAGATAGTAAGTATTTGACGCTCCTGAATTGATAGCGCAATTATCGATAAGCGTCATGTGTCCAAGATCCTTATATTCATTAATAAAGTCTGCGTAATCGCGCGCGAGCTTAGCATCACGCCTGAATCGACGCTCTAAGTTCAAAAATCTTGCTTCAGCATTGGTGTAAGATTCCCCCAGCGGGAGATGATCGGGCTTAAATGGCAGTGAAACCACGAACCTACCCTCATGGTTGCGATGAGTAGAGCGCACGAAATGCTCTTCTCAGGCCGACTCGTTATCAGGTGTGTTGTCAGGGATAGTTTCTGCTTCCCAAAATCTTTCGAGACTGCAGAATTTGACTGTCGTTGTTCCTAGCTAGGAACGAAACAGTAGGACCCTTGTTGCGGCAGTGTTTGGGCAGATTGCCAGCCAAAATGTAGCCTAGCTCTGTTTCCTGAATGATGGGAAAATGAGGGCCACATACGTATTTATTAGCTAAAATTAAATCCAGGTAAAATTGCGCCCCTAAGAGTATGTCGATTTCCGATGATATATTGAAATTTGGGTCAGCCAGAAAAATGTTGTCCGGAATGTGGAATTGATTTATGTCAAACGATTGTGCCGGCAGATTGTGGGTTAATGCAGATAAGATAGCACATTTTGCCTCGAAGCTAAATCTCTGATAACGAGACATAATGCGTATAGACGCAAGATTAGTGGCGTAACACACTGTATTATTTATACCCGTAATTGGTATGTTGGATTTAGTCAAATTAAGCCGTAATTTCCTTGCAAATGATTTGGTGCAAAAATTTATTTGTGACCCGGCGTCTAAACGAACTCTTGCCCTTTGTCTGTTGCCAGCCTGGTCAATGACAAATACAATTGCTGTTGATAAAAGAACATTGTTCGTGGATTGTAATTTAAGTGAGCAATAGTTACTACTACTGGCAGAGATTGAGTTCGGCACATTGTTCGCGTGCAACAATGTGTGGTGTTGTTTTGAACAGATCTTACATAGCTGCTTATTCTTACAATTAGATACAAAATGATCTGATCTAAGACAGTTGGTACAACATTTGTGACTTGATACAAATTGTCCCCGCTCAGCGGTGCTTAATGCACGAATTTTATCACATGCGTAAAGCGGGTGATTAGATTTACAACACAAACATGAATAATTGCTTGACGCTGAGTGATAACTCTTAAATGTAGTACTGCCAGCAGCGTTTCTTGATTTATATTTATCATATTTATTGTTGAGTCTTAAACTCGGCTTGTTGAGTTGCTGTCCGGCATCGATAGGCAGTGTATTTTCTAACAGCTGTCTACGTGAGTTTAAAAAATGAGTGAAATCTTGAAAGTTAGGAAAATTATCAGGGTCTATAGACTCCTTCCATAGTTTAAAAGTAGTAGGGTCGAGTTTAGTTGATAATAATTGTATGGTAATAAATTCAAATGAATTCACTGACAGTTGCATTGCCGCCAGTGAATTTACGGAAGACGTTATCGTGTTTGTGAATTCTGCCAAACTTTGGACAGAGTCCTTAATTGTCGACTTGACTTGAAGTAAATTTTGAACATAGTATTTTGCTAGTATGAACTTGTTGTCATACCTTGCGGACAGCAAACTCAACGCTATTGAGTAATTTTCCTTACAAATAGGTAGTGACTTAATTAAATCTAAAGGTTCATTTTTTAAAGAAGAATGTAAATAATGTAACTTCTGCACTGGCGTTAAATCGGATCTTGTATGCACCAAGTCCGTAAAAATTGAATGAAAATGCTGCCATTCCAATATGTTGCCTGTGAAGCAGGGCAAACTTATTGGTTTTAATTGCATGTGGGTCGATAATACGGGAGGTACAGTCTGAACATTAAATGTATCAATCAATTGCAAAATATTTGCTTCAGTCGAATATAGCATTTCTTCGACCTCAACTCGGTCTTCTTGAGCAGCGCTTACGTGTTTACAAATAAGTTCGATTTCAGATTGTACCTCGTCGTACTTCGATGCCAAGCTTTTCAGACTTTCAAGCCTTACTGTTAAAAAATGTTTTGTATTGGAATTTATATCAAAGTTACTAACAGCTGATTGTATGCGCACTATTGCGGACTTTAAGCCGCCTCTCTTTCTGGTTAACACTTTGAGGCCTTCTTCAGCCATTGTACGCACCTTGATATGATGTTATTGAGGTGATACCTTGTAGGCGATGTCCTGAAGCGTCAACGCTGTGGAGAAGATGGCAAACACAGCTCGGAGAGATGACAGCCTTGTTCGAAGCACTGAAGCTAGCAGGCTCTTGCAATTAAGTTGTCAGGAGGCTCAAAGGTGACGAGCGAAATGCCGATGGAATCACGCCACGGTCGTATCAGCGGACATGCTGATTCGCCCGTGATGGCCAGGAATAGTGGCAGAAAAATAATAATTACGAATAACACATCCGGAAATCCAGGTCCGGAGCGACCAAAAAATGTTAAGTGTCCGTACCGTGAGGACCAAAAAATGTTAGTGATCCGGCCCGGAGGACCAAAAAATGTTAGTGATCCGTACCGTGAGGACCAAAAAATGTTAGTGATGCGGTCCACGTGGACCGGACAATGTTTTGTTGAAGAATGTTGAATGTGAAATGTTCTATACTTAAAGTTGATTCGCCAGGATTCAGAAATGATGAAGCGAGTGGACTGTAGTTAATTCATTTATTTAATGTTCACAAGTACATTAGAAATTGTTAAGCAGTTAGAAGTTGTTTTGAGTGATAGATTGGCTAATAAGCATATGAATACAATTCGTATTAAAATTGTTCTGATGAAAGGGCCTAATGGGCCATATGTGAAGTGTGGCCTAAGGCCTACATTAAAAGTCGTAAAGAATACGATATGCGCGAATACGCGGCACTAGAATACTTAAGTTCAAGTATTTTAAATGTGACAGTAAGGCTGCATGAGCGAGCCGAACGCTGCTGACGAGCGTCTGAGACGAACTGTGCAGAGCACGAACATGAATGATCAGATTACCGTAAAAATTAAAGTGCAGATTAGCCAACCTATAAAGTAAAATTACCGCGCAACTGTACACATATTATGAATTATTATATTATTAAAATCCTTTTAAAAGTATAAAATCCTTATAATATCCTTTTAATATTATTTATATTATTAAAAGTCATCTAAAAATGCGAAAATAAGGCATTATAGTACAGTACAGAAGCCAGAATACCTATATGCAAGTGAATGTCTAGCACTGAGTTATAATTTAGACAAGCTAGAAATATTAGAAAGATGAATTATTAGGAAAATATTAGGCCCGCGAAAAACTTCAGAAGGTTGGAAATTAAGAAATAATGTTGAAATATATCAAAGTATAGAAAATATAACAGAAACAATGAGAAAAAGAAGTTATTATTTTTTGGACATTTATATAGAATGGACGACAATAGGTTAACAAAGCAAATCTTCAAATATCTGTGGGGGAAGAAGTCAACATCAAGTTGGATTAAAGAAGTCCAAAAGGATTTAGAAAAAAATAATATATATGCAGAAGAAGCAATTGAAGGAGAAGTTTTTCAGGCAAAAGTGTTAAAACTTGAGGGAGTCTAGGGTAGGAGAGAGAAAAACGCAGGTTCAAAGTGGACTGAAGACAGGAAGAAGAGACAGTGAGAAGATGAAAGAATATTGGAAAAAAAGGAAAGAACGAGTAAAGAATTGAAATTGGCATGTGGTCCTTAGATGGCCAATAAAAAAGAAAAAAAAATCCTTTTAGGCCTATACTTTTTATTTAAATGTTGGAAGTAAAATCACAAGTGATGGACGTAGCAGTAAGGAAATTATAAGCAGAATTAACCAGGCTAAAATTGCTTTCAACACACAGAAAAACCTCTTCACTTCAAACACTATCAGCCTAAAAATAAGGAAGAATTTAGTAAAGACATACAGTACATGTGGAGTGTTGCCCTTTACGGGAGTGAATCTTGGACAATTGGAGAAAGTGACAAGAAAAGACTCCAAACATTTGAGACCTGGTGCTACAGAAGAATATTCAAGATAAACTGGAAGGAGAAGATAACGAATGAGGAAGTCTTTAGAAGAGCTTAGGAGGAGAAGAGCTTTCTACAAAATTTAAAAGGCAGAAGAGCTAAGTTTATATGCCATATACTACGACACAATGGGTTGGTTAAGAGAATAATAGAAGGAACAATTGAAGGAAAGAATCACAGAGGATGAAACAGTTTATGGTCGATATGAACTGCACATCATGAGTTGAAAAGAAAAGCAGAGAAGCATGAAGAATGGCGAGCTGCTGCCAACCAGCCTATGGGCTGCTAACCTAGAAGAGAGAGAGAGAGAGAGAGAGAGAGAGAGAGAGAGAGAGAGAGAGAGAGAGATTTAATGTTTAGAAATTTGTATTAAGTTATACCTTTTATACAAGTTATTTTCCAATAATAATATTCCTCCTAAAATTGCATTTACAAGTTATTATATTTATAACCTGATTGTATTTACTGTCTGGGCACGACTGGATGATCAAGGCTGCTCTCCCCCACCATGCGGCCGCTTGTAAGCGAGGTAGGGTGAAATGTGTACTAGCCGTTTGGTTTACCCCCACTTAGCCTACCGTAGTACCCGGCCATGCTTCTCCCACCTTACACAATGCTCAATCATCGAATCGCGGCCAGACATTAACTGATTATTTTAATTCCCTTTATTTCACTTGAATTTTCTTAGTACTAACAGCTTTAACACTTCCAAGTTTTATGAATCTAATTTGTAAGCTGTGTCTCTCACAAATTAAAGTAATAATAACATTAATTATAATAACAGTTTATTTTTTATACTTTTTAAAACATAGTCAGTCACTGTGAGATTCAACGTGTTAAAACAAAATATAGAATTTCCAAGTACAGACTATGTGTTAGAACATGGAGGAAAATAGGCTCCAGACTCTTTGCCTGTTTAGAGGTAATAAAAATATAAAACAAAATGCAAGAGGGATAGCATATTATATACTTGTATATCAGATAGCATATATTAGACATATGTACGTATCATTAAATGCATGAGGGCTATTTCAAAATTAACCTACATTGGCTGGTGAAGAAAGCCAAAAGTAGAGAAAAATTTTTATTATTAAACAAGTTACATATTATGTCTCTATCACTTTTCCACATAATCACCAATCAAAAACTTATCATATCTTGTATCAGTTTTTGCAGGCCCTTGTTGAAAAATGCTGCTGCCAGCCAAGAATTGACACAACTTGTAATACACTTTTAGATATAGGCCTTATATTAATACTATTTTGTTACTACTTTGCATACTACTTGGCCTACGAGCATGTATAAAGTAAGGGTTTATCAAATTAAATTATTCAATGACAAAATTAATATTTATCACATATCAAATTTTAACAATAAGATATCACACTTACTTTCGTGTACCGACTCTTTAGAATTATCCCGGGGCGCCAGTAATAAATAAACACAATTTAGTTGTTATTAATTAAGTTTTTTAACAACGATTGCATTCAAATAATACAAAATTTATAATTCAGTACTGTAATTATTTATTTAATTACACTACAAATACATAAAATTATTTAATCTTCCACCTACCATGTTTCGTCTTCTACCAGAGTCCGGCACACGAACGTTAAGATGCAAGTATGATTATAGGTTATTGTAATAACTTACGCAACTCGCTTTTTGTGAAGAGAAATTAATTAAAATTTTATTTTATACTTCAAAACTTTCTTTAAATTTTAAATTGTTATTTATTTGGCCTCTTAGCTCAAATGATCCAAAATCATGGAAAATGCATAAAGCTTTTACTGTTAGTTACATGGTGGTATTACACTTATACTTACAGAATTACAATAAACACCTTACCTTAATTAGACAGCCCAATCTGCTAACATACACACATTCACACTATTACCAAACCAAACTCCTCTTATTTAATTGACATGTTTGCACAAAAAACCTTTATAAAAAAATTGTTGAAATTACGGTTACGGGTTACCCGACGGCTTCACTCCTTTCGCTGCCACGTGGCACACAGCCGCAATGGCACACACAGCCGCAAAGTTCTAGGAATTGTATTATTGTCAACAGCAAGACATTCCTTTATATGGTTACATCACCCAGCTACAGTGTACCATTTCTTTGTTTGAACAAAACTTCTACTCAAACACGAGTCTGGCCACACATATGAAATAAATTGTGCAATTTAATAAAATGAACCCAAATTGTTAATAACATAAAAAACCCTTTTTGTCCCGTTACAGTACTTCAATCATTTACTATAAAATTTGTTAGTGTTTATTTCTTAGCAATGGATTCTTAGACTGATTGAGTCACCAAAACAAGATTGACATATAATTGAAATTACTAAGCAATATGAAAATGATTGTTCGTTGTTGTTGTTTACGTGTTTGTTGAATTACTCTGCGATGCGATGTCATCCACGCTGTGGGTTCCAGGCTGGTGATCAGAAGTATCCGTTGAATGGTTATCCTTGTCAGGTCGCACTATTTACACTGGTTTCACAAGTATTACACAATTCACTCAACTTGCTTAGTGATAATTACACAGGTGCTGTATACTAATACACTTGTAGAAAAACACAGTATTTCATTAACAAGGCTAAGTGCGTCTAACACCGGATTGATAACTGCTCTTGACCGACAGTCCCATACAATGACGTTTCACACATTTAAATCGCTAGGTAACTCGACTTTAAACGGTTGATGTTGTATTAATTAAAACTTAGATATATTACTCGGTTTTAATTTAATCTTCTTTAGTTGCGCTAGAGTTCTTCTTATGAACATTTATTAAGTGTTTACGATGCTAACTTCTGCACAGATTACTATCGCGTTACCGTAACTGATTTACGTGGCAATTGAAATATACTTATTACAATTACTGACAAATTTTTTATTACAACTAATACGAGTCTTAGTGTTGTGATCTTCCCGTAGACTAAAATAAATGTTACGAGTCTAATAGCTGTAATCTCTCCGTTGACTGACTTAACTTCTTACTCTACGTATTTTTATACTTCGCTACAAACTACCCTCACTCAATATTGACAAACTACACGCCTATTGGTCTGACTTACCGCTAAATTCAAATCTACCCAATCTGTCTAACGAAACAACCCGCGTAAAAAATGCGCTATCCGTTATTCGTCAACTAAATGCGCGTGTACACGTGGTAGGAAAACTTCGCGTCACTCGCCATCTCACTTTATACGCTCTCTTTCTAAAAATATAGCTCCTTTTGTTAGATGCACTTAACTTTTACAATCTTGGTGAATGTTTCTTACACCCTAGCAAACAATACAGTTTTGTGACGGTCCGTCCGGTCCCGTGACTATTTGTAGTTTTTTAGCCGACTTACAGGCGTCAACGCAAGGTCGTCTGTATGAATATCTGCCGCTCCCTACTAAATATTTTAATGTTTTCTTACTTTGAAAAACTACCGCTTTCTATAAATTTATATTTCTCCCTGGGTATCATATGACTTTGTCCCCGTAAAATTGTTGAGAATGCAATTTTCCGTGATAAACTAATACAATAGTCACTGGTTTCAGAGCACTGGGTAACCAGCCAGTCTTAGTGACACAATGGCACCCCTACTCAGACTCAGTCTGGTGTGTAGTGTTCTCAATTTGGCTACCAACAGGGCTTGCTCTCAATTGTCTGCTCATCCCATCTCTGAATTTCCCTGATGTGCCAGCCTCTCGAGTATGCAGAATCTGCCCTGACATTAATACCCATTACAGTGGGTCTCTGGTGAAAAAGGTATAGATCATCTGAAAAAGTTACATCAATGACTTAGCACTTCATAATATCCTTGATCATACATCGATTGATCATGACAACTCTGTCATCCATACTGAACTGTCCAGAGCATGAGCCCATACAGCCCCAGCGGAGACCATTTGGCTTCTTTTCCACTGACAGAGAGCTCTGTCATCCAACATTGTTGAACAATTTGAGTCAAAGTCCTGAATGTGCCTAGCAAAGGATAGGATGTTTCATCAAGTATTATCATGCAACTTATAAGTGGTGGGAGAAGCAATGACATATCTGTCAATCCCTACTTAAACTGAAAAAAAAAAACAGACTGTGGAAATTCTTGTAACAATATTAAAGGACACTAACTGCTACTCTGACTGTGTCATGTTGCTATGAAAACTAGTTTTTGAGTATCAGCCAATCAGAGACTGAATTTGGAATAGCCCTCATACATACAACTTATAACATTATAGTTGCATTTAACAATGAAATTACATTGCCTAAAAAGAACAAATCAAAATTAATATGATTATAAACTACATTTCAGTTTTATGCAGTAAAATATAGTTTAAATTTTCTTTAGTTTCAGTTCAGCTTATATTAAATTTTATAACACATTAGGGTATTTTGTGTTTAGAAAATTTTCCAATACATATGTTAATAATACAAAATAGGTAAAAATGTGTGATACAATACATATAGTCTTTTCAACAATAAACTTCAAGATTTTTTTATAGCAGTTATCAAGTAAAAAAGAATGTCAACAAAACCAAAACATCGAAGCATGATAATGTTTTTAGGCTTTTGAAACTTATAATGTGGATTACGTTTGGTGGATTACGTAAATCATTTCCACACCACAGACGATCACAAACAGAGCATGTAAAACCAAATTTATTCTTACTAAAACGTTTGCTAAACTCAATGTCAGCAGCGATTATTTCTGTCTTGATGCGTTTACATATCTAATTTCTAGACTGTGGGGAATCGAAAGTGTGGAAGTGTTACATTTTTCGATGTTACATTTTTTTGGAATAACCCCCAGCCTAAAAGCTATTATCACAAATACAGTAACGTATGATAAAAAATGTAAAGTACCGTTTACCAAATGGTAAAAGCTTAAGAGCATGATAATGTCTTTCAGCCGCCAGCTAAACGCAACATTATTATGGTTACTGACTGACTGATTGGTTACATACCTATCTACAGCTATGCAGTGTTGTTTGCTTGTTAGGTCTTTAATCTGCGACGGACGTTAGCACGTTAGCGGTCGCGGTTTTAGTTAACGATTCCCGGCTGGTAAATGATGACGTCATGCAGCGTGATGCATTACAGAAATTTTCAAATGACCCCCAGCCATAAGACATTATCATGTCAAAATCTCTCTCTGTCTCTCTCCCCCCCCCCCCTATATACACACACACACGTGCACATGCGCATAAAGAATTTCGACGAAACTGAAACATCGAAGCATGATAATGTTTTGTAAACAAAAGATTTCTAGACTGTGGGGAATCGAAAGTGTGGAAGCGTTATATTTTTCGATGACGCATCACGCATTTTGTGGAATGACCCCCAGCCTACAAACATTATCATGTTAAAATCACTGGTAAAGAACAGGTTTGTACACTTGCCTGTGCTTTTCCACAGAGCTGAGTTTGTCAGTACAGGAAATGTAACTTTTTGTGCACCTATTGCTTGCATATGATAGTCAACAATATTTATCAGTTTCTGTAGAGCTCTTTGACCAAGTGGCAGCAAATCAAACATTCCATTACTTGCTTGGTGGATTATACCATTGTCAATCATCAGCTAAACAAGGAAAAAAGGAAGGTTATGCTTCTTTTTGTACAATTTTACTGTATTATTGCTGTTATTATTATTAGTAATGATGTTATTTCCATTCGTTCTTTTCTTTATTACTTATTTAACTAAGATATGATAATCCAGATTATACCTATTCTTGTTATAAATCAGTATTTATTCACCTTTTGACTTTTTGATGTCATATCATTATATTTGACTTCAGTATTCTTTGAAACTAAATAAACAGGTTGAAAGAGCTTGCTAAGCCTGTGTACATAAGGACTCTTTCCTAAATTCATATCTTCTATTTAAATATTTCTGAAACATAAGCAAACAATAATAATTACTTATATGATTATGATGTTTGATTAATTTATTACAAGAATGTAATAATTATGCATAAAAATTAATAATTTGTTGAGCATAAAAGGCGTCTTCATAAAAATATACAAAACATGCACACTTCAGTAGACAAAGAGTGTGTATTATATCCAGCACGATAATATAAAAATTGAAAGAAACTAAGGATACTTAAGAATTCCATAGAATTTGCAAACAAACTTACTGGCTTGTGGCTGGGTGACATACTTTGCACACTCTATACAATGTGCACACCCAACACATATAGAATTCTAACATAGTAATTAGATATATCAGTATATTGTTATTAAACTATACAATGCCAACTTCCTATTACTGCATAGTTACACTGGTTAGTAAACATACATACAGTACTTAAGTATTACAGCCTGTAAGCATGAGTGTGGATGTAACAGCACAATGCTTACACACCATACTGTGTCTGGACACAGCAATTTATCCTTGCTGTTTTCTGCATCACTACAAACAAAAATACCCTACTTCAACTTTGCTTCAGATAAACCATGGAACCGATAACAAAGATATTGAAAACATTCCCCATCTTTTGGTAATACCTTAACACATTGTTTTATCTATTCATCTATAAAATATAACTAATTTTATATGAGGTGGTGGATCAACCAAACTTTCCCTCTCAATATTTTTTATTCTAGGCTCTAATGTTTCTCTAACTGTCTATTCTTTCTTTATATAATGTTGTTTTCTATTGCGGATATCCCATTCATACAGAAAACATGGGAATTTGGGGGATCCACTCTGTTGACTGAGTAACATGGAAATTACCTTTAAGTCACCACAAATTGTCCATCCATGATCTACATTGGAAAGTTCAGTAAGGATCAAATCAAGATTTTTATAGCATTCTGTTAAATGAACTGAATGTCGAACAGGCACAGAGGCATACTTACTTCGATTGTATAAGTACTGCTTTGAGACTTCTTTTTGATGAATCAATAAAATGTCTCCAATCGTCAGCTTTGTATTTGATGTTGAAACTTATCCTCAGTCCTGCCACATCTTTGCAGTAAATACGTTTACCCTCTTGAGAAAAAAATGAAACCAACTCCTTTTCTATTCTCCAAAACCAATAAAAGGAAGTAACAGGAGCCAACAATTTTTTTCCTCCAGTCTGGGACCTAGTACTTCAACCAAAACCTTACGAAGATCTAAGCCTCTAAATAAATCATTCAACTCTGACTGCATGACAAGTTTTGGGTCATTGCTGCCAGGATTGTACAGACCATTCCCACTACAATATCTTTGGGTCATTGTTTGTAAATCTTCATAAATAATGTCTACTGAATCTGGAGGGGAAGGAACAGGTATACAAGGTTCATGGGAAAAAGTGCAAAGGTAATAGTTCCAAGTGACTATCAGGGAAAGAACAGGTATACCAGGTTCATGGGGAAAAGTGCAAAGGTAATAGTTCCAAGTAACTACCGGGGAAAGAACAGGTATACCAGGTCCATGGGAAACAGTGCAAAGGTAATAGTTCCAAGTGACTACCTGCGCTCTGGCAACTACAAAAATTGCAAAAGCCACGTTTTTTGTGTTTCTACGTAAACTACAGGTCAAACCTAGGGGCGGACGCAAAAAAAAACAATTATGGGATCCAAACAATGTAAAACACTTTTTTTCTAAGTGGAATCCATGTCTAACTTACCTGTGTATGTGGTAAATAAGGTACTGTAGTTGTTTTACGTAAATAAGGTAAAATTGACCTTGTTAGATCAACATGCAAACTAACCTAATTACTAACCTTTCTCGCTTTTTGTGAAATCCACATAAAAAAAAACTCAAAGTACCCATGGGCCACTCCTTGCCTGTTACTACACGTCTCCTTTTTTTGTGACAGAACTTGTTTTCCACTAGTGCTCGTTTCTTCACTGCTACTCGATTTTTGTGCAGATCACAGAAAAAGCAACCAACTCAAAACAGCAATGTGTTTAAATGCTGTATTACTATAAGTAATTATGCAATTTTTTTTTTGCGACTTGCAAATAAAAAGTGCGAATTTTTTGCGCCCGTACCTAGTTTTGGCCTGTAGTTTACGTAAAGATACAAAAAACGGGTTTGTTGTAAGTTTTGTGGCCGCCAGGGCGCAGGTAGTCACTCGGATCGGTAAATTTCCTTAATACTTTGGGGTTACTTATGCTACATTTTGTCTTTCAACAAACTAAGTATATAATACCTAATTTCATTGATAGTCTATGTAGTACAAATATAACAAAGACGATACGAAAAGTCACAAAATTTTAAAATAAAACATGGAAAAATTCACTGCAAAGCCATTGATTGATTGAGGTTAGGTAACCACACAATTTTTTGCTAACAAGTTACTTCGAGTGGTTTATATTTTTAACATTATTAACAGCCACATTATTTAATCACATTTAAAACTGCTGGCTGTTATTCTGCTGTATTGGAGTCAATCGGTACATATACTTCTTTGTAAAACATACTTATTTATCGTACTTTCAACCTGTATTTACTGAATCCCGTATTATATATGTAATATATTTTCGTTAATACAACATATCTTAAAAGTACTAAAATACCTGTATTCCAATATAATTTATGCACTTAAAATGTAAGATAGAAATAAGAGTAGAATGAATATTAACTGCAAAGCTATAAAATCAAAAACTTCGCCCAAAAGCAGCGCGGCAGCGCCCTACAGTGTCCAATTCATAAAACGGTACAACAGCTTCAAAAAGTCAAGCAGCAATGTTAAAACACAACAAAAATTTATAATAATAAAAAGAAGTACTATATTATGAAGTATATAAGCTAACAGTACGCAAATACCTAAAATGTAGTGTTTTTCAGCTATAGCTTTACAGTTAACTCTTAACATTTTTTCTGTAGTTTTAATGTGTACATTATACGTTACGGTCCCCCTTATATATTCATCTCTAACTGCGTGTTTGAACACGGTAATTTCACAAAACACAGCGGAGTTTTAATTTTCCTTTCTAATAAGAACTCCTATTTATAAACTTTTACTGTCAAAAATGCTAATGAGACCGTGCGGGTACGCGTACACACATCTTCAAAGCGAAGCTTAATCTATGCGCTTTTTTCGTGCGTGTAAAATGTTGTTTGAAGGATAAGAGATTGTAAGAATTTGTGTATTCCTGGTGACACTAAAAAAAGTAAAATACAAAACTTTAAAACCAATGAATCTCGAATTATATTAATACTGAAAACATAAGTTACAAATGCGAAAAGTAAGGTACTTTTTAACCTGGATTTCTGGGATTCATTGACAACTTAAAAATGTATCTTGAAAAGGACGCTTTGTGTCTCGATGCAGTGACAGAAATGTGTTGGCGCAGAATACGGTATACCAGTTAACGTAGACTCGTCTAAGGGTATGAACTTTAGAGAGTTATTGACTGTATCACAACTCGTACTCTGATCACATCTTTGTAAAATTGATGGTAGCTTGTGTTAAGTCGAGTTTGCAAAATTGTTTACATTTGTGTAGCAACGAGTAGTGTGATAGGCACTTGAAATAGGTGTAGTTTGTTTTTATGCAAAGCATGAACAGTGTTGACTGAGAAATGAGAACAGGATTGTTTGAAACGCGAGATTAAATTGACATGGTATGTATAGTATTGACATTTTTTTTGAATGGTCAGGGTTCATAAAGAATTGCTCAGTGTAATATATTACACTGTAAATGTAACAGTGATAAGGTTGATTTAACGTCCACTTATACATAATTGTCGCTTACATTTAATTTCATACACTAATTGTTAAAAACATTGTTAAGTATAAGTACTTTGCCTCTCCGGAATTGCTGTCATCTTGTAGTAGTAACATCATCTGTTTCATTGTGATGTTAATATATGTGTTTAATGATTCATAAAACTCAGTAATAAAATTAAAATATTACAATTATCGATATTTGTTAGTAGCCTATAGTTTTTCTGTGTACCAGCAAGCTGATGTAGCTGAGGTAGACTAGCACCCTCTTTGTTACCAAATGCACCCATGGACGGATCCAGGAGAGTAAGCGTCTCCCAAAAGTGTTTAAACCTATATATTTTAAGGAAAATAATTAAATTCTCAGCCCGAAACTGCTAGTATTTTTTAACTAAAATGGGTTTCTAAGACTTATTTAACCACTGTTTACAAAAAATGTATCACACTAATTGCACTTAAGTTATCTCACATATTTTCGGTATTATGTTTATTTAAAATATTATGGGCTGGAAACTTAGTTGTCTTACATTTATTGCGTTTTTGTAAAATTACCAAAAAAATCTGAACACTTGGCCATAACAACCTTACCTAACTTTTCTCGTTTTTTGACATCTTTTTTTTAAACGAATTTTTTGAAAATCGAGATGGTATATTTATAACTAACCATTCTAATTTTAAATAACCTTTTCATCTTTCTCTGTTTCGTTTTGAACTGATGCTGTGAAACTGTAGAGAAAGCAATTTTTAGCATCAAAATTATTATGTCAATGTTCATCAACATACTATATATTGGGCGTTTTCACACTTACCGACACAACAACGACACCGAGCCGACACCAACACGATATCGAGAAGGTACTTTCACACTCAAGACGACAGAGGTCGACATCGGTCATGGTGAGTATAGTTTATGATACAAATGGGTGAATTCAACAGAAGATTGTATTTACTATATTTGTTATATTTAAGACGGAGAAGACGAAAAGTAGATAGGAAGTATTGGGTTCACCCGATTATTAAAGTTCGCTATGTGGAAGGCGCATACTACACATTATTTGAAAAGTTGGTTTTAGATCCTAACAAGTTTTTCAATTTTATTTTTATTTCCTTCATTTGTCTTGTCCCACAAACAAGGCTTCGTCTCAACAAGTTCAATCAATGCCACTGTGTCATACTTAAAAGTAGTCATTTCTCAAAATATTCAACTACTGACCTAAATTAATGCACTAGGCAGAGTGAACTGTCGGTGACTACACAGTGCCGACCAAGATGGGAGAGCTGCTGCCCGACGACATGTCGGTGCCTGCACCAATCCGATACCGACATGTTGGTGAGTGTGAAACGGTTCCATAACATTTCTTTATTTTTTGTTCCCACCGATATCGTGTCGGTGTCGTGTCGACGTCGTATCGGTTAGTGTGAAATGCCCATTGAGTGACATAATCAACATGGTGTATTGTCGAACGCATTCAGTTCAATAAGGAATTAAATAAGGGAATTATTTTTCAGATAACTAGTAAGATATACCTGAAATAGACAATTGGTGTGGTGAAATTAATGAGAAAGTACTAGGCCTACCCATTAAAATATTTTCAAAAATACTTACAAATACAAAAAACCTGATGCTGTACTTAAAAATATATTTTCAAAGAGTATTTTTTGTTTAGAATTTTTAGAGTAAGGTAGCTATGTCTTCAGAGTGTGTAAAAATTAATATATACTTGCAGAGCTGATGTATAAAAAATAAATGTAACATGCCTTTGGCATATATATTTTTATACTCTGAAACAGAAAACTTAATCTTTTCGGTTAAGTGGCAGCATGGAGTGAGCAATTACTCTACGTAGCAATTGCCAGTAACAACGCATTTCCCCCTCCACACATAGCGATAACCAGTGACAGTTTGTATTTTTATTTTCATTTTGACATATTTTTTATAGGCCTATTTATATTTTTATATATATTTTTTTATATTGTATTTTTATATTTATATAAAATGGTGCTCACACACTTCTCACATGTATGAATTCCAATCCATGCATGTGAAGTGATTCATTTCCAACTCATCTTGACAGTATTGCCCGGTTGTGGACTCCTTACTCCAACAGTAAATGAAGTATACGATTGTGCGGAAATCTAATCAAGAATTATTTAGTAATGTATCCTGTCGCACTTGTTTGGATTCCCGACATTCCTTTGTAGAACATACACTTTTAGGTCTTTACCTGTCGTATACAGTTTCATTTGATTGCCGTTCGTACAAATTCTTGGGTTATGTAAAATATTTTTGTCTCTTAGAAACTGTATCGCTGAGAATCTTTGTCGGGAATCTGTGCTGCTAACTGAAGGAAATTCATGATACACAACGATACTACTACACTTGCGATTGCGGCATACAGAGTTGCAGGGCACGCTGTCACTATGGAATAGTTGCAAAATGCGTTGTTACTGACGATTGCTATGTAGAGTAATTGCTCACTGCATGCTGCCACTTAACCGAAAAGATCCGAAATGGTTTCATTATATATATATATATATATGTGTGTGTGTTTTTAAAATAAGACATTTACCACCAACCCATTACATATAGGTTACCCAGGTTTGCAAATTTCCGTGGAGGGGTTCTGAATTTGTAGATTTTTATGAATAAAGCTACAAAAATGTAAAAAAGAATTGTTATTTACTATTTATTTTGTTGTAAACGAGAAGTTTAGTTTGAAATAGAACACAAGTATTTTAGATACAAATTTTAAACAAAGTTTAGCTCATTGCCTGAACCAGTTTTTGGTCATTGCGACCTTCTTCAGAGGATACTTGTGTTCCGTGTTGTAATAGTACATTTAGTTCTTGGTAACATTGAACATGTTGGACATGTTGTGGTCAACTAAATCCAAGGACATATTTACTTCCATCTTCTGCAGACACTCATAATGTTAAATGTTTTGTTCGAATTTTTAAAACTTCCTTTAGTGAGTGAGTGTGTGTGTGTATGTGTGTTTGTAGCAGATCGAATTAAATTGGTCTACTTGTTTTTCCACAGAAATAAACTAAAGATTTTCATAAAGTGGGCACTCCAAAGCCTTAAACAAATATTTAAAAACAGTATGGGGGAGAGGGCAAATACTTGGTTGGTTGCGCAGACTTTTTAGAAGTTTGCATACAAATCACTTGCTTGTAAACATCTCCAAAGTACATGACTCCTTGTAAACGAATATTGCTTTTAATCTTAGATTTATGTTTGTATGGAGTAATGCACACGTTTTAAGTTATTAATTATTGATTTGTTTTCAAAATGGTAATAAAGTAAAATTAAAAAATATAAAAAATTATTAAATACAGATCAGAAAAACCATATTCAACAATATTTACATCTGTATAAGATTTGAATAGAAAACAAAATTTGTTTAATACAAAATTTTTCAACTTGCTGTAATACATTACTGCCCTGTAAATATCGTAAACCAAGTTGGATATTCTGCAGGCTGAATAAACATTAGAAGGGTACCTCTTTCCTACTAGCTAAGAGAACACGACCTCAAAAACTATGATAAATATTAGAACTATCCCTGAACCATCAGACAACTAGGAATGTTTACACAAAGTGTGTCACACAAGACCGATATAGAGTACTGCAGTTAAAAATGTTCATATTTCACATATCTAATTAGCTGGATTATTTAATTTGACTTATATGACTACGTTTTTGCCAGTACATTTTAAAAATTGATGACATTTCTTTTGTTATCCCTCCGGGAGGAGGGGTTTAACACCCAAAAACCTCTACCATGCTTTGCCCCTGCATGCATATTCTCTTCGAGATTGCAAAAGAAATGTTGATATATGGCAGGAGTTGAATAATGAGTATATTTGTTAGAGTTGCCCAATGTCGGCTAAAATGGTTGGAACATCTAACCGAATGGATGACTGCCGCATCCCCAAACAACTATGGAATTACAAGCTGAAAGGACAGAGAGGTGTGAGGCATCTGAAGAAGCATTGGAGTGACCAGCTCCAGTCTATCTCCTTGGGACCATCTTTGTTTTAATACTTGGTTTTTAAAAACTTATCACAGTACTGAAAGAAAAAGTAATGCTTTTGAATGTGAAGTAGATTGGTAATGAAAGAGTGTCAGTATTTGTGTGAGTATTTTATATAAGGAATTTTTCACCTTCTATATGATAATAAATCATATAGACATTATTAATAATTTTTTTACCCATTGTTTTTGGAATGGCAACTTTTTTTTGATGGCTTGCAAGCCAGTTATTATTTAAAGAGTCTGGGAATAATTGATACAATTTGTAAAAGTGAAAAAAAGGTAAATTTTGGTATTTTACCATGGAGTAGGTTACATTTATAATACTATTAGCAGTCCAAAACCAAATAATAATTGTGAAGTTTTGTCTTCAACTTTTGATTCAAATTTTATTCAAGTATTGTTTTAGAGAATAGTGGTTTGCATGGAAATACTGTAGTCTTATACCTGAAATTGTGTGTTAAAATATTTTGGTCATTGTAGTGCGTTCTGTCACAAGTTATTTACAATTTCCTTCCTACAAATTACAAATTGTCAGAGCTGAGCTAAACTAAATTTTTGATATGGTAAATTTATTTTGGTTTACTTCAATTTTGTTTAAATGTAGTAATTAGATTTTGATTTTACAGTCAATCATGAAGATGATTGATTGATATGATCTGTGTTTTGTTATTGCCCAGATACAGGAGAAGTAATTGAAGGTGACTGACTTAAATGTAAATAAAAATGGAAATAGAAAATACCAATAGACCTGATGATGTTCAGGACATTGGTTCAACAAAAGATTTCTCACAGTTATGTCGTATTTGTGCCACATTCAGTGACTGTCTTCTCCCTATATTTGAAGATGAAGGCGTGGAACATGAATTAGAGTCAAAAATACACAAACATCTTCCTATCAAGGTACGTTTAGAAGAAGTAATTATAACTTTGTTACATCAATATTAACTCATTTTTACTTCCAATTTTTTTTAATTTTGACAAACTGTATGGATTATAGAAAAAAATATAAAAATTAACGTACTATAAAACAAGTGTGTGTGTTGTAAATTATATTTTTTATTGAAAAAAAAAATTCAATTGTATACAAGAAGTTGAGCAAAGATGAAAACACTGCTGATTTTTGTCATATATATAACATATTTTATAGTGAAGAAATACTCTAACCATATAATCATATTTAGGCTAAATGTACTGGCATTTAATACGCATATTTTGCTTTAGAAAGTCACAGATTTACTAAAAAAAATTAATGCCTCTCTATTATCCCTCTTTCTGTCATGTTCCTCCATCTCCTGTCTCATTTTCATAACTTTTTTGTTGTCAACACAGATTATGTAATATTTTTTGGATGGACTTTTACATGAAAGGTTCAAGACTGAGTTATCTTCTTATGCTGGGATATTTGCACACAGACTAAAACTCTTATGTTGCTTGGAATTCAGTTACCCAATATTCTGACTTGAATAGAGAAGTCATTTACGCCAAGGGTCAAGTTAAATGTCTAAATACTTTATTTGATTTTCAACTTACATTCTCATTAATCATTATTGCATTTCTTGAAATTATTATTGATTTATTTAGCTATGAGTGACTGCCACATAACAAGGTTAATGCGAATTTTTATTTTAGATGTAACAGTTTACATACTTTTCAAAATTGTGTATATTTTTTGAAACATTTTGCTCATTTGCTAATATAAACCAGTCAGTGTTCATTTTCATATTTAAATGGATGTAATGAAGTTAATACAAGCTATAAAAAAATGAAATAATTCCTGTTAGTTGTCTTGACTATTAATCTAATGAATGTCTAACACAGTTGTATGCTTTTTAATTAAAAAAAAAATTAAACGTAAATATTATTTTTGATTAATTTGTTTAAATTCTTCTTGGTAAGTAAAATTACTTATATATTTTAATTACTTTGGTACTAATCTTGGTGAGTAAAGTTATCCACATATATTTAGTAACAAAAATTGTCATTACATGTTTAACACTGTTACTGGTTTTGTATGTTAAAAGGTATCCTCAAGTGATAATTTACCTGTGCACGTGTGTTATCAGTGTGCATCAACCATAATAGCTTGGAACGATTTAGTTGTTTGTTGTTTGGAGGCAGATAAGAAACTGCATCAGTTAATTGTAGACTTAGAAAGAGAGGTAAAGTGTATATAAATTCAAGTAATAAGTTGTTTATTAAATCCTTATCAGTTTATAGGTGACAGTATGTTCATAATTATTATATACAATATTATTATTGTTTAATATATTAATTAACAAAATTATGAATAGTGTACAATCTATATAATAAATCTCTAGGGGAGTCTACGGTTGTCCCCGGTAATCTCAGAATCTACTGAACCGATTTCAATGAAACTTTGCACGCTGATAGCAGGTACCCAACGGAAGGTTTTCCACTTTATCTGATAACGATAGGTTAAAAAGAACCGAAGTTATTGCAAAAAAACTAATTTTTTTTAACCCGCGGCTTCGATCGCGAATATTTGTATATGATTGTTGTGGTAACTGTCGAGTTGGTAAATAGCTAATGGTACATCTGTATTAATAATATTCTTATCTTATACTATTAAGTGAGCAATCTTTGTATGTATGTATGTCCTTTTTTTCTCGGAAATGGCTCTAACGATTTTCTCGAAATTTGGTACTTAAGCGTATTTGGGCACTAAAAATCGATTGGGCTAGGTCTCATTTTCTGCAAAAATCGCCTAAGGCCTAAACCGTAGGGTCTTTTAAGTATACATTTAAATTCATGTAGGTTTAAATATTCACACAACAATTGCTATTGTTATAACTCTGTCACCCAGCAACAAATATTTTAAAAAAATATTTTTTATTTGAAATTAAAACGTTAATTTTAATTCTGTTCATAAAGAATAGATCTTGTCGATGTTTATAAATAAATATAAATAGCTGTTGTTATGAATGTAAATAAACAAACTAAGAGTTGAGACATACAATCTAATCTATGTATGTCCTTTTTTTCTCGGAAACGGCTCTAACGATACCGTAGGGTCTTTATAGGTCTTTAACCTGCGGCCTAAACGGCGCAGTATCGATGTTTATAAATAATATAAACAGATGTTGCTTGTAAATAAACAAACTAAGAGTTGAGACATACAATTGTGGGTTTCTGCGCAACGATTTTTGTACAATCTATCTGATATACATAATCTAAACTATTAAGTGTTCTCTATTTGCTGTTGTGTTTTTTGCATTCTCTGAGGTATAAATAAATATCAAAAAATAAATAATTAATACAAATAAAGAAATAATTATTAATAAATATGTTTTTTTTTAAATCTGTATATTTATAAATAAATGTTTTTTATATAAAATATAACTCACGTTTTCTTTGTATAATGTATATATAATATAATATATATTTTTTAATAATTACAATCACAAACATTAAATGTTTTTTATTATTTAAGTACTTTTCGATACCAATAATTGGGTATCATCATCAGAAGTGTGAAAACCGAGCAAAGCTCGGTCACCCCGATATTGGAATTCTTATCAGCATATGGAATTCGTATAAACAATACAATAATTCATTGTTTGATTATATTGTAACATTGATTATATAGTACACGTTGATTCTGACAAACCATACTCTTCGACATTTGAATATTCAGTAGGCCTATTATTTGCAGTAGGAATAATTAATTGTCGAGAATTATACTTAACCTACTTCATCGAGAATTATGCGATGAGCGTCAGTGATGTAGTATCAGTGCCTTTTTTCGTTAATTTTACGTCATCGGTAAGTAATATGTGCAATATGTATTGTATTGTATAAATTATTAATTGCCCCCTAGAGATTTATTAGTATAGATCAAATAAATACATTTCCACTTTTTTTAGCTTTGCAATGCCAAAAAGACGATCATGTTTAGGAAGATCTACTGCTGTTGCGGAAAGAAAGAGGCGTCTTAGAGCATCTGAAAATGATGTCGAAATGCAGTCAGCTCCTGGAAACTCTTCAGAAAGATCTGGATGAGAAGAAGTCTCACGGGTTGAAAGTCCTACGAATCGTGAAAATAGATTAGCGGCACAAAGACGCAGGCAAGCGACTCTCAGATCACGAGGTCCTACTTTACGATGGAATGCAAAATTAAATAGTGGTTTCAATTATAATCCAGTTATTAACTACGCGAATGAAACCGATATCGGGTTACCGAGTATGGTTTGCCCTCATTGCAAAGCTTTCAAGTGGAAAAATGAATCACATGGATTATGTTGCTCTGTTAGATCCCATACTTCCTCCTCCAGAACCATTAAAATCATTATTAAATGGAGAACATCATTTATCAAAAAAATTTTTGAATACATTAAGATCGTACAATTCAGCTTTTCAATTTACATCATTCGGAGCCAATGAAATAGTCGAAGGGAGTTTCATGCCTACTTTCAAAATTCAAGGGCAAGTATATCACCTCATGGGATCATTACTCCCCACACTAAACGAAGTACCAAAATGTCTGCAGGTGTATTTCATAGCTGATTATTTACAGCAAGTTGAAACAAGAATGGATAATATTCGTAACTTGGATAAGACATTAGTAACAGAACTTCAAAATTTACTTCATGCAATCAACCCATATGTTAGTGAACTGAAAAGTGCGTTTGAATTTGTAACATCTGCGAATAATAATCAGTACAATATTGTGATTCATGCTGATCGAAAAGAAAATAATGAAGAGCACAGTGGTCGCTACAATGCACCGACAACTAATGAGGTGGCAGTAGTTTTAGTTAACCAGGAATGTGTTATAATAATCCGTGCGAGGGATCATACGCTACATCAAATTGCAGAAACACATCGAGCTTATGATGCTTTGCAGTACCCTTTAATGTTTTGCAGAGGAGAAGCTGGTTATCATTTTACATTAAAATTAGTCGATCCTCAGACTGGGTTACAAACTACTAAGAAAGTTTCAGCTCTACAATTTTATTCTTACAGACTCATGATGAGAAAAGATGAGTACAATCATTTAATTTATTACAAACAGCTTCTAAATCAATATATTGTTGATATGTATGCTAAGATAGAGACGGAAAGGCTTATATACATCCGTACTCATCAAACTCAGTTAAGAGCTGAGAATTACATACATTTGCAAGATGCATTATGAAATAATTAAAGTTTGGATAATTTAGGCTGCTTGGTCATTCTACCTTCAAGTTTCACAGGAGGTCCACAATATATGCATGAGCGAATGCAAGACGCTTTTTTGCTACGTACGCAAATACTCACGGCCTGATTTATTTATTACGTCCACTACAAATCCTAAGTGGAGTTGCATCAAGGCTTTTCAGCTCAAGATCGACACAACTTGGTAGCACGCGTATTTCATCTGAAATTGAAGAAATTAATTGATTTCTTAGTCAAAGATAAAATTTTTGGCTCAGTTGTCTGCTACATGTACAGCGTAGAGTGGCAAAAAAGAGGTTTGCCGCATGCGCATATTTTGCTCTGGTTAGAAGAAAAAATACGACCAGATCAGATAGATTCTGTGATTAGTGCAGAGCTGCCGGACCCTGATAAAGATCCAGAGCTTTATGATATAGTTAAAACACATGATTCATGGGCCATGTGGAACAATTAATGCACAGTCACCATGTATGAAGGAGGGTCAGTGTACTAAACGATATCCTAAATCGCTTACAAAAGAAACGATGATAAATGATGCCAGCTACCCTAATTATCGCCAACTAAGGCCTGAAGATGGAGGTTTTCAGTGTGAAATCCGTTTGAGAGATGAGATTTTTATAGTTGACAATAGATGGGTAGTTCCATACTCACTGGTGCTTTCACGAGCTTTTGGTGCTCACATCAATGTTGAATTGTGTAGTAGTGTAAAATCCATTAAATATATATTGTAATATTCTGTTTTTGACGTTAGCCCCACTGTTGGGTTCGCCAAATGTAATATTCAATAAATATAATCCTCCTTATGTATTCTGTGAATGTGGAAGGCCCCACTTTTGAGCGTAAAAATGTAATATTCAGTTAATACCTTCCTATTCGTTCATCTTTGATACTTTTATTTTGTTCAGCCCTGTGTTGGGATCACCAATATGTAATATTAAAATAATTAGTATCTCTGAAGTTGATTTGTAACTAAATAAAAATATCTGTGTTTTGTTTTTAAATAGAGGATTATTTATCTGAATCTCAGGGTTAACATACAAATATCGTTAAAGTCTGGTACAATTTACACATAGAACAGACAATATAATTTTTATGCATGAGACTTGGTAATATAGTGTTGTTAATGTCTGTTGAATGTTTGTGGGTTCTTTTAAACAACTAGAAACTATAACAAAAAACTCTTATGATTAACGACTATTTTCATAATAGTGTACTAAAATAATTCACAATTATTATTTTTTTATTGTTTTTTTCAGTTATTGTTTTTGTGGTATGATCTCACCAACTTTGCAGTTTTCCCAATGGATTTATTATTCGTTGATTCTGCTCCTGGACACCTGGTTTTTTGGTCTCTCTCTGTCAAAACATCATTCCTCTAGGTCTTGGGTTGGTTTTCCTGGTCATCTCAGCTTTTATTAATCTTCAATTTCCATCAACTCAGCAGTCATTATCTTAAACGTTCTGGCTTGCAATTCACAATTTTTAACAATAATCTTCTTCCACTCAAAACATTAATTTCTTTAGTTAAAGGCCATGGCTATATTTTTTATGGGTCACAGGTTTGGTGTACCATTTCTAATTAATAATATTCTGTTGACCTTTACTTTATTTTTCCTTCGTAACTATATTATTATAAGTTTTTTAACGTAAGAGTTTCTATCTTTTAAATTATTTACTTTGTTTGATTTCACTATATGGGTTATATACCTGTTTCATATAGATTGTATATTTCTTCAATGCTCATTATAATTATGTTCAATCACTTTCATTATACACAATTTTTCGTTTTTACCGTATTTCACTGTTATTCTCACTTTCTAGCACTGTCATACCATACCACTTTTATAATTATAGTTTGATCTTATTATATTTGTAAAACTTAAATAATTCACTTTTATGTAAATTTTTTTTCTTGATAAATAACATAACGGTCTGAGGTGTGCAGACCTCCCCATAGTTAAATTAGATTTATTTACATTTTAACTAGTAATGAAGTTTTTAATAATAATATAAATTGTCATATTACAATGAATTAGTTTAACACAAATAAAAACATATGTAAATGTACTGAACAGTGTGATTAATTACTTATTTATTTACATCTTTTGTCCTGGGATCATTAACTTCTTGGTTTTTGGTCATTGTCAGCCATAGTTTGTTACAGTCAGTAAATTATCTTGTAGTTAGTATGTTATGTTTTATGTTTAGTGAAACAACACGTTACAATATATATTATAATATAACTTCGTCGTGTGTAGCTCCCGTGTTGTTTTGCCACATGTTGGATGCGTCAATTTGTAATATACGACGAACGTCCGTCTAATCTTAAACGTGTATAAGTATAATGGGTGTAACGTGTCTTCTCTACCCGTCGCCGCTTTAGAACGTAACTTACGCAGATTTCGTCCGTTGCGAACGTACGAATAACCAGGTCTCGATGTTCTTACCTGTTGTTCACTAGGGGTGTGAAAATCCCGGGTGGCGCCAAATTTTTTTATTAAAACAATTAAAAAAAATTTTAAGTTTGTATGACAAGCGCAGCTCAGGCGGTGTGAAGAATTTAATTTGTTCCCGCCTGTCTTGGCCGTCTGGATCGGGCCAGTAGTTCGTTGCGTTGGCTGTGCGATCCCTTGTCGTCAATACTACCTATCTGCTAAAATGTACACAAATTTTTACCTACCTCCTAATGAAATTATAACACAGTGGTTACACTCAGTACTTATTTATTTTTGGTTAATGATTAATTATTCAGTTAATACAAATTATGTTTTCTTTTGTAATACATTTGCACCGGTAGATTACATGAGACACATCTCTGGGGTTTGACAAATCGATCTTTGAACTTAACAACAGGTATTCAGTAATGGCGTCTGTTGGAAGTGTACACAAAATTATTATTGTTCGATCGTCTTGGATTCTTGAGATTACGTTAAAAGGATTATTAATGCTTACAACAATAAAAGAGAGTTCAGCTTTCAGTGAGAAATAATTAACGTGAGTTTAATCGGAAATTTGGGTAATTTGATAGATACTTAACACTTCAGTAAACTGGATGAACTCAGTTGATCTGGTAATAATGAATTAGGCTGCAATCATATTTAATTTTCAATTGTTCGGGGCTTCGGGCATATTTTTCAAGTTAATCGGCAATATATTATTTTCTTTTTTCTTTAATTCGGCTTCGACATCAGTTAAATGGTTTCAGCCATCGTCTGCTTCCTTGGTGTTCACTTGTTAGTAATTTCGTTTGATATTTTGATGTTTTAATTAACCATTTTGATCGTTCAAGAACTGGCGTCTATTCAACAAGAGCGTCAAATTACGAGTAAAGAAATCTAACGGTAAATTAGTAACCAAACGACTGTTGTCATAGTAACCAATCAATCCTGATTGGTTAATTCTGATTTATGACCATTGTTATCAAATTTGAATTTTTTATTCAAAATAGCTGTATATCTTCTTATTGATTATATTCTTCTGTTATCTTCCCTACATATTAAATATTATCACCACTGTTATTATTTCCTTTCAAAGATTAATTTGGTACCACATAATGTATGGTTTTATGAAATATCAATGTTTGTAGATTTATGTTAATATTTGGTAGTTACATTTCTCCTTTAAATTAAGCTCTTATTCTAATATTTTTCCTTTAAACTGATTTACAAATTATTCTTGGCTATTGACTTGCCTTGAATTTATTAATTTCCTGGTTGTTTTTATACAATTTGCAATTATTTGTTATTGACAGTTATACATTTCCTAGGCCTAAGTAGCCATTGATTATTTTTACTTATTATATTCTAATTATATTTCATTTTATTACAAAGTGTTTTGGTCTGTTGTTATAATTGATTCGTTTAGTGGTTGTTGTGTCTTGAATTTGTTTGTGTTCTGATTATGTGTCAAGATTTCTATATCTTAATACCTAAAATATAACAACTAGGCCTATGGACTGTAAGCTTCCTTCAGCCATATCCTATCCATAAAATTAAAATGAACAATTCTTTACAAGTTATTAGTTACTGTTGGTTTAACATACATTTCATTCTTTTACTATTATTTTGAATGAGAAACATCATCACTTCCTTCAAACTTACTTAATTTATTTTCCCTTATAACATAGGGTGTTTATTAATTACATTCTTAATTTCTTAAATCTTTACTAATCCCTTTCTCCATTCCATGTTAACACAAACTGTTTATCTTACATGGGCTTTCTCCCCTGAATAATATCGTATCCTTTATCTATCTCTACTCTAAATACTGTTTCTAATTACCCTTAACTATATAGTTTTTATAAGCTCACTCTTAAATCATTTATTGTTTCATCATTGATTTATTAAGTGTTTTCTTATCTATTACTATCTTTTTAATCATACTATCATTTATAATATCCTTTTTCACCCATCACTTTCACCTTTAATTAATTGGTGTTTATCACTGATACACTCATTATTTTGGGGTATTTACACTTTCACTATTATCACTTTTTAGACTTTTTATTTTAAGCGTTTATTGGTGGGTAATCCCTATTATGATTTTTCTTTGTCACTTAGTTACTTTCATTATATTTCTCACTATCTTTACAAGTTTTATTTATATCTAATAAGTTCATATCTTTTTCTAGATTTCTTACTTACATATACTACTAATACGTGGGTGAGTGTATTTTTATTTAACGGTGTTTTATTAATTATGAATTACATTTGTCACTTAAATAATACTAATATTTCTTTTTTATATTTGTTATTCACCGGTTTCGTTTCCTTTATGATATTTGATGGTATCATCTCCCCCTTCCCTATTCTACACTATTTGTCTGTGTTTTATCACCTTGGTTCACTTTATTTTCTTTATAGTTGGTTTGTTCCATTTTTAATTTCATTTTTCTTCTCCTTCACTTCCATCTTGTTTCACTTTATTTTGGTTATTATCTGGCCAGTCTCTGGGGTTGGGTCAATGTCATTTGTCTGTCAGTCTAGTTTGTAATTTTATTTAATAATCACCTTCGGTTTACTATTCTTCCTCCTTCACTCTTAATTACATTTACTATTTTTATTCTCTTTATTATTTATTTATTAAAATATATTATTTTGTAGCATTTCTTACATACTTATAGATATCAAATATGATCTGACTTTGGCGATGTTATAATATATATATATATGTAAATACGTCAATAAAGGCTCCGATCTAGCTACGATTGGTATACAAAATTCTTACGATGAGGTATTACAGTTTCAAAATGGTCGATACATAAGTACATCTGAAGCTACATGGAGAATCTTCTCTTTCCCTATACATGAGCGTTTTCCACCTATTATTCATCTAGATGTACATCTCGAAAATGGGCAGAGAGTTTATTTTCGTGAAGATAATTTGCACGAAAGAATAGAAAATCCAAGAAACACCACTATCATGGCATTTTTTTATCTATGTCAGGAAGATGACTTTGCCAAAACTCTTGTTGTACGAAGAAGTGCCAGCATATTACACTTTCAATAGGCAGACAAGAAAATTTCAACTTAGACGTCGAGGAGTCTTATAAGAAGGGAGCGAGAACGTATATCGTGAACACATATTGGGTCGAGTGTATACAGTTCATCCAAGCAATTATGAATGTTATTTTCTTTGTTTACTTTTGAACAATATACGTGGCCCAACTTCATTTGAAAATATCAAGACTGTCGACAATGTAATTCATCCAACGTTTCAAGCTGCATGCCAAGCTCTTGATCTCCTAGAGAGTGACAATCATTGGAACGACACACTGTCAGAGGCAAGTTTATTTGCTAGCCCTGACAAAATGAGAGAACTTTTTGCAATAATGTTAATGTTGGTGTTCTGCAGTATTTCAAATCCGAGTGCATTGTGGATTAAATACAAAGACCACTTCTCTGAAGACTTGATTCAAGATATTATGCGTCGAATTCCTGATGCTGATTTGAGTTTATACAAGGAAAGCATTGAAAATAGTTGTTTACTGCTTTTACAAGATTTTGTTACTTCTGTCGGTGGTAATCCGATAGCCCAATGCGGATTACCAAATCCACAGTCTACCATGCAAAACATTTCAAAGGAATATCTTTCTGAAACCACTTATGACAGACAACAGCTACTTTCTACAGTTGAAGAGAATGAAATATTACTGACAGACGAACAAAGAAATATATATCAACTCATTCTTCAAAGTGTTTACTGTAAATCTGGAAATGCATTTTTACTTCCATATTCCTTAAGGAATATGGTGATGGCAAAAAAAATCGTGTTTGAGATTATTGCAGATTCTGATTCTACTACACTCAAAACATGAAAAAAAGTCGTTTTCCGAAAAGTGTCTGTGTGTGTGTCTGTGTGTCTGTCTGTCTGTCTGTAGATTTTTTTTCTATGGCAAACGATAACTGCCGCAAATTCAAACAGAATCAAATAATTTTTTGCATGCAGCCCTGATTTGCAGAGTACTCGCGACCTATTGTTTTTGGTGAAGATCGGTTAAGGGAAAGGGGTAGTTTACCTGCAACGGTTTTTTTTTAGCAAGGGTAATTTTGTTTGTTTGGCAAACGATAACAGCCGCAAATTCAAACAGAATCAAATAATGTTTCGCATACGGCCCTGAATTGTAGAGTTCTCAAGATCTGTTGATTTTGGTGAAGATCGGTTAAGGGAAAGGGGTAGTTTACCTGTAACGTTTTATGTTTTAACAAGGGTATTTCCTATGGCAAACGATAACAGCCGCAAATTCAAACAGAATCAAAAGATTATTTGCATACAGCCCTAAATTGTAGAATTCTCAAGACCTATTGTTTTTGGTGAAGTTCGGTTGAGGGAAAGGGGTAGTTTACCTGCAACGTTTTTTTAACAAGGGTATTTTCTATGGCAAACGATAACAGCCGCAAATTCAAACAGAATCAAATAATGTTTTGCATACAGCCCTGATTTGTAGAGTACTCAAGACCTATTGTTTTTGGTGAAGATCGGTTAAGGGAAAGGGGTAGTTTACCTGTAACGTTTTATGTTTTAACAAGGGTATTTCCTATGGCAAACGATAACAGCCGCAAATTCAAACAGAATCAAAAGATTATTTGCATACAGCCCTAAATTGTAGAGTTCTCAAGACCTATTGTTTTTGGTGAAGATCGGTTGAGGGAAAGGGGTAGTTTACCTGCAACGTTTTTTTAACAAGGGTATTTTCTATGGCAAACGATAACAGCCGCAAATTCAAACAGAATCAAATAATGTTTTGCATACAGCCCTGATTTGTAGAGTACTCAAGACCTGTTGTTTTTGGTGAAGATCGGTTAAGGGGAAGGGGTAGTTTACCTGCAACGTTTTTTTAACAAGGGTATTTTCTATGGCAAACGATAACAGCCGCAAATTCAAACAGAATCAAATAATGTTTTGCATACAGCCCTGATTTGTAGAGTACTCAAGACCTATTGTTTTTGGTGAAGATCGGTTAAGGGAAAGGGGTAGTTTACCTGTAACGTTTTATGTTTTAACAAGGGTATTTCCTATGGCAAACGATAACAGCCGCAAATTCAAACAGAATCAAAAGATTATTTGCATACAGCCCTAAATTGTAGAGTTCTCAAGACCTATTGTTTTTGGTGAAGATCGGTTGAGGGAAAGGGGTAGTTTACCTGCAACGTTTTTTTAACAAGGGTATTTTCTATGGCAAACGATAACAGCCGCAAATTCAAACAGAATCAAATAATGTTTTGCATACAGCCCTGATTTGTAGAGTACTCAAGACCTGTTGTTTTTGGTGAAGATCGGTTAAGGGGAAGGGGTAGTTTACCTGCAACGTTTTTTTATCAAGCGTATTTTCTATGGCAAACGATAACAGCCGCAAATTCAAACAGAATCAAATAATTTTTTGCATACATCCCTGAATTGTAGAGGTCTCAATGACTTTCGATTTTGGTGAAGATCGGTTAAGGGGAAGGGGTAGTTTACCTGCAACCTTTTACGTTTTAACAAGAGTAAAGTACTTGAAAATTTATTTAAACTTTTTGAAACAATGGTAATTGTTAAAAATAAAATAATTTTGTTGCCAGGCAATAAAATTATAATTTTTTCATTTTAATGTAATATAATATTTTTCATTTAATACAGCAATAAAAAGGCAGGTAAGACACAGCCTGGCTGTTTGGCTGAAAATGATTTTAAAAATAAATCTTAGAATATGGAAGTCATGTATGGTTCTCCATACCGATATTTCCTTGATGCACCAGGAGGCACAGGTAAAACATTTTTAATCAAATTGACTCTTTCGAAGTTAAGAAGCGAAGGCAAGATCGCATTAGCAGCAGCTTCCTCGGGAATCGCTGCTACATTATTACCTGGCAGAAAAACGGTTCATTCCTTTTTTAAAATACCAATAGATTTGAATTGCAGCGAATTTCCAGTGTGCAATATTTCCAAAAATAGTGCTAAAGCAGAAGTGAATAGAAATGCAGACTTGATTGTTTGGGATGAGTGCACTGTGGCCCCTAAAAAATCAGTAGAAGCTCTCGATAGAACTCTACGAGATTTTTGCAATGACAACAGATTTATGGGTGGGGTAACTATTTTCTTTGCCGGAGATTTCAGACAAACATTGCCCGTAGTTACGCGAGGTACCAGAACTGATGAAGTAAACGCTTGCGTCAAAGATCGAATATATGGCGTACCATTCAAACAGTATCACTCACAACAAACATGAGAGTCCAACTTGGAGGTGATGCAGATATTCATGAATTTTCTACTACTTTATTAAACCTTGGAGATGGTAAGATACCAGAGACAGACGGTGCGATATGTTTACCGCCATCATTATGTTGTACAGTTTCTTCACTGGCAGAGTTGATCAAAAAGGTTTATGGACATATTGAGTCTATAAATTTGCACGATGATGTGTGGTTATGTGAGCATGTGATACTAGCACCAAGAAACGAACAAGTAAATGCCATAAATAGCTGCGTATTGCATAAATTTCCAGGAGACGAAAAAACATATCACTCCATTAATACAGTTTTGAACGAAAAGGATGCAGTACATTACCCAACTGAGTTTTTGAATACTTTATCTGCATCAGGATTACCAGCTCACACATTGAAATTAAAACTAGGTGTTCCATTTATACTCATGAGAAATCTGAAGCCACCACAGTTATGCAATGAAACACAATTGAAAGTTAGGTCGCTGAAAAAACATATCATTGAAGCGACTATCTTAACAGGCTGCGGCAAAGGAGAAACAGTATTTATCCCAAGAATTCCAATCATACCCAACAACATTCCATTTCAATTTAAAAGACTTCAGTTTCCGGTTAATTTATGCTTTGCAATGACTATCAATAAATCACAAGGGCAAACTTTACGTACAGCTGGTGTGGATTTAAGAGCTGCTTGCTTTTCTCATGGACAGCTGTATGTGGCATGTTCTCGAGTAAGCAGAATCAGTGAGCTCTTTATTTGCTCTGATAACGGCAGAACGAAAAATGTAGTTTATAACAAGGCTCTAATGTAAAAATGTATATAAAAACTGAGTATACTGGACTGTGGTACATTTACAGTCCAGTAATTTACAATAAGGATTCTATAAAAAAGTTTAAGACTGACTTAGCACTTAAAAATTTTGACTAACTCATATCAATATACTTTTGTATTCATTATTTGTATTATTCTATACGAATAAACATTTTATCTAATTGTGTTACTGCATGTTTGTAAATATCTACTAAATTATCAAATTTTGATTTTACGTATCGAGGAAACATGAATGATGGACTATTGCTTCACACTTTTTGGATATTCATAACTTACAATATAAGAATATTATTAATATAGATGTACCATTAGCAATTTACCAACTCGACAATTACCACAACAATCATATACAAATTTTCCCGTGTGAAGCTGCGGGTACCTGCTAGTAGTATAATAAGAGTTGTTACATTTAGGAATGATAGTTTTAGTTGTTGGTCTTAGTGAAATTAATTTTATTGGAAGATATTTGTATATACAAATATTTGACATATTCCTATTCACAGAGATCAGCAAAAGTTTCAACTATTCCCAAAGCGCTCAATGTATTCCCTATTCCCAAAATTTGAAAAAATGAATCCCTAAGTAGTCACAGTCTGATTTTTGTTTTTATCAATAACAAAAAGAATATCATGTTTGTTGATTAGTTAGTTTATGAAAATAATGTTTTAACTTCATCAATCACCATGTCCATTACTGTTAACCTACAATTCTACAGTTCATGTACTAGTAGGTACCTGGTAAAGTAGTCAGTGTTTTTTCGATTGCCCCAAACTTCTAAATCATCCAGTTTGTATGACAAGTTCTCACAGCCAATGACAAAAACAGTTAACAATAGGTTATTAGGGTAAGGCCAAGGTCTTCTTGTGTGATACCAGACGTTTTGGCTGTATCCAAAACAGGCGTCACCATTGGAGCAGGAACTGAGATCTCACTGGTCAAGTAGGGCTTCAGAAGTGAAAAACAGGCCTTCCTATAGAGACCCTTCTATTTATAAACTTTTGTAACCAGTGCTCATTGGTGATTGGTTGGTAGTTTGAGCTACCTTAGCATGCCTCAGAAGTGGCAGTCAGTTAACTCTTATTACTTATTTGTGCTGCCAGCACTATGTTTTTGGGTTTTCATGGTCTCCCTCTGCAACTGATCAAAATATAACAAGTTGAGGACAAGACCTGGGTCTCTTCAAACAAGATTGTATGATACCAGTGTATAAATAGTAAATTTTAAAATATGTTGAGATTGTTTATAAATGATGTATTGATTTTTACATTAAAATTTTTAATTTTTTGTAACATTCAATTGACTTTCAACGTACTTTAACTTTGTACACATGTGCACTTGTATACAGACTCACTCTTTTAGTTTTTAATTCATAGTTCATATCTGTATATAGAGTTAATTATTAAATACATAAAACAATTGTCCTTATTGTGTTACAGCAAAGTGATTTCCATTCATTGGACTATGATGATGGTTCAGCTGTAGATTTTGGAGTTGATGATGGTTGTGATGACAGTTATAATAGCAACAGAGTTGAGGATGTGCCGGGCACATCAACTCATGTAGAAACATCAAGTGTACCTCCTCCTCAGCCAGTTAAGAAAAGGACTGTAAGTTACAATTTTTGAGATTTGAATTTACAAAACAATCTATATTTAAAAACTTGTGTGTATCAAGATTATGATATCAAAACCAATGAGAACGAGTTATTCTTCTACTGCAAAAATGGTATTTGAGTGTACAGAGTGTAACGTAAAAGGTGTCCTCACTATACATATTCAGATTATATGCATCGGTATAAGAAAAAAGTTCCTATAAACATAAAGTTCCAGAAATTTCTCATTTTTCGTCTGGCCACCATTATGTGTTTTTAAAGGAAAGCTTTAAACTCAAGAAGGAATTGAGATATTTTAATGAAATTTGGTAGGTACACATGTTTATATTAATATCGTGTAATAAATAAAGTAATATGGTTATTTTGAGATCTCATATTTCAAAATGGTGGCTACTGTAATTTATTGAACACTAATAGTTCTGTAAATTTTAATTTTATCAAATTATAGTTTACTATATAAAATGTTTAGCCTTTTATTGTGAACACAATGACATCTTGTTTTTTCAAGTCTGCTAATTTGTTTTATAGTTTGAAAGTTTGTACATCAGATCCATATCTGATATTTCAGGAAAGCTGTAGTTAGCCATTGCCAACAGTTACATGATAAGCACAATGAGTAAGAAACACAAGCAAAGGAAATTTAAGAACTGTCATTAAGAAAAGTAACTGATAATATTATTTAGTTAATGTTTAGCAATGAAAGGTTTAGAGAAGATCAGTCAATAAGTATAGACACAATGTTTATATTTGTGTCAACATTTCGACAATTTTTTTCTTACCATCAGAACCTGTGTATGAACAATAGATAAATAATCAAACACACAAACAGATCAATTAATTCTCTGTGCGTGCGTGCGTGCGTGCGTGCGTGCGTGCGTGCGTGCGTGCGTGCGTGCGTGCGTGCGTGCGTGCGTGTGTGTGTGTGTGTGTGTGTGTGTGTGTGTGTGTGTGTGTGTGTGTGTGTGTGTGTGTGAATTACTGTATTCAAGCACATACTGACAATGAAACAGTAATGGCCGATCCACAAGCAGAGGAGGATACTTTTAAATAGAGGGTGTCCTCTATGTGTCATATAAACATGGGAGAGAGAAGAAGCAATGATATAAATTTCAAATTAAGAGTAATATGTCATTATGCAGCCTGCTAAAAAGTTAGGCGTTTCTGAATGGAATATCTGCAGTTCGCTTTTGCAGCTGAACAAGGAATGTAGTGACGTATGACATTCCACTACACGAATCACTGTAATACTACACATTTAAAATACGTTTAACACAGTTTCGGTATTACTTGACTGTCTCTCACAAGGTATTTCTTGTAGCGAATAAAAAAAAACAAACACTTTAACAAAATATTCAGTAAATTACACGTACATACAATGTACGAACGTTCAGTCTAATACGCACACAACATTACAACTAAATATGTATGAACAATGTGTTCAGAAACAGTAATATCGCACCAACACAAGCAGAAGCATTCAGTAGACCCCCCGCTCTTCAGGCGTCTCGTCAGCAAAACTGGTGTATGTACAGTACAATGTTGGTAAAAAGATGAAAAGTTTAAGAATGCCAGTGCATCAGGAAAAGCACTCGGAGGACCTCTTAACTAGAAAATTTGATTGTGTATAGATTAGTTTCTGAATAAATTTATGAGAAACTAAACCAAGGATATCCTATTTTCCAAATAAGTTATTAGAAGGAAGGTACTGGAGGTAGTACATGAGTTGAAAATTCCAATAACTTAATTTAAGGCAAGCTTGGGCTGGTGCAGACACATGATGCAGCATTCGGGCCTGTGATAGACGGACACAGATATAAAACTAAGAAACCCCAACAATTACCTGCTTGGCCAAATGGGCTGACCAAACACCAGTGTTTTTCGGTATGCCGTCAAGTGTTACTTTGGTCAAGAAGGGAGCAAAATTGGTTATTTTCAAATCTATAACCGATGAAAAGTCTTGTATTGCTGTGATGCTAGGAGTAACTACTGATGGTAGAAAACTTCCACCATATGTTATGTTGAAGATAAAAATTCTTCCAAAGGAACAGTTACCAGCTGGGATCGTTTTTAGAGCATAGGAAAAGGGGTGGATTACTGAAGAATTTATGGAATATTGACTTAAGGTTGTTTGGGGTCATCAACCAAGTGCTGCTAGAGCATAGAGGCATGTTAATTCTTGATGCTTTTTGTGGTTACACAACTAAGAAAATAAAAAAGCTGGTTGCAGAAGTAACACTGATCTTGTTATAACCCCTGGTGGAATGACTTCTCAGCTTCAAATTCTAGATGTGATTGTTAATAAATCATTTAAGAACCACACTTATACAAGAACTATAGTGACAGGTTAATTGATGGAAACCATGCATTGACACAACCTGGGTGAAAATCAAAAGTGATTCCATTATAAAGGGGGTTTAAAAAATGTTTTGTTCCTAATAACATGGATGGGAGTGAGGATGACATTTTGTGGAAAGACTCCAGTTATGAATCTGATTTCAGTACCAGTAATGAATATGAACTAGGAGAAGAAGGCGAGAATGATGAGTGGGCCTAAAATAATAAGGTACATTATCATTTATAATTTTACTTTTATTATAAAATAGCCAAATATATTTCTTTCTCACAAAACTCTTCAAAAAATTCAGGATCGTCTTATATGAAGGCTCTTTTCTTATTTAAAACACCTTCAAAATCTAGGGTAGTTTTATATTCAGGAAATACAGTCATAAAAAATACATATGTATCAGTAGTACGTAGTGAATGAACATATACGTAAATCAAAATTCAACGTTTGTGTTTTGACACATATACAAGGTTTATTTAAAAAGTAATGATACTGAATTTTTTTCTCGTGAAGTTGTAATACCATGAGGTCAACAGTGCAGCAGCTGACATCTATAACATTCATTTAAAATTTTAAATTTCTTAATGTTATCAGATTCAAGTGTGCCATAGTTGTGTTTGTTTTGGCTCACATAAAACAATAATGCTCAGTAATATTAAGTAGTAGAATTTTGTGTAAAATTTGGAAACAGTGTAACAGAACCATTTAACAAACTTATATAGATGAATCCATCACTCAGGCTTAGGTTCTTATATGCCACAAAACATTTTTTAATGGGTGTGAATCTCTGGAGGCTGAACTCCATTCTGGTGACCAAGCATAGCATGAACTGACAAAAACGTGTTGAAAGTTAAAGATTTCGTTTGATGGTAAGAATGATTAGTTATGAACTAAATTTAAGTTACCAGATGTGATAGTACAATCACTTTACAAAATAATATTTAATAAAAATTTTCTCATAATCCACACTTCTTACCTTCCATCGGGTCCCAGGGTTCTTCACTCGAACTCGTGGCCTATAAACGTGATTTAGGGTTTATGTTACTAATAAATTCAACTCTCATTTCTTGTTAACTAACTCAGCTTTTATTGAACATTTTGTTTAATATTCTCCTTTTATCATAAAATAATAATATAACTTCCTTTTTTTGTATAGTATTCAGAATTCGAATCCTACAGATTTTAATATTGAGGCATACACCCCATTTTACAAAGACACTCAAAAGTTAACATTCTTTTTCTTGTAATTAAAGTAAATTATTATTTATAGTATATACAGGCAACCCAGCATTTGCTCACACACTTCTTTCACACTTTTACCCCTTTTAATTTAGATTTAGCGCTTTTTATTTCTTTTAATAATTGTTAGTTTATATTATACCGTTACTTCTTTGTTGGTGTCCCTGCAGACCACGTGTGGCACTTATTACATTTTAGCTCACTGGTTCGTTCAAATTACATTCTCACTACTTAAATTTTGATCACTGCCGAACTGTTCAAGTTTAATTGTTGCCCTTTTCTGCCGGTCGGTCTACATTTTAATGTATTTTAGGCAGGACCGTGCACTAATGCCTCTGCGCGGCTCCGAAGTTTGGATGCCGACTGACGCCGAATTCGACGTTTCCAAGATGGCCAAACGTACTCCTCCTCGTCAACTTGCTTCCGGATAGGCTGAGCGGGCGTCACGTGATATTTCATATTTTTGCTCTAAACTCGCGCTCTCCAAGCCACGAAAATATACGTGACTTTTCCGTGTGAACGGTGGCCTACACGTGCGCGCATACGCATGAATACGCACCCTTGCTGATAGTCTGCATTTTTGTACCTCACCATACCAGTCACGGAGCTATAGTCGGTGACCAAAAATATACTCTTGTGAAATAAAAAATGAAAAGATTTAAATTACATATCCTCATCGGTTTGTACCATTACACAGACTATTTATGAAATTTTTACGCACAAATTGAACACATGCAAAAAGATTCAAGAAAATCTCATTGAGGAATAGAAAGACACCGGAAAGATGAGTGTCTTGACTTTTTTTGAGTGTACTGAAAGTAATGCAGGTTTTATGAGAAATGTCATTTTAAAGACATTTGAGATATTGATGTGCATAAATAATTTGTTCCTCAAAGTCAGAAAGTCAATCAAATTTACTATTGTAGGGATTTTGAGAGACTCAGAGAAAGAGTCATTTGTATACAGTCGAGATTGTTGGTTCTTGGATGATTTATCACAGTAACACTACATGCTACACAACACTTTGTGTGAATGAGTATTTTTGGCCACAGGCATTCATGTCCTCCAACCCTTTACTGCCTTATCTTAGTCCACATGATTATTTTTGTTTCCAAAAAGAAAAACCAACTTAAGAGCTGCTGTTTTGTGAGTGTAGAGAAGACCCACAAGATTGTGAAGACAATCTAATGCCATAAAAACTTCTAGCATAGTTTCATACAGTGGGAACAACATCTCCATAAGTTTCCATAAAGAACTACTTTGAAGGAGAATATTTGGAACATCAAATAATCATCATCTCCACCCGAAGACCGTAATTGGCTTGTTCTGGGACCCATCACCTCCTCAGACTGCCGCCGTCATTTTCCAAATGGGTGGTATGCTAAGACAGCTTTTAGGAGACACATGATTTTAAATGTTCACACTATCCCCTCGTATATGATTTCATTTAAAGAATGAATCCCTAACTCCTGATTTCCTCGTTCTGTTTCTTGTCTAGGAAACACTTCTTATATTATGGCCCAGAACACTTCTCAGGAACTTTTATTTCTGCAGCCTGAATCTTGCTTTATTCCTTCTTCCGTGGGATTCACATCTCACAGGATAAAGGAATGTCAGGAGAGCCAGTGTTTTATAAAACTTTACAAAGGTGTCCGTCCAAACTTTATTCTTCAAAACACTATAATTTGTATCACAGATCCTTCTGAACCTTTACAAATTCTGATCCCAATCTGTTTGGCAATTAAATGAAATACTGCAACAATAGTTAAAATTATAAACCTGTTGTGAAGTTTTATTGTCAACAACTATCTTTGTTCTAATGGGATACTTACCAAAGGAAGAGCCATGGTCTTTGTTTTAGAAGCAGACTTGCAACCCATATCCCTGTAAGACATTACATAATACAAATACTGTTCTCTGTAACTGAACTTCTGTCTCATGAAATAATAACTTCACTGTGTGTAGTGTAGGGAATTCAAATGAATGTCTCCACACAAGAGTTCCTGGTCAACTTGCATCTTCCATATTCAAAACACATCATCTACATGGATGTTAAACAGTGTCAGCAAAATAAGGCATCCTTGTCGAACACCCTTATTCGTGGGAATATCTCCTGTCAACGTCCTATTCAAATCTGAGATATCTGATGTCCTTTACACAAGCTGTGGAGTACAGCAATTAGATGTTCTGGAAAACCTGTATGGCCCATAATTTTCCACAGTAGTGATCTCTTGATATTATCAAGACCCTTTATGATATATTTTTCTGTTCCTATACCAACATGACAGACAAATAGTCAATCGTCACATTTGTTCATGTTTTTGTGTTAGGTTTTATTATTTTTGTGAGATTGTTTTTTAATCACAGACTGTTGTCTTCAAGGTTATATGCTTAAAAGAACAATAAATGAAGTTGAGGAGGATGAAATGGTAGAAGAAACTTCAAGTGATTTACATATAAGTGATAAACCTAGCTGCTTCAAACCTAACCTTAAAAATGACCAATCAAAGAGTAGTGGAAGTGTGAAATTAATAAAATATAACAGCAAATATTTGTAATTAGGCTTTACATTAGTAGGCCCTGAAGATGAACCATGGCCACAGATGTGTTACCAGTTTGGAACTTTTGTAAAATGAATGCATGAAACCAGCCAAATTGTGCTGTCATCTTCAAACTACCGTGAAGAATGTAAGGCTTTGGAATTCTTTAAAATTGAGCTACGAGCATTAAAAAGATGACAAAATATTATTAAATCTCAAACTCACAATGTGAATGAAGATGCTTCCTTAACCTCATATGACGCTCAGCTTTTTGCCAAATCTGGCAATTCTCACACTATAGCTTATTCTCTCATCTGCAGTTGCTATTTGCTAAGGGAATGTTAGGTGACTCAGCAGCCAAGGCAGATGTGTTTGAACATTGGAATGTTCTTAATTTGAATTTCCAAGGGAATTATGTGGACATTTTTCATGTTGAGGACAAGATCAATACCATAATCAAGAAATTTTAAACATGTGGAGAAAGGCTTTCCGACCCTGAAACAATTTTTGGAGTCTTCTTCAGAAAAATACCAGAACGAGTAAAACAGGAATATCAGAGTACATGGGAATCCTGTCAACAACATTAAGAGAATATTTTCCTGTTTAAACCAATGATTTCAACAATACTGCCTGGATGAGAAATCCATTTGATTGGAAAATTGAAGAGATTTCAAATCTTAGAGAAGAAGAGTTGTAGTAGTATTTAGAATTAATTTTTAAATATTTATGTAAACAGTGCTTGTGTATAGGTTTGATCTAATTGTGTTATTTAACAGCTTTACTAAACTTGTTTGTGTTTCAAGATCAGTATGATTAATTCATACATTTTTAGAAATGTAAGTTACAAAGAAGATATGAAGTGATGTTATATCTTTATTCAGGTTGTGTATAGAAAGTCGCTGTGCACTAGACTTGACAAGTTGGCAGCAATGTTTGGGTGGTAACTGTGTTTCGCGGGGGTTAGAGATTAGTTCTAATCCTTGTAGAGTTGCTGTTGTTGCACATACACCTAACCGTGTGTATGATAGTGTTACCAACCCAAACAGTCCTGCCAATGTAGAGTTGACTTATTGATTATGGGTCACATAACTTACAGTGTAAAAGAAAATAATTAATTAAAATTACAAGTTCAGTAATGGTTGGCACTCTATACAGCATATTTATGTATAACAGGCATATTTGAACAGTAAAGATAAAAGCTTGAACATTTTTTTTATAGTTGTCTTGTTTGTTCATCATCTTCTTTCACTGCACTACACTTTATATATATTGAAAACTTTCTCAAGTGAAACTTACTTGTATTTTTTTTATATTTATGTACAAACCTGTAACTGATAATTGCTTAAATACATGTGTCTCTATTTTTTATTTTTTGACATCGTCACTATCATTGTTCAAGCACTTTTTAAAGCCTTAGACTAGAGGTGGGCTAAACTGTTATTTTTAAATAATAGGTATGAAAATACTGTTCCAAAAAAATAACAGGTACAAATACCTGTTATTACATACTAATTATACATAACCTATATTATCCTTTGTAAGTAACTCGTTTTGAGTTGCCTGCAGGTCTCCTATATAATATCTTCAAATAAATACACTGCAAGTAGGTTTATTTTCACCTAGATAAACCTATTAATATATTGATAAACCTACTTGCTGTGTATTTATTTGAAGATATTATATAACCTATACTATATAATTTGTTATAAGAAATAAATTGAAACTAAAAGTATTAACAGTGTTACTTTATACTGTGACTTTATTAAACTATTACTGTTTAAAAGAAAATAAGAAACAAGAGAATTTATAGGCCTATCTCCCTTTGGGAATACCAATTTAAGTTTTCACTAGGAGTAAACAAACTAACATTGGTTAGACAAATCAGTTGCGAAACTCGGGGCAATTAAATAATTTAGAATAGGCCTACACGTAATACCACAACAAATAATGTGAAAAAACATCAGAAACATATAATAAAAACATAACAGTAAGCCACAAGAGTGAATGAGAATAAACAAAATTTTACAAATAAAAATTAAAAAAACAAACTGTATAAAATAAATATAAATAAATAAATAAAAACTTATAAATAATTAGCAACAACAAATGTAAATTAAATGCATTACATACCTGGATAATCTTCAGATTCATTCACTAATGTACACAGAATATACAAGTCATGAAATGTCACACCTTTTACATTACAATCTGCTTCACTTAACACATTATAAATAAAATTAAACAATTGAATTTTTTTTTTAAATACTGGGATTTCAGTTATTTAAACACTATTTTAAATTCGCATTCAAAAATATCAGCTGTTGCACTTTCCTTGATTTTAATCGTGTTTTCGTTCAGATATTTAACGAACAGGACTAGATAAAGTGCATTACAACAGTCTCATCATTTACGTGAGATGTGTAGTGAAGTTATAAAATCCCATTAATAAAAAGTATAATATAGCCTTTCAACATCAGCCACTCTATAGGTTATAACACAATATAATTAAATGCAACTATTTCACTAACGACTCGGAACACAAAGTTTTTTATGAGTAAAAACAAAGTTTTACCTTACAACCTAAACCGGTTTTAGTTACAAGTTGGTGACTAGTATAATATATAATTTATTAGCATATAATCTGTATTATATATCTGCATATCACACGAGAATAAATGTAACATCAGGAAGAATGTTTTCCTTTATTAAAAACAGCTTCGTCTCTTTGCGCAGAATGAAGTATTCAGGACGAAAAAGTGGCTTCGTACTAGTTCCTACTCGAAATACGCTTGATACTATTTGTTCCTAAAATACTAGGTGTTCCTAAAATACTACTGTTCCTCTGATACGCTTAGTATTTGTAATACGCGTTTACTTGTTCCTTGTGTATTGGTGATACGCCTGGTATTTGAAATACCTAGTATTTGAAATACTCGTGTACTGCGTACCAGCGATATTTCTGTACGCCTAGTATTTGGCCGTGGCGTATTCAAACTGCATACTGTGTGTGTGTGTGTGTGTGTGTGTGTGTGTGTGTGTGTGTGTGTGTGTGTGTGTGTGTGTGTGTGTGTGTGTGTGTGTGTGTGTGTGTGTGTGTGTGTGTGTGTGTGTGTGTGTGTGTCATAGGGAGTGTGCCTCGACTCGGAACAGCGAGGGGGGCGTGTCTTGACTCGGAACAGCGTCGCCGCGAATAACAGGTATTTCAACTTTGCAGTCACTGTTACATCCGTTCCACAAAAATATCGTTCCAAAATACCTGTTACAGGTATATCGGCCCACCTCTACCTTAGACTAAACCTAATTTTGGCTTGTACATTATTGTAGTGTACAGCTTTGATTCAGGTATCAACCATCATATAATTGTAATAAACAAATATTTCAATCTCTATAAATCTGTAATCATCTTCATGTATTTTGAAAAGTAGTCTAATCATTGTTCAGACTAAAAAAAATACAGTGTTCACAAATTCAGAACCAAATCAGTTAAAATCAAGAAGTATGTCCTGTATATTCTAGATTAATCTTTTTTTTTTTGTTTCTAAAAAACCTTTTCTAATTTGTGGTGTCTTTCAGTCCTAAAATTTATCCTAGTTATAAGACTTAGAAAAAATATAAATGTTACCACTAGTAGATATAAAATTCTATAATAATAGAAAGAAGATATGTATTTCATTGACTATTTATGTACCATATACAACACACACACATGTACCATATTTATGTATTTACATATTTTACAGAACATATTTATTTTTGTTTAAAGGTACGGACAAGACTGTCACATAAAACATATGGAGAAAGGAAAGAGGGAGTCAAAACTTTGCGAGAAGAAAAACAAGAAACTGCTAGTGAGGAAAGGTAAGGAGTTTTTTTTCAAGTGCCTGTAACTTTCAATATAGACATACTTAGTTCTGTATATATAACATTTTGTGTGTGTGCACGCGTGTGCAAGCGAGCAAGTGTGCGTGCCTATGGGTGTAGCTGTAATAAGCATAATGAAAAGGTTATTATTATGCTGAAGACTGTGAAATGCTAAAAGTTTTATTAGTGGAAGATTAATTTTACAATTTTATGAGCAGGATAATTTTGCTGATGGCTGTGTAATGAATAGATGTGAAAAATCATTTTTCAAATGTTACGTGTAATAATTTTAATTTGGTTTTAATTGTAAGTTATTATTTTTACTGTGACTGAATTACATGTATGGTCTCCACTAAAAAATCTATTTTGTTTTAAATCAAGATACCATTTTTATCAATGTATGTTATCAATATAACCTACATATTGTATAATCAACGTACGTGTACAGATTTAGGTGTGTGTGCTTTCAGGTAGAGTGTAGTATAAAAAAATCACATTACTTTGTAGAAACGCCATATTGCAAATGCAAATGTAAATTAAAATGTAGGCGTCTCCATCTCAGTTCAGTTTGGTTTCAGTGTTTTTTTAGCAAGTTTTGTAACAGGAATTTTTGAAATTAAGCATTAACTTACTATGTTAAAAAGCAAATAATTTGAATAAAGTCAGACTAAGCCTTTATATGATGGCTTACATACATTTAGTGAAATTAAGTGTAGAATTATAGGAATCTTAAGAAAATAGGCTCTTTATTTAATATTATTCAAATGCCACATTTGGAATGCTGTTTTCAAACACTCCACAGCCTCTATCAGTATCTTCTGTCTAATCAGTCTCTTTTACTCATTTCTGTGGCAAAAGAGTAGGCTGATTTAATTCCATTTACTACAAAGTATTTATAGATCTATCCTCAGTAAGGAAAAGTTTAAAACATTTGTGTCAGAACAGCATCTGCAGAGAATGGGAGGAAGATTTTGCAGTTTCCTGGTACTGTTTATTTTATTCATACTTAATATAAGATGTCTTTTTGCTGTTTTATTATTTGTTAAATTTCAGACATCTACATGATAACTTACTCATATGTTTTCTAACCTACCTTCTTGATTATAATAAAATAGCAAATAAAAGAGTTACTTTCTTTACTTTATCTAGTTTTACACTATTTATAAAACATTCTGGAGAGCCAGAATGAAATCCTGATTGTATTACTGTAGTAGCATAAATTTTTCGTTTGAAAAACAAAATTTGAACTCAGGAAGAATGAATAAATTACATTTAGAAGTATTAACAGACATCTGACATTTTATGAAAACTCTATAAAATCCAACATTTTTTTTATTTTGAATACTGAAGAAATGCAGTGAGTGTATTCATTGTAACCTGATGAAATATTTCTTAGGTATAGTGTTATGTTTGTGAACCCATGTCAGATCATCTTTCAGACATCTTTTTATAGTTTGTATGCTGTGTATGTTACGTGTATAATTCCTGAACACTCAGATTAATTATTTTTTGATAGATTTTTGTTATTTGAATTTTATTGTGTACTACAATTATTTATATTTATGTAAAGGTACCAACCACCAGAAGTTTGCTTCATGTATGGTAATTATTAACAAAACGTTATATAACTGAGACACTAAAGTCATGCTAGAAGGTGAAAATTGTTTAACTTCCTTGTTTGGATATGATATAAAACACAAAAGACAAGACATTAATAAACCACTTAAAATAACAATAACTAAACTCAAACACATACTTACAGAGATAGAAAATCCATAGGCCATTCATTTTAACTCTTATTACTACTCATACTTGGGGGTGTGTAATAATTTCAGTCATTATAAGGTAACAGTATAATAACAGATTCCCTACTACCTACATGGCCATATGAAAATGTGATTACATTAAAATGCATATGTATTTTATATGCCTCAGTTTATATACATATTTGACTTTATTTTCAGTTGATGCTTTTTGCTTACCTTTGTTATATTTTATAATGTTTCCTTCTACTCTTGATTCAGAACAACCAGATATTCAACCAAATGTAATTTTGACCTAAGATTAATAGATTTTTGGACAAAGCTTTACTTTAGGTAAATGTATGTATGTTCAGTATATTGAACATTCACCAGTATTACATAAGTATGTGTGATTTCATCTCACAGATTCTATTATGTTACTAATTATTCCAAATAACTTAAATATATCAGAGTACTTACTAAATGGGAAGTAGACTGATATCTAATATTTTCAAGGTGTGCTCTTTATCTTATTGTATACCAAGAATTTCAGACATTTATATGTCCATGATAGTCACAGCAATCACATGTGAATTTCTGAATTCCGTTCTTTAGTATGTAGTTGCTTTATTTATGACACAGAATCGACTGTCTTTACCAGTCTTTGTTTCCTTTATTTTTTCATTTGCGATCCAATATAGTCCTCTAAATGATACAACCATATCACAGTTTTGTGGAATGTCTTTAATGCATATTAAGTTTTACATGTTATACATTTTGTTTTTCGGACTATATATACTTTATTCACAGAACTTGAGTAACATGATACCCAAGGCTGCAAAACATTGGGCATAGAGTATTATGTTGTGTTTTCTTAAATTACGATTTACATGTACGGATGTGCATATATATTCACATATATTTGGGTAATGAAGATTGTATCAAAATATGTTGAACTGCTAATTTGGAGGAATACATTATTCATAGCCGTATGATATGGCTGCTTTGATGTGTTGTCCCCACAGACTAAATGAAGACAGGCTAGTTTCAGTGCATTTGCAATCTTCTAATAAGATGAATGTTTAGACTTAATACAAGTTTTACGTAATACAGTAAAATATTATTTAGTTAGATTTTGAAATAGGTAACTAATAGTATATGGAAAACTCATTATTTGTTATTGCCACAAAACATGTATTTTGGTTTAATGAAGAGATACAGCCTTCAAATGTTATAATGTTAAAATGTAATATCATAAGTAACAAAATCATGATAGTTATGATATAAAAGTTTATCATCTAAATTGAGGTATTATATGTATATACATTTCTAGTATTTAGGTTTCTCATTATGCAATAAACTAAGCTCATTAAACAAATTGCTGTTGTTAGTATTTGTTATAATTTCCTTCTCTGAAAAATATGTCATTCTTTAAGAAAAGTGAAAAGGTTTTGTAAAAGAAAGTATGCCAACTAACCAAATGTCAATCTCTGTCCATAAAACATGTGTTCTATTAATTTATTCCAAATAACAAAAATGCAGTCAGCCATTACTCCGTAATTTACTAGCAGAGTACAACAGATTTTGCTGTCATTTTGTGTGTGGTACTGATAAGTTTAAAACTGATGTCAGTGTGCTTGCATTGCTTCTAAATACAAGGAATATTACTCATTAAGATACAATCTACTTTTGTAGAAGAAATTGTAACATGCTATGAATTACTTATACTGAAGGTATTTATGTTGAGGGGACCTGTAAAATTGTGTAGCTGGATGTACATTTTGTATTGTTTTGGATAAATTAACTTGAAAATAATTATAGAAAAAGCCAGTAAACGTATAAAATTCACTGTTTTCCAAATAACATATATGTATAAGAAAAAATAACACTGGTTTGAAATATTCGTTACCACAAACAGATTCATAAGTCATTGAGAACTGTACACAACTCAATGAACAAAGAATAGTAATACCAACTTGAAAAACTAAAAAAAATTTTGGAGTCATTTCTTTGTCACTGATGAAGCTGTACATATTTCAGACAGGTGTTGGTTGTCCTATATTAGTATGCTTTATTAGAAAACAATTTAGTAACTATGCTGACTTTTCTTATAATCGTTTTTAAGTATATGGAGCCCAGTGCCCTCTAAACTATCAACGTATAAATAAATTATTAAATAAATGTACCAGACACAATAGATTTGTCTGAGTAAATGACTGGCTACTTTATTTTCCAGGTCTCCTCTGTTGTTCAAAGATTACCAACGGGCACATAGTGATCTGAACCAAAAGCTGATGAAGAATAAATTACTTCATAACAATATAAAAGTATGTAAATTGAAATTTCCTGCAGAAGCTTCTGCTAACAACAGTTGTCAAAATCTAAACAATATTGCCGCCATAGTAGATAATGGCAATGGTGCGTGGAGAGGCAGTCATGTTAATATAAACAGTGACATTAACATACAAGACAGTGAGCTATCAGTTACTAGCCTCACAACATTAGAACAACAAAAATACACCTGTGATATATGTAGTCAGTACTTTAATAGAGCATATGATTTGAAAAGACATAAAGTAGGTCATACTGTGTCCGGAACATTGAAAAATGAATGTGAAGTGACTGATAAACAAGACTGTAAATCAGATACTAAAAGTGATTCAGTTAATTCTTCTAATAAAAATTCTACAGTTTTTCTTTGTGATATCTGTGCAAAAATGTTTAAGTTGAAAGACAGTTATGAAAGACACAGACGAATTCATACAGGAGAACGTCCTTTTGTTTGTAATGAATGTGGAAAATCTTTTAGAGACTCTGGTGGCTTATCAAGGCATGTTAATGATGTTCATGCTAAAATACGTAAACATCCATGTGACATTTGTAATAAGTGGTTTGCAAATCGTGCAACTTTAGATGATCACAGAAGAACACATACTGGAGAAAGGCCATATGTATGTCATAAATGTGGAAAGAAATTCAAATCTAAAGCATCATTGTACATCCATAATAAAGTGCATTTTGATGTGTTTCCACATGTGTGTATGTATTGTGAAAAACAGTTTCGACGAAAACAAGAACTAATTGCTCATGTAACAACACATACTGGTGAGAAATCACATATTTGTGATAAGTGTGGGAAAGCATTCCGCGTTAGAGGGGAACTTCTTCGTCACATGCTCATACACAGTGATGATAAACCTTATGTCTGTGTGGAATGTGGGTTGAATTTTAGGCAAAAAAGATATTTAAGAAATCACACAAGAACACGACATGGGAGAACAGAAGAAATGAAAACAGAAGATTTACTTCAATTTCATATTCCTTTTTTAAGATAGGTAAATTGTAGAGCACTGTTAGCGAAATTAATAAAATGAACCCATTGAAATTTTTCCAGCTTATATTAAGCATGAATAGGCAAATAGTTTTACCCTGCAGTGGTGTGCAGATGTTAAAAAGTAGATGTCGACGGTAAACGTTCATTGGGAAGCAGACTTCAGTCTGTCTAAACTCTGTGCTGTACTTATCGTAGCAAACAGAAAACATCAGTTGATTTGGTATGTAGGATTGTCATTTAATTTCTACATTTTTTTTTTTTTATTTATAAGTTGGTAATGAATGAACATAAACTTTAATTATTTCAAATGTTGCTAATACATATGCATTATCATTCCAAATGGCTTAGTGTAGTACACAAAGGAATTCGTTAAATTTAGGAGGCTCATAAGTTCACAGAAGCAAGTCTAGGGAGATTTTATTTATAGGCTATACATACACACACAAATGTGTGCAGGCACACGTGATTTTAAATGTACGAAAGTATGGAATACAGAATAAATTGATAAGGGATACATGCATGAGTTTGTGAAAAACTGGTGTATTGTCAGTTATAAGTACATAAAAGAGAATTATTTATTCAGGAGAAACACATTTAAATGGTGGAAAACGTTCATTACACCAAAAATAGCATGGCAGTTAATGAAAACAATGTCAGTATTGGATGATTTTGATAAATGTGCTATAAGAGCCAATATTTATAATTTCCATATAACTAAAGACTGAAAAGTACTGAAAACAAAAACGACCAATTTTATACTGTATGTGGGATATAATATAATATATATTATATACACACGCACACACACACACGTTTTGTTTGTTTTACTTCCATGTTCCATAAGGAAATGGAAGTATGGTGATGGCAAAAAAAATTGTGTTCGAGATAAGGGGTGATTCTGATTGTACTAGCCTCAAAACATGAAGTCATTTTTCAAAAAATGTGCGCACGCGCGCGCGTGTGTGTGTGTGTGGGGGGGAATTTTTTTCTATGGCAAACGATAACAGCCGCGAATCCAAACAGAATCAAGTAATTTTTTGTATACATCCCTGAATTGTAGAGGACTCAAGGCCTATTGATTTTGGTGAAGGTCGGTTAAGAGAATGGGGTAACTTGCCTCCAACGTTTTATGTTTTAACAAGGGTAATTTTTTCTGTGACCAACAATAACTGCCGCACATTCAAACATAATCAGATAATTTTTTGGATACGTTCCTGAATTGTAGAGGACTCAAGGCCCATTGATTTTGGTGAAGATCGGTTAAGGGGAAGGGGTAGTTTACCAGAAACGTTTTATGTTTTAGCAAGAGTAAAGTACTTAATTTTGATAAATGTAGTATCCCGAAAAGAAGATCATAATAATCCACTATAGAAACGAAGATGAAATATCTATAAATGAAAAGGCTAGTTGAAGGGGTGGGGGTAATTTTCTATAAATGAAAATTATAGTTGAAGGGGGAAGGAATAATTTTTATTTATATGTCATGTGTACTACATTATTGGCAACAAAGAAGTAGTTTATAGTTAACATTCCTTTCCGGACTGTTTGGCCGTAGTCCATTGTTTTCTGCAAAACCAGACGTTTTGGCAGTGCCATCGACTGCTATCATCAGTGAAAATCGAGTGCACTAACGTAAGGTGGTATACATTAGTGACCGACCACAGTACTGTGGTTAAGACTGAAGAAAGAAGTAGTTTCTATGGAAGTCTTTCATTTTGAAAATGATTTTAAATATAAATCTTAGAACATGGAAATCATGTTTGCTTCTCTATACCAATTTATACTGTTGTAATGAGCCAGTTACTTTACATAACAAAACATATGAATAATTTTAAAAAATCAGATACTAATATGTAAATTATTAGTGTCTTCTAAAGCATATATGATCAAATGGTTGTACAAGAATATTTAGAAACAACAATTCATGTTTAAAAACCTGAAATATTTTGTACCTCAATTTATGGGCTATAAAACCTCTTTACTTAAAAATGCATACATTCCGTTACTAATTTTTAAAACAACTACTGTCATGAGGTAGGTTGTTTTATTATGAGTATTTTGATACAAGTCCCATTTCAAAATTTCCTATATATCGATACTTATTCAAATTAACGTGTTTTTAAAAATATCCCATACAATAATTGTGCACCATTTCTCTGCACTTAAAAAGTTGCTATACAAGTCTAAAAATACTTAAAACTAACATATTTCACAACATTCCTTATCCACTTACTACTCGCTGGACTCTTTTATCTTTTTAAGGATATCTCAGGGTAATAAATAATTTAATTAACACAATATATATCATAAATTATTACTTTAATAACTCACTTTCAGTTACTTATTACAATAACATAATATTGATGACAATCTTTTCTTTTGATAGTAGGTTCTTTTAGATCTGATTGAGTTGCAAATAGTGAATAAAGTATCTTTTAAATGTTCAATATAAATTACTTGATGGTTGAATTCCTGTTCTATGAAGAGGCGCATCCACTTGAACGTTGTCTGAAGTATTCTCTGCGGATGGCTGCTGGTTAATATAGGTCCTAGTTGGTGGCACTTGATTGATTATTGTGAAGTTACCATTTATACACAATTATAAACAATCTATAAACATCTCACCTACCTTAAATTCGGATCCAGGGTCCTCGCACGAACTGTGAATGTAAACGTGATTTTGAGGTTGTAATAATAACGTACACTACTCTCTCAAAATATAATAAGATTCAAGTTTTATTAAATTTAGTTCATTTTATATTCCTTTAAATTTCTTTCGTACATACTTTCTCCCAACTATTGGCACATTACTATTTCCCTCAACTGTGCCTTAATACATTTCTTACAAGCGTTGGTTAACCATAATATTATTACCATACTTTTATACTTCATATTCTACGTGTGTTATTTTCTAAATCTAAATAAGGCGAACCCAGCTTGCTCACGCTCAACTCTCATTCCATTTTACCCCCCATTTATTTATTTTAGGCAATCATTAAAATAATTTTGATTTAATACGGTTACTTGCTGTAGTGGCGTCTCCCCGACCTCGTGGCGCGTCACACACAAAGTTTTCTTTTCGGTGTCCAAAAGTTTGTGATTTCACATTTCTTTATTCCTCACTAAATACTGCACTCACTGTTCATTTCGAGACATCGTTTCACCACTTCTATTCTCTTTTAATTAATAATAAAAAAATTTATTGATGAGCCACGTTTGGTAGCTGCCTGGCCAGGCGGAGCGTGGGTAATGACTGCTGGGAGTGTTAACCAAATGCCCACCCCCCCCAAAATCGGACAAGACTGAAATTACCAATGCCTTCTGGTGTTAAAAAGTTCGTCACTGTACAGGTAACATGGGTTTTCCAGGTGTATTGGATGTTGACGAAATTTTGAGGCCACTAGTCACGTCACTCAAATGGGTGTGGTTTGTCCGTATTTCCGTCAGCAACCTAGCACGTGGCAAACAAATTAACAATTTAGCCATGTTGGTTGATTCCTGGTTGAGGCGTCTTGGCGTCCTCTCCGCGCGCGTGCTGGTGTTGCGCGCACTAGTGTGTCACACACATTATATTTCTTGGAATTGTAATGCGTCTTGCCGCGCCCGCTTGCAAAAATTACAACGTTGTTACTGCGTTCTTTGTTTGACTCTAACCGTTTTCCGTAGGGGACTTGCTGTCATATTTATACATTGATTAAAATATGAAATAAAATAAAACACCCCATTTGCCCCATTACATTATCACAGATTGATTTACGCACTGGCATCACATTCACAATAATAACACATCTCAAATATCTTCGTTACAGTACGAACATACCGTTATAATCAATATATTTTCTTAACACAAACTTTTATATATAGTTAACATTTTATTCAGCAATACTATGATTCGTCTAAGTTCATAGATGTAATTTAAGCTAGGTGCTTATAACAAGGATTGTATTGATCAACTAAACTCTATGCAACTCACCGTCTGTGGCTTAAGTAAATGTCTTTATACAATTGACATGTTTCGGGACATTTGTCCCATCCTCAGAATATTTAAAAAAGTCTCTTCATACCATCATACGATGGCACAGTCGTCAATATATTAAAAATAAAAATCCACATAACACAAAACACAATTACACTACACAAAGTATGCACACAACAATTTTCGGTGTATACCGCACGGTAACCGACAGTGCACTCATATTTTTTTTAATATTCTGAGGATGGGACAAGTGTTCCGAAACATGTCAATTGTATAAAGACATTTACTTAAGCCACAGACGGTGAGTTGCATAGCGTTTAGTTGATTATAAAATACGTGGCTTGGACTATAAGCGGATTTATTCCATTAACAATATGATTGTATTGATTGATAACATCAAACTATTTAATCACGATTCTTTGTGTGAGTTCCGCGGATTATGCGTAACTTTTTGGTTGACTTTAGACAAACTGCGACTGAATTGTCACTCCTAATTCAACGGTAACTTTCAACTGAATAAAGCTGTTTAACCTTCTGATGACACTTCTTTAACTGAACGGTCACTTTCGGATGACGGTAAACTGAGTCACTGTTTTTACCTTCCGACGAATTAAATAACTTAATTTACGAGTCTTTACTGTTATAGCTTCTCCGATGATTTAATTGACGAGTCTTTACTGTTGTACTACACCGATGACTTAATTAACGAGTCTATACTGTTGTACTACACCGATGACTTAATTAACGAGTCTATACTGTTGTACTACACCGATGACTGCCTTAAACTTCTCGGTCTTGGGTTTTATACACAAACTGGGCCTACCCTCACCTAATTTTGAATCTAAACATTCCCATTGGACTTAGGTGCCGCGATATTCAATTTTACCCAATGTAGTACTAGAATTTTACCGCTAAAAAAACTGACGCGTGTTCTTATTTGCTAGATAACAGCGCGCTCCCTGGGTTCGTCTGCGTGGTGGAAAAAGACGCTTCAGTTGATTTCTCTGTCTAAATGTCTCACTCTAACATAACGGGATCCTTTGTTAAAAGCACTTAACTTTCACAACGTTCTATCTATTTTTTGTTAATTTTTAGCATAATACAATTTTATTGCTGTCCATCCGCTACGTGCCTTTTTTGGTATTTTGTGCCGACTTTCTGTCGCCAGACACAAGGGTGTGTTCTTTAGAAAAAAAACACCGCTTTGAAATTTTACAACGGTAGTTCTTTTTATATATATCTGTTTTTGACATATTTTAATATTGACTATTGCTAGTAAATTTGCACAGCATGTAAATTCGGCATTATATATGTCCCCCAATAGAATTATTTTAATTTTAGATCAAAAATTAAGAATGATTCTATGGTCTCGTCCCTTTGAATAGTTTTGATTAAAATTTTTTGCAGTTCTTTACTATAAGTATTAGATCACAATATTATCACAATACATATATTACATATACAGTAATATTAAATAGACATGAAGCAACGCGCAGGTTGTAGTGGGGAGAAGTCAGGAGCGGTGGAACCCAGAGAGAGGAAAATGTCTACTAACGCAGTTGAAAATATCGGCCTACTCTCTCAATTGTGAATGAGACGCATGTGTAAGATGAGTAATTTATTTTGAGACGGATTAACTTTTTATACCTATTGTGCCGAAGTTACGCATCTTTAATTAAAGATGAAAGAAAAGTAAAATTTACGTTTTTCCCTGTAAAAGTACTAATAAAAACTGATATCGCTTATAATGACAGCTGAAATAAAGCAGTTATACTGCCTTGTCGATTCACAATAATTTACTTTTTATTATTTTTATAACTATTTTTAATTTGTAATGTTTTTATGGGTTTATTGTTTTCTACATTTCATTAGCTACATTTTTAACTATATTACCAAATTTACCCAACTAAATTTTATAGCCCTACCAACACACACACACAGACACACATATGTAACTTACTTTTTACTAACTTACCTTTTTACTAACCAATTATACTTATAATTTTAAAATTGTTTTGTTATTCTTTTAATTGTTTTTAAGGTTTTTATAGTTTAGTACGGTTTATATTCAATTCACTACTTTTTTACTAAGTTACTAAATACAAAAAATTTGGTTGTAGGTATTTCGATTACGACACGACCACACAGATAACATGGACATTTTTTAAGACGAAACAAGCGTCAGACACAACAGAAAGAGACAATGTAATAAAGCTTTCACACAGTTATAAAATGCTTAATACTGCCATTATTTTGTAAACAGTGACTTGGCATGTTGTATCTGTTGCAATGTTTCTCCAAAGTCAAGCCTAGACATCAACAATAGTTGTACATTTTGGAATGTGTACACTTTGTGTACGTGTACATGTTACGATCACGAAAAAACGTAATATATGATCCACATTGCTCTGGCATCTTAATTTGTTTGAGTAAGTAACATCAACAACAGCCTCGCATGTGAAATGACTGCGTGTGTGTTTTTTTAAATAAGCAGATGTAAACTATCCATAAATAACAGCGGAGACAATATTAATGCAACAATTACAATGCAATAAACGCTACACTTCTGATGAATACTGATGTTTTTTGAAAAGTACGCACATAATAATCTCCACAGCCGTCTCGGAGGCAACTGAGTTTTGTTTCTCTGCTGACGCATGCGCAATTCGTTACATGTGCTGTTAGCATGAAAAAGGTTGATTCATGTCTAGTGAACATTACTGTATATATATCTTTCATTTGTTTAATTTAATTTTATTTATATACAATACTGTATATCTATTTTTCTTTTGATAAAATTTTTCATTTTTATCCCTTAAAAAAAAAAAACAGTTGTTTACAATCAACCAGCTGGTCCCCAGTTGATGTTTACAAACAAACCCCTCTGGCTACCTGCACTTTCTCCCTCTTTCATACCTCATGTTATTCACAAAATATTTCTACCACTACGGTTCTATAGTATACATTATTACTTTCCCTCTTTTTTTTCATAAATTCTTAAATTCATATTTAATTAATAGCTAATCCTATACATATTTAATTAAAATTTTTTCTTTTTTTGCTATCTATAAACTATTACATACAAATTTAGTGTCTTACAATTTGTTTTGATGATGTTTTGTTTTCGAATTTGTTGTCTTTGTGTGGTGTGAAGTGTTAAGTCTCGTAATACGGTTTCAGTTGTCTTGTGTTGAAGTTTCCTCGGATTTGTCCCGGTTGTAATATCTCTTCCAGCTGGTACGTAGCCGTTCCTCACTCCTTAAATATTTTATATGGTCCTTCAAACATATGGCAAAATTTTCCTATTTCTACACTAGTGGAAATACACAGACAATTATCTACATACAGGATAGTAAAATTTTTAACTTCTTCCGACAATACACGATCCAGTCCGCGGGTCAGGCTAGCTAGACTTGTTTTTAATCGGAATGGAGTCACGGTGTATCGATAACATTTACCCTCGAAAATAAATCCGGTGTAATCCCTGTAATCCTGGTGCAAAGGAATTTGCCAAAAGGAACTTCGCAGATAGATAGTTGCCATATCCTTGATGTTACCACATTTGGTCAAAACCTCGTTGATTGGGATTGCACCTTCATAATCAGGTATTGTTACAGAGTTGAGTTTATGACCATCCAGACATAGTCGAACCGTTTGATCCCTTTTAATTACCGTAACCATTGGGATTATTTAAACATAATTAATGCGGTCTAAGTCACTGTATGATAATTATATAATTTACCTTATAATTTCCGTCAAGTGACGTCTAGCGTAATTTATGCTGGGTTACGCGTTTCAGGCCATATGACCCATCTTCAGACCTTCACTCCAAAGGAGCTCATTATATAATAAAATCCATATTAAAACAAACACATAATAAACAAATACATAAAATACAATGAATGAACATATTATAAGCGTACTATTAACCGACACGGTGCACCGCGTGTAGCATGTCAAGACTGTGTCGATGGGCACTGTTATCTAGTATTATCTTTAAGCGATCGCAGCGCGGTATCATACAGTGGGTTGGACCTGAAGTTAAGTTTATCATTGAGTATGTCGTCACATATATCGGGGTTATTATGACCTCTATAATCTCGAATTCTTCGAGTGCATCCATGTAACGGCCCTTACTACAATAATGTAGAGGTATAAGGTTAGCGTTGAAATTGGTATATGAATGATTGCTTGAAATTAGATGCCGTGTAAAATTAGATTTAATATTATCTAGGGAAAAATCATCCCTGTTAAAGTGGCTGTGTGGTGTGTGTTCACGGAATCGTTTGATAAAAGGTCTACCCGTTTGGCCGATATAAAAACGGTCACAATCGTCGCATATAAGCTTATAAACACCGGTTTTGGATTCAATGTTGGTCTGAACGACTGGACGAACTAAGTTCCGTAGACGGTTATTTGTTTTAAAGGTAACGGTATAACCTAATTTACTTAAGGTGGATGTAAGGATCTTAGGCATCAACTCGGTGTGTTGTTGAGATGAATTTGTTATTAGTACGCTTATAATATGTTCATTCATTGTATTTTATGTATTTGTTTATTATGTGTTTGTTTTAATATGGATTTTATTATATAACGAGCTCCTTTGGAGTGAAGGTCTGAAGATGGGTCATATGGCCTGAAACACGTAACCCAGCATAAATTACGCTAGACGTCACTTGACGGAAATTATAAGGTAAATTATATAATTATCATACAGTGACTTGGACCGCATTAATTATGTTTAAATTGGAAGCTCATCAAGCGAGCGCGGTTTTCAAATACCAAAACACTAAAATCCAGCTTTTTAAAACTAACACACACATCAAGTTTAATGTTCTTTGTCTAAAATATAAAATCATTCCTAAATATGCCATCATACACATCAATTCCAATACTAAGGCGGCAATAAATACTAAGAAACACGCTGAAATATATCGTGTTAAACAAGAAATTAAATCATTATACGTCAAAAAAGCCATTCTTAACAAAACTTTGTTCAAGTTACATTTATTAATATATAACCAGATTCATCCTGCCATCATAGATAATATAATGAACAAAGTAAACACATACATTTCAGACACAATGCGTACGATACGACAAAAACAGACTATGAAACTTAAACGTTTAATCTCAACACAAGGCTCACATCATATTCCCGAATGTAAACATTCGTTTTACCCACGCACGGTCAACCTCACTGATATTACATTTGATAGCGATGAAATGAATCTACTTAATAAAGGTTTAGACTACAACTTTCCACCTGATAATAAACATAATATCGTTGATGAAGTCATTAATGCCTAGACCGCTGTCAAAGCTATTAATGACTCGAAACTCCAAAATGAATCATGTCACATAATTAATCATAAATTTATTAAAATTTTAAATAACCGTAATATTGATGGTCGTACCATACAGAAACAGTTAAGGGCGCAGGCTGAACGCAAGACACTCAAAAAGATAAATACTAAGTTGCTTAATAGTAACGCACTTATTACTAAAGCAGACAAAGGTCATACTTTGGTAATAATCCACAACGACACATACACACAGAAAGTACACAGATTCATTTCCGATAACAATATCGAGCTAATAAAATTCGATCCCACCAACTCATATGTAAAATCATTAAACAATACTATTAACAATTGTACCAATTTATTTGATGATCGCACTCGTCGTTTCTTAAAACCTATTAACGCGCGCACCCCAAAACTTACCGGCTTACCCAAGATCCACTAAAGTGACATTCCTATCAGGCCATTAGTTAATTTTACTACAGCGCCGGGTTTCAAAACAGCCAAGAAACTTGTCACACTAATTAAGGACAACATCTTTCTAAAAAACAACCATATTATCGTTAACAATATTGATTTCATAAACAGGGTCAACGACATAAAATTACAACCCAGTTACAAACTAGCCTCTTTTGACATCGTCAATTTATACACAAATATACCCGTGAACCAAACTTTGGATATTTTGAACGACAATCTCCACGACACTAACAAACTGGACACACAACTCATTACAGAACTAATTACCATACTAAGGCTCATCCTTCAACAAAACTATTTTACTTTCATTGGGAATTACTATATTCAAACAGATGGCCTGGCTATGGGTTCACCGTTATCCGGCCTGTTGGCTGATATATATCTTGATTTTTATGAAAAAAACTACATCCTTAATAATAACATCTTCACCAATAATATTATCTTTTATGGCCGATATGTTGATGACACTTTTCTGATTTTTAATGGTACCCTACGCCAAATCAGTAATCTTAAAAACCATATGAATATTGTTACTCACAATATTCAGTTTACGATGGAAACTGAAACCAACAATGAACTCAACTTTCTCGATCTTACTGTCACTAGGCGGCTTAACAACTTAAATTTTAAAATTTACAGAAAGCCTACCACCACAGACGTGACCATACATGCAGACTCACACCACCCTTTCTCTCAAAAATTAGCGGCCTACAACAGTTTCATTCACAGGCTTTTGATGATCCCCCTAAATAATGATGATTTTGAGTGTGAACTCAACATAATTAAACACATAGCTATAGCCAACGGCTATGAGTGCCAAATGATTGACAACATCCTTAAAAAACACAAAGCCCAAACACACAGACAGACACAAGATAATACACCTAATAACAAATTCATCTCAACAACATACACCGAGTTGATGCCTAAGATCCTAACATCCACCTTAAGTAAATTAGGTTATACCGTTACCTTTAAAACAAGTAACCGTCTGCGGAACTTAGTTCGTCCAGTCGTTCAGACCAACATTGAGTCCAAAACCGGTGTTTATAAGCTTATATGCGACGATTGTGACCGTTTTTATATCGGCCAAAGCCAACCCTTTTGACAATAAGGTGTTTTGTCGGTTACCTCGAACTTGTGGCAGTATGTTGTAATCCTTCCAGGTGTATCGCGAAACACGATCTTGTTGTTTAACAATATTCTCCGCAGCTCATTCTTCTCAGAATCCATTATTTCTTCGATGTATCGGATTTTCTGGTTAATGACCTCCTCGATACCCCCTTCTTCCAATGAAATGTTTACCTGTAGGATTTCTGCTGTTGTTGCTTCTTCATGGGTGTGATTTCCCTTAATTATTAGCTGTTTTTTGCTAAGGTCGATCACGCAGCCACTTTCTGCTAACATTTCAACTCCCAGGATACATTCCCTTATCAGGTCGGGCACTATGATGAAGACACTGTCAAAACTTAAATTTTCAATCTGGACTGTCAGCAACACCTGTTGTGTTATCCTTTTTGATTAGCTCCCTTGATTATTGTGTTCGACAACTTAAAATTTCTAACCTGCCCAAATCCTTTTTATTCTCTTTAAACCAGCGCTCTGATATAGCATTAATCTGACTGCCGGTGTCCACTAATGCATTAATTGGCACACCGTTTAACGTAATTTGTATTTCCGGACATTTATTGTTTTTTATTTTTATATCGATACTATCTTCTTTTGTCAAATCATCTCTTAAATCTACAAATGCAGTGTTAATATATTTAATACTATCATCTAAACCTAACATATATTTACAGTGAGTACTTAGTTTTTTGGCAGGGCAATGGCCTTCTTGATATTACCTGCTCCGCTTGCTGAAGGAACCGCTTTCATTTCTGTCTCAAGCTGGCTTTGTCGTTTGGGGTTGTTCGCACGAGGGTAATATTGCCTTCCATCGTTATTCCTATCTTTGTTGGGTGCTTGTTCAGAAGTCCTCTCTCTCTCTCTCTCCTCCCCTCCCCTCCTCTCCCTCCCTCCCCCTCCTCCCTCTCTCGTCATTTGCACATGCCCAATGTTTATTTTCCCGCCTGTTGTCGAATTGTCCGCGGTTCATTGACCTGGTACCACCTCGTAGATTCATGAATTCTAGATTGCTCAAATTCTGCTATGGTATCTACACCACGTGTAATAATTGCAACTTCTATTTCATGTGGATAGTGTCTTGCAATTTTCCTTATTAGATGTCTATCTGATATTGGAGGAATTAATTGTCTATTTTCTAATAATTTTCTTTCCAAGTACTGTATCATGTTCATCCCCGCTTGTTGACGGTATCGCCCAAACTCTAGTTGATCCCGCACGTGTTCTTGTATTACGGCATTCCAGTATTTGTTTACAAAAGCGTCGGTGAATCCAGCGAATGTTTGCACACTATCTTTAATTAATCTCCACCAGATGGCGGCCTCTCCCTCAAGATATCTTGCTATCCGCGTGATATTATTAATGTCTTGGAAATACTCTTGATACAATTCCGTTAATTCTTTGATAAATTCCATGGGAAAATCGCTTGTCCCGTTAAATTTAATATCTTTTATCTGCTCATTAGTAACGATTCGGTTTATGGGTGAAGCGTTGACTTATGCAGATTTTGTTCTGACGTCACTTTGTAATTGTTGGAATTTCAGGTTGGTCTCACGCGAACTACTATCTACTTTATCTTCTAAATCTTTTAACTTTTCTACTTCTAATGTATGTGCCGCGAAACTCTCGTCGCATCATTTGCTATTTGCTATCAGTTTCTTGTTTATAAGTTTAATTTCATTACTATGTTTATTATCGTTTTCTTTGATTTGTTTTTCTGTGTCGTTAAATCTGTTATTAATTTCAGTGCTAACGTTATTAATTTCCTCATTTATAATTGCCTTAGTCTCTATTCTAAATTGTTTAAGAGTTTCTTAGTTTTCTCTTTTTAGTTCATTAATTTGTGTGGCTAGTGCGTCTCTTAGTAGTTTATTATTTTGTTCTAATTCTTCTTTCAATTGTTTGGTAATGTTAATTTCCATTTGTTTATTTTGTTGAGTAATTTGTTGTGACACTTGTGACATCTGTTGTGACATTTGTTGTAACATTGTATATATATCAATTTCTTTGGATGCTTCTGGTACTGTCTGTTGTGTCGGTCTTGCGCTGATTTCTTTCTGTGTTTCCGGTGTTGTCTGATGTGTTTCTGATTATTCATTGTCTTGTCCCCTCATCCCTGAATCTTGATTATTAATTGTAATTTCGTCAAGTGTATTAGGGTCTCCTAATTGGTTGTTAATATCGAACTCTATTTCGCTATTGTGATTTTCTGTTGTTTCTGTCTCGGTATTCATTTTGTTGTTTAGATTGTTCATGTTGTTGTGTATGTGTTTTGTTAGCTTACTTCTACTTCTAGTAACGATACAATTTTCTTTCTTATAATCTATACTGCTTATTCTACACTTTTCTTATTTTATCTATTCTATTCGCAACTCAATTCTGTCTACCAGGCTTATAAATCAAGCCACGTGGTTGGGCGCCAATACTACTCGCTGGACTCTTATCTTTTTAAGGATAATATCTCAGGGTAATAAATAATTTAATTAACACAAAATATATCATAAATTGTTACTTTAATAACTTACTTTCAGTTACTTATTACAATAACATAATATTAATGATAATCTTTTCTTTTGATAGTGGGTTCTTTTAGATCTGATTGAGTTGCAAATAGTGAATAAAGTATCTTTTAAATGTTCAATATAAATTACTTGATGGTTGATTTCCTGTTCTACGAAGAGGCGCATCCACTTGAAGGTCGTCTGAAGTATTCTCTGCGGACAGCTGCTGGTTAATGTAGGTCCTAGTTGGCGGCACTTGATTGATTATCACAGATTGATTTACACACTGGCATCACAGTCACAATAACACATCTCAAATATCTTCGTTACAGTACGAACATACCGTTATAATTAAAGCCCGGATTTTTGTGCAGTAAAAAATTCCAGAACGTGCAATAAAAACTTGAAATCGTGCACTAAAAATTTTAGATTGTGCAAAATAAAATGCAAATCATAAAATTGAGTTAAACTAACGTGACATTGGTCCCAACGTCCTTAAAAATATGGAAATAATAGTTTTCATCTTAAAACTTACTGATTCAGACCATAGTAAGAGGAGAATAATTTTGTCTAAAAAACAACAAATACCAATCGTTACCACTTACCACTTTGTTAGGTATATATTCTCCGATTTTACTTTTATTCCTGTTTATAATAGACGGCTGTTGAATTAAAGTTTACTAAACTCCGTTTGTCCAAAAGTCCAAATAAAGTTACGAAAACTATTTTTAATAAACACGAATTTACATTTTTAACTTACTTAATATTAAGTTTATATTAGGCTTTTTAGCTTAACATTTTGTTGAAATTAATAATAAAAAGTTTAGCTTAACATTTTGTTAAAATTAACAATAATGTAATTTTCAAAATTATCTTCTGAAAAGCTAAATCGTCGGTCACTTAAAACATATTTGAGTTGAGAAAATACACGCTCGACATCAACACTTGTCATTGGACACAACTTGAAACAGCTTAGGATTTTTGGATCAATTTCTAATGAAACATCTATTCCATTAAGAGCGTTGTTATATTTTGTTAAAGTATTGTAATCCGGATTTTTTCAATGACATTTTTGAATTTATTGTAAATTAGTAAACCTTTTTCATTATTTATTATTGTAAGCTGGTTTTCTGTTTTTTCTATAATTTCTGTTTGTGAACTTAATGAAAGATTTCTTTCTTCAAGTTTCTTAATTGAATCTGAAAGCGTGTAATAGTGAGCACGAATAAATGCTAAATCGGAAGTAATGGAAGTTGTTTTTAAAATGGCCTTTACTTTTGTGACAGATTGAGCATCTTTCTCAAGTTCAGCAATAACTTCCTTATATTTTGAAAAATTATCGGAATAAAACAACGCGGCTTCCAACCATGTCCCCCACCTAGTGATAGGTTCTGGTGGAAGAGGACAATCCATTTTATCTCGATACACTGATACACGATGGGGAGCTTTAAGGAAAATTTGTTTCCCATTATTTATCAATTTATTTACGTCAGGAAATACTTCACGAATTTTCTCAGCTACACAATTTAAGGCATGTGCCATGCACGTTAAATGAATCATTTTTGAATAAAACACTTAATGTGGTTCCAGTTTTTACCATGTAAGGTGCAGCATCAGTAAAAAGAGCAAAATTTTATCTTGAAATGTAGTTTCTTCAAAAAAATTCATTAAACTATCGTTAATAAAACGGGAACCAGTTTCATGATTTGTTTTCACGAGTTCTTTAACTGAAATTAAAAATGGGGTTGGTAGAACTTCTGGGTGGAGAATGCCAATTACTAAACTACAAATGTATTTACCCTTAGGATCAGTAGTTTCATCAACCATTATGTAAATAAAATGACCTTGGCTTTTCTTTCTTATTTCTGACATAGTTGAATTGAAACATATATTTAATTAGTTCTTTCTGAGTGTGTTCTCATCAGGAACGTTTTGTTTGTGTACTTTTCCAAAAACGATTTAAAAGGTGTTGACTGCAACTTATGGAACGGGATATTAGTAGCAACCATCGCGTAGCACAATTCCATAATGAATTCTTCTCGGCTATCGGTACGGCGGGAGTACTCTCCCAGTAAAGATTGCACGGGGCCACTCTTTCGTATTTTAGAATCTTTCAACTGTATGTGTCCACCTGTAGTTAAATACCAGAATTAAAAATGAAAACGTACAGTTGAAAGAACCAGAATCTTTTTAGCTCTAAAACACGAGGAGAGAAAAATTCAAAGCATTAACTTACTCGAATTGCAGTGAGCTTCAACTTGTGATATTCTCTCGCTGCCTACACCCTTATCACAGGGCACACAGTAGATCGTCTTCCCATCAGCTTTCAGCTCCGGATATTTTTCAATCCATCCTCTTATCTTGGAGCTGAGACTGCTTGCCGTTTTAGGCATATTAATAGATTCACACAAAACGAAAAAATACGTACTGTTCCGGAGGCAGACAACTGAAAACTAAACTAAATATCGCTCCGAGAAGAGAACAGCGAGAAGGGGAAATAGATTAATTCGAAAATTCTTGGAAGCATAAACCTGGCTCCTACTTGCTCTGGGTCAAAATTTTAGGAACGAACGAGGCATCTTTACTAGCAACCGAGCGAGTGAAAATTTTTGTCTATTTCCTTCGGTTGTTGCATGTTTACATCATTTGATGTTCCACGAATTTCTTCGTGCTGATTTTGTTCTCGACTTTGTTTATGATCTGCGTGTAGCCTATGTTTCGCGCTTGGCTATAGCGCAGCTGATTTTCGAAAAACAGGTAAATGTGCAATTTTGTGCATTAAAACTACAGAATGTGCAATTTTATGCAGTAACCCCCAAAATGTGCAATTTTGTGCAAAATAAAATGTATGTTAAAATGACCTACACATCCCGATTCGGATAAATAACTTGTCACTGGCCGTTTACGAACTAGCAAAAAAAAGATGCAATTGCATGTGAATCTGGGCTTTAGTTATAATCAATATATCCTCTTAACACAAACTTTTATATATAGTTAACAAAATTTTATTCAGCAATACTATGATTCGTCTAAGTTCATAGATGTAATTTAAGCTAGGTGCTTATAACAAGGATTGTATTGATTGATAACATCAAACTATTTAATCATGATTCTTTGTGTGAGTTCCGCGGATTATGCATAACTTTTCGGTTGACTTTAGACAAACTGCGACTGAATTGTCACTCCTAATTCAACGGTAACTTTCAACTGAATAAAGCTGTTTAACCTTCTGATGACTGACTACTTGATTAAAACTGACTTCTTTAACTGAACGGTCACTTTCGGATGACGGTAAACTGAGTCACTGTTTTTACCTTCCGACGACTTAATTGACGAGTCTTTACTGTTGCACTACACCGATGACTTAAATTAATGAGTCTATACTGTTGTACTACACCAATGACTTAATTAACGAGTCTATACTGTTGTACTACACCGATGGCTGCCTTAAACTTCTCGGTCTTGGGTTTTATACACAAACTGGGCCTACCCTCGCCTAATTTTGAATCTAAACGTTCCCATTGGACTTAGGTGCCGCGATATTCAATTTTACCCAATGTAGTACTAGAATTTTACCGCTAAAAAAACTGACGCGTTTTCTTATTTGCTAGATAACAGCGCGCTCCCTGGGTTCGTCTGCGTGGTGGGAAAAGACGCTTCAGTTGATTTCTCTGTCTAAATGTCTCACTTTAACATAACGGGATTCTTTGTTAAAAGCACTTCACTTTCACAACGTTCTATCTATTTTTGTTAATTTTTAGCATGATACAATTTTATTGCTGTCTGTCCGCTACTTGCCTTTTTTGGTATTTTGTGCCGAATTTCTGTCGCCAGACACAAGGGTGTGTTCTTTAAAAAAAAAAACACCGCTTTGACATTTTATAATGGTAGTTTCTTTTTATGTATATCTGTTTTTGACATATTTTAATAGTGACTATTGCTAGTTAATTTGCACAGCATGCAAATTTGGCATTATACACTACTTTATAATGTTCAAACCTGTAATCTCTACTTATTCATATACCTTCTTTACACACTGTCATCTGGCAATATTGTTTTACTTATATATAGCATATATTGTTTTATAAATAAATAAATTTTGCGCGCGCGCGTGTGTGTGTGTGTTCAAACACTTTTTCCTACAGTCTATTTCTTGATGTACATAATATATTTAAAATTTTTCCCTTATTTGGAACATGTTTCGGGATCCTTAGTGTTCCCATCATTATAATAATAATAAAGTGAAAAGAAACAATCATTTAACCATACTCCACAAGATTCAAAATTAGAAAGGCTGATGATGGGAACACTAAAGATCCCGAAACATGTTCCAAAGTGAAAAAATAATATCTTGAGGTAAAGTAAATATAAATTTTAAATATTTATATATATATATATATATATATATATATAATTATATATATAAAGTGTTTATGTATATATTCAAACACTTTTTACTACCGTCTATTTCTTGACTGTATTATTATTCTTATATATATATATATATATTACTAAATATTAAGTGTGTATGTTGTAACGTTACATAACCCGGTCCCAATAAAGTAACTCATGATAATAAAAGTCAGAAATGGGTAAACTAAAGCTCGCTCAAAATTTAATTATATCACTCAACATGATAAACAATACGAGTGGTATACAGTGCAAAGTGAGTTCTAGTGTACCCATTGAGGTGAAAAAACAAAAGTGAAAGTAATGTATTACCAAACTGTGCTGTATGTTTTGGAAAGGATAAAACTATGGAAGTAGGATGTAATAATACTGATTGATTTTTGTAATTTTATTTATTTATTGTAATTTATAGTGTATGGACAACCACTTGTTATACCTAAGTTAATGTTGTATTTGTTAAAATATTTGTGTTGTAATATAGGATAACCCAGGGTTAGTTTTAAAAGACAAAAATTTAAATACCAAAGATAATAAAAATTAAAATAATCCTATGAAGGAAATGGCAACAGGAAGTAGTGCCGGGTATGAATACTATTTGAGACTAAATAAATAATATATAAATTTATTTAAGGATAATAAAATGATAAAATACTTATATACATTGTCATAAAAAAATTAACCAAAACTTATTATGTAAATTAAATTAGTAAAGAAACCGGAATGGAAAGGAATTATTTTTCCATAAATAAAATATAAATTTATAATAATTACAAACTGCCTGCATAATAAAAATACTATGTGTTACTAAGAGTGATGAAAAATAACAAGTTATGTTAAATAAGATATACAAAATTTTGAACTAAACCGGAGAGTTGAAGAAACGAGGCGACAAAAATTATAAAAAAATAACCTTTTTTGGACGTTGGAGGAGTTGAAATTAATGCAAGATCAATAAACAGAGTGACCACTATCTAATTATACCTGATTAATCCAAATTAAATGGTAATATACATTAATAAACAGTGGATGAAAACCTTCTGAGGATCCAACATGATTCGGCCTAGTTCTCGTTGACAATTGGAAAATACTTCAAACGAAAGTAAATTATAACGCAAGACGGACCTCATCACAGAAAAGCGGCAATCCAGTAAGAACCATACAGAGCGAGGTAATATAAACATTTTTTCGTAATAATTCCAGAAGAAAACTCGTTTTGAACGGTGAAATAGAACAAAAAATAATCATTTGTTCATATGTTTTTTCAAAGTAAACAAATATACGCTGCTCTCTTACGGCAATTCCTGGAACTACGTACTACATGAAAAAATAAACAAAATTATTTATTAATTTTTCGGTATTTGTAAAGCGTAGTAATTATCCATTTCTGACACTCTCATAACACAAAGAACTCACCCTGAACCCTGGGGAATTATTAAGAATGATGTAATAATTGGTGTTTTTTATTATAGCGTAATATTGGGTAAATAACAACATATATGTTTTGCTCCTTAGAAAACTCTATATTTACTCGGTAAAGTCGAGATGATGTTTTTTTCAGATAAGATTAATTGTGATACCTATATCTTGGTGGCAGGAGACAAAAGTCAATAATAAATAAAGCAATATTATTGAAAATTAATCTTGAATAATAAAGTGTTATAATTTATTGTAGTGGGTAGTTATAATAAATTTCAGCACAACAAACAGAAGAAATCGTCTCAACGGAGTGGAAATAATGATACTTACTCTCTCTTCTGCATAAGGCTGAACAACTTCCCTCCTTGACCACAAATCACACACTCTCGATTTCTCTTCAGATTGAGTAAAACAAAATAAACAAAATCCTTTATTTTACCTTTTGAAAAACAACGTCAGTTATTATAATTCATAAGTGGCGACTGCGGAGAGGCGGAAACATTAACACCTCTCATTTAACAAAAACAGTACGTTACAAATTTGGCGAACCCAATTTTTGGGGCTTGACTAAAGGTGTATGTTTCGCAAAGACCTCATCAAAAAAACGCTACGTTACAAAAATGGCGCTCAACGTAAAAGGGCAGTAATTAGAAAAGAATTTTGATATTTAATAAAAATATATACCAAAAAATCTAATTATCGTTGGCAGTTACGAGAAAACAATAAATGCCTAATACCCGAGGCAAATCGAAGAAGAGGGCAGAAGAAAAGGAGATTGAAGAAGGTGGACAGGAACAAGAAATAGAATTAGTCACGGACAGTGAAATGGACCAACAGACAGGCGATAAAGAAGAAACCGAAGTAGTTATGGATACGGAAAAGGAAGTAGTGGAAGAGGATGCCCAAGGGGACCAACCAGACAAAGCGGTAGTCAGAGAAGAACCTAATTGGCAAGACATGATGAAATTTATGGCAGAACAATTTAGGAAACATAATGAAAGATTAAATAAAATAAATGAAAACTTTGGGAAACAGGAGGAAACCTCAAAGAAACAAAACGAAACTTTGAAGGAACAAAACAAGCAAACCAATGAGAAAAGAGACAGTATTCAGGAAAGTTTAGTCAAACAACTAAACGAAAAATTTGAGACCATTAGTGGAAATATCAGACAAACCATGAATGAACAACACCACAAATTGAAAGAAATTATTAACGGACAAAGGGAATATATGAACGCAAAATTTGAAGAAAGTAATAAAAATATAAAACAAATTCATGCAAAGATTGACATGATCAGTAACACACTTAGCCAAAAGGCAGATACATACAAGGAGGAGACAAATAAGCAAATGGATGAAGGTTTCAAGAGTTTGGAGGAAACATTAGACAGCACTTCAGAAGGTATTAAAGTAACTCTGAATACAGAAGAGAGTAGGAAGGAAATAGAAATTACAGAATACCAAGGTGTAATGCCATCGGAAAATAAAAATAGCCACAACAAAAAGGATGTTCAAACCGTGGAAAAGAAGACCAAGAAAATAATAAAAACATGTAGAAAGAGAATAATAAATACCAAGGAAGAATGGGAGATGATTACAGGTGGATTAATTAATGTATTCAACCTTCCAATTAATGAACAGAGGGAATTAATTAAGTTTAGATCTCAATTAAATATGTCAACGATTGAAGTGTATCAGACAATATCAGTAATGTCTTCAAGACGGAATATAACATTCAGATATTTGGTAAATAATCCAGAGGTAAAAGGGAATGAAATGAGATTAAATATGAGCAACTATGTTATGTTAGAGAAGGTACAATACTTGTTAGGTAAAAAGGAACGAATTATGACGGAAGACCGGTACTTAGGTGAAAATTTCATAGCAGTAAAGTGGGAGAGCCGGATGGTAAGAAGATTATCAAGGAGAGAATTAATTCTGAAAACCCCAGTAATCCGAGTAAAGGGAGTACCTGAAATAATGGACCACGGTTAAACAGACTCCAAACAAACCAGAAAAAAGGGACGGATTTTATGGATACAGGACCAAGCAACCCATTGTAAATAAAAAACCCCAAAATTCCAAAAGACGTAAGGACAACTTATTTAATTTATTTCGGAACAATAACCATGTAAGAACAACTTACTCAAGTTATTTCGAACAATATGATTTAAAGTGAAGAGACTAAAACCCCCAAAATTCTAAAAGCATGTAAGGACATCTTACTCAAATTATTTTGAAACCATATAATTTAAAGTGAAGAGTATATAAGAACAGATTATATAATTTAATTATAAATAACTGATTTAAACTGAAATAATAGGAAAAAGTAATATTTGTAATGGTAACAAACAGAAAAAAAATTAACTGAACAAAAACAATTGATGGTAATGTGCTCAGATAAGAAGAATAGCGAGTAATTTAATGACTCCAATGAAACTGAAGGAGGATGATAATTAATACAACAAAAAATTAGAATTTCTCGGAATTGAAGATTATATAAGAAGAAATGATACGGAGAAATATGCCACAAGAAGTAAAGTCAGAAGAATTTTAACATAAGGCCTATCAATGATATTATATGCTATTAGTAAATGGAAAAGAAGAAGGAATCAAGGAGAAGAAGAAATATATAAATAAATACAAACAGCTACAGTATGAAGAATCCCAAAAGTGTTTGGTACTAGTCGCTAATTGACTACTACTTATAATTTTTTTATTTTTATGTATTGACCGTAGAAATGTTGCGGCAATAATTTTTATGAGCAGGGATGATGTTCCCCTGGTCTCAGAAGGTGTAAGGATGGACAGCGGTGTATGGACCCAGAGTGGCCACCCGACTGGAACCACCGCACAGGATAGGGAAAAATGTTAGGGAAATTGAATATTTAAGGGATAATAATTATAAAATAGCTGAAAAGAGTGATATTAGATTCCAGAAGTATAAATGAAGAAAATAGAAGGAAGATAGCAGACCGAAGCCTAATTGATAAAGCGAGTATATAAAAGTAAATAGAAATGAGTGTTAAAACAAGTTTAATATGATTAGTGTGACCAGTCCTTATCAAATAAAATGTGGAAGTACCACTACCCAGAAATGAATAATTGATGAATTTGCCTCCAAGAGAGAGAGAGTAAAGTAAGAAAACAGCAATTACCACCAGTCGGAATTACCAGTCAGTTTATAACCAGTTAGAAATAAAACACTATTATGAAGATAAAGAAGAGTTAAGAAAATGGAAATAATCAACAATTTATTTTTAATAAACAAGTTAAACTGAAATAAATTTGTTCTAGTGGGGGGGCTTTATGTAACGTTACATAACCCGGTCCCAATAAAGTAACTCATGATAATAAAAGTCAGAAATGGGTAAACTAAAGCTCGCTCAAAATTTAATTATATCACTCAACATGATAAACAATACGAGTGGTATACAGTGCAAAGTGAGTTCTAGTGTACCCATTGAGGTGAAAAAACAAAAGTGAAAGTAATGTATTACCAAACTGTGCTGTATGTTTTGGAAAGGATAAAACTATGGAAGTAGGATGTAATAATACTGATTGATTTTTGTAATTTTATTTTTTATTGTAATTTACAGTGTATGGACAACCACTTGTTATACCTAAGTTAATGTTGTATTTGTTAAAATATTTGTGTTGTAATATAGGATAACCCAGGGTTAGTTTTAAAAGACAAAAATTTAAATACCAAAGATAATAAAAATTAAATAATCCTATGAAGGAAATGGCAACAGGAAGTAGTGCCGGGTATGAATACTATTTGAGACTAAATAAATAATATATAAATTTATTTAAGGATAATAAAATGATAAAATATTTATATACATTGTCATAAAAAAATTAACCAAAACTTATTATGTAAATTAAATTAGTAAAGAAACCGGAATGGAAAGGAATTATTTTTCCATAAATAAAATATAAATTTATAATAATTACAAACTGCCTGCATAATAAAAATACTATGTGTTACTAAGAGTGATGAAAAATAACAAGTTATGTTAAATAAGATATAAAAAATTTTGAACTAAACCGGAGAGTTGAAGAAACGAGGCGACAAAAATTATAAAAAAATATCCTTTTTTGGACGTTGGAGGAGTTGAAATTAATGCAAGATCAATAAACAGAGTGACCACTATCTAATTATACCTGATTAATCCAAATTAAATGGTAATATACATTAATAAACAGTGGATGAAAACCTTCTGAGGATCCAACATGATTCGGCCTAGTTCTCGTTGACAATTGGAAAATACTTCAAACGAAAGTAAATTATAACGCAAGACGGACCTCATCACAGAAAAGCGGCAATCCAGTAAGAACCATACAGAGCGAGGTAATATAAACATTTTTTCGTAATAATTCCAGAAGAAAACTCGTTTTGAACGGTGAAATAGAACAAAAAATAATCATTTGTTCATATGTTTTTTCAAAGTAAACAAATATACGCTGCTCTCTTACGGCAATTCCTGGAACTACGTACTACATGAAAAAATAAACAAAATTATTTATTAATTTTTCGGTATTTGTAAAGCGTAGTAATTATCCATTTCTGACACTCTCATAACACAAAGAACTCACCCTGAACCCTGGGGAATTATTAAGAATGATGTAATAATTGGTGTTTTTTATTATAGCGTAATATTGGGTAAATAACAACATATATGTTTTGCTCCTTAGAAAACTCTATATTTACTCGGTAAAGTCGAGATGATGTTTTTTTCAGATAAGATTAATTGTGATACCTATATCTTGGTGGCAGGAGACAAAAGTCAATAATAAATAAAGCAATATTATTGAAAATTAATCTTGAATAATAAAGTGTTATAATTTATTGTAGTGGGTAGTTATAATAAATTTCAGCACAACAAACAGAAGAAATCGTCTCAACGGAGTGGAAATAATGATACTTACTCTCTCTTCTGCATAAGGCTGAACAACTTCCCTCCTTGACCACAAATCACACACTCTCGATTTCTCTTCAGATTGAGTAAAACAAAATAAACAAAATCCTTTATTTTACCTTTTGAAAAACAACGTCAGTTATTATAATTCATAAGTGGCGACTGCGGAGAGGCGGAAACATTAACACCTCTCATTTAACAAAAACAGTACGTTACAAATTTGGCGAACCCAATTTTTGGGGCTTGACTAAAGGTGTATGTTTCGCAAAGACCTCATCAAAAAAACGCTACGTTACAATGTTTGTGTGCATGCGCGCGCAAGAATATTATTTATCGACCGTGTTGATTATGGTTTCAAGTGGATATCAAGTTTTGGTCTAATAAAAATGCAGGTTTTATGTGATGTTTCAACATTTATTTTATCTCATATTCATGCCTACAACATAAAATATAAAGTAATATACTGTAATTGTAATGAGAATTATTTGTAATATATAAGTTGTATGATATTAACAGTGGCGTTGTTTTGTATAGAATAACTAATAGTACTTATATATATTGTTGAGTCACAGATACACACATACACAAAACTATACACTACACTACAAAAACATGATACATATTAATTATATTTTTTCCTCACTTTGTATACTGCATAGTAGCAGTGTGTGAATCTATTTTGTGACTGGAGAAAGAGCGGACGCACCAGGTAAAGGATTGTCAGGTATTAACGGTACCAGTGGAGGAGGGGGTTGATGGGGTTGTTGACTTGTTAGATACCTATCTATTGGAAGTATGTTTTCTAGGAATGTATAAGGTTTGAATAACACTTACTGAGGCTCTGTACATCTGTTTTTTTGTTAACGGAATTTTGCTTATTTCTTTCAATAGTTATATGTGTGTGTGTGTGTGTGTGTGTGCGCGCGCTCGCGCGCGCGCGCATATATGAAACATATAACCAGCTCTAGCCTATCTGCTTGGGACTGGAACAAACCATTGTTGGTTTAATTTTTGCTGGTGATGATGAAACGTACATTCACTGCATATAAAAAGTTGTACTTGGAGTGACAGAATAATGACACATAACTTGTAACTGTATTTATGTTCAGGATCCAGTAACCTTACATGCAAGTGGACAAGGAGGATTCACTAAAAATGCCTTCATATTTTCCAAATCTAATCAAAAAGTGTATCACTTAGGTATTAATTTCAGTAAGTTTTATAAATGTCTGAAAGATAAATCAATCCCAAATCTTTCACAGAAATCAGTAACAAGAGATAGACAATCTATCCTACCTCTGTTTCTTTTTTTTTTTAATCCTGTACCTATTACAGTATCTTCTAAAACAGATATGATCAAATGATTGTTAGAACATGGGATAGCATTTTGTATACTTTCCTAATTATATTAGGAGTTATATTACCCAAATTATACTCAATAATTAAATCAGACTTCCTATAATACATACTTCTTCTTCTTCTTATTCTAATCCTCTTCTACCGCAAGGTGTAGAAGTTGGACAAAGGTCTTGCCACCGTGGTCTCTGCGTGGCCAGGGCCTTGACATCATTACACTGCACTCCCAACTCCTGCACTAACCTCACATTATCCTCCCAGGTCACTCTTCTCCGGCTCCTTGGTCTTCTTCCAGGCATTCTTGCCTCATACAGTTGTTTTGGAAGTCTATCCCCTTCCATCCTCTGAACATGTCCAAACCAGTGCAACTGTGCTTCCTTAATTTGATCTTTCAAAGGTTCTAGTACATACTTATAAAGTTGATTTACTTCTCTCAGAGCATAATATTTGCATAAAATAAAAATGTCATTTAATTAAAGTGATACTGTTCCAAGAAAAAGTTGATCTCATACAGTTGGTCGATTGGTTGTCGAGGTTCCAAAAAATTGTAGAAATTTGAAAAATTATCTTGAGTCTGAAAATTTTATTCACAATATTTTGGGAGAACAAAGACAGTTGCAGTGAAAATGATAGTGAGTTTAGTGATGGTGATGTGATAACTGTAAAAGTTATTTGTGGTGTTGAAACAATAATTATAAAAATATCTGTGTAGCTTTAAATAGTCTTGTGTTCATGTATTTGTTTTCCTGTGTTTTTGTAATTTTAACAAAAATATGTACATGATAAATCTGATTTTTTTATAATCGTTTGCATGTTTTGTGATGTAATGTAATTGGCTCATTATGACAGTAAAAACAAACAAAACAACTGCAGTTTCATGATAGGTTGGTGTTTATGTTTTTCCTCCCTAGTGATTTAGGTACTTGGTATTTTGTTTTCTAAGAAAATGTGTAGATAAGTCAAACAATGAGTCACTGTTGTGCCTAATTAAAACAATGAAAAATAGGAATAAAACTAAACGTTCGTACAGAAGGATTCAACTTTATCCTTTGTAAACGTCATATTTACAGCCATGTAACAGATAAACAATATCATCACATCACATACTGTAGGAGCTTTTTCACCAAAGCCCTTACACAGGCATTTTTTGGTTCAAGATAAAACAGCTTTTCTGTATTAGTTTTAAAATTGGGGGTTGATAAAAATAAAATGTATTATGGCATAGAATTTAAGTATATTCCAAAATATATTCCAGAACATATTATGTGAACAGTAAATTAGCAGTATCAATGAACAGGTAGTCTAAACCTTTATAAATCTGTCAGTTCTTATAATTCCTGTGTAGTTTCTGTTGTTATGTGAAAACACAAGTTTTATGAACAATACATGTACTCATGTATATCTGTATTAAATACTGAAGTAACAATTTTATGAATTCATTTAAGAAAACATCTACATAATTAATTATTTTGAAAATAATATTGTTTGGAGTGTATATGTGTAAATTATGTACTAACAAAATCTAGAAGCAATTTTTCAAATAACAGCTGTAAAATAAATATGTAAATTGACCAGATTTTATAAGTTTTTGATTTTTATTATCAGCATATACTTTTATAGATAAGAAATATTTGGCATTAAGTTAATGTTCATAATTTTTCTCCAGGTAATATTTATAAACATAAATAATGAAGAGAGGAATACAAGAAGTGAAAATATCAGAATACAGAGAAGATATTGTAGTTTTTGGTCTTATTTGAATGTGTACATTGTATTATTTAAGATCGTGCATATAAGATGAGTACATAAAACTGTTTACAGTAATATTTCACAAATGGCATTAACCAAGATTAAGTGCCGTTCCAAATAATTTGTACTTAGTAGACACTTTGCCAATGGAAGAGATTCCTTAATAAAATCTGACTAGAAATAAAGCACATTATTTTCTCGACTAGAAGTAGCACTACTTTAGCTACCCCTCTCTGACCCTCTGGCTTTACTACAAAGAACTGTTTTATATTATTATTATTTATATTATTCACTTCAATTGGCTCACCTCAGCGAATCCATCACAGGCTTTATTCCCAAATTTTGTCTGATTGTTTCATTTCTAATGCAGTTTCTCCTTGTTTTTTCATATTATTTGCCTGACTAACCTCATCTCTACTGATGTTATCTACTTGCATGTTTGTGAAGGATAGTCTAGCTTACTATTCCATACATAATTGTTAGTAGGTATAGATTTGATTATCTATAGTTTTGCTTTCTTATGTACTTCCCTTTTTCCTATAAGAGCGTTGTTTACTGTATAATATATAGAGTTTGATTTCCTCACACATTTTGAGATTTCCTTATCTACTCTCCCATCCCTACTAAAAATGACACTAACGTATATTCCTTGACTTAAACCAACTGTTCACTATTATGGATAGGTCTCGGGCAGTGTTCTCCTTTCCTTCTAACATGTATAATTTTGTTCTTCTTGATATTCAATTCCAAACCTTTTCTTTCCAATTACTTTTTCTCTTTGCCCTCCTGAAGTTTATCACTTGAATCGTGTATGAGCACGACATCATCTGCATTTAGCAATGCGTGGGCCAAAATCAGTCTTATCTTCCAGTATCCCATTGTAGCTGTATGTGTTTGTCTCTTACATGTTTGTGTATTTCATCCATATAGATTATAAATAGTAAAGAACTCAATGCTATTGTCTTGTTTGATGCCCTTTGGAAAATATTCTCCTTATTCAAATTTGAAAAATTGTTATTAATTTGTTAACTGTAAGAATGTCAGAAAAAACAAAGCACATGATAATTATATGCTAGAGTAATTATACTAGTTTTCTATTATGGGCTCAAAGAATTGAGGGTATAGTGATAATTTACAGGGAATAATAACATAACATACATCTAGCGAAAGTGTTCTAATATTCTTTTCTATAATTGATAATGGTATATGTGCATAAACATTAAGAACAACATTGGTTTTGGGTTTAACATTTTTTAACACCAAACATTTTGCCCATACCACATTGATATCCTCAGCAGCTTAACTGGGTTTGGCCATAATTTTAATAGATCTGCTGAGGAAACATTAAAATTTGTGGAATGTTTGGTGTTATGAAAATAAAGCTTGTGTTAAAGTCAAAGTCAGTGTTATTCTAATTAATAAAATTATGAAGGTTTGTGAGTGAGAATGTGTAAATATGTTTTGAATATAAAATAAGCGTGTATACATCAACAAAACAAATTGTGTGTGTGTGTGTGTGTGTGTGTGTGTGTGTGTGTGTGTGTGTGTGTGTGTGTGTGTGTGTGTGTGTGTGTGTGTGTGTGTGTGTGTGTGTGTGTGTGTGTGTGTGTGTGTGTGTGTGTGTGTGTGTGTAATTTACCTACTATGTCTATAATGGTTTCAACCTGAAGGGTAACACTGCTTCAAGAAAGTAACTGTGAAGAGTGAATCAAATGCCACTGAGACTTAGGCTGTGTCAGTTATAGGTTTGAGTCTCAGTTAACATTGTTAAGTTGTATGTGCATTCTAATCCTTATCTGTGTTGACCTCAATTAAATCTGTATCTATTTATCTGGATAGAATAATGCCAAAAAAAAATATGAAAAAGTGATGAACAAAAGATTTATATAGAAATCATTAATGAACTTTGGAAAAAATAATGACATGAGAATAAATAAACATAATACTATTGTGAAAAAAGTGAAGTCCCTTTATTGAAAATTAATTACAGCATGTTACATTGAAATACTATTTGGTTAAGTGTTCTGAAAACTAAAAGGATATAACTTAAAAAGATTAAGCACAGTAGAATAACTAAACAAAGAAACTAGATTGGGCAGACAGTGCAGTAATGCACACTTTGTTTACAGGTTGATCAGCCAAAGTCTTCTTACTGCAAACATTGAAGAAGATCATAATTATTGGTGTAACAAAAAACGCATACACTTTCTACAGAATAGATTTCTTGAACAACATGACATCATATCCGGATATCAAGGAGAACTGATTTATAATATGAGTGAACAAACTAAAAGTGGTCCACCACCACATGATATTATGAATCACAAAGGCAATAAAAATGTTAGTCAAGTTAATAAAAGAGGATCATGTGGTGATATCGGTAAAAATATTAAACAAGATGATGTTATAGATTATAAAAGTAGCAAAAGTATTGTTCATAATGATAAACAGGGTGGCACAAAGACAGATCTAATAATAAACTCTGTTGAAAATTTAAATATAAAAGCAACAAAGATTTCTAGTGAGCCATTCAGATGTAATATATGTAAAGTGTTGTATACAAATAACTCGAGTTTACAAAGGCATTTGAACTTAACGCATGCTGTAATTTTTAAACCTGGTCAGACACTTGGGTCAGCTGGGAAAAAGACTAAAGTCAGTAACAATGAAGAAAATATTGTTACTGTTGGCAGTAAAGTTTATTATCGTTGCAATGAATGTGGCTCTCATTTAAAATCAAAGGTTTCTTATAAAAGTCATGTTAGAATACATACTGGTGAGCGTCCTTATACATGTCACATATGTGGTAAAAGTTTTAAAGCTTCACAGAATCTTAAGCGACATGTTAATGAAGTACACACAGGATTGAAAGTACATCAATGTGAATTTTGTGGAAATCGTTTTGCATCCAAAGCAACACGTGATGATCATTCAAGGACACACACTGGGGAAAGACCGTATGTTTGTGACAAATGCGGCAAAAGTTTCAAAACTAAAGCTTCATTACATGTACATTTAAATCTTCATACAGATAAATCTTTATTCAAACATGAATGCTCTGTGTGTAATAAAAAGTTTGATCGCAAGTCAAAGTTACAAGTCCACATGCGAGTACATACAGGTGAAAAACCTGCAGAGTGCAATATCTGTGGCAAGTGTTTCCGTGTTACTCATGAACTGACTCGTCACTTAATAACACATTCAGACAAGAAGCCGTATTTATGTCCAGATTGTGGTGTATGCTTTGCACAAAAAAGATATCTTAAAAATCATGCCAAATCTCTTCATAAGAGAACACTTATTGAAACACTGGTTACTGCATGTAATTGAAAAATGTTGTTTTTGTTGTATAGGTTATTAGTAAATAAAATGATCATGTTTTGTTTTAACTAAGTTCTTAAAACCCTGAACATTGTACTGCAGTACCATGCAAATATATGTTAATAAATATCTATACGTCTTAGTTATTATTTTCCTAATTAAGTTTCAGTTTACTTCAGTATGAGACATTTTTCAGTGTAGTATTTATTCATACACACACACAGATTGTCTGTCATTACCAGTTTGTGATATAACAATAATATGTTAGCAAGTAGTTGGATTCACTTTGTTTAGTGGTATAATGCTGTATAGTAGTATAAATATTTCTTTATTAATTTATATTAATAATTTAGCTACAGACTTGCTAAATATCTGACGGACATTATCAATGTGCTTATGTCCCAACGCATCACTAATTAAATTACAAGCCACACTCATTTACAAACATTAAAAAAATCCTAAAACTAGCGAATTAATTTCAATCTGTATACATCATATATTAACATTTTTAAAGCATTTAGTGTAGGAAGAAACAATTCGATGAAAAATTCAGCCAAGTGTTGTGCAGAACGCAATAATTAGATAATACCCACCAATCAACAATAATATGTGATGTAGCTTTAAAAAGTTACTAGGATTAGTTTATTCACAAAACTGTGTACATTTAAAAGTTTTGTATTGCTTGAATGTCTTTAAAAAGTTCATTCAGCAGCTATTCACTTTTGCCAACATTCAAAGTGGTAATGTGGTAATGTTTGGTAACATTTCTGAAATACATTTTTATAAATCTCCTTCGGCTGCTTTGTCACTTTGGCAGTTGCATCATTGGTGTCCTTGTATTGTTTTCTTTTCAGAGTCATGTCAGGTGAGGAAACAAATAAAATCAGGCGCACAAAGTTGGGAGAGTATGGAGGATGCTTGAGATATTATGTAATATGATACATTGCGTTGTGCCATCCAATATAATCCTTCACCAGCATAAATCAGTGTGATGACGCATTGTCATACAACTTTTTATTTTCCATTTTTTAGAGCATTTCCCTTTGATTGCATCCAGCAGATGGATATTGATGTGTATTTCTATGTTCAGAGTTTAGTCTTGTGGAGTGCATTCATGGTACATGGTAGACATTGTAAATATAAAAAAAAAAGAAATTGAAAAACATAACTTATCTTTTGCTCTTGTCTGACTCACCATATATTTTTCAAGCAACTTTATTGTCTGTCAGAAGATACCAATTCCAGTATTTTTAGAATTCTACCTTATAGAGTTACCTGCGTATTACTTCTATAACATATGTCACAAAGATGTGACAAGCATGTGTGTGTGTGTGTTTTTTTTAAAAACAACTTGTATGCAAATAATAAATGTGGCATAGGGAATTCACTCAATTTATTTTTGTAAATCTGTGAAGAAGTGGCTGCTGATTTGATTGCAATTGGATTTTCCTAAAGTGCAGAATATAGTATGAATGTTCTAAATGTTTTTAATGCATCACATTGTAGTAGCTTGTTTGCTAGTGAATGCAATGAAAATTTTAATTGTGGTTCGAAAAGAACTAATAATAATAATAATTTCACTAATAAGCAATAAAATAATTATCTTTTTTACTTTGTGCGTAATAAAACTGTGTTTAAGATAATGATTCTGTCAACATATTAACCAAATTTATCAGATCATAAATATTCTTTTTTATGTTTGAAAATGGCTGAGAAAATGAAACACATTGTTATAGTTCACAACTCATGAAAATGCATTGTTCAAAACTTTATTGTTCTGGATTATTTGGAGTTGATTCCAAAGGATGTTGGACTCCTTTGTTGCTGCAACAATTACAGGGCAACAGAATATTACCTTACAGATTTGCGTTGCACAACATTTATAAGTAAATAATCCATGAAAACTTCCAAGATATTGGAAATATTGACATTTTTAATAGAAGCAAAAAATTTGTGCTTTAATTGTATTAAAAGTACAATATAGGGACAATTTTTTCATAATTTTGAATAATGCTATCTAGTGGATTCAAGAATCAAAGAAAAGCTCCCTTTGATATTAAATCTGGAGTTAACAAAAAAAAAAATAGAAAACAAGTGGCTTAATAATAATAATAATAATAATAATGACTCCTTGCTGTATGACCTTAGTAGTTTAGCAGCATACAAGGAAGGTAGTGTGGCCAGCACTACACTTGAGCTACCCATTATTACCCCAGGGTGTTATTCCAGGTACTCATGTCTACATGCTGAGTCAATCTAGGGACTGAAAATGAATTTATTGTGCACATGATGGGATTTGGTAAATTATTCTTCAATATTAAAAAAAATATTTTACTACAAAAATATATAACACAATTTAAAATAGAAAGCTGTTGAAATGGACATAACAATTAGCTATAGACTTCATGTACAGTGGGTGTATTGTGAAGCTCCAGTTTATGATTTGAAATGAAATTATATTATAGTGATTCACCAGTTATAGTGAAATTTTTAGTTCAGTGACTCAAATGGCTTTGATAAGGTAATAAGTTGTTAGAGTAAAAATAGTATTATTTCTATAATAATACAGTAGTTTAAATTACTAATAAAACATAAATAATTAAATTCTTGGATTTTGTTGTCCATGACATGTCCGTTACTTAACTAAATATCACTATTACATTAACGACTCAGAACACTAGGTTTTTTTATAAGTAAAAGCATAAAGTTTTACCTTATAGCCTGAACCGGTTTTCTCCTTTAAAAGGCTTCTTCAGAGGCTGCCGCTGGTAGCGCTGTCCGTCTTGTTGTGGGTGACGGAATCGAATTTCGAAAGATCGATGCTGTGTGTGTGGGGTGAGATATGTTCGAATAATGTGTGAATAATATCTGTTAGATATGACAGAACAATAGTCAGTAAACTCCTACACAAAACAAACAACAGACAAAGACAGAAAACAACAAATTCATAACACTAACATACATCAACAAACAAACTGAAAAAATAGCCCACAAATTCAAAAAATCAGGATACAGAATCGCTTACAAAACTACTAACAAAACAGAACACACACTATCAAAACACACACACAAAGCACAAAACAAATTCGATCTACCTGGTGTTTACAAGCTAAATTCCTCAAATTGCAGTAAATTCTACATAGGCCAGACAGGACGTAGCTTCAAACAGAGATACATTGAACACACAAAGGCACTCCACTCCACTACGGAATCCACCTTTGCAAACCACCTCATTGAAGCAAACCACACATATAAAAACATCGACAATAACATGAACATTCTACACGTACACACAAAAGGCTGAAAACTAGACACTCTAGAAAAATTGGAAATATACAAACACACAAAAACAAATAAAAACGACATCCTAAACGAACAGATACAATTCAAATCGCACGCATTATTCGAACATATCTCACCCCACACACACAGCATCGATCTTTCGAAATTCGATTCCATCACCCACAACAAGACAGACAGCGCTACCAGCGGCAGCCTCTGAAGAAGCCTTTTAAAGGAGAAAACCGGTTCAGGCTATAAGGTAAAACTTTATGCTTTTACTTATTAAAAAACCTAGTGTTCTGAGTCGTTAATGTAATAAGTGATATTTATATAAATAATTAATACTAGTTAAAGCTACAGTTCATTTTAAAGAAGGGTAAGTTTCAGCAAATTTCTTTTGGAGTTTGTTTCTGTTAATAACCTCTGTTTCTGTTAAAACCTCCTGGTCTCCTATTGGGCACTGCCCTGGTCTCCTGGTCAGACTGGTGTATCTGATCAGTCTGAAGGAATTATATTTTTGTAAACAACACAAGTTAGAAGATAACAAAATTTGTAATATGATTTGAGAACTGATCAAAAGCTTAGATGAGAAGTAGATGAATAAAAAGTCTTATGTAACTGGATAAAATTTTACTGTTTGGTCATCTTTATAATAGTAAAAATTAATGTAAATTATCAAATATGCCTTAATTTTTAAGGTTTCAAGCATATGTCATGCTTTTATTGCAGTCCTTATAAGCAAAACTGACATTTTAAAATGCATTGGGCATAAATAATGTGAGGATGAAACAGTTTTTTAATGTGTGTGTGTGTGCGTGCGTGCGTGCGTGCAATACAATTCACCATGACCTGTATTAGTTGTGAAGATGGCATTTGTGTTAATTGTTTGAAGGGGGTAAATATGTAGAAGCAGATGATTCAAATTGGATTTATAATTTAAATCCCAATTATTAATTATTGTGAAATATGCTGTCTGCAGAAAGATTAAAAAATAATCGTTTTGGTATGTAGCACAATCTGTTGACAACAATAGACTAAAATGTATGTTAAATTCGGCTGTTAACAGAATTCATTTCAAACAGATTCAACCAGGAAATTCTGCCATTGTTCACATAATCTAGATTAACTGGCATAGATTTTTTAAAATATGTATAGTTAAGGCGATTGTTTTACTTTTTGCAAATTAATATTAATGTTTGGGCTTAATATAGTGTAGTGTGATATGATTCTGTGTTAATTTTTTCCTTTTACTAAAGATATTTGGAAATAAATTATAATTATTTGCACCTGGCTACTAACCTAGAGGTCCCGGGTTCGATTCCTGGGCCCGCACCATAAAATCAAGGTGCGTTTTTCAGCCCCCAGGTCGACTCAGCCTGTTGAAAATGAGTACCTGGGATAACATCCTGGGGATAATAATGGGCGGCTGAAGCGTAGTGCTGGCCACACTGCCTTCCTTGTATGCCGTACGTCTCACATACGGCAGCCTACCCTGCCTTTTCCTACACTACTTCAGATGGTACACACGGGAGCCATTATTATAATAAAAGTAATTTTGCCTATTGTTACAAAAATTAAATCTTTGTTTAGGACTTAAGATTCAATGAAGAATTTAAAAATTCAGGATGCATTTGCAAAATTTAGGATGTGTCCAATTCTGACAAAAAGAATCATATAGTGTAAGCTCAAACTCAATCTACAATTTTTATTCATGAAATAATTTAAAAAAATTAAGTTTCCTTTTTAAATATAGTAAATCTGAAAAGCAGACGAACATTCTCTACTCAATACCAGAATTATTAAGATTCTAAAACACTGTCTGTACAGTTATAATTGACTAATAAACACACTTTGTGGCACTGACCAAATACACTTAATTTTGATAGTAGCACTATTCTTATGCAGTTTGCCACTTCTTCTGTAGCATACAATGATATATCAGAATTTGTCAACAAGTCAATATTCTCTTGACAGAAGCAGTTCATAAAACATTTCTTTAAGCAGTTCATAGTACAATAACAAATTTGTTGAAATTTGCCAAAGTTGTTAACTTCTATTTTTTACGTATTGTATTTTCGTTAACATTTCACACTTTGTTTACTGTGTTTACTCTGGCCAGTTCAGCCACCATGTGTTTGGTACCAACATGTAAAATTTATACTTACGGGTTCCAGGGTTCTATAAACGAGCGAAGACACACAATGGTTGTAGAGAAATAATAGACTCTGATTGCATTAGATAAAACTTATGTTTATTAATTATCCGAAATTTTATATTTTAGTAACAAAAACAAAATGGAGTCATTCTCCTTTTCATCCAAAATCCAATATGGCTACGATACATTTCCGCTACATCAGCCTTATGCATGATACATTTACACAAGATATTTTTTGACTTCAAATTACTCTGGTTACATAGTTAAGTGAATCTAGACCATTACTGCAGTTTTAATAATTCAAGTTATTAAGTTATATGAATCACATAACGTGAACCAATGCTTTGTGATTTATATGGGTACCTGTACACACTCACGCATTCCCCACACATACTATTTTAAACGGTACATTTTCTGTATTAATTGAGCTCAAACATTAAAAAGGGTTGGTGGTTTAAATTGTGTGAAAATGTCTACTTTCCTGCTTTGCTGTATCGAAGATCGAGTCAAGCGTCACTCATGTTCACGCTGTTATTCTGCCGAACTATTAGAGATTTTTCTCTTTGTAACTGCACTCACTGTCTCTAATTTACATTTTATACTTTTTGATCTCAAACAAATTTAACTTCACATTTTGGTTACATCGCTGTTGTTACTTTAAAGGCTTGCTGGCCAGCAATTTAGGTAACGTGCAGTTCGCACGAAAGATGGTAGTCGACTGAGAGTGACAATATGGCGCTTATTTCTGAGGTGGAAAGGGTTGCCGCGTCATCAATTCTATTGTTCTCGGTGATGACGTCTTAGTTTTTTAAGGTGCAGCAATTACGTACGACATTCTTTAGATGACGTTTTTATAGGATCGGCCGGTTGTTTTGTCCAAATCGCTGTCGTTTCTCACGTACGCCATTGACCTTGATGCAAACCCTGCATTGCTTACTACACCGTTTCATACTTTTAGAAAACTTTACCCTCACACATACTAATTTTTAATTTACAATAAAATTTATACCTGTCATTTACCCAAAATCCCTATAGGGACCTATTTGTACCGTTACAAAGTTTATGAGTCATTTTTCTCCAGTAGTAGACTTAACTAAATGTCTGAATAGAAGAACAGATGTCTTGTATTGGGTCATGAAACACCCAATAATCCACAGAATTTTAAACTGTCATTAATGTTTTTTAAAAATACAAAAACTCAGTTCAGTAAAAAATTGAATTGTGGATGAAAATAATAATAATAATAATAACGGTTATAAAATTAGAACATAAGGAATGTTACAACATGAAGAATGTTTCCCCTATTTTTTGTCATTTCTTTTTCTTTCTGGATTGGTAGCTGCTACAGTAGCTATGTTTGTATCCATTCTGTGCGTAAGCTTTCTGTTCCTTTAGCATTCTTTTCCACATATCATTTCCTCTTCCTGCAGTACTGAGTTTATTAACTTACATCCATTCTGATCATAACACAGGGTGTGCCAGCTAGTGTTAAATGTCAAAATAATGTAATTAAATTAACATGTACCATTTATTATAACTTTAATGTCAGTTTAAATAAACAGAACCACTGGTATACAACGATTTTTCAATTTAATGATTGTCCAACATATTCTAATGTAACAAACAATAAACAGCAGCCAGTTGACACTGACACGTCACCAATTACAGAATTTACAGTATCACTTTATACAAAGTACCGTTGACCAACAACGTACTGTGGATAGCAAATTCATAACTACACTGATAACTTGTATTAGTGCTTTGCTTCACAATACATTACAGACACTCCACAACGTGGTGCTGTATTTAATCAGTAGTAACTGCACAGATTATCGAGTAAATCCCATTGTGTTGTACCATAACCCGAAGAAATGAATGGGTACATCTCCAGAAGTCACAAGAACGTTCATCACCAACATGTACAGAATGTTACATCGCCAAGCTGCTTACATAATACATGTCCAGTATCACAACCTATCTTATTAGTATAAGAATATGTTTCAATGGTTCATTTTATGCTATGGGAGTGGTGAGTGGAGAGTTGACTCCATCAACTTTATCAGCTGGTCTCTTAAGTGAATAATAAAAAGCGCTGTGGATCTTTTTGAAATATAATGTTAAATTCTGATTATCTTAAATAAAAAAACAAATGTTTTTGTTTAATATGGATCTAAAGTATCACAATAGACTTGATTTTAACAAGCGATGACTTAACTAAACCTCTGTATGAGCTGAAATTTATTTGTTCAGAAATATGTGAAAGACAATGCACACATTATTACTACTTGAAAAAGATGTGATGATGATAAATATGAATGTTAATCATATTGAAAGTGAATGCGACTGCTTTCATGCAATCACACTTTTGACATGTCATTTCCGTATGCAAAAGACATAAAGAGTGATAACAAAGACACGTGTTAAAATAATACAGGGTGGCACAGGGAAACGGGAAAATTTGAAGTTGATGTTGGCGACCCTGTAGATGTAGCAGAAGTGAAACTGTCTGTCTAGCAGTAATGGACATTTAGTTACCATGGAGCGGTGCAGAGCGTGCAGTCGCCAAAAGGGCGTATTACCGACATGGTGACAGTTTGACAGCTGCACAACGAGAGTTTCGGCGTCACTATCAGATCCCGCCCCGCGGTCAAGTTCCTTCGTTACACGCAATCGAAACATGGGTTCATAATTTTGAAGAGACTGGTTCAGCTTTGAAGAAAAGCCTAGTGGGGGTTTACGGTCTGTACGTACCCCAGAAAACATTGATGCTGTGCGAGCTGCCATCTTATGGAGTCCTCGGACGTCGGAGCGTTAAAAGAACACTCCATGAACTTCAATTTCATCTGTACAAACTTCAGATTGTGCAACAACTGAATCCTAATGATTGTGTATTGCGCCTGCAAATTTGTGAACAATTGTTGGCTAAAATCAATGAGGATGCTAACTTCATTCAAAATCTTTGGATGTGCGATGAAGCCCATTTTCACTTAAGTGGATACGTGAATAAGCAGAACTTCCATTACTGGGCTCAAGGAAACCGTGCTCAGCTTCACCAGTGTCCATTACACAGTACGAAAGTTACCATATGGTGTGCAGTGTCGTGTCATGGGGTGATAGGCCCTTACTTTTTTGAAGATGAACGAGGCACTGTTGTCACTGTGACGTCTGAACGTTATGTCAACATGCTAGAGACATTTTTGGCTCCAAGACTCCATATTTTTCCAGATCTTGACATTCAGCACACCTAGTTTCAACAGGATGGAGCCACCTCACACACTGCCAGACAGTCTATGGCAGCAGTGAAACGTTTGTTTGGGGATTGCATAATTTCAAGGAATGCTAACATCGCTTGGCCACCCCAATCTCCAGACCTTTCAGTCTGTGACTTCTTTTTATAGGGACATCTGAAGAGCATCGTGTACCAGACTAGACCAAGAACCCTTGCTCAGCTCAAGACACAGAGTGAACAGGAAATCACCAAAATCCCAGGTGACACATTGCGCCGCGCTATGCGAAACCTACAGAAACGACTTACTGAATGTGTATGGCAAAATGGGCAGCATTTAACTGATGTAATTTTTAAAAAGTGATGCCTAATGTAATTTCCAGTCTTGTAGAACATATTTTGAGCCTCAAATAAAGTTTTGTAACGTTCCTTCATTTTTTTCTAATTATTTCAAATTTTCCCGTTTCCCTGGGCCACCCTGTATATGCGGGAAATAGTACCAAGTACATTTATAATTGAAACTACATGTTTTTAAATTACATGTACATTAACGAAACTTGTAATGGTTATTTAAATAAAGTACATTATGCATAATGATGGAAATGATTGAACATACTAAGAGTTACTTATTTTATTTTTAAGATTAATTACAGATGTTTGGAAATTATTAGACTAAAGGGTGAAAAATATGACAATTTTGTGTAATTAGTAGAAGATCTTTATTATAATTTTTTTCTACATGTTAATATGTAATATGATCACTACACCCCAGCGGCAGAATGTTTTTCATCTTTCTGCAACGGATTTTAAGAAAACCAAGTACTTTCTGCAAGCACTTCAGTAGTAATGTAGTTAAAATTGTTTGATGCAATGGCTCTCTCCGTTCTATATAAGTATTAAAATAATAATCCTTAAAATTTCAGGAGACAAAAATTGAGATATTTTTAAATTTAGGTTTTCGGAAATATAAGGTCTATCAGGATTTATTTGAATAAATTTGAAAAATTACATTTAAATATATTGATATTATAGGATATTGATTTTAGGTTGATATAAAAAATCAGTCCAGAAATACACAACTTTTTTTAATAGGTACTGAAAACATGTAAATACACTTACTTCATTTGAAGTTTTCTTATATTTTAAAACATGGCAAGGATTTATTTAAGTCCTCTTGGAGCCTTGTTATAACTTTGGATGTTACCAATTCAGACATTAATTTGCTTTTTGAAACTGGCTTGAAATGGTTGTAGTACTGAGTCCCATACTTCTTGCAAAGAGCCAATTTTAAAAATTTCCTATTTCCTTTGTAACCAGCAGGAGGACCATTTATCATTATGAAAGCCAACATGTCAGTAGTGCCAATTTGGTCATATGCGAGATCACTGGCTGCAGGGCGCTTAGTCATTATGTTGGTAATAACGGAACCCCAGCTTTCACATATGGCTTCTGAAACTGGAGTACTAAGCAAAAATTTCAACAACTTTATACCCAAAGGATATTCTTGTTGAAGATCTGTTACTATCATTTTGAACAAATACTTGAAATCAAGAATTTTTTCAGTAACTCTTGCAGAATTCAATTTCTCAGTCATCCTGAGCAACACTTGTTTATATTCAAAAAAAAGTTTCCTTTTATCAATGGAAAGAAGAAATGGATATAAGCAAACACTGATCTTATCATAAAACTCTTGAAAAGAATGAAAATTTTTCTCTGCTTTCTCGTTACTTACATTATTTCTTGGAAATATCAGAAAGTCCATGTTGAACAAAAAATCTGCTATCTTAATAACTTTGATACAGTGATTACTGTCTTCATCAACATTCAGGTAAGTCTGGCATTGTTCCTTGAGTGACCCCAAAAACTTTAAAAACTCTTTAGCACATTTTACAATTTCACTGACTACTTCATTGCCAACTGAAGCAGACAAAGATCTTAAAATTTTGCTGCTCACAGGAACATCGGGCAAAGGGACACCTTTAAAGGTGCTACTATCCATAATAAATTCACTAGAGAGTTTTGTGTGTTTAAAGAAGCCCTCAGGCAATTCGTTGATCGTTTGACATAAACTGTCTCTAGAGAGTCTGGAATCAGCAGAAGCAATATTTTCTACATGCCGAATCATAACTTCTAAATGTACTTGGATATTTTCCATAAACTGAACATACTGCCATGGTAAATGGTAACTGGATTGAACTTCTTTTGATAAAGAAGACAAAATGGAGTAAGTGTCAGCAAGTAAAAGAATAATAAACGTATTTGTTTTTGATAGCAGCTTATCTCTTAGGGCAAAAGATTCTGGGCACTTTTCTATAGCACACACAAGACTTCTGTAATCTCCAAGAAAAGTATTAAACACAGATTCAGAATAGCTTGCAAATTTCATGGTTTTAAATGCTTTTGGTTTGTAAAAATAGTCTTCGAATTCTTTTGATGACTGTAAAAGTAATTCATAATTCTTTCCTGTAGAAAACTCTTTCATAGCTTCATCAACGAGTGTGTGCCCCTTCTGAATTAGCTCAGGTACAGAAGAATGTTTTTCAGCTAGTTCAGTTCTGTGCATCAAGTCCCAAGAAACAGGTATATTTTCTAAAGCAAGCTCATCTCTTGTGTGTTTTTCAACACCTAGTCGAATATACTGTCCATCAAATGCCATACCAACTAAATTATTTCTTAAAAATGATAAATCAAAGCCAAATTTTTTACATGTATTTAAAATACTTTGTGTCAAACCTTTTCCAGTAAAATCATGAACAAAGTTGTGCTCAAGATAAATACAGTTATACAAGTGTTTTGATGAAATGTCGAAAATCAGGACTCTCAAACCAACGATATGCCTAGATCTGTGGTTAATTGTTATTTTGTCAACAAAAATACCAACAGGAAGATCATAATCTACGATGTAGGCTGCAATGTCCTTCATCAAAACAGAATGTACATGTGGTAGAAACAACCTGCAAAATTCTTTTGAATGATTGGAGACTCCTACAGAACTCCCACTGTTATGCAGTTCAGTAATTATAGATTCGTATGACTTGTACGATGTATTTAATTTGTAAGTTAGGTAAGCAGCACTTGCACAATTAAGTGCATTTTCTTTCCCTTCTCTGTATGATAATTCATCACTCAACTTTTTATTCTCAAGTACCCTATCACTTTCTTTGTGTTTATCAGAAATAAGATGGCACTTTAGGTCATATTTTAAATGGCGAAAAGAATCAGGCATCGCAGTATCACTAAAGCAATCACCATCATTGTAATTGTACTGCAAAATTGTACTACATGCAGAACACAAAATTCCAAAGTCTGACCTGACAAAGTAGTGAGCCCATTTTAACAAACTTTCAATAGAGCGTGCAGACATGATGAGATCCAGCTTCTCCTCTGGTGTCAGTTCCACAGGATGTTCAGGTGAGCTAGTGACCAGTGATGATAATCTCTTGCTCTTGCTGCCTTCAGTGCCCACGTCTTTTGTTATCTTCACTTTCTCAGCAGACTCCAGAGCATTAGTTAGGGCTGAAAGTTAAAAAACCCATCAGACTGACAAGACATTTCATAACATAATTAAAACACTTTGACTGCTGCTGCCAAATCTGTTTACTGATCGGCCTGGCTAAAAGCTTTTTCTCTATTATTTGGTCTCTTGTACATTGCTTAGTACATATTGTGACAGATTTTATCAAATGTTTAATTTTTTTAATGAAAAAAGTGAATGTCGACGCGTATTCGACAGCCACCATGGGAAAGAACTCAGTTATGCTAACCCGCTTTACACGTTAGTATTACATGCGTCGACGTTCATTTTTCGTTAGTAATTGCTGAATAATCTGAATATTGTTTTTCATATTTTGTTCTACTCTTATGAAAGGGTGTTTTAGTTGTTAAAAGTCCAGATAAAATGTCGTTCAACTTTGTAATTTCGTCTGTCCCTTTTCAGGTACCAAGGTACCTGTCAATGGTCTCTGACCTTAGTTTTGGAATTATTATCTTCCAAATACAAAGGAAATTTCCCTGTTGTAAAATAATGAATAAGAAATTAATTCTAAAAGATTTTGAGATGATTATGAAATAGAAGACAATTTACAAATAAACAAAATTTATTTTAGTGCAAAAATATTTGTCAATTTCTTGTAGCAATCGATAAAACAACGAAAATCCAAGGCGGATGACAATTTTCTATACTTTGAACCTTCATCTATGCTATATAACAAGGAATGAATGGTTTACACAAGGCTACGAAATCCCCACTACATTTAAAAGTGAAAGGACGTTGTCGAAGGGTATTCAACGGCGCCGCTGTGAACGGGTGGGGACTGTCGACGCATATTCGACAGCCACAGTCAAAGTGTTAAAAAGAAAATTACACGTTATCTATGCATATCCAGCAGTCAGAGGAATTGGTTTTACTCACCGTTTACTTTCTCCAAAAGCTTCTGTATTTGGCCAGAATCAAACAAATCACACGATGCAGATGACGTATGTCTATCGCCTGTCTCGGCCAAAGTACTAGGCCTTTGTCTACAACATTTGTTTCATCACTTTCGTTTGTCTTCTTTTTTTTTGCCGTAGATCCGTCAATAGAGAAGAATGCACTGATATTTCTGCTGGTTGCTGACTTATATTTCACACAAACACCCGGATGTTGCCTCCCATAATGAGTTTTTAGGTTTTTAAGGATAATTTTCTCCGAGCAAACTACGCGCTCTCCGGAGGTAGCCATTTCCTACCAGTATGACCTAAAACAACAGCGATGCACTGAGTTCGAAAGCGGTATTGCGTTTAGTGATTACTATACGTCAATTTCAAAGTCGTTAAGACAGAGAAATAATTAAGGTTATTACGTGTCAGCTAATTGCAAAGCAAAGCAGGCGACTAGGCTGAGCGCATGTGCAGGTGTTAAGTAATGGCACAGGGAGAGGGAAACATCGAGTGGTTGGATCATTTGGAATGAGAGGAAGGAGGGGGAGGGAATTGTGAATTACTACGGCCGCGTGACTCAGTCTGCCGGCTGCAGCCGGCGCTCTCACTTCAATAGATTATATGTAACCTTTACCACTCGGCCTCTCATCTGAAATTTATCAGTATATTATTGAGTCACAAACATAAATGTGTCAATTTGGTATATTATTTAGTCACAAACATAGATGAGTCAATTTGTTATTGAATTGATTCATTTATTCGTATCTGTTTTTATGCAACAATTTATTTTTTTTAGAAATTTTACTGCAGCAAATTTTTTACTCGTTTTTCGTTAACGCGGTGGACGATCTTTCTGCAGGCCTCGTTTCCTTTCTGCGACAATATCGCACTGTCGCCCGTTGTTCTGCTTTGGGGCACTACACTTATATTACATTTAACAGCTGTTTTCCACTTCTTTATCACAGTACCACAATCATAAGAGTGAAGTGATTAAGTCAGTATTTGTACAGTTTGTTCCTTTCTTCATGTTCTTCTTAGCTATGGCCCACAGATTTTCAAATGGGTTCAACTCAGAAATATTTCCTGGCCGTGTTCAAATATTGCTGCTGTCTTGTCTTTATAGCCGGAAGTTCCATTGTACCTGAAAACTAATCCCAATCAGAAAACCACTCTCTTATTTGAGGTAAAGGTCTGTTTTCCAGTACTTTCTTATACTAGGTTTGATTCATCATGCCCTCCATAATATAAAGTCTGCTAGATCTATGTGGATATATGGAGCTGCCGGTCGAGACTGATTTCGGTTGGTTCACCATTTAAGAAACAGTTTGAAGAGACTGCTTCATCTGAAGTCCCACATACATGTTGGCTAAATTCTTCATTTATAGAAAGGACAGATGAGAAGTAGACCAGAAAATAAAATGACAGGATTTAGGAGAGTCAAAATCTCTACAAGCAGATAACAAACATTGTATCTAAAAGAATTTCTGTATGAAATGTTTGCAACCATCAAGCTTGTAAACATTATTGTGTCTACTGAAAATCATATTGTTGGCACTTACAATTTATATGTGAAATATTCTGTAGCTTACCTTGCTCCAGTTGTCTTTGAATCTGTTGCTCATCTCGAGGGCACATTAGAGGAATCCTTGCTATTTGCTTTTAAGTAGCTCTCTTATTTACTTTAGTCATCTGGTCGAGTTTTCTGTGAACACAAGGGCTTATTTTTTGTTAAAACCACATTTACCCTTGCATTGAGGCCCGTGTGCCTCACTGAATGTCTATATTTGACTAACGAGACTCGCCAATTTTTGTGAAACAGGTACCTTTTTAGTAGTTGCTTGTTGTGTGTAATGTTTTTCTTTAAAGATACTGACTAAAAGCAATTCTATGAAGTTACAAGTCACTTGATTTCAAAAAACTCTTTCCAACATTATCAGGTAAAATAATGTATGAATCTACAAATACCCACAATAATTCTTACAGACCTCTTATCAAATACAACTTTCAGCCAAATAAGACAATTCAGGAGCTTGGAGGAAAAAGGGCGAATAAAAAAAATCAATTTTTTTTATAGAATCCTATTTTCTGACATGTTAAGAACACGGTAATACCGCTATCACGTATAGCCTTGAAATGTATGGACTGCATAAAACCAGCTGAGAGCTTAGTGCTGTAATACTGGAGGAGAAAGGGTGAATATACTGCATGGTGCCACACGTCGGCATGATTTTTGCTTAGGTTCGCCCTTTCTCCACCACGCTTAGTCATAGTTATACCTGACCTGACATGTCTATGAAAAGTTTGGTCAGTGTGATTGTTATTTTGATGTGATTAGTTTGTTCTTTCTTATACTGCATACCTTAATTCTTTGTTATTCTAATAGTGTCTTATTATAACAGTGTCATTACAACAGTGAGCGTGAGTGTGGTTTTTTTTATAAAATGGAAAGAAAAATGTTATATCTTCAGCAAGTTTTCAATACCTAAACTGACGTGCAATGCTCAGTACCACATTTTTTACACAGTGGTATGTAATGTGATAAGAATTTGAAATTAATATCTAGTGTTAAGTATATCAGTCATCAAGATTTCGAATTTTCGTTCGATTAATTTAAATTTTATAATAATCTTAAAAGTTTTTGTTTTTATATTATTATTTTTTTATTTTTCTTTTCATTAATTATTTAAAAATAAAAGTGTAAACTAATTAGAATCTATGTTTTCTGATACTGAAATACATATTCGCCCTTTCTATCCTGAGAGTATTCACAAACTTTAAACGCGATTTCCCAACACCATGATTTTGATATTCGCCCTTTCTACTCCTGAATTTTCACAACACTAAAGAGTATGACACATTTTTAGACAACCATTAAACATGTGCTACATCAGAAGAGCTACTGCAAGGGAAATATAGAAGAAGAATTCCTTCTCTGTTGTGTAATCAATGTTATTTACACACTATATATTATATAGTAATAAAAAATAAGGACACAAACTAAGTGTTAATATGGAGGAAACCATATAATAAAAAATGTTTTATTATTTTTTTTTATTACTAATAAAAGGCTTATTTTTCTTGCCTTTAATCTGATAAATTACATGTGTAAATTCTGTAATACTTATACCACACTGTATGTCTTTACATCTTTGGTGAGAATAACGTTTTACACTCTTGTTTTTTTTCTTGTGTAACAACTATTACTGCTCAGCGTTTTCTGATATTTCTTTAAATTGCCTCTTCACTTTTATAAGTTCTTTTTTTTTGTAAGACATATAATAATTTACACAGAATTCTGACTGACTTTTTAATTGATTGAGACTAGTTACGCTGTATCATTAAATAGTCTGATCCATTTTTCATATTTATTTGTGTTAGAATTGTTACCTTTACGTTTAACTTTTAATAACTCTGCATTCAAATATATGAAACATACGTTCTTTACTAGAATTTAAGCTGATTAATATAAATATTTTTAAGTGGCTGGAGTAAATTCATTGAAGGAAGAGGTAGGAGTAATGGTAGACACTTTGTTTTCCAGGTGCCCCTCATCTGTCACAACATTCAAGGCTTATCACCAATCTCAGATAGCTCTCAGGAATCAACAGGCTGAAGTACACCTCAACTTTAAGGGTGATTATGTTAATGACGAACCAGTATTTTGTCCATATTGTGGAAAAATGTTTATGTCTCGCAGTGAAATGACCAGTCATGTATCAGAACATAAGCAGCAGTTGTCTTTAAAGTGTGACTTTTGTAACATTACATTCATAAAGAAAACTGAATTTGAAGATCACTTAATGCATCATAACAAAGATGATACATGTTTGAAGAAAAAGAAAAAAAACCATGTTGCAGAAGAATTTGTGTGTAATTTTTGTGGTTTTACATTTAATAATAAAAAAGATGAATTAAAACACAAGAGAATCTATCACTTTTTAAGAGATGTAAAACCTGATGCATCTGGAAAGTTCCCTTGTAATGTGTGTGGTAAATCTTTTGCAAGAGCATTTCATATGCAGTTTCATAAAGAGAAACAGCATGGAAACGTAAATGAACCTATAGAAAATGTTAGTTCTGAAGTAGAGAATAAAAAGTTAATAAATTATTGTGATACTTGTAACAAATCATTTACACGAAAGTTTGATTTGAAACGACATATTTTGAAAGCACATGGTTCATCTGAAAACCAAATCTTATCTAATATTAATGTTAGTGAAAATCAAAATGTTGAAGGAATATATAATGAGGTTGAAAATTCTGACATAGTGATGAATGGGGCAGTTACAGATGAATATGCAGCATCTGACAGATCAGTAGAGCAACTGAATGAAATGAAAAAACAAGACAATGGACAAAATCATGATGTTGATAATGAGGATGTGAGTGACAGTTTTTCTGTAAACAGTGAAGAAATAAGCAGACATTTAGATATCCCAATCGCATCAACAGCTCAGTCATTTCCAGAAATTAAATCATATGTGAGAAATCATAAGTGCACGTTATGTAATAATGTTTATACTCGTAAACATGATATGCTTAAACACAGACGAAGTGCACATACATTAGAAGAGCGTAAGAAAGATCCATTCGAAGAAATACTTAAAAGTAGACAGAAAAACACCAGATACGAGTGTAGTGAATGTGGAAATTATTATTCAAGAAGTTCTGATCTGCAGAAACACTTATATAGTAAACATGGGGGTGACAGTTACATTGACCGATCTGTAGGTACTGTTGATGATATGGATGTTGAAATATTAAATAAAGCTAAAATAGAAATCAATGGAAATATTGTTTACCATTGTGAACAGTGTGGAAAAAATATTTTAACAAAACGAGGTTATGTTCGCCATGTACGTGTTCATACTGGAGAACGGCCATTCACATGCCACATTTGTGGTAAACAGTATAGATCCTCTACAGATCTAACAAGGCATCTGAGATGTGTTCATGATGGTGTTAAAAATTATCAGTGTGATGTATGTGGCCGATATTTTGCTAATAAAGGAACTCGAAATGATCACAGAAGGATTCATACTGGAGAACGACCATATGTCTGCCACACTTGTGGAAAAGCATTTCCAACACCAAATTCTATTTATGTACATAGGAGAATTCATACTGATTATTTTCCTCATCAGTGTACTTCCTGTGATAAAAAATTTCGTAGGCGTCAACAGCTAATTCATCATATTCGGACACATACAGGTGAGAAGCCTCATGCCTGTGATTTGTGTGGCAAACGATTTGGTGTTAAAGAAGAAGTTACTCGCCACAAACTTACTCATTCCAATGAAAAACCTCATGCTTGTTCCATTTGTGGCTTGTGCTTTGGTCAGAAACGATATTTAAAGAATCACATGAAAACTCATCACTGCCGTCTTATATGATAAAACATTTATTTGCTCTGTGAAGAGAAGAAACAAAGTGACTTTTTTTGTAAAAATTAACTGAGAAACGTTCTTATATAAATAATCTGTGACAGCAGTAGTTACAACAGTTGTAATGTTGTTGAATATAAAGCAGATTACTTTAATTTTTGTAACATTTCTAATTCAGGTTTTTAGTGATTATAGTAAAATAATGGACTTACTGTGTCTTAAATACTGTAACAATTGTATATGTACCAGCAGTTCTCAGATATTTTGCTAGAACATTGAAGGATGGAGCATAAATCTTCTTAGTTTTCAAAATTATTGTCTTAACTTATTTTACTTTAAATGCTTGGGGTTAGTGGAATTATTTCTATTTCGTTCAAATTGTAAGTATAAATTTTGTATGAATGTCAAGTGTTTTAAATTTTTAAATGTTACATATATTTTTTATCTGCATTAACAGTTAAATAAACAGGTAGAGAGCTCCATAGTATGTTGTTCTCGTTTTCTATTTGTAAATTTGTGTGAACCTCTATAAAAGACATGGAGCACATGATAGAGTCAAAATTTGTTATTTTTGTTGTTGTGTGGCATTGTAGCTGTGAGTTTCTAAGTACTATTTCACAAGGGTGTTTTAATTGTATATAATGATATATAATAAATATCATATGATTGTGTAAATATACTTAAAGGCAAATGTAGCACTAACTTTCTTCCAAAAAATGGAGTATGTTCCTAATGATAAACTGAACGGAGAAGATTATCACTCTTCTACAAGTGGAAATGGAAAACAAGAAGATAAAAGGTAATTATTTTTCATAAAACTTTACCAAAGATTTTGTTGACGATGATGAAAGAGTGCAGTTGTAAAATATATACCAATTGTATTTTTTCAACTGCAGACAGCATGAATAAGTTAAAATACATTTTGAGATTTAACATATTGATAAGAAAATATGATTTTTGTTTAAAACAATATCTGTCTATCCACAAACCACACTTTACAGCGTAGGTTTTTTTACGCTGATGTTTATGATAGAGTTTTTTTGAAATTTGCAATGTCTCTTGTATCAGAGAATAATGAAACAAGCAAAGAAATCAAAGCAAGAATTAGCAGCAGGACACAGAAGCTATTATGCATAAAAAAATATATTCCAATCCAGGAATGTATCAAAAAAGTCTAAAAGAAAATATACACCACAGTAGTCAGACTTGTAGTAACATATTGTTACGTAATGCAGAAAAAGTGTTATGTCATTACGGAATGTTCTGGTACATTGGAGAATGATCCCGCAGCTGTAATGCATACGTGACATTTGACATGTGAGGCAGTATTACGTAATGCGGCACGCCTCGTGCATTCTGGAACCATCTCAGTTAGCCCAGCGGTGCGTGTTTCTGCGAAGGTCGCGCTGAAGTGTCCTCTATAATTTTCGATGGCTTGTTAAGAACGCATGTTATGGAACACAGTAGACTATAAATAGCCCATACCTGCTGCTTAGTTTTCAGTAATTGCCGCGCGATCACAAGCGATATTACTGTGTGCATTCAAGTGGTTATTAGTGAAGTGTTGTGTTTTATAATCAGGCGGTATATTGTAATACAATCGTGTTTTAATATTAGTTGACATTTATTTGCGTGTGAACAATTTTTATTTGATTTGTTGTAAGACACAGTGTTGTTAATTACGAACTGTTTAACTGTGAAAATTAAAGCTGGTGATTAGTGACTTAATTGGTGTCTTGTATTTTGTTTTTCCACTGTACCTGTGATGATCAAGTAGACCATCGTAACAATATGCAACCGAGACATAGATACTGAAGTTAGAAGATATGAAAAACCTTGGTGTTTTTGAGAGGAAAATTCTGAGAAGAATTTATGGACCAGTGTGGGATGGAGAGATGTGGAGGATAAAAAAGAATCGTGAGCTAAGAGACTTGTATGGAGAAGTGGACATAGTTGCTGCAGTGAAGGTGCAAAGATTAAGATGGTTGGGGCACACGATGAGAATGAGAAAAGACCGAGGCCCAAAAATGGCATTGAAACAGAAGTCGGGTGGAGTAAGGAGGAGAGGACATCCAAGGAGAAGATGTGGAAGGGGATTTGAGGGAGATACAAGTGGCAGGTTGGAGGAGTAAGGCTCTGGACAGAGAAGAGTGGAGAAGAATCGTTGAGCAGGCCACACAGAGACCATAGTGCCTGAAGAAGAAAAAGATGTATCTTGTACTCTGACTATATTGTGTTGACATTCTTGCATAGTTCATAATATTGACCATATTTAGTACAAGTTTTCCTTAACCAAAGCTGTTATCACTTACATATTTATTTTGCTCTTGTTTCCTGTATTAAATCATGGTATGTCTAACAAATGACCAACATTCACCATACTTCACCTATGAATTAATTTTACATTTACAAGAAATATTGTGTGGGAAAGAGGTCCATTTATACTTGAAGTTTGAGAACTGCTTATATATACTGTGCGTGTGTGTGTGTGAGAGAGAGAGAGAGAATAGGTAGATGAAAATCTTTATAATGAATATTATGTTTTTTTGCTCAAATTAGTATATTAAGGAACATTGTTTGTCTTAAGTACAAAGTATAAATGAAGTAATTTTGTGCGTGCGTGCGTGCGTGCGTGCGTGCGTGTGTGTGTGTGTGTGTGTGTGTGTGTGTGTGTGTGTGTGTGTGTGTGTGTGTGTGTGTGTGTTGACTATTATAAGGTAACATTTGTATTGTGTACATAAACTTATTGATTCTATATTGTAATTAATAGAATTATTGTAAACATTATCGTATCGATAAAGATTTTTAGCATTGTTAAGTGTTACAGCTATTATATATTTATTTTTTGGTAATTTTGTATGTATAGTCTTGAAAGAGTGATTATATTAATATGTACTTAAATTTTGCTAAAAATGATTTAATTGTGATTTATTATTAATAATGTGTATGTACCAATATCCTTTGAAATCTGACCAGACTCCTGCAAAAAAAACAACCAACATATTAAGCTTTTAACACAAGCTTGTATTATGCATGGTGTTTTATTCATGTTTTGCATATGGTGTAATAAGAACAATATTTTACAGTTGTCATGTTAAGTTACTGATTCATGTATCAACATTACAGAACTGGAAGTAGATGAGATTGTTGATTTTTGATCTAAGAGAACATGACTAAGTTACAACTTTTCAGAAAACTTAACTACAAAATTGTGAAACTTGTAGTCTCACATGCTTACAAATTTTGTGTAACATTTCCTATTAGGTAAAATTGTAACAGTGCAGTCTAGCATATAAACAAATAACAATACTAGAGTTTAAAAATGAGTACTGTGAATGGGAAAAATTATTCCTATAAGGAATAATAATTATTATAAGGAATGTCTGTCTCTTAGCATTCTGTTGTCCATTGACAAAATTATCCGCATGTTAGAATATGCTGTATAGGTGACCTTTTAAATTTTGCAAACGTGTGAAGCAATTAGAATAGTAAAGTGTGTATAGAGGAACTGGCAGGAGATCTCGCATTTCGTAGGTTGGCAAGGAATTGTGTGTATTTGGTTCACTTCAGACTTCTCAGAGATGGCAGAAGTTTCATTGACCCCCTACTCTTAATATGAAAAACTTTCGCTTCTCCAATTACGATACAAACATATTAAGGTATTATTATTATTATTATTCACCTCACTTTTGCTGCTGGAAATTCCACTGCCACTTTCATATTTGCACATCTGTGCACATGAGTCACTGTCTCCCAGACTGATGATGACGAGGCATTAGATATCTCGTCCATCAGGATACTGGTGTTTAATCCTATCAGCTTTTGCATAATGTGGCACATACTCTCCAACTCCAGTGGAGTTAAATGCATCATGTAAGTGTTCATTAGCACTTTCAAGAGTGAACTGTACTTTTTTGTGACATTTTCCGTAATGAGAGCCCAGATCTTGACTGGGTTGAGGTCTGCGTGATGAGGTGACTGGCAGAATACTGTGACTGATTTTATACATCACTGAAATTCATTGTTTACACTGCATGATGAGCTTGCACAGCTGAGGCTTCAACATATCTTGACAGTATGGAATGTGATGGTTGTCAGGTTTACAATTTCATGACCTTGCTTATGCATTGTTTACCACTTCCATTTAAAGTTTCAATGTACAGGGTGGCATAGTTGGATACAGTATAAATAAATGTGTACACAGGAAAACATTAACTGATAGTAATTATTGTTTATGTTGATGTTATATAACAGACAGATGTTTTCACAAACACAGCCCTAAAAACCATGGCATTGTTTATTACAAGAACAGCAAAGGTGGCTAATCTGATTTTCTGCCAATAATATGACAAATGTTAAGTTTCCTATTGATGACAACAGTTCTAAGCTTTTCTGTCACTACAAGTTCACAAAAATGAAATAATTCAGCACTGTCTAAGCGATAATGCTCAAATACCAGGAACAATTTTCCTCATAACTATTGCTGCAAAACTAAAAATTGTCACTTTTTGTTAATTATTTTATCAAAATATTGTAGATTATGGGAGTCCTTTTTAGAAATTACATTAGTTGTTTCAAGAAACTTGTCCTATAAAAGATGTATTTGTTCAATATTTTTATCCAATGTGTGCATATGTATGGAACAAACATTTATGATCAAACTGTTTTATAGTAATTATTGCTATCATATTTTTTTATTAATAGAACTGATAAGGTGACAAGAAAGTTAAAAAATAGTTACAGCCATGTCTTGTGAGATAATTTGGTATATCTCTAAAATGTCTTATTTTAGCACATTATTGGAAACTTTATACTTTGTAGTATAAAGTTGTGATTTGGAAGTCCATTAAAACGTTATTCTGTTAAAAAAAAAACTTTCTAAAGTGAAAAAGTTGAAATAGGCAATGCTTTATAGGTGGCCAGCGCAAAAATACATCAGTATTCTGGTTAGAAATAATAATTGTGTATTAGATAAGAAAACCTTGGAATGTTAAATAATGGATAGTAAAATAATCTTTAAAAAAATTTTGTTAAAAATTATCACTTAGTTAAATCTCATTTTTATTTATTTGTGTGTATTTTCAACCTTCCTTTACAAACTTTTTTATTAATAAATAGTAGTTATATTAATTTTTTTCTAACAGTAGCCTACCAACTTATTTATGTTTATTATATCCTGCTTTTCCATGAGGTTTTTACTATGTGAAACGATTCACCTTGTTCTTTGTATATCATTGTAATTGTGAGGTGCAACATAAAGGTGAAATAATACAAGTCATGGTAAAAAAAGAAAATATTTAAGTTGAAATAATAATCTGTGGCAGTTTTCAAAATAAATGTTAATAAGACAACATGGATTTTACCTTCATTTGCACTGACCACATAGAGCAGCCACTCATAACTGAAAATAATGGAGAGAAGTATTCAATGAATTCTGTACAAGAGTTGCTGTGGAAATAAATTTTTTGAAGATGACTGGAAAAGCTGGTGATACTTTTCTATGAACACTTTAACTTTTAACTGTAATTTAATTAGTGTTTTATCCTGAACTCTTATTTTTAACAACAATAACCATAACGTTAGTTCTGATTGAAAATGTGAAAAAACAAGTAATTTTAAAGAAGTAATGTGCCTGTAAAAAAAGTACGCATGGCATTGAACTTTGTATGGTGTTAAATTATCATTAAGAATGGTCAAAATAACCTGAAAGACCATCCTAGAAAGATGGGCCTTTCCACCTCTTTTTCAACTTGAGGAGAATTGCCCATGGATTTGCTCATGTATTTCATAAATGAATTTACATTATTTTTTTAATCTGAATCAATGACATAATTTTGTTAAGGTAATTTTGTAAATACAAGTACATTAGCTTTCATATTAATGTTGTTGTAACAGAAATTGTGCGCGTGTGTGTGTGTGTTTTGGATACAGAAGAACACTTAGGAGAGTGGGACAGTTGCAGTCGAACAGGGACCCACATTCATTCCAGTTTAATTTTTTGAATAACAGTTACTGAATATACATTTCCTCAAACATTGCCAGGAAAATGCTACAAGAGATAGGTGGCAATTACAACAACAAAAACTCATAGTTAGACCAAGCACTAGTGCGAGGTTTGAATTAAGTGACTTTATTGTATTATAAGAAAGGTGAAAGATATATTGTATATCAGATTTATAAAGCGTTGGGATTTTTTTACATTACACACAACATTGTTAATAGTTTTATTATCAACACTGCTAATAACGACGACTGCAATTGTAAATAAGAAACAGATATAGAAAGGATTGTTCCATTTAACAATGAGTGAGAACAGTTCTCTGAAACATAAGTGATAGGTACAAAGGAACATTCATGTATTGTGAAGATGGTAAAAAAAATCACGTACCGGTAGTTAAAAACCATTGATAACAAAATTATTTCTTTTGTGCAATGAGTTTCCAAGCCAGCTTGGTATCTACTTATAGGTATCAAGCTGTAGGTTGGTATACATCTGCCAAGTGCCGTGCCTGTAACTTGAATAACCAAGAGGACTTTCTTTATTCATATCATGTCATTGTGTGTCATTCCATGTTAGTAAGCTTGATGTTTGTAAATTATGCATATGAACAGATTGTATGGTTACATGTGTGAGTGTGTGTTGTGTGTTATCAATTCCTAGAGATCAAAACAGTTTTATAAATATGAATCTTGAGTTAAAAAAAAAATAAATAAAAAGTGGGAAGCTCATGATTTGTAATCTTTCGTTCAACATATCTTGCGGTGGCAGTTGCTTTTGATTTGGCACTGAATTTGTGAAGAGTGTTGTGTTTCCATATGTTTGTACAGTGAGCTTGGCCATTCACTGGTAAAGTTACATATTGCCAGTAACCACCAGCCCACGTGGCACATTTAATTAGACACAAATTTCCCCACATAGAAACTAACATGGTTTTCACTGAAAATTATATGACTTTTAACTGCCTAATATTTTTATTTTGTATTTTATAGTTTAATTATTTTTAACGTGTGGTTATCCAGCTTTGTAAGCATAACACCAGCCACCACTGATATCTTGCAATAAGTAATATAAAATAATAAAGAAACGTCATCTTGATTGTTTAGTTACACCTTAAGGATTATAATTACAAGGTAACTTGATGGATTTACATTCAGATTGATAGGGTTAACTTTTGTCTAAAACCATAAGACAGTGTTATAGAGCATTAAGAATGGGTTGAGGAGGTCATTGTTTGCTTTAAGGGGATGTGGGGGTTACAGAGGCCTCACAGCTGCTAAGCATGAGTATATGTATGTGTGTAATTACAATTCAAACACATCTAGAAGAATAAGAACACTTATTACATTGCATAAAGTGTACTTAATTACATTAATAATATAATTATGCCCACATTATTAGGTTAAATCCAAACTCTCTGCAAGGACCGTAAACTGAGAGAGCAACAACAAAAATGCAAACAACGTGTACTATAATAACATACCTTGAGTTTATAGTACAGCCTTATTCTAGATCTAGTGTAAGCGTGTATGTGCTGAGGCATGAAAAGACTGGACAGAAAAAAGTGAAATAAATTTCTATATAATGAAATTGCTTGTCAACTTTTTAACTGTATGTGTTTACAGTGTTTTCACAAGGCATTATGTTTTGAAATATTCTTTGTTTAATTATTGTATCAATATTTGAGATTTTACTTTATACCAAGGAATACATTGCCAAAGCATTGTATTTCTAGAATGTCTGTTAGAGGTGGTTTAACATTTTTTACTCTCCATGGATAGTCGTGTGAGCCTCTTGTAGAGTTTTGTGAACAAAAGAATGCTAGTACACACTCCCATCAGTACACTTCCAGACTCCAAGTCAAATTTATCATAAACATATGTGTGATTTTTATGATGTTTTAACTGTTTACAGTAACAAAAACCAGTGTCTATTTGAAATCACATGACAAAATTGGAGTACCTGTGTAATAAAAAATGTCAGTTGTGTATCAACACAATTTAAGAAATATACATATGATTTTTCTTAAGTATATTGACCATTTTAAAAATTATAAGTAAGTAAGGAATGTTAAGGAATTTTTCCAAATAATACAATTTTAATATATGCCATTATCAGGGTTAATGTCATTACGTTTGTTCCATGTTAGTTCTCCACATTGAACCTGTTTGTTTCTTTTATAACATCTCCTTTGTGACTGATTAACTCTGATTCATCTTCATCTGCTTCCCCCCAGATAACAAAAGCCTTTTGATTATGTGCCACAGATTTACACTTATATTAGCGAAATAGAGGCAAAGAAAATCGTATGGGAATTATAAAGTTTATATGAAGTAATATTACTTTCAGTATAGTGTGTTATTCATAAATAATAGGAATATTATACGTGGAGTGTTAACTGGCATTTTGTGTGGCATGTGGTGAATCAGTAAAGAAATAATTTAGTTACCAAACATTTTGTGATTTGAATGCTTATTTAATTGATTTATTTATAACAGGAAATGTGACAATTTTCTAACCTTTCTAAGTCCAGTGTTAAAAAAAGATAATTACTTGTAAGTATAACACTACCGACTCGGAACATAACTTGTGTTCCGAGTCGGTAGTGTTATAATTAGTTAATCAAAAATCCAAATGTCATGGACAAAAAAATCCAAGAATAATTACATAATTAATAATTCTTAAAAGCTACCTGGAGTCTTATAATTGTAATTATAATTTACTTTCTTCACACTAAAGAAGTCATTGCTTGAAGTGCAGTCTGAATAATAAATGTTGTTATGAAAAGAAACAAAAATATTTTAAAAAGTTTTTGAAAAATATGAAACATTAAGCATATTTTATTATCTTAAAACAGTACAATGGATTGATATATTAGTATACAAATGTTCTAATAGACTGTTTAGTATCTTCAGTGAATTTTTTGTCTGTCAGAAAAAGAGGATATAATCAGATTAAAAATTTTACACTGGCTGTAAAAAGTAATAAAATTGTTAAATTTTATTTTTGAATTTTGACAATAAGTAATTTTTATTTAATATTTGGTGTCTCACTGTAGAGGTTTTCAAAAGGTACATAGCTATAAATTACATAGACAATAATTTAGACAAAGTTACATTATACCAGAACAATTACAGGGAAGACCAGATGTAATGATTAAGGACACTTTATTTTTCAGGTGTCCAACATCTTTCAAAGAATTTCATCAAGTGAAAATGTCATCAAGTAAAACTAAACTTAAGAAGAAGTTATCCTGTTGGCTGGAAAACAACTTGGACGTAGATCCACCAGTATGTCCCAACTGTGGAACAGAGTTTAATAAGAGAAGTGAACTAGCAACACACCTTGCAAAAACACATACTGTGGATGTTTTCCACTGTGAACAATGTGATAGATTATTTCATTACAATAAATCTCGTTTTGTTGACCACATAAAAAATCATAATTTGGAAAAAATGGGTCTTCTGTCAAAGTCTTCTGAGGTGTCAGATTTGCAGAATGATCACAACATTATATCAGTAACACAAGAAAAAATTACATCTTCACACAACACTTTAGAAAATAATAATGTAAACATGAAACACCTGCTATCAGAAAAACAAACTGTGTGTGTGAACGAAGAAGTCCAGCATTTTGTAAGAAGCAAATTAAAAAAGAAAAAAACTAAGGCAAATAGACGTAGCAGCAATAGTAGTAATGGCAGCAGCAGCAGCAGCAGCACTAGTAATAATAGTAGCAACTGTGGAAGTAATAATACAACTACAGATGGAAGTAAAAATAATAGTGGTCTATACCCATGTGAAGAATGCCAACAATCATTCCCGCTTTTATCAAAATATAACAAACATATGATTCAACATAGAAATAATGGAAGCAACATTGTAATTAATAATGGCAAAGATGACTCAAGTGAATCAGATAGTGGTATGAAAAAGGATGATGACTTTATTGATATAGCTGGAGAAATATTCAGATGTGACGAATGTGGGAAAGGTTTCAAATTAAAAGAAAGTTTGAAGTCTCATCAGAGAAAACACACAGGTGAAAAACCATACATTTGCAATGTTTGTAACAAAAAATTTGCTCGTAATAGTGGGCTCCTCTATCACCTAAAACATGTGCATATGGGAATAAAAGCTCATGGTTGCGATATTTGTGGTCGTACTTTTGCAATGAAAGCAGCCATGGAAGATCATCGTAGAATTCATACAGGAGAGCGGCCATATGTTTGCCATTCATGTGGTAAATCTTTTAAAACAAGAGCATCTCTTTATATCCACAGTAGAACACATACTGATGAATTTCCTCATCCATGTACATTTTGTAACCACAGATTCCGTTGGCGGCAACAGCTACTTGGACATCTAACAATTCATACTGGTGAAAAAAATCATATATGTGATGTGTGTGGCAAGCGATTTGGTGTTAAAAATGATTTAACAAGACACAAAATTGTGCATTCAGATAGTAAACCGTTTGTTTGTCCTATATGTGCTTTTCCATTTGCTCAGAAACGTTACTTAAAAAATCACATGCAGTCAAAACATAAAGTGAAGTATGTTGATAACTGTAATCTGACTGAATGATGAACCTGAGGCAGCAGTCTGATCATTTTTTATTATGATGCATGTAATTATTTTCATAGTATGATGTAATTTTAAAAGTAAATTCAAATATGTTCAGACAGAGAATTAAAATAAATATCTTTTTACAAACAAATGTTATGGTCGCACAGACAATAAAATAAGTAGTTTTATGAGTACAAGACTTACTTAATATCAAACTTTGTTAAATAAACTTATTTGAAGATCATATTGTTTTAGAGTGTCAGTTACACATAGCATTCTAATCTGTTGTTGATGTGTAGACTTTACTCCTCTTGACGTTCATAAGACATTTTGAGCTGTAAAAATCTACGCAACAGAATTTATAATATAAAGAAGTAAATAATCTGTTCTGGTACAAAATATTTTTTATAAAAATAGTAAAATTTTTGTAAATATATTTTATAAAAATATTTAAAAAAACTAAACAAGATTCTTTTTTTGCTTTTGATAAAATCAGGAAAATGTCTGTTTAATCTTGAATTGTTCATGATTTCTGTGCCGTGCCTTTCTTCACACTGCTTCTGGAGATTTGGTACATTTTTTGAAGTAGCTGTAAACATGATATGAAAAGCTTAATTCCAGCTGGTATTTTGGCATTTAGAAGTGTACACGTTACACATACACACACCTCTTGAAACAGAAATTTAAACAACACACTGTTTAAATGTTAATAATTTTGTTTTATTAAATATATATTGTATATTAATACATAAAATCACTGTTGCAATATTATTTTAACAGTATCGTTGAATGTATGTATTGGTTTGGTGAGACCAGCCAATAGGCTGTAACTGTGATATATAACTAGTGAAGATTAACATTACATTACATTTACTTTTTTTTTAAGTTTAATTTCTAGAAATGTTGTATTATGCTATAAAGAGGAAAACTTTTTTTTTTATTAAAAATGTTAAATCATGTGCTCGTCTTTTTGTAAACAGTACCATATACTTTATAATAGAAATATAAATGTTTGTACCATATACAGAGTAAATAATATTAGTATTTTATATTAATAAAGAATTTTGTAATGAAATGATAGTAGTTTTGTACAATTTCTGCAGTTCAGTTCATTTTTACTGACAGTTATGAGTATAAAGGGTGTCTTTTTGGCTGCCCATCCACAGCCATTCCAGTTTTGAAAGTAAAGGTGTAATATAGATGGTGATGGGGTGTTGCAGAAAGTCAAATAATGCAACAAAATATAATATGAAGGAAAAAACTTCCCAGCAGTGCCTTCTATTATGCAACAACTGAGTCATAGTAAAAGTCAAGTTATATATCATCGCACAGTATAAATTGTAAGGAGTATGCCTACAATTGTTTTAAGAATACTTCATATGCAGAACGAAAGTTATTGTGAAAACACTATGTAGAAACATTTCATCTTAGTAATAGGACTGTTTACAGTAGGTCAGTTGAGTTATGCTGATTATTATATGCATATAATGTTAAGTGTCTTCTACTTATTTTCACCGAGTTTTAGAAATTTGACAGTTTACTAAAAATAGTTCATAACACTAACTTATGTAAAGCTGTAGTACGTTATCTTGTCATCAGATAATTTTTTGCGTTACTGTTAAATCGAAGTAAAGGAAAAGGTTATATAAAATCTGAATCATTTGTATGATAAAAAATATCAGATTGTACATATATAAAATTACATTACTTCATTTTGAGAGCAATCAGATTTACCTTAAGAAAGTTATTTTGAAAAGTGAATTTCAGATAGGTACATGTTACAAGTTAACAGAGTCCATTTTTTATCCCTATTATTAAAGCACTGACATTGTTAAGTAAGCTTCTGTTATTAGATCCCATGAATTAAATTAGGGGGGTTTAAATTACAGTCTTTCTTGTTTCCTAAATTAATCATAAGTGCTACTAATAGCACTCTGAGTTCATTGAGTAAATAAAAATGTAATCAAATGTCTGGAAATTCGATTCTGTTTATATTTTTGTAGATTCAATGTGGACCATCAGTTACATAACGTTATTGTTATTTCACTATTCCTGTTATTACAGATAATTAAAGTGAAAAATTAATTAGTACACATGCACACATTATGAACTTTTAATGTAATCTTCACAGAGGTTTGTACTGTGACCTAAAAATGACAACAGAACAAAACACAAACAATATAGAAAGTTGTTAACATATATTACAAACTTGATCTAAAACTTGATAACATTGTGCTTCAGTATTTAGAATACTGTATGATACTGCGATATTATATTGCACATTTCAGCTTGTTTATATGAAGAATTATGATTTCAGTTGGTATACAAATAATATTTATTGTATTTACACTTAGTGATTTTATTTTCATTTATAGGTTAAGTGGTTCTTCGCCTCAGTTCCAGAACTTGAAAGACAAAGAGGGCAACCAAGAAACACCAGATCATAAAACAAATAAAAATCTCAAAAAGAAACGAGTAAGGAAAGCAAATCTCTGTGTTTGTACAGTATGTGGAAAAACTTTTAATTATAGTAATAATTTAAGAATACACATGTTTAGCCATTCAGATACTAGACCTTTCTCTTGTGACTTGTGTGGTGCTAGCTTTAAACGTAAAGACCATGTTCGTAACCATTACAAAGCAAAACATGAAGGTATAAAATTTATACGAAGACCAGGTTATGCTCGAGCCAAAAAATCGTTAGTGTGTAATATGTGTGGTAATATATATGGAAGTAAACTAGCACTGTCAGATCACTTACGCAGACATACAGGTGAGCGCCCATTTCAGTGTTCAGTATGTGGTAAAGAATTTCCTGCAAAATCTGCATTACGTCATCATGAGCTCACATCTTTACACAGTTACAAATTAAATTTGAGTGCTGAAAATGACAGTCATAGAAAATGTGAATTATGTGATGCTGAGTTTTATACAAGGATGAGTTATTATAGACACAAATTAAAGCATAAAATGTCATACATCTGTGACATTTGTGGAAAAAGTTTTGCAGAAAAAGGCCAGTTGAATGCACATCAGAAGATACATTCCGATGAAAGACCTTTTAAATGTGACAAGTGCAACAGAAGTTTTAAATTGAGAGGAGTTCTACAATCACACTACAAGATGCATACAGATGAAAGACCTTATCCATGTCCCCATTGCCCTTGGAAGTGTCGTAAAAATTCAGACTTAGTAGTTCATATTCGAACACATACTGGTGAAAAACCATTTGACTGTAAAATATGTGGAAGAGGATTTGCTCAAGCTGGAGATATGCGCAAACACAGACTGACACATAATATACTTAAAGACTAAAAGTAAGATTTGTATACTATATTTTTATGTACTATATTTGATTAAATGCATTTTATTTATCCAAAGTGGTTTTTTCTATAATACCTTTTATTGTGTGTGTGTGTACGCGTGCATGCATGCTCGCGTGTATGTCACTATATATCCCCATAGACCAGTACATTCTAAAATTTCCTGGAAAAGTATATGAAGTGTAGAACCTCAACTTGGTAAAGTTCAAACATTCTAATAATATTTTATTTTAACAAGGCACAGTAGAGTACATATATTATGGTGTGCTTATTTATAAAATTAATGATAATGAATCCACTTTTAATAGTTAACTCTAGAAATCCAGTTTATAGTTTTAATTTTACTTAAGTTTTTTATGAACTAAAAATAAAACTACTGGATTTTATTAAGTGAATGGTTTTTGTATTCTTAATTTTTTTAATGGTGTCTAAAATCATGAAACAATGTTAAAAAATAACAGTACTTCTTCAAACAAACAATGTAATAATGTTTGTAATTATTAACAAAAATTGATGAAATAAAATATTTTGTGAAGGTATGAAACTGAAGTGACAAACACATTTGTATATAATTCACTACTGACTCGGAACACAAAGTTTTTTTATGTGTAAAAATGTAAACGTTTTACCTTAGAGCCTCAGGAAATACTATACAGGGGAAACAAAAGACAATGTGAACAGTTACTAATGCACATAAACAAAATACACAAAAACATAACCTTCACTTCCGAATACGAACACAACAATAGCATAAACTTCTTAGACCTCTCCAGCACAAAATTTGAACACGGGCACAAATTCAGTATATACAGAAACCAAATACAACTGACACACTAATACACAACTCCTCCAATCACCCAATACAACATAAACTAGCTGCCTTCAGAACTATGATACATAGACTTAACACATCCCACTAGATGAAAAAGACTACAAAGATGAACTAAACACGATAAATATCTAGCAGAATCCAACAGATACAACAGAACAATAGTCAATAAACTCCTACACAAAACAAACAACAGACAAAGACAGAAAACAACAAATTCATAACACTAACATACATCAATAACCAAACTGAAAAAATAGCCCACAAATTCAAAAAATCAGGATACAGAATAGCATACAAAACTACAAACAAAACAGAACACACACTATCGAAACACACACACAAAGCACAAAACAAATTCGATCTACCTGGTGTTTACAAACTGAACTGCTCATGCAACAAATTCTACATAGGCCAGACAGGACGTAGCTTCAAACAAAGATACACTGAACACACAAAGGCACTACACTCCACTACAGAATCCACCTTTGCAACCCACCTCACTGAAGCATACCATACATACAAAAACATCGACAATAACATTGACATTCTACACGTACACACAAAAGGCCGAAAACTAGACACTCTTGAACAATTGTAAATATACAAACACACGAAACACATAAAAACGACATCCTAAACGAACAGACACAATTCAAATCACACACATTATTCGAACATATCACACCCCACACACACAACATCGATCTTTCAAAAGTCGATACCGTCTCCAAGAACAAGATGGACAGTGCTCCCAGTGGCAGCCTCTGAAGAAACTTTCAAAAGCAAAAATTAGTTCAGGGTCTAAGGTAAAACTTTACATTTTTACCCGTAAAAAACTTTGTGTTCCAAGTCGGTAGTGAATTAATTATATTTAGTTAAGTAACAGACAAGTCATGGACAACAAAATCCAAGACATTTGTATGTATTTTATAATACACATGTATATAACACACACACATATTTATTATACTCATATACATTCTAATTGTGAATTAATTAGAATGGATTTGTTTTAAAATTATGATTACAGTACACTCCCGACTGTCTAGCCTAATGTGGTAGAAGGGCAGGCCAGATAACAGAAAAGCCGGATAGGTCTGAGTTCTATAATTACTCACTTCCTGCCCCACCCATACTATTAAAAAGACTCTTATTCATATTTTCTGACCTCTTAGTACAGGCCAGTCCTTTATAAATGTTTGTTATGTACTGTACTGTACGTTTACAAAATTTATTATAGAAAAAGGAAGTCCCAAAAATAAAAATATTGTTCTGAAGGCGTATGTTAGTGTAGTTGATGTTGTTGACTTTCACTCTTTTTTTTTATAATAATCATAATTCTGTATTCTTGTTTGTTTTGACATCTTACCTTTCGGTACCATATTTATCGTATATGTCATACTAATTCGGTGGCCATCTTGTAGTACCAACCTCATGATTCGATAATTTTACGTAAGGGTCCCAGGATTCGATTAAGCGATCATCAGAGACAGGACGATTGTTCGGAAAAATTAAATCAAACAGCGTATTATATATATAGTTGCTTTTTAATGACATGGAAAATCAAGATCGACATCAAAATCAACAAAACAAAATGGAATACTTATACTCAAATTAACAAAATGGCGGCCACAAGTTCCGCTACATTACTATTATGTTATTTTCCATTATTCATGTGTTAACTTCATTATGAAATTTATAATAAATATAACTTTGAAAGAAATTGCAATTATTATTTTCAGATTGATAATTTCTTACATCTAAAATGACACAAACCAACGTCTCATAAAAATATTACTTATATGTACCGGTACGGTCTGACACAGACTCACACACTCTCATTTCGCCAATAGCGATTTACTCATACATTTGAATTTTGGGTTTTTGAGCTCAATTTAGATAAGAAAGACTGAATATATAATTTAACTTTCCTGGATATGCGTTGTAGAGTTTAAGCTGTCCTCAGATGTCGATCATGGTCAGGCAGGTGTTCGGCCGAACGTCCCATGTGTCTTCTTGGTTACACTGACTTTAGCTTACATTTTGAATCGTTATGTAATTATTTCTGTCTAAAGGTGACTATTTCATGTTAACACATTGATAATTTGACAAAGAAAACACTTTCGCTGGCAAAAGCTGCCGGCGATTTTCACAGCGTGTTGACGCCTTGATGTCTGATGCTGACTGGGCGGATGCAAAGCACATTTTTTGCGTATGTGTTAGCGCATCCATGTCATTGTCTTTTGTTTCAATATGGCTCATGCCCTGTTGTCATGTCATTGTTGTTATGTCATCTTTTTATTTTTAATGACGTCCCACCTTATGGACCAATGAAAATGGATATTGCGAGTCTGTCTTCACATATACCGCCATTGTATATGTTCGGCTTCACACGTCTGCTCCTGACCTTGGAATTGTTTCGCTCTGCTGAAATCTGCATCGTCTTTTTACAAAGGGAAATAGTCCTACCCATGTATGTGTGTGTAAAACAATAAAATACAATAATTTGCTACCACTCATACCATAAATCCGACATCAGGATTTTCATACTGTCACAAAACCCCCTCAATGAAAGGTTTTATGTCGAAACATAAAAACTTTCATTGACCCATTCACACTTTTCTAAAAGGATCAGTTCAGATATGGCACCATAACCTCTTTAATGTTAATATAAAAGAAATATGATCACTTACCCTTGGTCCAATGATGATGATCGTACCATCTGACCTTACTGGACTTCTCAGGAGAGATCCCAACACCATAAGGGCATTAGGCACTTAACGCTCCTGTTCTGATGCACCGGCCAGCTCAGGACCGCGGTCACAACACCATCAAACTCTGAAAAATGCAATACCAAATTTTAAAATAGTGGCCTTATCTATCTCCATATCCACAACTGATATGTCTCCCCTTAGATGCATTGGTTTGTGTTTTGAGACGTTGGCTTGTTTAACTTACAATTCTCAAACAAAATAGCAAGATTTAGGATAGAAGATCTCCTTCTCCTTTTAACACCCCTGCATTTAGCAAACTTTCTGACTCCAGTCGATCATATTCATTCTCTTTACCACATGAAAATATATTCTTATCCTAAGCATAAAACAAATTCCAATTTTCTAAGCAACAACCACTAACTCTACTATTTTACTTCATACAATATTGACACATATACCTATTATGGCAAACACCTTCAAAACTCTTTATATTTTCTTTACTCAACTTTCATTACACTTATCTTTCTTTACAACAGAATCATCATTATAGACTTGATAAACAACACCAATATCACTATTATTTCCTTAACACTTAATATTTGTTATCGTTGCTACCCCTGCAGCAACCTCCTGGCCACACACACTATTGTACCATCAACAAAATAAAACATTGTACATTAAACATTAACACTGTTACATTTACATTACACAATTCATATTTACACAACTTGTACCAAAGCTTTATAACATTACTATTATCAACTCTTTATTAACTTTTAAATTAGTGAACATTCATTTATCATTAGATTCTATACAAAAAAATTTCAAATTTATCATTAATCTTTCAGTTACCTCACCTTCCTACCATGAATTTTCTTTTTCTAACCTTTCCATCAATCCTTATCTAGTTTGGGTGACTCACTAATCACTATTATCTGTATCTTATTCTGGCATTCGTCTATCTAACCTTACTACCCCTCATTTTCTTCTACTAACAACCGCTTGTAACCATTAACATATTATGACACCAATATCTCTATAATAACCCCCTTCACTAATCCCATTTAAATCCTCTGGCATCGCTTGTCTTTGTACATGGATGTGTGTTCCCTACCTGGCCATATCCATTCCTAACCATTTGCCCTCCACCAAATATCGGCAAACACTAACCCAAAATTGCTCCGCCTGCCACAACGCTGCACGTTGATCACTCCTTCCACCGGATCCTTACTACAAAATATCATCAATAAATATAATTACCATGCACGTTACTCACATCTCTACATATAATCACTAACTACTGTGTCCCTAAAATATCTAACACCTCTTTATGTATTATCTGTATCTCAACATTCTTATTTTCACTAACTCCCATTAACTCTATTTAACTAACTCCAATGCCCTTATTTTATCATTATTACCCAAACTCTATCCCCTTTTTAACCTTAATATAATCATTAGAAAATTCATCACTTACCTACTAATAACAATACATCTCAATATCCCAATATATTACCTGCTTCATTTATTAACCATTAGAATCTAAATCTCATAATTATTTAAAATCATTCTCATAATTAATTATTCTTGAATATTTAAAATTCTACAATACATGGTTTACATAAAAAAATACATAAAATACACAACAGCAAAAATACACAAATACATTGACACCAATACACAAAGTATATACAATCCAAAATTATCATTTAATCGTTTACCATAACTCAGTCAGAAAGCAGTCCATCTTGAAAAACACTGTCCACATAATTAAATGTTCATAAACACAATAAAATATCTACCCTCCATCGTCGACCAATAATCTTATCTTATATCTATATACATTGCTTAATATTGACTCTCTTATACTAACATCATAAATACATATACCATTCGAATGTTCATCATTATCCTCAAACTCATTTAATCTGTCATGATTGGTCATTGTCCTGTCATCTCCAGTATAATTACTCATAATTAGGTAATTTATAAAGTCATTATTTCCCTTATCTCCTACTACTTCAGTTTCATTACAAGGTAAGTATTTACTTTTATTATACCTCATCTCTACTCCTAACCTTTCCATAAATTCTTCATAGTCTCTACTTATCTTAAAAATCTCTATTTCTCTCTTTCTCTCACAATACCTCTCACTTTCAAAACATCTCTCTCTTTTAATATATCTGTCTCTACCACACCAAGCTACATTCTCTCTTTCTACGTTTGCAGGGGACACTAATTCACAATTACTGCACCACCTGTGAAGTGCACTAAAAAAACCAAGGACAACTTTATTTGTAGACCTATCGTCTCCCAAATATACATCGAAGGTACTCTCGTCCTTCCTAAAAACGTGAAGTTTTTACTACACCCCCTACTCCATCATTAAGGGAAAAATCTACCCCCTGCAACTCTTTTACAATTATACTCTCTCTACACACTCTCTTTAACCCTTCAACACACACTATCATTCCATCATTATCATATTCTATTCCCCATAAAATCTCATTATCACTACCCCTGTTTACATAATCATTTTCTAATATCATACTTTTATTTTTATTATCATAATTTTCTTCCCCACTTACCTCGTCTTCGTTTATATCTAACTTGTCTACTCCCTTCTTATTTTCTAACTCTATCTCGTCTAACCGTGTATGTATCTCATTTAACCTTTTGTCAATATTACAACTTTGTTTCTTAATTTCATTAATGTCATTTTTCAAATCGCTATTTTGTTCTTTCAGTTCGTTAAATTTCTCATCAAATTTATTATTTTGTATTTCAAAAAGTGTTTGCATAATCTTTACAATCTCATTTTCTTCGGTTTTTCTATTTACGATTGGTGTTGATTGATCGCCTTCGCTCATAATTTGCGATTCAGTAATGCTTATTTCACTACGGTTTGCCATATTGAGAAGAGAAAAGAGCACAAAAAATCAAAAAAAAATTCTTGTTTAACTATCTTTGTTTCAATTTATACTAGCTCTATATATATCTAATATCACCGCATAACCTATAATCATGGTATAACTTATTATCTACGTACCAGGTATATCTTATGTATCACTTCCTTTTTTCCGACAACCCTACGTCTCTGACTCCGGCTTATTGTATAAAACTTTTATTTATATCAAGTCACCAGTTCGGGCGGCATTTGTTGACTTTCAAAACAATACAAATAATAAGTACCTAGTTCTGGGCGACATTTGTTGACTTTCAAAAAACAATAAAGTCCCTGTTCGGGCGCCATTTGTTGACTTTCACTCTTTTTTTTTATAATAATAATAATTCTGTATTCTTGTTTGTTTTGACATCTTACCTTTCGGTACCATATTTATCGTATATGTCATACTAATTCGGCGGCCATCTTGTAGTACCAACCTCATGATTCGATAATTTTACATAAGGGTCCCAGGATTCGATTAAGCGATCATCAGAGACAGGACGATTGTTCGGAATAATTAAATCAAACAGCGTATTATATATATAGTTGCTTTTTAATGACATGGAAAATCAAGATCGACATCAAAATCAACAAAACAAAATGGAATACTTATACTCAAATTAACAAAATGGCGGCCACAAGTTCCGCTATATTACTATTATGTTATTTTCCATTATTCATGTGTTAACTTCATTATGAAATTTATAATAAATATAACTTTGAAAGAAATTGCAATTATTATTTTCGTATCATTGCAAGATCGACATCAGGATTTTCGTACTGTCACAATGTATACACTATGATACATAGACTTAACAACATCCCACTAGATGAAAAAGACTACATAGACGAACTAAACATGATAAAATATGTAGCAGAATGCAATGATACAACAGAACAATCGTCAATAAACTCCTACACAAAACAATCAACAAAGACAGAAAACAAACAAATTCACAACACTAACATACATCAATAACAGCACTGAAAAAATAGCCCATGTGATATAACTTTATTTGGATAATTGACACTTAATGAATTTTAACTTTATTCATCGTTTTGTTTATTTCTAATTTCTTCGGGTGCCATCTTGCATTCGTACCAATTACAAGAAATAAAATATTTCCTTACCATGTCGGGCCAAATTCTTTTCGGCGAACTCAAAAGCAGAAATGGTTGTCGGAATAAAGAAAACTTTATTGGTTCCCATGATTTAGATTTTATTGGTTATTAAGCATTTCAATTTTATCATCAACACCTTATTCTTTTCTCCCCTTTATCTCGGTTAACACAGTTAACAGACAATCATATTAGTGACAAAACTTATTAATGAGTTATAATTAACATGTTATAAAATTTTCAAATAATAAAAAAAATCAAGAAACTACATATAAAATAGAACACAAACCAGCCTTCTATATACTTTCACTCACTCACACACACACAGTTACCCAAAACCCTTAGAGATCTCATTCTTGGTAAAAAAATTTTATTTCAGTATATTAAAATATTGAATATTTAAATTTTCATTGAAAGTTTTTTTTTCCTGATATGTTACTTAGCTGTTCATTGAGTCCTGAAGATGTTACCCGCACAACATAGCTAGCTGTTTTCACTGAATTTACTAGTTCTATTGAGTTTGTATTAATTATTTTACGTTTTGATATACTATAATAAGTGGTGTAGTGGAGCCGGAGCGGTGCGGAGCTGCGCTCCGGCACAGCTTTTGAAGGCGGAACGGCGCTCCACCTATAGATAATGGAACATGACTACTTACGTTTTGTTTTTATTGGGTTTTAGCTTGATTTTTTTTTTTAATTCATAATGATTTGAGTTAAACTCAATGGTAATGGTACTTGTACAATAGGACACGATGTTCTCAGAGACCTATTATGTCTTTGTCTTTCCCCTCCAGTCCCGCTCCCTCCACCCGACAGTCGGCTGTCGTCTGCAGTCTACACTCAGTCACACGTTCACTTTGCTGTGTGTAGTGAATTCTGATCGGGACAGTCTGGTGCGTGTACAACCTCAACCTGCTCTTTTGATCGTGGTTTTGGTACGTTGAAAGTGCTATTTGAGCGCCAGAATAAGTGAATAACTGTTTCTTATAGTTTTAGCGAGTGTAACGTCCTCCTTTGCTCCAGAAACGTCACGATTACGCCCTTATAAGTTATAACGGTAATAAACTAATAACTATTATCTTTGTGAAGAATTTAATTCATTAATACTATGTACTGTACTTTTGTTTTGTGAAGTCATGGAGGCTAAACCTAAACAAACAACTATAACTTCATTTTTGTGTGCCCCTAATAAACTCGCCGATCATCATAGTGTACATATTAATGAGACCTTCAAAGATGGTAAAACAGATGAACCCAGAATCTCTAAGGACAAACAAAGTCAAACTCAGTGGCCCGCCATTTGGATGGAAGACGTGGGATAGAAAGAAGGTGGATTTTCCTTGGATTGACTCCAAAGAAGGTAAATTAGGATGTAAAATATGTTTTGAGGTAAATAATCTGGGGGCCTTTAAAAAAGAACGTGTTTCTTTGTCTCGTGAGTGGCGCTCTTATCAAGTTAGCTGTTATGGTTCAAACAGAACAAACCAACTTAAATCACTAAGGAAAAAAATTGTTGAACACAAGCAGTCAAAGGCACACAAAACTGCTCAAACAATTGTTGACACTTCAAACAAAACTCCTATGAATCAAGTGATTGATTCTATAAATGCAGCACACCATGAGTCAACAAAGGCTATTTTAAGGTCAGCATATTTTATTGCTAAGAACGACCGGCCATATAACGATCATTTTGGTTTACTTGAATTGCAAAAATTAAATGGAGTAGACATCGGCATAGGCCTTCACTCATGGTACAGTGCAGTAGAAATTATATATCATTTCAAAGGAGATGAAATTGCGAATTTTAAACAAGGTTAAGGAAATTTCTGGGAAAATTTCTCTTATCATTGATGAAGCTACCAGCATCAGTTGTAAGTCGGTGCTAATTGTTTACTTAAAATGTGAGATAAGTAAAGAACAGCCCCCAAGCACTTTATTTTTTAGACCTAGTTGAGCTTGCTGACCAAAAGCCCGACTCTGTTTTTAGTAGTGCACTAAAGTGCCTTGACAAATATGGCTTTGACAGTGAGTTTTTAAAACAAAACTTGATTTCTTTTACAAGTGACGGGGCTAGTGTCATGCTAGGAAAGCACTCTGGTGTGGCAAAAAGGTTTTTATCTTTGTACCCTAATATTATCATATGGCACTGTATGAATCACAGACTGGAATTAGCCTTTGCGGACGCTGTAAGTGAAGTAGCCGGAGTAAACCATTTTCAAGCATTCATGGACAAGCTTTACACTTTGTACAGTACATCTCCAAAAAATAAGCGAGAGTTGAAAGAATGTGCACAAGAGCTTGATACTCAAATGAATAAGATAGGTAGAATTTTAAGCACGAGATGGGTAGCTAGTAGTTTCTGTACTGTTTCAGCTGTATGGTTTTTTACCAAGCCTTAGTCAACCACTTTTCCAAAGCAATGAATGACCCTGATAGAACACCAGTTGAAAAAAGCAAGTATAATGGTTTGTTAAAGAGGCTGACTTCTCATAATTTTTTACTAAACTTAGCCTTTATGTTCGATGTTCTTGCTGAATTGGCTTTGTTGTCTGGAAAACAGAAGCACGTCTGTTGTATTTGCAGACAAACTGATACATAGATCAGTCAGGTATCTGGAATCTTTAAAGGAAAAGCCAGGGACAAGAGTACTGGAAGCACAAGTCGCCATGAAAGAAGGTAGTTTTGCTTCTGTTAAGTTAAATGATAATCCAAAAATCGTATCATTCAATGGCCAGCAATTGATTTCTAGTGTAATCAGTAACTTAAAACACAGAATGTTTGCGACTAGCTTAGAAAAAGAAGAAGTCGAGTACGAGTACGAGGAGATTTTAGATGACTTTAAAGCATTGGAACCCGAGTACTGGCCAACTGAGATTCCTTCTTTGTTTGGCCAAACTCAAGTGGAGTGGCTTTGCTGAACATCAGCAAAACTGTGATTGCCTACAAGGATTACTTGGACAACAGCAGACGGGTGCCTGATGGACTGCAAGAACTACTAAACTGCACTAAAATAATACCCTGCAGTTCAGCTGACTGTGAAAGAGGTTTCAGCAGCATGAACAACATAATCACACCATCAAGAAACACATTGACAGTAAGCCATGTCTCAGCTCTATTGTTTATAAAACTCCAAGGTCCACCTCTGCAAAAATGGGAGCCTGAGCCATACGTCATCACATGGTTGAGGAGCCATCGATCAGCAGCTGACACAAAAACGAGAGTAGCAGAAAATCCAAACAAAGAAGAAACTAAGGTTAAGGGTGATGCATTTTGGGTCTGCTTTAGATGTCATCACACAATTTTCATGTTTCTGTATCTCAAAGAAATTATTTTTTCCATAAGCTTGTATGATGTTTATAACTTGGTACTTAAAAACACTAAATAGGCTAAAATAAACAATTATTATTTTTTCATACCAATTTATGTTAGCCTAATTTAAATAAATAAAATAGCCGTTCATTTATACCTGAAAATTTTTAATTTGGCACCCACCACCCCATCCCCGAAACTGAAATGTAAATTTGTATTAATATTAATATGTTATTTAAAAATGGTGTTACATAAAAATGTTCAATATTATGAATAATTAATCTGATAGTTTCAATTATTACTATGCGTATAAAAGGTATTAGTACTGGGGGTTTACCGTGTAGGCCTACCCACAAAAATTTGAATTTTTCCTCAAAATTCACCATTTTGTTACTGATTTTCAAAAAATTCCAAGGGAGGGTCCCTGCCCCCCCCCCGCTTAACGGGGGGTATTCCAGGTACAATTAGCCCCCCCCCCCCGAATTATCTTCTGCATACGCCCCTGCTAAGAGTTCCGGCACAGCTAACTTTAGCACTACACTACTGACTATAATAACGGTATTGACTGTTTAAGTGTTTAATTTACATTTTATATGTTATTCACATTTTTACTGTTTTGCGGGCGCGACGAAAATTACGCCCGGAACTTTATAGGTATCACTCGCGCGAGTAGTTCTTTAAGACTGGCTGAGACGAACGGCACTATTTTGTATAACGGCCGCGACTGTTTTACAAACTTTTCATTGTCTTCATCTCTGGTATCACTACGCCAGAAGTAGTTTCGTCTGACGCACCCGCATTCCAACGCTGGGATTGTCTCTGACGTAAGATCATCTGATGTTCAGTTACATAATTCTGTTAGTCACTAGAGCTGACCTTGACACATTTTCGTCCGTTTGTTTACTACGTCTTTATAATATTCATGAATAATATTTAAAATCACTCCTGCCATTTTCGTTACCAATAAAATTTACCTTTATTCTCAATTTATGTTTATATTTCCCAAATTATTATTATATAATACAGTTTCCTTTTTTATTCAACACAAATTTATTTATTACCCCAGGTAGGCCAAAATGTCCTGTTACAATACCCCCTCAATGAGAGGTTTTATGCCGAAGCATAATAACTCTCATTGACACATTCATACTTGCTAAAGGGATCAGCCAGGATATGTCACCACAACCCCCTTTACTGTTTACAAACAAAAATATAATTAACTCACCCTTGGTCCAGTGACTGTGACCACACCTGAATGACCTTACTGGACTTCTCTCGCAGATCCCAACACCATAAAGTCAGCCAGTACTTAACGCCCCTGCTCTGACGTGCTGGCCAGCTCAGGACCGCCGCCACAGCATCACCAGACTCTGAAACAACAAATCAAAATATCAACTAGTGGCCTTATACAATACTATATCCCTAACTGATCTGTTTCCCCTTAGCTGTGCTGGTTTGCGTTAAGAAGCACTGGTTTTTTTCTCTTAATTCTTAACTTCTAACACATTGATGAATACATAACATGATACCTATTTTAAAATTCCATTCTATCTACTTTCTCTTGTTAACTTTGTAACGATGTTTATCGGTACGTCCTTTTTAATTTAAGCCTCACGTTGGAGTCGTCAATTTGTAACGATAATAATAAATAAATGGATGAGATTAGAGTGTTCGCGTGAGTAAACACAATGTAACGATTTATGTTGAGAGACGAGTTCTTATGCTCCACGTAGTATGTGTCAATTTGTAACAAATTTAATATGTATGTGTAAAATTATTAAACCACACCGTTGTGTTCGTCAATCTGTAACAATTAATAATAGATATGTCGAACGGTAAATTATTTTGTATTCTGCCGCTCGCTTCCCACTATGCGTGCAGTTCCAATGACGTCAGTCAGAGTTGCCAACAGTTGCTCCGTCCGCTGTGCTATGTTAACGTAATTCTTAAATGAAACAGTAATAATAACGCAAATATAACACCAAACAGATATCTTCCTTGTAACGATCTTTATTCAATGAAGCATTGGTTAATTACTTCTTGTTTTTCTGTACGGTAATTACAATTGTGACAAAATTATGCGTCTTCTTTTATCAGTTGGTTATGACCAGTTTAGGTGCTTATTAGTTATCGTTAAAGTTTTTATGGTGTTCAAAAAAGGTGTAAAACTCAATTGGTGTTATTTTTTGAGTGTTCTTTAGTGTTGGTGTAGTATAGTGTCTGTAGTTTTATTTTGTTTAATTCCTAGATATTCGTGTACACAAATGTTGGTTTTGACACATAAGATAATAAATTGTTCAAATTCACCAGATCCTCTTCTTTCTTCTTCCAGGACGAAGATAGGGTCCACGTCTTCTTCGCTTCTTCTCCCCAGATCTCAATTCTTCTGTATTAAATTCTGGATGTTCCTTTTTTGGTTATAATATTTTGTATTAAGTATATCGATTTGTTTTACTAAGTCTGGTACGTGTTTTCACTGTTTAAAATATAATTATATGAGATGTTTTATTAACGCGTCTGTATTCAATGACCGTTGTTAAAGAAGTCCTATTTTATTTATCTGAAATTTTTGGTTGCTAAGGTAAAACTTGAAATCTGGTTGGTTGATTCAGATATACATTGTCATACAAATTCGTTATTTCAATGTCTGAATTTGGTCAAAACTTGTAAATTAGTATAACTTTTCTGTATTGATTGGGAATTTAAAACTACTAGCATCATTATTTTTGTCTTAACATTTGTGACATTTAGACACCAAACATGCCTATTTTTACTTAAGAAATACTGATGTTACATTTTTGCTATTTGAATTTTTCTTAAATAACTTAAAACGGATTATTTTGATTCCAGATTTGTTGTGTATACCATTAATTATAAATCTGTCCATATTTCAACATCTGTTTTACAAAATTCTAACAGTATTTCCAAAAATTTACAAAATTTGGTTTTACATGGCTTTATACAGTTTGCCATCCACAAAAACATTTGCTAATTCATTTATGTGTTCAAAAAATGTGATTACCATTATAGAACTACTGTCTGCTTTGTTAGTTTTACTATTTCTTATTAATTTATAATGGTTTGTTACTTTACTGGCTATTCTGATAATAGTTTATTTATTTTAACATTGGCCTATGTCATGGTGATTCTTTCAACACCATGTTACATATTGTTTTATTATTTAGCCTGTTGGCTTGAACCCTTATATTTAATTATAATCATTATATTGGATGTTAACCCATGAGATTTAAAAATACTCATCATCATCCTCTCATAATGTGAATACTTTAACAAAATTACAAACAGATTGACTTAAATATTATGCCCTCATGGCTGAGATTCTGATAAACATTAAACAGATGAACTAAATTCCAAAAAACACAAAAACTGTTTATCATCTAATAACATTAATTCTTTTCTTTTTTTTCATAATTATTTTATAGTTGGTCCACCATACTATTCTTTTGTAACATAACTTTAATAACTTAGCATACATCTTTTGAAGTCTAAATTTCTTTTAGAACATGTAACTGTTTAGGTTTTGATTATACCTTTAATCCTATCCATTATCCTTTCAGGACTATAACTTTTATAACTTAACATCTTATAACTAACATTTCTTTATAACATATAATTATTTTATATTTAAACATGACATCTTATTCTATACTACTTTTTGGTGTTTTGTCTCTTTCAAAACTTATTACTATTACTGCATACACACCTATGGTATTTTAACATACTGTTTTTCATAATCACATGTCTTTTACACATTTCACTATTACTGCAGTTACCTCAGGTAACTGACATTTTTTCAGTTAATAATATAGATTTTTCTATACACTTTCTTACACTTGCATTTGAGCTGCTTTCCTTATATAGTGTTCATTACCTTATTGTTTTTTTTTCAGTATACACTGTTATTTGGTTGAGCAAGATGCATTAATTATTATTCACTATATTGGTTACTACGACCATCACTAATTGTCATTTAATGTTGTGATTACTATACTATCACTATCACTGTTTACTCTTTATACACTTGACAATTTCTAATGTGATTACACATTATTTTCTTGACAACATTATGTCCACTATTCTTTACAATTAGTTGCATGTTCCATGTATCTGTAATAATTGTTTTTCTTTTATAAAATTGCTAAACTGCTATAATTGTTTTTATTATTTAGACAAAGCTTTTCGTCATTACTGACATCTTCAGGTCTTAAACAACGACCTGAAGATGTTAGACCTGAAGTTAGACTCTTAGTTGTTTAAGACCTGAAGATGTCAGTAATGACGAAAAGCTTTGTCTAAATAATAAAAACAATTATAGCAGTTTAGCAATTTTATAAAAGAAAAGTAAGGATGGCTGCTAATTTAAACAATACGAAGAATAATTGTTTTGTTATATTATTTCATTATATCATTCAAATTAATAATTTACTAATATTTCGTTTTACATTGTATTGTATGTTTGGGCCTATTATCCCTCAATTTGTATTTTGATTATTTTTATATTTTGATACATTTAATAAAACCATTTGTTTACTTATAGTATTGGTACAAAGCTGTCTGTCTTTATAAGTATTATTCTTGTCATTATTTGAAGTTCATGTCATTATCGGGGTATTTTGCATCACTTTGCCTAAATATTAATTTGGGTACGGTCAGTTGTAGTATAAGTCAGTCTAAAGTAGTTATTCGTTCATCTTCACTACCATTTTGAAAGATATTTTTCTTCTTGTTTAGTTTCTTATCCATGGTCTTCATTAAATCTGGTACGATATCAAGCTATGCCAAATGTAATGTTACATACTACCCTGCCACCAAATTTGATTATTTTAATAAAATAGTATATTTTGTTGAAATTATCAATTATCTCATCTTTCATATTATCACTTGTTATCCTTTTTATGATCTGGTATACTTGTCTTTAATTATAAGTGTTCTATCCCTGGAACATGTTACCTCCCTAACAAATTAATCACCATATATTTTGGAATCAGTCGGGGGGCTCTCTTGACCTAATACCCCGCTTTCCTTATAATACATAATACATAAATAATATCGATTGCTGGAGCTATCTCATCAGTCAATCACATTTAATAATCACTAGTCTATTCACGACTAAATCAAATAAAAATAATATAATAATATATTCTTGGGATGGTTCACTCAGTTTAACTTCTCAGATCTAAATATTTCTTTCCATTGATTCTTTCAGATGTTTATTTTCTTGTGGCGATATTAATAACATTTTTTTTTTTCAATTGGTACTATCTTCCTTCTTTATCAGTACTGCTTAATCTTCATTTTTCATTCACTATCTTTATTCAATTAAAACATAACAAGTATCTGTATCTATGGTTGTTGTTGATTCTCTCACAATCATGATAGGTTATTCGTAGTAAATTCGTTTCTATTTTGTCTTATTTTCATCGTCGATTGTTTACATTTGTCTTTTCTTATTCATTTTATAGCACTATGGTTTCTTCTGATTCATGGATGTTGCATCTTTCTTTTATATTCCAATAATAAGTTCATAATTATATTTAATAAGAGGTGCTTATTTCGTTTAGAATTTTGAAATTTATTCAAATTTGTTTATTCACTTGGTTCAAAATAACATTATCAAAATGTACTGTAAGTTGTCCTTACTATTTATTTGAATTTTGAGATTTATTCAATTCATTTATTGGGTTCATAATACATTTTTAAGGAAACATGGTTGTATGTTCCCTTAATCTTTTTTGTTTCCACATCACTAATTACATAAGTATTATTGTTATTGTTTTTTACAATAACATATGGTCCGTTATACAGTAATAATAGCTTTTTTGCTATTCCTTCCTTAGAACTTGGCAATTCGCGGTTTTTTAACAATACTTTGTCTCCAATCTTGTACTGGATCATTTTCTGCTGAATTATTTTGTATTTTTTCCTTCTTTTCTCCACTTGTTCATTCAGTTTGCTGTGGAATCTCACGTTGTCGAACTGGTAAGCTGGGTTGTTTGGGAAATTGATTATTTCACTAATTTCTCGGGGTGGTAGTCTTTCATGCATTATAGTATATGGAGTATCTTGTATTGATTCATGGTAAGCTAAGTTGATAAAGCTTTCTGTTTGTGTAATGTAGTCACTCCACTTCTCTGGTGTTTATCGAAACAATAGGTCCTGAGGATCCGGCCGACCTCCCTCAGTACTCTTTCCGCCGGGTTGCTATTTGGGTGATAGACAGATGTTTTATATGTCTTGACACCTAGATCTAACAAAGTCTCCTTCCATACCCTTCCTCGAAACTGAGTTCCGTGATCTGTAATAATTGACCTTGGAGCTCCTAACTCTGGTATGTATTGTTGGATTACTATTTGCAGAATCTTTTTTGTAGTTGCCCGATTAATGGGGTATAGTTTTGTAAATTTGGAGTAATGGTCGAACATGATTATAATAAATTTATATTGTTTTCTCCCTCCACTACGAGGTAACGGTCCACACATATCTAAAAATACTCTCTCTAATTTACCAGTTGATATAATTGGCTGCATTATTCCTTCTGTTTTTTGGTTATTGCATTTTGCCAATTGACAGATGTGGCACTTCTCTACTTCTGACAGTTGGTTACATTCTCTAACTCTCCTGTTGATATTCTTAATGTAAGTGTGTTCCTCAAGTGCTTTCATTACTTTTAATGCACCCATATGCCCATATCGACTATGGTAGTCCAGTATTAATTCTGTTTCTAAAGCTTTAGGTATCACCACCTTCCATGATCCTTGGTTATTATTTGGTTTGTAAAATAATATGTCTTCATGTAGACAATAATATGCAGTAATTTTTTCATCCTGTTGGATCAGTCTTTGCCTAAAATTGTTGATTTTTATATCCTCTGTTTGTTGTTGTGAAATTGATTTCATGATGTTTTCCAAATCTCATTTGTTTTTTATGATAATATATACCTTGACGATTGTTTCCTTTTCCCCTTCAAAAGTTTGCTGTTCTATGTTAATCCGGGACAATATATCTGCAGCAATATTCTGTTTTCCTGGAACATACTCCCAATTTATATGGTATTCCTGTAGTGCGAGTATCCACCTTGCCAATCTTCCAAGGTTAATCTTGCAATTTTTTAGGAAAGATATTGACTTATGATCGCTCCTCACAGTTATCGGGTATCCAAGAATATAGGTTCTGAATTTTCCACAAGCGAATACAACGCTTATTAACTCCTTTTCCATTACACTATAATTGCGTTCACATCCATTAAGTATTCTGCTTGCAAAACTCACCACCTGATGGTTTGTTTCCCTCACTATCTTCTTGATATAATACAGATCCTAAACTTATATCACTGGCATCGCAGTTCATAAAGAAAGGTTGATTGAAATTAGGATGTTTTAATATAACTGAACTTAGGAAATTATGCTTGATCATTAGGAGTAAGTTGTCTTGTTCCTGTCCCCATGACCATTTGTTCTTAGAGGATAATTGTGGAGAAAACTTTGCTGTCATTTCAGAATAATTTCTCTGAAACTTCCTATAGTAATTGCAAAGTCCCAGAAATGATTGAAGTTGCTTTTTATTTTTAGGACTTGGGAATTTCTGGATAGCTTCTATCTTTTCATTGGATGGTGTTATTCCTTGTCTTGTTAAGTTAAAACCCAGGAATTGGACTTCACTGGCGATAAGTTTGGATTTTTGAAGCTTTAGGGTAACGTTATTGTCTGATAATTTTTGTAATACATGCCATACTCTGTCACAATGGTCTTCCCAATTCACTGAAGTAATCAACAAGTCATCAACATAGACTGTGGTATATGGAATAGTATCTGGACCCAACACCTGGTCCATACATCTTACGAATACAGCTACTGAGTTTACCAGTCCAAACGGTAGTCGCTTGAACTGGTAGTTCCTCCCTTCGAAAATAAAGGCGACGTACTTTCGACTATCTGGGTGTAACTCCACCTGCCAATACCCACAAACAGTATCCCAGGTGCTGATAAATTGTATGCCATTAAATTTTTTCAATATCTCCTCAATCTCTCCGGGAGATGTTCTGTCATTAACTATGATCTTATTGATCTCTCTAGCATCCAAACAGAGTCGTACTTTGCCATCTTTCTTGGGAACGGCTATTAACGGACTAGTATATGGAGAACAGCTATACTCAATAATATCTTCTGATATAATTTGTCTAGTTCAGTGTTCACTGCTTGTCAAACTACCTACTTTTCTTATTTATTTATTACACATATATTGATATTCATATTTGTAAATATACCATAATATGGTACATCTACGTACTTACCAATTTCAGTCGCTGCCGGGCTCATATTCTTCTTTTTTAAATGTGCTTTTACCTAAGGGGTGCCAGGGTTCATTTACAGCGAGATTTTGATACACAGATGATGACACAAATGACAACACTGTATTGTTAAAAATAACCATCAAAATTTAATTCTCCAGAATGTTTTACAGACACGACCATGCGGTCATAATGACGTCATATAAGATGACCCAAAAAACAAAATGGCAGTTAGTTTAATATCCCACATTATTTTTATACTTCTTTTGTTTTCTAAATTAAGATCAGTGTCATGTTTATATTGCTGCAGCTTAAATCATTTATTACTTAGTAATTAATTTATGCACAAACCAATGCCCTCGGCATGTAGTTATGGCCATGAGTTCACTCCCTCACTCTCACACACATTCACCCTTGAACAAGTACATTCTTTTAATTATTTATTCTGGATTAATGAGCTCATTAAACTATAAGAAAATGGTAAAAATGGGACTTCTCTTATGGTTGTTTGGTGTTGTTCCTTCTCTGCTGGTGGTTGACGCCCATGTTGATGGCCGGTGTTCGCCTCTAGTTGTTCTGAGTTTGATTGAAGTAAATATGTGCACTGATTCTACATATTATAATGCATACTGATACTGAATGTGAGCCTTTATTGCTCCACTATTGCACTGATAATTTTGAATCTAGTTATTGTAAACTATTGGTATAAAATTGATCACACAACGATACATCGCTGTGTATCCTTTGAAGAACTGCGTTGAAATGAGAACGAGGCAAATGTAAATTTGCGCTTGTGTGTGTGTTTCTTATGTCATCCAGCTTTGTCTTACTGGACAACGCCTCGTTGCACGTATTGTATTCAGTGCGTCATTGTTTTTGGTTATGACGGAACAGTGCTATGATCCAATCACAATGCATATTAAAGTCATTCGTCACAAACACCGCCATGGCCTTTCCCGACTCCTGCACGTCCATCGGCGACCTTGGTCTGGTACGCTTGCTGAATCGGCTTTGTTACTCCGTATATAGGGAAAATGGACCTAACCATTCTGTACTTTAATGATTAAACAATATAAAACATTGAAAAATACCTTTAAAACCCATAATTATGGTACTGGGTCATTATGTACTGTTACAAACCCCCTCAATGAAAGATTTTGTGTCGAGACACAGAAACTTTCATTGACTCATTCATACTTTCCTAAAAGGATCAGTCTAGATATGTCACCACAACCCCCTGTAATGTTACCATAAAAAAAATTTATCATCACTTACCCTTGGTCCAATGATGTTGATCGCACCCTCTGACCTTCCTGGACTTCTCCTGAGAGATCCCTACACCATAAGGCACTCTACACTCCTGTTCTGACGCTCCAGCCAGCCCAGGACCGCGGTCACAACACCACAAAACTCTGAAACATTAAATACAAAATTTAAAATAGTGGTCTAATATACTTCCATATCTACAACTGATATGTTCCCTTTTAGACGCATTGGTTTGTGTTTGGGGCATTGGTTTGTTCTAGTCTCAAAGTTTAACATAACACCAACAAGACTCTAAAATGAATATTCCTTTACCACCACCAAACTCAATTTCTTCCTTGTAAGAAAACAAACTATATATATAATTACAAATAACACAATACGTAAACAATTCTCTAATATTCCCCCAAAATACCTTCACCTACTATTTCTACAAATTCAACCTACAACTATGATGGCAGACACTTTTATTGCTCAAATTTTATTACTCAACTTATAATCATTTATCTATTTTGTAAATGGCATCCTACTATATTTTTGCACAACTTCATTTGTAACTTTAGACTTTCAACTTTAAAAACTACTATCTTTTGACACTTGTTAACGTCATTACCATTAACAATAAAGCATCATAAAACATTAAACATTGCACATTACATTAAACAATTTACATTTACATGACATGTACCAAAACTTTATCACATCAATTCTCAATTAACTTTTAATTATTTAACATTTGTTTAGATTCTATATAACAATTTCAAATTTATCATTTACCTTTCAGTTACAATTACCTTCCTACTATGAATTTCCTTTTTCTAACCTTTTTATCCTTACTAGTTTGGGTGACTCTCTATTATTCACTATTTTCTATATCTTATTTTGGCATTGTCAATCTAACCTTACTCACCTCTTTTTAACTACTAACAACCGCTTCTAACCATTAACATATTATGACACCAATATCTCTATAATAACCCCCTTCACAAATCCCATTTAAAACCTCTGGCACCGCTCATTTTTTGTACTAGTATGTGTGTTCCCTATCTATGCTCATTCCATCATTGGTTCCTGACCCTTTCAGATAACCCTTTCCGGCACAACGGTCCTTTCCTGTCCCAACACCTCTCGTTGCGGACTCCTACACCAATACCCTTATTACAAAATATCACCATCAACAACAAATATAATTACCATTCACATTACTCAACTCTACATATATAATCACTAACCACTGTGTCCCTAAAATATCTAACACCTCTTTATATATATTAGTATCTCAACTCTCTTATTCTCACTAACTCCCATTAACTCTATTTAACTAACTCCAATGCCCTTATTTATCACTATTACCCAAACTCTTTTACAACATTTCACCTTAATATATCACTAGAAAATTCATCACTTATCTACTAACAACAATACATCTCCAGATCCAAATATATATAACATGCTTAATCATTTACTAACCCTTAGAATCTGACTCTCATAATATCATTTAAAATCATCAAACTTCCTTAAATTATTTAAAATTCTACAATACATGTTTACATAAAAAAAATACATAAAATACACAACTACAAGAATACACAAATACACTGACATTAATACACAAAAATATACAATCCACATAATCATTAAATCGTTTACCATAATCAGTCATAATCAGTCCATCTTAAAAAACACTGTTCACATAATTAAATGTTCATAACACAATAAAAGGTCTACCCTCCATCGTCAAATAACAATCGAACCTTAAAACTATATACATGGTTTAATATTAGATATTTTATACTAACATCCTTATACATGCACCAACTATTCCAATTTTTATCCGTTTCCACAAATTCATATAACTCCTGATCGGGTATGTTTCTGTCACCTTCAGTAAAATCGGTCATAATCATGTATTTTACAAAGTCATTATTCTCATTCTCTCCTACTACTTCAGTTTCAATACAAGGTAAGTTTTTATTATCTTTATCACTTCTATCTCCACCTAACCTTTCTATCAACTCTTCATAATCTCTACATACTCTGTATAACTCTATCTCCCAATTATCACACAACTCTCTTTCGCTATAACTCCTATCATAACCCCAAATCACATTCTCTCTCCCAATATATGCAGGGGACACTACAACTTTATTCTCGCACCACCTATCAGGTGCACAAAAAATCCAGGGACAACTATTTGCAGACCTTTTGTCTCCAAAACCTACATCGAAGGCACTCTTGTCCTTCCTAAAAACATGTATATCACCCCCAAATATACCATTAAGGGAAAACTCTAACCCCTGCAATTCTTTTACACTTATACTCTCTCTACACACTCTCTTCAACCCTTCAACACACATTATCATTCCATCATTATTATATTCTATTCCCCATAAAACCTCATTATTACTACACCTGTTTACACAATCATTCTCTAGCATCATACTTTTATTTATATTATCATAATTTTCTACCCCACTTACCTTGTTTTTGTTTCTCTCTAACTTGTCTACCTTGTCAATATTACAATTTTGTTTCTGTATTTCATTTTTTGATTTTTCTACTTTCTCCTCTAATTGATCTAATTTGACATTTTGTAAGGTATTTTGCTTCTTGAGCTCATTCTCAAAACTCTCTAATTTTACATTAAATGTACTATTCATTTGATTGAATTTGTCTTCAAACTTACTATTCTGTTGTTCAAATTTGTCACTGATTAACGTGAATAAATCTTCTAACGAGATTTTATTTTCAGCTACTCTAGGTGTCGAGCTAACATGTTTTCCTAATAAAATGGATTCCGTGTCTGTATTGTCCATTTCTAGACTATTATTATTTTCTGCCATCGTTACTTAAATATTTAAATGACTGTTTATCTTTTATTTATACTTAACTATGCAACTAACTCAATTTGTAATTAACTATGCAACTTCGTCAACATAACCTCTCGTTCATTAGGTTATGTCTCGTCTTATATCATCCTCTGTGTTTCTCATTCTGGCTGTTTTATATAAATTAATTTTTATATAATGTCCACAGTAAGGGCGCCATTTGTCAAACTACCTCTTCTTTCCTATTTATTAAAACACATATACTGATAAAAATATGCATTACAAATACCATAATATGGTACATCTACGTACTTACCAATTTCAGTCGCTGCCGGGCTCATATTCTTCTTTTTTAAATGTGCTTTTACCTAAGGGGTGCCAGGGTTCATTTACAGCGAGATTTTGATACACAGATGATGACACAAATGACAACACTGTATTGTTAAAAATAACCATCAAAATTTAATTCTCCAGAATGTTTTACAGACACGACCATGCGGTCATAATGACGTCATATAAGATGACCCAAAAAACAAAATGGCAGTTAGTTTAATATCCCACATTATTTTTATACTTCTTTTGTTTTCTAAATTAAGATCAGTGTCATGTTTATATTGCTGCAGCTTAAATCATTTATTACTTAGTAATTAATTTATGCACAAACCAATGCCCTCGGCATGTAGTTATGGCCATGAGTTCACTCCCTCACTCTCACACACATTCACCCTTGAACAAGTACATTCTTTTAATTATTTATTCTGGATTAATGAGCTCATTAAACTATAAGAAAATGGTAAAAATGGGACTTCTCTTATGGTTGTTTGGTGTTGTTCCTTCTCTGCTGGTGGTTGACGCCCATGTTGATGGCCGGTGTTCGCCTCTAGTTGTTCTGAGTTTGATTGAAGTAAATATGTGCACTGATTCTACATATTATAATGCATACTGATACTGAATGTGAGCCTTTATTGCTCCACTATTGCACTGATAATTTTGAATCTAGTTATTGTAAACTATTGGTATAAAATTGATCACACAACGATACATCGCTGTGTATCCTTTGAAGAACTGCGTTGAAATGAGAACGAGGCAAATGTAAATTTGCGCTTGTGTGTGTGTGTTTCTTACGTCATCCAGCTTTGTCTTACTGGACAACGCCTCGTTGCACGTATTGTATTCAGTGCGTCATTGTTTTTGGTTATGACGGAGCAGTGCTATGATCCAATCACAATGCATATTAAAGTCATTTGTCACAAACACCGCCATGGCCTTTCCCGACTCCTGCACGTCCATCGGCGACCTTGGTCTGGTACGCTTGCTGAATCGGCTTTGTTACTCCGTATATAGGGAAAATGGACCTAACCATTCTGTACTTTAATGATTAAACAATATAAAACATTGAAAAATACCTTTAAAACCCATAATTATGGTACTGGGTCATTATGTACTGTTACAAACCCCCTCAATGAAAGATTTTGTGTCGAGACACAGAAACTTTCATTGACTCATTCATACTTTCCTAAAAGGATCAGTCTAGATATGTCACCACAACCCCCTGTAATGTTACCATAAAAAAATTTATCATCACTTACCCTTGGTCCAATGATGTTGATCGCACCCTCTGACCTTCCTGGACTTCTCCTGAGAGATCCCTACACCATAAGGCCATAAGGCACTCTACACTCCTGTTCTGACGCTCCAGCCAGCCCAGGACCGCGGTCACAACACCACAAAACTCTGAAACATTAAATACAAAATTTAAAATAGTGGTCTAATATACTTCCATATCTACAACTGATATGTTCCCTTTTAGACGCATTGGTTTGTGTTTGGGGCATTGGTTTGTTCTAGTCTCAAAGTTTAACATAACACCAACAAGACTCTAAAATGAATATTCCTTTACCACCACCAAACTCAATTTCTTCCTTGTAAGAAAACAAACTATATATATAATTACAAATAACACAATACGTAAACAATTCTCTAATATTCCCCCAAAATACCTTCACCTACTATTTCTACAAATTCAACCTACAACTATGATGGCAGACACTTTTATTGCTCAAATTTTATTACTCAACTTATAATCATTTATCTATTTTGTAAATGGCATCCTACTATATTTTTGCACAACTTCATTTGTAACTTTAGACTTTCAACTTTAAAAACTACTATCTTTTGACACTTGTTAACGTCATTACCATTAACAATAAAGCATCATAAAACATTAAACATTGCACATTACATTTACATTACATTAAACAATTTACATTTACATGACATGTACCAAAACTTTATCACATCAATTCTCAATTAACTTTTAATTATTTAACATTTGTTTAGATTCTATATAACAATTTCAAATTTATCATTTACCTTTCAGTTACAATTACCTTCCTACTATGAATTTCCTTTTTCTAACCTTTTTATCCTTACTAGTTTGGGTGACTCTCTATTATTCACTATTTTCTATATCTTATTTTGGCATTGTCAATCTAACCTTACTCACCTCTTTTTAACTACTAACAACCGCTTCTAACCATTAACATATTATGACACCAATATCTCTATAATAACCCCCTTCACAAATCCCATTTAAAACCTCTGGCACCGCTCATTTTTTGTACTAGTATGTGTGTTCCCTATCTATGCTCATTCCATCATTGGTTCCTGACCCTTTCAGATAACCCTTTCCGGCACACAACGGTCCTTTCCTGTCCCAACACCTCTCGTTGCGGACTCCTACACCAATACCCTTATTACAAAATATCACCATCAACAACAAATATAATTACCATTCACATTACTCAACTCTACATATATAATCACTAACCACTGTGTCCCTAAAATATCTAACACCTCTTTATATATATTAGTATCTCAACTCTCTTATTCTCACTAACTCCCATTAACTCTATTTAACTAACTCCAATGCCCTTATTTATCACTATTACCCAAACTCTTTTACAACATTTCACCTTAATATATCACTAGAAAATTCATCACTTATCTACTAACAACAATACATCTCCAGATCCAAATATATATAACATGCTTAATCATTTACTAACCCTTAGAATCTGACTCTCATAATATCATTTAAAATCATCAAACTTCCTTAAATTATTTAAAATTCTACAATACATGTTTACATAAAAAAAATACATAAAATACACAACTACAAGAATACACAAATACACTGACATTAATACACAAAAATATACAATCCACATAATCATTAAATCGTTTACCATAATCAGTCATAATCAGTCCATCTTAAAAAACACTGTTCACATAATTAAATGTTCATAACACAATAAAAGGTCTACCCTCCATCGTCAAATAACAATCGAACCTTAAAACTATATACATGGTTTAATATTAGATATTTTATACTAACATCCTTATACATGCACCAACTATTCCAATTTTTATCCGTTTCCACAAATTCATATAACTCCTGATCGGGTATGTTTCTGTCACCTTCAGTAAAATCGGTCATAATCATGTATTTTACAAAGTCATTATTCTCATTCTCTCCTACTACTTCAGTTTCAATACAAGGTAAGTTTTTATTATCTTTATCACTTCTATCTCCACCTAACCTTTCTATCAACTCTTCATAATCTCTACATACTCTGTATAACTCTATCTCCCAATTATCACACAACTCTCTTTCGCAATAACTCCTATCATAACCCCAAATCACATTCTCTCTCCCAATATATGCAGGGGACACTACAACTTTATTCTCGCACCACCTATCAGGTGCACAAAAAATCCAGGGACAACTATTTGCAGACCTTTTGTCTCCAAAACCTACATCGAAGGCACTCTTGTCCTTCCTAAAAACATGTATATCACCCCCAAATATACCATTAAGGGAAAACTCTAACCCCTGCAATTCTTTTACACTTATACTCTCTCTACACACTCTCTTCAACCCTTCAACACACATTATCATTCCATCATTATTATATTCTATTCCCCATAAAACCTCATTATTACTACACCTGTTTACACAATCATTCTCTAGCATCATACTTTTATTTATATTATCATAATTTTCTACCCCACTTACCTTGTTTTTGTTTCTCTCTAACTTGTCTACCTTGTCAATATTACAATTTTGTTTCTGTATTTCATTTTTTGATTTTTCTACTTTCTCCTCTAATTGATCTAATTTGACATTTTGTAAGGTATTTTGCTTCTTGAGCTCATTCTCAAAACTCTCTAATTTTACATTAAATGTACTATTCATTTGATTGAATTTGTCTTCAAACTTACTATTCTGTTGTTCAAATTTGTCACTGATTAACGTGAATAAATCTTCTAACGAGATTTTATTTTCAGCTACTCTAGGTGTCGAGCTAACATGTTTTCCTAATAAAATGGATTCCGTGTCTGTATTGTCCATTTCTAGACTATTATTATTTTCTGCCATCGTTACTTAAATATTTAAATGACTGTTTATCTTTTATTTATACTTAACTATGCAACTAACTCAATTTGTAATTAACTATGCAACTTCGTCAACATAACCTCTCGTTCATTAGGTTATGTCTCGTCTTATATCATCCTCTGTGTTTCTCATTCTGGCTGTTTTATATAAATTAATTTTTATATAATGTCCACAGTAAGGGCGCCATTTGTCAAACTACCTCTTCTTTCCTATTTATTAAAACACATATACTGATAAAAATATGCATTACAAATACCATAATATGGTACATCTACGTACTTACCAATTTCAGTCGCTGCCGGGCTCATATTCTTCTTTTTTAAATGTGCTTTTACCTAAGGGGTGCCAGGGTTCATTTACAGCGAGATTTTGATACACAGATGATGACACAAATGACAACACTGTATTGTTAAAAATAACCATCAAAATTTAATTCTCCAGAATGTTTTACAGACACGACCATGCGGTCATAATGACGTCATATAAGATGACCCAAAAAACAAAATGGCAGTTAGTTTAATATCCCACATTATTTTTATACTTCTTTTGTTTTCTAAATTAAGATCAGTGTCATGTTTATATTGCTGCAGCTTAAATCATTTATTACTTAGTAATTAATTTATGCACAAACCAATGCCCTCGGCATGTAGTTATGGCCATGAGTTCACTCCCTCACTCTCACACACATTCACCCTTGAACAAGTACATTCTTTTAATTATTTATTCTGGATTAATGAGCTCATTAAACTATAAGAAAATGGTAAAAATGGGACTTCTCTTATGGTTGTTTGGTGTTGTTCCTTCTCTGCTGGTGGTTGACGCCCATGTTGATGGCCGGTGTTCGCCTCTAGTTGTTCTGAGTTTGATTGAAGTAAATATGTGCACTGATTCTACATATTATAATGCATACTGATACTGAATGTGAGCCTTTATTGCTCCACTATTGCACTGATAATTTTGAATCTAGTTATTGTAAACTATTGGTATAAAATTGATCACACAACGATACATCGCTGTGTATCCTTTGAAGAACTGCGTTGAAATGAGAACGAGGCAAATGTAAATTTGCGCTTGTGTGTGTGTGTTTCTTACGTCATCCAGCTTTGTCTTACTGGACAACGCCTCGTTGCACGTATTGTATTCAGTGCGTCATTGTTTTTGGTTATGACGGAGCAGTGCTATGATCCAATCACAATGCATATTAAAGTCATTTGTCACAAACACCGCCATGGCCTTTCCCGACTCCTGCACGTCCATCGGCGACCTTGGTCTGGTACGCTTGCTGAATCGGCTTTGTTACTCCGTATATAGGGAAAATGGACCTAACCATTCTGTACTTTAATGATTAAACAATATAAAACATTGAAAAATACCTTTAAAACCCATAATTATGGTACTGGGTCATTATGTACTGTTACATGCTTCTTTTAATGCATAAGCAATGGGATATGATTTCTTATTAAAATTTACAGGCTCCTTGAATTGTAGTGTAAATTGGTAATTTTTTACTTTGCCAGGTATATCAGAGAAAACATATCGTGTTTAAAAGAAATAAATTCCAAATGTTTAGTACCAAGCCACGTGTTGTTCAATCAAATATATTGGAACTTACCGTCTGCGGCTTTTAGAAACAGTGTCTTTACAAAATTGACATGTTTCGGGACACTTGTCCCATCATCAGAATTTAAAACAATCGCGTATCATTTAAAGTTGATACACTTGTCAATCACTTAAAACATTAAAATCCAATATAAAACAAATAACTTAAAATAATATGATACTAAAATATTTACAGCGAGTGCGAAGGTTTACCGATGTACATCGTATGGAGACCGATCGGTAAACCTTCGCACTCGCTGTAAATATTTTAGTATCATATTATTTTAAGTTATTTGTTATAGGGTTGTTATAAGGAATAGCATGGGGTTTCTTCTGTAGTTCTGGAAGTCGATAACTTCTCGGTTTTCCTCACATGTGGTATGGGCACCGGTACATTGTCTGTTTTTTAGAGAGTTAATTTCATCTCTATGGGCAGTTGTTTGGTCTTGTACTCGATTAAGACTAGTACCTATGCTTTCTAATCTTTCTCCCATCACTGCTTGGTTGGTTTGTATATTTTCAATTCGTCCATTCGTTTCTTCCCGGATGCTCAGTATCTCTTGGTTCATCCGCTCACACTTTTCCTTGGCCTCGGATTCTACCCTTTTAATTTCAGTCACCGGTTCTTCTAGTTTCCGGTCCCATTCTTCATGCAATTGCCAGTTATTATTTTCCATCTTGTTATTCCACTCTTCTTTTAATGACTCTTTGTGTTCATCCAATTTTTTCATGGTCTCCTGGTAATTTCCCTTCAATTCTTCCCCCAATGCTGTATTATTTTTGTCCATTTTCTCCTCCATTTTCCTGCTGTTCTCTTTCAATTCTCCCATTTTTTCTTCAATTTTCTTATTAGTCTTCCAATTTTCGGCTTAATTCCTCCGTAGACTGTTTATTGTCCGTTTTTAATTCCTGCATTAATTCCATCATACATTTGATCATTTCTTGTGTCTTCTCGCTTTCTGTTTGTGTGGGTTCTTCTGGTTGTTTCTCCTGATCCTTCCTTATTATAGTTTCTAGTTCCTCAACCGGTGTTGCTTCCTTGTCTTCCATGTTTAATTCGCGTACTTTCTCGGTTTCGGCCGCTCGTTTCCGCGATGTTTCTCGCTTCCTCATTTTCGTTTATTTCTGGTTGTTTACGTTGGGCGCCAATTTGTAACGATGTTTATCGGTACGTCCTTTTTAATTTAAGCCTCACGTTGGAGTCGTCAATTTGTAACGATAATAATAAATAAATGGATGAGATTAGAGTGTTCGCGTGAGTAAACACAATGTAACGATTTATGTTGAGAGACGAGTTCTTATGCTCCACGTAGTATGTGTCAGTGTGTAACAAATTTAATATGTATGTGTAAAATTATTAAACCACACCGTTGTGTTCGTCAATCTGTAACAATTAATAATAGATATGTCGAACGGTAAATTATTTTGTATTCTGCCGCTCGCTTCCCACTATGCGTGCAGTTCCAATGACGTCAATCAGAGTTGCCAACAGTTGCTCCGTCCGCTGTGCTATGTTAACGTAATTCTTAAATGAAACAGTAATAATAACGCAAATATAACACCAAACAGATATCTTCCTTGTAACGATCTTTATTCAATGAAGCATTGGTTAATTACTTCTCGTTTTTCTGTACGGTAATTACAATTGTGACAAAATTATGCGTCTTCTTTTATCAGTTGGTATAGTAGCTAAAAATATTGTTCTGTGGTCGGCCAGGCCAAAAGAATGATGCAGTTTATTATTTCTATTAAAATAAATTATCTCAGGGCGTATCTGGTTCGGGGATTATGGTTAATCAAATAATACGATTCTTAAAATCAAAATACAAATTTCACAGTACAAGGATATTACAAGGTTTTGGTGTGTAAAGTGCAAACTGGCAGTCGTGTATTGGTTACTTATTATTAGAGGTTATGACCAGTTTAGGTGCTTATTAGTTATCGTTAAAGTTTTTATGGTGTTCAAAAAAGGTGTAAAACTCAATTGGTGTTATTTTTTGAGTGTTCTTTAGTGTTGGTGTAGAATAGTGTCTGTAGATTTATTTTGTTTAATTCCTAGATATTCGTGTACACAAATGTTGGTTTTGACACATAAGATAATAAATTGTTCAAATTCACCAGATCCTCTTCTTTCTTCTTCCAGGACGAAGATAGGGTCCACGTCTTCTTCGCTTCTTCTCCCCGGATCTCAATTCTTCTGTATTAAATTCTGGATGTTCCTTTCTTGATTATAATATTTTGTATTAAGTATATCGATTTGTTTTACTAAGTCTGGTACGTGTTTTCACTGTTTAAAATATAATTATATGAGACGTTTTATTAACGCGTCTGTATTCAATGACCGTTGTTAAAGAAGTCCTATTTTATTTATCTGAAATTTTTGGTTGCTAAGGTAAAACTTGAAATCTGGTTGGTTGATTCAGATATACATTGTCATACAAATTCATTATTTCAATGTCTGAATTTGGTCAAAACTTGTAAATTAGTATAACTTTTCTGTATTGATTGGGAATTTAAAACTACTAGCATCATTATTTTGGTCTTAACATTTGTGACATTTAGACACCAAACATGCCTATTTTTACTTAAGAAATACTGATGTTACATTTTTGCTATTTGAATTTTTCTTAAATAACTTAAACGGATTATTTTGATTCCAGATTTGTTGTGTATACCATTAATTATAAATCTATCCATATTTCAACATCTGTTTTACAAAATTCTAACAGTATTTTGTAAAATTTACAAAATTTGGTTGTACATGGCTTTATACAGTTTGCCATCCACAAAAACATTTGCTAATTCATTTATGTGTTCAAAAAATGTGATTACCATTATAGAACTACTGTCTGCTTTGTTAGTTTTACTATTTCTTATTAATTTATAATGGTTTGTTACTTTACTGGCTATTCTGATAATAGTTTATTTATTTTAACATTGGCCTATGTCATGGTGATTCTTTCAACACCATGTTACATATTGTTTTATTATTTAGCCTGTTTGGCTTGAACCCTTATATTTAATTATAATCATTATATTGGATGTTAACCCATGAGATTTAAAAATACTCATCATCATCCTATCATAATGTGAATACTTTAACAAAATTATAAACAGATTGACTTAAATATTATGCCCTCATTGCTGAGATTCTGATAAACATTAAACAGATAAACTAAATTCCAAAAAACACAAAAACTGTTTATCATCTAATAACATTAATTCTTTTCTTTTTTTTCATAATTATTTTATAGTTGGTCCACCATACTATTCTTTTGTAACATAACTTTAATAACTTAGCATACATCTTTTGAAGTCTAATATTTTAGAACATGTAACTGTTTAGGTTTTGATTATACCTTTAATCCTATCCATTATCCTTTCAGGACTATAACTTTTATAACTTAACATCTTATAACTAACATTTCTTTATAACATATAATTATTTTATATTTAAACATGACATCTTATTCTATACTACTTTTTGGTGTTTTGTCCCTTTCAAAACTTATTACTATTACTGTATACACACCTATGGTATTTTAACATACTGTTTTTCATAATCACATGTCTTTTACACATTTCACTATTACTGCAGTTACCTCAGATAACTGACATTTTTTCAGTTAATAATATAGATTTTTCTATACACTTTCTTACACTTGCATTTGAGCTGCTTTCCTTATATAGTGTTCATTACCTTATTGTTTTTTTTTTTCAGTATACACTGTTATTTGGTTCAGCAAGATGCATTAATTATTATTCACTATATTGGTTACTACGACCATCACTAATTGTCATTTAATGTTGTGATTATTATACTATCACTATCACTGTTTACTCTTTATACACTTGACAATTTCTAATGTGATTACACATTATTTTCTTGACAACATTATGTCCACTATTCTTTACAATTAGTTGCATGTTCCATGTATCTGTAATAATTGTTTTGTTATATTATTTCATTATATCATTCAAATTAATAATTTACTAATATTTCGTTTTACATTGTATTGTATGTTTGGGCCTATTATCCCTCAATTTGTATTTTGATTATTTTTATATTTTGATACATTTAATAAAACCATTTGTTTATTTATAGTATTGGTACAAAGCTGTCTGTCTTTATAAGTATTATTCTTGTCATTATTTGAAGTTCATGTCATTATCGGGGTATTTTGCATCACTTTGCCTAAATATTAATTTGGGTACGGTCAGTTGTAGTATAAGTCAGTCTAGTTATTCGTTCATCTTCACTATCATTTTGAAAGATATTTTTCTTCTTGTTTAGTTTCTTACCCATGGTCTTCATTAAATCTGGTACGATATCAAGCTATGCCAAATGTAATGTTACAACTTTCATCCCAAAATTCAAAATTATTGCCCTGATTCCCATCAGAATTTAAATAAACCTTTCCCAATACCATATTACACATCTCTCTCATCCCCAATTTACATCTAAAATAGTTAAATTTATAAAATTCTCTTAAACACTAACAAACATAATGCAACACAATAAAACATAGTATATTCATAATTCACTTTGTCATTATTACCTTAAGATAAACAATTCGCATTTAAGTTTGACCAAAAATTACACACTTTACATCTTTAAATTTGCATATAAAATTATAAAAATTACATTTTAATTCCAATTGAACTTTTATTAATTAATCATCAATTATTTCTCCCTTACTATACCATTAACTTTTCCAAAAAAGTTTTTTTCATTTATTATTTCTTTATTAATTTGGGTGATTCTCAGTTATTCATAATAATTCACTTTATCAACTTGGCATTTACCCATAATCTTACCCCTTTTATGACTCTAACGCTCCCCTACAAAGTCTTTAGCTAGTATGACACCCATCTACCAAAACATCTACCTCTAACTTACTACTCTAACTCATTTCGCATCATTCTACCCTTATAACAAAATACTCTCTACCCCTTTGTACTCAGGATGTGTGTTCCCCTCCCAATGCTCATTCCCTTATCTGGTTCCTGGACCTCCCCTAGGTAACCCTTTCCAGCGCTAATCGGTTCACCTCCCGCCACAACGCTTTTCGTTGAGGACTCCTTATCACACCGCCCCCCCTTACAAAATTCCTCTATCAACTAATTACTCTCCCATTACCTCATTTTCATCTACAAAATATTTCCCTTTATTTATTACCTCAATATATCACTCATTATTCTACATATTTTCCCCATAGCTACTGTGTCACTATCAATATTCAAATTCTATCTTACGTTTATTCACAACAATCTTACTTTGTTCAACACCCCTTTTAAACTTAACTTGGACTGATTTAAATGTCCTAACGAAATAATAACCATCCAAATTCTATCTTTTACAACCCATTGCAAATTCATAACTATCTCAAATTTATTTCATTATTTACCTATTTAAAATCTTTAAACACATTAAAAACTTATTCTATACAATATTATTACATTTTATAATCCTTATTCCTAACATACTACATGCAATTAACACAATAAAACATAATAAACACAATATAAGAAATATCTAGTGCACCCATTTCTCAAATCAAAACAAAATTATTTAGTCAGCTCAGTAGCGAGTCATCATTATTAGTTAGAGCAAATTTTTTAATTCGTTACTCCCCTGAGTAACCTCCCTTCCCACACACACACTGTGACACCCCCTGGACTGTGGCGTCCAGTTGCATCCACAAGGACTGAAGTTTTGGAGGAATTTTGTCATCTCCTTGTCCTTGCTTCTGCGTTACATTTTTTTTTAAATGCTAGATATCATCATATCTAAAGTTACAGATTTATACGCCCTTAATGCGGGTCTATCGCCTGGTTTACTGTTCCCACGCGAACAGAGTGATAGCCGCTGTTCCATAGTTTCGGGGATTTCCCCTAAGTCACCCCCCAATAATTTCAAATCTATACCAATTTCAAGCCAACTATTGTCAGGTTTACAATTGCTGCCCACAGCTGGCTGTCGTCCAAAACCACGATTAGTGCAGTAGGCAGTAATCGCCCGAAAAGGCGGGGAAATCATCTTTCATCTCAGGCATGTTCTCTTCATCTTTATGATACACTGCACGGCAACAAATCAACATATAATATGAAATTATATAACAAGTTGTGCTGTGTATATTACGCCAGTTTGGCCTCCAATGATGGTAACATACATTGATGTTACCACCAACACTCATCGCTATCTGCAGTGGCACATGCCACCACTGCAATAGCATAACTAATAATTAAACTTAAACCCTTCTACTGATGCAGTCTCTACTTTCCATAATTATTTCACTTCTATTAACACCAAACAACCCCCCAAAATTATCCATATCTCTTATATAATCTCACATAATAAACATGAACAATATCATTGCTACCTTTAACCAAACAATTCACATTTAAATAATTTTTATAAAAAATTGTCAACATTACAACTTGAACTTTCTAATAATTCTTTTATTTATACTCTAAATTATTTAACATTTATTAGACCATTAGTTTCTCCCAAAAATTCAAATTTATTATTAGCATTCATTTTGCGTCATTTCATAATAATATTTTACCTAAGTTAACTTCTTTTCAAACTCCTTTAGTGCCATTATAAGACGTTTACTTTACTTCAAGGTCATTATCAAATTCATACTTACATATGATCAATCACTCCCATACTATCATAGACATACAAATATAAACACCAAACACTAATAACTCCATGTACCTTCTGAAACATTTTAACAACCATATTATTCCACAAACTAAACACAATTTAACATTTGTCTATTTATTAATTAAATATCACTATAATATTGACGACTCGGAACACAAAGTTTTTTATAAGTAAAAACGTAAAGTTTTACCTTACAGCCTAAACCGGCTTTCACCTATAGAAGGCTTCATCAGAGGCTGTCGCTAGTAGCGCTGCTCGTCTTGTTGTTGGCGACGAGAAAGTGTTTCGAAAGATTGAAGCTGTGTGTGTGTGGTGAGATGTGTTCGAATAATGCGTGCGATTTGAATTGTGTCTGTTCGTTTAGGATGTCGTTTTTATTTGTTTTTGTGTGTTTGTATATTTCTAATTGTTCTAGAGTGTCTAGTTTTCGGCCTTTTGTGTGTACGTGTAGTATGTTCATGTTATTGTCGATGTTTTTATATGTGTGGTTTGCTTCAATGAGGTGGTTTGCGAAGGTAGATTCTGTAGTGGTGTGGAGTGCTTTTGTGTGTTCAATGTATCTCTGTTTGAAGCTACGTCCTGTCTGGCCTATGTAGAATTTACTGCAATTTGAACAATTTAGTTTATATACACCGGGTAGATCGAATTTGTTTTGTGCTTTGGGCATGCGTTTTGATAGTGTGTGTTCTGTTTTGTTAGTAGTTTTGTAAGCGATTCTGTAACCTGCTTTTTTGAATTTGTGGGCAATTTTTTCTGTTTGTTTGTTGATGTATGTTAGTGTTATGAATTTGTTGTTTTCTGTCTTTGTCTGTTGTTTGTTTTGTGTTTTGTGTAGGAGTTTACTGACTATTGTTCTGTCATAACCGTTAGATTCTGCTAGATATTTTATCGTGTTTAGTTCGTTTTTGTAGTCTATTTCATCTAAGGGGATGTTGTTAAGTCTATGTATCATGGTTCTAAAAGCAGCTAGTTTGTGTTGTATTGGGTGATTGGAGGTGTTGTGTATTAGTGTGTCAGTTGTAGTTGGTTTTCTGTATATACTGAATTTGTGCCTGTGTTCTAGTTTTGTGATGGAGAGGTCTAAGAAGTTTATGGTATTGTTGTGTTCGTATTCGGCAGTGAAGGTTATGTTTTTATGTATTTTGTTTATGTGCGTTAGTAACTGTTCACATTGTCTTTTGTTTCCCCTGTACAGTATTAGAATGTCATCAACGTATCTGTGCCAGTATAGTATTTTATGTGAGTGTCTGTCATTGTTTGTGAGTATTTTTGTTTTTTCTAAGTGTTGGAGGAAGACTTCTGCTAGAATGCTGGATATGGGGGAGCCCATGGGTAGGCCGTCGTTCTGTGTGTAGTATTTATTGTTATAAGTAAAGTAGTTTTGTTTTGTGATAATGTTCAGAGTTTCTGTTATTTCATTGATAAGTTCGTCTGGTGTGTTGTTCTGTTTGAGTTTGTTTTGTAGGATGGTGATTGTTTCAGAGATGGGGATGTTTGTGTACAGGTTTTTAATGTCAAAGGAGGCTAAAAAAACCTGTACACAAACATCCCCATCTCTGAAACAATCACCATCCTACAAAACAAACTCAAACAGAACAACACACCAGACGAACTTATCAATGAAATAACAGAAACTCTGAACATTATCACAAAACAAAACTACTTTACTTATAACAATAAATACTACACACAGAACGACGGCCTACCCATGGGCTCCCCCATATCCAGCATTCTAGCAGAAGTCTTCCTCCAACACTTAGAAAAAACAAAAATACTCACAAACAATGACAGACACTCACATAAAATACTATACTGGCACAGATACGTTGATGACATTCTAATACTGTACAGGGGAAACAAAAGACAATGTGAACAGTTACTAACGCACATAAACAAAATACATAAAAACATAACCTTCACTGCCGAATACGAACACAACAATACCATAAACTTCTTAGACCTCTCCATCACAAAACTAGAACACAGGCACAAATTCAGTATATACAGAAAACCAACTACAACTGACACACTAATACACAACACCTCCAATCACCCAATACAACACAAACTAGCTGCTTTTAGAACCATGATACATAGACTTAACAACATCCCCTTAGATGAAATAGACTACAAAAACGAACTAAACACGATAAAATATCTAGCAGAATCTAACGGTTATGACAGAACAATAGTCAGTAAACTCCTACACAAAACACAAAACAAACAACAGACAAAGACAGAAAACAACAAATTCATAACACTAACATACATCAACAAACAAACAGAAAAAATTGCCCACAAATTCAAAAAAGCAGGTTACAGAATCGCTTACAAAACTACTAACAAAACAGAACACACACTATCAAAACGCATGCCCAAAGCACAAAACAAATTCGATCTACCCGGTGTATATAAACTAAATTGTTCAAATTGCAGTAAATTCTACATAGGCCAGACAGGACGTAGCTTCAAACAGAGATACATTGAACACACAAAAGCACTCCACACCACTACAGAATCTACCTTCGCAAACCACCTCATTGAAGCAAACCACACATATAAAAACATCGACAATAACATGAACATACTACACGTACACACAAAAGGCCGAAAACTAGACACTCTAGAACAATTAGAAATATACAAACACACAAAAACAAATAAAAACGACATCCTAAACGAACAGACACAATTCAAATCGCACGCATTATTCGAACACATCTCACCACACACACACAGCTTCAATCTTTCGAAACACTTTCTCGTCGCCAACAACAAGACGAGCAGCGCTACTAGCGACAGCCTCTGATGAAGCCTTCTATAGGTGAAAGCCGGTTTAGGCTGTAAGGTAAAACTTTACGTTTTTACTTATAAAAAACTTTGTGTTCCGAGTCGTCAATATTATAGTGATATTTAGTTAAGTAACGGACACGTCATGGACAACGAAATCCAAGAATTTATTAATTATTATCAAATTTAAATCTCATAAAATAATTTAAATTCATCATCAAAATTCAATTATATAACATTTTAAAACAATCAAAATATTTTAAACATCTCAAATTATTTACTTCAATAATTATTAAAACACAACATATTTGAATTACCTTACTTCAACACAATTACAATTCATTTAATCACTTTCATAATTATTCTTGTTATTTATTTAGTCTGCCAAATTATCATTATTATTAAAACAATTTCTACTACATACACACATTGTTTACATAACATTGTACAATACACACAATTAATTTCACTATCAATTATTTACAAATTGTTCGTCATTAATTTTTCAGTTTTCCACACTTCATTTCATAATCTGGCCATGTCATTACCATAAATTAAAATATTTAAAAATGTCCATACACTGATTTTAATTTCAACCTCCATCATCATATAGATATCTAACATATTTACAACATACATCATTGTTATACACATACAAATTATTATAATAGCCATTATCAACATCATCTATTAATTCATATAACCTGTCTATATTTGTGATCTCAGATCCGTCTCCATCAGTAGTTTTATTCAATATAAAGTCAGTTATTTTATCATCATCATCAAAATAATTATCCATCTCTATTTTACACGGTAAGTATTTTATATCATCTATTTCCTTCAATTCTAATCTCGCTTTCAACTTTTATAATTTCTCTTTAACTGAAATAATTCTATCTCTCTATCAATACACAACTCTCTATCTAAATCTCTCTCACTATAACACCATATCACACTTTCTCTACCATCCCACACAGAGGGTACTAACTCATAAAAATTCGGGGAACAACTCAAAGACCTCATGTCTTCCAATAACAAGGGACTCTTACCCTTCAACAACAACATTTGTAAACACCTTGGTTCACAATAAACCTGGGGAAAATTTACCCTCTGCCACCCTTCTACCTCTATACTATCTTTCCACTTTCTCTCTGACTCATAAACACACATTAACATTCCATCATTACATTCTAAAACTTCATCAGTACTCTCAATATTTACCCCATTATTCTTTAACATCATATTTTCACTTATATTGTCATAATTCTCACTCCTACTTACCTCAGAATTGCAATTAACATCATTATCATCACTATTCAATACTTTACTATCTAACACTACCCCTTCCACTGTTTTGTCATCATTAATATTTGTCATAACTATAACATTGTCACCTAACTTCTTATTCATTATTTGATCGAATTTACGTTCTAAATTTTTATTCATTTCATCAATCCTTTTCTCGCAACTGCTACTTATTGATTCTACTATTTGGTCTTTAAGTGTATCAAAACGGGTATTAATCTCATTCACTTGCTCACTAAACTTGAAATTCTGTTGCTTAATCTAGTTCCTAATCTCATTGAATTTATCATTAAAATTGCTATTTTGAACGTCAAAACGACGATCGAATTTTTCATCATTACTATCGAAACGACTATTCACACTCTGCTTAATATCATCAGACATTGCTCTCATAAAATTGAATATATCATTCATTGAATACTCTTTTTCTTTTATTTTAGTTGCAATGGGAGTGGAATTCGCTCCCGGTTCACTAATTACAGATTCGTTTACATTACGGTCACTTATTGACAGTGACTCTGTTTGAATACCTGAATCGCTATTTATTTTACTTTTTGTCTGGCTGTCAGTGAAGCTGACTTCTTTGTTATCAACTAATTACTCTCCCATTACCTCATTTTCATCTACAAAATATTTCCCTTTATTTATTACCTCAATATATCACTCATTATTCTACATATTTTCCCCATAGCTACTGTGTCACTATCAATATTCAAATTCTATCTTACGTTTATTCACAACAATCTTACTTTGTTCAACACCCCTTTTAAACTTAACTTGGACTGATTTAAATGTCCTAACGAAATAATAACCACCCAAATTCTATCTTTTACAACTCATTGCAAATTCATAACTATCTCAAATTTATTTCATTATTTACCTATTTAAAATCTTTAAACACATTAAAAACTTATTCTATACAATATTATTGTGACGATTTAAATAAAAGAAATAATCAAGAAAATAAAAATTTTTAAAAATTAAGGTTGCGAGCTATTAAGCCATTTAAATCTCACTGTATTAATATAAAAAACCTGTATGTACTCAGTATGAGAGGAAGCAGCAATTAGTTAGTTAGAAGATACTCTAATAAAAATATAAATTTAAAAGAGTTATTAATATCGTATTTAACCCTTTGCTTGTGAGCAGGCGCTGTCCTGTTGATTCCAGACTCGACATGTTTTCCGAGTCTTGTGTAAGTTAGAATAAGATAAAAAACCTACTGTTAATAATTAAAAATCTGAAGACACAGATAGTCGCTAAAACAACTGATTTAAATTATGTATATTTGTTTAGGGATAGTTTGTATAAATAAAAATGTTAACATAAAGAGAGACAGGGACTATATTCTCGCGCGGTAATTGCCCCACTACCACTTTGTCCAGTACCAGGCGAAGGGAGCAGAATTTCGCTCTCTCGCAATGGTGACTTCGTACAGTATAGACGTAAGAGCTGTGCTCTTAAAATATGTTACCTATACTTTGTTTTACCTTAAGATGGTATACCAGAAATAGCTGCTTAAAGCATCTGGATGTGTTAACTAATATAGTTATGTAAATAAACAAGAGATTTAAAGTGTAAAACTCGAAACGTAAAAAAGGTGTAACAAGATGACTTCGAACTTCAAGAACTAACAACACTTCCAACATCATACCTGGAGATGTGAACTATTAGAAGCCACAAACTCTAGTACACATGACAGAATATGCAGATCAGGACATCCGAGAATCTACAAGTACCATCGTAGAAGGTTCAACCTGCGGACTTTGGAGCCCTTTACTGACGAAGACCAGACCGAGATGACGACGTAGCTGTTCCTGTTACACAACACATCTTGAAAGAGACTTTTCAGAAACTATTAACTTTGTAAAGACTTATAAATTAAATCTAAGAATTTCATGTAACTATTCTAACTTCATACGTTGTAACAGTTTATATGCTAATGTAGAGTAATATAATTCAAGCAATAATACCATTCTTCCAATGGTTGAATAAAAGAAAGTCTTGCAAGCTAATATCATGAATTGATTATGACTAAAAGTTTTTACGAATAAATACCGAAGGTTACCCGGATCCGAGGTATAGCTATATAGAATCAATTTTGATCCCAAAGTTTAAAGAAACCTTTCAAATAACTTAATAATTGAATTAGTAATGTCATGGGATCTGTCAGTAAATGTTTTTAAATGTTAAATAAAGAGAAGTCTTCTTGTTACACACATATGAGGAGTGCTTAAATCAATTGTATACCTTGCCATTGTTTCCTTACACAGTTAGTAAGTAATTTGTTATATTAATTATTTGTGATACATTCTGTTACAACGTAGGCAGCCCATCTAATTAACGGAGTTTAATTACGATGGGTTCCCTGGATTTGTAACGCGGCGAAAAGACGTTACAAAAGTGCGCCACTCTGCTAATTTTTATAAAGGTGTTTTAAGCATCGTGACGTAACAAAAGTGCGCCACTCTGCTCAAAAGTTAAAGTAGTTGTAAGCATCGCGACGCAAACAAAATTGCGTCACTTAAAAAAAAAAAAAAAAAAAAAGAAAAGAGTTTTATTTGTGTATAGAGTGTGACAAACAAAATTGCGCCACTTGTGACATGCAAACAAAATTGCATCACTATGCGTGGATAATTTGTATGAACAATAACTAAATATATAATATTGATCTATGCACTCAGGAAGTTACCTTAATAACTTTAATGTTCAAAACATATTTAATAGTGTATTAAGTTACGTAAATGATAGTATGTATAAGTGAAATATCCTTAGCGTCATACAATGCATATAGCTTTTGCATTCTATAGGCCAGTAGGAACCTGCATTATTCGATATAATTACTTGCATACATGAATTGTGACCAAACATAACAATTTGGTCAACCGAACAATCTGTAACAGGTTTGTTTACGACAATCCATGACCTGTTGTTTCCTGAATCATTCTGCACAGTGTATGTCCAACTATATAGCTTACATACACTAGTATGTATCAAAAAATTAATTAAAAATAACTTTGTTAATAATAAAGTATGTAATGTAGACCAAGGTAATTAAGTAGAAGTTCGTGATTTAAAACTTGTGAACAAAATAATTAATTTATTTAATTGAGAAAAGTTTATGAATGAACGGAGTCAAAGTGTTGTCGAGGGTAATAATAATAATAGATTTGTTGAATAAGATTGTGCTCCCCTTCTCTCGTTTATACCGGTATAAAGTAGTTGTGTTATTCAGTCGCCTTGTGTAGAGAACAATAAGAGTAAAACCCCCTTTCTCACTGACACACCAGTTCCTTTGTTAACTAAATACAGAGGGTGACCTACATTCCAGAAAACAGCTGATCGGCTATTTAACCTTGAAAAATATGTGTGTGTGATTTCTGTCTCTCCCTTAGAAGAGAAATTGTTCTTTTCTAATTTGTGTAAATTGATTACTTAAGAATTTATTATATATATGTGTAATAAATGTGTAGTATTGTAGAGCAGTTTTTCCCCGTGACGACAATTAAATAATGTAGTGACTTAATAATAAATTTATTAATAATAAATAAAGTGTGGTAAATAAATATGGTGATTAGATAGTAAATAATTCTAAGGAAGTTTCTGTAATCTCCCCAAAGTAAACAATAAATAATAAAGAGAATAATAATATTTGTTTTAAATAATAAGTCTAAATAATTCTTAAGTTAAACTAAATAGTGTGAAGTGTAGCAGTAATTAAGGGAAAAAGAAAATAATAATAAAAGTACAGTTACACATTGTAGACACCGCAGTGGTGGCCAGTTAGAAGAAATAAAGCGTGTTCAGAATTGTAGTAAGCAGCCGCACCCTTCAAATTGTGATAAACCGGTGCTAGCCTAAACAATTGAAAACCACCCCTAGTGTGTATGACAATGCATTGTGTAAAGTGTCTCCCCTCCCGCATAGTTTGTTTAAGTATTGTTAAAGAGATAAAAGAGAATTATCTTCGTGACATTCCGCTTCTCTCAAAACAATAATCTAAAGTGGAGTATGGGATCCTCTTTAGATTACATTAGAAATAAGTTTATGATAGATAATCAAGAAGTGATTATACATGTAACGTAACAGGTCACAACGGCGCCGACTGAAAGGGTAATGATAGAGCAGACAGGTGCCAAAGATCATTAATAAATGCTGAAAGCTAACTTGAGTAGTTAGAGTAAGCTGGTGTCAGTCGGGCCGCGATGTTGTGATTACGGATAAGAAGGGATCTTCCAATCTAAGGTTTGGAAATTAGTATTAAGATTAAAATGTAAGTTAGTACTTAAGAAGTGAGAAAAAGGGAATTTCACGAAGGCGATCATTTAAAGAGAATTAGAGAAAACAAACTGTGCACTAATAATAAATAGTAATAATGATAAATAACTTCACACACCGACACTATTCATACTCCCAGTCCCCAATTTTGAGTTAGACTCAAAAAACTTAACCGTAGCGTGCAAATTAAGCAGTGGAGTATGTGACGATTTAAATAAAAGAAATAATCAAGAAAATAAAAATTTTAAAAAATTAAGGTTGCGAGCTATTAAGCCATTTAAATCTCACTGTATTAATATAAAAAACCTGTATGTAGTCAGTATGAGAGGAAGCAGTAATTAGTTAGTTAGAAGATACTCTAATAAAAAGATAAATTGTAAAGAGTTATTAATATCGTATTTAACCCTTTGCTTGTGAGCAGGCGCTGTCCTGTTGATTCCAGACTCGACATGTTTTCCGAGTCTTGTGTAAGTTAGAATAAGATAAAAAACCTAATGTTAATAATTAAAAATCTGAAGACACAGATAGTCGCTAAAACAACTGATTTAAATTATGTATATTTGTTTAGGGATAGTTTGTATAAATAAAAATGTTAACATAAAGAGAGACAGGGACTATATTCTCGCGCGGTAATTGCCCCACTACCACTTTGTCCAGTACCAGGCGAAGGGAGCAGAATTTCGCTCTCTCGCAATGGCGACTTCGTACAGTATAGACGTAAGAGCTGTGCTCTTAAAATATGTTACCTATACTTTGTTTTACCTTAAGATGGTATACCAGAAATAGCTGCTTAAACCATCTGGATGTGTTAACTAATATAGTTATGTAAATAAACAAGAGATTTAAAGTGTAAAACTCGAAACGTAAAAAAGGTGTAACACAAGATGACTTCGAACTTCAAGAACTAACAACACTTCCAACATCATACCTGGAGATGTGAACTATTAGAAGCCACAAACTCTAGTACACACGACAGAATATGCAGATCAGGACATCCGAGAATCTACAAGTACCATCGTAGAAGGTTCAACCTGCGGACTTTGGAGCCCTTTACTGACGAAGACCAGACCGAGATGACGACGTAGCTGTTCCTGTTTCCCAAGACGGATACCCCAGGACGAGTCTTCTACATACCAATTAAAAGGTGACTCGATAGCCTGTCTATCGAGGGTTACTAATATTTGTTACACAACACATCTTGAAAGAGACTTTTCAGAAACTATTAACTTTGTAAAGACTTATAAATTAAATCTAAGAATTTCATGTAACTATTCTAACTTCATACGTTGTAACAGTTTATATGCTAATGTAGAGTAATATAATTCAAGCAATAATACCATTCTTCCAATGGTTGAATAAAAGAAAGTCTTGCAAGCTAATATCATGAATTGATTATGACTAAAAGTTTTTACGAATAAATACCGAAGGTTACCCGGATCCGAGGTATAGCTATATAGAATCAATTTTGATCCCAAAGTTTAAAGAAACCTTTCAAATAACTTAATAATTGAATTAGTAATGTCATGGGATCTGTCAGTAAATGTTTTTAAATGTTAAATAAAGAGAAGTCTTCTTGTTACACACATATGAGGAGTGCTTAAATCAATTGTATACCTTGCCATTGTTTCCTTACACAGTTAGTAAGTAATTTGTTATATTAATTATTTGTGATACATTCTGTTACAACGTAGGCAGCCCATCTAATTAACGGAGTTTAATTACGATGGGTTCCCTGGATTTGTAACGCGGCGAAAAGACGTTACAAAAGTGCGCCACTCTGCTAATTTTTATAAAGGTGTTTTAAGCATCGTGACGTAACAAAAGTGCGCCACTCTGCTCAAAAGTTAAAGTAGTTGTAAGCATCGCGACGCAAACAAAATTGCGTCACTTAAAAAAAAAAAAAAAAAAAAAAAAAAAAAAAAAAGAGTTTTATTTGTGTATAGAGTGTGACAAACAAAATTGCGCCACTTGTGACATGCAAACAAAATTGCATCACTATGCGTGGATAATTTGTATGAACAATAACTAAATATATAATATTGATCTATGCACTCAGGAAGTTACCTTAATAACTTTAATGTTCAAAACATATTTAATAGTGTATTAAGTTACGTAAATGATAGTATGTATAAGTGAAATATCCTTAGCGTCATACAATGCATATAGCTTTTGCATTCTATAGGCCAGTAGGAACCTGCATTATTCGATATAATTACTTGCATACATGAATTGTGACCAAACATAACAATTTGGTCAACCGAACAATCTGTAACAGGTTTGTTTACGACAATCCATGACCTGTTGTTTCCTGAATCATTCTGCACAGTGTATGTCCAACTATATAGCTTACATACACTAGTATGTATCAAAAAATTAATTAAAAATAACTTTGTTAATAATAAAGTATGTAATGTAGACCAAGGTAATTAAGTAGAAGTTCGTGATTTAAAACTTGTGAACAAAATAATTAATTTATTTAATTGAGAAAAGTTTATGAATGAACGGAGTCAAAGTGTTGTCGAGGGTAATAATAATAATAGATTTGTTGAATAAGATTGTGCTCCCCTTCTCTCGTTTATACCGGTATAAAGTAGTTGTGTTATTCAGTCGCCTTGTGTAGAGAACAATAAGAGTAAAACCCCCTTTCTCACTGACACACCAGTTCCTTTGTTAACTAAATACAGAGGGTGACCTACATTCCAGAAAACAGCTGATCGGCTATTTAACCTTGAAAAATATGTGTGTGTGATTTCTGTCTCTCCCTTAGAAGAGAAATTGTTCTTTTCTAATTTGTGTAAATTGATTACTTAAGAATTTATTATATATATGTGTAATAAATGTGTAGTATTGTAGAGCAGTTTTTCCCCGTGACGACAATTAAATAATGTAGTGACTTAATAATAAATTTATTAATAATAAATAAAGTGTGGTAAATAAATATGGTGATTAGATAGTAAATAATTCTAAGGAAGTTTCTGTAATCTCCCCAAAGTAAACAATAAATAATAAAGAGAATAATAATATTTGTTTTAAATAATAAGTCTAAATAATTCTTAAGTTAAACTAAATAGTGTGAAGTGTAGCAGTAATTAAGGGAAAAAGAAAATAATAATAAAAGTACAGTTACACATTGTAGACACCGCAGTGGTGGCCAGTTAGAAGAAATAAAGCGTGTTCAGAATTGTAGTAAGCAGCCGCACCCTTCAAATTGTGATAAACCGGTGCTAGCCTAAACAATTGAAAACCACCCCTAGTGTGTATGACAATGCATTGTGTAAAGTGTCTCCCCTCCCGCATAGTTTGTTTAAGTATTGTTAAAGAGATAAAAGAGAATTATCTTCGTGACATTCCGCTTCTCTCAAAACAATAATCTAAAGTGGAGTATGGGATCCTCTTTAGATTACATTAGAAATAAGTTTATGATAGATAATCAAGAAGTGATTATACATGTAACGTAACAGGTCACAACGGCGCCGACTGAAAGGGTAATGATAGAGCAGACAGGTGCCAAAGATCATTAATAAATGCTGAAAGCTAACTTGAGTAGTTAGAGTAAGCTGGTGTCAGTCGGGCCGCGATGTTGTGATTACGGATAAGAAGGGATCTTCCAATCTAAGGTTTGGAAATTAGTATTAAGATTAAAATGTAAGTTAGTACTTAAGAAGTGAGAAAAAGGGAATTTCACGAAGGCGATCATTTAAAGAGAATTAGAGAAAACAAACTGTGCACTAATAATAAATAGTAATAATGATAAATAACTTCACACACCGACACTATTCATACTCCCAGTCCCCAATTTTGAGTTAGACTCAAAAAACTTAACCGTAGCGTGCAAATTAAGCAGTGGAGTATGTGACGATTTAAATAAAAGAAATAATCAAGAAAATAAAAATTTTTAAAAATTAAGGTTGCGAGCTATTAAGCCATTTAAATCTCACTGTATTAATATAAAAAACCTGTATGTACTCAGTATGAGAGGAAGCAGTAATTAGTTAGTTAGAAGATACTCTAATAAAAAGATAAATTGTAAAGAGTTATTAATATCGTATTTAACCATTTGCTTGTGAGCAGGCGCTGTCCTGTTGATTCCAGACTCGACATGTTTTCCGAGTCTTGTGTAAGTTAGAATAAGATAAAAAACCTAATGTTAATAATTAAAAATCTGAAGACACAGATAGTCGCTAAAACAACTGATTTAAATTATGTATATTTGTTTAGGGATAGTTTGTATAAATAAAAATGTTAACATAAAGAGAGACAGGGACTATATTCTCGCGCGGTAATTGCCCCACTACCACTTTGTCCAGTACCAGGCGAAGGGAGCAGAATTTCGCTCTCTCGCAATGGTGACTTCGTACAGTATAGACGTAAGAGCTGTGCTCTTAAAATATGTTACCTATACTTTGTTTTACCTTAAGATGGTATACCAGAAATAGCTGCTTAAACCATCTGGATGTGTTAACTAATATAGTTATGTAAATAAACAAGAGATTTAAAGTGTAAAACTCGAAACGTAAAAAAGGTGTAACACAAGATGACTTCGAACTTCAAGAACTAACAACACTTCCAACATCATACCTGGAGATGTGAACTATTAGAAGCCACAAACTCTAGTACACACGACAGAATATGCAGATCAGGACATCCGAGAATCTACAAGTACCATCGTAGAAGGTTCAACCTGCGGACTTTGGAGCCCTTTACTGACGAAGACCAGACCGAGATGACGACGTAGCTGTTCCTGTTTCCCAAGACGGATACCCCAGGACGAGTCTTCTACATACCAATTAAAAGGTGACTCGATAGCCTGTCTATCGAGGGTTACTAATATTTGTTACACAACACATCTTGAAAGAGACTTTTCAGAAACTATTAACTTTGTAAAGACTTATAAATTAAATCTAAGAATTTCATGTAACTATTCTAACTTCATACGTTGTAACAGTTTATATGCTAATGTAGAGTAATATAATTCAAGCAATAATACCATTCTTCCAATGGTTGAATAAAAGAAAGTCTTGCAAGCTAATATCATGAATTGATTATGACTAAAAGTTTTTACGAATAAATACCGAATGTTACCCGGATCCGAGGTATAGCTATATAGAATCAATTTTGATCCCAAAGTTTAAAGAAACCTTTCAAATAACTTAATAATTGAATTAGTAATGTCATGGGATCTGTCAGTAAATGTTTTTAAATGTTAAATAAAGAGAAGTCTTCTTGTTACACACATATGAGGAGTGCTTAAATCAATTGTATACCTTGCCATTGTTTCCTTACACAGTTAGTAAGTAATTTGTTATATTAATTATTTGTGATACATTCTGTTACAACGTAGGCAGCCCATCTAATTAACGGAGTTTAATTACGATGGGTTCCCTGGATTTGTAACGCGGCGAAAAGACGTTACAAAAGTGCGCCACTCTGCTAATTTTTATAAAGGTGTTTTAAGCATCGTGACGTAACAAAAGTGCGCCACTCTGCTCAAAAGTTAAAGTAGTTGTAAGCATCGCGACGCAAACAAAATTGCGTCACTTAAAAAAAAAAAAAAAAAAAAAAAAAAAAAAAAGAAAAGAGTTTTATTTGTGTATAGAGTGTGACAAACAAAATTGCGCCACTTGTGACATGCAAACAAAATTGCATCACTATGCGTGGATAATTTGTATGAACAATAACTAAATATATAATATTGATCTATGCACTCAGGAAGTTACCTTAATAACTTTAATGTTCAAAACATATTTAATAGTGTATTAAGTTACGTAAATGATAGTATGTATAAGTGAAATATCCTTAGCGTCATACAATGCATATAGCTTTTGCATTCTATAGGCCAGTAGGAACCTGCATTATTCGATATAATTACTTGCATACATGAATTGTGACCAAACATAACAATTTGGTCAACCGAACAATCTGTAACAGGTTTGTTTACGACAATCCATGACCTGTTGTTTCCTGAATCATTCTGCACAGTGTATGTCCAACTATATAGCTTACATACACTAGTATGTATCAAAAAATTAATTAAAAATAACTTTGTTAATAATAAAGTATGTAATGTAGACCAAGGTAATTAAGTAGAAGTTCGTGATTTAAAACTTGTGAACAAAATAATTAATTTATTTAATTGAGAAAAGTTTATGAATGAACGGAGTCAAAGTGTTGTCGAGGGTAATAATAATAATAGATTTGTTGAATAAGATTGTGCTCCCCTTCTCTCGTTTATACCGGTATAAAGTAGTTGTGTTATTCAGTCGCCTTGTGTAGAGAACAATAAGAGTAAAACCCCCTTTCTCACTGACACACCAGTTCCTTTGTTAACTAAATACAGAGGGTGACCTACATTCCAGAAAACAGCTGATCGGCTATTTAACCTTGAAAAATATGTGTGTGTGATTTCTGTCTCTCCCTTAGAAGAGAAATTGTTCTTTTCTAATTTGTGTAAATTGATTACTTAAGAATTTATTATATATATGTGTAATAAATGTGTAGTATTGTAGAGCAGTTTTTCCCCGTGACGACAATTAAATAATGTAGTGACTTAATAATAAATTTATTAATAATAAATAAAGTGTGGTAAATAAATATGGTGATTAGATAGTAAATAATTCTAAGGAAGTTTCTGTAATCTCCCCAAAGTAAACAATAAATAATAAAGAGAATAATAATATTTGTTTTAAATAATAAGTCTAAATAATTCTTAAGTTAAACTAAATAGTGTGAAGTGTAGCAGTAATTAAGGGAAAAAGAAAATAATAATAAAAGTACAGTTACACATTGTAGACACCGCAGTGGTGGCCAGTTAGAAGAAATAAAGCGTGTTCAGAATTGTAGTAAGCAGCCGCACCCTTCAAATTGTGATAAACCGGTGCTAGCCTAAACAATTGAAAACCACCCCTAGTGTGTATGACAATGCATTGTGTAAAGTGTCTCCCCTCCCGCATAGTTTGTTTAAGTATTGTTAAAGAGATAAAAGAGAATTATCTTCGTGACATTCCGCTTCTCTCAAAACAATAATCTAAAGTGGAGTATGGGATCCTCTTTAGATTACATTAGAAATAAGTTTATGATAGATAATCAAGAAGTGATTATACATGTAACGTAACAGGTCACAACGGCGCCGACTGAAAGGGTAATGATAGAGCAGACAGGTGCCAAAGATCATTAATAAATGCTGAAAGCTAACTTGAGTAGTTAGAGTAAGCTGGTGTCAGTCGGGCCGCGATGTTGTGATTACGGATAAGAAGGGATCTTCCAATCTAAGGTTTGGAAATTAGTATTAAGATTAAAATGTAAGTTAGTACTTAAGAAGTGAGAAAAAGGGAATTTCACGAAGGCGATCATTTAAAGAGAATTAGAGAAAACAAACTGTGCACTAATAATAAATAGTAATAATGATAAATAACTTCACACACCGACACTATTCATACTCCCAGTCCCCAATTTTGAGTTAGACTCAAAAAACTTAACCGTAGCGTGCAAATTAAGCAGTGGAGTATGTGACGATTTAAATAAAAGAAATAATCAAGAAAATAAAAATTTTAAAAAATTAAGGTTGCGAGCTATTAAGCCATTTAAATCTCACTGTATTAATATAAAAAACCTGTATGTACTCAGTATGAGAGGAAGCAGTAATTAGTTAGTTAGAAGATACTCTAATAAAAAGATAAATTGTAAAGAGTTATTAATATCGTATTTAACCCTTTGCTTGTGAGCAGGCGCTGTCCTGTTGATTCCAGACTCGACATGTTTTCCGAGTCTTGTGTAAGTTAGAATAAGATAAAAAACCTAATGTTAATAATTAAAAATCTGAAGACACAGATAGTCGCTAAAACAACTGATTTAAATTATGTATATTTGTTTAGGGATAGTTTGTATAAATAAAAATGTTAACATAAAGAGAGACAGGGACTATATTCTCGCGCGGTAATTGCCCCACTACCACTTTGTCCAGTACCAGGCGAAGGGAGCAGAATTTCGCTCTCTCGCAATGGTGACTTCGTACAGTATAGACGTAAGAGCTGTGCTCTTAAAATATGTTACCTATACTTTGTTTTACCTTAAGATGGTATACCAGAAATAGCTGCTTAAACCATCTGGATGTGTTAACTAATATAGTTATGTAAATAAACAAGAGATTTAAAGTGTAAAACTCGAAACGTAAAAAAGGTGTAACACAAGATGACTTCGAACTTCAAGAACTAACAACACTTCCAACATCATACCTGGAGATGTGAACTATTAGAAGCCACAAACTCTAGTACACACGACAGAATATGCAGATCAGGACATCCGAGAATCTACAAGTACCATCGTAGAAGGTTCAACCTGCGGACTTTGGAGCCCTTTACTGACGAAGACCAGACCGAGATGACGACGTAGCTGTTCCTGTTTCCCAAGACGGATACCCCAGGACGAGTCTTCTACATACCAATTAAAAGGTGACTCGATAGCCTGTCTATCGAGGGTTACTAATATTTGTTACACAACACATCTTGAAAGAGACTTTTCAGAAACTATTAACTTTGTAAAGACTTATAAATTAAATCTAAGAATTTCATGTAACTATTCTAACTTCATACGTTGTAACAGTTTATATGCTAATGTAGAGTAATATAATTCAAGCAATAATACCATTCTTCCAATGGTTGAATAAAAGAAAGTCTTGCAAGCTAATATCATGAATTGATTATGACTAAAAGTTTTTACGAATAAATACCGAAGGTTACCCGGATCCGAGGTATAGCTATATAGAATCAATTTTGATCCCAAAGTTTAAAGAAACCTTTCAAATAACTTAATAATTGAATTAGTAATGTCATGGGATCTGTCAGTAAATGTTTTTAAATGTTAAATAAAGAGAAGTCTTCTTGTTACACACATATGAGGAGTGCTTAAATCAATTGTATACCTTGCCATTGTTTCCTTACACAGTTAGTAAGTAATTTGTTATATTAATTATTTGTGATACATTCTGTTACAACGTAGGCAGCCCATCTAATTAACGGAGTTTAATTACGATGGGTTCCCTGGATTTGTAACGCGGCGAAAAGACGTTACAAAAGTGCGCCACTCTGCTAATTTTTATAAAGGTGTTTTAAGCATCGTGACGTAACAAAAGTGCGCCACTCTGCTCAAAAGTTAAAGTAGTTGTAAGCATCGCGACGCAAACAAAATTGCGTCACTTAAAAAAAAAAAAAAAAAAAAGAAAAGAGTTTTATTTGTGTATAGAGTGTGACAAACAAAATTGCGCCACTTGTGACATGCAAACAAAATTGCATCACTATGCGTGGATAATTTGTATGAACAATAACTAAATATATAATATTGATCTATGCACTCAGGAAGTTACCTTAATAACTTTAATGTTCAAAACATATTTAATAGTGTATTAAGTTACGTAAATGATAGTATGTATAAGTGAAATATCCTTAGCGTCATACAATGCATATAGCTTTTGCATTCTATAGGCCAGTAGGAACCTGCATTATTCGATATAATTACTTGCATACATGAATTGTGACCAAACATAACAATTTGGTCAACCGAACAATCTGTAACAGGTTTGTTTACGACAATCCATGACCTGTTGTTTCCTGAATCATTCTGCACAGTGTATGTCCAACTATATAGCTTACATACACTAGTATGTATCAAAAAATTAATTAAAAATAACTTTGTTAATAATAAAGTATGTAATGTAGACCAAGGTAATTAAGTAGAAGTTCGTGATTTAAAACTTGTGAACAAAATAATTAATTTATTTAATTGAGAAAAGTTTATGAATGAACGGAGTCAAAGTGTTGTCGAGGGTAATAATAATAATAGATTTGTTGAATAAGATTGTGCTCCCCTTCTCTCGTTTATACCGGTATAAAGTAGTTGTGTTATTCAGTCGCCTTGTGTAGAGAACAATAAGAGTAAAACCCCCTTTCTCACTGACACACCAGTTCCTTTGTTAACTAAATACAGAGGGTGACCTACATTCCAGAAAACAGCTGATCGGCTATTTAACCTTGAAAAATATGTGTGTGTGATTTCTGTCTCTCCCTTAGAAGAGAAATTGTTCTTTTCTAATTTGTGTAAATTGATTACTTAAGAATTTATTATATATATGTGTAATAAATGTGTAGTATTGTAGAGCAGTTTTTCCCCGTGACGACAATTAAATAATGTAGTGACTTAATAATAAATTTATTAATAATAAATAAAGTGTGGTAAATAAATATGGTGATTAGATAGTAAATAATTCTAAGGAAGTTTCTGTAATCTCCCCAAAGTAAACAATAAATAATAAAGAGAATAATAATATTTGTTTTAAATAATAAGTCTAAATAATTCTTAAGTTAAACTAAATAGTGTGAAGTGTAGCAGTAATTAAGGGAAAAAGAAAATAATAATAAAAGTACAGTTACACATTGTAGACACCGCAGTGGTGGCCAGTTAGAAGAAATAAAGCGTGTTCAGAATTGTAGTAAGCAGCCGCACCCTTCAAATTGTGATAAACCGGTGCTAGCCTAAACAATTGAAAACCACCCCTAGTGTGTATGACAATGCATTGTGTAAAGTGTCTCCCCTCCCGCATAGTTTGTTTAAGTATTGTTAAAGAGATAAAAGAGAATTATCTTCGTGACATTCCGCTTCTCTCAAAACAATAATCTAAAGTGGAGTATGGGATCCTCTTTAGATTACATTAGAAATAAGTTTATGATAGATAATCAAGAAGTGATTATACATGTAACGTAACAGGTCACAACGGCGCCGACTGAAAGGGTAATGATAGAGCAGACAGGTGCCAAAGATCATTAATAAATGCTGAAAGCTAACTTGAGTAGTTAGAGTAAGCTGGTGTCAGTCGGGCCGCGATGTTGTGATTACGGATAAGAAGGGATCTTCCAATCTAAGGTTTGGAAATTAGTATTAAGATTAAAATGTAAGTTAGTACTTAAGAAGTGAGAAAAAGGGAATTTCACGAAGGCGATCATTTAAAGAGAATTAGAGAAAACAAACTGTGCACTAATAATAAATAGTAATAATGATAAATAACTTCACACACCGACACTATTCATACTCCCAGTCCCCAATTTTGAGTTAGACTCAAAAAACTTAACCGTAGCGTGCAAATTAAGCAGTGGAGTATGTGACGATTTAAATAAAAGAAATAATCAAGAAAATAAAAATTTTAAAAAATTAAGGTTGCGAGCTATTAAGCCATTTAAATCTCACTGTATTAATATAAAAAACCTGTATGTACTCAGTATGAGAGGAAGCAGTAATTAGTTAGTTAGAAGATACTCTAATAAAAAGATAAATTGTAAAGAGTTATTAATATCGTATTTAACCCTTTGCTTGTGAGCAGGCGCTGTCCTGTTGATTCCAGACTCGACATGTTTTCCGAGTCTTGTGTAAGTTAGAATAAGATAAAAAACCTAATGTTAATAATTAAAAATCTGAAGACACAGATAGTCGCTAAAACAACTGATTTAAATTATGTATATTTGTTTAGGGATAGTTTGTATAAATAAAAATGTTAACATAAAGAGAGACAGGGACTATATTCTCGCGCGGTAATTGCCCCACTACCACTTTGTCCAGTACCAGGCGAAGGGAGCAGAATTTCGCTCTCTCGCAATGGTGACTTCGTACAGTATAGACGTAAGAGCTGTGCTCTTAAAATATGTTACCTATACTTTGTTTTACCTTAAGATGGTATACCAGAAATAGCTGCTTAAACCATCTGGATGTGTTAACTAATATAGTTATGTAAATAAACAAGAGATTTAAAGTGTAAAACTCGAAACGTAAAAAAGGTGTAACACAAGATGACTTCGAACTTCAAGAACTAACAACACTTCCAACATCATACCTGGAGATGTGAACTATTAGAAGCCACAAACTCTAGTACACACGACAGAATATGCAGATCAGGACATCCGAGAATCTACAAGTACCATCGTAGAAGGTTCAACCTGCGGACTTTGGAGCCCTTTACTGACGAAGACCAGACCGAGATGACGACGTAGCTGTTCCTGTTTCCCAAGACGGATACCCCAGGACGAGTCTTCTACATACCAATTAAAAGGTGACTCGATAGCCTGTCTATCGAGGGTTACTAATATTTGTTACACAACACATCTTGAAAGAGACTTTTCAGAAACTATTAACTTTGTAAAGACTTATAAATTAAATCTAAGAATTTCATGTAACTATTCTAACTTCATACGTTGTAACAGTTTATATGCTAATGTAGAGTAATATAATTCAAGCAATAATACCATTCTTCCAATGGTTGAATAAAAGAAAGTCTTGCAAGCTAATATCATGAATTGATTATGACTAAAAGTTTTTACGAATAAATACCGAAGGTTACCCGGATCCGAGGTATAGCTATATAGAATCAATTTTGATCCCAAAGTTTAAAGAAACCTTTCAAATAACTTAATAATTGAATTAGTAATGTCATGGGATCTGTCAGTAAATGTTTTTAAATGTTAAATAAAGAGAAGTCTTCTTGTTACACACATATGAGGAGTGCTTAAATCAATTGTATACCTTGCCATTGTTTCCTTACACAGTTAGTAAGTAATTTGTTATATTAATTATTTGTGATACATTCTGTTACAACGTAGGCAGCCCATCTAATTAACGGAGTTTAATTACGATGGGTTCCCTGGATTTGTAACGCGGCGAAAAGACGTTACAAAAGTGCGCCACTCTGCTAATTTTTATAAAGGTGTTTTAAGCATCGTGACGTAACAAAAGTGCGCCACTCTGCTCAAAAGTTAAAGTAGTTGTAAGCATCGCGACGCAAACAAAATTGCGTCACTTAAAAAAAAAAAAAAAAAAAAAAGAAAAGAGTTTTATTTGTGTATAGAGTGTGACAAACAAAATTGCGCCACTTGTGACATGCAAACAAAATTGCATCACTATGCGTGGATAATTTGTATGAACAATAACTAAATATATAATATTGATCTATGCACTCAGGAAGTTACCTTAATAACTTTAATGTTCAAAACATATTTAATAGTGTATTAAGTTACGTAAATGATAGTATGTATAAGTGAAATATCCTTAGCGTCATACAATGCATATAGCTTTTGCATTCTATAGGCCAGTAGGAACCTGCATTATTCGATATAATTACTTGCATACATGAATTGTGACCAAACATAACAATTTGGTCAACCGAACAATCTGTAACAGGTTTGTTTACGACAATCCATGACCTGTTGTTTCCTGAATCATTCTGCACAGTGTATGTCCAACTATATAGCTTACATACACTAGTATGTATCAAAAAATTAATTAAAAATAACTTTGTTAATAATAAAGTATGTAATGTAGACCAAGGTAATTAAGTAGAAGTTCGTGATTTAAAACTTGTGAACAAAATAATTAATTTATTTAATTGAGAAAAGTTTATGAATGAACGGAGTCAAAGTGTTGTCGAGGGTAATAATAATAATAGATTTGTTGAATAAGATTGTGCTCCCCTTCTCTCGTTTATACCGGTATAAAGTAGTTGTGTTATTCAGTCGCCTTGTGTAGAGAACAATAAGAGTAAAACCCCCTTTCTCACTGACACACCAGTTCCTTTGTTAACTAAATACAGAGGGTGACCTACATTCCAGAAAACAGCTGATCGGCTATTTAACCTTGAAAAATATGTGTGTGTGATTTCTGTCTCTCCCTTAGAAGAGAAATTGTTCTTTTCTAATTTGTGTAAATTGATTACTTAAGAATTTATTATATATATGTGTAATAAATGTGTAGTATTGTAGAGCAGTTTTTCCCCGTGACGACAATTAAATAATGTAGTGACTTAATAATAAATTTATTAATAATAAATAAAGTGTGGTAAATAAATATGGTGATTAGATAGTAAATAATTCTAAGGAAGTTTCTGTAATCTCCCCAAAGTAAACAATAAATAATAAAGAGAATAATAATATTTGTTTTATATAATAAGTCTAAATAATTCTTAAGTTAAACTAAATAGTGTGAAGTGTAGCAGTAATTAAGGGAAAAAGAAAATAATAATAAAAGTACAGTTACACATTGTAGACACCGCAGTGGTGGCCAGTTAGAAGAAATAAAGCGTGTTCAGAATTGTAGTAAGCAGCCGCACCCTTCCAATTGTGATAAACCGGTGCTAGCCTAAACAATTGAAAACCACCCCTAGTGTGTATGACAATGCATTGTGTAAAGTGTCTCCCCTCCCGCATAGTTTGTTTAAGTATTGTTAAAGAGATAAAAGAGAATTATCTTCGTGACATTCCGCTTCTCTCAAAACAATAATCTAAAGTGGAGTATGGGATCCTCTTTAGATTACATTAGAAATAAGTTTATGATAGATAATCAAGAAGTGATTATACATGTAACGTAACAGGTCACAACGGCGCCGACTGAAAGGGTAATGATAGAGCAGACAGGTGCCAAAGATCATTAATAAATGCTGAAAGCTAACTTGAGTAGTTAGAGTAAGCTGGTGTCAGTCGGGCCGCGATGTTGTGATTACGGATAAGAAGGGATCTTTCCAATCTAAGGTTTGGAAATTAGTATTAAGATTAAAATGTAAGTTAGTACTTAAGAAGTGAGAAAAAGGGAATTTCACGAAGGCGATCATTTAAAGAGAATTAGAGAAAACAAACTGTGCACTAATAATAAATAGTAATAATGATAAATAACTTCACACACCGACACTATTCATACTCCCAGTCCCCAATTGTGAGTTAGACTCAAAAAACTTAACCGTAGCGTGCAAATTAAGCAGTGGAGTATGTGACGATTTAAATAAAAGAAATAATCAAGAAAATAAAAATTTTAAAAAATTAAGGTTGCGAGCTATTAAGCCATTTAAATCTCACTGTATTAATATAAAAAACCTGTATGTACTCAGTATGAGAGGAAGCAGTAATTAGTTAGTTAGAAGACACTCTAATAAAAAGATAAATTGTAAAGAGTTATTAATATCGTATTTAACCCTTTGCTTGTGAGCAGGCACTGTCCTGTTGATTCCAGACTCGACATGTTTTCCGAGTCTTGTGTAAGTTAGAATAAGATAAAAAACCTAATGTTAATAATTAAAAATCTGAAGACACAGATAGTCGCTAAAACAACTGATTTAAATTATGTATATTTGTTTAGGGATAGTTTGTATAAATAAAAATGTTAACATAAAGAGAGACAGGGACTATATTCTCGCGCGGTAATTGCCCCACTACCACTTTGTCCAGTACCAGGCGAAGGGAGCAGAATTTCGCTCTCTCGCAATGGTGACTTCGTACAGTATAGACGTAAGAGCTGTGCTCTTAAAATATGTTACCTATACTTTGCTTTACCTTAAGATGGTATACCAGAAATAGCTGCTTAAAGCATCTGGATGTGTTAACTAATATAGTTATGTAAATAAACAAGAGATTTAAAGTGTAAAACTCGAAACGTAAAAAAGGTGTAACACAAGATGACTTCGAACTTCAAGAACTAACAACACTTCCAACATCATACCTGGAGATGTGAACTATTAGAAGCCACAAACTCTAGTACACACGACAGAATATGCAGATCAGGACATCCGAGAATCTACAAGTACCATCGTAGAAGGTTCAACCTGCGGACTTTGGAGCCCTTTACTGACGAAGACCAGACCGAGATGACGACGTAGCTGTTCCTGTTTCCCAAGACGGATACCCCAGGACGAGTCTTCTGCATACCAATTAAAGGGTGACTCGATAGCCTGTCTATCGAGGGTTACTAATATTTGTTACACAACACATCTTGAAAGAGACTTTTCAGAAACTATTAACTTTGTAAAGACTTATAAATTAAATCTAAGAATTTCATGTAACTATTCTAACTTCATACGTTGTAACAGTTTATATGCTAATGTAGAGTAATATAATTCAAGCAATAATACCATTCTTCCAATGGTTGAATAAAAGAAAGTCTTGCAAGCTAATATCATGAATTGATTATGACTAAAAGTTTTTACGAATAAATACCGAAGGTTACCCGGATCCGAGGTATAGCTATATAGACTCAATTTTGATCCCAAAGTTTAAAGAAACCTTTCAAATAACTTAATAATTGAATTAGTAATGTCATGGGATCTGTCAGTAAATGTTTTTAAATGTTAAATAAAGAGAAGTCTTCTTGTTACACACATATGAGGAGTGCTTAAATCAATTGTATACCTTGCCATTGTTTCCTTACACAGTTAGTAAGTAATTTGTTATATTAATTATTTGTGATACATTCTGTTACAATGTAGGCAGCCCATCTAATTAACGGAGTTTAATTACGATGGGTTCCCTGGATTTGTAACGCGGCGAAAAGACGTTACAAAAGTGCGCCACTCTGCTAATTTTTATAAAGGTGTTTTAAGCATCGTGACGTAACAAAAGTGCGCCACTCTGCTCAAAAGTTAAAGTAGTTGTAAGCATCGCGACGCAAACAAAATTGCGTCACTTAAAAAAAAAAAAAAAAAAAAAAAAAAAAAAAGAGTTTTATTTGTGTATAGAGTGTGACAAACAAAATTGCGCCACTTGTGACATGCAAACAAAATTGCATCACTATGCGTGGATAATTTGTATGAACAATAACTAAATATATAATATTGATCTATGCACTCAGGAAGTTACCTTAATAACTTTAATGTTCAAAACATATTTAATAGTGTATTAAGTTACGTAAATGATAGTATGTATAAGTGAAATATCCTTAGCGTCATACAATGCATATAGCTTTTGCATTCTATAGGCCAGTAGGAACCTGCATTATTCGATATAATTACTTGCATACATGAATTGTGACCAAACATAACAATTTTGGTCAACCGAACAATCTGTAACAGGTTTGTTTACAACAATCCATGACCTGTTGTTTCCTGAATCATTCTGCACAGTGTATGTCCAACTATATAGCTTACATACACTAGTATGTATCAAAAAATTAATTAAAAATAACTTTGTTAATAATAAAGTATGTAATGTAGACCAAGGTAATTAAGTAGAAGTTCGTGATTTAAAACTTGTGAACAAAATAATTAATTTATTTAATTGAGAAAAGTTTATGAATGAACGGAGTCAAAGTGTTGTCGAGGGTAATAATAATAATAGATTTGTTGAATAAGATTGTGCTCCCCTTCTCTCGTTTATACCGGTATAAAGTAGTTGTGTTATTCAGTCGCCTTGTGTAGAGAACAATAAGAGTAAAACCCCCTTTCTCACTGACACACCTGTTCCTTTGTTAACTAAATACAGAGGGTGACCTACATTCCAGAAAACAGCTGATCGGCTATTTAACCTTGAAAAATATGTGTGTGTGATTTCTGTCTCTCCCTTAGAAGAGAAATTGTTCTTTTCTAATTTGTGTAAATTGATTACTTAAGAATTTATTATATATATGTGTAATAAATGTGTAGTATTGTAGAGCAGTTTTTCCCCGTGACGACAATTAAATAATGTAGTGACTTAATAATAAATTTATTAATAATAAATAAAGTGTGGTAAATAAATATGGTGATTAGATAGTAAATAATTCTAAGGAAGTTTCTGTAATCTCCCCAAAGTAAACAATAAATAATAAAGAGAATCATAATATTTGTTTTATATAATAAGTCTAAATAATTCTTAAGTTAAACTAAATAGTGTGAAGTGTAGCAGTAATTAAGGGAAAAAGAAAATAATAATAAAAGTACAGTTACACATTGTAGACACCGCAGTGGTGGCCAGTTAGAAGAAATAAAGCATGTTCAGAATTGTAGTAAGCAGCCGCACCCTTCCAATTGTGATAAACCGGTGCTAGCCTAAACAATTGAAAACCACCCCTAGTGTGTATGACAATGCATTGTGTAAAGTGTCTCCCCTCCCGCATAGTTTGTTAAAGTATTGTTAAAGAGATAAAAGAGAATTATCTTCGTGACATTCCGCTTCTCTCAAAACAATAATCTAAAGTGGAGTATGGGATCCTCTTTAGATTACATTAGAAATAAGTTTATGATAGATAATCAAGAAGTGATTATACATGTAACGTAACAGGTCACAACGGCGCCGACTGAAAGGGTAATGATAGAGCAGACAGGTGCCAAAGATCATTAATAAATGCTGAAAGCTAACTTGAGTAGTTAGAGTAAGCTGGTGTCAGTCGGGCCGCGATGTTGTGATTACGGATAAGAAGGGATCTTTCCAATCTAAGGTTTGGAAATTAGTATTAAGATTAAAATGTAAGTTAGTACTTAAGAAGTGAGAAAAAGGGAATTTCACGAAGGCGATCATTTAAAGAGAATTAGAGAAAACAAACTGTGCACTAATAATAAATAGTAATAATGATAAATAACTTCACACACCGACACTATTCATACTCCCAGTCCCCAATTGTGAGTTAGACTCAAAAAACTTAACCGTAGCGTGCAAATTAAGCAGTGGAGTATGTGACGATTTAAATAAAAGAAATAATCAAGAAAATAAAAATTTTAAAAAATTAAGGTTGCGAGCTATTAAGCCATTTAAATCTCACTGTATTAATATAAAAAACCTGTATGTACTCAGTATGAGAGGAAGCAGTAATTAGTTAGTTAGAAGACACTCTAATAAAAAGATAAATTGTAAAGAGTTATTAATATCGTATTTAACCCTTTGCTTGTGAGCAGGTGCTGTCCTGTTGATTCCAGACTCGACATGTTTTCCGAGTCTTGTGTAAGTTAGAATAAGATAAAAAACCTAATGTTAATAATTAAAAATCTGAAGACACAGATAGTCGCTAAAACAACTGATTTAAATTATGTATATTTGTTTAGGGATAGTTTGTATAAATAAAAATGTTAACATAAAGAGAGACAGGGACTATATTCTCGCGCGGTAATTGCCCCACTACCACTTTGTCCAGTACCAGGCGAAGGGAGCAGAATTTCGCTCTCTCGCAATGGTGACTTCGTACAGTATAGACGTAAGAGCTGTGCTCTTAAAATATGTTACCTATACTTTGCTTTACCTTAAGATGGTATACCAGAAATAGCTGCTTAAAGCATCTGGATGTGTTAACTAATATAGTTATGTAAATAAACAAGAGATTTAAAGTGTAAAACTCGAAACGTAAAAAAGGTGTAACACAATATGACTTCGAACTTCAAGAACTAACAACACTTCCAACATCATACCTGGAGATGTGAACTATTAGAAGCCACAAACTCTAGTACACACGACAGAATATGCAGATCAGGACATCCGAGAATCTACAAGTACCATCGTAGAAGGTTCAACCTGCGGACTTTGGAGCCCTTTACTGACGAAGACCAGACCGAGATGACGACGTAGCTGTTCCTGTTTCCCAAGACGGATACCCCAGGACGAGTCTTCTGCATACCAATTAAAGGGTGACTCGATAGCCTGTCTATCGAGGGTTACTAATATTTGTTACACAACACATCTTGAAAGAGACTTTTCAGAAACTATTAACTTTGTAAAGACTTATAAATTAAATCTAAGAATTTCATGTAACTATTCTAACTTCATACGTTGTAACAGTTTATATGCTAATGTAGAGTAATATAATTCAAGCAATAATACCATTCTTCCAATGGTTGAATAAAAGAAAGTCTTGCAAGCTAATATCATGAATTGATTATGACTAAAAGTTTTTACGAATAAATACCGAAGGTTACCCGGATCCGAGGTATAGCTATATAGACTCAATTTTGATCCCAAAGTTTAAAGAAACCTTTCAAATAACTTAATAATTGAATTAGTAATGTCATGGGATCTGTCAGTAAATGTTTTTAAATGTTAAATAAAGAGAAGTCTTCTTGTTACACACATATGAGGAGTGCTTAAATCAATTGTATACCTTGCCATTGTTTCCTTACACAGTTAGTAAGTAATTTGTTATATTAATTATTTGTGATACATTCTGTTACAACGTAGGCAGCCCATCTAATTAACGGAGTTTAATTACGATGGGTTCCCTGGATTTGTAACGCGGCGAAAAGACGTTACAAAAGTGCGCCACTCTGCTAATTTTTATAAAGGTGTTTTAAGCATCGTGACGTAACAAAAGTGCGCCACTCTGCTCAAAAGTTAAAGTAGTTGTAAGCATCGCGACGCAAACAAAATTGCGTCACTTAAAAAAAAAAAAAAAAAAAAGAAAAGAGTTTTATTTGTGTATAGAGTGTGACAAACAAAATTGCGCCACTTGTGACATGCAAACAAAATTGCATCACTATGCGTGGATAATTTGTATGAACAATAACTAAATATATAATATTGATCTATGCACTCAGGAAGTTACCTTAATAACTTTAATGTTCAAAACATATTTAATAGTGTATTAAGTTACGTAAATGATAGTATGTATAAGTGAAATATCCTTAGCGTCATACAATGCATATAGCTTTTGCATTCTATAGGCCAGTAGGAACCTGCATTATTCGATATAATTACTTGCATACATGAATTGTGACCAAACATAACAATTTGGTCAACCGAACAATCTGTAACAGGTTTGTTTACGACAATCCATGACCTGTTGTTTCCTGAATCATTCTGCACAGTGTATGTCCAACTATATAGCTTACATACACTAGTATGTATCAAAAAATTAATTAAAAATAACTTTGTTAATAATAAAGTATGTAATGTAGACCAAGGTAATTAAGTAGAAGTTCGTGATTTAAAACTTGTGAACAAAATAATTAATTTATTTAATTGAGAAAAGTTTATGAATGAACGGAGTCAAAGTGTTGTCGAGGGTAATAATAATAATAGATTTGTTGAATAAGATTGTGCTCCCCTTCTCTCGTTTATACCGGTATAAAGTAGTTGTGTTATTCAGTCGCCTTGTGTAGAGAACAATAAGAGTAAAACCCCCTTTCTCACTGACACACCAGTTCCTTTGTTAACTAAATACAGAGGGTGACCTACATTCCAGAAAACAGCTGATCGGCTATTTAACCTTGAAAAATATGTGTGTGTGATTTCTGTCTCTCCCTTAGAAGAGAAATTGTTCTTTTCTAATTTGTGTAAATTGATTACTTAAGAATTTATTATATATATGTGTAATAAATGTGTAGTATTGTAGAGCAGTTTTTCCCCGTGACGACAATTAAATAATGTAGTGACTTAATAATAAATTTATTAATAATAAATAAAGTGTGGTAAATAAATATGGTGATTAGATAGTAAATAATTCTAAGGAAGTTTCTGTAATCTCCCCAAAGTAAACAATAAATAATAAAGAGAATAATAATATTTGTTTTATATAATAAGTCTAAATAATTCTTAAGTTAAACTAAATAGTGTGAAGTGTAGCAGTAATTAAGGGAAAAAGAAAATAATAATAAAAGTACAGTTACACATTGTAGACACCGCAGTGGTGGCCAGTTAGAAGAAATAAAGCGTGTTCAGAATTGTAGTAAGCAGCCGCACCCTTCCAATTGTGATAAACCGGTGCTAGCCTAAACAATTGAAAACCACCCCTAGTGTGTATGACAATGCATTGTGTAAAGTGTCTCCCCTCCCGCATAGTTTGTTTAAGTATTGTTAAAGAGATAAAAGAGAATTATCTTCGTGACATTCCGCTTCTCTCAAAACAATAATCTAAAGTGGAGTATGGGATCCTCTTTAGATTACATTAGAAATAAGTTTATGATAGATAATCAAGAAGTGATTATACATGTAACGTAACAGGTCACAACGGCGCCGACTGAAAGGGTAATGATAGAGCAGACAGGTGCCAAAGATCATTAATAAATGCTGAAAGCTAACTTGAGTAGTTAGAGTAAGCTGGTGTCAGTCGGGCCGCGATGTTGTGATTACGGATAAGAAGGGATCTTTCCAATCTAAGGTTTGGAAATTAGTATTAAGATTAAAATGTAAGTTAGTACTTAAGAAGTGAGAAAAAGGGAATTTCACGAAGGCGATCATTTAAAGAGAATTAGAGAAAACAAACTGTGCACTAATAATAAATAGTAATAATGATAAATAACTTCACACACCGACACTATTCATACTCCCAGTCCCCAATTGTGAGTTAGACTCAAAAAACTTAACCGTAGCGTGCAAATTAAGCAGTGGAGTATGTGACGATTTAAATAAAAGAAATAATCAAGAAAATAAAAATTTTAAAAAATTAAGGTTGCGAGCTATTAAGCCATTTAAATCTCACTGTATTAATATAAAAAACCTGTATGTACTCAGTATGAGAGGAAGCAGTAATTAGTTAGTTAGAAGACACTCTAATAAAAAGATAAATTGTAAAGAGTTATTAATATCGTATTTAACCCTTTGCTTGTGAGCAGGCACTGTCCTGTTGATTCCAGACTCGACATGTTTTCCGAGTCTTGTGTAAGTTAGAATAAGATAAAAAACCTAATGTTAATAATTAAAAATCTGAAGACACAGATAGTCGCTAAAACAACTGATTTAAATTATGTATATTTGTTTAGGGATAGTTTGTATAAATAAAAATGTTAACATAAAGAGAGACAGGGACTATATTCTCGCGCGGTAATTGCCCCACTACCACTTTGTCCAGTACCAGGCGAAGGGAGCAGAATTTCGCTCTCTCGCAATGGTGACTTCGTACAGTATAGACGTAAGAGCTGTGCTCTTAAAATATGTTACCTATACTTTGCTTTACCTTAAGATGGTATACCAGAAATAGCTGCTTAAAGCATCTGGATGTGTTAACTAATATAGTTATGTAAATAAACAAGAGATTTAAAGTGTAAAACTCGAAACGTAAAAAAGGTGTAACACAAGATGACTTCGAACTTCAAGAACTAACAACACTTCCAACATCATACCTGGAGATGTGAACTATTAGAAGCCACAAACTCTAGTACACACGACAGAATATGCAGATCAGGACATCCGAGAATCTACAAGTACCATCGTAGAAGGTTCAACCTGCGGACTTTGGAGCCCTTTACTGACGAAGACCAGACCGAGATGACGACGTAGCTGTTCCTGTTTCCCAAGACGGATACCCCAGGACGAGTCTTCTGCATACCAATTAAAGGGTGACTCGATAGCCTGTCTATCGAGGGTTACTAATATTTGTTACACAACACATCTTGAAAGAGACTTTTCAGAAACTATTAACTTTGTAAAGACTTATAAATTAAATCTAAGAATTTCATGTAACTATTCTAACTTCATACGTTGTAACAGTTTATATGCTAATGTAGAGTAATATAATTCAAGCAATAATACCATTCTTCCAATGGTTGAATAAAAGAAAGTCTTGCAAGCTAATATCATGAATTGATTATGACTAAAAGTTTTTACGAATAAATACCGAAGGTTACCCGGATCCGAGGTATAGCTATATAGACTCAATTTTGATCCCAAAGTTTAAAGAAACCTTTCAAATAACTTAATAATTGAATTAGTAATGTCATGGGATCTGTCAGTAAATGTTTTTAAATGTTAAATAAAGAGAAGTCTTCTTGTTACACACATATGAGGAGTGCTTAAATCAATTGTATACCTTGCCATTGTTTCCTTACACAGTTAGTAAGTAATTTGTTATATTAATTATTTGTGATACATTCTGTTACAATGTAGGCAGCCCATCTAATTAACGGAGTTTAATTACGATGGGTTCCCTGGATTTGTAACGCGGCGAAAAGACGTTACAAAAGTGCGCCACTCTGCTAATTTTTATAAAGGTGTTTTAAGCATCGTGACGTAACAAAAGTGCGCCACTCTGCTCAAAAGTTAAAGTAGTTGTAAGCATCGCGACGCAAACAAAATTGCGTCACTTAAAAAAAAAAAAAAAAAAAAAAAAAAAAAAGAGTTTTATTTGTGTATAGAGTGTGACAAACAAAATTGCGCCACTTGTGACATGCAAACAAAATTGCATCACTATGCGTGGATAATTTGTATGAACAATAACTAAATATATAATATTGATCTATGCACTCAGGAAGTTACCTTAATAACTTTAATGTTCAAAACATATTTAATAGTGTATTAAGTTACGTAAATGATAGTATGTATAAGTGAAATATCCTTAGCGTCATACAATGCATATAGCTTTTGCATTCTATAGGCCAGTAGGAACCTGCATTATTCGATATAATTACTTGCATACATGAATTGTGACCAAACATAACAATTTTGGTCAACCGAACAATCTGTAACAGGTTTGTTTACAACAATCCATGACCTGTTGTTTCCTGAATCATTCTGCACAGTGTATGTCCAACTATATAGCTTACATACACTAGTATGTATCAAAAAATTAATTAAAAATAACTTTGTTAATAATAAAGTATGTAATGTAGACCAAGGTAATTAAGTAGAAGTTCGTGATTTAAAACTTGTGAACAAAATAATTAATTTATTTAATTGAGAAAAGTTTATGAATGAACGGAGTCAAAGTGTTGTCGAGGGTAATAATAATAATAGATTTGTTGAATAAGATTGTGCTCCCCTTCTCTCGTTTATACCGGTATAAAGTAGTTGTGTTATTCAGTCGCCTTGTGTAGAGAACAATAAGAGTAAAACCCCCTTTCTCACTGACACACCTGTTCCTTTGTTAACTAAATACAGAGGGTGACCTACATTCCAGAAAACAGCTGATCGGCTATTTAACCTTGAAAAATATGTGTGTGTGATTTCTGTCTCTCCCTTAGAAGAGAAATTGTTCTTTTCTAATTTGTGTAAATTGATTACTTAAGAATTTATTATATATATGTGTAATAAATGTGTAGTATTGTAGAGCAGTTTTTCCCCGTGACGACAATTAAATAATGTAGTGACTTAATAATAAATTTATTAATAATAAATAAAGTGTGGTAAATAAATATGGTGATTAGATAGTAAATAATTCTAAGGAAGTTTCTGTAATCTCCCCAAAGTAAACAATAAATAATAAAGAGAATCATAATATTTGTTTTATATAATAAGTCTAAATAATTCTTAAGTTAAACTAAATAGTGTGAAGTGTAGCAGTAATTAAGGGAAAAAGAAAATAATAATAAAAGTACAGTTACACATTGTAGACACCGCAGTGGTGGCCAGTTAGAAGAAATAAAGCATGTTCAGAATTGTAGTAAGCAGCCGCACCCTTCCAATTGTGATAAACCGGTGCTAGCCTAAACAATTGAAAACCACCCCTAGTGTGTATGACAATGCATTGTGTAAAGTGTCTCCCCTCCCGCATAGTTTGTTAAAGTATTGTTAAAGAGATAAAAGAGAATTATCTTCGTGACATTCCGCTTCTCTCAAAACAATAATCTAAAGTGGAGTATGGGATCCTCTTTAGATTACATTAGAAATAAGTTTATGATAGATAATCAAGAAGTGATTATACATGTAACGTAACAGGTCACAACGGCGCCGACTGAAAGGGTAATGATAGAGCAGACAGGTGCCAAAGATCATTAATAAATGCTGAAAGCTAACTTGAGTAGTTAGAGTAAGCTGGTGTCAGTCGGGCCGCGATGTTGTGATTACGGATAAGAAGGGATCTTTCCAATCTAAGGTTTGGAAATTAGTATTAAGATTAAAATGTAAGTTAGTACTTAAGAAGTGAGAAAAAGGGAATTTCACGAAGGCGATCATTTAAAGAGAATTAGAGAAAACAAACTGTGCACTAATAATAAATAGTAATAATGATAAATAACTTCACACACCGACACTATTCATACTCCCAGTCCCCAATTGTGAGTTAGACTCAAAAAACTTAACCGTAGCGTGCAAATTAAGCAGTGGAGTATGTGACGATTTAAATAAAAGAAATAATCAAGAAAATAAAAATTTTAAAAAATTAAGGTTGCGAGCTATTAAGCCATTTAAATCTCACTGTATTAATATAAAAAACCTGTATGTACTCAGTATGAGAGGAAGCAGTAATTAGTTAGTTAGAAGACACTCTAATAAAAAGATAAATTGTAAAGAGTTATTAATATCGTATTTAACCCTTTGCTTGTGAGCAGGCGCTGTCCTGTTGATTCCAGACTCGACATGTTTTCCGAGTCTTGTGTAAGTTAGAATAAGATAAAAAACCTAATGTTAATAATTAAAAATCTGAAGACACAGATAGTCGCTAAAACAACTGATTTAAATTATGTATATTTGTTTAGGGATAGTTTGTATAAATAAAAATGTTAACATAAAGAGAGACAGGGACTATATTCTCGCGCGGTAATTGCCCCACTACCACTTTGTCCAGTACCAGGCGAAGGGAGCAGAATTTCGCTCTCTCGCAATGGTGACTTCGTACAGTATAGACGTAAGAGCTGTGCTCTTAAAATATGTTACCTATACTTTGCTTTACCTTAAGATGGTATACCAGAAATAGCTGCTTAAAGCATCTGGATGTGTTAACTAATATAGTTATGTAAATAAACAAGAGATTTAAAGTGTAAAACTCGAAACGTAAAAAAGGTGTAACACAATATGACTTCGAACTTCAAGAACTAACAACACTTCCAACATCATACCTGGAGATGTGAACTATTAGAAGCCACAAACTCTAGTACACACGACAGAATATGCAGATCAGGACATCCGAGAATCTACAAGTACCATCGTAGAAGGTTCAACCTGCGGACTTTGGAGCCCTTTACTGACGAAGACCAGACCGAGATGACGACGTAGCTGTTCCTGTTTCCCAAGACGGATACCCCAGGACGAGTCTTCTGCATACCAATTAAAGGGTGACTCGATAGCCTGTCTATCGAGGGTTACTAATATTTGTTACACAACACATCTTGAAAGAGACTTTTCAGAAACTATTAACTTTGTAAAGACTTATAAATTAAATCTAAGAATTTCATGTAACTATTCTAACTTCATACGTTGTAACAGTTTATATGCTAATGTAGAGTAATATAATTCAAGCAATAATACCATTCTTCCAATGGTTGAATAAAAGAAAGTCTTGCAAGCTAATATCATGAATTGATTATGACTAAAAGTTTTTACGAATAAATACCGAAGGTTACCCGGATCCGAGGTATAGCTATATAGACTCAATTTTGATCCCAAAGTTTAAAGAAACCTTTCAAATAACTTAATAATTGAATTAGTAATGTCATGGGATCTGTCAGTAAATGTTTTTAAATGTTAAATAAAGAGAAGTCTTCTTGTTACACACATATGAGGAGTGCTTAAATCAATTGTATACCTTGCCATTGTTTCCTTACACAGTTAGTAAGTAATTTGTTATATTAATTATTTGTGATACATTCTGTTACAACGTAGGCAGCCCATCTAATTAACGGAGTTTAATTACGATGGGTTCCCTGGATTTGTAACGCGGCGAAAAGACGTTACAAAAGTGCGCCACTCTGCTAATTTTTATAAAGGTGTTTTAAGCATCGTGACGTAACAAAAGTGCGCCACTCTGCTCAAAAGTTAAAGTAGTTGTAAGCATCGCGACGCAAACAAAATTGCGTCACTTAAAAAAAAAAAAAAAGAAAAGAGTTTTATTTGTGTATAGAGTGTGACAAACAAAATTGCGCCACTTGTGACATGCAAACAAAATTGCATCACTATGCGTGGATAATTTGTATGAACAATAACTAAATATATAATATTGATCTATATTGATCTATGCACTCAGGAAGTTACCTTAATAACTTTAATGTTCAAAACATATTTAATAGTGTATTAAGTTACGTAAATGATAGTATGTATAAGTGAAATATCCTTAGCGTCATACAATGCATATAGCTTTTGCATTCTATAGGCCAGTAGGAACCTGCATTATTCGATATAATTACTTGCATACATGAATTGTGACCAAACATAACAATTTTGGTCAACCGAACAATCTGTAACAGGTTTGTTTACAACAATCCATGACCTGTTGTTTCCTGAATCATTCTGCACAGTGTATGTCCAACTATATAGCTTACATACACTAGTATGTATCAAAAAATTAATTAAAAATAACTTTGTTAATAATAAAGTATGTAATGTAGACCAAGGTAATTAAGTAGAAGTTCGTGATTTAAAACTTGTGAACAAAATAATTAATTTATTTAATTGAGAAAAGTTTATGAATGAACGGAGTCAAAGTGTTGTCGAGGGTAATAATAATAATAGATTTGTTGAATAAGATTGTGCTCCCCTTCTCTCGTTTATACCGGTATAAAGTAGTTGTGTTATTCAGTCGCCTTGTGTAGAGAACAATAAGAGTAAAACCCCCTTTCTCACTGACACACCAGTTCCTTTGTTAACTAAATACAGAGGGTGACCTACATTCCAGAAAACAGCTGATCGGCTATTTAACCTTGAAAAATATGTGTGTGTGATTTCTGTCTCTCCCTTAGAAGAGAAATTGTTCTTTTCTAATTTGTGTAAATTGATTACTTAAGAATTTATTATATATATGTGTAATAAATGTGTAGTATTGTAGAGCAGTTTTTCCCCGTGACGACAATTAAATAATGTAGTGACTTAATAATAAATTTATTAATAATAAATAAAGTGTGGTAAATAAATATGGTGATTAGATAGTAAATAATTCTAAGGAAGTTTCTGTAATCTCCCCAAAGTAAACAATAAATAATAAAGAGAATAATAATATTTGTTTTATATAATAAGTCTAAATAATTCTTAAGTTAAACTAAATAGTGTGAAGTGTAGCAGTAATTAAGGGAAAAAGAAAATAATAATAAAAGTACAGTTACACATTGTAGACACCGCAGTGGTGGCCAGTTAGAAGAAATAAAGCGTGTTCAGAATTGTAGTAAGCAGCCGCACCCTTCCAATTGTGATAAACCGGTGCTAGCCTAAACAATTGAAAACCACCCCTAGTGTGTATGACAATGCATTGTGTAAAGTGTCTCCCCTCCCGCATAGTTTGTTTAAGTATTGTTAAAGAGATAAAAGAGAATTATCTTCGTGACATTCCGCTTCTCTCAAAACAATAATCTAAAGTGGAGTATGGGATCCTCTTTAGATTACATTAGAAATAAGTTTATGATAGATAATCAAGAAGTGATTATACATGTAACGTAACAGGTCACAACGGCGCCGACTGAAAGGGTAATGATAGAGCAGACAGGTGCCAAAGATCATTAATAAATGCTGAAAGCTAACTTGAGTAGTTAGAGTAAGCTGGTGTCAGTCGGGCCGCGATGTTGTGATTACGGATAAGAAGGGATCTTTCCAATCTAAGGTTTGGAAATTAGTATTAAGATTAAAATGTAAGTTAGTACTAAAGAAGTGAGAAAAAGGGAATTTCACGAAGGCGATCATTTAAAGAGAATTAGAGAAAACAAACTGTGCACTAATAATAAATAGTAATAATGATAAATAACTTCACACACCGACACTATTCATACTCCCAGTCCCCAATTGTGAGTTAGACTCAAAAAACTTAACCGTAGCGTGCAAATTAAGCAGTGGAGTATGTGACGATTTAAATAAAAGAAATAATCAAGAAAATAAAAATTTTAAAAAATTAAGGTTGCGAGCTATTAAGCCATTTAAATCTCACTGTATTAATATAAAAAACCTGTATGTACTCAGTATGAGAGGAAGCAGTAATTAGTTAGTTAGAAGATACTCTAATAAAAAGATAAATTGTAAAGAGTTATTAATATCGTATTTAACCCTTTGCTTGTGAGCAGGCGCTGTCCTGTTGATTCCAGACTCGACATGTTTTCCGAGTCTTGTGTAAGTTAGAATAAGATAAAAAACCTAATGTTAATAATTAAAAATCTGAAGACACAGATAGTCGCTAAAACAACTGATTTAAATTATGTATATTTGTTTAGGGATAGTTTGTATAAATAAAAATGTTAACATAAAGAGAGACAGGGACTATATTCTCGCGCGGTAATTGCCCCACTACCACTTTGTCCAGTACCAGGCGAAGGGAGCAGAATTTCGCTCTCTCGCAATGGTGACTTCGTACAGTATAGACGTAAGAGCTGTGCTCTTAAAATATGTTACCTATACTTTGTTTTACCTTAAGATGGTATACCAGAAATAGCTGCTTAAAGCATCTGGATGTGTTAACTAATATAGTTATGTAAATAAACAAGAGATTTAAAGTGTAAAACTCGAAACGTAAAAAAGGTGTAACACAAGATGACTTCGAACTTCAAGAACTAACAACACTTCCAACATCATACCTGGAGATGTGAACTATTAGAAGCCACAAACTCTAGTACACACGACAGAATATGCAGATCAGGACATCCGAGAATCTACAAGTACCATCGTAGAAGGTTCAACCTGCGGACTTTGGAGCCCTTTACTGACGAAGACCAGACCGAGATGACGACGTAGCTGTTCCTGTTTCCCAAGACGGATACCCCAGGACGAGTCTTCTGCATACCAATTAAAGGGTGACTCGATAGCCTGTCTATCGAGGGTTACTAATATTTGTTACACAACACATCTTGAAAGAGACTTTTCAGAAACTATTAACTTTGTAAAGACTTATAAATTAAATCTAAGAATTTCATGTAACTATTCTAACTTCATACGTTGTAACAGTTTATATGCTAATGTAGAGTAATATAATTCAAGCAATAATACCATTCTTCCAATGGTTGAATAAAAGAAAGTCTTGCAAGCTAATATCATGAATTGATTATGACTAAAAGTTTTTACGAATAAATACCGAAGGTTACCCGGATCCGAGGTATAGCTATATAGAATCAATTTTGATCCCAAAGTTTAAAGAAACCTTTCAAATAACTTAATAATTGAATTAGTAATGTCATGGGATCTGTCAGTAAATGTTTTTAAATGTTAAATAAAGAGAAGTCTTCTTGTTACACACATATGAGGAGTGCTTAAATCAATTGTATACCTTGCCATTGTTTCCTTACACAGTTAGTAAGTAATTTGTTATATTAATTATTTGTGATACATTCTGTTACAACGTAGGCAGCCCATCTAATTAACGGAGTTTAATTACGATGGGTTCCCTGGATTTGTAACGCGGCGAAAAGACGTTACAAAAGTGCGCCACTCTGCTAATTTTTATAAAGGTGTTTTAAGCATCGTGACGTAACAAAAGTGCGCCACTCTGCTCAAAAGTTAAAGTAGTTGTAAGCATCGCGACGCAAACAAAATTGCGTCACTTAAAAAAAAAAAAAAAAAAAAAAGAAAAGAGTTTTATTTGTGTATAGAGTGTGACAAACAAAATTGCGCCACTTGTGACATGCAAACAAAATTGCATCACTATGCGTGGATAATTTGTATGAACAATAACTAAATATATAATATTGATCTATATTGATCTATGCACTCAGGAAGTTACCTTAATAACTTTAATGTTCAAAACATATTTAATAGTGTATTAAGTTACGTAAATGATAGTATGTATAAGTGAAATATCCTTAGCGTCATACAATGCATATAGCTTTTGCATTCTATAGGCCAGTAGGAACCTGCATTATTCGATATAATTACTTGCATACATGAATTGTGACCAAACATAACAATTTTGGTCAACCGAACAATCTGTAACAGGTTTGTTTACAACAATCCATGACCTGTTGTTTCCTGAATCATTCTGCACAGTGTATGTCCGACTATATAGCTTACATACACTAGTATGTATCAAAAAATTAATTAAAAATAACTTTGTTAATAATAAAGTATGTAATGTAGACCAAGGTAATTAAGTAGAAGTTCGTGATTTAAAACTTGTGAACAAAATAATTAATTTATTTAATTGAGAAAAGTTTATGAATGAACGGAGTCAAAGTGTTGTCGAGGGTAATAATAATAATAGATTTGTTGAATAAGATTGTGCTCCCCTTCTCTCGTTTATACCGGTATAAAGTAGTTGTGTTATTCAGTCGCCTTGTGTAGAGAACAATTAGAGTAAAACCCCCTTTCTCACTGACACACCAGTTCCTTTGTTAACTAAATACAGAGGGTGACCTACATTCCAGAAAACAGCTGATCGGCTATTTAACCTTGAAAAATATGTGTGTGTGATTTCTGTCTCTCCCTTAGAAGAGAAATTGTTCTTTTCTAATTTGTGTAAATTGATTACTTAAGAATTTATTATATATATGTGTAATAAATGTGTAGTATTGTAGAGCAGTTTTTCCCCGTGACGACAATTAAATAATGTAGTGACTTAATAATAAATTTATTAATAATAAATAAAGTGTGGTAAATAAATATGGTGATTAGATAGTAAATAATTCTAAGGAAGTTTCTGTAATCTCCCCAAAGTAAACAATAAATAATAAAGAGAATAATAATATTTGTTTTATATAATAAGTCTAAATAATTCTTAAGTTAAACTAAATAGTGTGAAGTGTAGCAGTAATTAAGGGAAAAAGAAAATAATAATAAAAGTACAGTTACACATTGTAGACACCGCAGTGGTGGCCAGTTAGAAGAAATAAAGCGTGTTCAGAATTGTAGTAAGCAGCCGCACCCTTCCAATTGTGATAAACCGGTGCTAGCCTAAACAATTGAAAACCACCCCTAGTGTGTATGACAATGCATTGTGTAAAGTGTCTCCCCTCCCGCATAGTTTGTTTAAGTATTGTTAAAGAGATAAAAGAGAATTATCTTCGTGACATTCCGCTTCTCTCAAAACAATAATCTAAAGTGGAGTATGGGATCCTCTTTAGATTACATTAGAAATAAGTTTATGATAGATAATCAAGAAGTGATTATACATGTAACGTAACAGGTCACAACGGCGCCGACTGAAAGGGTAATGATAGAGCAGACAGGTGCCAAAGATCATTAATAAATGCTGAAAGCTAACTTGAGTAGTTAGAGTAAGCTGGTGTCAGTCGGGCCGCGATGTTGTGATTACGGATAAGAAGGGATCTTTCCAATCTAAGGTTTGGAAATTAGTATTAAGATTAAAATGTAAGTTAGTACTAAAGAAGTGAGAAAAAGGGAATTTCACGAAGGCGATCATTTAAAGAGAATTAGAGAAAACAAACTGTGCACTAATAATAAATAGTAATAATGATAAATAACTTCACACACCGACACTATTCATACTCCCAGTCCCCAATTGTGAGTTAGACTCAAAAAACTTAACCGTAGCGTGCAAATTAAGCAGTGGAGTATGTGACGATTTAAATAAAAGAAATAATCAAGAAAATAAAAATTTTAAAAAATTAAGGTTGCGAGCTATTAAGCCATTTAAATCTCACTGTATTAATATAAAAAACCTGTATGTAGTCAGTATGAGAGGAAGCAGTAATTAGTTAGTTAGAAGATACTCTAATAAAAAGATAAATTGTAAAGAGTTATTAATATCGTATTTAACCCTTTGCTTGTGAGCAGGCGCTGTCCTGTTGATTCCAGACTCGACATGTTTTCCGAGTCTTGTGTAAGTTAGAATAAGATAAAAAACCTAATGTTAATAATTAAAAATCTGAAGACACAGATAGTCGCTAAAACAACTGATTTAAATTATGTATATTTGTTTAGGGATAGTTTGTATAAATAAAAATGTTAACATAAAGAGAGACAGGGACTATATTCTCGCGCGGTAATTGCCCCACTACCACTTTGTCCAGTACCAGGCGAAGGGAGCAGAATTTCGCTCTCTCGCAATGGTGACTTCGTACAGTATAGACGTAAGAGCTGTGCTCTTAAAATATGTTACCTATACTTTGTTTTACCTTAAGATGGTATACCAGAAATAGCTGCTTAAAGCATCTGGATGTGTTAACTAATATAGTTATGTAAATAAACAAGAGATTTAAAGTGTAAAACTCGAAACGTAAAAAAGGTGTAACACAAGATGACTTCGAACTTCAAGAACTAACAACACTTCCAACATCATACCTGGAGATGTGAACTATTAGAAGCCACAAACTCTAGTACACACGACAGAATATGCAGATCAGGACATCCGAGAATCTACAAGTACCATCGTAGAAGGTTCAACCTGCGGACTTTGGAGCCCTTTACTGACGAAGACCAGACCGAGATGACGACGTAGCTGTTCCTGTTTCCCAAGACGGATACCCCAGGACGAGTCTTCTGCATACCAATTAAAGGGTGACTCGATAGCCTGTCTATCGAGGGTTACTAATATTTGTTACACAACACATCTTGAAAGAGACTTTTCAGAAACTATTAACTTTGTAAAGACTTATAAATTAAATCTAAGAATTTCATGTAACTATTCTAACTTCATACGTTGTAACAGTTTATATGCTAATGTAGAGTAATATAATTCAAGCAATAATACCATTCTTCCAATGGTTGAATAAAAGAAAGTCTTGCAAGCTAATATCATGAATTGATTATGACTAAAAGTTTTTACGAATAAATACCGAAGGTTACCCGGATCCGAGGTATAGCTATATAGACTCAATTTTGATCCCAAAGTTTAAAGAAACCTTTCAAATAACTTAATAATTGAATTAGTAATGTCATGGGATCTGTCAGTAAATGTTTTTAAATGTTAAATAAAGAGAAGTCTTCTTGTTACACACATATGAGGAGTGCTTAAATCAATTGTATACCTTGCCATTGTTTTCTTACACAGTTAGTAAGTAATTTGTTATATTAATTATTTGTGATACATTCTGTTACAACGTAGGCAGCCCATCTAATTAACGGAGTTTAATTACGATGGGTTCCCTGGATTTGTAACGCGGCGAAAAGACGTTACAAAAGTGCGCCACTCTGCTAATTTTTAGAAAGGTGTTTTAAGCATTGTGACGTAACAAAAGTGCGCCACTCTGCTCAAAAGTTAAAGTAGTTGTAAGCATCGCGACGCAAACAAAATTGCGTCACTTAAAAAAAAAAAAAAAAAAAAAAGAGTTTTATTTGTGTATAGAGTGTGACAAACAAAATTGCGCCACTTGTGACATGCAAACAAAATTGCATCACTATGCGTGGATAATTTGTATGAACAATAACTAAATATATAATATTGATCTATATTGATCTATGCACTCAGGAAGTTACCTTAATAACTTTAATGTTCAAAACATATTTAATAGTGTATTAAGTTACGTAAATGATAGTATGTATAAGTGAAATATCCTTAGCGTCATACAATGCATATAGCTTTTGCATTCTATAGGCCAGTAGGAACCTGCATTATTCGATATAATTACTTGCATACATGAATTGTGACCAAACATAACAATTTTGGTCAACCGAACAATCTGTAACAGGTTTGTTTACAACAATCCATGACCTGTTGTTTCCTGAATCATTCTGCACAGTGTATGTCCAACTATATAGCTTACATACACTAGTATGTATCAAAAAATTAATTAAAAATAACTTTGTTAATAATAAAGTATGTAATGTAGACCAAGGTAATTAAGTAGAAGTTCGTGATTTAAAACTTGTGAACAAAATAATTAATTTATTTAATTGAGAAAAGTTTATGAATGAACGGAGTCAAAGTGTTGTCGAGGGTAATAATAATAATAGATTTGTTGAATAAGATTGTGCTCCCCTTCTCTCGTTTATACCGGTATAAAGTAGTTGTGTTATTCAGTCGCCTTGTGTAGAGAACAATAAGAGTAAAACCCCCTTTCTCACTGACACACCAGTTCCTTTGTTAACTAAATACAGAGGGTGACCTACATTCCAGAAAACAGCTGATCGGCTATTTAACCTTGAAAAATATGTGTGTGTGATTTCTGTCTCTCCCTTAGAAGAGAAATTGTTCTTTTCTAATTTGTGTAAATTGATTACTTAAGAATTTATTATATATATGTGTAATAAATGTGTAGTATTGTAGAGCAGTTTTTCCCCGTGACGACAATTAAATAATGTAGTGACTTAATAATAAATTTATTAATAATAAATAAAGTGTGGTAAATAAATATGGTGATTAGATAGTAAATAATTCTAAGGAAGTTTCTGTAATCTCCCCAAAGTAAACAATAAATAATAAAGAGAATAATAATATTTGTTTTATATAATAAGTCTAAATAATTCTTAAGTTAAACTAAATAGTGTGAAGTGTAGCAGTAATTAAGGGAAAAAGAAAATAATAATAAAAGTACAGTTACACATTGTAGACACCGCAGTGGTGGCCAGTTAGAAGAAATAAAGCGTGTTCAGAATTGTAGTAAGCAGCCGCACCCTTCCAATTGTGATAAACCGGTGCTAGCCTAAACAATTGAAAACCACCCCTAGTGTGTATGACAATGCATTGTGTAAAGTGTCTCCCCTCCCGCATAGTTTGTTTAAGTATTGTTAAAGAGATAAAAGAGAATTATCTTCGTGACATTCCGCTTCTCTCAAAACAATAATCTAAAGTGGAGTATGGGATCCTCTTTAGATTACATTAGAAATAAGTTTATGATAGATAATCAAGAAGTGATTATACATGTAACGTAACAGGTCACAACGGCGCCGACTGAAAGGGTAATGATAGAGCAGACAGGTGCCAAAGATCATTAATAAATGCTGAAAGCTAACTTGAGTAGTTAGAGTAAGCTGGTGTCAGTCGGGCCGCGATGTTGTGATTACGGATAAGAAGGGATCTTTCCAATCTAAGGTTTGGAAATTAGTATTAAGATTAAAATGTAAGTTAGTACTTAAGAAGTGAGAAAAAGGGAATTTCACGAAGGTGATCATTTAAAGAGAATTAGAGAAAACAAACTGTGCACTAATAATAAATAGTAATAATGATAAATAACGTCTCACACCGACACTATTCATACTCCCAGTCCCCAATTGTGAGTTAGACTCAAAAAACTTAACCGTAGCGTGCAAATTAAGCAGTGGAGTATGTGACGATTTAAATAAAAGAAATAATCAAGAAAATAAAAATTTTAAAAAATTAAGGTTGCGAGCTATTAAGCCATTTAAATCTCACTGTATTAATATAAAAAACCTGTATGTACTCAGTATGAGAGGAAGCAGTAATTAGTTAGTTAGAAGATACTCTAATAAAAAGATAAATTGTAAAGAGTTATTAATATCGTATTTAACCCTTTGCTTGTGAGCAGGCGCTGTCCTGTTGATTCCAGACTCGACATGTTTTCCGAGTCTTGTGTAAGTTAGAATAAGATAAAAAACCTAATGTTAATAATTAAAAATCTGAAGACACAGATAGTCGCTAAAACAACTGATTTAAATTATGTATATTTGTTTAGGGATAGTTTGTATAAATAAAAATGTTAACATAAAGAGAGACAGGGACTATATTCTCGCGCGGTAATTGCCCCACTACCACTTTGTCCAGTACCAGGCGAAGGGAGCAGAATTTCGTTCTCTCGCAATGGTGACTTCGTACAGTATAGACGTAAGAGCTGTGCTCTTAAAATATGTTACCTATACTTTGTTTTACCTTAAGATGGTATACCAGAAATAGCTGCTTAAAGCATCTGGATGTGTTAACTAATATAGTTATGTAAATAAACAAGAGATTTAAAGTGTAAAACTCGAAACGTAAAAAAGGTGTAACACAAGATGACTTCGAACTTCAAGAACTAACAACACTTCCAACATCATACCTGGAGATGTGAACTATTAGAAGCCACAAACTCTAGTACACACGACAGAATATGCAGATCAGGACATCCGAGAATCTACAAGTACCATCGTAGAAGGTTCAACCTGCGGACTTTGGAGCCCTTTACTGACGAAGACCAGACCGAGATGACGACGTAGCTGTTCCTGTTTCCCAAGACGGATACCCCAGGACGAGTCTTCTGCATACCAATTAAAGGGTGACTCGATAGCCTGTCTATCGAGGGTTACTAATATTTGTTACACAACACATCTTGAAAGAGACTTTTCAGAAACTATTAACTTTGTAAAGACTTATAAATTAAATCTAAGAATTTCATGTAACTATTCTAACTTCATACGTTGTAACAGTTTATATGCTAATGTAGAGTAATATAATTCAAGCAATAATACCATTCTTCCAATGGTTGAATAAAAGAAAGTCTTGCAAGCTAATATCATGAATTGATTATGACTAAAAGTTTTTACGAATAAATACCGAAGGTTACCCGGATCCGAGGTATAGCTATATAGAATCAATTTTGATCCCAAAGTTTAAAGAAACCTTTCAAATAACTTAATAATTGAATTAGTAATGTCATGGGATCTGTCAGTAAATGTTTTTAAATGTTAAATAAAGAGAAGTCTTCTTGTTACACACATATGAGGAGTGCTTAAATCAATTGTATACCTTGCCATTGTTTCCTTACACAGTTAGTAAGTAATTTGTTATATTAATTATTTGTGATACATTCTGTTACAACGTAGGCAGCCCATCTAATTAACGGAGTTTAATTACGATGGGTTCCCTGGATTTGTAACGCGGCGAAAAGACGTTACAAAAGTGCGCCACTCTGCTAATTTTTAGAAAGGTGTTTTAAGCATCGTGACGTAACAAAAGTGCGCCACTCTGCTCAAAAGTTAAAGTAGTTGTAAGCATCGCGACGCAAACAAAATTGCGTCACTTAAAAAAAAAAAAAAAAAAAAAAAAAAAAAAGTTTTATTTGTGTATAGAGTGTGACAAACAAAATTGCGCCACTTGTGACATGCAAACAAAATTGCATCACTATGCGTGGATAATTTGTATGAACAATAACTAAATATATAATATTGATCTATATTGATCTATGCACTCAGGAAGTTACCTTAATAACTTTAATGTTCAAAACATATTTAATAGTGTATTAAGTTACGTAAATGATAGTATGTATAAGTGAAATATCCTTAGCGTCATACAATGCATATAGCTTTTGCATTCTATAGGCCAGTAGGAACCTGCATTATTCGATATAATTACTTGCATACATGAATTGTGACCAAACATAACAATTTTGGTCAACCGAACAATCTGTAACAGGTTTGTTTACAACAATCCATGACCTGTTGTTTCCTGAATCATTCTGCACAGTGTATGTCCAACTATATAGCTTACATACACTAGTATGTATCAAAAAATTAATTAAAAATAACTTTGTTAATAATAAAGTATGTAATGTAGACCAAGGTAATTAAGTAGAAGTTCGTGATTTAAAACTTGTGAACAAAATAATTAATTTATTTAATTGAGAAAAGTTTATGAATGAACGGAGTCAAAGTGTTGTCGAGGGTAATAATAATAATAGATTTGTTGAATAAGATTGTGCTCCCCTTCTCTCGTTTATACCGGTATAAAGTAGTTGTGTTATTCAGTCGCCTTGTGTAGAGAACAATAAGAGTAAAACCCCCTTTCTCACTGACACACCAGTTCCTTTGTTAACTAAATACAGAGGGTGACCTACATTCCAGAAAACAGCTGATCGGCTATTTAACCTTGAAAAATATGTGTGTGTGATTTCTGTCTCTCCCTTAGAAGAGAAATTGTTCTTTTCTAATTTGTGTAAATTGATTACTTAAGAATTTATTATATATATGTGTAATAAATGTGTAGTATTGTAGAGCAGTTTTTCCCCGTGACGACAATTAAATAATGTAGTGACTTAATAATAAATTTATTAATAATAAATAAAGTGTGGTAAATAAATATGGTGATTAGATAGTAAATAATTCTAAGGAAGTTTCTGTAATCTCCCCAAAGTAAACAATAAATAATAAAGAGAATAATAATATTTGTTTTATATAATAAGTCTAAATAATTCTTAAGTTAAACTAAATAGTGTGAAGTGTAGCAGTAATTAAGGGAAAAATAAAATAATAATAAAAGTACAGTTACACATTGTAGACACCGCAGTGGTGGCCAGTTAGAAGAAATAAAGCGTGTTCAGAATTGTAGTAAGCAGCCGCACCCTTCCAATTGTGATAAACCGGTGCTAGCCTAAACAATTGAAAACCACCCCTAGTGTGTATGACAATGCATTGTGTAAAGTGTCTCCCCTCCCGCATAGTTTGTTTAAGTATTGTTAAAGAGATAAAAGAGAATTATCTTCGTGACATTCCGCTTCTCTCAAAACAATAATCTAAAGTGGAGTATGGGATCCTCTTTAGATTACATTAGAAATAAGTTTATGATAGATAATCAAGAAGTGATTATACATGTAACGTAACAGGTCACAACGGCGCCGACTGAAAGGGTAATGATAGAGCAGACAGGTGCCAAAGATCATTAATAAATGCTGAAAGCTAACTTGAGTAGTTAGAGTAAGCTGGTGTCAGTCGGGCCGCGATGTTGTGATTACGGATAAGAAGGGATCTTTCCAATCTAAGGTTTGGAAATTAGTATTAAGATTAAAATGTAAGTTAGTACTTAAGAAGTGAGAAAAAGGGAATTTCACGAAGGTGATCATTTAAAGAGAATTAGAGAAAACAAACTGTGCACTAATAATAAATAGTAATAATGATAAATAACGTCTCACACCGACACTATTCATACTCCCAGTCCCCAATTGTGAGTTAGACTCAAAAAACTTAACCGTAGCGTGCAAATTAAGCAGTGGAGTATGTGACGATTTAAATAAAAGAAATAATCAAGAAAATAAAAATTTTAAAAAATTAAGGTTGCGAGCTATTAAGCCATTTAAATCTCACTGTATTAATATAAAAAACCTGTATGTACTCAGTATGAGAGGAAGCAGTAATTAGTTAGTTAGAAGATACTCTAATAAAAAGATAAATTGTAAAGAGTTATTAATATCGTATTTAACCCTTTGCTTGTGAGCAGGCGCTGTCCTGTTGATTCCAGACTCGACATGTTTTCCGAGTCTTGTGTAAGTTAGAATAAGATAAAAAACCTAATGTTAATAATTAAAAATCTGAAGACACAGATAGTCGCTAAAACAACTGATTTAAATTATGTATATTTGTTTAGGGATAGTTTGTATAAATAAAAATGTTAACATAAAGAGAGACAGGGACTATATTCTCGCGCGGTAATTGCCCCACTACCACTTTGTCCAGTACCAGGCGAAGGGAGCAGAATTTCGTTCTCTCGCAATGGTGACTTCGTACAGTATAGACGTAAGAGCTGTGCTCTTAAAATATGTTACCTATACTTTGTTTTACCTTAAGATGGTATACCAGAAATAGCTGCTTAAAGCATCTGGATGTGTTAAATAATATAGTTATGTAAATAAACAAGAGATTTAAAGTGTAAAACTCGAAACGTAAAAAAGGTGTAACACAAGATGACTTCGAACTTCAAGAACTAACAACACTTCCAACATCATACCTGGAGATGTGAACTATTAGAAGCCACAAACTCTAGTACACACGACAGAATATGCAGATCAGGACATCCGAGAATCTACAAGTACCATCGTAGAAGGTTCAACCTGCGGACTTTGGAGCCCTTTACTGACGAAGACCAGACCGAGATGACGACGTAGCTGTTCCTGTTTCCCAAGACGGATACCCCAGGACGAGTCTTCTGCATACCAATTAAAGGGTGACTCGATAGCCTGTCTATCGAGGGTTACTAATATTTGTTACACAACACATCTTGAAAGAGACTTTTCAGAAACTATTAACTTTGTAAAGACTTATAAATTAAATCTAAGAATTTCATGTAACTATTCTAACTTCATACGTTGTAACAGTTTATATGCTAATGTAGAGTAATATAATTCAAGCAATAATACCATTCTTCCAATGGTTGAATAAAAGAAAGTCTTGCAAGCTAATATCATGAATTGATTATGACTAAAAGTTTTTACGAATAAATACCGAAGGTTACCCGGATCCGAGGTATAGCTATATAGAATCAATTTTGATCCCAAAGTTTAAAGAAACCTTTCAAATAACTTAATAATTGAATTAGTAATGTCATGGGATCTGTCAGTAAATGTTTTTAAATGTTAAATAAAGAGAAGTCTTCTTGTTACACACATATGAGGAGTGCTTAAATCAATTGTATACCTTGCCATTGTTTCCTTACACAGTTAGTAAGTAATTTGTTATATTAATTATTTGTGATACATTCTGTTACAACGTAGGCAGCCCATCTAATTAACGGAGTTTAATTACGATGGGTTCCCTGGATTTGTAACGCGGCGAAAAGACGTTACAAAAGTGCGCCACTCTGCTAATTTTTAGAAAGGTGTTTTAAGCATCGTGACGTAACAAAAGTGCGCCACTCTGCTCAAAAGTTAAAGTAGTTGTAAGCATCGCGACGCAAACAAAATTGCGTCACTTAAAAAAAAAAAAAAGAGTTTTATTTGTGTATAGAGTGTGACAAACAAAATTGCGCCACTTGTGACATGCAAACAAAATTGCATCACTATGCGTGGATAATTTGTATGAACAATAACTAAATATATAATATTGATCTATATTGATCTATGCACTCAGGAAGTTACCTTAATAACTTTAATGTTCAAAACATATTTAATAGTGTATTAAGTTACGTAAATGATAGTATGTATAAGTGAAATATCCTTAGCGTCATACAATGCATATAGCTTTTGCATTCTATAGGCCAGTAGGAACCTGCATTATTCGATATAATTACTTGCATACATGAATTGTGACCAAACATAACAATTTTGGTCAACCGAACAATCTGTAACAGGTTTGTTTACAACAATCCATGACCTGTTGTTTCCTGAATCATTCTGCACAGTGTATGTCCGACTATATAGCTTACATACACTAGTATGTATCAAAAAATTAATTAAAAATAACTTTGTTAATAATAAAGTATGTAATGTAGACCAAGGTAATTAAGTAGAAGTTCGTGATTTAAAACTTGTGAACAAAATAATTAATTTATTTAATTGAGAAAAGTTTATGAATGAACGGAGTCAAAGTGTTGTCGAGGGTAATAATAATAATAGATTTGTTGAATAAGATTGTGCTCCCCTTCTCTCGTTTATACCGGTATAAAGTAGTTGTGTTATTCAGTCGCCTTGTGTAGAGAACAATAAGAGTAAAACCCCCTTTCTCACTGACACACCAGTTCCTTTGTTAACTAAATACAGAGGGTGACCTACATTCCAGAAAACAGCTGATCGGCTATTTAACCTTGAAAAATATGTGTGTGTGATTTCTGTCTCTCCCTTAGAAGAGAAATTGTTCTTTTCTAATTTGTGTAAATTGATTACTTAAGAATTTATTATATATATGTGTAATAAATGTGTAGTATTGTAGAGCAGTTTTTCCCCGTGACGACAATTAAATAATGTAGTGACTTAATAATAAATTTATTAATAATAAATAAAGTGTGGTAAATAAATATGGTGATTAGATAGTAAATAATTCTAAGGAAGTTTCTGTAATCTCCCCAAAGTAAACAATAAATAATAAAGAGAATAATAATATTTGTTTTATATAATAAGTCTAAATAATTCTTAAGTTAAACTAAATAGTGTGAAGTGTAGCAGTAATTAAGGGAAAAAGAAAATAATAATAAAAGTACAGTTACACATTGTAGACACCGCAGTGGTGGCCAGTTAGAAGAAATAAAGCGTGTTCAGAATTGTAGTAAGCAGCCGCACCCTTCCAATTGTGATAAACCGGTGCTAGCCTAAACAATTGAAAACCACCCCTAGTGTGTATGACAATGCATTGTGTAAAGTGTCTCCCCTCCCGCATAGTTTGTTTAAGTATTGTTAAAGAGATAAAAGAGAATTATCTTCGTGACATTCCGCTTCTCTCAAAACAATAATCTAAAGTGGAGTATGGGATCCTCTTTAGATTACATTAGAAATAAGTTTATGATAGATAATCAAGAAGTGATTATACATGTAACGTAACAGGTCACAACGGCGCCGACTGAAAGGGTAATGATAGAGCAGACAGGTGCCAAAGATCATTAATAAATGCTGAAAGCTAACTTGAGTAGTTAGAGTAAGCTGGTGTCAGTCGGGCCGCGATGTTGTGATTACGGATAAGAAGGGATCTTTCCAATCTAAGGTTTGGAAATTAGTATTAAGATTAAAATGTAAGTTAGTACTTAAGAAGTGAGAAAAAGGGAATTTCACGAAGGTGATCATTTAAAGAGAATTAGAGAAAACAAACTGTGCACTAATAATAAATAGTAATAATGATAAATAACGTCTCACACCGACACTATTCATACTCCCAGTCCCCAATTGTGAGTTAGACTCAAAAAACTTAACCGTAGCGTGCAAATTAAGCAGTGGAGTATGTGACGATTTAAATAAAAGAAATAATCAAGAAAATAAAAATTTTAAAAAATTAAGGTTGCGAGCTATTAAGCCATTTAAATCTCACTGTATTAATATAAAAAACCTGTATGTACTCAGTATGAGAGGAAGCAGTAATTAGTTAGTTAGAAGATACTCTAATAAAAAGATAAATTGTAAAGAGTTATTAATATCGTATTTAACCCTTTGCTTGTGAGCAGGCGCTGTCCTGTTGATTCCAGACTCGACATGTTTTCCGAGTCTTGTGTAAGTTAGAATAAGATAAAAAACCTAATGTTAATAATTAAAAATCTGAAGACACAGATAGTCGCTAAAACAACTGATTTAAATTATGTATATTTGTTTAGGGATAGTTTGTATAAATAAAAATGTTAACATAAAGAGAGACAGGGACTATATTCTCGCGCGGTAATTGCCCCACTACCACTTTGTCCAGTACCAGGCGAAGGGAGCAGAATTTCGCTCTCTCGCAATGGTGACTTCGTACAGTATAGACGTAAGAGCTGTGCTCTTAAAATATGTTACCTATACTTTGTTTTACCTTAAGATGGTATACCAGAAATAGCTGCTTAAAGCATCTGGATGTGTTAACTAATATAGTTATGTAAATAAACAAGAGATTTAAAGTGTAAAACTCGAAACGTAAAAAAGGTGTAACACAAGATGACTTCGAACTTCAAGAACTAACAACACTTCCAACATCATACCTGGAGATGTGAACTATTAGAAGCCACAAACTCTAGTACACACGACAGAATATGCAGATCAGGACATCCGAGAATCTACAAGTACCATCGTAGAAGGTTCAACCTGCGGACTTTGGAGCCCTTTACTGACGAAGACCAGACCGAGATGATGACGTAGCTGTTCCTGTTTCCCAAGACGGATACCCCAGGACGAGTCTTCTGCATACCAATTAAAGGGTGACTCGATAGCCTGTCTATCGAGGGTTACTAATATTTGTTACACAACACATCTTGAAAGAGACTTTTCAGAAACTATTAACTTTGTAAAGACTTATAAATTAAATCTAAGAATTTCATGTAACTATTCTAACTTCATACGTTGTAACAGTTTATATGCTAATGTAGAGTAATATAATTCAAGCAATAATACCATTCTTCCAATGGTTGAATAAAAGAAAGTCTTGCAAGCTAATATCATGAATTGATTATGACTAAAAGTTTTTACGAATAAATACCGAAGGTTACCCGGATCCGAGGTATAGCTATATAGAATCAATTTTGATCCCAAAGTTTAAAGAAACCTTTCAAATAACTTAATAATTGAATTAGTAATGTCATGGGATCTGTCAGTAAATGTTTTTAAATGTTAAATAAAGAGAAGTCTTCTTGTTACACACATATGAGGAGTGCTTAAATCAATTGTATACCTTGCCATTGTTTTCTTACACAGTTAGTAAGTAATTTGTTATATTAATTATTTGTGATACATTCTGTTACAACGTAGGCAGCCCATCTAATTAACGGAGTTTAATTACGATGGGTTCCCTGGATTTGTAACGCGGCGAAAAGACGTTACAAAAGTGCGCCACTCTGCTAATTTTTAGAAAGGTGTTTTAAGCATCGTGACGTAACAAAAGTGCGCCACTCTGCTCAAAAGTTAAAGTAGTTGTAAGCATCGCGACGCAAACAAAATTGCGTCACTTAAAAAAAAAAAAAAGAGTTTTATTTGTGTATAGAGTGTGACAAACAAAATTGCGCCACTTGTGACATGCAAACAAAATTGCATCACTATGCGTGGATAATTTGTATGAACAATAACTAAATATATAATATTGATCTATATTGATCTATGCACTCAGGAAGTTACCTTAATAACTTTAATGTTCAAAACATATTTAATAGTGTATTAAGTTACGTAAATGATAGTATGTATAAGTGAAATATCCTTAGCGTCATACAATGCATATAGCTTTTGCATTCTATAGGCCAGTAGGAACCTGCATTATTCGATATAATTACTTGCATACATGAATTGTGACCAAACATAACAATTTTGGTCAACCGAACAATCTGTAACAGGTTTGTTTACAACAATCCATGACCTGTTGTTTCCTGAATCATTCTGCACAGTGTATGTCCAACTATATAGCTTACATACACTAGTATGTATCAAAAAATTAATTAAAAATAACTTTGTTAATAATAAAGTATGTAATGTAGACCAAGGTAATTAAGTAGAAGTTCGTGATTTAAAACTTGTGAACAAAATAATTAATTTATTTAATTGAGAAAAGTTTATGAATGAACGGAGTCAAAGTGTTGTCGAGGGTAATAATAATAATAGATTTGTTGAATAAGATTGTGCTCCCCTTCTCTCGTTTATACCGGTATAAAGTAGTTGTGTTATTCAGTCGCCTTGTGTAGAGAACAATAAGAGTAAAACCCCCTTTCTCACTGACACACCAGTTCCTTTGTTAACTAAATACAGAGGGTGACCTACATTCCAGAAAACAGCTGATCGGCTATTTAACCTTGAAAAATATGTGTGTGTGATTTCTGTCTCTCCCTTAGAAGAGAAATTGTTCTTTTCTAATTTGTGTAAATTGATTACTTAAGAATTTATTATATATATGTGTAATAAATGTGTAGTATTGTAGAGCAGTTTTTCCCCGTGACGACAATTAAATAATGTAGTGACTTAATAATAAATTTATTAATAATAAATAAAGTGTGGTAAATAAATATGGTGATTAGATAGTAAATAATTCTAAGGAAGTTTCTGTAATCTCCCCAAAGTAAACAATAAATAATAAAGAGAATAATAATATTTGTTTTATATAATAAGTCTAAATAATTCTTAAGTTAAACTAAATAGTGTGAAGTGTAGCAGTAATTAAGGGAAAAAGAAAATAATAATAAAAGTACAGTTACACATTGTAGACACCGCAGTGGTGGCCAGTTAGAAGAAATAAAGCGTGTTCAGAATTGTAGTAAGCAGCCGCACCCTTCCAATTGTGATAAACCGGTGCTAGCCTAAACAATTGAAAACCACCCCTAGTGTGTATGACAATGCATTGTGTAAAGTGTCTCCCCTCCCGCATAGTTTGTTTAAGTATTGTTAAAGAGATAAAAGAGAATTATCTTCGTGACATTCCGCTTCTCTCAAAACAATAATCTAAAGTGGAGTATGGGATCCTCTTTAGATTACATTAGAAATAAGTTTATGATAGATAATCAAGAAGTGATTATACATGTAACGTAACAGGTCACAACGGCGCCGACTGAAAGGGTAATGATAGAGCAGACAGGTGCCAAAGATCATTAATAAATGCTGAAAGCTAACTTGAGTAGTTAGAGTAAGCTGGTGTCAGTCGGGCCGCGATGTTGTGATTACGGATAAGAAGGGATCTTTCCAATCTAAGGTTTGGAAATTAGTATTAAGATTAAAATGTAAGTTAGTACTTAAGAAGTGAGAAAAAGGGAATTTCACGAAGGTGATCATTTAAAGAGAATTAGAGAAAACAAACTGTGCACTAATAATAAATAGTAATAATGATAAATAACGTCTCACACCGACACTATTCATACTCCCAGTCCCCAATTGTGAGTTAGACTCAAAAAACTTAACCGTAGCGTGCAAATTAAGCAGTGGAGTATGTGACGATTTAAATAAAAGAAATAATCAAGAAAATAAAAATTTTAAAAAATTAAGGTTGCGAGCTATTAAGCCATTTAAATCTCACTGTATTAATATAAAAAACCTGTATGTACTCAGTATGAGAGGAAGCAGTAATTAGTTAGTTAGAAGATACTCTAATAAAAAGATAAATTGTAAAGAGTTATTAATATCGTATTTAACCCTTTGCTTGTGAGCAGGCGCTGTCCTGTTGATTCCAGACTCGACATGTTTTCCGAGTCTTGTGTAAGTTAGAATAAGATAAAAAACCTAATGTTAATAATTAAAAATCTGAAGACACAGATAGTCGCTAAAACAACTGATTTAAATTATGTATATTTGTTTAGGGATAGTTTGTATAAATAAAAATGTTAACATAAAGAGAGACAGGGACTATATTCTCGCGCGGTAATTGCCCCACTACCACTTTGTCCAGTACCAGGCGAAGGGAGCAGAATTTCGTTCTCTCGCAATGGTGACTTCGTACAGTATAGACGTAAGAGCTGTGCTCTTAAAATATGTTACCTATACTTTGTTTTACCTTAAGATGGTATACCAGAAATAGCTGCTTAAAGCATCTGGATGTGTTAACTAATATAGTTATGTAAATAAACAAGAGATTTAAAGTGTAAAACTCGAAACGTAAAAAAGGTGTAACACAAGATGACTTCGAACTTCAAGAACTAACAACACTTCCAACATCATACCTGGAGATGTGAACTATTAGAAGCCACAAACTCTAGTACACACGACAGAATATGCAGATCAGGACATCCGAGAATCTACAAGTACCATCGTAGAAGGTTCAACCTGCGGACTTTGGAGCCCTTTACTGACGAAGACCAGACCGAGATGACGACGTAGCTGTTCCTGTTTCCCAAGACGGATACCCCAGGACGAGTCTTCTGCATACCAATTAAAGGGTGACTCGATAGCCTGTCTATCGAGGGTTACTAATATTTGTTACACAACACATCTTGAAAGAGACTTTTCAGAAACTATTAACTTTGTAAAGACTTATAAATTAAATCTAAGAATTTCATGTAACTATTCTAACTTCATACGTTGTAACAGTTTATATGCTAATGTAGAGTAATATAATTCAAGCAATAATACCATTCTTCCAATGGTTGAATAAAAGAAAGTCTTGCAAGCTAATATCATGAATTGATTATGACTAAAAGTTTTTACGAATAAATACCGAAGGTTACCCGGATCCGAGGTATAGCTATATAGAATCAATTTTGATCCCAAAGTTTAAAGAAACCTTTCAAATAACTTAATAATTGAATTAGTAATGTCATGGGATCTGTCAGTAAATGTTTTTAAATGTTAAATAAAGAGAAGTCTTCTTGTTACACACATATGAGGAGTGCTTAAATCAATTGTATACCTTGCCATTGTTTCCTTACACAGTTAGTAAGTAATTTGTTATATTAATTATTTGTGATACATTCTGTTACAACGTAGGCAGCCCATCTAATTAACGGAGTTTAATTACGATGGGTTCCCTGGATTTGTAACGCGGCGAAAAGACGTTACAAAAGTGCGCCACTCTGCTAATTTTTAGAAAGGTGTTTTAAGCATCGTGACGTAACAAAAGTGCGCCACTCTGCTCAAAAGTTAAAGTAGTTGTAAGCATCGCGACGCAAACAAAATTGCGTCACTTAAAAAAAAAAAAAAAAAAAAAAAAAAGTTTTATTTGTGTATAGAGTGTGACAAACAAAATTGCGCCACTTGTGACATGCAAACAAAATTGCATCACTATGCGTGGATAATTTGTATGAACAATAACTAAATATATAATATTGATCTATATTGATCTATGCACTCAGGAAGTTACCTTAATAACTTTAATGTTCAAAACATATTTAATAGTGTATTAAGTTACGTAAATGATAGTATGTATAAGTGAAATATCCTTAGCGTCATACAATGCATATAGCTTTTGCATTCTATAGGCCAGTAGGAACCTGCATTATTCGATATAATTACTTGCATACATGAATTGTGACCAAACATAACAATTTTGGTCAACCGAACAATCTGTAACAGGTTTGTTTACAACAATCCATGACCTGTTGTTTCCTGAATCATTCTGCACAGTGTATGTCCAACTATATAGCTTACATACACTAGTATGTATCAAAAAATTAATTAAAAATAACTTTGTTAATAATAAAGTATGTAATGTAGACCAAGGTAATTAAGTAGAAGTTCGTGATTTAAAACTTGTGAACAAAATAATTAATTTATTTAATTGAGAAAAGTTTATGAATGAACGGAGTCAAAGTGTTGTCGAGGGTAATAATAATAATAGATTTGTTGAATAAGATTGTGCTCCCCTTCTCTCGTTTATACCGGTATAAAGTAGTTGTGTTATTCAGTCGCCTTGTGTAGAGAACAATAAGAGTAAAACCCCCTTTCTCACTGACACACCAGTTCCTTTGTTAACTAAATACAGAGGGTGACCTACATTCCAGAAAACAGCTGATCGGCTATTTAACCTTGAAAAATATGTGTGTGTGATTTCTGTCTCTCCCTTAGAAGAGAAATTGTTCTTTTCTAATTTGTGTAAATTGATTACTTAAGAATTTATTATATATATGTGTAATAAATGTGTAGTATTGTAGAGCAGTTTTTCCCCGTGACGACAATTAAATAATGTAGTGACTTAATAATAAATTTATTAATAATAAATAAAGTGTGGTAAATAAATATGGTGATTAGATAGTAAATAATTCTAAGGAAGTTTCTGTAATCTCCCCAAAGTAAACAATAAATAATAAAGAGAATAATAATATTTGTTTTATATAATAAGTCTAAATAATTCTTAAGTTAAACTAAATAGTGTGAAGTGTAGCAGTAATTAAGGGAAAAAGAAAATAATAATAAAAGTACAGTTACACATTGTAGACACCGCAGTGGTGGCCAGTTAGAAGAAATAAAGCGTGTTCAGAATTGTAGTAAGCAGCCGCACCCTTCCAATTGTGATAAACCGGTGCTAGCCTAAACAATTGAAAACCACCCCTAGTGTGTATGACAATGCATTGTGTAAAGTGTCTCCCCTCCCGCATAGTTTGTTTAAGTATTGTTAAAGAGATAAAAGAGAATTATCTTCGTGACATTCCGCTTCTCTCAAAACAATAATCTAAAGTGGAGTATGGGATCCTCTTTAGATTACATTAGAAATAAGTTTATGATAGATAATCAAGAAGTGATTATACATGTAACGTAACAGGTCACAACGGCGCCGACTGAAAGGGTAATGATAGAGCAGACAGGTGCCAAAGATCATTAATAAATGCTGAAAGCTAACTTGAGTAGTTAGAGTAAGCTGGTGTCAGTCGGGCCGCGATGTTGTGATTACGGATAAGAAGGGATCTTTCCAATCTAAGGTTTGGAAATTAGTATTAAGATTAAAATGTAAGTTAGTACTTAAGAAGTGAGAAAAAGGGAATTTCACGAAGGTGATCATTTAAAGAGAATTAGAGAAAACAAACTGTGCACTAATAATAAATAGTAATAATGATAAATAACGTCTCACACCGACACTATTCATACTCCCAGTCCCCAATTGTGAGTTAGACTCAAAAAACTTAACCGTAGCGTGCAAATTAAGCAGTGGAGTATGTGACGATTTAAATAAAAGAAATAATCAAGAAAATAAAAATTTTAAAAAATTAAGGTTGCGAGCTATTAAGCCATTTAAATCTCACTGTATTAATATAAAAAACCTGTATGTACTCAGTATGAGAGGAAGCAGTAATTAGTTAGTTAGAAGATACTCTAATAAAAAGATAAATTGTAAAGAGTTATTAATATCGTATTTAACCCTTTGCTTGTGAGCAGGCGCTGTCCTGTTGATTCCAGACTCGACATGTTTTCCGAGTCTTGTGTAAGTTAGAATAAGATAAAAAACCTAATGTTAATAATTAAAAATCTGAAGACACAGATAGTCGCTAAAACAACTGATTTAAATTATGTATATTTGTTTAGGGATAGTTTGTATAAATAAAAATGTTAACATAAAGAGAGACAGGGACTATATTCTCGCGCGGTAATTGCCCCACTACCACTTTGTCCAGTACCAGGCGAAGGGAGCAGAATTTCGCTCTCTCGCAATGGTGACTTCGTACAGTATAGACGTAAGAGCTGTGCTCTTAAAATATGTTACCTATACTTTGTTTTACCTTAAGATGGTATACCAGAAATAGCTGCTTAAAGCATCTGGATGTGTTAACTAATATAGTTATGTAAATAAACAAGAGATTTAAAGTGTAAAACTCGAAACGTAAAAAAGGTGTAACACAAGATGACTTCGAACTTCAAGAACTAACAACACTTCCAACATCATACCTGGAGATGTGAACTATTAGAAGCCACAAACTCTAGTACACACGACAGAATATGCAGATCAGGACATCCGAGAATCTACAAGTACCATCGTAGAAGGTTCAACCTGCGGACTTTGGAGCCCTTTACTGACGAAGACCAGACCGAGATGACGACGTAGCTGTTCCTGTTTCCCAAGACGGATACCCCAGGACGAGTCTTCTGCATACCAATTAAAGGGTGACTCGATAGCCTGTCTATCGAGGGTTACTAATATTTGTTACACAACACATCTTGAAAGAGACTTTTCAGAAACTATTAACTTTGTAAAGACTTATAAATTAAATCTAAGAATTTCATGTAACTATTCTAACTTCATACGTTGTAACAGTTTATATGCTAATGTAGAGTAATATAATTCAAGCAATAATACCATTCTTCCAATGGTTGAATAAAAGAAAGTCTTGCAAGCTAATATCATGAATTGATTATGACTAAAAGTTTTTACGAATAAATACCGAAGGTTACCCGGATCCGAGGTATAGCTATATAGAATCAATTTTGATCCCAAAGTTTAAAGAAACCTTTCAAATAACTTAATAATTGAATTAGTAATGTCATGGGATCTGTCAGTAAATGTTTTTAAATGTTAAATAAAGAGAAGTCTTCTTGTTACACACATATGAGGAGTGCTTAAATCAATTGTATACCTTGCCATTGTTTCCTTACACAGTTAGTAAGTAATTTGTTATATTAATTATTTGTGATACATTCTGTTACAACGTAGGCAGCCCATCTAATTAACGGAGTTTAATTACGATGGGTTCCCTGGATTTGTAACGCGGCGAAAAGACGTTACAAAAGTGCGCCACTCTGCTAATTTTTAGAAAGGTGTTTTAAGCAGTGTTTTAAGCATCTTGACGTAACAAAAGTGCGCCACTCTGCTCAAAAGTTAAAGTAGTTGTAAGCATCGCGACGCAAACAAAATTGCGTCACTTAAAAAAAAAAAAAAAAAAAAAAAAAAGAGTTTTATTTGTGTATAGAGTGTGACAAACAAAATTGCGCCACTTGTGACATGCAAACAAAATTGCATCACTATGCGTGGATAATTTGTATGAACAATAACTAAATATATAATATTGATCTATATTGATCTATGCACTCAGGAAGTTACCTTAATAACTTTAATGTTCAAAACATATTTAATAGTGTATTAAGTTACGTAAATGATAGTATGTATAAGTGAAATATCCTTAGCGTCATACAATGCATATAGCTTTTGCATTCTATAGGCCAGTAGGAACCTGCATTATTCGATATAATTACTTGCATACATGAATTGTGACCAAACATAACAATTTTGGTCAACCGAACAATCTGTAACAGGTTTGTTTACAACAATCCATGACCTGTTGTTTCCTGAATCATTCTGCACAGTGTATGTCCAACTATATAGCTTACATACACTAGTATGTATCAAAAAATTAATTAAAAATAACTTTGTTAATAATAAAGTATGTAATGTAGACCAAGGTAATTAAGTAGAAGTTCGTGATTTAAAACTTGTGAACAAAATAATTAATTTATTTAATTGAGAAAAGTTTATGAATGAACGGAGTCAAAGTGTTGTCGAGGGTAATAATAATAATAGATTTGTTGAATAAGATTGTGCTCCCCTTCTCTCGTTTATACCGGTATAAAGTAGTTGTGTTATTCAGTCGCCTTGTGTAGAGAACAATAAGAGTAAAACCCCCTTTCTCACTGACACACCAGTTCCTTTGTTAACTAAATACAGAGGGTGACCTACATTCCAGAAAACAGCTGATCGGCTATTTAACCTTGAAAAATATGTGTGTGTGATTTCTGTCTCTCCCTTAGAAGAGAAATTGTTCTTTTCTAATTTGTGTAAATTGATTACTTAAGAATTTATTATATATATGTGTAATAAATGTGTAGTATTGTAGAGCAGTTTTTCCCCGTGACGACAATTAAATAATGTAGTGACTTAATAATAAATTTATTAATAATAAATAAAGTGTGGTAAATAAATATGGTGATTAGATAGTAAATAATTCTAAGGAAGTTTCTGTAATCTCCCCAAAGTAAACAATAAATAATAAAGAGAATAATAATATTTGTTTTATATAATAAGTCTAAATAATTCTTAAGTTAAACTAAATAGTGTGAAGTGTAGCAGTAATTAAGGGAAAAAGAAAATAATAATAAAAGTACAGTTACACATTGTAGACACCGCAGTGGTGGCCAGTTAGAAGAAATAAAGCGTGTTCAGAATTGTAGTAAGCAGCCGCACCCTTCCAATTGTGATAAACCGGTGCTAGCCTAAACAATTGAAAACCACCCCTAGTGTGTATGACAATGCATTGTGTAAAGTGTCTCCCCTCCCGCATAGTTTGTTTAAGTATTGTTAAAGAGATAAAAGAGAATTATCTTCGTGACATTCCGCTTCTCTCAAAACAATAATCTAAAGTGGAGTATGGGATCCTCTTTAGATTACATTAGAAATAAGTTTATGATAGATAATCAAGAAGTGATTATACATGTAACGTAACAGGTCACAACGGCGCCGACTGAAAGGGTAATGATAGAGCAGACAGGTGCCAAAGATCATTAATAAATGCTGAAAGCTAACTTGAGTAGTTAGAGTAAGCTGGTGTCAGTCGGGCCGCGATGTTGTGATTACGGATAAGAAGGGATCTTTCCAATCTAAGGTTTGGAAATTAGTATTAAGATTAAAATGCAAGTTAGTACTTAAGAAGTGAGAAAAAGAGAATTTCACGAAGGTGATCATTTAAAGAGAATTAGAGAAAACAAACTGTGCACTAATAATAAATAGTAATAATGATAAATAACTTCACACACCGACACTATTCATACTCCCAGTCCCCAATTGTGAGTTAGACTCAAAAAACTTAACCGTAGCGTGCAAATTAAGCAGTGGAGTATGTGACGATTTAAATAAAAGAAATAATCAAGAAAATAAAAATTTTAAAAAATTAAGGTTGCGAGCTATTAAGCCATTTAAATCTCACTGTATTAATATAAAAAACCTGTATGTACTCAGTATGAGAGGAAGCAGTAATTAGTTAGTTAGAAGATACTCTAATAAAAAGATAAATTGTAAAGAGTTATTAATATCGTATTTAACCCTTTGCTTGTGAGCAGGCGCTGTCCTGTTGATTCTAGACTCGACATGTTTTCCGAGTCTTGTGTAAGTTAGAATAAGATAAAAAACCTAATGTTAATAATTAAAAATCTGAAGACACAGATAGTCGCTAAAACAACTGATTTAAATTATGTATATTTGTTTAGGGATAGTTTGTATAAATAAAAATGTTAACATAAAGAGAGACAGGGACTATATTCTCGCGCGGTAATTGCCCCACTACCACTTTGTCCAGTACCAGGCGAAGGGAGCAGAATTTCGCTCTCTCGCAATGGTGACTTCGTACAGTATAGACGTAAGAGCTGTGCTCTTAAAATATGTTACCTATACTTTGTTTTACCTTAAGATGGTATACCAGAAATAGCTGCTTAAAGCATCTGGATGTGTTAACTAATATAGTTATGTAAATAAACAAGAGATTTAAAGTGTAAAACTCGAAACGTAAAAAAGGTGTAACACAAGATGACTTCGAACTTCAAGAACTAACAACACTTCCAACATCATACCTGGAGATGTGAACTATTAGAAGCCACAAACTCTAGTACACACGACAGAATATGCAGATCAGGACATCCGAGAATCTACAAGTACCATCGTAGAAGGTTCAACCTGCGGACTTTGGAGCCCTTTACTGACGAAGACCAGACCGAGATGACGACGTAGCTGTTCCTGTTTCCCAAGACGGATACCCCAGGACGAGTCTTCTGCATACCAATTAAAGGGTGACTCGATAGCCTGTCTATCGAGGGTTACTAATATTTGTTACACAACACATCTTGAAAGAGACTTTTCAGAAACTATTAACTTTGTAAAGACTTATAAATTAAATCTAAGAATTTCATGTAACTATTCTAACTTCATACGTTGTAACAGTTTATATGCTAATGTAGAGTAATATAATTCAAGCAATAATACCATTCTTCCAATGGTTGAATAAAAGAAAGTCTTGCAAGCTAATATCATGAATTGATTATGACTAAAAGTTTTTACGAATAAATACCGAAGGTTACCCGGATCCGAGGTATAGCTATATAGAATCAATTTTGATCCCAAAGTTTAAAGAAACCTTTCAAATAACTTAATAATTGAATTAGTAATGTCATGGGATCTGTCAGTAAATGTTTTTAAATGTTAAATAAAGAGAAGTCTTCTTGTTACACACATATGAGGAGTGCTTAAATCAATTGTATACCTTGCCATTGTTTCCTTACACAGTTAGTAAGTAATTTGTTATATTAATTATTTGTGATACATTCTGTTACAACGTAGGCAGCCCATCTAACTAACGGAGTTTAATTACGATGGGTTCCCTGGATTTGTAACGCGGCGAAAAGACGTTACAAAAGTGCGCCACTCTGCTAATTTTTAGAAAGGTGTTTTAAGCATCGTGACGTAACAAAAGTGCGCCACTCTGCTCAAAAGTTAAAGTAGTTGTAAGCATCGCGACGCAAACAAAATTGCGTCACTTAAAAAAAAAAAAAAAAGAAAAGAGTTTTATTTGTGTATAGAGTGTGACAAACAAAATTGCGCCACTTGTGACATGCAAACAAAATTGCATCACTATGCGTGGATAATTTGTATGAACAATAACTAAATATATAATATTGATCTATGCACTCAGGAAGTTACCTTAATAACTTTAATGTTCAAAACATATTTAATAGTGTATTAAGTTACGTAAATGATAGTATGTATAAGTGAAATATCCTTAGCGTCATACAATGCATATAGCTTTTGCATTCTATAGGCCAGTAGGAACCTGCATTATTCGATATAATTACTTGCATACATGAATTGTGACCAAACATAACAATTTTGGTCAACCGAACAATCTGTAACAGGTTTGTTTACAACAATCCATGACCTGTTGTTTCCTGAATCATTCTGCACAGTGTATGTCCAACTATATAGCTTACATACACTAGTATGTATCAAAAAATTAATTAAAAATAACTTTGTTAATAATAAAGTATGTAATGTAGACCAAGGTAATTAAGTAGAAGTTCGTGATTTAAAACTTGTGAACAAAATAATTAATTTATTTAATTGAGAAAAGTTTATGAATGAACGGAGTCAAAGTGTTGTCGAGGGTAATAATAATAATAGATTTGTTGAATAAGATTGTGCTCCCCTTCTCTCGTTTATACCGGTATAAAATAGTTGTGTTATTCAGTCGCCTTGTGTAGAGAACAATAAGAGTAAAACCCCCTTTCTCACTGACACACCAGTTCCTTTGTTAACTAAATACAGAGGGTGACCTACATTCCAGAAAACAGCTGATCGGCTATTTAACCTTGAAAAATATGTGTGTGTGATTTCTGTCTCTCCCTTAGAAGAGAAATTGTTCTTTTCTAATTTGTGTAAATTGATTACTTAAGAATTTATTATATATATGTGTAATAAATGTGTAGTATTGTAGAGCAGTTTTTCCCCGTGACGACAATTAAATAATGTAGTGACTTAATAATAAATTTATTAATAATAAATAAAGTGTGGTAAATAAATATGGTGATTAGATAGTAAATAATTCTAAGGAAGTTTCTGTAATCTCCCCAAAGTAAACAATAAATAATAAAGAGAATAATAATATTTGTTTTATATAATAAGTCTAAATAATTCTTAAGTTAAACTAAATAGTGTGAAGTGTAGCAGTAATTAAGGGAAAAAGAAAATAATAATAAAAGTACAGTTACACATTGTAGACACCGCAGTGGTGGCCAGTTAGAAGAAATAAAGCGTGTTCAGAATTGTAGTAAGCAGCCGCACCCTTCCAATTGTGATAAACCGGTGCTAGCCTAAACAATTGAAAACCACCCCTAGTGTGTATGACAATGCATTGTGTAAAGTGTCTCCCCTCCCGCATAGTTTGTTTAAGTATTGTTAAAGAGATAAAAGAGAATTATCTTCGTGACATTCCGCTTCTCTCAAAACAATAATCTAAAGTGGAGTATGGGATCCTCTTTAGATTACATTAGAAATAAGTTTATGATAGATAATCAAGAAGTGATTATACATGTAACGTAACAGGTCACAACGGCGCCGACTGAAAGGGTAATGATAGAGCAGACAGGTGCCAAAGATCATTAATAAATGCTGAAAGCTAACTTGAGTAGTTAGAGTAAGCTGGTGTCAGTCGGGCCGCGATGTTGTGATTACGGATAAGAAGGGATCTTTCCAATCTAAGGTTTGGAAATTAGTATTAAGATTAAAATGTAAGTTAGTACTTAAGAAGTGAGAAAAAGGGAATTTCACGAAGGTGATCATTTAAAGAGAATTAGAGAAAACAAACTGTGCACTAATAATAAATAGTAATAATGATAAATAACGTCTCACACCGACACTATTCATACTCCCAGTCCCCAATTGTGAGTTAGACTCAAAAAACTTAACCGTAGCGTGCAAATTAAGCAGTGGAGTATGTGACGATTTAAATAAAAGAAATAATCAAGAAAATAAAAATTTTAAAAAATTAAGGTTGCGAGCTATTAAGCCATTTAAATCTCACTGTATTAATATAAAAAACCTGTATGTACTCAGTATGAGAGGAAGCAGTAATTAGTTAGTTAGAAGATACTCTAATAAAAAGATAAATTGTAAAGAGTTATTAATATCGTATTTAACCCTTTGCTTGTGAGCAGGCGCTGTCCTGTTGATTCCAGACTCGACATGTTTTCCGAGTCTTGTGTAAGTTAGAATAAGATAAAAAACCTAATGTTAATAATTAAAAATCTGAAGACACAGATAGTCGCTAAAACAACTGATTTAAATTATGTATATTTGTTTAGGGATAGTTTGTATAAATAAAAATGTTAACATAAAGAGAGACAGGGACTATATTCTCGTGCGGTAATTGCCCCACTACCACTTTGTCCAGTACCAGGCGAAGGGAGCAGAATTTCGTTCTCTCGCAATGGTGACTTCGTACAGTATAGACGTAAGAGCTGTGCTCTTAAAATATGTTACCTATACTTTGTTTTACCTTAAGATGGTATACCAGAAATAGCTGCTTAAAGCATCTGGATGTGTTAACTAATATAGTTATGTAAATAAACAAGAGATTTAAAGTGTAAAACTCGAAACGTAAAAAAGGTGTAACACAAGATGACTTCGAACTTCAAGAACTAACAACACTTCCAACATCATACCTGGAGATGTGAACTATTAGAAGCCACAAACTCTAGTACACACGACAGAATATGCAGATCAGGACATCCGAGAATCTACAAGTACCATCGTAGAAGGTTCAACCTGCGGACTTTGGAGCCCTTTACTGACGAAGACCAGACCGAGATGACGACGTAGCTGTTCCTGTTTCCCAAGACGGATACCCCAGGACGAGTCTTCTGCATACCAATTAAAGGGTGACTCGATAGCCTGTCTATCGAGGGTTACTAATATTTGTTACACAACACATCTTGAAAGAGACTTTTCAGAAACTATTAACTTTGTAAAGACTTATAAATTAAATCTAAGAATTTCATGTAACTATTCTAACTTCATACGTTGTAACAGTTTATATGCTAATGTAGAGTAATATAATTCAAGCAATAATACCATTCTTCCAATGGTTGAATAAAAGAAAGTCTTGCAAGCTAATATCATGAATTGATTATGACTAAAAGTTTTTACGAATAAATACCGAAGGTTACCCGGATCCGAGGTATAGCTATATAGAATCAATTTTGATCCCAAAGTTTAAAGAAACCTTTCAAATAACTTAATAATTGAATTAGTAATGTCATGGGATCTGTCAGTAAATGTTTTTAAATGTTAAATAAAGAGAAGTCTTCTTGTTACACACATATGAGGAGTGCTTAAATCAATTGTATACCTTGCCATTGTTTCCTTACACAGTTAGTAAGTAATTTGTTATATTAATTATTTGTGATACATTCTGTTACAACGTAGGCAGCCCATCTAATTAACGGAGTTTAATTACGATGGGTTCCCTGGATTTGTAACGCGGCGAAAAGACGTTACAAAAGTGCGCCACTCTGCTAATTTTTATAAAGGTGTTTTAAGCATCGTGACGTAACAAAAGTGCGCCACTCTGCTCAAAAGTTAAAGTAGTTGTAAGCATCGCGACGCAAACAAAATTGCTCACTTAAAAAAAAAAAAAAGAAAAGAGTTTTATTTGTGTATAGAGTGTGACAAACAAAATTGCGCCACTTGTGACATGCAAACAAAATTGCATCACTATGCGTGGATAATTTGTATGAACAATAACTAAATATATTATATTGATCTATGCACTCAGGAAGTTACCTTAATAACTTTAATGTTCAAAACATATTTAATAGTGTATTAAGTTACGTAAATGATAGTATGTATAAGTGAAATATCCTTAGCGTCATACAATGCATATAGCTTTTGCATTCTATAGGCCAGTAGGAACCTGCATTATTCTATATAATTACTTGCATACATGAATTGTGACCAAACATAACAATTTTGGTCAACCGAACAATCTGTAACAGGTTTGTTTACAACAATCCATGACCTGTTGTTTCCTGAATCATTCTGCACAGTGTATGTCCAACTATATAGCTTACATACACTAGTATGTATCAAAAAATTAATTAAAAATAACTTTGTTAATAATAAAGTATGTAATGTAGACCAAGGTAATTAAGTAGAAGTTCGTGATTTAAAACTTGTGAACAAAATAATTAATTTATTTAATTGAGAAAAGTTTATGAATGAACGGAGTCAAAGTGTTGTCGAGGGTAATAATAATAATAGATTTGTTGAATAAGATTGTGCTCCCCTTCTCTCGTTTATACCGGTATAAAGTAGTTGTGTTATTCAGTCGCCTTGTGTAGAGAACAATAAGAGTAAAACCCCCTTTCTCACTGACACACCAGTTCCTTTGTTAACTAAATACAGAGGGTGACCTACATTCCAGAAAACAGCTGATCGGCTATTTAACCTTGAAAAATATGTGTGTGTGATTTCTGTCTCTCCCTTAGAAGAGAAATATTGTGTAAATTGATTACTTAAGAATTTATTATATATATGTGTAATAAATGTGTAGTATTGTAGAGCAGTTTTTCCCCGTGACGACAATTAAATAATGTAGTGACTTAATAATAAATTTATTAATAATAAATAAAGTGTGGTAAATAAATATGGTGATTAGATAGTAAATAATTCTAAGGAAGTTTCTGTAATCTCCCCAAAGTAAACAATAAATAATAAAGAGAATAATAATATTTGTTTTATATAATAAGTCTAAATAATTCTTAAGTTAAACTAAATAGTGTGAAGTGTAGCAGTAATTAAGGGAAAAAGAAAATAATAATAAAAGTACAGTTACACATTGTAGACACCGCAGTGGTGGCCAGTTAGAAGAAATAAAGCGTGTTCAGAATTGTAGTAAGCAGCCGCAACCTTCCAATTGTGATAAACCGGTGCTAGCCTAAACAATTGAAAACCACCCCTAGTGTGTATGACAATGCATTGTGTAAAGTGTCTCCCCTCCCGCATAGTTTGTTTAAGTATTGTTAAAGAGATAAAAGAGAATTATCTTCGTGACATTCCGCTTCTCTCAAAACAATAATCTAAAGTGGAGTATGGGATCCTCTTTAGATTACATTAGAAATAAGTTTATGATAGATAATCAAGAAGTGATTATACATGTAACGTAACAGGTCACAACGGCGCCGACTGAAAGGGTAATGATAGAGCAGACAGGTGCCAAAGATCATTAATAAATGCTGAAAGCTAACTTGAGTAGTTAGAGTAAGCTGGTGTCAGTCGGGCCGCGATGTTGTGATTACGGATAAGAAGGGATCTTTCCAATCTAAGGTTTGGAAATTAGTATTAAGATTAAAATGTAAGTTAGTACTTAAGAAGTGAGAAAAAGGGAATTTCACGAAGGTGATCATTTAAAGAGAATTAGAGAAAACAAACTGTGCACTAATAATAAATAGTAATAATGATAAATAACGTCTCACACCGACACTATTCATACTCCCAGTCCCCAATTGTGAGTTAGACTCAAAAAACTTAACCGTAGCGTGCAAATTAAGCAGTGGAGTATGTGACGATTTAAATAAAAGAAATAATCAAGAAAATAAAAATTTTAAAAAATTAAGGTTGCGAGCTATTAAGCCATTTAAATCTCACTGTATTAATATAAAAAACCTGTATGTACTCAGTATGAGAGGAAGCAGTAATTAGTTAGTTAGAAGATACTCTAATAAAAAGATAAATTGTAAAGAGTTATTAATATCGTATTTAACCCTTTGCTTGTGAGCAGGCGCTGTCCTGTTGATTCCAGACTCGACATGTTTTCCGAGTCTTGTGTAAGTTAGAATAAGATAAAAAACCTAATGTTAATAATTAAAAATCTGAAGACACAGATAGTCGCTAAAACAACTGATTTAAATTATGTATATTTGTTTAGGGATAGTTTGTATAAATAAAAATGTTAACATAAAGAGAGACAGGGACTATATTCTCGCGCGGTAATTGCCCCACTACCACTTTGTCCAGTACCAGGCGAAGGGAGCAGAATTTCGCTCTCTCGCAATGGTGACTTCGTACAGTATAGACGTAAGAGCTGTGCTCTTAAAATATGTTACCTATACTTTGTTTTACCTTAAGATGGTATACCAGAAATAGCTGCTTAAAGCATCTGGATGTGTTAACTAATATAGTTATGTAAATAAACAAGAGATTTAAAGTGTAAAACTCGAAACGTAAAAAAGGTGTAACACAAGATGACTTCGAACTTCAAGAACTAACAACACTTCCAACATCATACCTGGAGATGTGAACTATTAGAAGCCACAAACTCTAGTACACACGACAGAATATGCAGATCAGGACATCCGAGAATCTACAAGTACCATCGTAGAAGGTTCAACCTGCGGACTTTGGAGCCCTTTACTGACGAAGACCAGACCGAGATGACGACGTAGCTGTTCCTGTTTCCCAAGACGGATACCCCAGGACGAGTCTTCTGCATACCAATTAAAGGGTGACTCGATAGCCTGTCTATCGAGGGTTACTAATATTTGTTACACAACACATCTTGAAAGAGACTTTTCAGAAACTATTAACTTTGTAAAGACTTATAAATTAAATCTAAGAATTTCATGTAACTATTCTAACTTCATACGTTGTAACAGTTTATATGCTAATGTAGAGTAATATAATTCAAGCAATAATACCATTCTTCCAATGGTTGAATAAAAGAAAGTCTTGCAAGCTAATATCATGAATTGATTATGACTAAAAGTTTTTACGAATAAATACCGAAGGTTACCCGGATCCGAGGTATAGCTATATAGAATCAATTTTGATCCCAAAGTTTAAAGAAACCTTTCAAATAACTTAATAATTGAATTAGTAATGTCATGGGATCTGTCAGTAAATGTTTTTAAATGTTAAATAAAGAGAAGTCTTCTTGTTACACACATATGAGGAGTGCTTAAATCAATTGTATACCTTGCCATTGTTTCCTTACACAGTTAGTAAGTAATTTGTTATATTAATTATTTGTGATACATTCTGTTACAACGTAGGCAGCCCATCTAATTAACGGAGTTTAATTACGATGGGTTCCCTGGATTTGTAACGCGGCGAAAAGACGTTACAAAAGTGCGCCACTCTGCTAATTTTTAGAAAGGTGTTTTAAGCATCGTGACGTAACAAAAGTGCGCCACTCTGCTCAAAAGTTAAAGTAGTTGTAAGCATCGCGACGCAAACAAAATTGCGTCACTTAAAAAAAAAAAAAGAAAAGAGTTTTATTTGTGTATAGAGTGTGACAAACAAAATTGCGCCACTTGTGACATGCAAACAAAATTGCATCACTATGCGTGGATAATTTGTATGAACAATAACTAAATATATTATATTGATCTATGCACTCAGGAAGTTACCTTAATAACTTTAATGTTCAAAACATATTTAATAGTGTATTAAGTTACGTAAATGATAGTATGTATAAGTGAAATATCCTTAGCGTCATACAATGCATATAGCTTTTGCATTCTATAGGCCAGTAGGAACCTGCATTATTCGATATAATTACTTGCATACATGAATTGTGACCAAACATAACAATTTTGGTCAACCGAACAATCTGTAACAGGTTTGTTTACAACAATCCATGACCTGTTGTTTCCTGAATCATTCTGCACAGTGTATGTCCAACTATATAGCTTACATACACTAGTATGTATCAAAAAATTAATTAAAAATAACTTTGTTAATAATAAAGTATGTAATGTAGACCAAGGTAATTAAGTAGAAGTTCGTGATTTAAAACTTGTGAACAAAATAATTAATTTATTTAATTGAGAAAAGTTTATGAATGAACGGAGTCAAAGTGTTGTCGAGGGTAATAATAATAATAGATTTGTTGAATAAGATTGTGCTCCCCTTCTCTCGTTTATACCGGTATAAAGTAGTTGTGTTATTCAGTCGCCTTGTGTAGAGAACAATAAGAGTAAAACCCCCTTTCTCACTGACACACCAGTTCCTTTGTTAACTAAATACAGAGGGTGACCTACATTCCAGAAAACAGCTGATCGGCTATTTAACCTTGAAAAATATGTGTGTGTGATTTCTGTCTCTCCCTTAGAAGAGAAATTGTTCTTTTCTAATTTGTGTAAATTGATTACTTAAGAATTTATTATATATATGTGTAATAAATGTGTAGTATTGTAGAGCAGTTTTTCCCCGTGACGACAATTAAATAATGTAGTGACTTAATAATAAATTTATTAATAATAAATAAAGTGTGGTAAATAAATATGGTGATTAGATAGTAAATAATTCTAAGGAAGTTTCTGTAATCTCCCCAAAGTAAACAATAAATAATAAAGAGAATAATAATATTTGTTTTATATAATAAGTCTAAATAATTCTTAAGTTAAACTAAATAGTGTGAAGTGTAGCAGTAATTAAGGGAAAAAGAAAATAATAATAAAAGTACAGTTACACATTGTAGACACCGCAGTGGTGGCCAGTTAGAAGAAATAAAGCGTGTTCAGAATTGTAGTAAGCAGCCGCACCCTTCCAATTGTGATAAACCGGTGCTAGCCTAAACAATTGAAAACCACCCCTAGTGTGTATGACAATGCATTGTGTAAAGTGTCTCCCCTCCCGCATAGTTTGTTTAAGTATTGTTAAAGAGATAAAAGAGAATTATCTTCGTGACATTCCGCTTCTCTCAAAACAATAATCTAAAGTGGAGTATGGGATCCTCTTTAGATTACATTAGAAATAAGTTTATGATAGATAATCAAGAAGTGATTATACATGTAACGTAACAGGTCACAACGGCGCCGACTGAAAGGGTAATGATAGAGCAGACAGGTGCCAAAGATCATTAATAAATGCTGAAAGCTAACTTGAGTAGTTAGAGTAAGCTGGTGTCAGTCGGGCCGCGATGTTGTGATTACGGATAAGAAGGGATCTTTCCAATCTAAGGTTTGGAAATTAGTATTAAGATTAAAATGTAAGTTAGTACTTAAGAAGTGAGAAAAAGGGAATTTCACGAAGGTGATCATTTAAAGAGAATTAGAGAAAACAAACTGTGCACTAATAATAAATAGTAATAATGATAAATAACGTCTCACACCGACACTATTCATACTCCCAGTCCCCAATTGTGAGTTAGACTCAAAAAACTTAACCGTAGCGTGCAAATTAAGCAGTGGAGTATGTGACGATTTAAATAAAAGAAATAATCAAGAAAATAAAAATTTTAAAAAATTAAGGTTGCGAGCTATTAAGCCATTTAAATCTCACTGTATTAATATAAAAAACCTGTATGTACTCAGTATGAGAGGAAGCAGTAATTAGTTAGTTAGAAGATACTCTAATAAAAAGATAAATTGTAAAGAGTTATTAATATCGTATTTAACCCTTTGCTTGTGAGCAGGCGCTGTCCTGTTGATTCCAGACTCGACATGTTTTCCGAGTCTTGTGTAAGTTAGAATAAGATAAAAAACCTAATGTTAATAATTAAAAATCTGAAGACACAGATAGTCGCTAAAACAACTGATTTAAATTATGTATATTTGTTTAGGGATAGTTTGTATAAATAAAAATGTTAACATAAAGAGAGACAGGGACTATATTCTCGCGCGGTAATTGCCCCACTACCACTTTGTCCAGTACCAGGCGAAGGGAGCAGAATTTCGTTCTCTCGCAATGGTGACTTCGTACAGTATAGACGTAAGAGCTGTGCTCTTAAAATATGTTACCTATACTTTGTTTTACCTTAAGATGGTATACCAGAAATAGCTGCTTAAAGCATCTGGATGTGTTAACTAATATAGTTATGTAAATAAACAAGAGATTTAAAGTGTAAAACTCGAAACGTAAAAAAGGTGTAACACAAGATGACTTCGAACTTCAAGAACTAACAACACTTCCAACATCATACCTGGAGATGTGAACTATTAGAAGCCACAAACTCTAGTACACACGACAGAATATGCAGATCAGGACATCCGAGAATCTACAAGTACCATCGTAGAAGGTTCAACCTGCGGACTTTGGAGCCCTTTACTGACGAAGACCAGACCGAGATGACGACGTAGCTGTTCCTGTTTCCCAAGACGGATACCCCAGGACGAGTCTTCTGCATACCAATTAAAGGGTGACTCGATAGCCTGTCTATCGAGGGTTACTAATATTTGTTACACAACACATCTTGAAAGAGACTTTTCAGAAACTATTAACTTTGTAAAGACTTATAAATTAAATCTAAGAATTTCATGTAACTATTCTAACTTCATACGTTGTAACAGTTTATATGCTAATGTAGAGTAATATAATTCAAGCAATAATACCATTCTTCCAATGGTTGAATAAAAGAAAGTCTTGCAAGCTAATATCATGAATTGATTATGACTAAAAGTTTTTACGAATAAATACCGAAGGTTACCCGGATCCGAGGTATAGCTATATAGAATCAATTTTGATCCCAAAGTTTAAAGAAACCTTTCAAATAACTTAATAATTGAATTAGTAATGTCATGGGATCTGTCAGTAAATGTTTTTAAATGTTAAATAAAGAGAAGTCTTCTTGTTACACACATATGAGGAGTGCTTAAATCAATTGTATACCTTGCCATTGTTTCCTTACACAGTTAGTAAGTAATTTGTTATATTAATTATTTGTGATACATTCTGTTACAACGTAGGCAGCCCATCTAATTAACGGAGTTTAATTACGATGGGTTCCCTGGATTTGTAACGCGGCGAAAAGACGTTACAAAAGTGCGCCACTCTGCTAATTTTTATAAAGGTGTTTTAAGCATCGTGACGTAACAAAAGTGCGCCACTCTGCTCAAAAGTTAAAGTAGTTGTAAGCATCGCGACGCAAACAAAATTGCTCACTTAAAAAAAAAAAAAAGAAAAGAGTTTTATTTGTGTATAGAGTGTGACAAACAAAATTGCGCCACTTGTGACATGCAAACAAAATTGCATCACTATGCGTGGATAATTTGTATGAACAATAACTAAATATATTATATTGATCTATGCACTCAGGAAGTTACCTTAATAACTTTAATGTTCAAAACATATTTAATAGTGTATTAAGTTACGTAAATGATAGTATGTATAAGTGAAATATCCTTAGCGTCATACAATGCATATAGCTTTTGCATTCTATAGGCCAGTAGGAACCTGCATTATTCGATATAAATACTTGCATACATGAATTGTGACCAAACATAACAATTTTGGTCAACCGAACAATCTGTAACAGGTTTGTTTACAACAATCCATGACCTGTTGTTTCCTGAATCATTCTGCACAGTGTATGTCCAACTATATAGCTTACATACACTAGTATGTATCAAAAAATTAATTAAAAATAACTTTGTTAATAATAAAGTATGTAATGTAGACCAAGGTAATTAAGTAGAAGTTCGTGATTTAAAACTTGTGAACAAAATAATTAATTTATTTAATTGAGAAAAGTTTATGAATGAACGGAGTCAAAGTGTTGTCGAGGGTAATAATAATAATAGATTTGTTGAATAAGATTGTGCTCCCCTTCTCTCGTTTATACCGGTATAAAGTAGTTGTGTTATTCAGTCGCCTTGTGTAGAGAACAATAAGAGTAAAACCCCCTTTCTCACTGACACACCAGTTCCTTTGTTAACTAAATACAGAGGGTGACCTACATTCCAGAAAACAGCTGATCGGCTATTTAACCTTGAAAAATATGTGTGTGTGATTTCTGTCTCTCCCTTAGAAGAGAAATATTGTGTAAATTGATTACTTAAGAATTTATTATATATATGTGTAATAAATGTGTAGTATTGTAGAGCAGTTTTTCCCCGTGACGACAATTAAATAATGTAGTGACTTAATAATAAATTTATTAATAATAAATAAAGTGTGGTAAATAAATATGGTGATTAGATAGTAAATAATTCTAAGGAAGTTTCTGTAATCTCCCCAAAGTAAACAATAAATAATAAAGAGAATAATAATATTTGTTTTATATAATAAGTCTAAATAATTCTTAAGTTAAACTAAATAGTGTGAAGTGTAGCAGTAATTAAGGGAAAAAGAAAATAATAATAAAAGTACAGTTACACATTGTAGACACCGCAGTGGTGGCCAGTTAGAAGAAATAAAGCGTGTTCAGAATTGTAGTAAGCAGCCGCACCCTTCCAATTGTGATAAACCGGTGCTAGCCTAAACAATTGAAAACCACCCCTAGTGTGTATGACAATGCATTGTGTAAAGTGTCTCCCCTCCCGCATAGTTTGTTTAAGTATTGTTAAAGAGATAAAAGAGAATTATCTTCGTGACATTCCGCTTCTCTCAAAACAATAATCTAAAGTGGAGTATGGGATCCTCTTTAGATTACATTAGAAATAAGTTTATGATAGATAATCAAGAAGTGATTATACATGTAACGTAACAGGTCACAACGGCGCCGACTGAAAGGGTAATGATAGAGCAGACAGGTGCCAAAGATCATTAATAAATGCTGAAAGCTAACTTGAGTAGTTAGAGTAAGCTGGTGTCAGTCGGGCCGCGATGTTGTGATTACGGATAAGAAGGGATCTTTCCAATCTAAGGTTTGGAAATTAGTATTAAGATTAAAATGTAAGTTAGTACTTAAGAAGTGAGAAAAAGGGAATTTCACGAAGGTGATCATTTAAAGAGAATTAGAGAAAACAAACTGTGCACTAATAATAAATAGTAATAATGATAAATAACGTCTCACACCGACACTATTCATACTCCCAGTCCCCAATTGTGAGTTAGACTCAAAAAACTTAACCGTAGCGTGCAAATTAAGCAGTGGAGTATGTGACGATTTAAATAAAAGAAATAATCAAGAAAATACAAATTTTAAAAAATTAAGGTTGCGAGCTATTAAGCCATTTAAATCTCACTGTATTAATATAAAAAACCTGTATGTACTCAGTATGAGAGGAAGCAGTAATTAGTTAGTTAGAAGATACTCTAATAAAAAGATAAATTGTAAAGAGTTATTAATATCGTATTTAACCCTTTGCTTGTGAGCAGGCGCTGTCCTGTTGATTCCAGACTCGACATGTTTTCCGAGTCTTGTGTAAGTTAGAATAAGATAAAAAACCTAATGTTAATAATTAAAAATCTGAAGACACAGATAGTCGCTAAAACAACTGATTTAAATTATGTATATTTGTTTAGGGATAGTTTGTATAAATAAAAATGTTAACATAAAGAGAGACAGGGACTATATTCTCGCGCGGTAATTGCCCCACTACCACTTTGTCCAGTACCAGGCGAAGGGAGCAGAATTTCGCTCTCTCGCAATGGTGACTTCGTACAGTATAGACGTAAGAGCTGTGCTCTTAAAATATGTTACCTATACTTTGTTTTACCTTAAGATGGTATACCAGAAATAGCTGCTTAAAGCATCTGGATGTGTTAACTAATATAGTTATGTAAATAAACAAGAGATTTAAAGTGTAAAACTCGAAACGTAAAAAAGGTGTAACACAAGATGACTTCGAACTTCAAGAACTAACAACACTTCCAACATCATACCTGGAGATGTGAACTATTAGAAGCCACAAACTCTAGTACACACGACAGAATATGCAGATCAGGACATCCGAGAATCTACAAGTACCATCGTAGAAGGTTCAACCTGCGGACTTTGGAGCCCTTTACTGACGAAGACCAGACCGAGATGACGACGTAGCTGTTCCTGTTTCCCAAGACGGATACCCCAGGACGAGTCTTCTGCATACCAATTAAAGGGTGACTCGATAGCCTGTCTATCGAGGGTTACTAATATTTGTTACACAACACATCTTGAAAGAGACTTTTCAGAAACTATTAACTTTGTAAAGACTTATAAATTAAATCTAAGAATTTCATGTAACTATTCTAACTTCATACGTTGTAACAGTTTATATGCTAATGTAGAGTAATATAATTCAAGCAATAATACCATTCTTCCAATGGTTGAATAAAAGAAAGTCTTGCAAGCTAATATCATGAATTGATTATGACTAAAAGTTTTTACGAATAAATACCGAAGGTTACCCGGATCCGAGGTATAGCTATATAGAATCAATTTTGATCCCAAAGTTTAAAGAAACCTTTCAAATAACTTAATAATTGAATTAGTAATGTCATGGGATCTGTCAGTAAATGTTTTTAAATGTTAAATAAAGAGAAGTCTTCTTGTTACACACATATGAGGAGTGCTTAAATCAATTGTATACCTTGCCATTGTTTCCTTACACAGTTAGTAAGTAATTTGTTATATTAATTATTTGTGATACATTCTGTTACAACGTAGGCAGCCCATCTAATTAACGGAGTTTAATTACGATGGGTTCCCTGGATTTGTAACGCGGCGAAAAGACGTTACAAAAGTGCGCCACTCTGCTAATTTTTATAAAGGTGTTTTAAGCATCGTGACGTAACAAAAGTGCGCCACTCTGCTCAAAAGTTAAAGTAGTTGTAAGCATCGTGACGCAAACAAAATTGCGTCACTTAAAAAAAAAAAAAAGTAAAGAAAAGAGTTTTATTTGTGTATAGAGTGTGACAAACAAAATTGCGCCACTTGTGACATGCAAACAAAATTGCATCACTATGCGTGGATAATTTGTATGAACAATAACTAAATATATAATATTGATCTATATTGATCTATGCACTCAGGAAGTTACCTTAATAACTTTAATGTTCAAAACATATTTAATAGTGTATTAAGTTACGTAAATGATAGTATGTATAAGTGAAATATCCTTAGCGTCATACAATGCATATAGCTTTTGCATTCTATAGGCCAGTAGGAACCTGCATTATTCGATATAATTACTTGCATACATGAATTGTGACCAAACATAACAATTTTGGTCAACCGAACAATCTGTAACAGGTTTGTTTACAACAATCCATGACCTGTTGTTTCCTGAATCATTCTGCACAGTGTATGTCCAACTATATAGCTTACATACACTAGTATGTATCAAAAAATTAATTAAAAATAACTTTGTTAATAATAAAGTACGTAATGTAGACCAAGGTAATTAAGTAGAAGTTCGTGATTTAAAACTTGTGAACAAAATAATTAATTTATTTAATTGAGAAAAGTTTATGAATGAACGGAGTCAAAGTGTTGTCGAGGGTAATAATAATAATAGATTTGTTGAATAAGATTGTGCTCCCCTTCTCTCGTTTATACCGGTATAAAGTAGTTGTGTTATTCAGTCGCCTTGTGTAGAGAACAATAAGAGTAAAACCCCCTTTCTCACTGACACACCAGTTCCTTTGTTAACTAAATACAGAGGGTGACCTACATTCCAGAAAACAGCTGATCGGCTATTTAACCTTGAAAAATATGTGTGTGTGATTTCTGTCTCTCCCTTAGAAGAGAAATTGTTCTTTTCTAATTTGTGTAAATTGATTACTTAAGAATTTATTATATATATGTGTAATAAATGTGTAGTATTGTAGAGCAGTTTTTCCCCGTGACGACAATTAAATAATGTAGTGACTTAATAATAAATTTATTAATAATAAATAAAGTGTGGTAAATAAATATGGTGATTAGATAGTAAATAATTCTAAGGAAGTTTCTGTAATCTCCCCAAAGTAAACAATAAATAATAAAGAGAATAATAATATTTGTTTTATATAATAAGTCTAAATAATTCTTAAGTTAAACTAAATAGTGTGAAGTGTAGCAGTAATTAAGGGAAAAAGAAAATAATAATAAAAGTACAGTTACACATTGTAGACACCGCAGTGGTGGCCAGTTAGAAGAAATAAAGCGTGTTCAGAATTGTAGTAAGCAGCCGCACCCTTCCAATTGTGATAAACCGGTGCTAGCCTAAACAATTGAAAACCACCCCTAGTGTGTATGACAATGCATTGTGTAAAGTGTCTCCCCTCCCGCATAGTTTGTTTAAGTATTGTTAAAGAGATAAAAGAGAATTATCTTCGTGACATTCCGCTTCTCTCAAAACAATAATCTAAAGTGGAGTATGGGATCCTCTTTAGATTACATTAGAAATAAGTTTATGATAGATAATCAAGAAGTGATTATACATGTAACGTAACAGGTCACAACGGCGCCGACTGAAAGGGTAATGATAGAGCAGACAGGTGCCAAAGATCATTAATAAATGCTGAAAGCTAACTTGAGTAGTTAGAGTAAGCTGGTGTCAGTCGGGCCGCGATGTTGTGATTACGGATAAGAAGGGATCTTTCCAATCTAAGGTTTGGAAATTAGTATTAAGATTAAAATGTAAGTTAGTACTTAAGAAGTGAGAAAAAGGGAATTTCACGAAGGTGATCATTTAAAGAGAATTAGAGAAAACAAACTGTGCACTAATAATAAATAGTAATAATGATAAATAACTTCACACACCGACACTATTCATACTCCCAGTCCCCAATTGTGAGTTAGACTCAAAAAACTTAACCGTAGCGTGCAAATTAAGCAGTGGAGTATGTGACGATTTAAATAAAAGAAATAATCAAGAAAATAAAAATTTTAAAAAATTAAGGTTGCGAGCTATTAAGCCATTTAAATCTCACTGTATTAATATAAAAAACCTGTATGTACTCAGTATGAGAGGAAGCAGTAATTAGTTAGTTAGAAGATACTCTAATAAAAAGATAAATTGTAAAGAGTTATTAATATCGTATTTAACCCTTTGCTTGTGAGCAGGCGCTGTCCTGTTGATTCCAGACTCGACATGTTTTCCGAGTCTTGTGTAAGTTAGAATAAGATAAAAAACCTAATGTTAATAATTAAAAATCTGAAGACACAGATAGTCGCTAAAACAACTGATTTAAATTATGTATATTTGTTTAAGGATAGTTTGTATAAATAAAAATGTTAACATAAAGAGAGACAGGGACTATATTCTCGCGCGGTAATTGCCCCACTACCACTTTGTCCAGTACCAGGCGAAGGGAGCAGAATTTCGCTCTCTCGCAATGGTGACTTCGTACAGTATAGACGTAAGAGCTGTGCTCTTAAAATATGTTACCTATACTTTGTTTTACCTTAAGATGGTATACCAGAAATAGCTGCTTAAAGCATCTGGATGTGTTAACTAATATAGTTATGTAAATAAACAAGAGATTTAAAGTGTAAAACTCGAAACGTAAAAAAGGTGTAACAGAAGATGACTTCGAACTTCAAGAACTAACAACACTTCCAACATCATACCTGGAGATGTGAACTATTAGAAGCCACAAACTCTAGTACACACGACAGAATATGCAGATCAGGACATCCGAGAATCTACAAGTACCATCGTAGAAGGTTCAACCTGCGGACTTTGGAGCCCTTTACTGACGAAGACCAGACCGAGATGACGACGTAGCTGTTCCTGTTTCCCAAGACGGATACCCCAGGACGAGTCTTCTGCATACCAATTAAAGGGTGACTCGATAGCCTGTCTATCGAGGGTTACTAATATTTGTTACACAACACATCTTGAAAGAGACTTTTCAGAAACTATTAACTTTGTAAAGACTTATAAATTAAATCTAAGAATTTCATGTAACTATTCTAACTTCATACGTTGTAACAGTTTATATGCTAATGTAGAGTAATATAATTCAAGCAATAATACCATTCTTCCAATGGTTGAATAAAAGAAAGTCTTGCAAGCTAATATCATGAATTGATTATGACTAAAAGTTTTTACGAATAAATACCGAAGGTTACCCGGATCCGAGGTATAGCTATATAGAATCAATTTTGATCCCAAAGTTTAAAGAAACCTTTCAAATAACTTAATAATTGAATTAGTAATGTCATGGGATCTGTCAGTAAATGTTTTTAAATGTTAAATAAAGAGAAGTCTTCTTGTTACACACATATGAGGAGTGCTTAAATCAATTGTATACCTTGCCATTGTTTCCTTACACAGTTAGTAAGTAATTTGTTATATTAATTATTTGTGATACATTCTGTTACAACGTAGGCAGCCCATCTAATTAACGGAGTTTAATTACGATGGGTTCCCTGGATTTGTAACGCGGCGAAAAGACGTTACAAAAGTGCGCCACTCTGCTAATTTTTAGAAAGGTGTTTTAATCATCATGACGTAACAAAAGTGCGCCACTCTGCTCAAAAGTTAAAGTAGTTGTAAGCATCGCGACGCAAACAAAATTGCGTCACTTAAAAAAAAAAAAAAAAGAAAAGAGTTTTATTTGTGTATAGAGTGTGACAAACAAAATTGCGCCACTTGTGACATGCAAACAAAATTGCATCACTATGCGTGGATAATTTGTATGAACAATAACTAAATATATAATATTGATCTATATTGATCTATGCACTCAGGAAGTTACCTTAATAACTTTAATGTTCAAAACATATTTAATAGTGTATTAAGTTACGTAAATGATAGTATGTATAAGTGAAATATCCTTAGCGTCATACAATGCATATAGCTTTTGCATTCTATAGGCCAGTAGGAACCTGCATTATTCGATATAATTACTTGCATACATGAATTGTGACCAAACATAACAATTTTGGTCAACCGAACAATCTGTAACAGGTTTGTTTACAACAATCCATGACCTGTTGTTTCCTGAATCATTCTGCACAGTGTATGTCCAACTATATAGCTTACATACACTAGTATGTATCAAAAAATTAATTAAAAATAACTTTGTTAATAATAAAGTACGTAATGTAGACCAAGGTAATTAAGTAGAAGTTCGTGATTTAAAACTTGTGAACAAAATAATTAATTTATTTAATTGAGAAAAGTTTATGAATGAACGGAGTCAAAGTGTTGTCGAGGGTAATAATAATAATAGATTTGTTGAATAAGATTGTGCTCCCCTTCTCTCGTTTATACCGGTATAAAGTAGTTGTGTTATTCAGTCGCCTTGTGTAGAGAACAATAAGAGTAAAACCCCCTTTCTCACTGACACACCAGTTCCTTTGTTAACTAAATACAGAGGGTGACCTACATTCCAGAAAACAGCTGATCGGCTATTTAACCTTGAAAAATATGTGTGTGTGATTTCTGTCTCTCCCTTAGAAGAGAAATTGTTCTTTTCTAATTTGTGTAAATTGATTACTTAAGAATTTATTATATATATGTGTAATAAATGTGTAGTATTGTAGAGCAGTTTTTCCCCGTGACGACAATTAAATAATGTAGTGACTTAATAATAAATTTATTAATAATAAATAAAGTGTGGTAAATAAATATGGTGATTAGATAGTAAATAATTCTAAGGAAGTTTCTGTAATCTCCCCAAAGTAAACAATAAATAATAAAGAGAATAATAATATTTGTTTTATATAATAAGTCTAAATAATTCTTAAGTTAAACTAAATAGTGTGAAGTGTAGCAGTAATTAAGGGAAAAAGAAAATAATAATAAAAGTACAGTTACACATTGTAGACACCGCAGTGGTGGCCAGATAGAAGAAATAAATCGTGTTCAGAATTGTAGTAAGCAGCCGCACCCTTCCAATTGTGATAAACCGGTGCTAGCCTAAACAATTGAAAACCACCCCTAGTGTGTATGACAATGCATTGTGTAAAGTGTCTCCCCTCCCGCATAGTTTGTTTAAGTATTGTTAAAGAGATAAAAGAGAATTATCTTCGTGACATTCCGCTTCTCTCAAAACAATAATCTAAAGTGGAGTATGGGATCCTCTTTAGATTACATTAAAAATAAGTTTATGATAGATAATCAAGAAGTGATTATACATGTAACGTAACAGGTCACAACGGCGCCGACTGAAAGGGTAATGATAGAGCAGACAGGTGCCAAAGATCATTAATAAATGCTGAAAGCTAACTTGAGTAGTTAGAGTAAGCTGGTGTCAGTCGGGCCGCGATGTTGTGATTACGGATAAGAAGGGATCTTTCCAATCTAAGGTTTGGAAATTAGTATTAAGATTAAAATGTAAGTTAGTACTTAAGAAGTGAGAAAAAGGGAATTTCACGAAGGCGATCATTTAAAGAGAATTAGAGAAAACAAACTGTGCACTAATAATAAATAGTAATAATGATAAATAACTTCACACACCGACACTATTCATACTCCCAGTCCCCAATTGTGAGTTAGACTCAAAAAACTTAACCGTAGCGTGCAAATTAAGCAGTGGAGTATGTGACGATTTAAATAAAAGAAATAATCAAGAAAATAAAAATTTTAAAAAATTAAGGTTGCGAGCTATTAAGCCATTTAAATCTCACTGTATTAATATAAAAAACCTGTATGTACTCAGTATGAGAGGAAGCAGTAATTAGTTAGTTAGAAGATACTCTAATAAAAAGATAAATTGTAAAGAGTTATTAATATCGTATTTAACCCTTTGCTTGTGAGCAGGCGCTGTCCTGTTGATTCCAGACTCGACATGTTTTCCGAGTCTTGTGTAAGTTAGAATAAGATAAAAAACCTAATGTTAATAATTAAAAATCTGAAGACACAGATAGTCGCTAAAACAACTGATTTAAATTATGTATATTTGTTTAGGGATAGTTTGTATAAATAAAAATGTTAACATAAAGAGAGACAGGGACTATATTCTCGCGCGGTAATTGCCCCACTACCACTTTGTCCAGTACCAGGCGAAGGGAGCAGAATTTCGCTCTCTCGCAATGGTGACTTCGTACAGTATAGACGTAAGAGCTGTGCTCTTAAAATATGTTACCTATACTTTGTTTTACCTTAAGATGGTATACCAGAAATAGCTGCTTAAAGCATCTGGATGTGTTAACTAATATAGTTATGTAAATAAACAAGAGATTTAAAGTGTAAAACTCGAAACGTAAAAAAGGTGTAACACAAGATGACTTCGAACTTCAAGAACTAACAACACTTCCAACATCATACCTGGAGATGTGAACTATTAGAAGCCACAAACTCTAGTACACACGACAGAATATGCAGATCAGGACATCCGAGAATCTACAAGTACCATCGTAGAAGGTTCAACCTGCGGACTTTGGAGCCCTTTACTGACGAAGACCAGACCGAGATGACGACGTAGCTGTTCCTGTTTCCCAAGACGGATACCCCAGGACGAGTCTTCTGCATACCAATTAAAGGGTGACTCGATAGCCTGTCTATCGAGGGTTACTAATATTTGTTACACAACACATCTTGAAAGAGACTTTTCAGAAACTATTAACTTTGTAAAGACTTATAAATTAAATCTAAGAATTTCATGTAACTATTCTAACTTCATACGTTGTAACAGTTTATATGCTAATGTAGAGTAATATAATTCAAGCAATAATACCATTCTTCCAATGGTTGAATAAAAGAAAGTCTTGCAAGCTAATATCATGAATTGATTATGACTAAAAGTTTTTACGAATAAATACCGAAGGTTACCCGGATCCGAGGTATAGCTATATAGAATCAATTTTGATCCCAAAGTTTAAAGAAACCTTTCAAATAACTTAATAATTGAATTAGTAATGTCATGGGATCTGTCAGTAAATGTTTTTAAATGTTAAATAAAGAGAAGTCTTCTTGTTACACACATATGAGGAGTGCTTAAATCAATTATATACCTTGCCATTGTTTCCTTACACAGTTAGTAAGTAATTTGTTATATTAATTATTTGTGATACATTCTGTTACAACGTAGGCAGCCCATCTAATTAACGGAGTTTAATTACGATGGGTTCCCTGGATTTGTAACGCGGCGAAAAGACGTTACAAAAGTGCGCCACTCTGCTAATTTTTATAAAGGTGTTTTAAGCATCATGACGTAACAAAAGTGCGCCACTCTGCTCAAAAGTTAAAGTAGTTGTAAGCATCGGACGCAAACAAAATTGCGTCACTTAAAAAAAAAAAAAAAAAAAAAAAAAAAAAAGACTTTTATTTGTGTATAGAGTGTGACAAACAAAATTGCGCCACTTGAGACATGCAAACAAAATTGCATCACTATACGTGGATAATTTGTATGAACAATAACTAAATATATAATATTGATCTATATTGATCTATGCACTCAGGAAGTTACCTTAATAACTTTAATGTTCAAAACATATTTAATAGTGTATTAAGTTACGTAAATGATAGTATGTATAAGTGAAATATCCTTAGCGTCATACAATGCATATAGCTTTTGCATTCTATAGGCCATTAGGAACCTGCATTATTCGATATAATTACTTGCATACATGAATTGTGACCAAACATAACAATTTTGGTCAACCGAACAATCTGTAACAGGTTTGTTTACAACAATCCATGACCTGTTGTTTCCTGAATCATTCTGCACAGTGTATGTCCAACTATATAGCTTACATACACTAGTATGTATCAAAAAATTAATTAAAAATAACTTTGTTAATAATAAAGTATGTAATGTAGACCAAGGTAATTAAGTAGAAGTTCGTGATTTAAAACTTGTGAACAAAATAATTAATTTATTTAATTGAGAAAAGTTTATGAATGAACGGAGTCAAAGTGTTGTCGAGGGTAATAATAATAATAGATTTGTTGAATGAGATTGTGCTCCCCTTCTCTCGTTTATACCGGTATAAAGTAGTTGTGTTATTCAGTCGCCTTGTGTAGAGAACAATAAGAGTAAAACCCCCTTTCTCACTGACACACCAGTTCCTTTGTTAACTAAATACAGAGGGTGACCTACATTCCAGAAAACAGCTGATCGGCTATTTAACCTTGAAAAATATGTGTGTGTGATTTCTGTCTCTCCCTTAGAAGAGAAATTGTTCTTTTCTAATTTGTGTAAATTGATTACTTAAGAATTTATTATATATATGTGTAATAAATGTGTAGTATTGTAGAGCAGTTTTTCCCCGTGACGACAATTAAATAATGTAGTGACTTAATAATAAATTTATTAATAATAAATAAAGTGTGGTAAATAAATATGGTGATTAGATAGTAAATAATTCTAAGGAAGTTTCTGTAATCTCCCCAAAGTAAACAATAAATAATAAAGAGAATAATAATATTTGTTTTATATAATAAGTCTAAATAATTCTTAAGTTAAACTAAATAGTGTGAAGTGTAGCAGTAATTAAGGGAAAAAGAAAATAATAATAAAAGTACAGTTACACATTGTAGACACCGCAGTGGTGGCCAGTTAGAAGAAATAAAGCGTGTTCAGAATTGTAGTAAGCAGCCGCACCCTTCCAATTGTGATAAACCGGTGCTAGCCTAAACAATTGAAAACCACCCCTAGTGTGTATGACAATGCATTGTGTAAAGTGTCTCCCCTCCCGCATAGTTTGTTTAAGTATTGTTAAAGAGATAAAAGAGAATTATCTTCGTGACATTCCGCTTCTCTCAAAACAATAATCTAAAGTGGAGTATGGGATCCTCTTTAGATTACATTAGAAATAAGTTTATGATAGATAATCAAGAAGTGATTATACATGTAACGTAACAGGTCACAACGGCGCCGACTGAAAGGGTAATGATAGAGCAGACAGGTGCCAAAGATCATTAATAAATGCTGAAAGCTAACTTGAGTAGTTAGAGTAAGCTGGTGTCAGTCGGGCCGCGATGTTGTGATTACGGATAAGAAGGGATCTTTCCAATCTAAGGTTTGGAAATTAGTATTAAGATTAAAATGTAAGTTAGTACTTAAGAAGTGAGAAAAAGGGAATTTCACGAAGGCGATCATTTAAAGAGAATTAGAGAAAACAAACTGTGCACTAATAATAAATAGTAATAATGATAAATAACTTCACACACCGACACTATTCATACTCCCAGTCCCCAATTGTGAGTTAGACTCAAAAAACTTAACCGTAGCGTGCAAATTAAGCAGTGGAGTATGTGACGATTTAAATAAAAGAAATAATCAAGAAAATAAAAATTTTAAAAAATTAAGGTTGCGAGCTATTAAGCCATTTAAATCTCACTGTATTAATATAAAAAACCTGTATGTACTCAGTATGAGAGGAAGCAGTAATTAGTTAGTTAGAAGATACTCTAATAAAAAGATAAATTGTAAAGAGTTATTAATATCGTATTTAACCCTTTGCTTGTGAGCAGGCGCTGTCCTGTTGATTCCAGACTCGACATGTTTTCCGAGTCTTGTGTAAGTTAGAATAAGATAAAAAACCTAATGTTAATAATTAAAAATCTGAAGACACAGATAGTCGCTAAAACAACTGATTTAAATTATGTATATTTGTTTAGGGATAGTTTGTATAAATAAAAATGTTAACATAAAGAGAGACAGGGACTATATTCTCGCGCGGTAATTGCCCCACTACCACTTTGTCCAGTACCAGGCGAAGGGAGCAGAATTTCGCTCTCTCGCAATGGTGACTTCGTACAGTATAGACGTAAGAGCTGTGCTCTTAAAATATGTTACCTATACTTTGTTTTACCTTAAGATGGTATACCAGAAATAGCTGCTTAAAGCATCTGGATGTGTTAACTAATATAGTTATGTAAATAAACAAGAGATTTAAAGTGTAAAACTCGAAACGTAAAAAAGGTGTAACACAAGATGACTTCGAACTTCAAGAACTAACAACACTTCCAACATCATACCTGGAGATGTGAACTATTAGAAGCCACAAACTCTAGTACACACGACAGAATATGCAGATCAGGACATCCGAGAATCTACAAGTACCATCGTAGAAGGTTCAACCTGCGGACTTTGGAGCCCTTTACTGACGAAGACCAGACCGAGATGACGACGTAGCTGTTCCTGTTTCCCAAGACGGATACCCCAGGACGAGTCTTCTGCATACCAATTAAAGGGTGACTCGATAGCCTGTCTATCGAGGGTTACTAATATTTGTTACACAACACATCTTGAAAGAGACTTTTCAGAAACTATTAACTTTGTAAAGACTTATAAATTAAATCTAAGAATTTCATGTAACTATTCTAACTTCATACGTTGTAACAGTTTATATGCTAATGTAGAGTAATATAATTCAAGCAATAATACCATTCTTCCAATGGTTGAATAAAAGAAAGTCTTGCAAGCTAATATCATGAATTGATTATGACTAAAAGTTTTTACGAATAAATACCGAAGGTTACCCGGATCCGAGGTATAGCTATATAGAATCAATTTTGATCCCAAAGTTTAAAGAAACCTTTCAAATAACTTAATAATTGAATTAGTAATGTCATGGGATCTGTCAGTAAATGTTTTTAAATGTTAAATAAAGAGAAGTCTTCTTGTTACACACATATGAGGAGTGCTTAAATCAATTGTATACCTTGCCATTGTTTCCTTACACAGTTAGTAAGTAATTTGTTATATTAATTATTTGTGATACATTCTGTTACAACGTAGGCAGCCCATCTAATTAACGGAGTTTAATTACGATGGGTTCCCTGGATTTGTAACGCGGCGAAAAGACGTTACAAAAGTGCGCCACTCTGCTAATTTTTAGAAAGGTGTTTTAATCATCATGACGTAACAAAAGTGCGCCACTCTGCTCAAAAGTTAAAGTAGTTGTAAGCATCGCGACGCAAACAAAATTGCGTCACTTAAAAAAAAAAAAAAAAGAAAAGAGTTTTATTTGTGTATAGAGTGTGACAAACAAAATTGCGCCACTTGTGACATGCAAACAAAATTGCATCACTATGCGTGGATAATTTGTATGAACAATAACTAAATATATAATATTGATCTATATTGATCTATGCACTCAGGAAGTTACCTTAATAACTTTAATGTTCAAAACATATTTAATAGTGTATTAAGTTACGTAAATGATAGTATGTATAAGTGAAATATCCTTAGCGTCATACAATGCATATAGCTTTTGCATTCTATAGGCCAGTAGGAACCTGCATTATTCGATATAATTACTTGCATACATGAATTGTGACCAAACATAACAATTTTGGTCAACCGAACAATCTGTAACAGGTTTGTTTACAACAATCCATGACCTGTTGTTTCCTGAATCATTCTGCACAGTGTATGTCCAACTATATAGCTTACATACACTAGTATGTATCAAAAAATTAATTAAAAATAACTTTGTTAATAATAAAGTACGTAATGTAGACCAAGGTAATTAAGTAGAAGTTCGTGATTTAAAACTTGTGAACAAAATAATTAATTTATTTAATTGAGAAAAGTTTATGAATGAACGGAGTCAAAGTGTTGTCGAGGGTAATAATAATAATAGATTTGTTGAATAAGATTGTGCTCCCCTTCTCTCGTTTATACCGGTATAAAGTAGTTGTGTTATTCAGTCGCCTTGTGTAGAGAACAATAAGAGTAAAACCCCCTTTCTCACTGACACACCAGTTCCTTTGTTAACTAAATACAGAGGGTGACCTACATTCCAGAAAACAGCTGATCGGCTATTTAACCTTGAAAAATATGTGTGTGTGATTTCTGTCTCTCCCTTAGAAGAGAAATTGTTCTTTTCTAATTTGTGTAAATTGATTACTTAAGAATTTATTATATATATGTGTAATAAATGTGTAGTATTGTAGAGCAGTTTTTCCCCGTGACGACAATTAAATAATGTAGTGACTTAATAATAAATTTATTAATAATAAATAAAGTGTGGTAAATAAATATGGTGATTAGATAGTAAATAATTCTAAGGAAGTTTCTGTAATCTCCCCAAAGTAAACAATAAATAATAAAGAGAATAATAATATTTGTTTTATATAATAAGTCTAAATAATTCTTAAGTTAAACTAAATAGTGTGAAGTGTAGCAGTAATTAAGGGAAAAAGAAAATAATAATAAAAGTACAGTTACACATTGTAGACACCGCAGTGGTGGCCAGATAGAAGAAATAAATCGTGTTCAGAATTGTAGTAAGCAGCCGCACCCTTCCAATTGTGATAAACCGGTGCTAGCCTAAACAATTGAAAACCACCCCTAGTGTGTATGACAATGCATTGTGTAAAGTGTCTCCCCTCCCGCATAGTTTGTTTAAGTATTGTTAAAGAGATAAAAGAGAATTATCTTCGTGACATTCCGCTTCTCTCAAAACAATAATCTAAAGTGGAGTATGGGATCCTCTTTAGATTACATTAAAAATAAGTTTATGATAGATAATCAAGAAGTGATTATACATGTAACGTAACAGGTCACAACGGCGCCGACTGAAAGGGTAATGATAGAGCAGACAGGTGCCAAAGATCATTAATAAATGCTGAAAGCTAACTTGAGTAGTTAGAGTAAGCTGGTGTCAGTCGGGCCGCGATGTTGTGATTACGGATAAGAAGGGATCTTTCCAATCTAAGGTTTGGAAATTAGTATTAAGATTAAAATGTAAGTTAGTACTTAAGAAGTGAGAAAAAGGGAATTTCACGAAGGCGATCATTTAAAGAGAATTAGAGAAAACAAACTGTGCACTAATAATAAATAGTAATAATGATAAATAACTTCACACACCGACACTATTCATACTCCCAGTCCCCAATTGTGAGTTAGACTCAAAAAACTTAACCGTAGCGTGCAAATTAAGCAGTGGAGTATGTGACGATTTAAATAAAAGAAATAATCAAGAAAATAAAAATTTTAAAAAATTAAGGTTGCGAGCTATTAAGCCATTTAAATCTCACTGTATTAATATAAAAAACCTGTATGTACTCAGTATGAGAGGAAGCAGTAATTAGTTAGTTAGAAGATACTCTAATAAAAAGATAAATTGTAAAGAGTTATTAATATCGTATTTAACCCTTTGCTTGTGAGCAGGCGCTGTCCTGTTGATTCCAGACTCGACATGTTTTCCGAGTCTTGTGTAAGTTAGAATAAGATAAAAAACCTAATGTTAATAATTAAAAATCTGAAGACACAGATAGTCGCTAAAACAACTGATTTAAATTATGTATATTTGTTTAGGGATAGTTTGTATAAATAAAAATGTTAACATAAAGAGAGACAGGGACTATATTCTCGCGCGGTAATTGCCCCACTACCACTTTGTCCAGTACCAGGCGAAGGGAGCAGAATTTCGCTCTCTCGCAATGGTGACTTCGTACAGTATAGACGTAAGAGCTGTGCTCTTAAAATATGTTACCTATACTTTGTTTTACCTTAAGATGGTATACCAGAAATAGCTGCTTAAAGCATCTGGATGTGTTAACTAATATAGTTATGTAAATAAACAAGAGATTTAAAGTGTAAAACTCGAAACGTAAAAAAGGTGTAACACAAGATGACTTCGAACTTCAAGAACTAACAACACTTCCAACATCATACCTGGAGATGTGAACTATTAGAAGCCACAAACTCTAGTACACACGACAGAATATGCAGATCAGGACATCCGAGAATCTACAAGTACCATCGTAGAAGGTTCAACCTGCGGACTTTGGAGCCCTTTACTGACGAAGACCAGACCGAGATGACGACGTAGCTGTTCCTGTTTCCCAAGACGGATACCCCAGGACGAGTCTTCTGCATACCAATTAAAGGGTGACTCGATAGCCTGTCTATCGAGGGTTACTAATATTTGTTACACAACACATCTTGAAAGAGACTTTTCAGAAACTATTAACTTTGTAAAGACTTATAAATTAAATCTAAGAATTTCATGTAACTATTCTAACTTCATACGTTGTAACAGTTTATATGCTAATGTAGAGTAATATAATTCAAGCAATAATACCATTCTTCCAATGGTTGAATAAAAGAAAGTCTTGCAAGCTAATATCATGAATTGATTATGACTAAAAGTTTTTACGAATAAATACCGAAGGTTACCCGGATCCGAGGTATAGCTATATAGAATCAATTTTGATCCCAAAGTTTAAAGAAACCTTTCAAATAACTTAATAATTGAATTAGTAATGTCATGGGATCTGTCAGTAAATGTTTTTAAATGTTAAATAAAGAGAAGTCTTCTTGTTACACACATATGAGGAGTGCTTAAATCAATTATATACCTTGCCATTGTTTCCTTACACAGTTAGTAAGTAATTTGTTATATTAATTATTTGTGATACATTCTGTTACAACGTAGGCAGCCCATCTAATTAACGGAGTTTAATTACGATGGGTTCCCTGGATTTGTAACGCGGCGAAAAGACGTTACAAAAGTGCGCCACTCTGCTAATTTTTATAAAGGTGTTTTAAGCATCGTGACGTAACAAAAGTGCGCCACTCTGCTCAAAAGTTAAAGTAGTTGTAAGCATCGGACGCAAACAAAATTGCGTCACTTAAAAAAAAAAAAAAAAAAAAAAAAAAAAGACTTTTATTTGTGTATAGAGTGTGACAAACAAAATTGCGCCACTTGAGACATGCAAACAAAATTGCATCACTATACGTGGATAATTTGTATGAACAATAACTAAATATATAATATTGATCTATATTGATCTATGCACTCAGGAAGTTACCTTAATAACTTTAATGTTCAAAACATATTTAATAGTGTATTAAGTTACGTAAATGATAGTATGTATAAGTGAAATATCCTTAGCGTCATACAATGCATATAGCTTTTGCATTCTATAGGCCATTAGGAACCTGCATTATTCGATATAATTACTTGCATACATGAATTGTGACCAAACATAACAATTTTGGTCAACCGAACAATCTGTAACAGGTTTGTTTACAACAATCCATGACCTGTTGTTTCCTGAATCATTCTGCACAGTGTATGTCCAACTATATAGCTTACATACACTAGTATGTATCAAAAAATTAATTAAAAATAACTTTGTTAATAATAAAGTATGTAATGTAGACCAAGGTAATTAAGTAGAAGTTCGTGATTTAAAACTTGTGAACAAAATAATTAATTTATTTAATTGAGAAAAGTTTATGAATGAACGGAGTCAAAGTGTTGTCGAGGGTAATAATAATAATAGATTTGTTGAATGAGATTGTGCTCCCCTTCTCTCGTTTATACCGGTATAAAGTAGTTGTGTTATTCAGTCGCCTTGTGTAGAGAACAATAAGAGTAAAACCCCCTTTCTCACTGACACACCAGTTCCTTTGTTAACTAAATACAGAGGGTGACCTACATTCCAGAAAACAGCTGATCGGCTATTTAACCTTGAAAAATATGTGTGTGTGATTTCTGTCTCTCCCTTAGAAGAGAAATTGTTCTTTTCTAATTTGTGTAAATTGATTACTTAAGAATTTATTATATATATGTGTAATAAATGTGTAGTATTGTAGAGCAGTTTTTCCCCGTGACGACAATTAAATAATGTAGTGACTTAATAATAAATTTATTAATAATAAATAAAGTGTGGTAAATAAATATGGTGATTAGATAGTAAATAATTCTAAGGAAGTTTCTGTAATCTCCCCAAAGTAAACAATAAATAATAAAGAGAATAATAATATTTGTTTTATATAATAAGTCTAAATAATTCTTAAGTTAAACTAAATAGTGTGAAGTGTAGCAGTAATTAAGGGAAAAAGAAAATAATAATAAAAGTACAGTTACACATTGTAGACACCGCAGTGGTGGCCAGTTAGAAGAAATAAAGCGTGTTCAGAATTGTAGTAAGCAGCCGCACCCTTCCAATTGTGATAAACCGGTGCTAGCCTAAACAATTGAAAACCACCCCTAGTGTGTATGACAATGCATTGTGTAAAGTGTCTCCCCTCCCGCATAGTTTGTTTAAGTATTGTTAAAGAGATAAAAGAGAATTATCTTCGTGACATTCCGCTTCTCTCAAAACAATAATCTAAAGTGGAGTATGGGATCCTCTTTAGATTACATTAGAAATAAGTTTATGATAGATAATCAAGAAGTGATTATACATGTAACGTAACAGGTCACAACGGCGCCGACTGAAAGGGTAATGATAGAGCAGACAGGTGCCAAAGATCATTAATAAATGCTGAAAGCTAACTTGAGTAGTTAGAGTAAGCTGGTGTCAGTCGGGCCGCGATGTTGTGATTACGGATAAGAAGGGATCTTTCCAATCTAAGGTTTGGAAATTAGTATTAAGATTAAAATGTAAGTTAGTACTTAAGAAGTGAGAAAAAGGGAATTTCACGAAGGCGATCATTTAAAGAGAATTAGAGAAAACAAACTGTGCACTAATAATAAATAGTAATAATGATAAATAACTTCACACACCGACACTATTCATACTCCCAGTCCCCAATTGTGAGTTAGACTCAAAAAACTTAACCGTAGCGTGCAAATTAAGCAGTGGAGTATGTGACGATTTAAATAAAAGAAATAATCAAGAAAATAAAAATTTTTAAAAATTAAGGTTGCGAGCTATTAAGCCATTTAAATCTCACTGTATTAATATAAAAAACCTGTATGTACTCAGTATGAGAGGAAGCAGTAATTAGTTAGTTAGAAGATACTCTAATAAAAAGATAAATTGTAAAGAGTTATTAATATCGTATTTAACCCTTTGCTTGTGAGCAGGCGCTGTCCTGTTGATTCCAGACTCGACATGTTTTCCGAGTCTTGTGTAAGTTAGAATAAGATAAAAAACCTAATGTTAATAATTAAAAATCTGAAGACACAGATAGTCGCTAAAACAACTGATTTAAATTATGTATATTTGTTTAGGGATAGTTTGTATAAATAAAAATGTTAACATAAAGAGAGACAGGGACTATATTCTCGCGCGGTAATTGCCCCACTACCACTTTGTCCAGTACCAGGCGAAGGGAGCAGAATTTCGCTCTCTCGCAATGGTGACTTCGTACAGTATAGACGTAAGAGCTGTGCTCTTAAAATATGTTACCTATACTTTGTTTTACCTTAAGATGGTATACCAGAAATAGCTGCTTAAAGCATCTGGATGTGTTAACTAATATAGTTATGTAAATAAACAAGAGATTTAAAGTGTAAAACTCGAAACGTAAAAAAGGTGTAACACAAGATGACTTCGAACTTCAAGAACTAACAACACTTCCAACATCATACCTGGAGATGTGAACTATTAGAAGCCACAAACTCTAGTACACACGACAGAATATGCAGATCAGGACATCCGAGAATCTACAAGTACCATCGTAGAAGGTTCAACCTGCGGACTTTGGAGCCCTTTACTGACGAAGACCAGACCGAGATGACGACGTAGCTGTTCCTGTTTCCCAAGACGGATACCCCAGGACGAGTCTTCTGCATACCAATTAAAGGGTGACTCGATAGCCTGTCTATCGAGGGTTACTAATATTTGTTACACAACACATCTTGAAAGAGACTTTTCAGAAACTATTAACTTTGTAAAGACTTATAAATTAAATCTAAGAATTTCATGTAACTATTCTAACTTCATACGTTGTAACAGTTTATATGCTAATGTAGAGTAATATAATTCAAGCAATAATACCATTCTTCCAATGGTTGAATAAAAGAAAGTCTTGCAAGCTAATATCATGAATTGATTATGACTAAAAGTTTTTACGAATAAATACCGAAGGTTACCCGGATCCGAGGTATAGCTATATAGAATCAATTTTGATCCCAAAGTTTAAAGAAACCTTTCAAATAACTTAATAATTGAATTAGTAATGTCATGGGATCTGTCAGTAAATGTTTTTAAATGTTAAATAAAGAGAAGTCTTCTTGTTACACACATATGAGGAGTGCTTAAATCAATTATATACCTTGCCATTGTTTCCTTACACAGTTAGTAAGTAATTTGTTATATTAATTATTTGTGATACATTCTGTTACAACGTAGGCAGCCCATCTAATTAACGGAGTTTAATTACGATGGGTTCCCTGGATTTGTAACGCGGCGAAAAGACGTTACAAAAGTGTGCCACTCTGCTAATTTTTATAAAGGTGTTTTAAGCATCGTGACGTAACAAAAGTGCGCCACTCTGCTCAAAAGTTAAAGTAGTTGTAAGCATCGCGACGCAAACAAAATTGCGTCACTTAAAAAAAAAAAAAAAAAAGAAGAGTTTTATTTGTGTATAGAGTGTGACAAACAAAATTGCGCCACTTGTGACATGCAAACAAAATTGCATCACTATACGTGGATAATTTGTATGAACAATAACTAAATATATAAATATATAATATTGATCTATATTGATCTATGCACTCAGGAAGTTACCTTAATAACTTTAATGTTCAAAACATATTTAATAGTGTATTAAGTTACGTAAATGATAGTATGTATAAGTGAAATATCCTTAGCGTCATACAATGCATATAGCTTTTGCATTCTATAGGCCAGTAGGAACCTGCATTATTCGATATAATTACTTGCATACATGAATTGTGACCAAACATAACAATTTTGGTCAACCGAACAATCTGTAACAGGTTTGTTTACAACAATCCATGACCTGTTGTTTCCTGAATCATTCTGCACAGTGTATGTCCAACTATATAGCTTACATACACTAGTATGTATCAAAAAATTAATTAAAAATAACTTTGTTAATAATAAAGTATGTAATGTAGACCAAGGTAATTAAGTAGAAGTTCGTGATTTAAAACTTGTGAACAAAATAATTAATTTATTTAATTGAGAAAAGTTTATGAATGAACGGAGTCAAAGTGTTGTCGAGGGTAATAATAATAATAGATTTGTTGAATAAGATTGTGCTCCCCTTCTCTCGTTTATACCGGTATAAAGTAGTTGTGTTATTCAGTCGCCTTGTGTAGAGAACAATAAGAGTAAAACCCCCTTTCTCACTGACACACCAGTTCCTTTGTTAACTAAATACAGAGGGTGACCTACATTCCAGAAAACAGCTGATCGGCTATTTAACCTTGAAAAATATGTGTGTGTGATTTCTGTCTCTCCCTTAGAAGAGAAATTGTTCTTTTCTAATTTGTGTAAATTGATTACTTAAGAATTTATTATATATATGTGTAATAAATGTGTAGTATTGTAGAGCAGTTTTTCCCCGTGACGACAATTAAATAATGTAGTGACTTAATAATAAATTTATTAATAATAAATAAAGTGTGGTAAATAAATATGGTGATTAGATAGTAAATAATTCTAAGGAAGTTTCTGTAATCTCCCCAAAGTAAACAATAAATAATAAAGAGAATAATAATATTTGTTTTATATAATAAGTCTAAATAATTCTTAAGTTAAACTAAATAGTGTGAAGTGTAGCAGTAATTAAGGGAAAAAGAAAATAATAATAAAAGTACAGTTACACATTGTAGACACCGCAGTGGTGGCCAGTTAGAAGAAATAAAGCGTGTTCAGAATTGTAGTAAGCAGCCGCACCCTTCCAATTGTGATAAACCGGTGCTAGCCTAAACAATTGAAAACCACCCCTAGTGTGTATGACAATGCATTGTGTAAAGTGTCTCCCCTCCCGCATAGTTTGTTTAAGTATTGTTAAAGAGATAAAAGAGAATTATCTTCGTGACATTCCGCTTCTCTCAAAACAATAATCTAAAGTGGAGTATGGGATCCTCTTTAGATTACATTAGAAATAAGTTTATGATAGATAATCAAGAAGTGATTATACATGTAACGTAACAGGTCACAACGGCGCCGACTGAAAGGGTAATGATAGAGCAGACAGGTGCCAAAGATCATTAATAAATGCTGAAAGCTAACTTGAGTAGTTAGAGTAAGCTGGTGTCAGTCGGGCCGCGATGTTGTGATTACGGATAAGAAGGGATCTTTCCAATCTAAGGTTTGGAAATTAGTATTAAGATTAAAATGTAAGTTAGTACTTAAGAAGTGAGAAAAAGGGAATTTCACGAAGGTGATCATTTAAAGAGAATTAGAGAAAACAAACTGTGCACTAATAATAAATAGTAATAATGATAAATAACGTCTCACACCGACACTATTCATACTCCCAGTCCCCAATTGTGAGTTAGACTCAAAAAACTTAACCGTAGCGTGCAAATTAAGCAGTGGAGTATGTGATGATTTAAATAAAAGAAATAATCAAGAAAATAAAAATTTTAAAAAATTAAGGTTGCGAGCTATTAAGCCATTTAAATCTCACTGTATTAATATAAAAAACCTGTATGTACTCAGTATGAGAGGAAGCAGTAATTAGTTAGTTAGAAGATACTCTAATAAAAAGATAAATTGTAAAGAGTTATTAATATCGTATTTAACCCTTTGCTTGTGAGCAGGCGCTGTCCTGTTGATTCCAGACTCGACATGTTTTCCGAGTCTTGTGTAAGTTAGAATAAGATAAAAAACCTAATGTTAATAATTAAAAATCTGAAGACACAGATAGTCGCTAAAACAACTGATTTAAATTATGTATATTTGTTTAGGGATAGTTTGTATAAATAAAAATGTTAACATAAAGAGAGACAGGGACTATATTCTCGCGCGGTAATTGCCCCACTACCACTTTGTCCAGTACCAGGCGAAGGGAGCAGAATTTCGCTCTCTCGCAATGGTGACTTCGTACAGTATAGACGTAAGAGCTGTGCTCTTAAAATATGTTACCTATACTTTGTTTTACCTTAAGATGGTATACCAGAAATAGCTGCTTAAAGCATCTGGATGTGTTAACTAATATAGTTATGTAAATAAACAAGAGATTTAAAGTGTAAAACTCGAAACGTAAAAAAGGTGTAACACAAGATGACTTCGAACTTCAAGAACTAACAACACTTCCAACATCATACCTGGAGATGTGAACTATTAGAAGCCACAAACTCTAGTACACACGACAGAATATGCAGATCAGGACATCCGAGAATCTACAAGTACCATCGTAGAAGGTTCAACCTGCGGACTTTGGAGCCCTTTACTGACGAAGACCAGACCGAGATGACGACGTAGCTGTTCCTGTTTCCCAAGACGGATACCCCAGGACGAGTCTTCTGCATACCAATTAAAGGGTGACTCGATAGCCTGTCTATCGAGGGTTACTAATATTTGTTACACAACACATCTTGAAAGAGACTTTTCAGAAACTATTAACTTTGTAAAGACTTATAAATTAAATCTAAGAATTTCATGTAACTATTCTAACTTCATACGTTGTAACAGTTTATATGCTAATGTAGAGTAATATAATTCAAGCAATAATACCATTCTTCCAATGGTTGAATAAAAGAAAGTCTTGCAAGCTAATATCATGAATTGATTATGACTAAAAGTTTTTACGAATAAATACCGAAGGTTACCCGGATCCGAGGTATAGCTATATAGAATCAATTTTGATCCCAAAGTTTAAAGAAACCTTTCAAATAACTTAATAATTGAATTAGTAATGTCATGGGATCTGTCAGTAAATGTTTTTAAATGTTAAATAAAGAGAAGTCTTCTTGTTACACACATATGAGGAGTGCTTAAATCAATTGTATACCTTGCCATTGTTTCCTTACACAGTTAGTAAGTAATTTGTTATATTAATTATTTGTGATACATTCTGTTACAACGTAGGCAGCCCATCTAATTAACGGAGTTTAATTACGATGGGTTCCCTGGATTTGTAACGCGGCGAAAAGACGTTACAAAAGTGCGCCACTCTGCTAATTTTTATAAAGGTGTTTTAAGCATCGTGACGTAACAAAAGTGCGCCACTCTGCTCAAAAGTTAAAGTAGTTGTAAGCATCGTGACGCAAACAAAATTGCGTCACTTAAAAAAAAAAAAAGAAAAGAAAAGAGTTTTATTTGTGTATAGAGTGTGACAAACAAAATTGCGCCACTTGTGACATGCAAACAAAATTGCATCACTATGCGTGGATAATTTGTATGAACAATAACTAAATATATAATATTGATCTATATTGATCTATGCACTCAGGAAGTTACCTTAATAACTTTAATGTTCAAAACATATTTAATAGTGTATTAAGTTACGTAAATGATAGTATGTATAAGTGAAATATCCTTAGCGTCATACAATGCATATAGCTTTTGCATTCTATAGGCCAGTAGGAACCTGCATTATTCGATATAATTACTTGCATACATGAATTGTGACCAAACATAACAATTTTGGTCAACCGAACAATCTGTAACAGGTTTGTTTACAACAATCCATGACCTGTTGTTTCCTGAATCATTCTGCACAGTGTATGTCCAACTATATAGCTTACATACACTAGTATGTATCAAAAAATTAATTAAAAATAACTTTGTTAATAATAAAGTACGTAATGTAGACCAAGGTAATTAAGTAGAAGTTCGTGATTTAAAACTTGTGAACAAAATAATTAATTTATTTAATTGAGAAAAGTTTATGAATGAACGGAGTCAAAGTGTTGTCGAGGGTAATAATAATAATAGATTTGTTGAATAAGATTGTGCTCCCCTTCTCTCGTTTATACCGGTATAAAGTAGTTGTGTTATTCAGTCGCCTTGTGTAGAGAACAATAAGAGTAAAACCCCCTTTCTCACTGACACACCAGTTCCTTTGTTAACTAAATACAGAGGGTGACCTACATTCCAGAAAACAGCTGATCGGCTATTTAACCTTGAAAAATATGTGTGTGTGATTTCTGTCTCTCCCTTAGAAGAGAAATTGTTCTTTTCTAATTTGTGTAAATTGATTACTTAAGAATTTATTATATATATGTGTAATAAATGTGTAGTATTGTAGAGCAGTTTTTCCCCGTGACGACAATTAAATAATGTAGTGACTTAATAATAAATTTATTAATAATAAATAAAGTGTGGTAAATAAATATGGTGATTAGATAGTAAATAATTCTAAGGAAGTTTCTGTAATCTCCCCAAAGTAAACAATAAATAATAAAGAGAATAATAATATTTGTTTTATATAATAAGTCTAAATAATTCTTAAGTTAAACTAAATAGTGTGAAGTGTAGCAGTAATTAAGGGAAAAAGAAAATAATAATAAAAGTACAGTTACACATTGTAGACACCGCAGTGGTGGCCAGTTAGAAGAAATAAAGCGTGTTCAGAATTGTAGTAAGCAGCCGCACCCTTCCAATTGTGATAAACCGGTGCTAGCCTAAACAATTGAAAACCACCCCTAGTGTGTATGACAATGCATTGTGTAAAGTGTCTCCCCTCCCGCATAGTTTGTTTAAGTATTGTTAAAGAGATAAAAGAGAATTATCTTCGTGACATTCCGCTTCTCTCAAAACAATAATCTAAAGTGGAGTATGGGATCCTCTTTAGATTACATTAGAAATAAGTTTATGATAGATAATCAAGAAGTGATTATACATGTAACGTAACAGGTCACAACGGCGCCGACTGAAAGGGTAATGATAGAGCAGACAGGTGCCAAAGATCATTAATAAATGCTGAAAGCTAACTTGAGTAGTTAGAGTAAGCTGGTGTCAGTCGGGCCGCGATGTTGTGATTACGGATAAGAAGGGATCTTTCCAATCTAAGGTTTGGAAATTAGTATTAAGATTAAAATGTAAGTTAGTACTTAAGAAGTGAGAAAAAGGGAATTTCACGAAGGCGATCATTTAAAGAGAATTAGAGAAAACAAACTGTGCACTAATAATAAATAGTAATAATGATAAATAACTTCACACACCGACACTATTCATACTCCCAGTCCCCAATTGTGAGTTAGACTCAAAAAACTTAACCGTAGCGTGCAAATTAAGCAGTGGAGTATGTGACGATTTAAATAAAAGAAATAATCAAGAAAATAAAAATTTTAAAAAATTAAGGTTGCGAGCTATTAAGCCATTTAAATCTCACTGTATTAATATAAAAAACCTGTATGTACTCAGTATGAGAGGAAGCAGTAATTAGTTAGTTAGAAGATACTCTAATAAAAAGATAAATTGTAAAGAGTTATTAATATCGTATTTAACCCTTTGCTTGTGAGCAGGCGCTGTCCTGTTGATTCCAGACTCGACATGTTTTCCGAGTCTTGTGTAAGTTAGAATAAGATAAAAAACCTAATGTTAATAATTAAAAATCTGAAGACACAGATAGTCGCTAAAACAACTGATTTAAATTATGTATATTTGTTTAGGGATAGTTTGTATAAATAAAAATGTTAACATAAAGAGAGACAGGGACTATATTCTCGCGCGGTAATTGCCCCACTACCACTTTGTCCAGTACCAGGCGAAGGGAGCAGAATTTCGCTCTCTCGCAATGGTGACTTCGTACAGTATAGACGTAAGAGCTGTGCTCTTAAAATATGTTACCTATACTTTGTTTTACCTTAAGATGGTATACCAGAAATAGCTGCTTAAAGCATCTGGATGTGTTAACTAATATAGTTATGTAAATAAACAAGAGATTTAAAGTGTAAAACTCGAAACGTAAAAAAGGTGTAACACAAGATGACTTCGAACTTCAAGAACTAACAACACTTCCAACATCATACCTGGAGATGTGAACTATTAGAAGCCACAAACTCTAGTACACACGACAGAATATGCAGATCAGGACATCCGAGAATCTACAAGTACCATCGTAGAAGGTTCAACCTGCGGACTTTGGAGCCCTTTACTGACGAAGACCAGACCGAGATGACGACGTAGCTGTTCCTGTTTCCCAAGACGGATACCCCAGGACGAGTCTTCTGCATACCAATTAAAGGGTGACTCGATAGCCTGTCTATCGAGGGTTACTAATATTTGTTACACAACACATCTTGAAAGAGACTTTTCAGAAACTATTAACTTTGTAAAGACTTATAAATTAAATCTAAGAATTTCATGTAACTATTCTAACTTCATACGTTGTAACAGTTTATATGCTAATGTAGAGTAATATAATTCAAGCAATAATACCATTCTTCCAATGGTTGAATAAAAGAAAGTCTTGCAAGCTAATATCATGAATTGATTATGACTAAAAGTTTTTACGAATAAATACCGAAGGTTACCCGGATCCGAGGTATAGCTATATAGAATCAATTTTGATCCCAAAGTTTAAAGAAACCTTTCAAATAACTTAATAATTGAATTAGTAATGTCATGGGATCTGTCAGTAAATGTTTTTAAATGTTAAATAAAGAGAAGTCTTCTTGTTACACACATATGAGGAGTGCTTAAATCAATTGTATACCTTGCCATTGTTTCCTTACACAGTTAGTAAGTAATTTGTTATATTAATTATTTGTGATACATTCTGTTACAACGTAGGCAGCCCATCTAATTAACGGAGTTTAATTACAATGGGTTCCCTGGATTTGTAACGCGGCGAAAAGACGTTACAAAAGTTCGCCACTCTGCTAATTTTTATAAAGGTGTTTTAAGCATCGTGACGTAACAAAAGTGCGCCACTCTGCTCAAAAGTTAAAGTAGTTGTAAGCATCGTGACGCAAACAAAATTGCGTCACTTAAAAAAAAAAAAAGAAAAGAAAAGAGTTTTATTTGTGTATAGAGTGTGACAAACAAAATTGCGCCACTTGTGACATGCAAACAAAATTGCATCACTATGCGTGGATAATTTGTATGAACAATAACTAAATATATAATATTGATCTATATTGATCTATGCACTCAGGAAGTTACCTTAATAACTTTAATGTTCAAAACATATTTAATAGTGTATTAAGTTACGTAAATGATAGTATGTATAAGTGAAATATCCTTAGCGTCATACAATGCATATAGCTTTTGCATTCTATAGGCCAGTAGGAACCTGCATTATTCGATATAATTACTTGCATACATGAATTGTGACCAAACATAACAATTTTGGTCAACCGAACAATCTGTAACAGGTTTGTTTACAACAATCCATGACCTGTTGTTTCCTGAATCATTCTGCACAGTGTATGTCCAACTATATAGCTTACATACACTAGTATGTATCAAAAAATTAATTAAAAATAACTTTGTTAATAATAAAGTACGTAATGTAGACCAAGGTAATTAAGTAGAAGTTCGTGATTTAAAACTTGTGAACAAAATAATTAATTTATTTAATTGAGAAAAGTTTATGAATGAACGGAGTCAAAGTGTTGTCGAGGGTAATAATAATAATAGATTTGTTGAATAAGATTGTGCTCCCCTTCTCTCGTTTATACCGGTATAAAGTAGTTGTGTTATTCAGTCGCCTTGTGTAGAGAACAATAAGAGTAAAACCCCCTTTCTCACTGACACACCAGTTCCTTTGTTAACTAAATACAGAGGGTGACCTACATTCCAGAAAACAGCTGATCGGCTATTTAACCTTGAAAAATATGTGTGTGTGATTTCTGTCTCTCCCTTAGAAGAGAAATTGTTCTTTTCTAATTTGTGTAAATTGATTACTTAAGAATTTATTATATATATGTGTAATAAATGTGTAGTATTGTAGAGCAGTTTTTCCCCGTGACGACAATTAAATAATGTAGTGACTTAATAATAAATTTATTAATAATAAATAAAGTGTGGTAAATAAATATGGTGATTAGATAGTAAATAATTCTAAGGAAGTTTCTGTAATCTCCCCAAAGTAAACAATAAATAATAAAGAGAATAATAATATTTGTTTTATATAATAAGTCTAAATAATTCTTAAGTTAAACTAAATAGTGTGAAGTGTAGCAGTAATTAAGGGAAAAAGAAAATAATAATAAAAGTACAGTTACACATTGTAGACACCGCAGTGGTGGCCAGTTAGAAGAAATAAAGCGTGTTCAGAATTGTAGTAAGCAGCCGCACCCTTCCAATTGTGATAAACCGGTGCTAGCCTAAACAATTGAAAACCACCCCTAGTGTGTATGACAATGCATTGTGTAAAGTGTCTCCCCTCCCGCATAGTTTGTTTAAGTATTGTTAAAGAGATAAAAGAGAATTATCTTCGTGACATTCCGCTTCTCTCAAAACAATAATCTAAAGTGGAGTATGGGATCCTCTTTAGATTACATTAGAAATAAGTTTATGATAGATAATCAAGAAGTGATTATACATGTAACGTAACAGGTCACAACGGCGCCGACTGAAAGGGTAATGATAGAGCAGACAGGTGCCAAAGATCATTAATAAATGCTGAAAGCTAACTTGAGTAGTTAGAGTAAGCTGGTGTCAGTCGGGCCGCGATGTTGTGATTACGGATAAGAAGGGATCTTTCCAATCTAAGGTTTGGAAATTAGTATTAAGATTAAAATGTAAGTTAGTACTTAAGAAGTGAGAAAAAGGGAATTTCACGAAGGCGATCATTTAAAGAGAATTAGAGAAAACAAACTGTGCACTAATAATAAATAGTAATAATGATAAATAACTTCACACACCGACACTATTCATACTCCCAGTCCCCAATTGTGAGTTAGACTCAAAAAACTTAACCGTAGCGTGCAAATTAAGCAGTGGAGTATGTGACGATTTAAATAAAAGAAATAATCAAGAAAATAAAAATTTTAAAAAATTAAGGTTGCGAGCTATTAAGCCATTTAAATCTCACTGTATTAATATAAAAAACCTGTATGTACTCAGTATGAGAGGAAGCAGTAATTAGTTAGTTAGAAGATACTCTAATAAAAAGATAAATTGTAAAGAGTTATTAATATCGTATTTAACCCTTTGCTTGTGAGCAGGCGCTGTCCTGTTGATTCCAGACTCGACATGTTTTCCGAGTCTTGTGTAAGTTAGAATAAGATAAAAAACCTAATGTTAATAATTAAAAATCTGAAGACACAGATAGTCGCTAAAACAACTGATTTAAATTATGTATATTTGTTTAGGGATAGTTTGTATAAATAAAAATGTTAACATAAAGAGAGACAGGGACTATATTCTCGCGCGGTAATTGCCCCACTACCACTTTGTCCAGTACCAGGCGAAGGGAGCAGAATTTCGCTCTCTCGCAATGGTGACTTCGTACAGTATAGACGTAAGAGCTGTGCTCTTAAAATATGTTACCTATACTTTGTTTTACCTTAAGATGGTATACCAGAAATAGCTGCTTAAAGCATCTGGATGTGTTAACTAATATAGTTATGTAAATAAACAAGAGATTTAAAGTGTAAAACTCGAAACGTAAAAAAGGTGTAACACAAGATGACTTCGAACTTCAAGAACTAACAACACTTCCAACATCATACCTGGAGATGTGAACTATTAGAAGCCACAAACTCTAGTACACACGACAGAATATGCAGATCAGGACATCCGAGAATCTACAAGTACCATCGTAGAAGGTTCAACCTGCGGACTTTGGAGCCCTTTACTGACGAAGACCAGACCGAGATGACGACGTAGCTGTTCCTGTTTCCCAAGACGGATACCCCAGGACGAGTCTTCTGCATACCAATTAAAGGGTGACTCGATAGCCTGTCTATCGAGGGTTACTAATATTTGTTACACAACACATCTTGAAAGAGACTTTTCAGAAACTATTAACTTTGTAAAGACTTATAAATTAAATCTAAGAATTTCATGTAACTATTCTAACTTCATACGTTGTAACAGTTTATATGCTAATGTAGAGTAATATAATTCAAGCAATAATACCATTCTTCCAATGGTTGAATAAAAGAAAGTCTTGCAAGCTAATATCATGAATTGATTATGACTAAAAGTTTTTACGAATAAATACCGAAGGTTACCCGGATCCGAGGTATAGCTATATAGAATCAATTTTGATCCCAAAGTTTAAAGAAACCTTTCAAATAACTTAATAATTGAATTAGTAATGTCATGGGATCTGTCAGTAAATGTTTTTAAATGTTAAATAAAGAGAAGTCTTCTTGTTACACACATATGAGGAGTGCTTAAATCAATTATATACCTTGCCATTGTTTCCTTACACAGTTAGTAAGTAATTTGTTATATTAATTATTTGTGATACATTCTGTTACAACGTAGGCAGCCCATCTAATTAACGGAGTTTAATTACGATGGGTTCCCTGGATTTGTAACGCGGCGAAAAGACGTTACAAAAGTGTGCCACTCTGCTAATTTTTATAAAGGTGTTTTAAGCATCGTGACGTAACAAAAGTGCGCCACTCTGCTCAAAAGTTAAAGTAGTTGTAAGCATCGCGACGCAAACAAAATTGCGTCACTTAAAAAAAAAAAAAAAAAAAAAAAAAAAGAGTTTTATTTGTGTATAGAGTGTGACAAACAAAATTGCGCCACTTGTGACATGCAAACAAAATTGCATCACTATACGTGGATAATTTGTATGAACAATAACTAAATATATAATATTGATCTATATTGATCTATGCACTCAGGAAGTTACCTTAATAACTTTAATGTTCAAAACATATTTAATAGTGTATTAAGTTACGTAAATGATAGTATGTATAAGTGAAATATCCTTAGCGTCATACAATGCATATAGCTTTTGCATTCTATAGGCCAGTAGGAACCTGCATTATTCTATATAATTACTTGCATACATGAATTGTGACCAAACATAACAATTTTGGTCAACCGAACAATCTGTAACAGGTTTGTTTACAACAATCCATGACCTGTTGTTTCCTGAATCATTCTGCACAGTGTATGTCCAACTATATAGCTTACATACACTAGTATGTATCAAAAAATTAATTAAAAATAACTTTGTTAATAATAAAGTATGTAATGTAGACCAAGGTAATTAAGTAGAAGTTCGTGATTTAAAACTTGTGAACAAAATAATTAATTTATTTAATTGAGAAAAGTTTATGAATGAACGGAGTCAAAGTGTTGTCGAGGGTAATAATAATAATAGATTTGTTGAATAAGATTGTGCTCCCCTTCTCTCGTTTATACCGGTATAAAGTAGTTGTGTTATTCAGTCGCCTTGTGTAGAGAACAATAAGAGTAAAACCCCCTTTCTCACTGACACACCAGTTCCTTTGTTAACTAAATACAGAGGGTGACCTACATTCCAGAAAACAGCTGATCGGCTATTTAACCTTGAAAAATATGTGTGTGTGATTTCTGTCTCTCCCTTAGAAGAGAAATTGTTCTTTTCTAATTTGTGTAAATTGATTACTTAAGAATTTATTATATATATGTGTAATAAATGTGTAGTATTGTAGAGCAGTTTTTCCCCGTGACGACAATTAAATAATGTAGTGACTTAATAATAAATTTATTAATAATAAATAAAGTGTGGTAAATAAATATGGTGATTAGATAGTAAATAATTCTAAGGAAGTTTCTGTAATCTCCCCAAAGTAAACAATAAATAATAAAGAGAATAATAATATTTGTTTTATATAATAAGTCTAAATAATTCTTAAGTTAAACTAAATAGTGTGAAGTGTAGCAGTAATTAAGGGAAAAAGAAAATAATAATAAAAGTACAGTTACACATTGTAGACACCGCAGTGGTGGCCAGTTAGAAGAAATAAAGCGTGTTCAGAATTGTAGTAAGCAGCCGCACCCTTCCAATTGTGATAAACCGGTGCTAGCCTAAACAATTGAAAACCACCCCTAGTGTGTATGACAATGCATTGTGTAAAGTGTCTCCCCTCCCGCATAGTTTGTTTAAGTATTGTTAAAGAGATAAAAGAGAATTATCTTCGTGACATTCCGCTTCTCTCAAAACAATAATCTAAAGTGGAGTATGGGATCCTCTTTAGATTACATTAGAAATAAGTTTATGATAGATAATCAAGAAGTGATTATACATGTAACGTAACAGGTCACAACGGCGCCGACTGAAAGGGTAATGATAGAGCAGACAGGTGCCAAAGATCATTAATAAATGCTGAAAGCTAACTTGAGTAGTTAGAGTAAGCTGGTGTCAGTCGGGCCGCGATGTTGTGATTACGGATAAGAAGGGATCTTTCCAATCTAAGGTTTGGAAATTAGTATTAAGATTAAAATGTAAGTTAGTACTTAAGAAGTGAGAAAAAGGGAATTTCACGAAGGCGATCATTTAAAGAGAATTAGAGAAAACAAACTGTGCACTAATAATAAATAGTAATAATGATAAATAACTTCACACACCGACACTATTCATACTCCCAGTCCCCAATTGTGAGTTAGACTCAAAAAACTTAACCGTAGCGTGCAAATTAACCAGTGGAGTATGTGACGATTTAAATAAAAGAAATAATCAAGAAAATAAAAATTTTAAAAAATTAAGGTTGCGAGCTATTAAGCCATTTAAATCTCACTGTATTAATATAAAAAACCTGTATGTACTCAGTATGAGAGGAAGCAGTAATTAGTTAGTTAGAAGATACTCTAATAAAAAGATAAATTGTAAAGAGTTAATAATATCATATTTAACCCTTTGCTTGTGAGCAGGCGCTGTCCTGTTGATTCCAGACTCGACATGTTTTCCGAGTCTTGTGTAAGTTAGAATAAGATAAAAAACCTAATGTTAATAATTAAAAATCTGAAGACACAGATAGTCGCTAAAACAACTGATTTAAATTATGTATATTTGTTTAGGGATAGTTTGTATAAATAAAAATGTTAACATAAAGAGAGACAGGGACTATATTCTCGCGCGGTAATTGCCCCACTACCACTTTGTCCAGTACCAGGCGAAGGGAGCAGAATTTCGCTCTCTCGCAATGGTGACTTCGTACAGTATAGACGTAAGAGCTGTGCTCTTAAAATATGTTACCTATACTTTGTTTTACCTTAAGATGGTATACCAGAAATAGCTGCTTAAAGCATCTGGATGTGTTAACTAATATAGTTATGTAAATAAACAAGAGATTTAAAGTGTAAAACTCGAAACGTAAAAAAGGTGTAACACAAGATGACTTCGAACTTCAAGAACTAACAACACTTCCAACATCATACCTGGAGATGTGAACTATTAGAAGCCACAAACTCTAGTACACACGACAGAATATGCAGATCAGGACATCCGAGAATCTACAAGTACCATCGTAGAAGGTTCAACCTGCGGACTTTGGAGCCCTTTACTGACGAAGACCAGACCGAGATGACGACGTAGCTGTTCCTGTTTCCCAAGACGGATACCCCAGGACGAGTCTTCTGCATACCAATTAAAGGGTGACTCGATAGCCTGTCTATCGAGGGTTACTAATATTTGTTACACAACACATCTTGAAAGAGACTTTTCAGAAACTATTAACTTTGTAAAGACTTATAAATTAAATCTAAGAATTTCATGTAACTATTCTAACTTCATACGTTGTAACAGTTTATATGCTAATGTAGAGTAATATAATTCAAGCAATAATACCATTCTTCCAATGGTTGAATAAAAGAAAGTCTTGCAAGCTAATATCATGAATTGATTATGACTAAACGTTTTTACGAATAAATACCGAAGGTTACCCGGATCCGAGGTATAGCTATATAGAATCAATTTTGATCCCAAAGTTTAAAGAAACCTTTCAAATAACTTAATAATTGAATTAGTAATGTCATGGGATCTGTCAGTAAATGTTTTTAAATGTTAAATAAAGAGAAGTCTTCTTGTTACACACATATGAGGAGTGCTTAAATCAATTATATACCTTGCCATTGTTTCCTTACACAGTTAGTAAGTAATTTGTTATATTAATTATTTGTGATACATTCTGTTACAACGTAGGCAGCCCATCTAATTAACGGAGTTTAATTACGATGGGTTCCCTGGATTTGTAACGCGGCGAAAAGACGTTACAAAAGTGTGCCACTCTGCTAATTTTTATAAAGGTGTTTTAAGCATCGTGACGTAACAAAAGTGCGCCACTCTGCTCAAAAGTTAAAGTAGTTGTAAGCATCGCGACGCAAACAAAATTGCGTCACTTAAAAAAAAAAAAAAAAAAAAAAAAAAAAGAGTTTTATTTGTGTATAGAGTGTGACAAACAAAATTGCGCCACTTGTGACATGCAAACAAAATTGCATCACTATGCGTGGATAATTTGTATGAACAATAACTAAATATATAATATTGATCTATATTGATCTATGCACTCAGGAAGTTACCTTAATAACTTTAATGTTCAAAACATATTTAATAGTGTATTAAGTTACGTAAATGATAGTATGTATAAGTGAAATATCCTTAGCGTCATACAATGCATATAGCTTTTGCATTCTATAGGCCATTAGGAACCTGCATTATTCGATATAATTACTTGCATATATGAATTGTGACCAAACATAACAATTTTGGTCAACCGAACAATCTGTAACAGGTTTGTTTACAACAATCCATGACCTGTTGTTTCCTGAATCATTCTGCACAGTGTATGTCCAACTATATAGCTTACATACACTAGTATGTATCAAAAAATTAATTAAAAATAACTTTGTTAATAATAAAGTATGTAATGTAGACCAAGGTAATTAAGTAGAAGTTCGTGATTTAAAACTTGTGAACAAAATAATTAATTTATTTAATTGAGAAAAGTTTATGAATGAACGGAGTCAAAGTGTTGTCGAGGGTAATAATAATAATAGATTTGTTGAATAAGATTGTGCTCCCCTTCTCTCGTTTATACCGGTATAAAGTAGTTGTGTTATTCAGTCGCCTTGTGTAGAGAACAATAAGAGTAAAACCCCCTTTCTCACTGACACACCAGTTCCTTTGTTAACTAAATACAGAGGGTGACCTACATTCCAGAAAACAGCTGATCGGCTATTTAACCTTGAAAAATATGTGTGTGTGATTTCTGTCTCTCCCTTAGAAGAGAAATTGTTCTTTTCTAATTTGTGTAAATTGATTACTTAAGAATTTATTATATATATGTGTAATAAATGTGTAGTATTGTAGAGCAGTTTTTCCCCGTGACGACAATTAAATAATGTAGTGACTTAATAATAAATTTATTAATAATAAATAAAGTGTGGTAAATAAATATGGTGATTAGGTAGTAAATAATTCTAAGGAAGTTTCTGTAATCTCCCCAAAGTAAACAATAAATAATAAAGAGAATAATAATATTTGTTTTATATAATAAGTCTAAATAATTCTTAAGTTAAACTAAATAGTGTGAAGTGTAGCAGTAATTAAGGGAAAAAGAAAATAATAATAAAAGTACAGTTACACATTGTAGACACCGCAGTGGTGGCCAGTTAGAAGAAATAAAGCGTGTTCAGAATTGTAGTAAGCAGCCGCACCCTTCCAATTGTGATAAACCGGTGCTAGCCTAAACAATTGAAAACCACCCCTAGTGTGTATGACAATGCATTGTGTAAAGTGTCTCCCCTCCCGCATAGTTTGTTTAAGTATTGTTAAAGAGATAAAAGAGAATTATCTTCGTGACATTCCGCTTCTCTCAAAACAATAATCTAAAGTGGAGTATGGGATCCTCTTTAGATTACATTAGAAATAAGTTTATGATAGATAATCAAGAAGTGATTATACATGTAACGTAACAGGTCACAACGGCGCCGACTGAAAGGGTAATGATAGAGCAGACAGGTGCCAAAGATCATTAATAAATGCTGAAAGCTAACTTGAGTAGTTAGAGTAAGCTGGTGTCAGTCGGGCCGCGATGTTGTGATTACGGATAAGAAGGGATCTTTCCAATCTAAGGTTTGGAAATTAGTATTAAGATTAAAATGTAAGTTAGTACTTAAGAAGTGAGAAAAAGGGAATTTCACGAAGGCGATCATTTAAAGAGAATTAGAGAAAACAAACTGTGCACTAATAATAAATAGTAATAATGATAAATAACTTCACACACCGACACTATTCATACTCCCAGTCCCCAATTGTGAGTTAGACTCAAAAAACTTAACCGTAGCGTGCAAATTAAGCAGTGGAGTATGTGACGATTTAAATAAAAGAAATAATCAAGAAAATAAAAATTTTAAAAAATTAAGGTTGCGAGCTATTAAGCCATTTAAATCTCACTGTATTAATATAAAAAACCTGTATGTACTCAGTATGAGAGGAAGCAGTAATTAGTTAGTTAGAAGATACTCTAATAAAAAGATAAATTGTAAAGAGTTATTAATATCGTATTTAACCCTTTGCTTGTGAGCAGGCGCTGTCCTGTTGATTCCAGACTCGACATGTTTTCCGAGTCTTGTGTAAGTTAGAATAAGATAAAAAACCTAATGTTAATAATTAAAAATCTGAAGACACAGATAGTCGCTAAAACAACTGATTTAAATTATGTATATTTGTTTAGGGATAGTTTGTATAAATAAAAATGTTAACATAAAGAGAGACAGGGACTATATTCTCGCGCGGTAATTGCCCCACTACCACTTTGTCCAGTACCAGGCGAAGGGAGCAGAATTTCGCTCTCTCGCAATGGTGACTTCGTACAGTATAGACGTAAGAGCTGTGCTCTTAAAATATGTTACCTATACTTTGTTTTACCTTAAGATGGTATACCAGAAATAGCTGCTTAAAGCATCTGGATGTGTTAACTAATATAGTTATGTAAATAAACAAGAGATTTAAAGTGTAAAACTCGAAACGTAAAAAAGGTGTAACACAAGATGACTTCGAACTTCAAGAACTAACAACACTTCCAACATCATACCTGGAGATGTGAACTATTAGAAGCCACAAACTCTAGTACACACGACAGAATATGCAGATCAGGACATCCGAGAATCTACAAGTACCATCGTAGAAGGTTCAACCTGCGGACTTTGGAGCCCTTTACTGACGAAGACCAGACCGAGATGACGACGTAGCTGTTCCTGTTTCCCAAGACGGATACCCCAGGACGAGTCTTCTGCATACCAATTAAAGGGTGACTCGATAGCCTGTCTATCGAGGGTTACTAATATTTGTTACACAACACATCTTGAAAGAGACTTTTCAGAAACTATTAACTTTGTAAAGACTTATAAATTAAATCTAAGAATTTCATGTAACTATTCTAACTTCATACGTTGTAACAGTTTATATGCTAATGTAGAGTAATATAATTCAAGCAATAATACCATTCTTCCAATGGTTGAATAAAAGAAAGTCTTGCAAGCTAATATCATGAATTGATTATGACTAAACGTTTTTACGAATAAATACCGAAGGTTACCCGGATCCGAGGTATAGCTATATAGAATCAATTTTGATCCCAAAGTTTAAAGAAACCTTTCAAATAACTTAATAATTGAATTAGTAATGTCATGGGATCTGTCAGTAAATGTTTTTAAATGTTAAATAAAGAGAAGTCTTCTTGTTACACACATATGAGGAGTGCTTAAATCAATTATATACCTTGCCATTGTTTCCTTACACAGTTAGTAAGTAATTTGTTATATTAATTATTTGTGATACATTCTGTTACAACGTAGGCAGCCCATCTAATTAACGGAGTTTAATTACGATGGGTTCCCTGGATTTGTAACGCGGCGAAAAGACGTTACAAAAGTGTGCCACTCTGCTAATTTTTATAAAGGTGTTTTAAGCATCGTGACGTAACAAAAGTGCGCCACTCTGCTCAAAAGTTAAAGTAGTTGTAAGCATCGCGACGCAAACAAAATTGCGTCACTTAAAAAAAAAAAAAAAAAAAAAAAAAAAAAAAAAAGAGTTTTATTTGTGTATAGAGTGTGACAAACAAAATTGCGCCACTTGTGACATGCAAACAAAATTGCATCACTATGCGTGGATAATTTGTATGAACAATAACTAAATATATAATATTGATCTATATTGATCTATGCACTCAGGAAGTTACCTTAATAACTTTAATGTTCAAAACATATTTAATAGTGTATTAAGTTACGTAAATGATAGTATGTATAAGTGAAATATCCTTAGCGTCATACAATGCATATAGCTTTTGCATTCTATAGGCCATTAGGAACCTGCATTATTCGATATAATTACTTGCATACATGAATTGTGACCAAACATAACAATTTTGGTCAACCGAACAATCTGTAACAGGTTTGTTTACAACAATCCATGACCTGTTGTTTCCTGAATCATTCTGCACAGTGTATGTCCAACTATATAGCTTACATACACTAGTATGTATCAAAAAATTAATTAAAAATAACTTTGTTAATAATAAAGTATGTAATGTAGACCAAGGTAATTAAGTAGAAGTTCGTGATTTAAAACTTGTGAACAAAATAATTAATTTATTTAATTGAGAAAAGTTTATGAATGAACGGAGTCAAAGTGTTGTCGAGGGTAATAATAATAATAGATTTGTTGAATAAGATTGTGCTCCCCTTCTCTCGTTTATACCGGTATAAAGTAGTTGTGTTATTCAGTCGCCTTGTGTAGAGAACAATAAGAGTAAAACCCCCTTTCTCACTGACACACCAGTTCCTTTGTTAACTAAATACAGAGGGTGACCTACATTCCAGAAAACAGCTGATCGGCTATTTAACCTTGAAAAATATGTGTGTGTGATTTCTGTCTCTCCCTTAGAAGAGAAATTGTTCTTTTCTAATTTGTGTAAATTGATTACTTAAGAATTTATTATATATATGTGTAATAAATGTGTAGTATTGTAGAGCAGTTTTTCCCCGTGACGACAATTAAATAATGTAGTGACTTAATAATAAATTTATTAATAATAAATAAAGTGTGGTAAATAAATATGGTGATTAGGTAGTAAATAATTCTAAGGAAGTTTCTGTAATCTCCCCAAAGTAAACAATAAATAATAAAGAGAATAATAATATTTGTTTTATATAATAAGTCTAAATAATTCTTAAGTTAAACTAAATAGTGTGAAGTGTAGCAGTAATTAAGGGAAAAAGAAAATAATAATAAAAGTACAGTTACACATTGTAGACACCGCAGTGGTGGCCAGTTAGAAGAAATAAAGCGTGTTCAGAATTGTAGTAAGCAGCCGCACCCTTCCAATTGTGATAAACCGGTGCTAGCCTAAACAATTGAAAACCACCCCTAGTGTGTATGACAATGCATTGTGTAAAGTGTCTCCCCTCCCGCATAGTTTGTTTAAGTATTGTTAAAGAGATAAAAGAGAATTATCTTCGTGACATTCCGCTTCTCTCAAAACAATAATCTAAAGTGGAGTATGGGATCCTCTTTAGATTACATTAGAAATAAGTTTATGATAGATAATCAAGAAGTGATTATACATGTAACGTAACAGGTCACAACGGCGCCGACTGAAAGGGTAATGATAGAGCAGACAGGTGCCAAAGATCATTAATAAATGCTGAAAGCTAACTTGAGTAGTTAGAGTAAGCTGGTGTCAGTCGGGCCGCGATGTTGTGATTACGGATAAGAAGGGATCTTTCCAATCTAAGGTTTGGAAATTAGTATTAAGATTAAAATGTAAGTTAGTACTTAAGAAGTGAGAAAAAGGGAATTTCACGAAGGCGATCATTTAAAGAGAATTAGAGAAAACAAACTGTGCACTAATAATAAATAGTAATAATGATAAATAACTTCACACACCGACACTATTCATACTCCCAGTCCCCAATTGTGAGTTAGACTCAAAAAACTTAACCGTAGCGTGCAAATTAAGCAGTGGAGTATGTGACGATTTAAATAAAAGAAATAATCAAGAAAATAAAAATTTTAAAAAATTAAGGTTGCGAGCTATTAAGCCATTTAAATCTCACTGTATTAATATAAAAAACCTGTATGTACTCAGTATGAGAGGAAGCAGTAATTAGTTAGTTAGAAGATACTCTAATAAAAAGATAAATTGTAAAGAGTTATTAATATCGTATTTAACCCTTTGCTTGTGAGCAGGCGCTGTCCTGTTGATTCCAGACTCGACATGTTTTCCGAGTCTTGTGTAAGTTAGAATAAGATAAAAAACCTAATGTTAATAATTAAAAATCTGAAGACACAGATAGTCGCTAAAACAACTGATTTAAATTATGTATATTTGTTTAGGGATAGTTTGTATAAATAAAAATGTTAACATAAAGAGAGACAGGGACTATATTCTCGCGCGGTAATTGCCCCACTACCACTTTGTCCAGTACCAGGCGAAGGGAGCAGAATTTCGCTCTCTCGCAATGGTGACTTCGTACAGTATAGACGTAAGAGCTGTGCTCTTAAAATATGTTACCTATACTTTGTTTTACCTTAAGATGGTATACCAGAAATAGCTGCTTAAAGCATCTGGATGTGTTAACTAATATAGTTATGTAAATAAACAAGAGATTTAAAGTGTAAAACTCGAAACGTAAAAAAGGTGTAACACAAGATGACTTCGAACTTCAAGAACTAACAACACTTCCAACATCATACCTGGAGATGTGAACTATTAGAAGCCACAAACTCTAGTACACACGACAGAATATGCAGATCAGGACATCCGAGAATCTACAAGTACCATCGTAGAAGGTTCAACCTGCGGACTTTGGAGCCCTTTACTGACGAAGACCAGACCGAGATGACGACGTAGCTGTTCCTGTTTCCCAAGACGGATACCCCAGGACGAGTCTTCTGCATACCAATTAAAGGGTGACTCGATAGCCTGTCTATCGAGGGTTACTAATATTTGTTACACAACACATCTTGAAAGAGACTTTTCAGAAACTATTAACTTTGTAAAGACTTATAAATTAAATCTAAGAATTTCATGTAACTATTCTAACTTCATACGTTGTAACAGTTTATATGCTAATGTAGAGTAATATAATTCAAGCAATAATACCATTCTTCCAATGGTTGAATAAAAGAAAGTCTTGCAAGCTAATATCATGAATTGATTATGACTAAACGTTTTTACGAATAAATACCGAAGGTTACCCGGATCCGAGGTATAGCTATATAGAATCAATTTTGATCCCAAAGTTTAAAGAAACCTTTCAAATAACTTAATAATTGAATTAGTAATGTCATGGGATCTGTCAGTAAATGTTTTTAAATGTTAAATAAAGAGAAGTCTTCTTGTTACACACATATGAGGAGTGCTTAAATCAATTATATACCTTGCCATTGTTTCCTTACACAGTTAGTAAGTAATTTGTTATATTAATTATTTGTGATACATTCTGTTACAACGTAGGCAGCCCATCTAATTAACGGAGTTTAATTACGATGGGTTCCCTGGATTTGTAACGCGGCGAAAAGACGTTACAAAAGTGTGCCACTCTGCTAATTTTTATAAAGGTGTTTTAAGCATCGTGACGTAACAAAAGTGCGCCACTCTGCTCAAAAGTTAAAGTAGTTGTAAGCATCGCGACGCAAACAAAATTGCGTCACTTAAAAAAAAAAAAAAAAAAAAAAAAAAAAAAAAAGAGTTTTATTTGTGTATAGAGTGTGACAAACAAAATTGCGCCACTTGTGACATGCAAACAAAATTGCATCACTATGCGTGGATAATTTGTATGAACAATAACTAAATATATAATATTGATCTATATTGATCTATGCACTCAGGAAGTTACCTTAATAACTTTAATGTTCAAAACATATTTAATAGTGTATTAAGTTACGTAAATGATAGTATGTATAAGTGAAATATCCTTAGCGTCATACAATGCATATAGCTTTTGCATTCTATAGGCCATTAGGAACCTGCATTATTCGATATAATTACTTGCATACATGAATTGTGACCAAACATAACAATTTTGGTCAACCGAACAATCTGTAACAGGTTTGTTTACAACAATCCATGACCTGTTGTTTCCTGAATCATTCTGCACAGTGTATGTCCAACTATATAGCTTACATACACTAGTATGTATCAAAAAATTAATTAAAAATAACTTTGTTAATAATAAAGTATGTAATGTAGACCAAGGTAATTAAGTAGAAGTTCGTGATTTAAAACTTGTGAACAAAATAATTAATTTATTTAATTGAGAAAAGTTTATGAATGAACGGAGTCAAAGTGTTGTCGAGGGTAATAATAATAATAGATTTGTTGAATAAGATTGTGCTCCCCTTCTCTCGTTTATACCGGTATAAAGTAGTTGTGTTATTCAGTCGCCTTGTGTAGAGAACAATAAGAGTAAAACCCCCTTTCTCACTGACACACCAGTTCCTTTGTTAACTAAATACAGAGGGTGACCTACATTCCAGAAAACAGCTGATCGGCTATTTAACCTTGAAAAATATGTGTGTGTGATTTCTGTCTCTCCCTTAGAAGAGAAATTGTTCTTTTCTAATTTGTGTAAATTGATTACTTAAGAATTTATTATATATATGTGTAATAAATGTGTAGTATTGTAGAGCAGTTTTTCCCCGTGACGACAATTAAATAATGTAGTGACTTAATAATAAATTTATTAATAATAAATAAAGTGTGGTAAATAAATATGGTGATTAGGTAGTAAATAATTCTAAGGAAGTTTCTGTAATCTCCCCAAAGTAAACAATAAATAATAAAGAGAATAATAATATTTGTTTTATATAATAAGTCTAAATAATTCTTAAGTTAAACTAAATAGTGTGAAGTGTAGCAGTAATTAAGGGAAAAAGAAAATAATAATAAAAGTACAGTTACACATTGTAGACACCGCAGTGGTGGCCAGTTAGAAGAAATAAAGCGTGTTCAGAATTGTAGTAAGCAGCCGCACCCTTCCAATTGTGATAAACCGGTGCTAGCCTAAACAATTGAAAACCACCCCTAGTGTGTATGACAATGCATTGTGTAAAGTGTCTCCCCTCCCGCATAGTTTGTTTAAGTATTGTTAAAGAGATAAAAGAGAATTATCTTCGTGACATTCCGCTTCTCTCAAAACAATAATCTAAAGTGGAGTATGGGATCCTCTTTAGATTACATTAGAAATAAGTTTATGATAGATAATCAAGAAGTGATTATACATGTAACGTAACAGGTCACAACGGCGCCGACTGAAAGGGTAATGATAGAGCAGACAGGTGCCAAAGATCATTAATAAATGCTGAAAGCTAACTTGAGTAGTTAGAGTAAGCTGGTGTCAGTCGGGCCGCGATGTTGTGATTACGGATAAGAAGGGATCTTTCCAATCTAAGGTTTGGAAATTAGTATTAAGATTAAAATGTAAGTTAGTACTTAAGAAGTGAGAAAAAGGGAATTTCACGAAGGCGATCATTTAAAGAGAATTAGAGAAAACAAACTGTGCACTAATAATAAATAGTAATAATGATAAATAACTTCACACACCGACACTATTCATACTCCCAGTCCCCAATTGTGAGTTAGACTCAAAAAACTTAACCGTAGCGTGCAAATTAAGCAGTGGAGTATGTGACGATTTAAATAAAAGAAATAATCAAGAAAATAAAAATTTTAAAAAATTAAGGTTGCGAGCTATTAAGCCATTTAAATCTCACTGTATTAATATAAAAAACCTGTATGTACTCAGTATGAGAGGAAGCAGTAATTAGTTAGTTAGAAGATACTCTAATAAAAAGATAAATTGTAAAGAGTTATTAATATCGTATTTAACCCTTTGCTTGTGAGCAGGCGCTGTCCTGTTGATTCCAGACTCGACATGTTTTCCGAGTCTTGTGTAAGTTAGAATAAGATAAAAAACCTAATGTTAATAATTAAAAATCTGAAGACACAGATAGTCGCTAAAACAACTGATTTAAATTATGTATATTTGTTTAGGGATAGTTTGTATAAATAAAAATGTTAACATAAAGAGAGACAGGGACTATATTCTCGCGCGGTAATTGCCCCACTACCACTTTGTCCAGTACCAGGCGAAGGGAGCAGAATTTCGCTCTCTCGCAATGGTGACTTCGTACAGTATAGACGTAAGAGCTGTGCTCTTAAAATATGTTACCTATACTTTGTTTTACCTTAAGATGGTATACCAGAAATAGCTGCTTAAAGCATCTGGATGTGTTAACTAATATAGTTATGTAAATAAACAAGAGATTTAAAGTGTAAAACTCGAAACGTAAAAAAGGTGTAACACAAGATGACTTCGAACTTCAAGAACTAACAACACTTCCAACATCATACCTGGAGATGTGAACTATTAGAAGCCACAAACTCTAGTACACACGACAGAATATGCAGATCAGGACATCCGAGAATCTACAAGTACCATCGTAGAAGGTTCAACCTGCGGACTTTGGAGCCCTTTACTGACGAAGACCAGACCGAGATGACGACGTAGCTGTTCCTGTTTCCCAAGACGGATACCCCAGGACGAGTCTTCTGCATACCAATTAAAGGGTGACTCGATAGCCTGTCTATCGAGGGTTACTAATATTTGTTACACAACACATCTTGAAAGAGACTTTTCAGAAACTATTAACTTTGTAAAGACTTATAAATTAAATCTAAGAATTTCATGTAACTATTCTAACTTCATACGTTGTAACAGTTTATATGCTAATGTAGAGTAATATAATTCAAGCAATAATACCATTCTTCCAATGGTTGAATAAAAGAAAGTCTTGCAAGCTAATATCATGAATTGATTATGACTAAACGTTTTTACGAATAAATACCGAAGGTTACCCGGATCCGAGGTATAGCTATATAGAATCAATTTTGATCCCAAAGTTTAAAGAAACCTTTCAAATAACTTAATAATTGAATTAGTAATGTCATGGGATCTGTCAGTAAATGTTTTTAAATGTTAAATAAAGAGAAGTCTTCTTGTTACACACATATGAGGAGTGCTTAAATCAATTATATACCTTGCCATTGTTTCCTTACACAGTTAGTAAGTAATTTGTTATATTAATTATTTGTGATACATTCTGTTACAACGTAGGCAGCCCATCTAATTAACGGAGTTTAATTACGATGGGTTCCCTGGATTTGTAACGCGGCGAAAAGACGTTACAAAAGTGTGCCACTCTGCTAATTTTTATAAAGGTGTTTTAAGCATCGTGACGTAACAAAAGTGCGCCACTCTGCTCAAAAGTTAAAGTAGTTGTAAGCATCGCGACGCAAACAAAATTGCGTCACTTAAAAAAAAAAAAAAAAAAAAAAAAAAAAAGAGTTTTATTTGTGTATAGAGTGTGACAAACAAAATTGCGCCACTTGTGACATGCAAACAAAATTGCATCACTATGCGTGGATAATTTGTATGAACAATAACTAAATATATAATATTGATCTATATTGATCTATGCACTCAGGAAGTTACCTTAATAACTTTAATGTTCAAAACATATTTAATAGTGTATTAAGTTACGTAAATGATAGTATGTATAAGTGAAATATCCTTAGCGTCATACAATGCATATAGCTTTTGCATTCTATAGGCCATTAGGAACCTGCATTATTCGATATAATTACTTGCATACATGAATTGTGACCAAACATAACAATTTTGGTCAACCGAACAATCTGTAACAGGTTTGTTTACAACAATCCATGACCTGTTGTTTCCTGAATCATTCTGCACAGTGTATGTCCAACTATATAGCTTACATACACTAGTATGTATCAAAAAATTAATTAAAAATAACTTTGTTAATAATAAAGTATGTAATGTAGACCAAGGTAATTAAGTAGAAGTTCGTGATTTAAAACTTGTGAACAAAATAATTAATTTATTTAATTGAGAAAAGTTTATGAATGAACGGAGTCAAAGTGTTGTCGAGGGTAATAATAATAATAGATTTGTTGAATAAGATTGTGCTCCCCTTCTCTCGTTTATACCGGTATAAAGTAGTTGTGTTATTCAGTCGCCTTGTGTAGAGAACAATAAGAGTAAAACCCCCTTTCTCACTGACACACCAGTTCCTTTGTTAACTAAATACAGAGGGTGACCTACATTCCAGAAAACAGCTGATCGGCTATTTAACCTTGAAAAATATGTGTGTGTGATTTCTGTCTCTCCCTTAGAAGAGAAATTGTTCTTTTCTAATTTGTGTAAATTGATTACTTAAGAATTTATTATATATATGTGTAATAAATGTGTAGTATTGTAGAGCAGTTTTTCCCCGTGACGACAATTAAATAATGTAGTGACTTAATAATAAATTTATTAATAATAAATAAAGTGTGGTAAATAAATATGGTGATTAGGTAGTAAATAATTCTAAGGAAGTTTCTGTAATCTCCCCAAAGTAAACAATAAATAATAAAGAGAATAATAATATTTGTTTTATATAATAAGTCTAAATAATTCTTAAGTTAAACTAAATAGTGTGAAGTGTAGCAGTAATTAAGGGAAAAAGAAAATAATAATAAAAGTACAGTTACACATTGTAGACACCGCAGTGGTGGCCAGTTAGAAGAAATAAAGCGTGTTCAGAATTGTAGTAAGCAGCCGCACCCTTCCAATTGTGATAAACCGGTGCTAGCCTAAACAATTGAAAACCACCCCTAGTGTGTATGACAATGCATTGTGTAAAGTGTCTCCCCTCCCGCATAGTTTGTTTAAGTATTGTTAAAGAGATAAAAGAGAATTATCTTCGTGACATTCCGCTTCTCTCAAAACAATAATCTAAAGTGGAGTATGGGATCCTCTTTAGATTACATTAGAAATAAGTTTATGATAGATAATCAAGAAGTGATTATACATGTAACGTAACAGGTCACAACGGCGCCGACTGAAAGGGTAATGATAGAGCAGACAGGTGCCAAAGATCATTAATAAATGCTGAAAGCTAACTTGAGTAGTTAGAGTAAGCTGGTGTCAGTCGGGCCGCGATGTTGTGATTACGGATAAGAAGGGATCTTTCCAATCTAAGGTTTGGAAATTAGTATTAAGATTAAAATGTAAGTTAGTACTTAAGAAGTGAGAAAAAGGGAATTTCACGAAGGCGATCATTTAAAGAGAATTAGAGAAAACAAACTGTGCACTAATAATAAATAGTAATAATGATAAATAACTTCACACACCGACACTATTCATACTCCCAGTCCCCAATTGTGAGTTAGACTCAAAAAACTTAACCGTAGCGTGCAAATTAAGCAGTGGAGTATGTGACGATTTAAATAAAAGAAATAATCAAGAAAATAAAAATTTTAAAAAATTAAGGTTGCGAGCTATTAAGCCATTTAAATCTCACTGTATTAATATAAAAAACCTGTATGTACTCAGTATGAGAGGAAGCAGTAATTAGTTAGTTAGAAGATACTCTAATAAAAAGATAAATTGTAAAGAGTTATTAATATCGTATTTAACCCTTTGCTTGTGAGCAGGCGCTGTCCTGTTGATTCCAGACTCGACATGTTTTCCGAGTCTTGTGTAAGTTAGAATAAGATAAAAAACCTAATGTTAATAATTAAAAATCTGAAGACACAGATAGTCGCTAAAACAACTGATTTAAATTATGTATATTTGTTTAGGGATAGTTTGTATAAATAAAAATGTTAACATAAAGAGAGACAGGGACTATATTCTCGCGCGGTAATTGCCCCACTACCACTTTGTCCAGTACCAGGCGAAGGGAGCAGAATTTCGCTCTCTCGCAATGGTGACTTCGTACAGTATAGACGTAAGAGCTGTGCTCTTAAAATATGTTACCTATACTTTGTTTTACCTTAAGATGGTATACCAGAAATAGCTGCTTAAAGCATCTGGATGTGTTAACTAATATAGTTATGTAAATAAACAAGAGATTTAAAGTGTAAAACTCGAAACGTAAAAAAGGTGTAACACAAGATGACTTCGAACTTCAAGAACTAACAACACTTCCAACATCATACCTGGAGATGTGAACTATTAGAAGCCACAAACTCTAGTACACACGACAGAATATGCAGATCAGGACATCCGAGAATCTACAAGTACCATCGTAGAAGGTTCAACCTGCGGACTTTGGAGCCCTTTACTGACGAAGACCAGACCGAGATGACGACGTAGCTGTTCCTGTTTCCCAAGACGGATACCCCAGGACGAGTCTTCTGCATACCAATTAAAGGGTGACTCGATAGCCTGTCTATCGAGGGTTACTAATATTTGTTACACAACACATCTTGAAAGAGACTTTTCAGAAACTATTAACTTTGTAAAGACTTATAAATTAAATCTAAGAATTTCATGTAACTATTCTAACTTCATACGTTGTAACAGTTTATATGCTAATGTAGAGTAATATAATTCAAGCAATAATACCATTCTTCCAATGGTTGAATAAAAGAAAGTCTTGCAAGCTAATATCATGAATTGATTATGACTAAAAGTTTTTACGAATAAATACCGAAGGTTACCCGGATCCGAGGTATAGCTATATAGAATCAATTTTGATCCCAAAGTTTAAAGAAACCTTTCAAATAACTTAATAATTGAATTAGTAATGTCATGGGATCTGTCAGTAAATGTTTTTAAATGTTAAATAAAGAGAAGTCTTCTTGTTACACACATATGAGGAGTGCTTAAATCAATTATATACCTTGCCATTGTTTCCTTACACAGTTAGTAAGTAATTTGTTATATTAATTATTTGTGATACATTCTGTTACAACGTAGGCAGCCCATCTAATTAACGGAGTTTAATTACGATGGGTTCCCTGGATTTGTAACGCGGCGAAAAGACGTTACAAAAGTGTGCCACTCTGCTAATTTTTATAAAGGTGTTTTAAGCATCGTGACGTAACAAAAGTGCGCCACTCTGCTCAAAAGTTAAAGTAGTTGTAAGCATCGCGACGCAAACAAAATTGCGTCACTTAAAAAAAAAAAAAAAAAAAGAAGAGTTTTATTTGTGTATAGAGTGTGACAAACAAAATTGCGCCACTTGTGACATGCAAACAAAATTGCATCACTATACGTGGATAATTTGTATGAACAATAACTAAATATATAAATATATAATATTGATCTATATTGATCTATGCACTCAGGAAGTTACCTTAATAACTTTAATGTTCAAAACATATTTAATAGTGTATTAAGTTACGTAAATGATAGTATGTATAAGTGAAATATCCTTAGCGTCATACAATGCATATAGCTTTTGCATTCTATAGGCCAGTAGGAACCTGCATTATTCGATATAATTACTTGCATACATGAATTGTGACCAAACATAACAATTTTGGTCAACCGAACAATCTGTAACAGGTTTGTTTACAACAATCCATGACCTGTTGTTTCCTGAATCATTCTGCACAGTGTATGTCCAACTATATAGCTTACATACACTAGTATGTATCAAAAAATTAATTAAAAATAACTTTGTTAATAATAAAGTATGTAATGTAGACCAAGGTAATTAAGTAGAAGTTCGTGATTTAAAACTTGTGAACAAAATAATTAATTTATTTAATTGAGAAAAGTTTATGAATGAACGGAGTCAAAGTGTTGTCGAGGGTAATAATAATAATAGATTTGTTGAATAAGATTGTGCTCCCCTTCTCTCGTTTATACCGGTATAAAGTAGTTGTGTTATTCAGTCGCCTTGTGTAGAGAACAATAAGAGTAAAACCCCCTTTCTCACTGACACACCAGTTCCTTTGTTAACTAAATACAGAGGGTGACCTACATTCCAGAAAACAGCTGATCGGCTATTTAACCTTGAAAAATATGTGTGTGTGATTTCTGTCTCTCCCTTAGAAGAGAAATTGTTCTTTTCTAATTTGTGTAAATTGATTACTTAAGAATTTATTATATATATGTGTAATAAATGTGTAGTATTGTAGAGCAGTTTTTCCCCGTGACGACAATTAAATAATGTAGTGACTTAATAATAAATTTATTAATAATAAATAAAGTGTGGTAAATAAATATGGTGATTAGATAGTAAATAATTCTAAGGAAGTTTCTGTAATCTCCCCAAAGTAAACAATAAATAATAAAGAGAATAATAATATTTGTTTTATATAATAAGTCTAAATAATTCTTAAGTTAAACTAAATAGTGTGAAGTGTAGCAGTAATTAAGGGAAAAAGAAAATAATAATAAAAGTACAGTTACACATTGTAGACACCGCAGTGGTGGCCAGTTAGAAGAAATAAAGCGTGTTCAGAATTGTAGTAAGCAGCCGCACCCTTCCAATTGTGATAAACCGGTGCTAGCCTAAACAATTGAAAACCAACCCTAGTGTGTATGACAATGCATTGTGTAAAGTGTCTCCCCTCCCGCATAGTTTGTTTAAGTATTGTTAAAGAGATAAAAGAGAATTATCTTCGTGACATTCCGCTTCTCTCAAAACAATAATCTAAAGTGGAGTATGGGATCCTCTTTAGATTACATTAGAAATAAGTTTATGATAGATAATCAAGAAGTGATTATACATGTAACGTAACAGGTCACAACGGCGCCGACTGAAAGGGTAATGATAGAGCAGACAGGTGCCAAAGATCATTAATAAATGCTGAAAGCTAACTTGAGTAGTTAGAGTAAGCTGGTGTCAGTCGGGCCGCGATGTTGTGATTACGGATAAGAAGGGATCTTTCCAATCTAAGGTTTGGAAATTAGTATTAAGATTAAAATGTAAGTTAGTACTTAAGAAGTGAGAAAAAGGGAATTTCACGAAGGTGATCATTTAAAGAGAATTAGAGAAAACAAACTGTGCACTAATAATAAATAGTAATAATGATAAATAACGTCTCACACCGACACTATTCATACTCCCAGTCCCCAATTGTGAGTTAGACTCAAAAAACTTAACCGTAGCGTGCAAATTAAGCAGTGGAGTATGTGACGATTTAAATAAAAGAAATAATCAAGAAAATAAAAATTTTAAAAAATTAAGGTTGCGAGCTATTAAGCCATTTAAATCTCACTGTATTAATATAAAAAACCTGTATGTACTCAGTATGAGAGGAAGCAGTAATTAGTTAGTTAGAAGATACTCTAATAAAAAGATAAATTGTAAAGAGTTATTAATATCGTATTTAACCCTTTGCTTGTGAGCAGGCGCTGTCCTGTTGATTCCAGACTCGACATGTTTTCCGAGTCTTGTGTAAGTTAGAATAAGATAAAAAACCTAATGTTAATAATTAAAAATCTGAAGACACAGATAGTCGCTAAAACAACTGATTTAAATTATGTATATTTGTTTAGGGATAGTTTGTATAAATAAAAATGTTAACATAAAGAGAGACAGGGACTATATTCTCGCGCGGTAATTGCCCCACTACCACTTTGTCCAGTACCAGGCGAAGGGAGCAGAATTTCGCTCTCTCGCAATGGTGACTTCGTACAGTATAGACGTAAGAGCTGTGCTCTTAAAATATGTTACCTATACTTTGTTTTACCTTAAGATGGTATACCAGAAATAGCTGCTTAAAGCATCTGGATGTGTTAACTAATATAGTTATGTAAATAAACAAGAGATTTAAAGTGTAAAACTCGAAACGTAAAAAAGGTGTAACACAAGATGACTTCGAACTTCAAGAACTAACAACACTTCCAACATCATACCTGGAGATGTGAACTATTAGAAGCCACAAACTCTAGTACACACGACAGAATATGCAGATCAGGACATCCGAGAATCTACAAGTACCATCGTAGAAGGTTCAACCTGCGGACTTTGGAGCCCTTTACTGACGAAGACCAGACCGAGATGACGACGTAGCTGTTCCTGTTTCCCAAGACGGATACCCCAGGACGAGTCTTCTGCATACCAATTAAAGGGTGACTCGATAGCCTGTCTATCGAGGGTTACTAATATTTGTTACACAACACATCTTGAAAGAGACTTTTCAGAAACTATTAACTTTGTAAAGACTTATAAATTAAATCTAAGAATTTCATGTAACTATTCTAACTTCATACGTTGTAACAGTTTATATGCTAATGTAGAGTAATATAATTCAAGCAATAATACCATTCTTCCAATGGTTGAATAAAAGAAAGTCTTGCAAGCTAATATCATGAATTGATTATGACTAAAAGTTTTTACGAATAAATACCGAAGGTTACCCGGATCCGAGGTATAGCTATATAGAATCAATTTTGATCCCAAAGTTTAAAGAAACCTTTCAAATAACTTAATAATTGAATTAGTAATGTCATGGGATCTGTCAGTAAATGTTTTTAAATGTTAAATAAAGAGAAGTCTTCTTGTTACACACATATGAGGAGTGCTTAAATCAATTGTATACCTTGCCATTGTTTCCTTACACAGTTAGTAAGTAATTTGTTATATTAATTATTTGTGATACATTCTGTTACAACGTAGGCAGCCCATCTAATTAACGGAGTTTAATTACGATGGGTTCCCTGGATTTGTAACGCGGCGAAAAGACGTTACAAAAGTGCGCCACTCTGCTAATTTTTATAAAGGTGTTTTAAGCATCGTGACGTAACAAAAGTGCGCCACTCTGCTCAAAAGTTAAAGTAGTTGTAAGCATCGTGACGCAAACAAAATTGCGTCACTTAAAAAAAAAAAAAGAAAAGAAAAGAGTTTTATTTGTGTATAGAGTGTGACAAACAAAATTGCGCCACTTGTGACATGCAAACAAAATTGCATCACTATGCGTGGATAATTTGTATGAACAATAACTAAATATATAATATTGATCTATATTGATCTATGCACTCAGGAAGTTACCTTAATAACTTTAATGTTCAAAACATATTTAATAGTGTATTAAGTTACGTAAATGATAGTATGTATAAGTGAAATATCCTTAGCGTCATACAATGCATATAGCTTTTGCATTCTATAGGCCAGTAGGAACCTGCATTATTCTATATAATTACTTGCATACATGAATTGTGACCAAACATAACAATTTTGGTCAACCGAACAATCTGTAACAGGTTTGTTTACAACAATCCATGACCTGTTGTTTCCTGAATCATTCTGCACAGTGTATGTCCAACTATATAGCTTACATACACTAGTATGTATCAAAAAATTAATTAAAAATAACTTTGTTAATAATAAAGTACGTAATGTAGACCAAGGTAATTAAGTAGAAGTTCGTGATTTAAAACTTGTGAACAAAATAATTAATTTATTTAATTGAGAAAAGTTTATGAATGAACGGAGTCAAAGTGTTGTCGAGGGTAATAATAATAATAGATTTGTTGAATAAGATTGTGCTCCCCTTCTCTCGTTTATACCGGTATAAAGTAGTTGTGTTATTCAGTCGCCTTGTGTAGAGAACAATAAGAGTAAAACCCCCTTTCTCACTGACACACCAGTTCCTTTGTTAACTAAATACAGAGGGTGACCTACATTCCAGAAAACAGCTGATCGGCTATTTAACCTTGAAAAATATGTGTGTGTGATTTCTGTCTCTCCCTTAGAAGAGAAATTGTTCTTTTCTAATTTGTGTAAATTGATTACTTAAGAATTTATTATATATATGTGTAATAAATGTGTAGTATTGTAGAGCAGTTTTTCCCCGTGACGACAATTAAATAATGTAGTGACTTAATAATAAATTTATTAATAATAAATAAAGTGTGGTAAATAAATATGGTGATTAGATAGTAAATAATTCTAAGGAAGTTTCTGTAATCTCCCCAAAGTAAACAATAAATAATAAAGAGAATAATAATATTTGTTTTATATAATAAGTCTAAATAATTCTTAAGTTAAACTAAATAGTGTGAAGTGTAGCAGTAATTAAGGGAAAAAGAAAATAATAATAAAAGTACAGTTACACATTGTAGACACCGCAGTGGTGGCCAGTTAGAAGAAATAAAGCGTGTTCAGAATTGTAGTAAGCAGCCGCACCCTTCCAATTGTGATAAACCGGTGCTAGCCTAAACAATTGAAAACCACCCCTAGTGTGTATGACAATGCATTGTGTAAAGTGTCTCCCCTCCCGCATAGTTTGTTTAAGTATTGTTAAAGAGATAAAAGAGAATTATCTTCGTGACATTCCGCTTCTCTCAAAACAATAATCTAAAGTGGAGTATGGGATCCTCTTTAGATTACATTAGAAATAAGTTTATGATAGATAATCAAGAAGTGATTATACATGTAACGTAACAGGTCACAACGGCGCCGACTGAAAGGGTAATGATAGAGCAGACAGGTGCCAAAGATCATTAATAAATGCTGAAAGCTAACTTGAGTAGTTAGAGTAAGCTGGTGTCAGTCGGGCCGCGATGTTGTGATTACGGATAAGAAGGGATCTTTCCAATCTAAGGTTTGGAAATTAGTATTAAGATTAAAATGTAAGTTAGTACTTAAGAAGTGAGAAAAAGGGAATTTCACGAAGGCGATCATTTAAAGAGAATTAGAGAAAACAAACTGTGCACTAATAATAAATAGTAATAATGATAAATAACTTCACACACCGACACTATTCATACTCCCAGTCCCCAATTGTGAGTTAGACTCAAAAAACTTAACCGTAGCGTGCAAATTAAGCAGTGGAGTATGTGACGATTTAAATAAAAGAAATAATCAAGAAAATAAAAATTTTAAAAAATTAAGGTTGCGAGCTATTAAGCCATTTAAATCTCACTGTATTAATATAAAAAACCTGTATGTACTCAGTATGAGAGGAAGCAGTAATTAGTTAGTTAGAAGATACTCTAATAAAAAGATAAATTGTAAAGAGTTATTAATATCGTATTTAACCCTTTGCTTGTGAGCAGGCGCTGTCCTGTTGATTCCAGACTCGACATGTTTTCCGAGTCTTGTGTAAGTTAGAATAAGATAAAAAACCTAATGTTAATAATTAAAAATCTGAAGACACAGATAGTCGCTAAAACAACTGATTTAAATTATGTATATTTGTTTAGGGATAGTTTGTATAAATAAAAATGTTAACATAAAGAGAGACAGGGACTATATTCTCGCGCGGTAATTGCCCCACTACCACTTTGTCCAGTACCAGGCGAAGGGAGCAGAATTTCGCTCTCTCGCAATGGTGACTTCGTACAGTATAGACGTAAGAGCTGTGCTCTTAAAATATGTTACCTATACTTTGTTTTACCTTAAGATGGTATACCAGAAATAGCTGCTTAAAGCATCTGGATGTGTTAACTAATATAGTTATGTAAATAAACAAGAGATTTAAAGTGTAAAACTCGAAACGTAAAAAAGGTGTAACACAAGATGACTTCGAACTTCAAGAACTAACAACACTTCCAACATCATACCTGGAGATGTGAACTATTAGAAGCCACAAACTCTAGTACACACGACAGAATATGCAGATCAGGACATCCGAGAATCTACAAGTACCATCGTAGAAGGTTCAACCTGCGGACTTTGGAGCCCTTTACTGACGAAGACCAGACCGAGATGACGACGTAGCTGTTCCTGTTTCCCAAGACGGATACCCCAGGACGAGTCTTCTGCATACCAATTAAAGGGTGACTCGATAGCCTGTCTATCGAGGGTTACTAATATTTGTTACACAACACATCTTGAAAGAGACTTTTCAGAAACTATTAACTTTGTAAAGACTTATAAATTAAATCTAAGAATTTCATGTAACTATTCTAACTTCATACGTTGTAACAGTTTATATGCTAATGTAGAGTAATATAATTCAAGCAATAATACCATTCTTCCAATGGTTGAATAAAAGAAAGTCTTGCAAGCTAATATCATGAATTGATTATGACTAAAAGTTTTTACGAATAAATACCGAAGGTTACCCGGATCCGAGGTATAGCTATATAGAATCAATTTTGATCCCAAAGTTTAAAGAAACCTTTCAAATAACTTAATAATTGAATTAGTAATGTCATGGGATCTGTCAGTAAATGTTTTTAAATGTTAAATAAAGAGAAGTCTTCTTGTTACACACATATGAGGAGTGCTTAAATCAATTATATACCTTGCCATTGTTTCCTTACACAGTTAGTAAGTAATTTGTTATATTAATTATTTGTGATACATTCTGTTACAACGTAGGCAGCCCATCTAATTAACGGAGTTTAATTACGATGGGTTCCCTGGATTTGTAACGCGGCGAAAAGACGTTACAAAAGTGTGCCACTCTGCTAATTTTTATAAAGGTGTTTTAAGCATCGTGACGTAACAAAAGTGCGCCACTCTGCTCAAAAGTTAAAGTAGTTGTAAGCATCGCGACGCAAACAAAATTGCGTCACTTAAAAAAAAAAAAAAAAAAAAAAAAAAAAGTTTTATTTGTGTATAGAGTGTGACAAACAAAATTGCGCCACTTGTGACATGCAAACAAAATTGCATCACTATACGTGGATAATTTGTATGAACAATAACTAAATATATAATATTGATCTATATTGATCTATGCACTCAGGAAGTTACCTTAATAACTTTAATGTTCAAAACATATTTAATAGTGTATTAAGTTACGTAAATGATAGTATGTATAAGTGAAATATCCTTAGCGTCATACAATGCATATAGCTTTTGCATTCTATAGGCCAGTAGGAACCTGCATTATTCTATATAATTACTTGCATACATGAATTGTGACCAAACATAACAATTTTGGTCAACCGAACAATCTGTAACAGGTTTGTTTACAACAATCCATGACCTGTTGTTTCCTGAATCATTCTGCACAGTGTATGTCCAACTATATAGCTTACATACACTAGTATGTATCAAAAAATTAATTAAAAATAACTTTGTTAATAATAAAGTATGTAATGTAGACCAAGGTAATTAAGTAGAAGTTCGTGATTTAAAACTTGTGAACAAAATAATTAATTTATTTAATTGAGAAAAGTTTATGAATGAACGGAGTCAAAGTGTTGTCGAGGGTAATAATAATAATAGATTTGTTGAATAAGATTGTGCTCCCCTTCTCTCGTTTATACCGGTATAAAGTAGTTGTGTTATTCAGTCGCCTTGTGTAGAGAACAATAAGAGTAAAACCCCCTTTCTCACTGACACACCAGTTCCTTTGTTAACTAAATACAGAGGGTGACCTACATTCCAGAAAACAGCTGATCGGCTATTTAACCTTGAAAAATATGTGTGTGTGATTTCTGTCTCTCCCTTAGAAGAGAAATTGTTCTTTTCTAATTTGTGTAAATTGATTACTTAAGAATTTATTATATATATGTGTAATAAATGTGTAGTATTGTAGAGCAGTTTTTCCCCGTGACGACAATTAAATAATGTAGTGACTTAATAATAAATTTATTAATAATAAATAAAGTGTGGTAAATAAATATGGTGATTAGATAGTAAATAATTCTAAGGAAGTTTCTGTAATCTCCCCAAAGTAAACAATAAATAATAAAGAGAATAATAATATTTGTTTTATATAATAAGTCTAAATAATTCTTAAGTTAAACTAAATAGTGTGAAGTGTAGCAGTAATTAAGGGAAAAAGAAAATAATAATAAAAGTACAGTTACACATTGTAGACACCGCAGTGGTGGCCAGTTAGAAGAAATAAAGCGTGTTCAGAATTGTAGTAAGCAGCCGCACCCTTCCAATTGTGATAAACCGGTGCTAGCCTAAACAATTGAAAACCACCCCTAGTGTGTATGACAATGCATTGTGTAAAGTGTCTCCCCTCCCGCATAGTTTGTTTAAGTATTGTTAAAGAGATAAAAGAGAATTATCTTCGTGACATTCCGCTTCTCTCAAAACAATAATCTAAAGTGGAGTATGGGATCCTCTTTAGATTACATTAGAAATAAGTTTATGATAGATAATCAAGAAGTGATTATACATGTAACGTAACAGGTCACAACGGCGCCGACTGAAAGGGTAATGATAGAGCAGACAGGTGCCAAAGATCATTAATAAATGCTGAAAGCTAACTTGAGTAGTTAGAGTAAGCTGGTGTCAGTCGGGCCGCGATGTTGTGATTACGGATAAGAAGGGATCTTTCCAATCTAAGGTTTGGAAATTAGTATTAAGATTAAAATGTAAGTTAGTACTTAAGAAGTGAGAAAAAGGGAATTTCACGAAGGCGATCATTTAAAGAGAATTAGAGAAAACAAACTGTGCACTAATAATAAATAGTAATAATGATAAATAACTTCACACACCGACACTATTCATACTCCCAGTCCCCAATTGTGAGTTAGACTCAAAAAACTTAACCGTAGCGTGCAAATTAACCAGTGGAGTATGTGACGATTTAAATAAAAGAAATAATCAAGAAAATAAAAATTTTAAAAAATTAAGGTTGCGAGCTATTAAGCCATTTAAATCTCACTGTATTAATATAAAAAACCTGTATGTACTCAGTATGAGAGGAAGCAGTAATTAGTTAGTTAGAAGATACTCTAATAAAAAGATAAATTGTAAAGAGTTAATAATATCATATTTAACCCTTTGCTTGTGAGCAGGCGCTGTCCTGTTGATTCCAGACTCGACATGTTTTCCGAGTCTTGTGTAAGTTAGAATAAGATAAAAAACCTAATGTTAATAATTAAAAATCTGAAGACACAGATAGTCGCTAAAACAACTGATTTAAATTATGTATATTTGTTTAGGGATAGTTTGTATAAATAAAAATGTTAACATAAAGAGAGACAGGGACTATATTCTCGCGCGGTAATTGCCCCACTACCACTTTGTCCAGTACCAGGCGAAGGGAGCAGAATTTCGCTCTCTCGCAATGGTGACTTCGTACAGTATAGACGTAAGAGCTGTGCTCTTAAAATATGTTACCTATACTTTGTTTTACCTTAAGATGGTATACCAGAAATAGCTGCTTAAAGCATCTGGATGTGTTAACTAATATAGTTATGTAAATAAACAAGAGATTTAAAGTGTAAAACTCGAAACGTAAAAAAGGTGTAACACAAGATGACTTCGAACTTCAAGAACTAACAACACTTCCAACATCATACCTGGAGATGTGAACTATTAGAAGCCACAAACTCTAGTACACACGACAGAATATGCAGATCAGGACATCCGAGAATCTACAAGTACCATCGTAGAAGGTTCAACCTGCGGACTTTGGAGCCCTTTACTGACGAAGACCAGACCGAGATGACGACGTAGCTGTTCCTGTTTCCCAAGACGGATACCCCAGGACGAGTCTTCTGCATACCAATTAAAGGGTGACTCGATAGCCTGTCTATCGAGGGTTACTAATATTTGTTACACAACACATCTTGAAAGAGACTTTTCAGAAACTATTAACTTTGTAAAGACTTATAAATTAAATCTAAGAATTTCATGTAACTATTCTAACTTCATACGTTGTAACAGTTTATATGCTAATGTAGAGTAATATAATTCAAGCAATAATACCATTCTTCCAATGGTTGAATAAAAGAAAGTCTTGCAAGCTAATATCATGAATTGATTATGACTAAAAGTTTTTACGAATAAATACCGAAGGTTACCCGGATCCGAGGTATAGCTATATAGAATCAATTTTGATCCCAAAGTTTAAAGAAACCTTTCAAATAACTTAATAATTGAATTAGTAATGTCATGGGATCTGTCAGTAAATGTTTTTAAATGTTAAATAAAGAGAAGTCTTCTTGTTACACACATATGAGGAGTGCTTAAATCAATTATATACCTTGCCATTGTTTCCTTACACAGTTAGTAAGTAATTTGTTATATTAATTATTTGTGATACATTCTGTTACAACGTAGGCAGCCCATCTAATTAACGGAGTTTAATTACGATGGGTTCCCTGGATTTGTAACGCGGCGAAAAGACGTTACAAAAGTGTGCCACTCTGCTAATTTTTATAAAGGTGTTTTAAGCATCGTGACGTAACAAAAGTGCGCCACTCTGCTCAAAAGTTAAAGTAGTTGTAAGCATCGCGACGCAAACAAAATTGCGTCACTTAAAAAAAAAAAAAAAAAAAAAAAAAGAGTTTTATTTGTGTATAGAGTGTGACAAACAAAATTGCGCCACTTGTGACATGCAAACAAAATTGCATCACTATACGTGGATAATTTGTATGAACAATAACTAAATATATAATATTGATCTATATTGATCTATGCACTCAGGAAGTTACCTTAATAACTTTAATGTTCAAAACATATTTAATAGTGTATTAAGTTACGTAAATGATAGTATGTATAAGTGAAATATCCTTAGCGTCATACAATGCATATAGCTTTTGCATTCTATAGGCCAGTAGGAACCTGCATTATTCTATATAATTACTTGCATACATGAATTGTGACCAAACATAACAATTTTGGTCAACCGAACAATCTGTAACAGGTTTGTTTACAACAATCCATGACCTGTTGTTTCCTGAATCATTCTGCACAGTGTATGTCCAACTATATAGCTTACATACACTAGTATGTATCAAAAAATTAATTAAAAATAACTTTGTTAATAATAAAGTATGTAATGTAGACCAAGGTAATTAAGTAGAAGTTCGTGATTTAAAACTTGTGAACAAAATAATTAATTTATTTAATTGAGAAAAGTTTATGAATGAACGGAGTCAAAGTGTTGTCGAGGGTAATAATAATAATAGATTTGTTGAATAAGATTGTGCTCCCCTTCTCTCGTTTATACCGGTATAAAGTAGTTGTGTTATTCAGTCGCCTTGTGTAGAGAACAATAAGAGTAAAACCCCCTTTCTCACTGACACACCAGTTCCTTTGTTAACTAAATACAGAGGGTGACCTACATTCCAGAAAACAGCTGATCGGCTATTTAACCTTGAAAAATATGTGTGTGTGATTTCTGTCTCTCCCTTAGAAGAGAAATTGTTCTTTTCTAATTTGTGTAAATTGATTACTTAAGAATTTATTATATATATGTGTAATAAATGTGTAGTATTGTAGAGCAGTTTTTCCCCGTGACGACAATTAAATAATGTAGTGACTTAATAATAAATTTATTAATAATAAATAAAGTGTGGTAAATAAATATGGTGATTAGATAGTAAATAATTCTAAGGAAGTTTCTGTAATCTCCCCAAAGTAAACAATAAATAATAAAGAGAATAATAATATTTGTTTTATATAATAAGTCTAAATAATTCTTAAGTTAAACTAAATAGTGTGAAGTGTAGCAGTAATTAACGGAAAAAGAAAATAATAATAAAAGTACAGTTACACATTGTAGACACCGCAGTGGTGGCCAGTTAGAAGAAATAAAGCGTGTTCAGAATTGTAGTAAGCAGCCGCACCCTTCCAATTGTGATAAACCGGTGCTAGCCTAAACAATTGAAAACCACCCCTAGTGTGTATGACAATGCATTGTGTAAAGTGTCTCCCCTCCCGCATAGTTTGTTTAAGTATTGTTAAAGAGATAAAAGAGAATTATCTTCGTGACATTCCGCTTCTCTCAAAACAATAATCTAAAGTGGAGTATGGGATCCTCTTTAGATTACATTAGAAATAAGTTTATGATAGATAATCAAGAAGTGATTATACATGTAACGTAACAGGTCACAACGGCGCCGACTGAAAGGGTAATGATAGAGCAGACAGGTGCCAAAGATCATTAATAAATGCTGAAAGCTAACTTGAGTAGTTAGAGTAAGCTGGTGTCAGTCGGGCCGCGATGTTGTGATTACGGATAAGAAGGGATCTTTCCAATCTAAGGTTTGGAAATTAGTATTAAGATTAAAATGTAAGTTAGTACTTCAGAAGTGAGAAAAAGGGAATTTCACGAAGGTGATCATTTAAAGAGAATTAGAGAAAACAAACTGTGCACTAATAATAAATAGTAATAATGATAAATAACTTCACACACCGACACTATTCATACTCCCAGTCCCCAATTGTGAGTTAGACTCAAAAAACTTAACCGTAGCATGCAAATTAAGCAGTGGAGTATGTGACGATTTAAATAAAAGAAATAATCAAGAAAATAAAAATTTTAAAAAATTAAGGTTGCGAGCTATTAAGCCATTTAAATCTCACTGTATTAATATAAAAAACCTGTATGTACTCAGTATGAGAGGAAGCAGTAATTAGTTAGTTAGAAGATACTCTAATAAAAAGATAAATTGTAAAGAGTTATTAATATCGTATTTAACCCTTTGCTTGTGAGCAGGCGCTGTCCTGTTGATTCCAGACTCGACATGTTTTCCGAGTCTTGTGTAAGTTAGAATAAGATAAAAAACCTAATGTTAATAATTAAAAATCTGAAGACACAGATAGTCGCTAAAACAACTGATTTAAATTATGTATATTTGTTTAGGGATAGTTTGTATAAATAAAAATGTTAACATAAAGAGAGACAGGGACTATATTCTCGCGCGGTAATTGCCCCACTACCACTTTGTCCAGTACCAGGCGAAGGGAGCAGAATTTCGCTCTCTCGCAATGGTGACTTCGTACAGTATAGACGTAAGAGCTGTGCTCTTAAAATATGTTACCTATACTTTGTTTTACCTTAAGATGGTATACCAGAAATAGCTGCTTAAAGCATCTGGATGTGTTAACTAATATAGTTATGTAAATAAACAAGAGATTTAAAGTGTAAAACTCGAAACGTAAAAAAGGTGTAACACAAGATGACTTCGAACTTCAAGAACTAACAACACTTCCAACATCATACCTGGAGATGTGAACTATTAGAAGCCACAAACTCTAGTACACACGACAGAATATGCAGATCAGGACATCCGAGAATCTACAAGTACCATCGTAGAAGGTTCAACCTGCGGACTTTGGAGCCCTTTACTGACGAAGACCAGACCGAGATGACGACGTAGCTGTTCCTGTTTCCCAAGACGGATACCCCAGGACGAGTCTTCTGCATACCAATTAAAGGGTGACTCGATAGCCTGTCTATCGAGGGTTACTAATATTTGTTACACAACACATCTTGAAAGAGACTTTTCAGAAACTATTAACTTTGTAAAGACTTATAAATTAAATCTAAGAATTTCATGTAACTATTCTAACTTCATACGTTGTAACAGTTTATATGCTAATGTAGAGTAATATAATTCAAGCAATAATACCATTCTTCCAATGGTTGAATAAAAGAAAGTCTTGCAAGCTAATATCATGAATTGATTATGACTAAAAGTTTTTACGAATAAATACCGAAGGTTACCCGGATCCGAGGTATAGCTATATAGAATCAATTTTGATCCCAAAGTTTAAAGAAACCTTTCAAATAACTTAATAATTGAATTAGTAATGTCATGGGATCTGTCAGTAAATGTTTTTAAATGTTAAATAAAGAGAAGTCTTCTTGTTACACACATATGAGGAGTGCTTAAATCAATTGTATACCTTGCCATTGTTTCCTTACACAGTTAGTAAGTAATTTGTTATATTAATTATTTGTGATACATTCTGTTACAATGTAGGCAGCCCATCTAATTAACGGAGTTTAATTACGATGGGTTCCCTGGATTTGTAACGCGGCGAAAAGACGTTACAAAAGTGCGCCACTCTGCTAATTTTTATAAAGGTGTTTTAAGCATCGTGACGTAACAAAAGTGCGCCACTCTGCTCAAAAGTTAAAGTAGTTGTAAGCATCGTGACGCAAACAAAATTGCGTCACTTAAAAAAAAAAAAAAGAAAAGAAAAGAGTTTTATTTGTGTATAGAGTGTGACAAACAAAATTGCGCCACTTGTGACATGCAAACAAAATTGCATCACTATGCGTGGATAATTTGTATGAACAATAACTAAATATATAATATTGATCTATATTGATCTATGCACTCAGGAAGTTACCTTAATAACTTTAATGTTCAAAACATATTTAATAGTGTATTAAGTTACGTAAATGATAGTATGTATAAGTGAAATATCCTTAGCGTCATACAATGCATATAGCTTTTGCATTCTATAGGCCAGTAGGAACCTGCATTATTCTATATAATTACTTGCATACATGAATTGTGACCAAACATAACAATTTTGGTCAACCGAACAATCTGTAACAGGTTTGTTTACAACAATCCATGACCTGTTGTTTCCTGAATCATTCTGCACAGTGTATGTCCAACTATATAGCTTACATACACTAGTATGTATCAAAAAATTAATTAAAAATAACTTTGTTAATAATAAAGTATGTAATGTAGACCAAGGTAATTAAGTAGAAGTTCGTGATTTAAAACTTGTGAACAAAATAATTAATTTATTTAATTGAGAAAAGTTTATGAATGAACGGAGTCAAAGTGTTGTCGAGGGTAATAATAATAATAGATTTGTTGAATAAGATTGTGCTCCCCTTCTCTCGTTTATACCGGTATAAAGTAGTTGTGTTATTCAGTCGCCTTGTGTAGAGAACAATAAGAGTAAAACCCCCTTTCTCACTGACACACCAGTTCCTTTGTTAACTAAATACAGAGGGTGACCTACATTCCAGAAAACAGCTGATCGGCTATTTAACCTTGAAAAATATGTGTGTGTGATTTCTGTCTCTCCCTTAGAAGAGAAATTGTTCTTTTCTAATTTGTGTAAATTGATTACTTAAGAATTTATTATATATATGTGTAATAAATGTGTAGTATTGTAGAGCAGTTTTTCCCCGTGACGACAATTAAATAATGTAGTGACTTAATAATAAATTTATTAATAATAAATAAAGTGTGGTAAATAAATATGGTGATTAGATAGTAAATAATTCTAAGGAAGTTTCTGTAATCTCCCCAAAGTAAACAATAAATAATAAAGAGAATAATAATATTTGTTTTATATAATAAGTCTAAATAATTCTTAAGTTAAACTAAATAGTGTGAAGTGTAGCAGTAATTAACGGAAAAAGAAAATAATAATAAAAGTACAGTTACACATTGTAGACACCGCAGTGGTGGCCAGTTAGAAGAAATAAAGCGTGTTCAGAATTGTAGTAAGCAGCCGCACCCTTCCAATTGTGATAAACCGGTGCTAGCCTAAACAATTGAAAACCACCCCTAGTGTGTATGACAATGCATTGTGTAAAGTGTCTCCCCTCCCGCATAGTTTGTTTAAGTATTGTTAAAGAGATAAAAGAGAATTATCTTCGTGACATTCCGCTTCTCTCAAAACAATAATCTAAAGTGGAGTATGGGATCCTCTTTAGATTACATTAGAAATAAGTTTATGATAGATAATCAAGAAGTGATTATACATGTAACGTAACAGGTCACAACGGCGCCGACTGAAAGGGTAATGATAGAGCAGACAGGTGCCAAAGATCATTAATAAATGCTGAAAGCTAACTTGAGTAGTTAGAGTAAGCTGGTGTCAGTCGGGCCGCGATGTTGTGATTACGGATAAGAAGGGATCTTTCCAATCTAAGGTTTGGAAATTAGTATTAAGATTAAAATGTAAGTTAGTACTTCAGAAGTGAGAAAAAGGGAATTTCACGAAGGTGATCATTTAAAGAGAATTAGAGAAAACAAACTGTGCACTAATAATAAATAGTAATAATGATAAATAACTTCACACACCGACACTATTCATACTCCCAGTCCCCAATTGTGAGTTAGACTCAAAAAACTTAACCGTAGCATGCAAATTAAGCAGTGGAGTATGTGACGATTTAAATAAAAGAAATAATCAAGAAAATAAAAATTTTAAAAAATTAAGGTTGCGAGCTATTAAGCCATTTAAATCTCACTGTATTAATATAAAAAACCTGTATGTACTCAGTATGAGAGGAAGCAGTAATTAGTTAGTTAGAAGATACTCTAATAAAAAGATAAATTGTAAAGAGTTATTAATATCGTATTTAACCCTTTGCTTGTGAGCAGGCGCTGTCCTGTTGATTCCAGACTCGACATGTTTTCCGAGTCTTGTGTAAGTTAGAATAAGATAAAAAACCTAATGTTAATAATTAAAAATCTGAAGACACAGATAGTCGCTAAAACAACTGATTTAAATTATGTATATTTGTTTAGGGATAGTTTGTATAAATAAAAATGTTAACATAAAGAGAGACAGGGACTATATTCTCGCGCGGTAATTGCCCCACTACCACTTTGTCCAGTACCAGGCGAAGGGAGCAGAATTTCGCTCTCTCGCAATGGTGACTTCGTACAGTATAGACGTAAGAGCTGTGCTCTTAAAATATGTTACCTATACTTTGTTTTACCTTAAGATGGTATACCAGAAATAGCTGCTTAAAGCATCTGGATGTGTTAACTAATATAGTTATGTAAATAAACAAGAGATTTAAAGTGTAAAACTCGAAACGTAAAAAAGGTGTAACACAAGATGACTTCGAACTTCAAGAACTAACAACACTTCCAACATCATACCTGGAGATGTGAACTATTAGAAGCCACAAACTCTAGTACACACGACAGAATATGCAGATCAGGACATCCGAGAATCTACAAGTACCATCGTAGAAGGTTCAACCTGCGGACTTTGGAGCCCTTTACTGACGAAGACCAGACCGAGATGACGACGTAGCTGTTCCTGTTTCCCAAGACGGATACCCCAGGACGAGTCTTCTGCATACCAATTAAAGGGTGACTCGATAGCCTGTCTATCGAGGGTTACTAATATTTGTTACACAACACATCTTGAAAGAGACTTTTCAGAAACTATTAACTTTGTAAAGACTTATAAATTAAATCTAAGAATTTCATGTAACTATTCTAACTTCATACGTTGTAACAGTTTATATGCTAATGTAGAGTAATATAATTCAAGCAATAATACCATTCTTCCAATGGTTGAATAAAAGAAAGTCTTGCAAGCTAATATCATGAATTGATTATGACTAAAAGTTTTTACGAATAAATACCGAAGGTTACCCGGATCCGAGGTATAGCTATATAGAATCAATTTTGATCCCAAAGTTTAAAGAAACCTTTCAAATAACTTAATAATTGAATTAGTAATGTCATGGGATCTGTCAGTAAATGTTTTTAAATGTTAAATAAAGAGAAGTCTTCTTGTTACACACATATGAGGAGTGCTTAAATCAATTGTATACCTTGCCATTGTTTCCTTACACAGTTAGTAAGTAATTTGTTATATTAATTATTTGTGATACATTCTGTTACAATGTAGGCAGCCCATCTAATTAACGGAGTTTAATTACGATGGGTTCCCTGGATTTGTAACGCGGCGAAAAGACGTTACAAAAGTGCGCCACTCTGCTAATTTTTATAAAGGTGTTTTAAGCATCGTGACGTAACAAAAGTGCGCCACTCTGCTCAAAAGTTAAAGTAGTTGTAAGCATCGTGACGCAAACAAAATTGCGTCACTTAAAAAAAAAAAAAAGAAAAGAAAAGAGTTTTATTTGTGTATAGAGTGTGACAAACAAAATTGCGCCACTTGTGACATGCAAACAAAATTGCATCACTATGCGTGGATAATTTGTATGAACAATAACTAAATATATAATATTGATCTATATTGATCTATGCACTCAGGAAGTTACCTTAATAACTTTAATGTTCAAAACATATTTAATAGTGTATTAAGTTACGTAAATGATAGTATGTATAAGTGAAATATCCTTAGCGTCATACAATGCATATAGCTTTTGCATTCTATAGGCCAGTAGGAACCTGCATTATTCTATATAATTACTTGCATACATGAATTGTGACCAAACATAACAATTTTGGTCAACCGAACAATCTGTAACAGGTTTGTTTACGACAATCTATGACCTGTTGTTTCCTGAATCATTCTGCACAGTGTATGTCCAACTATATAGCTTACATACACTAGTATGTATCAAAAAATTAATTAAAAATAACTTTGTTAATAATAAAGTATGTAATGTAGACCAAGGTAATTAAGTAGAAGTTCGTGATTTAAAACTTGTGAACAAAATAATTAATTTATTTAATTGAGAAAAGTTTATGAATGAACGGAGTCAAAGTGTTGTCGAGGGTAATAATAATAATAGATTTGTTGAATAAGATTGTGCTCCCCTTCTCTCGTTTATACCGGTATAAAGTAGTTGTGTTATTCAGTCGCCTTGTGTAGAGAACAATAAGAGTAAAACCCCCTTTCTCACTGACACACCAGTTCCTTTGTTAACTAAATACAGAGGGTGACCTACATTCCAGAAAACAGCTGATCGGCTATTTAACCTTGAAAAATATGTGTGTGTGATTTCTGTCTCTCCCTTAGAAGAGAAATTGTTCTTTTCTAATTTGTGTAAATTGATTACTTAAGAATTTATTATATATATGTGTAATAAATGTGTAGTATTGTAGAGCAGTTTTTCCCCGTGACGACAATTAAATAATGTAGTGACTTAATAATAAATTTATTAATAATAAATAAAGTGTGGTAAATAAATATGGTGATTAGATAGTAAATAATTCTAAGGAAGTTTCTGTAATCTCCCCAAAGTAAACAATAAATAATAAAGAGAATAATAATATTTGTTTTAAATAATAAGTCTAAATAATTCTTAAGTTAAACTAAATAGTGTGAAGTGTAGCAGTAATTAAGGGAAAAAGAAAATAATAATAAAAGTACAGTTACACATTGTAGACACCGCAGTGGTGGCCAGTTAGAAGAAATAAAGCGTGTTCAGAATTGTAGTAAGCAGCCGCACCCTTCCAATTGTGATAAACCGGTGCTAGCCTAAACAATTGAAAACCACCCCTAGTGTGTATGACAATGCATTGTGTAAAGTGTCTCCCCTCCCGCATAGTTTGTTTAAGTATTGTTAAAGAGATAAAAGAGAATTATCTTCGTGACATTCCGCTTCTCTCAAAACAATAATCTAAAGTGGAGTATGGGATCCTCTTTAGATTACATTAGAAATAAGTTTATGATAGATAATCAAGAAGTGATTATACATGTAACGTAACAGGTCACAACGGCGCCGACTGAAAGGGTAATGATAGGGCAGACAGGTGCCAAAGATCATTAATAAATGCTGAAAGCTAACTTGAGTAGTTAGAGTAAGCTGGTGTCAGTCGGGCCGCGATGTTGTGAGTTACGGATAAGAAGGGATCTTTCCAATCTAAGGTTTGGAAATTAGTATTAAGATTAAAATGTAAGTTAGTACTTAAGAAGTGAGAAAAAGGGAATTTCACGAAGGCGATCATTTAAAGAGAATTAGAGAAAACAAACTGTGCACTAATAATAAATAGTAATAATGATAAATAACTTCACACACCGACACTATTCATACTCCCAGTCCCCAATTGTGAGTTAGACTCAAAAAACTTAACCGTAGCGTGCAAATTAAGCAGTGGAGTATGTGACGATTTAAATAAAAGAAATAATCAAGAAAATAAAAATTTTAAAAAATTAAGGTTGCGAGCTATTAAGCCATTTAAATCTCACTGTATTAATATAAAAAACCTGTATGTACTCAGTATGAGAGGAAGCAGTAATTAGTTAGTTAGAAGATACTCTAATAAAAAGATAAATTGTAAAGAGTTATTAATATCGTATTTAACCCTTTGCTTGTGAGCAGGCGCTGACCTGTTGATTCCAGACTCGACATGTTTTCCGAGTCTTGTGTAAGTTAGAATAAGATAAAAAACCTAATGTTAATAATTAAAAATCTGAAGACACAGATAGTCGCTAAAACAACTGATTTAAATTATGTATATTTGTTTAGGGATAGTTTGTATAAATAAAAATGTTAACATAAAGAGAGACAGGGACTATATTCTCGCGCGGTAATTGCCCCACTACCACTTTGTCCAGTACCAGGCGAAGGGAGCAGAATTTCGCTCTCTCGCAATGGTGACTTCGTACAGTATAGACGTAAGAGCTGTGCTCTTAAAATATGTTACCTATACTTTGTTTTACCTTAAGATGGTATACCAGAAATAGCTGCTTAAAGCATCTGGATGTGTTAACTAATATAGTTATGTAAATAAACAAGAGATTTAAAGTGTAAAACTCGAAACGTAAAAAAGGTGTAACACAAGATGACTTCGAACTTCAAGAACTAACAACACTTCCAACATCATACCTGGAGATGTGAACTATTAGAAGCCACAAACTCTAGTACACACGACAGAATATGCAGATCAGGACATCCGAGAATCTACAAGTACCATCGTAGAAGGTTCAACCTGCGGACTTTGGAGCCCTTTACTGACGAAGACCAGACCGAGATGACGACGTAGCTGTTCCTGTTTCCCAAGACGGATACCCCAGGACGAGTCTTCTGCATACCAATTAAAGGGTGACTCGATAGCCTGTCTATCGAGGGTTACTAATATTTGTTACACAACACATCTTGAAAGAGACTTTTCAGAAACTATTAACTTTGTAAAGACTTATAAATTAAATCTAAGAATTTCATGTAACTATTCTAACTTCATACGTTGTAACAGTTTATATGCTAATGTAGAGTAATATAATTCAAGCAATAATACCATTCTTCCAATGGTTGAATAAAAGAAAGTCTTGCAAGCTAATATCATGAATTGATTATGACTAAAAGTTTTTACGAATAAATACCGAAGGTTACCCGGATCCGAGGTATAGCTATATAGAATCAATTTTGATCCCAAAGTTTAAAGAAACCTTTCAAATAACTTAATAATTGAATTAGTAATGTCATGGGATCTGTCAGTAAATGTTTTTAAATGTTAAATAAAGAGAAGTCTTCTTGTTACACACATATGAGGAGTGCTTAAATCAATTGTATACCTTGCCATTGTTTCCTTACACAGTTAGTAAGTAATTTGTTATATTAATTATTTGTGATACATTCTGTTACAACGTAGGCAGCCCATCTAATTAACGGAGTTTAATTACGATGGGTTCCCTGGATTTGTAACGCGGCGAAAAGACGTTACAAAAGTGCGCCACTCTGCTAATTTTTAGAAAGGTGTTTTAAGCATCGTGACGTAACAAAAGTGCGCCACTCTGCTCAAAAGTTAAAGTAGTTGTAAGCATCGCGACGCAAACAAAATTGCGTCACTTAAAAAAAAAAAAAAAAGAAAAGAGTTTTATTTGTGTATAGAGTGTGACAAACAAAATTGCGCCACTTGTGACATGCAAACAAAATTGCATCACTATGCGTGGATAATTTGTATGAACAATAACTAAATATATAATATTGATCTATATTGATCTATGCACTCAGGAAGTTACCTTAATAACTTTAATGTTCAAAACATATTTAATAGTGTATTAAGTTACGTAAATGATAGTATGTATAAGTGAAATATCCTTAGCGTCATACAATGCATATAGCTTTTGCATTCTATAGGCCAGTAGGAACCTGCATTATTCTATATAATTACTTGCATACATGAATTGTGACCAAACATAACAATTTTGGTCAACCGAACAATCTGTAACAGGTTTGTTTACAACAATCCATGACCTGTTGTTTCCTGAATCATTCTGCACAGTGTATGTCCAACTATATAGCTTACATACACTAGTATGTATCAAAAAATTAATTAAAAATAACTTTGTTAATAATAAAGTATGTAATGTAGACCAAGGTAATTAAGTAGAAGTTCGTGATTTAAAACTTGTGAACAAAATAATTAATTTATTTAATTGAGAAAAGTTTATGAATGAACGGAGTCAAAGTGTTGTCGAGGGTAATAATAATAATAGATTTGTTGAATAAGATTGTGCTCCCCTTCTCTCGTTTATACCGGTATAAAGTAGTTGTGTTATTCAGTCGCCTTGTGTAGAGAACAATAAGAGTAAAACCCCCTTTCTCACTGACACACCAGTTCCTTTGTTAACTAAATACAGAGGGTGACCTACATTCCAGAAAACAGCTGATCGGCTATTTAACCTTGAAAAATATGTGTGTGTGATTTCTGTCTCTCCCTTAGAAGAGAAATATTGTGTAAATTGATTACTTAAGAATTTATTATATATATGTGTAATAAATGTGTAGTATTGTAGAGCAGTTTTTCCCCGTGACGACAATTAAATAATGTAGTGACTTAATAATAAATTTATTAATAATAAATAAAGTGTGGTAAATAAATATGGTGATTAGATAGTAAATAATTCTAAGGAAGTTTCTGTAATCTCCCCAAAGTAAACAATAAATAATAAAGAGAATAATAATATTTGTTTTATATAATAAGTCTAAATAATTCTTAAGTTAAACTAAATAGTGTGAAGTGTAGCAGTAATTAAGGGAAAAAGAAAATAATAATAAAAGTACAGTTACACATTGTAGACACCGCAGTGGTGGCCAGTTAGAAGAAATAAAGCGTGTTCAGAATTGTAGTAAGCAGCCGCACCCTTCCAATTGTGATAAACCGGTGCTAGCCTAAACAATTGAAAACCACCCCTAGTGTGTATGACAATGCATTGTGTAAAGTGTCTCCCCTCCCGCATAGTTTGTTTAAGTATTGTTAAAGAGATAAAAGAGAATTATCTTCGTGACATTCCGCTTCTCTCAAAACAATAATCTAAAGTGGAGTATGGGATCCTCTTTAGATTACATTAGAAATAAGTTTATGATAGATAATCAAGAAGTGATTATACATGTAACGTAACAGGTCACAACGGCGCCGACTGAAAGGGTAATGATAGAGCAGACAGGTGCCAAAGATCATTAATAAATGCTGAAAGCTAACTTGAGTAGTTAGAGTAAGCTGGTGTCAGTCGGGCCGCGATGTTGTGATTACGGATAAGAAGGGATCTTTCCAATCTAAGGTTTGGAAATTAGTATTAAGATTAAAATGTAAGTTAGTACTTAAGAAGTGAGAAAAAGGGAATTTCACGAAGGCGATCATTTAAAGAGAATTAGAGAAAACAAACTGTGCACTAATAATAAATAGTAATAATGATAAATAACTTCACACACCGACACTATTCATACTCCCAGTCCCCAATTGTGAGTTAGACTCAAAAAACTTAACCGTAGCGTGCAAATTAAGCAGTGGAGTATGTGACGATTTAAATAAAAGAAATAATCAAGAAAATAAAAATTTTAAAAAATTAAGGTTGCGAGCTATTAAGCCATTTAAATCTCACTGTATTAATATAAAAAACCTGTATGTACTCAGTATGAGAGGAAGCAGTAATTAGTTAGTTAGAAGATACTCTAATAAAAAGATAAATTGTAAAGATTTATTAATATCGTATTTAACCCTTTGCTTGTGAGCAGGCGCTGACCTGTTGATTCCAGACTCGACATGTTTTCCGAGTCTTGTGTAAGTTAGAATAAGATAAAAAACCTAATGTTAATAATTAAAAATCTGAAGACACAGATAGTCGCTAAAACAACTGATTTAAATTATGTATATTTGTTTAGGGATAGTTTGTATAAATAAAAATGTTAACATAAAGAGAGACAGGGACTATATTCTCGCGCGGTAATTGCCCCACTACCACTTTGTCCAGTACCAGGCGAAGGGAGCAGAATTTCGCTCTCTCGCAATGGTGACTTCGTACAGTATAGACGTAAGAGCTGTGCTCTTAAAATATGTTACCTATACTTTGTTTTACCTTAAGATGGTATACCAGAAATAGCTGCTTAAAGCATCTGGATGTGTTAACTAATATAGTTATGTAAATAAACAAGAGATTTAAAGTGTAAAACTCGAAACGTAAAAAAGGTGTAACACAAGATGACTTCGAACTTCAAGAACTAACAACACTTCCAACATCATACCTGGAGATGTGAACTATTAGAAGCCACAAACTCTAGTACACACGACAGAATATGCAGATCAGGACATCCGAGAATCTACAAGTACCATCGTAGAAGGTTCAACCTGCGGACTTTGGAGCCCTTTACTGACGAAGACCAGACCGAGATGACGACGTAGCTGTTCCTGTTTCCCAAGACGGATACCCCAGGACGAGTCTTCTGCATACCAATTAAAGGGTGACTCGATAGCCTGTCTATCGAGGGTTACTAATATTTGTTACACAACACATCTTGAAAGAGACTTTTCAGAAACTATTAACTTTGTAAAGACTTATAAATTAAATCTAAGAATTTCATGTAACTATTCTAACTTCATACGTTGTAACAGTTTATATGCTAATGTAGAGTAATATAATTCAAGCAATAATACCATTCTTCCAATGGTTGAATAAAAGAAAGTCTTGCAAGCTAATATCATGAATTGATTATGACTAAAAGTTTTTACGAATAAATACCGAAGGTTACCCGGATCCGAGGTATAGCTATATAGAATCAATTTTGATCCCAAAGTTTAAAGAAACCTTTCAAATAACTTAATAATTGAATTAGTAATGTCATGGGATCTGTCAGTAAATGTTTTTAAATGTTAAATAAAGAGAAGTCTTCTTGTTACACACATATGAGGAGTGCTTAAATCAATTATATACCTTGCCATTGTTTCCTTACACAGTTAGTAAGTAATTTGTTATATTAATTATTTGTGATACATTCTGTTACAACGTAGGCAGCCCATCTAATTAACGGAGTTTAATTACGATGGGTTCCCTGGATTTGTAACGCGGCGAAAAGACGTTACAAAAGTGTGCCACTCTGCTAATTTTTATAAAGGTGTTTTAAGCATCGTGACGTAACAAAAGTGCGCCACTCTGCTCAAAAGTTAAAGTAGTTGTAAGCATCGCGACGCAAACAAAATTGCGTCACTTAAAAAAAAAAAAAAAAAAAAAAGAGTTTTATTTGTGTATAGAGTGTGACAAACAAAATTGCGCCACTTGTGACATGCAAACAAAATTGCATCACTATACGTGGATAATTTGTATGAACAATAACTAAATATATAATATTGATCTATATTGATCTATGCACTCAGGAAGTTACCTTAATAACTTTAATGTTCAAAACATATTTAATAGTGTATTAAGTTACGTAAATGATAGTATGTATAAGTGAAATATCCTTAGCGTCATACAATGCATATAGCTTTTGCATTCTATAGGCCAGTAGGAACCTGCATTATTCTATATAATTACTTGCATACATGAATTGTGACCAAACATAACAATTTTGGTCAACCGAACAATCTGTAACAGGTTTGTTTACAACAATCCATGACCTGTTGTTTCCTGAATCATTCTGCACAGTGTATGTCCAACTATATAGCTTACATACACTAGTATGTATCAAAAAATTAATTAAAAATAACTTTGTTAATAATAAAGTATGTAATGTAGACCAAGGTAATTAAGTAGAAGTTCGTGATTTAAAACTTGTGAACAAAATAATTAATTTATTTAATTGAGAAAAGTTTATGAATGAACGGAGTCAAAGTGTTGTCGAGGGTAATAATAATAATAGATTTGTTGAATAAGATTGTGCTCCCCTTCTCTCGTTTATACCGGTATAAAGTAGTTGTGTTATTCAGTCGCCTTGTGTAGAGAACAATAAGAGTAAAACCCCCTTTCTCACTGACACACCAGTTCCTTTGTTAACTAAATACAGAGGGTGACCTACATTCCAGAAAACAGCTGATCGGCTATTTAACCTTGAAAAATATGTGTGTGTGATTTCTGTCTCTCCCTTAGAAGAGAAATTGTTCTTTTCTAATTTGTGTAAATTGATTACTTAAGAATTTATTATATATATGTGTAATAAATGTGTAGTATTGTAGAGCAGTTTTTCCCCGTGACGACAATTAAATAATGTAGTGACTTAATAATAAATTTATTAATAATAAATAAAGTGTGGTAAATAAATATGGTGATTAGATAGTAAATAATTCTAAGGAAGTTTCTGTAATCTCCCCAAAGTAAACAATAAATAATAAAGAGAATAATAATATTTGTTTTATATAATAAGTCTAAATAATTCTTAAGTTAAACTAAATAGTGTGAAGTGTAGCAGTAATTAACGGAAAAAGAAAATAATAATAAAAGTACAGTTACACATTGTAGACACCGCAGTGGTGGCCAGTTAGAAGAAATAAAGCGTGTTCAGAATTGTAGTAAGCAGCCGCACCCTTCCAATTGTGATAAACCGGTGCTAGCCTAAACAATTGAAAACCACCCCTAGTGTGTATGACAATGCATTGTGTAAAGTGTCTCCCCTCCCGCATAGTTTGTTTAAGTATTGTTAAAGAGATAAAAGAGAATTATCTTCGTGACATTCCGCTTCTCTCAAAACAATAATCTAAAGTGGAGTATGGGATCCTCTTTAGATTACATTAGAAATAAGTTTATGATAGATAATCAAGAAGTGATTATACATGTAACGTAACAGGTCACAACGGCGCCGACTGAAAGGGTAATGATAGAGCAGACAGGTGCCAAAGATCATTAATAAATGCTGAAAGCTAACTTGAGTAGTTAGAGTAAGCTGGTGTCAGTCGGGCCGCGATGTTGTGATTACGGATAAGAAGGGATCTTTCCAATCTAAGGTTTGGAAATTAGTATTAAGATTAAAATGTAAGTTAGTACTTCAGAAGTGAGAAAAAGGGAATTTCACGAAGGTGATCATTTAAAGAGAATTAGAGAAAACAAACTGTGCACTAATAATAAATAGTAATAATGATAAATAACTTCACACACCGACACTATTCATACTCCCAGTCCCCAATTGTGAGTTAGACTCAAAAAACTTAACCGTAGCATGCAAATTAAGCAGTGGAGTATGTGACGATTTAAATAAAAGAAATAATCAAGAAAATAAAAATTTTTAAAAATTAAGGTTGCGAGCTATTAAGCCATTTAAATCTCACTGTATTAATATAAAAAACCTGTATGTACTCAGTATGAGAGGAAGCAGTAATTAGTTAGTTAGAAGATACTCTAATAAAAAGATAAATTGTAAAGAGTTATTAATATCGTATTTAACCCTTTGCTTGTGAGCAGGCGCTGTCCTGTTGATTCCAGACTCGACATGTTTTCCGAGTCTTGTGTAAGTTAGAATAAGATAAAAAACCTAATGTTAATAATTAAAAATCTGAAGACACAGATAGTCGCTAAAACAACTGATTTAAATTATGTATATTTGTTTAGGGATAGTTTGTATAAATAAAAATGTTAACATAAAGAGAGACAGGGACTATATTCTCGCGCGGTAATTGCCCCACTACCACTTTGTCCAGTACCAGGCGAAGGGAGCAGAATTTCGCTCTCTCGCAATGGTGACTTCGTACAGTATAGACGTAAGAGCTGTGCTCTTAAAATATGTTACCTATACTTTGTTTTACCTTAAGATGGTATACCAGAAATAGCTGCTTAAAGCATCTGGATGTGTTAACTAATATAGTTATGTAAATAAACAAGAGATTTAAAGTGTAAAACTCGAAACGTAAAAAAGGTGTAACACAAGATGACTTCGAACTTCAAGAACTAACAACACTTCCAACATCATACCTGGAGATGTGAACTATTAGAAGCCACAAACTCTAGTACACACGACAGAATATGCAGATCAGGACATCCGAGAATCTACAAGTACCATCGTAGAAGGTTCAACCTGCGGACTTTGGAGCCCTTTACTGACGAAGACCAGACCGAGATGACGACGTAGCTGTTCCTGTTTCCCAAGACGGATACCCCAGGACGAGTCTTCTGCATACCAATTAAAGGGTGACTCGATAGCCTCTCTATCGAGGGTTACTAATATTTGTTACACAACACATCTTGAAAGAGACTTTTCAGAAACTATTAACTTTGTAAAGACTTATAAATTAAATCTAAGAATTTCATGTAACTATTCTAACTTCATACGTTGTAACAGTTTATATGCTAATGTAGAGTAATATAATTCAAGCAATAATACCATTCTTCCAATGGTTGAATAAAAGAAAGTCTTGCAAGCTAATATCATGAATTGATTATGACTAAAAGTTTTTACGAATAAATACCGAAGGTTACCCGGATCCGAGGTATAGCTATATAGAATCAATTTTGATCCCAAAGTTTAAAGAAACCTTTCAAATAACTTAATAATTGAATTAGTAATGTCATGGGATCTGTCAGTAAATGTTTTTAAATGTTAAATAAAGAGAAGTCTTCTTGTTACACACATTAGTCCAGTCGCCAGAGATTTTGACTTGATAAAAAATTGGGGCAAAGCAATATTTGGTGCACGTGTTAAATAAACGTTAATAATTAATATAAAAAAATCTTTGCATGTTTACCTTTCTAGGGTTTTCTGAAAATGGTCTGGAAAAATCGTAAAGACAGATTTTCTTAAAGCACTCCGTAAATATGTACAGTTGGAAGAAATAAAAAGGTGTATATTGAAGAGCAAACAATTTCCTTCAGAAAGTCTCCTTACATATTTTTACGTTAATGGAACTGTTTTCCTGAAAATTGGTAATGATGAGCGCTGCGTTTTAAAAAGAGCGTTTGCCCCCGATCTTGCGTAATTCGCTAAATTAGCCAGGCGCGTCTATTCAAAAATATCATAACTTTCTTTAATCTAAGCATAGCCAGTTAAATAAAGGCTAGTTTTGAAGGGGAACAGTATAGCTTTCAAAATTTGTTGATTTTTACATAAATATTTTATTTGAACATAAAGACTATAGTGTATAAATATTTACTGTAGATACAAAAAGAAGTGAAACCACAAAATTACAAGTACTATACAAAAAAATTTTAAAAAATAATAGTTCTTTACTAATTTACCTTTAAAAGAGATAAACTTTTTATTTTATAATAATGAAAAATACTTTTGAAGTTGTTATTTTAAAAAAAACACCTTTTCAAAAGTGAGTATTTCGACGTATTTTAAATTTACTCGAAAATTCAGAGTTTATCTGCCTTTATTAATCTTAAAAATAGAGATATCGAAATACAAAAAATTGTATTTGAAAGCTGCAAGTGTTCTGCATCAAAAACTATACTCATGAAAATTAAAATCATTTTCGAAATTAAAAAAAATAAATAAAAATTGTGTATACTAAAAAAAGGTGCCTCCTTTGCGTTACATACATGTATCTTTTAAGTGGGTTTATTTGAGTACTTGAAATTAACGTTACAGCTACTACAATACTAAATCTATCTATTCATGTTATTTCTCTTACCTGATTATACCTATACTCTAAAAACAAGACCCTAGAAAACAGGTAAAATTTTTAAACGGCGCGGCGTTCTATTCCCCTCGAGTGTGAACTGTAAATGTAGCTGCGCGCGCAACACCCATTGTTGTGGTGTGCCATACAAACATCTGCTATACAAGAACGGAGCAGTAACGCAGTTGATATTTCTTCAAAGGTTATAATCAAAACATTACAAATATTTTTGTTTTTATCATATAAAACAGGTAAAAAAATTGCAGTTTAAAGTTTTTATTTACACTTTTTATACATGCTAATATTTATTTATTTGTGAGCACGTGTAGTGGAGTCAAAATAAAAATCAAATGTGAATTGTTTTGGGAGTCGATTTTTTGTGTGCTAAATTGGTTAATGGGATCAAGTTGAGCTAATAGTTAAGTTTTGTGTAAAAACAACCCGTTTATTTTTTTATTAACAATTTAAGTTGCAAAATAGCGTTTTTATAAATATCTTTGGACCTAACAAACCGATTTTAATGTGATTTTTTTTCAGTATTCTATAATAAATTAAGAACATTTCTAGCCTTAATACGGAAGTCGATGTTATTATTATTGTTAATAAATAAATAAAGTGGCGATGGCGTTTATAAACAAATTGCTGTTGTTTTAACGCAAATTAATGAAAGTTGATAAAACTTGAGGGAAAGGTAAACTTTGTGGAGTACTATAAACCCCAAAAATTTCATATTGAAATGTCGAATATTACCTCAAAAAAATCGCAATTCACAAAAAAACTTTGAGTGTTCATAAAGTACGGCAAGATTGTGGCACAAAGGTGTACGACGGCTTAAATTAAAGCTTATTAAAAATACTTTCGGGTGGTTAATTAACAAAATTTTTTGGCCTTTCTGACACCATTTTTTGACCATTAAAAAAAAAACAGACATGGATAGCCTCAAAAAAAGATGAAAATGAAGAAAAAAGAAAAATCTTAAAATCTGCAGCAGCAATTATTCGAAACGATGTTAATCTGAAGAAAAGTAATACAGAATTTTATCCTCCAAGTGATAATATATTCCAAAATATTAATGAGAATATCCCAGAATCCCTTCAGTTTCTGATAGAAGAAATAATTTTAAAAAATAAAAAAGGTGATATTAGTTCATATGAAACAAAATGCACAGCAATTACTCATTCAATTATGAGTTGCATAAGACCTAGAACCTTTCTATCACCATTGCAAGTTGGTCTGTCTGTAATGTTGCACAGGAAATTTGCTTCAAAACGAATTATAGATATATTGTCGCATCTGGGAGTGTGTTCATCATACACTTTATGAGGATAGTGTATTGCTTAGTCCACGTTCTCCATTTAGATCTGGTTGTTTTGCACAATTGGCATTTGACAATTCAGATATTAACATCAATACTATAGACGGGAAAAATACTTTTCATAGTATGGGAGGTATTATGATTGTAAGTCCCAGAGATTTTTATTATAACAAAGTTCCCTTAAAACGATTGACAGTTAAGCCTACTGCAAAAGAAATTAGCAAAATTGACAAAATACCATTCCAAATTTTCGAAAATATTAATACACATGCACTCCAAAACTTGTTTTTGAAAAAGTAGATAACCCGAGTTTTAATAATATAGATTTTTCTAATGCTGACTTGCTTTGGATTTATGGAGTGACCAAACCAGGCATTACTGGCTGGAATGCCTTTATGTCCAAGCTTTTGGAAAATATGACGTATACATTATCTAGAATTGTTTGCTTGCCTTTTGTACACTCTCCTCCAACTGACAAAAATACAATATACACCGTTTTAAAATACGCTGTAAAACTAGTGAAAACTTAAATCTATTTAATTGTTTTGTTACTTTCGATCAACCTTTGTATCAGAAAGCGTTTAAAATGGTCCAATCCTCACCTGATGATGATATACATAATGTAATTGTTCGACTTGGAGGATTTCATCTGCTTATGTCTTTTCTTGGTTTAATCGGTTATGTGATGGCAGGAAGCGGTTTAAAAGAAGCATTAAGCTGTTACTATGCGCCAGGAACTGTAGATAAGATGTTAGATGGCCATGCTTATGCTAGAGCAGTACGAGGCCACACATTAATTTGGATAGTTTTGTGTAAAAAGATTATTGAGGAAATGAATCTTTCAGAAGTTGAATATTCAAATATGAAATTTTTACTACAAGAATTTTTAGATGACAATCTTACTTACAAAGAAGTACAAGATCATAATTTTTTTAACATCTTAAATGGTAAATTTCTAGAAAAAATTATTGAAATTGAGGAATGCGGTAAAACTGCAAAATTATGGATACAGTACATACGAATGATCTCTATTGCAAAAGCATTTGCGCGCTCTGAAAAAATGGGTAACATAAAAATTCAATTACAAGTTATTCAGCAAATGTTGCCATAGTTTTATGCGACTGGACATTTTAATTATACGAAATCAGCCTTATTATATGTACAATATATGAATCAATTTATAAAAGAATCTGAAAAACTTTTCACCTCAATGCAAAACCAAAATGTAATTCCAGAAACTACCGCTTTAAAAATTAAAGAACTTCAAAATTTTATAAATAACAGATTTTGTACTGTAAGACGAACTGAGAAATTCTGGTCAGGAACTCATACTGATATGACAATCGAACAGGACTTAATGAGAGTCATGAAAGTTGATGGTGGTATGATTGGACGGGGAGTAACTACCAGTACTGCAAATAAATGGATTTTAGCGATGCCATATACACATGATATCTGCGAAGAAGTAGAAAATTTTTGTGGTATACAATTTTCTACTTCCGATAGCATGTAGATGCTAGAGATTCTCGAATAAAACGAGATACTGAAGATATTCTCAAAATAAAATCCTGGTTTGATTGTCACGAGACATTTCCTTATCAAGATTCAATAATGTCTATATCTACTGGCGTTACTGGCGGTAATAATATTAACTGTCATAATGCTTTTGAGGTTGGAAAAGCAGGGTTAGAAGAAATTGCTGGTACAAACTTCCATAAAGTTTCGTTTAAACGAAAAAATAGAGTACTGTCATTAAAAAGTGTTAATAGTAGTCTGAAAATTCAAGAGGAAATTGTCCCTATAGATCCAATGTTTATATTTCAACGCATTTGTGTAGCAACAAAAAGTGACGACGAATTAAAAGATTACATGCGTTATGAACTTGCACCGTACCCAACATCTATGTTTTACGAAGGTGTATTTCGGAAAACAGATAAGTCTAAACTATATGATATGTTTGAAGTGGACCGCGCTGAGATTAACCTTGAAGATTGCATTTACGTCATTGATGGTGGTATGTTACTGCATAGAGTAGTATGGTCAAAAAATGACAAGTTCAAATGTATTTTTCAAAGATACGTAAATTATGTCAAGAGACACTTTGGATCAAAAGTTACTGTAGTTTTTGATGGCTATACAAACAATTCTAACAGCATCAAAGCTATGGAGCGTTATCGCCGTACCAATCAAAATTCCTCTTTAGATATTTTATTCTATGAAGATATGTGTGTCACAGTGACCCAAGAACAATTTCTTTCGAATAAAACTAATAAAACTCGATTTATTGAAATTCTAACGAGATATTTGGAAGAAGAAAGCTAACGTTAAACAAGCTGACGATGATGCAGACTTATTAATTGTGAAAACAGCCTTAGAATTATATGATAAATTATATGCACGTCAAATTGTTACTTACATTGAAATTCCCTTTAATTTGATACCCCACGTGCGGTATTTTCATATTTTCCATTTTTGACATCACCCCTCCGCCAATTCCACTAATTTATTGAGCCCAAAATTTTTAAAAACCAAAATTTTTAATAGTGCGTATATGCATGTCACATATGATATTTCATATTTTCCATTTTTTACACCCCTCCATTACAACCCATTTATTGAGCCCCAGGGCCCAAATGTATTCAATAGTACGTATATGCATGTAAAATTGTTACTTGCATTGAAATTCCCTTTAATTTGATACCCCACAGTATTTTCATATTTCATATTTTTCATTTTTGACATCCCCCCGGGCCCAAAACACCTATCTTATGTTGGTTCTCCCATTGCGTAAAAAATTTGTGCCAAGTTTGGTGGAAATCGGTCCAGTTTCATATTTTCCATTTTTGACCTCCCCCAAAACCACCCATTTATTGAGCCCCAGGGCCCAAGAATTTTCAATAGTGCTTATATGCATGAAAAATTGTTACTTGCATTGAAATCCCCTTTAATTTGATACCCTACATGCGGTATTTTCATATTTTCCATTTTTGACATCCCCCAGGGCCCAAAACACCTATCTTATGTTGGTTCTCCCGTTGCATAAAATATTTGTGCTAAGTTTTGTTGAAATCGGTCCAGTGGTTTAGTAGGAGGTGTGAAATATAAATACACACAATGACTTTTATGTATATTAAGATACACATATTTAATAATATTATTCAACAGAGGAAGATTTGTTAAAATTGACCATTCCGTCTATCGATTTAATACTCCTAACGATGAAATAATAACAAAATCGTTATTTTGATTTTATTACTATTAATATTTGAACTATTTTAAACAAAAAGAATGAAGACTTTATCATGATCCAATGGTTTATTTAGTAGTAAGAAAAGAAATTCACGGAATGTAAACGTTTTTATCGATTTTACCGCGCGCTGCCCTTAAATAAGGTTTTTTTTTAAAGCCTGACCTTATAAACATGCAAAGATGATTTTAAACCGATATTTAGACCTTTTTCAATAACTATACCAAATATCACTTTGCCTCAATTTTTTACGAAATTTTACCATTATTTTTACTCTGGCGACTGGACTACATATGAGGAGTGCTTAAATCAATTGTATACCTTGCCATTGTTTCCTTACACAGTTAGTAAGTAATTTGTTATATTAATTATTTGTGATACATTCTGTTACAACGTAGGCAGCCCATCTAATTAACGGAGTTTAATTACGATGGGTTCCCTGGATTTGTAACGCGGCGAAAAGACGTTACAAAAGTGCGCCACTCTGCTAATTTTTATAAAGGTGTTTTAAGCATCGTGACGTAACAAAAGTGCGCCACTCTGCTCAAAAGTTAAAGTAGTTGTAAGCATCGTGACGCAAACAAAATTGCGTCACTTAAAAAAAAAAAAAAGAAAAGAAAAGAGTTTTATTTGTGTATAGAGTGTGACAAACAAAATTGCGCCACTTGTGACATGCAAACAAAATTGCATCACTATGCGTGGATAATTTGTATGAACAATAACTAAATATATAATATTGATCTATATTGATCTATGCACTCAGGAAGTTACCTTAATAACTTTAATGTTCAAAACATATTTAATAGTGTATTAAGTTACGTAAATGATAGTATGTATAAGTGAAATATCCTTAGCGTCATACAATGCATATAGCTTTTGCATTCTATAGGCCAGTAGGAACCTGCATTATTCTATATAATTACTTGCATACATGAATTGTGACCAAACATAACAATTTTGGTCAACCGAACAATCTGTAACAGGTTTGTTTACGACAATCTATGACCTGTTGTTTCCTGAATCATTCTGCACAGTGTATGTCCAACTATATAGCTTACATACACTAGTATGTATCAAAAAATTAATTAAAAATAACTTTGTTAATAATAAAGTATGTAATGTAGACCAAGGTAATTAAGTAGAAGTTCGTGATTTAAAACTTGTGAACAAAATAATTAATTTATTTAATTGAGAAAAGTTTATGAATGAACGGAGTCAAAGTGTTGTCGAGGGTAATAATAATAATAGATTTGTTGAATAAGATTGTGCTCCCCTTCTCTCGTTTATACCGGTATAAAGTAGTTGTGTTATTCAGTCGCCTTGTGTAGAGAACAATAAGAGTAAAACCCCCTTTCTCACTGACACACCAGTTCCTTTGTTAACTAAATACAGAGGGTGACCTACATTCCAGAAAACAGCTGATCGGCTATTTAACCTTGAAAAATATGTGTGTGTGATTTCTGTCTCTCCCTTAGAAGAGAAATTGTTCTTTTCTAATTTGTGTAAATTGATTACTTAAGAATTTATTATATATATGTGTAATAAATGTGTAGTATTGTAGAGCAGTTTTTCCCCGTGACGACAATTAAATAATGTAGTGACTTAATAATAAATTTATTAATAATAAATAAAGTGTGGTAAATAAATATGGTGATTAGATAGTAAATAATTCTAAGGAAGTTTCTGTAATCTCCCCAAAGTAAACAATAAATAATAAAGAGAATAATAATATTTGTTTTAAATAATAAGTCTAAATAATTCTTAAGTTAAACTAAATAGTGTGAAGTGTAGCAGTAATTAAGGGAAAAAGAAAATAATAATAAAAGTACAGTTACACATTGTAGACACCGCAGTGGTGGCCAGTTAGAAGAAATAAAGCGTGTTCAGAATTGTAGTAAGCAGCCGCACCCTTCCAATTGTGATAAACCGGTGCTAGCCTAAACAATTGAAAACCACCCCTAGTGTGTATGACAATGCATTGTGTAAAGTGTCTCCCCTCCCGCATAGTTTGTTTAAGTATTGTTAAAGAGATAAAAGAGAATTATCTTCGTGACATTCCGCTTCTCTCAAAACAATAATCTAAAGTGGAGTATGGGATCCTCTTTAGATTACATTAGAAATAAGTTTATGATAGATAATCAAGAAGTGATTATACATGTAACGTAACAGGTCACAACGGCGCCGACTGAAAGGGTAATGATAGGGCAGACAGGTGCCAAAGATCATTAATAAATGCTGAAAGCTAACTTGAGTAGTTAGAGTAAGCTGGTGTCAGTCGGGCCGCGATGTTGTGAGTTACGGATAAGAAGGGATCTTTCCAATCTAAGGTTTGGAAATTAGTATTAAGATTAAAATGTAAGTTAGTACTTAAGAAGTGAGAAAAAGGGAATTTCACGAAGGCGATCATTTAAAGAGAATTAGAGAAAACAAACTGTGCACTAATAATAAATAGTAATAATGATAAATAACTTCACACACCGACACTATTCATACTCCCAGTCCCCAATTGTGAGTTAGACTCAAAAAACTTAACCGTAGCGTGCAAATTAAGCAGTGGAGTATGTGACGATTTAAATAAAAGAAATAATCAAGAAAATAAAAATTTTAAAAAATTAAGGTTGCGAGCTATTAAGCCATTTAAATCTCACTGTATTAATATAAAAAACCTGTATGTACTCAGTATGAGAGGAAGCAGTAATTAGTTAGTTAGAAGATACTCTAATAAAAAGATAAATTGTAAAGAGTTATTAATATCGTATTTAACCCTTTGCTTGTGAGCAGGCGCTGTCCTGTTGATTCCAGACTCGACATGTTTTCCGAGTCTTGTGTAAGTTAGAATAAGATAAAAAACCTAATGTTAATAATTAAAAATCTGAAGACACAGATAGTCGCTAAAACAACTGATTTAAATTATGTATATTTGTTTAGGGATAGTTTGTATAAATAAAAATGTTAACATAAAGAGAGACAGGGACTATATTCTCGCGCGGTAATTGCCCCACTACCACTTTGTCCAGTACCAGGCGAAGGGAGCAGAATTTCGCTCTCTCGCAATGGTGACTTCGTACAGTATAGACGTAAGAGCTGTGCTCTTAAAATATGTTACCTATACTTTGTTTTACCTTAAGATGGTATACCAGAAATAGCTGCTTAAAGCATCTGGATGTGTTAACTAATATAGTTATGTAAATAAACAAGAGATTTAAAGTGTAAAACTCGAAACGTAAAAAAGGTGTAACACAAGATGACTTCGAACTTCAAGAACTAACAACACTTCCAACATCATACCTGGAGATGTGAACTATTAGAAGCCACAAACTCTAGTACACACGACAGAATATGCAGATCAGGACATCCGAGAATCTACAAGTACCATCGTAGAAGGTTCAACCTGCGGACTTTGGAGCCCTTTACTGACGAAGACCAGACCGAGATGACGACGTAGCTGTTCCTGTTTCCCAAGACGGATACCCCAGGACGAGTCTTCTGCATACCAATTAAAGGGTGACTCGATAGCCTGTCTATCGAGGGTTACTAATATTTGTTACACAACACATCTTGAAAGAGACTTTTCAGAAACTATTAACTTTGTAAAGACTTATAAATTAAATCTAAGAATTTCATGTAACTATTCTAACTTCATACGTTGTAACAGTTTATATGCTAATGTAGAGTAATATAATTCAAGCAATAATACCATTCTTCCAATGGTTGAATAAAAGAAAGTCTTGCAAGCTAATATCATGAATTGATTATGACTAAAAGTTTTTACGAATAAATACCGAAGGTTACCCGGATCCGAGGTATAGCTATATAGAATCAATTTTGATCCTAAAGTTTAAAGAAACCTTTCAAATAACTTAATAATTGAATTAGTAATGTCATGGGATCTGTCAGTAAATGTTTTTAAATGTTAAATAAAGAGAAGTCTTCTTGTTACACACATATGAGGAGTGCTTAAATCAATTATATACCTTGCCATTGTTTCCTTACACAGTTAGTAAGTAATTTGTTATATTAATTATTTGTGATACATTCTGTTACAACGTAGGCAGCCCATCTAATTAACGGAGTTTAATTACGATGGGTTCCCTGGATTTGTAACGCGGCGAAAAGACGTTACAAAAGTGCGCCACTCTGCTAATTTTTATAAAGGTGTTTTAAGCATCGTGACGTAACAAAAGTGCGCCACTCTGCTCAAAAGTTAAAGTAGTTGTAAGCATCGCGACGCAAACAAAATTGCGTCACTTAAAAAAAAAAAAAAAAAAGAGTTTTATTTGTGTATAGAGTGTGACAAACAAAATTGCGCCACTTGTGACATGCAAACAAAATTGCATCACTATACGTGGATAATTTGTATGAACAATAACTAAATATATAATATTGATCTATATTGATCTATGCACTCAGGAAGTTACCTTAATAACTTTAATGTTCAAAACATATTTAATAGTGTATTAAGTTACGTAAATGATAGTATGTATAAGTGAAATATCCTTAGCGTCATACAATGCATATAGCTTTTGCATTCTATAGGCCAGTAGGAACCTGCATTATTCGATATAATTACTTGCATACATGAATTGTGACCAAACATAACAATTTTGGTCAACCGAACAATCTGTAACAGGTTTGTTTACAACAATCCATGACCTGTTGTTTCCTGAATCATTCTGCACAGTGTATGTCCAACTATATAGCTTACATACACTAGTATGTATCAAAAAATTAATTAAAAATAACTTTGTTAATAATAAAGTATGTAATGTAGACCAAGGTAATTAAGTAGAAGTTTGTGATTTAAAACTTGTGAACAAAATAATTAATTTATTTAATTGAGAAAAGTTTATGAATGAACGGAGTCAAAGTGTTGTCGAGGGTAATAATAATAATAGATTTGTTGAATAAGATTGTGCTCCCCTTCTCTCGTTTATACCGGTATAAAGTAGTTGTGTTATTCAGTCGCCTTGTGTAGAGAACAATAAGAGTAAAACCCCCTTTCTCACTGACACACCAGTTCCTTTGTTAACTAAATACAGAGGGTGACCTACATTCCAGAAAACAGCTGATCGGCTATTTAACCTTGAAAAATATGTGTGTGTGATTTCTGTCTCTCCCTTAGAAGAGAAATTGTTCTTTTCTAATTTGTGTAAATTGATTACTTAAGAATTTATTATATATATGTGTAATAAATGTGTAGTATTGTAGAGCAGTTTTTCCCCGTGACGACAATTAAATAATGTAGTGACTTAATAATAAATTTATTAATAATAAATAAAGTGTGGTAAATAAATATGGTGATTAGATAGTAAATAATTCTAAGGAAGTTTCTGTAATCTCCCCAAAGTAAACAATAAATAATAAAGAGAATAATAATATTTGTTTTATATAATAAGTCTAAATAATTCTTAAGTTAAACTAAATAGTGTGAAGTGTAGCAGTAATTAAGGGAAAAAGAAAATAATAATAAAAGTACAGTTACACATTGTAGACACCGCAGTGGTGGCCAGTTAGAAGAAATAAAGCGTGTTCAGAATTGTAGTAAGCAGCCGCACCCTTCCAATTGTGATAAACCGATGCTAGCCTAAACAATTGAAAACCACCCCTAGTGTGTATGACAATGCATTGTGTAAAGTGTCTCCCCTCCCGCATAGTTTGTTTAAGTATTGTTAAAGAGATAAAAGAGAATTATCTTCGTGACATTCCGCTTCTCTCAAAACAATAATCTAAAGTGGAGTATGGGATCCTCTTTAGATTACATTAGAAATAAGTTTATGATAGATAATCAAGAAGTGATTATACATGTAACGTAACAGGTCACAACGGCGCCGACTGAAAGGGTAATGATAGGGCAGACAGGTGCCAAAGATCATTAATAAATGCTGAAAGCTAACTTGAGTAGTTAGAGTAAGCTGGTGTCAGTCGGGCCGCGATGTTGTGAGTTACGGATAAGAAGGGATCTTTCCAATCTAAGGTTTGGAAATTAGTATTAAGATTAAAATGTAAGTTAGTACTTAAGAAGTGAGAAAAAGGGAATTTCACGAAGGCGATCATTTAAAGAGAATTAGAGAAAACAAACTGTGCACTAATAATAAATAGTAATAATGATAAATAACTTCACACACCGACACTATTCATACTCCCAGTCCCCAATTGTGAGTTAGACTCAAAAAACTTAACCGTAGCGTGCAAATTAAGCAGTGGAGTATGTGACGATTTAAATAAAAGAAATAATCAAGAAAATAAAAATTTTAAAAAATTAAGGTTGCGAGCTATTAAGCCATTTAAATCTCACTGTATTAATATAAAAAACCTGTATGTACTCAGTATGAGAGGAAGCAGTAATTAGTTAGTTAGAAGATACTCTAATAAAAAGATAAATTGTAAAGAGTTATTAATATCGTATTTAACCCTTTGCTTGTGAGCAGGCGCTGACCTGTTGATTCCAGACTCGACATGTTTTCCGAGTCTTGTGTAAGTTAGAATAAGATAAAAAACCTAATGTTAATAATTAAAAATCTGAAGACACAGATAGTCGCTAAAACAACTGATTTAAATTATGTATATTTGTTTAGGGATAGTTTGTATAAATAAAAATGTTAACATAAAGAGAGACAGGGACTATATTCTCGCACGGTAATTGCCCCACTACCACTTTATCCAGTACCAGGCGAAGGGAGCAGAATTTCGCTCTCTCGCAATGGTGACTTCGTACAGTATAGACGTAAGAGCTGTGCTCTTAAAATATGTTACCTATACTTTGTTTTACCTTAAGATGGTATACCAGAAATAGCTGCTTAAACCATCTGGATGTGTTAACTAATATAGTTATGTAAATAAACAAGAGATTTAAAGTGTAAAACTCGAAACGTAAAAAAGGTGTAACACAAGATGACTTCGAACTTCAAGAACTAACAACACTTCCAACATCATACCTGGAGATGTGAACTATTAGAAGCCACAAACTCTAGTACACACGACAGAATATGCAGATCAGGACATCCGAGAATCTACAAGTACCATCGTAGAAGGTTCAACCTGCGGACTTTGGAGCCCTTTACTGACGAAGACCAGACCGAGATGACGACGTAGCTGTTCCTGTTTCCCAAGACGGATACCCCAGGACGAGTCTTCTGCATACCAATTAAAAGGTGACTCGATAGCCTGTCTATCGAGGGTTACTAATATTTGTTACACAACACATCTTGAAAGAGACTTTTCAGAAACTATTAACTTTGTAAAGACTTATAAATTAAATCTAAGAATTTCATGTAACTATTCTAACTTCATACGTTGTAACAGTTTACATGCTAATGTAGAGTAATATAATTCAAGCAATAATACCATTCTTCCAATGGTTGAATAAAAGAAAGTCTTGCAAGCTAATATCATGAATTGATTATGACTAAAAGTTTTTACGAATAAATACCGAAGGTTACCCGGATCCGAGGTATAGCTATATAGAATCAATTTTGATCCCAAAGTTTAAAGAAACCTTTCAAATAACTTAATAATTGAATTAGTAATGTCATGGGATCTGTCAGTAAATGTTTTTAAATGTTAAATAAAGAGAAGTCTTCTTGTTACACACATATGAGGAGTGCTTAAATCAATTGTATACCTTGCCATTGTTTCCTTACACAGTTAGTAAGTAATTTGTTATATTAATTATTTGTGATACATTCTGTTACAACGTAGGCAGCCCATCTAATTAACGGAGTTTAATTACGATGGGTTCCCTGGATTTGTAACGCGGCGAAAAGACGTTACATTATTACATTTTATAATCCTTATTCCTAACATACTACATGCAATTAACACAATAAAACATAATAAACACAATATAAGAAATATCTAGTGCACCCATTTCTCAAATCAAAACAAAATTATTTAGTCAGCTCAGTAGCGAGTCATCATTATTAAGTTACAGCAAATTTTTTAATTCGTTACTCCCCTGAGTAACCTCCCGTCTCACACACACACTGTGACACCACCTGGACTGTGGCGTCCAGTTGCATCCACAAGGACTGAAGTTTTGGAGGAATTTTGTCATCTCCTTGTCCTTGCTTCTGCGTTACATTTTTTTTTAAATGCTAGATATCATCATATCTAAAGTTACAGATTTATACGCCCTTAATGCGGGTCTATCGCCTGGTTTACTGTTCCCACGCGAACAGAGTGATAGCCGCTGTTCCATAGTTTCGGGGATTTCCCCTAAGTCACCCCCCAATAATTTCAAATCTATACCAATTTCAAGCCAACTATTGTCAGGTTTACAATTGCTGCCCACAGCTGGCTGTCGTCCAAAACCACGATTAGTGCTGGTAAGGCAGTAATCGCCCGAAAAGGCGGGGAAATCATCTTTCATCTCAGGCATGTTCTCTTCATCTTTATGATACACTGCACGGCAACAAATCAACATATAATATGAAATTATATAACAAGTTGTGCAGTGTATATTACGCCAGTTTGGCCTCCAATGATGGTAACATACATTGATGTTACCACCAACACTCATCGCTATCTGCAGTGGCACATGCCACCACTGCAATAGCATAACTAATAATTCAACTTAAACCCTTCTACTGATGCAGTCTCTACTTTCCATAATTATTTCACTTCTATTAACACCAAACAACCCCCCAAAATTATCCATATCTCTTATATAATCTCACATAATAAACATGAACAATATCATTGCTACCTTTAACCAAACAATTCACATTTAAATAATTTTTATAAAAAATTGTCAACATTACAACTTGAACTTTCTAGTAATTCTTTTATTTATACTCTAAATTATTTAACATTTATTAGACCATTAGTTTCTCCCAAAAATTCAAATTTATTATTAGCATTCATTTTGCGTCATTTCATAATAATATTTTACCTAAGTTAACTTCTTTTCAAACTCCTTTAGTGCCATTATAAGACGTTTACTTTACTTCAAGGTCATTATCAAATTCATACTTACATATGATCAATCACTCCCATACTATCATAGACATACAAATATAAACACCAAACACTAATAACTCCATGTACCTTCTGAAACATTTTAACAACCATATTATTCCACAAACTAAACACAATTTAACATTTGTATATTTATTAATTATTATCAAATTTAAATCTCATAAAATAATTTAAATTCATCATCAAAATTCAATTATATAACATTTTAAATCAATCAAAATATTTTAAACATCTCAAATTATTTACTTCAATTAATTATTAAAACACAACATATTTGAATTACCTTACTTCAACACAATTACAATTCATTTAATCACTTTCATAATTATTCTTGTTATTTATTTAGTCTGCCAAATTATCATTATTATTAAAACAATTTCTACTACATACACACATTGTTTACATAACATTGTACAATACACACAATCAATTTCACTATCAATTATTTACAAATTGTTTGTCATTAATTTTTCAGTTTTCCACACTTCATTTCATAATCTGGCCATGTCATTACCATAAATTAAAATATTTAAAAATGTCCATACACTGATTTTAATTTCAACCTCCATCATCATATAGATATCTAACATATTTACAACATACATCATTGTTATACACATACAAATTATTATAATTATTATAATAGCCATTATCAACATCATCTATTAATTCATATAACCTGTCTATATTTGTGATCTCAGATCCGTCTCCATCAGTAGTTTTATTCAATATAAAGTCAGTTATTTTATCATCATCATCAAAATAATTATCCATCTCTATTTTACAAGGTAAGTATTTTATATCATCTATTTCCTTCAATTCTAATCTCGCTTTCAACTTTTATAATTTCTCTTTAACTGAAATAATTCTATCTCTCTATCAATACACAACTCTCTATCTAAATCTCTCTCACTGTAACACCATATCACACTTTCTCTACCATCCCACACAGAGGGTACTAACTCATAAAAATTCGGGGAACAACTCAAAGACCTCATGTCTTCCAATAACAAGGGACTCTTACCCTTCAACAACAACATTTGTAAACACCTTGGTTCACAATAAACCTGGGGAAAATTTACCCTCTGCCACCCTTCTACCTCTATACTATCTTTCCACTTTCTCTCTGACTCATAAACACACATTAACATTCCATCATTACATTCTAAAACTTCATCAGTACTCTCAATATTTACCCCATTATTCTTTAACATCATATTTTCACTTATATTGTCATAATTCTCACTCCTACTTACCTCAGAATTGCAATTAACATCATTATCATCACTATTCAATACTTTACTATCTAACACTACCCCTTCCACTGTTTTGTCATCATTAATATTTGTCATAACTATAACATTGTCACCTAACTTCTTATTCATTATTTGATCGAATTTACGGTCTAAATTTTTATTCATTTCATCAATCCTTTTCTCGCAACTGCTACTTATTGATTCTACTATTTGGTCTTTAAGTGTATCAAAACGGGTATTAATCTCATTCACTTGCTCACTAAACTTGAAATTCTGTTGCTTAATCTAGTTCCTAATCTCATTGAATTTATCATTAAAATTGCTATTTTGAACGTCAAAACGACGATCGAATTTTTCATCATTACTATCGAAACGACTATTCACACTCTGCTTAATATCATCAGACATTGCTCTCATAAAATTGAATATATCATTCATTGAATACTCTTTTTCTTTTATTTTAGTTGCAATGGGAGTGGAATTCGCTCCCGGTTCACTAATTACAGATTCGTTTACATTACGGTCACTTATTGACAGTGACTCTGTTTGAATACCTGAATCGCTATTTATTTTACTTTTTGTCTGGCTGTCAGTGAAGCTGACTTCTTTGTTATCAACTAATTACTCTCCCATTACCTCATTTTCATCTACAAAATATTTCCCTTTATTTATTACCTCAATATATCACTCATTATTCTACATATTTTCCCCATAGCTACTGTGTCACTATCAATATTCAAATTCTATCTTACGTTTATTCACAACAATCTTACTTTGTTCAACACCGCTTTTAAACTTAACTTGGACTGATTTAAATGTCCTAACGAAATAATAACCACCCAAATTCTATCTTTTACAACCCATTGCAAATTCATAACTATCTCAAATTTATTTCATTATTTACCTATTTAAAATCTTTAAACACATTAAAAACTTATTCTATACAATATTATTGTGACGATTTAAATAAAAGAAATAATCAAGAAAATAAAATTTTTTTAAAATTAAGGTTGCGAGCTATTAAGCCATTTAAATCTCACTGTATTAATATAAAAAACCTGTATGTACTCAGTATGAGAGGAAGCAGTAATTAGTTAGTTAGAAGATACTCTAATAAAAATATAAATTGTAAAGAGTTATTAATATCGTATTTAACCCTTTGCTTGTGAGCAGGCGCTGTCCTGTTGATTCCAGACTCGACATGTTTTCCGAGTCTTGTGTAAGTTAGAATAAGATAAAAAACCTACTGTTAATAATTAAAAATCTGAAGACACAGATAGTCGCTAAAACAACTGATTTAAATTATGTATATTTGTTTAGGGATAGTTTGTATAAATAAAAATGTTAACATAAAGAGAGACAGGGACTATATTCTCGCGCGGTAATTGCCCCACTACCACTTTGTCCAGTACCAGGCGAAGGGAGCAGAATTTCGCTCTCTCGCAATGGTGACTTCGTACAGTATAGACGTAAGAGCTGTGCTCTTAAAATATGTTACCTATACTTTGTTTTACCTTAAGATGGTATACCAGAAATAGCTGCTTAAAGCATCTGGATGTGTTAACTAATATAGTTATGTAAATAAACAAGAGATTTAAAGTGTAAAACTCGAAACGTAAAAAAGGTGTAACACAAGATGACTTCGAACTTCAAGAACTAACAACACTTCCAACATCATACCTGGAGATGTGAACTATTAGAAGCCACAAACTCTAGTACACATGACAGAATATGCAGATCAGGACATCCGAGAATCTACAAGTACCATCGTAGAAGGTTCAACCTGCGGACTTTGGAGCCCTTTACTGACGAAGACCAGACCGAGATGACGACGTAGCTGTTCCTGTTTCCCAAGACGGATACCCCAGGACGAGTCTTCTGCATACCAATTAAAAGGTGACTCGATAGCCTGTCTATCGAGGGTTACTAATATTTGTTACACAACACATCTTGAAAGAGACTTTTCAGAAACTATTAACTTTGTAAAGACTTATAAATTAAATCTAAGAATTTCATGTAACTATTCTAACTTCATACGTTGTAACAGTTTATATGCTAATGTACAGTAATATAATTCAAGCAATAATACCATTCTTCCAATGGTTGAATAAAAGAAAGTCTTGCAAGCTAATATCATGAATTGATTATGACTAAAAGTTTTTACGAATAAATACCGAAGGTTACCCGGATCCGAGGTATAGCTATATAGAATCAATTTTGATCCCAAAGTTTAAAGAAACCTTTCAAATAACTTAATAATTGAATTAGTAATGTCATGGGATCTGTCAGTAAATGTTTTTAAATGTTAAATAAAGAGAAGTCTTCTTGTTACACACATATGAGGAGTGCTTAAATCAATTGTATACCTTGCCATTGTTTCCTTACACAGTTAGTAAGTAATTTGTTATATTAATTATTTGTGATACATTCTGTTACAACGTAGGCAGCCCATCTAATTAACGGAGTTTAATTACGATGGGTTCCCTGGATTTGTAACGTGGCAAAAAGACGTTACAAAAGTGCGCCACTCTGCTAATTTTTATAAGGGTGTTTTAAGCATCGTGACGTAACAAAAGTGCGCCACTCTGCTCAAAAGTTAAAGTAGTTGTAAGCATCGCGACACAAACAAAATTGCGTCACTTTAAAAAAAAAAAAAAAAAAAAAAAATGGAAAGAGTTTTATTTGTGTATAGAGTGTGACAAACAAAATTGCGCCACTTGTGACATGCAAACAAAATTGCATCACTATGCGTGGATAATTTGTATGAACAATAACTAAATATATAATATTGATCTATGCACTCAGGAAGTTACCTTAATAACTTTAATGTTCAAAACATATTTAATAGTGTATTAAGTTACGTAAATGATAGTATGTATAAGTGAAATATCCTTAGCGTCATACAATGCATATAGCTTTTGCATTCTATAGCCCAGTAGGAACCTGCATTATTCGATATAATTACTTGCATACATGAATTGTGACCAAACATAACAATTTTGGTCAACCGAACAATCTGTAACAGGTTTGTTTACGACAATCCATGACCTGTTGTTTCCTGAATCATTCTGCACAGTGTATGTCCAACTATATAGCTTACATACACTAGTATGTATCAAAAAATTAATTAAAAATAACTTTGTTAATAATAAAGTATGTAATGTAGACCAAGGTAATTAAGTAGAAGTTCGTGATTTAAAACTTGTGAACAAAATAATTAATTTATTTAATTGAGAAAAGTTTATGAATGAACGGAGTCAAAGTGTTGTCGAGGGTAATAATAATAATAGATTTGTTGAATAAGATTGTGCTCCCCTTCTCTCGTTTATACCGGTATAAAGTAGTTGTGTTATTCAGTCGCCTTGTGTAGAGAACAATAAGAGTAAAACCCCCTTTCTCACTGACACACCAGTTCCTTTGTTAACTAAATACAGAGGGTGACCTACATTCCAGAAAACAGCTGATCGGCTATTTAACCTTGAAAAATATGTGTGTGTGATTTCTGTCTCTCCCTTAGAAGAGAAATTGTTCTTTTCTAATTTGTGTAAATTGATTACTTAAGAATTTATTATATATATGTGTAATAAATGTGTAGTATTGTAGAGCAGTTTTTCCCCGTGACGACAATTAAATAATGTAGTGACTTAATAATAAATTTATTAATAATAAATAAAGTGTGGTAAATAAATATGGTGATTAGATAGTAAATAATTCTAAGGAAGTTTCTGTAATCTCCCCAAAGTAAACAATAAATAATAAAGAGAATAATAATATTTGTTTTAAATAATAAGTCTAAATAATTCTTAAGTTAAACTAAATAGTGTGAAGTGTAGCAGTAATTAAGGGAAAAAGAAAATAATAATAAAAGTACAGTTACACATTGTAGACACCGCAGTGGTGGCCAGTTAGAAGAAATAAAGCGTGTTCAGAATTGTAGTAAGCAGCCGCACCCTTCAAATTGTGATAAACCGGTGCTAGCCTAAACAATTTAAAACCACCCCTAGTGTGTATGACAATGCATTGTGTAAAGTGTCTCCCCTCCCGCATAGTTTGTTTAAGTATTGTTAAAGAGATAAAAGAGAATTATCTTCGTGACATTCCGCTTCTCTCAAAACAATAATCTAAAGTGGAGTATGGGATCCTCTTTAGATTACATTAGAAATAAGTTTATGATAGATAATCAAGAAGTGATTATACATGTAACGTAACAGGTCACAACGGCGCCGACTGAAAGGGTAATGATAGGGCAGACAGGTGCCAAAGATCATTAATAAATGCTGAAAGCTAACTTGAGTAGTTAGAGTAAGCTGGTGTCAGTCGGGCCGCGATGTTGTGAGTTACGGATAAGAAGGGATCTTTCCAATCTAAGGTTTGGAAATTAGTATTAAGATTAAAATGTAAGTTAGTACTTAAGAAGTGAGAAAAAGGGAATTTCACGAAGGCGATCATTTAAAGAGAATTAGAGAAAACAAACTGTGCACTAATAATAAATAGTAATAATGATAAATAACTTCACACACCGACACTATTCATACTCCCAGTCCCCAATTGTGAGTTAGACTCAAAAAACTTAACCGTAGCATGCAAATTAAGCAGTGGAGTATGTGACGATTTAAATAAAAGAAATAATCAAGAAAATAAAAATTTTTAAAAATTAAGGTTGCGAGCTATTAAGCCATTTAAATCTCACTGTATTAATATAAAAAACCTGTATGTACTCAGTATGAGAGGAAGCAGTAATTAGTTAGTTAGAAGATACTCTAATAAAAAGATAAATTGTAAAGAGTTATTAATATCGTATTTAACCCTTTGCTTGTGAGCAGGCGCTGTCCTGTTGATTCCAGACTCGACATGTTTTCCGAGTCTTGTGTAAGTTAGAATAAGATAAAAAACCTAATGTTAATAATTAAAAATCTGAAGACACAGATAGTCGCTAAAACAACTGATTTAAATTATGTATATTTGTTTAGGGATAGTTTGTATAAATAAAAATGTTAACATAAAGAGAGACAGGGACTATATTCTCGCGCGGTAACTGCCCCACTACCACTTTGTCCAGTACCAGGCGAAGGGAGCAGAATTTTGCTCTCTCGCAATGGTGACTTCGTACAGTATAGACGTAAGAGCTGTGCTCTTAAAATATGTTACCTATACTTTGTTTTACCTTAAGATGGTATACCAGAAATAGCTGCTTAAACCATCTGGATGTGTTAACTAATATAGTTATGTAAATAAACAAGAGATTTAAAGTGTAAAACTCGAAACGTAAAAAAGGTGTAACACAAGATGATTTCGAACTTCAAGAACTAACAACACTTCCAACATCATACCTGGAGATGTGAACTATTAGAAGCCACAAACTCTAGTACACACGACAGAATATGCAGATCAGGACATCCGAGAATCTACAAGTACCATCGTAGAAGGTTCAACCTGCGGACTTTGGAGCCCTTTACTGACGAAGACCAGACCGAGATGACGACGTAGCTGTTCCTGTTTCCCAAGACGGATACCCCAGGACGAGTCTTCTGCATACCAATTAAAAGGTGACTCGATAGCCTGTCTATCGAGGGTTACTAATATTTGTTACACAACACATCTTGAAAGAGACTTTTCAGAAACTATTAACTTTGTAAAGACTTATAAATTAAATCTAAGAATTTCATGTAACTATTCTAACTTCATACGTTGTAACAGTTTATATGCTAATGTAGAGTAATATAATTCAAGCAATAATACCATTCTTCCAATGGTTGAATAAAAGAAAGTCTTGCAAGCTAATATCATGAATTGATTATGACTAAAAGTTTTAACGAATAAATACCGAAGGTTACCCGGATCCGAGGTATAGCTATATAGAATCAATTTTGATCCCAAAGTTTAAAGAAACCTTTCAAATAACTTAATAATTGAATTAGTAATGTCATGGGATCTGTCAGTAAATGTTTTTAAATGTTAAATAAAGAGAAGTCTTCTTGTTACACACATATGAGGAGTGCTTAAATCAATTGTATACCTTGCCATTGTTTCCTTACACAGTTAGTAAGTAATTTGTTATATTAATTATTTGTGATACATTCTGTTACAACGTAGGCAGCCCATCTAATTAACGGAGTTTAATTACGATGGGTTCCCTGGATTTGTAACGCGGCGAAAAGACGTTACATTATTACATTTTATAATCCTTATTCCTAACATACTACATGCAATTAACACAATAAAACATAATAAACACAATATAAGAAATATCTAGTGCACCCATTTCTCAAATCAAAACAAAATTATTTAGTCAGATCAGTAGCGAGTCATCATTATTAAGTTACAGCAAATTTTTTAATTCGTTACTCCCCTGAGTAACCTCCCTTCCCACGCACACACTGTGACACCCCCTGGACTGTGGCGTCCAGTTGCATCCACAAGGACTGAAGTTTTGGAGGAATTTTGTCATCTCCTTGTCCTTGCTTCTGCGTTACATTTTTTTTTAAATGCTAGATATCATCATATCTAAAGTTACAGATTTATACGCCCTTAATGCGGGTCTATCGCCTGGTTTACTGTTCCCACGCGAACAGAGTGATAGCCGCTGTTCCATAGTTTCGGGGATTCCCCTAAGTCACCCCCCAATAATTTCAAATCTATACCAATTTCAAGCCAACTATTGTCAGGTTTACAATTGCTGCCCACAGCTGGCTGTCGTCCAAAACCACGATTAGTGCTGGTAAGGCAGTAATTGCCCGAAAAGGCGGGGAAATCATCTTTCATCTCAGGCATGTTCTCTTCATCTTTATGATACACTGCACGGCAACAAATCAACATATAATATGAAATTATATAACAAGTTGTGCAGTGTATATTACGCCAGTTTGGCCTCCAATGATGGTAACATACATTGATGTTACCACCAACACTCATCGCTATCTGCAGTGGCACATGCCACCACTGCAATAGCATAACTAATAATTAAACTTAAACCCTTCTACTGATGCAGTCTCTACTTTCCATAATTATTTCACTTCTATTAACACCAAACAACCCCCCAAAATTATCCATATCTCTTATATAATCTCACATAATAAACATGAACAATATCATTGCTACCTTTAACCAAACAATTCACATTTAAATAATTTTTATAAAAAATTGTCAACATTACAACTTGAACTTTCTAGTAATTCTTTTATTTATACTCTAAATTATTTAACATTTATTAGACCATTAGTTTCTCCCAAAAATTCAAATTTATTATTAGCATTCATTTTGCGTCATTTCATAATAATATTTTACCTAAGTTAACTTCTTTTCAAACTCCTTTAGTGCCATTATAAGACGTTTACTTTACTTCAAGGTCATTATCAAATTCATACTTACATATGATCAATCACTCCCATACTATCATAGACATACAAATATAAACACCAAACACTAATAACTCTATGTACCTTCTGAAACATTTTAACAACCATACTATTCCACAAACTAAACACAATTTAACATTTGTATATTTATTAATTATTATCAAATTTAAATCTCATAAAATAATTTAAATTCATCATCAAAATTCAATTATATAACATTTTAAATCAATCAAAATATTTTAAACATCTCAAATTATTTACTTCAATTAATTATTAAAACACAACATATTTGAATTACCTTACTTCAACACAATTACAATTCATTTAATCACTTTCATAATTATTCTTGTTATTTATTTAGTCTGCCAAATTATCATTATTATTAAAACAATTTCTACTACATACACACATTGTTTACATAACATTGTACAATACACACAATCAATTTCACTATCAATTATTTACAAATTGTTCGTCATTAATTTTTCAGTTTTCCACACTTCATTTCATAATCTGGCCATGTCATTACCATAAATTAAAATATTTAAAAATGTCCATACACTGATTTTAATTTCAACCTCCATCATCATATAGATATCTAACATATTTACAACATACATCATTGTTATACACATACAAATTATTATAATTATTATAATAGCCATTATCAACATCATCTATTAATTCATATAACCTGTCTATATTTGTGATCCCAGATCCGTCTCCATCAGTAGTTTTATTCAATATAAAGTCAGTTATTTTATCATCATCATCAAAATAATTATCCATCTCTATTTTACAAGGTAAGTATTTTATATCATCTATTTCCTTCAATTCTAATCTCGCTTTCAACTTTTATAATTTCTCTTTAACTGAAATAATTCTATCTCTCTATCAATACACAACTCTCTATCTAAATCTCTCTCACTATAACACCATATCACACTTTCTCTACCATCCCACACAGAGGGTACTAACTCATAAAAATTCGGGGAACAACTCAAAGACCTCATGTCTTCCAATAACAAGGGACTCTTACCCTTCAACAACAACATTTGTAAACACCTTGGTTCACAATAAACCTGGGGAAAATTTACCCTCTGCCACCCTTCTACCTCTATACTATCTTTCCACTTTCTCTCTGACTCATAAACACACATTAACATTCCATCATTACATTCTAAAACTTCATCAGTACTCTCAATATTTACCCCATTATTCTTTAACATCATATTTTCACTTATATTGTCATAATTCTCACTCCTACTTACCTCAGAATTGCAATTAACATCATTATCATCACTATTCAATACTTTACTATCTAACACTACCCCTTCCACTGTTTTGTCATCATTAATATTTGTCATAACTATAACATTGTCACCTAACTTCTTATTCATTATTTGATCGAATTTACGTTCTAAATTTTTATTCATTTCATCAATCCTTTTCTCGCAACTGCTACTTATTGATTCTACTATTTGGTCTTTAAGTGTATCAAAACGGGTATTAATCTCATTCACTTGCTCACTAAACTTGAAATTCTGTTGCTTAATCTAGTTCCTAATCTCATTGAATTTATCATTAAAATTGCTATTTTGAACGTCAAAACGACGATCGAATTTTTCATCATTACTATCGAAACGACTATTCACACTCTGCTTAATATCATCAGACATTGCTCTCATAAAATTGAATATATCATTCATTGAATACTCTTTTTCTTTTATTTTAGTTGCAATGGGAGTGGAATTCGCTCCCGGTTCACTAATTACAGATTCGTTTACATTACGGTCACTTATTGACAGTGACTCTGTTTGAATACCTGAATCGCTATTTATTTTACTTTTTGTCTGGCTGTCAGTGAAGCTGACTTCTTTGTTAATATTATCATTAGTATTCATCATTGTTATTTATGTAATTCTGACTTATTTACTATACATCTACTTCAATAACACTGTAACATAACCTTATGTGACACTCTCGTCATCTACGACTATTTTACGTACACAAATTCATTTATTCCAAACAACCATTCTGCTCTCCAAGTGGCCTATATTTATATAAATTTATTTATATAAATTGTCCCTACGTTCGGAAGCCAATTGTGATATAACTTTATTTATATAATTGACACTTAATTAATTTTAACTTTATTTATCGTTTTGTTTATTTCTAATTTCTTCGGGCGCCATCTTGCATTTGTACCAATTACAAGAAATAAAATATTTACTTACCATGTCGGGCCAGATTCTTTTCGGCAAACTCAAAAGCAGAAATGGTTGTCGGAATAAAGAAAACTTTATTGGTTCCCATGATTTAGATTTTATTGGTTATTAAGCATTTCAATTTCATCATCAACACCTTATTCTTTTCTCCCCTTTATCTCGGTTAACACAGTTAACAGACAATCATATTAGTGACAAAACTTATTAATAAGTTATAATTAACATGTTATAAAATTTCCAAATAATAAAAAAAATCAAGAAACTACATATAAAATAGAACACAAACCAGCCTTCTATATACTTTCACTCACTCACACACACACACAGTTACCCAAAACCCTTAGAGATCTCATTCTTGGTAAACAAATTTTATTTCAGTATATTAAAATATTGAATATTTAAATTTTCATTGAAAGTTTTGTTTTATCCTGATATATTACTTAGCTGTTCATTGAGTCCTGAAGATGTTACCCGCACAACATAGCTAGCTGTTTTCACTGAATTTACTAGTTCTGTTGAGTTTGTATTAATTATTTTACGTTTTGATATACTATAATAACGGTATTGACCGTTTAAGTGTTTAATTTACATTTTATATATGTTATTCACATTTTTACTGTTTTGCGGGCGCGACGAAAATTACGCCCGGAACTTTATAGGTACCGGTATCACTCGCGCGAGTGGTTCTTTAAGACTGGCTGAGACGAACGGCACTATTTTGTATAACAGCCGCGACTGTTTTACAAACTTTTCATTGTCTTCATCTCTGGTATCACTACGCCAGAAGTAGTTTCGTCTGACGCACCCGCATTCCAACGCTGGGATTGTCTCTGACGTAAGATCGTCTGATGTTCAGTTACATAATTCTGTTAGTCACTGGAGCTGACCTTGACACATTTTCATCCGTTTGTTTACTACGTCTTTATAATATTCATGAATAATATTTAAAATCACTCCTGCCAATTTCGTTACCAATAAAATTTACCTTTATTCTCAATTTATGTTTATATTTCCCAAATTATTATTATATAATACAATTTCCTTTTTTATTCAACACAAATTTATTTATTACCCCAGGTAGGCCAAAATGTCCCGTTACACCCACAAATTGTAAAAAGCAGGATACAGAATCGCATACAAAACTACAAACAAAACAGAACACACACTATCAAAACACACACACAAAGCACAAAACAAATTTGATCTCTCTGGTGTTTACTAAATTGCCCAGTTTGCAACAAATTCTACATAGGCCAGACAGGATGTAGCTTCAAACAAAGATACATTGAACACACAAAGCCACTACACTCCACTACTGAGTTCACCTTTGCAAACCACACATACACAAACATTGAAAACAACATGGATATTCTACACGTACACACAAAAGTCTGAAAACTAGACACTCTTGAACAATTGTAAATACACAAAAAAACGACATCCTAAACGAACAGACACAATTCAAATCACACACATTATTCGAACATATCACACCCCACACACACAACATCGATCCTTCAAAAGTCAACTCCATCACCAAGAACAAGACGGAAGTGCTCCCAGTGGCAGCCTCTGACGAAGCTTATAATAAGCGAAAACTGGTTCAGGCTATAAGGTAAAACTTTTACATTTTTATCCATAAAAAAACTTTGTGTTCTGAGTCGGTAGTGATGTATTTATATTTAATAAATTTTATACTGTCTAACTTAATTGCAGGAAACATAAAATGATGTACACTGTACAGTATGAATACATACAATTTTTAAATAAACAAAACATTAATGTAAATGTAGCCCTAATTCTTAAAAAATTTTTTAACTTATTTTACTGTTCATTGATAAATGATTACACAAATGTGAAAACGTAGGCCTAAGATAAAAGAGTCAAAACTTGCAGTTTTTAGTTTTTGAAAAAGTCCTTGATAGATGACTGCTTCTCCCTTTTAGCCCTCTTCCGCGACGCAATGTCCCTACACTTACGCAATCAGATGATATCAGCTGGCGTCGCTTCCTCCTGCTGACTAATGTACTGCAGTGCTGCCTCAATCGTCTTGAACCCTTCCGAATGTGGGATGAGATTTTTCCTGTCAGCTAAAGATGGCTCCTCCTCCTCTTCTTCTATTTCTTCTCCCTGTGTCACCATTTCCACAATATAGTTGTTAGTTATTTTATCAACTTCGTTGTTTGCGATCCATTCTGTAATGTCCTCAGCATTGACATCGTCACAGCCCTGTACTTTTTCCAGCAATGAAACAAGTTTATCATTTTCATCTTCCACTTCGGTTTCACACATTGAGTTCAAGGTTGAAATGTCCACCTACATGTTCCAAAAGAATTTTCCAAGACCTTACAAGTGATATGTTTGGAATCTCTTCCCATGTTTCAACCAACCACCTTATTACATCTAGCATATCGATCTTTTTCAGAATGGTTATGTAGTCTTCATTATTATCAATTGCTGAGACCAATGAACTGAGAAGACGCCGGCGATACTGTTTCTTTAGCATTTCAAGGACGCCCTGGTCCATCACCTGACAAACAGCCGTCACATTACCTGGTAAAAATAAAGCTTTGATATCTCCATCTGTGAGTTCGTCAGTGGCCGGATGCGGAGGTGCGTTGTCAAGAATTAGCACAGATTTTCTCGGCAAATTGTTGTCTTTCAAATGTTTTTCTACAGTCAGTACAAATTCATTTTTGAACCAGGTTTTAAAGATTTCTGAATTCATCCATGCTTTCTTTTGATGTGTGTAATATAGGGGCACTGATTTCTGGTTTCCCAGTTTTTTAAAAGCTCTAGGTTTATTTGATTTTGCTATTAAATTCAACCTAAGCTTGTGGTTGCCGGTTGCATTACTGCAAACCAAGCGTTTTTCTAGGGAGCATCTTCGTAAATTCTGAATCTTCTTCTATTTGTCGCTTAAATTGCAATACTTTTTCCTGCAATATCTACCCAGTAACAGGCAAGCCTTTTCTTCTTAAGTGTTTATGCCACAAAAATAAAGCTTCCTCAACTTCTTTACCCTTACCTTTCAGAATGGTTTTTCTTACTTTCATTCCACTTCCACTAGCTTGGGCAGCACACCACTTTTCAATTTCTGCTCGATTTTTCTTCCAGTCACCAGCTGTACTTTTCCCAGCTGATACTAACTCCGAAACAATAGTTTTTGCCGTCACCCCGGAGTCCAGTCGTTTTATAGGGTGTAAATCTCCTCCATAGTCACTACAACCTTTTTTCGTTTATCACCCATTTCATAATCTTCATTAAAAAAAACAACGAAGCACACCAAAAACAATTTACAAACGTAACCAGGAACAGTGGCAAACGTATTCCACACTTGTTGACATCCGATACACAACTAATGAAACAAAGGCCAGGTAGCAGGGTGGGGGGAAATCCGCGCTTTTCATGTCGCAACAAAAATAGGCCGGATAGTTGAGAGACTACTGTACTTTATTAGATTAATATATAAGTAGCCAGGTAATATATTAATAAAAGATTAACTATTATTACATATTCAAAAAAAAGTATCATTTTGCATAACATTAATAGTGAACTGTATTTTCAGATAATTTAATATTGTGTTAAGGAAAATGAAGTTGTGTTATTATAAATTTTGTGCTTATTCTTTTTATCTTTATGTTTTATTATGCTAAAAATTATATTTAAAATGAACAAAAATTATTCAGTTTTAAATATAAAATGTGCACTGCATGATTGATTGTCCTAATACATTGTGTCAGTTATAAATTAGCTAAGTTTTTTTTTTTTTAGATATTCGAAGCTGGTCTTTGTTAGAACCAGACTCCGGCTGTTCTGGAGTTCAGCCATGTGGGAAGAAAAGTTGGATTCGCACGCTAGTGTAGACCGGCCATTGAGAAGGTGGAGATACCTGAAAGTGGCTGAGTTGTTATGTGGTGTGGCAGCCTCTAGGAGAGGGTGAGGGGGGTGTTTTAGTGCCAAACTTCAAGACTAAGGCAACCAGAGATGAGCAGCATGTGATGCTAAAGGTGGTGGGAAGTGTTGTAATGGCATCAAGCTTCAAGGGATTGGCATGGGTCAAGTTATATGGGTTTTGTGTTAGGCAGTTAGGTTTTGTAGAATGTAAATTATTTTATTATTTCATAGTAAAGATTCATTGTAGAAATTGGACGGGGCAGGGGAGTTGTGTACAGGTTGATTTTGTTTTATTCAGCTTGTTGTAGCCAGTGTAGCTCATCAGTTGGGTCCGGGGATCCTCCTGATGTGAGTTCTACATCAATTTCTGAGTGGAGGCTCATTCACAAGAGCTAAGAAGCGGTTGATGAGGAAGAGTGGGCCCTGTGTATTTCTAACAGGTCTATAGATGGGAGTGGCGATGAATTGTATTGCAGTGCAATTGTTTTGGCATACTTCTAGTTTATTTTGCGGAGAAAGAAAGTGTCTAGGTCAGGGAAAAATTTATTTAAGGCATACAAAGCTGTGTTGGAGGTTTTAGTGTGGAGAGGATGGCGGTGTATTAATCATTGAGCTTAGTGTATTGTGATCCTGTATGGGTCGAGTCTAGCTGGGTCTGCTCTCAGCAGGATTGGATACACATATGTCAAAATGGGCCTAAGACATGCAGCTTATATCCTGCTGAGATTCTACTGGAGCAGCAGTCGTTTCTACTAAGTATACGCAGCGAACGGATACGGACTCAGGCTTGGGCAGCAGTTTTTTTGATGTTCTGTCACCAGGTAAGAGTGGTGTCAAGGGTGACGCCAAGATATTTGCAGTCACGCTTCAGGATGATATTAGAAAGGCCGACACTGGTTTTCTGAAGAAATGTCTCATGTTACGTCCTGTTGAATTGAAGATGCATAATTGGGTCTTGTACATGTTCATGAAAACTGTCCAAGTATTGCAGTATTCAAAGAATGGCTGCAATACTTCGTGCAGTTTTAATGTGGTGTGCCGCTAGGAGCACTGTCCGTCCTGCTATTCATGATTGTGCCGTCATTCAAAAGATCATTGTGTGCATGTTGTGTAATATGTTCAAATAGTATGTTTGATTTAAATTGTGTTTGTTCATTTAGTATGTTGTTTCTGTGCGTTTTTGTGTGTTTGTATACTTCTAGTTATTCAAGAGTGTCTAGTTTTTAGCCTTTTGTGTGTACATATAAGATTTCCATGTTATTGTTTATGTTTGTTGTCTGCCTCAACGAGATGGTACGCAAAGGTGGATTCGGTGGTGTAGTGTAACGCTTTTATGCGTTCATAGTTTTTAATTTTGTGTGGAACCTGCAGAGTTTAATTCCAGAAGATATTACATTTGAGCTCACTATCGCTTCTTACACTTTCTTAAATATCAAATTCTGTTGATTTCAAATTCTTTACCTATATTTACCAGTCATAACAGTTTTTCTTATAAAACTTTTATTAATTTTATCTGTTTAATGTTTGTCCCTTTATAGAATATACTTTGATCATTTATGGTACCTATTAGAGTTGGCCAGTTTTCTGTGTGTGACAAGTTACAGCACTTTTGTAGATAATATACTTTTTGCCAAAAATCTTGAATTCCTGCATATTGAAGACATTTCAGTATGAAGTGACAATAATTTCCTTCAACTCTGCAAACATCCTGCCAATGCAAACTTAAAATTTAATTCTTAGTAAACATTTAGTTAAATGTAATTTTTTAGGTAGTCTGGGTTAAGTATGAGATTGTGCTGAAAATTGTTTTTGGACTTAGGACTGTCTCAAAATTCTGCTTAACCCTAGAATGCTACCTATCCGTCAAAATGACGGTTACTTCAACTCTTACGCCTCCCCCCCTCCTGAGGCTTTTATACTAACGGTGGGGGAGCAGCGTATGTGCTAACGGGTGTTAGTAGGCTATTCAGCACTAACGAGAGTAGACGCTGCATTTCTTCTGACGTCGCTACGAAGGTTACAAAACCAGGTATTCCCGTCAGTTTGTCGGTCAGTAGCTATATATGTAAATATATATCCGACTTTTTGACAGAGATATATCGCTTATCCGTCAAATTGTCGGTGAGTAGTAGATTTCACTTTTCCTATTGTTTTCTCTATTACATCAGCTGGGGTTATTATATTTCAGTTTTTCAATTATCTTTCCTCTGTCCTATTTGTGAAGTTGCATTTTCTTTTCAGGCAAAATGAACACAGAGATTGTCCATGAAAAAGATTATTTGAAAGTACTAGCAGAACTGAGTGAAGAGGAACAAGATGACGATGACTTCACGGAGTCTGAAATTCACGATGACGATTCTGCCGAAAGTGACTGTGAATTACTCGCACCTTCCAACCTACTTGATGAAGACTTTATGACAGGAGACACCATTCCAGAAGCTATTAGGGTTTTACATGGAAAAGAGCAAGGCACTCCCCATGAAATTCGTGAAATAGTTGTTCATGAACATAGACCGTTGACCGTTATAGTAGACCCTTCCTCTGATATGGAAGCTCCTTGCTTACCATCTGCTTTTACCAATGACAGCACACTTGAACACCGGGGAGACCAGTAAGGGAAAGAAAAGGAAGAAAAGAATTCAGAATAACCCAGGTACATCTCAGTGTATGATGAAGAGAACTACCATGGATTGTGAATTTATAATTTCTTCCGAAAAGCCAATGTTATTTCGAAAAAGTGGATATAAATGGAACTCCAAGCCGATCTTTTTACAAATTCTTGGATTTCGTTGTCCATGACGTGTCCGTTACTTTACTAAATATAATTATTTCATTACCGACTCGAAACGCAAGTTTTTAATGGGTAAAAACATATAAGTTTTACCTTATAACCTGAAAACAGTTTTCGCTTTTAAAAAGCTTTTTGGAGCCTCTGAAGAAGCTTTTTAAAAGCGAAAACCGGTTCAGGTTATAAGGTAAAATTCTTTACAAAATAAAACTGCTGCTAGAACTGTGGTTCACGTGCGACCTGGTCTACACCAGAAACCAAATACACTTATTGTCCTCTAGAATGTTTTTCTTTATTTTTGTCGGACGATGTAATAGATAAAATTGTGGTCCATACAAATACTGGCATTGAAAAGTCAAGAGAAAAATACTCAAGACAAAATATGGGGGAGCTTGAAAAATACTTCAAGAAAAGAAATAAAACCACTTTTTTGTGTTCTTGTTTTATCTGCTGCTTTGAAAGACAATCATCTTCATTCTAGTGCTTTGTTTGACTGTAAAACAGGGAACTCTTACCGTGCAACAATGTCCCAGTTCCGGTTTGATTTTCTTTTAGCAAGTCTTAGATTTGATGACAAGGAGACGAGAAAAGAGTGAGTAAAGATCACAAAGCTGGCACCAATTTTATACATTTGGAAGATCTTTGTAGACAATTGTAAAAAATACTATAAACCTGGCTCTTATGTAACAATAGACGAACAATTGGTAGCATTTAGGGGACGGTGTGGGTTCAAAATCTACATCCCTTCTAAACCTAACAAGTATGGCATTAAGATAATAATGCTGTGCAACAGTAGCACCTCTTATATGGTGGATGCAGAAGTATACACAGGAAAAGGCTCTGTTCCTGCTGATACCCCAGCTGCTGATTACTACGTTGACAAATTGACTGCAAGCATCCGAGGCACACAGCGCAACATGACAATGAACAGTTGGTTCACAAATATTCCCTTCGTAAACAGACTTTTTGAGGAAAGAAAACTTATTGTTGTGGGAACCATTAGAAAAAATAAAAGGGAGCTTCCAAAAGAATCTATAGATCCAAAGTTTAGTGGTCGGAAAGAGAAAAGTTCTATGTTCCTTTATGATAAGAATTGTACCATTTTGTCTTACATGCCAAAGAAAAACAAAATTGTAACTCTGGCTTCTTCTATGAATTTGGAAGGAACGGTAAATGAAGAGACAAATTTACCAGAAATAATATTAACATATAATTCAACCAAAGGTGGAGTTGATACCATCGATCAGCTATGTAAAGCCATGAGCTGCAGCAGGAAAACCAAAAGATGGCCTCTTTGCTTCTTTTTTAATATGATAAATCTGGCCTTAGTCAATTCCTATGCGATATATGTTACCAACTATTACAGACAGTTTGCCACAACAAAAAAGCCGCTGTCACGTTACGGTTTCGCTCTCGAACTTCACACACAGTTGGTGAACAATTGGCAAAGAACTTGATTAGTGATACTGACACTGCCCTCAGAGTTGAGGGAAATCATAAAAAATGTTCTACAAGAACCCTCAACAAAACCGTCTCACCAAAAATCGTCATCTGCCGAAGAAAAGACAGGACGCAGGACATGCCGCTTCTGCCACTACTCAAAGAAACGGATGACTGCAGTTTCCTGTGAAAAATGCAATGCTCCGATTTGTGGAGAACACCAAAAGAAGTTTTGTTTAGACTGCTAAAGAATATTACTATAGACAGCTGTTTTTTTAATTTTTTTTTAAGTTTCAAATTCGACTGTTCTATTGCACTCGTTTTAGATTCATACAAATAAGTAATATTTAGTAAGAACACTTTTAGTACTTTTTCTTATTGATTTCAAAGCATAAGTGCAAATGTAATTATCTCTTTTGTTCAATTTTCTTCAATTTAAATAGACAAGAGGTCTGTAAAGTTAGTAACACTCTATTTTGTAAAAATCACAAAGTGTATGTTTTGAAAAAATTGATAGTACATTTTTTAATGAAAATTGTATAGAAATGTATTTGTTTTTTAAAAATTCTTTTGCTACCCTCATTTTTTATTCTTTTATTATTATCCCATTAAAATGTCTATCAAAAGAGATAAAATACTTTTGTCCGTCAAAATGACGGTAGGTATCAACAAGTGCTGATTTGGGAAGTGTACTGTTCTAGGTTCTAGGTAGAGGTGGGCCGATATACCTGTAACAGGTATCTTGGAACGATATTTTTGTGGAACGGATGTAACAGTGACTGAAAAGTTGAAATACCTGTTATTCACGACCTCGCTGCTCCGAGTCGAGGCACGCCCCCTACGCAACTATACACAAGTAACAAGTAAACAAATACGCCAAGGCCAAATACTAGGTGTACAAAAATATCACTGGTACGCAAGGAACAACAAGTACACGAGTATTTCAAAATTTCAAATACTAGGGGTATCACTGATACACAAGGAACAAGTAAACGAATATTACAAATACTAGGCATATCAGAGGAACAGTAGTATGTTAGGAACAACTAGTATCAAGCGTATTTCGAGTACGAACTAATACAAAGCCACTTTTTGGTCCTGAATACTTCATTCTGCGCAAAGAGACGAAGCTGTTTTTAATAAATGAAAAAATTCATCCTGATGTTAAATTTATTCTCGTGTGATATGCAGATATATAATACAGAGTATATGCTAATAAATTATATACGTATACTAGTCACCAACTTGGTAAATTTTGAAATAACAAATTATATTGTGGTATAACCTATAGAGTGGCTGATGTTGATATGCTATATTATACTTTTTATTAATGTGATTTTAACTTCACTACACATCTCACGTAAATGATCAGATTGTTGTAATGGACATTTATGCACTTTATCTAGTCCTGTTCCTTAAATCTTTACTGATCTGGTAAGGCTACCCTAAACATAGGCGTTTTCGTAAATTGTTTCTTTTATCTAAACTACTGATTTTGAATTTTTAAATATAAGTAGGCCTATATATCACTACCGACTCGGAACACAAAAGTTTTTAATGAATATAATTATTTCACTAATGACTCGGAACACAAAATTTAGTTAAGCAATGGACACGTCACGGACAACGAAATCCAATTTTTTAATGGTAAAAAAAGTAAAAGTTTTACCTTATAGCCTGAACCAGTTTTCGCGTATTATAAGCTTCATCAGAGGCTTATTATGAGCATCTATATGAGGCAGTAGTGATATATTTAGTTAATCAATGGACACGTCATGGACAACAAAATCCAAGAATTTAAATCTATTAAAAAAGATGCACCAAGTGTTTGCTTAACAACTGACACATGGTCTTCTTCAACAATGAAACTTTTAATGCGATTACTGCACATTACATTAATCAGGATTTTGAAATGAAACATATACTATTAGACTGTTCAGTTATCAAAATAAATAAAACATCTTAAAATTTAGCAGATGAAATTTTGCGTATTATAAATGAATGGGACTTGTCTAGAAAAATTTCAATGGTTATTACTGATAATGCCATAAATATTACTAGTGCTATACAAAGCATACTTAAGTGGAAGCATTTTGGATGTTATGCTCACACATTAAATTTAATTGTTCAAGATAGCCTGTTGATTGTAAATGACATAATCAAAAAACTAAAAACAATTGTGTCATTTTTTAAGAGAAGTAATATTGCACATTTAAAACTTGCAATATATCAAGAACAGATAGGTGTTCACCAACCTAAAAAACTTCTGCAAAGATGTTGTAACACGCTGGAATTCTGTTTACTATATGCTTAAACGATTTGTTAAACTGGAGGACGCTGTAAAACACTCTCTGGCATTATGGTACTAACAACAGACATAGAAACATTAGCAGCTGAAGAATGGGGAATTTGTAAAGAACTGTGTGCTATTCTGCAACCTTGTGAGGAGGTAACAAAAGAAATGAGTGGAGAGAAATATATCACTGCCAGCCAGATACTACCTATAACCCAAGGTTAAAATTATCAATACAAGGGTCATTCTAAAAAAACGTAACTTTTTGAAGTGATTAAAAAAAAAGTTTAATTATTAATTTTGTCCAAAAATATTTCATATTATGAATTACCAACACATATCTAATACACATATTGCTATGGTTCTTCAGTTAACTTCATGTATATTATTTTAAACAGCGTAATAAAAAATATGTGTGAACGGAGGATACAGCATAAGTAACGGAGAATACATTACTTGTAGTTTGAAGGAGAAACAATTAAAGAACAAACAATTACTTACTTATAATCTTGTATTTTTTGTACCAAACTCATAACTGCAAGAACACATTAAACAATTAAGTGACATCTTTAGCCAAGATTTGTGTATTTTAATAAATCAATATTGAAAATATACTGTCCACCTCTGGAGTTTGAAGGAGGTGGTAATACACTAACAACCTCATCACAGTTAACTAGGGATCTGTCTTCACTTTCTGGAAATACAAACTTATTTTCAGAAACCTTTCTCAAAAATTTAACTAAATATTCAAATCCCCTGTCACAAAATTCGACTTTTCTTAGGTAATGTTTGACAGTTTTCTTTGTGCAAAATTTTACTACTATGTAGTCATTTTCCTTAATGCTTTTAAAAAGACTTTTCTCTTGATCGTATCCATCTGTCTCTTCATTACCAGTGTACCCTCTGAAACGTCATTATTGTCTGAATCTGAATATACATCTATATAATGAAGCCGTCCAGATGTATCTTTCAAATCTGGTTATCAAGTTAAAGAAATAAAACAAACATTCATCCATAAAGGTTAATTATTGAATGATTCGTAATATTAAAATAGGATTAATGTAACAAAGAACTACATAATAGTAAATCAGTGAAAGAGTAGAAATAAAGTAGTGTTAATGCAACAAAGAACAATAAAATGAATAGTGCCAGGATATTCATAAAAGTTATTAAAAAGAACTTATGAACTGAAATAAAATATACAAATCTCTTTTGTTTGCTGCTACTGTGTGATGTCGAGGGTTTACTTGATTTGTTAGATATGTTAAATAGGAAGGCAATAAAAAATTGTATGAACATTTACATTCTAAATTTATCAAAAACAAAGAATATGATACAATTATATAAGTAACAAAGTAGACAAAGGATACTGTTAGTTTTAATTTTTAGACATCCAAGCTCATAGTGATTACACTGCCATTCTGGAAGACAGTTGAGGCAACTGAGACGGTGTATCTGCATCAAGAATGGGGATTTCTTGCTCCAGGATACTTGATGACACTTCATTGTACCTTTAAATGATCTCAAGGAGGCTGGAAGATATTTTTCAATAGTATTTATGTCATTGAGTTCTACTGGAATGATATTTACACTTGAGCATTGTTTCTCCAGAAGTGTTACAAAAGATTCAAAATCTGGAATATCAGTTCCCATGGCAATTATTCGGTCAGCTGTTCTTTTAACAAAACCTCCTACTCCATCAGGGGCTCCTCTTCCATGCCCTGCCTCGGAGTAGTGCCAATATAACGTGTTAGGAGACAAAACTTCAGTTAAATAATCACAAATGAGATGAAACATTTTTATGTTCCTATATTGTGTTGTTGGTCCATCGCTAAGAAAGTATGCTGTTTTATTTCTGGTAAAATAGTTTTAATTTCTTTTAAAACAGGAAGTAAGTGAGCACATATTGCTGGCGGATCATGCCTTAAGTTTTCTGATACTGTGCAATACGTTAATTTTTCAGTTTTCTTTTTCAGGGCATTTTATATATGCTATTACTGTATGAAGAGATAACTGCTGTTTAGAACTTGCAAAATGGACAGCCTGAATTTCATTTGAGTACTTACAAAGATAATTTTTGGAAAAATCAATGTGGATTAATATATCTTTTAAGCCCAAGCTTGATTTAATGTTCTTAATTATTTTATATTGATGCTGAATATTTGCACAGTGTTGCATAAATTTTCCAACCAATCTATGAAATTCAGTTACTAAATCTTTTTTATAACATACCTTTTTTCCTTCAATGTTCTGTTAACAGATTTTGCTGTTCCTTTCACAACAATAGTCACCTTTTTAAGTATCCATTTTTCAAAAGATGTACTGTCATTTTCAAAATATCCATTAAAAATTATTTCTTTTTGTTTACACTTCGGACATTTCCTTTCTAAGCAACTTTCTTGAACTTGGCAGCATAATGAAGCAAGAATTTCCTGTGGGGAGTTTTCTTTAATTATCTTTAACAACTTTAATTTTTTTATCAGTAAGCTAAAATTTTCATGAATCACACATAAACAAGAATCTCTATTTTTAATATTTGGGGTAACAATCCAAAAAGGTCGGAACTTGCAAAACAAAGCATATGACATTCTCATGTCAGGTTGCAGCGCATTAAACTTCTTGTGAAGTTCAAGTAATATATTATTTAAATACCGTTTTTGCTTCTTTTTCTTTTTAAAAGTTATTATTTCTTTTTTACCAGGAGCCACTTTACTGTTTCCGTCCTGTTCAAGAAAACTCTTAACAGCAAGTTTCTTTTTAAAAATTTTCTTCTCATGGCCCTGAATAAATCTATACTTTTGTATTATTCTAGCAGATGTTAATAATTTTATTTTATTTACACATCTGTATTTTTAATGATATCACCATTAAGTTTATCAACAAAATCATGTCGTTTAGCAAAATTTTTTTCCTTTTCGTAACTTTCTTTTATCTGATCTGTCATAACCTCAGCAAACAATAATTTCTTTCTTACAACAGGAGTAACGCTTTGTCCTTTTAGAACTTTTTTAACTTTCTTCCTAGGAGTCACCTTTTTGTCTGAAGAATTTGCACATTGACTTCTGTGAAGCCTTTGTCTATATTTTGCAACTTTTCTTGTCATTAATTCAAGTTTTTCCTCTAATTTCGTAATTCTATCTTTTAATTCTTTTCTATTTTTTCTCCTTTTATTTTGATCACTTATTTTACGCCTGCTTTCATTTTGTACATTATCATTGTTACTACCACAAGGAATTGGATTCTCAGGAGAGGCAATCAGGGCCTAGACTACATTAGTTGTATTTTTGACTGACTCCCTATATTTGCTAGTTTTTTCTTTCCAACTCTTTCTCAAGCATCTTCTCTCATGTTCACTCATTTTACTTTTTGCAGTTTTTATTTTACCACTCTCAACTCGCTTTTTATATTGTTCTCTTTCCATTTGTTTCATTAATTCATACCTCTCTGGATCATTTTTTATACGTTCCCTATACTCTTTCATTCTCTTTTTGCTTTATTGCATGCATCACGATCATTTTTTCTTTTAACCATTATTTCAGCCTTTACTGAAAATACAAAACTACATAATAAGGTAATTGTTTACGATACTACGTAAGTTCAAATTGCGGTGAAATATTTCTTTTCCTATTCTTCTATACTATATAAACACGAGAAAAATAATTTTAAACGGCGGTCGAACCTATTTACAGAGAAAAAAAATTAAATAATTACTCACATAAGAACGCATGCAACAGCCGGTGAATGCCATTTTTAGACTATGTAATGTCTTGATGTAATGTGTACACCGGTACAGCACGGCGCGTGACGTCACCGCTTGCACATCAGCTGTCACTCCAAATTGGACTTTGAGATGTATATAATTCTTGCAAAAATGAAGGCGAACCATTTTCCAAACATTTACAAGCGAGTTGGATGAAAAGCGAGTTGAGCCGATACCTGCCGGTTAGGTTCGGAGAGGCGGCCCTAAGGGCCGCGGGATGTAGTTCATTGTTCCAGATAATTCTTGCAAAAATTAAGGCGAACCATTTTCCAAACATTTACAAGCGAGTTGGATGAAAAGCGAGTTGAGCCGATACCTGCCGGTTAGGTTCGGAAGGGCGGCCCAAAGGGCCGCGGATATAGTTCATTGTTCCGGTACCTACCGGTTAGGTTCGGAGGGGCGGCCCGAAGATAATTCTTGCAAAAATTGGGCTGTATTGCTGAAATCCGGACAAATTTTCCCAAACCCAAAAAATTACCAAAGGCTGATGTAATGCTGGCTTATGGTTGGTGCTTGGACAACAATCAACGGCTGGGTTCAAAATTTTGTAATCTCTTATTTCTAATTGGTATTTCTAATTATTAATATTGTGTACTGTTGCCGCGTTAGGTAGTCTGGTGCGTGGATGTTTTTGTGATTTTTAGTGCTTTAGTTTGTGTTTGTGTAATTGTATCCCCAGGCACACTAAGGTAAGGTTTTCATCTTTTCATAATTATATGCATGGATTCCATGTCACCGTGTGTGTGTGTGTGTGCGTGTGTGAAATATTCAAATTGCTGTGAAATATTTCTTTTCCTATTCTTCTATACTATATAAACACGAGAAAAATAATTTTAAACGGCGGTCGAACCTATTTACGGAGAAAAAAATTAAATAATTTATCCCATAATACGGCAAAAAATGGCGCGTTATTTGCCGCGTAAACTTAGGAAGTACAGCGCTGAGTACTCCGCGCAATGACATCATAACTCGTCATTCGCTGTGTATCTGTGCGCCGTTGCTGAGTTAACATGGCGGTCATTCATTTTACATGCGCGCTTATGGGAGTAATTTTTTTTTTTCGCCGTAAATAGGTTCGGCCGCCGTTTAAAATCATTTTTCTCGTGTTTATATAGTATAGAAGAATAGGAAAAGAAATATTTCACCGCAATTTGGGCTTAAGTAGTATCGTAAATAATTACCCATAATAATATCACGACCAATAGCTGTTAGGATTCATCTGTATATATTCAATATCATTATACTTAATTCAGTAACCTCTTGTTACACAGACTGTATCCTCCATTACAAGACTGTATCCTCCGTTACAAGTATAGTGTAACGGAGGATACATATTTCTGTTCATTCATTCTTAGTACTGAAAAAATTGAGGTTAGAATTTGCACATGGCAGTAGCCAAATGATATAAATTACAACATTAAATATTATACTATTAAAATAATTTCTGTATTAATACTTACTTTTATGTGTTGAGAACGGAGGATACAGCAGTCCAAGAACATCCAGCAATTCCAATTGATGAAACTTTTATAGACAACAATCTATATATCATATGTACACTTTCACAATAAACATCAACAAAGATGGCTTCCTTGCTTCCTACTTACACCACACAAGCATCAAAGCTGCACTCTGATGGCTAATAAATGAACTTACACGAAATTTGGGTAACTTTGCCCCCAGGGGACAACTTTGACCCCCTATCATGATTTTTTTTTACTGAATATGCCATGCCTTCAGAATTGGAGATTTTGTTTTAACTTTTGTAGCAGTTGGCAGCCGTGTTAATCAGCTGTGAAAAAAAAAACAACAAGAGTTTCTGGCCAGATGGTCAGCCATTGCAGTTTTAGCAGCACATGGTTTTTAGCCTATTCTGGATAGGTGTTTTCCTTTTTGTTTAATAAGATGATGTTACAATTCCACTAAAAGTGTGAAATATTGAACTGAAAGAAGATTAATTGAAAAAAGAAGAACACAATGAGTCAGGTAAGTCTTTTAAATAATTATTTTAAAATTACATTCCATAATAACCAGTAACCAAAGTCACCCAGTGTCAGGGTAACTTTGACCCCTTTGACCCCAGGGTCAAAGTTAGACCAAGTAATTTAACTTAACGCATGGCACACCTAGATTTACCATTGTAAATAACCTATTTCAATGTACAGTATTTTAAAATCATGCAATGTAAACCTATTTCAAGACAAAATTTTTGAAAAATTTACTTTTAAAACTTAATAATAAGTTTTACTATTATTAAAATGTCAACAAGGATGTAAACAATAAACACATGATTATATTAATCAACAGGTGAGCATGTCGCGTGACGCATGACTTCACGATCTACGGAATGATGGCCAGCCAAAAGACATTATTAGCATGTCAAAATGAACTATAAATTGTTATTACTCTTACAATGGCCAAAACCATATAGTGACATACACTATATAACCATATAGTGACATAGACCTAATTTTTTTTCTTTTTTAGGATCGCAAAAAAAGCTCATCCTCACTGGCGAGTCCTCAGGTAGGGATTCGGCGATATGGATGTAACAGCCGCCACACTCAAGATCAACTCAATGAAGCTCTGAGTAAAATAAAAGATGGATCTTTGGCCGTCAAGAGGGCTGCAGCGATCTATGGTATACCCAGAAATACATTAAAGAACAAATTAAGAGGTAACCACTCCAATGATGTAGGGCGTCCAAAAGTTTTTTCACATGACGAAGAAGTAACTTTCAAAGAGCATGTCATGAAGTTGAGTGACATAGGTTTGCCAATTACAATGACTGATCTTAGATTTATAGTAAAACAGTACTTGGACACCCAAAAGAGAAAAGCGCCTTGCTTCAAAAACAACCTACCTGGATGGGAATGGGGAGACAATTTCCTTAAAAGACACAAAGACCTGAAGGCAGTTTTTGGACAGAACATTTCTCGGGCTAGAGCCAAAGTTGACTCTGAAACTGTAAATAAATTCTTGGATAATCTTGAGAAGGAGTCAGACGTCCCTCCTCAATGTATTTATAACTTTGATGAAACCGGATTTCATGATGACCCAAAGAAAAAAAAAAACTTTTATTCAGAAGAAAAATTAAACATCCTGAGATAATTAGGAACTCAACCAAAGCTTGTTTCACTGTTATGATGTGTGGTAGTGCAGATAGGGAAGTTATGCCTCCTTATTTTGTCTTTAAAGCTAAAAACAAAATGTCTGACTGGCTACTCAACGGTCCTAAAGGGTCCAGATTGAATGTGTCTGACAGTGGCTGGGTGGATCTGGTTGTTTTTGAAGATTGGTTTGCTCAACATTCTCTACCAAAAGTTAGACATATCCCTGGAAGAAAAGTTATAATTGGGGACAATTTGGCTGCCCACTTAAGCTTAAATGTTCTTAAGTTATGCCAAGAAAACAAAATTTCATTCATTTTTCTACCACCAAACTCAACACATTTCCTCCAGCCACTTGATGTGAGCTTTTTTGCCCCCTTGAAATTCCACTGGCGTCAAGTTTTAAATGAGTGGAGGAATTCTGCACTAGATAGAAAGCTCATTTCAATGCCCAGAAGTGTTTTTACCTAGCTTATCAAGAAGACTTTGGATTTGTGTAAATCTAACGAGTCAGCAAATCTCATTGCTGGGTTTAAATCAACAGGGATTTTCCCTACAAATAGAGACAAAGTTCTAAGCAAAGTAAGAAGTGTTGCTAAACCTCAAGAAAACCAGAATCAAGTTTCCAAAGTACAGTAAAGCCCCGATTATCCGCGGAATTGGGTGGCAAGGGCACCGCGGATAGTGAAAATCACGGATACCCCGAAAAAAGACTAAAAATGAGCTGTAAACACGAAAAAAAAATATTTTAGCATAAAAACTATGTTTTATTGTACAAAAAACATAATGTGTAAAACTTTAAAAATATGTACAGTACAGCAGAAACCTTTGCTCTACGTCAAAAATCACTAAAATAAAGAACAGTAAACAAAAAACAATACTGTACTGTTAACAAAAAGTGTTCAGTTACGCCTTTTTAAAAAAATCAGTCATTCGTTTTTGCTTCTTGCTTTGGAAACACCTTTTCTTTATTCTAGATTGTACTTACCTTAACATGAGTTTTTCTGCCAGATGTGCGTCGTCGTCTTGTTCCTCTAAATATTGAAGCAATCCGTCTACGTGCTGCAAAGCAGTTTCGTGTGTCATCCGCGCAGGCGCCTCGTCTTCTTCACTTTCATTTTGTTCTTCTTCGTTCTCGTTCACTCCCATTGCTTTGTTCGTTATCTGTACGTCAGTCAGTCGTTCAAACCCCGGCTCACTTGCGTCGCATTCCAGCCACTCTTCTATGTTCTCTTTGTCGACATTCTCACCTCCCGGAACGGATGTCGCTAGGTCAACAAGTGTAGCGGTCGGCATGACTTCATTCTCTTCTTCAAAAATGTTTTGGTTGACATTTGTTTCGATACTCGGAAAGAGTTTTCTCCATGATTTAACAAGGGTTGAGGGTTTGATGTAATCCCATGCAGACGCAATATCGTAAATGCTATCCAAAATTGTATAATTCTTCCAAAATTCTTTGAGATCGCAGCCTTCTTTGATTTTTGACAGTAACAACTTTGTTCTATATGTTCTCTTCATGGTTGCAATGACTCCCTGGTCCATAGGTTGTATCAGCGCAGTAACATTTGGGGGCAAAAACTTTGCGAAGATTTGCCCGTCAGAAGATTTAAGCACACATGTAGCTGGATGTGAAGGCGCGTTGTCAATTAACAAAACAGCCTTCTTTGGCAAATTTTTTGAGTCAAGATGTTTACGTACTTGAGGCACAAAAATGTTTTCAAACCATTCTTGAAAAATCTGCTGGTTCATCCAACCTTTTTTTTGGTTGAAATAATCAACTGGTAAATTTTCTGCTCTTGTCCCCTTAAAAGACCTCGGTTTCTTAGATTTACCGATTACAAGAAGCCCAAGTTTGTGACTACCCGCAGCGTTGCTGCATGGCAAGATTGTAATTCTTTCCTTGCTACTTTTGTGACCTGCCGCTTGATGTTCACTTTCAAATGCTAAAGTACGAGTGGGAAGACACTTCCAAAACAGCCCTGATTCATCAGCGTTATAAATTTCTTCATATGACAGATCTTCAGACAACACAAACTCTTCAAAATCACGTTGAAAATCATCAGCTACTTGTTGATCACCACTCAGCTTCTCTCCGTGTAGACCAATCTCTCTAATTCCATGACGTTTCTTAAAACAATGTAACCAACCAGCCAACGCATCAAAATTTCCTTCCAGGCCTAACAAATCAAAAAAGATTTTTGCTTTAGCTGCAATGGTAGGACCAGACACGGGGGTGCCCTCACTTCGCACCTGAGCTAACCATTCCGCTAATGCCGAGTCATGTTCATTATAGGTGGATTTCTTCATTGTTTTTCGTTTTTTCATCCCAGAAGCACTGTCCGACACTGATGCAAAGGCTAGCAGTTTGTCTTTTTGCTTTAAAACGTCTCGCACTGTTGTTTCCCCGATCCCGTAATTCAAACACATCTGCTTCCTTGAAGCGCCATTTTCTATTTTAGAAATCATTTCAAGTTTTTGTGCAATCGTTAACACAACCTTCTTTCGTTTTTCAGCCATTATTAATTTCAGGAACTAACGAACTGATCACGACTGATCACTAAGCACGCTTACTGACAACTGACACCACTGGCAGACCGAGAGAATATGTACGTAGAGGGGGAAGGTTAGTGAACTTGACCAAAACAAAAGAGCAAGAGCCAAAACAAAATTCTGAGAAGGCCTATAGGATTACGATGCACAATAAACCTGTCAGAAAATTTCGACCTTCGCACTGTAGGGCCTATTGTATTTTCCCTGTTGTTGGCTTGGATTAAAATTGTTTTTTTTTAGGTTCGTAATTAAAAACATTTTCTGCGGCACTCGCGGATAATCCGCACTGCGGATCATCCGCTCGTGTATAATCGGGGCTTTACTGTAGTTGGAGATCAGTTTATAAACTATATTGAAACCATACGAGCTCAGATAGTTGCCCCAAGTACTAGAGGTAAAAGATTTGCAGTTGCAGTAGAACCTGCCAAAAGTGTGTCCTTCGAGGAGTTGCAGGTAATGGTAGACAACAGAACAAAGGCTGCAGAAGAAAGAAAGATGAAGAAAGATAACAAAAAATGTTCACAGAAAGGAGAATTGGAGAATGTTGCAACAAGTAGTGGAAAGCAAAGGGGCAGGCCAAAGAAGAAAGAAGAAGATAACCAAAACGGTTTAACTAAAAATCAAGGTAGGAAGAGAGTTCGATACATTGAAAGTGATGAAGATGAAGATGACCGAGATAAGAGTAGTTCTAGTGAATTAGAGTATCCAACAGACCTTGAACATCAGCCTGACGTACCAGGCATAAACTCATCACTAACTAACATAGAAGAATTCAGAGCAGATGATTTTGTCGTGGTGAACTACGAAGGTTCCTTTTTCCCCGGTAAAATCAATGGCTTCCAAATAATTGATGAAGAAGTGAAGGTTTTGATTAGTGCCATGGCTATCAATGGAAAGAACTGGAAATGGCCAGACAACAAAGACGAAATCTACTACCATGAAAAAGACATTGTAAAGAAACTAAACCCATCAGTCATTGTGCCTGTGAATACTAGGGGTGACTTCAAAATTAATGACAGTTTTTTGAACGAGAAATGGTTTTTAAATTAAAAGACTTGAGACAGTGTTATAGTAGTTTATTTTTAAAGTATTTTACAATGTTTTTATTATAAATAATACACTTTTTAAATGCAATTTATCAATTTTTTCCCTTTGTTAATGCTTCCCCGTGGCACGGTCATTGGGAAACAGCAGGCCACTGTTTATTTAGTGATTGTAAAAAACTGTAGTATAGTCATATTTTTTGTAAAATAAGACTATTTACAACTACTGAAGGGGTCAAAGTTGGCCTACAAAATTTAATTTGAGCTAAAACATTAGTTTAAATGGGAAATTCGATTGGGGGTCAAAATTACCCTAATAGTCAGGGTAACTTTGACCCCTATGTTTTTAATTTTTTTAAGGTACTTTGGTACTTTTAACAGGCTTTTTTATGCTTTCTACTAATTTGTCATCCTAACTCTCACTAAATAATACACTGCCAATGTTTCATACCAAATTGTTGACAAAATATTCTAGAAAAAACATGTGGAAAGGGGTCAAAGTTACCCGAATTTACTGTACATTTGTAATAACAGAGGATACACATATTACTGTGACAAAGTTTGTTCATCGAAAATAAAAATAATAAAATACTTATTTAGAAAAAACATTAATATGGAAAAATATCCAAACTAATTTTAATATTTAATTTAAAAGAATATTATTTATTGTTACCATTACAAAACAGCTTTGTGACATATAACGGAGGTATACATGTATACCTCCGTTCACACATTTTTTCTTTTTAATATTTATAAATTTGATTTAATATTGCCACGATTGATTGGGAATTCAAACATAATTATGCATGGGAAAAAAGAAAATTTTGTTCAGTCCAAAACTTTGCGAACTGGATCAAAAAAGTTACGTTTTTTTTTTTAGAATGACCCACAACAGGTAAGTGTGAAATTAACTAAACCACTTGTCAGAGAAATTGCACTTAAACTTCTAGAAGGAATTTCTGTAAGGTTTGCTAATTTGGAAAAAAGCAAAACAATTTCACTTTGCATGATGCTTGACCCCAGGTACAAACACTACTTTTTTGAAGACAATATTTCTCTAGAAAATACAAAAAATATGTAGCTGAACTAGTATGTTCACAAATTATAAAAAATTCAAGAACCAATACAAGCATTGAAACCAAAGGAAATCTACAACGTAACATAACAGAGAAGGAAACAGTTTCAATTTGGAACCATTATAAAAACCAGATAAGCAAAGTTAAACCAATAGGGACACCTTTATCAATGGCTTTACAAGAAGTGGATAAATATCTTCAAAACACACCAATAGAGAGAAGCGAAAATCCCTTACTGTGGTGGAAAGATCAACATGTATACCCTAATCTTGCACATTTGGTCAGAGCTAGATGGTTGCAACATCCGTTCCCTGTGAAAGGATATTTTCCAGGGCGGGAATGATTTTATCTGAACAAAGAACACGATTAACATCAAGGAAAGTGCAACAGCTAATATTTTTGAATGTGAATTTAAAATGGTGTCTGAATAACTGAAATCCCAGTATTTTAAAAACAATTCAATTGTTTAATTTTATTTATAATGTGTTAAGTGAAGCAGATTGTAATGTAAATAGGTGTGACATTTCATGACTTGTATATTCTGTGTACATTAGTGAATGAATCTGAAGATTATCCAGGTATGTAATGCATTTAATTTACTTTTGTTGTTGCTTATTATTTATAAGTTTTTATTTATATTTATTTTATTACAGTTGTTTTTATTATTTTTATTTGTAAAATTTTGTTTATTCTCATTCACTCTTGTGGCTTACTGTTATGTTTTTATTATATGTTTCTGATGTTTTTTCACATTATTTGTTGTGGTATTACGTGTACTCTAAATTACTTCATTGCCCTGAGTTTCGCAACTGATTTGTCTAACCAATGTTAGTTTGTTTACTCCTAATGAAAACTTAAATTGGTATTCCCAAAGGGAGATATGCCTATAAATTCTCTTGTTTCTTATTTTATTTTAAACAGTAATAGTTTAATAAAGTCACAGTGTAAAGTAACACTGTTAATACTTTTAGTTTGTATTTATTTCTTATAACAAATTATATAAAATAGGTTATATAATATCTTCAAATAAATACAGTGCAAGTAGGTTTATTAATATATTAATAGGTTTATCTAGGTGAAAATAAACCTACTTGCAGTGAATTTATTTGAAGATATTATATAGGAGACCTGCAGGAAACTCAAAACGATTCATTTACAAAGGATAATATAGGTTATGTATAAGAAGTATGTAATAACAGGTATTTGTACCTGTTATTTTTTTGGAACGGTATTTTCATACCTGTTATTTTAAAATAGTAGTTTAGCCCTCTCTCTCCGTTCACTGTTTAGTTGATAGCAAGGGCCTTATGAGGGGTCGTCGCGCTACTACCTGCCCTAACTACATCGACTAACGTTCATCGTCACTCTCTAATGCTTCATTGATGTTACTAAATCATATGTGGCAAAGCCTTATTATTAAAATAAAACGCATATGAACTACAATAAAATAAGCTTTATCTTAAGTTGCATTGATTTATATTGGTATGTTTTTACTGAAATTCAAGTCAATGGTACTGGTCCCGTCAAGTTATCTGTCTGTCTATATGTGTGTGTCTGTGGTTACGCCCACAGAGCAATGTTTGAATTTTTGATTTTTAACACTAATTTACCCAAAACCCATTAAAAAGGCTGAAAACCCGATTTCGATTTTGGTTAAAATTGCATACGTTAAGAGCCCAAAGGGTGCCAAACGATATGGTATAAAGCTTATTTCCATAAAATAGTGTGTTACAAAAAAAATGAGAACTTATAGACTTATTTTTTTAACCAGACCATGTTATATTAGACTACACTTTGGTAGTTATAAGGGACCAACTGTTATACCTACAGCGTTGATTTGAAATGATTTCCCACATATCAACCATGCAGAATCTCATAACTGTATTTTTATGGGGTTTTAAATACAGAGTGTTCCAGAAACCATGGGTCCTATTACAGATTTTGGAAAAATTCAAATGTAAACATAAGTCATGTTGTGTATGATTTTACAAGTCTTGACCCCTAAATAGTTTGCCGAAAGAAAAATTAAATTATCTTTTTCCGTTCCAATATGGTGGCCAAAAAAGTCTTGAAATAGGTGTTTGGTGGAATTTTGCACATGTATCGTTTAAATAATATGGTAATGGGAGAAGGTTTGTGCCAGTTTGCTGGAACTACTTATGGTTATTATGTGATAATGTCATGTGTCAAAACATATTGTTACAACCTTTGTAATTGATGTAATAATTGGATTTTACTTTAAGCATAGGAGAGTTATCTTATAGCAAACATTTTTAAAAGTTGCAACCTCACTATGAGGGTGATAAAATGTCAAGGTTGTTGACCTGGCTGGTGCTGAATCATTGCGTCCGGTCACCACCACCTGTGCCTTGCTATTTCGGTATTTCCTCACCGTTCATACCATAACAAAACATTGTTAATGCTCATTGCTTGGTTTCTGGCGGAAAGTTAACCTGTGAAAGAAGAGATGAATAATCAAGACAACTAAAGTTAACCTGTTCGTTTCTGTTGTATTCGTTGCGTTTTATGTGACTTTCATTACTTAGTACCGTAATGTTTAGTATATTGTTTTAGTTTAGTGTTTATTTGTTATTTCAAGTTTTGAGTTAGAGACATACTTTGTTACAAGACATACTGAGTTACATAGTATATTTTGAAGTACACAGTGTTTGTGTTAACACCTTTAATATGATTATTAAATATAAATATTATTGGTGTTAGTTTGAAGGATACTTTGTACACAGTTAACTAAGTTTTTCTAATTGTTTTTCTAAGTTGAAACTATGAACTCTCGCAAGAAAGGTATTAAAAGTGGTGATAGGGTAACTGTGTTGAAAGTTTACGAATATTTTCAAAAGTGTTACCCAAATGAAAGTGTGCGATTTTTAGTTAACAAAACTAAGGAGGCCACCGGTACAAGTGAATGTTCTATATACAGGATAAGAAAAGAAGGACTAACTGGAAACATTAAGACACCACGAAAGATTCGAAAAAAAATAGTTACAAGACCAGTAGACGACAGAAGTACGACGGATTCGTCATCACTGCTATTAGAAGAATTGTCCATTCCTTCTTTTCAGAAAATATCCCTCCAATGCTGACACCGGTTTTGGCCAAGATCAATGAGGACCCGACGCTTCCAGATTTGAAAAAGACAACACTGTGGAAAATTCTCACAGAAAACGGAATTTGCTTTGAAAAAAGAAAAAAAGCCCTTCTTTTGGAAAGAAATGACATTATTTTGTGGCGGTATTCATACCTAAGGAAAATGAGAAAGTTTAGGAGAGAAAATAAACCAATAGTTTTACTTGATGAAACTTGGGTTAACTTTGGCCTAACGACGAGTAAAGTATGGCAGGATACAACTATAAATACACCAATGGATGCTTTTATGGCTGGACTTACTACAGGGTTAAAAGAACCTACTGAAAGGGGACCGCGCTTCGTTATTGTCCATGCTGGAGGTGAAAGCGGTTTTGTTAAAGATGGAAAAATGGCATTTTTAGCAAAGAAAGGCACACAAGATTATCACGATGAAATGGATAGTGCCCGTTTTGAAAATTGGTTTGAAGAGAATCTATTGCCAAACCTTGAACCTGAAACTGTGATAGTAATGGATAATGCCCCGTATCACAGTAGAAAAAATGAAACAATCCCAAACACTAAGTCGTTAAAAGATGATATAAAAGATTGGCTACGAGAAAAAAATATAGATTTCCCGGAAGATAGCCTGAAGAAGGAACTATTAGAAGAAGTTTCGAAAGTTAAACACTTATATGTGTCCTACGTTGTAGACGAAAAAGCCAAAGACCATGGGTTCACAGTGTTGCGTCTCCCTCCGTATCACTGTGAACTAAACCCCATAGAACTTGTTTGGAGTCAAGTGAAGAGGCACGTGGGGATGCATAATACTAAATTTAAGAACAATCTCATGACTCCATTAATTGAAAACGCTTTTGATACCATGTCAGAACAACAATGGAAAAATTATTGTAAACATGTAGAGAAAGTGGAAGAAAACATGTGGGAGGCAAACAACCTTCAAGACGATATCGACCCTTTTATAATACAACTTACTGGATCGTCAAGTGAAGAGTCAAGTGGAAGTGATGATGAGGTGTCCTCTACCAGCAGTGCCATGTCTGGGGTGACTTCTCTTGAATAAAATCGGTTAGTTTTTGTAGATAAGCAATATAAATAACTTAAGGAAAAAATCTTTTAGTTCCAAATTAGCAATATACAGCATCTTTTCCCGAAAATCTTCTCTTAATATAATGTCATTTAACCGTTACAAATTAAACATTTTTTTCAGTAATTCTTGCAATCAATAATGTACAAAACTGAATAATTTTCTTTGATTAGAAAAAAAACCATTAAAATTACAGTAAATTGGAACAAAACAATTATTTTTAATTTTTGTAAATTATTGAAATGGTCAAGTATGTGGAAAAAACCTAATGTGTCAAGAGAGACATAAACAGAATTATGAACACAATTATTATCTTGCTACAAATTACAATTTTTTTTAAACGTTTATATTTATCAACTTAAATACAGTAAATAAAGATTGTTTCACTCACTGACAATAGTTTACAATTATACTAATTTATAACCCTTAAGCGCCGAGTGAAGTTTCGATGTGACAGCGTGAGTCGATGTTTTTATACGGGCGAGTAGTACAAGGTCTCTGTTTGAATAGCATGGCCATTAGTACTGTCACTGAAGGAAAAAATTTCAAATTAAGTGGCTTCTATGAGATTTTTTGCATAAGGCTAGATAAAAGGGTGAGAAACAATTTTAAAAAAAGTTTACAAAAATTCAGTTGCAGGTTTTCGAAAAAAGGGAGGGGAAAGGTACAAAAAATTCATTTTTCATGATTATCTTAAAAAATAAAAAAAATTACAAAAAAAGACAAATTACAAAAATTAAAGAGCATTAAATTATCTACAAAAAAAATATTTATCATGTTTTTTGTCAGGCCAATACTTTGTGAGAAAAATGGAATTGAATTATTAGAAAAAAATTGATTGTCGAAGTCCGCCCCGATAAGCGGGAAGGCTAATTTTTTCTGACATTGCAACATACAAATTTTAATAAAATCCGTTATAGTAGTCATAGAGACAAAAATCAAAAAGCATTTTAAAGCTAAATGTTTGTACTTTTATATAAAATGAAAAGAAAATAATTAAAGTATTAATAAATACTTAAAATAAAGTAATAACTTTTTTGTTTTTTATTTTTTCAACTAATGCATAAACATATTAACAATTTATTGCAAATGTATTTACATTAAAAAAAAAAACTTCACAATATGAACTTTACATATATAGGTCTTTGAAAAAAATAATAAAAATTAGTATTGATTTATTGGTATAAAATGAGTGAGTTTTAAAATTTATCATTTTGAGTTCGCAAGTACATACATCATTTTCTTAACTTAAAATTTCTACAGAAATTTTCAAAATAAATATTTTTTAACAAAATTATGAACACGTATTGGTCAAAGTGTCTTCTATAAGACTGCGGTGTAAAGAATTGTTAACATTTAGTTAAATTTAAATAAATGTAACTTTTATTAATAAATGTAAAAACATGTCCATTGCGCGTATTAATATTAATAGTTAAAAACTAAAAAAAAATATTAATATGTAACTATTGTACGTAAAACTACAATATTTGAGGTTTCTCTTCATAGTGAGAATTTATATCCGTGCATAGCCATAAAAAGAATAAAGTTGAAGAATTTTAGGGAGAGCAAGGACAGCTGGTACATGCGCCATACAGATATTGAATTAACGCAGTTAGATATTAATTGTTTCGTGAGTTCGATACTATTTTACTTCCATGTTCCATAAGGAAATGGAAGTATGGTGTGGCGAAAAAAATCGTGTTCAAGATAACGGCAGATTCTGATTGTACTACCATCAAAACATGAAAAAAGTCATTTTTTGAAAAGTGTCTGTGTGTGTGTCTGTCTGTGTCTATGTGTAAATTTTTTGTTATGGCAAACGATAAGAGCCACAAATTTACACAGAATCAAATAATTTTTGCATACAGCCTGAATTATAGAGAACTCAACACCTGTTGTTTTTGGTGAAGATCGGTTAAGGGAAAGGGGTAGTTTACCTGCAACATTTTATGTTTTAACAAGGGTAATTTTTCTTATGACGAATGATAACTGCCGCACATTCAGACAGAATCAAATATTTTTTTGCATACGTTCCTAAATTGTTAAGTACTCAAGGTCTGTTCATTTTAGTGAAGATCGGTTAAGGGAAAGGGGTAGTTTACCAGCAACACTTTATGTTTTAACAACGGCAATTTTTTCTATGCCGAACGATAACTGCCGCACATTCAAACAGAATCAAATATTTTTTTGTGTACGTTCCTGAATTGTAGAAAACTCAAGGCCTATTGATTTTGGTGAAGATCGGTTACGGGGAAAGGATAGTTTACCTGCAACATTTTATGTTTTAGCAAGAGTAAAGTACTTAATTTTGATAAATAAAGTATCCTGATAAGAAGATCATAATAATCCACTGTAGAAACGTAGATGAAATGTCTATAAATGAAAAGTCTAGTTGAACGGGGTGGGGGTAGTTTTCTATAAATGAAAATGATAGTTGAAGGGGGTGGGGATAATTTTTTATATGTGTACTACGTTATCGGCAACAAAGAAGTAGTTTGTTGTTAAAATTCCTTGTTTTGATTGTTCATCATCTTTTTTCACAGCACTAAACTTTATAGAATGTTGAAACTTTCAACTTGTGAAACTTACTTGTCTTTTCATCTCGTACGTGTTTCGGCGTGGTGTTCGCCTCGTCAGCTTTGAGATAGACTGCCATAAACTTCTAACGGTTTTTATTTTGAAAGGTATAGTGGGGGTGGTGTGTGGAGGAAGGGGATTGGCGCGGGGATCCAAATTATTGTTAGTTTTATGTATAATTGTGTCAAAAAGTGTGTGTGATTTATACTGTAATTGGTCGTTAAGTATGTTGTTTGGTTGTGTTGTGTGGTGTTTGTATATTTCATATTGTTCTGCTGTGTTAAGTTTTCGACCTTTGGGTAAGTAGTGTAATATTTCAAGATTAGTATCTATGTTGGTGTAGCTGTGGTTTTTTGTGTGTATGTGTGTGGCAAACGCGGAATGTATATCCAACAACAATATTACATTCCCCGTTTGCCACACACAAAAAACCACAGCTACACCAACATAGATACTAATCTTGAAATATTAAACTACTTACCCAAAGTTCGAAAACTTAACACAGCAGAACAATATGAAATATACAAACACCACACAACACAACCAAACAACATACTTAACGACCAATTACAGTAAAAATAACACACACTTTTTGACACAATTATACATAAAACTAACAATAATTTGGATCCCTGCGCCAATCCCCTTCCTCTACACACCACCCCCACTATACCTTTCAAAATAAAAACCGTTACAAGTTAATGGCAGTCTGTCTCAAAGCTGACGAAGGCGAACACCACGCCGAAACGCGTACAAGATGAAAAGACAAGTAATTTTCACAAGTTGAAAGTTTCAATATTCTATAAAGTAAAATTCCTTCCTGGGCTGTTTGGGCTTGATCCAATGTTTTCTACAAAACCAGACGTTTCGGCAGTGCTATCAACTGCCATTGCCAGTGAAAATTGAGTTCACTATCGTGAGGTGGTATACGTTTGTGATCACAGTACTGTGGTTAAGGCTGAAGAAAGAAGTAGTTTCTATCTAAATACTTCATTTCGAAAAGTATTTTAAATATAAATCTTAGAACATGGAAGTCATGTATGGTTCTCCATACCGGTATTTTTATATTGTATTTTGCTGGAAGTTCAATTTTATGTTTTATGATTTGTGGTATTAATTTTGATATTTTATAATTTGGTGCAGTTCTAGCGTTTATTAAAGGTCTGATAGGTTTATTGATTTTGTGTAATTTTATTAAAGAATTTAATTTTGGTGCACAAGGATTATCCATTTTACATTTAAAGGAGTCTTTAGGATTTATGATTTGGGTACTATTTTTTAGTATATCTGTTATTTGTGTTTGATATTTGTTCGTGGGATCTTTATTTAATGTTATGCAATTATTATTAACTATAAATTCTTCTGTTTTATCTGTTTTAAAAGTTATTTTATTGTCAAAATCTTCAATGATTGGAAAAAAAACTATTTTTGAATATACTGTATTTATAAAGTGCATTTTTTAATAACATTTGTATTATAATGCGTAATAAATAAGTAAAAATTATACATAATAATATATACATAAATGAATAATACCGAGTTTTTAAACTTATATTCCTGAAAAAAATTGCATGTCTATTATATAATCATGTATTTATGTGAAAATCCACCTTGTGAAAAATTTGGCCAATTTTGAATTAATTTTTCTACTAAAAGTATCGCCCTGACAAAACAATGCTAATAACCTTTTTTATAGTTGTCTTGATTGTTCATCATCTTCTTTCACAGCACTACACTTTATCTAAACATGAAACCTTTTTTATGCTCTTTCTTTTTGTTATTTTGTATTTTTCTCATAAATTTAATATTGTTTAAGATAATCACGAAAAATGAATTTGTTGTACCTTCTCCTCCCTTTTTTTGAAAACCCGCGACTGAATTTTTGTAAACTTTTTTTTAAATTCTTTCTTACCTTTTTATCTAGACCTATGCGAAAAATCTCGTAGAAGCCACTTAATTTGCAATTTCTATTTTTTTTCGGGTTCAGCGATTGTACTACATTGCCTGCCCGTGCTATCAACTAAACAGTGAACCCAGGGGTAGGACCACAGAGTACGAATATATAGAGAGGGGAAAGCCAATGTTAAAATTTTCACTGAAGTTTCTAGCGCTCGTGGTGGCTTGGCTGTCATCTAAGTGGAGCTAAATATTAATGCAGTATGGTCACGTGACTCCAGTATACTGTATTATCTCTGCTGCATAGGCGGGAAATCTAAAAAAGGAAATGCTGCTACGCTTTATTTGAAATTACCCTTAAATGTTTACATTTTCATCAGACATATTTTCATGTCATTGTAATTACAGAAAAATGTTAAAAAAAAAAAATAATTACAATGTTTAAAGGTAGACGTGTAAAATGTCTAAAAACTGAAAACACTTTAATCAAAATTTAGTAAGCAAATGCATTAAGTGAAATAAAAAATTAGAAAACTTACATTTATAAACCATTAATTGTACTAGTTACATCAACAAAGTAATTAGGTTTTTACAATGTTTAAGTACATGTGGCATCACAAAACATTCTGTGTATAAAACATTCATAAAAATTTATCTTTTAATAAACACTTGTTTACAAATAATTGAAAATGTCTTTACTGTGCTTTAATGAAAATACACTTTAATTGCCTTTGGTTTCAAGGATATTAATCAATTGTTTTTGAAAACCAATATGCATTTTATTGACATAAGGTCACAAATAGTTGATAAACACTTAGGTAAAAAAATCAAGAAAAAACAAATTTATATTTTTTTTTAATTTTTACTCAAAAACATTTAAAATTACAAAAATACATACAGTGAGTAGAATTAACTAAGCATATTTATAAAATATTACATAACACATAATAATTCAAATTCCAGTTCTACTAGTTACATACAAAAGTCAAACAAATCTACAAACACTTCACATTATGTACAAGACCTAACAGCTAATCACTACAGAACAATCTGAAATAATACAAATATATAAACGCAAACATTATTTTGAAATATTATACAAATGAACAGACTTGAAGTGTATTATAAAAAACTTTCTCAATAAAAATTCACAAAACATGACTAACACATAATACATTCAAATTTCAGTTGTACCACTTATATGCAAAACTCAACACTAATCTACAAACACTTCACATTATGTACAAGACCTAACAGCTAACCACTACAGAACAATTTGAAATAATACAAATATATAAACCCAAACATTATTTTGAAATATTATACAAATGATCAGACTTGAAGTTTATTATCAAAAAACTTAATCAATCAAAAAACGTAATCAATAAAAATTCACAAAACATGACAACACATAATACATTCAAATTCCAGTTCTACTAGTTACATACAAAAGTCAAACAAATCTACAAACACTTCACATTATGTACAAGACCTAACAGCTAATCACTACAGAACAATTTGAAATAATACAAATATATAACTATAAAACAGGTTAATTACCTACCGTCACGCTTTTTGAAATCCGAAAACAGGATTACTCGAGTTTCGACACATTAAGTGTCATCTTCAGATCCAGATGAATATAAGTTAAAAATACATTTGTTGATGTATGCACATCCCGTCAGATAATAAAAACAACACAAACATAACAACAAAAATACTTAAATAATTTAACACATAATAAAACCGAGACAAAACAGAACGAAAACACGATACACGCGGCTAACGCGGACCTGCGCAGGAACACGTTATGCGATAAAATCAATCGATACCGATTTGACCTATGATAAATTTTATTGATCTGACACAGCTAGTATCTCGTTTGATATCGTTTATTCTGTTAAATAGAATATTATTTTTATGGATCGATTTTTCATTTAAGATGCGATCGTAATTATCTTTAGTGGCCTTATATATTTCAAACCTTTCAAGAGTGTCCAGTTTAAGAGATTTCCTGCATTTATGTAATATATCCAAATTCTCACTAATACATTTTATGTTATGATCTTGTGAACTTAAATGTTCAGCAAATGTGGATCTTCCTATATTTGATTTAGAGCTTGGGAGGTGTTCTTTATAACACAATTTGAACGAATGACCCGTTTGTCCTATGTAGAAATTTGAACAATCCGAACAATTAAGCCTGTATACACCTGTACCATCGTATTCATCGAAAGACTTAATTTGATTTTTAAACTTAAGTTTGTTCTCGAGTTTATTATTTGCTTTTGAAGCCAATACTATATTTTGTTTTTTCAATTGGTTTTTTAAAGTGTAATGTAACATTTCGCCATACTCTATTGCGATATATTTTACTTTTTCTTTAGGCATGTCAATATTTATTAGTCTATTTTGTTTCTTATTTATTATTTTATCTATTATGTTACATTTATAACCATTGGCATTGCTATGTGTTTAATAATTTCGACTTCATTTTTATGGTCTTCTGTGGAGAGGGGCAATGATAACAATCTATGTACCATACTATTAAAAAATGCCATTTTGTGTGAATAAGGGTGGTAAGACGAGGCATGAATAGCATGATCAGTGGTTGTCGGTTTCCTGTAAATATTATAGTTAATTTTATTATCAATTTTTGTTAAAGACAAATCTAAGAAATTTATTTTATTATACTTTTCTGTTTCTAATGTAAATTGCAAATTTTTTGTTATGCTATTCAAATATCTATTAAGCGTCTCTAATTGTCTGCAATTACCATTGTAAACCACTATCGTGTCATCCACATATCGACGATAAAATAAAATTTTGTTGTAATGTTTGTTGTTTGGTGATAATATTTCATTATTTTCGATGTGGTTTAAATAAATTTCTGCCAGGATATTTGATAGTGGGGATCCCATTGCTAATCCATCTTTCTGTAAATAAAATTTATCATCAAAAGTAAAATAATTTTGTTCTAAAATTGCTTTAGTCAAATTAATAATTTCATCAACTATTTCATGGTTTAAAGTGGCTATTGATAATAATAAACTTTTTGTTATTTCTAAAGTTTCATTAATTGGTACATTCGTATACAAATTGACTATGTCAAATGAAGCTAAAGTATGTCTTGGTTTCAATTGTAAGTTTTTTTGTGAGATCTACCAAAAATTTATCTAAACCAAATATAGGAAGATCCACATTTGCTGAACATTTAAGTTCACAAGATCATAACATAAAATGTATTAGTGAGAATTTGGATATATTACATAAATGCAGGAAATCTCTTAAACTGGACACTCTTGAAAGGTTTGAAATATATAAGGCCACTAAAGATAATTACGATCGCATCTTAAATGAAAAATCGATCCATAAAAATAATATTCTATTTAACAGAATAAACGATATCGAACGAGATACTAGCTGTGTCAGATCGATAAAATTTATCAAAGGTCAAATCGGTATCGATTGATTTTATCGCATAACGTGTTCCTGCGCAGGTCCGCGTTAGCCGCGTGTATCGTGTTTTCGTTCTGTTTTGTCTCGGTTTTATTATGTGTTAAATTATTTAAATATTTTTGTTGTTATGTTTGTGTTGTTTTTATTATCCGACGGGATGTGCATACATCAACAAATGTATTTTTAACTTATATTCATCGAGGATCTGAAAATGACAATGTGTCGAAACTCGAGTAATCCTGTTTTCGGATTTCAAAAAGCGTGACGGTAGGTAATTAACCTGTTTTATAGTCTTAAAACGCTTTTGGAGGCAAATACAATGTTCAAATATATAAACCCAAACATTATTTTGAAATATCATACAAATGAACAGACTTGAAGTTTATCATCAAAAAACTTAATCAATTAAAATTCACAAAACATGACATAACACAATACATTCAAATTTCAGTTCTATCACTTATATGCAAAACTCAACACAAATCTATAAACATTACACAATATGTACAAGACCTAACAGCTAAACACTACAGACAATTTGAAATTGTACACATATATATATTAACATAAACATTATTTTGTAATACAGAAATCACCAGACTAAGAAGTTTATTGGCAAAAGACCCAGAAAACCTTTAGATTAATAAACTGCATAGAAGCCCAATAGGAATTTAAAACCTAAATTGTTCCTGAATAGTACATTTGTCAATTCTGATAATCAATTAAATTGATATACAGTACTTCATTCACAAGATTAACACACTGAACAACACTAATCTTTACAGAGCAGAGACCATCCTTACACCAAAGCAATACATTGTCATAATAAATTATTGGTCAATTATTTAGTGATTTTTAACATACCTTTTTGTTTCAGCTAAACAATTGTTTTTATGTCTGCACCATAAGACTATACATATTTTATAGGAGTCTACAAATGTTTTTATATGTCTGTATCAAGTATTTTATCCACAAACCTGAATACTGAGCAACACACGTGACTAAATTTTTTGATGGATACGTTAGACTCTGTACTCTCAGAATTTAATACCCACATTAAAAAGTACAGCATATCATTTGTTGCAGATACCATCTTTCCATTAATGAATAAATTACGTTAATTAAATTTCATATAAAATTAATATAAATATTTAAAACATGTACAAATTTATTTGTTGTTCATTTCATTATTTCTTCTTGTAACCCACCACCTAACACATGTTTTAAATATAACTTTTAAAAAATGTTGTAAGTTTGTTTCATAATGGACTTCACAGCAGTTCATTAGCCATGTGAAACTAACTTTTTGTGCAATTGCACACATGACGACTTCTGTCAACTTGTCCAAATAGCATTTCTCATCCAGTATTTCATCTACAACGTTAGCACATTGAGAAACACAGGTAACCAAATTTTCTGATGGATATGTAAGCCGTGTTTCTGTGCCCTCAGTGTACTCTCTGAATAGAATACCCAGATAAGAAAGTTTATTTGTGTCATTGGAGCAGAGACCTGCTCTGCAGTCGTCACATGTACTATTGCCTAAAAGTTTTCTGGCAGTAAATCCACTTACATACGCTGTGGACAACCGATTCACATTAAATGAGACGTCAGGCTCTTTGTCACGAGTAACAGAATTGGTGTCAGCAGTGTATGGAGTAAATGCACTGCATTTATCAGTCAGAATGTCAGAACCAAGGAAAGTTTGAAGATTACTTAAAAGATCTGCATCATCATCCAGGCAGTTAGCATTTTTAAGATTCTGAAATGCAAGCCCATTGATGATGCAGGTCTTAAGAGCATCAACAAACTGTGGCACAGTAGGATTATTATTGGCTCCACAGTTCGCTCGAACAGAACCAAAAACATTCTCCAGTGGATCTTGATTCAGACATCTGACTGATAAAAATTGAATGTCTTCACATTCTTCCCTGACTGACTTCCATAATTGCATTACTGCATTTATGGTTGTCAGCCAGCCTTCCTGTGAAGGTGGCCTAAATCTGCCGATCTGGCCTCTGGAAGTGCCACGAGTTGACGAAGTGTACAGCCTGCTGCCAAAATGCCATGTGTACGCTGTCATCACTAAGTGGAGACCAAAGAGGTTTTCCTGACTTGTTTTTGATGCAGCCATTGAAAGAGTCGAACAGGTTGTCACACTCTTTGACAAATGCTGCAGTTGTCATTGCAGAAGGTTCTACAATTCCTAAAAAATGATAAAGATTAAAAATAGATAAGAAAAAATCAAATAGAATAAATCAAATTCTGTCAATACTTATACAGAAATAATTAATTTTGTATCATATTAATTACATATATTGTAAGGAACTGAGGTCCATTACCATATTTTTATAAACTCTTTTATGGTCAGTACTACACAACACACATGCAAAAAATTAGACAGTTTATGCCCTTTAATATTTCATATAAAAGTTCCTGCTTCCTTGTACATTACAAAGTTGACTTGAATTTGGTAAAAACAAGGTATTTGTTCTAAAATTATTTTTGCTAGATATAAAAAATTCTTCAATTTTCTATAAATTACATTATTAATTAAATAAAACTTTTCAACAAGAATATATTATACTAAAATAATTTTACATTTCATAAGTGTTAATAGTTGTAACTGGTGGAATAAATGCTGTCAAAATAATATCAAATTTCTATTCAAAATGTATGCTTGTTGAAAACCGTTATTTTTATGGGAAAATGGAATTTTGCTATACAGTTATAGTTTTTGTCACCTCAATTGTTTTACTTACCACATGACACTGCAGAGTTAATACATGCAGCAACACTATGGCTCAGAACCTGTGCTGCAAGACGCACCTTCATTTTCTGACTCCCCAATGGCTGCACATGTTGTTTTGTCAGATGGTGGAGCTGCCGGAAAATTGCAACACCTCTGTCCCAGTGAAACACTGTTTTTATGTTGTCCCACTTAGCCTCTCCATCAAATGCAAGACTTCCAGTCTCCACATGGCATTTAACATTATATTTAAGAAACAAGTTCCTCGTACACTTAAGGAGGTGAGGAGGGTCAAGGATGGTAAAGACGGGTCTGTTGTTGAAAAGGAAATAGGGATGCTCTGAGTTTGCCGAACCCATAATTTTCAAAGCCTTAATATTTGTTGCTCCCGTGTCACATACAGTAGCAACAACGTAAAGACCAGCTTTACAACAAGCGTCAAGGATGAAAAATATAAGTTCAGCAAGTATGTCTGATCTCATGCTACTGTGACTGAAGTAGTAAGCAACAGGTTGCTTCCACATCCGAAACAGCCCATGAACCATGAACACAAGGGCATGATTAGCAACACGCCCAGTCGTACCTTTGTGTCCAAGATCTTCAAACCCATCAATTCTATCACTTGAACAATTGTACTGTAAATGTTCTCTTATCGACATTTCATCAAAAATAAGAGTACATATTCTGTCCCGTTTGTTCAATTGATCAACATGCTGGGTCAATGTGGCAAACATCTGATCATTTATCCCACAGCTGAAAGGAAGTTTGTTGACTAGACGCTTCAATGTTTTTTTACAAGGAAGTGCCAAAATATTACTAAATAATGTGTAAGCTTTTGGACTTCTTTTGTACAAAGACAAACCTAACGTCTTTTCTTCAACAGTCCATCTCCTTGCCCGTGGTGTTTTCCATGAGGACTTTAAGTAAGAAGACAAGCAAAGAAGAGATGCAGCAGACATATGCTTACTCAAAGAATGAACTGCATTTACAGTTAAATTCATTGGGTCACATAGGTTCTGCATTTGTCGTCTCATTTTCTTGCACTTCTTAGTTAATTTTTTGATTTCACTCTCCTTTTTCTTTGCATATTTGTATAGGAACTTCTTCCTAGGGGTATCCAACTGTGAATACCTTGTCATTGCAATATTTTGTAAGGTTAGTGAATCAACCTGATAAGACAGATTTGATGAAGTAACCGTGTGAGATAAACGTTCATCAAATTTGTCTTGGTCAGCATAAGAGTCCTCATACTGTATTCCAGAATAAGAAGATGGCTCTGTCAATATTTGGTCAGCAGGACTAGGAGTGCTAAAAGGTAATCTCCTTTTACAGTTAGGAACAGGTGTGGAAGTAGCAGATGTATATGAGGTAGTAGGATAGGATGTGTGTGGTGATAATGCGAGAGGAGTTGAAGTACTCGGAACTTGTTCATTCCTTGTCTCAGCAGGCTGATCTTCTCCTGTGGCAACTGGCACTTGCATTACTTCTTCAGCAATGGGTGGAGGACCACGAAGTTTTGGTATTGCAGTAGGCCACAGTCTGTTCCCAATGAAGTCCTCGGGTGTAAAATGGTCCTCACAGACTATCCTGTGTACGCGGCCTACTATATTTTCAAAACTTTTGTCCTGACAAAAGTCCACCCACTGCTGAAAACCTACAACACACAAGTGTATTATACTAAACTGGTAAAATTATATGTGGCTGATTTTGATTATACTTTTATACACTTGAAAAAAAATCATAGCAAGGTAAGTGTATCAATCACTGACACTAATTCAGTTACTGTCGCATGAGCTTTACAAGTCAACAGAAGTAAATATTAATAAAATATGTGTATAGAAAAAATATAAGTATATATTGTTATGAAAGATATATAAACATTCTGAAAACATTGAGCGGAATGTGATTGATGTGAACCGTGTTGTGCCGGTGTTTGCCTACACCGGCGGTCGAAGGTTTTAGAAAATTAATTTTAAAATAACGCGAACGCAAAGGTCGGTTAGAGCGACTGGATTTGGACAGCACCGTTGAAGCGGCGCGCGCACGCTATGGGCCAGTTTGGCTGTGGCTTGCAGCGTAACTGCTGAATTCAGTTACATACCGGCACTCAGAGAAACAACAGACTCCTGTTCCGAACAGATTGTACTACGTAGTTGTTTCTTCCACTCTAATGGCAGGCTAAATTTACGAGACTTCCCGCGTTCTTGTCTAAGCCGGAGATGCTGGTCGATGCTGATATAACTCCATCTTCATCAGCCATGAACCATCATACACACACCTGTTCGGAGGAGGGAGTCTGGTGAACCAACTCAAGATGCTTCACATGCTCATAATTAAGGTGATATGAACTCTTTTATTTTCCGTTGGCCGGGCATGCCGTGCTCCTGATGTACAATTTATATTTCATTTGAAACCATGTGCCCACGCGGATAGACAGTCTGCTCTGGGGTGTGTCAGCTGAACATTCATTCTGAACATTATGTGACTTTAATAATTTAACTTCACAAAACTAAGTACGATGTTTGTAATTGTGTGCTGCACTGGGGGAGCATGCTAGAGATCTTTTTGTACACTTAAATATTTTCATATATAGCCAATAGTCATTACACTGTTCACGACAAAATTTAAGTCACATGTTAGGGGTTCGGTTCCGGCTGGTTCAGAACGGGTTTATATTTTAATTTCATTTTGGTTTAACATGTAAGGGTTGGGGGGGGGTCCGTTTTCTTTTTGGCTGTTTTCAGGGGATAAAAGGGGACATAGTTTTTGCCAGGCACCTGTTCATTCAGTTTAAGGCAGGTTTGATTCCTGTCACACATGGTCAAGTACAGGCTGGCGCGCTCCCACATCTGCTAGGATACAACAGTCAGTTATTAAAAACTCATTTATACACAGCCATCCGGCCTTAACAGAAAAGAAATTTTATATTTTGTGGCCATATACTGATTAATTTTTTCACTTTATAAAAGTCTATACTGATTAATTTTTTTTACTTGTAAAAGCATATACCGATACATGTATCCATCTGGATTTGTAAAACAAAATTAACATTTTATAAACGCATAACAATTGCTTAAAATGAGGTGATGAGGATTTTTTATTTTTTTTTATTTATATGCTGTCGAAGAAACTTAAAGATTTCATATGCTCGTAGTGGGCCAATTATCTGATGCTATCTATACATATGGGCAGTCCGGTCTCTTTATGCTTTGAGAGTGATTATCATCCTTTCAGGGGTTTTTCTTAACTATTTAAATTAATGGGAATTAATGAATCCTGGTGACTGAAGGTCGAACATTTATGATTGCCGGTCTTGGGGCTTTGTAGAAACACTGCCTGTTGAGCACATGGGTATTCCAAGGGCACTAGGTGTCTATAATGTGTGTATATAATTGTGAGGGTATGTGTCTTTGTGTTTCTGTACGTGTTGTCAATGTTAAGTGTTAGTAACAAAAAGGGGGGGGAATTATATTATTACAGAATGTTGCCAGATATATAGATATGTATATATACATGTTGTAGGGATAGATAGACATTGTCTTTGACACGACTAAGGATATAGTAATTATTTATTTATTATGTATTTTGAGGGCTATTGCCCTGGCCATGTGATAACGATGTGATTTGCAGGATATATATGTAATGAATTATGGGGGCAAAATAAAAATTGTTATTGTTAAATTACAGCCGAGTTTCATTGCAAGTCCCGTCATACTGGACCCAGCGCATTTTTGGCTTCTCTAGGCTCCGGCCTAGTTTTAAATAACTTGTGGCTTCTCTTTCAAAAAAAAAAAAAAACTACATAAAAAGAAATAAAAAGAAGTTTGTTTTATATATATATTAAAGGCATAAAAGGAAAGAGGGGTTGCAAATGGTAGCAGAGAGCGTGGTTCATTCTAGGGTTGAACCCTTGGGTCCTTGGGTGTGACGGGGCTTGCAAACTCGGAAATACTCTGCTATTGTTATGACATTGTTTTTTAGGTACATGCCCGTGTAGGCTGGTTTAGGTCATATAACTTGTGAGTCTAGTCGCACCACTGGGGCGGGTATTTGTGTTCGGCAAATTTGATAGGTTGAACTGCCGGGGGGTCTCAAGCGTGGCCTGGGTGATAGAATGTTGCTGATTCGAGGTCGGAGTAGTGCGTGTGACATTAGCGGGATGCGGTATGGCCCGATCGGAAGTCGGTACCGTCACCGACTTAATTCCTGTTAACTTTTGATTACTAAATTCCCGAATTATGAATTCTGATTACTGTTTTGTTTCTGTGAGTTATGTGTTGGTGAGATGTGTGTGTCGGATTGATGTTTGATGTTATGTGTGTTCAGTATTGTTGGTTGTTGCTTGTCTCTTTCTGTGGTGTGAGTAGATGGTTCCGAAGTAGGCCAGGTCTCCGCAGCGCTAGAGAACCCGGGGGTTGCTCAAAGGAAGGACAGTACTTGGGTTTTTTCTGATTCTTGTGAATATGTTTTTGTAGGTCGTGTTTGTGTTAGGTGTTTAGTGGGGATTTGTTTTATTATTGTTTGTTTTGAATTGTACAATTCTGGCGGCGGTATGCTACCAGAAATTGCCCCACCCTCTTTCAGGCGTTCTCCAGAAATTTCCGGTGGTGAATGGATTTGATGAGGACCAGCTGCTGGTTTTCTTGGACCTGGTCCTGCAGGTGGCAGATTTCCCGGGGGTGTCCGATGGGGAGGTCTTGTCCCTTATATACCCGTATTGCCGGGGTGCGTTGGCAGGGTTGGTCACAGACACTCTGCGTCGGGGTGACAGTGTTGATGCTTTCCATGGGGAGGTGTTGAACTTCTTCCTACCCATTCGACGACGTGCCCAGCTTAAGCTTGAAAGATTCTATCGCCTACAGGCCAACGGAGAGGCGTTAGGGGACTTCGTGCATGACATACGGAAAGCTGCCCGGGTGTTAAGGTTGGGGTTGCCCGAGACAGAAGTGATACAAGCGATTCTGGAAGGACCGACTCCCCAAGAGAGATCTCGTTTGGTATTCGCGGACCGTCCACGTTGTTTTGCGGACCTTGAACGGCTGTGTGTGGTTTCAAGAACGGTCCAGGAGGTTGATGAGTCCCGGGGAAGAGATGCCGCCGATGTCCAATACTCCAGTGGTTCATCAGGAAGAGCCAAAAAGGACAAACATGGTGGTTGGAGGAGAACACAAGAGACTGTCAGAAAGCCTGAATATTCCGGAAGTGACGGAGGCTACAAGGGGGTGGCAAGTGAGAAGACGGTAACAACAGCTACAGCATGGAAAACAAAGAAATACGAAATTAACAGGGGAAGAAGAAATTATATTAGGGAACAAACATCGGCAAGTAGGGAGCCTGTAGTTAGGCGTTATTCTTATGTGCAGAAAAGTGAGAGTTTAAAAGTTCCAGATGAAGCGCAAGTGCCTAAGAGAGTAGTAGATGAAGAAGGTGAAGCAGAAGAAGAAAAGCGGAATAACTTCTGTGGATCAATACAAAGCCTAAGAACACGTCAGTTAATACTGAGGTACAGGACTCGAAGAGGACGTCATGGTTGAATCCAGATGCCGCAGAATTTGTCCCGGTATCGTTCGTGAGGGATCCAGATCCGGTAATATCATCATCGCCTACGCAGGGATATGAGAAGTCACTTGATGGTGTAGCTTCACCATCGCCAGTAGAAATTAATTTAGTCATTGCACATGAACCTGGACAGCTGGATTCCAGGGTGGAAAATGTTGAGGACGTTGTAGTTGCTGAAAGTGGTGAAGGAGTGGAATCGATAGAAGAGGCAGAAGAGCGGTCTGCGGATGCTGCACAGGAAGGTATAGTTGTAGGTGTTAGGGAGACTGTAGAGTCTGAGTTTGCAGATGGACACAGGGATGTCCGGGCTGCAAGTGTTTCTGAGGTTGCGGAGGGACAAGGGGATGTCCTTGCCGCAAGTGTGGTAGAAGTTGAGGAGAAATTTGGTGGCAGCGTCGTGGAGTGTGTGAGTGAGAATGATGTAGTGTGTGAAGATGTGCAGACGCCTTCTGTAAGTAGTGTTGAGGATTCCGAGGAACGGAAAGAAGTTTCAGGTGGACCAGGTGAGCAACTAGAGGAGGACGAGGATGTGCAGTGTTCGGATGGTGGTAGTGGATGTGATGGCGATGATGTTGATGATAAATGTGTTGGGGAAAATGAGATTGGAGAAGAAGTTGGTGAAGAAGCTTGTGAAGCGGCTGGTGACCAATGTGAAGAAGAAATTGGTGAGGAGCTGGGCGAAGATGCGGTTGAAGATGGATCAGAGGAGCAACGGGAAGATGGTGAGGAGGTGCAGTGTCAGGAGGTTGATTTGGATTATGGGGATGAAAAGGGGGAAATTGTAGAAGAGAAGGAAGGATTGGAAGAAAGACAAATAGAGGAGTTAGATGATGAGCATATTCCAAATCAAGGTGAAAGTAGTGAGGTAAGTTGCCCCGATTCTGATTCAGAGGAAACAAGTCCGTACAGCTCAACACGAAATAGTTCCTCAGAGAGTGGTGTCCGAAAGGAACGAGTACCCAAAGTCCGTCACAGAAAGGTAAGAAGAAGAGGTTAACGGGTAGCGGGTAGATGTTCCCCACAGTCCCAGTGGTGTTCGTCTACTTCAGGGTTGCGCCCCTGCCCACGTGAGCCTTGGTTTTCTCCAGTCATTCTCCTTTTCGGAGGGAACCATGTCCTTACCCTTACTCCTAGCTATTGACCCTTTAATGATCCTTGACCCGTTTCATCTTCCCGATTTTCCTACCCCTCCCCTTAGTAAAAAAAAAAAATCTATCAATAAGGAGAGAGAGACTTGCCGGAAGTGTTTAGAATGTGGTCCTCGAGATTGTTAGTTTCCCTGTTCTGGAAGGTTATCCTGGAGAAAGTTAGAGAGTTGGAAAGTGCCCTTAGATTTGTCGTGGTCTTGGAGATCGTCAGTTTCCCCTGTTTTAAAAGTAAGATGGAGAGTGATAGTGTGCTGTTGTTTCCTTGTACATAGTGGTGGATTTTGATTTTTGGTTAGTGTAGGGTCGAGCCATGCCGCATTCTCCGGTTGTTTCCCAGGTGTTTTTGTGTTGAGAGAGAGGGTCGTATATATATTGTGTATGGACGTCGGCAGTGAAGTAAACCCCCCATATAGTTATGGCCTTTTTGGTGAAGTAAGAGTTGAGATGAGATTAATGTTCGCGTGCCCTTGGTGCGGTCCTCTCTGTCTGGCTGAGCGGGGCCGTCCGCCCTTGTGTAGGGATGTGGGCCAGCCATATGGCAAGGATGGAGATGCCTTGTGGGTGCATGTGGCTGGTCGGTCCAAGAGATGGACGAGAGGTAGTACGGTTGCTCACATACCAAGGTGGGAGATACCTTGTTTAGTCTTAGGACGGGTATGTGAGTGGGACCGGTGGGAGTAGGTGATGGTCACCGGAGAGGGTGACGTGTTGGGGCGGTCCCGTGGGGTTGGCATGGCGGAGAGGGTCGCATGGGGAATGGACGCAGTTGTGAGGAGCCTCTGTTCTCCTGAGAGCATGTGCTGCTGGGCCGCCATAATCACGAAGTCCACGAGCTTGTTTTGGGAAGGGGGTACACTGCAGGGTACTCTCCCGAGTTTAAGTGTGGGGCAACCGGGTTGCCCTTTCGGGGTGGGGGTGTGCCGGTGTTTGCCTACACCGGCGGTCGAAGGTTTTAGAAAATTAATTTTAAAATAACGCGAACGCAAAGGTCGGTTAGAGCGACTGGATTTGGACGGCACCGTTGAAGCGGCGCGCGCACGCTATGGGCCAGTTTGGCTGTGGCTTGCAGCGTAACTGCTGAATTCAGTTACATACCGGCACTCAGAGAAACAACAGACTCCTGTTCCGAACAGATTGTACTACGTAGTTGTTTCTTCAACTCTAATGGCAGGCTAAATTTACGAGACTTCGCGGGTTCTCGTCTAAGCCGGAGATGCTGGTCGATGCTGATATAACTCCATCTTCATCAGCCATGAACCATCATACACACACCTGTTCGGAGGAGGGAGTCTGGTGAACCAACTCAAGATGCTTCACATGCTCATAATTAAGGTGATATGAACTCTTTTATTTTCCGTTGGCCGGGCATGCCGTGCTCCTGATGTACAATTTATATTTCATTTGAAACCATGTGCCCACGCGGATAGACAGTCTGCTCTGGGGTGTGTCAGCTGAACATTCATTCTGAACATTATGTGACTTTAATAATTTAACTTCATAAAACTAAGTACGATGTTTGTAATTGTGTGCTGCTCTGGGGGAGCGTGCTAGAGATCTTTTTGTACACTTAAATATTTTCATATATAGCCAATAGTCATTACACTGTTCACGACAAAATTTAAGTCACATGTTAGGGGTTCGGTTCCGGCTGGTTCAGAACGGGTTTATATTTTAATTTCATTTTGGTTTAACATGTAAGGGTTGGGGGGGGTCCGTTTTCTTTTTGGCTGTTTTCAGGGGATAAAAGGGGACATAGTTTTTGCCAGGCACCTGTTCATTCAGTTTAAGGCAGGTTTGATTCCTGTCACACATGGTCAAGTACAGGCTGGCGCGCTCCCACATCTGCTAGGATACAACAGTCAGTTATTATAAACTCATTTATACACAGCCATCCGGCCTTAACAGAAAAGAAATTTTATATTTTGTGGGCATATACTGATTAATTTTTTCACTTTGTAAAAGTCTATACTGATTAATTTTTTCACTTTATAAAAGTCTACACAGATTAATTTTGTTTTACTTGTAAAAGCATATACCGATACATGTATCCATCTGGATTTGTAAAACAAAATTAACATTTTATAAACGCATAACAATTGCTTAAAATCAGGTGATGAGGATTTTTTATTTTTTTTTATTTATATGCTGTCGAAGAAACTTAAAGATTTCATATGCTCGTAGTGGGCCAATTATCCGATGCTATCTATACATATGGGCAGTCCGGTCTCTTTATGCTTTGAGAGTGATTATCATCCTTTCGGGGGTTTTTCTTAACTATTTAAATTAATGGGAATTAATGAATCCTGGTGACTGAAGGTCGAACATTTATGATTGCCGGTCTTGGGGCTTTGTAGAAACACTGCCTGTTGAGCATGGGTATTCCAAGGGCACTAGGTGTCTATAATGTGTGTATATAATTGTGAGGGTATGTGTCTTTGTGTTTCTGTACGTGTTGTCAATGTTAAGTGTTAGTAACAAAAAGGGGGGGAATTATATTATTACAGAATGTTGCCGGATATATAGATATGTATATATACATGTTGTAGGGATAGATAGACATTGTCTTTGACATGACTAAGGATATAGCAATTATTTATTTATTATGTATTTTGAGGGCTATTGCCCTGGCCATGTGATAACGATGTGATTTGCAGGATATATATGTAATGAATTATGGGGGCAAAATAAAAATTGTTATTGTTAAATTACAGCCGAGTTTCATTGCAAGTCCCGTCATACTGGACCCAGCGCATTTTTGGCTTCTCTAGGCTCCGGCCTAGTTTTAAATAACTTGTGGCTTCTCTTTCAAAAAAAAAAAAAAAAAAAAAAAAAACTAAATAAAAAGAAATAAAAAGAAGTTTGTTTTATATATATATTAAAGGCATAAAAGGAAAGTGGGGTTGCAGTGTCAATCCAAATGAACACGTAAAATATACTATAAAACTAAGTAAAATATACTATATTTACAAAGTTACAAATAAAATTGTCACAGTAAATAAAATTTTAATGTAACTTAAATAAGTTAATCAGCAAAATGTAAATTTATAAAATCAATATACAAATAAATAAAAATAATCTACTTTCCTTAATCAACAGCATACAGAGAATAATATATACTTTAATAAGAATAAAGTACAAGTTCTTTAATATATATTTTCCTTTATTCAGCTGCGAGATGCTCACGTTTGATATGAACTACTCTTGATTCTACTAACTCTGATAATAATGATTATACTGTGATAAATATTAAAATTATGTAACAGTTTTATACTCTGGGCCTTACAAAGAAATAGGCTCACCAATATCTAGCCTACTGTTAATTTACAACTGACCACCAGAAAATAAGTTCTCATATGCTATAGGGTGTATTGTTGGCATACAATAATATTCTGTCTTCAATCGTCTTACTTGTTTTGTTTAAGATACAATAAATCTATACACCAAAAATCTCTTAATCTCCTTTCAAAATAATTTTATACAACTATAGGCCTACTACAATAAATCTATACACATTTTATATGGTATATATTATATATATATATATATATATATATATATATATTTCAATCATTTTCTGCTACACTCCGTTTCTTGATGTATATTATACATTTAATATTTATATATAGATTTACCTCAAGATGTTATTTTTCTATTTGGTGGAACATGTTTCGAGAGTTCCTGTTCTCTCATCTTCAGCCTTTGCCATCTTGTTTCTGGTGAAGTATTTGTGTGTTGGCTTCTGGATGTTATTAAGGTAGTTTGTTGGTCTTTGGTCTTTTAAAGTTGCATTATTGTGTGTGGTTGTGGTATCTGTTTTTGTATTTTGTGTATTTTCGATGTTGAGTGCTTTGAATATTGTGTCATGTTTTGTATTGATTTGTATTTGTTCTGGTATTAGTTTGTTTTGTGTTTTATGTTTGTAAATTTTCCCAAATGTTCCACATGTAAACAAAAATGGGCCACATTCACATATATAAATAATAAAATGACAAAACTAACAAAACTATTTAAAAACACAGATATAAAAATAGCATACAAAACTAATAAAAATAAATTACAAAATCTAAATAGCTCACACAACAAAGATAATACAACAACCAACGGTATATACAAAATTGAATGCCAAGATTGCAATAAATGTTATATAGGACAAACAAAAAAACAGCTGAAAAAACGTTATTTCGAACACCTAAATGCATACAAAAAACCAAATATATATAAATCCAATTTAGCCACACATGCAATAAACACAGGACATGAATTCCCAGACATAACCAATGTAACACTAATAAAACATATACCACACAAAGGCACCATAATGAACATTTGGGAAAATTTACAGATTTACAAACATAAAACACAAAACAAACTAATACCAGAACAAACACAAATCAATACAAAACATGACACAATATTCAAAGCACTCAACATCAAAAATACAAAAACAGATACCACAACCACACACAATAATGCAACTTTAAAAGACCAAAGACCAACAAACTACCTTAATAACATCCAGAAGCCAACACACAAATACTTCACCAGAAACAAGATGGCAAAGGCTGAAGATGAGATAACAGGAACTCTCGAAACATGTTCCACCAAATAGAAAAATAACATCTTGAGGTAAATCTATATATAAATATTAAATGTAATATATATATATATATATATATAAACTTTCACTATGAACAGTATTCACTGTTCATAGTGTTCACAGTTACATCACATTATGTTCATAGTATATCACTGAAACTATGATTCAGTATTTACTCCTACTGAAGAAGACGTATACCACGTTGAAACGTTTGGGAAATAAAACTATAAAATAAGTGTTCATAGTGAAAGTTTATATATATATTGTAACGTAACAGAGTTGAGGTCCCCGTTACATAAAAAAAATTTTGAATTAACTATGGTCAAGGACCATACCCTGAATTAAGGTTGCTCAGTAATTAATGCATCTGAGAGGTACCTCAAGTCAAAAGAGGCAATAATTAATGTTGAATATGAAATACCATACCAATTAATAGTTAATATAATAAATAGTGCTTGTTTTTATACTGTATCATGTTGATGTTCACAGAATATTTATGTTATGTTTTGAGTATGGTAAGAGTGAACTGATGTTGTTTAACAGGAATACTTCATCAATGATTATGTTTGTATTTATGTTAAATTTGTCTTTAGACAATCAAGTATAGTTACCTGTGTTAGGCATTATACTAAGTTTTAAGTATTGTCTAAAATTGAATAATGCAGTTGTTTTAATTAATGTTTGTAAACTTGGCCAGGAGGGCAATCTGTGTTTAAGGTTTGACAAGTAGTTCTGATAATCATATTGTAAACTAATGAAGCGTTCCAAGACGAATTAATTAAGGTAATAAAATAAAAACCAGGAAGTTAAAATTAATGTAAATAACCATTAACCAATAATTAATTGTACAGTAGGTCAGGTAAAAGAAAATTAAGTTAAAAAACAAAACAATGTTATGACAGTTGTAAGAAAACCTATAGGCCTAAATTTAATATTTGTAAAAGGAAATTAATACCTTTTTAAGAAGTCCAGTCCAATGAAACTATGGTAAAACAATTACTGTTTAAGAAGGAAGGTTAGGTGAGAATTTTAGGTAATTTAATATTATTCCAAGCATGGAGTATTTTATTGAAAAAGAGTAGTAATATTCTATAATTCTGGCTCTAGGATATCTAATTTCACCCAATAACAGAAAAAGGTGGTTGTTAAGGCAACTGAAATGGACATGAGTTGTTTATATTGAATCATTCGTTCCGATTGTTACAAGCTATTGAGTTGAGATGGGCAGATACATTTAAAAAAATTGAATAATAAATTCTGAAGAAAAAATGAATCAAAATTAAAAAACCCTCTTTGAAATCTAATTCTATCATAATACTGATGAGTAATAAAACTAATTAGACTTCCAAAGTATAACTGAATACATTTAAAAGAGTTGAAAACCCCTCACCTCATTCACCAGGATAATTCTGCTGGATTCGGTATTAAACCGATTTCTCCTATAACCAGAAGATTAATTAAGAGAAATAAAGGCCGAAACTAACGGAATTATTAAGAAGACATACGAAGATCTCGTTTTGCAGAGTTAACCTTCACTTGTAGAAGAAGCTGGGATACTATTTTCATTCCACCGTGACCGACAATTATCAAGATCATAGGAGAAGAGCAGCAGTTAGAAGAGTTCCTGAGAGCTTCCCTGGATATTACACTATCAATTTTATTAAGGGCCAAAACAAGTTTTCCTGGATGAATGTAACGTAAGCCGAACATCTTCACTGTTTACAGACGACCAGCGCCAGCTTGAGTTCTGCCAACCCGGTAAAAAACAACCTATTTTAAATTTAATATATACAGAGTTAATAATTTTGTTTTGTAATACTTGAGTAACCTTAATTATGCATTTTACCTGGCCTTACTAATGGTTCAAAGAATCTTACGAACCCTCGGATAAGAATTATTTATTGTTATATTTAATTTGTATGAGTCTAAGTAACTGGATCAATTGACAATCGATATATTTTTGTATAATCGATTTGATAATATTATTTTGGAGATAACGGTAACTGTGAATTAATAGATAAAATTAATAAAGGATCTTTATTGTATGAGATAATGTTTGAAGTTATTGCAGAATAGATACTATACGTAGTGGTTGGAATAATTTACAATAAAAGGTTGATTCAAACCCGATGAACGGCTAACCTAGAAACACGATTATTACAAATAACAGCGCTAAGTGTTTACAGCTGGTGGAACGGGAGATTGCCGAACTAGCGTGTTTTCAGTACAAAATTTGAAGAGAATTTTCTAACATCGAGGGACTAGGGTTGACAAGAATACTCATTACATTCAGTCAATACACTATATATACCGCTAATATTACCCAACTACTGAATACTAAGTTAAACCTATATCGTAGTACGATTATAAGTTAAAAGAACATAATTATCATTATATTTGACTAATAATATATTTTCAGGAGGTTTCATCGGTAACAACCGTATAGATATATTCATTAATAAATAAATAAATAAAACACAGAAACCACGTGGTTGGTTACAAATTGGCGCATACCAACGTGGAGCTTGGTCAAACCCCGAAACCTAAAATAAATTTTATTGATCACGATTAACAGTTCTTTACAAATTGACGACTCCAACGTGGGGCTGAATTAAGAAGGACTCCCTTGCACGTGGATCTTTACAAATTGGCGCTCAACGAGTGGGCTTTAGTTAAGTAAAAAATCATATTAATTATTACTTAACTTGAGCAGGCAACCATTAGAGGCACAGGAATGCAATAAAGAGCTATGATACGACAGGAAACGAAAATGCCCGAACAAGAAAGACGACTAAGCTACGCGGAATGGATGACGGCGCTATTTAAAAAATTCAGCAAGGATATGGAGTATATTAACAAGAATGCCACCGATCGCGAAAGAGCGCAAATGAGTCGCGCGAATGCAATGGGAACACCAAACGACAAAATGACTTTGAGAGACATTTATGATGAAATGTGGGAGTTAGATGCCAGTTGTAATAAAGAAAAGACTATTGGGACAGCCCACGAAAAAGACGATAACAAGGTGGAAAGGATGACTAAAGAAGATTGGGAAAGATGGGACGATAATGAAGAACAAATGAAAAACGAAAGAACAGGAGTATACGCCCAGGTGACAGAACAATATACTCAGGAAGAATATGAACAATGGAGACGAGTAATAAGACAACCTGAAAACCCAATTCAAACAGAAAACACAGTTTTAAGGGAATGGATAAGGGTGATGTTTGAACTATCCAGAGAAGATATGTGTAACTGGAGAAAAGAACATAATCAAACAGAAGAATTTATAGGAATGCCAAATCATAAAAATTTAGAACAATCAAATAAGCAACAAGAAGTAGAAATAGTCAAAGTGAAGCAACAGAAGAAAATATCAAAACAACAGGCGAGCAATAAAGAGGAAGCCAGAGGAGGATTAAATTGGGAAAGATTAATGGAATTAATGAGTAGCATGAAGAAGGATAATAAGGAATTAATGAGTAGTATGAAGGAGAATAATAAACAAATTAATGAGAGTTTAAGACAAATCAAAGAAGATAATAGACGAACTAATGAGAAATTAGACAGTATTTTAGAAAATAACAAACGAATGTTAGAAAAGCTTGAAACTAAAATAGACAGTATAAACGAAAATTCAAAGAAACAAAACGAAGTTTTGAGTGAGAACTTAATCAAACCAATGAACGAGAAGTTTGTCAAGAATAAAGAGAAGACTAATGAGGATAAAAAAGACAAAAGTGTATTGTTATCTGAAAGGAAACCTATCAGAAACAATGAAATGAAAACAAAGAAAATAAGGCAAACACGTCAAAGGAAATTAATGAATACACGGGAAGGATTGGAGATGATTAAAAGGGGATTGGTTCAGCTACATAATATACCAATTACGGAAAACAGAGAAGTAAGGCAAGTGAGAAACTTTAAACGAACCACACTTGAATTCCCAGATGGACTAGAAGGACCAAAAAGGCCAAAACTAACCGAGGAGCATGGAGGACTTATGGAATTTGTGTATGAACCATTAGAACAATTAAGAAACAGTACAGAAGAACCAGTTCGAAAGGCGATGGTGAACTTGAACATAAATGACAATTTTATAGCGACAAGATGTAAGAACTGCATAATAATGAGATACGTCACAAGGACAGAAATAACTCTATACACTAGAGAAATCCGAACAATCAGTACAGAGGAAATAATGGACCACGGTTAAACAGATTCCAAACAGAATATAAAGAAAAGGGACGGATTTTATGGATACAGGATCAAACAAATCCAAGGAAAATAATGAAGAAACAATAAAACAACAAAATTCAAAAAATAAGTAAGAACACCTTACTATATAATTCAGAAGAAATTACTTTAAACATATAAAAGAAAAAAAAAAACAAATATTTAAGAATTATCCGTAAGAAAGCCAATTAATAAATGTCAATAAAATAGCCAAGTATTGGAGAGGAGAAGTGTATAATAGAAGGAAGAATTAATATGAAGAAATAATATGATCTGAGTTAAAGTACAGTGAATAGTCCCTAGAGTATTATTATTATTAATTATTTTATTGAAGGTCACATGATGACTACCTTGCGAGGTTTATTAATGAAGATTGACTGTAGAATATTCCAGCAATCATTTAACTGGGCAGAGATGATGTTCCTCTGATCCCAGAAGGTATGTAACGGACGATGGTATTTGGTAAGCCACCACCGATTCGATTCCAGTTATAATGTTAGGGAGGTTTAGGAAAATTAAATATTAGAGGGAAAACTCACAAATAAATATAGATAAATAAATAAAACCAGATCCAAAATGTATAATTAATAAAGAATGTCACAAGAATGATTATAGAAGTAAGATTTAAACTTGGGAAATAATTGATTTTAAGAAGGAAAGAAGAAATAATAGTAATACAACGGATAATTCCATACGCAAATAATAGGGTGAAAGGTACATACAACCAATCTGAAATAAAAAAGTATTATGAATAGGAGAACCAATTGGTCAGATACAAGTTGTGAGTTTATTTTTTACTAAAATTTGTTAAGACAAAATAAACTTCTTTCGAAGGGGGGGTGTTATGTAACGTAACAGAGTTGAGGTCCCCAACGTTACATAAAAAAAATTTTGAATTAACTATGGTCAAGGACCATACCCTGAATTAAGGTTGCTCAGTAATTAATGCATCTGAGAGGTACCTCAAGTCAAAAGAGGCAATAATTAATGTTGAATATGAAATACCATACCAATTAATAGTTAATATAATAAATTGTGCTTGTTTTTATACTGTATCATGTTGATGTTCACAGAATATTTATGTTATGTTTTGAGTATGGTAAGAGTGAACTGATGTTGTTTAATAGGAATATTTCATCAATGATTATGTTTGTATTTATGTTAAATTTGTCTTTAGACAATCAAGTATAGTTACCTGTGTTAGGCATTATACTAAGTTTTAAGTATTGTCTAAAATTGAATAATGCAGTTGTTTTAATTAATGTTTGTAAACTTGGCCAGGAGGGCAATCTGTGTTTAAGGTTTGACAAGTAGTTCTGATAATCATATTGTAAACTAATGAAGCGTTCCAAGACGAATTAATTAAGGTAATAAAATAAAAACCAGGAAGTTAAAATTAATGTAAATAACCATTAACCAATAATTAATTGTACAGTAGGTCAGGTAAAAGAAAATTAAGTTAAAAAACAAAACAATGTTATAACAGTTGTAAGAAAACCTATAGGCCTAAATTTAATATTTGTAAAAGGAAATTAATACCTTTTTAAGAAGTCCAGTCCAATGAAACTATGGTAAAACAATTACTGTTTAAGAAGGAAGGTTAGGTGAGAATTTTAGGTAATTTAATATTATTCCAAGCATGGAGTATTTTATTGAAAAAGAGTAGTAATATTCTATAATTCTGGCTCTAGGATATCTAATTTCACCCAATGACAGAAAAAGGTGGTTGTTAAGGCAACTGAAATGGACATGAGTTGTTTATATTGAATCATTCGTTCCGATTGTTACAAGCTATTGAGTTGAGATGGGCAGATACATTTAAAAAAATTGAATAATAAATTCTGAAGAAAAAATGAATCAAAATTAAAAAACTCTTTGAAATCTAATTCTATCATAATACTGATGAGTAATAAAACTAATTAGACTTCCAAAGTATAACTGAATACATTTAAAAGAGTTGAAAACCCCTCACCTCATTCACCAGGATAATTCCGCTGGATTCGGTATTAAACCGATTTCTCCTATAACCAGAAGATTAATTAACAGAAATAAAGACCGAAACTAACGGAATTATTAAGAAGACATACGAAGATCTCGTTTTGCAGAGTTAACCTTCACTTGTAGAAGAAGCTGGGATACTATTTTCATTCCACCGTGACCGACAATTATCAAGATCATAGGAGAAGAGCAGCAGTTAGAAGAGTTCCTGAGAGCTTCCCTGGATATTACACTATCAATTTTATTAAGGGCCAAAACAAGTTTTCCTGGATGAATGTAACGTAAGCCGAACATCTTCACTGTTTACAGACGACCAGCGCCAGCTTGAGTTCTGCCAACCCGGTAAAAAACAACCTATTTTAAATTTAATATATATAGAGTTAATAATTTTGTTTTGTAATACTTGAGTAACCTTAATTATGCATTTTACCTGGCCTTACTAATGGTTCAAAGAATCTTACGAACCCTCGGATAAGAATTATTTATTGTTATATTTAATTTGTATGAGTCTAAGTAACTGGATCAATTGACAATCGATATATTTTTGTATAATCGATTTGATAATATTATTATTTTGGAGATAACGGTAACTGTGAATTAATAGAAAAAATTAATAAAGAATCTTTATTGTATGAGATAATGTTTGAAGTTATTGCAGAATAGATACTATACGTAGTGGTTGGAATAATTTACAATAAAAGGTTGATTCAAACCCGATGAACGGCTAACCTAGAAACACGATTATTACAAATAACAGCGCTAAGTGTTTACAGCTGGTGGAACGGGAGATTGCCGAACTAGCGTGTTTTCAGTACAAAATTTGAAGAGAATTTTCTAACATCGAGGGACTAGGGTTGACAAGAATACTCATTACATTCAGTCAATACACTATATATACCGCTAATATTACCCAACTACTGAATACTAAGTTAAACCTATATCGTAGTACGATTATAAGTTAAAAGAACATAATTATCATTATATTTGACTAATAATATATTTTCAGGAGATTTCATCGGTAACAACCGAATAGATATACTAATTAATAACACATTAATTAAACCAGGTAACAACATTTTAATTGTTGCAAATTGCCACCTTCAACGTCTTGATTGACGTTGATACAAGGGAGTCTCATACAACTAAATACACCAATAAATCAAGATCGTTACAAATTGGCGAACCCAACAGTGGGGCTTTCACACATCCTCGAATATAAATAAAAAACCCGTAACTGCGTTTAATTGTTACAATATATATATATATATAATATTTAAAAAAGTGAACGAGGAGGATGTACCAACAAGATAATTATTTTATATAGATTAAATTTCTTTAAATTACATTAAATGGCAGCTACTATTAGTATTGTCGTACTGGCACTAATTTAATATAGTAAAGCCTGGTGAAATGTCTAGTTCAATGCAGAAAGTGAATACCTGGTCTTTCAATTTTAAGGCTTCGTTACAGATATAACTGAAGGTATCAACAATATACTCTTCGATTTCGTTTATACTCTTGGTATCAACAAAATTATATTCGACATATACTGTGATCCGAAAATATTCACAATCTATCCAATTACGGAAACTTAACTAATTATCAAAGCTACTTAAAAATAAAGTTTCTAAGGTACTTACCGTACTTCTTGTTTCCGCCGTAGAAAATAAAAAAATCGTCTTCTCCCATCATTAATATTGTAGCAGCCTCTCACTGTACAATTATTCATTTTTATATATTCACAAAAAGTCCTATATGACTGCTACAACAAAACAAAGAACAGTTCGGAATGACCAAAATGGCGTCTTCCACGTGCAAAGACCAAGATGAAGCGCCAACCATTCGCTAACTCGCACACAACTGGGGGTCGCGAGTGGTGCAGTGTCCCGAGTCTCAGAAAGGACTCCTGCCACTGGGTCTGTTGGATTTCGTTATATACTTTTTATCTACTTATGGGGGGGTCTGAAGCGACCTGCGATTGGTGGATTATACCACCGGGACTAGCAAACGAGGTCGCTTCCAGGACTCACCTGGTCGCGGGGTGTATTTACCAAGTCCGGCAATGAGGGAATTGTGGGTCACTCTGTCGGAACAAACATAGAATCTACGCGCCGGCATCTCACGGTGTCATCAAGAGAGTGGACACCGAGTCCTCTCCTCAAAAGACGAGAAGAGTACCTCCGGGGGACTTTGCACGCAAGCTTCAGTCCCCGGTCGAGTACGCGCTGGAGCGTTGTTCTATGACCACGAGCCAGGTATCCCCAAACAGGACAGGCATAGGTAATCACGGGCAACACGTACGAGTTGACTATGAGCTTACCTAGCCGGTGGGTCATTGCCGGATTAGATAGCACGGGCCAGAGTCTACTGAGTTGCGCCGAAGCGCATTGTCGGATGTAATTTGTATGGGTTCGCCAGGTGAGTCGGGAATCCACGTGGAGCCCGAGGTACTTGACGCTATTGGTCCAGGGCACCTCGACGGGGCCTACTTTAAGCGGCCGAGGCCGCTTGCTTTTGCGCGAGAAGCTAACTCACGAGTTTCTCGTTTCCCTTATATATTCGTACTCTGTGAGTGAACCAGTGTTGCCAGGTCAATGAGTCGTCTTTTTCCCACATGGCTACCCAAAATTTCCCCACTTTGACATAAAAATCCCCACTCACACTGTTCAACGTCTGACATAAGTGGGGAGACTGTCCCACTACAAATCCAGCAGCGGTGAGGGTGGGGAGTCTGGAGAGAGGCAGTGCCGATTCTGTGCGCCAGCAGCAAGCAGTAAACTACATTATGTAAACTTTGTATTATCAAGCAGTTAAACTAAGTAAACTTTTAAACTTGTATACTTTTTAACCAAAATTGTACTGTAAGCAATATAGTGTTCTTATACTTCGTCAAATTTTGCGTGAATCTTATTTCACCTGCCAATTAAACTTCAAACATTGGTGACCCCGACGTGATTTAATCGTTGTGTAACGTAAACGGAACAGTGTAAAGTCTAACAAAACAGTGTAAAGTGTAATAAAAGAGTGTAACAGTATAAGATAAACAGTGTAAGAAATACGCCAGTGTGTGGAAGTGTAAACAGTTTAAGGCGTTACTGCAATAACGACGACACACAACAGTTCGTCAACGTTTGACCAGATGAGTTTCACAGTATCACATATTTATTTAATTAAATATCATCACAATTTCACAAATATAGTTTTATTATTTAAAAAAAAAAACACTTGATTTAAACGTTTAAGTTAAGGTCTAGTTTCCACTTAACGCTAACTCTTGCTATAAAGAAAACTATTACGCCACAGCTTGTGTGGTGTCATTTTTGTCAAGTGTTGGGTCGTAAAAGTTTTTATGTGCGTAGCCCGTCACCCTTTTAATGGTTCTAGCCAGCGGTGGCGTAGCTCAGAGAACAAAGACCTCTTTGTCAATGCTAACTAAATGTTACTGATTGCTTAATGACAGTTTTTGTAATGACATTCGTAGTTAATGAACATTCTTTGTATTCTTGTTGATATTTTATTCTTTGTACGCGATAAACTCTTAATTGTGTTGCAGTTCAACTCAACTCATGTAAAGATATTACACAATCTATTTTGAACACAATATATTATTAATAGATTATCAGTATCATTAGCAGTTAAGGCAAATTATTAATATTTTACTTGTATCTAAGTTATTAGTTATCAGTAGTATTATTTACGTTCTTATTCTTAGTTCATGTTACCAGTACTTGTATTATTACTTATTTTATTATTAAGTTTATTATTACTGTACTTTGTAATCCCTATACTCGTTTAAGATGGATGCTAATATGAAAATTTTAACACGTAAACGTGGACAGATAAAGGCGCGAGTAACTCGAATAAGAAATTTCGTTCTATCCTTCAGTCTTGAAAGTCATTCATTGTCATCTTTAAAATCTAGACGCGAAAAGCTAGAAGAATGTTGGTCAGATTTCAATGCGGTTCAAGCAGAAATTGATGCATTTCCTAGTGACGATAGTAATTATCAAGATGATGAATACTCCGAATTTGAGAACGATTACTTTGAGATTAGAGACAAGATTGAAGACATTTTATCATCACATGAAAACAGTAATATGTCGATTAACTCACACCCTCCTACACAACAACTGGATGTATCTGATAATATTAAACTTCCCGATATGCCTTTACCTTCGTTCTCCGGAAAATACGAAGACTGGACCGATTTCCACGATGTCTTTGAATCGATGATACACAATTCTACCAAATTACCAAAAATACAAAAATTCTACTACTTACGCTCTTGTCATTCTGGTGAAGCTTTAAGAACCATTAAAGAATTAAAGGTTACCGCGGACAATTATGACATAGCTTGGACAACTCTTAAACGACGATTCAAGAATAATAGACTCAGTATTAAGGCCCACGTACAGGGTATTTTAAACTTCAAACGTCTTGACAAACCGCTTGCGTTAAAACTGAAACATTTATACGATACTGTTACGAACCATTTAACTGCATTAAATAATTTAGGCGAACCAACAGATCAATGGGGTACACTTCTAGTGTTTTTAATTACAGAAAAATTGGATTCTGAAACAAAAGACCGCTGGGAATCTTACCATGCCAAACATGTTAGTGATGAGTATGAAGAATTAGATGTCGGTAACAAAATTAGTGGTTCACAGATCCCTAATAATAACTCCAAACCATATTCATTCAAGATGTTAATGCAGTTTATTTATGAACAGTGCATGATACAAGAAGTCAGAGAAGAAAGCTACTCTACCGATATAAAAGTTCGCCCAAAGGAAAACAAACACAAATTTCAACACCCTTCTCCAGTAAACAAACCTTCATTCCATACAGTTAGCATATCTAAACCTGCTTGCGCTGTTTGTAAAGAAGGCCATACCACGTTCACCTGCAAACAGTTGTTGAGTCTTAACTTATCTCAACGACTCGACAAAATAAAGAAACTGAATCTTTGTATAAACTGTTTAAGAGTAGGACACAAAACCATACAATGCAAAAGTCCGCATAATTGCAAACATTGCGAAGGACGTCATCATACTGTACTTCATAATGACGGACAAAAGGAAAAGGTTAACCCTTCAAATCAAAACCATACCATTTCTGCATGTTCAAGCATCAGCGGTGAAGTACTTCTTGCCACTGCTATTATTCTTATTTTTGATAATCAAGGTGACGCCTATCCTTGCCGTGCATTGTTAGACAGCGGCAGTCAGTCTAATATTATAAGTCGATCACTTATATCTTCTTTAGGCCTGAAAACCTCCAAAACAAATTTGTCAGTCAACTGTATTGGAAATACAGGTGTTTCGACCAATTCATTTGTACGCACTAAAGTCAAGTCAAGATTCAGTAATTATGAAGAAGAAATTGACTTTCTGGTTCTAGGAAAAATCACTAATGATCTACCAACCTCTTCAAATCTCCCAACTTTAAGTATCCCTGGCGGAGTGAATCTTGCTGATGATCACTTTTACAAATCGAGAGGAATTGACGTTTTACTTGGCGCAAGTGTCTTTTATAACACTTTACGAAAAGGCCACATTAAACTCGGAGATAACCTACCTGTTATACAGAATACAGCCTTTGGTTGGATTGTTAGTGGCAAGCTAGCATCTGATGAGTCTACAAATAAACTTTATTCAACTCTGAACACGGTGTGTTTTACCTCCGTATCAGCAAATCTAGAAAATCTTATCTCATCCTTTTGGAAGATAGAAGAAATTCCAAATAAGAAGAAACAATCCTATGAAGAGGAAGCATGTGAAAATCATTATGAGGCGAACATAAAACGTCAGCCAGATGGCAGATATGTTGTTAAGCTTCCGTTTTCGACTGATCCAACATCTTCTCTCGGTGAGTCAAAGGATCAAGCTTTCAGGCGTTTTCTAGCCTTGGAACGTAAACTCAACAGAAATCCTGAACTCAAGGAAAATTATACTTTATTTCTAAATGAGTACCTAGAGAACGAGGAAATGGAGAAGATATCTGAGAAATCCGAACCTGACAAAGTATACTATTTGCCTCATCATCCTGTCCTGAAAGAGTCAAGCTCTACAACCAAACTACGTGTGGTTTTCGACGCCTCATCGAAGACGTCTACAAATAAATCACTCAACGATGTTCTCATGGTTGGTCCTACAATACAACGCGATTTAATCTCAATATTGTTGTCATTCCGTACTCATATGTATGTTTTCACTGCAGATATCAAACAAATGTACCGTAAGGTGTTACTAGATGAAACTCAACGAGACTATCAACGAATTCTTTGGCGTAATAACACAACTGATCCAATTTCTACATATCGACTCAAGACAGTCACTTACGGTATCGCGTCAGCTCCATTTCTCGCAATAAGAACTCTATTTCAGCTTGCTGAAGACGAAAAGCACATTTTCCCTGTAGCTTCAGAGACGTTACAACATGATTTCTATGTTGACGATGTATTGACAGGAACTGATTCGCTTGATCAAATTATTGAAGTGCAAAGACAACTGATAAATCTCTTAGAAAGAGGAGGTTTTTAACTACGAAAATGGTGTGCGAATCACCCTAGGATCTTAAACAATATCCCAAGTGAAAATATTGAAGCAGGATTCCTCATTGAAGAATCTGGAAACAAGTCAACCAAGGCCCTAGGTATTTTATGGCAGCCTTCAAGTGACACATTTCAGTTTCATGTTAGTCTTTCTGAAGCACCTAAGCTTGTAACTAAACGAGTAATACTTTCTGACATTTCAAAAATTTTTGATCCTATTGGTCTTATCTCACCAGTAGTCATCACAGCAAAATTATTTATGCAAGAAATATGGTCTTTAAAGGTCTTTGGATGGGATGAACCAGTTCCCGCCAACATACTGAAGAAGTGGAACGTTTACAGAAATTCATTGCAAGATCTAAACCAACTAGCCGTGGAGAGAAGAGTATTAAGTGGCACTTCCAATCAAGAATATGAGATACATGGTTTTGCTGATGCATCTGAGAGGGCGTACGGATCATGTTTGTATATAAGGACCATCCAAGAAAATAGTGATATTAGAGTTAAACTATTATGTTCCAAGTCTCGTGTTGCACCACTTAAGCAACTAACTTTGCCCAGATTAGAATTATGTGCAGCTTCTGTGGACTGACTCAACCATAGTGTTGCATTGGTTAAACTCATCTCCAAAAACTTGGCAGACCTTTGTAGCGAACAGAGTTTCACAGATTCAGGAACTAACAAACAACTGTACTTGGAAGCACGTTAGATCTCAAGACAACCCAGCTGATTTAATATCTAGAAGTACGTCTCCTCAAATGCTACTGGTGTTTGGAAATGAATAAGCTATGGTGGCACGGACCTCAGTGGCTGACAAGCACAGAGTGCAATTGGCCCAAGACAATTCTAACTACTCCTGTTGATTCAGAATTTGAAGAAAGAAAAAAGAAAATTAACATACATTGTACTAATTCTTCATCATTTGAATTGATTGAGAAATTTTCATCTTGGACGAAACTTCTAAGAATTACTGCTTTATGCCGACGTTTTATTAAGAACTGTAAAAATCCTTCAAACCGAACCATAGGACAGCTCACACCGGAGGACTTGCATAATGCAGAATTAGTATGGATAAAATCAGGCCAACGTACATTCTCTGACGACATAGATAGACTTAAGAAAAAGAAGACCGTAAGCAATAACATAAAATCACTTGCACCATATGTGGATGAGATAGGCATTCTTCGTGTTGGTGGTAGACTAAAACATGCTTCAATATCTTCAGATTGCAAAAACCCAATTCTGCTTCCACCTGATCATCAAATTACAAAATTGATATTTCATGAAACTCATACTACCACACTTCATACGGGTCCTCAAGCACTTCTTGCAGCAGTAAGGACAAAATATTGGCCTATTAATGGGAAGGTGTTAGCTCGATCCATCGTAAGGAAATGCTTTAAATGTAGTAGGTCAATGCCAAGAGCAGCTAAATATTTAATGGGCGACCTACCTGCTTGCCGAGTTCAACCTTCTCGTCCTTTTGAAAATTGTGGTGTCAATTTCTGCGGCCCTTTCTACTACCGGAGAGTTTTACAACGAAAATCTCATCCTGTAAAGGCATATGTAGGGCTCTTCGTTTGCATGTCTACCAAAGCTATTCATCTCGAATTGGTACCAGATTTAACAACGAAAAATTCCTAGAAGCTCTTGATAGAATGATGGCACGACGCGGGAAGATCAAAAACATCTACTCAGATAATGGCACTAACTTTGTCGGAGTGAAGAATGAACTCATCGAACTTCGTCAGCTATTTAAGACTGAAAACCATCAATATCAACTCCAGTCATTTTGTGCGTCTGCATCTATAAACTGGCATTTCATTCCACCTCACTCACCACACTTCGGTGGCTTGTGGGAAGCGGGAGTTAAATCAGTTAAAGGTCATCTTAAACGAGTACTGGGAACACGTATTCTGTCTTACGACGAATTAGAAACATTACTCATTAAGATTGAAGCTTGCGTAAATTCTCGACCTTTGACACCTTTATCCACTGATCCTAATGACTTATACCCTTTAACGCCCGCTCATTTTCTTATAGGTGAAACCTTATCATCTTTCCCTGTACCTGACTTGACGCATTTAAAAATGAATAGATTAGATTACTGGCAACACGTTCAACAAATGTATCAGAATTTTTGGAAACGCTGGTCAAACGAATACTTAGTTACATTACAACAGAGAAATAAATGGACCAAGGATTTTCCCCCTCCCCAACAAGGCTCTCTAGTGGTCATTCGAGAAGATTTTAGACGACCACTACACTGGGAAATTGGCCGTGTCATTGAACTTCACATTGGGTCGGACGGAAAAGCTCGTGTTGCTACGATCCGAACTTCTCGAGGTTTGACTAAACGAGCTCTCGTCAAGCTTTGTCCTCTTCCAGATGATTGAAGTCTGCGCCTTCAATGGGGGCGGCATGTTCAACGTCTGTCATAAGTGGGGAGACTGTCCCACTACAAATCCAGCAGCGGTGAGGGTGGGGAGTCTGGAGAGAGGCAGTGCCGATTCTGTGCGCCAGCAGCAAGCAGTAAACTACATTATGTAAACTTTGTATTATCAAGCAGTTAAACTATGTAAACTTTTAAACTTGTATACTTTTTAACCAAAATTGTACTGTAAGCAATATAGTGTTCTTATACTTCGTCAAATTTTGCGTGAATCTTATTTCACCTGCCAATTAAACTTCAAACACACACAGTATGTGTGCTTTAGGCTAAGTATCACATGTTATAGGGTCTGAGTATATTCTAAATGTTTAAATACTATTACAAGAATAATATAAACATTAAAAAACTTTTTTAATTATGATAAAAGAAAATGTTCTCTCACCTGCTGAGGTCAGCCTCATTACTTTTTGAAATCCTTTGCAAGCACTTGATCACTGCAACTAAATCAGGGCCGGACCTACAATTATTATTAGGGGGGGGGCAAGCTTTGCTGTTGGCGCCCTCCCCAAGGGTACCCGATTTACCAAAAGGTCTAATGCTACATGAGGTTGAAAAAAAAACCAGATTAGAGATTACAGTATTATTTTAATTAAATAGTAATTCTTTTTCATAACACTTATTACACTAGTATTCAAAAAGTACCATAAATGAATAAGAAATAATTATAAAGAAAGGTTTGAGTATTTTTATAAGTATAACGCATATAAATTTTTTAAAGTTTAATGGAAAAGAACAATAAAGTAAAAACATACTATTCAATATATTAATTAAACTCTTATCTTTCGAGCCTTCTTTGCTGCAAATGTGTTAATTATATGATCAAAAGAAATCGAAGAAGCCCTTTGATGCTCAATGGAAATAATGCTCAAGTTAGTAAGTCTTTGCTGTTTCATAGCATTTCTCAAATAGGTTTTTATAAGCTTCAATTTGCTGAAACTTCTTTCTCCAGTTGCTACAGACACTGGAAGTGTTACAAAGATTTTTAGAGCAACATGTATATTTGGATACCCCTCTTCCAGCTTGCTTTCATACAATATTTTGAGCATAGTTGCTGCTGTTGCATCTTCCAATCCATCTTCCATGGTTAGAGCGTGAAACTTAAAACTCTCTATTTCATTTAAAAGTTCTTCTTCATTTAAATCATTTGCATAGGTTCTAGCTAACTCTCTAGCCTTACTTTTTAAAGTATCAACATCTAGTTTTTTAATTTGATCCCCACACAAGAAACTAAACTTGTCAGCAATCATTTTCAGTGCATCATACCTGTTGGTTAGCTCACTAATAATTCTATCACAAATTTGAAAAAGTGATTTTTTGAACAGTTCTTCTGCCGTGAGATTTGATGCATCATCTTCACATGTTTCCCCTGGCATTTTCTTTTTTTTTCCTCTTCCTTGTTTCTTTGTATTCTGTTGTTATGCCAATATTACTTGATAAGAATTTTGCCTCATCAATTGCCTCTGAAACAGTTAACTCCCTAGTCGAAGATAATAAATTTAGAAGACCATGTATGATTTTTGCAGCCTTGTCTACTGTTGCATCTTCTCTTTGTAAAAACTTGTTAACTCGATCAATTTTCTTGAGAATTGTATACCAAAAACATGTCATGACAACGCATTCGAAATTTTTCAAATTGCAGATTAGAGATTTGGCTTCAGATCTTGTTTCTGGAGATGAGAATTCATGAGTGTTCAGTTCTTCAAGAGCATAGAGCACTTTGTCCATATGTTTATATATAACCTCCACGGATTCAAGCCTTGCTGACCATCTTGTTTTGCTTTCTGATTTTAAACTAAGAGGTACATGTTTTTTTAATACTTCCCACCTTGATGTTGAACCATAAAAGTAGTTGTAAAGACTGTTTACAATACCAAAATATGATTGGGCTTCAACACATGCCTCTGCTGAATGGACTCCAACTAAATTTAAGGAGTGGGCTGAGCATGGAACAAAATAGGCCAGTTTGTTCTCTTGGACTATCCTTGATTGTACTCCCTTGTATTTCCCAGCCATGTTTGCTCCGTTGTCATATGACTGGCCTCTGCAATATTTCAAATCTAGACCATCTTGTTTGAGCTTTTCAGCGATACTTTCAAAAAGACCCTCACCTGTCTTTTCACTCACAGTGAAAAAAATCCAAAAAACTTTCACAAATCTCAGGCCCTTCCTCATTAAATTTAATGTATCGAATAACTTCAGTCATCTGTTCATTTTTACTCACATCAGGAGTACAGTCGAAAATCAAAGAAAAATATTTAGCTGCTTTAATGTCTTTAATAATGTCTTCCCTAATTTGATGTGCAATGAGATCAAGAAACTCGTCTTGTACTTTGTGGGAAAATAACTGAGCTGCCCTTTCTTGTGGCGATCAATATGTTGGCGCAAGTTTTCGTTGTAGTGGGAAATTAAATCTATAGTGTTGAGAAACTTGCCACTATCTGGATCTGCAAAGTTACACGTTTCATTCGTCCCCCTAAACGAACTACCCTGTTTTGCCAAAAATAAGATAGCATCTACTATACAGCGTAGCACTTCCCTCCAATGGGATTCCTCTTTTTTTATTTGATCTTGCAATTCCCTGTCGATCCCTCCTTTACCAAGGGAAGCTTCTAAGGCCTTCCATGAAACAAACGACATCTTATGACTCTGTGAGTTTTCATGTTCTGGTAACTTTTCATTAAGTTTTCTCCAATTTATGAAGCCCTCTTTTCTTGCTAAGTAAGACCGTTTAGATTCATGGTCTGTGATCAAGTGGGAAAAAAGCCTACATGGAACACAATACAAGGCATTCATTGTCTCGCTGTAAGCCAAATAAGATCTTTTAACCTTTGAACCATTTTTCAAAATTTTAAAGAACCAATCCTTCGTAAGATTTCGGCCCTCCTTACAACTTTTACTCAAGTCAGGATCATGATATTCTTTTTCATACCTATTTTGTGTTATGTAACATCTTTGATTATCACTAAGTCTAGCTGGCCAAGTTCCAGGATCATTAAAATTGAAATTATACTCACATTCAGTTTCCTCATTATTAGGCCTTTTCCACTTTACACCAGGTAATGTTTCTTGAAGTCACATTGAAGTGTCAGTAGCATGGGATGTACTTGGTTTTTCACAAAGTAAGTCATTTTTATTCTTTTCCTCTGCACAAAATTCCATGAAGCCTTCTTCTCTAACACTGCTCTCATCCTCTTCCAAAGATTCCTCTTGAATGGATGGCTGATCGCTCGTGGCTTCGTCTGCAAGCAACAAACATAATTGTATACATGACTGAATCATTACAATGTTAAGTATTAGTCCAGACTTATTTTTAAAATTCAAGTATGTAACTATAAATAAACACTAAGTTAATAAAGAATAAGTTTTATGAAAGGTTTATAAGGAGAAAAAAGTTAATGCTTATTAAGCATATAACAATTTTTTTTATTTTTACTTTAATTAGTAAACCAGCATCAGTAGCCTACTTATAAAGTGTTCCATCATGAAATAAATAATTAGGCGAAATAAATAGTTGTGAATTTAAAACATTATTTTATTTACAAAGGTATTGTCAAGCCAACATTGCACAGCTAATAAATTAATAGCAACATGGAAAGTTAACAGGCCTAGATTTAAACTCTATTTTGCGATACTTCGCCTCTACAAAATTTTTAATTACTTTTCCATAAAAATTTATTCTTTTTGGAACTGAGTTATCACTGAATTGATAATAATAGGCTCCATAAATTACGCAATGACGGGCGAGTAAGGTTACTGCCGCGGAGTGGATGGGTGTTGGCGGAGGAGGGGGCAAGGGGCAGGGTGAGTCAGTAAGTCACGTGTACAGGGAGTGAGGAGTATGTCGCCGACTGCCGCCCGCATCGGCTATCGCTCAATTCGCGTCCGCTTTCCTTCCGTTCAGTGTTTGTATCGAGACAAAGAAAAATAAAACATTAAGAACAACTGATGGCCTATTAGAAAGTAAAAACAAAAAACAAAACAGTTTAGTTTTTAAGCAGCTATTATGTCTCTCTTTAATATAAATATTGTTCTCAACAAATAATAACAAATTTTTATTTACCTTTTTCTTGTTCTTGGATATTTTGCAACCATGATGACATCAAACTTGACGACTTCTCTGCCTCTTGTTGTCTTGCTTTCGCTTTCTTTCTGTTGAAAGCTCCTGACGCCTTTTTTGACATATTGACATAGTTTTATTTTTTATAAATACAAACAAACAAGATAGTCACTGTTAGAATATTCAGTCAGTCACTGAAGGTAACCCAACCTCAGCAGACTCATTGCTGACAGGCGAGACTGGCGACTGACAGTCAATCAAAACACACAGAGTTGCCAACAGCAACTCATACTGCGAGAATATCCCCACCCTGTTTAAGTATTTCTTACTACATTTAGGTAGATGTGGCTATGGACAAATGTAGCTTATTGGGAATTTGCACTAAAAATTTATAATTTATTGTTTCTGGAACAATATTGAGTAATTTAAACTTGACACTAAAACTTATATTTTTGGTTATGAAGCAGTTACTAATTTTTATAAATAAATTATTTTATGGCGCCCGGGGCGCGTGCCCCCCCCCCCCCAGTGGATCCGGCCCTGAACTAAATGATCACTTGACTCAATGGCTATATTATGTTCTGATATAAAGGAGGATATTCTTATCTCCCCCTCCTTAACTTGTTTATCTATAGGTATATTATGGGATTTGGAAAAACTTTGAATTAGGGACATTGAAGATTTTACAGATTTGGAATTTTTAATGTGTTTATCAGAAGAGTTATGTTTTTTTATAGCAGATATACCTGGTTTCCTATCCTCCCCACAAATTTTGCAATGGAAATATGTTTCCCCCTTACTGCTGTGTTTTAACCAGGATTTGAATTCTGGATTTTGTTCCCACTCCTTCCTATATTTATGAATAAATGTACGCTTCATTTTAGGAGCAATATCGGTTTTTGTGGCCTTAACAGTTTTTGGAAGAGTTTCCTTACCAAAAATTCGTTCATTTTCAGTAGCATATCCGTCACTATAACAGTCACTTTCAATAATTTTAGAGGTAGAAGGGTTGCTCATCGTGATAAAACTATATGGAAAAATATATACATACTATCACAAATCAATTTTCAAAACACAAAAGTATTAAATTTCGAATACCGTGAACTGAACGTTTTGTCAAATTTATGTTATACGCCTGTTACACACTAAGATGCGCACATGTAGTAATGTATTTCACTTATTATACAATCCGAACAAAGTGTAACGGTCTGAATAAGTCACCGGTCTGAGATGATCAAATGACGTCACTGGCTTATGACGTCAGAGATAAGGAGGCACTGGCAGTTGGTTTCCGCTGTCGCAGTGTACGTTGAAGCGTACATGTGCCTGTCCAAGGTAGTGTGCGTTGTTTGTTTAATCATTCCTTGTGTTCGTATAGACTACACATTCATACTTGAGTAATCTGTTTGTAGCAATGTAACAATTCAACAAACACTTAAAGAGGCGCGCTTTGAGTGCAGTCGCAGAAGGACCTGCCGTGCTAACTTAATGAAAATAAAAGGAAATTAATAGTGAGGTAGTGATGTTAATTAAAGGTAGTAGTGAGGTTTGTCCCTATTAGTGAGGTAGATAGGGAAAATTGACAGAGAAAGATTGAGTGAGAGAAAAGGAGAAAGAGTGAGAGGGGAGAAGAGAGAGGGGGGAAAGAATTATGAATTTTTAATTATTCTCATTCATACCGAATATCATTTGTAAGAATATAGTTATTCAGTTATTGGTATACAGTAGTACCGAAGCAACATGTTTCAAGTTGACTCCCATCCGTTGGAAATTTATGCACCATTCTGATTAAAATCATAAAAATTTCTACAAGTACCAATAACATAAATAACAACCTGCAGAAGCAGAAGAGTTTATATCTACGGAAAAAGTGAGTTTGGAAAAGATGAATACATATTATAACAAATAAAAAAGAATAATATATTGAAAACCTAGTCAACAAAAAATTACTTACCAGATCCTAGATGAAAACAACAATGAAGATGAGATCAAACAACTGGTGAAGAGAAGAGAGCTAATTTTGTATCAATAAATTCCGTTCAACAGTACTTAAACAAAACATTATGGGCAAATATTTAATTAAGTTATAAATAATTTACAAAGGGAATATCATGTAGGCGGCATATATATTTACGTCTTGTTGCAATGTGACGGCTCTTGCAAAGTAGCAAAAGGTATTTTAAGCCACAGAACAATAAACGAATAAACTTAAGGTTACACTATATATTCCATATTGCTAGGTTAACATGCAAACTGAAAATACACATGGGAATCAACATGACCTTAAAACAATACTCGCTTTTTATGAAAACCACGTAAGAAAGCCAACTAGAAGTAACGCGGGCTGCTATACATAGTCTATATCCCTTTTTTACGTTTTCCGTCCAGTGAAGTTTTCAAGATTTTACTGTATAATATAAACTAATATTGGCTGCCTAACGAATAACAAATCTTGTTTTCATTTGTTAACACTTTTTTCCTTTGTTTTAATTTAGCATTCAGAAATAACCGTATGTTACACTTTACATTGTCTGTTGCTGTTTTGTTAATAAACGTTTATAGTCTGTATATTAAATGTTATTTTGTTACAGGGTACGCATTGTATAGACTATAGGCCTACACATGAAACGCTATATATTTCCTAACTATGGCTTTTATTTCTTTAAATGGTAAACGAAAAAACGAATTAATATTATTATCTAACTTATGAATGAAAATTTATGTAATTGCACTATAAATTAAGAAATATAATAATTTATAGTTAGTGCATTTCTTCTTCACGTCGTGGTGTATAGATACTATCCCATATTCAAAACAGTGAAAATGAAGTGTTGGTACGAATATTGGGAAAGTACCCAAAAATTTATACAACATTGTTGCAAGTGTTATATTCCAAGCTGTTCGGCCATGGTCGATTGCTTATATTCTCGTGTCTAAACGTTTAGGCGCAAGAACATAAAAAATCAACCACTGCGTAGCAGCCCAGAATACAATAGTTTTAACAATGTCGATCCCGGACGTAACAGCCTTTGTAAGAAATTTAAGTAACAGCTGCAGTGTGTTGTAATGTTACATTAATTATATTTTTGCTTTTCGTATATCACAGTGAGCAGTAATCTAATTTTTTTTAAATAATACGTTAAGGCTTATATATTAAGAATTAATTTTTTTTTATAGTTTCCGTAACTGGCTTGTAAAATAATTAGGTATCCAAAAGGAAAGTTACATATTTTAATAGCAACTTATAAAGTTCCTCATCCTCGGTTTTTTCCTTTCTTCAAAATGTACCACTTCTTAATTGCGGATAAATTATTTAACGTAATAATCGTTTCACCAAAGACTGTTTGGATCCTGTTAATAAAACTCTTGAGTCTGCTGCACATAATCCTCGCTTTTGGTTCATGTTTCGTTAACTTTCTACATTACAATAAGTTTAATTATTTTCAAGTTTCTTATAAGTAGCCAACTGTAGTAAACATAATGTATTTTGACCTCTCTCTCTCTCTCTCTCTCTCTCTTTCTATTACTCTTGTTCTTCTCAATAACTGTATCTCAGGAAGTCTGAACGTAACAGGTTCTTAAGTAAACTTCATATGACTTAACGTGCAAAATCTTAAACATCATTTGTGCTTCAGTTATGTTATAATTTTGTAAGAAAGCTTTACAAAATACTTTTTACACTGCTTCTGTTACGAAACTAGGTGCAGGTATGTAATCAAATTTTTAAGTAGGCATATTTATTCTAACACTGTTACAGTTTCTTGAAAACGCCGTATGTAAACAAACATTAAAACTTAGAGTAATAAGGTTTATCAAACTACAATTTTTCTTGGATGCATTAACGCAAATCAGTAATCTAGAGACCAATTTTATATTGAAAAATCGATGTCTAATAAACGGAATTTGATATGCAAAAATCCATCGGTTAAGAAAATAAAGTAAACTTGGTTAGTAACAAATAATTTTGGCCAAAATTTTTAATTTGATATAGGCTATAATTGATTCCAATTTTATTAGAATCTGAGAAATTAAGCCAAATAGATTTTCATAAACGTTGGTCTAGTAACAAAAAAAGTTTCATTCTTAAGCGCACAATATTATAATTTCCCTTTCTTCCCGGAAAAAAGACTGTATTAAGCTACTATCATACTTGTCTAGTCTACACACAATTTAATGGGTATATTATATGTTTCACAAAAATTGATTATCTTACACATAGTTTTAATATATCACTAAACATTGTGAAAAGTCTGTGTGAAAAGAATTATATACACAACGGTTGATGTTAATGTAGGTCTTAATTCGTTTCAAAATTTATAGATAAATAAAAAATTAAAATTATCACATATATTGTGTGGTGTATAAAATAAATTGTAATAATTCTTTCTAAAATGATTACTTAAGCCATAATATCCGAAGTTGGACCGTTCCTTTATTCTTCTGTAGCCTCCTACATTCTTGCATATCTGCTGTCATATTCGCATCTCACAGTCATAGTAGACAGTAGGCTATAATATTATACCTTTTTTTTGCGTTGTCTGAGACTTGTCTCATAGGATAAGGCTCAGGCTGATCTGGGGCAAGCACCCTTCCGCCGATTGGAGATTTAGAGGAGTCACACGCCAGCGGAGCGCGGACCGGTGGCGAAGTAGGTGGAGGCATTCAGGATAGAGTGTAGTGTATGGATGTGTATTTGTGTGTTTACGTAGTGTGCAAAGCCAAATGGGTGATGGAAGAGCCATAATAAATGTATAAGTCAAACGACAGCCAAGACGAGGTCAAGTAACGCAGGACGCCAAAGCTGGAGGGAGGTGTCAGAGAGGCGTCAAGATGAGGTGGGGAGGCACAAAGGAGAGGGATAAAGACCGGATAGGTAGATAGGAAAATTTAAGATGTTAAGTGATCAAGAAGGAAGCCAGGTGTAGTAAGTATGACGAAGAGACTTAATTATTTCTATTTCTCCGTTGGCGGGGGTTTCTGGGAGGAGGTCCATCGGCAATGGTGAGGAGACGGTTTATGACAAAGGAAGGTCTGCGGGAGTTACAGGTAGTATTAATATTATACAATACCTCCTTCACATTTAAGTTGAGGTATTGCAATCAGCCTTCCGTTGCGTTACTTCTCTCTTGAGCCCTTGATCTAATTCGTTGCCTGCTCTTTATTGCAGCTGTAATATCTCCTTCGATTTATAATTCGTAACGTTAAATATTCTTCCTCACCATGGAATTTTCCGTTCTCTTTTACTAATTTCTTTTCACTTCATAAGACTTTTCTATACAAAAGCACGTATATAAAAAAGTTAGAAGGTCGGGGATTAGCAACCAAACGGCATTGTTTAAAAACATTAATCTACAATTTTGTTTTCTATAGTTCATCGTACACACCCTTGCGAGATAAAAATAACTACACGGTAGTTTCTTTCACAATTTTTCACATTATTTTGAGACAATCTACTGGTGATTTAGATATAAATACTTAATATTAATGGGGTCTCATACATTTTATATTATATCTGTTTTCTATCCTACTGATAGAATTAGAAAAACGGTAGCTATGTCTCTTTTTCTTTTAAAAGCACAATACACATTAATTTACCAAGTAGCAGTTTTCTTCTTCATTTAAAATTTCTATCAAATCTACTGTATATTGGACAAAACAGAAGGGGAAACATACGTGCTTACAAGGTAGTGTAAACATCCTGTAATGCTGTCAAATCAAAATACAAAGGAAGGGGAAGTGAATACTGTAATGAGTAGCCCCTACATTCATATTTATGCAGGTGTAGGTGATGATAAAGAAACACCTAAAAAATATATATATGATTTTTTTTACGTACAAGAAGGAGTACTATCACATTTACAACACATAGATTCGAAATATGAATTTGGCGTGTTCGCACCTCTAGCTGTTGCCTGTAAAGAGCATAATCCCTAAACACAAGTTTTTGTTTTATTTAGGAGAAAGAAACTGTTTTACACTAAAAACATTAAAATTCTTCATTGTCTCTAAAATTGCACATAATTCATGTAATTCGAGGCCTAGCTTAGGAGCTAATTAGTAGATAGCAAGAGAGGGTAATGAAAAGAAAGTGTCAGGGGAGGTTGAAACGAGATTGACAGGCTGACATGCAGACAAAGGGAGACAGTGAGTATCTGTGTGTGTGTGTGTGTGTGTGAGAGAGTGTTTAGGCTATATAGTTTTACAAACACTGCATATGTTTATGATACGAATTGCTGTTTTAATTCACATGCGTCAGATATTAGACAACATTTATTTACGCTACGTAGCTTGCCTGAGTTTACGTTTTTGCGTATAAGAGTAAACTATTGTGACAGTACAAAAAAGTCTGCTATAAAAAGTATGGTATGCAAGGTAGTAAACTATTGTATTTCGATGTTTTTAAAGTCATTTATATGGGTAATACAATTTCCCTTGGTTTTTGCCTACAACAACGCAGTTCCAAGACAACAAAATAATTTCAAGGACAGCAGTGTACGTGCAGATAAAAAGACTTATAATGGTTACAGCCACCAATAACGGCGCTACTTGCTCCCGTTTCATTGGCCAACAACGCCAAACGTCATTAAAACAACAATGACGTGATTAGAATACGTAACTAACAAGGCGATTATATAACAAGAGACAAAGAACGATGACGTTTTACTAACACACACATACGTAAAATTTGCATAATTTTCGTCCCAGTCGCCAGAACATCACCATGGCAGTAACACGTTAGAATTGTGCTAGCATAAAATAGTCAGCTCAAGTGTTTTATTTGTATTAAGAAAATGTAATCACAAGTAAATAGTGTTAACGAGTGATTATAACCATCATGTAAATTCAGTGTAAAGGACAGACGAAAGCTAGACATAACAATTACGTCTGCCCAGTCTGCAGAAGTTCATCATGGCGACAACACGCTAACAATAGTGCTGGCTTGAAATAGTCAGGTTTAAGTGTTGCAAAGTATTAACAATGTAATCAAAAGTAAAACAGTGTTAGTTACATTGAAAGTTTGGCCAGTATAAAGTAATATTTTCAAAATTAAATGTAAACTCAGTGCAGTCAGGAAGATGTAACCACGCCGTTTGGAATCAACATGGGCACCTCTACCAGAACGTCCAGTCTACTTACAAGGGAAGTGACTAACCCAAAATTTTATTTAAAGAGCTCGTTTAATTAGAAAATGCAATTATAATGTGTACACATTCAAAAGTAAATTCAGAATGTCTGTATGGATGTGAGAGAGTGAGAGAGGTGTAAACGTTAGATGTCGACTTATAAATGGGGGTTGGTTTGCGTTAACGAATTAAATATAATAAAGAATCAAATGATCATGAAACTAAGGCATAACCAGTAAACCGAATTGCCTGAATTAGCGTTTAATTAAACATAAAGGAGTGGTGATAGTAAAGGGCTGAAATAAGTAATGGCCGCTATGTTAAGTTGTTATACTGTGTACACGATTTAAGAAACTCCTGAATAAATTACGATTGATGATAGTTGCTGCAATTAAACGTATTCTCATTTCCATGACCATCTCTGTCAGCAATCTCGCTGAGTTGAATCCTTGGACCTTAGGTAATTATAGAAATATCAAGATCGAAGTAAACAGAATCCTAAACTATGGTAAGTACCATAATTATGATGTACGTGACACACGTGCTTCATTCTATTAATGTAAACAAACCCGAATATAAGTTACTAGATATTTCATATGACAAATACATTTATATTTATTTATATAAAAAGTGTAAAGTCACAAATTGCGCCCGGAACAGTGACTATATTTGTGAAAAGTCACAAATGGGCCCGAACTGGTGACTATATAAAATATATAAATATATTTTATATAATAAGCCTGAATTGTGGCAGAGTGGACATTGAAAATGAGAATACGGTTGTAGGTTAGGTGGTAACGATAATATAAAGCGACAAACCATTAACAATTTTTTATAATGGCAGAGAATAAAGAAAATAGTTCTTTATTAAGCATAACTGATAGTACGAATAACAGTCAAATAAGTATGACAGAGTCAGTAGTTATGAGTGAAGGAATTGTGCACTCAACACCAGTTCCAAATAACAGGGTTGAGAATAACGAAATTATGAAGATGATGCAAATGCTGTTTAGTGAACAAAAAAGCGAAATTAGAGGAATTCAGAATAATTTTAATATAAAATGTGACGAAATAAAAAACGAAATCGAAAAACAAAATTTTAATTTTGATAAACGAATTGATGAAATGCACGCACGTTTCGATAAAACGGAAGAGAAAATAGTTGCATTAGTTAATGAGAAGTTTGATAGACAAAAGAATAAAGTAGATGAAAATTACGAGAGTAAAATGGGGGTATAGAATGGTAGAGAATCAAATAAATTGAATGAAAATAAAGACAAGGTAAGTAGTGGTGAGAATTATGATAATAGAATTAAAAATATGGTGTTAGAAAATAATTGTGTGAGTATTGAGAGTGGTGATAAAAGTATAATGGGAGTAGAATTTGATAATGAAGTGATAAAAAGTGTTGATGAATTAGAGAAAAAGTATAGAGAGAATTTACAGATAAAGGGGTTGCAGGGGGTAAAATTTTCCCGTAATGTTGTAGTGGGGGGTGAAGAAATGGCTTCACGTGAGTATGTAAAAGACGATAGGTCTACGGATAGATTTCCCTTGGTTTTTGGTGCACTTCATAGGTGGTGCAGTGATAAAGTAGTAGAGTCCCCTGCATATATGGAGAGAGAGAGTGTAGCTTGGTGTGATAAAGAGAGATATATTGAGAGAGAGAAGTGTTATTGGGAGAGTTATTATGAGAGATATTTTAAAAGAGAGATGTTTTGAAAGTGAGAGATATTGTGAGAGAAAGAGAGAGATAGAGATTTTTAAGATGAGTAGAACTTATGAAGAGTTTATGGAAAGGTTAGGAGTAGAGATGATTGATAATAAAAATAAGTACTTGCCTTGGGTTGAAGCTGATATAGCAGTAGGAAAAGATGATAATGAAAATAATGACTTTATAACGTACCTAGTGGTGACTGATTATACTGGAGGTGACAGGACAATAACCAATCGTGACAGGTTATATGATGAATTGATAGGTAAGAACCCTATCAATGATGACGGTTTTATAAAATATAAGAATTTAAATGTGTATTATATTAATGATGTTAATATAATGTATTTAATAAAAAATAAATTGTACAGACCAAAGATAAGACTATTGTTTAACGATGGAGGGTAGACCTTCTATTGTGTTATGAACATTTAATTGTGTGGACAGTGTTTTTAAAAATGGACTGATTATGGTAAATGATTTCATGATTATGTGAATTGTATATTTTTGTGTATTGATGTCTATGTATTTGTGTATTTTTGCTGTTGTGTACTTTATGTATTTATTTTTTTATTTATGTAAGCATGTATTGTACGATTTTAAATAACGGAAGAAAGTTTAAATGATATTATGAGATTTAGATTCTAAAGGGTTAATAAATGATTAAGCAGGTAATGTATTTGGATATGAAAGGTGTTGTTAGCAGATAAGGGATAAATTTTGTAATAGTGTATTAAGTTGAAATGTTGTAAAGAGTTTGGGTAGTAAGGATAAAATAGAGTTATTGGGAGCTAGGAAAAATAAAGTGTTGAGATGCTGATAAAATATAAAGAGGTGTTAGATATTTTAGGGACACAGTGGTTAGTAATTATATGTAGAGTTGAGTGATGTGAGTGGTAATTATATTTGTTGTTGGTGGGGATATTTTGTAATAAGGGTATTGGTGTAGGAGTCCAACGAGAGATGTTGAGACAGGAAGGGACCGTTTAGCGCCGGAAAGGGTTATCTGAAAGGGTCAGGAACCGATAAGGGAATGAGTTGGTTAGAGGGAATACACACATACTAGTACAAAAATGAGCGGTGCCAGAGGTTTTAAATGGGATTTGTGAAGGGGGTTATTATTGAGATATTGGTGTCATATTATATGTAAATGGTTAGAAGCGGTTGTTAGTGTAAAAAAGGGGTAGTAAGGTTAGGTTGACAGATGCCAAAATAAGACAGAGAAAAATAATGAATAATAGAGAGTCACCCAAACGAGTAAGGATAGAAGGGTTAGAGAAGGGAAAATTCATAGTAGAAAGGTGATGTAACTGAAGGGTAAGGTAAATGGAAAGGTAAATGATAATTTTGAAATTTTTGTATAGAATCTAAATGAATGTTAAATGATAAAAGTTAATAGAGAGTTGATAGGAAAAATGTTATAAAATTTTGCTACAAGTTATGTAAATTGTTTATTTGTGAATTGTTCAATGTTAGTGTTTAATGTTTAATGTGCAATGTTTTATTGTGTTTTCTTATGGCAACCATAGTGTGTGTGGATAGGAGGTTACTACCAGGATAGTAACGATTATAATATCAAAATTTTGTATAGATTGTCCATTCTCTAGAAATGATTCTGTTATAAAGAAAGTTAAACATAAGAAAAGGTCGTAAAGAAATTATGAAGCTTTAAAATTGTTTGCCATGATATAGATATTGTAAGATTATATGAAGTAAAATATTAGGGTTAATGGTTGTTGCTCAAGCAGTAAAATACATTGTTGTTTAGGTTAAGAACAATTGTTTTCATGTGATAAAGGGAATGAATAGAGTTGACGGAAGTCAGAAATGTGTACTAGGTACCGGATTGTTTAAAGGGGAAGCAATTTCTATCTTAATTCTTGTTATACATTGTTTGAAATTTTTAGAATTAAGCAAACCAACGCCCCAAAACGCAAACCAACATACTAAGAGGAAACATATCAGTTGTGGATATGGATATAGAGAAGGCCACGATTTTAAAATTTTGTATTGAATGTTTCAGAGTTTTATGGTGTGGTGACCGCGGTCCTGAGCTGGCCGGTGAGTCAGAACAGGAGCGTAAAGTGCCTCATGGCCTTATGGTGTAGGGATCTCTCAGGAGAAGTCCAGTAAGGTCAGAAGGTGCGAACCTCATCATTGGACCAAGGGTAAGTGATTGAATTTGTTTTTATTTTTTAATAACACTACAGGGGGTTGTGGCTCCATATCTGAGCTGATCCTTTTAGAGAGGTGTGAATGAGTCAATGAAAGTTTTTGTGTCTCGACACAAAACCTTTCATTGAGGGGGTTTTGTGACAGTACAAAAAAGTCTGATATAAAAAGTATGGTATGCAAGGTAGTAAACTATTGTATTTCGATGTTTTTAAAGTCATTTATATGGGTAATACAATTTCCCTTGGTTTTTGCCTACAACAACGCAGTTCCAAGACAACAAAATAATTTCAAGGACAGCAGTGTACGTGCAGATAAAAAGACTTATAATGGTTACAGCCACCAATAACGGCGCTACTTGCTCCCGTTTCATTGGCCAACAACGCCAAACGTCATTAAAACAACAATGACGTGATTAGAATACGTAACTAACAAGGCGATTATATAACGAGAGACAAAGAACGATGACGTTTTACTAACACACACATACGTAAAATTTGCATAATTTTCGTCCCAGTCGCCAGAACATCACCATGGCAGTAACACGTTAGAATTGTGCTGGCATAAAATAGTCAGCTCAAGTGTTTTATTTGTATTAAGAAAATTTAATCACAAGTAAATAGTGTTAACGAGTGATTATAACCATCATGTAAATTCAGTGTAAAGGACAGACGAAAACTAGACATAACAATTACGTCTGCCCAGTCTGCAGAAGTTCATCATGGCGACAACACGCTAACAATAGTGCTGGCTTGAAATAGTCAGGTTTAAGTGTTGCAAAGTATTAACAATGTAATCAAAAGTAAAACAGTGTTAGTTACATTGAAAGTTTGGCCAGTATAAAGTAATATTTTCAAAATTAAATGTAAACTCAGTGCAGTCAGGAAGATGTAACCACGCCGTTTGGAATCAACATGGGCACCTCTACCAGAACGTCCAGTCTACTTACAAGGGAAGTGACTAACCCAAAATTTTATTTAAAGAGCTCGTTTAATTAGAAAATGCAATTATAATGTGTACACATTCAAAAGTAAATTCAGAATGTCTGTATGGATGTGAGAGAGTGAGAGAGGTGTAAACGTTAGATGTCGACTTATAAATGGGGGTTGGTTTGCGTTAACGAATTAAATATAATAAAGAATCAAATGATCATGAAACTAAGGCATAACCAGTAAACCGAATTGCCTGAATTAGCGTTTAATTAAACATAAAGGAGTGGTGATAGTAAAGGGCTGAAATAAGTAATGGCCGCTATGTTAAGTTGTTATACTGTGTACACGATTTAAGAAACTCCTGAATAAATTACGATTGATGATAGTTGCTGCAATTAAACGTATTCTCATTTCCATGACCATCTCTGTCAGCAATCTCGCTGAGTTGAATCCTTGGACCTTAGGTAATTATAGAAATATCAAGATCGAAGTAAACAGAATCCTAAACTATGGTAAGTACCATAATTATGATGTACGTGACACACGTGCTTCATTCTATTAATGTAAACAAACCCGAATATAAGTTACTAGATATTTCATATGACAAATACATTTATATTTATTTTAATAAAATGGTAAAAGTCACACTATTTGTAACACCTGTTTACTTCGTAAGAAAATGATCTTACCCAAATTTTATTTTTCCCTGTAATGTGCTCAATTAGCTGATTCGTTTTCGAACAATGAGTAAAGAAATAACTAAATTTTTAAATCTATGAAGCGATGTGGAGCTCTACCGTTTTTATGTCGTATAAAGGAAATTCAGTCTACGTCTGTGAGAGATAAGTAATTTGCCAATCGTAAAGAAGAAGAGAAGTTTCTTTTACTTTTTTAATACGTACACTTTTAATACCATCTTGAGCAAATTTAAATATTGTTTGAGTTCCACTTTAATTCATTTTATTATTTTTAAATAATAGTACGTATATTTTATTATCGTAGTAACATAAACGTTTCTCCACACACTGTACACTATTGCATCCAATTTTGAGTAGATGTAGTGTTTAGGTGTTTAAATTTTTGGAGAGTAAAAGGTTTGAAAAAGGGCAAATAATCCGGAGACAACCAATGTTCTGGGTGTAGTTTATTAATCCTATACCCACTTTTCGTGTTCTAATAAAACAGATCCACACTTTTTTATCCCCCCCATAGTTATCAATAAAAAACACGCACGCACGCACACGCAATACTCCCCGGGGTCCGTGTCTATTTTGGGAGAGAAAGCGTAGCGTTGAAACAACTCGCATCCAGGTAGTTGATTCAGTAGCCTATTTCTTATGTAAACAGGGACGTGTATTAAAGCTTGTAAAGTCCTTTATTTGGTAGTGATATTAGATAGGTCAAATATATAGTATTAGGTCAAATATTTCCTCTAAATATCTAAAATGTTTGTTGAGTAGTCTACATTCCAGTGTAACCTTGTAGCCACACGAAATCCATTTTTTAAAAAAAATTTAATAATAATCAGTTACCAATAACAAACACTTTTTGTCACCATTTTATAACTGATGTATCCAGAATTGAATCAGACTAAAACTGCATGCATCTTAGTTCTGTATAATAAAAAATAAAGCTAAGTAAGCTGTACAATTGAGTTTAGTCTATAGAACCATTTTGGTGTAATAAGTTTTCATACAAAGGTGGACGGTTTATAAATCAATTTACAATTTTCGTACTATTTAAAAATTAGTACTAATTTCTGTTTTAAATTTTAAACTGTTTTCCATAAGGCGTTCCAAAATATCAAACTTGCAAATCCCGAATGTCTGAACGTCTCACAGATGATTGGCTTAACAGCATCCATTTTAACATAAAATGTAATACTAGAATACTGAGTAACTATACCTGCCTCAAAGCATAAAAGAACAATATAATCAACGGTTTACATTAATTTTATATCTCATTAATTCCTACAACTGAAGGATTTAAAAAAAATTGAAACCATCTTGTAAGATTTGAGGTACAATATATATAGTACTTGCTCATACTTACCTGGGACAAAATCACACGACGCTAAGTGACCTTGGCTTTACTCTTTAGGTTTTTCAATTTTTCTTTGTCTATCGTTATGTATATATAGACTACATATATAGGCCACATATATAATTTATTATGCAACGTTACAACCAGTATTATACACCATTACACAAATACATTACCATGTACTCAACGCAACTATAAAGTGTATTACACCGGCCAGGTCGCAGGATTTTTTTTCCTCATTGCGTCAAGTATGTGTGGTTGCACAATAATTAAATAATTTTTAAAGAGGAGTGAGATGTTGTTGACATGAAATAATTAATTAAACCCATTTCAAAATAATCATTCTATGATTTATTAACATTAATAGACAATATTCAGATATTAAAATTTCAAATATTAGATAAATAAATATTCACTTTTATAGTTCACAAATATAATGTAACCTGCTACGCTGTTCATAACATATCACAAAAAATAAACAACCATATAATCTTACTAGCTAAACAAACATGTTAAACAAGTTATTTAAATCCTTTCTATTTCAGTGTGTCTGACTTTAACTCAAATTTTAAATAATAATAGCAATTCATTTACAAACAAAATAATATTAAAACTCAAGAATAAAAATTAATTGTTGCTATAAACAAAATAAAAATAATCTAACATTTACTTCCAATCTATTATTTATTTCTACTGACACTCCCAAATTTTAACATACAACAAAAGATTAGTATTTCTTGTTATACTAAAGATTCTAAATATTCTTGTTAAATTAAATTCTCTTAATTAAATTTTACATTTGGTCTCTTAGTACCGGTAACGACTAAACACCTACTCCATTGAGTTCTGGTTTTCCATTACGCGTTTTTGTCTGTTGTGTTACCCTCAAATGTTATCTTTATTTCTTACTTTCTCTCTCGTATGTCCTGACTTATTTTTTATTATATTTATGAGACACCTGCCTTATTTTTGTAGGGTGATAGTCACTATAATATTATATCCTCAATTTCCCATTCTCTTTAGTTTCTTTTTTATGTTATAAAAAAATGTTTATGTAATAATACAATTTTTTTTAAAACCTGTAGACGGAAGAAGACAGCAGACAAACAACACTGTCTGAAAAAGAACAAGAAATTCCTTTCTTTGCTGTAAAATATGTAATTTTTAAGTATTCATATCAACTAAAAAAAGAGTTATTTATTAAAACTAATCAAATTGCAAACACCTTAAGAATGAAAGTTATAATTAATGAAAGCAACATTTAATGTTTTCTGGTATAACATTTGAAAGTTTGGTTTAAATACTCATTATATTCTTTTCTTGAAAAACTCAAAATAGTTAGCTCAATGTGTCCGGACAGTATGGTCGAGGCACAATATCTTACCCGTTACCAAACGATTTGACTGCATTACAGTGTTTGCCATCGATTAACCCGTAACAATCACGGGCACTGATGCATTTTATGTAGCGCATTGAAGACGACAGCGGCATAGGCGGTCAAAACGTTTGGGAATAAACGTGATGGTGGATCGCAGTCCTTAAAGCATGGAGATTTTAACGCAAGACATCGGTAGTGAAAATCTACACTACATAACCCAAAAAATTAATTTTGGGTAGGGGGGACATTTGGTCTTATAAATATTAATTCCATGAAATTGCACTCTTTGGGAGAGAAATGGGCTTAATAAAAGCCATACAAAGAAGTCAGTTACAGTGTTAACGGAATGCTATAAAAAAATAAACAACCGGTAACTTAATTGAAATTCATTATAATTTTGTGATATTGAAGGGATTTAAAAAGGTTGCTAAAAAGAATCAGTTGTTCCAGTAGCTAAATAAACTATAGGCAAAAACTGTTTCAACTCCTTCATACATACACATATGCGCGCGCACGCACACACACACACAAACATTCGATCAACCAACTTATCTGTTGTGTTTGATATTTTCTCTTGTATCCGTCGTGATGATGCCATTAAATATTGTTGAAACGTCGGCAGAAATAATTTAAAATTTGTGTTATACTTTTTGACCGGTCCTCGCAAATCCTTCATCGTTAAAATTCATTGATTGATGGACACTACGAAAACAAAATATTCATTTTAATTACACAGTTACATGTCTATTATTCTCTGTATAGTAATTTAGAACCACATCTTGCGTGTAGAGAAAAATCGGCTTTTAGTATTTAAAAGTTTGTAAGTTCAAAATAAAGGTAAAGGCTCATTTCAATGTAAAGGTTAATAAAATGGAAATTTCATTTCAAGTAAATAAGGCACAATTGTATGATTTTACTTATTTGGTAGAATAAAAATTCAATTCAATAACTGTTGTATTTTAATAATTTCAATGGTTACTCACCTCGTATTCATACCGTGTATTAATTTAAGTAATCACACCTAGACGATTTGAAGGTGAAGGTATTTTATATGTAGGTCTTTTAACTTTTTAGGGCTACTTCCAAAGGTTTTAGTGCTGTGAGTGGTGAAACAGATGGAAAATAATGAAACAACAAGATAATATATTATAGTTTTTATTAAAGTAGTATTACATTAAAAAAATTTAATAAATAAAGTAAATGTTTAAATTAAAAAGTATTTTGAGTAAAACAATAAAGTTTGAAAACCAGATATGTACACTAGTGAATATCAAATTTTGGAAAAATCTTATATATTAAATACATAATCAAAAAGATACAAATAATCACAAAATACATATTTGGGAAAATACAAACACAAAATGAATATATACAAACCCAAAAATAATTATTTCCTAATAAAAGAATTAATTAAAATGAAACTATTACTTTTACTTAAAGTACTAATTTATTAACATAAATACATTATAAACAATATAAATTAATGCAATAGTGAAAAGAGCTGACTATTTATATTTACAACGTGTAGACAAAAATCAGCTGTTACTAGTTACGCCACTGTGAAACGTTCTATATTTAAAATGATATCGTATTAATTTAAAATTAATGTTAACACACTCCTACTTACCATTGCGTGGCTTCAAGGTTGCGTCATACGTATGTTTGGGATGCAGACGTAATTTCTTAAGGTTGTGAGAATAATTTGCACAACACATTTATATGAAGAGAATTTCCATTTAATGTTTTACTGTTACTTTAGTGAAATTAAGAACATACATTTAGTAAATACATGTTTCAGGTGTTGTGCAACACGTGACTCTGTTATAATCTGACTTACAATCTACGGCTTACCTTATTTTTTCTAGGACACAAACATAAAAGGCAAACACAAATATACACAGAAAGCCGCCCAGCTTTGCCACACTCACATTTATATCAAACTAAAAACCCCTTCACATTTTATACAAATCAGAAGCCCCCTAACACATCTTCATATAATAAAGCCCCCACATCGACCACGCGGTCATCGCGTCCGTGCTAAGTCCCCGTTCAAATGTCCGAAAAGTATTCGAAACTATTCACTCTCTTACGCTCACTCCTGACTGTTGATAATCTCTTATTTTACTGTTAATTGCATTACAACGGTTAACGGTGAGGTCGGCCGACCTAAAGAAAAAACTGTTAATGAAATTTAGATGAACCGCATGCGGTCGGTTGGTAAGAGGAACTGGGTAGAAGTTTTTTCTCTGTCCCCTCTCCACAGTTTTCAACACTGGAACTCACTGCCTTGGGCGTCGTCGCCGAAGCTCCAGCCCATGCCATGCATGTTGCTTTTTTGAGTCAATGTCGCATATGATCTTCTACAGGCATTGGCTGACGTCATTTAAGTGGGCTTGGTCTAAATGACACTTCCGTAGTGAAACCAAATGAACGATGAAAATTTCACTCTCTGGCCATCTTGGTTTTTTGTCAGAGCGTCACTTGGAGCGTGATTGAGCAGTTGCGTATGTGCGCTGCCACACACAAGTACAAAGTTCTTAGAATTTTGTGGAGGTGCAAATGCCCTGCCGCATTCCTCAACAACTGCGTCCTATTGCGTTGTTTCACTGTTCTGTTACACTGACTGTTATACTGACACATACGTTGCACAATAATACATTTATTTCGTAATATTTTATCCAAACCCGCCCGAAAATTAAATGAATAAAAATGTACTTGCCCCATACGGTAAAAATAAAAACACCCAAAATTCGACCCGCTACAATACCCCCTCGATGAGAATTCTGCTGTCCACGACAGAAGAAATCTCATCGATAACCCCGAAGAGGATCGGTGAGGAACTGGTGCCAACAACCACCTGGTTCTTAATCTGCATGGGTACACGACCCCCCTGGCTCAGCGACCATGGACTCATCCGAACGAGATCACTGGACTTCTCCGTAAGAGATCCCAACACCGAGAAATCGATCAGACTCGCACCATAGCCCACCTCGCCCTTCAACATACTACCCCCAAAAATCCTCAATCCCTGGCTAAAATCATTCCAGCTCCTCCGCCGATATGGATCCCCTTTTTGCAAGCTGGGCTGCCTTTGGCAAATACTGGGCTCACACACTCTAACGTTACATATTACCATAACACATAAGAATAAAACTTTCTTTTAAAATTTATCAAAAATTTAAAAAATTCAAAATTCAAAAAATAATCGTTTATCAAAAAATTCTCTTCCTCTTTTTTCTAATTTTTGTTTCAATGACTTAACCTAAACATTTCTAATAATATAAACACATCCTTATTCTAACAGGAGAATCCCTTATAGTCTACCAATATAATGCAATACAATAAAAGAAACATCATTAGTACATACACAATAAAATAATCATTACTCAAAATATTCACTCGCTGGCAGGCGAAAAATCAAAAAAAATTTTTTTTTCAAAAAAATTTAAAATTTTCAAAATTTTAAAATTCAAAAAAAATTATTCATTAAATATTTTTTAAATTTATTTATTAAATAACATTTATTAAAATTATTCAAATATTGGTTTGAATTAATTAAACAAACAAATTAAAATTGGATTCCTACTATACAAGCTTAGTAGGTGTCTGACCTCATCAGCTGATCGTAACTAGGTCAAGTCCAAAACCCTTGACCTACATATGTTATGTATGATTTCTGAAAACACTTTAAACATCTGTAATATCCTAACTTGAAATACAAAACATAATAACATAAAATATTTAAAACAAACAAAATATTAATATAATTAATCATCAACTTGACATTTAAATTATTTAAAATAAACACTTCTTGACTTTACATTATTTTCAAATTTTATCAAAATTCTGTCACTGGTGAAAAAAAAAAATAAACAATTGTATATTCTTTATCATGAATCTCTCTGTCTTTTCAACAATCTTACCTTAATATACTGTGGGGGATGTAAATTATTTATTCTCGTTTTTCTGTATGAGATTTCTATACATATATAAACTTTCTCCCCCTGACTCTAATATTTATCAACTGCAACTCCCATGACACCCATCTCTACCAAAATCTCTACTAATCAGAACACTCTAAACCCCAACTTATCATTCAACACAAAACGCCACCTTCTCTACATATATGAAAAAATACTCTCTAACCCTTTGTACATAGGATACGTGTTTCCTTCCCAAAACTCATTCCCTTATGTTGGTCCCTGGACTCCCCCTAGGTAACCCTTTCCGGCGCCAATCGGTCCCTATCCCGTCCCAACCCTTGTTGCGGACTCCCCATTACACCACCCTCTAATACAAAATTGCCATCCCCAAAATCTCAATCTCATTACATTACTACAAATATACAAAATAACCTCATTAACTACAAAAACAACAATAGGTCATTCAAAATCTACCTAAATTCTCCATTACAACTGTGTCAACATCTATATTTCACAAAATCCTGTTATATCACATCAACTCAAAAACAGCATTACATTATATTCATCTCCATCATTTCACATTCAACTTTTAATTCAACTTGGACGCTTCATGTCCCATAAAACATTTATCACCCATGAATTATCTTTTATTAATCTGCATATTCTTTTTATCTTTACTTCAAAATATCTGTAGTACACTAAACATTAATTACTTGTAGCATTTACAAACCAATATACCAGTGACATGGTATTGCTGATCAGCTGATCCTAACATAATAAAAACACAATGAAACTACATCTTAAAATTGAACAAATTACATGGAAGATACATATTTATTTTTATTTATTCTCCCTTCTCACCTCATTGTTTCCCATTTTTCTGATTCTGATGCTTATGTTAACCTGCCAGACGATTTACTTATTGGCTTAAACAAATACACACATATAATAAAATTACATATTCTTGTATACATTATCATATAATATTTACATCAATAATCATCTAACCCATTCATAACCTTTTACCGTTTAACTTTCTTGAAATTTTCAAAATTTATTATTTAATAGTCATTATATATCATTTTTCATTTATTATTAAGAAATTTTTTAGTTATCTTTATTTCTTGAACCAACTTATTTCCAAATAACATCTCACTACCGAATTAGAATCTCAGTTACACCTGTAAATATTTTTATTACACATGATTATAGAATTTTTTCATACTTACACTCCATTTAACACGATATACCCACAAAACGTAATCACTACCATCTCTGAAACATTTCATAAAATTAGTTTAAATTAAATAATTCATCATTCATTTCCAAATTTCCATCTCGTAAAACAAACTGAATTTACAAAAAAAATTAATTATACAACATTTACATAATCAATTAAAATATTTAAAATATATCAAATTGTTTTAATTAAATTAATTGTTAACAATATAAAATTCATTACCATCCAAACAATTATAATTCTCTGATTACTTGTTTTCAAAATTAATTTGGTTTATTTATTTAAATTGCAAGTATTTCAATATTATTATCACAACAATCATCTTACATACACACCTATAAATTCACTATATTTTATCTACAACTCTTGTTAATTATTGTTCCATTTTTTCCACACTTCTGTCCAAATCTGCCATGTCGAACAACCATAAAACATAATGTTTAATTGTCTTTTATTGTTTTACAGTCTACCCACCATCGTCAAAGGTTAATCTTGGTTCTAAATAACACTTTTCAATTATATTGACACACATATTGTTGTCTTGTGTGTCATAACCAAACAATTTCAATTTATCTGTTATACCATAATAATCATTCACCAAGTCTACGTTAAGTATTTCTGTTAAATCTCCGTCAGTAAATATTTCCAATATCGGGTTAGTCACTTTTTCATCAATTAAATTATTCTTGTTTAAATACACTTCTAATATTTCTTTCAACTCATCATAATCTCTCTTTACTTCATATAAATCTATCTCTCTCTCAACACACCATTCTCTATTTAAATCTCTCTCATCATAACACCATCTCATATCTTCAATATTACTCCAGACAGAGGGTACAGCATTATACAACATAATTGTAATTTTATACCAATTTCAAGTCAGCTATGGTCAAGGGACGTGATATGACCATAGCTGGCCGCTAGCCAAAACCAAGGTTAGTGCTGGTAAGGCAGTAACCGCCCGAAAAGTCGAGGAAATCTAACTCTAATTTCACTGCCTGTTAAACATCAATATTTTTATGTGCGACACGGTCATTTAATATGGTGTGTACAATTTTTATTTTACACGTATAAGGTGTGCCGCACATTTATCGCCAGTTTGGCCTCCGATGGAGGTAACACTCACTGCTACCCCCAACCCATTTCGCTACTTGTGAGAGCACAGGCCACCCCCACAATAGCCACTTAATAACTAACTAATTACTTAATAAATGAAATTAATCTATCTACAAATGCCGTTCAACACTCCATTGTTATTATCACTTCATTGAGCACCAAACTACCCCCCAAAATTATCCCCACATCTTGTATTGACAACAAGTTTTTGTTTTGTTACACATCGTTTCCAAACGTTCCCACACTCACTGCTACTAAAACTCGACAATTATATTGGTTCACTTAATGCTAAAATTTATTTAAATTTACAATTATACATTTCCAAATTTTTTTTTTTTTTTTTTTTTTTTTTTTTTGAATCTGTGATCGCCCGAAAATGGGGTTTTGCCGAGATGGAGTGGGGGACGGACAGACACCATACGTGAATTCACGTTCCCCTAATCTACCATTAAATCACATTACCTTGTTTTTTTTTTTTTTTTGTCTACTACCTTAATTACAATTTATACAAATCTACTCTCCCTCTCATTCATCCATGCATGCCGTCTGTCCGGCCCCAAACCCATCTCCACAAAATCCATTTTTCTTAATATACTGGAACTTCTATCATTTGCTAAATTTTTATTTTGCAAATGACAGTGGTGAAATAATACTTGAAACATTGCCTCACTTTATATAATCACTCTAAGGCAGTGCAGGCACGTGACAGGTACCTCAAAATTGTTGTACCCAGAGTGTATAAAAAAATTTGAATTCGTCACGTACCTCTTTTGGGGTCCCCCTCCCCGTTCAAATATGTGTGGTTAAATTTCTATTTTGTACCAATTTTGGTGGAGCCGGACCATCGTTGTTTTCACTGCCCGAAGGAAGATCCTGCCAACCATGGCCCGCCTCCGATTTCCGCATTCCACGGCCAGGACTGGTAAGATCGTGGCCGCCCGAAAATGGGGGACCTTTACAACATTACTTCATTTAACAATAAGGGTCTCTTGCCCTGAAAAAACAACATTAAATCATCATCATCATTATAAACAATAAGGGGAAAATTTGCCCTCTGTCCCCATTCAATTACTACATTATCCTTCCACTCTCTCTCTACTTCATAAACACTCATTAACATTTCATTATCGCATTCTAAAACTTCATCAGTACCATTTGTTATTACATTCTCATCATTTGCTTCTACATTATTCTTCACCCCCACTATACTCTCAAAATTGTCTACTATTTCGCCATTTTTACATTTTGTCATATTTAAAACATTGTCACCTAACTTCTCAAACTTCTGTTCTAACTTATTTAAACTAGTTTTTATTGTTTCGTTAGTGCTTTCTAAATGTTTATTCATTTCTTGTATTTCATATTTCAACTCGTCAAATTTCTCATTCTGTATATCTAACTTTACATCAAATTTATTGAAACTGGTACAAAGAAATTGTATCATTTTCATTATATCTTGATCTTCAGATTTTTTAATCGGGACTGGTGTCGACTGACTTTCTGTTTTATTGTCAGTGAAGCTGACTTCACCATTATTATTTTTACTTTCTCTATTCGATTTTGGGGTCGTTTGGATCCCCGAATCATCTGTATTATTTGATTCATTTATACTACTTGTGTTCAGAGTTTTGTCGCCTTGACCTACATTCGGTGTTGAATGTATGTCAAGACTACTCATCACAGCTGATTCGTCAACTTCAGCTGTTTCACTTATCACAGTCGAGTCGGACAAATCGACTCCGTTCTCTGTTGTATTTTCCATTATTATTATTTTTAGGTATTTATTCTGTTTACAATATAAATAATATATATTTTAAATATATATTTATATTTTAAATATTCTTTACTTACTTAGCGTAACTTAACTTTACATAAGTACCTTTTGCGTATTCTCACACAACCTCCAAATTACGATTGCATCCCATTTATAGGTATGGAATTTATTTTTTAAATTCGTCCCTGTTCGGGCGCCAATGAAACGTTCTATATTTAAAATGATATCGTATTAATTTAAAATTAATGTTAACACACTCCTACTTACCATTGCGTGGCTTCAAGGTTGCGCCATACGTATGTTTGGGATGCAGACGTAATTTCTTAAGGTTGTGAGAATAATTTGCACAACACATTTATATGAAGAGAATTTCCATTTAATGTTTTACTGTTACTTTAGTGAAATTAAGAACATACATTTAGTAAATACATGTTTCAGGTGTTGTGCAACACGTGACTCTGTTATAATCTGACTTACAATCTACGGCTTACCTTATTTTTTCTAGGACACAAACATAAAAGGCAAACACAAATATACACAGAAAGCCGCCCAGCTTTGCCACACTCACATTTATATCAAACTAAAAACCCCTTCACATTTTATACAAATCAGAAGCCCCCTAACACATCTTCATATAATAAAGCCCCCACATCGACCACGCGGTCATCGCGTCCGTGCTAAGTCCCCGTTCAAATGTCCGAAAAGTATTCGAAACTATTCACTCTCTTACGCTCACTCCTGACTGTTGATAATCTCTTATTTTACTGTTAATTGCATTACAACGGTTAACGGTGAGGTCGGCCGACCTAAAGAAAAAACTGTTAATGAAATTTAGATGAACCGCATGCGGTCGGTTGGTAAGAGGAACTGGGTAGAAGTTTTTTCTCTGTCCCCTCTCCACAGTTTTCAACACTGGAACTCACTGCCTTGGGCGTCGTCGCCGAAGCTCCAGCCCATGCCATGCATGTTGCTTTTTTGAGTCAATGTCGCATATGATCTTCTACAGGCATTGGCTGACGTCATTTAAGTGGGCTTGGTCTAAACGACACTTCCGTAGTGAAACCAAATGAACGATGAAAATTTCACTCTCTGGCCATCTTGGTTTTTTGTCAGAGCGTCACTTGGAGCGTGATTGAGCAGTTGCGTATGTGCGCTGCCACACACAAGTACAAAGTTCTTAGAATTTTGTGGAGGTGCAAATGCCCTGCCGCATTCCTCAACAACTGCGTCCTATTGCGTTGTTTCACTGTTCTGTTACACTGACTGTTATACTGACACATACGTTGCACAATAATACATTTATTTCGTAATATTTTATCCAAACCCGCCCGAAAATGAAATGAATAAAAATGTACTTGCCCCATACGGTAAAAATAAAAACACCCAAAATTCGACCCGCTACAACTGCTTGCAGAAGTAACATAATTTAATTATATAGCCTATTACATCAAAACTTAAAATAAAAAGGGCAAATAATTAAATATATATTAAAGGATAAGTGCAGATAATAACAAAAAATATAAATCACGTATGTAAATTACATTTTGCAATAATCCAAAGCAAAAATTTAAAATTAAGTTATATTAATAAAACCTTTCACGTAAAAAATTTAACAATTCAAACAATGCAAAGATTATAAAACTAACATTTAAAACAAAAGTCTAAGCAGTATACTGAAAGCAGAAAAAATGTGTTATATATATTAAATTATGTACAGAAAATACGAGAAAATACAAATGACATACAAGTTACATTAGAATAATCCTATACAAAAAATACTAACACAAAAATATAAATACATAAGAAAAGCAGATTGTTCATTTAAAAAAATCATATACGCCCTCTACTTTTGGACATTCGACATTTGCAGATTTCGTTCTTTCCTACACTTAAAATCATACCCTTTATTCAACTTTTGCACTACAGCTTCCGACTTTCGAACACTAACGGAGGTGTGAGAAAGTGATTAAGAGTAAGGTCAAGTACATATATTCGTTATTATTCTCACTACTATGGTTTTTCATAATTAAATGTTAGTCTATTAATATAAAGAAAAAAAAATGTTGAAGAGACTAATTTTTTTATATAACAAAACCGTGCTGTAGGTAGTTTCTCAAAGAGGATTATAAACTTTACTAATGTACAAAAATGATTAATCTTGCATGTTACTGTATTATGTGTTTTTTGTAGGAAGAGTGGTCATATGATTTTAAATTAAACGGAAATAATAACCAATTTCATTACAGTGTAGAAATACAGCCTACTTTGTAAAATTTAATGTTAATGTTCTAATGTAATGTTATACCTGTTTTAAATAAGAAAATGAGGATGGAAGCTTTACTTTTTTTTATTTATGTTGTCAACAAATGCATTAATCTGGGCGGGGGTACATCCTTCTAACAGGATTTCTTTTGTCAATCAACGTTTTGCCCCTTTTTGTGCCCGGGTTAATACCTTTTTTTATATATTCAGAGAATTCTGATATAACTATGTTTTTCCTCTTCTGTCCACCGCCTTCTTCTTTTATGTGCTTTTGATCCGTCGTCATCGGAAATTTCTTCTTCTTCGTCTGGTATGTGTATGTGACATTCGTTTACTGGATTTTCTATAGGTTCTTTTGGGAAAAGCGTTGTCTCTTCTAGTTTGGCTAAGTAATTCTCCACGACGCCACGATTTACAAACACTAATGGAGTCACGTAATTTTTATCGTGGACAGACTGTGTATGGCACATAACTTTACTGACTTTCTTAGACAGTGCAGGACTTTTTACATGCGCCATTGTAGTTACATGATGGCGCAAATCCAGTCGCAGTTAAATACTTGGGTTTTGTTAAGTTCGGACAAAGTAATTTCATCTCCCTCATTACTTTCGAACCATCAAATGGGGTATTTAAACCCGGTCTAGCAAACAAATATATACACTTCGTAATTTTCAGGGTTTTGCGACATTCTATAATTACATCAATGCTCTTTCCCATAGAGCGAGTAAGAAGTTGTTGTTTTCTAATGGCAGGACATTGAATCATTCCATTTGTCTTCTGGCATCCGAATAGAGTCTTGGTAGATTCCCTGTCTCTTGATAAGAGTGGTCCAATCCCGAACACACAAGAAGATGGTCTCTGTTCATCACTGTATTCAGCTGCTTACAAATTGTGCAGTGGTGGGATTTGTAGATATTAATACGATGGAGGTGTTCAGCAAGGCAGTTGTGACCAGTATTGAGTCTGAAGTTCGCTACTGCTTGGTTTCTGGGTATATTTTTACCAAGTGTTTCCAATGTTTTTCCACCGTTTACCACTAGACGCAAGGCTGGCCTCATTGGTGAACATCTCTTGTGTTTTGTTTTTGACAAGTCTTGTAATTGTTCTTGTGCTGTGTAGTGTTTTTCTCCCTTGCAATGTTGTACCCTTTTTAGCTAACAGGTCGGCTGTTTCATTCCCACTTATTCCTACATGTGAGGGGATCCACTGGAGAATTATTGTTTTCCCTTGTTTACTGAGAAGGTTTATTGCATCCTTTGTTTCTTTTACAGTGTCATCTATAGGCTGTCTGTTTGATGCGATAGACTGGATTGCAGACTTGGAGTCAACAAGAAAAACGGCTTTTTTAAAAGTTAGTGGTCTGAGTAAGAGTTGGTGTAATGCCATATGTATTGCCTTTATTTCTCCATCAAAACTGGTTTTATTTTCTCCCACTGAAATGTAGTGGGAGAACAGTTTACAATGTACTCCTGCGCCAGCCTTTCCATGTTTTCCTATGAGCGATCCGTCTGTATAGATTCTAAGGTACTCATCCTGGGGATATCTTTCATTAATGGTTGCTAGTGCCATTTGGTGCAAGATTGTGGAAGGTGCATCTTGCTTTTTCATATCAGACAGAAGAGAGAGATTGGTGTTGATTGTTTGGTATTCTGTAGGTTTAATTTTTGGGCAAAAAGGTTCTATTTCAGTTGTGATGCCCAGCAGTGTCAAGTACTTGTTGGCAGTATTAACTGGTAATGTCTGGGTCTTCAGATGTGTCCCGTCTTGGCTATTTTTTGCCCATTTTGCCTGTGGTAAGGCTTTTATTTTGTCCAGAGAGATGGCAGCTTGTTGGTTTATTTCTGAAGTAATCGGTAAGTGGCCTGTGTACAACTGAAGAGAAAGGGCAGGTGTGGTCTTCACACCTCCGCTAATCAGCCGTAGGGCACTGTTTTGTGTTGTTTCCAATGTCTTCAAATTAGAGCTGCTGGCTGTTACAAGTATCCACTTCCATATGTCACGACTGGTTTTATATAGGTTTTGTATGTGGTATTCAGAGTGTCCTGCGTACATCCCCAGGTAGCTCCAGCAATACGCTTTATAAGTTTCAGTTTTTGGTTGACTTTATTTGCTATGTTTGTCACATGGTCCCTCCAAGATAGTTTGTTATCCATGTGTACACCTAAGTATTTTGTACATTCGCTTTTGGGAAGGTTTAGGTTGTTGATCTTCAAGTTGAAGTTGTCATTTTTATGGCACATCGTGAAAAATTGGTAAGCAGTCTTTGAGATGTTAATTTTCATGTTGTTCTCAGAGGCCCAGTTGTGCAAGGAGTCCAAGGTTTCGTTCATTCTTTGTTCTAATATATTCTGCTGCTTGGCATTGTTTTTGGCTGAGGTCCAAATGACTACGTCATCAGCGAACATTCCCATTTTGACATTTTTATCTTTTAAAATTTTTGAGAGGTCATTTATGAAAACATTGAAGAGTGTGGTGCTCAGTACTGCTCCTTGGGGTAGACCTACTTTTGTCTGTTTGTATTTGGAGAAGGATTCACCGAATTTGACTCTGGCCCATCTCTGGTCCAGAAATCTTGAAAGCCAAGACAGCATGTTTCCCTCTATATTGATATCTTTTAGTTTTTAAATGAGTCTAGTTCTCCACACGGAATCGTATGCTCCACTAAAATCGACGAACACTGCCAGGGTGCTTTCCTTTCGATTAAATGCTGCTTTTATCTCTTGAGAGAGTTTTATCAGTTGGTATGTTGTAGAGCGATTTTGACGGAAGCCTGCTTGTTCTTCTGTAAGCAGATTTTGGTTTTCTAGATACCAGCACAGTCTGGCTGAGACCGTTCTCTCCTGGATTTTTGCTAGTACAGATGTTAATGCTATAGGTCTGTATGAACTTAGAATGTTTGTTGGTTTGCCAGGTTTTAATATGGGGACTATTATTGATTTCCTCCATTCATCAGGCAGGCTATCTCTGGAGTTCCAAAGTGTAGCGGGGCATTTTTGGGCATACCTGGGGTAATAACATAATTTGTATTTTTTCATAAATAATAATTAACTTGTTGTGTGATAGGAAAATTTTATGACCGAGAGGTAAATTTGTTATGTGGAAGCGATCCCAACAACGGCAACACTGCTTGAGGCGTTGGAGACAAAGTTATTAGACAATATTCATATAAACAGTTTTAATAACCGGCAAACTGTGCCAAGGGCAATTCAAGGACAATGACGAACACGAAAAACGTAAACACGTTATGTAACAAAATCTGTAAACCAATTATGCAACCAGACATCAGGCGATGTGTTGCGTCAGCAACTTATATAACGATGTGTGTCACCAGTTTTGTCAACAAGCCAAAAACAGTCCACTGGCGAACGAATACAAACTGTAAACCAATAAGAATGGGGCGAACAACAGCCGCTTCACAAATTAGCGCAAGTAGTTCGTTCTCAGTCTAAATTCAATGCTCGCGCGAGCAACACCTGTTAAGTTCTGGAACATATTTGTGCGGGCCCGCAAAGCAAGTAAAATGTGAAAATTTTAATACAGATATTTTGATCTAACAGTATTACAAAACAAGTAGAGACAGTGAGAAAAATTGCGATAAAATAACCGTTCAGCCATGAAGTGTAAAAGTGAGAAATACGAGAAACAGCAAACAATGAACCACGATTTGACGCCCCAGTTCTACACAACAGCAGGGAAGTAGACATTCAAAATTATTTAAATACCGACACTTTTAAAATTGAGCTCAATAAAATAAAAATGTACTGTATGAAATAGCGTGAGTGTGTGTGTGTGAAAGCGCTGGTTTTCGTTATGTCGTAGTTGTAGAGAATGGTCTATATTTATGTTATATTCTAGTTTGAAACTGCTTAAGCAAAATGATCATTTTTACGAATACTTAAACATACTAAAATTGCGAAAGTCAAAATGTATGAGGGAGAGAGGAAATTTGGTGTTTTGTATCAACAATATAACTTGATGATGTTTTCTTTTCTTTTTCTGAAATTAATAAAGTAATAGTGATTATAACATTTATTGTGAAGTAATAGTTATTTCAGACAACCATGTGGTTTCCAACACGTCTAACGAAATCCTGGACATGATGAGTTTAAGTTGGTACTCAACAATATGGCTGCTACTCCAGCCTAAAGTATAAAAAGTTTTACAAAGTGTAATAATAAATTTAAATAAAAAGACAATTAATTATTAACATATCAATGGCTGCCTGCGAACAGGGACAATTTATATAATATAATTATATAAATATAAGCCTACGGGGAGAACAGAATGGTTGTTGAGGTAAAAAATAAATTTTTTTTCTCGTACGTAAAATAGACGTATAGAATAAGGTTATGTCATGTTTTGTAGTATGAGTGAGCAGAACATTTTTTTTCTTTTCTCAATAATAATTATGTATGACAAAATAATATTTTGCTAAGAAATATATATAAAAAATTTTAAGAAAAATGGCAGATAATAATGATGTTAGTTTATCTGATAGTCAAACTGAAAGTCAAATAAATAACAATTCAAGTGAAATAGAATTAAGAATTATGGATGAAGGAATTCATTCAACGCCAATTCAGAATAAAAACTCAGATAACAATGATATGATGAAATATTTATGTAGCATGGTGTGCAGTATGAAAGAGAGTTCAGACAAGCAGCAGGCGATGTTAGAGTTAAAATTTAAAGAACAAAAGAGCGATTCTGACGATAAATTCAATATGCAAAATTTAATAATCAATAACAAATTTGATGAATTAAAAAGTGAAATTAGAGAAATTAATAAACATTTAGAAAGCACTAACGAAACAATAAGAAACAGTTTATATAAATTAGAACGGAATGTTGAGAAATTAGGTGACAATGTTTTAAATATGACGAAATGTAAAAATGACGAAATAGTAGACAATTTTGAGAGTATAGTGGGGGTGAAGCATAATGTAGAAACAAATGATGAAAATATAATAACGAATAGTACTGATGAAGTTTTAGAATGCGATAATGAAATGTTAATGAGTGTTTATGAAGTAGAGAGAGAGTGGAAGAATAATGTAGTAATTGAATGGGGACAGAGGGCAAATTTTCCCCTTATTGTTTATAATGATGATGATGATTTAATGTTGTTTTTTCAGGGCAAGAGACCCTTATTGTTAAATGAATTAATGTTGTATAATGTTGTACCCTCTGTCCGTAATAATGGTGAAAATGTGATGTGGTATTATGAAGAGAGAGATTTGTGTGTTGAGAAAGAAATAGAATGGTATAAGCTAAAAAGAGATTATGATGAATTGAGAGAAAGAGTAGTAGGGGTGAATTATTTTGATAATGTTTTTATAAATGATAATGACTTACCTGATGAGAAAGCAAATTACCTGGCGTTAAACGATAATACTAAGATAGACGGGACAATCCTAACTGATGTTGACATGAGGTATAATGGTATAATGGATGAAATAGAATTGATGGATTATTATGATAGTAATGATTATCATAACTTGTGTGTGGATAATACTGATGAATGTTACAAATACACTAGATATATATATGACGATGGAGGATGAGCGAAAAGATCAGTGTTGGGACATTTTTAAATATTGTAAATTATTGGTAATGACCTTGCTGATTTGGACATCTGAAGTGAGATACACTTGAACAGTTTTGACGCATATTTTGTAAATAATATTGAATTCATTTGTGTGTATTGTGAAATGTTAGAAAAGTAATGTGTATATGTTTTAGAAAATGTTGTGTTAATAATAATAATATTATTAATATTTTGGCATTCCAATTAAATAATAAAATAATTATGAAGACAATAATAAATGATTTATAGAATGTTGATAATAATTGAAATATGTTATTTTAATAATCAAATGAATATTCAATTTTAATAATCAATTGAATTAAATAAGTTGAGATGTTTAGATATTGTATTGAATGTTATGTGTTTGAATTTTATAAGGTAATTAAATTGTTTGGTGAGATTTTGATTTAATAATAATTAATAAATAAATAAATGTTAAATGATCTATTTTGTGGAATAACTTAATGGTTAAAATATATGTTAATAATAAACTTTAAGCAATTTGGAAAATCTGATTGCAACACAGGATAAATAAATAATGATGAGAAATAAAAAGGGTTAATGAAAAATTTTAAGGAATAATGTTTATACATTTTTATATAAATTATTTAAAAGAGAATTGTTGGTTTAATGTATACTAATAATACAAGGTTAATGTCAATTTGTGTATTATGTTATGTAATGTATTATAATAGTGTGTGTGGCTGGGAGGTTATCCAGAGGGATAACGTATTAAAATTTTGCTATATTTTAATTAATAATGATGATTTGCTACTCAATAATTTTGTTTGAATTTAAAAAATAGATGCACTAAATACTTCCTATATTGTGTTTATTATGTCTTATTGTGTTGATTGCATTTAGTATGTTAGGAATAAGAATTATAAAAATATGATGATATGTTTTCAATGTGTTTATAGATTTTAAAATAAAATGAAAAATAGTTGTGATAGGTAAAATTTTAAATGGGTTGTAAAAGATAGAAATGGGTGATAGTAATTGTTTGAATAAAATGTTTGAGTCAATTCAAGTTGAATTTTGTGGGACATATAGATCTGTCCAAACCGAAGTCAGAGTTAAAGAAATAGTAGAGATGAAAATAATGCAATGTTGTTTTGAATTAATGTATGTTATAGAATTTTGAGAAGTATAAGTGGAGACACAGTAGAATTGGAGAATAATTGTAGAGTTTTGAGCGATATATTGTTGTTTATTTTGTTGATGTTATTTTGTTGTAATTGTAGTGAGGTTATGAGATTGAGATTTTTTGGGGATGGCAATTTTGTAGTAGGGATAGTGTAATGTGGGAGTCCGCAACATAAGGGTTGGGACGGGATTTGGTATAGTTTTAGTGGGAAGGGGCCGCCTTAGGTAAAAATCCAGGGGCCAGAGAACGGGAGTTGAGCTTTTTTGGGGGGGGGGAAACACGTATCCTATGTACAAAGGGTTAGAGAGTATTTTTTTTTATATAAGAGTAGAAAGTGGCGATTGGAGTTAAAGTAGTAAGTAGTTAGAGGTAGAGAAGGGTTAGTAGATTTTTATAGTGGGGTGTCATACTAGTAAAAGATTTTGTAAGGGAGCGTTAGAGTAATAAAAGGGTAAGATTATGAGTAAATGCCAAGTTGATAAAGTGAATTATAATGAATAATGTAGAATCACCCAGATTAATGAAAGAGAATGATAAATGAAAATGATGGGGAAAACAAAGATTGAAAAAAAAAAAAAAAAAAAAAAAAAAAAATTTGTGATTTCGAGAAACGAATTAATAAGAGTAAATCAAATGTAAAAGTAATTTTTTGATTTTATATGCCAATTTAATGATGTAAAGTGTGTAAATTTTAGATACAAATTGTTTATGTTAAGATGATAATAACAGTGTGAATTATTAATGTATTATGTTTTCTGAAGTTGTATTGTGTTTGTTAGTATTTAAGAGAATTTTATGAATTTCAATATTTTAAATGCATTTTTAAATTGGGGATGAGAGAAATTTAATATGGTAATGGGAAATGTTTGTGAGTCAGTCGTCTGTTTATTTAAATTCTGATGGGAATCAGGGCAATGATTTTGAATTTTGGGGTAAAGTTAATAAGGGTAAGTAGATGGAATTTTAAGAGGGGTATTATATTGTTGCTAGATATTTTGCTATATATGTCAGGAATAAGTAAATGAAAACAAAACCAGTGCTTCTTAGCGCAAACCAGCACCGTTAGGGGGAAACAGATCAGTTGGGGATATGGTGTTGTATAAGGCCACTATTTGATATTTTGATTTGTTGTTTCAGTGTTGGGTGATGCTGTGGCGGCGGACCTGAACTGGCCTGCGCGTCAGAGCAGGGGCGTTGAGTATCTGTCTGACTCTACGGTGTTGGGATCTCGAGAGAGAAGTCCAGTATTGTCATGCAGATGCGGTCACAGTCACCGGACCAAGGGTGAGTTGATTATTTTTTTTTTTGTAAACCATACAGGGGGTTGTGGCGACATATCCTGGCTGATCCCTTTAGCAAGTATGAATGTGTCAATGAGATTTTTTATGCTTCGGCATAAAATATCTCATTGAGGGGGTATTGTAGCGGGGCATTTTTGGGCATACCTGGGGTAATAACATAATTTGTATTTTTTCATAAATAATAATTAACTTGTTGTGTGATAGGAAAATTTTATGACCGAGAGGTAAATTTGTTATGTGGAAGCGATCCCAACAATGGCAACACTGCTTGAGGCGTTGGAGACAAAGTTATTAGACAATATTCATATAAACAGTTTTAATAACCGGCAAACTGTGCCAAGGGCAATTCAAGGACAATGACGAACACGAAAAACGTAAACACGTTATGTAACAAAATCTGTAAACCAATTATGCAACCAGACATCAGGCGATGTGTTGCGTCAGCAACTTATATAACGATGTGTGTCACCAGTTTTGTCAACAAGCCAAAAACAGTCCACTGGCGAACGAATACAAACTGTAAACCAATAAGAATGGGGCGAACAACAGCCGCTTCACAAATTAGCGCAAGTAGTTCGTTCTCAGTCTAAATTCAATGCTCGCGCGAGCAACACCTGTTAAGTTCTGGAACATATTTGTGCGGGCCCGCAAAGCAAGTAAAATGTGAAAATTTTAATACAGATATTTTGATCTAACAGTATTACAAAACAAGTAGAGACAGTGAGAAAAATTGCGATAAAATAACCGTTCAGCCATGAAGTGTAAAAGTGAGAAATACGAGAAACAGCAAACAATGAACCACGATTTGACGCCCCAGTTCTACACAACAGCAGGGAAGTAGACATTCAAAATTATTTAAATACCGACACTTTTAAAATTGAGCTCAATAAAATAAAAATGTACTGTATGAAATAGCGTGAGTGTGTGTGTGTGAAAGCGCTGGTTTTCGTTATGTCGTAGTTGTAGAGAATGGTCTATATTTATGTTATATTCTAGTTTGAAACTGCTTAAGCAAAATGATCATTTTTACGAATACTTAAACATACTAAAATTGCGAAAGTCAAAATGTATGAGGGAGAGAGGAAATTTGGTGTTTTGTATCAACAATATAACTTGATGATGTTTTCTTTTCTTTTTCTGAAATTAATAAAGTAATAGTGATTATAACATTTATTGTGAAGTAATAGTTATTTCAGACAACCATGTGGTTTCCAACACGTCTAACGAAATCCTGGACATGATGAGTTTAAGTTGGTACTCAACAATATGGCTGCTACTCCAGCCTAAAGTATAAAAAGTTTTACAAAGTGTAATAATAAATTTAAATAAAAAGACAATTAATTATTAATATAACAAAAGTTTATTATATACCAATAGTAATGTCGTAAGGGCTTTTGATCCCAAATTATGAATAAATTCTGCGAAGGTGTTGTCTGGTCCCGGTTGTTTTCTCTTCTTGGTGTTACTGATCGCCTCTTTCAACTCCTCTTCTGTAAAATCTTGGGTGAAAATCTGCCTCAGTCCATCGTTGTTATTTGTTGTTTTGTACCTGATGTTTGTTTTGATTTGTTTTTCTTGTTTTTTAAGTTTGTGTGACAGTTTATGGGCATTGCAAAAGTGGGTGTTAAAGTAATTTGCTATTTTATTGTCATCTGTAATCTCCTTGTTTTGGATTTTAAATGGTATGGATTGGTTTTCTGGATGTTTGTTGTTTAGTCTACTTATAAATTTATGTGCCTTTCCTCCATCTGTTCTATAATTCAATGTTTTTAAGAATTTGCTCCAAGAATCTCTTTTTGCCTTCGCCACTTGCTGCTTCATTTTGGTACTTTCTCTTCTCCACATTTTGAAATCTTCCTGTATTTTTGTTTTTTCAGTTTTCTTTCTAGCTTGGTCTCTGATCTGTTTTTGTTGGGCTAGTTCACTTGTCTAAAAGGGTTTGTAATTGTACTGTTTCCCTCTGGGGATATTGTTCTTTGCACTCTGTTGGATGTAGTTGCACAGATTTCTGAGAACTAAATGGGGTGTTTCTTCTCTTTTAATTGAACTTGATTTAGTCTCCACCTGTTCTTGAAACTTCTTCCAATCGGCTTTCTTGAAGTTCCATGTGGTACGGGTGATTGGTTTTCCATTAGGAACCTTTAGCGAGATAGATAGTAGGAGAGCTCGATGGTTTCCTCCTAAGTCTTCCAGTATTTGTTTTTTACTGTTATCGTAGAGATCAGAAGACACCATAGCAAGGTCAGGGTTTGTGGAGTCTCCTGTATAATGTAGAAATGTCTTTTTATCTTCTTTTTTGTACAACAGTTCCAAGTTATGGCTGTTGAGAAATTCTTCAACAGTTCTTCCTGCTTGGTTATAATATTTGTATTCCCAATTCGGGGAGGCGGTGTTAAAGTCTCCTACTATGATAGTGGCTGGGGAGATGTTAAGTATATCCAGGCACAAGTTTTTGTTTCCAGGCGGGCTGTATATGAACCGATATATTGTAAATTTCTTAGCTCCTTCCCAAGTTGCCAACCTCACTATTTCTGCGGTATCATGAGCATTCATTCCTTTTATGGTCTTGAATTCTGATTTTAGTGAATTTCTGACTGATACAAGTATTCCACTAGCTATTTGTCTTGCCTTGAAGAGTGTGTATGCTGTGTAGTATGTTGGGATGTTGTAATATTGGGTGTTTTCTGCCATGATGTTGGCTTCGTTAATTATAAGAATATCCACTTTATTTTGGTTAACTATCTTTTTTAGTTCTGTCATTTTTGTAGAAGAAAGGCCTCCTGCATTCCACTGGAGAATGTTCAGAGTTGTCACTGTCTGTTTTGCCCTCATAAGGACAGTTTTGTTTGTAACTCTTTTTTTCATATTTTGGTTTCGGATGTCAGATCTGCCAGCACTGTTACTCATTTAGCACCACCCAGGGGACACGTACAGCTTAAGGATGCTGCGGACGTGAGTAACTTTGTCCCCCCTTATGCGAGTAAGAAGTATTGTAGCATATCCTCATTTCCTTTCGCCGGCACAACATATAACGTTAATTCGCCTAGTGATACTTTTTCTTCTTCAGCTAACGTTTTTAGCACATCTGGAGAGTAGTGGTTAGTATCACTTTGCTTCCTCATATAAAATTCAATTTCTGAATGTGTTGCTTCAAAAGGTCGTCGCCTATTTAATGTCAATATGTGGCAGATAGTAACTTTGTACAGCGTTTCATAATTCAACATTGTTACTTCTTTCTCAACCTTCTGTTGATATTCAGTTTCCATATTTCTGAGCATACTTGCAAATTTCAAAATGTCTTCATCCGAAGGCATAATTATAGGTTTGAATATCTTACTTCTCCTTCTCATTACTTCTATGTTAGTGGAAATAGAATATTTCCAACGCCTCCTCAGGCAACTTTGGAAGTCTTTTACCTTTCGCTTTTTTAAGATTTTGTTTTCCTCTGTAAGATTTGGGTTACAAACAATATCATCTATGAATTTTTTACTTCCTTCCTCAATTATCCATGACAGTCTTCCATTCATTCCCACAATTACATTTTTGTTCATACGTGTCGAGTCATTGCCATTATCTTTTAAATTGCACTAAGTTTGGCATGCATCTACCACAACATCAATTTTATTAGGATCAAAAATGTCCTTCAACTCTTGTATGTCTGGATCCATATCCTGAATTTTAGCCAGTAATCTGGCTCCATCTCTAAGCGTTCTAGTAACATGAGTCCTGTCCTTGAAGGCGAGGTGGCTTGAATAAAAATCAGATACTACAGACAGTAGCAGACGATCAGTCATCGATTTTTGTCCTAAGTCATCTTTTCTCAAAATTTTTAGAATGTTTACTTGCATACCTTTTGAAGCATCTTTAGTGTTTGGATAATACTGAAGTCCATACTCTTTAATATAACATGTTCGTCTTTCAATAATAGGTTGTTTGCTATTGCAGTTTTCTACATCATTGTCTTCTCCCTCATTACTTGAATGAATAGCTGCGTTTTCATCATATTTTTTCTTGCATTGTGATGCGTGCTGGTAAAAGTGTTTTTTTCACAATTAGCCCCATACATACTGTACAAGTAATGCAATCGGAAGGCATATATTCTTTATTCTTTGGTGGCCTCTTCACTGGCAAATAGCTACTACATGGCACTTTGTCAGAAAGTGAATTGTTTAAAAGTGATTTATTATACTTATAATTTCCTTTAAGCGTTCAATCAGCCATAATTCTTTTTCTCCTGTCCTTTGACTCCTCAGGACAGGATTCAAACAAAGCTATATATTCGGCTATAACTTGTTCATTTTTATGATTATTCATGAAATGTCTGCGCAATTTAAGAACAATTTTTTCACAAAATATACAAAAATTATATCGATCATACCTTCTTTTTTTCCTTTGGTTTTGTGTATGTTGTGGCGCTGTATTATTACACGCTGCATCTATGGTTTCATGTGTCTTATTTTCGTTATTATTGACTTCTACATCTGAAATTCTATTAGGAAATAAACACTTTGGACTTAAATTTGAAATGCGGGTTTTCTTTTCCTGACAACGTTTTGCGTAGACGATCACTGATGGGCGATTATATAATGATGGATTTGAAATGCTCACCAATTCATTGTTGTAACTGACTTTCTTGGGAGTTGCATACTTAGATATATCATCCTCTATGATGTGTGGAACTTCTGAGTGGTGATCGGATGGCTGCCGTTTTGCATGCTGCAAAAAACATCATGAGAATACGAATTTTAAAGATTTATGTGTTTCAACTCACAGATTATATCTAAATGACTAATTTTACAGTTACAAGGCTTTATTTGTCTATCTTTAATAAAAAACAAATTAAAAAAAAGTTTTGTGAAAATCAACAAATGAAAACAATTATTTTGTTACCAATTAATACACAAGTTACAACCAGGTTTATCAATTCGTAATTAGAAGAAAAGCAACAAAAACATATGCGATTGTAACCTTTTTATTAGGTAACCACGAATAAAAATTTAGACGTAGGCCTAATGTACGAAATATAAGACAATTGAAATTTCTTCTTTAATTTAAAAAAATGTTAATACCTTATTTCAAACAAACGTCAATCTTAGTAAATAAATTCGATACATATAATTATAAATTAACATTAAAATTAACTAAATAGCTCTTCATAATATAAACTGTTTTCAATTTGACGTTAGTAGTTATGTAATAATTCAATGAAGACTGGTTTCTCTTCACATATAAGATATCTAACCCAATTTTATTTATGACATTTTTTATAATGTATGCTAAATTACATTACTATTCTTCTGGTAGACGCTTCAATATAAAAGATTGTTAAATTGTTAAAACTGTTAAAATTATCACACTCTAACTTAAATAATTACAAGTTTAAGTTAGTCTTGTTATTGCTGTTTGCTGTAAAGTTAAAGAAAGTAGGCCTATAGCCAAGTATTCCTACATTATTGTTTTTTTTTAGTCATTAAGTAAGGGGCTTTTGTGGTTGGATTACATATTACGTATGCAGTGCTGACATAATTTCATGAGTAGGCCTATTATTATTTCAAGTTTTTAAAGACAGCATTAAATAATTTATATACTTATATAATTCATAATATATTACAATTATAATGTTAATTCTAATTATAATATTATATATAATTATAATTAGTTCATATTACAATTATTATTAATTATGTAATTATATGTATTTATTTTTATAGTAATAATAACCTATTTTGAGCATTTATTAAAGAATCCATTTTCAAATTAAAGTTGTAGAAAGCTGCAAATTTCTTATACTTTTTAAATTAACTTAACTCTGGATGTTAATTTAACTTGGGTATATGCTTGCGCTTACGCTGATGGATCAAATGTACTTTCCATGAAAGTAAAAAGTTTAATTCCTTCTCCATATGGGCTTATTTTTAAGGTCATCATTATTAGTTGTAAGACAAAATATTTGTAACACATTTACCTACTACGATTACTAAATAAATAATACATTTACCAGTTGAACTAAAATCTTGTGTACCTAGTACAGCAGTAAATATTATATTCAATTTTCAACAAAATTTTACTGTCACTAAAGTGTTGAACCAACACCAGTAAAACTCAATAATGTAGTTTTTACACCAACCATATAAACCGCTTAAGAATCAGTTAAGGAATTTGTTTTTCTTTTAATTTCATGAGCTTTTTATTCAGTATTTGTGAAATTTAATTTTATATTAATATCATATTAATGAATCCAGAAAATAAATAAGAAATTAAAATAAACACACAACACTAGGTATGTGGTTTAGTTGTTGAAAAGCCGCTGTAATTAGGCCTACTAGCGCAAACCTAAAACTCAGAAAATTGATAAAATAAGACTATCGGAACACGTCGCTATAGTGCAAGCCAGCAGCCAAACCCTAAATTCTATCATTACTGTCTACTTTATATTAAATTACAATGCAATGTCAAACAGCAGACGTTTCAATAAATTATAGTTATAATAAAATAACGAAAAATTACACTTACATTTTCATCCGCGTACGAGAAACTGGTTGCTTTTGTGTTTTTAGTTGCTGTAAGAGGGTTTTTTTTAGCTTTCATTACACAAGGAACTGCAAAGACACGATAAATATTAATTATAATCATGTTTGTTTTTCTGTTATCATAAGTTATCATTAAGATAATTTCTGTTGCAAGCATAAGACTGGTATTAACGTTTAACAAATTAGTTAATTGGAATTGGTGTTTTTGTAAAAAATTATGTTTGGATAAAATTTTATTCGTTTTGCATGTTAATTTGATGTGACAATTACTGAGTAGTACTACAACTGCCGTGATGTTTAATAGGCAGATGAAATTACTTAACAAATCTCTTAAGGATTCTCCCGCGTTCCTAGACGCACTATACTTTCGCGCCGAAACCGTATGTTTTGGTTACTTCAAGGTGACACAGTTACGCACAGTGTGTCACATTTTTATAATTGCAGACATTACAGTCAGTACTTTTTTGCCTTCACCTGAAGTTGTTTATACACTTACAGTGTGTGGCTTTATATTTTGAGTAATTACAATATTGCTTTCTGTAGGCATCAGATAGGACAGTACACAAAAAGGCCTTATTTTAGTGATCAAGTCCGGCTCTTGCAAGTGTGAATAAACAATAGTTTAAGTACTCACTAAAACTATGAGTCTAATCTAGAGCAAAAAAATGTGTTGATAGTGTAAACAGGTACCAGAACTACAAATAATAATACCTTATTTAACTTATAAATCAATCTAAAATTGTGGAACCCATTTAAAAAAAGGGTATTTCTCTTTTTATCCTACACGAAATTCAGTCTACAAGTAATTGCAACCTTACCCCTTATTCCAAAATTCCGAAATCACTTTTTCAAGTGTGTCCCATGCAAAGACGTAATTTTTTAGACACCACTGTAAAATTAGGTGCTATTTAAGCACAGAAATTTAAATAAATACCTGCCCAATACATGCTTATTAAAAATTATATTTAAAATATTCCTACTTATAGAAGAATAAAAAATTAGACATTACGGATTACACAATTAAAAAAAAGTAGATCACTATTATAATTCTGGAAGCTCACTGTAATAATAATTTAGCCGTAGCGCCTATGTGAGTAATTGAAAAAGCTTTCGCTTTCTCAAAAAGCAGAAATTTGTGACATTATAAGGATGTGTAAATTAATCCAATATTACATATTTTGAGATTACTGCACAAAAACTATGATTAGGACGAATGTAAAGATGTAATATTAAAGTAAACTAGTACTTTAAGGTGTGTATAAAAAGCGTATTAAAAGTCGTTTCACTAACCTTTTCCAGGTGAATTCGAAGTGCGTAAGCCTACCATACTTAGCATTCGCCCTCCTCTGGAATGTGGGTTAATACATATTTTTTTTGTCTTCATCCTTAAAACAAAATAATAAAGCCATATAAAAAGGCTTAGTATAGCTATAGTGAGCCAACACGCATATGCACACGCGCGTGTGACATTAATCTAATTATTACAAACATATAGAAGCAAGATGCTTACTTAAATGCATGCATGAATGCGTGACATTTTTTGAATTTTTTTAAAATTATATTTGAACATTAATCTTAAGCAAAAAAGCACAGTGGTAAAAATGGCATTACTACTTTAGGCACAATGGGGTTGAAATCATCCTTAATTGCTAGAAGTGTCTATTGTAGGAAGCTATTTGAAATGAGATGTTGAAAAAATGTAAACTTAAGTTTATCAGGACACCGATTAAGAAGGTGATGTCAAAAACATTATAAAACACAAGGAAATCAAAGTGGCCAATTTAAGGGGTTGGTGAAATGAACGAAGTTCATACTTAGTAAATTCACTTTTCTTGTGATGGTAAAATGTCAAGAAATGTCAAGAAAAAGATAATTAAATGGAAGTTAAATCAATGAACAAAATAATTAAAGCCTAAATTTTTACATAAAGTTTTATAATTTTATAGGTGGCTTAATGTATAAGACTTTTCATTGCATCATTTCAGTGGTCATCTGTGTATTTATAGATTCAGGTAAGTTTACCAACACCTTCAAACAATCATATCCCAGAAAGTATTTTTCCTTCAAAAACTTAAAAAATGAATTTAGTTTTTAATAAGTTTTATGTAGTATGTTTACCTGGTTTTGCTAAATTTAGTATTTGTTTGGTTATATAAGAAGTAGGAAATTTTTCAATTACATCACTAAATTAAGCTAACATTCAAAGTCTAATATTTTGAGAAGTGACTTTTTTTAAATGTGTTCAAAATAATAGATTACTGACACCTGATAAGCAGAAAATGATAGCAAGAAAATTGCCAATTTTCATAGAAATGTATGAAGAACGCATGTTATTTTTACTGCTATTACAATAAAACAGAATTTCTATAAAAGGACATTTATCAACGTTTAATCTAACATATGAGTAGTATTTTTATTAGTCCTATGGTTTTCTAATTATTCAAAGTAATTACCCCCCCTTTTTAAGTGAAAAAAAACTGAGCCACCATGTTAAACACTCGTATATTACAATATGTTAGTTCTAGAGAAATTAAAGTTTTTGATTCAAAGTTTGTGACAAAACCAGACGTTTCGGCAGTGCCACTGACTGCCATCTTCAGTAAAAACGAGTTAACACAGTACCATAGTGCTAACGTTGTAACGTTACCAAATATGGTAGTCACATAAAATAAGCTAATAAAACGTCAAGTAAGAGAAAAGCATGAAAGTATGTCTAGATAAATAAACCTATGTGTATAAAAATGTGTATCTACAAATATATTAGTATAAAAGTCCAACGATGAGGAAGATAATATTAACATAGCAACATCAAATACGAAATGAAGAAAGAAAATGACCATGAGCCAAAACAAAATATCAGTAACCAGACCCAACAGGATCCAACAGTGAGGGGAACCAACAAAATAAGGACCAATAAATTCCAACAGCGAGGGAAACAAATGAAGATAAGGACTACAATGAAACTATTGAAGAAGAAGAAAGAAGAAGGACAAGGAAGCGTACCATGAAGAGAGAAGAAAATGGATAGACCATGCAAGGACTCAACATAAACCAAGTGTACTAGAGACTATATAAGTGACCAAAGGAATAATGATTATCCAATATGAAAAGAAAACAGTGTTTAACATTTAAGGAACCACAAACAATTACAGTGAGTACTTAATATAGATGTGAAACATGTGACTAATTAACTAATTTCAACTGAATAAACCACACAAACAATCCCAGTGATAAGGTTTATAGTGTAAGAAAATATGTTAATTTCATAGTGAAAGCAGCAAGAATTAAAATAGTCAAATACACACAGACAATTAGTGTGACTAATTTAATAAAGATTGTGATCAATATAGATAATCATAAGACCACCAGAATAGAATAAAATCGAACAATTATATTATTGTTCATAGAGAACTGACAATAAAAAACCATTGTTATGTATCAAACAAAGTGACAGGAATTAAATTCCACCAATGACCAGAGAGATATTGTAATTAATACAAAAAGATTTGTGTTATTGTTTAAGAAGTTGTGTAAACATGTGTAACAAAATAATTAAAATATTATAGTAAGATACCATACTGAAGTCATGTTAGTAGGAGCAAAATACTGCATTAAAACATGTACATTGTTACATAACCCCATAGGGAAGACACCTATGAAACAGAAAATCATACATGTTAATGTAAATAAATGACCATCAACTATGATATCAATCAAGAATTTGTTATAAATGATAATATATCATAATAGACAGTGTATTATATTGCAAAACAATGTAAATAAAACAGATCAAATATGATGACACAGAGATAGGAGGAATAGAGCCTAGTATGCCAATTTAGTTAGACAAAATACAATATCAAAACAAGTAACAATGTCAATAAAAGTATTACCAGTAGTTAGATAAACATCTGGTACTACTGTGAGAACAGATTCTGAACATAATAATAACAATATTGTAACCAAAATATTGTAAACTAACTATGTACATATAACCAGAAGTAAGCTGAACCATTGTACAACTAACTAGTTAAGCAAAATACTGTATTAAAACTTGAACACAGATTGTTAAGAGTATTACCAGTAGTAAGAGGGAAACCCAATGCTACTTTGAGAACAGACTATGACCATGAAAACAGTCATTTTATATATAAGTAATTAAAAACCAAATGACTATGATGAAGGAACCCAGATGTAAACAAACCATGAAGAGCAAGTTATTTATGAAAAATATAACATATAAACTTGTTTAAAAGTAAATGAAAACATTATCAAGAGTCAGAATAATGTCTAATACTACTTTAGAAACCCAAACCAAGTGTAACAATAACAATTTAATTATTGTTTTAATAAAAATAAATGACTACTATGATATGACACAAACTAAACAGACTCATTACTGAGAAATTGAAGGGTTCTGAGATAGCTAAAAGCTAACCATTACATACAGTGAATTAGATACAATGAGTGTACACTAATTACATTTAGTACATGATATAATTTATATAGAAAAAGCCAGAAATATGGTAACAATTGTATAAGAGAGATAGGAGAGGAATAAAACAATGTAAATAGTAGATTAAATACAGCCATGTACAAATATTCTAGTGTAAAATTATGTAAATAGACGTTTCTAGTATTATTAGATCGCAATATTACTAGTATTAAATAAGAAAAATTAGTTTTAAGTACATTTATGAAAAATCAAATATGGACGCCCACAGACGCCATAACGAGATATTGTTTAGGGAACAATTATTCCCAAGTTTTGAATCAAACCAGTTGAGATATGGACTCAGAGTGTTTATTTAAAAAATGTTTTAATATAAATAAGTAAATTTGGTGTAATAGACTTATAAATATAAGATACACCATAAATAATTAATAAAATCATTATAGTGATAGAAGTGATGGACGGAAAATAATCATGTTTAGACTTAAATTAAAGCGCAGGATGTCCGCAATTCACTGACATCAACAATTTAACGATAGGACATAGATTAAGAAAGTTATTGTGATTTTAAACTTTTCAATTAATTTTTATACCAGTGCTGACGTCACAAAGCCTCAAATGCAAAGCCAGATTTGGGTAAAAAATTAAATATTTTAAGAAAACAAAGGGCTCTGGGTCGGAGAGTATAGTTTTTTCAGCCAATCGAATGAATGAACCTTAGGCAGACGAGCCAGAGACGCTTCGAAGAAGCATCACAGTTCACGATCAGTCTTTCGACGGAGAGGTCACGTCACTCGCCGACATGAAGAAGTTTTAATTTTTGAATTGTGCGCGGCAGAGACATAAGTAAATCAACATACACATAACCTTTACACTACGCCAACACAAACGAGTGAAATGTGCGGAGTGCATATTTATTCAAGTACGGTTAGTGTATAATATCAATCGTACTTGCGAGTGTTGTGAAAGATAAAAAACAGGGAGTACAATTCTTTTATTTAAATAACATTGAAACAGAAATAATATTTTCGTAAATAAACAATGTTGATACTACGCAAGTCAGTAAAAAGCGAAGTATCAAAAACTATGATTGAATTATCAGAATTAAAGGAAATATTAATTCACAATTATTAAAATATTGAATAAATATTTTAATTATTTATCATAATTTAAAGAATTATGTTTGAAGCATTTATGACTAAATACGAGTAATACCAATAGTCACTCAATTGACTAAAATTGTTTTCTTGATTTTTCGATGTTTTAAAGTAAACGTTTTTAACTTTCATGCGAAAGAATAAATGTAATACTGATAATGACATATCAAAATATTACGAATAATGTGTTTATATCTAGATTAAGAAATAATAAATATTAAAAAATAATTAACCATTATAACAGTACCCATTATAGATAACCTTAAAGTCGTAACGGTAACTTGCCAATGTCACTGTTACAAGTCTGTTCTCAAGTAAAGTCCAAACCAGATGGAAATAATAACAAGAGTTTTTTAATGAATTTTTCTCTTGCAAGTAAATAATTATCAAAACGAATTATCAAAATAAAGTAATACATTTCAACTGTACAAGCCAACGAGCTTGATAATTGTCAAACAAGTACTGTAGGTTGCGTACGCATTCCCGCGTACGATAATACCATAACTATCAGATATATGGTACTAATTTTCGATTTTTATATTTGTTTGTTTATTATTAATTATTGTTCATTTTATATCATTATTAATATTACATCTTGTACCTGGTATCATGCTACCTAAAAGAACCTTACGAATATGGTAATTCACTGATACAAGAGAACATAACCTCTTGAAATTAAACTATTGTACAACTAACAGGTTTACCAGCCTTGAGGCTGAACAGAGTCTTATTGTAAATTTTATTAATTGTAATTATTATCTGAAAGGTTGTTAGCCATTGATTGTTAATTGTTTAAAAATTTTATAATATCTTGAATTGTTAATAAACCTCCACTTTTTATTACCAGTGAAAAAGAGTATCATTTCAATTTTAAATTAGCTCATTTATTTTTAGTCAGTTCTACCAAAGGTGGCGGAAGAGTTTAAATAGATATAATAATTCAGAATATTATTTAGACATTATATCATTTATATTGTGTGTGACAACCATATTGAATATTCAACCTGAATATTTATTTGTATGTAAAGTGTATGTATTTCAGCGGAACCGTCACTGAACAGGACTAAAATATCCACGTGTGGTAAGTGAGGGAGGTATATAACAGAGTGCGCGAAACATTTTAAATCGAAGAAGTGGACTATTAATACGCACCTATTAAACAATACAATCACACTAATAACCATAATAGTTATAATTAGAACATTTTATAAAAAACAACATCATCGTAGATACCGGTGCGTATCTGCACTCACACTATCACACCACTATATCAATCAGTATACACTACATCTAGTAGTATCCTGTAGTATCTTGTTATATTACAACGTATATCATCCCACGTTAGCGTTGACCACGTTATTTTTTCATAAACTTTGGACCACGGCCAAACAGCCCGGGAGTTAATTTTAATCAAAATTAATGTATAATGTTTTGACAAATTTAATATTTCTTAAGTTACACAACGGAAGGTTTTACGAGGTAACGATTTTAGGGTGTAAAAATAAAATTATTGTTTAATTCACAAACGCAAAACTCAAAAACCATTGGTTTTCATCAATAGGCTATACACATAGCACATAGGCTATAATTTTTTTTCTTAAAATTTAAAGATCTATTAACTGCAGGTGTCATTTATTTTTTCTAGTTCCCACCTATGTGGAGGGGTGAAACCACCTAGTGGGGAGACCAACAAAAACTTTTTATAACTTTCAATGTGGTGGACACTATGTAGAAGATAGTACGAAAGGTTTCATGTCGGTTTGTTCTATTACAAACAGTTCTAAACATTGTCTACTAAAATGCTTCATTAAGTCGACTATAAGTGGAAATAACAAATAAAAATGCTGTTTGCTATATGACTGTATATCTTTCACAAGAATGTAGCAGTTGTGGATTATGGTAAAAACTTCTGAAAATTAAATTACGGCTATAGATCTCTGCAAAAACTTCAACAAAGATCGATGTGATATTTGTATATGCAGCCTTCTACGTAATCACTGGAAATTCTATGATTAGAAGTCATAAGAGTACGGAAGTGAAAAATGTTTATAGTGTACTCCAGCTTAGGTCGTAATGAACAAAAACAGTACTGTGTCCTATCCTTACTCCAAAAACTGAACAAACTATCTCTGTAATGATTGCTGTAAGATTAGTCAACAGATACATGCATCAAAAGAGTTACATCCAAGTCCGAGTGACTCCCATGTATTTGTGACTGTAACATAACACGTGTCCCAAACTGCGTCCCGTCTCTGACTCATGAGTTCGAGACTCGCCGTACAGGATTATTATAAGTCATGAGTTCTATCATCCTCATACCGAATTTATTTTTAACCAAACAATATGTTGGATGCAGCGATGTGGTTTTTCTAGAAAGTTCAATAAATCCGTAAAGTTTATAAATAATCCACGTCTTGTTCAGATGTTTTCATTTTTGAAAGCTTGTTTACTGACTACAAACCATGTAAATACAAATCACATTTCTTTAGTAACCGTCGAAATCATTTTTCGCCAAACGATTTGTATGAATATCAAATACCAAAGAGCAAAGCATTTTTTATATCATCTACAGTTCGAGAACCTCTATGTAACAGATAACAGATCAACAAATGAAGTTATTGCGATACTTACTTGTAATGAGACCCCCTAAAGGTAACACGTTGGAATATACAAAATAAGGAATAAAGCCAAAAATTAAAAAGACATGCAAAAATTTAAAAAAACATGAAAAAATTGAAAGCATGCAACCGAATTAGAGACTGTTTCTTCTGATACTAAGGGACACATGTTTGTGGCAGAAGAGGTCAACTAGCGGGTCCTCCCTGGACGGAGTAAGGTGCAAGACGCGAAAGGCGTAATGATTTTCTTTAATTTTGTAGTTCAACCGCTGGGAGCCACAAGGTTTGAGGCAGCGGGTCTATGGTTTCCCCTGGATTATTAGACTAGCGCCGTTCTGACGTTAGATCGTGGCAGCTGAGTTGCCAGCCGCTTTTGGTGGGGTGTCGGGGTTGAGACCGGCGGCTTTCGCGCCAAGGCCAGCGATTGCCCGAACCTGGACGACAGCGCATCCGCGGTGGTTTTAGCAGATTCTGGATGTTGCTTCCTCAGCATACGGTCTTTAGATTCGAGTGTGGCCTATAGTCTGTTGGTGCCACATGTAGTTTATCCTGAGACGTTCTTCCTTCCAGATTGGTCACACCAGCTTCTTTCCTACACCCAGTTCTTATGCGCCGTTATTTGTTTTTTCCGTTTTCATTGTGTCATGTCAAAAGGCATAACTTAGACAATTTAGGCCTACTCCACAGTTTCATGGAGATATGGGGACGTGTAACGGGGAATAGAGAAAAATGGGGCACTGCCGAGTTTAAACTCACGTGCATAAACACTTTCGAAGTAATGGGACTCACCGCTGTATTCACGGGCATGTACTCAGTAGCGAATCTAGAATTTGGTCTGAGGGGGGGGGGGTCGAGTCGGCTTCATACAAAAGAAAAAACAAGTTAAAACTAATCAATATTTGAGTCTTTAAAATGGGTTAAAAACGTGTAATAATATACTGAATTCAGTCCCATTAAAGTAACAACACAATAAAAAATATCGGTATGGAGAAGCATACATGACTTCCATATTCTAAGATTTAGACTATATTTAAAATCATTTTCGAAATGAAATATTACCATAGAAACTACTTCTTTCTACTTACTGCTTCAGCCTTAACCACAGTACTGTGGTCACTAACGTATACCACCTCACGTTATCGCACTCAATTTTCACTGATGATGGAAGTCGATGGCATTGCCGAAACGTCTGGTTTTGTAGAAAACATTGGACTACGGCCAAATATCCCGGGAAGGAATTTTAACAAAACTACTTCTTTGTTGCCGATAACGTTGTACACATATATATAAAAAATGCATAAAATTAATGGCTTGTATAAGTTAATGATTGATCTCCATTAAGTAGTGCTCAAGTTTCCAAAGTTTTAATATTATGACGTCCGTAATTAAAACATCAGAGCAGGTTTAGTGTTTATGAGGGTACACCATGGACAAAAATTTTCAACATTTCCTATTGAGCGTTGCTTAGAGTAAAGCTGCGAATCTACAGTGTACGTTTCACAGAACAAACACGCGGAAAAGAAGGAGCGCTCCGAAGTCACTCATGGACCCTCAGCATCTTGCAGAGGGTTCATTCCCTAAAGACGAAAAGTCTGTCTATGAATCGTTCCTCTGTAAACACGTGCAGTTACACTGCCCAACGATACACAGGAAGCAAATCGCTATCCACGCTGAACACTTTTTCATCTTGCACGCGTTATGTTGATATGGGTTTCGACACTTTCCATTTAAAAAGCGTGCAAATGTAAGAAAATAAACATGAATGAGGCCAGAAATAACGCGAATTTTGTGTGTGTCTTCCCTGCCTTTTTATTGCGGTAGTCATAATAATAAAATGGAAACGTAAACAGCACATAAGTGAGATATGCTTGCCTGCCACCCACGATATATTTTCTCTTATACATGATTTACATTAAAATGAAAAAATTATAATTTTATTGCCTGACAACAAAATTATTTTATTTTTACTTCCATATTCCTTAAGGAATGGAAGTATGGTGATGGCAAAAAAAATCGTGTTCGAGATTATTGCAGATTCTGATTGTACTACACTCAAAACATGAAAAAAAGTCGTTTTCCGAAAAGTGTCTGTGTGTGTGTCTGTCTGTCTGTCTGTGTGTCTGTCTGTAGATTTTTTTTCTATGGCAAACGATAACTGCCGCAAATTCAAACAGAATCAAATAATTTTTTGCATGCAGCCCTGATTTGCAGAGTACTCGCGACCTATTGTTTTTGGTGAAGATCGGTTGAGGGAAAGGGGTAGTTTACCTGCAACGGTTTTTTTTTAGCAAGGGTAATTTTGTTTGTTTGGCAAACGATAACAGCCGCAAATTCAAACAGAATCAAATAATGCTTCGCATACAGCCCTGAATTGTAGAGTTCTCAAGATCTTTTGATTTTGGTGAAGATCGGTTAAGGGAAAGGGGTAGTTTACCTGTAACGTTTTATGTTTTAACAAGGGTATTTCCTATGGCAAACGATAACAGCCGCAAATTCAAACAGAATCAAAAGATTATTTGCATACAGCTCTAAATTGTAGAGTTCTCAAGACCTATTTTTTTGGTGAAGTTCGGTTGAGGGAAAGGGGTAGTTTACCTGCAACGTTTTTTTAACAAGGGTATTTTCTATGGCAAACGATAACAGCCGCAAATTCAAACAGAATCAAATAATGTTTTGCATACAGCCCTGATTTGTAGAGTACTCAAGACCTATTGTTTTTGGTGAAGATCGGTTAAGGGAAAGGGGTAGTTTACCAGTAACGTTTTATGTTTTAACAAGGGTATTTCCTATGGCAAACGATAACAGCCGCAAATTCAAACAGAATCAAAAGATTATTTGCATACAGCCCTAAATTGTAGAGTTCTCAAGACCTATTGTTTTTGGTGAAGATCGGTTGAGGGAAAGGGGTAGTTTACCTGCAATGTTTTTTTAACAAGGGTATTTTCTATGGCAAACGATAACAGCCGCAAATTCAAACAGAATCAAATAATGTTTTGCATACAGCCCTGATTTGTAGAGTACTCAAGACCCATTGTTTTTGGTGAAGATCGGTTAAGGGGAAGGGGTAGTTTACCTGCAACTTTTTTTATCAAGCGTATTTTCTATGGCAAACGATAACAGCCGCAAATTCAAACAGAATCAAATAATTTTTTGCATACGTCCCTGAATTGTAGAGGTCTCAATGACTTTCGATTTTGGTGAAGATCGGTTAAGGGGAAGGGGTAGTTTACCTGCAACCTTTTACGTTTTAACAAGAGTAAAGTACTTGAAATTTATTTAAACTTTTTGAAACAATGGTAATTGTTAAAAATATAATAATTTTGTTGCCAGGCAATAAAATTATAATTTTTTCATTTTAATGTAATATAATATTTTTCATTTAATACAGCAATAAAAAGGCAGGTAAGACGATATGCCTGGCTGTTTGGCTGAAAATGATTTTAAATATAAATCTTAGAATATGGAAGTCATGTATGGTTCTCCATACCGATATTTAACAATTACCATTGTTTGGAAAAGTTTAAATGAATTTTCAAGTACTTTACTCTTGTTAAAACGTAAAAGGTTGCAGGTAAACTACCCTTAACCGATCTTCACCAAAATCAAAAGGCCTTGAGTTCTCTACAATTCAGTGACGTATGCAAAACATTATTTGATTCTGTTTAAATATGCGGCAGTTATCGTTCGTCATAGAAAATTACCCTTGATAAAAAACGTTGCAGGTAAACTACCCCTTCCCCTTAACCGATCTTCACCAAAAACAATAGGTCTTGAGTACTCTACAAATCAGGACTGTATACAAAAAATTATTTGATTCTGTTTGAATTTGCGGCTGTTATCGTTTGCCATAGAAAATACCCTTGATAAAAAAATGCTGCAGGTAAACTACCCCTTTCCCTTAACCGATCTTCACCAAAAACAATAGGTCTTGAGAACTCTGCAATTTAGGGCTGTATGCAAATAATCTTTTGATTCTGTTTGAATTTGCGGCTGTTATCGTTTGCCATAGAAAATACCCTTGTTAAAACATACAACGTTGCAGGTAAACTACCACTTTCTCTTAACCGATCTTCACCAAAAACAACAGGTCTTGAGAACTCCATATTTCAGGACTGTATACGAAACATTATTTGATTCTGTTTGAATTTGCGGCTGTTATCGTTTGCCAAAAAAAAAAATATCCTTGATAAAAAAAACCGTTGCTGGTAAACTACCCCTTTCCCTCAACCGATCTTCACCAAAAACAATAGGTCATGAGTACTCTACAAATCAGAGCTGTATGCAAAAAATTATTTGATTCTGTTTGAATTTGCGGCAGTTATCGTTTGCCAAAAAAAAAAATTATCCTTGATAAAAAAAACCGTTGCTGGTAAACTACCCCTTTCCCTCAACCGATCTTCACCAAAAACAATAGGTCGTGAGTACTCTGCAAATCAGAGCTGTACGCAAAAAATTATTTGATTCTGTTTGAATTTGCGGCAGTTATCGTTTGCCATAGAAAAAAATCTACACACAGATAGACAGACAGACACACACACACAGACACTTTTTGAAAAACGACTTTTTTTCATGTTTTGAGTGTAGTACAATCAGAATCTGCAATAATCTCGAACACGATTTTTTTTGCCATCACCATACAGTACTTCCATTTCCTTAAGGAATATGGAAGTAATAAGCGCTATTGCAACATTGTTTATAAGATACTTATTGACTTACTTGAATTTCCTATATTTCATATTTCAAACGTACACACATATTCTGTGTAATAAATTTGTTTTTAGACCTATATTTAAAAATGGGGTACTACTGTATTAGCGCATACAGCTGTGAAATTAATAAAACAGCTTAAAAATTAGGAGATTAACAAAATTTCTTGTCAACTGTCGACCTTGTGGGGTGGGGTCCGGTCCCATTCGCCGCCCCTTCACACTCTTAATTATTTCAGAGTAAATGTTACAGGTTTCTTACCAATTTCGCCGAACTGTGCGAGCTGATGTTTTCGTGGTTGGTAGCTCCAAATTCCAGAAGCTCATCTTTAAACACGGCGAACGAAGCATTCAAAATTGGATGGTCGTATCGTCACTTACTTTTATTGTCACTTCCTTCGGTCTTGTAGAATTAAACGACTATAGGATTAAAAGTATTCGAATTTAACGTAAACTCACTTGAATGAAAAAATAACTTAGTTTGTGTGTTAACCATTATTCCTTAAAGTAAATTATATGCAATCAGAAAGAGAAGACTAATAGCAAAAATATTTTTGCAGTATGCAATAAACGTTATGTTTCGGCTTGCACAAAGTGGAGTATTTCGGGGATTCTCAGTACAAAATTAGTTTCTATCTGTTTCATGAAACTAAATTTATGTAACTTTCTAAGTTGCCATAATAATTAATCATTTTAAAATTCGTTTTAACGAATTGTTTAAAGCTGTATCAATTAATTAATTTTAAACAATAAAAACAAAATTATTAATTATTTACACTATAAAAAGATGTCTTTAGTTTTCATTACACTTTATATACAGTAAGAGATAAAATAATAGTATAGTAGCCTACTTACGTTTCTGTAGACACGTAGGTATTGCTTAAACTACACCCATTCCATGAACTGAAATTACAACTTCATAATGATAACCACTTTCATTTGTAATGTATATATTTTTTTGGCTTGAAATTTCACTTTTTTTAAAATTTGCTGAAGCACCTGCTGTAAATAACTGCCAGTCCCACTTCTCTCCATTTTTTGAGTTTATCTTTATGTACACAAAAATGTTTGTATTCAAAAGTGATGCAGTTCCAAATATCTCACTTTCAGTTGCCCATGTGCCTTCTTTTATCATATTTTTTAGTGACGTCCTACCTTTAAATAAATCATTGGCTCGGTTGTTGTTCAATTCATTGTCCATATAATTGACAACTATGTTTCTAACGTCCATATGATAACCTTCACTGCCAGTAATTACGTAGGAAACTGCCCTAAACCAACAATTTCTGTCACCCACAATTTTCTTCACACCGTGTGGTTTTGCAAGTGCTAATTTATGCCCGATTCTAATACACGTGCATTGTCCTTCAAAGGACAGACCCAACACTTTACACTTTTCCATTTCCCACTCTCGTCAACCGGATCATAAAAAAAAATCACTTCACACCACTCACCAGAAACCTCCACATCAGATTTATCATCATTTAGATTGTAGAAAATTTTCAAGTTTTTCACATGTTCTTTCTTTTTCCTCACTTTGCCACTTTCATCTTGTAATATACAATACTCGTTTCTTAAAACTTTGTTAACTGTAAATGGTCCACTCCATGGAAGTTCAGTAAACATTAATTTATTTTTGAATTTTGTCACATTTTTTACCAAAACTCTACTCCCAGGTTTTATTTCCATTTTCTTTGTTATTGTATGTCTTTCGTCAAATTGCTTTTTCTGTTTAATCTGAGCTCTTCTGATATTTTTTAATGCTGCTTCATCAATTACTTTTTTCACTTCTAATATTTTTTGTAATTTTCTTTCCATTTCTTTATTTTCTTCGACAATATCTTCCTCTACTTCTTGAACATCCGTTGTTTTTTCAGCTACCTGAAGAGACTCCTCGTCTTCATCGGTCAAATTATCTTCATCAACAAGGTCTAATGGTAAAACTGGTTCTCTGTTGTATAACATAAAAAAAGGTGAAAATCCTGTTGTTTTGTGTCTAGATGTTCTGTACGCAAATAATACACTCTCGAGAACATCAGGCCAGTTATTAATGTTTTCCATTAAAGTTCTTTTCAGTTTATCTTTTATTGTCCTATTTTGACGTTCTACTAATCCATTAGCCTGTGGGTGGTAGGGTGATGTTAATCTTTGTTTTGTCCCCGTCAGTCTATGCAATTCTTTAGAAACTTCATTTACAAACTCGCGACCATTATCGTTAATTTGTATTTTAGGGCAACCATGTCTACATATAATTTCATAAATAAATTTAGCCACTTCAATGCCAGTCTTATTTTTAAGGGCTTTCGCCTCAGCCCACTTTGAAAAGTAGTCTACTGCCACCACTATGTATTTTTTGCCCTGCACTTCTGGTAACTGCATAACATCTATTCCAATTTGTTCCATGACTCTCTTAGGAACAGGAATTGGCTTCATTTCGGGTACACAAGACACCCATGGAGGTGTAACTTTCTGACACACTTCACAATTTTTTACAAAATCTGTCACCTTTAATTTTATATTTTTAAAGTAGTACCGTTGTGAAAGTATGTCCACGGTCCTATTAATTCCTCGATGTGCAGATATACCAATCGCTTGTTTGCTAGTATCAGCACCTTTGTGGGCTACGCCCATCAATTTTTGTATTTTATTATCGTCGTGAACAATTTCTATTAATTTTTCTGTACCTCTTAGCTCGTCACATTTACGATAAAACAGTTTATTGTCACGAATAACATAAAGTTTACATCGTCTCTTAAAGTTTCTACTTTGATACGATTTTGTACACTTTTCAGGAATTGCTCCAGTAATTAAAAACCTTTGTATATCCAGCGGTCTTATTCCTCCTTCGAAAACCCTCATTTTAATTATCCCAACTGAGATCTGAATATGCAAACAAAATACGAACAACTATCGAATATTAAGTAAGATACTTAAAACACTGTAAACACAAATACTAATATAACACAACAACAAAGTAATAATATCGTTGATTTATAACAAAGCGACGATGTTTAAAGACACGATTTAGGCGAACGTAGTCAACCACACTTTAAAAACGTCTCAGAGCGAATTTTTTTTTTTTTTGCAATGCAATGCTTTTCCACACGTTCCAATTCGTCAACGTACATGTACACAGAGACAGCGGAAACCAGCTACCAGGGCTTCCTTATCTCTGATGTCATAAGCCTGTGACGTCATTTGATCAGCTCAGACTGGGTGACCAACTCAAAGCTCAGACTGCCACACAAAGTAACGTAACAACTTCTACTACAATTTTGGAACGATATTTTTGTGGAACGGATGTAACAGTGACTGAAAAGTTGAAATACCTGTTATTCGCGGCGACGCTGTTCCGAGTCGAGGCACACACCCTACACAGACACACACACACAAAGTACGGAAGTATCACGTAAACGAATACGCCAAGGCCAAATACTAGCGTACAAAAATATCGCAGGAACGCAAGGAACAGCCAGTAACGCGTATTTAAAATACTAGTGGTATCACCGTTACACAAGGAACAACGCGTATTACAAATACTAAGCGTTATCAGAGGAACAGTAGTATTTTAGGAACAGGTAGTATCAAGCATATTTCGAGTAGGAACTAGTACGAGCCACTTTTTCGACCTGTATACTTCATTCTGCGCAAAGAGACGAAGCTGTTTTTAATAAAGGAAATAATTCATCCTGCTGTTACATTTATTCTCGTGTGATATGCAGATATATAATACAGATTATATGCTAATAAATTATAGGTATTATACTAGTCACCAACTTGTAACTAAAATCGATAGTTGTCTTGTTTGTTCATCGTCTTTTTTCACAGCACTACACTTTATATAGTCTGTTTCTAAGCTGAAGAAGGTGAACACGACGCCGAAACGCGTTCTACGGAAAAAGGCAAGCAAGTTTCACAAGAGAAAGTTTCATTATTATATAAAGTTTACTAATGAGTTCCGACGTTGGTACTCCTGTAAATTACGCGCCACAGAGGGAAGTTGATTGTAAATGTTTTGTATAGTGGTTTAGACCATTCTGAAATTTAACCTCTTAATAACGTGTATTTCATTTTATTCATATGTTGGTGAGTAGAAAACGAAACACTGAATAATGGTACTTCAAAACAGTGGGAAGTATAAACCAGAGAAAGGAAAAGGAGGAACTTTTGCAAATGCTACAAGGTAACTGACATACAATAATAGTAGTTTTATATTGTTCCACATCTGAGAATTTTTTTTCGCCAATAAATTGCAATATACATTTTATTTATGTTAAAGTAATTTTGTTCATTATTTAATTGAGGTGCCTATATGTACAGCGCCACCAAATATTTATTTCTTTTGATGATCTTAGTGACTGACTTATAACGAATTTAAAGGTTGATTTAAGTGACTATGCTTCATGGAACACGAAGTTTCTTTTCCACTTGCATGTCATCGATTCTTCTATATTTGTTATTAGAATGGAGCTTTAGTGCAAGGGCTTATAATTTTCATAATGCTTGAGATAAATAACATTAAATGCAACACTGGAGTTGTTATTCATTTCCTTAACTATTACTGTTATTTATATTATCTTATTTTTCCATTTGCTTTACAGTTGAGCAAAATGTGTGATTAGGTAACTGGTGTTTCAGTGTTACAATCATGCATATTAGATGTTATGTAAAAAATTGTTATATTTACAAAGAGTGTCTCTTGTGTAAAACTAACATTATGTGTGTTTTATCAATACTATATTAAAGGGTTTCGCACACACACAGTGGAACTCCCTGTTAGATACATGTTCATCCATTCTAAATTGTCCAGCTAATATATGTATCCAAGTTAAAGATGTAGAAAAAACGTGAATAAATATTCAGTTTTTGTGTTAAATGTATGTGCTTTAGTCCTACTTTAAGTGTCTACTAAATGAATTACATACCGGTATCGTAACTAAACTTTGATTAAATTAAGTTGGTAAAACACAATTTAATAATGAATAAACTTTATTTATATTTATGGTTAAAACGTAAGTTTACATATGACAGAATTGAAATATAGTAAACCTCAATTTTTAGATTAAAAGAGAATAAGTAATTTTAAAGCCCTTCTCCTGAAGTGTGTAAGAAGCAGCCTCATTTGTTTGATTTATTTAACTACCAGATCAGAATGTTGTCCATGATGTGTCTGTGTGTTATGAATAACCAAAGTATAGTATTACAACACGCAACACAATTATTTTATATAATTTTTTTTTAATTTTTATCTCATTGTCTGAACCATATTTTGTTCATTGGGAGCTTCATCAGAGGCTGCCGCTAGTCATTTGAAAAGTCATTGTTGTGTGTGTGTTGTGTAGTGTGTTCAAATAGTGTGTGACTGAAATTGTGTCTGTTCATTTAGGATGTTGTTTCCAAGTGTTTTGATATGTTTGTATATTTCTAGTTGTTCAAGTTTTTTAGTTTTCGGCCTTTCATGTATACGTTGCAATAGAACATTGCAGTAAAGGAAATTGTAGCCTGGACTACATGCTGATATATCACTGGATGACATTATAGACATGTTAAAATTTGATTTTTGTTTGATTCTGTTAATTAGAGATAAGTTTTGAATTAAGAATTGGGTAAAAGACTATTATGTATCAAAATGCCCATAAATTTATTTGTGATCATGTCATGTGCGAGTTTAATGTGCGAGTGCGCGTGTCATTCGTATTTTATGAATAACTCTGTTATAAATGAACGTATTGAACTGAGATGTGGACAGCGCAAGCATCTTAATAAGAGCTATATTTTCCGTGTCAGAGACTTGTTACATACTATTTTAATAGGGATTTTTGAGAAAAAATCAACTTTCTATAGATTCCTTATCTTTTGGACTTTTGGAAGTAATGAGGTTTGTAGATAAAATCTATACCTGCTTTTGCAGAAATCTGCCAATATGTTCAAGAAGTTTGTCTATCAGTTCTACCCATCAATCACGTGATAGGTGTTTCGACCAATCAGCGACCCCAATTTTCATTAAGATTGGGTCTCCGACAACATAAGTCTAGTCAGTTCCAACCAGAAGCTCGAATATTATGGACGTGTTCTCTGTGCGAGTTTTTCGAACAGAAACGTTCTTATGTAAGAGTTATCAAGGACAATTTAGCGACGAGTTACCCGTTAGCTAATACCTTGTATTGGTACGAACTCAGTATTTCTCAAAGAATAAAATATTTATATTAAACAATGCTAGTCTCGCGTGAGTCAAGATTTCCGCATAGGGGAGGTTTATCCATCTGGGATACTCCTGTGTTAACGCGAGGACACCTCAAGACGTGGGAAGGTGCAGGCTTAAAGCACCATAGTAAATACATATTAAATTACAGCCCAGTTCAGTACCTTGAGATAAAGAGTAAATTGTTATCGGGTGTGTCGGCGTGCGTACAAGAGGAGTGTCAGCGAAGCGTCAGTGTGCGGAGAGTAGCTGACGACGAGGGAGCAGATTTCGACGGATCACAGGACCAGCAGTGATACGAATCAACATATTTGGATACAACGTTCAAGTAACAATTGACATTTTAAACAGATCAGTTCTGATAATTCAAAGACAATTATTAAATTAAAATAAATTATTTGTGAATTACAGACCATTTTTAAAATTTGTTTCAAAATATACAACCTTGCTCCAGATAACTGACTATATCGTTCAATTATTACTATGCCTAATATATGTTTTGTCGCAACGTGTAGAACGTCCATGTTGTTGTTAAACAATTAAAAAAATAGCACACGCTATTCAATTTTTAAACTAAAAAGTAAAGAAGTTTTATTTGTACTACTTTTTAAAGAACAATAGGTAACATATATTAAAGATAAGAAAAGATTTTTCCTTGCTATTTTCATATGTTATTGGTCAGTATCAATAAATCAACCAACAATCTCAATATGGCCAAATAAAATCATGAAGTTATAAGAACAAATGAAGTAATATGTAAAGGTACAGTAAATTTTTGAGACTAAGCTGTAGTAAAATATCTCACCTGAATCATCTTCTCCATCAGTGCAATTTATAACAGACGTTGAAGTTTCAGCTTCATCTTTAATACTTACTCATGACTTAAGTTGTGATTCATTTTGTTTTAATTGTCTTCAAGTCACGTTACTAACTATTTAGAATTAATATTAGGCAATTACCTGTATTAACTTCCGTCTTGTGACTTATTTGGTTTTTTCTTAAAACGACGCGTTTCGAGAATAAATTCTCATCATCAGGTTTAAAAATACTATAAAAACATCAAAATCACCCAAAAGGGGTCGTCAACTAGTTAAAACACACAAAACACAAAAAAACCACACATAATTTAACACCGACACAGTCCCGGCACAGTCCGATGCGCATCGTCTCGTTGCCAACGACCAACTGTTGCACTTTGTCTTACATGACCATTATCATTGCCCGCTGACCTATCGATATCGATGGCCGTGTTGTACAGCAGATTCGATCGGAACGAAACTTTGTCATTAAGTAGCTGGTCCGTTTGTAACTTGGAAGCCTTGTATATCTCATATTCCTCCACAGCGTTCATGTATGCACCTTTTTTACAATTATGAAGTAGTTTAAAGTTTGTGTGGAAGTCTGAGTACTTATGATTATACAGCATTAAATGCTGAGCGTAACTGGATCTAGTTTTCGAGATATCACTTTTGGGCAGGTGTTCTTTAAAACGTTCGGCTGACGGCCTGCCCGTTTGTCCTATATAAAATTTGTCACAGTCATCGCATTCAAACTTGTACACTCCAGTTTTCTCTTCAGCCGGCATATGAGTTCTTTGTCCCAAACGTTTTTTTATGTTATTTGTGGTTTTGAAGGCCACTGTTATTTTACGTTTTTTTAGCTCATTCTTTACAATGACTGGTAGTACATTCGTGTACTCAGTTACTATAAACTTAGTATCTTCTTTAGATGGGCCAGTTAATCTGCTTTTACTATTGATTTTTACCGAGTGTTTTCTTATAAGCTTGTCTACGATTCCACTGTTATACCCATTAGCGATAGCTATACTTTTGATTATATTAGTCTCTTCCACTCTGTCTTTTTGCTCAAGGGGAATAGCAAGCATTCTATGAACGAACGCGTTGAAGGCTGCCATTTTTTGGGAATATGGATGGTACGAATCAGCATGAATAGTAATATTCGTGGTGGTGGGCTTTCTATAAATTTTGAATCTAAAACGGTCATTATATTTGCTGATAGTGAGATCAAGAAAGTTCAGGCAGTTATTATTCTCCATTTCTAGGGTAAATTGAATTTGCATGTTTATGCTGTTCATATATCCTTTCAAATTTTCTATTTGTCTACTCGTTCCATTGAATATCATAAAAGTGTGGTCAACGTAGGGTACGTAAAATTTAATTTTATCTCGCTGTTTATTAAGGGTAAAATCGTCACGAAGGCTGATAAGGGTAATACGGTTGTTATTATTAACAAAAATATATATATACCAATAAGGTACAGGAATTCATAAAAAACAATAATATTAAAAAGCTACACAAGGATCCCACCAGCGCCTATGTCAAGGAATTAAACAACGCTATAAATAAATGCCCCAATCTCCTCAATGAAAGCACTAGACGTTATTTAAAACCCATAAATGCCAGGGCCCCAGAACTTACGGGTTTACCCAAAATACATAAAAAAAATATGCCAATACGCCCCGGTTGTAAACTACACGACTGCCCCTGGTTATAGGACCGCTATAAGATTAGTAAAAATCATAAAAGAGAACATTGACATAGTAAATAACTACAGCATAAAAAACAGCTACGATCTCGTTGATAAAATTAAAACTATTAAATCAGCACCACATTATAGGTTGGCTTCATTTGACGTAACTAATCTGTACACCAATGTGCCGGTAGATGAGACAATGACAATTCTCAGAAATAGCTTAATTAATACAAATAGGTTAGGTAGAATTGAAATTGATGAACTTATGCAATTGCTTAAAACAATACTCAAACAAAATTATTTCTCTTATGATAACGAATATTTCATGCAGGAGGATGGTCTGGCAATGGGGTCACCTTTATCGGGAATTTTAGCGGACCTATACTTGAACCACTTTGAGAATACATTTTTAATGTCTAATCTTAATAAACAGCGAGATAAAATTAAATTTTACGTACCCTACGTTGACCACACTTTTATGATATTCAATGGAACGAGTAGACAAATAGAAAATTTGAAAGGATATATGAACAGCATAAACATGCAAATTCAATTTACCCTAGAAATGGAGAATAATAACTGCCTGAACTTTCTTGATCTCACTATCAGCAAATATAATGACCGTTTTAGATTCAAAATTTATAGAAAGCCCACCACCACGAATATTACTATTCATGCTGATTCGTACCATCCATATTCCCAAAAAATGGCAGCCTTCAACGCGTTCGTTCATAGAATGCTTGCTATTCCCCTTGAGCAAAAAGACAGAGTGGAAGAGACTAATATAATCAAAAGTATAGCTATCGCTAATGGGTATAACAGTGGAATCGTAGACAAGCTTATAAGAAAACACTCGGTAAAAATCAATAGTAAAAGCAGATTAACTGGCCCATCTAAAGAAGATACTAAGTTTATAGTAACTGAGTACACGAATGTACTACCAGTCATTGTAAAGAATGAGCTAAAAAAACGTAAAATAACAGTGGCCTTCAAAACCACAAATAACATAAAAAAACGTTTGGGACAAAGAACTCATATGCCGGCTGAAGAGAAAACTGGAGTGTACAAGTTTGAATGCGATGACTGTGACAAATTTTATATAGGACAAACGGGCAGGCCGTCAGCCGAACGTTTTAAAGAACACCTGCCCAAAAGTGATATCTCGAAAACTAGATCCAGTTACGCTCAGCATTTAATGCTGTATAATCATAAGTACTCAGACTTCCACACAAACTTTAAACTACTTTATAATTGTAAAAAAGGTGCATACATGAACGCTGTGGAGGAATATGAGATATACAAGGCTTCCAAGTTACAAACGGACCAGCTACTTAATGACAAAGTTTCGTTCCGATCGAATCTGCTGTACAACACGGCCATCGATATCGATAGGTCAGCGGGCAATGATAATGGTCATGTAAGACAAAGTGCAACAGTTGGTCGTTGGCAACGAGACGATGCGCATCGGACTGTGCCGGGACTGTGTCGGTGTTAAATTATGTGTGGTTTTTTTGTGTTTTGTGTGTTTTAACTAGTTGACGACCCCTTTTGGGTGATTTTGATGTTTTTATAGTATTTTTAAACCTGATGATGAGAATTTATTCTCGAAACGCATCGTTTTAAGAAAAAACCAAATAAGTCACAAGACGGAAGTTAATACAGGTAATTGCCTAATATTAATTCTAAATACTTAAGTTGTGGTATATTTATGCCCATTCTTTATATAATACCAAGTAGTATATATGCAGTAAGTAGTATTATATTCATAAAATGCTAAGTATTTTTTGATCACAGGTTCAAGTGATTTAATGTTAATCTCTTCAGATATGCTTTCACTGCATGGTCTTTCACCAAAACCTCATTTGTTAAAAAGATTTGGTAATTGTAGATTTTTTGAAGAGTAATTCATTGAATTGCAAGTAATACAGTCATATTTTTTACTATCTTGACCACTGTGTTACAAGTTTTTAAGTTGGCAACAATGTTTTCTATTTAATATACCTGTGTGTTCTTTTAAAATATTTAATTACACCTTTATCAACGGACTGGCTGTGACTTGTATTAGGAAGCAAGAGTACAATTTTCACATTAGAAAGATATTTTTGTCCATGACTTATAATAGCACTGCAGAATTTTCTGATCCTTCATGTAGTATACTTTTCTGGCCTTGAATCTTTGCTTGAAATTTTCTGTACAATTTTCATAACAGCAATCTGTAGCATTGATCCTGAATACCGGCAAATCTTTCCCATGAAACTTTGGAAGAATTGCATAGTTTTTTATTTTCACATTTTCATTTTCAGTTTTCCTTTTTTTTTTGTCAGTACTGACATTGTTTCCCTAATTTCAATTATTCATGTTTTGTTTTATGTTTGGTTGGTATTATTGATTTAGTGACATTAATTGAACACTGAGATAACCACAACTTTTTCATTGTTGTAGTAAAGTGACTTTTTTATACTTATTAATTCATTGTTTTTAGACTTTTTAACTTTAATGTAATATATTTCACAATAATTGAAATGTTGAACAAAATTTCACTTCTTAAAACTTTAAGTTAAAAACAAAAATTAAAATTGTAGAAATCTTAATATAATATATAACATAACATAATTATTATGACACTTGTTTTATTGACGTGGAGTTGAAATGTACATTATGATTATTTGACAAAAACAAAAAATATACTCCAGTTATCTGGAAACAATCTAGTCATAGAATTGCACAGGTGCCAATGAAATATTGAAACCTCATTAATATTGTAATGCATGACTGCTGTACCATTTCAGTGGCAAAATAAATATTTTCTCTGACCACCTTAGATTCTTTTGTATCTGACATCCAACTAAATTTAACCTTGTTATTATACAGGGACCATGTCAGGGAATCCAACATTGGTGGGGTTGGATTGTATGTATAAAAGCCCTTTTTTTTGTCTACTACGAGATGCAAACTATTATAATTCAAATATGTCTGCAAATCTACTCTGTACTTTCTTATTTTTGAACAATTATATGGCTTCTGTCCATATTATATTCCTAACTTTTAGAATCAATTCTACTTCATCATTCCTTATTTTCTTCAGTCTTCCTTATATTTTTGCCTGTTTCACTCTTGTTTTCTCTACACATTTAATTGACATTCTGAGATGATCATAAAAGTTTTTAGTTGAGGATTTTGTTGTTGTTACTAACAGAGACTTTAACAATGAATTATACAAGTGGAACATTACTTTTATTAATTTAAATCTGTTCTGTTCTGTCGAATGAAAGCTTGGATTTCACGAAAGATCTTTGTAAGAAAATAACTTTTAGGATGTAGATTAATAGACATGTGTTACATATACAGAAATATTACTGTTCCACACCACTATAGAAAAACTATTCCGATTAGCGCTTTCAAGCTTCTCAGCTCATCGTCAGAGAGCACAGCGTGTGTGTGTGTGTGTGTGGGGGGGGGGAGTGATTTTTGCAGGAGGCTTTTTCTATAGTGGTGTGCAACAGTAATATTTCTGTTTGTGATTATAACCACTAACACAACTTTCTTCATGTGTTACATGTGTCGTGGACTACTTTAACATAGATTCTAAATATAATAAATACTAAAACTGAATAATACAGTCAACTAATCATAGATATTTTCAGTTGAGTTATTGTAACTAGTTTCTTTGAAAGTTAATGCTTGTAATTAGCATCATCATTTTATTACACTCATAAAATTAAAGCTCTCTTCAGGTCTTCTGACCCATGAATTCAAGTGTAGGTGGTGAGTCTCTTTCATTCCACATGATACCCATAATAATGTGCGTGTGTGTTATACTTATAATGGCAAGCAAAAAACAAATAAAAATTTGTGTAAGTTATTTTCTCACTTTTTTTTTGAAATTGTTTGGTTATTAATTTAGGATAAATGAAAAAAAATCATATATAACACTTTATTTCATCCTTTTTTTTACATATTTGCTTCTTACCAGGGAAGATTCATCTGAATTACGCATACGCCAGTCACATGAAAATGATACAATTGATTCGAAATATGGCTTTGATAGGATTAAAGATCACCAAGAAAGAACTGGATTTCTTATTAACATGCATAGTGTAAGTATTGTACAATTAAACTGAATGTAAATAAATATAAGTTACAACCAGGCAACTTTCTAAATGACCTCCACAGAAACAAATTAAAGAAGCTCATAGCATATATTATAATGGGAGGTGTGGAGTCATTTGAGTAGCGTGGTGGGGATTAGTTAATACTGTACCTTTCAGTTGCAATGATCAGTCATTCCAGATTATGTGCATGCGGTGCATGCAAGCACTTTATGACCAGTGACGAACCATCGCTTTTTAAGTGTGCGTCCTTTCTTCTACTTTCCAACAGTAGCTGGCTGAGAAAGACCAGATGCACCAAAACATTTGTGTGGTTCTTTTGAAAGTAACCAGGCTCTACTAAACATTGCCGTTTATTCATGTTTGTAACAAGCATTTATGTGTAACAAACAACCATATTTTATTGTAAGATTTCATGGAAAAATTTCTAAATTACCAGTGTGCTTAGACAGGAAACATGAAATATAGAAGAATTTATAATTTAAATAATAATAACCTGAATAGGAAAGCATTTTATTAAAAAATAATAATAATATAAAATGTTCTTATGAATCTTATTTATTTGAAAACATAAAATAAAATTGTTAGAATTCTTTTAAAATCTGAAACAGCCTAAAATTTACAGTTTGTAACTTTTGATGTATTTTTCATAAATATTTATTAACACTTGTACTTATTAAAACTCACTATCAGTTTCTGAAAAAGGTGGTATTGTAATATTCTCCTTTGCTTCCTTTAATGTATTCTTGTGCCAGATCTGTCCATAAATAAATCTTTACACGTCTACCTTATTTGAAATCACTATTTTTTGAGGCTCTGAAATACGGTAACCATTTCACGTTTTGTGCTTGTAAGCAATTTACAGTCTGTTCTAATGTGAGTAAATCTGGAGGTTGTTTCAATTTTTCAGGTTATGTCTCAATCACACATATGTTATGGTTGATTTATTCACAGACACATCTAGAGGCTGAATTAACAGTGTGAGTAGCAGTCGTCAAATGTTAAGCTACCGGTGGACTTGGTATTTTGACTGTCCCACTTACTTCTCAATGCATTCAAATGCTTTCATCTGAATAATATACCATAGAAAGCATGCAGAAGCCTTCTTGGAACACTGCACCGTAGCGTTGGTAGTCCTTTGATGTAGACGTGTAGCGATAAGATGTCAATACCTATACATGTTGTAAGAAACGGTTCATCGTGTCACTTGTGAAAGCCCCACTGGTGTTGGCGTCAATTTTGTAATAAACGTTATCTGTGTCCATAGTTTCTTATCTTGTTTTTCTGTATTTTTTATTTTTAAGTAAATTAATTATTTGTTGAATTATTCTTATTTAGTATGATTTTATTTTATTTAGTTTAGTTTGGTTAATAAGACAAGGATTATCAAGCAAAAACAAGCCGTCGCTGAGTTTATGGTTTTGAAAATGTCGCCAAAATAATTGTTCTTAATAATTAAAAATAGATTGTGTGGGTTCTTCATAATCGATTGGTGATTCGACTCAGTTTTATAGGTTACCTGGTCTCTTCTATTAATTGCTTGATGTTCATTACTCTAGCCGTATTCCTCTTCTTGCTTATCGCCTGCAAATCCTTTATCTTAATTTATTTTAAAGAAATAATATACTCTGTAAGTTAACAAATCAATTTATTTGATGATTTTTAAACTCAGGATAAGTTCAACAGTACGTAATAACCGTATCGACTCGCTCACCAAGCTTGACTCGAAAAAATACAATGTTAAAAATGAAATTGTAACTATATCTTTCTATTTGCTATAGTAAAAGTTTTTAAACTTCCACCTACCTTTAATTCTTTTGTGTGTTGGCCGTTATGTGTGATCTCTAGTGTTGAACTAACCCCGCTCGTACGACGAACTGATCAGTGCAGCAAATGAAATGAGGTGTTTGAAATGATTTGTTTAACAAATTATATAATTTAGCAGATAACATTTTATTTACGATTAATATGACATTTATTCTTCCCACTTCCTTCTATGCATGATAAAAAAAATAAAAAAAATGTAAACCTTTTTCTTTTTAACCTATGAAATACATCGTCATCATTTTTATCTATATCAAAGCTATTTATCAATTTATCAATTTATCAAAGCTATTTATCAAAACTATTTAACATCGATTATTCTAAAAGAACCAATACCTTTATTTTTATTTTCTTATCTACACACGCAACTCACATACAAAATTATTTGAGATCTCATTAATTTCCTTTTAGTTTCTGCCCATTTATATAAAATAAAAAAAAACTGTTACTTGTTCAAGACTTACGTGATACCACTCGGTTGCGTCGCGTGTTTACACACTTTCACTATTTTATCGAATTTGTTTAAATTTTGTTCTTTACTATTACTTCAGCAACGTTATTCTTCTATTGGATGAAATTTAACACATTTTTTACTAAAATTAGACTCGGTTTTTTATTAAGTCGAGTCTAATAACACCCGGGTGGGTTTGTGACTAAGCGGAGAGTGCGAACCTGACTCCCCACTGTTGTTTGTTGCTGAACGGGAAGGCACTGCCTCCAGGCTGCGATTTTTTTCATCGCCGTACACAGAGTATGGCATGTCTATGTGCCACATGGGCTAGTGTTGTTAAACTGAGACGATATAGGAGGCTGAGATGGGTGGAGCCTCTTCGTTGATTTCCTCCATCTCCAAAGCACATGGCACATACTCTTTCTCCTTAGCCATTTTTGTCGCGTCGGTTTCAGCTTGTTATGCATAGAAGCTGCGCCCGGGTGCGTCCATGCGCCCGCCGCACGTGACAAATACTCGTTTCACAACCAAGTATCGCGTTCTCTGACAACACACAGCCCAAAAAGTTATGTTACCGTTCATTGTTTGATACAACGCTAGTTCACACAGGACTTGCAATGATGATATTAAAGACATTTTAATAAATTTAATAAAAAAATAAAACCCCCCATTTTGACACATCACAGTACCCCCCCCAATGAGAGGTTTTATGCCCAAGAGTATACAAACTCTCATTGCCTAACCTAAAGGGATCAGTGCGGATGTGGAGCCATAACCCCCCTTTAATCCTTTATCACAAACACTATGGGTTTAACTACCCCCCCTAGTCAAGTGGCTGTGGGAACATCTATCCGACTTTGCTGGACTTTCTTCAAGAGAATCCCAACACCACAAAGTCAAACAGACCCGAGACTTCGCTGCTCCGACCCGTCGGTCAGAACAGGTAAGCCCCACAGTATCACTTGGCTTTTAAGCATTCCGTAAAAATATCTAATAACGGTCTTTTCATTCTTCCACATCCTCCACTGACGCGTTTCCCTTTAATTGTAAATAATTGTATTGGTTCGCTAAAAGCAAAGCATTGGTTCTTGTTTATACTTAATCATACATATATATTCTTAACAGTAATATAAACATTTGTTATTTACTATACATGTTGACCTGTCCGGTCTGAAACATCAAAATGATTTAAAAGAAATAAACAATTCCAAAATTTTCAGATTTGCTTCAAAATTAATCAAATACAGTTACCAATTCAAATGAAAAAATTCAATCCCAACCTGTCAACTATCATTTTCAATTACCAAATTTAAAAAAAAAAATGTTTTCAAATTTAAAAAATAAAATTTCCAAAATAACTATGAAAGGCATCAACTATTTTTTAATTAATTTAATTTGTCTAAATTTTAATTAATTATGTCATTCAAAAAGTTTCATTTCCATTAACTCATCTAAAATTATTTAACTGCTTCTCAAATTACACTAAGTTCAATCTCAAATTTCATTATCAATGTTAAATCAAAATAATTTTCAAACTACTTTTCAAATATGGTGTACATACATAAATTCATCATAATACATTTGGTTCAAAGTAAACACCAAAATTAAACAAAATTGTAGGTACATGTTATTCATATAAAACACAAAAAAAAATACAACTTAAATCTAACATACATTACATTTCAAAATAATTACATATAAATTCCCCATGTCATGAGCATATGATACAATCATGTTGACCTACTATACTTACTCTGAATAAAAATGAAAAACTCCTAATGAAATATTAATTACTAGGTATATAAAAACAAGTTACATAACATATTAATTACTTGAAATGGCCAAGTACATATAAACAAATGCATACACATTACTACATTTAAAATATTCAACTTTTATAATCTCTAAGTCATGAAATTAGTTATTTCTGGTAAGTAAATATAATGTACGTCATAAGCAATTATAGCAATAATCAGACCATCAATACAATTTGGGACAACAATACCGACTGAACAGCATCTTGTAACGGTACAGACCTATAGTAAGTTAAATCTTTTAAATATTATTTGCAACCAAATACGTGTTGTGAATTGACTTTTGCGTCGTGACTGGTACGGCTCGGCCCAGGAATGTGAAATTGGTAATGAGGGGGCATACGCGCTCGAGCGAGTGCACTCAGGCGGCGAACGTTCTCACGCTAACGGCACGAACAGGTACATATTTTCGCACTGTGTGCGCAGAAAACTGTCTGTTGCATCCCAGCTAGTGAACCGCGCAGTTCTCAGTAAAAGGCCTGCGGGCCAAAACTTATTAAAATATCGACTAGAGAGTGATACCAATAAAGGTAGAAGCAGTGCTAATTCAATGAAGTAATAATTTTAAACGCAGACTTTTTGGACCGAATACCGTGAAAGTTTAAAGTGAGAACGTGAATAAATTTTAATTACGAAAACTTTTTTGGACGAAACAGTAAACCATCAAAACGACAACCACAACAATTGACGTCTGGATCCACATTAAGGAAGTAGCCACACGTAAATCCCTTTTAAGTGATTATAACATTTTTTTTTTATTAAATGAGCTCCCTAACATAAATGGGGTGTAACGGAATGAATGTGAGAGTGAGCAAACTGGGCTGTCTTATCTATATATATAAGAAAGAAATATTTAAGCTAACTAGAGTAGGAAAGCTATATTCAGTTTTCGATGTAACATTAGTATCAGTAATTGTTCAAAGAAAAGATAAAGATGGAAAGTAAGAAATATAAAAAGAGAGAATATAAAGAAATGTATTAAAAAGAATAAATCCATTACATTATTTCACTTGATATATATGTGTGAATAATCATTTCAAGTACCTGATTTCATTTTCTGTGCTGGTAAATTCGCTATACGAAATGGGGTTACACCACTAGACGATCTGGCCAGAGAAAGTACAAATTGAAGGTAAGTTGGGAGGGTGTGATTATATAATTAATTATTTAAAAAGTTATAAAACACGACAATCCGTGGTGTTCATTGCTATGAGCACAATAATCATTTAGTCATCTCATCAACTCATCAACATACGTCAGTTTAAAGTTTTAATTCGTTACTCCCCTGAGTAACCTCCCTTCCACACACACTATGACCCCCCCCCTGGACTGAGGCGCCCAGTTGCTTCCACAAGGACTGAAGTTTTGGAGGAATTTTGGCATCTCCTGTCCTTGCTTCGGCCTCACATTTTTAAATTGCCAGATATTATAATATCTGAATTTTATATTTATAACCTTAAAACGGGTCTATCACCTGTTTTGCTGTTCCTACTCGAACAAGGTGATAGCCGCTGTTCCATTGTTCCGGATATTTCCCCTAAGTGGCCCCCCGTTAATTTCAACTTTCACCAATTTCAAGGACAACCAACCATGGTCAGTTTTACAATTGCTGCCCACAGCTGGTTGTCGTCCAAAACCACGATTAGTGCTGGTAAGACAGTAATCGCCTGAAAAGGCGGGGAAATCTTCTCTCATTCGCATGTTTTACTTCGTCTTTAGAATACACTGCACGGTAGCAATTAACATATAATATAAAATTATATAAGTGGTTGTGCAGTGTATATACGCCAGTTTCGGCCTCCGATGATGGTAACGTGCCTTGACGTTACCACCAACACTCATCGCTATCTGCAGTGGCACATGTCGCCACTGCAATAGCATAACTAATAGCTAAACTTAAGTCCTTCTGCATTTACTAACTACATTCCACAATTGATTTTCTCTTCTAAATACACCAAACAACCCTCCAAAATTACCCCTTAATCTTGCATAATAACATAATATACATCAACAATATCATTGCTACATTTAACCAAACAATTCACATTTAAATAATTGGTATAAAAATTATAAACACTACTATTATCAACTCTTTTATATCAAACTTTTAATTAGTCATTATTGTACCATTTCATTCTATAAAAATTCAAATTTATTATTAACATTCATGTTACATCACATTTCATTTCTTATTACCTTTCTACTATGAATTTTCTTTTATTTAACATGTTAGTCATTAATGGGTTTGGGTGATTCTTAGTTATTCATAATAATTTGCTTTATTAAAATGTGTATTTAAATATAACCTTACCCCCTTCTTCCTTTCTAACAATCACTAACAGATTTACTTAGGGTGACACCAATCTCTCCATAATAACCCCCTTCAACACTAATTCCACTTACCTCAATTTATTCTCCTCTTATAATAAAATATCTTATACCCGCTTTTTAACTAGGATGTGTGTTCCCGACCTTGGCAATTCCATTCATATCCTTTTTGCCCTTCCCATAATCTCGGCAAACACTCTTCGACCCGTCACAATTACCTGCCCAACGACGCAGGTTGATCACTTCCTACAACATCACCCTCACTACAAAATATCACCATCATTTTGTACTCTCCAATTATATCACTCTCATTGCTCTACATGTATACACTATCGCTACTGTGTCCCTACTATTACCCTATTTCTGTGTTACCTATATTCCAAAATTCTTATTTTCTCTGACACCCATTTAAACTTACCTTTGACCAACTTAAATGCCTTATTGAAATAATTATTGTCACCAAAACTCTAACTTTTACAACCTTTTACATTAAATTGCTCTTTGAAAATTACATTAGAAAACTCATAACTACCTCAAATTAATTTCATTATTTAATTTAAAACCTTTTAAACACATGTAAACATTTTACTTCATTTACTTGTATTATAAAATTCATACTTACAGTACATCACTCATATACTGTCATAGACACAAAATATAAACATTTGTCACCACCAAATCATGTACACAACTCCATGTATCTTCTGAAACATTTTAACAATCATATGACTCCACAACTAACTACATTTTACAATTATTCGTTCACTATTAATTATCAAGTTTAAATCATTTAAATTCATTATCAAAATTCATCTATACATTAATTAATTAATTAATCTCAAATTCTTTAATTCAATCAATTATTTAAAATACAACATATTTTAATTACCTTCCTCCAAAACAATTACAATTCGTTTATTACCACCTCTGATTATTTGTTTTGTCTGACAAAATATTATTATTATTAAAAACAACCTCCACTACATACACACATTGTCTACATAGAATACCTTTTACAAAACAAACAATTAATTTCACTATCAGTTTATTTACAATTTCTTGTCATCATTTTTCTGTTTACCACACCTCATTTCCTAATTTAGCCAGATCATTACCATAAACTAAAATATTTAAAATGTCCATTCCCTGAAGTTTTATTTAACCCCCATCATCGTATAATATTCTTATTTTTATATAACAATTATCATTCTTACTCACACTCAATTCATTATTATTTCTTTTATGAATTTGCTAACTGCTGTAATTTTTATTGTTCGACTAAGCTTTTCGTCATCACTGACATCTTCAGGTCTTAAACAGTCTTCGGTTGTTTAAGACCTGAAGATGTCAGTGATGACGAAAAGCTTAGTCGAACAATAAAATTATAGCAGTTAGCAAATTCATAAAAGAAATAGTAAGGATGGCTGCTAATTTAAACAATACGAACAATTCATTATTATTATTTATATAATAATTCTCTAATATTTCAAATTGTTCCGTAAAACCCACATAATAATCTACTGGACTATCCCACATCATTATTAAATCATATAGCCTTTCTACATCATTGATTTTGGTCTTGTCACCGTCTGTATTATTATCGATCACCCCTAAGTATTTTAACCTTTCAATTTCAGAATCATCTATTGTTAATACTCCACGTCTATGCACAGGTAAGCATTCAATATAATTATCAACGTTATTATTACTTATTTCTGCACTATCTTCATAACAAGGTAAGTCAACAATGTGATGTTCTGATACACCACTAAATATCTAAAATACATAAATACAACTCCCACCTACCTTGAAAGTTTTGTTTGTCTGGGTCCAGAAATGTTTCGTACGAACGCCAGATACAAACATGTGTTTCGTGGGTTATCGAAATAACTAACTCTACACATTGTTATGAAGAGAATTGATAATTTAATTTAGTTTAGCATTACTTAAAATTGTTACAAATGTTACTGCATATGACATGTTTTCGTCAGAATTGCTTCTTTGCTTGTTACATGATCACCATTCTAACTTATACTAATGCTTACCTTATTTTATTTACTCACACACACACATAAAGACTGCCCAGCCTGAATATTTTGTACACCCTCAAACACACACAAAATTTATTCAACCCTTAACATTTTTATAATAATATTTCCCCACGCCGGCCACGCGGTCGTCGCGCACACTCATTGTTCTGGTATACTTCTTTTTTAGTGTCCGAAAATCTCTGAATATGCTCTGCACTTTTACCTGACCGCGGTCATACAAATCTCTATTGTTATAGCACTTTATTACCGGTAGAAATAAAATTTTGTAGAGAGCCTACTTGGCCCTGGTGTCGGCCGACACGAATAGCGAAAGACTGGGATGCGTACTTTGTTGAGCGGTAGGAAGTTACTGTCCATAGCCAAAGGATTTCGTCGCCGTTTAACGTTGAGTTGCTGTGTTCTATCGACTTTATGCATGAAACATAGTGGTTATTTCAGCAAAGTGTGTCGACGATCTCTAGGCACTGCTAGTCTGTCGTCACTAACAGTAGGCGGTCCTTAGTTACATTTCCTGTAGTTCGGCTGGTTGATGTCACAAATTGTTCGCTCCAGCGCCATTTTTTACAGCGTGTTTGTTCTTCTTGGCGTCCCTACAGCGCGCATACTTGAGTCGTTGCGTGCGTGCACCGTCACATTTATACAAAGTTCTGAGAAATTTAGGGTGGCACAAATTCTCTGCCTGGTTTCGCAACTGATTACTGCGTTTTGCCTTTGTTTCAACACTGTTTTCTACACGTGTTCTGTTCCAATGGAATTAACGTTTGTCGGAAAATAAAACTTTCACAATATTTTTTACAAAACCCCAAAAAATGAAATAAATGAAATACAAATACCCCATAACTGTAATAAATGAAATGACCCAATTTTGACACATTACAATACCCCCCCAAATGAGAATTCTTCTGTCCAGAACAGAAGAAATCTCATTGATAATACCCCTAAGAGGACTGGTGAGGAACTGGTGCCAACAACCCCCTCTTCTTACTCTTCATGGGTACGCGACCCCCCTGGCTCTGCAACCATGGACGCATCTGAACGAGATCACTGGACTTCTCCGTAAGAGATCCCAACACCGAAAAATCGAACAGACAAGTACCACAGCACACCTCACCTTCTAACATGCTACCCCAAAAAATCCTCAATCCCTGGCTTAGATTATGCCAGATCCTCCACCGATATGTTTCCCCTTGTAAGCTGGGCTGCCTTTAGCAGATACTGGGCTCACACACACTCACATTACGTACTGACATTACATATTATAAAATTGAAAAAATCCTTTAAAATTTATTTAAATTACAACCCATTGGTTGTGTTCTGGTAAAATCGATTCATAAATTTTGTATAAATTTTAAATTATTCTCTTCATTGGTTTCTGTTTTTATTTAAAATAAGTTGATTTAAACATTTCTTATAATTAAGAACATCCTTAACCTAACATGTGAATACTTAGAGTCTAACAATACAAGTCAATACAATAAATCAATAAAAATAAACATGGTTAGTACACAAACAATAAAATAATCAAAGCTTAAAATATCCATTAGCTGGCAGGCGAAAAATCAAGTTTTTTTTTCCAAAAAAATATTTTCCAAAAAATTTTAAAATTCAAAGAAAAAGTTTAAATTTATTAAAAGGTTTCCTTTACATATAGAAATTATTTAAAATTTTCTTAAATTGATAAAAAAACAAACAAAAATTGAACCCAACTTCCTTATCAAACAAGCTTAGTCTATATGACCTCACTGTCAGCTGATCAAAACTAGGTCAAGTCCACAACCTTGACCTACATACGTTAAGTACAAGTTCTATCTGAAAATACATTTAACATCTGTAACATCCTAACTTGAAACACAAAACATAATAAAATAAAACATTTAAAATAACAAAATATTATTATAAATAATAAGCAAATTGACATTTAAATTATTCAAAATAAACAATTCTTAATTTTACATTTCCAAATGTTATCAAAATTTTGTCACTGGTTTCAAAATAAAAATTTTATATCTTTATTATAAATCTCTTTCTTTATTTAACAATCGTATTCTCCATTACTGTGGGTGATTTAAACACTTATCTCATTTAATTTACTACTTGATCTGTATACATATATAATCTTTCTCTCCCTCTGACTGTAACCTCTAACAACTGTAACTCACATGACACCCAGCTCTATCAAAATCTCTCAAAACACTCTCTAACCCCAACTTATCATTAAACTCAAATCGCCACCTTCTCTCTCTATATATAAAAAAAATACTCTCTAACCCTTTGTATTTAGGATACGGGTTCCCCCCCCCCCAAAACTCATTTCCCTTATCTGGCCCCTGGATTCTACCTAAGGCGACCCCTTGCTCCTAAATCGGTCCCATCCCGTCCCAACTTATCATTATGTTGCGGACTCCTACATTACACTACCCCCTATTACAAAATTGCCATCCCCAAAATCTCAATCTCATTACCTTACTACAACTACAACAAAATAACATCATTAATTATAAACATCAATATATCACTCAATCTTCTACGTATATTTCCCATGACTACTGTGTCAACATCAATACTTCTCAATATCTATTACATTAACTCAAAACAATATTTTTCTCTCCTATTTCAACTTTAACTTTAACTCGGACTGATCTAGGTGTCCCACAAAATATTCATCACCCACAAACTATCTTTTATTAGCTTTCACAAATTATTACTTTATTTCTCATTTTATCAAATTACTTTTCTCATTACTTTAAATAGCATCTGTAATACATTGAAACACTACATTAAACATTAATTACTTGGAACATTTATAACCAATATACCAGTGACATTTTATTGCTGATCAGCTGATATCCCTAACACAATTAAAACACATCTCAAAATTGAACAAATTACATGAAATATATATATAGATTTATTTATCCTTACTTCTCACCTCCTTGTTTCCCCTTTTTCTGATTCTGATACTTTATGTTAACCGTCTGCCAGTCAGTTTAATTATTTACTTAGTTGCAAACATACACAAATTATATAAAACATATACTTTATATCAACTCTTATATCTAACCTGCTAAAATACAATATTACCTTTAAAAAATTATACAATGAACACCTTATAGTGAATGTATGAGCAGGTAGTTATTTAAACAGAGCACAAGCATTTTTATTGGATCAAAATTTTAGTTAGCAATCTTTATGTTATCAAATTTAAATTCGTGACTCATCTGAGACACCTCCCATCCACACACTCTATTGCAAATTATGTAAGACTGTGGCGTCTTTTCGCTTCCACAAAGATGGCATATTTTGGAGTAGTTTGAAATCTCCGTGTCTTTGCTTCGGCAGTTACATTTAACGTCTGAATATCAACATATTCTTGTCTATAATTACACGCCCTTAAACAGGTCTACCACCTGGCTTTGCTGCCCCCATGCGGGCAGAGTGGTAGCCGCTGTTCCCTAGTATGGTGATTCCCCTTAATTTCACCCCCATTTAATTTCTACTATATACCAATTTCAAGTCAGCTATGGTCAAGGGACTTGATATGACCATAGCTAACCGTTAGCCAAATCCACGATTAGTGCTGGTAAGGCAGTAATCGCCCGAAAAGTCGGGGAAATCTAACTTGCATTTCAGTGCCTGTTGCATTCATCATTGCTATGTGCGACACGAGCGTCTATCAGTGTGCAAATTGAGTTTACACGAAAAGGGTGTGTCGCACATTTTCGCCATTTTGGCCTCCGATGGAGGTAACACTCTCTGTTACCCCCAACCCATTTCACTATCTACGAGAGCACAGGCCACCCCCGCAATAGCAACTTAATAACTAAATAAGAAATCAAATCTACAACATTATAATATGAAACCTTCATCCATCACTAATCCTTTAACTCATTTAAATCATTCATCATGTTCAACAATTATCTTCCTTAAAATTTTCAAAATTTATTATTAATAATTATGATATATCATCATTCAGTTATTATTAAAAATTTTAATTATCATTTTTATTTAACCCAATTATTTCAAATCATCTCATTATTGAATTAAAATCTAAGTTACACCTGTAAACATTTTTATTATACATGATTCATACTATAAAATTACTATACTTACAATCCATTTAAATTGACATACACAAAACATATTCACCATACCACAATACTTTCACCTCGCCTCTGAAACATTTAACACACATGTTAGTTTACATCAAACAATTTATCATTTAATTACCAAATTCACAAATCAAAAAAAATTATTTAAATTCATTGAAAAGTTAATTATACAACCTTTAAATAAGCAATCAAAATATTTAAAACATATCAAATTATTTTAATTAATTTAATTATTAACAATACAAAGTTCATTACCATCAAAACAATTACAATTCTCTAATTACTGTTTTCAAAATTAATTCTGTTTATTTATTTAATCTGCAAAATATTAATATTATTATTGCAACAATTACACACACTTGTTTACTTAACATTCTACAATGCACATAAATAAATTGACTACATTTTTATTTACAAACTCTTGGTATTAACTGTTCAGTTTTTCCGCACTTCATTGTCCAAATCTGCCATGTAAAAACCACAAAACAAAATGTTTATAACTGTATTTTATTGTTTTATAGTTTAGCCTCCATCGTCTCAGATTAATCTTGGTTTTATATAACATTGTTCAATTTCATTACCCCACAAAGTACTGTTTTGTGTGTTGTAACCATAAAACCCAAATTCATTCATTTTACCAAAATAATCATAAAACCAGTCCACGTTAATTACATCTGTTAAGTCTCCGTCAGTAATTATATTCATTGTCCAGTCAGTGATTTTATCATTCATTACAACATAAGGTAAGTTATTATTATTTAAAACTGTATCATCAAAATAATCTTCACTCTCTATTTTAACAAGTACGTATTTCATATCAATTAACATCTCCTTCAACTCATTATAATCTCTCATTAATTTATATAATTCTATTTCTTTATCAATACACAACTCTCTCTCAAAACATCTTTCATCATCATAACACCTGTCACTACCCCCCTGAACTATCTCACTCCATGCAGAGGGTACAAAATTATTCAACAAAAATAAACAACTCAAATCTTTCACTAATAAGGGTCTCTTGCCCTCCAATAATAACATTTTTGAACACCTTGGTTCATCACAAATAATGGGAAAATTTACCCTCTGCCCTACACATTCAGCTACTCTCTCTCTCTCCATTCTTTTTCTAATTCATCAACACTAATTACTACTTCGTTACAACATATAACTTTCTCTCTCTCACTCACTATTTCACTATCTAGTTCCCACGTTTCACTCTCTGATACCACCTTTTCAATTACAATACCACTTTCAATATCATTGTTACTATTTGTTATCTTACTCTCTACTACTACGTTTTTACACATATCATTACAATTATCCTCTGTTTTACATTCAAAATTTTCAATTACCTTTTGTCTTTGTTTATTGGTTTTTTCTATCACATTACTCTCTATTTTGTCAATTCTGTTATTCATATTTTTTAATGAATGACTCAACGTTTCATTTAATTCATATTTCAATTTGTTAAAGTTACTCTCACAGTTGATTTGTACTTTATTAATTTCAGCTTTAAGTTCATCAAATTTGCAATTAAATTCACTTTTAATTTCGGTCTTAATTTCATCAAAACGGTTATTTAAGTCGTTAAATTTGTTATTCTGTACTTTAAATTTCATATCTAATTCATTATTCTGATTTGTTAATACATTGAATTTAGCGTCAGAATCACTCTTCTGTTCACTGAATTTTAACTCTAACATCGCCTGCTGCTTGTCTGAACTCTCTTTCATACTACACACCATGCTACATAAATATTTCATCATATTATTGTTATCAGAGTTTTTATTCTGAATTGGCGTTGAATGAATTCCTTCATCCATAATTCTTGATTCTGTTTCACTTATTTCTGTTTCATTCTGACTCACACTTGGAGTCGAATGTGTCTCAAAATTACTTGTGTTTGACTCGTCAAAAACTTCGACACTAGTTGTGTCATTTACGTTATTTTCGCTATCTGACATTCTTATTTTTTATACTTGATACTTGTGCTTACATATAATATATTCAATATATAAGATATTGTATAGCCAATTTCATGTGAATAACGCACTTTTTATTTTATTCCGCTAACCCAACAACACCTGTTTGTATCTTTTCTGTAGGTACGGTTTTTTACTTAATTTGGTAATTCATAAAAACTGTCCCTGTCTCGGAAGCCAGTCTCGGAAGCCATTTGTGATGTTCTGATACACCACTAAATATCTAAAATACATAAATACAACTCCCACCTACCTTGAAAGTTTCGTTTGTCTGGGTCCAGAATTGTTTCGTACGAACGCCAGATACAAACATGTGTTTCATGGGTTATCGAAATAACTAACTCTACACATCGTTATGAAGAGAATTGATAATTTAATTTAGTTTAGCATTACTTAAAATTGTTACAAATTTTACTGCATATGACATGTTTTCATCAGAATTGCTTCTTTGCTTGTTACATGATCACCATTCTAACTTATACTAATGCTTACCTTATTTTATTTACTCACACACACACATAAAGACTGCCCAGCCTGAATATTTTGTACACCCTCAAACACACACAAAATTTATTCAACCCTTAACATTTTTATAATAATATTTCCCCACGCCGGCCACGCGGTCGTCGCGCACACTCATTGTTCTGGTATACTTCTTTTTTAGTGTCCGAAAATCTCTGAATATGCTCTGCACTTTTACCTGACCGCGGTCATACAAATCTCTATTGTTATAGCACTTTATTACCGGTAGAAATAAAATTTTGTAGAGAGCCTACTTGGCCCTGGTGTCGGCCGACACGAATAGCGAAAGACTGGGACGCGTACTTTGTTGAGCGGTAGGAAGTTACTGTCCATAGCCAAAGGATTTCGTCGCCGTTTAACGTTGAGTTGCTGTGTTCTATCGACTTTATGCATGAAACATAGTGGTTATTTCAGCAAAGTGTGTCGACGATCTCTAGGCACTGCTAGTCTGTCGTCACTAACAGTAGGCGGTCCTTAGCTACATTTCCTGTAGTTCGGCTGGTTGATGTCACAAATTGTTCGCTCCAGCGCCATTTTTTACAGCGTCGTTTGTTCCTCTTGGCGTCCCTACAGCGTGCATACTTGAGTCGTTGCGTGCGTGCACCGTCACATTTATACAAAGTTCTGAGAAATTTAGGGTGGCACAAATTCTCTGCCTGGTTTCGCAACTGATTACTGCGTCTTGCCTTTGTTTCAACACTGTTTTCTACACGTGTTCTGTTCCAATGGAATTAACGTTTGTCGGAAAATAAAACTTTCACAATATTTTTTACAAAACCCCAAAAAATGAAATAAATGAAATACAAATACCCCATAACTGTAATAAATGAAGTGACCCAATTTTGACACGTTACAACAATATTACTAATTCTCTCTCTCTTTATTTTCTCTAGTAGCTCTTCGTAACTTCTAACAACATCAAATAATATTATCTCTCTCTCTCTCTCTCTCTCTCTCTCAATGTGAATAATTCTACCACTCTCTCACAATACCTCTCATCATGACATCATCTCACTTTGTCTCTATCACTCGACACAAAAGGCAACATAATGTTATCATAACTCATCCTGATTCTTCCAGGGAACTCATGATACACAAAAGGGGACCTACTTAGAGACACCTTGTCTCTACAACCACGGGAGGAAACTCTGTCCTCATAACTCACTATTGGAGTCTTTACTCCATTTAAATCACGGGAAAAATTTGCCCTTTGTAAACCCAACCTCTCTTCAACCACTATCTTATAACTACTCTCCATTTCCACTAAAACTTCATCTCCCCTATTATTATTCACTTTATTTTCTAACACATTTTTAATTATCTCGTTGTTATCACTTTTTATTTTGCTATTATTTGTTAACTCATTACTATAATTATCGTGATTACTCACCTTGTTAATTATCTCCCCATTATTATTAACAACATTATTACCACTTACCTGTTTTAATTCGACTTCTGTATTCTCTTTTAATTTACGTTTATCTCTCTCCCATTTCTCATTTCTTTCGTCAATACGTTTATTAATTTCATTTATATCATTTTTTAATTCATTAAAATTACTTTCGTTTGTATCAAAACGATTATTTATTTTATCAAACTTCTCATCAAAATTATTCTTAATTTCATTGAAACTACTTTCGCATTTTATTCTTTGTTCATTAATATCATTACTCATTTTGCGTAATAAATTGTCATTAGAATTAAAACGACTTTCAAACTGGTTCAAGCTACTATCAAACTTACTATCAAGTTTTCATAAAAAGCTCATTATATCATTGTCATCGGATTGTTTATTTTTATTTGTTAAAACTGGAGTTAATTGAATTCCAGAATCAACAGCTGACTCGCTTAATTGCAATTGAGTCACAATTGGGGTAGAATGAATTATTACGTAACTGCCAACAGCTGTTTCCGTAACAGCGCTATCGTCACTGCTTGGACCAGCTGTCCGCATTTCACTTTCATCCAATGACTGTGGTTTAAGGCTAAGGCCACTTTCGCTCATATCTACGTCTGTTAAATTACTTTGTTTTGCGTGCTCAGACATTTTTAACTGATTTATAACTTATTTTTACGTATGTTATAACTACAATTGGTTAATCTTCCCTTCAAAACATTATACTATAACATACATAAAATAAATCTTATACCACAATTACGTAAATTTTATGTAAATTAAATTTTGCTTTCACAACCGTATTTCACTTCCTGCACTGTCAAAATAGGCCGGTGTAATACAATTTTTTATTATATTACATCATGGTCACGCCGCACCATTGTAACTATATCTTTCTATTTGCTATAGTAAAAGTTTTTAAACTTCCACCTACTTTTAATTCTTTTGTGTGTTGGCCGTTATGTGTGATCTCTAGTGTTGAACTAACCCCGCTTGTACGACGAACTGATCAGTGCAGCAAATGAAATAGTACTTTCACTATTTTATCGAATTTGTTTAAATTTTGTTCTTTACTATTACTTCAGCAACGTTATTCTTCTATTGGATGAAATTTAACACATTTTTTACTAAAATTAGACTCGGTTTTTTATTAAGTCGAGTCTAATAACACCCGGGTGGGTTTGTGACTAAGCGGAGAGTGCGAACCAGACTACCCACTGTTGTTTGTTGCTGAACGGGAAGGCACTGCCTCCAGGCTGCGATTTTTTTCATCGCCGTACACAGAGTATGGCATGTCTGTGTGCCACATGGGCTAGTGTTGTTAAACTGAGACGATATAGGAGCTGAGATGGGTGAAGCCTCTTCGTTGATTTCCTCCATCTCCAAAGCACATGGCACATACTCTTTCTCCTTAGCCATTTTTGTCGCGTCGGTTTCAGCTTGTTATGCATAGAAGCTGCGCCCGCCGCACGTGACAAATACTCGTTTCACAACCAAGTATCGCGTTCTCTGACAACACACAGCCCAAAAAGTTATGTTACCGTTCATTGTTTGATACAACGCTAGTTCACACGGGACTTGCAATGATGATATTAAAGACATTTTAATAAATTTAATAAAAAAATAAAACCCCCCATTTTGACACATTACAAAATACAATATTATTTTTTATTTCAGGTCGTGGATACTTTGAGCTGCTAAGAAAGATCAGAAAATGCCTACAGATAAAATACAATACATCACAATTAATTAATTAACACTCTTAATAAATAATAAAATTTAAATAGTATTAATCTAAAAATATTGATATAATTTACCTTACGATTTCCGTCAAGTGACTTCTAATGTAATTTGAGCTGGGTTATGCGTTTCAGGCCATATGACCCATCTTCAGACCTTCACTCCAAAGGAGCTCGTTATATATTAAAATCCAGGATAAAACAAACACATAATAAATAAACACGTTGTTGCGTCTTAGATGCTCTCGAAGAATCTTAAGTTAATCTTAGAACGCTTATTGAGGTGCTGGTGTGAAATGAAATGATAAAGTGGACTGTATAAATTCTTGCGATAATAATTTATTGGAAATTGACATGACATAATTGCTGGCGCGTGCAGTTTTAGCGCGGCATAAATGCCGGAGAATTAATATAGAATTAAATATGGAAAACTCATAACCATGTGTGAGGCCGATATCGCCTAAGTAAAATTAGTGCATGATGATCATGCTAAATTATGAAATATTGAAACTTATGTAGCGCTGCGGCTAGCGAACAAGGCGTGTTGCCTGTACGGAGTCTTGCAAGGAACTAACTTAAATTTGTCTGCTGTCGGCCTGTCTGAAACCGGCAGCAAATAACAGATATAAAGATGACGTCACTTCACGCACCTGCAATGCGGAACTTTAGAGTACAAAGTTTTCATAGGTACAAAGTTTAACCATACTGCCCGCACAAAATGGGGCGATTTTGTAACTTAAGTAATTGTGTGAATGGTACATCACAAATTATTATCAAATGTTATATACAAAGACAATACACAATATACTTGAAAGCCTTATACATTAAATTGACCTTTTGTTTAAAGTAAATCATCTCTGACATAAAAATCTGTAAATAACAAAATTCATTAAGCTATCAGGCAAAACTCAAAAGCAAAACAAAACAATATCTGTGCTAGAAAATGTACAAAAAAAAAAAAATAAAAAACTCATGATAAAAATAAAGCTGCTTATGTAAATAACATGATCTTTCTTGAAGCATTAACATATGTTCAGTAAATACATACATTCAATTTTTAACAAAAAGTAAGTGACAGCCCTTAATTTATATAAAAGAAAACATCCTCAAAAACTGATTGAATATAGTAATACAATAATAAAGACATAATAATGTACATGCATGGTATTAGTATAATGATATCAAAATTCAGTAGTACTGTACATAGCAATGATAGACATATCCAAATGATGTAAAAATGCATAATATGAGTGTATGAGTATACATAAGGATTGACATAATAGTTAACAGTACATAATAGTATAATAATGATCACAAAATTCAATAATATGTAACAGGTAATAATACAATGACAATAGACATAATAATTGATACAATAATATTAGAATCATAATCCCCAAAAAATTCAAAAACATAATAATAACATGATAATGATACATAGGAATAAAATGATAATAACTTAATAATAATATAATACAAACAACAAACAGAAAGCATGATAAATGTTAGATACAATGATGCATGTCGCATGAATGCTCATGTAATTAGTCGGAGTCCACTGGAAGTGGACATAATTTATGGATGGGTCGACGCAGGATACCATTAGCGGTGCGAACATCCGCGACGCGCACTATTGAATCCTGACCCGAATAGACGTCCGTGACTACCCCGGGTTTCCACTGGAGTGGGGGGAACTGTCATCTAGAATAAGGACGAGTTGTCTGGGAGTCAAATTTTTTGACGAGATGCGCCATTTGTTGCGTTGTTGTAACTGGTGCAGGTAATCTTTCGACCACCTGTTCCATATAGATTGAGTGAATTTTTGGAGCAGCTGCCATCTGCCCAGACGGCTAATATTGACTTGGGAATAGTCAGGTTCTGGGAGTGCAGTGAGAGGAGAACCAACCAGGAAGTGAGCTGGAGTTAAAGGTTCGGGGTCCTTAGAGTCATCGGAGATGGCAAACAAAGGGCGCGAGTTGAGGCAGGATTCTATTTGAGTTAGGATAGTGTAATATTCCTCAAAGGTAAGGATGGTTCCGCCGACAACGCGCCGCAAATGGAATTTGACGCTCTTAACTCCGCTTTCCCACAGGCCACCGAAATGAGGTGCTGAGGGGGGAATAAAGGACCATTTAATGCCCTGGGCACTGGTAAAATCCTGGGTGGTCTGCTCAAATCCATTAGAATGAAAAAGTTTGTGCAATTCATGAAGTGAGCTACTAGCACGACGAAAATTTGTTCCATTGTCGGAAAATATCTGATCAGGGATACCTCTACGCGCTATAAACCGTTTTAATACTGTTATGAAGGCATCTGAGGTAAGATCTGAGACACTAAGGCCATTCCAGGTGAATGGCCTTAGTGGTCATGCATATAAATAAAGCAATATAAGCATTTGACGTCGATTTTGAATGGTGCCCGCCATGGCGTATAAGTACGGGACCGGCATAGTCGACTGCAGATTGGGAAAATGGCTTAGCAGGCATAACCCGGGAAAGGGGTAATTGTCCTAATAATTGGCTTACGCCCCTAGCACGGAATCGAAAACAAGTGATACATTTATGTATTACTGAACGTATATAAGATTTATCATTCACTATCCAATATTTCTGACGTAGAGAAAACTGAGTCAATTGTACACCAGCGTGTAGCAAACGAAGATGCTCACTTTGTATGATTAGTTTGCTGAGATGAGAGTGCGGGTGTAGAATGATTTGGTGTTTGCTCTCATAGGTAAGCTGGGAGTGCTGAAGGCGTCTGCCCACACATAATATCCCCGTAATGTCCAGAAATGGGTTGAGAGAGAGAATTTTACTATTATTGGGGATGCAGCGTTGTGCCTCAAGTTCCTTAATTTCGATGCTAAAGTGCAATCGCTGGGACTGGCGAATAAAAACCAAAAGTGTATCATGCAACTCCTGGGCAGTCAAAACGGAAGTGTGCCTATCAGCTATGGGGAGCCTAGAGTTCCGAATGAATCGACGGCAATAAGAAAATACACGAATGAGCCTTGAGAGCGATGAGTAGTTTTCAAAATAACTAGACGTAGATGAAGCGACAATCAATGAGGTTTGGATCTGCTTACGTCGTTCCTGCTCAAGATCGGGATGAGTGCAGGGTGAATGGGCATCGAAGGCGCAGATGGGACATGATGATGACTCATGGGACAATCAGGATGGACCATGCCACCATTGTGGGTGACTGTGTAAAACCCGAGGGAGACAACCGCACGATAATATGTCGGCAGGGTTGTCCAGTGACGAGACATGATGCCAGGTACCCCTTATAGTGAGCCGCTGAATCTCCGCCACACGGTTGGCGACAAATACCTTCCATCTGGAAGACTGCTGGTGAATCCAATGTAACGCGATCATCGAGTCAGAGTAAAAATATGTCGTCGAATTTGTAACTCACGGCGTCTGTAACCTTGGAAGCCAGCTGTGCCAACAAGAGACAGGCGCAAAGTTCAAGTCTGGGTAATGTTATCTGCTTCAAGGGAGCGACTCTAGATTTAGAGCATAACAAGTTTGATGAGATGACATAGTTTGAATAGACCGTACGCACATAAATACAACACACGTAACCTTTTGCTGACGCGTCGGCAAATCCATGGAGCTGGAATGAAATGATTTGCGAATTATCCAAACTCTTTACCGACCTTGGAATCTTAAAGTAAGTGTCTGAAATCAGCTGAGAATAAAGTTCTACCCACTGATTAGATAATGAATCTGATAAGGGTTCATCCCAACTTGTATCTGTTAACCACAATATCTGCATAAAATGCTTACACCAGGATGTAACCGGGCCAATGAGTCCCAAAGGGTCGTAAATCCCTGCGATAACCGATAATACCCTTCTCTTGTTGAATACCTCTACATGGACAGGCCTTTGGACGTTATATACGAAACTATCTTTATCAATGTTCCATTGAATACCCAAGGTACGCACAGTTTGATTTTTGCTAAAATCGAAGGAAGAATGAGCGTGCGAAGCTATAATGGTCTGATTATTTGAAAACCATTTGTGCAAGGTAAAACCGTATTGGCTTAATAAATCTGTGATGACGGATTTCATTTTGGCTAGGATGTGCGGGTTATCTGAACCGGTCATGAGATCGTCCACACATAAAAATCGTTTGCGATGGCTGAGCAAGCTATAGGGTGTTTAGTTTTATTTTCCTGGGCTATTTGAGCCAGACATCTTGTAGCAAGAAATGACGCACTTGCAGTCCCATACGTGACTTTCCTCAAGGCGTAATGTTGGAGTTCCCTATGGGGGGTGTCGTGCCAGACAATACGCTGCAAATTTGAATCCTTGGGATTAACTAAAATTTGCCGATACATCTTCTCAATGTCTGGAATGAGGACGTATCGGTGAGTGCGAAATTGAGTTATAATAGAGAACAGATCCTGCTGGACCGTGGGACCAACCATCAATGTGTCGTTCAAGGACAAATTATTTGTCGTTTTGGCGGAGCCGTCGAAAACAACTCTCAGTTTGGTAGTTATACTAGAACCTTTGAAAACTGAGTGGTGCGGCAAGTAAAAAGTGTCTGACTGGTTAACTGACAAATCGTATGCATCAAGCGAAGACATGTGACCAAGAGTTAAATATTCATGCATGAATGCGCTATAGTCTTTGTGAAGATCAGGGTTCTGCTTGAATTTGAGTTCCAGTGCTTGAAACCTGCGGATAGCTCCGTGAAGAGAATCGCCCAAATGAGAATTGTATGACCTGCGAGGTAGGGATACCACAAATCTGCCATTATTATTACGGAAAGTATTAGATACAAAATGACTTTCGCATTCCGTGTCCTCAGCTGAGGGAGCACGAATAGCAACGTCATCTAACTTCCAAAAGTCCTTTAGTTGCGAGGAAATGGCATTATTGTCCTCACATGCTATGAATGATGAGACAGGCTTTGTCATGTCGACATTAAATGGCAAGTTACCCGCGAGAATGAATCCCAATTTTGTCTCCTGTATTATGGGAAAATGTGGGCTACGGATGAATTTGACAGGTTCAATTAATTGTAAGTAATACTGAGCACCAGGCAATAGGTCGATCTGCGAAGAAAAGTTCAGTTGTGGGTCGGCTAGGAATGCCTTTTGGTAAATTTAGGGATGCGATATCAAATGATTCCGCAAGGAGATTATTAGTGATACTGGGAAGCACAGCGCAATGTATGTTTAAACTAAAATTCTTATAACGTGAATGCAACCTTACCCTAGTACTGAAGTCAGCTTGAGATAATGAATTATTTATACCGGTGATGGGTAATTGAGATTTAATTAGTTTTAGACCCATGCAATATTCAAAATTCATGGTGCAGAAGTTAGCTTGCGAACCTGAGTCTAATAAAATCGTTACTGGGTGTTTCCTACCAGCATGATCAGTTGTCATGCAGACAGCGGTGGATAATAATATAGATTTGTTTGTTTGCAGTTTTAGTGTAAACTGATTGTTACTGCACGAAGCATTATTGCCTGATACGTGGATCATTGTGTGGGCGTTTAGCACACGTCCTGCAAGTAAATTTGGAATGACAGTGTGCGAGATCATGGCCTTGACGTACACAATTTAAACAGAGTTTATTTTTAATTAAAATATTTTTTCGTTCCAGGGGAGACATGGCCACGAATTGTGGACATTCAGACAGACGGTGTTTACCTCTGCACAGCTGACATGTTATTGCCGATATGAGAATGGAATGTCACCAACCGTAATAATAACCGGTAATATTAACCGGTTTAATAGCTTTGCGATAGTGAGTCTTGTCGCTAATGTGCGTTTTGCTTACTGGGCTGGCCGCGCCATTGACATTTTGCAATAACTGCCTCCTATTATTTAAAAACTTAATAAAATTCCTGAAATTAGGAAATCGTTCGTCCGACAAGCTTTCTTTCCAGAGCCGACATGTATTGTTATTGAGTTTTTGCGTTAAGTATCGCACGAAAATAATTTCAAATGTATTTACCTTTAAATTCAATGAATTTAAAGCGTTTTGTTCGCAGTGATCTCGTCAATGAATCTGGAAATGCTAACCATGGATTCTTGTTGAATGGAGTTCACGGCCAGGACATTCCCTTTGTGATAGGCTGAGACAATTAATTTGCTGTCGTACCTGGCTTTTAACAGATCAATAGCTACTGCATAATTTTCATGGGTGATTGGAAGAGATTTTATTACATTTAACGCTTCATCCCTTAATGAAGAGTGCAAATAGTGTAATTTCTGAATGTCAGTCAGGTCAGTTCTGACGTGTATTAATTCTACAAACATATTATAATAATGTTGCCAATCAATAATGCTACCTAAGAAGTAGGGCAGTTTAATCGGCTCTAACTGTATAGGGGGGGTTTTAATTGGAGTAACTTCCGCCTGAATCAACGGTTTCTTGTTCACCTCCTCCACTTGCTCTAATAAATGGTGTAACTTGCACTCAATATTGCAGAGATCATCCTCTGTTTGAACTCTGTCACTGACTGATGCGAAATCGGAATCGTCAGCCTCAATTTGAGTCTGAATTTCGTCATACTTAGCGGACAATTCCATCAAATGGCAGAGTTTAATTTTTAAGGCATGATGATCGCTTGTGTCCGTATCGAAATTGTCAGCAAAAGTATTCACACGGGATATAGATGCCTTAATAGTGCCCTGTTTCTTTATTAACGCCTTCACATCAGCCGTGACCGAAATGTAAAATGTGATTTGAAAACAATAATTAGATATAGAGCAGGTGAACAGTTGTAATTCTGAATAATTTGCTAAAATATGATATGATGCGGGAGCCAGTGATCTGTGTACACCTTAATATATGACTTACTATAATAGGTACTTAATTTGCGTAAAAGTAGTTATGAAAGTTATCGAAAATATAAACCATTCAACATGAGAATATACCTATAGCCTTATCACATCACTTAAATTTCTTAACGCGTTATTGCACAGCTGCGTAAGTGAGAATTTATATACATATGAAAATCTAGATAAAATATAAGCTTATGGGCACTTGACAATAATATCTGTTTCTGAAAAAATTGTTAATTATGTTATATTAAATGTGTGATGTACTAATCGATCACATTTATTATTATTATACCCAAATTTCAAATTAACTTACTTACCGGCACGATAGCTTCAACAAGGTCGCAGGGTTCGATCACATGTAGCTGGATACAAACATGGTCTATGGGTTACCCAAAGCACTGACACAACTCATTTATGAAGAGAATTAATATTTATTATTATTTACGCTTGAATGATAGTAAACTCATGAAGATTCATTTGGATACATATTTTCAAAGTTGTGCAACACTAGCATAATTACACTTAACTACAGCTTACCTTGTTGTATATTACACAAAAACACAATTATAAAACTCAGATACAAACGGAAAGCAGCCCAGCTTTGCACACACTCACATTCAGACACAATTTTAAAACCCCCACATTTACTTAATTTAGGCCTTTATAAGAAAATATTTGAATGGAATACTGTAACTTGTTGCAGTAGCATCCCCGCCGACCTCATGGCGCGTCCTGTAACGTTCTCGCACTATGTCCAAACGTTTGATAGTTCACTTTTTGTTTTCTACACACTCACTTGATTTTTACATCGTTACATATTACTCTCAACTGTTGAATTGTTTTATAAACTCTGATACCAACTTGGTTAGGCGGCCGACTTAATAAAATGAAAATTTTCCCGGACAGAAAGTTTAGATGACCCTGCTATTGTTTGTACCACTTTACACTTTTCATTGGGCTTTAAAAATAGGCCGAGTTACTTTTACGACCTATATTGCGCCCGAGGCCACCATTTAAATTTAAACCAACTTTACTGTCTGATGCTGCTCACTACTATGTGTTGTGCACTATCTGATGACACACTGTAGACTGGGTTTCACACAAGCCTGCTGGTGGGTGGTTACGCAATGCGTCTGGCAATTGTTTTGGCTGACTGTATGTATGTTGCATTGCTGTACTGGAGGCTCCCCACAGGTGAAAGTCTGGCAATTTGAAAGTGGTTGAATGGGTAATTTGTATTAAAATAAAATTAAACGGGGTTGGCTTATACATACATGAAGTGAATTTAAAATCTTTATAAAATCAAGTCCCAAAATCAATAAAATAAAAAACCTTCTAATTCGACCCATTACAATACCCCCCCAATGAGAAGTCTTCTGTCGAAACAGAAGAATTCTCATTGCTAAACCCCTAAGAGGACCGGTGAGGAACTGGTGCCAACAACCCCTAGTTCTTAATCTGCATGGGTACACGACCCCCCCTGGCTCAGCGACCATGGACTCATCTGAACGAGATCACTGGACTTCTCCGTCAGAGATCCCAACATCGAGAAATCGAACAGACTCGTACCACGGCGCACCTCGCCTTTTAACATGCTCCCCCCAAAAATCCTCAATCCCTGGCTAAAATTATTCCAGCTCCTCCGCCGATATGTTTCCCCTTTTTGCAAGCTGGGCTGCCTTTAGCAAATACTGGGCTCACACATACTCACATTACGTGATACATTGTGAAATTGAAAAATTACAAAAATTCTTTAAAATTGACAAAAGTTTTTTTTTTTAAATTCAAAGTTCAAAAAAAATAATATGCTCAAAAAAATTCTCTTCATTATATTTTTTGTTTCCTTTAAAAGGACTTGAATTAAGAGTTTTCTCTACTTGCACAAATCCTTAACCTAACATGTCTTAGTCTAACAATACAGTTCAATACAAGAAATCAGTAAACTAAACAATCAACAAAACAACAAAACGTGGTAAATACACACATAATAAAACAATCCCTACCTAAAATATGCGTTCGCTGGCAGGCGAAAAATAAAAAAAAATTAAAATTTCCAAAAAAAATTTTACAACTAAAAAAAAATTTAAATTTATTCAAATGTTTCCTTCATATGCAAAATTATTTAAAAATTGGTTTAAATCAATTAAATAAACAACTTAAACTTAACTTCCTGCTATACTGGCTTAGTAGGTGTATGACCTCATCAGCTGATCGTAACTAGGTCAAGTCCCAAACCCTTAACCTACATATGTTATGTATGATTTCTATCTGAAATACAAACATAATAAAACAAAGTATTTAAAATAAACAAAATATTAATATAATAATCATCAACTTGGCATTTAAATTATTTAAAATAAACAATTCTTAATTTTACATTATTTTCAAATTTTATCAAAATTCTGTCACTGGTTTAAAATAAAAGCTTTTATATCTTTTATCATAAATTTCTCTCTTTATGCTTAACAATCTTACTTTTCATTTAACAATCTCGCTATACTTTACTGTGGGTGATGTAACTCATTTATTCTCATTACTGTATTAGATCTCTATGCATATATAATCTTTACTCTCTCTGACTCTAATATTAACTTTTACTACATGACACCCATCTCTACCAAAATATCGATCAAAACAAGACACTCTAAACCCCAACTTATCATTGAACTCAATTCGCCACCTTCTCCACTTATATATAAAAAAAAACTCTCTAACCCTTTGTACATAGGATATGTGTTTTCCCTACCCAAAAACTCAATTCCCTTATTTGGCCCCTGGATTCTACCTAAGGCGGCCCCTTCCCCACTAAAATCTATCCCTATCCCGTCCCAACCCTTGTTGCGGACTCCTACATTACACTATCCCCTAATACAACATTGCCATCCCCAAAAATCTCAATCTCACTACATTACTAGAAATACAACAAAATAACCTCATTAATTATAAACATAAATATATCATTCTGAACTCTACAATTATTCTCCATTACTCCTGTGTCAACATCTATATTTCACAAAATTCTGTTACATTACATTAACTCAAAAACAACATTACCTTATCTCTATTATTTCAACTTCACTTTGGAATTCAATTGGGACAGATCTATATGCCCCACAAAATATTTATCACCCAAAAAACTATCTCTTATTAACTTTCACAAAGCGTTACTTTATTTCTCATTGTAGCAAATTATTTTTATCATTACTTTAAAACATCTGTAATACATCAAACATTACCTTGAACATCAATTACTTGTAACATTTACAAACCAATATACCAGTGACATGGTATTGCTGATCAGCTGATCTTCCTAACACAATTACAATACACATCTCAAAATTTTACAAATTACATGAAATATATAGATATTTATTTATCATTAATCCTCACCTCCTTGTTTCCTCTTTCTCTGATTCTGGTCATTTATGTTAACCTGCCAGACGATCTAATTATTAGCTAAAGACACACATAATGAAAATACATACTATTATCAATGCTTATCTAACAGACAACAATAAAATAATACAATTAAAATTATAGCATGTAATGAACACCTTATTTTTAAATATCTAAGCAGCTAGTTACCTGAACAGAGCACAAGCAGTTTTATTTGATCAAACTTTGAATAAAAAAATGTTATGTTATAAAATTTACATTCGTGACTCCTTTGCGTCACCTCCCAGCCACACACACTATTTCAAATTATGGAGGACTGTTGCGCCCATTCGCTTCGACAGAGACTGTATATTTTGGAGCAGGGTTTTACCTCTCCATGTCCCTGCTTCCGCTATTAAGTTTTAAACGTTGCGAACATCATCATGTTCTTGTTATATACTCATACACCCTTAAGACGGATCTACCACCTGTCTTACTACCCCAAGGCGGGCAGAGTGGCAGCCGCTGTTTCATAGTTCCAGGAGATTTCCTCTAATTGTCACCCCCCAATGAATTTCAAATATATACCAATTTCAAGTCAGCTATGGTCAAGGGACTTGATATGACCATAGCTGGCCGCTAGCCAAAACCACGGTTAGTGCTGGTAAGGCAGTAACCGCCCGAAAACTCGAGGAAATCTAACTTTAATTTAATTGCCTGTTTCATCAATCTAGTTATGTGCGACACGGTCGTTTGGCAGTGTGTACACTTTATTTTACACTAAAAAGGTGTGCCGCACATTTATCGCCCTTTTGGCCTCCGATGGAGGTAACACTCACTGTTACCCCCAACCCATTTCGCTATTTGCGAGAGCACAGGCAACCCCCACAATAGCCACTTAATAGCTAACTAATTTATTAACAATTGAACTAAACTTTCTACATATACAGTTCAACACTCCATTGTTCTATCACTTCATTGTGCACCAATCTACCCCCCAAAATCACCCCCACTTCTTGTATTGATATCAAGTTTATATTTTGTTACACATCGTTTCAAAACGTTCCCATGCTCATTGATACTAACTCTTGACAATTGTTTTTGGTCACTTAATTCTAAGATTTATTGAAATTTGAAATTATATACATCCCAGTTTTTTTTTCCTCAAGACTTTTAAAATTCAAACAATTTAAGTTCATTGTTAAAAATCATTGTTCTATTAATTTGAATACCAAATTAATTTAATGGTTTTTTAATGTCTCAAACTCTAAGTTACAATAATTACCTCATTATTATTTTAACAAAAAATTTTCTTTAATTCTTTTATGTCGCAATAGAGTTTTGCTCAAGATACTGATTCAGCGGACTACAACATTTCTGTTTACATTTGTGTACCAGACTTGCTTTCATAAACAACAGTTATAAACATTCTCAATTTCAGCATTCATAGTCTAAACATTCTGGTTACATCATATATTGCCATACCTGCTTACACTTTTCGAATTTTATAAATCCTTTAGATAACATATTTGTCTCTTACATTTTTTATTCCAATTCAGATCAGATATATTTTTGATTCATTAATAAAAGTGGCCCTTTTAAATTATTTGTTTAACTTGAACATTCTTTAACACTCTTCAACCAAAACAGTTTGATTTTAATTACAGCTGTATGAAGTTAATGTATAAAATATGTAAAATTACAATTTCAATTTGAATCAAAATGAATTTACACAGCACTAGCATCTACAATATTACGTTACTCCAGGGGCGGTTACAATTCAATTTCATCTCTTAGTACATTCAAAACAATTTCCATGACTTTGATTACAATTTTCAAAATGATTCTACGTGATTAACTGTTTGTTTTTTCTTAATATTTCAATAAATTTTACAAACATTACATCATTGGTTCTAATCTCTCTTTAAATTCCTCCACAATCACATTCTTAATACCAATATCCCCTACTCATAACCTAACATAGCAGGTACCACAAAATAATAATTGAACCCTTTGGTTACATAAGTTTACTTTAAAATATTTTCCAAAATTATTTTTTTCTTAATTACCTGTAAATAGGTTATATGTTACATGTACAGAATCATTGTTTCTATTAAATTATACAAAAACTTATTATTTAGTTTGTCTACTCAGCCACAAAACTTCTCCACTACCTACCTAATTAAGGGATGAGTTTACAATTCATAAATAACACCAGTTTATTTAATTTTGAGGATTACCCTAATGTAGTATTTAGAATTAAAGCAATCAAATGGTTCCAAAAAGTGTGCCAATTTGTTTATCTATTGTTTATGTGTTTAATCTAAGGGGAGGGTTAGGGAAATCGGGAAGATAAAAGGGATGAGGATTATTACAGGGTCAAGAACTAGGACTAAAGGTAGGGACAAAGCTTCCTCCGAAAATAAGGGTACATGGAGAAAACCAAGGCTCGCGTGGGCAGGGGCGCGTCCCTGAAATAGACGAACCCCACTGGGACAAGTGGGGAATATCTATCCGCTACCACTTCTTTATATGTTAAATTCCTAATTTTGTAGTTATTTAGTTTGTAGTTAATTACAGGATTTAATGTATTATTTTAATTATTTCAATGATTGGAAACAACATTTTTAATTACTTTCATTAAGTCTAATAGTTACAACTCATTCACTATCTTCTTCCAAATTATTCTTGTTATTTATTTAAGCTGCAAAATATTAATATCCTCCTCACAACAATTTCTGCTACGTACTTACATTATTTATCTAACATTTTATAATACATACAAATAAATTTACTAAACATGTATTTACAATCCTTCATCAATAATTATTCAGTTATATCACACTTCAATATCTAAAATCAGCTAGGTCATTACCATATATTAACATGTTTAAAATTGTTCATTTATGAATTTCAGGCTCAACCTCCATCGTCAAAAATTAAACGGGGTTTCACATAACATCGTTCAATTTTATTACCACACAAATGACTGTTTTGTGTGTGGTAACCATACAAACTAAACTCATCCATCATACTCAAATACTCATAAAACAAGTCAACATTATTTGTTTCTGTCCAGTCTCCATTAGTAATATTCGTCATCAAGTCAGTTATTTTTTCTTCATAAAGTAAATTATTATTATTTAAACATGTATTATCAAAATAATCTTCACTCTCTATTTTAATAGGTAAGTGTTTCATATCAACTAGCATCTCTTTCAACTCATTATAATCTCTCATTAGTTTATATAATTCTATTTCTTTATCCATGCACAACTCTCTCTCAAAACATCTTTCATCATCATAACACCATATCGCACTTTTATCATTCCACGCAGAGGGTACAAAATTATTCAGCAAAAATAAACAACTTAAATCTTTCACTAATAAGGGTCTCTTGCCCAAAAATAACACTTTTGAACACTCTGGTTCATCACAAATAAGGGGAAAATTTACCCCCTGCCCTACACATTCATCTACTCTCTCTTTCCATTCTTTTTCTAATTCAACAACACTAATTATTACTTCATTACAACTTATCATTTTCTCACTCTCACTTACTGTTTCACTATCTATTTTCAACGTATCACTTTCTGATACCACCCTTTCAATTACTTTACCACTTTCAATCTTATTGTTAACAATTGTTGTCTTACTCTCTACTATCACATCTTTAATTATGTTCTCATTTTCGACATTATTTTTCTCACCAGTTACTTGTTTACTATCATTATTATTTTTACTTTTACTCTGTTCTCCTACTGACTCTACTACTCTCTCAATATCTCGTTTCAATTCATTACAACTATTTTCGCATTTCATTTTTACCTCATCAATATCAAATTTGAGTGCATCAAATTTGCAATTGAATTCGGTCTTAATTTCATCAAAGCGATTATTTAATTCGCTACTTTGTCTGTCTAGTTTTATGTCATTATTGTCAAAACGACTATCAAATTTATCTAATTTTATGTCATTATTGTCAAAGCGACTATTTAATTCGTTAAACTTATTATTCTGTACATGAATGTCCATTGATATGGTTCTTAATATACTCATTATATCATCATCTAATTTGTTACATTTTGTTGAGGTCGGGGTTAACTGCACACCCGAGTCTTCAGTTACATTACTCTGGTCACTTAAATTTAACTCTGTTTTCTCTTGACTCGCACTTGGAGTCGAATGTATCTCAAAGTTACTAATGTTCGAGTCGTCGAAAACTTCGACACTCATTTTATTTACGTTATTTTCGTTGTCTGACATTTTGTATTATTAATATAATTAAATAAAATAAATTGCTTAAATAGATTAATTAAATAAATACTGTAATTACTTACATTTTGTAATATACTGTTAAGTTTCTCTGCTAACCTAGAACATGTTTGTATCTCTGTCGATGCGGAATTTAATTAATTAATTATAATTAACTATAATTCGTCCCTGTTCGGGCGCCAAATGTGATGTACTAATCGATCACATTTATTATTATTATACCCAAATTTCAAATTAACTTACTTACCGGCACGATAGCTTCAACAAGGTCGCAGGGTTCGATCACATGTAGCTGGATACAAACATGGTCTATGGGTTACCCAAAGCACTGACACAACTCATTTATGAAGAGAATTAATATTTATTATTATTTACGCTTGAATGATAGTAAACTCATGAAGATTCATTTGGATACATATTTTCAAAGTTGTGCAACACTAGCATAATTACACTTAACTACAGCTTACCTTGTTGTATATTACACAAAAACACAATTATAAAACTCAGATACAAACGGAAAGCAGCCCAGCTTTGCACACACTCACATTCAGACACAATTTTAAAACCCCCACATTTACTTAATTTAGGCCTTTATAAGAAAATATTTGAATGGAATACTGTAACTTGTTGCAGTAGCGTCCCCGCCGACCTCATGGCGCGTCCTGTAACGTTCTCGCACTATGTCCAAACGTTTGATAGTTCACTTTTTGTTTTCTACACACTCACTTGATTTTTACGTCGTTACATATTACTCTCAACTGTTGAATTGTTTTATAAACTCTGATACCAACTTGGTTAGGCGGCCGACTTAATAAAATGAAAATTTTCCCGGACAGAAAGTTTAGATGACCGCGCTATTGTTTGTACCACTTTACACTTTTCATTGGGCTTTAAAAATAGGCCGAGTTACTTTTACGACCTATATTGCGCCCGAGGCCACCATTTAAATTTAAACCAACTTTACTGTCTGATGCTGCTCACTACTGTGTGTTGTGCACTATCTGATGACACACTGTAGACTGGGTAGAGGTGGGCCGATATACCTGTAATAGGTATTTTGGAACGATATTCTTGTGGAACGGATGTAACAGTGACTGAAAAGTTGAAATACCTGTTATTCGCGGCGACGCTGTTCCGAGTCGAGACACGCCGCCCTCGCTGTTCCGAGTCGAGACACACCCCCTACGCACCTACACAGACACACACACACACAAAGTACGCAAGATCACGTAAACCAAGGCCAAATACTAGGCGTACAAAAATATCGCTGGAACGCAAGGAACAGCCAGTAACGCGTTATTTAAAATACTAGGTATTTCAAATACTAGTGGTATCACCGATACACAAGGAACAACGCGTTCCAGAGTAACAGTAATATTTTAGTAACACCTAATATTTTAGGAACACCTAGTATTTTAGGAACAGGTAGCATCAAGCATATTTCGAGTAGAAAATATAAGTATATACTGTAGTACGAGCCACTTTTTCGTCCTGTATACTTCATTCTGCGCAAAGAGACGAAGCTGTTTTTAATAAAGGAAATAATTCATCCTGCTGTTACATTTATTCTCGTGTGATATGCAGATATAGAATACAGATTATATGCTAATAAATTATATATTATACTAGTCACCAACTTGCAACTAAAATCGGTTGGTAAAACTTTATGTTTTTACTCAAAAAAACTTTATGTTCCGAGTAGTTAGTGAAATCGTATTTAATTATATTGAGTTATAACCTATGGAGTGGTTGATGTTGATAAGCTATATTATACTTTTTATTAATGTGATTTTAACTTCACTACACATCTCATGTAAATGATGAGATTGTTGTAATGGACATTTATGCACTTTATCTAGTCCTGTTCCTTAAATAACTGTAATGCATTTAATTTACTTTTGTTGTTGCTTATTATTTATAAGTTTTTATTTATGTATTTATATTTAATTTATTACAATTTGTTTTTTATTTTTATTTGTAAAATTTTGTTTATTCTCATTCACTCTTGTGGCTTACCGTTATGTTTTTACAGTATTATACGTTTCTGATGTTTTTTCACATTATTTTTTTGTGGTATTACGTGTAGGCCTACTCTAAATTATTTAATTGCCCCGAGTTTCGCAACTGATTTGTCTAACCAATATTAGTTTGTTTACTACTAGTGAAAACTTAAATTGGTATTCCCAAAGGGAGATAGGCCTATAAATTCTCTTGTTTCTTATTTCCATTTAAACAGTAATAGTTGAATAAAGTCACAGTGTAAAGTAACACTGTTAATACTTTTAGTTTCAATTTATTTCTTATAACAAATTATATAGTATAGGTTATATAATATCTTCAAATAAATACACAGCAAGTAGGTTTATTAATATATTAATAGGTTTATCTAGGTGAAAATTTACCGAAAAGAAACATACTTGCAGTGTATTTATTTGAAGATATTACATAGGAGACCTGCAGGAAACTCAAAACGAGTTACTTACAAAGGATAATATAGGTTATGTATATATAGTATATAATAACAGGTATTTGTACCTGTTATTTTTTTGGAACGGTATTTTCATACCTAGTATTTTAAAATAACAGTTTAGCCCACCTCTAAGACTGGGTTTCACACAAGCCTGCTGGTGGGTGGTTACGCAATGCGTCTGGCAATTGTTTTGGCTGACTGTATGTATGTTGCATTGCTGTACTGGAGGCTCCCCACAGGTGAAAGTCTGGCAATTTGAAAGTGGTTGAATGGGTAATTTGTATTAATATAAAATTAAACGGGGGTGGCTTATACATACATGAAGTGAATTTAAAATCTTTATAAAATCAAGTCCCAAAATCAATAAAATAAAAAACCTTCTAATTCGACCCATTACAAATGTTATTAACTCTGTGCAAAAATATTACCTAGTTTGCCGTACCCAATCAATTATATATGAAAAATTATAAAAAATGAAAGTTTATAGTCACGTGGATGTTGAATCCCGGCGTGCTCAAGCTGGCTTCCATCCCATTGTTCGGTCCTGTTCGGCAATCCTTTGAAGTTGGCGCACCACCTGTTTGTGCTGGTCGGGTGACGCTTGAAGTTGTAGCTCTTCGTGTAATTGTAAAGTTCTGGATCTTCGTTGCTCTAGAACCAATGATGCTGTCTTGCCGTGTCTTGTCTCAAAGTTGCTGCTCTGCAGAATCTTGCAGCGTTGAGTATGAAGTAAATTTCTATCTCAGTTTTAGAACCATGAAGGTACGCAACGGCCAGCAATCTGATGCTTGAAAATGTTCGGATTTGACCCAACCGTCGTTTGGGCCAATAAATGAAATATTTCTGAAATCATACTGGACGAAAATCCGGTCGCGGTGGACCAAAAAAAATGCGGCCACGGTGGACCAAAATGCGGTCGCGGTGGACCAAAAATGTGAAATCCGGTCGCGGAGGACCAAAAAATATTGCGTCTTAGATGCTCTCGAAGAATCTTAAGTTAATCTTAGAACGCTTATTGAGGTGCTGGTGTGAAATGAAATGATAAAGTGGACTGTATAAATTCTTGCGATAATAATTTATTTTAAATTAACAAGACATAATTGCTGGCGTGTGCAGTTTTAACGGGGCATAAATGCCGGAGAATTGATATAGAATTAAATATGGAAAACTCATAATCATGTGTGAGGCCGATATCGCCTAAGTAAAATTAGTGGATGATGATCATGCTAAATTATGAAATATTGAAACTTATGTAGCGCTGCGGCTAGCGAACAAGGCGTGTTGCCTGTACGGAGTCTTGCAAAGAACTAACTTAAATTTGTCAGCTGTCGGCCTGTCTGAAACCGGCAGCAGATAACAGATATAAAGATGACGTCACTACACGCAACTGCAATGCGGAACTTTAGAGTACAATTTTTCATAGGTACAAAGTTTAACCACACGTAACATACAATGAGTGAACACACTATCAGCATACTAGTAACCGACACGGTGCACCGCGTGTACCACGTCAAGACTGTGTCGATGGGCACTATTATTTAGTTTTATCTTTAAGCGATTGCAGCACGGTAGCATACAATGGGTTGGACCTGAAGTTGAGTTTATCATTGAGTATGTCGTCACACACATCGGGGTTATTATGACCTCTATATATCTCGAATTCTTCGAGCGCATCCATGTAACGGCCCTTACTACAATAATGTAGAGGTATAAGGTTAGCGTTGAAATTGGTATATGAATGATTGCTTGAAATTAGATGACGTGTAAAATTAGATTTAATGTTTTCTAGGGAAAAATCACCCCTGTTAAAGTGGCTGTGTGGTGTGTGTTCACGGAATCGTTTGATGAAAGGTCTACCCGTTTGGCCGATTTAAAAACGGTCACAATCGTCACATATAAGCTTATAAACACCGGTTTTGGATTCAATGTTGGTCTGAACGACTGGACAAACCAAGTTCCGTAGACGGATATTTGTTTTAAAGGTAACGGTGTAACCTATTTTATTTAAGGTGGATGATAGGATCTTAGGCATCAACTCGGTGTATGTTGTTGAGATGAATTTGTTATTAGGTGTATTATCTTGTGTCTGTCTGGAACGACGGGCTTTGTGTTTTTTAAGGATGTTGTCAATCATTTGGCACTCATAACCATTGGCCATAGCTATGTGTTTAATTATGTTGAGTTCATTCTCGAAATCATCATTATTTAGGGGGATTATCAAAAGCCTGTGAATGAAACTGTTGTAGGCCGCTAATTTTTGAGAGAAAGGGTGGTGTGAGTCTGCATGTATGGTGACGTCTGTGGTGGTAGGCTTTTTGTAAATGTTAAAATTTAAGTTGTTAAGTCGCCTAGTAACGGTAAGATTGAGAAAGTTGAGTTCATTGTTGGTCTCGGTTTCCATAGTAAACTGAATATTGTGAGTAACAGTATTCATATGGTTTTTCAGATTACTGATTTGGCGTAGAGTACCATTAAAAATCAGGGAAGTGTCATCAACATATTGGCCATAGAAGATAATATTATTGGCGAAGATGTTATTATTAAGGATGTAGTTGTTTTCATAAAAATCAAGATATATATCAGCCAATAGGCCGGATAACGGTGAACCCATAGCCAGGCCATCTGTTTGAATATAGTAATTCCCGTTGAAAGTGAAATAGTTTTGTTGAAGGGTGAGCCTTAGTATGGTAATTAGTTCTTTAATGAGTTGTGTACCCAGTTTGTTAGTATCGTGGAGATTGTCGTTCAAAATATCCAAAGTTTGGTTCACGGGTATATTCGTGTATAAATTGACGATGTCAAAAGAGGCTAGTTTGTAACTGGGTTGTAATTTTATGTCGTTGACCTTGTTTATGAAATCAGTATTGTTAACGATATTATGGTTCTTTTTTAGAAAGATGTTGTCCTTAATTAACGTGACAAGTTTCTTGGCTGTTTTGAAACCCAGTGCTGTAGTAAAATTAACTAATGGCCTGATAGGAATGTCATTTTTGTGGATCTTTGGTAAGCCGGTAAGTTTTGGGCCGCACGCATTAATAGGTTTTAAAAAATGACGAGTGCGATCTTCAAATAAATTGGTACAATTGTTAATAGTAGTGTTTAATGATTTTACAAATGAGTCGGTGGGATCGAATTTTATTAGCTCGATATTGTTATCGGAAATGAATCTGTGTACTTTCTGTGTGTATGTGTCATTGTTGATAATCACCAAAGTATGACCTTTGTCTGCTTTAGTAATAAGTGCGTTATTATCAGGTAACTTAGTATTTATCTTTTTGAGTGTCTTGCATTCAGCCTGAGCTCTTATCTGTTTCTGTATGGTACGACCATCAGTATTACGGTTATTTAAAATTTTAATAAATTTATAATTAATTATGTGACGTGATTCATTTTGGAGTTTCGGGTCATTTAATTGCTTTGACAGCGGTCTCGGCATTAATGACTTCATCAACGATATTTTGTTTAATATCGGGCGGAAAGTTGTAGTCTAAACCTTTATTAAGTGTTTATAAGCTTATATGTGACGATTGTGAACATACGCTGATAGTGTGTTCACTCATTTTATGTTACGTGTTTATTTATTATGTGTTTGTTTTATCCTGGATTTTAATATATAACGAGCTCCTTTGGAATGAAGGTCTAAAGATGGGTCATATGGCCTGAAACGCGTAACCCAGCTCAAATTACGTTAGAAGTCATTTGACGGAAATCATAAGGTAAATTATATCATTACCATACAGTGACTTGGACCGCATTAATTATGTTTAAACTAAAAATATTACAATTCTGTACTCATCAAACGAGCGCGGTTTTCAAATACCAAAACACTAAAATCCAGCTTTTTAAGACTAACACACACATCAAATTTAATGTTCTTTATCTAAAATATAAAATCATTCCTAAATATGCCATCATACTCATCAATTCCAATACTAAGGCAGCAAGAAATACTAAGAAACACGCTGAAATCTATCGTGTTATACAAGAAACTAATCATTATACGTCAAAAAAGCCATTCTTAACAAAACTTTGTTCAAGCTGCATTTATTAATATTTAACCAGATTCATCCTGCCATTATAGATATTATAATGAACAAAGTAAAGACATACATTTCAGACACAATGCGTACGATACGACAAAAACAGACTTTGAAACTTAAACGTTCGATCTCAACACAATGCTCACATCGTATTCCCGAATGTAAAGATTTGTTTTACCCATGCACGGACTACCTTACTGATATTACATTTGATAGCGATGAAATGAATCTACTTAATAAAGGTTTAGACTACAACTTTCCGCCTGATAATAAACAAAATATCGTTGATGAAGTCATTAATGCCGAGACCGCTGTCAAAGCAATTAATGACCCGAAACTCCAAAATGAATCACGTCACATAATTAATTATAAATTTATTAAAATTTTAAATAACCGTAATACTGATGGTCGTACCATACAGAAACAGATAAGAGCTCAGGCTGAACGCAAGACACTCAAAAAGATAAATACTAAGTTACTTGATAATAACGCACTTATTACTAAAGCAGACAAAGGTCATACTATAGTGATAATCAACAACGACATATACACACAGAAAGTACACAGATTCATTTCCGATAACAATATCGAGATAATAAAATTCGATCCCACCGACTCATTTGTAAAATCATTAAACACTACTATTAACAATTGTACCAATTTATTAGATGATCGCACTCGTCGTTTCTTAAAATCTATTAACACGCGCGGCTCAAAACTTACCGGCTTACCCAAGATCCACAAAAATAACATTCCTATCAGGCCATTAGTTAATTTTACTACAGCGCCGGGTTTCAAAACAGCCAAGAAACTTGTCACGTTAATTAAGGACAACATCTTTCTAAAAAAGAACCATAATATCGTTAACAATATTGATTTCTTAAACAAGGTCAACGACATAAAATTACAAACCAGTTACAAACTAGCCTCTTTTGACATCGTCAATTTATACACGAATATACCCGTGAACCAAACTTTGGATATTTTGAACGACAATCTCCACGATACTAACAAACTGGGCACACAACTCATTAAAGAACTAATTACCATACTAAGGCTCATCCTTCAACAAAACTATTTCACTTTCAACGGGAATTACTATATTCAAACAGATGGCCTGGCTATGGGTTCACCGTTATCCGGCCTATTGGCTGATATATATCTTGATTTTTATGAAAACAACTACATCCTTAATAATAACATCTTCGCCAATAATATTATCTTCTATGGCCGATATGTTGATGACACTTTACTGATTTTTAATGGTACCCTACGCCAAATCAGTAATCTGAAAAACCATATGAATACTGTTACTCACAATATTCAGTTTACTATGGAAACCGAGACCAACAATGAACTCAACTTTCTCGATCTTACCGTTACTAGGCGACTTAACAACTTAAATTTTAAAATTTACAGAAAGCCTACCACCACAGACGTCACCATACATGCAGACTCACACCACCCTTTCTCTCAAAAATTAGCGGCCACATCAGTTTCATTCACAGGCTTTTGATAATCCCCCTAAATAATGATGATTTCGAGAATGAACTCAACATAATTAAACACATAGCTATGGCCAATGGTTATGAGTGCCAAATGATTGACAACATCCTTAAAAAACACAAAGCCCGTCGTTCCAGACAGACACAAGATAATACACCTAATAACAAATTCATCTCAACAACATACACGAGTTGATGCCTAAGATCCTATCATCCACCTTAAATAAAATAGGTTACACCGTTACCTTTAAAACAAATAACCGTCTACGGAACTTGGTTCGTCCAGTCGTTCAGACTAACATTGAATCCAAAACCGGTGTTTATAAGCTTATATGTGACGATTGTGACCGTTTTTATATCGGCCAAACGGGTAGACCTTTCATCAAACGATTCCGTGAACACACACCACACAGCCACTTTAACAGGGGTGATTTTTCCCTAGAAAACATTAAATCTAATTTTACACGTCATCTAATTTCAAGCAATCATTCATATACCAATTTCAACGCTAACCTTATACCTCTACATTATTGTAGTAAGGGCCGTTACATGGATGCACTCGAAGAATTCGAGATATATAGAGGTCATAATAACCCCGATGTGTGTGACGACATACTCAATGATAAACTCAACTTCAGGTCCAAACCACTGTATGATACCGCGCTGCGATCGCTTAAAGATAAAACTAAATAATAGTGCCCATCGACACAGTCTTGACGTGGTACACGCGGTGCACCGTGTCGGTTACTAGTACGCTGATAGTGTGTTTACTCATTTTATGTTACGTGTTTATTTTTATTTATTATGTGTTTGTTTTATCCTGGATTTTAATATATAACGAGCTCCTTTGTAGTGAAGGTCTGAAGATGGGTCATATGGCCTGAAACGCGTAACCCAGCTCAAATTACGTTAGAAGTCACTTGAGGAAATCATAAGGTAAATTATATCATTATCATACAGTCACTTGGACCGCATTAATTATGTTTAAACTAAAAATATTACAATTCTGTGTTTTGTTTCAAGTGTCACTCGAAATGGCGGCGATGTTTTTAACAAAATGGCTGTCGGCTAGTGTCTATGCGTACCGAAATCTGCTTTACCTATCTTCTTTAAATTAAATAGTGTTTTAATGGTTTTATGTCCACAATGTTATTAAATAAAGGTTTGTTTAAGTGTTGTTGGTGAAAATTGTGTTATGTAAAGGTGTGATTGTTTTATTATTAGGTTATTCCAATCTCACCAGATTGCTGATACAAACTTCATATTGGGAACGTATTAGTTGGAGTAAATCGTCATCTTGTTATTCGGTCTTCAATTATTTCTGTTAATATGTTTCGCCTTTGTAATTCTTTAATGTTTTTTCTTAATTTGGTATCGTCATCTCTTTATTTTTACTTTCGGTCATTAATTATTCATCAAAATGTAATTCTCGGTTACATGGAGTGCATCTGTACAGCTTGAGTTTTAACAATAGACTAAACGAATTCTTTCGTTTAAAAACGGCTATGACCCGGCTTTCGTGGGCCGTGATTGGTTCATTTTCCCCTGACCCCGGTCACGTGGTTTTAATTATTTGAAATATGTAAATTTTAAATCTGTCACCTCAAATTACTCCTCATTTATTTTTAAATTAAGTTAAATTTGAGTTATACGATGTTGTTGTTTGAAAAAATAGAATTATTTTGATACCGAATGTGGCCCATTTCGGCCCAGTATCACTTATTTTAACACATTTACAAATTTTAAGTTTTTAGGCTTTTACATATTTTTTCTTAACACTTATTTCCTCCTTTGTTATTTAAATATGTCCTAATAGGGTTGTATTTATTAATAACAATAATGTCTGATACTTTACCTTATATATAACATTACAATTTTAAATACCTATTCTTCATTCTCTTATTATAACAATGATATTGACAGCATGTCAGTTCAATGGCTTATCTTATGTGTTAATATTACTTTCCCTTTTCATCTGATTATTGTAATTATGAGTTTTTTATATATAATTTTGTTAATACCTTCCCTGTTTCCTTAAGGTCAGGCTTCTATTTGATTTTATCTGGTTTAGTTTTAAGACTATTTTGGACATTTCATTTTACTGTTTAAGCTCAGCTCACCTCTTTTGGTGTATATGTTTAGCATTTTGTCATTCCTTTACAATGATTTGTTACATAATATGAGGTTTTACCATGTGCCTGATTTTGATATTTCTAAACAGCTCTTATAACTACTGTTCTTGAAAAATTAGTAAATCTTTTAACAAACAAATCTAACTAAAGGAACTTATGGGTATGCAAATCCCCTTAACACATAATTATAAAACAATATCCTGTGGGTATATGAAATCCTTCCAACAGTTAATTGTAACACAACAAAATCCTGTGGGTATACATAAGACCTTTAAATAACTAATTCTAACATAATATATCATGGGTATATAAAAACCCTCTAAGTAATTAATTATAACATGATACATACTGTGGGTATACAAAACCCTTTATATAATTAATTATAATGTAATAACTCCTGGGTATATAGAACCCTTTAAACACATGTAACTTTATATTTACTGGTTCTTAATGTATAGTGTTTTATACATAAGACCATTACTTCACTTTCTCCCTCCCCACTGGTTTATAACATGATCTTTGATCATCACTATCTCCTACCTTGTACACTAATCACTGCACTTCCTTACAATATAAGTTTTTACAATTTTTTCTTAAACTAATGCACATTTTTCTTACTTTCATTTTTATATTATTGTATTGCATTTTCTGCAACAACTCTACCTACTTTCTGATCTTATCTATTTTATTTATTAATTAGTATTATTGTTATTAATTCATATAGTATTTTTTATTTACAGTTTACTTGGTCATTAACATGTTTTCAGTTTATTTTCCTTTGTTATTTGTTTTCTTTTGAGTTCTTTATTCCTTTGTGTTGTCTTGTCATTAACGTGGTCCTCACTGTCTAATTGCTTGTTGCATGTCTGTATTCCAGTTAGTTGTTTCATCGTTGGGTTTGTTTATACCTCTCACTTACCATATCTATTGGGTTTATCACGTTATTAAGTTCTATTCTTCTAATTTTCATTTTAATTACAATATTACATTGCTTTAACATTTATTTTGCTTCATCCCTTGTTTTGTTTTAGCTTGGAACCCGAATACACTGCTTAATACTCCCTTATTAGTAAGTTTCCTTTCATTTATTATTTATTCTAGTACTTAGTTAACTATGATTTCTTTATCTGAATAGTTATTCTATGCATGGTGGTGATATGTATTGCCACAATGTACACACGAGGTAACGCTCATTTCATGGGGGGATGAGATTTTAAACACAAGAGTGTAGACTAATGTTCAAATCTGTACTGTATTTATTAATACCGCAATCTGTTTATTTTATTGTTAGTATCTTTTAGTATTTTATTCACACATGTACTGTATTTTAAATTAATTTCCTTGTACTGTGTTTGTACCCTATTATTGTAAAGGAACTTACCACCGATTTTTTAAAATCTACTAGCCCAAAATACCACCAGTCTCCAGTCTCCCTTAGTATTATTCGTCATCACCAGATAAGTTATCATCTCATCATCATATTCATCTACATCAGTTACATCCCAAGGTAAGTGCTTATTACCGACAGTGGTATCATAAAAATACTCATCAACATTTACTGCACAAGGTAAGTCTTTCATATAGTTTACTCTCTCAAATTTTAACCTCTATCTAACTTGAACATCTCTCTCTCTCTCTCTCTCTCTCTCTCTCTCTCTCTCTCTCTCTCTCTCTCTCTCTCTCTCTCTCTCTCTCTCTCTCCCTCCCTCCCCCCACGCAAAGGGCAATACAACTTTATTACAACACCATCTGGCTCTACCAGGTACATTATAACAACCTAAGGGACTATTTGTAGACCATTTGTCTCCCAAATACACTCGTGGAGCCATTTCTTCACCTACAACACCAAGAGAAAAATTTGTCCTCCACCCACAATATTCTCTTAAACTCTCCCTCCATTCTCTCTCAAGCTCATAAACACTTGCTATTACTACCCCCTCAATAACCTCTACTCCCATTATATTCTCATCATCTTTATTATCATTCACCTTATAATTCTTAGATACCCCATTTTCAACTATATCACCATTATTCTTATTTAACATAATTCACCATTAGAATTATTATTTGTATTTTCACCTTCTGTATTAACCACATTATTTTCCTTGTCGTCTATCCCTTCATTATTTATGTTCTCATTTGCACTTAACTTGTCATCATTATGATTTTCACTATCAAAATTGCTTACCTATTTTAATTCACCTTCTCTCCTTTCTTTTCTCTTTCTGATTTCCTTTACTTCGTCTTGCATTTGTTTTATAATGGTACTACAATGTTCGTCAATTTCGTTTAAACGTTGTTTCATTTCGTTAAAATTACTTTTGTTTTGTCTACTGTCTTCGTCAAATTTACTGTTTTGTTCATTTAATTTTATATCATTTATATCAAAGCGTTTATTAATATCACTCTTCTGTTCATCAAACTTTACATCTAACATCGATTGTAACATTGTATTTTTTTCTAAAATCAACTGCATCATTTTCATCATATCATGATCATCAGCTTTTTAATTTGGACTGGTGTTGAATGAATTATAACGTCATCCATTATTTTAGATTCAGTTACACTACTCTCTGTACTTACTACAGTATTTGACTGCATTTCTATTTCGTTAATGACGGTTAAGTCAGACAATCTGACTACCTCATCATTACTCTCCATATTTTACTTATTTTCGGTTAATCACTGTTTACTATTGATTATAGAGATAAATATGAGTGTTTATTTTTTCTAACCAAAAACATTTTTTTGACCACGTGTTATTTTGTACGTCTTAAACTAAAATGTCAACTTCTGCCGTTCCTCAGTCTGCTTCCGGTCATCCAATTCAGGCCTATCTCGCACAAAATTTACGCGAAAATCCTGGCAGGGTCACCACTTGTAAAAGAACTTACCAATTTTTTTAAAATCTACCCGCCCAAAATACCACCTACCTGGTCGATCTCTGTTCACCTACCTTATAATTCACCAGCATGTCATTTGGGTCGCCAGCATATTTGTAGATCATATGTAACTATTTCCCACTTTGTTTTCACTAATGCTTAATTGACTATTGATTTCCCTGGCCTCAGAAGATTCTAGTATTCGTTTAGGCGAGAATTTGGATGTCGCAAACAGATTGAGGTAGCTGCGCAATAAGTTACGCTACACACGTGGTCTTTGTGAATCGAACTTCCTAATTTATTTGCAATTAAAACATTAACATGGTTTGCCCCTATATCTCTGGTGATTCACTATGATATTTTCATTATCATCTCCTACTACTGCTATATCAGCTTCATTATAAGGTAAGTATTTCATATAGTTTGTTTTCTTCCATCCTACTCTCTCTATCAACTCTTTATAATTTTTCTTTACTTTATATATCTCAATTTCTCTCTTTCTCTCTCTCTCAAAACATTTCTCACCATCATACCAAGCTACACACTCTCTCTCCATATATGCAGGGGACTCTACTACTTTATCACTGCACCACCTGTGAAGTGCACAAAAAAAACCAGGGACCACTTTATTTGTAGACCTTTTGTCTTCCAAATACTCATTGAAGGCACTCTCGTCCTTCCTAAACACACGTGAAGTCTTTACTTCACCCCCTACTACAACATTACGGGAAAAATTTACCCCCTGCAACCCCTTTATCTGTAAATTCTCTCTATACTTTCTCTCCAATTCATCAACACTTTTTATCACTTCATTATCAAATTCTACTCCCATTATACTTTTATCACCACTCTCAATACTCACACAATTATTTTCTAACACCATATTTGTAATTCTATTATAATTCTCACCACTACTTACCTTGTCTTTATTTTCATTCAATTTATTTGATTCTCTGTTATTCTCTACCCCCATTTTACTCTCGTAATTTTCATCTACTTGATTCAATTTGACATTCTGTAAAGTATTCTGCTTTTTTAGCTCACTCTCCAAACTATCTAATTTTATATTAAGTGTACTGTTCATTTGATTTAATTTGTCTTCGAACTTACTGTTTTGTTGTTCGAATTTGTCATTGATTAATATAAATAAATTTTCTAATGAAATTTTATTTTCGACTATTTTGGGCGTTGAGCTAATGTGTCTTTCCAATAAAATGGATTCTGTCTCTGAATTTTCTATTTCTATGCTATTATTATTTTCTGCCATTTTGTATTTTAGTATTTTAAATGGTTATTTATCTCTATTTGTATTTGACTACTCAATATACTCAACTCGTATTTAACTATTTACCTTTAACAACATAACCTCTCATTCATTATATATCGTCTTCTGTGTTTCTCCATCTATCTGTTTTATATAAATTAATTTTATATAAAGTCCCTGTTTGGGCGCCAATTGTGCATTCACAAACTAATATTTTATAAATATAAATGTATTTATATTTGTATGTATCAATACTACCTTTGTCAATAAACTTATTAACTACCTGTTCTGGACGCAATTCGTCAATAAACTTTAAATACATAAATAATGTTATCTTACCCATAATTATAATTTATCAAGTCCCAGTGAGGGCGTCAATTGTGCATTCACAAACTTTCTTTATATATCATTACATATTATTAGCAAGATATATATGACAAATACCATAATTCTGTATTACTGGTACTCACCAAATTCATTATTTGCCGGGCTCCTCTTCTGCTTTTATACACTGTTTTATACCTAAGGGTTCCAGGTTTTCGGGTACAGTAAGATTTCGAAACACAGTGGACGACACAATTGATAACACTGTTTTGTTGAGAATAACCATCAAAATTTAATTCTCCAGAATGTATTACAGACACGACCATGCGGTCAAAACAATGACGTCATATAAGATGACATCAAAAAAGACAAAATGGCTGTTATTTTTCATATCTCATTTTACTCTCTATACTTCTTGTCTGTTAACAGAATATCAGTGTAAATTGTATTGCTGCAGCTTAAAACCATTTATTAATTTATTTCGGTAATACACAAACCAATGCCCTCAGAATCTGGTTATGGCCATAAGTTTACTCGTTCATTCTCACACACATTCATCTTTAACCCAGTACATTCTTTTAATTAGTGATTCTGTATTAATGAGCTCATTAAACTATAATAAATGATAAAATGGGACTTCTCTGCTTATCGTTTGGTGTTGTCCATCCGATGCTGGTGTGTGACGCCCATGGTGATGGCCGGTGTTCGCCTCTAATTCTGTTGAGTTTAACTGGAGAGATATGTGCACTGATTTTACATTTTAATATTCATACTGCTAAACAAAATGAGCTTTCATTGCTCCACTATTACTGATAATATTATGAGTAGTTCTTGTAAACTATTTGTAGAAAATTGTTCACACAGCGATACATCGCTATGTCTCCTCTGAAGAATTGCGTTGAAATGAGAGCGAGGCAAATATAAATTTTTGCTTGTGTGTGTGTAGTTCTTACGTCATCCCGCTTTGTCTTGCTGGACAACGCCTCGTTACACACATTGTACTCAGTGCGTCATTGTTCTTAGCGATGACGGACTAGTGTTATAGCCCAATCATAATGCATATTGTTGTACTTCGTCATAAACACCGCCATGGTATATTTTGATGTTTTCACGTCCACCGGAGACCTTGGTGTTTTACTCTGGCCGAATTTTACGTTTTCCTTTTTCCAGAGGGACAATGTACCTAACCATTCTGTATGTTTAACAATTACATAATATAAACATTGAAAATACCCATAATTCCCATAATTCTGGTACTGAGTCAGTCTGTACTGTTACAAACCCCCTCAAGGAAAATTTTTTGTGTAGGAACATAAAAAAATTTCCTTGACTCATTCACACTCTCCTAAAAGGATCAGTCTAGATATGTTACCACAACCCCCTGTAATGTTACAAAAAAAATTTTATCATCACTTACCCTTGGTCCCATGATGTTGGTCGCACCCTCTGACCTTACTGGACTTCTCCTGAGAGATCCCTACACCATAAGGCCATGAGGCACTCTACACTCCTGTTCTGACGCTCCAGCCAGCCCAGGACTGCGGTCACAACACCACAAAACTCTGAAACATTCAATACAAAATTCAAAATAGTGGTCTGATACACTTACGCATCTACAACTGATATGTTCCCCTTTAGACGCATTGGTTTGTGTTTGGGGCATTGGTTTGTTTCTAATTCAAAAGTGTCACTTAACCACAACAAGACTTAAAATACATTGATTTTTTACCACCACCAAATTCAATTTCTTATTTGTAAGAAAATAACAACTTCTATATGTAACTACATATAACACAATATATCAACAATTCTTTATTATACCCCAAAATACCTTCACCTAATTAATTCTACAAATTCAGCTTACAACTATCATGGCAGACACTTTTTCTTTAACCTTTGTTCTAAACTTATAATCATTTATCTATTTTGCAAATGGCAGCTTACTAGAATATTTCATTTAACTTCATTTTTAACTTTAAATTTTCAACTTTATAATATATTATCTCTTAACACTTGTTATCGTCATTACCCCTGTAACGACCTCCTAGCCACACACTCTATTGCCATCAACATAATAAAACATCATAAAACATTGTACATTACATATTAACATTGTTACATTTACCTTACATTAAACAATTTAAATTTACATGATTTGTACCAAACTTTAACACATTACTACTTCAATTAACTTTTAATTATTTGACATTCATCATATTCTATGCAACAATTTCAAATTTATCCTTACCTTTCAGTTACAATTACCTTCCTTTGTTACCTCACCTTCCTACCATGAATTCTCCTTTTCTAACCCTTCTATCCTTACTCGTTTGGGTGACTCTCTATTATTCACTATTTTCTCTGTCTTATTTTGGCATCTGTCAACCTAACCTTACTACCCCTTTTTTCTTTTTACACTAGCCGCTTCTAACCATTAATATATTTTGACACCAATATCTCTATAATAAACCCCTTCATAAATCCCATTTAAAACCTCTGGCACCGCGCCTTTTTGTACTAGTATGTGTGTATTCCCTCACTATGCTCATTCCATCATTGGTTCCTGACCCTTTCAGATAACCCTTTCCGGCACACAACGATCCCTTCCTGTCTCAACATCTCTCGTTGGACTCCTACACCAATACCCTTATTACAAAATATCACCATCAACAACAAATATAATTACCATCCACATTACTCACCTCTACATATAATTACTAACCACTGTGTCCCTAAAATATCTAACACCTCTTTATATTTTATCAACATCTCAGCACTTTATTTTCCCTAACTCCCAATAACTTTAACTAACTAACTCCAATGCTCTTATTTATCACTATCCCCAAACTCTTTACAACATTTCAACTTGATACACCATTAGAAAATTCATCACTTATCTGCTAACAACACCTTTCATATCCAAATACATAATCATCTACTAACCATTAGAATCTGAATTCTCATAATATCCTTTAAAATCATTATTAGCTTCCTCCAATTATTTAAAATCGTACAATACATGTTTACATAAAAATTACATAAAATACACAACAGTAAAAATACACAAATACATAGACATCAATACACAAAAATATACAATTCACATAATCATGAAATCATTTGCCATAATCAGTCCTAATCAGTCCATTTTTAAAAACACTGTCCACACAATTAAATGTTCATAACACAATAAACAATTACCCCATATCGTCGAACAATAGTCTTATCTTCGGTCTGTACAATTTATTTTTATTAAATACGTTATATTAACATCATTAATATAATACACATTTAAATTCTTATATTTTATAAAACCATCATAATTAATAGGGTTATTCCCTATCAATTCAACATACAACTTGTCACGATCGGTTATGGTCCTGTCACCTTCAGTATAATTCGTCATAATCAGATAAGTTACTAAGTCATTATTTTCATTATCATCTCCTACTACTGCTATATCAGCTTCATTATAAGGTAAGTATTTCATATAGTTTGTTTTCTTCCATCCTACTCTCTCTATCAACTCTTTATAATTTTTCTTTACTTTATATATCTCAATTTCTCTCTTTCTCTCTCTCTCTCAAAACATTTCTCACCATCATACCAAGCTACACACTCTCTCTCCATATATGCAGGGGACTCTACTACTTTATCACTGCACCACCTGTGAAGTGCACAAAAAAAACCAGGGACCACTTTATTTGTAGACCTTTTGTCTTCCAAATACTCATTGAAGGCACTCTCGTCCTTCCTAAACACACGTGAAGTCTTTACTTCACCCCCTACTACAACATTACGGGAAAAATTTACCCCCTGCAACCCCTTTATCTGTAAATTCTCTCTATACTTTCTCTCCAATTCATCAACACTTTTTATCACTTCATTATCAAATTCTACTCCCATTATACTTTTATCACCACTCTCAATACTTACACAATTATTTTCTAACACCATATTTGTAATTCTATTATAATTCTCACCACTACTTACCTTGTCTTTATTTTCATTCAATTTATTTGATTCTCTGTTATTCTCTACCCCCATTTTACTCTCGTAATTTTCATCTACTTGATTCAAATTGACATTCTGTAAAGTATTCTGCTTTTTTAGCTCACTCTCCAAACTATCTAATTTTATATTAAGTGTACTGTTCATCTGATTTAATTTGTCTTCGAACTTACTGTTTTGTTCGAATTTGTCATTGATTAATATAAATAAATTTTCTAATGAAATTTTATTTTCGACTATTTTGGGCGTTGAGCTAATGTGTCTTTCCAATAAAATGGATTCTGTCTCTGAATTTTCTATTTCTATGCTATTATTATTTTCTGCCATTTTGTATTTTAGTATTTTAAATGGTTATTTATCTCTATTTGTATTTGACTACTCAATATACTCAACTCGTATTTAACTATTTACCTTTAACAACATAACCTCTCATTCATTATATATCGTCTTCTGTGTTTCTCCATCTATCTGTTTTATATAAATTAATTTTATATAAAGTCCCTGTTCGGGCTCCAATTGTGCATTCACAAACTAATATTTATAAATATAAATGTATTTATATTTGTATGTATCAATACTACCTTTGTCAATAAACTTATTAACTACCTGTTCTGGACGCAATTCGTCAATAAACTTTAAATACATAAATAATGTTATCTTACCCATAATTATAATTTATCAAGTCCCAGTGAGGGCGTCAATTGTGCATTCACAAACTTTCTTTATATATCATTACATATTATTAGCAAGATATATATGACAAATACCATAATTCGGTATTACTGGTACTCACCAAATTCATTATTTGCCGGGCTCCTCTTCTGCTTTTATACACTGTTTTATACCTAAGGGTTCCAGGGTTTCGGGTACAGTAAGATTTCGAAACACAGTGGACGACACAATTGATAACACTGTTTTGTTGAGAATAACCATCAAAATTTAATTCTCCAGAATGTATTACAGACACGACCATGCGGTCAAAACAATGACGTCATATAAGATGACATCAAAAAAGACAAAATGGCTGTTATTTTTCATATCTCATTTTACTCTCTATACTTCTTGTCTGTTAACAGAATATCAGTGTAAATTGTATTGCTGCAGCTTAAAACCATTTATTAATTTATTTCGGTAATACACAAACCAATGCCCTCAGAATCTGGTTATGGCCATAAGTTTACTCGTTCATTCTCACACACATTCATCTTTAACCCAGTACATTCTTTTAATTAGTGATTCTGTATTAATGAGCTCATTAAACTATAATAAATGATAAAATGGGACTTCTCTGCTTATCGTTTGGTGTTGTCCATCCGATGCTGGTGTGTGACGCCCATGGTGATGGCCGGTGTTCGCCTCTAATTCTGTTGAGTTTAACTGGAGAGATATGTGCACTGATTTTACATTTTAATATTCATACTGCTAAACAAAATGAGCTTTCATTGCTCCACTATTACTGATAATATTATGAGTAGTTCTTGTAAACTATTTGTAGAAAATTGTTCACACAGCGATACATCGCTATGTCTCCTCTGAAGAATTGCGTTGAAATGAGAGCGAGGCAAATATAAATTTTTGCTTGTGTGTGTGTAGTTCTTACGTCATCCCGCTTTGTCTTGCTGGACAACGCCTCGTTACACACATTGTACTCAGTGCGTCATTGTTCTTAGCGATGACGGACTAGTGTTATAGCCCAATCATAATGCATATTGTTGTACTTCGTCATAAACACCGCCATGGTATATTTTGATGTTTTCACGTCCACCGGAGACCTTGGTGTTTTACTCTGGCCGAATTTTACGTTGTTCCTTTTTCCAGAGGGACAATGTACCTAACCATTCTGTATGTTTAACAATTACATAATATAAACATTGAAAATACCCATAATTCCCATAATTCTGGTACTGAGTCAGTCTGTACTGTTACACACTCACTGAACTGTTTAAAGACCGGTTACTTCATTTTGCTGCTTCTTATATCGTCAGTGACACTTAATTTTCACTGTTTACATGCTTTTTTACTGGTTAAATGCCGAAAATGATATTGTCCGTGGACTTTGGTTAAAACACACCCGGCCGGGTTAAGATGTTGTTCGAAACAGGACGATGTCGGTCTCGGAGCGACTAATATATTCGTGGGTCACGTGATACCTCCTTCCTCTGCTGGACGTTCCACATTGGCAAATTTTGCGACTTTTCGATTACTGAACTACATTCCAATGTTACATAAACAAGGGTTAGGCCCGTGATGTTTTCGTGATGTCAGTCGAAATACAAAGCTATCGGCACAGCTAAAAATAGCCGTCGACTCACTTGTTTACAAATCCCATTTCGAAAGTCATATTTGTTTCAAATTTTACTTAGATCGGGTTATTGCACAATGAAAATTATCAAAAATGGTTTCACCCCTTTTTGTACTGTCACATTATGACTTGTTACGATTCATCTGCAAACCGAATTATGTATGTTCACTATACATAATTTTATTAAAAAAACACTAGATTATCGGAAAATATCTGCTGTTGGTTTCTCTCAAGAATATCTGCTGACCAAGAAAATACATAAAAATGGGCAATTACTTGCTAGTCAGAAATATTGGAAAAAGTAAAGTACAGTGTATATGTGGTATTTCCACATATCCCTATTATAGGAAAAGATAACAGATTTTTTTATTTTAATACAACATTTATTTAGTAAGATGTGCATTAATTGTAAAACGTGGATACTTATTTCCTGCATAAATTAATTGTAGGCCTACTTTATTTCAGACTGAAATTCTGGATGAAGATAGGCGACTCATGAGTGCAGTAGATTATTACTTTATAGAAGAGGATGGTAGTAGATTCAAAGTATCATTACCTTACCGGCCATACTTTCACATACTGGTCAGGAAAGAGAACATTCAGGAAGTGTCACAGTTCTTGACAAAAAAGTTTAGTGGCTCAGTTCTGTATGTTGATGTAGTTACAAAAGACGATCTGGATTTGGTAATTTCTTATTTTATGTGTGTATGTGTGCATGCGAGAGAGTGTAAGAGAGGGAGGGGTATGTTAAAAAAATTGACAGTATTTTTACTCGTGTTCTACATACAATCATATTTCTGATTCATAGTTTTTTATAAACAAGGAGGACAGTACGCCATAAAATAACACAAACCTAACACAACAGAATACAACATAAACTGATAAATAACATAAATAACAATGATAATTTATATAACGCATACTTTTGTCGTTGTTAATGTATAACTTAATCTCAATAATATACAAATAATCATCATGTGTAATTATATATTTTTAAAATTATAATTTTTTATGTAATAAAAGCTCTTGTCTCTTTTATCAGCTTACTTAATACTGGAAAACCCATTTTAAAATAAATTTAATAAAATGGTGATTGACAGTAAATAATTTAATCAATAAAGAAGTAATATTTATTTAATTGATTTATAATAAACAATACAGCCATGTACATTTTTCAGAATTTGTGTGTGTGTGTTTATATTATAAGTCATGAATGTCTAAGTTTGTATTTTTTCACAGCCAAATCATTTAATTGGATTAAAGCAGCGTTATCTAAAGTTGTCTTTTGCAACAGTGTTTGAACTAGTCAAAGTACGACAAGTCATAATGTCAAGTGTACGAAAAAATAGAAAAAATAACAAGAATAATTCCTTGTATACTGAGATGCTAACATCAGCTTTGATGAATAAAGATGATTCTGGTGCAACAAAAAAGATGTCTGACCATATGGAAAATATTCTTGACATCAGGTAAACATTTTTTTTTTAAACTAACAAAATAAAGAATTAAATTTGTAGTGTCCAGTGCCCAGACCTCCCATGAGCAACTTCTGTTTTTATTATTTCTTTTTGTTTTCTTTATTTGAGACGCAGATGTTCGCCAAGACGCAATTCAATCAGTGTACATGTCAAATCCAAGGCCTATCTACCCGGATACACGTGTGAGCATCTAGCGGTTAATTATCATATCATATCTGTCCTATCAGTTGTTGTCTGCCAAACCAGAGCCACAACACTTCCTTTTCGGACGAGCGTTAACGCCGCATCTGTCCATCACCTATCTTGATATTACGTCAACCATCAGGTTTTGTAAACAACTTCAAGGGCGCACGTGGAGACATACTGCCCCAGATTTCAATAAATACCCGAGTCCTGACCGCAAAGAGGATCATTCGATCTTCCGGTCATACGCTATACAGTCGCGGCCCGTGTACCGTACGCTCGTTTCAGCCAGAACACTTATCTACTACAATGGGTTACCTTCTAATTGGTGAGTGAACTACTGTTCGCAGACTTATCAAATACCTGACTTGAGAAACATGTAAAATTCAAAGTCTTATTGAACTTAGAATCTTTTGATCTTAACGAACTTAGAATCTTTTTGAGAGTATAAAACAGAGTCACTACTTGGTTATGTAAAAGTATTATGATTTACTACTTGGTTATGTAAAAGTATTATGATTTACTATTTGGTTATTAAAACTCAATCATTTGAATTAGAGTTCATTATGATTTACTGACTATTCATTTGAACACAAGTTCATTTAGAAATGTTCTCGATAGAAGCTGTAATAGCTAACTAGTTAAGAAGAATGTTAATAAACTTTAAGTGAAGAGCAATTAATTGAAGAGTTGATTTAAGACCTAGTACCACACCTCCACTCGCTATCCCGACATATTTTGGTGTCAGAAGAGTGGGATTGTACTTAATAATTTAAGTTTGTACTTATTTAACTCTTTTACGGGGTTAGACGTACCCACTTTGTCATGGTAGTAAAACTTGCATGGGAGTCTTTGTTTGAAAATGATGTCGGATTGCAGAAATTTTTAAGTGATTAAAGAATTAGAGGCCGATTTATTGCCATTTTGGGATTAGTTAAATTTAATAGTATTCGTTTTAAAGAAGCTAGTTACATTTATCGGCATGGGCATCCTCTACAGCCACTCAGATCAGACAAATTTTATCTCAGTTTTAATGACTGGTTGCTGTCAATTAATAAAGAATTAATAGACAAAGAAAAATCTAAAGACGTAATTTTTATTTCACAGTCACACGACATCATTGTAGTAGCAAACCCCTATTTGTTACAAGTGGAGATGTAAGTGGTACCATTTGTTGAACTGAATTTTCGCAATTTGTGTATTTATATATGGGTAGTAAGAAAACTAAAGTTAGTGACACGAACGACCAGTGTATGGAAGTGTTTAGACCTTTCGGTGCTAGTAGTAGTAGTGTGTCAAATGTCAATGTACGTCCTAGTTTAAGCCCAGATTTGTTTATGAAGGTAGGCACTAGAGTAGGCGTCATAACCGTTTATTACGAACACGCGACGCAAAATTTACCGTGTACAGTGCCTTCAATTGCGAAACCACAAACACATTTATGACGAACCTAGAAAGTAATGACCAGCCAATCTGGAATTTACTACTTGCCAATAAGTGACCCTGATGTATTATTAGAGGGATGTGAAACTTTGTTGAAAAATTTATTGCAGAGAATTGTTGAAAAACATATAAACGGGTTTAGTAATTATACTAATGAACCTAACGTTGTGAGAGTTAATATAATAAAAATTGAGATTGAATTTAAACGAATTTAATGAGTATTTGGGAATTTGTGTGTTCTATTGTATTAGGGGTTATACTAGTGATAGTTTTTCTCTTTACTGTATTGTTTCACGTTGGTTACGAAAGCTTGTTGTATTGCTATTTAAACACAACCTTGTGGAAGTGACACTAGCAGCGTAACAATGACAGATAAATCTAAGACGACAGCCGCCTCTTCGGCTACACCCGTCGCTACGCCCATTGTTAAAGACTTATCGCTAGTGAATTTAGTTGAGAATTATCGGGGGGATGGTCCAGTTTCGGCATTTTTCCGGCGAATTGATGACGCAGCCGCGTTAGGTAATTGGAGCGAGGAGGACAAAATACGCATAGTCGCTATTAAGCTACGTGGTCCGGCCTTACTGTATTATAATTCCAACCCAGACTTTTGAAAGCCAGATTTGCGGTATGAAGAGCTAGTAAACTTATTCCTTGACCGGTTTAAGATAAAGAAACTTGATCAATATAACTACACCGCATTGCAGAACGTTAGGCAGCGCCGTGATGAGGGTGTTGAAGCTTTGCTGACAGATGTCGGGTACTGGCCGAAAAGACCATTTTACAGGTAGATAACCCGAACGAACAACGCATACTCAATGCGGAGGGTGAACGGCATATGCTAGCTGCTTTTATTAATGGCCTATATGGTGTACCAGGCCAACAAGTTAAATACAGATTACCCAACACACTGCAAGAGGCAATACAAATCGCCTTGACCGTCGCTGCTGCCGAAGCTGATAAGCATCGCTATGAGCGAGCACCGAATACTAATAACAATATATTTCTAACCGCGGTGACGTGTTACAAATGCCAGGGACAAGGCCATATAGCCAGGAACTGTCGCTCTCGTGATAATAAGGGAGATAGAACTCAGACGGAAACCCGCGATCGTGATAACCGAATAAATAAAAATGACAATAATCGTTACAGTAACGGGGCCAATAATAGAAATGCCAATAGGTCAGATAGGAAGTCCCAAGTAAAATGTTACTCATGTAACGAGTTTGGGCACTTTGCGCGTGAATGTCGCAAGAAACAGAAGTCCCCAAACGAAAAGAGTTCGGCGTGGGAAGGCACGCACTCGTCGAACTAGGAAACTCAGTAGTAATTAAGAATTGTTCCTGTAGTGAGACTCCATCGACTGACTTAGTTGTTCATATTACAGCACATAATCAGGTATGGAGGTTCATTGTCGATACCGGATCCAGCGTTTCAATAATTAAGAGAGGGCTTAGTAGACGTGCCATACACGAAACTAGTTTAACGGCTCAGGGAATAACGGGGGAAAAGTTATCTATTATCGGTGAGCAAGACGTTGATATACAAATTGGTAAAACGGCTTGTATGACAATTCGACATACATTCTTAGTAGTAAGCGGAGAATTTTTAGCCGCATATGATGGGATACTGGGACTAGATATTATGAAATGACTCAAAATTTTGCTGAATTTAGGAGAAGGATATTTGCAGTGCCAAAATAGGTGTTGTAAAGTTGAGTTAGGCCTTCGTGGAGATAATACAATCTTCACCGGAAAAACTCATGGGCTACAGACTGATCACCTGGAAACCTGTGAACACTTGCCAGCTGTGATAACCCCTAAATCACAGCCTGTTTGGAGAGTAGTTAATTCTGTCTCTCAGAGTCTGCCACCAATGAGTGAGTTTATCACTCGCGGTAGCTTAATCAGTCGCTCAGGTGACCGGATAGGTAAAACCTTACCTTCCACTGTCCTAGTAGAACCTCGTGAGCTCGACGTACAGGGCATATGCGTGGCTCGTGTTTTAAGTAAAGTAAATAGTCGCGACAAAAGTGTCGTAGTAAAAGTAGTAAATTGCAGCCAAGAAAGAGTAGAGCTGCAAAAAGGTATTTTGTTGGGGTTGGCGGAAGAGTACCCGCAACCTAGAGACGATGTCTCGGCCACCGCTAGAGCTGCAGGTGAGCATACAGATGAAAATAGAGAAAATATAGAACATAGAAAAAGTGTTAATATTGCGCGCGTAAGTGTTGACTGCTTGGAGCCAGTCATACGTAAGAAATTGAGTCATTTGAGTAAAATAGATTTTGATGTATTGTATCCTGTGTTAATGAAGTATGCGAAATTATTTGGGGAAGATACAGGGAATAAAGGATGTTTAACTGGAGTAAAACATCGAATATACACTGGAGATCAGCCTCCGATTAAGAAAAAGCCGTACCGATTACCTGAAGCCTTGAAGTCAACTGTGCAAGAGCAGATAGACGATATGTTGAAAAAGAACATCATATCACCATCTGACTCTCCGTATAATTTTTCTGTTGTGGTAGTACCTAAGAAGGTAGGTTCCGATGGAATTCTTAAACATAGATTTTGTGTAGATTATCGAGCTCTCAACGCCGTAACGAAGGGCGACGCGTATCCCCTACCGAATATAACGGAAACACTAGATTGTTTAGGTAAAAGTAAGTATTTCACAACCATTGACTTAGCGAGCGGATACCACCAAGTACAGATGCATGACGATGATAAGGAGAAAACAGCCTTTTCAATTCCTGGTTACCATTTTGAGTTCAACCGTATGCCGTTTGGTTTGAAGAATGCACCCGCCACTTTTCAACGCTTGATGGACAGCGTGCTAACAGGAATTACCGGAATAGAAGCATTAGTATACCTTGACGATATTATTGTGTTCAGCCCAGATATAGTCAGTCATGCGACCCGACTCAAGAAAGTATTTGACAGATTAGAAAAAGCCAATCTGTACATGCAAATAAGCAAATGCGATTTTGGTGAAGAAAAAGTAGAATATTTGGGACACATTGTAACAAGTGAGGGAGTAAAACCGGATCCCAAGAAAATATCAGCCGTAAAGGGTTACCCCGAACCGCAAACTGTGCGTGACGTTAGAGCATTTCTGGGATTAGTAGGCTACTATCGTAGGTTCATTCCAAATTTCGCCGGTCTTGCAAAACCACTAACCGAACTAACTAAACAATCAGTAGAGTTCAAGTGGACCGAAGCTCAGAATACAGTATTCACTACGCTAAAGCAAGCATTACAAACCAAACCGATTCTCCGATATCCTGATTACTCTTTGGAATTTCGATTAGCAACCGATGCTTCAGCCACCGCAGTAGGTGCAGTCTTATCTCAGGTGCAAGATGGTCACGAACATCCTGTCGCATACGCAAGTCGTCAGTTAAGTAAAGCCGAAAGAAATTATTCTGTAACTGAGAGAGAACTTCTAGCCTTAGTTTGGGCAACGAAATACTTTAGATGTTATTTGTACGGACGAAAATTTATCGCTATAACAGATCATGCCGCCTTGAGATGGATGCTTAGTTTAAAAGATCCTTCTTCTCGACTAACTAGATGGGCATTACGACTGTCCGAGTTCGAGTACGAAGTCCAGCATAAACCTGGTAAAAAGCATAGTAATTGTGATGCACTAAGCAGACACGTAAACAAAGTAACGATTCCCTACCCTTCGTGAGAAGTAATATTGAACGAACAACAGAATGACCAGTTCTGTACCAACGTTGTAAACAGAGGAACGAATAAAGAAAGTATTGACGAACCATACTTTAAAGACGTCGATGGTCTAATCTACAGATGTACCCCCAGCAGTAATCAATTAGTAATACCAAAAACACTAGTTAACCGAGTAATAGAACAGCACCACGATACACCTTTTTCTGGACATCAAGGAATTAAAATAACTCTAGCTATACTACAATAAAGACAGATGTGCACAACTATATAACTAATTGTTTGGCATCCAATCAACGAAAAACTACAGACTACAAAGTCGCTCCAATGGGTATTATTAAACCAGCTGAAAAACCGTTTGCACTTGTGTCACTCGATATAGTAGGGCCGTTACCAACAACGAAAAACGGAAACAAATATCTTCTAACATTCATTGACTATTTAACACGATATTGCGAAGCTTTTGCTATACCCGATCAAACCAGTGAAACAGTAGCCAAAGTATTCGTAAAAGGTATTATTACTAGACACGGAGTACCCAAGAAATTATTAACTGACCAAGGTCGAAACTTTGTATCAACCTTATTCAAGGAAACGTGTAGATTGTTAAAAATTAAGAAAATTCAAACTACCCCCTATCATCCGCAAACAAATGGGTTACTTGAAAGACTTCATAGAACAATTGTCGATATGATGTCACATTATGTCAATAGATATGCTAGTGATTGGGACGAATACGTACCTTACGCAATGATGGCGTACCGTAGTACAAAACATTCAATTACAGGCTATAGTCCGCATGACTTACTTTACGGGGATAAAATGAACTTACCCTTAGACGACAATTTAGACGTACGACACGTAAGTGAAAATACCGAAGATACAGCAGACCACATGCAGTCATTAGCAAATAAACTAAAAGAAGCCCGAGAAATTGCCATAAAAACAACACAAAACGCAAGACAAGTGAACAAACAGCGATATGATAAAAAAAGTAAAACAAATAACTACGAAGTGGGCGATAAAGTGTTTATCTTTAATCCAGCAGTTAAGAAAACTCCCAAGAGAAAATTTGGCAAACCATGGTCAGGACCATACGAAATTGCTGAAAAGATAAGTGAACTTAATTATAAAATATATTTGGACAAAAATACAACTGCTGTGATACATGTAAACCGGTTGAAGAAAGCCACGACAAGCGATAAACACCCAAAATCAACAAGACGGAAACCGCAACAGAGCGCTGATACGCCAAACGACCCACACGCGGAAGTACCGCCTACCGGCATCACCGGCCTTGAAAACGAGTCAAACTGCGAAGATGAATTACTTATCCCAGTAACTGGCCGACAGATACCAATCACAGTGGAGTCAATAGATACCGACACACAAGCCACTGACAGTGAAGATGATACCATAGTCAGTGAGCATGCTAGGGATTCAGATTATGAACCTGATGTAACTCTTTCACCAGATCCACCAGGAAACGCCGACGCGCCAGCGTACAATTTACGTCCGCGACAGAGAGACATGTAAAACTTGTATAATGTTGTTCATACATAATGCACATGATTCAACCGCTGATACATTATTATTGTTTCCTTTACAGCTTTGGCATGGCATGCGGCAATAATAACCCTTCTTATGGGAAAATGCGCATTACACGAAATAATGAAAATAAACAAGGGAATTGTCTTCATTAAGGAAAGTGATCTGATAGTAAGTGATGACAAATGGACTTTAATAATCACTGCCAGTTTCGAAAAATACGATACCGCTTTACAACAGATGGATAAACTGAATGACCATTTTGAAACATACAAGAACGATACCGTTATAAGTAGAATTGTTCCGTGGGCTGAATTAGTCAGATTCCGAGAAATAACCAGCAATATAAGAGAAAAATTAAGTAACTTCGAACTTCTTATGCCACATACCAAACGAAACAAGAGAGGTGCTATAAATATAATCGGCTCATGTATGAAGATGTTGTTCGGAACGATGGACAATAATGACCTCGAAGAGATAACAAAGAAACTGGAACACTTGGACAAAACCCAGGAGAACGTCGTCCACAACAGTCAACTACTATTCTCATACATAAAGGATCTAAGACAAGATGTCCAAGAGAACACGCAAGCTATCATACTCACTGCCGAAATAGCAAAACAAGCCTTGTTAAACATGACTATAGTGAACACTACATTGTGGGGAGAAATAGACCAACTAAAAAATGAAATTAAATATTCGAATAAGTTATCATCCTTATTTAGAGAAATAGAGTTATCTATAAACACTATAGAAAGAGAGATAACCCAGACTCAACTTGCTTTAGATACTACTTCTAAAACCCGTCTTAGTTCAATCTTTGTAAAACCGCATGAATTAGCTAAACTCTTACAAGAAGTAAATTCCGAATTACCAGCTGGATCAACCCTTTTGGCAGGAACAAATGTTAATGATATGTACGTATACTACCAGATTGCGAAAGTTCATGCAGTAGCTATCAAAAACACGATTAAGCTAATAGTAGACATTCCACTAAAAGCTGAAAATAGGTACTTTGAGTTATACAATGTAAAACAGTTACCATATTATGAAAAACGATTGCAAAAGTTTGTAAAACTAAGTACTGACTCTGATTATTTAATTTTATCAAAAGATCGTCAAATTTATGGTCTGCCAACAGTACACCACCTATTGCAATGTGAAAGTACTCAGTATTTTAAAGTATGTCCCGCAGATTACCCACTCTACAGGAGGAGTAACACTTCGTGTGTGTACTCGCTGTTCTTCGCCGAGATGGAGAAGATCATCTCACACTGTACGAGACAAGTACTACTACACTTCACGGTGCCAGTGTTCTACAGAGATCCTTCTGAGAACCTGTGGATATACAGTCTTCCGCAGCCTACCAGAGTCACCTGGAACTGTCCAGCCAACAACACTGTGAGAACGGAGGTCATCGAAGGTACCGGTATACTAAATAATACCAAGCATTGTCACCTTCATTCCAATTCCTTTGAGCTATTTCCTTATACTCATGGACGGACCAAAATGACCTTGGAACCTGAACATGTCGTCATACCCGACTTCCCAACAATCCTCACTGACCGAGAACAAACGGTCTTCCAAACATGTAACCAAATCAACCATTTCAAGGACTTAGAGGCAGTAATGAAGACGCTATGTCAGCGTAAGCCAGACCAAGTAACAGTTGATCTCATAGCTGCAGAACTGGAACGACTCGGGGCGGAGAGACTACAACATGAGACTGTCAGACTCCAGTGGTTCGTACATGGAACCATCGGACTAATCACATGTTTCACCATAATAGTGGTGATATGGCAACGCGCCATCATATGCAAGCAACTCATCAGACTGACCCGGTGGTGCTGCTTAATCCCACCTGAGGAGGATTTTCGAGGAGAGTACCGGCCGACGCCAGCGCAACGAGAGGAGGAACAGACCCTCGAGGAGGTGTCGACCCCTCGTGTCTACATTCTTTGCACGGTGCCCAGTGCGGTGCATGACTAACCAGATAGTGACAGTGGCCTAGAAAGACCCTCAGTAACGTACTATTGTGTGTATAAAGTGTTTAATTGAGTAATAAAACCCAAGGGCTCACACCTGGTGAGTACGTGGATGGCAACCACGGGTTCCCTAGCTGTGTCTGATATTTCTTCTTAGTAGGTTTTTGTGTCAGATACTAAAAGTAGCAATCAGCAAAATTCAAAATTTAAATAATTTAAATTAACAGTAAATGTAACCTGACAACACAAGACAAAGAATATAAATGTATAAGTAAATGTATAAATGTATAAGTAAACAATGTAACAATGTAGTAAATAACAAAGCACACAGACAGTGGATATGGAAGAGAGAGAGACAAAACACTCAGTGAGGTGTAAATTAAGATATAAAATTAAATGTAAAAATGCATATATATACACATACAAAAGGTGCCACAGCCAAAAGTGACAAAGACAGAAAAAAGTGACATAATTATAAGGTAGTGCTAGAGGGGCAACGTAGATTAAGGATATCGATGAGACGAGCTCACCCATACGCCGACGGTGTGGATGGAAGCAAGTACTCAGCTGACAGGCCACCAGCTGATGACCTGTTATCTTACCGCAATAACCGGTGTTATCTATGAGCGAGGCCATCTCATTCATTCATTTATTCAATACTATATTACGAAATCGTATTATTGTTTGCTTAACCGCATTAAGAAGAGCTTGTTAGCCATTCACCAATTGTAATGTTTTTATTTTATGAGTTTATGAATTTATCGATGTATTCAATTACTTATGTTCTATTCAATATAGATTAAGTATGTTTTATTATATATATTGTAATGTATTACATGTGCAATGAACCAATGATGATGATGTACTATGTTTATGATTATGATGATTATTATTGTTACCATGAATAATACTATGATGATTTGTTACTATATAATTATTGGTATATGGATAATATAGAATAATATGATGTTAATATATATAATGATAGTAGGCTTGAATGAATGTTACCATGCTTTAACATTAACAAGGTGTTAATGAATTAATATATTTTGCAGTTAACCACATATATGCTTGGAGATAAAGAAAAACGCTCTGAACTAAAGAGAATTGTAAACATACCAAGAGAAGACTCTGAAGTCCTTAGTAAAAGAGCCAAGTACGGAAGTACTTACCTCTTTTTTAAAGGGAGGGGTGATGTAGTGCCCAGTGCTCAGACCTCCCATGAGCAACTTCTGTTTTTATTATTTCTTTTTGTTTTCTTTATTTGAGACGCAGATGTTCGCCAAGACGCAATTCAATCAGTGTACATGTCAAATCCAAGGCCTATCTACCCGGATACACGTGTGAGCATCTAGCGGTTAATTATCATATCATATCTGTCCTATCAGTTGTTGTCTGCCAAACCAGAGCCACAACACTTCCTTTTCGGACGAGCGTTAACGCCGCATCTGTCCATCACCTATCTTGATATTACGTCAACCATCAGGTTTTGTAAACAACTTCAAGGGCGCACGTGGAGACATACTGCCCCAGATTTCAATAAATACCCGAGTCCTGACCGCAAAGAGGATCATTCGATCTTCCGGTCATACGCTATACAGTCGCGGCCCGTGTACCGTACGCTCGTTTCAGCCAGAACACTTCTCTACTACAATGGGTTACCTTCTAATTGGTGAGTGAACTACTGTTCGCAGACTTATCAAATACCTGACTTGAGAAACATGTAAAATTCAAAGTCTTATTGAACTTAGAATCTTTTGATCGTAACGAACTTAGAATCTTTTTGAGAGTATAAAACAGAGTCACTACTTGGTTATGTAAAAGTATTATGATTTACTACTTGGTTATGTAAAAGTATTATGATTTACTATTTGGTTATTAAAACTCAATCATTTGAATTAGAGTTCATTATGATTTACTGACTATTCATTTGAACACAAGTTCATTTAGAAATGTTCTCGATAGAAGCTGTAATAGCTAACTAGTTAAGAAGAATGTTAATAAACTTTAAGTGAAGAGCAATTAATTGAAGAGTTGATTTAAGACCTAGTTCCACACCTCCACTCGCTATCCCGACAAATTTATAAATGAATATAAGCTTTCATTGCTGGTATTTACACTGTCACAATTTCTAGGCTATTAGGTTGCAATCTATTTAGATATCTAGATTGTCAATAAAAACTTCAGACCTTTTGTTCATATTGATGACAGACCTCTTCGGTGGCACGAGAACACAGATCACAATTACTCACAAACGAATTTGAACAAAAACCGTTGTATCTTGTTGAGGTACTTCTGTTTATACAATTTCTTTAAGATGCTGGCTGGTCATTATTTGGTCAATCACATCACTCTTATTTTTTGATTGGGTTAAGAAATTTATCTTAGAAAGGAGATCTAATTCTGTGTGTGGCATTATAGGCCATACAAACAGTACTTCTTTAAACATGAGCTAATGTGATTCGATAGCAAACGAGTCATGTTTTGTACAGCAACATGCACTTGTGTGTTACACAAATTTTTAACTATTAGTAGATATTACACAGTTATTATCCTCCTTCAAGTACCAGATTTTCCTTACTTTAGTTGGTAGATGACCCTACACTATGGGTCTCCCTTTTATAAAGAACTGCTTGCAGAAACCTTCACAGAATTGGCCTTGTGACTTTTGTCTGCATGGCATACAGTTTATGGATAATAATGTCTCCGATCACAGCAGCAGAACAAATTGATTCAGTCCTCAAAATGATAAGCTTTCCAAAGAGTTGAAATCAATAGTATATATCTAATGAACACTGGTTCTCTGTTTTGTACAAGGTCAGTATTTCTAGCACCTAACAGTAGATCAGAGCCACTCAAATGTATAGAATTCTGGTATTCCATAAGTTCAGCTTGTTTGTTCCGTAAAGGTGTCACTGTTACCAAATTTGTACAGTGTACCTAGACATGTTACAATAGCAAAAAGATTCCAACAGTTTTATTATCAGCAATTAGCAGTCTGCATCCACAGATTTTGTGACAGTTTACATCACAATTAGAATTCTAGTAAATATGAGTCATCCAATGCCAAATAGAGATCAAAGGCCAATATTTTGTAGTTTTATGGGCTATATTTATAGTCCAATTTTTTTTTAGTTTTTGTTTGATATTTATCCCAACTCGTTTATAGTGTCTTCACACTGTAACATATAAACGCCAAAGAATCTTTTAATAAGCTGAAATGAGAATGACTGGACAATGTCCATTGATCCGTGGTTATAGTAATATTTTTCATAATATTAATTGAAGACCTGTTAGATGCTTGGTGAAACATATTACTTAAAAAGATTTAAACAAACACAAAGGCTTGGTGGTTTTACAAAATGTAGTGTTAAACCCTGACAATTGTTTCAGCTGATTAGGCTGTTCTAAAAGAGCTGGTAAGAAGAATGACAATCTTTTAAAATAATATTTTCCCACTTGAAAAAGTCCCATAACCAATCCAAAATACCAATTCATAATAGGTATTATACAGTTTCCAGATCTATGAAATCATATGTTCATGAGACACCATTTTTAATAATTTCTTATATAAGAATGGGTCGTATACCTAAATAAAGTTTCCAGACAGCTGAACTTGGGAGCCCATATCTCATCCTTCTGCATTCACAGAAATTTAATATCTCCAAAACTAAACAAATGAATAAAAGCTTCGAAGACCAAATTAAAAAAGTTTCAAAAACAGTTCAGCAACAGTAATACGTGTGCTATTTTTATAGCTTTACAATGAAATAACTTATTTGCAACTCATTCATGGTTTGATGGAGGAAAAGAAATTTAAAAATAACCTCTTTAATGAAATAATTTAGTTAGTCAATCCGCCTTTGTAAAAACCACTCCTTCATTCCCAATGAATGGTGAATACATGAAATATTCCAAATGAATAGATAAAGTTTGTTTAATTTTATGAACCATGGTTTGCCAAATCTCTGTTTTTATAGATACAGTACAAGACGCCAACATAACATAATGCTGCAGTTTAATCTTGTAATCTCTGAAAATCAGAGGAAGGAAGTTTTGTGTCCCATTATTGTGGTAGTGTAATCTTTATAATCCTGACTACTTCAGTGGACTGAAAAAATCATATTACCAGTCTATCCGTAATAACCAATCTGGTGATTCTTGTCTACAGATTCCTACTTTGTATTTTCAACAGTTTTTAGCTGCACTATCAGTGAATCTTGTCTACAGATTCCTACTTTGTATTTTCAACAGTTTTTAGCTGCACTATCATACCAAAATGGTTTTACTACCAAGGGTAAAGAGGATACTGTGAAACAATTGATGCAATGAGGCAAGTGTACCATTGTTAGAATTGTGAAATTCTTTTAGAGTTTTGGTGTCATTTTTGTGTGAGTTTATTGGTCACTGAGTAATTGTGTTTACTCCAACAGTCTTGTTATTTGTGCATTTATTTTTTCAGGGAATATGATGTTCCATATCATGTGCGAGTATCAATTGATATGAAAATATTTGTTAGTGCATGGTATACTGTTAAAAGTCGTGGGTCGAATGAACCTCCTACAATAACAAAATGTGAAGACCTTATTGATCGTCCAGATACAGTAGTACTAGCTTTTGATATTGAAACAACTAAATTACCACTGAAATTTCCAGATTCGTCTATAGATCAGATCATGATGATTTCATATATGGTTGATGGACAGGTAAAACACTTAATGTAAATTTATTATATTTGTATATTTTTTCTTGTAGTTATTAAAGATTACTAATGAATTACTATTAGTATAACATTGTTTTCAAGAATTGCATTTAAAAGTTGGGAGGTAGGGTACATACTGCCGATAGCTATAACAGCATTGGTTTTATCATTGTAGTATTGCCAAATCATCACACAGTCATTGCTACAGACAGGAGTCATTCATGTGGAATCTGATCACTGCTTTGCAAGTTTTGCTGATTACTTGCAATAACCATATGCTACTGTCATTAAAGCATTTAGTTTTAGAGCTACCAATCTGTTGATGTTTGAATTACATCTGGTTTTGTAAAAGCTATAACATTATTATTATTCATCAGTAATTAAAAATTAAAATATTATTATTAAATATGTTATTAAAATATATAATAATACACACTGGTGTAAATATACCTGTAATACATAATACATATCAAAAATACATGGATATATAAATACAGTGAATACAATGAAAAAAATACACTCCAACTTCATTATTGTGTCATTAATCGAAATCAGTCCATAGCAGTCCAATTCAATACCACTTTTCATATTATTATTTAATGTTCATTTCACAATACAACAGTCTATCCACCATCATTAAACAACAAACGAATCTTAGGTCTATATAAATTCTTATTTAATAAATAGATTTTATTACTAGATACATTATATTCGTACTCCTTTATGAAACGGTTATTAAACAAATATTTCCAGTCACGATCAATTAGAGTTCCGTTTATCTCAGTATCATATGTCATTAATCGGTTTATACTATAATTATCCCCATAATATTCCACCACAGGTAAGTACCTAATGTCTTTATTCTCATTTCTTGTTATTTCCAATTTATTGTTATTATCAGGTAAGTATTCATCATTTTCATGTACCACATCTAACCCTAACCTTTCTAACAATTGTCTGTAATTTCTGTTTACTTTAAATATTTCTATTACTCTCTTATTCTCACAATATCTCTCTATACTTTCTTTCTTAATACATTTCTCTCCATAACACCAAAATACACTTTCTCTCTCCAGATATGCAGGGGTCCCTATCATAAAATTGTTGCACCTCTTCTTAGGTACACAAAAACATAAAGAAACTTTATTTGTAGAACTATCGTCTATCAAATATAAATTAAAGGCATTCTTATCCTTATAACAATTACATGAAGACTTGTCTTCACCCCCTAATACAACATTAAAAGAAAATTCTACCCCCTGCATTCCTTGTACTAAAATACTTTCTCTCAACTTTCTTTCTGACTTCATAAATTCAAATATTTCATTATCATGTTTATCCTTTTCTAACACCACAATCTTACTACTTGTATTATTTGGATTATCTATACTACATTCATTATTCGAATTATTATTTTTAAATAGGTTTATATTCAGTACAGCATTTTGCTGGGTACTACTCTTTAGTACTTTCTGGCTTTCTAATTGACTTTTAATCGGGTTATTTACTGTGTTAATTCGCTCTTCTAAGTGAAAGTTTTGACCTCTTATTTCATCTAATTTTTTATCAAAACTCAAATTTGTTCAATAAAATTTTCATCATTTCCGCAATACTATCGGGTTTGTTATCTGCCCTAGTGGAAATGGATGTGTCAGCTTTCGTTATTTCTGCAGACACAGGCATATTGGCCTCGTCAGTCTGACTAATTGGGTTTAATTGAATATCCATTTCACTAGTTAAATTTATCTCAGAAGTACTGGTTTCTATTTCAATATTGTCACTTGTACTCATGTTGGCAATTTTGCAATACCTGCATGCATACAATTGTATAACCTAATTGTGGGGTTATGTTTACGAATTATAAAATTTTGTGTCCGTTACCTCAAGCAATTTGTTCCGTTCTTTCTAGGCGTACATTAGGTAATAATATGTTTAAATAATACCACCTAATGTCCCTGTTCGGGCGCCACCTGTGAACTTACGTTTATTTTGATTCATAGATACGATATATTATAGATCACACTTATGGTTATTATTACCAAAACTAGGACGCCATCTATGTTACATATGACATGGGCCAGGATTTCGTTACGCGAAGTTATTAGGAAACGGAAATTGCTTGAAATAACAAAACAGCTGTTCTAATTGTTACCAATGAAATACCCCTTTTTATTCTTTACTTTGTTACATACCAGTTTTTCAAAACCAACTTTAACCCTTCCAAAAACATAATGTGTAATAATAAATTTGATTAAGTTTAATGATTATACAATAATAATATATATTGTAGCATGACAGATAATCCACACAAATACATTACTCAATGATCATTAATAAAGCTCTAAGATATGGAATATCCAGATGAGAATTAATTAAAATGCACTGTTTAATAATATATTCACAAGAAAGGTTGAATAAAGAAAATTTCTGCAAACAATATAATATAATACAAATTTAAAAACCCAGAAGACTAAAAATGATAATAACAAAATTACCCAGGTAAGATAGAAGCAGGCAATTAATATACCCCGTCAAAGAAACCAGACCAGAAGAAACGAAGCCATACACGGCGAAAAACTACAGAAGAAGGAAGAATAGTCAAAACTACCACTACAGAAGAAAGAAGACTAATTAAAACTACTACTACTGAAGAATGAAGACAGAAGAACGATCAAAGATACAGAAGACAGAAGAAAGAAGAATAATTAAAACTACTATTACTGAAGAAGGAAGAACAATCAAAGCTAAAGAAGAAGGAAGAACAATTAAAACTCAAAGAAGAAAGAAGAACAATTAAAACTCAAAGAAGAAAGAAGAACAAACTAAATCTAATGAAGAAAGAAGAACTAGTTAAAACTACTACTACTGAAGAATGAAGAAAGAAGAACAATCAAAGATACAGAAGACAGAAGAAAGAAGAATAATTAAAACTACTATTACTGAAGAAAGAAGAACAATCAAAGATACAGAAGACAGAAGAAAGAAGAATAATTAAAACTACTATTACTGAAGAAAGAAGAACAATCAAAGATACAGAAGACAGAAGAAAGAAGAATAATTAAAACTACTATTACTGAAGAAAGAAGAACTAATTAAAACTACTATTATTGAAGAAGGAAGAACAATCAAAACTCAAAGAAGAAAGAAGAACAAACTAAATCTAATGAAGAAAGAAGAACTAGTTAAAACTACTACTACTGAAGAATGAAGAAAGAAGAACAATCAAAGATACAGAAGAAAGAAGAATAATTAAAACTACTATTACTGAAGAAGGAAGAACAATCAAAGCTAAAGAAGAAGGAAGAACAATTAAAACTCAAAGAAGAAAGAAGAACAATTAAAACTCAAAGAAGAAAGAAGAACAAACTAAATCTAATGAAGAAAGAAGAACTAGTTAAAACTACTACTACTGAAGAATGAAGAAAGAAGAACAATCAAAGATACAGAAGACAGAAGAAAGAAGAATAATTAAAACTACTATTACTGAAGAAAGAAGAACAATCAAAGATACAGAAGACAGAAGAAAGAAGAATAATTAAAACTACTATTACTGAAGAAAGAAGAACTAATTAAAACTACTATTATTGAAGAAGGAAGAACAATCAAAACTCAAAGAAGAAAGAAGAACAAACTAAATCTAATGAAGAAAGAAGAACTAGTTAAAACTACTACTACTGAAGAATGAAGAAAGAAGAACAATCAAAGATACAGAAGACAGAAGAAAGAAGAATAATTAAAACTACTATTACTGAAGAAGGAAGAACAATCAAAGCTAAAGAAGAAGGAAGAACAATTAAAACTCAAAGAAGAAAGAAGAACAAACTAAATCTAATGAAGAAAGAAGAACTAGTTAAAACTACTACTACTGAAGAATGAAGAAAGAAGAACAATCAAAGATACAGAAGACAGAAGAAAGAAGAATAATTAAAACTACTATTACTGAAGAAGGAAGAACAATCAAAGCTAAAGAAGAAGGAAGAACAATTAAAACTCAAAGAAGAAAGAAGAACAAACTAAATCTAATGAAGAAAGAAGAACTAGTTAAAACTACTACTACTGAAGAATGAAGAAAGAAGAACAATCAAAGATACTGAAGACAGAAGAAAGAAGAATAATTAAAACCAAATCTACTGAAGACAGAAGAAAGAAGAACAATCAAAGCTAAAGAAGAAGGAAGAACAATTAAAACTCAAAGAAGAAAGAAGAATAATCAAAACTAATCTACAGAAGAAGGAAGAATAAAGAAGAACCAAACTCAAGAAGAAAGAAGAATAATTAAGACGACCCATATAAAACAAAAACCCCATAGGGAAAGAACCCCCAAAAAACCCCAAAATCAATGAATGCCCAAAAAAGAAAGTATAACACAATAAAAAACCATATCACTGTAAAACTGACAAAAAACTAAAAGTGTTAGCTGTAGTAAATATTAGTGCATTCAAAAAGTTATTGTGTAATGTGCATAAACAAATCTTCACAGTTCCCCCATGGTTGAATATTTCATATTAAAAACTAGAAAAAGACTAGTAAATATAGTAATAATTTACCATGGAAAGGTGCAAGTGATCAAATTATAAATAATAAACTTTAAAAGGGTACATGAGTTGCAGTACATAGTAACAAACTTTAAGTTTTGTGAACAGTGCCTACTTTGATAATGAAGTAGTAATATTACTAAATAAAAGCTACTAAAGCGATATGAACATTCCATAGAATGGAATATAACTTAGATAGCTAGGGGTATACTTTAAGAGGGGGTATAAATTTTATAAATGGGGAACTACAGAACAAACTGTTTATGAAGAAGTTTATAGAAGGTGTTAACAATTATATATGGAACCAGGATGTTAGGTTCCTATTACATATAACATTTAGATAAATAAGGGTTAGTCATAAGAAATATTAGTATTATAATTGTTATTTTATTGTTCATGTTAATTTAGGAATGCATTATCTAAAATTAGATAACATTCCAATGTTGTAGAAATACTTTTTATTATGTTATTAGGTGATATACCAAAACAATGTTATTAAGAACACCAGTTTTATATATCTGGGTGTTATATTTTAATTGTATAATCTATAATTACTGTTATGCCAGATCAGAGAACTAATTTTTAATCAAATATATCAGAGTCAGAAGTCAGAGAAGGAAATAAAATAATTACATTAGTAAAACATTCTGCAAATAGCCACAATTCAAATCTAGGCAATATAATAAAGTTAAAATGCAGAATAATTAATAAACCTAATCTTATAAACCAGTCAAACTGACAATATTTAGGCAAGATACACCCAACATATTAAATACTATGTAAATAAGGCTTTCTAAAGATATGGTCATTCTATGAGTAAAATTATTTATTTGTATAATGAAATACCATTTGAAACTGAAATAGGTTCACTAACTTTATCAGAAGGGGAGTCATATACAACTGAATTATATTAAAAAACCATCATTAGTATACTAAATTGCCATAAAATAAGTGAGAATTGATAATTATACAAATTTCAGATTTCATAGAATAATAATTATATTAGTTAAAATGGCTATTATTTACATAGAAGACAGGGAAGTATAATTTTAGGCCTACCTCCCAGAAAATTATAAGAAATAATTTTCAGATAAAACTTTGTAATACTAACTTAATTACTATCAAAATAAGTAGAATAGAATAGTGAAAACGAATATGTATTTTATATTGCAAACAGTTAAGTAATAACGAATTTACTTTATGAACATAGTGTACTATTTTAAAACGTGTCGGAAGTTATGGCAATTTTTAACAATGTCTGAACTATATTATATAGGCTAAGATTTTCATGAGATGAAGAAAATACAGACAGTTCATTATTATACCTCGAAGAGAGCACTTCTCGTGAATATTTGTTTGAACCAACCTTTAATGGACGTTATGCTACAACGGAGTTCTGAATCATTTTATGTAAATTAAATTTTTAACTATTTTAATGAAAGTGAAGTGGTGAAGTTGACCCACGAACTACATAACACCTATAAACGAAATCACATACAACCAATTACATTGAAATAACACTGAAATCGCATCAAACACCAAGTGAAAATTCGAGGTTAACTGACACATAAACACCAGTTGATATACTTATTTAACAACATTTTTACACCAAGTGAACGTTTCCATCTAACAACAGTGACAATAAACTATACCCCAGAAGATCATATAACGTAGTGAAGAACATTTAACCAAAGAAGGGACATATTATCTCAACAAGTACGTTGTTTACATTAGAAGCTTTCAACGCGCATGCGTCACGCGGCCATTCTGATCCCATTTCGTCACCTCCATTAGAGACGACTATGCTGCTTTCTGGTTTGAACAAAATTATATATAAACTTTTATTATTAATAATTACCAGTATATTGTTTAAATTTAAGACCTTTTTTTTTGAATTGTAAGTGTTATACTTTCATGTCCCTGACCTTCTCTGGCTTTTTATATAAATAACCGTTCAAAGAACCTGTTTAAATAATACAATTGTAAAACTTCTAATATCGACCGACCTGAGCAAGAACTCGATATGACTTGTAACTTCGATTAATTAATCGACCAACCTTATTATTGTATTTAATAAACGTATTTGTCTGTTTTTTGGTAAATTGGAGTTGATTTCTCTTATAAAAGGACATAATCATTAATTAACCAAGAAAAATAGATAATCTTTAAAGGCAGTATATGCGAAACTACAACATTTCAAGAGTAAGAAGAAGAGAGCCGTTTTCGCCTAACTTGAAGTTAATTGGATTATCTTTTTAACAAATTTACCGAACAGAAATTTATTACCAAATTAAACACCTTACTATTATAATTATAATTACGATCCACAACCTCAATTTATTCCTATTATTAAGCACATAAATACCTCGAAAATATTTGTTCCGAAATTATTTTTTTTTTATAAATATAAATTTTAAATTTATATTTTATTTCAATTTGCTACACAGCAAAATACACTTTATTTAATTGATGGTAATAACATCCCAATTACCAATAACAAAGACCAGGAACTTTACCAAATCGACGATTCCCAGAGCGGAACGTCACTACTGAACATACACACCATAAAAATTATCCTGGATAATATTATACCAGAACACTATACAATTACAATTATAGTAGGGTTGTATTACAAAAGCGAAGGTCAACAGAGGGAGCTTAGAAGACAAGAAGATATTAGCTACGTACTACACATATTATAAATTAAGCTATATTTTGCAATATCGTTTTATTACAAAATCAGCTAGCACAACCAGTGGGACTTACAGGAGAGCACAATCTACATACATCAACCTTTTATTTATTTTTATATTTAATATTTATCGTATTATTACAAAATTGGCGTCCAACTAAAGGGCTGTAATTAGGGGTTGAAATTACTGTAATTACTTACCCAATTCCTAATTCAGCTTGGCAGCGGTTAGTCAGCCAGGGAATCAGGGAAGAAGATGCGTCGTGCCACATCAAAGAAGAGAGCGGCGGAGGCCGAGAAAGAACTCGATATGGAGGATAAGGAGGCGACCCCAGTGGAGGACGTGGAGAAAATATTAGAACGGGTGGAACATAAACAACCAGCACCACCAGAGAAACAACTTGAAGTACCCACTCAAACAGGGGAAGTCCATATCCGGGAGGAACAGTTGGAAAGACCTTCACAAGTGGAAAACACAACAATCCAAGAGATGTTCAGAGTGATGATGGAAGAAATCAAATCCAGTAGCAAGAAGATGGAAGAAAACTTGAAGAAGGACAACCAAGCAACCAAGGAAGAATTAAGTAAGAAAATGGATTCTACTACAGAAGAAAATAATAAAAGATTAGAAGATTTGAAGAATGATAACCAATCTTTAAGGGAAGAATTGAAGAAGGACAACCAAGAAACAAAGGAAGAATTGGGCCGTAAAATTGAAAGGACCAATAAGAGAATTGAGGAAACCAGTAAAAAGGTGGAAAAGAAAATGGAAGAAAATAAGAAGAATTTGGAAGAAAAGATGGAAGAAACCAATAAGAAAATCGAAAGTGATCATCAACAATTAAGGGAAGAGTTAAGAGAAGATAACCAACTGTTACGGGAAGAATTACGGGAAGTGAACCAGGAGAATCTCGACAAATTAGACGAACGAATGGAGCTATTAAGAAAAGAAATGAACAAGGAACTCATGGAAAACAAGAAATCTATGACCAAAAGGCTGGAAGACGAAACCATAACTATAAATCAACAGATAAGAGAAGTTGATGGAAGATGTCGAATGACGGAAGTGGAGGTACAAGAGTTCAAGGAAGTGGTGAACACAAAGGTCACAAATCTTGAAGAGTCTACTCGCAAGAAGGCGGAAGAAAACCGAAGGGAAAGCCAGGAAGAACTCAGCAAGGTACGAACTCGAATTACCGAAAGATGCGACGGAATGGAGGAAGCAATGACTAACATCACTGGTCAAGTGAGACAGAACCAGGAGGACATGGAAGCAATTCGGAGCCGACCAACCAGCTTTACTAATATCCCAATAAACGAGAACAGAGAATGGCTTAACTTTCGCCAGTATAAAAGGAAGCCAATGGAGTTCTTGGCCCGTATCGAAGAATATATGGCCAAACATAAAAGTAATCGATGGTCCAATAATCGTGAACTATTAGACGAATCGTTCCGTGATATGACAGATAATTGGTGGATGGCGAACAGGAGCGAAATAACCGATTATCCACAGTTCAAAAGTTTGTTTAAGTCTAAGTATTGGTCAGAGACCACCCAGAATTTGATAAGGGACAACATCTGCAATGGCCGATATAGAACTCAGTTTGGCAGTACCATGACTGCGTACTTTCTTGGGAAGGTGTGCCTGGCCAAGCACCTGGAACCAGCCATACCAGAGGAATGCCTGGTGAACAAGCTCTCTTATCATTACGACGAGGAGGTCATAAGAGCTCGAAGAGGTAGTCAGATAAAGACCATACAGGCGATGACGGAGCTATTGGAGAACTATGAGAATGAAGAATACTACAGGCAGAGCCGAAGAAGGAACGAGCGGCCGGAAGTTCGAAATAATCCGTCATCAAACAATAATACTCAACCGGTCAACAGTGGGTACCAAGGAAATAGATATAACCTGAACTACCATAATCAACATCCCACGAATGGTAACAACAACAATAATAACCATGGAAATATAAACCCAAATAATAACAGAAATAATAACGGGTTCTCCGGAAATCGAGGTAATTATTACCCGAATAATTATATGAATAGACCAAGAAACAACAATCCTGCAAATCACACCGAGCGATTTGACAATAACAATAGGGGTTACCCTAATCAGAATAACAACAACAATAGGTTCTCCCGACCCCGGGTAAATTTTATACGGGCGGAAGGAAACAACCACCGCCGGTATAACCAGCAACGGTGGAGCAGAGTACGCGAGTACGAAGATCTAAACCGCAGCCGAGAACGGGACCACTCTAGTTATAATCTGCCGAGGCGAAGTACTAGCCTGGATGACCCGGAGCGGCGTACAAATAGAGAACAAACCTACGAACCGAGAACGGAAAGGCTGGAACCAACTCAAGGTTTCCCTACTGATGCCTCTATTGGTCCTTCCAATAACCAAGATGAGGAGAATTTAAACGGGAGGAGGCAGTAATAAACAATAAGGACCTTTTGCTGCTTCTATCGCCTGGGTATGTAAATGAATTGCCGATAGTAAATAATCCCAATAAAATTACAATCATTCGATGTAATTACTTGAAAAATATTAGAAATGAATTACTGGAGGAGGACAACGCCCGCCTCCCTATAATAAATAATGAAATAATATACATTAATGCAGAAGTCGAAGGAACATTCGCACAACTAATGATTGATACCGGTGCGAATGTATCCATAATTAATACAACAGAATTGGAGAGAATCCAAGGAAATTGTGGTAAGTTATTGCCAACCTTACCTATAAATAACATTGCATTAATCGGTGCCACTGGTCGCCAAAACAAGACAATTAGAAAACAAGTATCGTTGAATGTCGTTAGTAAGGGTATAGCTATGAACATGGTCTTCTTAATTGCAGCAGGATTACCTTTCAACATATTAGTGGGATGTGATGTACTGAGAAGGAACTCGGCTATTATTGATTTACGAATGGAGAAGGTATCACTCTTTACCGGAGATATAACCTGGACAGCCGATTTAGTCGGTAGTGAAATAACACTTCCCAGCAGTATCCACCAGCAAATACGTAGTATAAATCATACAAATACTAACACTATTTCCAATAATATAGTATATGAAACTACCGACGAAGATTTATGGTATCAGAAAATACAGGAGATAAGAGATTTCCGAAGCGGAATTAATAGAGAAAAATTACCCAATACTCAAGCGAATCAATTGATACAAATTTATGAGAAGTACCGCTCAGTATTTTCCGATGAGCCAGGCAAGGTTAGAAACTATCAATGTACCCTTCAATTCCGGGATACAGTAGAATTTAATAGGAAGTCCTACCCTATTGCACATTCTCGAAAAGAGGCAGTAAGAGCGGAAATCAATCGTATGATTAATAATGATATAATAGAACATAGCCAATCCCCATACACCAGCCCTATTGTCGCAATTCCCAAGAAAAACGGCGAAGTCCGGCTTTGTTTGGATGCACGGGAAATTAACAAGAAAATCGTTAACGATAGAACCTCGCCCGGTGAGATTGAGGAGATCTTGAAACGCTTCCATGGTACCCAATACTTCAGCACTTGGGATACGGTGTGCGGATACTGGCAGGTAGAGTTGCACCCACGGAGTCGCCAATATCTGGCTTTCATATTCGAAGGGCGCAATTACCAATTCAAAAGATTGCCCTTCGGATTGGTAAACTCAGTTGCCATCTTTGTGACCTGCATGGACCAGATATTGGGACAAGAAGCCCTTCAGTTTACAACAGTGTACGTTGACGACCTCCTTATAACATCTGAAACGTGGGAGGAACACTGTTACCGTGTGGAGCATGTGCTTGAGAAGTTATCTGCCAGTAACGTCACACTGAAGTTGGAAAAATCCAAATTTATCGCCCGAGAAGTGCAATTCCTTGGATTTAACTTAAACGATCAAGGAATCTCACCGTCGGCAGAAAAGGTAGAAGCCATCCAGAAATTCCCGGCACCCAAAAACAGGAAGCAATTGCAGTCATTCCTGGGACTCTGCAATTATTATAGAAAGTTCCAGGAACAATATTCTGAGTTGACCGCGAGGTTCCAACCTCAATTATCATCTAAAAACAAATGGGTATGGTGTAAGGAACAAGAGGGGATTTTCCAACAAATTAAGGACAAATTTCTGGATACGATAATACTTCGCCACCCAAACTTTAAGTTACCGTTCTTCATGAACTGCGATGCCAGCAACATCAGCCTGGGAACAACACTGTATCAGGAGGACGAGAAGGGTCAACCTCAAGTAATTAGCTTCGCAAGCAGATCCTTGAACCACTGCGAAAGGAATTACACGGTAACGGAAAAAGAATTACTGAGTGTGGTATTCGCTTGCGGTAAGTTCCGCACTTACATTTTGGGATACCCTGTGACTGTCCGCACTGACCATAAATCTATTTCATTCTTAAAAAGCTGCAAACTGAACCATGGCAGACTAACGAGGTGGATACTTGCCCTTCAAGAATACCATCTACAATGGGAGTACATCCCTGGTAAGAAAAATATAGTAGCGGACGTATTATCCCGGGTCAATGTGGAGGAACAAACTTTCGAAGGGGAGAAAGAAAGCGTGCTGAAAATATATCATCTTCTTAGCACCAGAGCCGATTTAACAACAATATTAACCAACATGAGTACCCACCAACAAGCGGACCCAAAATTGAGAAACCTCAGACTTCGGCTAGAAGAGGGAGATGAAACCGTTACTATATATTACCAGATGAATAAACAAATACTGTTCATTAAAACATCTTTGAAGGAAGAGATCTGGAAGGTAGTGGTCCCGACACAGATCGAAAAGGAATTGATAGTGAATTACCATATACGTTACGGGCATATGGGCGCCCTCAAGGTAATAAAAGCTCTGGAGGAGAGCTGCTATATAAAAAACATCAATAGAAAGGTCCGAATGTATATAAAGAATTGTAAGATCTGCCAGCTGGTAAAAACTAATAATGAGAAGAAGGAAGGTGTGATGATCCCAATCACTTCCAAAGCGAAATTGGAGAAGGTGTTCCTCGATATCTGCGGACCATTTCCCCGTAGTGGAGGTCGACACCGGTATCGGTACCTAACCATCATAATGGACCACTTCACCAAATACATTAAGCTATACCCTACTAACCGAGCGACTACCAGGAAAATTCTGGGGATACTAACTGAACAATATATCCCACACCTGGGGAAACCATCTTCGATCATTACTGATCATGGAACTCAGTTTAAAGGGGTAATTTGGAGGGATACGTTATTGTCAATGGGCATTCGTACATACAAAACCTCGGTCTACCATCCGAGCAGTAATCCGGCAGAGCGGGTGTTGCGAGAAGTGGGGAGGATCCTCAGGACTTATTGTCACCATCAACAAAAAAGGTGGCAAGACTATTTAGAAGCCACGGAGGAATTCCTCAACTTAGCTTACCATCCAGCTATAGGGATAACCCCATATTCTGCTATGTACGAGAAACCACCCCCACGAGAGATCACAGATATCCTCGAATTCCCCAGTAGCCATGTGTACAGATTTGATAAAGCTAAATTCTTCAACAAGGTGGCAGAAGACCAGTTAAAACGGCAGAATAAATATCAAAAGGCCAGTGGCAAAGTAATAATATATGAGAAGGGAGAAAAAATTTTACTAAGAAATCGTGAACTTCCCAGCACACTGGAAGGAATAACGAAAAAGTTATTACTATTATACACCGGACCATATATAATATCCAATGTGAAAAATAACAATACCTATGAAATAAAGGAGATCGATTCAGACAGGATAAAGGGAGTATATAACCAGGCTTCCATGAAAAAATATTATGAGTAAGGGAAGGTATAGAAGAAGTAAGAAAAAGTAAAAATTCAAAAATGAAGTAATGACTACTTACTACCTATTATTTAGAAAACAATTTATGGACAAGAGAAAATGAATTTTGAATTAAACCACTAAATTCAAAAATGAAGTAATGACTACTTACTGCCTACCATTTAGGAAACAATTTATGAATCAAAGAGAAAATGAATTTTGAATTAAATCATCAAAATTCAAAAAACCAAGTAAAAACAATTTACTACCTTATTTTAAAAACAACTTTTAGAAATGAACAAGGAGAAAAAGAATTTGGATAACACATTACAAACAATTATATATGGGACCAATTCTGAAAAAACTTTCCAGAATAAAGAAATGGCAATACAAACCACTGATACCATTTAAATGAATAAACTTATTGTGAAGTGAAATTAATGAGAATTTTATGTCAAATAAACAGAGATATTAAACATATGACATTAATAATAAAGAGTGCATTTGGATAAAAAGCAAGAGCAGAATAAAATTTTAAAAAAGAAAGAAAAAACCATATATAAATAAGTCCATAAGAAAAAGATGATCATATATAAATGTCAGTTATAAGAAAGACAATTAAAAGAGTAATTGAAAAAACATAATACTAGTGGAACGATTCACAAGAATTAATAAAGGAACAAAAATATAATACAAAATATATGCTACCAATGACCAGAAGGAGATTGTGATAACAGTCAAAAAATGACAGAGAATTAAAAACTTTACACTGAATAATAAGTGATGATTATATTATACCAGCTTCCAATCACAAGGAGAAATAAAATGCCAGCAGAGCTAACCATTGAGAAAAATAACTGAGATAGAGATTCACTAAGATAGATATATAAATAGATCTGTTCGTATACGAAGTGAAATATCCAAAGATATTTAATTTTTTTTTTTTATAGTCATAAGGTGGACTATTCTTATATAATTTTATTAATGACTGTCTGAGATAAGTCCAGCAGTATTATTATGTATTGGTCAGAGATGATTTACCTCTGTAATCAATAAATGACGTAGTATGGCCAGCAGAGTGAGATGCCTACAGAGCCCCTCTGGACACTGCCCCAGCTAACGTGTTAGGGAATTTTAGGGAATAAATATCCCAAGGATAAAGAAACGGGTTAAGAAGAAAATGGAAAAATAAAAAATAACGAACCTCAGATGACTATTACTATCAGTAAGAATCCAGTTAATAATGAAATATAGATAAGCTCAAAAATATAGGAGAAAAAATTTTTAGAAATGTGAAGGAAGTAAAAGAAATATAATTTATAATATAATGTCATAAGCAATTATTTCAGACAAACTAAGTATGATCTGAACTAATCACTTCTGGAAGAGAGCAATCTGTAGCATGACAGATAATCCACACAAATACATTACTCAATGATCATTAATAAAGCTCTAAGATATGGAATATCCAGATGAGAATTAATTAAAATGCACTGTTTAATAATATATTCACAAGAAAGGTTGAGTAAAGAAAATTTCTGCAAACAATATAATATAATACAAATTTAAAAACCCAGAAGACTAAAAATGATAATAACAAAATTACCCAGGTAAGATAGAAGCAGGCAATTAATATACCCCGTCAAAGAAACCAGACCAGAAGAAACGAAGCCATACACGGCGAAAAACTACAGAAGAAGGAAGAATAGTCAAAACTACCACTACAGAAGAAAGAAGACTAATTAAAACTACTACTACTGAAGAATGAAGACAGAAGAACGATCAAAGATACAGAAGACAGAAGAAAGAAGAATAATTAAAACTACTATTACTGAAGAAGGAAGAACAATCAAAGCTAAAGAAGAAGGAAGAACAATTAAAACTCAAAGAAGAAAGAAGAACAATTAAAACTCAAAGAAGAAAGAAGAACAAACTAAATCTAATGAAGAAAGAAGAACTAGTTAAAACTACTACTACTGAAGAATGAAGAAAGAAGAACAATCAAAGATACAGAAGACAGAAGAAAGAAGAATAATTAAAACTACTATTACTGAAGAAAGAAGAACAATCAAAGATACAGAAGACAGAAGAAAGAAGAATAATTAAAACTACTATTACTGAAGAAAGAAGAACAATCAAAGATACAGAAGACAGAAGAAAGAAGAATAATTAAAACTACTATTACTGAAGAAAGAAGAACTAATTAAAACTACTATTATTGAAGAAGGAAGAACAATCAAAACTCAAAGAAGAAAGAAGAACAAACTAAATCTAATGAAGAAAGAAGAACTAGTTAAAACTACTACTACTGAAGAATGAAGAAAGAAGAACAATCAAAGATACAGAAGACAGAAGAAAGAAGAATAATTAAAACTACTATTACTGAAGAAGGAAGAACAATCAAAACTAAAGAAGAAGGAAGAACAATTAAAACTCAAAGAAGAAAGAAGAACAATTAAAACTCAAAGAAGAAAGAAGAACAAACTAAATCTAATGAAGAAAGAAGAACTAGTTAAAACTACTACTACTGAAGAATGAAGAAAGAAGAACAATCAAAGATACAGAAGACAGAAGAAAGAAGAATAATTAAAACTACTATTACTGAAGAAAGAAGAACAATCAAAGATACAGAAGACAGAAGAAAGAAGAATAATTAAAACTACTATTACTGAAGAAAGAAGAACTAATTAAAACTACTATTATTGAAGAAGGAAGAACAATCAAAACTCAAAGAAGAAAGAAGAACAAACTAAATCTAATGAAGAAAGAAGAACTAGTTAAAACTACTACTACTGAAGAATGAAGAAAGAAGAACAATCAAAGATACAGAAGACAGAAGAAAGAAGAATAATTAAAACTACTATTACTGAAGAAGGAAGAACAATCAAAGCTAAAGAAGAAGGAAGAACAATTAAAACTCAAAGAAGAAAGAAGAACAAACTAAATCTAATGAAGAAAGAAGAACTAGTTAAAACTACTACTACTGAAGAATGAAGAAAGAAGAACAATCAAAGATACAGAAGACAGAAGAAAGAAGAATAATTAAAACTACTATTACTGAAGAAGGAAGAACAATCAAAGCTAAAGAAGAAGGAAGAACAATTAAAACTCAAAGAAGAAAGAAGAACAAACTAAATCTAATGAAGAAAGAAGAACTAGTTAAAACTACTACTACTGAAGAATGAAGAAAGAAGAACAATCAAAGATACTGAAGACAGAAGAAAGAAGAATAATTAAAACCAAATCTACTGAAGACAGAAGAAAGAAGAACAATCAAAGCTAAAGAAGAAGGAAGAACAATTAAAACTCAAAGAAGAAAGAAGAATAATCAAAACTAATCTACAGAAGAAGGAAGAATAAAGAAGAACCAAACTCAAGAAGAAAGAAGAATAATTAAGACGACCCATATAAAACAAAAACCCCATAGGGAAAGAACCCCCAAAAAACCCCAAAATCAATGAATGCCCAAAAAAGAAAGTATAACACAATAAAAAACCATATCACTGTAAAACTGACAAAAAACTAAAAGTGTTAGCTGTAGTAAATATTAGTGCATTCAAAAAGTTATTGTGTAATGTGCATAAACAAATCTTCACAGTTCCCCCATGGTTGAATATTTCATATTAAAAACTAGAAAAAGACTAGTAAATATAGTAATAATTTACCATGGAAAGGTGCAAGTGATCAAATTATAAATAATAAACTTTAAAAGGGTACATGAGTTGCAGTACATAGTAACAAACTTTAAGTTTTGTGAACAGTGCCTACTTTGATAATGAAGTAGTAATATTACTAAATAAAAGCTACTAAAGCGATATGAACATTCCATAGAATGGAATATAACTTAGATAGCTAGGGGTATACTTTAAGAGGGGGTATAAATTTTATAAATGGGGAACTACAGAACAAACTGTTTATGAAGAAGTTTATAGAAGGTGTTAACAATTATATATGGAACCAGGATGTTAGGTTCCTATTACATATAACATTTAGATAAATAAGGGTTAGTCATAAGAAATATTAGTATTATAATTGTTATTTTATTGTTCATGTTAATTTAGGAATGCATTATCTAAAATTAGATAACATTCCAATGTTGTAGAAATACTTTTTATTATGTTATTAGGTGATATACCAAAACAATGTTATTAAGAACACCAGTTTTATATATCTGGGTGTTATATTTTAATTGTATAATCTATAATTACTGTTATGCCAGATCAGAGAACTAATTTTTAATCAAATATATCAGAGTCAGAAGTCAGAGAAGGAAATAAAATAATTACATTAGTAAAACATTCTGCAAATAGCCACAATTCAAATCTAGGCAATATAATAAAGTTAAAATGCAGAATAATTAATAAACCTAATCTTATAAACCAGTCAAACTGACAATATTTAGGCAAGATACACCCAACATATTAAATACTATGTAAATAAGGCTTTCTAAAGATATGGTCATTCTATGAGTAAAATTATTTATTTGTATAATGAAATACCATTTGAAACTGAAATAGGTTCACTAACTTTATCAGAAGGGGAGTCATATACAACTGAATTATATTAAAAAACCATCATTAGTATACTAAATTGCCATAAAATAAGTGAGAATTGATAATTATACAAATTTCAGATTTCATAGAATAATAATTATATTAGTTAAAATGGCTATTATTTACATAGAAGACAGGGAAGTATAATTTTAGGCCTACCTCCCAGAAAATTATAAGAAATAATTTTCAGATAAAACTTTGTAATACTAACTTAATTACTATCAAAATAAGTAGAATAGAATAGTGAAAACGAATATGTATTTTATATTGCAAACAGTTAAGTAATAACGAATTTACTTTATGAACATAGTGTACTATTTTAAAACGTGTCGGAAGTTATGGCAATTTTTAACAATGTCTGAACTATATTATATAGGCTAAGATTTTCATGAGATGAAGAAAATACAGACAGTTCATTATTATACCTCGAAGAGAGCACTTCTCGTGAATATTTGTTTGAACCAACCTTTAATGGACGTTATGCTACAACGGAGTTCTGAATCATTTTATGTAAATTAAATTTTTAACTATTTTAATGAAAGTGAAGTGGTGAAGTTGACCCACGAACTACATAACACCTATAAACGAAATCACATACAACCAATTACATTGAAATAACACTGAAATCGCATCAAACACCAAGTGAAAATTCGAGGTTAACTGACACATAAACACCAGTTGATATACTTATTTAACAACATTTTTACACCAAGTGAACGTTTCCATCTAACAACAGTGACAATAAACTATACCCCAGAAGATCATATAACGTAGTGAAGAACATTTAACCAAAGAAGGGACATATTATCTCAACAAGTACGTTGTTTACATTAGAAGCTTTCAACGCGCATGCGTCACGCGGCCATTCTGATCCCATTTCGTCACCTCCATTAGAGACGACTATGCTGCTTTCTGGTTTGAACAAAATTATATATAAACTTTTATTATTAATAATTACCAGTATATTGTTTAAATTTAAGACCTTTTTTTTTGAATTGTAAGTGTTATACTTTCATGTCCCTGACCTTCTCTGGCTTTTTATATAAATAACCGTTCAAAGAACCTGTTTAAATAATACAATTGTAAAACTTCTAATATCGACCGACCTGAGCAAGAACTCGATATGGCTTGTAACTTCGATTAATTAATCGACCAACCTTATTATTGTATTTAATAAACGTATTTGTCTGTTTTTTGGTAAATTGGAGTTGATTTCTCTTATAAAAGGACATAATCATTAATTAACCAAGAAAAATAGATAATCTTTAAAGGCAGTATATGCGAAACTACAACATTTCAAGAGTAAGAAGAAGAGAGCCGTTTTCGCCTAACTTGAAGTTAATTGGATTATCTTTTTAACAAATTTACCGAACAGAAATTTATTACCAAATTAAACACCTTACTATTATAATTATAATTACGATCCACAACCTCAATTTATTCCTATTATTAAGCACATAAATACCTCGAAAATATTTGTTCCGAAATTATTTTTTTTTTATAAATATAAATTTTAAATTTATATTTTATTTCAATTTGCTACACAGCAAAATACACTTTATTTAATTGATGGTAATAACATCCCAATTACCAATAACAAAGACCAGGAACTTTACCAAATCGACGATTCCCAGAGCGGAACGTCACTACTGAACATACACACCATAAAAATTATCCTGGATAATATTATACCAGAACACTATACAATTACAATTATAGTAGGGTTGTATTACAAAAGCGAAGGTCAACAGAGGGAGCTTAGAAGACAAGAAGATATTAGCTACGTACTACACATATTATAAATTAAGCTATATTTTGCAATATCGTTTTATTACAAAATCAGCTAGCACAACCAGTGGGACTTACAGGAGAGCACAATCTACATACATCAACCTTTTATTTATTTTTATATTTAATATTTATCGTATTATTACAATATTTATATAGTGGTGCTCAACCCAGCACTTAGGAATTACTACACACACACACAACCACTCGCTCTTCCATACTCATGGTACAAACTTTTATGAATTGTGGAGCTCCTTTTAAATATATTGAAATTTTAAATAATTTTTTAAATAATTGATTTCTACAATAAAATTTTATATTGGGAAATAATGAAAGGATTTAAAGTGTACAAGGAACGCTCTCACCCATTTCGTGTCTGTCCTGGTTGTAATAGCTGGTGCGGTAAAACTTCGCGAACTTTACCGCGAGTTTTACGTATACTCGTAACGGTCACATTTTGGTAGTTGACGCACTTATACTGTTTATTAACCACCTACAGTGGTCTAAAAAGTTAAAATTCACCCGTAAGTGACGGGTTGCCGGCCGGCGTTGATCAGAGCTGCAGATGAAATGACGACAATTCTTTGTTGGATTTTGCGGAAGTGGGGTGTACTGACGTCACAATCCCATTGTTTAACTTGTTGACAGCGCCGTTTTGTCATTGTCAACACATTCTCCGCCTCTGACGTAATTAAGGTTTGGCTCGGTTATCGCAATAACTGCACACTGTTTTTTGTGATGTTACACAGTTTTTTGCTATGAATTGTTTCAAATCCTGACAAATATTGTGATATAGTCCACTCACTGCAGATTCGTATCGGGTGTTTAAGGTTGGGTTTAGTATGACAAAAATAGAAAAATACAATATTTATGTTCTAGTTACCATATTTAAGGTAATTCCAAAAATGTACCATGATTGTACCATCACATAGTGAGACCTATATAATTGTATACCTATATACCTAATACCTCATACCTATAGCTAATTGTATGTAAAACCTATAGATTGTCAATGTGAACAAATATTAATAAGTATAACTCACTCGTCTTAAATCTGTTCTTTTAATTTATACTTGTTTATAACTTTGTACTGAGATATGTGGAATATGTTAATGAGAAATATACCATAGGATTGTACAACTGTTTCAGGGATACTTGATAACCAATCGTGAAATCATCTCTAAGGACGTAGAAGATTTTGAGTACACACCAAAACCAGAATTTGAAGGCTCTTTTATTCTTTTTAATGAGTCAGATGAAGAAGCTTTACTGCAACGTTTCTTCGATCATATTCTTGAGGTACATGTTTTAATATTGTGGATATATTGTGGGGATTTTTTATTTGAATTTTGAGACGGTTGTCAATAAAGTAAAGAATATATGACTGTTATAAATATTAACAACTCATAAACTTAAGCATGTATCATAATGAAACCTTATTTTTCTGTTTCATTGTTGTACTCATTTTTTCTCAATCTGTGTAGTGATTCAGTGGAAAGTTCACTGTGTTAATAATCATTTTGAAAATAAGTATTATATAAAAATTTGTTTAATTTTAAGAAGCAAGTGAACATAACTGGAATCTAAGTGGTACAGGTCTATATGCTGGTATTCAAAAATTTCCCAAGAAAATGTCGAAGCACTTTTTGAGATGCTACAGCTATGTCAGGAATCGAAGCATGTTTGCTTTAAATAATAATGATAAACCTGTGCTCAACAGTCCATAAAGGTCCAAGGCATACCACGCCGCTTTTGTGTTTAGTGGACGGTTGCATGGCTAGTACAATGCGTTGCCAGCTGCTAGTTGCAGTATTTACAGCCAGGAGGCACCGCTGTTATCTCAGTCGGATACTCAGTTGTGCCTCGCGACGCTGAGTGCACACTGTGTGGAGCCTCCGCCAGGAATTGAACCTGGGACCACGGTCACATGAATCGCCCATGCTAGCCATTAGACCACCTGGAGCTCATGTTTACTTTTGTTTTATTTATATGACAGCCACTGAAGTATCTTACAATAGCATCTAAGTTTAATCTTGCTCCTCTTGACGTAAAATTAATCAGAACGACCAAAATCAGCTTTGAAACTAAGATTAGTGGCTTCTTAGTTATGTGAGTGTTATATCATTTTTTGCATTCTTTTATGCTGTTCAACTTTCCTGTTTTAAATATTGTATTGGAAAGTGCTAAAACATGGTAATAGACATGAAATGAAATGTGCATGCACACACACACATCATTCATACACAACGGCTACCCTTGTACAATAAAACAAAACAATGACAGCATTTACAGGACACTGTATGGGCACTTTCCATATTTAAACTTCTCCAAAATGTGTTAACTGAACAGACATCAGGAAAGTATTTATTTTACCCCTGCTCAGAACTGATGTTACATGATGAATGTTGTACAAGATGTAACTCTTTTTAATTATTCTCTAATTAGAATAAGGGTCATTCCACCTCAATTCAACCATAAAAAAAAAGAAATGACACCCATAGTCTCAGATTTTGATGAAACATGGCAGATTTATTCATTTCATGGATATAAGTAACCACAAACATTTTTTTATTGTATCTCAATCAGTTTAGATTTGGCAGCCTTTCAAAGATTTGGACATTTGGTGATTTTGAGCCTCCGATGTCAAGAACCGAAAGGTTTTGGGAATTAAGGTGGAATTAATATATTAAGGAGTGAAAAAGCCATTATTTTTATTTCTTTAAATGATAGAGCTATGTTACAGGTCAATTTAAAAAAAAAAATTTGTGATTATCCCTTTCCCTTTTGTAGATATCCCACTTAACATGAAACCCTGTTTTTCATTTTAAAAATTTCTAACTAATGGAAAACGGAATTTTTCTTGATAATATGGGTAATACCAGAACACTAAAATTATTTTTGTCATATTCCTTATGTTTTCAGTGACATGTGTGTAAAGTTTCATAACGATTGACCCATAAATAAGAGAGAAATTATTTATTTACTCTTGAAAATCAGATTTCGGTTCTCGACATCGGAGACTCAAAATCGCAAAATTTCCAAAACTTGAAAGACTGCCAAATCTAAACCGGTTGAGATAAAATTAAAAAATTTTGTGTGGTTACTTATATCCATGAAATGAATAAATTTGCCAAGTTTCATCAAAATCTGAGATCGTGGGTGTCATAGAATGGTTGAACTGACATGGAGTCAGTAAGTAGAGTTTTGTTAACTAAACAATCAAGATCAGTTTATTACATTTTTCTTTAGATATCTGTACTTTACAACTAATGTGTTTTCCAGTGTGATACAATGCGTTTAGATTATAGCATATAATGCTAAGAGTGTCTGTTTAGACATCAAGGTCTTTTTTATATGAGGGTATAATTTGTATTGTCACACTTTGAACACATAAGTGACTTCATAGTGGTGCAACAGTTTGGGTGCTCAAGATATGGATGCTTTCTGCATAAATGGGAAGATGAACTTAAATAATGGAAACAATTTGTTCCCACTTCTCATGACATAAAGGAGATCATTTTAGTGACAGTTCTACTTTACTCTTTTCTTCAGTTTGTATTGAAAGAGCTTTATTTGTTGCCTTGTTTTATAGTTTACCTGTAGAAAAAAAGATTTTTAAAAATAATAACGCCAAATACTCTTTTTTAGTGAGCCATTTTACCTCTTAAAAATCGCTGTTACGATACTAAATGAATGGGAATGTCTAAGTTTAAAAATAAAATCTTCTATGGTTATGGGAATCCCCACCACACCATTCAATTTTTATACTTGACTACAATTCCTTATACTCTGTGATGCAAGTTCTTGGGGGAAGAAAAGCTATGAAACACTACTGTCCCTAAGGTCAGAAGTTCGACCAATAATTGTTCTTATGTAAAATACAATGTTACATGCTATCAAGGAAGGGATCCAGGTGGAAGTAATTTTTTATCCTGCTTACATTGAGATATTGAGTGTATTAATATATAAAGGAACTCTGAGATTTCCTTCTTACAATAATATTTGAAACCTAGACTTTTTATAATATGGATAAAAATAATTTTAAGAAAAAGTAGCAAGTATAACCAAATTTGCTGTTACCAGCAATGTATACAAATAAGGAAAAACAACTCTAGTTTAAATGTTTCACTGAAGAAACAGCGTAATCAGTTGTGCAGTAGGAATATACATAACACAAAGAAGTGAAGAAGTGTACAGTGATACGGACTCTAGACAACTCATTGGGAACATATATATATTTATTACAACGCTCCCTTTATCTAACAAACTTATCTAATATTTTGAATGTTAGATAAAACGTTACTTACCCGTGAGATTACTTTACCTGGGCGCCAGAACAAATCCCAGATACTAATCACACGGTTCCAGCTTAGCTCAGAGCATAGAGACACACATTCTCAGGATTCGTTCAGTGATTGTGGATTCAAGGGGAATCATTACAAATAACACTTTAAAATTTGCTTGAGTATGTTTAATTAACGTTTTAATTATTTTTAAACTTCTTGAAAATGTTAATTGTAGGACTTATTGCTACCCTGACTCTTATAATTAACGAGTGTGTGTGAAAGGTAAAGATTAACACGTTCAAACGACCTATTGCTCTTATCTGGTTTAATTAAGAGATTGATATCTCCCAAACCAGTGCTAAAGAACAGGTCTGCAATAATTTGCACGTCCAATACTACACCTCACTTTCCATTCAACACTCCTATACTATGTTATGACTAATCTTACACATTAAATACAAAGTGTGTGATTCTTAGTGTCTTTTAAAAATTGTTTATAGCTTTTTATTATTTGTTTAGTACTTATTTCATTGATCAATGAATCTATTTCTTACTGTTTGATGCGTCTACCGAAGATAGGAATCCGTAGTGATCCTCCTTTTGATGGTTTAGCATAGAAGAAATGATGTTGATCAATCCTGTAGAAAGATGCTCTGGCAATTACAGATGCTGTAGCTCTGTTGCACAGGTCCTTCACGGCTGATTATTAATTAATTAATTAATAATTTAATTAATTAATTTGTGTTACACAGCGAGTGTTGTTGAACTGTACTAGTTCCTCTACTGCGGACTACTTCTCGAATTTTATACTTAAATACACTTTTGCGTGATTGTAAAATTTCTGCACGTAATTTATACACGACTAGCGCATTGCAGATCCGAACGAAGAGTAACGCTACCCCTCGGTTTGAGTTGGCGTCTGTTGTAAATACAGGCTTCTGATTGGTTGTTCAAATAAATCATACGTTTTTCCAGTCTCGACAATCTGTAACAGGTCGAGCAAACACCCCATGACAGGTTTGAAACGGCAGAGAATTTCTAGTTAAAATCGTACTTCCTGTGTTTGCAAATTGATTGATTACAGGTATTTGCAAATGTGTTTTCAAAGATCTGACCACAGAATATTGTTGCTTAGGTCTTTATCTGTGTGTATGTGAAAACACCTAATTCCTATGTAGCATAATTCTCTTGTTATTCATTTTGGCGTTCGTCTTCCGTATAACTTCTTCAATTGTTAATTATATTAACTGAGATTGCGGCTACTTATAAAGCTTTACTTGCTGAACACAATGCTGTTTTCAGAATTGCCGTATATTTATTAGTTTTGAAGTTATTGCAGGTTGAACTGATAATTTGAATTGAGTAAAGTTTCATATTCGTACCGGTAGCGGACGTCACTGTGACGAGGTTAGAGTGAGATGGCTGCGATTGTACGCTCTCTCTCTTGCTTACGCTGCTATACTCGTACAGTCTAACACTTTCATATAACGCTCAGATAGGATGCTAATATGAATCGTTATATATACCCCCACTTGGTATAAAAAAATTGATTATTTTAAGAAACCATTAATTTTTTTTTCTTAATGTATCGTTTTACCCTAATTAAAATTTTGCACTTTTGGTTTTCCCGCACAAAACTTGCACTAATAAAATTTTCCTTACATCTACCTTATAACTAAAATTACAATTTGTTACTTAACCTAACATGGTATACACATATTGGAAATTTATATGACCATTAATATTTTAATCACCATTTTGGCTCAATTAACGTCAGTAATTTAAACAACAATACTAACTTTTATTTAAATAATATTTTTTATTATTATTATTAATATTGATTCAAAACAATTATAAAATTCTTTTATTTGACCACGTTTGATTCACATACCTTATTGGCTCAAACTATTATTTCTTTATTGGTCAATATTTTGTCTATATTTTCTCCTATGGGAACATAGCTTATATAGCTTACCGTCATATATGGAAAATCCTGGTTTGGAGTTGGTAACTGCACTTCTCCAAGCTACACTAATCCTAGGGTCTTGTTGTTGATGGGTCCCTATTTCCTTAGGTCGTCTAACTACTTCAGGTTTTGTTATATGCTTTACCGCGTAAATACCAATATCATTGCTACTACATTTAATGTTATCTGTTTCCATGTTGTTTTCTGATGGTGAATTTCTACTGAGTACATCTGCTACCAAGTTGTCTTTCGCTTTACAATACTGTATTTCAAATTGATACTCTTGTATAGCCAAGATCCAATGAGTCAGACGAGCACCTAGCAATTTACACTTTAATAAAAATACTAACGCCTTATTGTCGGTGATTATAGTAAGTTTAGCACCCAGAATATAACTTCTAAACTTTGACAGGCTATGCACTATCGCTAATAACTCTTTTTCTGTCGTAAAATAGGTTAATTCTGCCCCTTTAAGTGTGCGACGTACAAATCCTAATACCGCTTTTTGGCCCTTGTCATCAATCTGATACAAGTGTGCTCCAATAGCAATATTCCTGGCGTCTGTTTGCAAGTAAAATCTTTCTCCTATTCTTGGATGATTTAATACAACAGTATTTATAAAAAGACTTTTCACTTGTTGCAGCGCTTCATCGTGGTCCTTTGTCCAGTTCCATTTAATCCCTTTGTTTAACAGCTTCAACAATGGAACAGTACTTTCCGCATATTTACTTGTAAACTTCTGATAGTAGTTAGCTAAACCCAGAAATGACTTTAGCTGCTTACAGTTCTTTATTACACTTACCGATTTCCAATGCTTATATTCTTTAACGCTTACATTAATTTTATTAGTATTAATTTCCATCGTAATGGTATTTCTTTTAAAATTTATTTCTGCCTTCCATTCAAGTAACGTATCTACTCGAATAATACAATCATGAACGAGTTTCGGGACTATTAGAGCTACAATTTGGGTTTGGTTACCATTTAAACTGACAGGTAAATAAATTTGTTCAGTTATCTTTTGCATTTTGGCTCCAGTGGCTCCCTGTACATTACAATTTTTTACGGGTAGTCTGGGACAATTTCGCAACTGACTATTTTCTACAAACTTTGAGCTGACACAGGTTACTTCACTGCCAGTGTCTATAAGCGCTCTTACTAGTAGATTACTGATCTTACAAATTATTTCCGGACATTCAGGATAATGGTTTCTACCCACTTCTTGCTCCTCTTTTAACAAGAACTCCCTATCGCTCACTTGTTTTGTATTATTTGTTACTTTCTTCTTACCTGTTTTCTTGGGTTGTTTCACTGCAGGTAACGGTAGGTTTAGTTTTGTTTCTTTTCTACCTGCAGTGGCTTCCTGTTTCCCATATTCATTTTACTAGTAGACGGTTGCGACTCGGTAGATGTTATGGTTGTTTTACATACCTTATACCCTTTATTTGGTCGGGTTTCTACACTCCTACTTCTACCCTTCTCTTCCAATTCCGGCCGATTTTGTGGTTTGTTACCCGGATATGGGGTAAACCTTTTTTCTTTCGGGCGCTCATTGTCTCTTCTTTTTGTTGGGTAGAAAGTTGGTTCCTGATGATCGCCTCTAGAGTAGTTACTCAGCTGATTATTTACTCGCTGCAGGTCTCTCTCTAGGTCTTGACACTCATCCACTACCATTATGAACTTTTCTAGAGTATCCACCCCTCTAGTAGTGGTTGCTACTCTAGTGCGTTCTGAGAAATGACGCGCTAGCTTATACACTAGGTCTCTCTCTTCTATTGGTGGTGTTAGATGCTTGACTTGTGCCATTACATTTAGCACATAGTTGGTTGTTGTCATATTCATTGACGGGTGATATTTACCAAATTCCAGATGATCGCGTACCCTTCTTTGTATCTGAATATTCCAGTATTGAGCCAGGAATTTCTCTCTGAAGTCTGAGTAGGTTTGGACTCTGTCCGAGATGACTTTCCACCACGTACCTGCCCAATTCTTGAGAAATCGGCCTAACATGTCCTTCTTGTCCTCGTCGTCCATCAGTGGGTTTACACGAGTTACATAAGCCTCAAACAGCTTTAGAAATTCCACAGGATTCTCATGTGGGTTTCCTAAAAAAGCAAGGTTTTTTTCCGGTTCTTCCTTATAGCCGCCACACCTCACGACTTTGGTTTGCTGTGACTTCGTTGCTTTAGTCAGATCTTCCCGCATTACCTTTAACTGCTGTTCCACCTTTTGATGTACTTCGTCACTGTTAGCCTTACTCTCTTGTTAAATTACGTATTTCTTGAATTATTAATAAACGTATATATCTGATAATTATGTATGTTTTTATTGTATTTGCATAATCTAAACCACACCTGCTGAACACATTGGTGGAAACATGTGCTCGGCTCATTTACGTACATTAGGCTTTTCGGGTCCAGAGTTGCGTTAAGCAGAAAGAGGCTGAGGTTGTTGGGTGTAGAAATAACATAACACACCACATGAGGCTAACGAATTTGGTTTTATTTTGTTAAATATGTTGCAAATTGATACATGAATAACCCACAATAATTACTACAAATTCAAAATGGCGGCGATGGTATTCCGCACTTGACCTTGTTCAAGGTTAAGTAAATATACTTTCTGATTTTATGGAAACTACTTCTTTTAGCCTTGTTACTACCATCATAAACAAAATCATAATTCTCTTTATATTTTAATAATAATAATTGTTAATCATATTTCACAAACCAACGCCTCAGGTTATATTACGTTGATCAACATAGACATGCACTCTCATTTTCTCACTCTCTCACTTACTTTGACTTTACACATATTTGTGAAGTTTTGAGCTCATTTAGTAATTTTGAATTTAGATAATAGTTAATAAAGGGCTTTTCTGAAAATGATGTGGCGTAGACTCCTCCTTAGTTGTCCATGGCGGTTGGCAGGTGTTCGGCCGGTTTTCGTGTTGTCATGTTTCCCACTGACTCTAATTTAAATACATTTTTGTTTGTTCACTGCTTCTACTAATAGTTATTGTTAACTTTCGATGCTGATTATTTCATTTTGTGAAGTAAATGTTACATTTTTGGCATGAAAACTGTCCACTGTAAACGGCAAGCGTATATGCTCGCTGACTGCTTTAGATGAACTGGGGCGAGGCAGACACAATTATTATGTAAAACAGCGGTGTCTGACGTCATGGTGCATTGTTCTTTTCGCCAACGCCCGGTATAACACGTAATTGTTTTATGTCGTCATTGTTTGTTGGTGACGATTTGTTTCAGTGGGCCAATGAAAAGTTCGTATTGTCAAATTGTTGCGCCTAAACCGCCATTACATTTGGTTAATTTCACTCGTACTCCGATGTCCTTGGCTTGTCTCCCCTCGGTGAATTTGCGTATCTACTGGGACTTGGGTAAACTAACTTTGCCCTTGTTAATATGTATGAACACAATAAAATTTACAATGACAATATGCCTAATACCATTATTCTGGTACACGTAAATCTGTACTGTTACAAAACCCCCTCAATGAAAGGTTTGGTGTCGAGACACAAAAACTTTCATTGACTCATTCATACGTTTCTAAAAGGATCAGTTCAGATATGTGCCACAACCCCCTGTAGCGTTAGTATAAAAAAAATCTCAATCACTTACCCTTGGTCCTATAGTGTCGATCGTACCTGTCTGACCTTACTGGACTTCTCCTGAGAGATCCCTACACCAGAAGGCCATGAGGCACTGCACGCTCCTGTTCTGATGCTCCGGCCAGTGCAGGACCGCGGTCACAACACCATAAAACTCTGAAACATTCAATACAAAATTTTAAAATAGTGGCCTTATTCATCTACATATCTGCAACTGATATGTCTCCCCTTAGATGCATTGGTTTGTGATTTGAGGCGTTGGTTTTATTTACTAATAAAATTTCAAATAACACCATAAAATATAGCAAGATTTAAGATAGATCATCCTTCTACTTTTCAACACTCCTATATATTTGTATCAATTTCTCTGACTCCAGTCAATCTCAATTTGCTTCTTTCATCATAAGAAATTATACTCTTATACTAAACACAAAATGAATTTTTTACTCTCAAACAACAACTACTATTTTTATTCTTTTACTTCAAATAATATCAGTATATCTAATTATCATGGCAGCACTTCAAAACTATCTAAATTTCTTTACTCATTTTCTTTACTTTGATTTTCCCCTTTTTTATAACAGAATCATTTCCAGAGATTTGTTACCCTAACATAAAATTTAATATTATTACTGTCACTATCCTTGTAGTAACCTCCTGACCTATGGTACCATCAACATAATAAAACATAATAAAACATTGTATATTAAACATTAAACACTAACATTGTTACATTTACATTAAACAATTTACATTTACACAACTTGTAGCAGAACTTTATACCATTATTACTATCAACTCTCTATTCAACTTTGAGTTATTTAACATTCATTTATCAGATTCTATAAAACAATTTCCAATTTATCATCACCTTTCAGTTACCTCACCTTCCTACTATGAATTCTCCCTTTCTAACCCTTTTATCCTTATTAGTTTGGGTGACTCTCTATTATTCATTTTTCTCTATATCTTATTTTGGCATTGTCAATCTAACCTTACTCACCTCTTTTCTCTACTAACCGCTTCTAACCATTAATATAATATGACACCAATATCTCTATAATAACCCCCTTCACAAATCCCATTTAAAACCTCTGGCACCGCTCATTTTGTTTTTTATAAGGATGTATGTTACCTACCTGGCCATATCCATTCCTAACGATTTGCCCTCCACCAATATCGGCAAACACTCTAACCCAAAATTGCTCCGCCTGCCACAATGCTGCACGCTGGTCCCTTGCCACGTCGCTCGTTGATCACTCCTTAACACTGGATCCTTACTACAAAATATCATCATCAACAACAAATATAATTACCATTCACATTACTCACCTCTACATATAATCACTAACCACTGTGTCCCTAAAATATCTAACACCTCTTTATATATTATCAGCATCTCAACCTTCTTATTTTCACTAACTCCCATTAACCCTATTTAACTAACTCCAATGCCCTTATTTATCACTATTACCCAAACTCTTTTACAACATTTCATCTCAACATACCACTAGAAAATTCATCATTTATCTTACTAACCCTAAAACAACTCAATATCCAAATATATAATCATTTACTAACCATTAGAATCTGAATCTCACAATATCATTTAAACTTTCTTCAGTTATTTAAAATTCTACAATACATGTTTACATAAAAAAAAAAAAAAAATACACAACAGCAAAAATACACAAATACCTTGACATTAATATACACAAAAATATACAATCCACATAATCATTAAATCATTTACCAAAACTCAGTCATAAACAGTCCATCTTAAAAACACTGTCCACATAATTAAATGTTTATAAACACAATAAAATGTTTAGCCTCCATCGTCAAATAACAATCGAACCTTAAAACTATATACATGGTTTAATATTAGATATTTCATCTTATTATTATACATATATATACCATTCGAATTTTTATCATTATTCTCAGACTCATTTAACATGTCATGATTGATCATTGTCCTGTCACCTCCTGTATAATAAGTCATAATTAGGTATTTTATCAAGTCATTATTGTTATCAACGTCATCTCCTACTGCTGCTATATCAGCTTCAATCCCAGGTAAGTACTTACTATTATTTTCACTTCTCTCTCCACCTAACCTTGCTATAAACTCTTCATAATTTCTACATATCTTAAAAATTTCTACTTCTCTGTTTCTCTCAATATAGCTCTCACTATCATGCCATCTCTCTCTCTTAAAACATCTCTCTCTTTCCACATTTGCATCGGGCACTACTACCCCATAAAACCACCCCCTGGCCTCACCAGGTACACTAACACAAAAAACTAAGGGATAAACTCTAGAGGAACCTTCCTCCTCAAATAACAATTTCGGAGTCTTTACTCCAACTATACCACTGGGAAAATTTGGCCTCTGCTCACTATACTCACTTAAACTCTCCTTACCCCCACTTTCACTCTCATCTACAACTGTCACCTCACCATTAACCTCTATTCTCATTAAAATCTCACTATTACTACCAACATCCACACTATTATCTCCTATTATCATATTTTTATTTATTTTATCATCATTTCCACTACTACTTACCTCGTCATCTTTGTTCAATTCAACTTTGTTTATTACTTTCTCATTTTCTAATTCTATTTTGTCTAACTTTGTACCTATTTCATTTAATCTCTCGTCATAATTACAGCTCTGTTTCTTAATTTCTTTTTTGATGTTGTTAAATTGTTCATCAAATTGGTTTAATTTACTATTCAATTGACCGTTTTGTATTTGCATTAACTGAAAGAGGTCTTCCAGTGACACTTTATTCATAATAGGCGTTGAGTTCAACACCGATGATTCTATATTTGTATTTTCTACATTAATGTTTTCGTTATTATCTGCCATTTTGTCGTACTGATGGTACTAAATTTGTCTTATTTGCTATGTACGTCTCTTTATACTATATGTAATTAATGTATTTAATGTAGGTAGGTAGCGGACGTCGCTGTGACGAGGTTAGAGTGAGATGGCTGCGATTGTACGCTCTCTCTCTTGCTTATGCTGCTATACTCGTACAGTCTAACACTTTCATATAACGCTCAGATAGGATGCTAATATGAATCGTTATTATATATATATATATATATTATATTGTAATAAAAGGATGTCGTCCGTCTATAATTTATATAACTTTTTGTATAAATTTATTGTTTAATGGAGTCTCTCGTATTACATGCAGTAATTGTTTTTATAATTGATAAATATGATTTAATTGTAGTGTGATAATTTATTATGGATAAAATAATAATTTGCTGGTCTGTTAATGAATGTAACGGTAGCGTCGAACTTGAAGTCAAACTCCTCTTCTGTAGAAAAATGTCGTCAGTGTAAGTATAAGTCACGTGTTGTCTGGACAAATAAATTAATATAAAGAACACTTTTCACATACCTGGTTGGCGTACTTGATGTTCAGACGTTCACCGCCACTGAATAAACTGTCAGGTTTCCTTTTTGACCAGTCTAAAATTTATAAACAAGGTTTTATTACACCTTGATTGTTATGTGGGCCCCATATGGGTTTTCTTTGAGAAAGTCCCATAAAAAACAAATTTGTAATTTAAAATTGTGTATGTTTACCTTTTACTGTTGTTTAAATGCTTATGGCATTTAAAATAATTCAAATGGTGTACTGAAAAATTTCTGTTTCAAATGTACCTCAGTGTATGTAATACTGATGGTTACTTATCTAAATTGAAATAATTGAAAACAAAGTCTATGCTGTATAACATTATGGGTTTATTATACCCTCTAAAATCAGATTGAATAAAAATACACTTTTATTACATTAATACAATGCGGATCGCAAGTTATCCGTCTACTGACTGGTCTAGCTCAGTTGAGCACAATATAAAAAACTCTTATGTTTATTAACAAAATTTTAATCTTAATTGATTAGGTACCTCTAGGGTAAGTTCTTTAAAATACAAAATAGAACGATATTAATTGCTTTTAATAAATGGTACTAAGATAGTAATTCATTTTTGGCCTCTTTAAAAACTTGCAATTAAATATTTGGTTAATGAGAATTTCGTCTGCTTATATCCTAATTAATGTTGTAATAACTAATTCTAACACATACATTCTTACGGCGGGTTATTAAACCCTCTAAATAAATGGATACAGTGTTCGCTATGAATAGTTTGATTGTTTTTGCGTCAGTACAAATATGTTAATAGCTACAATCAATGGATGTTATATAACAATGAAATTGGTCACTGTACTACCTTGATTTTTAATCGTATAGATTAAAAATGAACACTTTAACGATCGGATTATATTGATCGCTAATACACTGCACTTGGAAACGAGAAATAACCCTCTTCTTACTAATAATGGGTTGTAGCCTTTACAGGTTAAGTTAAATTTGCTCGTTCCGAATACACGCACTGTTCAAAAAGATTCACTATTAACTTTCGATGCACTCTTATACGATGAATCGCCTTTCCAATAGTTATTTTGATAAAATTTAAAGTATTTACTACTATTATGCTGTAGTAGATTGTTAAAATATAAAACAAGCCGAGACGCAACTGGTTAGCTCTTGAAGAATGAAGCGAATGCCAAAGTTTTAGCGTCTCTCTGGTTAGATACCCAGCTTCTCGATCGCCGTTAGGAACAATTTTCGCTAAGTAAACTCTTTCGTGATTGGTACAAAATTCCGTTATAGTGGCGTAATGTTTTTGTTAGACACCACCGTCTAAATAAATGTTATTGTTTGTATTCCCCGGCAATTTCTTAAATCTGGTTAAAAAATGATGCTAACACTCATTATTAACTTATTACAATTCCAATCTCTAAGTTATTATCATCAAATTAAAGCTTAGGTTCTGCTCTTTATTTTGATGTGGCTTAATGCCGGTTTGAACCTAGTTTACACTGACAATACATAAAAATACCGTTTTGAAACATGGTTCCTTAGTGTCGTCTGCTAATAATGCAAAATGCGACTATTTTCCTATCTTTTACTTTTGATTATTTATATCTGTGTTCTCTTTTGAACGTTATTACATGAATAAAAATACATACATTATTACAACTAAAAGCTGTTTATAGCTGAACAATATTAAATCTTGGTATAATTATGATAATACATTATTCTGACAATTCCTTATTCTCTAAATACATTTTTACATGGCCTACTAATTTTAAAGGCATACAATATTAATTGAGTGGTGGTATTTCACACCTTATTTGTTATATTTACTATTCTGTAAATTTAACGTTAATTAGGGGTCCTGTTTCCCTATTAATTTACTGATATAAACTCGTTTATGCAGGGTCTAGATACAGTTATAGTACAAGGTTTATTCCCTGCTTATTATTATTATTTCTAATTACATCTCGTTTAATTAGGAAGTTGCTTATACACATAAGGCTTCCGTTTATGATTATCTTTATCCTATATTGTTACATGTTTGTTGGTAAAGCTAGCTTTGTGGCTACAGCTAGTATAGTAATAGTCTTTGTTATTTATGTATCATTGTTCTACTATTTTCAGCCAAAATGCTGTTATTTGTGATTATCTTATTTAAAGTCATTGGTTATTTAGTTTCTATTTACATGGCTCTACACATCAATGTCATGAACTGGTTCACTTGACAGCTTATTTGTGAACCTTGCATGTCCATTAGTTATAGTCAGTCATTGTGTTTAAGTTGTAGTGTCATGCAGTGTATTCATCACTGCTTCTTGGGATCCCTCCTCTTCTTTCTTCTATGCTGATCCCTTCTCTTCTTTGTTACATTCATTACAATTATTCACTTTCTAACTTTAGTGTCATATTTTACCCTTCTGGTGTGTGTTTTGGTTATGTAACATTTTGTGATGTTACATATACTCCCCTCTCAAAATTGATAATTTGAGAAAAATTTTATGGTTTGAAGAAATTATCACTTTATTTAATTTAATTATAATATTACTGGTTCTATCTGCATTAAGTTCAATAGTCTGTTGGTGTGTTGATCTAGACTGAGTTCTCTGCTAGTATTATTTTCAGCTTACTAGTATTGTTCAAGTTTTTTATACTCTTAGTCATTTAGTTATATCAATCTTAGTTCTTAAATTAACAATTTCCCTGTTTTTTCAATAATACATTTTTTCTTTACATTATACACATCTTGATTCTTGTGACAAACTCCTTTGTTCTTTCATTTACCTCACAGTTGTTGATTTAATCCTTGACATATTATAATTCCCTAACATTTATAGCGGGTTCGGAGTCAGAGGGGCTCTATTTGGCATCCATTCTCCGCCGTTCCTCAACTATACACCCACAGAATCAGAGGAATCTTCATCTCTGTGTGGGACAATAAAAAGTTGCACATAACAACAGTTGCACTATCACAACATATAAAACATAATATATCATTTATTTTTTCAATATAAGACATATTCATTAGAATACTCAAGGGATTAGAGGTTTCCTTATTATCACTGCTAATGCTTTATCATTTTATTTACCATACTTCTCTTCACAGGTCATTATTATTTATAACTTGACATATTTGTTATATTATTATCAGCTTTGCTGCTATTCATCAATACTAGTTTGTAAGTTGTTTTATTTATTTCACTGTTTTTAAATTACACACTTGAATTCATCACTATAATTATGCAGTTGGTTCCTAAATTCTTCTTTAGTCTCACCATAATTTATTTTTAACACTGTTTATACACTGGTTTTTAAACACTTTGTTTATTATCATTTCTTGGATTATCTGGGGGTTTTCTCACTTTCACCATTCTATTGGGCTCATTATGGGTCAATTACATTTTCTTGGAGTCATTTTATTTATTTCTGCTTATAGTATTATATATCATGGTACTGTAGATATTATGACATTTTACATTTCATGATAGTTGTCATTATACATAATATTTTTTCAAAGATGCTTGGTTAAATGTACCCTTTATTTTCTTACTTATTGGGTCAGAAATTTCATAAGTTTTCTGATTGTTTTTTGTTATTGTATACTGACCTGTATACAGTAACAGCAGTTTCTTCGTGATACCCTCCATTGCACTGGGTAATTCTCTATTCTTAAGTAGTATTTTATCACCTACTTGGTACTGTATGATTTTCGATGGTACCTTGACTTGGTACTTTCTTCTCCTTTGTTCTAATTTCTCGACAATCTTATTATGGAATTGGATTTTGTCGAATTGGTATTCCTGGCTTTGTGGAAACTTAATAATGTCACTGATTTCTCGTGGTGGAGTTTTCTCAAACATGGCATTATAAGGTGTGGTTTCTATGGATTGGTGGTGAGCTAGATTTATGAAATCTTCTGCTGCTGATATATACTCACTCCACTTCCTTTGCTGGTTGGAACAATATGTCCTGAGAATTCTCCCAACTTCTCTCAGCACTCTTTCGGACGGGTTACTGCTGGAATGGTATACTGAGGTTTTATATGTTTTTACCCCATGATCCAGCAGTGTGTCCTTCCATCTTTTACCCTTGAATTGGGTACCATGATCTGTGATGACAGTTTTTGGACTTCCCACTTCAGGTATACAGCTTTGTATAATTATGTTGAGTATCTTATTTGTGGTGGCACAATTTATTGGGTATAACTTCGTGAATGTTGTGTAATGGTCGAAAATTATTATGAGGTACTTATACTGATGTCTACCTCCACTTCTAGGGAATGGACCGCAAATGTCTACGAAAACTTTTTCTAACTTGTCTGATGAAGTTATAGGTATCATTAGTCCATCTTTCTTTTCGTTGGTGCATTTCACTAGTTGACATATTTGGCAGCTCCTGATATAATTACGCACTCTTCTGTTTATGTCCTTAATGTACAGGTGATCTTCCAGTGCTCTTACCACGTTAAGTGCTCCCATGTGTCCATAACGTATGTGATAATCTGTTATGATTTCTTTTTATAAAGTTCTGGGTATTACCAATTTCCAAGAATTGTTATGGTATTTTGTCTTAATGAATAACAAATTGTGGTGTAAACAATAGTATTGTATTACTCTACTGTCTTCTGCACTTAGTCTCTGATGGATTTGTATTAATTTGCTGTCTTGTTTCTGGTGTTTTTCTATTTCTTTAACTATCTCTTCTAAGTCTGACCGACCCTTAATGATGTGATAGACCTTTGCAATTGTTTCCTTCTCTCCTTCATAGGTCTGATTGGTTATATTTATGCGTGACAATACGTCTGCTGCTATATTCTTTTTGCATGGAATGTACTCCCAACTGATGTTATATTCTTGTAAAACTAGGGTCCATCTTGTTAATCGACCGTAGCTTACTTTACAGTTCTTTAGGAAGGATATGGATTTGTGGTCTGTCCGTACCGTTATTGAATATCCTAAAATATAGGTCCGGAATTTTCCGCAGGCAAATACAACACTTAACAGTTCTTTTTCTGTCACATTGTAATTTCGTTCGCATTTGTTCAGTGTTCTACTGGCGAAGCTTATAGCCAGATGGTTCCCATCTCCATCCTCTTGGTATAGTGTAGACCCTAAACTGATGTCACTTGCGTCACAATTTACGTAAAAAGGTTTATTAAAATCTGGGTGATGTAGCATTACAGTATCTAGGAATTTGGTTTTAATTTGTTGGAACACCGTGTCTTGAGTTGGTCCCCATGTCCATTTGTCCTTTGAAGATAATTGTGGTGATAATTTTGTAGTTAATTCCGAATAGTTATTTTGGAATTTGCGATAATAATTGCACAGGCCTAAGAAAGACTGTAATTGTTTTTTGTTTCTTGGGGTGGGGAATTGTTGTATGGATTCTATTTTTTCCCTAGATGGTGTTATTCCAAGTTCTGTTAATTGGAAACCTAAAAATTGTACTTCTTTAGCTATCAGTTGTGATTTTTCAAGTTTCATTGTGATGTTGTTTTCTGACAGTTTGTTCAACACATGGTTTATTCTGTTACAATGTTCTTCCCAGTTGGTAGACGTTATGAGTAGATCATCTGCATAAATGGTAGTGAACTGGAGCGCTTCTTGGCCTAATACCTGGTTCATACACTGAATAAATATTGCTACAGAGTTCACTAATCCGAAGGGCAATCGTTTGAAATGGTAGTTGCGCCCTTCGAAAATAAAGGCCACATATTTTCGGCTGTGGGGGTGCAGTTCCACCTGCCAGTATCTGCAGACGGTGTCCCATGAACTAATAAATTGTGTGCCGTGAAACTTCTTTAAAATTTCTTCTATTTCGCCAGGAGACGTTCGGTCATTAATCAGGTTTTTATTAATCTCCCTAGCATCTAGCCAAAGTCTCACTTTCCCGTTCTTCTTTTTTATAGCTACAATAGGGCTAGTATAAGGTGACTGACTGCACTCAATAATGTCATCTTTTAATAATTGGTTAATTTCGGCCCTAACTGCTTCCTTTAAAGAATAAGCAATTGGGTATGACTTCCGATTAAAATTTACGGGTTCTTTAAATTTCAACACACATTGGTAATTTTTTACCTTCCCCGGGATGTCAGAATACATGCCGGTATCTGTTGTATATTTTGATCAACATTTCAATTTGGTCTGGGTTTGGTGAATGGTCTCTTGTTGTTGACTTAAATTGGCGAATTTCCTTGATTTTTTCATCCCACAAAATGTCATTGTTTGGTTGACATTCAACTTCTTCCGTAGGTGTCTGATATCTAGGGTTTATTACTTCTCTTATGTGGAAAATGGTGCGGTCTTGAGGAGCTTCCGTACTCCCAATGATCTCAGCCGTCCATTCCAAATCTGGTGTACTCAGTGTTATTTTTGCCCTACTCATGTCAATAATTGCTGAGTATTTCCGCAGGATGTCGCAGCCAATTAAACTGCGAAATGGTAATCCATTAGCTACCAAAAATATCATTGGGATCTTGACTCCATGACTGGTCACTTCAAGACTGACCTGTTTCTTGACAGTTTTATTCTGTCATCCAGTCGCTCCCACTAATATTATATTGTTAATCAATAGGGTTTGTATTACTAATTTACTTTCTTCCTGTATGCGGTTGAGTTCGGTGCTATCAGTCAAAGAGACATTTGCACCCATGTCGATCATCAATGTGGTGACCACCCTGTTTATTTTGGCAGTCACATATGCTATGTCATTGTTGCATTGATGGTGGTCAATTTCTTCCTCTTCTAGCAGTTCTTGTCTGATATTTTTCAAATAGTGACTTCGGATTATTGTAATGGTTTTGTTCGAAGTCGGTTTGTAATTGCACCCAATAGAATGGTTCAGCGAGGGGTCTAATTGGTTTCTCACTGCCGCAATGCGTTTAAAGAGAGTTCATTCTCTTCTTCGCGTCTGTCTGGTGTGTTTACCTGACTCCTCTCCTCCATATCGGGCCGTCCCCCATGGTGATTCTGGTCATTGTTGGGTATGAAATGTACTTGGGGCCGATAATCGTTGTTTCGGCTGTCGCCTTCAATACTCCTGCTCCTTCGTTGCCCGCCCCGTGAGTTTCTCCTGTCTTCGCGCTGGTACTCCTCGTCATCATGTCCGTTGAAGCTACGGCGCCTTGGATAATACCGCCTTCTTCCCTGCTCATTATTGGCCTGGACATAATTGGCCCTCCTATATTGTTGGGGTTGGTTGTTTCCACCTTGGTTCTGGGGTCGGTTGGGGTTGTTGTTATTATTTTGCGGCCGTCTCGTATTATTGTTATTATTACCAGTGTAATTGTTATTACCCTGATTACTTGGCCGATAATTGTTCTCATTATTTTGATTTGCATTATTATTATAATTACTTAGGTAATTCCGGAAGTTAGGGTTGTTATTATTTTGGTTATTATTTCTGTCTTGGAAGTTGTCATTCCTCTTACGGCTCCTTTTATAGTAGCCCTCGTGTTCGTTATCCTCAAGCAGTGCTGCCATGGCTTGGACAGTTTTTATTTGCCCCCATTGTCGTGATCTTGCTACTCCCTCCTCATAATGATATACCAGCTTGGTGACCAGACACTCCTCTGGTATCCTTGGTTCGAGGTTTCTGGCCAAACATACCTTACCAAGGAAGTAAGAAGTTGGAGTTGTTCCTCAACTGGCGTCGTATTTGCCGTGACATATATCATCCCGTACTATGTTTTGAGTAGACTCCGACCAGTATTTGGCCCTGAACAGCGTCTTGAACTCCTCGTAACTTTGGATCTCGTGGCGTGTTGCAGTCCACCAGTTATCGTGTATCTCCTTAAAATACTCGTCGATCAAACTGTGTATTACCGTCCATCTGCTTTCCCGGATTCTGGTCAGATTCTCCTCTACTCGTTCCAGAAATTCGATCGGGTTCTTTTTATAATTTTTGAAATTGATGATATCGCGGTTGTCTATGGGTTGTAGGTATGGACCCTGTGCTGGTCGGTTACGGATGGTTTCGAGTTCCTCCCGTATTTGTAGGATCTCTCGCTGACGTAACTCTTCGATTTTTTCTTTGTTGGTGACAGTCAGGGTTCTTATGTTGTTCACTGATGCGTCTATTTCCTCGCATCTTTCTCCCACATCTGTTCTCACTGATTTTATCTCGTCCTGGCTCATCTTCTTCAGAGACTCGATTCGGGCTTCATTAATTTCTTCTGTACTGTTGATCTGCCCATTAACCTCTTCTCTAGTATGCTGTAGCTCTTGGTTGTATTGTTCACACCTCTCGTGTACTTCCGTGATCTCCCTTCTTACTACTGTTATTTCTCCTTCTATTTTTGAGTTTATTTTCGCGTTATTCTCCTCCATCTTCTTGCTGATATCGTCTAATTTTGTATTTAAATCTTCCTTCAATGTCTTACTGTTGTCTATTTTATTATTTAACGTTTCCATGGATTTATTTGTGTTGTCTATTTTCTTGTTCAATGCTTCCATATTCTTCTGATTTCCTTCCCGGGATTTCCTACTATCTTCCTTCAGTGACTCGTTATACCTCCTATTTTCTTCCATCTTCATCATCTCCATGAGATCCATGTCTCCTGTTTGAGTGAGTCTCTCAGTTTGATTGGGCTGCTCGGGTTCTGTAGGAGGCGTTCCCTCTGGTTGGTTTTCCAAGGTATTATTGGTTGCAACTTCCATTTTGGTTGTTCGTTGTGTCTCCTGTACCTCTATATTTACTTAGGTGTTTGCCTGTGCACTATCTCCTTGACTGGCCTTGTACCTAGTATCGTGTCTATGTGTGTGAGGCATGAGCGTTCTATTGTATTTGCCGGGCTAGTTTAATATTAAAATATATTATTAAAATATACTAATTCTATATATTTTTAAAGCCGCACTCTGTTGGTCGCCACTTTGTAATAAAAGGATGTCGTCCGTCTATGATTTATATAACTTTTTGTATAAATTTATTGTTTAATGGAGTCTCTCGTATTACATGCAGTAATTGTTTTTATAATTGATAAATATGATTTAATTGTAGTGTGATAATTTATTATGGATAAAATAATAATTTGCTGGTCTGTTAATGAATGTAACGGTAGCGTCGAACTTGAAGTCAAACTCCTCTTCTGTAGAAAAATGTCATCAGTGTAAGTATAAGTCACGTGTTGTCTGGACAAATAAATTAATATAAAGAACACTTTTCACATACCTGGTTGGCGTACTTGATGTTCAGACGTTCACCGCCACTGAATAAACTGTCAAGTTTCCTTTTAGACCAGTCTAAAATTTATAAACAAGGTTTTATTACACCTTGATTGTTATGTGGGCCCCATATGGGTTTTCTTTGAGAAAGTCCCATAAAAAACAAATTTGTAATTTAAAATTGTGTATGTTTACCTTTTACTGTTGTTTAAATGCTTATGGCATTTAAAATAATTCAAATGGTGTACTGAAAAATTTCTGTTTCAAATGTACCTCAGTGTATGTAATACTGATGGTTACTTATCTAAATTGAAATAATTGAAAACAAAGTCTATGCTGTATAACATTATGGGTTTATTATACCCTCTAAAATCAGATTGAATAAAAATACACTTTTATTACATTAATACAATGCGGATCGCAAGTTATCCGTCTACTGACTGGTCTAGCTCAGTTGAGCACAATATAAAAAACTCTTATGTTTATTAACAAAATTTTAATCTTAATTGATTAGGTACCTCTAGGGTAAGTTCTTTAAAATACAAAATAGAACGATATTAATTGCTTTTAATAAATGGTACTAAGATAGTAATTCATTTTTGGCCTCTTTAAAAACTTGCAATTAAATATTTGGTTAATGAGAATTTCGTCTGCTTATATCCTAATTAATGTTGTAATAACTAATTCTAACACATACATTCTTACGGCGGGTTATTAAACCCTCTAAATAAATGGATACAGTGTTCGCTATGAATAGTTTGATTGTTTTTGCGTCAGTACAAATATGTTAATAGCTACAATCAATGGATGTTATATAACAATGAAATTGGTCACTGTACTACCTTGATTTTTAATCGTATAGATTAAAAATGAACACTTTAACGATCGGATTATATTGATCGCTAATACACTGCACTTGGAAACGAGAAATAACCCTCTTCTTACTAATAATGGGTTGTAGCCTTTACAGGTTAAGTTAAATTTGCTCGTTCCGAATACACGCACTGTTCAAAAAGATTCACTATTAACTTTCGATCCACTCTTATACGATGAATCGCCTTTCCAATAGTTATTTTGATAAAATTTAAAGTATTTACTACTATTGTGCTGTAGTAGATTGTTAAAATATAAAACAAGCCGAGACGCAACTGGTTAGCTCTTGAAGAATGAAGCGAATGCCAAATTTTTAGCGTCTATCTGGTTATATACCCAGCTTCTCGATCGCCATTAGGAACAATTTTCGCTAAGTAAACTCTTTCGTGATTGGTACAAAATTCCGTTATAGTGGCGTAATGTTTTTGTTAGACACCACCGTCTAAATAAATGTTATTGTTTGTATTCCCCGGCAATTTCTTAAATCTGGTTAAAAAATGATGCTAACACTCATTATTAACTTATTACAATTCCAATCTCTAAGTTATTATCATCAAATTAAAGCTTAGGTTCTGCTCTTTATTTTGATGTGGCTTAATGCCGGTTTGAACCTAGTTTACACTGACAATACATAAAAATACCGTTTTGAAACATGGTTCCTTAGTGTCGTCTGCTAATAATGCAAAATGCGACTATTTTCCTATCTTTTACTTTTGATTATTTATATCTGTGTTCTCTTTTGAACGTTATTACATGAACAAAAATACATACATTATTACAACTAAAAGCTGTTTATAGCTGAACAATATTAAATCTTGGTATAATTATGATAATACATTATTCTGACAATTCCTTATTCTCTAAATACATTTTTACATGGCCTACTAATTTTAAAGGCATACAATATTAATTGAGTGGTGGTATTTCACACCTTATTTGTTATATTTACTATTCTGTAAATTTAACGTTAATTAGGGGTCCTGTTTCCCTATTAATTTACTGATATAAACTCGTTTATGCAGGGTCTAGATACAGTTATAGTACAAGGTTTATTCCCTGCTTATTATTATTATTTCTAATTACATCTCGTTTAATTAGGAAGTTGCTTATACACATAAGGCTTCTGTTTATGATTATCTTTATCCTATATTGTTACATCTTTGTTGGTAAAGCTAGCTTTGTGGCTACAGCTAGTATAGTAATAGTCTTTGTTATTTATGTATCATTGTTCTACTATTTTCAGCCAAAATGCTGTTATTTGTGATTATCTTATTTAAAGTCATTGGTTATTTAGTTTCTATTTACATGACTCTACACATCAATGTCATGAACTGGTTCACTTGACAGCTTATTTGTGAACCTTGCATGTCCATTAGTTATAGTCAGTCATTGTGTTTAAGTTGTAGTGTCATGCAGTGTATTCATCACTGCTTCTTGGGATCCCTCCTCTTCTTTCTTCTATGCTGGTCCCTTCTCTTCTTTGTTACATTCATTACAATTATTCACTTTCTAACTTTAGTGTCATATTTTACCCTTCTGGTGTGTGTTTTGGTTATGTAACATTTTGTGATGTTATAATATATATATATATATATATATATATATATATATTGTAGCACAACGAAGTTTTTACCTTGTTCTACAAGTTAATGCCACATAGAAAAAGAAGGGAAGAAGTAAAATAAAAGTAACAGAAAGAAATAATCACAATAATAAATAAAATGCATTAACAGAATTAGAAAAAAATCTGAATTCAAAGAAATTAAATACATTCAATTTAGAGCAAACCAAAAAACCTACTTTAAAAACAGAACACTCTATCTCGGTAAACCACATAAAGGAAAAAACTTAAACTATAGTACTTATACCAATTTAGAAAAACAAATAACCAAGTAAGAGAATACAATACCAAATAACCAGAGCTAATGTAAAATTAGGTATAAATAAAATAGTGTGTGATTAAGGCGAACACCCCAAACCAGTTTTAAAAGAACAATAAAAGACAATCATTAGGCTAAGACCTTAATTTGTTTAGTTATTTAATTATTATGTTTAATTATTATATGTGTATACAATACAGACCATGTTGATAGTAGTAGATACTAGATTTTAGTATATAAGTGTTTATTATATTTAAATAATGTTAATTAATGTCAGAATTTTGTGAAGAAAGGAAAGGCAAATTATTAATTCAAACGACCTATAAATAGTGAATCTGATAATATAATAATAGTAATGTGAATTGATTATAACATTGATAGGAAAATTGAAAATTGATAATCAAGTCAAATTCAACTTTGACCCTGTAAATCAAATCATAGGAAATAAATTAATAGAAACTAGACCAAATTGATATAAATTATCCCATTCAGAATACAAATACTTTATCATAATTATAACACCAACCTATAGTAGTGATTAAAAGAATCAGAGTGTAAAATTGACTTAAATGGTGATTGTACAAAATAATGCAATAATCAGTCAAGCAAGTACTAGTAAAATACAAATAAATTATTAAATGTTTAGAATAATAGCCAGGTAGAGGAAGCAAATGACAATAATTTAATTAGTAATTGTATTTGAGGAAAAGTGTAACATAAAACATATTGTAAACCATTTAATGGGTAATTATGTAAATTATAATAAGGTCTAGAGGTAAATTTCAAGGAGTGTAATTTGAGAGCTTAATTCAAACCAAGATAGGTCGAGTTTAATATTAACTAGTATAAAATAAAAGCAGGAATATCGGTATGTAATTAGAATTACATAAAAGTACTAAACAAATAATTTATAGCCAGTAAAATATAAAAAATGTCATTTATTTCTATAAAATTGAATTGGTAATTAGGAAAACAGCTGATAATGAACAATGAGAAATGACACAAAAATCTTACAGAATTTGCTATATGAAGAAACAAATATAGTTAGTTGATTGTTAAATGCCAAGCAGAACGGACGTGTGAGAGTATATTTAAAAAACCAATTCAATTGAAATATTAACTAACTCGAACTAAGATATATTATGGATGTATAAAAGAATAAAGAACATACTGCTACAACAGCATAGAACAATCTACGCGTTTATCGAATGCGCCAGAAAGATCTCGACGTAAGCGTGTGGTGTACATGCTACTAGACGCATTTTGCGAGAATTTTCTCGCATGTGCCAGGCTTCGCTCGGGCGCTCGGACTGTGTCAAGGCCGTAGCAATTACGTAGTTCGCGAGAGATAAGACGCAGTTTGGAAGCTTCTGGTGTGTGAGCGTAACTATAAATACATCGCGTCGCGGCCTTAGTTTTTAGTTCAATGCGAGATTTTTGACTGTGCGGTTCGAGAGTATTAGTGCGATATATTTACAGAGTGGTTCGAGTTATTACGGTGTACGTTCAAGTAGTTATTAGTGAAGTGTTGCGTTTTATATTCAGACGGTATAATTGTAATACAGTTGAGTTTTAATATTAGTGGACATTTTATTGCGTATGAACAATTTCATTTGATTTGTTGTAGACACTGTGTTGTTAATTACGAACTGTTTTACTATAACAATTAAAGGTGTGATTAGTGACTTAATTGGTGTCTTGTACTTATTTTGTTTCCACTGTACCTACGACGATCGAGTAGACCGTCGTAACAGTGGTGTCAGAACTGGGATAGAACGGTTAACAGTGGAAACAGTGGACGCTTTGTACAAGACGAGTGTGATTCGTAATTAAATCGGTAAACATGGATCCCAGTCAGATGATGGAAACTTTACAAACACTGTTGCGGCAGTCACAGGAAGAAGCAGAGAAATGACAGGATGAGAAAGCGGAAGAAGCAGAAAAACGACAGGATGAGAAACGCAGACAGGAGGCGGAAGAAGCAGAAAGACGACAAAAGGAAGAACGAAGACAGGAAAGAGGAGAGGCTGAGGAACGTCAGAAAGCACTAATGCTAGAAACAGAAGAAAGACAAAAAGATAAAACGGAAGCTCTCTTTGAAACTATGCAGAAACAGTTTCAAGAACATACTACCGCAGAATTGGGTCTCCTACGTGGAGACGTAGGTGAATTACGAGGTGAGCTCAATAATCAGATTACCAGAATATCTGACGTAGAAGAATCCATGTCAAATAAAATAGCTAAAGTAGAAAAATCTGTCTTGACTGTGGAAGAAGTTATGTCAACAAAAATATCTGCAGTAGAAAACTCAATGGCAAACATAAGAGAACAAATTAAAATTGAAGTTGAACAGTGCATGAAGATTCAACCAAAACAAATTTCTGAACAGACTGTACCAGTGATCAAGACAGAAAATAAGTTAACAGAGAAAGTCACTTTGCCTGCAATAGGGACAGTTCATGTCAAAGCTCCAACCTTTGACGGAATTACTCACTGGGCAACGTACCTCCGCCAATTTGAAGCTGCTGCATGCGCAAATAATTGGACAGAAGAAGACAAGGCTGTTTCACTTGTTCTTGCATTAAAAGGACCCGCGGCAGAACTACTACAGAAAGTGCCACCTGACAGCCAGAACACCTATGCCGAGTTGATAAAAGCTCTGGAATTACGATATGGTGATAAACATTTGCGAGATGTGTACTGCACCCAGTTGAGAACAAGACGATAACGTTCCGGAGAAAGTCTTCAAGAATTTGAAGCAAGTGTCGACAGATTGATTAGATTGGCCTATCCTGAAGCACCAGAAGACTTCCGAATAAGGTTTACGGTGCAGACATTTATTGATGGCATCGGAGATTGTGAACTTCAGCAAGTGTTACCAATGGCAAGACACCGAGATAGCTCAGAAGCTCTTGTTCACGCCCTAGAGTTTGAAGCTGCCAAGTCAGCATCCCGCTACATTAATGGGTTTGTGCCATCACGTTGCAGTCAGAAGATCCCTGTATCACATTACCGTTACGATGGGTGCAGAAAAACAGTGTTGTCGGACAAACAATTCAAAAGTTCAAGAGAGTCGCAACGATTTGAAAAAGACAGAAGACCGAAATGTTACAACTGTGGAAAACGTGGTCATCTACAGGTAGACTGTTGGGAGAAGAAGATACAGAGAGAAGAGACTGATCGCACCAATTGGAGAAGTAAAGGGCCAGAACAGCACACAGTTTCCACGCTACATAAGATCAGTGGAAACTTGATTGTTAATGGATTTGCGGATGGTAAACCAACATCATTTACAGTTGACACGGGCGCAACAGTGTCCATTGTGCGCCCTGACTTAGTCTGTAACCGCCATCCTCTAATTAGCTCTTGTACAATACAGACTGTGACTGGAAGCCCCGTCAAGGTGCTAGGAAAGGTAGACGTACGTGTACGCCTGGGTCTTCTTGAGTTTAGCCACCAAATGCTCGTTGCAGACATTGTCAATGAAGTGATTCTTGGCACGGACATTATGAATGCCTACGGATTCGTTGTGGACTTAAGAGAGAATGTCCTGAAAGTTGGCCAAGAGAAGATAAAGCTTTGCATGGCTAAAATGACAGGGTCTACCAACCATTCGATTAAGCGAGTGGCATTAGTCGAAGAAAAAGTCAACAAGTCTGGTCAAGAAGAAACCTCCCTGTTGCAAGCGGAAATGGAGGAAGAACTAGCAGAGGAAGTACAAATAAATATAACGACAAAATAAGTGATTGGAGAGCCAACTATGGGTGTCGAGACAAAACTCTTGCTTGTTCCTGAGCTGATAGAAGCGCCCGAGGGTAAAGTGGCTGAAGATGAGGTTACGCAAGAGGTTGTTGACGAGAACCAAACAAACTTGGATCAGCCAGTGGTATTTAGGTCATCAGTACATGACGCAACGAGAGTGATTCCAGCGAAGCTAGTGGTTGCGCGAAAGATTCGCATTCCTGGGAACGTGATGTTCGGATCACACGAGACTGAATTCGAAGAACGGGAAAATTATGCTTCGCAAGGATGGCCACCTAGATCGCCTGGTCGAGTATTACTTCGAAGACGCTTTGCCAGTTCGGGACGAACAGGCTTAAGGAGGGGGCAGTGCTACGACAGCATAGAACAATCTATGCGTTTATCGAATGCGCCAGAAAGACCTCGACGTAAGCGTGTGGTGTACTACTAGACACATTTTGCGAGAATTTTCTCGCATGACTCAGGCTTCGCTCGGGCACTCGGACTGTGTCAAGGCCGTAGCAATTACGTAGTTCGCGAGAGATAAGACGCAGTTTGGAAGCTTCTGGTGTGTGAGCGTAACTATAAATACATCGCGTCACGGCCTTAGTTTTCAGTTCAATGCGAGATTTTTGACTGTGCGGTTCGAGAGTATTAGTGCGATATATTTACAGAGCGGTTCGAGTTATTACGGTGTACGTTCAAGTAGTTATTAGTGAAGTGTGGCGTTTTATATTCAGACGGTATAATTGTAATACAGTTGAGTTTTAATATTAGTGGACATTTTATTGCGTATGAACAATTTCATTTGATTTGTTGTAGACACTGTGTTGTTAATTACGAACTGTTTTACTATAACAATTAAAGGTGTGATTAGTGACTTAATTGGTGTCTTGTACTTATTTTGTTTCCACTGTACCTACGACGATCGAGTAGACCGTCGTAACAATACTGTAAATTAATGAAGACAATTAAAACAGTCATTGGAATAATAAAGCTAAATTAAACACCACTTAATCTAGTTGTCACTACGTATGGACACGATCGAATAATAAATTTAACCTCATACAACAAGCAACTGATTGGAAAGAACATTCGATACCATACGCCTATTACTGAACGAAATCCAGTGGAGTACTAAAACTACACACTACAATTTGTGGATATTCCAATAGCGGCATTACAGAAGAGGAATTAATCAACTGATACGTTTATTTGAAGGAAAATCTCGGAGTCTGATTTGTATCGTAGAACAACTCACGACAGCCATCTTGTTATTTCGAGTCGAACGAAGCTAACCTGGAGGGGGACATAGTGACGACAGAGCAATCAGCTGGTTTGGATTTAAATTTTTCTATACACTATATTTTATTACTATTGTCTGTTAATGAATAAGTTTTTATAATTGTAAGTATTGAATTCTCTTGCTTTTCCTGACTATTTCGACAGTTCAAAGAATCCTTATTATATAATAATTGAATTTGAGTAATTTTGAAAAATGAAATAATTGACCTGGGATCTAGTCTCGACTCCGACTCCAATTAGTCAACGCAAGTCGAATAATTACTTTGAGCATAATAAATATAATTATTGTTCTAAAATATCGTTTTATTGATTAGTTGAGAACTAATTTAAAGTACTTTAAATATTAACTTATAAAAGAGAACTTCTGAGGGAAAGCAACGAGCAGAAGAAGAAATAAAGATACTGAATGGACCGTGGCATGCAATCGATTTGGCCACGACAATCTATTTAACGAGGAGGAACAAATATTTCTTCACCAAATCATACCTAATTATTAAATAGTATTTTTATTAATTGAATACAAAAATAATAAAAATAATTAAAAATTTAAATTAATTATTTATACAAAAAAATAAATAAATAAATAATAAAAATTTTATCAAACCATTATTATACTTATTTGTAAAATAATATAAATTCGTTTTATTACAAATTGGCGCTCAACTTTAGGGGCTAAAAATATGAATTGATAGGCCTATAAGATAAAGACAGTTTGCCCAATTTCCTATTTTAGCTGGCAGCTGTTAACAGGTCAGGAATGTAGAAAAAATGCCAAAGAGATCAACATTGAAGAAAAGGGCGGCAGAAGCCGAAAAGGAGATAGACACGGAGAACAAGGAGGCGACCCAGTGGAAGATGTGGAGATGATTTTACCTCCGGCGGAACCGAACCAACCCACACAACAAAAGGAGAAACAGAGAAATCCACCACAAAAGAAGATACGAAATTGGATAAGATGATGGAAATGTTCCTCCGAGAATTCAAATCGATGAAGGAAGAATTAGGTCAGAAAATGGATGATAGCCACCGACGGTTGATGGAGAAACTAGAAGATAGATCAGAGTAAAATAATAGATAATATGAATAAGAAAGTAGAAGAAATGCCAAACGATAAAAAAATGGAACAAGTAGCATTATTATCTGAAATTAAACCTAACAAAAACAAAGAAAATATGAAGCACATGGAAATGAAGTCAAAGAAAATGAGACAAATGCATCCAAGGAAATTAATAAAAACATGGGAAGAGTTGGAGATGATGAACAACGGTTTAATTAATGTACTTAATATCCCAATGACCAACGATAAAGAAATCATGAATTCCAGAGATTATAGGAGGAGGTTAAAAGAAATTTCAGTAATGACTTACAATAAAACGGTATGTTACAACTTAAAAAAGACTATAGGTAAATGGGATACACCAGAAATAGAAATATATGGTAAAACATCAGTGTTATCATTAATCATTGATGTACCAGTGACATCTTGGTTGAATAAACCATATGACAGAATGATTCAAATAAGACTTGAAACAAGCGAAAGGATAACAGCAGAAAAAATGAAATACAAGGAAGAAGCGAGAAATGTCACAAGAACAGAAATAATTATGAAGTCAATGGTAGTCCGGACAATAAGGGTAACTGAGATTATGGACCACAGCTAAATCAAATACCACACACCATCAAGAAAAGGGACGGATGTTATGATAACCGATTACAGAAAAAAAAACCATGTGAAAGAGAAGAAAAATAATAGGAATAATGAATAAAGAAACCAAAACCAAGAGGTCTTATGAAAATAATAAAAAAATATTTTGATGAGAAAACATAAAAATTCTAAAATCAGTAAGAACATCTTACAGTTTATCTAGGAGAAGATATTTTGAATTAAATAAATAACATAAAAATTCTAAAATCAGTCAGAACATCTTACAGTTTATCTAGGAGAAGATATTTTGAATTAAATAAATAACATAAAAATTCAAAAATAAGTAAGACCATCTTACAGTTCATCTAGAAGAAAATATGTTGAACCAAATAAAATAAACCTCTAAATTCAAAAAAGAAGTAAGAACATCTTACAGTATATGTCAAAGAAATTATTTTGAATAAAATAAGAAAAGAAAAGAAAATGAATTATCTAAATTCTAAAATAAGTAAGAACAGTTTACAGAATATATTTCAGAAAGACATTGTTTTGGATCAAATAATAAAGAGAAGGAATGAAATAAGATATCAAAGGCTTAAAAAATAATAAGTACAACGTAGGTAAAGAAATTGAATGAAATAATTTTACAAAAAGAAGAAAAAAAAAATATTTTTTATCACAACTCTGAAGGCTAAATAGGGACTACTCAAAACAACTATATAAATGGAATACTTATCGAGACAAAAATGTTACAGAACTTTTAAGTGAAAGTAAATAAAAAACCAGGTAGTTTATATGTTTTCAATGTTATAAGTTGATGAAACCCCAAAATGAAAATAAGATCATAGAAGAATGAATAGATGAACCAATTAACCAAAACAGATAAGGAAAAGGTATTAAAACCAGACATTATGCCATGAACAATAACATAATTGATTAAACAACAAATGAAAAAAAACTATATATATATAAACATGTGCTACCCAACATGTAAACAAGAAACAGGTTGTACAAACAACTAACCAAAATAACAGAATTTCAAAAAAGAGGATGAAATATGGATATTATGCAATATACCTAGTGATACATAATATAGACCGAGCTTTAAAATGTAAAGGTAACCATATGGATAGAATTATTAATTAATCTGAACAATTATGAAGTTATGATTCTAAGGATGTTTATTATTAGTCGAAGTGGACTACTTTTATAATTTATATTTTAATGACTGGATGTAGATAATTCCACCAGTTTTTTTGTAATTGAGCAGAGATGATACTTCCTCTGAGCTCAAATGAGTGAAGTTTGGTCAGCAGAGAATGTAGCCGAAATGTGACACTCTGAACTGTTCCAGCTCACGTGTTAGGGAATGTTAGGGAGTAAATATCTCAAGGAGGAAACACTAAATAAGAAGGGAAAAATATACATATATTTAATAATAATAATAATATAAATCAGATTAAAAGAACTATCTCATAAGAGTAAAATAAAAAAATAAAAACAGAAAATATACATATCAACTTAGAGCTCAAACATAAAGAAGCAGGCATATCAGTGTAAACAAAGCCAAGAATATAATAAAGACAAGTGTCAGAAGCAATTAGTTCATCCACACTAAAAGTATGATCTGAACTAATCACTTTTACAGGGGGGCATATGTAGCACAACGAAGTTTTTACCTTATTCTACAAGTTAATGTCACATAGGAAAAGAAGGGAAGAAGTCATCTGGAAGAAGTAAAATAAACTTAAATAAAAGTAACAGAAAGAAATAATCACAATAATAAATCAAATGCATTAACAGAACTAGAAAAAATCTCGATTCAAAGAAATTAAATACATTCAATTTAGAGCAAAATGTGTTAAAAAACAAATAGTATGATTATTATCCCAGTAAAATAATTAGTATACCCAGTACGATACGGAGTAGTAAGGAGTTACAGCCAAGAACAAATTAAATTAAAAGGGAAAATCTCAAGATACCCAAAAAACCTACTTTAAAGACAGAACACTCTATCTCAGTATACCACATAAAGGAAAAAACTTAAACTATAGTAGTTATATCAATTTAGAAAAACAAATAACCAAGTAAGAGAATACAATACCAAATAACCAGAGCTAATGTAAAATTAGGTATAAATAAAATAGTGTGTGATTAAGGGGAACACCCGAAACCAGTTTTAAAAGAACAATAAAAGACAATCATTAGGCTAAGACCTTAATTTGTTTAGTTATTTAATTATTATGTTTAATTATTATATGTGTATACAATACAGGCCATGCTGATAGTAGTAGATACTAGATGTTAGTATATAAGTGTTTATTATATTTAAATAATGTTAATTAATGTCAGAATTTTGTGAAGAAAGGAAAGGCAAAATATTAATTCAAACGACCTATAAATAGTGAATCAGAAAATATAATAATAGTAATGTGAATTGATTATAACATTGATAGGAAAATTGAAAATTGATAATCAAGTCAAATTCAACTTTGACCCTGTAAATCAAATCATAGGAAATAAATTAATAGAAACTAGACCAAATTGATATAAATTATCCCATTCAGAATACAAATACTTTATCATAATTATAACACCAACCTATAGTAGTGATTAAAAGAATCAGGTGTAAAATTGACTTAAATGGTGATTGTACAAAATAATGCAATAATCAGTCAAGCAAGTACTAGTAAAATACAAATAAATTATTAAATGTTTAGAATAATAGCCAGGTAGAGGAAGCAAATTACAATAATTTAATTAGCAATTGTATTTGAGGAAAAGTGAAACAAAACATATTGTAAACCATTTAATGGGTAATTATGTAAACTAGTGGTCGCCCAGTGGTCGAAATTCGACCGTAAGTCATTAAATTTTTAAGTTTGAACGTTATTGAGGTTCTTTTGTCAAAGAGTATACCTCTATAATCATTGCATATATTTTTTTTGAATTTTGTTCTATTACGTCAGCTGCGAGCGTGTACAAATACGTCATTAGCGTGTGTTGTTTGCCTTAATTCACTGCAATACCTATGAAATTTAAAATTTAATGTTAGTAACAGTTGAAAAAAAAACACAATTACAGCTTGTATTCGTATTTATTTTTTGATATAATTCATTGTCAGTTTTAATTTTTTCATGTTATTATTGAATCAAATAAACGCTAATAAAAATGAGACTTGATATTCATAGAAGTATAAGATACATTGTTTTCAATTCCAGTGGATTACATTTCATTTTTGGTAAGGTACAAAATTCGAAAACAGTTTGAAGATTATCTGCTACAAAGCTTATATAATTTTTTAATTTTTTTTTCTATGCATTAATTTTCGAGTTATTTGAAAAATATGAAAGATAGGAAAAATGAGGTTTAGCTTGGCTAAGCCATATTTAAAAAGCAATAACGCGTTTTTTGACATTTCCTTGGGTTTTTTTTATTGCCATACTGACCAGGTTTCACCAAGGCTACACAGTATTTTGCCTATCTTTTTCGAATTATATAAAATTTAAATAAAAAATTAATAAAAAATAAAGCCTCGTATTTTTTCATATATTTTTCATTAAATCAAAAAAACCGGGCGGTTAAAAAAATAAATGTCCATTGAACTTAAAATAGTTTGAAAATGAATTTAATGATTCAGAACTTCTGTGTAGACGATGTTTTTTGTAAAAACTCTTTCATCATTTGCTAAATGCCCTTGGCCATTATATTCGGAAATATAAAATCTCAAACCATCGAATGATCGAACTCTACTTGCTGCGACGTACAATTGACCATGTGTAAAAACTGGCTGCCTCAATAAAATTCCAATTTTTTCGAATGTTTGTCCTTGAGACTTATTTATTGTCATCACAAATGCAGGTATAATTGGAAATTGAGTTCTTTGAAAGTTAAATGGTAAAACAGTACCGGAATATGTTAAATTTATACGTGGAATCAAAATTCTCTTATTGCGTGCGGTTCCAGTTAAAACTTCGCAATCAATAGCATTACGATGCATACACTTGATGCGCATTCTTGTTCCATTGACTAATGCTTCCTTTGTATTTAAGTTTCTGATCAGTAAAACGATGCAATTAACTTTCAATACTAATTTATGTGGTGGCAAACCACTAATAGTCAAAGAATTCAAAAACTCTACTGGATAGTTATTGATTTCATTGTCATCATCACAAATTATTTTGTCGTAGCTATGATATGTTTTCTGTTCACCTGGTATTCGATTAAGTATATCAGTATTAATAAAAGTACAATCATCATTTTTAGGTGCTAAAATAACTGACTGCAATATGTTATCTGAGAGTATGTTTTCGGAAATATTTCCATACACCTCATTAATAATAATATTTTCATCTCCTATTAATTGCTGAGGTATTTCAATAATATTTTTACCAAACTGAGGGAATTGTGATGGGGCTTCATCATTACCAATTTTTTTCAAGAATTCGACAAATTTTATTTCACTTGGTAAGGCTCTCATATTTTGAGTAAACGTTACTTTATGAAAATAAACAAATTTATGCCAACTCGTGACACAATTTTCAATTAAAGTTGCACGTGATCCATGTGGGACAACTGGTAAGATTTGCCGAAAATCACCACACAGAAGTATCGTTTTCCCTCCAAATGGTTTATGTTTATCATTTTCATCGCATACCTGCAATAATCTATCTATGATTTTCAACACTTGCAGTGGGCACATAGAAATTTCATCAATAATTATCAATGATGATGAATTTATGTAATGTCGATAGCTACTATTTGCGGTTTTATTCGCTACAGAATTTTCCAAAATGGGTATAGGCAATTTAAACACATTGTGTAAAGTTCTACCTCCAAGTAATAGAGTTGAAGCTATGCCACTGAACACTGTTGCAATGCAACTAAGATTAAGCGAATTTAATTTGTGAATGATTGCTGTTTGTGTGAATGTTTTTCCACAACCTGCATGAGCGGTTAAACAAATACATTAGATCCAGTATCATGATGCAAAACTTCACGAATCACACGATCAATTAGATTACGCTGTTCAATATTTGCAGTTTCATAATGCTCAGAAAACAGAAACTCTTGTTCTATTGGATCAATAGCATTTGCTTCGTCTGTTCTCTGTGAATACGTGGGAACTGGTAAACCAAGTTCTTGACATGAGAAATTATGAACATTCAAAATATCTTCAATTTCTAATAGAGCTGTATTAAAGGATACTTCTTCATTGTAATCTCTCAAAAAAGCTTCACTAAGATATACTTTAAATTCATTCCATAACGCCAATGCATTGGCTGGCACATTTAATGCACAAATGTAACCAAATAAATTTCGCATTTGTTTTGGTGAATGTAATTCTTTTGCTTCATTTAAACATTTGCGCCATTCATTATCATTTGAAGCAATGCCGCGAGCATGGCACGCTTCAACAAAAGAAGTGTGTATAATTCCATTGTATGTTCTAACATCCTCAAATGATTTTGGACCACAGACATGTAATAAAAGCAATCGTAAATGGAAAAGTTTGATGTCTTTTGGTGATACTACATATATGCGTGTAATGATTTTATCACCTCCACGCCTTCTCTTCTTCCATTTTTTTCGGGAATCTTCCCACACATAATGCAAAGGAATTTCAATATACTTATATTCATGCGCTGATGGATCTGATCGATCCAATTAAAAAAATGCTAATAATTTTGTTTGTCTTATATTTTCAATTGCTTCACGTTCTTGCCCTTCTCGAAAGTAAACATTCTGTCTACGCGGTAAATGAATGTCAAGTCTAACGATGACATGTGATTGAAAATGCATTGGTAATTCATAGATGCGCCATACAGCTTCAGTTGATCCGACATAACGGCCATTTAAAAAATTTTTAACTTCATCAATTTGTATTTCTTGACCTGGTTCATTTCTCTCTGAACCTAATTCAACAGATGCACTGTCATATCCTTTATACACGTATTTATAAATGTATTTAACACTTTTAACTGTAGTGCATACTTCAACATTTATATGGCAATTAAATACGGATTGTATGGTACAACATAACGATTGTCGAGGCAACTACCGCGAACTTCAGCATTAATATCATTATCACGCCTTCTGTATAATGGATATCCATTTAATGATTCACATGTAAATTCATTAAATCGTTTTGAATAATCTTTTGTGCATTTTCCATCTCTCATACATACAGAATTTGGATTAAGTACACCGCATGGACCATGCATGTTTTACAACATAATCATGTAATGTAGGATGTGTTTGAACGTTAGGAATCTCCACAGATACAACTTTATCAATATCGGTAGCGTTAACAATTTTATCTTCCTCATTTAAAGAGAGTAAAATGTGAGCATGAGGCAATCCTCTCTTTTGAAACTCAGTTGTATAAATGAGTGCTTCAACTTTACCGAAGATTTTTTTTAGTGTAAGGCCCTCAATTAATGCTTTCAGTTTGGACTTGAATACACGCACAACAATATCAGGTCGAAAATTAGCTGACTCGCCTACACCAATATTGCTAACTATTTCAGGCCAACTTGGATTGTAAGTCATTGTAATAAACAAAGAAGGCTTTCCGAAATGTTGTACAATTGACATTGCATCTAAATAATTCTGATACATATTTCTTGGAGATCCATTGAATGAAGATGGTAAAATTACTCTACGGCCAACATTATTGGCATTGGGGTTCAATTCTAAATAATCTGTTAAATTGTAAACTTCAGACCTAAGACTTGTTTGATTTTGTCGAATGAAATGTAACCTTGTGCCCTCTATTCTCACATACATATCAACTATCCACTGCAGAAATAATTTTTGTGAATGGTGCAACATGCTAAAATCTTCTCTAATTGCAAGTCGATAGGCTGCATACTGAAGCATGGTTAATTTATTTCTGGGCGCTCTTGAATTAGATGTAGTGGTACATTATGAGAAATATTGATATGCCACCCAGTATCACCATTTGAAAAAAGTAATGGATACGCTAAAGGGTCCAAAACAGAGATATGTTTAATGGTACCATTAACTTTTGAAAACGAAACCATATTTCATTCAAAGGGTGGCTCACCATCAACTGTACTAAATATTACTGCTACATCAGTTTGAACTGCATCATTATAACGGCGTAGATCTAAATCACGATTTACTTTAATGAGCATACAAATTTCTTTATTTTGATTTTCAACTCTCTGACAATGATCTTTCATTGCAATGAATGACCGAATGAAAGGATTAATGCGTTCCAATTCAAGAGAGATTTCGCGCATTATATTGTTATTGCATGTTTGATTATAGTGTTCACATAATCTATAATTGACAGCAGTGTCAACATCATAAAAATATAATTGCGCATAACATGGTGAGTGACCATATCCAGCAGTCATTGGACCTGATCTGTGATAAAAAACATCATGTATTTTAAAATGATACACTCCACGCGTAACTATCCGAAATTTTAGCTTCTGAGCTAACCATAGCAAATGATGAATTGTATTTACGAATGTTTTCAAAATAATTTTTTGACTTTCTTTTTATTGAAGGTTTATTTGAAGTAAGTCCATCATACAATGATTTAAAGTATTCATTTTGACTTAAGGCCGGTAATATTGCTTTACCCTTATGACAACATGAAGTGAATGCAGTCCTTTCACCTAAAGTGACCTCAGATTCGAAATGTTTGCATTGCAAAACCTGCATTGTAAATGCATTAATCCACAATCAAAAGTATTAAAATTTCTTGGAATGACATTCAGTGCGCATTTAAATGTATCCCTCAAAATAATTTCATCATTTTGTATACTATTTATACTATTTAAATTTGCATTTGGTCTATTATCATTTTGACTTTCACGCGAATATATATTCCTTCTTCTTTGTCTCTCACTCCGACCCGTCAATGTTATACTATTTACACTATTTAAATTTGCATTTGGTCTATTATCATTTTGACTTTCACGCGAATATATATTCCTTCTTCTTTGTCTCTCACTCCGACCCGTCAATGTTCTATGTCGAGGCATAATGGAAGTAGGTGCGAATATCTGAATGTAAAAAAAAACATGTAATGAAATTACTGAAACTAAGATTAGACAGGGTTTAATTTAAAAATAATAAAAAATGTACTCACTTTTTTGAAACCACCAATAATAATTAGGCGAGAGTAAGTCAATTCAAATTGCTGCTACAAAATTTTCCTTTTGTAACAGGTTATTAAGCAAGCTGTATTTCACTTTCAACTGCACATTAATATATAAAACACAGATATCTAATATACAAAATATAAAATAAACGCTTTTTTGCCTTGACATACACTCCACAGACTATTGTTGCCTGGCAACAAAATTATTTTATTTTTAACAATTACCATTGTTTGAAAAAGTTGAAATGAATTTTTAAGTGCAAATGAATGTTTTATTTTATTTTATTTAATGTATTTGTAACACATATTATATATAAATTTTAGCTTTCTGCACTCCTTCTCCATATAAACTTTAACTATGCCAAATCTCACACTCCTCCGTGCGCGCAATATGCTTAAAAAGGGGTACAAAGTTTTCTCTTCACGTATTAATATATAGATTATAATAAGGCCTAGAGGTAAATTTCAAGGAATGTAATTCGAGAGCTTAATTCAAACCAAGATAGGTCGAGTTTAATATTAGCTAGTATAAAATAAAAGCAGGAATATCGTTATGTAATTAGAATTACATAAAAGTACTAAACAAATAATTTATAGCCAGTAAAATATAAAAAAATGTCATTTATTTCTATAAAATTGAATTGGTAATTAGGAAAACAGCTGATAATGAACAATGAGAAATGAGACCAAAATCTTACAGAATTTGCTATTGTAACATCACAAAATGTTACATAACCAAAACACACACCAGAAGGGTAAATTATGATACTAAAGTTGTAAAGTGAATCATTGTAATGAATGTAACCAAGAAGAGAAGGGACCAGCAAAGAAGAAAGAAGAGGAAGGATCCCAAGAAGCAGTGATGAATACACTGCATGACACTACAACTTAAAAACAATGACTGACTATGACTAATGGACATGCAAAGTTCACAAATAAGCTGTCAAGCAAGCCATTCCATGACATTAATGTGTAGAGTCATGTAAATAGAAACTAAGTAACCAATGACTCTAATAAAGTAATAACAATAACAGCATTTTGGCTGAAAATAGAAGAACTATGATACAAATAACAAAGACTATTACTATACTAGCTGTAGCCACAAAGCTATAAAAAGACTAGCGTTACCAACAAAGATGTAACAATATAGGATAAGGATAATTATAAACGGAAGCCTTATGTGTATAAGCAACTTCCTAATTAAACGAGATGTAATTAGAAGTAATAATTAACAGGGAATAAACCTGGTACTATAACTGTATCTAGACCCTGTATAAACGAATCTATGTAAGTAAATTAATAGGGAAACAGGACCCCTAATTAACATTAAATTTACAGAAAAGTAAATATAACGGATGAGGTGTGAAATACCACCACTCAATTAATATTGTATGCCTTTAAAAGGAGTAGGCCAAGTAAAAATGTATTTAGAGAGTAAGGAATTGTCAGAATAATGTATTATCATGATTATACTAAGATTTAATATTGTTCAGCTGTAAACAGCTTCTAATTGTAATAATGTATGTATTTTTATTCATGTAATAACGTTCAAAAGAGAACACAGAGATAAATAATCAAATGTAAAAGATAGGTAAATAGTCGCATAAATTTCGCATAAATAGACGCTAAAAATTTCGCATTCTCTTCATTCTTCAAGAGCTAACCACTTGCGTCTCGGCTTGTTTTATATTTTAATAACCTACTGCAGCACAATAGTAGTAAATACTTTAAATTTTATCAAAATAATCATTAGAAAGGCGATTCATCGTATAAAAGTGTATCGAAAGTTAATAGTGAATCTTTTTGAACAGTGCTTGTATTCGGAACGAGCAAATTTAACTTAACCTGTAAAGGCTACAACCCATTATTAGTAGTAATCTATAAGATTAAAAAGCAAGGTAGTACAGTGACCAATTTTATTGTTTATCTGCCTTCCACTGATCGTAACTATTAACACATTTGTACTGACGCAAAAACAATCAAACTATTAATAGCGAACACTGTATTCATTTATTTAGAGGATTTAACAATCCGACGTAAGAATATATGTGTTAGAATTAGTTATTACATTATTAATTAGGATATAAGCAGACGAAATTCTCGTTAACCAAATATATAATTGCAAGTTTTAAAGAGGCCAAAAATGAATTACTATCATAGTAGTATCTATTAAAAGCAATTAATAATCATTCTATTTTGTATTTTCAAGAACTTACCCTTGAGGTACCTAGTTAAATAAGATTAAAATTTTGTTAATAAACATAAGAGTTTTTTAGATTGTGGTTAACTGAGCTAGACCAGACAGCAGACGGATAAGTTGCTATCCGAATTGTATTAGGGAAGTAAAGATGTATTTTTATTCAATCTGATTTCAGAGGGTATAATAAACCCATAATGTTATACAGTATAACCTTTGTTTTCAATTATTTCAATTTAGATAAGCAACGCTTAGTATTGCCTACACTGAGGTACATTTGAAACAGAAATTTTTCAGTACACTATTTGAATTATTTTAAATGCCATAAGCATTTAAACAACAGTAAAAAGTGAACATACACAATTTCAAATTTAGAAATTTTTTTATTAACTTCTCGAAGAAAACCCATATGGCGCCCACATAACATTCAAGGTGCTATAAAACCTTGCTTATAAAGTTTAAACTGGTCAAAAGGGAAACTTGACAGTTTATTCAGTGGCGGTGAACGTCAGAACATCAAGTACGACAACCAGGTACGTGAAAAATGTTCTTTATATTAATTTATTTGTCCAGACAACACTTGACTTACACTTACACTGACGACATTTCTCCATAGAAGAGGAGTTCGACTTCAAGTTCGACGCTACCGTTACATTCATTAGCAGACCATCAAATAATTATTTTTTCCATAATAAATTATCACACTATAATTAAATAAATCATATTTATCAATTATAAAATAATTACTGCATGTAAATAAAGAGACTCCCGTAAACCACAAATCGAACAAATCGATAATTAAATCTATAAATTATATTAAATTTAAAAGAGGGGGAATCACTGTACGTTACACTATATGAAGAAACAAATATAGTTAGTTAATTGTTAAATGCCAAGCAGAACGGACGTGTGAGAGTATATTTAAAAAACCAATCCAATTGAAATATTAACTAACTCGAACTAAGATATATTATGGAAGTATAAAAGAATAAAGAACATACTGCAAATTAATGAAGACAATTAAAACAGTCATTATAATAATAAAGCTAAATTAAACACCACTTAATCTAGCTGTCACTACGTATGGACACGATCGAATAATAAATTTAACCTCATACAACAAGCAACTGATTGGAAAGAACATTCGACACCATACGCCTATTACCGAATGAAATCCAGTGGAGGACTAAAACTACACACTACAACTTGTGGATATTCCAATAGCGGCATCACAGAAGAGGAATTAATTTAATGAATAAGTTTTTATAATTGTAAGTATTGAATTCTCTTGCCTTTCCTGACTATTTCGACAGTTCAAAGAATCCTTGTTATATAATAATTGAATTTGAGTAATTTTGAAAAATGTAATAATCGACCTGGGATCTAGTCTCGACTCCGACTCGAATTAGTCAACGCAAGTCGAATAATTACTTTGAGCTTAATAAATATAATTATTGTTCTAAAATATCGTTTTATTGATTAGTTGAGAACTAATTTAAAATACTTTAATTATTAACTTATAAAAGAGAACTTCTGAGGGAAAGGAACGAGCAGAAGAAGAAATAAAGATACTGAATGGACCACGGCATGCAATCGATTTGGCCACGACAATCTTATTTAACTTGGAGAAACATTTATTTCTTCACCAAATCATACCTAATTATTAATTAGTATTTTTATTAATTGAATACAAAAATAATAAAAATAATTAAAAAGTTAAATTATTTATACAAAAAAAAAAAAAAAAAATAAATAATAAAAATTTTATCAAACAATTATTATACTTACTTCAACATTCATTTGTAAATTACGTTTTATTACAATATATATATATATATATATTTCAATCACTTTCTGCTACAGTCCGTTTCTTGATGTATATAATACTTTAATATTTATAACTAAATTTACCTCAAGATATACTTTTTTCCTATTAGGAACATGTTTCGAGAGTTCCTGTACTCTCATCTTCAGCCTTCGCCATCTTGTTTCTGGTGAAGTATTTGTGTGTTGGCTTCTGGATGTTATTAAGGTAGTTTGTTGGTCTTTGGTCTTTTAAAGTTGCATTATTGTGTGTGGTTGTGGTATCTGTTTTTGTATTTTGTGTATTTTCGATGTTGAGTGCTTTGAATATTGTGTCATGTTTTGTATTGATTTGTATTTGTTCTGGTATTAGTTTGTTTTGTGTTTTATGTTTGTAAATCTGTAAATTTTCCCAAATGTTCATTATGGTGCCTTTGTGTGGTATATGTTTTATTAGTGTTACATTGATTATGTCTGGGAATTCATGTCCTGTGTTTATTGCATGTGTGGCTAAATTGGATTTATATATATTTGGGTTTTTGTATGCATTTAGGTGTTCAAAATAACGTTTTTTCAGCTGTTTTTTTGTTTGTCCTATATAACATTTATTGCAATCTTGGCATTCAATTTTGTATATACTGTTGGTTGTTGTATTATCTTTGTTGTGTGAGCTATTTAGATTTTGTAATTTATTTTTCTTAGTTTTGTATGCTATTTTTATATCTGTGTTTTTAAATAGTTTTGTTAGTTTTGTCATTTTATTATTTATGTATGTGAATGTGGCCCATTTTTTGTTGTTGTTATTATTTATGTGTTGTTCAGTTTGATTAATTCTTAATTGTTCAGTTTTTATTTTGTATTTGATTTTATTTTCTATTTTGATCATAGTATTTTTATTGTATCCATTTGCATAACCAATTTGGTATATTATATTTCTTTCTTTGTCAGTTTCTTGTTTGTTTAGGGGTATTTTGTACATTCTGTTAAATAACGAATAAAATGCTGCCTTTTATGTTGTGGTGGGTGGTCAGAATGGTTAGGTATAATGATGTTATACCAACTAATACAACTAATAATGCAACTAATACACAACTAATCCAACTAATACTAAAACAACTTTGAATTTAATAGCAAAATTTATCAACAGAAAGAAGGTTTAGCAATGGGATCACCATTATCAAGCATAATAGCAGAAATATTCCTACAACACATAGACACCAAAATACAAAATATCATAAAAACACATGACCCAGATGGCATATGGATAAGATATGTAGATGATGGACTATATGTATCAAATAACAAAAACACAAATGCAGAGAACATACTGAAACAAATCAATAACATACATCCCAAAATACAATTCACAGAAGAAAAAGAAAAACATAACAAAATCAACTATTTAGACATAACCATCACAAGATACAACAAACACATACAATATGCAATATATAGAAAACCAACTTCCACTAACATCATTATACCTAACCATTCTGACCACCCACCACAACATAAAAAGGCAGCATTTTATTCGTTATTTAACAGAATGTACAAAATACCCCTAAACAAACAAGAAACTGACAAAGAAAGAAATATAATATACCAAATTGGTTATGCAAATGGATACATTAAAAATACTATGATCAAAATAGAAAATAAAATCAAATACAAAATAAAAACTGAACAATTAAGAATTAATCAAACTGAACAACACATAAATAATAACAACAACAAAAAATGGGCCACATTCACATACATAAATAATAAAATGACAAAACTAACAAAACTATTTAAAAACACAGATATAAAAATAGCATACAAAACTAATAAAAATAAATTACAAAATCTAAATAGCTCACACAACAAAGATAATACAACAACCAACGGTATATACAAAATTGAATGCCAAGATTGCAATAAATGTTATATAGGACAAACAAAAAAACAGCTGAAAAAACGTTATTTTGAACACCTAAATGCATACAAAAAACCAAATATATATAAATCCAATTTAGCCACACATGCAATAAACACAGGACATGAATTCCCAGACATAACCAATGTAACACTAATAAAACATATACCACACAAAGGCACCATAATGAACATTTGGGAAAATTTAGATTTACAAACATAAAACACAAAACAAACTAATACCAGAACAAATACAAATCAATACAAAACATGACACAATATTCAAAGCACTCAACATCGAAAATACACAAAATACGAAAACAGATACCACAACCACACACAATAATGCAACTTTAAAAGACCAAAGACCAACAAACTACCTTAATAACATCCAGAAGCCAACACACAAATACTTCACCAGAAACAAGATGGCGAAGGCTGAAGATGAGAGTACAGGAACTCTCGAAACATGTTCCTAATAGGAAAAAAGTATATCTTGAGGTAAATTTAGTTATAAATATTAAAGTAATATATATATATATATATATATATATATATATATTTATAGTTACACCCCGCTATCATTTAAACGTCCTTTCAAAATGCCTCCATTTTGGCATCTCCTTGAAATCGTGGAGTATACTTAATTTTCATAAGAGTATATATAAAAATGTGTGGCTTATACCCTGACTTTCATACTTTGATTTTAGAATTTATTAAGAAAAAGTACACATTTTTTCAAGAATAATTTTTTTTAGACTGCCTTCCATTTGGGCTCTTTTCAAAACCCTGTAACTGTACAACCGCATGTATAAATTTTACATTTTTTTGTTAAAATCGCGCTTTGTGTGTATGTTGTTCGGAAAATCGCTAATCTGACTTCCGACAACGTTGCCGGTTTTCACTTGTTGGCGTCATTGAAATGTAAGACTTGCTGTGCAGAAGTAATGTGTTGCGTCTCCACTCCAGACGAGGGCTTCACAGCATAAACCAGCACTGCTACTGCTACTACTAGTACTACTACTACTTGCACAACCAGCACTTGATACAGACTTGGATTCTGATTAGAAAAGTCTCATTTCCGTCTATGTTGTTAGTTTTGAACAATGCATAATTATGCACGAAATGAAAGTTAAATATGATGATTATTACAAAAATTCCTTTGTTTAATATGTAACTGTCTTGTATTAACTTTATTTTTATTCTGTTAATTGGGAAGACTAAATTTATTAACATTAAATGAAAACACTGTTAAAAGCGTTTACCTTTTTCTTAGTAGGATTTTATTTTCACTTTTATAGAAATTGAAAGTGAAACGTATCAACAGTGATGATTTAGGTATTAATTTTTCTTACCTGGTAGTATTACATTTAGGCCTACTCTTTTATTTTATGTATTACTGACATTTTAGCTGTACAGAAACATGACAAGTTTTGTATTTACCCTTTAAAGTCTACTGCTGTTTTGTTTTAAAACTCCTGTATTCATAAACAAAACTCCAACAGCAACTATTCTAAATTTGATTCAACAGGTCTATGTGTATTTTGCTTCTACTGTAAATTTACTTTTTGGCACATAAGTAATAGTAGTATTATAGTGATACTACATGTGTCCTACATTTCACAAAGGTAAAAAAATGTGTGTTTTTAATGATTCTATGTATATGACAGGTAGGCCTACACATTTATAAATTAGGAGTAGAAACAAAAAACTCCGATTATATTTTTTAATTTAGGTATCGTTTTGCAGAGTCTTTTTTGCAAAGAAAATCTGTAATTTTTAAAAATTAATTCCCAAAACAATCTAACCTTTCTCCTTTCTGTAATGAAAGTATTAAATACAGAGCACCATTTCTTGCAAAGCCGATCTACAAATTTGCAGATTTTAGCAAATTTTGAACAGATGTTTCACTTCAAATCTAGTTCAGGCCTGTAGATAGAAATCCTAAAAAACGGTTTTCACATATTTAACTATGTAATATTTGCATGTAAAATTTTTTTAATGAAAAAAAGCCGTTTAATAAATTTCTTGTTTCCACGCCACTTTTGGGCCTATAGTATACACAGAAACGCAGGAAAGCTTGATTGTTCAAGTTTTTTATGAAAACTAGAATACAAGTAGTGACTCTCTATATACTGTTACCTAACATCAATTTTAATTTTCTATTAGAAAAAAAATCAAGATGGTTTAACCAAATTACATCAGAAGGTACCATAAGAAGTCATTAGAAGTCGCGTAATCACGTTTAGTAATCATCGAAACACCTAATAACAATCAGAGTTATTGTATCACCTTAGAGTTCTTTTATGCTAAAAAATATTTCGCTTGTAATTTACTAATGGCAATTTTTTATCAAAAATACGTGTTGGAAATGTAAAATAAAAAAGTTATTAAACAATGTTTGACTGCTACGTACATGTTTAGGCCTAATAGGTAAGTTCTAAGCATGATTTGAATACTGACTCAGACAGTAACTCTGATGATTATTATTATTGTATACACCGATTCCTTATATTAAATGATAGTAAACACTGATGACGTCCTCTGTTTAGTAAGTTGCATGCAAAACGTCCTCAGGTACTCAAGGTCTGTGTAAAATTAATTTTGTAGGGCTAAATAAAACTGAGTTCAAGAACGTAATTCTTCATTGTTATGTAGTTTTAATTAGCTATTACTAAACGTTGTTGTAATAATACGACCAAAATTGAAACTGTTTTTCATGTCTACATATGATAGAAGAATAATAAGAAAATGATTTTCCACCAGCATAACTTGAAAAGAGTAAAAAATATTAAGTATTGGTAATACACTATATCTTATATACCCTACACTAAGAGTGTGAGTTCTGTCCTTCTCACAATGTAAATCATACGGTTGTCTGAATGACCTTGACGAGATAGCCCAAAAGACAACACGCTGCTATGTTGCGTTGTGTGATAACTGACTGGCATTTCAGGAATTGCTGTTTTGTACAATTACCTACGTCACACTGGTCAAATTCAAGAATGGAAACTGCATTTATAAAACAGGGAAGCACAAGATAAGATTATGGGAATAAATACGCTACCGATAGTTATCAACTAAACGCTATAACTCACCGTCTGTGGCTTAAGTAAATGTCTTTTATTCAATTGACATGTTTCGGGACACTTGTCCCATCATCAGAATATTTAAAAAGGTCTCTTTATACCATCATACGATGGCACAGTCGTCAATATATTAAAACCACATAACACAAAACACAAACACATTACACAAAGTACGCACACGACAATTTTCGGTGTACACCACACGGTAACCGATAGCGCACTGGTTCATATTACACTCGTGTCGCGACAATATCGCAACGCAGTATCGTACAGGACATTAGATTTAAAGTTCAGCTGATCATTTAAAACATGTGGCCTGGTAACAGGATTATTATACGCTCTATATATCTCAAACTCCTCAAGGGCGTTCATGTAACGTCCTTTATTACAAAAGTGAAGGGGTATCAAGTTGGTATGAAAATTAGTATAGTTGTGATTTTCATCAATAAGATGTTTAGCGAATTTAGATTTTACATTTTCTGTGTTATGAAAATAAGTGGGTGGCTTATGTTCAACAAACCTCTTGAAAAAACCACGGCCCGTTTGGCCCACATAAAAAGCATCACAACTATTACATATTAATTTATAGATCCCTGTTTTCTTTTCAAGGACGGTTGGTTCCCGCGTACGAAGGCTATTTAAAATGTTATTTGTAGTCTTATATGTGACAACAACATTTGACTTGTTTAAAACAGAAGACAGAATTCTAGGTAGAAAGCTCATGTATGGTATAGAAATGTATTTATACACACTGTCCCCAGGTGCCCTTAGCGTGTTTGCGATGTTTTTTCGTCTCATATGTTTTTTAAGGATATTATTTACTACCGCTTTTTTGTAGCCATTGGTGACTGCGATATGTTTAATTGTGTTTAGTTCGTCTTGATAATCCTTGTCGCTGAGGGGCAATGATAAGAGGCGGTTAACCATGCTGTGGAAAGCAGCCATTTTCTGCGATACCGGATGATAGGATGTGGCGTGTATTATAGTGTCAGTTGTAGTGGGTTTCCTATAAATATTAAACTCCAATTTATTAATATTTCTGGTGACCGTCAAATCAAGAAAATTTAATTTTCCACTGACTTCGTGCTCCAGTGTAAACTGTATATTGTTATTAATACTGTTTAAATATGTGTGTAGCCTATCTATTTGTCTATGTGTGCCTTTATAGATCAAAAAGGTGTCGTCAACATACCGGCCATAAAATATTATGTTGTCATTGTACACACTATTGGAAAAAATAAAGGAGTTTTCGAAATGGTTTAAGTACACTTCAGCAAGGAGGCCAGAGAGTGGAGAACCCATTGCCACACCATCATGTTGGCTAAAGAATTGCTTGTCATGCGTGAAATAATTCTGGTTAAGAATCACCTCCAAAAGATCCATCAATTCATTAATACTTTCAACATTCAATTTATTAGTATTGACGAGGTTATTTCTCAAAATTTGTAAAGTATCAGCAACCGGTATATTCGTATATAAATTAACAATATCAAACGAAACTAGCTTATGATGAGGTTCGATCTTTAGATCCTTCACTTTATTGACAAAATCGATATTATTGGTTATACAGTGACTATTAACTATGTTTATGTTACGTTTAATGATGTTTACCAATTTCTTAGCTGTTTTATAACCAGGTGCAGTAGTGAAGTTAATTAACGGTCTTATCGGAACACCAGTCTTATGTAATTTTGGTAACCCTGTCAATGTGGGTGCCCTTGAATTGATGGGCTTTAACGATCGTCTAGTTCGCTCATCAAACAAATGCACACTCCTATTTATGCCCCGATTTAGCCACTTGACGTATTGTGCAGTAGGGTCCGAGTTTAATTTCTCAATGTTGTTGTTAGCGATAAAATTCCGTATCTTATCAGTATAATCACTATTGTCCATAATGACAACAGTGTTGCCTTTGTCAGCTTTGGTTACGAGAGCACAGTTGTCTGACAGTTTGCGCTTTAAACCCGTTAAGATATTGCGTTCTTTATTATAATTATTAAAAGTACACGGAACCGAAGAATAAGTATTAGTATTCTGGTTTCTTATGATATTACTGAGCTTATTATTGATTAAAATCCGCGCCTCATCTTGGACTTTCTGGTCATCTATTGCTTTGACCACAGCTTCAGCATTTATAATTTCAGCAGCAATATGTTTATGGCTGAAGTTAGATTTTGAACGAGGTAGATTATAATTTAAGCCCTTTTTCAACAAATTAGATTCTTCTTCAGTTAGATCTATTGATGTTAAGTTCTGCAATCGTGTATAAAATTTATGTTTACAGGCAATGTTGTTGGCTTCCTGTTGTTGTCTCTCTAATAACCTTTGGAATTTGCTTGTTTGCTTGCTACGCATTTGATAAATAATTCGCTGTATGTCATTGTTTATGAAATCAAGATAGTTATCAAGCAAGGCCGGGTGTACGTCATTAAGTAATTGCAAATGTACTCTGTATAATCTTGAATTGAGATGGGATTTTTTCCTGTATAACGATCTTAATTCTTCTTTAATTCTGTACAATTCTGCGTGCCTTTTAGTTTTTATATCAGCAAAGGATGAGCATTTAAATTTTATACGAGCGTAATTAGGTGTAATATTATTCTTCAGACAAGTTTTATTAAATCTGATATGTAAAATGGTCTTATGAAGCTGGATCTTAATATTCTGAAAATTACGTACTATACTTGCTCGACTTGCAATATTCATATTGTTAATGGAATAAATCCGCTTATAGTCCAAGCCACGTATTTTATAATCAACTAAACGCTATAACTCACCGTCTGTGGCTTAAGTAAATGTCTTTTATTCAATTGACATGTTTCGGGACACTTGTCCCATCATCAGAATATTTAAAAAGGTCTCTTTATACCATCATACGATGGCACAGTCGTCAATATATTAAAAAATATTAAAACCACATAACACAAAACACAAACACATTACACAAAGTACGCACACGACAATTTTCGGTGTACACCACACGGTAACCGATAGCGCACTGGTTCATATTACACTCGTGTCGCGACAATATCGCAACGCAGTATCGTACAGGACATTAGATTTAAAGTTCAGCTGATCATTTAAAACATGTGGCCTGGTAACAGGATTATTATACGCTCTATGTCTAATAAAATAGCTGAAGTAGAAAAATCAGTCATGAGTGTGGAAAAAGCTATGTCAACAAAAATAGAAGACTCGATTACAAATATAAAAGAGCAGATTAAAAATGAAGTCGAGCAGTGCCTGAAGGTAGAACCAAAACAACTTTGTGAACAGACTGTACCAATGATAAAGACAGAAAAAACGCAGAAAATAAGTTAATCGAGAAAGTCACTTTGCCTGCATAGGTTTTACCTCCGCCAATTTGAAGCTGCTGCATGCGCAAATAATTGGACAGAGAAAGACAAGGCAGTCTCACTCATTCTCGCATTAAAAGGACTCGCGGCAGAACTACTACAGAAAGTGCCACCTGACAGCCAGAACATCTATGCCGATTTGATAAAAGTTCTGGAATTACAGTAAAGTGATAAACATTTGTGAGAGGTGTACTACGCTCAGTTGAGAACAAGACGACAACGTTCCGGGGAGAGTCATCAAGAGTTTGAAGCAAGTATCGACAGATTGATTAGATTGGCCTATCCTGAAGCACCAGAAGACTTTCGAATACGGTTTGAGGTGCAGACATTTATTGATGGCATCGGAGATTGTGAACTTCAGCAAGTGTTATGAATCGCAAGATACCGAAATACCTCAGAAGCTCTTGTTCACGCCCTAGAGTTTGAAGCTGCCAAGTCAGCGTCTTGCTACATTAATGGGTTTGTGCCATCACATTGCCATTACAATGGATGCAGAAAAACAATGTTGTCGGACAAACAATTCAAAAGCTCAAGAGAGTCGCAACGATTTGAAAAAGACAGAAGACCGAAATGTTACAACTGTGGAAAACGTGGTCATCTGCAGGTAGACTGTTGGGAGAAGATACAGAGAGAAGAGAGTGATCGCACCAATTGGAGAAGTAAAGCCCCAGAACAGCACACAGTTTCCACGCTACATAAGAACAGTGGAAACTTGATTGTTAATGGATTTGTGGAAGGTAAACCAACATCATTTACAGTTGACACGGGCGCAACAGTGTCCATTGTGCGCCCTGACTTAGTCAGCAACCGCCAGCCTCTAATTAGCTCTTGTACAATACAGACTGTGCCTGGAAGCCCCGTCAAGGTGCTAGGAAAGGTAGACGTACGTGTACGCCTGGGTCTTCTTGAGTTTAGCCACCAAATGCTCGTTGCAGACATTGTCGATGAAGTGATTCTTGGCACGGACATTATGAATGCCTACGGATTCGTTGTGGACTTAAAGAGAGAATGTCCTGAAGGTTGGCCAAGATAAGATAAAGCTTTGCATGACTAAAATGACAGGGTAACCAACCATTCGATTAAGCGAGTGGCATCAGTCGAAGAAAAAGTCAACAGGTCTGGTCAAGAGGAAATGGAGGAAGCAGAAATGGAGGAAAAACTAGCAGAGGAAATACAAATATGTGTAACAACAAAAGAAGTGATTGGAAAACCAACTATGGGTGTCGAGTCAAAACTCTGGCTTGTTCCTGAGCTGATAGAAGCGCCCGAGGGAAAAGTGGCTGAAGATGAGGTTATGCAAGAGGTTGTTGATGACCCCAAACAAACTTGGATTTAGTGTTTAGGTCAGCCAGACGTGTTTAGGCAATCAGTACATGACACAACGGGAGTGATTCCAGCAAAACTAGTGGTTGAGCGGAAGATTCGCATTCCTGGGAACGTGATGTTCGGATCACACGAGACTGAATTCGAAGACCTGTATAACCAATAATATCGATTTTGTCAATAAAGTGAAGGATCTAAAGATCGAACCTCATCATAAGCTAGTTTCGTTTGATATTGTTAATTTATATACGAATATACCGGTTGCTGATACTTTACAAATTTTGAGAAATAACCTCGTCAATACTAATAAATTGAATGTTGAAAGTATTAATGAATTGATGGATCTTTTGGAGGTGATTCTTAACCAGAATTATTTCACGCATGACAAGCAATTCTTTAGCCAACATGATGGTGTGGCAATGGGTTCTCCACTCTCTGGCCTCCTTGCTGAAGTGTACTTAAACCATTTCGAAAACTCCTTTATTTTTTCCAATAGTGTGTACAATGACAACATAATATTTTATGGCCGGTATGTTGACGACACCTTTTTGATCTATAAAGGCACACATAGACAAATAGATAGGCTACACACATATTTAAACAGTATTAATAACAATATACAGTTTACACTGGAGCACGAGGTCAGTGGAAAATTAAATTTTCTTGATTTGACGGTCACCAGAAATATTAATAAATTGGAGTTTAATATTTATAGGAAACCCACTACAACTGACACTATAATACACGCCACATCCTATCATCCGGTATCGCAGAAAATGGCTGCTTTCCACAGCATGGTTAACCGCCTCTTATCATTGCCCCTCAGCGACAAGGATTATCAAGACGAACTAAACACAATTAAACATATCGCAGTCACCAATGGCTACAAAAAAGCGGTAGTAAATAATATCCTTAAAAAACATATGAGACGAAAAAACATCGCAAACACGCTAAGGGCACCTGGGGACAGTGTGTATAAATACATTTCTATACCATACATGAGCTTTCTACCTAGAATTCTGTCTTCTGTTTTAAACAAGTCAAATGTTGTTGTCACATATAAGACTACAAATAACATTTTAAATAGCCTTCGTACGCGGGAACCAACCGTCCTTGAAAAGAAAACAGGGATCTATAAATTAATATGTAATAGTTGTGATGCTTTTTATGTGGGCCAAACGGGCCGTGGTTTTTTCAAGAGGTTTGTTGAACATAAGCCACCCACTTATTTTCATAACACAGAAAATGTAAAATCTAAATTCGCTAAACATCTTATTGATGAAAATCACAACTATACTAATTTTCATACCAACTTGATACCCCTTCACTTTTGTAATAAAGGACGTTACATGAACGCCCTTGAGGAGTTTGAGATATATAGAGCGTATAATAATCCTGTTACCAGGCCACATGTTTTAAATGATCAGCTGAACTTTAAATCTAATGTCCTGTACGATACTGCGTTGCGATATTGTCGCGACACGAGTGTAATATGAACCAGTGCGCTATCGGTTACCGTGTGGTGTACACCGAAAATTGTCGTTTGCGTACTTTGTGTAATGTGTTTGTGTTTTGTGTTATGTGGTTTGAATATTTTTTAATATATTGACGACTGTGCCATCGTATGATGGTATAAAGAGACCTTTTTAAATATTCTGATGATGGGACAAGTGTCCCGAAACATGTCAATTGAATAAAAGACATTTACTTAAGCCACAGACGGTGAGTTATAGCGTTTAGTTGATTATAAAATACGTGGCTTGGACTATAAGCGGATTTATTCCATTAACAATACCGATAGTTACGTCATCAGAAAAAAAAGAATGCTATATTGAAAGTGGTGTCAGATTATACTCATGTTCGCGGTTTCAATAATTTGTTTAGACCTTGTGGTCTTAAAAATTATCAAATAACTAAAAAGTAAAGTAACACAATAACTATAATTATATAGTACATCATTAAATAATTAAAATAATGCATTAATTAATTAGTTAATACTGTTGCTGTTGAATTTAAATAAGTATTTATTACGAAAATATACAATAATACGATAAAAATGACTTTATCTTTTACAACAAAGCTTGACAAAACACAAGGATCTTAAAAAACTTACTAAACAAGGGGGACTGAATTGGCAGCTCTGTTAAATACGAGGTTGGAACACTTGCTCGGAATGTACATGTCTTATCAACAAGTTGATAAAACATGCCCGCGCGAACACACACACGACACAGATACAGGCTACAGGTAGTACAGACTACAGATACAGATACAGGTAGACAAGCAACGTGTCTACTTCATTATTTCAGTCCTATTTCACAAATGTATAGGGAAAGTTCGACTGGCCGAACAAGAGGGATTCTCATTTTCCACATATGTATAGGTCTATATAATGCTAAATTCTATTCTAGGTGTGCATACATCTTTATTTGCGATATTTTAGTGTTCCCGCCTGTGTTATCAGTTTAAATTATAGTAGTTCAAATTTTATTGTCACGAAGGCTATAAGAAAAATCGGTATGAAATTCATACATGACTTCCATGTTCTAAGATTTATATTGAACATCATTTACTTGAATGCATCTCGATAATTTCTAAAAAAAAAACATCCCCTCGCCCTCAAACTATTTTCCCTATGTATATATATTTTTGTTACTATGTCGTTTAATACATGTTACTTTCGTGTCACTTTATCTATAAAAACTAGGTACTTTATTCTTGTAAAGAAACTGAACTACGATGATAATTATCCCTCCTCCTCAACTGATATTTACACTTTTATACAATAATAGTTTTATTATATGTAATTGCTAAGGTACCTTATCCTCAAAATTAAATACTCTACTTTACTTGATATCAACAAAGTAATTTTTAAAAAATCATCCCTCCCCCTTCAACTACCCTCTCAATTTATAGATGTTTCATTTACCATTTTACAGTAGATTCATATGACTTTATTTTCGGAGCATGTCTTTATCAAAGTTAAGTACTGTTACGACGGTCTGCTCGATCGTCGTAGGTACAGTGGAAACAAAATAAGTACAAGACACCAATTAAGTCACTAATCACACCTTTAATTTTTACAGTTAAACAGTTCGTAATTAACAACACTGTCTTTTACAACAAATCAAATGAAAATTCTTCACACCCAATAAAATGTTCACTAAAATTAAACATAATTGTATTACAATTATACCGTCCGATTATAAAACACCACTCTTAACTAATAACCACTTGAACGCGCACAGTAATATCGCTACTATAACTCTCGAACCGAACTGTAAATATATCGCTGTTATACTGACTTTAAGGCTGCTGCCACCATGTATTTATACCCATGCTCACAGACGAGAATGTTCCTAATTGCATCTTAGCACTCGTGTGAACTACGTAATTAACTTCGGCCATGACACAGTCCGCACGGCTGGCGCCTTCGAGAAACCTCTCGAAAATGCGTCGACAAGCACGTACGCCACATGCGTTACATCGAGATTCTTCTGGCACATTCGACAAACATGTAGATTGTTCTGTGATGCCGTAACTCTACCCCCTCCTTAAGCCTGTTCGTCCCAAACTGGCAAACCGTCTCTGAAGTAATACTCGACCAGGCGATCTAGGTGGACGTCCTTCCGAAAGATAATTTTCCCGTTCTTCGAATTCAGTCTCGTGTGATCCGAACATCACGTTCCCAGGAATGCGAATCTTCCGCTCAACCACTAGTTTTGCTGGAATCACTCCCGTTGTGTCATGTACTGATTGCCTAAACACGTCTGGCTGACCTAAACACTAAATCCAAGTTTGTTTGGGGTCATCAACAACCTCTTGCATAACCTCATCTTCAGCCACTTTTCCCTCGGGCACTTCTATCAGCTCAGGAACAAGCAAGAGTTTTGACTCGACACCCATAGTTGGTTTTCCAATCACTTCTTTTGTTGTTACACATATTTGTATTTCCTCTGCTAGTTTTTCCTCCATTTCCGCTTCCTCCATTTCCTCTTGACCAGACCTGTTGACTTTTTCTTCGACTGATGCCACTCGCTTAATCGAATGGTTGGTAGACCCTGTCATTTTAGTCATGCAAAGCTTTATCTTATCTTGGCCAACCTTCAGGACATTCTCTCTTTAAGTCCACAACGAATCCGTAGGCATTCATAATGTCCGTGCCAAGAATCACTTCATCGACAATGTCTGCAACGAGCATTTGGTGGCTAAACTCAAGAAGACCCAGGCGTACACGTACGTCTACCTTTCCTAGCACCTTGACGGGGCTTCCAGGCACAGTCTGTATTGTACAAGAGCTAATTAGAGGCTGGCGGTTGCTGACTAAGTCAGGGCGCACAATGGACACTGTTGCGCCCGTGTCAACTGTAAATGATGTTGGTTTACCTTCCACAAATCCATTAACAATCAAGTTTCCACTGTTCTTATGTAGCGTGGAAACTGTGTGCTGTTCTGGGGCTTTACTTCTCCAATTGGTGCGATCACTCTCTTCTCTCTGTATCTTCTCCCAACAGTCTACCTGCAGATGACCACGTTTTCCACAGTTGTAACATTTCGGTCTTCTGTCTTTTTCAAATCGTTGCGACCTCTTGAGCTTTTGAATTGTTTGTCCGACAACATTGTTTTTCTGCATCCATTGTAATGGCAATGTGATGGCACAAACCCATTAATGTAGCAAGACGCTGACTTGGCAGCTTCAAACTCTAGGGCGTGAACAAGAGCTTCTGAGGTATTTCGGTATCTTGCGATTCATAACACTTGCTGAAGTTCACAATCTCCGATGCCATCAATAAATGTCTGCACCTCAAACCGTATTCGAAAGTCTTCTGGTGCTTCAGGAAAGGCCAATCTAATCAATCTGTCGATACTTGCTTCAAACTCTTGATGACTCTCCCCGGAACGTTGTCGTCTTGTTCTCAACTGAGCGTAGTACACCTCTCACAAATGTTTATCACTTTACTGTAATTCCAGAACTTTTATCAAATCGGCATAGATGTTCTGGCTGTCAGGTGGCACTTTCTGTAGTAGTTCTGCCGCGAGTCCTTTTAATGCGAGAATGAGTGAGACTGCCTTGTCTTTCTCTGTCCAATTATTTGCGCATGCAGCAGCTTCAAATTGGCGGAGGTAAAACCTATGCAGGCAAAGTGACTTTCTCGATTAACTTATTTTCTGCGTTTTTTCTGTCTTTATCATTGGTACAGTCTGTTCACAAAGTTGTTTTGGTTCTACCTTCAGGCACTGCTCGACTTCATTTTTAATCTGCTCTTTTATATTTGTAATAGAGTCTTCTATTTTTGTTGACATAGCTTTTTCCACACTCATGACTGATTTTTCTACTTCAGCAATTTTATTAGACATCGATTCTTCAACACTCGAGACAGATTTTTCTACTTCAGCTATTTTAATCTCATTGATTCTTGTATCTCTGATATCTTAGTAACTTGTTTATTAAGCTCACCTCGTTGGAGACCCAATTCTGTGGTACTGTGTTCTTGGATCTGTTTCTGCTCCTGTATTAATGCTTTATGTCTTCTGTTTCACGCTTCCGTTCCTCTGCCTCCTGTCGTCGTCGTTCCTCTGTCTCTAGCAGGAGGGTTTTCTGTCTCGCTTCCGCTTTCTCGTCTTGTCGTTTTTCTGCTTCTTCCGCCTCCTGTCTATGAGTCTCATCCTGTCGTTTTTTCTGCTTCTTCCTGTGTCTGCCGTAGCAGTGTTTGTAAAGCTTCCATCATCTGACTGGGACCCATGTTTATAGATGAATTATGAATCACACTCGTCTTGTACAAAGTTTCCACTGTTAACCGTTTTATCCCAGTTCTGACACCACTGTTACGACGGTCTACTCGATCATCGTAGGTACAGTGGAAACAAAATAAGTACAAGACACCAATTAAGTCACTAATCACACCTTTAATTTTTACAGTTAAACAGTTCGTAATTAACAACACTGTCTTTTACAACAAATCAAATGAAAATTCTTCACACCCAATAAAATGTTCACTAAAATTAAACATAATTGTATTACAATTATACCGTCCGATTATAAAACACCACTCTTAACTAATAACCACTTGAACGCGCACAGTAATATCGCTACTATAACTCTCGAACCGAACTGTAAATATATCGCTGCTATACTGACTTTAAGGCCACTGCCACCATGTATTTATACCCACACTCACAGACGAAGACCTTCCTAATTGTGTCTTAGGTGTAGTGTGAACTACATAATTAACTGCGGCCTTGACAATCCGCGCGGCAGGCGCCTTCAAGAAATCTCTCGAAAATGCATCGACAAGCACGTATGCCACACGCATTACATCGAGATTCTTCTGGCACATTCGACAAACACGTAGATTGTTCTGTGATGCTGTAACAGTACTTTACTCTTGTTAAAACGTAAAACGTTGCTGGTAAACTACCCCTCCGCTTTAACCGATCTTCACCAAAATCAATAGGCCTTGAGTTTTCTACAGCTCGTGCACATACAGAAAAAATTATTTTATTCTGTTTGAATTTGTGGCAGTTATCATTCAACATAGAAAAAATGTATATACAGACACAGACATTTTTTGGAAAATGACTTTTCTTCATGTTTTGAGGGTAGTACAATCAGAATCAGCCCTTATCTCAAAACACGATTTTTTTGCAATCACCATACGTCCATTTCCTGTCGGAACATGGAAGTAACAACAGTTTACAAAAGTGTGTGCTAGATTGTTATTTTAATTATTTAAAATTTTATTATTATTTTTAAGGAGATATTTAGCCACAATGTACCGTTTCCAGAAATCATCATGCAAGTGTAGTCTTTTATAGTTTCCAGAAACCTTTTTTGCGTTTTTTAAATTCTTTTTTTTTAATAGTTTGATATACAAAACCAAAAGTCATTTTACAATATTTACAATTTGTTTACTGCACAATACTTAGCAATTTATATGAATTTTTCAGACATGACTTTTTTACTGTAATTTGTGGATGAAAGCTAAATTTGGAAGTTTTCCAAAACCTTCAAGTTTTTAAAAATCTTTATAAGTGAGTTATGTTCATGAAAAAAAAATTTAAACCTGGTAGTCGTGGGACTACCGGTAGACATGGAATCATGGGCAGACTTGTGCTTTGGGAAGGAATGAAGGGTTGGTTAAATAAACAGCTACATAAGTTTCAATGTATTTTATTTATTCAGAATTTTCAGAATTTACAGTCACCTAACGCTAGTTAGATCCCACACACCGAGCCGAACGGATTGTTAATAAAGTGCTTAGAGAATTCCTCGTCGACTCCTTTGAAGCGGCGACTTGGACCGGGCTGTTCTGCGCAGAGCATCGAGGGTCCAATGTTGTCGAAGCACAAGTTATTAATGTTCTCATCGTGTGTTTTCTTGCTAGCTAGCCGTACGCTCGATCTGAGTCGCTTTGGGGGCACGCCGGATGACCCAGGTATCGGAGATGCGGGCCGCTTGGGCACTGACGGGGTTTCGTCAATCTTCAAATGGTTGCCATTGTCTAAGTTCTCGACCGATTTCTTTGATTTTAGTCTCAAACGATAGGCCTGTTGACGCTCTGCATAGGATTTGCCGGTTTTCGGTTTGAAATTTTTGGTTCGAGTTTTATCGCGATTTTTAGGTCGAGGCATTTCAAATTTTTGAGTTCAAATGTTATTATTTTCTGTGAGTGCTTCTGGTACTCGGAATTTGTGTTATTGGAGAGATTTAGTTCTGAGGATCTTTGTATTTTCGCGATCGGACTTGTAGTTCCCGAGATATTTAAGTTTTAGTGGAGCAATTTAGAAATTTTCGGCGCAAAAACACCCTCACGCAGACAAAGCCTAGAGGCGACTGAAGTCAGTTGTTAAAATTCTCAGTACTATTGGTGGAAGGGGGCCGAGTGACTCGATCACCTGACACCTGGTGTGCTGGGATTGGTTGAGCGGTTCGTGAGATAGTGGGATAGTGCTATGCCGAAAGTACATTTGAAACATAACGGTCGATTTTCGCGAAACGTGCGAGTAAGACATTACATACCTGTGGATTCCATGTCAAGTTCTTATCTTCTTTTCTTGAAGGTTGAGTGATATTCTGTCAAATGTGTGACCGTAGTACTCAGCGCCTTTTCAGAGTGCGTTGATCAGCAAATAAAGTGAAAGAGAATTAATGCAAAATGGTAAAAGGTGCATCAATAAGCAACAATTTCACAATATCACAACATGGAAAGAATTTTTTGTAAATTAAATGGTTTTATGGCAGAAGCAGACTAGAAATTAGTATATAAGTTAGGATTCTTCAAGTTTCCAATTTTCAAATCGATTGGTAGTATTTTATAGGAATGTTACTGAAAAGAAGAAAATTCTAAAAATCGCTGGTGGACGTGAAAAATATTGATGTGTGAAGCTACAATATCAGAGGCATCAAAATTAGACTAATATTTGTGTGTGTGTGTGTGTGTGTAGGCGTGTGGTCATAATATGCATAATAACAACAAATAAAGCAGCAAGTGAATCATAATAATAATAGTAACAAATAATAATGATGCGTTTAATGTTAATACTAATAATTCTAATAAAATAATTCATATAATTAACTAAATTATACAATTATAATGCAACATGATATGATAATTGTAATTAATATAATTAATAATGTCAATAAAAATATAAAATATCTGGGAATTAGGCACAGAGAATTTGGTCAGTGTAGCTAAAAGAATTACAAACATAAATTGTTTCCAAATGATTAGTTGAAAATCGTCAATATGAACGTTCTTTTTTTTTGAATTAACTGTTAGTGAAATAAAGGACTTACTGTTGAGCTTATGTACATAGGTTGCCCACGTGACAATTTTTGGAACTCATCATTGGCTTGTGTGAAAATTTAACCACACTACATTTCTTGGAATCATTATGAATTTCCTAGAACCATTTTATCTCCGAGCAAATGTCACAACTTCGTTAATTACATACAAAAATAAAGCTTCGTGTATTATTTATTACGATTTACCACCATGAAGAACCCAGTGGACAGTAAAATACCTTAAAACATATTACACAGTCATGTCAGAGAAGTATCGGACTCTTTCAGCATGCAAAATACGTAAAAGGTTTGGTAATACAACTTCACGCCTATACAACACTTATATTTACAAAACATAAAATGCTTGGCGGTACATTAAAAAATAAAATTTACCTAGCTCCTATAAGCATGGGAACATGTAGCCTGGTTAACACACGATCCCTTACACTCAGCTTTTGTAATGGAAGTGACCATCTCCAAATACATGCTTCAAAATTTGTTATCGAAAAAATAAAGTGCATTGGACTTTGTAAGTTCCCATCCGCCGGAAAAAATAGTGTTATATCGAGGGACTGCTACCTAAACGGGCAAGTAAATATCAAAGTTTATTATACATTATTTAACTACCAGTAGGCCTACTGTATAACTTCGCTGAATTTGAAGATCTTTTTTGAATACACCACTAAAATGACAATTAGGTCAACTTAATAATGTTTTTAAATAATGTAAGCTATGCGCTAATGCTTTCCGCAGTTTAAAACTGACATTTTAAATTGGTTTTGCCAGAGAAGCCAGGAAAATGTTGAAATCGTACTTTTCATGTACCCGCAGACACACAATTTGTACTTTTTTTGAGACAAATAATTTACTAGATGTGCTTATTACAGCTCAGCTGTGCACGCTGTATAAAGGGCCTTCGATTCTACAATGACAGTCAAAGTAGTGTGTGCATTTACAACCACGTTATTCAAGGACAATTAGTACCAGAAAACTGAGTCAGTGAGAAGGTGTATGAACTGAAACATGATAAGTTCTACTATCTTTAGCCAGTGTTGCCAAAACAAGGATTTCAGATTAGCTGTGGTTTGAAAGGTAAGTATACGGTTCAGAGGGGAAGCGGGAGGAGGGCTAGAAATGGACAAGCGCTACGTGGTGGCCAAACCTCAACCTAATGACGTATATAGTCATTTAATTTCCCATACTTATGACGTCTGTCAAAATTTGATAAAATTGCTAAACAAATCTGTAATAAGAGTCAAATCTTTTTTTTCTCTTGGGTTGGCAATCCCTACATATTAGTAAATAAAATGGAGTCTTCAGAACGAAGTTATTGTCACTAACAGCCGGTCAGCCATGATTTTATTAAGGTTTGTAATCTGGAGTCCATATACGGAACTCATATGTACATGGGCTTCACACTGAATGTAACTCGTCAATGTATGGACGCAACTTCAACGTTGGAATGTTGCGTAATATATATATACAATGTTGGAATGTGTGTGTGTGTGTGTGTGTGTGTGTGTGTGTGTGTATATATATATATATATATATATATTGCAACTCTAATTATATGCGTTGTTTTGTGTATGAGTACCTACCTGCTGTCCGATCTTGCGGATTCTTCCGACTAGGGCGTGTGGATTTTGGATTTGAAGTTCGCAAGCTAGTAATCTCAAATTTATTGCAACAACACACAAAATAAGTTACTTTAAAGGGGGAGAGTTTTGTGAGACTGGTAGGCTTTATCGTACAACAATAAAACAATGAAATATGGGGTAATAAAACGTTGTTTATTACTCCAATGACACACAAGAATAAAATGGTTATTATATTATCAATTATCTTACTGTCTAAACAATGAATCTATGTTGACTAAATGTTTTTCAATTGGTTAATAATTGAAGAGAAACTAAACTCGTTATTTGACGAGTTAATTGCAATTGAAAATTTAATTAATTAATTGATTTAATTAAATTAAATTGCTTTAACTAAATTGAATTTAAATGTTAATAAATCAAAATATAAAAACTCTGAAGTTAATTAGAATAATTTTCAAAAATAAATTATGCATGACCTTCTAATTCACGTCATTTCATTTCTAGTGATTTGACTTCTGTTATACTGCAGTATGAGCTAATAATTAGATTGTTATTTAAGATTTGTATAGCGCTTTTATATTATTTCTATTTGCTTAACTACAGCTTACTAATGACTTAGACTGCTATACAGATTATCACAATGAATTTATTCTTAATTACTAGAGTCTTTGATTTTTGTATGGCACCTGAATTGTTCAAATTACAATGCTTTTAAATGAAAAATAGAAAATTTGATGTTGAAAAATAAATAAGTTGATTTTGCTTTCCTGTTATTGAAGAGGATGGTAGAGTTGCTCCCAATTGTCCCTCGTTGATTCCGGTCCGGTCGCTAGAGAAAGTAATCTGCTTAGAGCTCCTGGATTCGGTCGTTGAGTTCAGAATTCGGCAACACTCTGCTGTCCTTCTGTTCGTAGTATATTTTAACGTCTACGGCTCTCTGCTGGAACTGGTTTATGTCCCTCGTCGATTCGCACGTCGCACATCAGCGTGTGTGTGTGTGTTTCGTTCGAGTGGTAGCTCTGCTCGTTAGCTGTTCACCAATGATTTAGACGGCCTCTCTGCTGTATTCTTGAAGTCTGGTCCTGAAGTCGGGTGGATCTCTTGCGTGCTTATGACCACAGCTTGCAGTACACAATAAGCTTGGTTGATGTAATGAAGAGTATCTGACTTAACGCAATAATTACGAGTAGTACAGTTGATCTGTATTTACTGTGTTCGTAATTGCGTGTGATGACCACGTAGAGTCTTCTGATTGAATCTTCACAACTATGGTTACGAGACGATCGAAGAATTACGTCTTTACTTCGCAAGTACTGGCAGAAGAGTGATGTTTCAGCCCGAAAACACCGCGCTGGTCGGGGTTTGGTCAAATGATTTGATTGGCTGACACACTCTCCCTACTACATAAAATTTGAATTCCCTTGGTCCGTGAGAATGAAGTTAGATTCCCACAGACGGAGAATTAATATTATTATTAATATTATTATTCCGGCGGAACCAATTTGTCGCTCCGGATTTCCTGTGCTTATTTAATTTTGCAATAACTTGGTTGCAAACCAAGTTGTGCGAAATCTAAAATATACAATCCTTCGGAAATTATTATCTTTATAACATATTCAAATCTCATTAATGTAGCTCTATTTTTACAGGAGTTATTCAATTAATTTAATTAACTCTTTTATTTGTTAATTATATTGCGTAAAATTTGCACACGTCATTATTAATATTTCGGCAAACATTTTGGCTATCTTGGATTTCGCCTTAATTTATAAGTTTCCGAGATAGTAATAATTAACAGTTTGGGTGTGGCCCTTCCTTGTACAGCGAGCTGATTACATAACGGCCACGTGTGCGTCGCTTTACAAAGCATTATTTTCATTGCTCTACATACACATGGAGTTTTGACTATTACAATTTATTTAAACATGATTTTAGTATGCAGGTGACATATAACCCCAAATAATTAATATTTGGTGCTGTTATAATATATATATATATATATATATATATATTGTAACGGTACATAAACCGGTCCCAATAAAGTAAATCATGAGAATAAAAGTCAGAAATGGGTAGAACTAAAGCTCGCTCAAAATTTAATTATATCACTCCACATAATAAACAATTCGAGTGGTATATAGTGCGAAGTGAGTTCTAGTGTACCCATTGAGGTGAAAAACCAAAGTGAAACTAATGTATTACTAAACTGTGCTGTATGTTTTGGATAGGATAAAACTATGGAAGTAGTATGTAATAATACTAATTGATTTTTGTGATTTTCTTTATTTATTGTAATTTATATTGTATGAACCACAATTTGTTATACCCAAGTTAATATTATATTGTTTCAAATAATTGTGTTAGATTGTAAGAAAACCCAGGGTTAATTTTAAAAGACATAAAAATTTTAACTACCAAAGATAATATAAAATTAAAATAATCCTATGAAGGAAATGACAACAGGAAGTAGTACCGGGTATGAACACTATTCGAGACTAAATAAATAATATATAAATTTATTTAATGATAATAAAATGATAAAATATTTATATACAATGTCATAAAAAAAATTAACCAAAACATATTATATGAATTAAATTAGTAAATAAACCGGAATGGAAGGGAATTATTTTTCCATAAATAAAATATAAATTTATAATAATCACAAACTGCCTACATAATAAAAATACTATGTGTTACTAAGAGTGATGGAAAATAACAAGTATTGTTAATAAGAGATAAAATTTTGAACTGAACCAGAGTTGTTGAAGAAACGATGCGACAAAAATTATAAAAAATAACCTTTTTTGGACGTTGGAGGAGGCGAAATTCACGCAAGAGTAATAAACAAAGTGAATACTAACTAATTATACCTGAGGACTCCAAATTAAATGGTGATATACCTTAAAAAACCAGTGGATGAAAACATTCTGAGGATCCAATATAGTTCGGCCTACTTCTAGTAGACTATCAGAAAATATTCGAAATGAAAAGGAAATAATAATGCAAGACGTACCTCATCACAGAATAAAACTTCAATCTAGTAAGGACAACACGGAGCGAGGTAATATAAACATTTTTCGTAATAAATCCAGAAGAAAACTCGTTTTTTAATAGTGAAATAGAACAAAAAATATTAATTGTATCATATGTTTATTTCAAAAGTAAACAAATACATGCTGCTCTCTTACGGCAGTTCCGGAAACTACGTAATATCTGAAAATTAAACCAAATTATTTATTAATTTCTTATATTTGTAAAGCGTAGCATTTAGCCATTTCTGACACTCATAACACAAAGAATTCACCCTGAACCCTGGGGAATTAAAAAGAATTATGTAATAACTGATGTATTTTATTATAGCGTAATATTGGTTAAATAACAACATATATGTTTTGTTCTTTAGACAGATCTATGTTTACTCGGTAAAGTCGAGAGGATGTTTTCTTTTTAAAAAGATTAATTGTAATACCTATACTTTGGTGGCTGGAGACAAAAGTCAATAATCAATAAAGCAATATTATTGAAAATTAATATTGAATTATAACGTGTTATAATTTATTGTAGTGGATAGTTAATGAAGATTTCAGCACAACATACAGAAAAAATCGTCACAACAGAGGGGCAATAAGGATACTTACTCTCTCTTCTGTATAAGGCTGAACAAATTACCTCCTTGACCCCAAATCACACACTCTCGATTTCTTTTAGATTGAGTAAAACAAGATAAACAAAATCCTTTATTTATACCTTTTAAAACGTCAGTTAGTATAATTCAAAAGTGACGCATACTGCGTGAGGCATATAATAACACTTTTGCAAGTGCACACCTCACGAATAAAGCGGTACGTTACAGAATTGGCGAACCCAACATTTGGGGCTTGACTAAAGGTGTACGTTTCGCTAAAGTGCCTCACATAAAAGCAGGACGTTACAGAATTGGCGCTCAACGTAAAAGGGCGGTAATTAGAAAAGAATTTTGATATTTAATATAAAATATATATCAAAAAATCTAATTATCGTTGGCAGTTATGAGAAAACAAGAAATGCCTAATACCCGAGGAAAATCGAAGAAGAGGGCAGAAGAAAAGGAGATTGAAGAAGGTGGACAGGAACAAGAGATAGAATTAGTCACGGACAGTGAAATGGACCAACAGACAGGTGATACAGAAGAAACCGAAGTAGTTATGGATACGGAAACGGAAATAATTGAAGAGGATGCCCAAGGGGATCAACCAGATAAATCCAACCAAAAAGAAGATATAAGAATACAGGAGATGTTAAGAATTATAATGGAAGAAAATAAAGAAAATTTTAGGAGACAGGAGAAAAAATTTGACAAAATAGATGAAAATTTTAGAAAACAGGAGGAAGCCTTGAAACAAACCAATGAGGAAAATAAGGAGAATTTTAAGAAACAGGAGGAACAAAATAAACAAACCAATGAGGAAAATAAGGAGAATTTTAAGAAACAGGAGGAACAAAATAGACAGACCAATGAGAAAATAGATAGCATTCAGGAAAGTTTAGTCAAACAACTAAATGAAAAAATAGAAACCATTCATGGAAATATCAAACAAACCATGAATGAACAATACAATGAACTGAAAGAAACTGTTGAAGGACAAAGAGAAGAGATGAATGAAAAATTTAAAGAGAATAATGAGAATTTAAAACAAATTGAGGGTAAGATGGAGAACTTCAACAAGGAATTAAGAGAAAATCTAGAAGGTAAAATTGAACTGGTCAGTAATACGTTAAGCCAAAGAGTAGAAGAATATAAGGAAGAGGTAGAGAAGAAATTAATAGAAACTAACCAAAGATTAGATAAAACTGAAGAGAAGATGGAACTAATTAAAACTGGAGTCGAGGCACGAATGGAAAAAGAAGAACAAGATAATCAAGTTCGTGTAATGGCCATACGACAAGAAAATAATGACCAGTTAGATAGCATTAAAAGCAGTCTAAACTGTAAATTTGCAGAGTTTCATAAAACTGTAGAGAATGTAAAAAATCAATGTGATAGCCAAGCAGAGAAATTAGATAGTTTGCAACAAATACAAACCAATTTTCAATGTGATGTAGATAGAATAAGTGCTAGATCTGCATGCAGCAGTCATCATGTTTATCCAGACAATAAGGAAAGTGTAAACTTTCGGGATTATCGCAGAAACCCACTTGAATTTTTAGGGAGAGTAGATGAAATTTTGAACAGATCAAAGGAGAATCGATGGAATATGATAAAAGGTCTATTAGACGAATCGTTCAAAAATATCAATGATAATTGGTGGACAGCAATTAGGAACGAGGTGTGTGATTATGAGGGTTTCAAAACTATGTTCAAACTTAAGTACTGGTCAGAATCAGTAGAAAACATTATTAGGGACGATATCTGTCATGGTAGGTATGACCGTACAGTGGGACAAACACCTACTGCTTACTTTTTAGGGAAGGTGTGTATCGCCAAGTATCTAGACCCTAAGATACCTGAAGAGTGTCTAGTGACCAAAATGGCGTATCATTTTGAAGAAAAGATCATAAGTGCACACTTGAGTGGACAAATCAAAACTATTGGAGGCATGGAAACGCTGCTAGAAAATTATGAACAGGAATCTTATTATAGGAGAAGTAGATGGAGGTCAGGAAATACCGAGGAGCGGAAGAATGAACCACCTAGAGATAATCGACCTAGAGTCAATTATGTACATGCTAATAACAATTATTACAGTAATAGTTACCAAGGAAGACGTCCGTATTTTAACCAGAGACAAAATTATGATCGAAGAGATGAGAGAAACAACTACAACAGACAACAATGGAATGATCATGACGAATATAGGAGGTCCAGAAGTGGAGATAGAAATAGGGACATACCTTCGGGAGATCCACCAAATGACAATCAGGGAACTAATCAAGCCCAAGTAAATTATCTAATGGCTGATGAGAGGGATTCGAGGAGACCCGATGAACAGCAACAAAGAAAAGTGGACAAACGAGTTGACCATGGGAAAAATCAAGGATCTAATCCTGGTCCCAGTAATAAAGATGAGAGGCTATATACATACGATAATATTGAAATGTATGGTAGTGATCCGCAATGGGGCAATCCAATAGCGAATTTTATTGACAAGTTTAATCAACAGAATCCACGGGAAAAATATACGAGTGGATCAATCCGTGTTGTGAATGATACCGAAAACGGTTAAACTAATGTTCAACGAACTATTGAGAAAAGTATTGAAAAACTAAAGAACCCCAAAATTCCAAAAGACGTAAGGACAACTTACTCAAGTTATTTCGAACAATAATTTAAAATAAAAAGACAAAACACTAAGAAAATGTGAGAACAGATGATTAAATAATATTTATAAAGAACTGATTTAAAATGGACTAATAGGAAAAATAATATTTTGATGGTAACAAAAGAAGAATAAATAAATAAACAATTGATGGTAATGTGCTCAGATAAGAAGAATAACGAATAATTTAATGACTCCAATGAAACTGAAGGAGGATGATAATTAATACAACAAAAATTAGAATTTCTCGGAATTGAAGATTTTATAAGAAGAAATGATACGGAGAAATATGTCACAAGAAGTAAAGTCAGAAGAATTTTAACATAAGGCCTATCAATGATGTTATATGCTATTAATTAATGATAAAAAAGAAGGAATCAAGGAGAAGAAGAAATATATAAATAAATACAAACAGCTACAGTATGAAGAATCCCAAAAGTGTTTGGTACTAGTCGCTAATTGACTACTACTTATAATTTTTTTATTTTTATGTATTGACCGTAGAAATGTTCCGGCAATAATTTTTATGAGCAGGGATGATGTTCCCCTGGTCTCAGAAGGTGTAAGGATGGACAGCGGTGTATGGACCCAGAGTGGCCACCCGACTGGAACCACCGCACAGGATAGGGAAAAATGTTAGGGAAATTGAATATTTAAGGGATAATAATTATAAAATAGCTGAAAGGATTGATATTAGATTCCAGAAGTATAAATGAAGAAAATAGAAGGAAGATAGCAGACCGATGCTTAATTGATAAAGCGAGTATATAAAAGTAAATAGAAATGAGTGTTAAAACAAGTTTAAGATGATTAGTGTGACCAGTCCTTATCAAATAAAATGTGGAAGTACCACTACCCAGAAATGAATAATTAATGAATTTGCCTCCAAGAGAGAGAGAGTTAAGTAAGAAAACGACAATTACCACAAGTCTGAATTACCAGAGTTTATAATCAGTCAGCAATGAAACATTATTATGAAAACAAAGTCAAGACCATTAGGAGACTTGAACAAATCAACAATTTATTTATATCAACGAGTTGAACTAAAAATAAATTTGTTCTAGTGGGGGGGCTTTATGTAACGGTACATAAACCGGTCCCAATAAAGTAAATCATGAGAATAAAAGTCAGAAATGGGTAGAACTAAAGCTCGCTCAAAATTTAATTATATCACTCCACATAATAAACAATTCGAGTGGTATATAGTGCGAAGTGAGTTCTAGTGTACCCATTGAGGTGAAAAACCAAAGTGAAACTAATGTATTACTAAACTGTGCTGTATGTTTTGGATAGGATAAAACTATGGAAGTAGTATGTAATAATACTAATTGATTTTTGTGATTTTCTTTATTTATTGTAATTTATATTGTATGAACCACAATTTGTTATACCCAAGTTAATATTATATTGTTTCAAATAATTGTGTTAGATTGTAAGAAAACCCAGGGTTAATTTTAAAAGACATAAAAATTTTAACTACCAAAGATAATATAAAATTAAAATAATCCTATGAAGGAAATGACAACAGGAAGTAGTACCGGGTATGAACACTATTCGAGACTAAATAAATAATATATAAATTTATTTAATGATAATAAAATGATAAAATATTTATATACAATGTCATAAAAAAATTAACCAAAACATATTATATGAATTAAATTAGTAAATAAACCGGAATGGAAGGGAATTATTTTTCCATAAATAAAATATAAATTTATAATAATCACAAACTGCCTACATAATAAAAATACTATGTGTTACTAAGAGTGATGGAAAATAACAAGTATTGTTAATAAGAGATAAAATTTTGAACTGAACCAGAGTTGTTGAAGAAACGATGCGACAAAAATTATAAAAAATAACCTTTTTTGGACGTTGGAGGAGGCGAAATTCACGCAAGAGTAATAAACAAAGTGAATACTAACTAATTATACCTGAGGACTCCAAATTAAATGGTGATATACCTTAAAAACCAGTGGATGAAAACATTCTGAGGATCCAATATAGTTCGGCCTACTTCTAGTAGACTATCAGAAAATATTCGAAATGAAAAGGAAATAATAACGCAAGACGTACCTCATCACAGAATAAAACTTCAATCTAGTAAGGACAACACGGAGCGAGGTAATATAAACATTTTTCGTAATAAATCCAGAAGAAAACTCGTTTTTTAATAGTGAAATAGAACAAAAAATATTAATTGTATCATATGTTTATTTCAAAAGTAAACAAATACATGCTGCTCTCTTACGGCAGTTCCGGAAACTACGTAATATCTGAAAATTAAACCAAATTATTTATTAATTTCTTATATTTGTAAAGCGTAGCATTTAGCCATTTCTGACACTCATAACACAAAGAATTCACCCTGAACCCTGGGGAATTAAAAAGAATTATGTAATAACTGATGTATTTTATTATAGCGTAATATTGGTTAAATAACAACATATATGTTTTGTTCTTTAGACAGATCTATGTTTACTCGGTAAAGTCGAGAGGATGTTTTCTTTTTAAAAAGATTAATTGTAATACCTATACTTTAGTGGCTGGAGACAAAAGTCAATAATCAATAAAGCAATATTATTGAAAATTAATATTGAATTATAACGTGTTATAATTTATTGTAGTGGATAGTTAATGAAGATTTCAGCACAACATACAGAAAAAATCGTCACAACAGAGGGGCAATAAGGATACTTACTCTCTCTTCTGTATAAGACTGAACAAATTACCTCCTTGACCCCAAATCACACACTCTCGATTTCTTTTAGATTGAGTAAAACAAGATAAACAAAATCCTTTATTTATACCTTTTAAAACGTCAGTTAGTATAATTCAAAAGTGACGCATACTGCGTGAGGCATATAATAACACTTTTGCAAGTGCACACCTCACGAATAAAGCGGTACGTTACAGAATTGGCGAACCCAACATTTGGGGCTTGACTAAAGGTGTACGTTTCGCTAAAGTGCCTCACATAAAAGCAGGACGTTACAATATATATATATACACACACACACACACACACATAGTATTTTCAATCACTTTCTGCTACAGTTCGTTTCTTGATATATATAAAGTAATTTAAAATTTATGTTTATATTACCTCAAGATGTTATATTTTTCCAATTCGGAACATGTTTCGAGAGCTCCCGTGCTCTCATCTTCAGCCTTCGCGATCTTGCGTCTGGTGAAGTATTTGTGTGTTGGCTGGATACTATTAAGGTTTCTTGTTGGTCTCTGGTCTTTTAAAGTTGTATTATTGTGTGTGATTGTGGTATATGTATTTGTATTTTGTGTATTTTCGATGTTGAGTGCTTTGAATATTGTGTCATGTTTTGTATTGATTTGTATTTGTTCTGGTATTAGTTTGTTTTGTGTTTTATGTTTGTAAATCTGTAAATTTTCCCAAATGTTCATTATGGTGCCTGTGTGTGGTATATGTTTTATTAGTGTTACATTGGTTATGTCTGGGAATTCATGTCCTGTGTTTATTGCATGTGTGGCTAAATTGGATTTATATATTTCTGGTTTTTTGTATGTGTTTGGGTGTTCAAAATAACGTTTTTCCAGCTGTTTTTTAGTTTGTCCTATGTAACATTTATTGCAATCTTGGCATTCAATTTTGTATATACCGTTAGTTGTATTATCTTTATTGTGTGGGAGATTTAGTTTTTGTAAATTATTTTTATTCGTTTTGTATGCTATTTTTATATCTGTGTTTTTAAATAGTTTTGTTAGCTTTGTCATTTTATTATTTATGTATGTGAATGTGGCCCATTTGTTGTTGTTGTTATTATTTATGTATTGTTCATTTTGATTAATTCTTAATTGTTCAGTTTTTATTTTATATTTGATTTTATTTTCTATTTTGTTTACAGTATTTTTATTGTATCCATTTTCATAACCAATTTGGTATATTATATTTCTTTCTTTGTCAGTTTCTTGTTTGTTTAGGGGAATTTTGTACATTCTGTTAAATAACGAATAGAATGCCGCCATTTTATGTTGTGGTGGGTGGTCAGAATGGTTAGGTATAATGATGTTGGTAGAAGTTGGTTTTCTATATATTGCATATTGTATGTGGTTGTTGTTTCGTGGATTTTATAATGTTTTGTATTTTGGTGTCTATGTGTTGTAGGAATATTTCTGCTATTATGCTTGATAATGGTGATCCCAAATACAAAATACAAAACATTATAAAATCCTTTGATCCAAATGGCATTTGGATAAGATATGCAGATGATGGGTTATATGTATCAAGTAACAAAAATACAAATGCAGATAACATTAAAACAAATCAATAACATACATCCAAAAATACAATTCACAGAAGAAAAAGAAAAACATAACAAAATCAACTATTTAGACATAACCATCACAAGAAACAACACCACATACAATATGCAATATATAGAAAACCAACTTCTACCAACATCATTATACCTAACCATTCTGACCACCCACCACAACATAAAATGGCGGCATTCTATTCGTTATTTAACAGAATGTACAAAATTCCCCTAAACAAACAAGAAACTGACAAAGAAAGAAATATAATATACCAAATTGGTTACGAAAATGGATACAATAAAAATACTGTAAACAAAATAGAAAATAAAATCAAATATAAAATAAAAACTGAACAATTAAGAATTAATCAAAATGAACAATACATAAATAATAACAACAACAACAAATGGGCCACATTCACATACATAAATAATAAAATGACAAAGCTAACAAAACTATTTAAAAACACAGATATAAAAATAGCATACAAAACGAATAAAAATAATTTACAAAAACTAAATAGCCCACACAATAAAGATAATACAACAACTAACGGTATATACAAAATTGAATGCCAAGATTGCAATAAATGTTACATAGGACAAACTAAAAAACAGCTGGAAAAACGTTATTTTGAACACCCAAACACATACAAAAAACCAGAAATATATAAATCCAATTTAGCCACACATGCAATAAACACAGGACATGAATTCCCAGACATAACCAATGTAACACTAATAAAACATATACCACACAAAGGCACCATAATGAACATTTGGGAAAATTTACAGATTTACAAACATAAAACACAAAACAAATTAATACCAGAACAAATACAAATCAATACAAAACATGACACAATATTCAAAGCACTCAACATCGAAAATACACAAAATACAAATACATATACCACAATCACACACAATAATACAACTTTAAAAGACCAGAGACCAACAAGAAACCTTAATAGTATCCAGCCAACACACAAATACTTCACCAGACGCAAGATCGCGAAGGCTGAAGATGAGAGCACGGGAGCTCTCGAAACATGTTCCGAATAGGAAAAATATAACATCTTGAGGTAATATAAACATAAATTTTAAATTACTATATTTAAGTATATAAATTACTTTATATTACCACAAGATGTTTTTTTTTCCTTATTTGGAACATGTTTCGAGAGCTGCCGTGCTCTCACATCGAAATGTATCAAAACTTGTTCCAAATAAGGAAACAAAACATCTTGAGGTAATATAAATATAAATTTTAAATACTTTATATATATCAAGAAACAAACTGTAGCAGAAAGTAATTATATATATATAGTCTCGTTTAACCGAATTTGATGGGACCAAGGGTGATTCGGTTAAACAAAAATTCGGTTAAAACGAAAACATAGTACTGTACCGTAATTTATATTTTTTTTAGTGAGAAAAACGCTAAAAAACCATAAGCGCCTTTAATCGTTTTTTAGGGAAACTAGCAGCACACATCCACCGTTATTACATACTTCTATTACAATGCAGACGTCTTTAATCGACGTGCTTTAAATACTGTAATTAAACCATACAATATTACTGTATACAAATTTAAAAGAACAACTTTATTTTAATCAAACTAAAAACTATTTTTTAAATGATATTTTCAAATACAATGGTACGTATTAAAGTCATAAACGCTGTAAAATTTAAAATATGCAAACTTTCTTGAAAAAAGAAAATTACCTCGTCATCATTCGGTTAATCCAGAAATCTGGTTAATCGCGATACTGTTAATCGGGACTGTAGTGTATATATATATATATATAACATTTAATATTTATAACTAAATTTACCTCAAGATGTTATTTTTCCTTATTTGGAACATGTTTCGAGAGCTCCTGTGCTCTCATCTTCAGCCTTCGCGATCTTGTGTCTGGTGAAGTATTTGTGTGTTGGCTGCTGGATGCTATTAAGGTTGTTTGTTGGTCTTTGGTATGCCAACAAACAACCTTAATAGCATCCAGCAGCCAACACACAAAAACTTCACCAGACACAAGATTGCGAAGGCTGAAGATGAGAGCACGGGAGTTCTCGAAACATGTTCTAAATAAGGATGTAACAGGACAGAATTGGGTGATTGGTTTTATTTTAATTGTAAATGCAACGAAAAGGTGTTACCCACACAGGGCCTCAATTTTAACAATAGACATTCACTTTCGGGGCACCCAGTTGCACGTTTGGTCTGTCTGCCCCTCAGCATGCTACATTTCCAGGTGCTATGGCATGTGAACGAGTGCGCGTACGTTTGCCCGCACATATGAATTGTCACGTCCAAGGCTCGGTAGTCAGCCAGAGTGAGTATACAGTACCTCGTGGTCGCTAATTACTATTGTCACGTGACGCCAGCTCAACTTATCACAAGGCAAGTTGGTGAACAGGAGAACATTTTGGCCATCTTGAAGACGCTTGACTTTAAGCGTCAGTCGACTAACACCATCAGACCGCGCGGTCGTACAAAACATTGCTCGAGTAAATTAGGGTCGGCCGACCAGTAAATCATGTGATTTAACTTAATACAACGGGAAATCATGTCATAGTGATCAATCAGATGTAATCTACAAGTACTAACAGTTTAAACTTATTTTCGGAGTATGTTAGGAAAATCGGGAGTTAACAGTGATGGTGTAACTACGTGGAGACGGCGATAAAAGGATGAGTACATAATATAAGCAGTTGACCAGATAAAAAAACATTTCAATTTTAAATGAATTAAATACCGAAACCAATTATAATAAGAGCTCTAAATTATGGGGTAAAAATGAATGAATGTGAGTGTATGCAAATGCTGGGTCGCCTTTATCTAATATAATATAATGAATCATTTATTTTAAATAGGCTAAGGAAAACTGTGAAATTTTGTTTTGTCTTGGTTAAATTGAGCATGTGTCTCAACATTAATATTTGTCAGACTTAAATCCGAATGGATACAGAATGAAATTGTATCATTTTCGAAAGAAAAAATAGAATATTAAATCACATGTCTAATAAAGATTGAACTAATTAACAAGTACAATGAGAGTTGAGTACATTAATAACGTAAACCCTAAATCATGCTTATAGATACGACTTCGTGTGCAGGACCCTGGCTGACAAAAGGTAAGATGAGAAGTTTTTATTAATTATTATGTGGTAGAGTAAGTGTATAATTACATTTGGTGCGCCGAACTTGGACTGTTTTATAAAAGCAATTCTATATAAACCACACCTACTCGTTGGATATAAGCGTGATTTGGGAGTACGTAGAAATTACGTGCAGGTTATGTGAGGCTGTGATCTTACGATTCTGCTGATTTTATGTATACGATATATTGTATGTTACACTTATGGTTATGTTTACAAAATTCGGGCACCATCTTCGTTACATATGTTATAGGCCAGGAATTCGTTACGCGAAGTTATGATGAACGGAAGTTGCTTGAAATAATAGAACATCTGTATATAATTGTTACCAATGAAATACCCTTTTTATTTACTCTTTACTTTTTACTCTACATCTTACACAATAAGTATGTTAAACAAACTCTAATCCCTCCAAAAGCATAATAAAAGTAAAATTGTTATTATCTGATATCATATACTTACTTGACTATATTCTGACATATCTTTATTAATTGTAATATAGTAATATATGTAGTGGCGCCCAACCCAGCACTTAGAAATTCCACAACACACACGCAATCTCTCTCTCTTTCACTCTCATGGTACAGATTTTATTAATTTTGGAGCTCCTTGTATGTCATTGAAGTTTTAAATATTTGAATTTATATGATTTCTAAAATGAAATTTTATACTTGGAAACAAAATAAGGATTTAAGGTACAGAAGGAACGTTCTCACCCATTTCGTGTAGTTCCTGGTTGTTATAGTTGCAGTTTTGGTGCGGTAAAACTTCGCGTACGGTACCGCGAGTTTACCGATTGCACGTTACGGTCACATTTTGTAGTTGACGCACTGTGGTTATTTATATAGTTTATTAACCACCTACAGTGGTCTAAAAAGTTACAATTCACTAGTGAGTGAATGGGTTGCCGGCCGGCGTTGATCACTGCTGCAGTTGAAATGACCAAGAGTCTTTGTTAGATTTTGCTGAGGTGGGGTGAACCTACGTCACACTTCCATTGTTAAGCTGTTGACAGCCTCGTGTTGTCGATGTAAACACATTCTCAGCCTCTGACGTAATTAAGGTTCGGCACTCTTATCGCCACAAACTGCATACTGTTTTTTGTGATGTTTCACAGTTTTGCTATGAATTGGTTCAAATCCTGACAAATATTATTATACACTCCACTCACTGTATATTCGTATCGGGTGTTTAAGGTTGGGTTTAGTATGACCAAAATAGAAAAATACAATAGTTATGTTCTATTTACCATATTTAAAGTAATCACAAAACGTACCATGATTGTACCATCACAAGGCTGTTACGAAGTAAGACTTATAGTAGTAAGTGATACCGAGTATATGTAAGGTTAAAATTTTTTAGATTTAATCTAATAATTAAAATAGAAATGGAAAACGAGAATAAAGTCAGTATGATGGTCGTAACTGTCACGGGGGAGGTAGAAATTCATTCAGACCCTAATGTGGTCAAAGAAAGCGTTTTATACGAATCAGATGATATAAATGATTCAGGAATGGAGACAACTCCAAGCCTGATAGACGAAAATAATTTGACACAATCTGTAATAATGAGTGAAGCAAAAGCAGAATCTACTCCTGTAATAAGTAAAGTAAAAGAGTTGTCACTGGACGATATATATAATTTCATGAGTATAATTTTATAAAGAAAACTACAAACTTGTTTTCGTGATTTTCACTCGTCATATATTTAAAAACTATAATAACCACGACAGCTGTTTCGGCACACAGTGCCTTCTTCAGATGGTAAGGGCTGACTAGTTACATACAATAAAATATCACATAAAGCCAGTGCTATGAAAACGATAATCGACTTAAGTTAGAACAATAAACAATACACATAACATATTCACAACTATATACAAATTAGAAAGGAGCGTACATTTACTTATATAATTTCAAATTTAAAAGCGGAGAGCTATTTAAATCAGTTTGGTTATTCAAAAGCAAACCTAAATCTTTACGCTTATTAATTTTGAGGGCTTCAAGTAAATCAAGTTTTTCACGTTTTTCCCATACATGTAAAATTTTAAAGTTATCATTAAAATTATGATCATTTTCCGACAAATGATTCGCATAATTAGATTTACCATCCTGATATCTCAAACTATAATTGTGATCGTACATTCTTTTTGAAAACGATCTTCCAGACTGGCCAATATAAATTTTGTCACAAGACTCACACGATAACTCATATACTCCTGACTTTTTGAAATTTCTCTGCTTTACTCTTATTGTTCTTAATATATCTACCTAGAGAAGATTTCGTCCTAAAAGCTATATTTACATGCTTCTGAGTAAAGTATTTACCAATTTTATCTGATACAGTACCTATATAATTAAGTGTGTGGAACTTTTCCTTATGTGTTGGAATAGGATACACCAATCTTAATGTTTGTAAATATAGTTTTTTATTCAACAACACTGATCTATTAGATTTGACTGATAACCGTTGTTAACTGGTATTTGTTTTATAAAGTTAAGTTCTTTTTGAAAATCTGAATCTAAAAGTGGGATACTAATAAGTCTATGAATATAACTATGAAAAGCTGCTAACTTGTGTGAGTATGGATGTGCAGACGTGTTGTGTATAACCATATCCGTATGCGTAGGTTTATGGAAAATGCTAAAATTGAGTTTATTATTTTGTTTTGTAATTGAAAGATCTAAAAAGTTAATACTATCATTGACTTCAATTTCTATTGTAAAGCTTATGTTTTTATGTAAATCGTTAATAAAATTAAGAAAATTCTGTAATTGCCTACGTGTACCAAGAAGGATTGCCAACACATCATCCACATATCTGTACCAAAACATGAACAATTTAAAATACGGATGAGCTCTTATTTTGGTTTCTAAATAATCCATAAATATTTCAGAAGCCAAGGGGCTGAGGGGGTTACCCATAGCAAGCCTTTCTTTACCCACATCAATTTTCCCATCAAATTCACAATAATTTTGATTCAAACAAACCTTCGATAAATTTAAAATATCTTCTCTCATCCTAGGATTATTACAATTCTTTTCCAATAAATTTTCCACAATGTCAACAACATCAGCCGGTGGAATACTAGGGAACAAATTTTTAACATCAAAAGATAATAAAATCGCTTTATCTGGTATATACAATTCCTGAATTTTATTAACTAGATCTAATGAATTTTTAATACTGTGTGTGGATATAAATTTGCATTGGGTCTGGATAATTTTAATTAGTTTTTTGGATAATTTAACATTAGGTGCATGTTAGACACGACTGGTCTAATAGGATGCTTATCTTTGTGCAATTTAATTAAAGAATAAAGTTTAGGAGGTTGAGGGTTCATTACAGATAAAAAATGTAAATCAGAAACATTAAAAAATGAACACTCCTTGATAGCCTTTTTAACCTGTCTTTGAAATTTAAGCGTTGGATTAATGTCACTGGCTTCGTAAGCGTTAAAGAAATCTAGAGTTTTATTGGCATACTCAGCTTTGTCAATAGCAATAACCGTTGTTACCCTTATCAGCACGAGTGAATATTATGATCTCGTGTTTTTTTTCCCGATGGAACAAATAGTTAATCTATTTTTGTCATTAAAACTCTTTTTAATATTTTGTTTAGCATAAAAATTATTTAATTTATCAGCTATAATATGCTTATTCAATAGGTTAGGTTGGGAAGAGTCCTTTTGTGAGTTATTGTGATTATTGCATGCTAACTCACAATCCACACCCAACATTTCAAATTCTTGTTTATAATTTAACGGCTTTATATTATACTTGAAGCCCTTTTCAATTAATTTAGTTTCTCTCTCATTAAAATTAACATTAGTTAAATTCATAAAACGATTATAAAATGTATGGTTCAAAAATTTCCTTTTGCTAAAACTTTTCTTATTATTATTAACAACCGAAGACTTTAAATTGTTTAATTTCCGAACTTGATTCAAGTATTTTTTATGAACAATCTTTTGTACATCAATTCTAACCTTAAAATCTAAAATGTCAAACTCTATATTATTTAATCTTTTTAATAATTCTGTATGAGTAAATTTCAGGTAAATGCAACAAACGTCTCTTTTGTTATATTCTAACTTCATATCTTGTACAATCCATCTTCTAATACCCGCTGAAATAGCTTTCTTCGCAGAAATACTCCTATTGCTCGTCTTCAACTTCATATAGTGTGGCGTTAAACTATTTGTTAGACACTGCTTGAAGAACCAAATGTTCTGTGATGTAATTTTTGTACGTAGCAATAATTTAAAATACCATAAGGCCAAGTTACTAGTTTTAGCATACTTCAAATAGATCAGTTGTTGAATAAAAAACTATATTTACAAACATTAAGATTGGTGTATCCTATTCCAACACATAAGGAAACGTTCCACACACTTAATTATATAGGTACTGTATCAGATAAAATTGGTAAATACTTTACTCAGAAGCATGTAAATATAGCTTTTAGGACGAAATCTTCTCTAGGTAGATATATTAAGAACAATAAGAGTAAAGTAGAGAAATTTCAAAAGTCAGGAGTATATGAGTTATCGTGTGGGTCTTGTGACAAAATTTATATTGGCCAGTCTGGAAGATCGTTTTCAAAAAGAATGTACGATCACAATTATAGTTTGAGATATCAGGATGGTAAATCTAATTATGCGAATCATTTGTCGGAAAATGATCATAATTTTAATGATAACTTTAAAATTTTACATGTATGGGAAAAAGGTAAAAAACTTGATTTACTTGAAGCCCTCGAAATTAATAAGCGTAAAGATTTAGGTTTGCTTTTGAATAACCAAACTGATTTAATTCACTCATGCTGATCAGGGTAACACGGTTATTGCTATTGACAAAGCTGAGTATGTCAGTAAAACTCTAGATTTCTTTAACGCTTATGAAGCCAGTGACATTAATCCAACGCTTAAATTTCAAAGACAGGTTAAAAAGGCTATCAAGGAGTGTTCATTTTTTAATGTTTCTGATTTACATTTTTTATCTGTAATGAACCCTCAACCTCCTAAACTTTATTCTTTAATTAAATTGCACAAAGATAAGCATCCTATTAGACCAGTCGTGTCTAACATGCACCTAATGTTAAATTATCCAAAAAACTAATTAAAATTATCCAGACCCAATGCAAATTTATATCCACACACAGTATTAAAAATTCATTAGATCTAGTTAATAAAATTCAGGTATTGTATATACCAGATAAAGCGATTTTATTATCTTTTGACGTTAAAAATTTGTTCCCTAGTATTCCACCGGCTGATGTTGTTGACATTGTGGAAAAATTATTGGAAAAGAATTGTAATAATCCTAGGATGAGAGAGGATATTTTAAATTTATCGAAGGTTTGTTTGAATCAAAATTATTGTGAATTTGATGGGAAAATTGATGTGGGTAAAGAAGGGCTTGTTATGGGTAACCCCCTCAGCCCCTTGGCTTCTGAAATATTTATGGATTATTTAGAAACCAAAATAAGAGCTCATCCGTATTTTAAATTGTTCATGTTTTGGTACAGATATGTGGATGATGTGTTGGCAATCTTTCTTGGTACGCGTAGGCAATTACAGAATTTTCTTAATTTTATTAACGATTTACATAAAAACATAAGCTTTACAATAGAAATTGAAGTCAATGATAGTATTAACTTTTTAGATCTTTCAATTACAAAACAAAATAATAAACTCAATTTTAGCATTTTCCATAAACCTACGCATACGGATATGGTTATACACAACACGTCTGCACATCCATACTCACACGAGTTAGCAGCTTTTCATAGTTATATTCATAGACTTATTAGTATCCCACTTTTAGATTCAGATTTTCAAAAAGAACTTAACGTTATAAAACAAATGCAGTTAACAACGGTTATCAGTCAAATCTAATAGATCAGTTGTTGAATAAAAAACTATATTTACAAACATTAAGATTGGTGTATCCTATTCCAACACATAAGGAAAAGTTCCACACACTTAATTATATAGGTACTGTATCAGATAAAATTGGTAAATACTTTACTCAGAAGCATGTAAATATAGCTTTTAGGACGAAATCTTCTCTAGGTAGATATATTAAGAACAATAAGAGTAAAGTAGAGAAATTTCAAAAAGTCAGGAGTATATGAGTTATCGTGTGGGTCTTGTGACAAAATTTATATTGGCCAGTCTGGAAGATCGTTTTCAAAAGGAATGTACGATCACAATTATAGTTTGAGATATCAGGATGGTAAATCTAATTATGCGAATCATTTGTCAGAAAATGATCATAATTTTAATGATAACTTCAAAATTTTACATGTATGGGAAAAACGTAAAAAACTTGATTTACTTGAAGCCCTCGAAATTAATAAGTGTAAAGATTTAGGTTTGCTTTTGAATAACCAAACTGATTTAAATAGCTCTTCGCTTTTAAATTTGAAATTATATAAGTAAATGTACGTTCCTTTCTAATTTGTATATAGTTGTGTATATGTTATGTGTATTGTTTATTGTTCTAACTTAAGTCGATTATCGTTTTCATAGCACTGGCTTTATGTGATATTTTATTGTACGTAACTAGTCAGCTCTTACCATCTGAGGAAGGCACTGTGTGCCGAAACAGCTGTCGTGATTATTATAGTTTTTAAATATATGACGAGTGAAAATCACGAAAACAAGTTTGTAGTTTTCTTTATAAAATTATAAAAATGGATTTTCATCAAGTAAAGGCCTCCAGTATAAATTAATTTCATGAGAACAATGTCCGATAACCTGAGTAGTAATATTAACATAAAATTTGACGTTCAAAATAGTAATTTTAATGCTAAATTTGAGGAACAAAAGAATGAAATTAAAGAAATAAAGAGTAGTTTCAATGTACAAAATGATAAATTGGACAAATTAAGTAATGACATTAACGAACAGAAAATAAAATGTGAACAACAGAATGTTAAAAATGATACTAATTTTAAAGAACTTAAAGAACAAAATATTAAGTTTGAGAAGAGTATAAATGTAAAGTTTGATTATCTGAGTAATGTATTATGTAAACGTATTGATGAACATTTCCAGACAGCTATAAAACAAATACAAGATGATGTAAATAACGTTACAAGAAATACCGGTAAGTGTAGTGAGGATGTAATTAATGAAGCAACTGAGAACAAGGTGAGTAAGGGGGTTAAAATAAGTGATGATTTAAAGGGACAGATAATTACAAATAATATTGATGGCAGTTCAAGTGCAAATAAAGTAGTAGTTGAAAAGGTAAGTAAGAATAATGATGATATAATTAAAAATGGGATGTTAGAGAGTAGTGATAAGATAGTGGTTGAAGAGAGGTTAGGTTTACAAAGGGAAAATTATCCCAGTTGTTTAAACGGAGTGCAGACTCCATTAATGATTTATGAGGACAGAGTTTCCTCCCGTGATTATAGAGACGAAGTGTCTCTAAGTAGGCCCCCTAGTTCTCATGAGTTCCCTGAAAGAATCAGGATGTGTCGTGATAACGTTATGTTGCCTTTTGTGTGGAGTGATAGAGACAAAGTGAGATGGTGTCATGATGAGAGGTATTGTGAGAGAGTGGTAGAATTATTTACATTGAGAGAGAGAGAAATAATATTATTTGATGTGATTAGAAATTACGAAGAGCTACTAGAGAAAATAAGGAGAGAGAGAATTAGTAATATTGTTGACTTACCTTGTTGTGAAGATAGTGCAGAAATAAATGATGATAACGTTGATAATTATATGGGAAGCTTACCTATGCATAGACGTGGAATATTAATAGTAGATGATTCTGAAAATGAGAGGTTAAAATGCTAAGGGTGATAGATAATGATACAGACGGTGACAAGAACAAAACTAATGATGTAGACAGGTTATATGATTTAATAATAATGTGGGATAATCCAATAGATTATTGTGTGTGTTTTACTGAACAATTTGAAATATTAACGGGTTATTATATAAATAATAATGATGTAATAAGAGTTAGTAAAGATGAAAATTATTATGTGAAAATAAGATGGATTTACGATGGTGGTGGTTAGAGATAAACAGTGAATAAACATTTAATTATTTTAGTTTATGGTAATTACTTGGCTAACTTAGGTAATGAGGTGTGGTAAACAATAAAATAATGACGAAAAAATTGTAGATAAATTTATAGCGAAGTTAATTGTGTTTATGTAATAGGTTATGTTGCATTTTGTAGGTAAGGTAAACAATGTATGGATTTAATAATAATAATAATAATATTTTATCAGACTAAATAAATAACGAGAGTTTGTAATAAATGAATAGTAATTGTTTTGGAATATTGTAATTAAAGTAACTTGATGTTTTAAAAGACTGATTGAGTTAAACAATTTGAGATGAATTAATTGATTAATTAATGTTGTATAAATGAATTTTGATAATGAATTTAAATGATTTGTCTGAGATTTGAACTTGATAATAAACAGTAAATGAGTGAAGGTAGAATGTGTTTAATTGTTGAGTCATATGGTTGTTATATAATGTTTCAGAAGGTACATATGGTTTTGTACGTTATATTTGTGGTGAGAATTGTTTATAGTTTGAGTCTATAGGAAGTGATGATGTGTTCATGTGATGGAGTGATTGACCATATGTGAGTATGAATTTGATGATGACATTGAAGTGAAGTAAAAGAGTCTTATAATGGTGTTAAATGAGTTTGAAAGAAGTTAACTTAGGTAAAATATTATTTTGAAATGTGATGTAAATGAAGTTGATAATAGATTTGAATTTTGTGAAAAATTTAATGGTACAATAAATAATAAATAATTAAAGGTTCAATTAAAATTAAAACTGAAATGTTTGTAAATTGTATTCAGAGGCAAACGAGATGTTTATTGCAATGGAATGAGGTATGTTCTTTATGAATGTTTATGTTGTATTATGTTTACTATGTTAGTATAGGAATTTTAAACATGTATTATATATAAAATATATTATTTACTTGTGATTCCCCACTTTCGGGCGGTCACGGAGTCACCGAACCCTGACCGTGGATTTGGATTATTGGTAGCAAGTGTGGTTAGGCAGATTGTATCCTAGCCATACTTGTTATTATTTCAAAATTGGTGAATTTTGAAATCAACCGGGGGGTAAATTCAGGTGAATCACCAAACTGTGGAACAGCGGCTACCTTCGTAAGGGTTGGTAGTGCCGTGTTAAGGGTGTATAAATAATATTTAGTAGGATTACTGGTGTCCTCGGACATCAGTAAGGGCGAATTTTATTTTTATAATGCTGAAGCAAGAACGGGGTAGGCAGCGTCTACACCCTAATTAGACTTCAGTTATTGTGGATGCAAATGGACGCTACAGTCCACCATCAGGAAATAATAGTGTGTGTGGAAAAGGCTGGCCGTTACAAGCCAGGGGTACAGATAACGCATCTGTGCATAAGGTAAACGCTCGATCCGGTTTATCCGGCGGGTGGTTACCTAATTGTAACTGGGTAAAAGGGGGGGAATTAATAAAATGATGAAGTAGGAGGAGTAGCTGAGAAATCAGTGAGAGGTAACGACCACTGTAACAGCGGGGCAATCAAATTTACTTACTCTAAAGAGAGAGTTGGTGGGTGATGACCCAGTTCCTGTTCAGTAATGTTTACTATTAGCTATGATTCAATAATTAGTGATGAATATTCACTTATGAGACCAAACGATTTTAAGTACTAGACTCTCTGTTGTAATGATTGTATAATCATCAAGGACATGCTATGAGTTAAATTAAATGACGTTGTGTATTTGTGTTATTTGTATTTAGTGTGCCTAGGGTAAGGTCATTCACCTGACAATGAGGCATCAGCTGATGTCTGGTGTGGACTGTATAATGTCTAATGTAATTAATTCATAGGTTCTTTTGTTAATTTATTTAATTTAATAATTTGTTTCTTTTTATTAATTGTCAGAATATATGTTTCTGGAATTTAAATTCATTTAATTATTGGAGGGGGGAAATTAAGATTTTTTTTTGAAGTACAGATCGTGTTGTGTTTCATGTTCACTATATAAAGGGAGTTGGTGTTGATCATGTATCAGCTGATTAATAGGGTTTGTATGATATGTTTTGTAACCAAATGTAGTGGTGATGGAGTTGATGCTAGAGATAAGTTGTTTATTTTATTTTGTGTACAATGATTGTTAACATGTAAATTAAGAGGAGTTATAAGGAAAGGTAAATTCATTTAACACATTTTTGGAAAGTTGCAATTAAAATAACTAATTGAAAGAGATGATGTAAATTAACTTAAACGTGAATCTTTAATAATGGACTTAGATTTATTTCACTACTTGAACGAAATTTAATAATTTAATTTAATTTGAAACAGTAATGTCAACAAAACAATTAAAGGTTGAGAAATGGGAGTGAAGTTTATTTAAAGGTAAAAATAAAATGTTTATGTGAATTTTATATTAATGATGAATATTTGGAGATAGTGTGTTTAATTTAGTAATGAATATGTGTACGCACCCAGTACTTTGCTAAAGGCAATCCAGTATGTATGTAAGGGGAGATATATCGGTTGAGGATCTGGTTTGGTACAAGGTCAGTTGTTGATCTTGTTGAAATGTTACAAGGTTAGTTGAGACTGTAGTGAGTGCCTGTCCGACTTTATGGTGTTGGGATCTCGAACAGAGAAGTCCAGTAATGTTCAGGTACAGCCATAGTCGCCGAACTAGGGGGGTAGTTTACCCATGATGTATTAAGGAATAAAGGGGGGTTGTTGGTGCCATATCCTCGCTGATCCTCTTAGGGTTTAGCAATGACAGTTTTTCTGTTTCGGCAGAAAACCTCTAAGGGGGGGTATTGTAACGGGACAGAATTGGGTGATTGGTTTTATTTTAATTGTAAATGTAACGAAAAGGAGTTACCCACACAGGGCCTCAATTTTAACAATAGACATTCACTTTCGAGGCACCCAGTTGCACGTTTGGTCTGTCCGCCCCTCAGCATGCTACATTTCCAGGTGCAAAGGTATGTGAACGAGTGCGTGTATGTTTGCCCGTACATATGAATTGTCACGTCCAAGGCTCGCTAGTCAGCCAGAGGGAGTATACAGTACCTCGTGGTCGCTAATTACTATGTCACGTGATGCCAGCTCGACCTATCACAAGGCAAGTTGGTGAACAGGAGAACATTTTGGCCATCTTGAAGACGCTTGACTTTAAGCGTCAGTCGACTAACACCATCAGACCGCGCGGTCGTACAAAACATTGCTCGAGTAAATTAGGGTCGGCCGACCAGTAAATCATGTGATTTAACTTAATACAACGGAAAATCATGTCATAGTGATCAATCAGACGTAATCTACAAGTACTAACAGTTTAAACTTATTTTCGGAGTGTGTTAGGGAAATCGGGAGTTAACAGTGATGGTGTAACCACGTGGAGACAACGATAAAAGGATGAGTACATAATATAAGCAGTTGACCAGATAAAAAAACATTTCAATTTTAAATGAATTAAATACCGAAACCAATTATAATAAGAGCTCTAAATTATGGGGTAAAAATGAATGAATATGAGTGAATGCAAATGCTGGGTCGCCTTTATCTAATATAATATAATGAATCATTTATTTTAAATAGGCTAAGGAAAACTGAAATTTTGTTTTGTCTTGGTTAAATTGAGCATGTATCTCAACATTAATATTTGTCAGACTTAAATCCGAATGGATACAGAATAAAATTATATCATTTTCGAAAGAAAAAATAGAATATTAAATCACATGTCTAATAAAGATTGAACTAATTAACAATTACAATGAGAGTTGAGTACATTAATAACGTAAACCCTAAATCACGCTTATAGATACGAGTTCGTGTGCAGGACCCTGGCTGACAAAAGGTAAGATGAGAAGTTTTTATTAATTATTATGTGGTAGAGTAAGTGTATAATTACAAGGAAAAATAACATCTTGAGGTAAATTTAGTTATAAATATTAAATGTATTACAGTGAAACCTCCCTTGTCCGGACACTTACCGTGAAATAAATTTTGTCCGCATAAGGGGAGTGTCCGGCTATGGGGAGTGACAAAGTTTTCAAAATTGTTTAACATAATTAAGGAAATGTTAAATGAAGTATGAAAATGCACTTTTACTTTTACTGTACTAATAATTAATTTATTTCTCAATTTAACATTTTTATTTAACAGATCCTAAAGCAAAATATAAAAAAATAACAGTACGTGGTTTATAATGTACTGTACTACTGTATCATAAAAAAATACTAAAATACAGTATTATTAAGTTTATAAAAAATCATACAACTGCAGTCTTTTATAAAAAATTATTGCCGTTTGAAAAAGTCTGTCAAACTTGTTTGTTTAGAGAATTTTAATTTTACAATTTGTTCTTCAGTATGCATAATTAAATCGCAGATCATATTTAAACCGTTAGAATCATTCTTAAATTTGTAAAACATTTTAAGATTGTTTAGTCCTTGTAGCGTGTTTTGGTAGGTGTTAAAAGGATTATGTGTATCTTCGTTAGTTTCAATTTCTTCCTCTTGTTCGCTGTCATCATCAACATTTGTTGCAGTATTGATCAGGTTGGAAATCTAAGGCATATGAAAGAAAAAAGTAAACCTACTGTAAGCATAATCATTACACCGTAAACAAGCAAAATTTACAGTACGGTACTGCCTACATTGAACACGAATACAGTAACATGATAACATAACGGCATCTCACCTGAGTGCTTGAGTCCTCGATAGCTAGGCTGGAGTCGATTTCAGGATATTCTTGCAAATTGCATGAATTAAATTGGCTTTCAAATTGTGTGAAGTCTTCGTGAACCTGTACTGCTTCCGTTGGTTCACAGTGGATAGGATCTGTGCAAAAAGACGCTTTTCTGAAGCAGTTAACAACGGTACTTTCTGTGACGGCCTTCCATGCTTTATCAATCCATCCTATGGCCTGAAGAACATCTATTTTTTTCACCAAATCTTGCTGTGTTGTGGTTTCACTTATGTTGGATATCAAATGCATTAAAACTAGCTTACGGTATTTGTGCTTAAAATTTTTTATGATCCCTTGATCTAGTGGTTGTGATGTTGCGGTAACATTAGGTGGGAAAAAGACGAGTTCAATGTTTTGCAGCGTTAATCGTTGGTGACAAGCAGCATTATCGATGAAGAGCACTATTTTGCGATTTTTACGTTGCATTAATCTATCAAGTTTTTCTAGCCACGAATTCATGATGTCACGTGTCATCCACGATTTACTATTGCTCGCCCACTCTACAGGAAACTTATCAATATCAAGTCCTTTAAAACACCGAGGTCTAGCTACCTTACCAATAACTAAAGGCATCAATTTTTCTCCGGTCATACTGGCACACAATAAAATCGTTAAGCGTTCTTTAGCGACTTTTCCCCCACTACACGTTTCATTTTTTAGACATAATGTTTTATCCGGGAAGGCTCGAAAAAGCAGACCTGTTTCGTCTGCATTAAAAACATTTTCTGGCAAATAGGCTGACAGTAGATTTGGCAAATGTTGTATCCACTCGTTTACAACATTAACATTCACTGCACCTGCTTCACCCGAGATTGCCTTAAAAGAAATAGAATGCCTGTTTCGAAATTTTTCTAACCAGCCATTAGAAGCTTTGAAATCAATTTCCCCTAATTGCTTAGAGACTTCAAGAGCCTTTTCTTAAGCATTGGTCCAGAAACGGGAATTTTTTGGGCTCTTACCCGCTGAAACCATTCCAAAACTACTTTATCAGTTGTTGTACCCAGACCAGGTCCAACAAATTTTCGCCTAACGTTATAATTTTCGTTCTGCAAATTATTTAAAATATTATCTTTGTTTTTAGTAATTTCAGCCGCACAAGTTTTACCAATTTTAAAATGTTTCACAATTTTACGAACACCACAATTTTCTCGCGTCGCGTACTCGATAATTTTTATTTTTTCACTCCGGCTTAAAACTTTTTGAGGGGCCATTTATAAAAAAAATTGGTGATAAAAAATTGTGAAAAAGTTACGTAATTACGTAATTTCAAATCTTCACTTTAAACTGTAAACGCTGAAGTACTGTACTGTACTGACAAATATAAAATCAGTAGTTAAAATAACTGCACTGTTATTTAAAAGTAAGCTCGTAATGCGTACTATCACAATACGCACACAGAAGCACTTGTTCGAGTGAGTGACCAAAGACAACGACCGACCAAAGTCAACTAAACTACGAAAATAGAATACAGTACCCGCTATTTACGGTTATGCATATTCAATCAAAACAGGCCTAGTTCTGGAAATACCTCCCCCCCCTATGCTGTTTAGCAACTGTCATAACAAAGAATGGTTCATTCCTGGAATTTGCAAAATTAAGCGTACAACAGTTACTGTGTATTATTTACAGCCTACTGCAGTCTAAACATAAGTCACGTTCGTTGCAAACAATAAACACAAGTTATTTTCGATCAATACCTATCCATTATTCCAAGAAAATAAATAAAATTATGCTGTATAGGCGTATTTCTTACATTATTGAATTGTAACTTAAAGTATTAAAATAAAATCAAGTCCAACGTGTTAGCATTGTGTCCGCAAAAGGGAGGTTAATGACACATAATACCATAACCCTTAGTGTCCGTGTCCGGCCAAGAGATTGTCCGTCTATAGGAGGGGGGAAATACATAGTAAAATATAGAAAATTCCTTGGTTCCTTAAAAAGTGTCCGTATAAGAGAGTTGTTCGCTTATCGGAGGTGTCCGGAAGTAGAGGTTTCACTGTATATACATCAAGAAACGGACTGTAGCAGAAAGTGATTGAATATATATATTACCACACTCCCTTTTATCTAACACAATTATCTAATATTTTGAATGTTAGATAAAATGTTACTTACCCGTGATATTACTTTACCTGGGCGCCAGAACAAATCCCAGATACAAATGACACGGTTTCAGCTTAGCTCAGCGCATGGAGACACTCTTTCTCAGGATTCGTTCAGTGATTGTGGTTTTCAAGGGGAATCGTTACAAATAACACTTTAATATTTGCTTGATTATTTTAATTAACGTTTTAATCAATTATTTTTAATCTTGAAAATGCTAATGGTAGGACTTAATTCTACCCTAACACTTATAATTACTGAGTGAGTGTGAAAAGTAACGATTAAGACGTTCAAACGACCTATGGCTCTTATCTGGTTTAATTAAGAGATTGCTCTCTCCCAAACCAGTGCTAAAGAACAGGTCTGCAATAATTTGCACGTCCAATACTACACCTCACTTTCCATTCAACACTCCTATACTATGTTAGAGCTAATCTTATAATTAAAATAGAAAGTGTGAAATTCTTAGTGTCTTTTAAAAATTGTTTATTGCTTTTATTATTTGTTTAGTGCTTATTTCATTGATCAATAAATCTATTTCTTACGGTTTGGTGCGTTGACCGAAGATAGGAATCCGTAGGGGTCCTCCTTTTAATGGTTTTGCACAGAAGAATTGATGTTGATCAATGCTGTAGAAGATCCCCTGGCAATTACAGATGCTGTAGCCTTCTGTCGCACAGGTCCTTCACGCTGATGATTAATTAATTAATAATTTAATTAATTAACGTTGTTTTACGCAGCGAGAGTTGTTGAACGGTACTAGTTCATCTTCACTGCAGACTACTTCTCGAATTTGATCTTAATTACACTTTTGCGTGATTGAAAAATTTCTGTACGTAAATTATACACGACTAACGCATTGAAGATCCGAACGAAGAGTGATGCTACCCCTCGCTTTGAGTTGGTGTCAGTTTTAAATACAGGATGCTGATTGGTTGTTTAAATAAATCATGTGTTTTTCCAGTTTTGACAATCTCAAACAGGTCGACAAAACACCCCGTGACAGGTTTGAAACTGCAGAGAATTTCTAGTTAAAATCGTACTTCCTGTGTTTGCAAAGCGATTGATTACAGGTATTTGCAAACGTATTTGCAAAGATCTGACCACAGAATATTGTTGCTTAGGTCTTTATCTGTGTGTGTGTGAAAACACCTAATTCCTACATAGCATAATTATCTCTTTATTCCTTTTGGCGTTCGTCTTCCGTATAACTTCTTCAATTGTTAATTATATTAACTGAGATTGCGGCTACTTATAAAGCTTCACTTGCTAAATACACTGCTGTTTTCAGAATTGCCGTATATTTATTAGTTTTTAAGTTATCACAGGTTGAACTGATAATTTGTATTGAGTAAATTTTCATGTTCGTACCGGTATCGGATGTCGCTGTGACGAGGTTAGAGTGAGATGGCTGTGATTGTACGCTCTCTCTCTTGCTTACGCTGCTATACTCCCTCCGTCAGACACTTTCATATAACGCTCAGATAGGACGCTAATATGAATCGTTATATATACCCCCACTCGGTATAAAAAAAATTGATTATTTTATAAATCATTAATTTTTTTTCTAATGTACAGTTTTACACTGATGAAAAATTTGCACATATTCTTTCGCACTTTTTCCCGCACAAAACTTGCACTAATACCATTTTCCTTACATCTATCTTATAACTAAAGATTACAATGTTACTTAACCTAACATGGTATATTGGAAATTTATATGACCATTAATATTTTAATCATCATTTTGGCTTAATTAATGTCAATAATTTAAATAACAATACTAACATTTATTTAAATAAAATTTATTATTATTACCACTGGACCTTGATTCACAACAATTATATATTTATTTTATTTCACCATGTTTGACTCACATACCTTATTGGCTCAAACGATTTTTTTTTTTGAAAATTTTTTTTGAAAATTGTTTTTTTTTTTGTTTTTGAAAAGAGGGGCCACAAGTTACACAAGTTAATTAGAACTAGACCAAAGCCTAGAGAAGCCAAAAATGCGCTGGATCCAGTGAGACGGGACTTGCAATTAAAACTCATAAAATTAACAATCAATAAAAATCCTTTTATTATTCTATCTCCTCTCTGTTACCTACAAAAAACAATAAATATAACATACTGAATCTATTTTCCCCTTAAAAACTGTTAATTAAAAAATGATTTAGTCTCTTTAGAAAGGTTACTTGAAATTATTAATAAATCCAAAATTTATTTTCTATCTTCTCTAAATAAAATTAATTGAAACTTAATTGAGATAAAATTTATATACTTCTTAATAAGGTTAATTAGAATAAATTAATTCTCTTACAAAAATGTCAATTAAAAATCAATAGAGACAAATCTATATACTCTTTATTAAAGTTAATTAAAATAAAATAATTCTCTTTAGGAAAATATTAATTTAAAAATTAATAGAGATAGAATTAATTAATTGTCATCAGAAAATTAAATGTATATATATATATATATATATATATATATATATATATAAAACCCTATGGTTTATCTTTTCTTTTTTATAAGCCCTATATCTAATTCCCCCAAAAATACACCCAAATGTACAATACATATAGAACCCCACAAAAATACACACACGAATATACAATACATCTACATGTTCCACAATACAGGACAATTATTACATAGATCTCTTGCCACACCCTTTTCTACCCCCATGAGGTACATCATTAATTATTTCATGAAAATCCATGTTAGGTTTATAATTCTTAATATGTGCATAACACATTACACGTGTATCAGATTAGATATGCAACACCAGTAGTCCCCAGGACATAATAAATTCAAAATTTGGCCAAGTGCCTAATACTATTATAAAATGCTGCCACACTGGGCACTTATACTGGGAGAAATAAAATTTAGAATACCGAGAACAACCCAGTGATCATAATTAATTAATAGAATTTATATATTGAGAAATATTGTTAAGTTTTGAAAATAGTAATGTGTCATGAACCTTATAACCCTTTTAAAAGTAATTTTGGCCCAGAGACCAACATGTTGATGGGCAAGTCAGTGCATAATTCAACCTGTCTGAACAGCATGTTTAACACTGCATGGACATGCACCTATTCAGGATTAAACTTGTGACTCTACTTAACTACCACAGAAACTTTATCCTTATATAATCCAAACTGAATTTAAAAATGAGAAATTAATATATATAATGAACACTAAATTGAAACAGAGAAATTGCAAATTGATTGAATGACTTAGTAGCAGTAATGAAACCCTTATACTGAAAATAAGAAGGAATTGCACGTTTGAAAGTTGAGCAGCCACAGAAGCATGTCAGCCTCTGAGCTTACAGATTATACCAACAAATTAATAAAATTTACAAAAGATTTCCCTCCCAGTTCACGCACTATTCTGTCCCGTTAATCGGGGATCCACTTAAAACGTTTAAAAACTTAAAGTCATATTGTTGAATGATTGAATTGGTTCACTGGCTCTATTGAGTGCATCACAATGTGTAAAGAATATAATGGATTGAGTTCACCTTATTTTGTCCATGGGTGTGAAGTGGCAATCTCGTGGCCTACATTATAGGGTGTTTGTGTTTCGTCATTGCTATTCCTCTCCAGCAGATGAAGTTGAGAGAGAAATCTGGATGTTCAAAAGTTCAGGTTGGGACTGGTCCACGTCTTCATCGAGGGACCCTGATCATACAATATATTATCAGCTAAAGTACACAAAACAATTCCCCCAGAAACTTCACACACACCCAAAACCCACATATAATCTTAACACAGCTTTAGGGCTATCTAAATATAACACTTGACACACTTGGCAAGGTTATATGGCCAACAGGCCCTATTTGAAAACATTTAGTACAGTTACATTTAATATTAATAAACTTTACCCATGTGGGTTAACATACTTCAATTTTGCTTAGCTAATTATTCGGCTTGTTACACTTTTAATAAGATTTGCACATAGTCTGAATTTTTGTTTGCCACGTGGTTGAGAGAGGTTACTTTATCACATCATTTCTATACTATTTAATTTAATACCTTTTGGCAATTACATACTTCTCAATTCTGGTGCCTTAGTAAGCTTTCTGAGATGAATAAAGTTTTACTATAATTACTAGTAAAGGTTGCATGTAACTTACTCAGAATTACGCATTTTACTTTTCACCACGAGGCGGCATAATAAGGTTATCAGATAGCATCTATGTCTGTACTATTTAAACAAATACTTTTAGCATTTATATGACTCTCACTTTTGGTGCCTTAGTTAATACATGTGAATTTAATACAATATTGCTAAAAATAATTACCTCTAAATTACGTATTGCACCACTCAACACGTGGTGACACAAAAGGTCATCTGATTTTACTTACTGTGGCCTATTAAACAAGTTTTTCATTAGTAAAACTTTAAATAGGTAATTATAAAAATATTGCCTAGACTTACCGCAATTCTGTATAGATTTTAGCCTGCCATAGATGGACGAATGGTGTAACACATTCTTCTCCGCCGGAGAGAAAAAAAAAACTGCCAACGAGGCGACGATCAGTGCGTGACAAAGTTTCTTGATACCGGTTCCGCTTTGTGAGCTCGCAAACCGGGGCTCTCGCGAGAGGCCAGCACCGATCAAGCCTCGCTCTTAAAGGTAATTCAGGCGGCAGTATTGCTTATCTCAACTTCTAGGGCTAAATACCATACAGCATTAAACGTTTATTTTTGACGTTAAATACTGAATAATCGCCGATCTATATTAGAATGGCACACCCTCACCCCAAAAGGGCAACATAGTTGCCTCACAGTTAAACGCAGGGAGGGTACCCTGCAATGTACCCCCTCCCGAAACAAACAGGTGGTTATCGTGATTAGGTCGACCCAGCGGCACTTGCTTTCAGGAGAACAGAAGCTCAGAAAGAAAACGAAAGAGACGAAAGAAGGCATGTAGTATGTAAGTGTGCGGGTGCTGCACGCTGACCTGATCAGGGCCAGCCCACAGCAAGGAGGGACAGCGAAGAAAAGAACAAAGAAAGTTAAGGAGCTCCCAGACTTCCGACCTCCTGAGGCTTCTCCACTAAAGCCAGAACACGACTGCCACCTTAACAGGGCATCTGCCCTATCTCTACGGGGACTAACCCCCTTCAATAATCCGCGATCCCCCCCCCGACAGCGCTTCAATTTAGAAATATGGCTTACCACTATCTTAGTATCGTCCCCCGGTACGCCCAGCCGGGCCGTCACCGGTGACGTGAATTGCAGGATGCGATATGGCCCTGACCAGCGGTAACACAACTTTGCGGCACGTTTGTCTGCGGCTGAGCTGAGTGGGTGGCTTTGGCAATACACCCAGTCACCAATTCGGAAGGGGTTTGGAATTCGCCCCTGATTATAACGCCGACGGACCCGCTCGTGCGCTCGCAGCAAATTCTACCGAGCTTCCTTCCACCTCTCCGCTGTTTTATTATCGGGCTCCCACAGCAGAAGATCTTCGATATTCCACAAATTGGTCAACGGGAGTGCGGGCGAGAATCCAAACAGGATTTCAAATGGCACGGCCTGATGACTATCGTGTCGGGCCGTGTTGAAAGCTAACTGTAACCACTTCAGATTCTGATCCCAGGTGGTTTGTTGCTCTGCGTGATAAGCAATCAGGGCGGACCGGAGATTCCGATTGAATCTCTCCGCATGGGACGGTTGTGGGTAATAAGGGGAAGTGGTTACGTGTTTGATCCCACTGGCGAAACACATTCGCCTGAATTCACCCGAAATGAACTGCGGGCCATTGTCCGAGACAATGATGGTCGGAAGACCGAAATGCTGAAACACATTGTTCTGTAGCGCGTTAATGGTTAAACGAGCGGTTGCCTGCCGTAAGGGCAGTAGCTAGGCAAACTTAGAAAAAGCATCCACACAAACAAGCAGGTAAGCATTACCTGACTTGCTACGGGGGAACGGCCCCACGTAGTCGATGAACAACTTCTCCATCGGTCTGCTCGCCACCTCAGATGACAACAACCCTAGTTTGGTGTTCTGCGCAGGCTTGCTCAAGCCACAAAGATGACAGCTCTTAACCCTTGTCGCGATGTCCCTATCCATGCCCTTCCAGATAAAATGTTTCCTAACACTGGAAATGGTCTTGGAAATTCCCTTGTGGCCTCCTACTGGGGAATTATGGTAATAACTGAAGACCATGGGCACTAACTTGCTAGGCAGCATGATCTTAGGGGCACGTCCTTTTCTCTCTCTACAACAGAGGACTCCCTTGGACAAGAAGTAAGGGCCCTGTACGTTACCCTCCATGATATTTTGGATGACTGGACCCAGCACTTCGTCGTTTAACTGATGGGGTAATACATCAGTGAAGGCTAATGGAAAGTCTAATAGAACGGAACAGGGTTGCTCAGATTGGGCTTCACTGGGTTGGGAAAACATGCGGGACAAGGCATCTGCAACCACATTTTGAGATCCCCTAATGTGTTGCACGGTGAACTTAAAGGATGAGATCTTTACCACCCATCTACCAATTTTACCCAGTTGCCGGGGATGAGCCAGAAGCCAAGAGAGAGCCTGATAGTCGGTCTCGAGCAGGAACTCAGCATGTTCCAGGAAACGCCTGAACTTGTCTAGAGCGTACACTACAGCTAAACACTCTAGCTTATAGACAGATGATTTTCGTTCTTGCTGGGTCAATGTCCGGGAAATAAAAGCCACTGGCTGCCTAGCGTCGTCTACAACTTGGGAGAGAACCGCCCCGAGCGCAACCGAACTCGCGTCCGTCTGCAGTATAAACGGCTTCGAAAAGTCGGGCATCCGTAACACCAGTGGGGAGATGATGGCTTCCTTCAAGGTGTTGAAAGCTTTTTGTTGATTTTCACCCCATGTAAATTTGGCGCCCTTCTTCCTCAGTTCGTTCAAGGGTGCAGCAATCTCGGCGATGTTAGGTATGAAACGTCGGTAAAAATTTACCATACCGACGAATCTCGCTATGCCCTTCGCATCCCTAGGGGGAGGGAAGTCACGGATGCCCTGTGTCCTCTCGGGGTCGACCGTAACGCCCCGGTGTGAAACTAAGTGGCCCAAGAAAGAAATACTCTCTCTTGGGCGAAATGAACCTTCTCGGGATTGACAGTGAGACCAGAACTCCTTAACCGACCCATCACTTCTCTGAGATGACCCAGATGATCCTCGCTATATACCAATAAATCATCAAGGTAGTTAAACACGAACCGAAATTTCACATCATGAAAAACGGTATCGAGAAGACGAGTAAGTGTCTGGGCCCCCACAGCCAAACCCATGGGAACCCGTGTGTACTGGTACAAACAAATTCCAGGGTACACAAAAGGCCGTATATGGTCTACTCTCTTTGGCCAGCGGAATCTGATGATAGGCCGCGTTAAGATCGATTATAGTAAAATATCTGGCCCCACTGAACCAATCAAAGGCCGAATGTAAATCTGGGAGGGGAACAGAATCCACCTCTATATTGGAGTTCAACTTCCGATAATCTATTACCATTCTTTTCTTGCCCCCAGGCTTTGGTACTAAAAATGCTGGACTGGCATAGCTCGAATGAGAAGGTTCAATTACCCCTTGTTCCAACAATTCTTGAACCTTCTCTCGCAGAATGGTCATCTTCGGAGGAGCGAATTTGTAAGGGTGTGACCTTACTATTTTGGAATCTGTTAGACATATCTTGTACTCCAGTAGGTGTGTGAGTCCCAAAGTAGGAGTTAACACCTCGGGAAATTCCTCACACAAATGGTCTAAGGCCTTCTGCTGGGATGCAGTGAGATGATCTCGTGCAGAATCGGGACAAGCTACTTCTTGGATACCCGGCTTTGCGCCCTGGTACCCAAGGATCGGAATTAGAACTCCCCGATTAAACTTAAAGAAACATTGGTGCGCTTGGATGTCCAGCATGAGACCACTTTTTGCGATGAAGTCGGCACCAATTATACAATCCACTCCCAGAGCAGGAGAAACCAGAAAAGGCCACACCCAAGAAAACCCATCGATTTTAATTTTGAAGGTGATAACCCGGGAGATAGGCAAGATTTCCCGGGATGCAGTCCAGCATACTGCAGATGACAGGTTCGACTCCTTGATCAAGCCCTGCTTCTCAAGGTCCGCATATACCCGAGATGAGATGATGGATCGGGCTGAACCGGAGTCAACTAAGGCTCTGAGCTGACCCCCTTTTATCTCGAGCGACAGAAAGGGACATACTGAAAGGTGTTGCGAGGTAGTGGACCGGACCTTGATGTCGGAAGAGTTGGATGCTAACAATTGCCTGGAGGTCGTCGGAAGTTGAATAGATTTAGAGCGGGGGGAAGACATCCTCCGAAATATCTTCCCCTGTCTATTTAGTTTTTTGGTACTGGTCTAGATGTAGGAAGTGCTGGGCGCGCGCACCCTCGAGTGCAATTTCTAGCCACGTGCCCCGGGCGGTTACAATTGTAACAAACAACCGCATTCTTTTGCTCGCGATTTCGAACTGGCTGGGCCTGTCGGGGGAAGAAAGGCTCCCTGGGTCCTTCCGATCTCTGAGGTCTTGGTTCTTCTCCTCTACCATCTCCCCTCGCGTGGTCGCTCATCTGGATGACCTTGGTCATGACGCATAGCCGGTCCAGGTCCGCAAACCACCGCGGCCGCTCTGCAAAAACTAGACGCAATCGGTCCTCGGAGGAGACGCCGTCGAGAATGTTTTGGACCACTTCCTCCTCCGATATGCCCAGTCCCAGTATTCGAGATACTTCTCGGATTCGTTGTACGAACTGGGCTAGACTTTCGCCCCGCGCCTGCACTCGATAAAAGTGTCGAAGTCGCAACTGCTCCATTAATCTACCGGGCACGAACGTCCCCAACACCACCTGGTGGAACTCCGCCACTCCACCATTACGACGCATGACCTCCGCCACCCTCTCAGCCATAGTTCCGCGACAATAAGGGAATATGAGTTCGAGCACCGTGCGATCGGACATGCCCGGGTAGTCTACCAACTGGAAAACGGTCTTAAAAAAAAGTAATAGTTTTTCTACGTCCAGTCCATCCACGACTGGTAGTTGTTGGATGATGTGAGACAGTGGGTTGGGCAGCTTATGATAAGACGCCGCCCCCAAACCGGCGAGAACCGGGGTACTTGCTGCAGGTTCTATAGCTCTATACGAGGAATCTACTGCTGAGACCACGGACTCAGCAACGGGAGCCGGCGTAGGTGGTCTAGCCGGTTGAGACCCCTGCAGGGTCGAGGTGATCTGCTGTATTAGATCATTTATGTTATGGGCCGGCTCAAGTTCGCCGCCTTGTGCTTGAAGATTCTGTAGCCTGAGTATCACATGCTGCAGACGTTGCCGGATTCGCCGGACGCCGATGGAGCACCCCGGCCCCTCCTCCAAACTATCTACGCAGCGAGCTAATTCTCGCAGCTCCTCCCACTTCTCATTGCAAATTTCCCACTCGCTCTCTTGGTCAGCGATGCTGACCTTCGAGAGCACGTCACCCACGGCCAGCGCTTCTCGGAGCTGCCGTCGTAAAACAAGAACCTTCCCTCGAGGGTCTTTGCTCCGGGCCCGTAGCTCGAACTCTAATTCATCTCGCAAAAACAGCTCGGGGTTTAGTACACTCATTGTCGAGCTTCGCGGTCGGCACACAAAACAAAACACAACACCTTAGAAAACTAATGACAATTAACACAGGAAAATCTTAAGTACTGTTCTTCCATTAAGCAGACTGCGGGCCCCCTACCATTGCGAGGACCCAGCCCACTTACCTGAACTGCTCTCTCTCAACAACTCTACACATTAAGGAACGCGACACACACACTAACACACAACACGACAAAATCACCGACCAACGACAATTTTCAAAAATATCTCCAATAATTCTATTAACTTCGGCTCCTGTATGTCGGAGGAGACCGACTGCCGATCGGGCCATACCGCATAATTAAAACACCTCCCCTATTACGGGCAAGGTAATACGCAAACCATCTCCACCTAGGCACAGATCTGCGATAAGTCGCGTTTCCAAAGGAATGTCCCCCTCTAAAATTTCACACCATGTGGCAACCTACCGTTCAACTATCCAAGGCGGGCAAGTACCTAGACATATTATACACAAAACCTTAAACCTAACAAAACATAGTCACTTTTAGATATAGGGCCTTTTAAAGATTCTTCTAAGTTCCATTGGAACCCCCAAAATGTTTCCTGAGTTTGCAAGCCCCGTCACACCCAAAGGACCCAAGGGTTGACCTAATCTCAACCACGCTCTGCTACCAAATGTAACCCCGCTTTAACTTAGACTGGTAAAAAAAAAGATTTTTTTTTTTTTTTTTTTAAGAGGGGCCACAAGTTACACAAGTTAATTAGAACTAGACCAAAGCCTAGAGAAGCCAAAAATGCACTGGATCCAGTGAGACGGGACTTGCAATTAAAACTCATAAAATTAACAATCAATAAAAATCCTTTTGTTATTCTATCTCCTCTCTGTTACCTACAAAAAACAATAAATATAACATACTGAATCTATTTTCCCCTTAAAAACTGTTAATTAAAAAATGATTTAGTCTCTTTAAAAAGGTTACTTGAAATTATTAATAAATCCAAAATTTATTTTCTATCTTCTCTAAATAAAATCAATTGAAACTTAATTGAGATAAAATTTATATACTTCTTAATAAGGTTAATTAGAATAAATTAATTCTCTTACAAAAATATCAATTAAAAATCAATAGAGACAAATCTATATACTCTTTATTAAAGTTAATTAAAATAAAATAATTCTCTTTAGGAAAATATTAATTTAAAAATTAATAGAGATAGAATTAATTAATTGTCATCAGAAAATTAAATGTATATATATATATATATATATATATATATATATATATATATATATATATATATATATAAAACCCTATGGTTTATCTTTTCTTTTTTATAAGCCCTATATCTAATTCCCCCAAAAATACACCCAAATGTACAATACATATAGAACCCCACAAAAATACACACACGAATATACAATACATCTACATGTTCCACAATACAGGACAATTATTACATAGATCTCTTGCCACACCCTTTTCTACCCCCATGAGGTACATCATTAATTATTTCATGAAAATCCATGTTAGGTTTATAATTCTTAATATGTGCATAACACATTACACGTGTATCAGATTAGATATGCAACACCAGTAGTCCCCAGGACATAATAAATTCAAAATTTGGCCAAGTGCCTAATACTATTATAAAATGCTGCCACACTGGGCACTTATACTGGGAGAAATAAAATTTAGAATACCGAGAACAACCCAGTGATCATAATTAATTAATAGAATTTATATATTGAGAAATATTGTTAAGTTTTGAAAATAGTAATGTGTCATGAACCTTATAACCCTTTTAAAAGTAATTTTGGCCCAGAGACCGACATGTTGATGGGCAAGTCAGTGCATAATTCAACCTGTCTGAACAGCATGTTTAACACTGCATGGACATGCACCTATTCAGGATTAAACTTGTGACTCTACTTAACTACCACAGAAACTTCTATCCTTATATAATCCAAACTGAATTTAAAAATGAGAAATTAATATATATAATGAACACTAAATTGAAACAGAGAAATTGCAAATTGATTGAATGACAGTAGCAGTAATGAAACCCTTATACTGAAAATAAGAAGGAATTGCACGTTTGAAAGTTGAGCAGCCACAGAAGCATGTCAGCCTCTGAGCTTACAGATTATACCAACAAATTAATAAAATTTACAAAAGATTTCCCTCCCAGTTCACGCACTATTCTGTCCCGTTAATCGGGGATCCACTTAAAACGTTTAAAAACTTAAAGTCATATTGTTGAATGATTGAATTGGTTCACTGGCTCTATTGAGTGCATCACAATGTGTAAAGAATATAATGGATTGAGTTCACCTTATTTTGTCCATGGGTGTGAAGTGCCAATCTCGTGGCCTACATTATAGGGTGTTTGTGTTTCGTCATTGCTATTCCTCTCCGGCAGATGAAGTTGAGAGAGAAATCTGGATGTTCAAAAGTTCAGGTTGGGACTGGTCCACGTCTTCATCGAGGGACCCTGATCATACAATATATTATCAGCTAAAGTACACAAAACAATTCCCCCAGAAACTTCACACACACCCAAAACCCATATATAATCTTAACACAGCTTTAGGGCTATCTAAATATAACACTTGAAACACTTGGCAATGTTATATGGCCAACAGACCCTATTTGAAAACATTTAGTACAGTTACATTTAATATTAATAAACTTTACCCATGTGGTTTAACATACTTCAATTTTGCTTAGCTAATTATTCGGCTTGTTACACTTTTAATAAGATTTGCACATAGTCTGAATTTTTGTTTGCCACGTGGTTGAGAGAGGTTACTTTATTACATCATTTCTATACTATTTAATTTAATACCTTTTGGCAATTACATACTTCTCAATTCTGGTGCCTTAGTAAGCTTTCTGAGATGAATAAAGTTTTACTATAATTACTAGTAAAGGTTGCATGTAACTTACTCAGAATTACGCATTTTACTTTTCGCCACGAGGCGGCATAATAAGGTTATCAGATAGCATCTATGTCTGTACTATTTAAACAAATACTTTTTGCATTTATATGACTCTCACTTTTGGTGCCTTAGTTAATACATGTGAATTTAATATAGTATTACTAAAAATAATTACCTCTAAATTACGTATTGCACCACTCAACACGTGGTGACACAAAAGGTCATCTGATTTTACTTACTGTGGCCTATTAAACAAGTTTTTCATTAGTAAAACTTTAAATAGATAATTATAAAAATATTGCCGAGACTTACCGCAGTTCTGTATAGATTTTAGCCTGCCATAGATGGAAGAATGGTGTAACAAATTCTTCTCCACCGGAGAGAAAAAAAAATAAGCTGCCAACGAGGCGACGATCAGTGCGAGACAAAGTTTCTTGATACCGGTTCCGCTTTGTGAGCTCGCAAACCGGGGCTCTCGCGAGAGGCCAGCACTGATCAAGCCTCGCTCATAAAGGTAATTCAGGCGGCAGTATTGCTTATCTCAACTGCTAGGGCTAAATACCGTACAGCATTTAACGTTTATTTTTGACATTAAATACTGAATAATCGCCGATCTATATTAGAACGGCACAAACTCAAGTAGTCTACCCATGCAGAATGGTTCTGACTGCACAATATTCTAAAATACCTCCCTAATTCTCTATTTATTCTCTCAGCTAAATTGGCTTGAGATTGATGTATGGATGTAAGAATAGGTTTTATATTTAGTTCTTCCAAGGTTTCTCTCCATAGGTTATGGGTGAACTGTTTTCCTTGGTCGGACAATATTTTCCTTGGTTTACCATAGTGTGGGATGTAGAACTTCGTTAATGCTCTAAGGGTCGCTTTTGTCGTGGCTATTTGGACTGGGTATAATTTTACAAATTTAGAAAAGAAATTACTGTAACTAGAATGTGCTTTACCCCTCCTTTTGCTTTTGGTAGAGGCCCGTAATAATCCACAGCTAATAACTCTTTCTCTTTTGCTTGGATCGTTTGCATTTCTACTCTTGTAGCTAAGTTCGGGTGTTTACACTTCTGACACAGGTCACAAGTAGACAATAATCTTTTCATGCGTTTTGCTAACCCCTTTCCAATGAAACTTTCTGTTAAGGCTAGATGGCATTTCTTAAATCCAGCGTGGCCCAATGACAAGTGGCATTCCCAAATAAGTTCATCTATCATACAGCTAGGTAATAGTAACTTCCACTTATGGGAACATAGCTTATATAGCTTACCATCATATATGGAAAATCCTGGTTTGGAGTTGGTAACTGCACTCCGCCAAGCTACACTAATCCTAGGGTCTTGTTGTTGATGAGTCCCTATTTCCTTAAGTCGTCTAACTACTTCAGGTTTTGTTATATGCTTTACCACGTAAATACCAATATCATTGCTACTACATTTAATGTTATCTGTTTCCATGTTGTTTTCTGATGGTGGATTTCTACTGAGTACATCTGCTACCAAGTTGTCTTTTGCTTTACAATATTGTATTTCAAATTGATACTCTTGTGTAGCCAAGATCCAACGAGTCAGACGAGCACCTAGCAATTTACACTTTAATAAAAATACTAACGCCTTATTGTCGGTGATTATAGTAAGTTTAGCACCCAGAATATAACTTCTAAACTTTGACAGGCTTATCACTATTGCTAATAGCTCTTTTTCTGTCGTAAAATAGGTTAATTCTGCCCCTTTAAGTGTGCGACTTACAAATCCTAATACCGCTTTTTGGCCCTTCTCATCAATCTGATACAAGTGTGCTCCAATAGCAATATTGCTGGCGTCCGTTTGCAAGTAAAATCTTTCTTCTACCCTTGGATGATTTAATACAACAGTATTTATAAAAAGACTTTTCACTTGTTGCAGCGCTTCATCGTGGTCCTTTGTCCACTTCCATTTAATCCCTTTGTTTAACAACTTTAACAATGGAACAGTACTTTCCGCGTATTTACTTATAAACTTCTGATAGTAGTTAGCTAAACCTAGAAATGACTTTAGCTGCTTGCAGTTCTTTGGAGTTGGAAATTCTTGTATGGCTTTTACCTTCTCTGGGTCCGTGGTTATGCCTTCCACTGAGATTCGGTGACCTAAAAACTTAATTTCCTCCTTACCAAACTCTGATTTCCGTAGATTCAGCGTCATGTTTGCTGATCTTAATTTTTCAAAAAATTCTTTAAATGTTTTAAGTGCTCCTCGAATGTTTGTGACACACACAGAATATCATCTACGAACACTAATGTATACTTCTCTACCTCATTACCTAAGGCACTGTCTAAACACCTTACCATTGCAGCTAAGCTGGTGCTCAGGCCAAAAGGTACCACTTTAAATTGGTAGCACTTGTTTTTATCCAAAAATGCCTATACTTTCTATCACATTTTCGGATGGGAATTTGCCAAAACCCTGATGTTAAGTCCAGTTTGGTCATATACTTAACCCCATTACATTTTTACTTCCATGTTCCTTAAGGAAATGGAAGTATGGTGATGGCAAAAAAAATCGTGTTCGAGATTATTGCAGATTCTGATTGTACTACACTCAAAATATGAAAAAAAGTCATTTTTCGAAAAGTGTGTGTGTGTGTGTGTCTGTGTGTAGATTTTTTTTCTATGGCAAACGATAACAGCCGCAAATTGAAACAGAATCAAATAATTTTTTGCATACAGCCCTGATTTGTAGAGTGCTCGCGACCTATTGTTTTTGGTGAAGATCGGTTGAGGGAAAGGGGTAGTTTACCTGCAACGGTTTTTTTTTTATCAAGGGTAATTTTGTTTGTTTGGCAAACGATAACAGCCGCAAATTCAAACAGAATCAAATAATGTTTCGCATACAGCCCTGAATTGTAGAGTTCTCAAGATCTGTTGATTTTGGTAAAGATCGGTTAAGGGAAAGGGGTAGTTTACCTGCAACGTTTTATGTTTTAACAAGGGTATTTTCTATGGCAAACGATAACAGCCGCAAATTCAAACATAATCAAATAATGTTTTGCATACTGCCCTGAATTGTAGAGTTCTCAAGACCTTTTGTTTTTGGTGAAGATCGGTTAAGGGAAAGGGGTAGTTTACCTGCAACGTTTTATGTTTTAAAAGGGTATTTTCTCTGGCAAACGATAAGAGCCGCAAATTCAAACAGAATCAAATACGTTTTTGCATACAGCCCAGTTTTGTTGAGTACTAAAGACCTATTGTTTTTGGTGAAGATCGGTTAAGGGAAAGGGGTAGTTTACCTGACACGTTTTTGTTGTATCAAGGGTATTTTATATGGCAAACGATAACAGCCGCAAATTCAAACAGAATCATATAATATTTTGCATACAGCCCTGAAATGTAGAGTTCTCAAGACCTTTAGGTTTTGGTGAAGATCGGTTAAGGGAATAGGGTTGTTTACCAGCAACATTTTATGTTTTATCAATGGTAATTTTATTTTTGACGAACGATAACTGCCGTACATTAAAACAGAATCAACTACTCTTCTGCATACCTTTTTGAACTATACAGAACTCAAGGTCTGTTGATTTTGTTGAAGATCGGTTAAGGGAAAGGGGTAGTTTACCTGCAACGTTTTATGTTTTAACAAGGGTATTTTTTCTATGACGAACGATAACCGCCGTAAATTCAAAGAGAATCAACTAATGTTTTGCATACAGCCCTGAATTGTAGAGTTCTCAAGACCTATTGTTTTTGGTGAAGATCGGTTAATGGAATAGGGTAGTTTACCTGCAACGTTTTATGTTGTATCAAGGGTGTTTTTAGTGAAGATCGGTTAAGGGGAAGGGGTAGTTTACCTGTCACGTTTTTTGTTTTAACAAGTTTATTTTGTATGGCAAACGATAACAGCTGCAAATTCAAACATAATCAAATAATATTTTGCATACAGCGCTAAATTGTAGAGTTATCAAGACCTGTTGGTTTTGGTGAAGATCGGTTAAGGGAATAGGGTAGTTTACCTGCAAGATTTTACGTTTTAACAAGGGTAAATTTTTTTATGACGAACGATAACTGCCGTAGATTAAAACAGAATCAACTACTCTTCTGCATACCTTTTTGAATTATACAGAACTCAAGGTCTGTTGATTTTGTTGAAGATCGGTGAAAGGAAAGGGGTAGTTTACCTGTAACATTTTATGTTCTAACAAGGGTGTTTTCTATGGCAAACGATAACAGCCACAAATTTAAACAGAATCAAATGATTATTTGCATACAGCCCTAATTGTAGAGTTCTCAAGGTCTGTTGATTTTGTTGAAGATCGGTTAAGGGAAAGAGGTAGTTTACCGGCAACATTTTATGTTTTAACAAGCGCAAACGATAACAGCCGCAAATTCAAACAGAATCAAATACTTGTTTGCATACAGCCCTGATTTGTAGAGTACTCAAGACCTATTGTTTTTGGTGAAGATCGGTTAAGGGAAAGGGGTAGTTTACCTGCAACATTTTATGTTTTAACAATGGTTATTTTTTATATGACGAACGATAACTGCCGTAAATTCAAACAGAATCAACTATGTTTTTGCATACCTTTTTGAACTAAAGAGAACTCAAGGTCTGTTGATTTTGTTGAAGATCGGTTAAGGGAAATGGGTAGTTTATCACCAAAATTTTATGTTTTAAAAAGGGTAATTTTTTTATGACGAACGATAACTGCCGAAAATTCAAAGAGAATAAAATAATTTTTTGCACACTTGCCTGTGTTGTAGAGAACTCAAGGTCTGTTGATTTTGGTGAAGATCGGTTAAGGGAAATGGGTAGTTTACCTGCAACATTTTAAGTTGTAACAAGAGAAATGTTTCCATGACGAACGATAACTGCCGCACATTCAAACAGAATCAAATATTTTTTGCATGCTTCGCTGAATTGTAGAGGACTGAAGGTCTATTGATTTTGGAGAAGATCGGTTAAGAGAAAGGGGTAGTTTACCTGAAACATTTAATGATTTAACAAGAGTAAAGTACTTAATTTTTATAAATAAAGTATCCTTTTAAGAAGCTCATAATAATCCACTGTAGAAATGTAGATGAAATATCTATAAATGAAGAGATTAGGTGAACGGGGTGGGGGTAATTTTCTATTATTAAAAATTATAGTTGAAGGCGGAGGGGAGACTTTTTATACGATATATAATTACCTTAATATCCACTTTAGTGATACACAGTTTTGTCACTGATGACGCGTTTCGGGACTAAGTCCCATCCTCAGATACATAATTAATAAACTAAAATATTAAAATCACGACCATGATACTGGTCAAGTCAAAAATAAATTATAAATCGCATGTAATAAGTTTTGGTAACCACGGCTGGAGCTCCCGCATGCGTTCACCCGCAACCGCGATTGTCACGCGACTGGTCAAAGATTAAGACAAACTGATTGCAGTGTCGAACAGGTAATTTGACGCAAAATTTACCTGGTCATTTAATAAACTGTTTTTGGTGTTACTATCTTTTAAAGCTTTATAAATTTCAAATTCCTCCAGACTATCCATCCGTCTACCCTTTTTACAAATATGCAACGCTGTTAAATTTTCTTCGAAGTTTGTATATTTATGTCCGCTTGATATTAAATGTTGTGCAAAATTGGACTTATTATTACTTGGCTTAGGAATATGTTCTAAAAATCTTTTATAAATACATCTGCCAGATTGACCGATATAGAACGCATCACAATCATCACATTTTATTTTATATACACCACATTGCTTTTTTAATGGTAATTTGTTTTTGTTTTTGAAATAACTTCCTAAATTATTATTTGTTTTAAATGATAAAATATAGTTATTATCTTTAAGAACGGGTCTTAAAATATTTGGCATAATACCTGTGAAATTAGCCGAAAGATATTTATAATTTTTGTTACTTGCTTTTATAGAGTTTGAATTTTTATTTTCTAAACGTTTCCTATGCCTATTTATTATTTTGTCAACTATTGTAGATTTATACCCGTTATTTATTGCTATTTGTTTGATAGTGCTAACCTCATTTAAGTAGTCCTCCTTTTCGAGGGGAACATTTAAAAGTCTGTTGACAAGACTGTTAAACACTGCCACTTTTTGTGTAATGGGATGATATGAATCATAGTTTATTACTGTGTCAGTACTAGTGTGTTTTCTAAAGATTTTGTATTTTAAATTATTCCCGTTGTGTAATACAGTGAGGTCTAAAAAATTGATACTTTTGTTTTCGATCTCCATAGTAAATTTTAATTTGTTATGAATTTTGTTTAGGTAATTTTTAAATAATTCTATTTGTCTGGCATTCCCGTTAAAAATAATAAAGGTATCATCTACATATCTGGAGTAATGGTTGATTTTACTGGCGAAATAATTATCTTTTAAAATTTTTGTATTTTCTAAATGGTTTAGATATAGGTCCGCCAGGATGCCAGAAAGTGGAGATCCCATGGCAAGTCCTTCATTCTGTTTATAATATGCATTTTCAAATGAAAAATAGTTTTGATGAAGAATGGTTTTTAGTATCATCATCAGTTGGTTAACTTTCTGTATTTCTAAAGAACCTTTATTCATTAAATTATGCCTGAGTAAAATTAAAGTTTCATCAATAGCCACATTAGTGTATAAATCTACTATGTCGAATGATACTAGTTTGTAGTTTGGTTGAATTGTAACGTGGTTTATATTTTTGATAAAATCCTTATAGCTTTTAACACTCCGATTATTTTCTAAGTTGGTGTGCTCTCTGATGATTTTTACTAAGGTTTTAGCCATTTTATAACCGGGGGCAGTTGTAAAATTAACTAATGGTCTAATTGGAGTGTTCTGTTTATGTACTTTCGGAAGACCCCTTAAACAAGGCGCACTAGCATTTATTGGTTTTAGTGAGGATTGTGTGCGTTTATCAAATAGTTGCGTGCATTTATTTATTGTTTTATTCAGTTCTAAAGTGTACTTCTTAGTGGGGTCGGATGTCAACTTAGTAATATTGTTGTCATTTATAAAGTTGTGTACTTTTTGTGTGTATTCGTCAAGTTTCAGCATGGCTATAGAATTTCCCTTATCTACCTTGGTTATGTAAATATTATTATTAGAAAGTTTTTTATTTAGTTGTATAGCTATGCGTTGTTCGTGTTGTGCTTTAGTGTAATTAACTTTATTTTGTATAAGCTTATTGTTCTTGTTTTTAATGATTTTATTAAACTTATTATTTACTAATACTCTTATTTCATTTTGTTTACCTGGGTCAGGAATGTTTTTTATCACTGACTCGGCTTCAATTATTTCTTTAATTAAGTTATGTTTATTTTTAAGGTTGGGGGGAAAATTGTAATTTAGACCTTTGCTGATAAGTTTTGTCTCTGCGTCAGTTAAAGTGACGTCAGTTGTATTTATTACTCTAGGGCAGAAAATGTGCGTGCGTTCGATGTTATCTTTATATTTACTATTACTTAACTGGCTGATTTTAATTGCCTGTTTATGTTTGTGAAGTCTGATCTTATTTGTAACGTATTTGTTAATTTGCTCTATGATACTATCGATCAAAGCAGGATGTACCATGTTATATAATTCCAATTGAGATTTATACATAGCCAAATTCAATGATATTTTTTTGCATATTGTTCGGTTTTTCTGGCTAGTTTGGAGGAATTATTAATCTTAATTTTAGCATAATTTGGGATTAAATTTTGTCGTAAACATGTTTAAAAAAAAAAAAAAAAAAAAAAAAAAAAAAATCAGCCAGTTAAGTAATAGTAAATATAAAGATAACATCGAACGCACGCACATTTTCTACCCTAGAGTAATAAATACAACTGACGTCACTTTAACTGACGCAGAGACAAAACTTATCAGCAAAGGTCTAAATTACAATTTTCCCCCCAACCTTAAAAATAAACATAACTTAATTAAAGAAATAATTGAAGCCGAGTCAGTGATAAAAAACATTCCTGACCCAGGTAAACAAAATGAAATAAGAGTATTAGTAAATAATAAGTTTAATAAAATCATTAAAAACAAGAACAATAAGCTTATACAAAATAAAGTTAATTACACTAAAGCACAACACGAACAACGCATAGCTATACAACTAAATAAAAAACTTTCTAATAATAATATTTACATAACCAAGGTAGATAAGGGAAATTCTATAGCCATGCTGAAACTTGACGAATACACACAAAAAGTACACAACTTTATAAATGACAACAATATTACTAAGTTGACATCCGACCCCACTAAGAAGTACACTTTAGAACTGAATAAAACAATAAATAAATGCACGCAACTGTTTGATAAACGCACACAATCCTCACTAAAACCAATAAATGCTAGTGCGCCTTGTTTAAGGGGTCTTCCGAAAGTACATAAACAGAACACTCCAATTAGACCATTAGTTAATTTTACAACTGCCCCCGGTTATAAAATGGCTAAAACCTTAGTAAAAGTCATCAGAGAGCACACCAACTTAGAAAATAATCGGAGTGTTAAAAGCTATAAGGATTTTATCAAAAATATAAACCACGTTACAATTCAACCAAAGTACAAACTAGTATCATTCGACATAGTAGATTTATACACTAATGTGCCTATTGATGAAACTTTAATTTTACTCAGGCATAATTTAATGAATAAAGGTTCTTTAGAAATACAGAAAGTTAACCAACTGATGATGATACTAAAAACCATTCTTCATCAAAACTATTTTTCATTTGAAAATGCATATTATAAACAGAATGAAGGACTTGCCATGGGATCTCCACTTTCTGGCATCCTGGCGGACCTATATCTAAACCATTTAGAAAATACAAAAATCTTAAAAGATAATTATTTCGCCAGTAAAATCATCCATTACTCCAGATATGTAGATGATACCTTTATTATTTTTAACGGGAATGCCAGACAAATAAAATTATTTAAAAATTACCTAAACAAAATTCATAACAAATTAAAATTTACTATGGAGATCGAAAACAACAAAAGTATCAATTTTTTAGACCTCACTGTATTACACAACGGGAATAATTTAAAATACAAAATCTTTAGAAAACACACTAGTACTGACACAGTAATACACTATGATTCATATCATCCCATTACACAAAAAGTGGCAGTGTTTAACAGTCTTGTCAACAGACTTTTAAATGTTCCCCTCGAAAAGGAGGACTACTTAAATGAGGTTAGCACTATCAAACAAATAGCAATAAATAACGGGTATAAATCTACAATAGTTGACAAAATAATAAATAGGCATAGGAAACGTTTAGAAAATAAAAATTCAAACTCTATAAAAGCAAGTAACAAAAATTATAAATATCTTTCGGCTAATTTCACAGGTATTATGCCAAATATTTTAAGACCCGTTCTTAAAGATAATAACTATATTTTATCATTTAAAACAAATAATAATTTAGGAAGTTATTTCAAAAACAAAAACAAATTACCATTAAAAAAGCAATGTGGTGTATATAAAATAAAATGTGATGATTGTGATGCGTTCTATATCGGTCAATCTGGCATATGTTTTTATAAAAGATTTTTAGAACATATTCCTAAGCCAAGTAATAATAAGTCCAACTTTGCACAACATTTAATATCAAGCGGACATAAATATACAAACTTCGAAGAAAATTTAACAGCGTTGCATATTTGTAAAAAGGGTAGACGGATGGATAGTCTGGAGGAATTTGAAATTTATAAAGCTTTAAAAGATAGTAACACCAAAAACAGTTTATTAAATGACCAGGTAAATTTTGCGTCAAATTACCTGTTCGACACTGCAATCAGTTTGTCTTAATCTTTGACCAGTCGCTTGACAATCGCGGTTGCGGGTGAACGCATGCGGGAGCTCCAGCCGTGGTTAGCAAAACTTATTACATGCGATTTATAATTTATTTTATTTATTTTTGACTTGACCAGTATCATGGTCGTGATTTTAATATTTTAGTTTATTAATTATGTATCTGAGGATGGGACTTAGTCCCGAAACGCGTCATCAGTGACGAAACTGTGTATCACTAAAGTGGATATTAAGGTAATTATATATCATATAATAAGTGATATGGTACGCAAAAAATAAGTAATTAACTTTTTATACGTGTACTGCGTTATCGGCAACAAAGAAGTAGTTTTTTGTTAAAATTGCTTCCCGGGCTCTTTAGCCGTAGTCCAATGTTTTCTGTAAAACCAATCTTTTCGGCAGTGCCATCGACTGCCATCATCAGTGAAAATCGAGTGCAAAAACGTGAGGTGGTATACGTTAGTGACCACAGTACTGTGGTTAATGCTGAAGCAATAAGTAGAAAGACGTAGTTTCTATGGAAATATTTCATTTCAATAAAATCATATTTAAAATATGATTTTAAATATAAATCTTAGAACATGGAAGTCATGTATGGTTCTCCATACCGATATTTGGAACAATTCTTCCACACTCCTAGCACACTCGTAATCTGATACTAATAAAGAATTTAATTTCCTAGCATCTAGGCATAATCGGATACTCCCGTTCGGCTTGGTGACATCTACTAAAGGGTTTATATAGGGACTACTTGCTCTCTCTATAACACCATTCGCTAACATCTGTTGGATCTCTTTCTCCACTTCATCTCTATAATGTAGAGGGATTTGATAAGTCCTTTGTACAAATGATGCATTTTCAGTTAGTGTTAACTGATGTTCATAGAACCTAGCTCTTCCAGGCTCTGTTCTGAACACATCACTATACTCACCAACGAGTTGCTGAATTTGGTTCTGTTGCTCGTTGTTCAATTCAGTCCCAATGTTGATTTCTGGAGTATCATCAATACAGTGGTGGTCACTCCTAACGTCAACTACAGGTTTCTCTATATACCCTTTTATGACACTTACCGAGTTCCAATTCTTAAACTCTTTAATGTTTACATTAATTTTATTTGTATTAATTTCCATCGTAATGGTATTTCTTTTACCATTCAAGTAACGTATCTACCCCAAAAATACAATCGTGAACGAGTTTCGGGACTATAAGAGTTACAATTTGGGTTTGGTTACCATTTAAATTGACAGGTAAATATATTTGTTCAGTTATCTTTTGCATTTTGGCTCCAGTGGCTCCCTGTACATTACAATGTTTTACAGGTAGTCTGGGACAATTTCGCAACTGACAATTATCTACAAACTTTGAGCTGACACAGGTAACTTCACTGCCGGTGTCTATAAGCGCTCTTACTAGTAGATTACCGATTTTACAAATTATTTCCGGACATTCAGGATAATGGTTTCTACCCACTTCTTGCTGCTCTTTTAACAAGAACTCCCTATTGCTCACTTGTTTTATATTATTAGTTACATTCTTTTTACCTGTTTTCTTTGGTTATTTCACTGCAGGTAATGGTAGGTTTAGTTTTGATTCTTTTCTACCTGCAGTGGTTTCCCATTTCCCGTATTCATTTTACTAGTCGACGGTTGCTGCTCGGTAGAGGTTATAGTTGTTTTACATACTTTATACCCTTTATTTGGTTTGTTTTCTACATTCCTACTTCTACCCTTTTCTTCCAATTCCGGCCGATTTTGGGGTTTATTACCCGGATATGGGGTAAACCTTATTTCTTTCGGGCGTTCATTGTCTCTCCTCTTAGTTGAGTAGAAAGTTGGTTCTTGATGATCGCCTCTAGAGTAGTTACTCAGCTGATTACTTACACGCTGTAGGTCCCTCTCTAAATCTTGACACTCATCTACAACCATTATGAACTTTTCTAGAGTATCCACTCCTCTAGTAGTGGTTGCTACTCTAGTGCATTCTGAGAAATGACGCGCTAGCTTATATACTAGGTCTCTCTCTTCTGTTGGTGGTGTTAGATGCTTAACTTGCGCCATTACGTTAAGCACATAATTGGTGGTTGTCATATTCATTGACGGCTGATATTTACCAAATTCTAGATGATCGTGTACCCTTCTTTGTATCTGAACGTTCCAGTACTGAGCAAGGAATTTTTCTCTGAAGTCTGAGTAGGTTTGGACTCTGTCCGAGATGACTTTCCACCATGTACCTGCCCAATTCTTGAGAAATCAGCCGAACATGTCCTTCTTGTCCTCGTCGTCCATCAGTGGATTTACACGAGCTACATAAGCCTCAAACAGCTTTAGGAGTTCCACAGGATTCTCATGTGGGTTTCCTGAAAATGCAAGGTTTTCCGGTTCTTCCTTATAGCCGCCACACCTCACGATTTTGGTTTGCTGTGACTTCATTGCCTTAGTCAGATCCTCCCGCATTACCTTTAATTGCTGTTCCACCTTTTGATGTACTTCGTCACTGTTAGCCTTACTCTCTACCTGTTTCTTAACTTCTTTAATATTCTCACCCAGTTGTGTACACTCTTCCCTAGTATTCTGGATTTCTTTATTTAGAAGTGTTTGTGTTTTTAATTCAGCTGTTACTTCACAGAATTGTTGATTAATGAGGGTTACTTTCTGTTCTAACCTTTCATGAAATTCGTTTCTAAACTTATTTAATTTTTCGTCTTGACGGCGAAAATTAGTGTTTACTTGTTTTCTAAACTCTTCTAGCGTAGTTTTAACCTCTTCGGTATGCTTATCAAACCTAATATTACTCTCATCTATTTTAAATGTAGCTTCTTTACTACTTTGTTCTATTTGGCTAGACAAATTTTCGTTTATTTGTTTCATTTCACTAGATAAATATTTATTAGTTTGCTCAATTTTATTATTAACATCATTTATCAATTTTCGGTTACTTTCTTCTAAACTTTTATTATTTTCATCAATTTTATTATTTAATTGACTACTTGTACTTTCAATTTTACTTTCTATATTTTCAATTTTATTATTAGTATCCTTTATTTCACTAGAAAATTTATTATTTGTATCATCAGTTTTACTTTCAATTTTAGTGGTCAACTGCTTAAACATTTGCTCAATTGCTGCCATATCTACAGCTGATGATTTAGCCATTTTTTAATTTTATTTTTAACAAATTAATTTAACAGTTATTTGTAACCTTGAATTCCACTTCGTTTCTAATTAATTAATATTACAGTTTAACTAATCACTTGGGTAATAACAACGCCAAATTATATAACTTTATTTTGTGCTTAATCGAGCTTCTTCGAGTTTAATCGGGTTTTTTAGTTGGCCGCGCCAAATTTATACAACTTCTTTCTATATATAAATTTGGTGATTTACTCGTGCCCCTTAGTTGCGGTGCCAAATCTATACCACGCTCCCTTTTATCTAACACAAGTATCTAATATTTTGAATGTTAGATAAAATGTTACTTACCCGTGATATTACTTTACCTGGGTGCCAGAACAAATCCCAGATACAAATGACACGGTTTCAGCTTAGCTCAGCGCATGGAGACACTCTTTCTCAGGATTCGTTCAGTGATTGTGGTTTTCAAGGGGAATCGTTACAAATAACACTTTAATATTTGCTTGATTATTTTAATTAACGTTTTAATCAATTATTTTTAATCTTGAAAATGCTAATGGTAGGACTTAATTCTACCCTAACACTTATAATTACTGAGTGAGTGTGAAAAGTAACGATTAAGACGTTCAAACGACCTATGGCTCTTATCTGGTTTAATTAAGAGATTGCTCTCTCCCAAACCAGTGCTAAAGAACAGGTCTGCAATAATTTGCACGTCCAATACTACACCTCACTTTCCATTCAACACTCCTATACTGTTAGAGCTAATCTTATAATTAAAATAGAAAGTGTGAAATTCTTAGTGTCTTTTAAAAATTGTTTATTGCTTTTATTATTTGTTTAGTGCTTATTTCATTGATCAATGAATCTATTTCTTACTGTTTGATGCGTTGACCGAAGATAGGAATCCGTAGGGGGCCTCCTTTTAATGGTTTTGCACAGAAGAATTGATGTTGATCAATGCTGTAGAAGATGCCCTGGCAATTACAGATGCTGTAGCCTTCTGTCGCACAGGTCCTTCACAGCTGATGATTAATTAATTAATAATTTAATTAATTAACGTTGTTTTACGCAGCGAGAGTTGTTGAACGGTACTAGTTCATCTTCACTGCGGACTTCTTCTCGAATTTGATCTTAATTACACTTTTGCGTGATTGAAAAATTTCTGTACGTAAATTATACACGACTAACGCATTGAAGATCTGAACGAAGAGTGATGCTACCCCTCGCTTTGAGTTGGCGTCAGTTTTAAATATGGGATGCTGATTGGTTGTTCAAATAAATCATGCGTTTTTCCAGTTTTGACAATCTCGAACAGGTCGAAGAAACACCCGTGACAGGTTTGAAACTGCAGAGAATTTCTAGTTAAAATCGTACTTCCTGTGTTTGCAAAGCGATTGATTACAGGTATTTGCAAACGTGTTTTCAAAGATCTGACCACAGAATATTGTTGCTTAGGTCTTTATCTGTGTGTGTGTGTGTGTGTGTGTGTGTGTGTGTGTGTGTGTGTGTGTGTGTGTGTGTGTGTGTGTGTGTGTGTGTGTGTGTGTGTGTGAACACCTAATTTCTACATAGCATAATTCTCTCGTTATTCCTTTTGGCGTTCGTCTTCCGTATAACTTCTTCAATTGTTAATTTTATTAACTGAGATTGCGGCTACTTATAAAGCTTCACTTGCTGAATACAATGCTGTTTTCAGAATTGCCGTATATTTATTAGTTTTTAAGTTATCACAGGTTGAACTGATAATTTGTATTGAGTAAATTTACATGTTCGTACCGGTATCGGATGTCGCTGTGACGAGGTTAGAGTGAGATGGCTGCGATTGTACGCTCTCTCTCTTGCTTACGCTGCTATACTCCCTCCGTCAGACACTTTCATATAACGCTCAGATAGGACGCTAATGTGAATCGTTATAATATATATATATATAACTCATGAAACCATATATATAGCCTATCTGGTACATGATGTGCAAGAATTCATGTGTGTGTTCTTAATCTGATATTCTTCTTTTATTTATTGAACTACTAAATCCTGTAGAGATTGTGTGAATTGTACACGTGTGTTGTATAGCTTGATTTTTTTGCAAGAGTAGTAACCTGGTGGTTTGAGTTCTGTATTTATTGTGTTCTTTACCTGTTCAGGTATAGCCATTTCTCTGTTTCAGGATGAGTTGATCCAAGATTTTGTTGAGTTTGTGCTGGTAACATGTAATAAGTGAAATGTCTTCATATACATGTGGTCTATTATAGCTTCTCTTCCTCTTATGCCTCTATACTCAGAAAACAAGCCAACAGTTATATCCTACAATTTCTCATTCACCACAAGAACAGAATCTTTCCATCTTTTCCTTGGGCCATCTTTTGGTCTTTTGCCTTCATATTTTCTGTAACTAACTACTCTTTTTGGTATTTTTCTGAGTTTGTTGTAGCAGTGGTTTTTGTTTTTGTACCTGCTTCCTCTTTTCTGCAAGTTTGGTTTGCAAGTTTAGTTATAATTTGTGTGTTAATTTCCTTCAGTGAATATCTGTGTTTCTCTGAGTGGTACATTGTGTGGAATGGATTGTTTTTGGATTTTTTGGATCACAGCTGTTGAAGTTCGTGTAATGTTTATTTATTTATTGTTTCATTGTGAACCACGGTTTTGATAGTGTCATCTTGAAGTGAGATGTCTACATCAAGGAAAGCGATCTTATTGACTGAATAGACCATAGTGAACTTCAGTAGACAGAAATTCTGAAGGGAATTGAAATGTGATGTTATTGATTGGCCATCAGATCAGATGATGAAAAAATCATTTATAAAGTGGGAATCAACATAAAGGTTAATCAGCTTATTTCTTAGATTTTCCAGTCTTCAGCCTCCCTATGCAAATCATGGCTGGGGACAATTTGGTACTCACAACTTCATATTGTTTGCAGATAATTATTGCCTACAAATTGGAAGATGTTTTATTCAAAGAGGAATCTTGTCAATTCAATGAGTAAGAAGTTTTTTTTCACAGATCCATAATGTGTTCCATTGCTGCAGTTAGTTATTCATGTGTGTCAGTGAGAATGAAGTTATGTATATACCATATTGTTTCGAATACAAGCTGCACCCCAAAAATTACCATAGGTTAAAGGTTAAAAATTTGCAAAAAGTGTAAAGTCACCATTTGAATAAAAATTACTAAATTTTATTATGATGAAGAAGAAATAGCACATAAAAGTACATTATTGTTACATAGTTATCATTATTTACTAACCGTTTATAAAAATTATACTTTTTTATTGTTAAGTTATTTTATAGTAGTGTACAGTAGTTTATATTTTGTGCACTTTAAAATATTCCCATACTTCCCATCACTGTCACTGTCACTTGTCCCTCCCGTTCGCTTCGTCCTCTTCATAAATGACATCGTCTTCCATTACATCCATGCAGTTCGATATGCAGCACTTTTTGAAACCACGAATTATGAATTCTGGTGGGATGCTTTCCCACGCACTCTTGATCCAGTTGCCGAGTTCTGTTACGGATGGTTTTTTTATTTTTCCTGTAGGAGTCAAAGGATGATTTCTTGCCACCAACAAATTATTATATAAATGCTACAGGTTATCTTTAAAAGGTTTATGTACTACAACATCCATACCTGCAACTGACTTGTCTTTCCTACAGTAATAAGAGGGATATCAGTGTTAATTTCTTCGTAAAGACGCGTCGACCGTTCATTTTATCTGTAGTGTGACCATGAAATGATCTAGCACTAACAAACCGTGCCATTTTAATAATGCTTCTGGCCGTTTATTCCTTACACATTTTAACCAATCTATCATAAGATCGTTTGTCATCCAACCTTTTTTGTGACAGCAAAAAATTACACCCGATGATAACTTCTCTTTTGGCATGGTTTTTCGTTTTAATATTATGTAAGGTGGAAATTTTCGTCCATCGGCTAATGCAGCAACCATTACAGTGACATGTAATTTTTCATTTCCCGTAGTCTTTACTGTTACAGATTTGGTTCCCTTTTGGTCCACCGTAAAGTTAGAGGTCATGTAAAAATATACGGGCGTTTCATCTGCATTTCCCTTGTGTTTAAGTGAATAATTATGCTTCTTGTGTAAATTAATGACAAACCGCTGATACTGAAGGAGTTTTTCTTCGTAGTCACTCGGTAGTTTTTGCGCGAGTGATGTACGTCGTCTAAGCGCAAATTTTCGCTGCATCATTTGTCTTATCCACCCGAAGCTGGCTTTGAAACCAGAACATTTAATTCTTCTGTGATTTCTAAAGATTTTAATTTTAAAACATATTTAGTGACAGGGAGTCCTTGCCTTCTTAAAAGCCGTACATATTCACAGACGCTGGACTCTACTGCTACAAAACGCCCAACTTGAGGTTCCGTGAATACTCGTCGCACAGTATTTGCATTTAAAAGCCGTTCCTTATGTTTTCTCCATCGTCGAATACAGGATTCATCAATATCGAATTTTCTTGCATGTTTTTCCTGCATGTTGTATCACAATTAATTTATAATTCGCATTGTACGTATTACGTTTATTTTTTGGAATTTTATTTGACTGCGTGCCTTTAGTCTCCACAATATCACTCATACCGCAAATGCACTACAAAAACACCGAATGAAAACAAAGTACAGATAAGCGATGTTGTCGCTGTTACAACAGAAAACCACACTGACAGTTGACCCAGTATTTATAAATATGTTACTCACACCCCCTCTATACATCCTTTGTCTTGCCGCCTACAGAAGGGTGCGAGCATGCCCGCGTGCGCACACACGTACACTTTTTCTTCCTATTCTTTGTTTAGTTTGGTGTTAAAACGTATGGTTTGCAGTCATAAATCATAATGCCAGAGTTAACAACAGCTAGGCAAACTGCTGTTGCTTAGGCAGTAAACAACTCATAGATACCAAAAGTGGTCGTCCCGCCAGAAGTCAGGTATAACTTCGAATTTCGTTAGCATGCGAATGCAAGCTGCAGGCCAAATTAGCGACCATGTTTTTAAGAGAAAAAATGCCGCTTGTATTCTGAACAATACGGTAGTAATAAGCATAGTAGAAGTGGTAATGGAAAGAAAGATAGGCTTAGAAGAAAATAAATGGCCTGAAGATGGGAATACATCATTGTGTGAATTGAAACTAGCTGTGTTTGATTGATGTGGATGATATAAAATGTTCTGATGGATTTTTGGAAGCATCTAGAATTGTTTGAAGATGTTTGTTTATAGTATGTCATGTGATATAAAATTAATTGAGTTTACATTTTACCTGTTTCTGCTGTCTAAATAGTAATTAAATAGTTTTATAAGTCTTTTTGTTTTTAATTGCATCAAAGTTTTATACATCTTTTATTATTGCAACCTAAATAGTACAAAAACTTTAAATTTCGTGACATTAATGTCAAGCAGTTTAAACTGTACTTTCCATTTTAATGGAATGATAAGATTTTCATGTATAGTATGTATCTATTTTTTTTTTTTTTTTAGCTGAGACCACATATATTTGTTACATACAATGGAGATTTTTTTGACTGGCCATTTGTAGAAGCAAGAGCTGCATTATATAATATAGACATGAAAAAGGAGATTGGATTTTCAGCTAATAAAGAAGGCATATACACATGTCGACCTGCCATGCACATGGACTGCCTCTGGTAAATAATAAGTTATATAATATTATGAATGTGGTTTATGTGTGTGTTTTATAATTCTAATGGTTGGTTTATAGTTGTAGATCATGTTAAGTAATTGATTATAATAATAGGTTGTTTACACTTCTTTCATAATTGTAATTTTTTTTTATACTTTCGATTGTTCAAGACAAGTGCAAATAACAAATTACATGGCCCTCTCTTTCCTCTCCTCTGTTTCTTATGTATTCTAGCATCCTTAACCACCTTTCTCCTTTTCCTCCTGTCTTGTATTCTCTCACGCCACTCTCTTGCTCCAATAGATTCCAGCTCCCTTCCTATCTCATCTTTATATTGTCTACATGATGCTCTTATCTCTTCCTAAGTCTTACTCTGGGTCTGTTTCCCACATGCTTCCATTGATAATCTGTTCCTGAACATAACTGTCATTTAATCTATTTATATGTGCATGAAAAATATGTTCTTTGTGCTTTAATAAGCGTCAGATTGTCTACTTCAATGTTTTATATGTTTTCTCGCATGAGTTATTGGATTTTTGTACATTTCCTCGTCCAGTTTCCTTGGCCCATATCTCTGTCTTCTTTTTTTTTTTCAAAATTCTCAATTTCTCTTCATCTGCTGTTGTAAGACACATGGTGTCCTTTGGCTTTTTACGCTATCACAGAATGAGTTGTTGTGTATGTGATGTAATTATAGTTTATCAGTAAATTTGTACTTTTTAAACTAAATGCTCCTTAGTGACTTTTCTGAATTAAGATATCTTGAGATTTCAGTAACACTAATTATATGTTGCTGTTTGTTTTAGTTGGGTAAAAAGAGATTCATACTTGCCTGTAGGTTCACAGAATTTAAAAGCAGTAGCCAAAGCCAAATTACGGTATGATCCTGTTGAACTTGACCCAGAAGACATGTGCAGGTAAATTCAAAATTTATTAAAAGTTAGGTGAATGGAATCAGATATGTGTAAATCAAAATTTTTAATAGATCAAAGTGGTGACAAAAATGTCCTCTACATAAAAATATTTGAAATGTTAGAACTCAGTTTCAGTAATACACTATATAAATCATACAAATGCTTTGGTTCCAAACAGAAGTTTGAATTTCACACTTAACATTTTGTTTTATTTATGATACATTATGTAACTATTATGTGTGTGCGTGCTTGCGTGTGCGCCCACATACACACTTGGATGTGCATACACATGCATGCACTATTACATGCATGCTGCATTAATATTAATTTTATATTTTTGTTGTCTCTATTTTATTATATGAATTAATTTTTATTTTTAATTTGCAATTTTTTGAAATTTTAAGCATTTTTAATTATCTGCTTTCTAATTGTAAATATTCTTTACAGGTTGGCATCAGAAGAACCACAGGTACTATCAAATTATTCAGTTTCTGATGCAGTTGCTACATACTATCTGTACATGAAGTATGTTCATCCATTCATATTCGCATTGTGTACAATTATTCCAATGGAACCTGATGAGGTAGGATATGTTCACATAATTTTATGAGTACAAAATAATATGTGATTCTAATATTCCAAGTGAACCCAGCAGTTTAGTGATTGCCATATTTCAGTGAATGCAGAATTTATTGAGATGATAATTACGTGATTTTTTTGCATCATGTAATTAAGGCAGTTATAGAGTAAACTGACATAAGTGAAGTAGCAATATTCACTGTAATTGTAGTGTGCAACGGCCAGGATTTAAGAAAAGTCACGAAAACCTTCCACATAAAGTCCCCATAAAGCAAAAGCATAGTCGCCATCTGCGTTTGAAAGCTGCTATGCATAAACCACATCACTGTCCCTGTTATATGCTACTTCTGATTTCCTTTAATAGGAATACCCACAGGTCCTTTCAGGTAAACCAGCTGAACACAAATAGAATTTAGTAGGATGATGTCTGAAATAACATAATTCATAATTATTTGAACAGACATTCTATTATTGTTAAAAAATGTTAGGCTTCTTTGACATGAATATATGGATAACTCCCCAGAAATAGTCACATAAAAGGATAGCGAAATAATTCTTCAATTTTGCTAATTAACAATGTAAACAAGAGAATGCAAATAAAACATGAAAATGTATTGTCGATTTAAGTATTATAACGTGAACAGTTTTGATGTATAACTTGATTTATGATTATTATCAGTTAAATTAAGAAAATATTACAAAAGCAATGACAATAACAAGAAATGTTTTGTTTTTATTGGTAAACCAGAAACTTACTGTCCCATCTGATGTTATAATCTCAACAGTCTTTATAAAGTTAATTAAGAAAGTTGTGTTAGAGGTTACAATCACAAACAGAATTATCACTGTTGCACACCACTATAGAAAATTATTCCGATTAGCGCTTTCAAGCTTCTCAGCTCATCGTCAGATCGGAAATAACAACACCAGAATAAAACAGAGTCTTCACACCCCCACCCGCCGCCCCACTGTCTACACACACCCCCGCAAACAAGCTATAAGTCAAATGTCCCTTCCAACCTCCAACCCCTGTCACCCCCGACTGTACAGTTACATATTTTTCTAGCACATTCCATGTGTGTGTGTGTGTGTGTGTGCGCGCGCGCGCGTGCATTGTTTTCAAAACCTAATGTAAAGCCTTTCTCATTCACACTTTTGGGTGCGGTTGCTCACCCTTATTTCAAAATCATCCATATATGCAATTTAATTCTTAATGTTATCTATCCGTCCTCTACCTTTTACTTCTTAATTATACTATAAAATATTTCCTCATTATCAAATTTAGTTTTAGTATTCAATAAATTGTCTAACCCTTTCTCTCTTTCTTTCAATATTTCTAACTCCTCCCTAAGCTTTCTTTCAACTGTGTTATTTCAACTTTCACAGTCAACTGTGAAAGAAAGCTTAGGGAGGAGTTAGAAATATTGAAAGAAAGAGAGAAAGGGTTAGACAATTTAATGAATACTAAAACTAAATTTGATAATGAGGAAATATTTTATAGTATAATTAAGAAGTAAAAGGTAGAGGACGGCTAGATAACATTAAGAATTACATTGCATATATATATATATATATTGTTATGGAACAAGTATAAGTATAATGTACTATACAGTGTACAGTGTAATTGTAGTTGTATTTATAGTTGTAGTGTGTTGCTGTTTAATCTTCAATCACTTCAGCCCCGCGATGGAGCGCCAGCTTGTTATAAAACAAGTATAATGTTCAGTATAATATATATAGTAGTATCGAAGTGAGATCTTCTATCAATTCTGCCCCAAATTGGGTTCGTCAACTTGTTAAAGGACAAGTAATACTAGTATATATTTAGTGATGTGTAGTGTGCTTGCAGATACGCTCCGGTATCTGCTATTATGTTGTTTTTATAAAAACTGCTCCAATTATAATTATTAGGAGTTATTAGTGTGATTGTGTAATCTGTATAAGTGTCTATGGATAATTCACTCTTTCGATTTAAATAAGTTTCGCGCACTTTTTGTTGTATGCCTCCCTCACTTACCATAAGTATCTGTTTCAGTCCTGTTCTGTGACGGTTGTTGCTGAAATACATACATTTAAAATGCACACAAATATTCAATTTGAATATTCAAAACAGTTAGTACACACAATATGAATGAATTAGCACATATAGGTAATACTTTAAATTACTCTCTGTTTGAATTCTTCCGCCACCTTTGGTAGAACTGACTTACAAGAAATAATTTAATTTCTATTTTGAAATGATACTCTTGTTCATAGGTAAATAAGTGAAGGTTTATTAACAAATTTTTGAAATGGCAAATTTCAAAAACAATTAACAATCATTTGGCTAATAACCCTTTAAATAATAATTACAATTGATTAATTTTAACATAAAACTCTATCCAGGCTCAATGCTGGTAGTCCTGTCTTTAGTACAATAATTTGAACTTAATAGGTTATGTCTTCTTGTTAATATATTATCAGGTTGTTAGGTTCTTTGAGGATACATGATATCAGTGTCAAGATGTAATATTTATAGAATTAATAAAATTGAACAATGGTTAAAAATAACGAATAAATATAAAACAATGAAATTTAATACCATATGTATGGTGAGTATGTAATTATCGTACGCTTGGATGCGCACGCACCTTATAAAATTCTATAGCAAGCGTCAGACTCGTGGCTTGTACAGTTTCAATGTATCGTTTTATTTTCAACAATGAGTTTGAAAAATATATATTTTCAAGAGAAAAATTAATAAAATACAAAAAAAACTCTTGATATGATTTCTATTTGGTTTGGAAACTATTTGAGAACAGATGCAACAGTTAAATTAATAAGCTACCGCTACCAATTTGAGGTTAGCTAGCACAGGTAATACTATCGCAGTAAATGATTTCTTAATGGTTAACATTTCTTAATTTATATTTCTGAACATAATATTAGTAACCTTTTAACATGTTACTATTAAGATTGCTTTATACTTTTTACGTAAGTTAATGTTATTTATTTCAAAACATCGAATAATCAAAACAAGTTTAGTCAAAAGAGTGACTAAACGTTAACTCTTGTAATTAGTGATAATTACTTTAAACATACTTTTTATAATTATGAAATTAATTAAAATCTTTATTTAATATTTTAATAAGTAAAAATTGACATTTCTTGAAATTCTAATAATTCCATTATAAGTTTGATGCTGCGCTAGTAATGACTCGCGTAGTATCAAAATGTCTATTTCAAAAATATTATTTTTGAAAATCAAAGTTATCTAAATAAAATATTGTACTCCCTGTTTATTATCACAACACACGCGAGTACGACCGGGATTATACACTATCGTACTTATATAGTTCGGTAATACCGCACATATCACTCGGAAGTATATTTGTTGTGTCAAGGTTATGTCTGTATATCAACTTAATGTCAATGTACGCGCACAAATTTGAAAATAATACTTTTTCATTGTGTCGAGTTGCGTGACCTCTTCGTCTGGAAGCTGTTCGTAGACTGTTACAATTTGCCAAAGCGTCTCTCTCGTGTCTGACAAAATGCGTTGATTTGATTGGCTGTAATCACTATAGTCTTCACCCCAAAAGCCTATGTTTTATTAAAATATTTGGTGTTTTACCAAATTTCGACTTTGGGTTCTGGTTTATGTGACGTAAGCACTAGTGTAAAAAATAATTGGAAAGTTAATAATTACAATAACTTCCTTATTGAACGTCCTATCGTTACATGAGTTATGTCATTGAATTATAGACATTTTCCTCTTTAATTTAAGTCTAAACAACACTATTTTATTTACATTGCTTCTCTTAAAATAACGTTTTTATTAATTATTTTGGTGTTTCTTATTTTTATAAGTTTTTGACACCAGATTTAATTATTTTTAATAAAAACACTTTCTAAATAAACACTTGGAGTCCATTTCTCACTTGGTTTGATTTGTTATTTGGAAATAATTATTTCCTTAACAATAGCTTATTTTAGCGTCATTAGGCGTCCATCTTGTTTGGTTTTTATATAAAAGTATTTAAAATGAATTTCCCTTATTTAATACAAGTAATCTTATAATCTAATAAGGCTAAAACGATTATTTACATGATTTCATACTTAAATATCCTCACATGATTGTATTAAACATAATACACATACTGTCTTATTCCTCTTCTACCTGTCTCATACAATTGTCAACATAATTTTAGTCTTTTCTATGTGAATTATATTATGTATGAAATGTCATTAGTGTACATACATTGTACTTAATGTATTACATATATTGGTCAGCTTCTAGCTAGTTTAGAATCCTTCAATTCTTTAATATTGGGTTTGTTCCTATGGTGTCTCATCATAGTGGTCATTTATTTTTCATAAAAACAATAATTAAACTGTTATTGTTACATTATGTTTGTGTTTCTATATTGGTATTAGGCATTACTCCTACTTTTGGTAATGTTCTCATTTACTCTTAGATAAATTTATATGTCATATTTTTCCTAAGTAACTTACTTAACATGGTTGGTTTATATCTGATTTCTGTCACTATGGTTAGTTGGTTTCTAATTATTTGCATATATACTGACTGTTTTTATAGTTCTAATCTGTTCTCAAAGTTGTATTGATTTTCCCTCTAACTACTGGTAATATTGTGAACAATCTGTGTTTAATCTTTAATACACTATTTTCCTTGACTAATGGGCCATACAGTGGTCCATCTTACATCTGATTGTTTGTACATGGTTAGTTAGTTTACATCATTTTGTTTATAATACTGTTGTTATTATGTTAAAGATCTGTTCTCAAACCATTACCAGATATTGGTCTTTCTACTGGTAATATTGTTATTCACTTTAGTATTGGTTTTGATATTGCACTTTGCCTATTTGAATTGGCATATTTGTTGCATCTTTGCTATAGCTGTCTGCCATTGCATTTGATTGGTTTTATTTACATGGTTGCATTTTAATGCATTGTCTATTAGGATGTATTGTTATTTATAACAATTCCTTAATTGATATCATTGTTGATAATCATTTGTTTTCATTGATATTTTTGGTTTTCTGTTTAACAGGTACCTTCTCTATGGGTTATGTAACAATGTACCATCTGTTTTAATGCAGTATGTCTCTACTACTTACATGGTATCAGCATGGTATTTCACAATAATATTTTACTTATTTTGTGACACATGTTTATACATTCCTTCTTAAACACTACTAATACATATCTTATTGTATTATTTATGATATTTTTCTAGTCATAGGTTGAATTCAATTCAATCCATTTTGTTTGATACAATGGTTTTTTATACTGTTGTCAGTTCTTTACCAAAAATAAAACATAGTTATATTGTTCTATTTTGTTTCATTTTGGTGGACTTATGATTATCTCTGTTAATCACAACTTTATTAAACGCGTCACACTCATTGTTCGTGTCTATTTGACTTATTTAACATCTTGTTGTTTTCATCATGGAATTAACATATTTTCATATACTTATAAACTTCCTCACTATAATTGTTTGTGTGGTTTTATCAGTAGAACTAGTTAGTTATTCACATGTTTCACATCTATTAAGTACGCACTGTTATTGTTTGTGTTTCCTTAAATGCTAAGCACTGTCTTTCATCCTCACATTTGATAATCATTATTTCACTTGTCACTTATATAGTCTTTGGTACACGTGGTTTATGTTGATTTCTGGTATGATTTATTCATCTTCTTCTCTCTTCTGAGTCAGCTTTCTTGTCCTTCTTCTTTCTTCTTTCTTGTTATTTTCATCGTAGTCATTATTCTTTAGTCGTTTCCCCTCACTTTTGGGAGTTTGTTAATTCTTATTTAGTCGTTTCCCCTCACTTTTGGAGTTTGTTAATTCTTATTTAGTCGTTTCCCCTCACTTTTGGAGTTTGTTAATTCTTATTTAGTCGTTTCCCCTCACTTTTGGATCCTATTGGGTCTATAATTGGTATTTTGTTTTGGCTCATGTCATTTTCTTTCTTATTTTTCGTAGTTGATGTCACTAGATTGATATCATCTTATTCATAGTTGGATTTTCATATTAACACATTTGTAGATACACACTTTATATACATGGATTTACTTATCTAGATTTACATTCATATTTTTTCTCTTACTTGCCGTCCTTTAGGCTCATTTTATGTAACTGCCATATTTGGTTATGTTACATATGCCTTCCTTTAAGAATTGATTAATTCTGAGTTATGATTATACTATATTTTTCTATGAAGAATTTATCAATTATTGTACATTCCATATTGATTTACATGTTTTTTCCATATATCCTTTCGCTTTCTGCTCTTTGAATCATATTTATTTCTTCTCTATGTAATTACTTCCCTCGTTTATTTAGTTCCCTAACATACATTTAGCTGGGGCAGTTTAGAGCGGCTCACTTTGGCTATTCGACTGTACTGGCCATACTAATTTCAATAAATATGGAGGCAAATCATCTCCTTTAATAATAATAAATGATTGCTGGCATTACTCTTCAGTCAATTCATCTCAAATCATTAATAATAATAATAGTGGTCGTTTTTCCGACAAATAATAAATATTCTTGGGATTAATTCTCGCATCTGCGGTTTGTACATTGTGATTCTCTCTTTTCTTGATTCAACTTAACTAATTCTTCACATATCATCGGGATATTTTGTTTTACATTTCCTCACTGGTATACTCTCATGATCTTCTTCGTTAGTATATTCTTTTTTATTCTTCTTCATCATAGATTAATCTCTTCATTCTGTGTTACCTTGAACGTTATTTCGTCATAATCTTCGTTCCAAATTCATTCTTCTAGATACTATGTATTAGTACATTTATTTTTTCTTTCCTTTTCCAGGTTTTATTTGGTATTTGTACTTCATGTAGTGCTGGCTTTTCTTTATTCAAATACAAATTTGTCGTGTGTGGTCGTTTCTCTACAGTAATAGTGTTCACTTGGTTTATTCCTCCAACTCTTTTTTTTTCATATAGTAGTACGGGTGAGATGTTGTTGTTCTACTGGTTGACGTGGCTCTTGGAATTAATGAGTTTGCTTCATATATGCCTGGGATGTAATGTGTCTGTCTCGTATTGACATTCCTTTTTTATATAGTAGTACGGGTGAGATGTTTTTGTTCTACTGGTTGACGTGGCTCTTGGAAATAATAGTTGCCAAGGTTGTAGTGTGTCGGCCTCGTATTGACATTCCTTTTTTATAGTAGTAGTACGGGTGAGATGTTGTTATTCTACTGGTTGACTTGGCTCTTGGAAATAATGAGTTTGCTTCATATATGCCTGGGATGTAATGTGTCGTTCTCGTATTGACATTCCTTTTTTATAGTAGTACGGGTGAGATGTTTTTGTTCTACTGGTTGACGTGGCTCTTGGAATTAATTTGTGCCAAAGATGGTGTGTGTCAGTCTCGTATTGACATTTTTTTTTATATAGTAGTAGTTGATATTGATGAATACAATGTTCTGATTCCTTTACATAAATTCTCTGGGATCATTTTTTCCCACATTATAAAATGACAATATACATTCAATGTTTAATACATAATTACATAGTTATTTTTCATTTAATATAAACATATAATAATCTTCATGATAATAATTCACTCTTTTTCTTCAGTCAACATCTATTTTTATAATCATATTTTCACTTTTCATTTTGTAAATAACAATAATCTTCATGGCCACATTTCATTTTTCATCTTGATATAGTCAACAGTTATATTCATAATTATCTTTTCATTTTACACAATAAACATTTTCATCCTTTACATAGTATCAATAATAAAATAATCCTTATCGCTCACTTTTCACTTGTAATTTCATATCTTAATTGTCAACGTATTTTTTCATCGAAGTCTGATTATATGTCCCCTTTATCTTTTTTGTAATAGGGTTTTGCAATTCATAGGTGTTGTTTAGATTGTCTTTTGTTACAGTATATGGTCCGGTATATAATAGTAGTAATTTCTTTGCAATGCCCTCGATGGTACTTGGGAGTTCTCGATTTTTGATTAGCACTTGGTCTCCCACTTCGTATTTTATAATTTTGGGCTGCAATTTTTTGTATTTAATTCTCAGTTTCTGGGCTCTTTCAACCGCATTATTATAGAACTTGGTTTGGTCAAACTTGATCTCTGCACTTATTGGAAAGTTAATTATTTCTGTGATCTCTCGGGGTGGTCTTTTTTCATGCATTGCCATGTATGGTGTCTCCTCAGTTGACTGATTGTATGCGAGGTTTAAGAAGTCTTCAGCTGGGGACAAATACTCCTCCCACTTCCTCTGCTGGCTGTGACAGTAGGTTCTTAAAATCCTTCCTACTTCCCTCAACACTCTCTCAGCAGGGTTGCTGTTGGGGTGGTACACCGATGTCTTATACGTTTTGATGCCCAGATGGAGCAGTGTTTCCCGCCATTTCCGTCCTCGAAACTGCGTTCTGTGATCTGTAATTATTGATGTTGGTCGGCCCACTTCGGGTATGTATTTGTTTATAACTACTTCTAGTATCTTGCTTGTTGTGGCTCGATTAAGTGGATACAGCTTCGTATATTTTGTATAGTGGTCAAAGATAATAATGATATATTTATACTGGTGTCTTCCACCACTCCGTGGAAACGGCCCACAAATGTCCAGGAAGATTTTTTCTAATTTTGTCACAGATGTTATCGGTATCATCACTCCTTCTCTCTTTTCGTTACTGCATTTGACTAGCTGGCAAATATGGCAATTCTGTATACATTTTCTTACCTTCCTATTCATGTCAGTGAAATACACATGTTCTTGCAGTGCTTTTACCACCTTCACTGCGCCCATATGACCATATCGTATGTGGTAGTCGATGGTCAGATCTCTCTCTAGAACCTTTGGGATAACGATTTTCCAGTCTTCACCATTTTTAATGCTTTTGGTGAACACTAGCTGATTATGAATACAGAAATACTGTTTAATGTTTGCATCGTTATCTGCTAGTTTTTTAATAATTATCAATATTTTAGGATCTTGTTGTTGCTGTATAGCTATATCTGACAGTATTTTAGTAAGCTCAGATTTATTTTTTAGCAAGTGGTAGACCTTCGCGATGGTTTCTCTCTCTCCTTGAAATGTTTGGGCGTCGATGTTAATCCGGGATAACACGTCTGCAGCTGTGTTGCTTTTTCCCGGTATGTACTCCCACTGTATATTATACTCTTGGAGTGTGAGAGTCCATCTTGTCAACCTTCCGTGTTTCAATTTACAGTTCTTGAGGAATGAAATGGATTTATGATCCGTTCTTACTGTCACTTTATATCCCAAAATAAAGGTTCTAAACTTTTCGCAAGCGAATACGATACTTAATAATTCTTTTTCTGTGGTGTGATAGTTGCGTTCACACTTGTTCAACGTACGACTTGCAAAACTGATTACTTCATGGTTCCCGTCTTTGTCTTCTTGATATAGCACGGATCCAAGACTCAAATCGCTGGCGTCGCAGTTCATGAAAAATTGTTTTTCAAAGTTAGGGTGATGTAACATAACGGTTTCTAGGAACTTTTCTTTAATTAACTTAAACGTAGATTCTTGTTCTGATTCCCATTTCCACTTTTCTTTTGACGATAGCTGTTTTGAAAATCGAGCTGTTAAATCGGAATAATTCTCTTGAAATTTACGATAGTAGTTGCAGATCCCGAGGAACGATTGCAGTTGTTTCTTGTTCTGTGGGACGGGGAAACGCTGTATTGCCTCCATTTTTTCCTGGGACGGTGTAATTCCATGTTCAGATAGGTTAAACCCCAAGAATTGGACTTCTTTTGCTATTAATTGAGACTTATCTAACTTCAATGTAATGTGATTATCTTCTAATTTCTGTAAGACCTGTGCCACCCTTTCACAGTGTTCCTCCCAATTGTTGGAGGCGATTAAGAGATCGTCAACATAGACTGTTGTAAACTGCAGTGTATTGTGGCCCAGTATCTCGTCCATACATTTGACGAATATTGCTACCGAGTTTACTAAGCCAAACGGTAGTCTTTTGAAATGGTAATTTCGACCTTCGAAAATAAAGGCAGTATACTTTCTACTATTCGGATGCAGTTCAACTTGCCAATATCCGCATACCGTATCCCATATACTATAAAATTTTGAACCATAAAACTTCTTTAAGATCTCATCAATTTCTCCAGGTGATGTCCTGTCGTTAATTATGGTTTTGTTTAATTCCCTAGCATCTAAACAAATTCGTACCGCACCATTTTTCTTTGGTACGGCGACAATAGGGTTGGTGTATGGTGAATTGCTTACTTCGATAATGTCATTTGCTATCAAACGCTGGATTTCTTCCCTTATTGCTTCCTTCAGCGAAAAGGCGATAGGATAAGATTTTCGTTTAAATTCGGTTTGGTCTTTGAATCTTAACTCGCATTGGAAATTTTTGATTTTTCCGGGTGTATCGGAAAATATGTGACGATACTGGCAATATATGTTTATCAGATGGTCCTTTTGTTCCCATGTCAGCTCTTGGTTATTTTGGTTGGTCTTGAATTCTCGTATCTCATTAATCTTGGTCAACCATAAATCTTCCTCTGGGTTATTGTGAAGCTTTTTATTGATGGCGCCTTCCTGATGTTGGTGGCCTTCCCTAATGTAATAGATTACATGTTCTGCGGGTGCCTTTTGATATTCTGTTAGCTTGGCTGTCCACTCAACTTCTCCTGTCTTCATTCTTACTGTATTTGTGTCCATGTTAATTATCGCGGTGTACTTCCTGAGTATATCACACCCAATGAGCAGGGTAAACGGTAACCCACTGGCTACGAGGAATATCGTCTGTATCGTGTTGCCATTACTGGATATATCGAGTTGCACTTGTTGTCTAATCGTCTTATTTTGACGTCCGGTAGCTCCAATGAGTACAATGTTGTTAATAGGTAAAGTGGGTATTGTCGCTTTATTTTCAGATTGGATTCTATCCAACTCCACTTTATCAATCAATGATACATTTGCTCCGGTATCTATCATTGCCGTTGCTTTTATGTTATTGACCTTCACCGCTATGTATGCAATTTCACTATTACTTGTATCGCTGATAGTATTCTCTTTTTCTTCCATTAAGTCTCTTCTAATATTTTTCAAATAATTATTGGTGTAAGTTTTGCGAAGATTTGGATGGTTTGCCAAAACTCTAGACCCAATAGTCCGGTTCAGTGAGGGTACTACTTGGTTTTTCACTGCCGGTTGGCGTTTAAAGGCAGGTCACTATTCCCGTGCCTGTCTTGCTGTAGCGGGTCAATTTTTGGGTGTTTTTATTTTTACCGTATGGGGCAAGTACATTTTTATTTCTTTCATTTTGGTGCGGGTTTGTAAAAAAGAAGTTGTGAAAATTATTGGGTAACAAAATTCATTCCGTTATAATAGAACGCAGTGCAACGTTATTTTCCATGCAACAGCACGATGTTGAGAAACAGTGAGACAAAAGCGATACGTAGGTGTTATTGTGTAAGTCGGCAAGCGAAGCATTTACCCCCTTCAAACTTCTCAGAAATCTGTACTTATGTAACAGCACACAGACGCAACTGTATCACCACAAATCTGAGTGACGCATCCAGCCACCAAAACAGGATGTCCCAGGACAAGCAAAATTCCGCAATGTGCTTTTTTGAGCGGCAGGAAGTCATGGCTAAATCCGGTCTTTCCAATGACATCAGCATAGCAGATGCCAATATTGTACTCTGGTACCACACATATACCAGCTATAATCCAGGCATAAAATGGTTATGCCACCACAATTAAGCACAAACGGCGACTAAAACCTGATGGCCGTGACTGCTCATTTCCCGCGACTCAACGAAGCACATTGCCCAGTTCGTCTCTGACTGTGTCGGCGCCGACACGCGAGCTCAATACGCTCGTATAATATCGTTAATTTTCAATAATGAAAGTAAAGCAGTTCTTTTAAAAGCAGTGATAGGATGGGAGGAGTGTAGAACACTAACATGTAAATTTGGAATTCCTTTTCGTCTTTTTCATAGACATCTTCAATCTACCGCGGGCTGGCCACGAGGTCACCGAAGAAAGCGTTATCGGTAGTGCTATAAAAAAAAAATTATGTATTCAATCTGGTAATTGGGGTTTGAAAACGGAATGTGAGTAGAGAGTGTGCAAAGCTGGGCTGTGTTTTTTGTTTATGTGTGTATAATTATGAAGTTGTAAAATTGTCCATTACAAGGTAAGCTATAGTCAGTAAGGTATAATAATTGCGTAACATGTCGCACGAAGATTTGTAATGTCAATAATTCAGACTAATTAAAGAAAAATCTAATTTCTCTTCCACAAAATTGCGAGTTAAAATTCTTTCAAAACCTTAGTTCGTTTTATGTGCTGTCATAGTTCGTCGAACGAAATGGGTTTACCTCCACTACGAGATCCGGCCAGATCCAAGTCGTAAGGTAAGTGGAAGTTGTTAAATTAATTTGAAAAATAATTTTACCGAAAAATATAAAAGTTACAATTGGTACCGCGTGACCAGGATGTAATATAACAAAAAAGTTATTACAACGGCCTACATGTGACAGTACATTGAACGGAATACGGTTGTGAAAGTAAATTGATGTTGTAATATCAGTTTTGAAAAAAGACTAATCATTGGTAGTTGTTACGTAAGACAAAATAGATAAAGTAAAAATGTCCGAGAATACAGAAAAAAGTAGTATAGTAAATTCAATTATGAGTGAAAGTGGCCTTGAGTCGCAATCGTTTGATGAAAGTGGTATGTTGAGGGGGGAGACGGGTACTGTTACAGAAACAGCTGTCGGCAGTGATGTAATAGTTCATTCCACTCCGTTTGCGACTCGAGCACAACCAAGCGAAACAGATGTTGATTCGGGGATTCAATTGACCCCCGTTTCAACTAATAAAAGTAAACAATCAGAGGAACTAGATATAATGAGTTTTTTACGAAAAATGGACAACAAATTTGACATGCAGAATAATGAATTAAATAAGCGTCTTGATAGAAATGACGAGAAACTTGAGATTTTAAGTAACGAATTCAAAGAGCAGAAAATAAAATGCGAACAGCAAAATATTCAAAACGAAATTAATTTTAAAGCAATTAAAGACCAGAATGTTCAATTGCAACAGAATATTAGCGTAAAATTCGATGGTTTAATAAATAGTATACAAGACAAGAATGTATGTCTTGAAAATGCCAATGTAATGACAAGAAACAGTGTGAATAAAGTAGAATCAAGTACGAATAATATAAACGAAAGTCGTAATGACAACGTTGTATTAGATAATGAATTAATAAATAATAATGATGTTGAGAATAATGAGAATAATAATGTAGTCGAAAAGTTGGTATCTGAGAGTACCAATGAAGTTGTAGAATGTGATAATGAAATGTTAATGTGTGTTAGTGAGTTGGAGAGAGAGTGGGAAGAGAGCTATATTACAGGTATGAAACAGGGGGTAAATTGTTTATGAGGTAGAATGGGGGGTGAAGGAAGAACTTCACGTATATATTGTGTAGACAAGAGTGCTACAAATAATTGTTTTTTGAAGTTTTTTGTTTTTCCTGGAGAAGTCAGGAAAGATTTAATTGAATTTATACCCTCTGTCTGTAATACTTTTGAGAGTGTGGTTTGGGGTTATGATGAGAGAGATATAGGGGGAGAATTGTATGTTTGTAAAGACACAGAATTATATAACTTAAATAGAAAGTATGATGAATGGAAGGAAAGTTTAGAAGTATATGTGAATGATAACGATTACAACGATTTAATAAAAATGATTAACCCAATAGTTAATGAATTTAATGACGGAGACTTAACAAAAATACCTAATGTAGACTGGTTTAACGAGTATTTGAATAAGTTGATTGAAGTTAGTTTTTCTGGTTACAACACACAAAACAGTCATTTGTGTGCTGATAAAATTGAACGATGTTATGTAGAACCAAGGTTGATTTGGAACGATGGAGGTTAAACTATTAAAACAATAAAAGACAGTATAAATATTTTGTTTTAATGGTTCTGACATGGCAAATCTGGACAAATGAAGTGCGGAAAAACTGAACAATAAATAAGAGTTTGTAAATAAAATATAGTGAATTCATATGTGTGTATGTAAGATGATTGTTGTGATAATAATATTGAAATACTTGCAAGTAAACAAATATCAATTAATTTTGCAAACAGTAAGTGACTAATGGTGATTGTTTCGATAACTATATAATTTATGTTTTTGGTAATTGATGTAATTAAACCAATTTGATATGCTTAAATATTTTGATTGCTTATTTAAATGTTAATTAATTAATTTTTTTTATGACTTTAATTTGTTTTACGAGATGGAAATTTGGTAATGAATGATAAATTATTTAATTTAAATTAAGAAATTTTGTGAAATGTTTCAGAGATGGTAGTGATTATGTTTTGTGTGCATATCATGTTAAATGGAGTGTAAGTATGAAAATTTTATAATCATGTATAATAAAAAATGTTTACAGGTGTGATTGAGGTGTTAATGCAATAGTGAGATTTTAATGCAATAATTGTTTTTAATAAAGATATAAAAGCTTTTATTTTAAACCAGTGACAGAATTTTGATAAAATTTGAAAATAATGTAAAGCTAAGAATTGTTTATTTTATTATTATGTAAAAGTCAATTTGATTATTATATTAATATTTTGTTCCTTTTAAATATTTTATTTTATTATGTTTTGTGCTTTGAGTTAGATTGTTACAGATGTTTATTGTAGGTGCAGAGAGTATATGTAACATATGTGGGTCAAGGGTTTTGGACTTGACCTACTTTCGATCAGCTGATGAGGTCAGACACCTACTAAACTTGTATAGTAGGGAATTAATTTTATTTGTTTATTTAATCACTTTAAACCAGTTTTGAATAATTTCTAAATATAAATGAAACCTTTAAACAAAATGTAAATTTTTTTTGAATTTTAAAATTTTTGGGGAATTTAAAAAAAAAAAAAAAAAAAAAAAAAAAAAACTTGTCAATTTTAAAGAATTTTGTAATTTTTCAATTTCACAATGTATCATGTAATGTGAGTATGTGTGAGCCCAGTATTTGCTAAAGGCAGCCCAGCTTGCAAAAAGGGGATCCATATCGGCGGAGGAGCTGGAATAATTTTAGCCAGGGGTTGAGGTTTTTGGGGGGTAGCATGTTAAAAGGCGAGGCGCGCTGTGGTGCGAGTCTGCTCGATTTCTCGGTGTTGGGATCTCTTACGGAGAAGTCCAGTGATCTCGTTCAGATGAGTCCATAGTCGCTGAGCCAGGGGGGTCGTGTACCCATGAGATTAAGAACCAGGGGGTTGTTGGCACCAGTTCCTCACCGGTCCTCTTTGGGGTTATCGATGAGATTTCTTCTGTCATGAACAGCAGAATTCTCATCGAGGGGGTATTGTAGCGGGTCAATTTTTGGGTGTTTTTATTTTTACCGTATGGGGCAAGTACATTTTTATTTCTTTCATTTTGGTGCGGGTTTGTAAAAAAGAAGTTGTGAAAATTATTGGGTAACAAAATTCATTCCGTTATAATAGAACGCAGTGCAACGTTATTTTCCATGCAACAGCACGATGTTGAGAAACAGTGAGACAAAAGCGATACGTAGGTGTTATTGTGTAAGTCGGCAAGCGAAGCATTTACCCCCTTCAAACTTCTCAGAAATCTGTACTTATGTAACAGCACACAGACGCAACTGTATCACCACAAATCTGAGTGACGCATCCAGCCACCAAAACAGGATGTCCCAGGACAAGCAAAATTCCGCAATGTGCTTTTTTGAGCGGCAGGAAGTCATGGCTAAATCCGGTCTTTCCAATGACATCAGCATAGCAGACGCCAATATTGTACTCTGGTACCACACATATACCAGCTATAATCCAGGCATAAAATGGTTATGCCACCACAATTAAGCACAAACGGCGACTAAAACCTGATGGCCGTGACTGCTCATTTCCCGCGACTCAACGAAGCACATTGCCCAGTTCGTCTCTGACTGTGTCGGCGCCGACACGCGAGCTCAATACGCTCGTATAATATCGTTAATTTTCAATAATGAAAGTAAAGCAGTTCTTTTAAAAGCAGTGATAGGATGGGAGGAGTGTAGAACACTAACATGTAAATTTGGAATTCCTTTTCGTCTTTTTCATAGACATCTTCAATCTACCGCGGGCTGGCCACGAGGTCACCGAAGAAAGCGTTATCGGTAGTGCTATAAAAAAAAAAATTATGTATTCAATCTGGTAATTGGGGTTTGAAAACGGAATGTGAGTAGAGAGTGTGCAAAGCTGGGCTGTGTTTTTTGTTTATGTGTGTATAATTATGAAGTTGTAAAATTGTCCATTACAAGGTAAGCTATAGTCAGTAAGGTATAATAATTGCGTAACATGTCGCACGAAGATTTGTAATGTCAATAATTCAGACTAATTAAAGAAAAATCTAATTTCTCTTCCACAAAATTGCGAGTTAAAATTCTTTCAAAACCTTAGTTCGTTTTATGTGCTGTCATAGTTCGTCGAACGAAATGGGTTTACCTCCACTACGAGATCCGGCCAGATCCAAGTCGTAAGGTAAGTGGAAGTTGTTAAATTAATTTGAAAAATAATTTTACCGAAAAATATAAAAGTTACATTGCGATGTCGAAGCTATGGGTTCTTGATTCCCATTTCCATGTCCATTATTGTAGATTGCTGTATTTTGCGTTGTTGTTCCTTGACTTCCATTACTGTCGCTTCCGTTAGATCGGTATCCAGATTCCCGCTCCTCTCTATCGCTGTTGCTGGAGTGACTATTCTGATTAGGGAAACTCCTCCTTCCTTGGTAGTAGTTTCGACGATTTCCCCCTCGACTGGCTTGAGTATAGTGCACTCTGCGAAAGTGATTATTATGTTGGTTGCCATTGCTTTGTCTTGGGTGGTGATTGGGAGCTTGATTCTGGTACGGCCGGTAATAATTGTTACCTCTTTGGTAAGCTGGCTCTCGCTGATATCCACCTGAATGATGATTATTATTATTCCCTCTATTAATGACGTTGTTGCCCCCTCCATCTTGGCGTGGTATAGGGTGATTTTGGAATCTCGGTGGGTAATTGTGATTTCTTCCTGGGCTATTCCTTTCGTTGGATATGTTGGGGTTATTATTCCCAGGTCCTCCTCGATCATATGTCTGGTTTGGTCCTTGTCGACTGCGTTGGTAGTAGCGTTCTCTTTCATGGTTCTCCAACAGTTCGCACATCCCTTGGACTGTTTTTATTTGTGCATTTAGCCTTCCTTGTGATATGCCTTGATTGAAGTGGTAGGCTAATTTCGTCACTAGGCATTCTTCTGGGATGGCGGGTTCAAGATTCCTCACCAGGCAAATCTTTCCCAAGAAATACGTTGTCATTGACTGCCTTCCATGTATATCGAACCTCCCGTTTGTGATATCATCCCTGACGATGTTCTGGGTGGCTTCTGACCAATATTTTTGTTTAAACGCCACTTTGAAGTTGTCATAATTCCCCACTTCGTTACGGGTTGCCGTCCACCAATTGTCGAACGTGCTTTTGAAAGCTTCGTCTAACATTCCCTTAATGGTAGTCCATCTACCTTCTCTGTTTTTACGTATGATTTCTTCCATCCGTTCTAAAAACTCTAGCGGATTTTTATAATAAGTCCTGAATTCAATCTGGTCTCTGTTGTCTAGATGAGTCAATCCGGATAGTAAGTTTGGTATCGTTTGTATACGATGCATTTCGTCGCGGAGGTCATCTAACTCTCTTCGTTGACGCTCGGTTAGTAGGGTTCTATCATCATGTACCTGCTGCTTAATTGCGTCCACTCTTCCAGATACTTCTTCATACTTGTCTATTAGTGTTGATTGCGCTATTTTCATGTTGGTTTGTTCTTGTGTTATCACATTTATTTGTGTACCGTGCGTTCTCTCCATTTCGTTAATGCGTTGATTGATGTCCAACTCTGCTTGTATTCGTCTCAGGCTGGTACCTTCTCCCTCCTTTCGTACTTCATCCATCTCGACATTAACTTCAGTTGACAGGATGGCCATGCGCTTCTCGATTTCATCAACATTTTCCTTCAACCTTTTTTCTATCTTCTCTTCTGTATCCTTGGCGGCTTCCTTCATCTTGTTGCTGTTGATACTTATTTGTTGCCACATCCCTTCATGGTCAGATTGTATAGTTTCGACGTCTCTATTGAACTTAGCAGTGATTTCATCCATTTTCTGATTTGCCTGATCCATTCTAACTCCCAATTCTGCTGATAACTCTTCTTTCATGATGGCCATTTTCTTCTCCAGTAATTCCTCAGTTTTTTTTTTGTCCATCTTCCATTCTCCTGTTCGTCTCCTGTATTTGGTTGTTAAACTCTTCCTTTAATAATTCCATATGTTTCTTGTTCTCCCTCTGGCCGTCCTCTATTTTCTTGCTTAAATCCTCCTTTGTGGATTGACTAGCTTCTTCTATTTTCTTGTTTAAGTCTGCCTTCAAATTTTGATTGTCCTCTTTCAATGACCGATTGTCCTCTTTGGATGATTTCCGGCTCTCTTCTATTTTCTCCATTACCATTTTGAACATTTCCATGAAGTCGATTTCTCCGGGTACCATTGGTTGTTTGGGTTGACTGATCTCCAGTGGAGCTTCTTGAATTATTACTTCCGGTTCCTCCATAGGCTGTTGAACCCCCTCCGCCGGTTCAATTTGTTTGTCTTTTACTTCCATTACTATCTCCTCCACATCTTCCGTTGACATGGCTTCCTTCTCTTCTTTTCTGGTTTCTTTCTCTGCTTGCGCCATCCTTTTTCTTGACGTTGACCTTGATTTTGATCTTGATTTCAACCTGTCTGTATACATCTTGATCTTCTGATAATGTTCCTGCTGTCTTCTCACGAATTAGTATATTTAGGTTATTAGTTATTGTATATTTCCCTAACTCGTGCTCAGACGTTGGGCGCCAACTTGTTATAAAACAAGTATAAGTATAATGTACTATACAGTGTACAGTGTAATAGTAGTTGTATTTATAGTTGTAGTGTGTTGCTGTTTAATCTTCAATCACTTCAGCCCCACGTTGGGCGCCAACTTGTTATGGAACAAGTATAAGTATAATGTACTATACAGTGTACAGTGTAATTGTAGTTGTATTTATAGTTGTAGTGTGTTGCTGTTTAATCTTCAATCACTTCAGCCCCGCGATGGAGCGCCAACTTGTTATAAAACAAGTATAATGTTCAGTATAATATATATAGTAGTATCGAAGTGAGATCTTCTATCAATTCTGCCCCAAATTGGGTTCGTCAACTTGTTAAAGGACAAGTAATACTAGTATATATTTAGTGATGTGTAGTGTGCTTGCAGATACGCTCCGGTATCTGCTATTATGTTGTTTTTATAAAAACTGCTCCAATTATAATTATTAGGAGTTATTAGTGTGATTGTGTAATCTGTATAAGTGTCTATGGATAATTCACTCTTTCGATTTAAATAAGTTTCGCGCACTTTTTGTTGTATGCCTCCCTCACTTACCATAAGTATCTGTTTCAGTCCTGTTCTGTGACGGTTGTTGCTGAAATACATACATTTAAAATGCACACAAATATTCAATTTGAATATTCAAAACAGTTAGTACACACAATATGAATGAATTAGCACATATAGGTAATACTTTAAATTACTCTCTGTTTGAATTCTTCCGCCACCTTTGGTAGAACTGACTTACAAGAAATAATTTAATTTCTATTTTGAAATGATACTCTTGTTCATAGGTAAATAAGTGAAGGTTTATTAACAAATTTTAAAATGGCAAATTTCAAAAACAATTAACAATCATTTGGCTAATAACCCTTTAAATAATAATTACAATTGATTAATTTTAACATAAAACTCTATCCAGGCTCAATGCTGGTAGCCCTGTCTTTAGTACAATAATTTGAACTTAATAGGTTATGTCTTCTTGTTAATATATTATCAGGTTGTTAGGTTCTTTGAGGATACATGATATCAGTGTCAAGATGTAATATTTATAGAATTAATAAAATTGAACAATGGTTAAAAATAACGAATAAATATAAAACAATGAAATTTAATACCATATGTATGGTAAGTATGTAATTATCGTACGCTTGGATGCGCACGCACCTTATAAAATTCTATAGCAAGCGTCAGACTCGTGGCTTGTACAGTTTCAATGTATCGTTTTATTTTCAACAATGAGTTTGAAAAATATATATTTTCAAGAGAAAAATTAATAAAATACAAAAAAAACTCTTGATATGATTTCTATTTGGTTTGGAAACTATTTGAGAACAGATGCAACAGTTAAATTAATAAGCTACCGCTACCAATTTGAGGTTAGCTAGCACAGGTAATACTATCGCAGTAAATGATTTCTTAATGGTTAACATTTCTTAATTTATATTTCTGAACATAATATTAGTAACCTTTTAACATGTTACTATTAAGATTGCTTTATACTTTTTACGTAAGTTAATGTTATTTATTTCAAAACATCGAATAATCAAAACAAGTTTAGTCAAAAGAGTGACTAAACGTTAACTCTTGTAATTAGTGATAATTACTTTAAACATACTTTTTATAATTATGAAATTAATTAAAATCTTTATTTAATATTTTAATAAGTAAAAATTGACATTTCTTGAAATTCTAATAATTCCATTATAAGTTTGATGCTGCGCTAGTAATGACTCGCGTAGTATCAAAATGTCTATTTCAAAAATATTATTTTTGAAAATCAAAGTTATCTAAATAAAATATTGTACTCCCTGTTTATTATCACAACACACGCGAGTACGACCGGGATTATACACTATCGTACTTATATAGTTCGGTAATACCGCACATATCACTCGGAAGTATATTTGTTGTGTCAAGGTTATGTCTGTATATCAACTTAATGTCAATGTACGCGCACAAATTTGAAAATAATACTTTTTCATTGTGTCGAGTTGCGTGACCTCTTCGTCTGGAAGCTGTTCGTAGACTGTTACAATTTGCCAAAGCGTCTCTCTCGTGTCTGACAAAATGCGTTGATTTGATTGGCTGTAATCACTATAGTCTTCACCCCAAAAGCCTATGTTTTATTAAAATATTTGGTGTTTTACCAAATTTCGACTTTGGGTTCTGGTTTATGTGACGTAAGCACTAGTGTAAAAAATAATTGGAAAGTTAATAATTACAATAACTTCCTTATTGAACGTCCTATCGTTACATGAGTTATGTCATTGAATTATAGACATTTTCCTCTTTAATTTAAGTCTAAACAACACTATTTTATTTACATTGCTTCTCTTAAAATAACGTTTTTATTAATTATTTTGGTGTTTCTTATTTTTATAAGTTTTTGACACCAGATTTAATTATTTTTAATAAAAACACTTTCTAAATAAACACTTGGAGTCCATTTCTCACTTGGTTTGATTTGTTATTTGGAAATAATTATTTCCTTAACAATAGCTTATTTTAGCGTCATTAGGCGTCCATCTTGTTTGGTTTTTATATAAAAGTATTTAAAATGAATTTCCCTTATTTAATACAAGTAATCTTATAATCTAATAAGGCTAAAACGATTATTTACATGATTTCATACTTAAATATCCTCACATGATTGTATTAAACATAATACACATACTGTCTTATTCCTCTTCTACCTGTCTCATACAATTGTCAACATAATTTTAGTCTTTTCTATGTGAATTATATTATGTATGAAATGTCATTAGTGTACATACATTGTACTTAATGTATTACATATATTGGTCAGCTTCTAGCTAGTTTAGAATCCTTCAATTCTTTAATATTGGGTTTGTTCCTATGGTGTCTCATCATAGTGGTCATTTATTTTTCATAAAAACAATAATTAAACTGTTATTGTTACATTATGTTTGTGTTTCTATATTGGTATTAGGCATTACTCCTACTTTTGGTAATGTTCTCATTTACTCTTAGATAAATTTATATGTCATATTTTTCCTAAGTAACTTACTTAACATGGTTGGTTTATATCTGATTTCTGTCACTATGGTCAGTTGGTTTCTAATTATTTGCATATATACTGACTGTTTTTATAGTTCTAATCTGTTCTCAAAGTTGTATTGATTTTCCCTCTAACTACTGGTAATATTGTGAACAATCTGTGTTTAATCTTTAATACACTATTTTCCTTAACTAATGGGCCATACAGTGGTCCATCTTACATCTGATTGTTTGTACATGGTTAGTTAGTTTACATCATTTTGTTTATAATACTGTTGTTATTATGTTAAAGATCTGTTCTCAAACCATTACCAGATATTGGTCTTTCTACTGGTAATATTGTTATTCACTTTAGTATTGGTTTTGATATTGCACTTTGCCTATTTGAATTGGCATATTTGTTGCATCTTTGCTATAGCTGTCTGCCATTGCATTTGATTGGTTTTATTTACATGGTTGCATTTTAATGCATTGTCTATTAGGATGTATTGTTATTTATAACAATTCCTTAATTGATATCATTGTTGATAATCATTTGTTTTCATTGATATTTTTGGTTTTCTGTTTAACAGGTACCTTCTCTATGGGTTATGTAACAATGTACCATCTGTTTTAATGCAGTATGTCTCTACTACTTACATGGTATCAGCATGGTATTTCACAATAATATTTTACTTATTTTGTGACACATGTTTATACATTCCTTCTTAAACACTACTAATACATATCTTATTGTATTATTTATGATATTTTTCTAGTCATAGGTTGAATTCAATTCAATCCATTTTGTTTGATACAATGGTTTTTTATACTGTTGTCAGTTCTTTACCAAAAATAAAACATAGTTATATTGTTCTATTTTGTTTCATTTTGGTGGACTTATGATTATCTGTGTTAATCACAACTTTATTAAACGCGTCACACTCATTGTTCGTGTCTATTTGACTTATTTAACATCTTGTTGTTTTCATCATGGAATTAACATATTTTCATATACTTATAAACTTCCTCACTATAATTGTTTGTGTGGTTTTATCAGTAGAACTAGTTAGTTATTCACATGTTTCACATCTATTAAGTACGCACTGTTATTGTTTGTGTTTCCTTAAATGCTAAGCACTGTCTTTCATCCTCACATTTGATAATCATTATTTCACTTGTCACTTATATAGTCTTTGGTACACGTGGTTTATGTTGATTTCTGGTATGATTTATTCATCTTCTTCTCTCTTCTGAGTCAGCTTTCTTGTCCTTCTTCTTTCTTCTTTCTTGTTATTTTCATCGTAGTCATTATTCTTTAGTCGTTTTCCCTCACTTTTGGGAGTTTGTTAATTCTTATTTAGTCGTTTCCCCTCACTTTTGGAGTTTGTTAATTCTTATTTAGTCGTTTCCCCTCACTTTTGGAGTTTGTTAATTCTTATTTAGTCGTTTCCCCTCACTTTTGGATCCTATTGGGTCTATAATTGGTATTTTGTTTTGGCTCATGTCATTTTCTTTCTTATTTTTCGTAGTTGATGTCACTAGATTGATATCATCTTATTCATAGTTGGATTTTCATATTAACACATTTGTAGATACACACTTTATATACATGGATTTACTTATCTAGATTTACATTCATATTTTTTCTCTTACTTGCCGTCCTTTAGGCTCATTTTATGTAACTGCCATATTTGGTTATGTTACAATATATATATGTATGTTTTAGAAATAAGGGTGAGTGACAACACCCAAAAGTGTGAATGAGAAAGGCTTTACAAACGTTAGGTTTTGAAAAGAATGTACACACACACACACACACAACACACATACACATGGAATGTGCTAAAAAATATGTAACTATACAGACAGGGGTGACAAGGCTCGGAGGTTGGGAAGGGACATTTGACTTATAGCTTGTTTGCGGGGGTGTGTACAGACAGTGGGGTGGCGGTGTTAAGAGTGTTTTATTCTGGTGTTGTTATTTCCGATCTAATGATGAGCTGAGAAGCTTGAAAGCACTAATCGGAATAATTTTTCTATAGTAGTGTGCAAAAGTGATAATTCTGTTAGTCTTTATACAATTTGAAAATTCAACAAGTTGTATACATAAATACATTGCCACTTCAACAAAAAATATACTTTGATCATATTTTTGTACATATTCTGTCATCAGTCATCATATATAATATACTTTACCGTAGGTTCGATATGATTCACTGTACAGTGTGTGCAATTGGTATAATCCAAGTACCTTTATTTTGTTTTTACCAGTATACAAAGTAATTTTGTATACTGTATACAGAGTTATAATATTGCAAATTATATCGTACAAATATAATGTTACAAAATCATGTAAATTATACATCAAGACAAATATGTGCCTTTTTATCTCTTTGTACTTCCGTTTTTCTTTTATGTTCCCTCATGTCAGCACTTTATATCTCCGGGTATTTTATTTCACACGTATGTTATGTTCTGAGTTAACGCTTTAACTTTCATAGCACCTATCCAATGTCTATTCACTGTTCAGGTTTGTTTTATCCTTATCTGTTCTCTGCTTCTTTGTTACCCCATGTTGTGTGGCAGAGCGTGCAGTGTCGGTTGTGGGAGCTGAGGCCGATGTCTGTACTGTGAGCCAGTGAAATTGTGTCTTGCGGCTTGTGTGACGGTCAGAGGGTAAACTGACCTGTAACTTTTGACATCCCACATGTCAGACCACAGACCTTTCAACTGGTTTTTACTAGTTTATTGCATGAGAACCTTGAATTGAACATCTAGGAGTGCAGTTCATCTGATTGAATACTCCTGACTGTGTGACTATTTGTTGGGCATGTACATACACTATGCAACACACATTTTTCCATGCTTAAGTCACACACACACACACACAAAGTCTATGTGGTTCAGTGTTACACTAAGGAATGCTTCACAAAAATAATGATTTTAACCGCATAATATAAAATGTCCTGTTACAAGTGTACTATTACACTTTGTGCTAGAAAAGTCCTACTGTTTAATTTATGTAACGGTATAAGGGAATGAACAGTAGGAAAAAGATTTACTGTAAAGCGCTATACTGAATTAACAGTTTGTGAATCACGACTAAAGGTGAATTCTGCTTATACTAATACAGGTCAATGTACAAGCATTTACATATTGAGTTGCTAGCCTAATCACTATATATGCCAGTGGATCAATAGGCAACCAGTAAGAAGCAAGATTGGCCACAGACCAATATCCATGGCAGACCCATTTAGATCCTATTACCCATGAATCGGACCTCATACAAGTCATGCTGCCCCCCAGCTATAAGTTGTAATCCTTTCTATCCTAGAAGTTTAGGAGGAATCAGCTGAAGATGGCCAATATGAATCTTCCAAAATTCCTCAAAAGCCCTTCAGGGGTAATAAAAAAGTCAGTGCAAGACTTAGCATGAGTGAAATATAACATAATACAATAGGCACACAAATCTAATAATTGTCATACATGAATGATAACAGTTAACCTGGGATGGATACTTTTTTCAACATATTAATATTATTTATGGTGTCAAGACAAGATATATTCAACTTTTGGGGGGCTCTATGTACATAATCGATAATCTTGACTTATCATGCAGTAATTGTGCATGGATTGGTTTTTGCTGTTGGCTGGTTATAATGGAGCTGCATGTTGTGTATTGATTGTGTTACTGTGACTCGGTGAATAATTTATTTTATGGATATTTCCAGCGTGTGGTATTTAAAAAAATTGTTTTTTATTGATTCATTTTTTCTTAAACTAATTAGATATGTACTTTTAATTTCACACATTGTTAGTACCCTAAAAAAAAACTTACCGAGGCCTTTCTTTTTCTTGTACTATGACATGATATAATTTTAACTATCTTTCATGCAACATTCTCTCCTTGACCCCCCCCCCCCCCCCCAGAATAAATAAACTAAAATTTATTTAGCACAGATATATAGTATATATTTCAATGTAAGTTGTAATGTTAGAATGTTATTAAAAGATGTTTTTATATGTCATAGGTTTTACGTAAAGGTTCGGGAACATTATGTGAAGCATTACTTATGGTGGAAGCTTTTCACGCAAATATTGTCTTTCCAAATAAACAGGAATCAGAACTGAATAAACTTACTTCAGATGGCCATGTTTTGGACCAGGAGACGTATGTTGGTGGTCATGTAGAAGCTTTAGAATCAGGCGTATTTAGAGCTGACCTACCATGTAGATTCAGATTGGTGAGTTGAAGAGGCTTTATATAATGCTTTTAAATACACATTACCAAATTAAACAACATAACCATCTCTAAACATAAATACAACTATAATCTAAAAGTCAGTTTTAATTTGATTAAAACATAATATAATGAATTCTACCTTTGTATGGCAAAAGAAAATGCATTGTTTTTGGTATATTTTTATACACTGTTTATTTTTTTATTTACAATAATAACAAATAATATGGTTATAAAAAGTAAGTAATAATTTTATTTATAATAATAATAATACAGCCTCTATTTTCCTTTGTCATTACAAGTAACTTTTTTTCAGGTACCTGAGGCATTTGACAAGTTAATTGGTAGTGTAGAAAGAGCTCTAACTCATGCCATTGAAGAAGAGGAGAAGATACCATTAGACACTGTCACAAATTTTGATGAAGTGGTATCTGATGTTAAAAGTAAACTGGGTGAATTGCGAGATATACCTTGTCGAATGGAGAACCCCATTATTTACCATCTTGATGTTGGTAAGTTAAGTTTTTATATTATTCAGTTTACAATGTGGGTTCCATCGGGGCAATCCCGATGTGCCCTAGCTGGATTCTTACTTTGCTTCAGCTTGTCGTGGGTGAGATCCCTTCCTTTAATCTTTCCTGTTTAGTCTCTCTTGCCTGACTCTTTTCTTTCTGACCCCGACGCTATTAGAATACTCGAGGGCTAGGGTGTCTTTCTTTTTTCATACTAATTTCTTAGTTTAGAATGGACAGACCAAGTCATCAGCCATAGAGAAGGCGGCCGTTCTAGGGGTTGTGTGCCCCATAATCAATGCACTTGGTCTTCCAGGTTTTGGGTTGTACAGGGGGCTGGTAACCCTTCCATGTAAAATTTAGTTTACTCGAATACTTCAGCAGAGGAAAAACTGGCTGGATATCAGGAAAGGAAATTTTTAAGAGCAGTTAAGGGATGTAGTTTGAGAGATCATCTACAAAACAACAACATAAGGAAAGACCTGAAGTTACAGTTAGTTCTGGAGAGAATAAAGGAATACGGACAGAATTGGAAGTCCTATGCGGAACACATGGTAGACACGCATATTCCTAAACACTGGACGTTTTGCAAGTTGATTATACAGGCTAGTATTTCTGGTCCAGGGAATAAAATTGTTGATAAGTAGTAGTACTGTATAGTAATAAAAGTTATGACTCTAAAGAACAAGAAAATAGCAGTACGTGGGTTTAACTAGGGCTACCATATTTTTCAGATCCAAAATAGGATGCCTTGGTAAAATTCTTGGCGTTGACTGAGGGGGAGGGGGTATTATCTGTGTTCTAAGGAAAAAAAAGTCATTTGTTTTATTTATAATTATTATCATCATCATCATCATCATCCTCAAGGTTTAAACCAAGAATGATTTGTTCCTGTCTCAAATAGGCAAATATTACAGCTGGCCACTCCTCCAGCGCTTCCTCGGACATCCCACACCTCTCCGTCCCATCGGCTTATAGTTCCCCAAAGATGTTCCCACCAATTCAGTCGATACTGGGCGATCCTGTCGAGTATACTCATAATATTCAGTATTTATAAAACATTAAATTATAAATTGAATTACAGTTTACATCTTAATTAATTAAGTTAGGCCTATTACTCTTGCTTGCTTAGAAGATCCTGCACCATCTATTGTGTACTTCTCACTCCATGTAGCTACATTACTAATAATACAGTAAACCCTCGATTTAACGGACTAATTGGGGCTGAGGGGTGTCCGTTAAATCGCAAATTTTGTTTTTTGAGGATATATTTAAATCAAATAGGCCTATAACACTTGAAATTTTAATACTATTAATATCATGGAAATACCGTATTGTTCCGAATACAAGCCGCACTTTTTCTCCTAAAAACATGGTCGCTAATTTGGCCTGCGGCTTGCATTTGCGCAGTAACGAAATTCGAAGTTATACCTGACTTCTGGCGGGACGAACGCTTTTGGTATCTATGAGTTGTTTACTGCGTAAGCAACAGCAGTTTGCCTGGCTGTTGTTAACTCTGGCAGTATGATTTATGACTGCAACCGTACGTTTTAACAGCAAACTGAACAATGAATAGGAAGAAAAGTGTATGTACCTGCGCATGCGTGCGTGCTCGGACCCTTCCGTAGGCGGCAAGACAAAGGATGAGTAGAGGGGGTGTGAGTAACATGTTTCTAAATAACGGGTAAACTGCCAGTGTGGTTTTCTATTGTAACAGCAACAACATCGCTTATCTGTATTTTAATACGTACTATTAATATCATGCAAATACAATGTTATGTACACACCTTTATTTATTCTGGATAAAAGCATCAAGAGTCAGTTATTTTCCACTAGAATGTTGCTTCTTTATTATTAAAGATATAAACTGTCTAAAATCGTCATAATAAGCACACACTTCCGGATCTGAAGACTCCCCAATGTACGCGATAATATCGTCCATGATGTTTCTTATCGCTGATAATTTAGGGCCTCCTGTAATAACAGATGTTTCTTCATCGTCATCATCTCCATCTTCTTGATCGTCATGTAGAACAGATTCCGCGATCTCTTCCTGACTCAGGATTTGGTAGCCTGGATCACCCTCGTCCAAGTTTAGCCACTGTTCTATGTCATTCTCGTTTACGTCTTCACCAGCCTTCTTTACGGTTTCACAGAAATCGGATGTTTCAAATCCTCTGAAATCGTACTCCGGTTCACTCCCATTCAGTAACTGTGTCCACCCATTAGCCAATGTTGTTTCCTTCATCTCCTTCCATGCGGCAGCAAAATTAAAGATGGCGGACTTGATGTTGTATGCACGCAGATTTTGCAGCGTTCTAGCTCCTCTCGTGTCGTTTTCATGGTCTTGTTCATTCTCCAAGACAACCATCACCTCTTCAAGAAACTTCTTCTTGTACAGCCTTTTGCAGGCAACAATGACTCCTTGGTCCATTGGCTGTAAAGTTGAAGTGGTGTTCGGAGGGAGGAAGACGCATTTTATTTTTCCGTCGTTGCTAACTAACTTCTCGGAGTTGCGATGGGCCGGTGCATTGTCCAGTAGTAAGACGGCTTTCACTCCATGCATTGGAATTTTCATAGTCTCTTCTTGAAAACGTCGCACTTCTGGCACAAAATGATTAAAAAACCAGTCTGAAAAAATACTGAAGGTAAACCAAGCATTTTTTGAACTTTCATAAATGACTGGCAACTGGTTCATTATGTTCTTTATCGCACGAGGTTTCTTTGCGTTTCCGACTATGATTGGAGTAAGTCGATGCAAACCATCAGCATTCCCACACAGTAGGGCAGAAAGCCGCTCCTTGTTGAGTTTACGGCCTGGTGTGCTAGTTTCACGTTTGTGTGCCAGAGTATTTTCAGGCACAGCACGAAAGTAGAGACCAGTCTCATCAGCATTGTAGACCTGAGACAAAATGAGACCCTCAGATTCGATCGTTTTCTTTATATGTTGACAAAAAGCCTCAACTTGTTCAGTGCCTGCACTCAGCACTTCACCACATGTTGATCTATTTGTGATGCCATGCCGTTTATGAAAACGCCAAAGCCACCCATCACTCGCCTGAAATTGGATACCAATAGGTTTCGCCAGTTTATCAGCAGCAGCCCGCAACTCCACACTACGAACAACGACGCCACTAGAATGTTGTTGAATAAACCACTTGTACACAGCATCCTCTAATTGTTTGTGTTTGGCTAATTTAATGTGTTTTCTTTCTCCCTCATTCTTCGAACTATCAACACTGTACTTTAGCGAAAACTGAATAAGTTTATCTTTATTCTTTCGAATGTCTGAAACGGTTTGTTTCTTTACACCGTACACTTCACAAACATATGCAACAGACGTGCCACCTTCAAGTTTACTTATTAGTTCAAGCTTTTGCTTTATACTCAAGTTCACACGTTTTTTCGTAACGCCAGACATACTTATGCTGTAATTCACTAATAAAGTAATGGACCTTGCTGTAACAACGCAAGTATAAACTCGTTAAGACTCTCTATTTAACACGTGCAAGGTTCGTACTATAGAAACACATGTAGTGTACACGCTGTGTTCTCTGAATAAACTGATGCGACGCTGTACGAATGTGAACTGCACGTGCATACGAATGTGAACTGCACGTGCATACGAATTATCACGAATATAGCCGAATATTCAAGAGTGAAAATGCGTTGCTATGGTTATGAACTACCACCAAATTTAAATCACAACCATGGACTTCAAAAACTTAATCATGATTTTTTCGTCTCAAAAATTTTTTTAACATGATAATGTTTTTAGGCTGGGGGTCATTCCACAAAATGCGTGATGCAAAATGTGTAACGTCATCGAAAAGTGTAACGCTCCAGGTGATGTTAGTAATAAATAAATTTGGTCACAGTGAAATAAGATGCATATCAGTGTATATTGTTCAGTGTTAGTCGCCGTGATGTCTTCCACTGAATGTGTGCGACGCCTGCGTCAACGACAACGCAAAGACGGGGATCGTGAAGAATTAAATGAATTCTTATCTCCTTTCTCATCAAATACAATTGGAGATGAGAAAATTTGCGCGTTTCAAAACAAGAAACGAAAGAATGCTGCGATAGCCAAGCAATATCGCCAGAACAGGAGAGTCTGCAGTTTATGCACATTATACGTTTCAAAAGCCTAAAAACATTTTTTTTTCTGTTAAATTCTGTCCGTTAAATCCGAAGTCCGTTAAATCGAGAGTTTACTGTAGTATCATTATTTTTAGTAAGTTTGTAAAATTCACTACACCTATACTCTTAATTATATTTGATGTTTCGTAAATATTTAACAGTTCCTATAGCTTCCTGTTTTTTAAACTCCACTCATTCTTCATTAAAGAAAATAACCTTTTCCACTGCTGCTGAAGTTTCAGGTAAATGAAATAAGCAAATTGGTACATTTTTATTTTCACTAATGGTATTTAAATGTAAAAATTTATTAACTTTAGAAACTTCATGAAATAAGTCATCAATATTAATTGCACTGTACTTTCAAATAAATAAATGCAGCTGAACTTTCAACATCAGTTCGCAGTAATTTTTTATGCAATAAGCCAACCTATTTAAATTTATTTATATCATTAAATGTATTTTCTTGACACGTCTTTTTAAATTAATATGTTTTTCAAAATTTGCTTTCCCTTTATGATGCACAGAAAACTTCAATCAGCAAATTGAACACCTAAGTTTACCCAAAGCATTAATATGCACAATAAACAGATACCACCCTTTATTTAAGCACTGACTGAATGCACATTTTTGTTTCAGTTTTATTAAAAATCAAATAATGAATTGAAATTAAAATTGACATACTTTTCACTAACACAAATGGAATAACAGGATGCCACAAACCAATATTCAGCGTGCTAACCAAACCAAAACTACACTACTTCGTTAGATATATAGGGACTGTCCCAATATCCATCCACCCTACAGTTTCAATGTTTTTAATATGCGTTTGTATCGATATACTACGATGTGAAGAAGAAGAAGTGTATTAATTGTAAATTATTCTATTTCTTAATGTAAAGCAAAAATATGAGTTGTTTTCATTTGTGAGGTTAGGTAATAATGGTTTTTAGCTTACAAATAAAAGCCATGGTTGAGGAAAATATGACATTTAGTGTGTCACACGATGATTGAAAGAGAAAAAGATTAAAAACAAAGAAAATTATATATTTAACAAAAAGAACAACAGAAAAAAGTGAAAAATGCAATTATTTGTGAATAGTAGGATTAAAAGAAAAACAAAAAATAACATAGGCCCTACTATCAAATGAAAACAAGATTTGTTATTTGTTAGGTGGTCAATATTTGTTTATGTTATTCAGTAAAATCTCAAAACCGTCACTGGAAGCAAATTTTACAAAAAATACAAAAAATGGAGACATATATAGCATCCCACCTTCCTTCTAGTTGGTGCTTTTCTGGAGATTAAAATTTCACTAATACAAAAACCGAGTATTAGTGAAAAATTAGTTCTGCCATAAAAAGGGAGACATGTATAGTAAATAGGCAAGGGTTGGTGAAATTTAGTGATAGTGATGAAACCCTGTGACTGGAAGACTTGGATCTACTTGGGTGGAAGATTTTATTTTAATCTCATTTTATTTTAGTGGGCTGTACTTCCTTGTTCCCACTCCACTGAAGATGGCCACCATTGGTGCAGCCGAAACATCTGGCGTTTCAGAAAATGTGTATATTTCGCTACTGTGTGTTCACTTAGAGGCATGTTTGTTTGACAATAAGAACTGCCAATATTAATTTGTTTGTTGCTATACAAGAGGCATCTTAAATGTCAGTAGTGGATGGCTAGTTTAAAGAAACCCAAATGCCTGCCCCTTTTATATTCCCAAATGTCAGTTCTCAAATTGTAGTAATCAGATATTAGCCTGTTCACTGTTGAGATGAAAAAGTTAATACTATTGCAGAGAAAGCTAGCAAATTTACCGAATTCACTGTCACAAAGAGTTTCATCAGCCATAGTCAGAATAATACACCAGATCTGAAATGCTCAAGAAAAAGGTAAGTGTAAATCATAAAAAATGTTTAAACCTTCAAACATGTTATGTGTATATATTAAAAAAAAAAAAAGAAACAGTTATTATAAGAGTAAATAAAATAAAATGATATAAATTATGCTTCTAAAATTCAGTTGAATCAGGAGTATGTCCACAAAAACAGAAGCTGATAAAGCTGTTTGTGACAATGAATTTTTTAACTTTGATGGGTTTCCGTAATGACCATTTGAAAAAACAATGAGTCAAATGCCCTCTACAATGTAATATCGAAAAGTTTGTAAATTTTGTAGTAGTTAGCGAGTGTAGATATTAATTTCAATGTTTGATTGTTAAGTTATAGTTTTCTGTTTACTTTAATTTACAGGTGCAATGTATCCTAATATTATTTTGACAAATCGATTACAACCTTCGGCTATTGTGGATGAAGCAACATGTGCTGCATGTGACTTCAATCGTGTTGGTGCAACTTGTCAGAGAAAAATGACTTGGATGTGGAGAGGAGAATACAGTCAGTTATTTTCATTCATGTTGTGCTTTGTGAAATGTTTGTTAAATAACAAATAAAAATAAAAATTAAAAACAATTATTTTTCAAGTTTTCAACTTTTGTTAAAAATTAAATATTTGTAAGGAATTACATCAGCAATTTCAAGTGGTGTGTTTTGTATGAGTGTAGATTTATTATATTTATAATTTTTTTGCGTGTAAATTATTGCTAAAAACATCAGAAAATTTTTGTCTCTGCATATTAATTTACTGTCACAAGTAAATGATTGTGTGAAGTTCTGGTGTCTCCAGTAAACATTCCAATTCGAAAAGTACAAACTATTTGACAAGTACAATAGCATATTTGCCAAAGAAATTTTCTAATATTTGGCAGAAGGTATAGTTTGAAGATGTATTGAGATTAGTATATTTTCAATATATATGAGGGCCATTCAGTAATTAAAGAAATATCATGACAAAATATCAACATTCACCTCCTTGAATGGACCAAACAAGTGGAAATCATATAGAGCCGAGTTTGGACTGTAGGGAGGTGAGGTAGAGTATCCCAAGCCAATAATATTAATAGTTTCACATGTTAACTGAGAGAGCTGTGTGTGGACAGGCATTGCCATGAAGAAAAATGATGCCATTGTGTAGAAATCCAGGATATTTTCATATCACTACCGGCTTTTCTTTATTGATAAGCATGTCAGAATAGTATGTACTGTTTATTGTCCGTGGTTCTTCTAAAAAATCACAAAAAAAAAGGCTTTCAATATCCCAAAAGATTGTAAACATGATTTTTCCCAATGATGGTTGGGTTCTGAAGTTTTTTATGACAGGTGAACTCGTGTGCTTCCACTCCATGCTTTGTCTTTTGAGTTCCAGCTCAAAATGATGAATCCATGTTTATTCTCATGTTAGAATTCTCTCCAAAAAACATCATCTTCCTGTCTATAGTGTTGTTTCAGCTCTGTACACACTCGAAGTCTAGTCTCTTTGTGATGGTTTGTCAACTCTTAGAACCCATCTTGAGCTTTTGGCTGATAATGTTATGAACTGTGCCAACACTTACTTTAATTCTTCAGCTGTAAGTTCAACTGTAATCTGTCAGTCTTGTTGGATGAGGGTGTGTATGCAAGTTTCAAGTGCTGGAGTTGAAACCTCAACTGGACATCGAGAACGGTGCTCATCAGTCACTGAATTTTGAGAATTTTTAGACTGTTCTGTTCATGTACAAAAATGTCCACAGTTCATGCAGCTTTTCCGTATTGTTTAGTCATATGAAGGTAAATTTAAGCTGGCTTTTCACTTTCAGTAAGCACAAATGGATCACTGCAGCTCATTGTTAAACTAATTCCTAAACTTCAAGAAGACTCACCATAGTTAAATGACAATTTGAGTTTATAAACAAAACAATTCTAATCAAACAGATGATCAGAACTCATCACAGGGATGCCAACTTACAGTTCGGAAATTATCGGATTTTGCTGCCTTCCAACTATTTTTTCTCTACAGCTATTTATCTTTTTACTTATTGAATGGCTCTTGCATAAGTCAGGGAAGATTTTGTATTATTACATGTTCTTCCTTCACTGCAGTAATATTACATATTACAGATGAAATAGTAAGACATTAAATGGTCTGTGTGGGAAGCAGGAAAGACAGTGCTGGACATGGGGTGTGAAGTGACAGCTACTATGATGTTTAAAAACAGCGATCAGTTGCTTTCTGATAATTAGTCTATTTTCGGACCATAAAACGCTTGCGTTCTTGTTTTAACAACAAAAATTTAGGATTTATAAAAAAAACATGATGAAATTTTATTTTGTATATATTCGGTTCTCACTGTTGTAAAACTGTACAAATATTCTCTTTTGTCCCTGTTATTCAGTCAGAACGAAGTGTTCAAAAGACATAGACAAAGGAAGTGTATAAATTTTTAAAAATTTTTACCTTAATCCGTCTATGTGACCGCTTGGTTTCTGTCTTCTAATGCGTTTCGGATTAATTTAATCCATCATCAGAGTAAAAATTCGTCGGTTATGACTTCGTTAAAACATTAAAAAGACACTAAAATACATTTATGTATATGTTCTACAAACACAGCGACGTACGCGGATGTGAGTGCGCACTCGACACCGGTTGACGACGTACTGCACAGTTTATTTAAGTTATCATGTTATCTATTGTTGTGTTGGGGCGTGCACTCTATGGTTATGTTATCTATAATCTTATCATATAGTGTATGTGATTTAAATGCCAATTGTTCGTTTAGTATATTATTAGGATTATTTCTGAAGGCCCGGTAAATTTCAAACTCTTCTACTGCATCCATATATCTTCCCTTTTTGCAAATGTGTAAGGGTTTGCAATTTGCCTCAAAATTTGTGTAATTATGATTTAATGAAACGAGATGTTTAGCGTAATTTGGTTTATTTATATTTGAAATGCTTGTGGGTAAATGTTCTTTATATCTTTCGAAAAAACCCCTGCCAGTCTGACCAATATAATGCATGTCGCAGTCATCACATATCATCTTGTATACGCCCGTTCTTTTTTCAATTGATGTTCGTATGGCATTATTTAACATTTTTTGGATATTGTTATTTGTTCTAAATGTGATGTGGATGTTATGTTTTTTAAATGTATTTCTAATGAGCATTGAGAAGTTGTTAGTATAATCAACCGCTCTATATATTGCGTCCATCGTGACACGGTGAGGGTTGCCAGTTCTGCATTTGTGTCTAAGCATCAAGTGTTAAACTAATGAGCTGCGGTAACCGTTCGCAATTGCAATGTGTTTAATTATATCTATTTCTTCCTTGTGGTTTGTTGGATCCAAAGGTACACTGTATAGTCTGTGTATCAGACTGTTGAACGCGGCCATTTTTTGTTAATGCGGGTGGAAAGAATCAGCATGTATGACACCATCAGTTGTGGTGGGTTTTCTGTATATCCTGTATTGAAATTTATTATTGTGTTTCATAAAAGTTAAATCCAAAAAATTTATTGCGTTGTTTGACTCTATTTCGAGTGTGAACTGTATGTTTTTGGTGATGTTATTCATGTAATGTAACAGCATGTTTGCCTGTCTCGTCCCGTCGAAGATAACAAATGTGTCATCTACGTATCTTTTATAAAATGTAATGTTACGTTGCCATTTATTATGTGGTGATAGCATTTATTATGTATTTTCGAAGTTATTCAGGAAAATGTCAGCCAACAAACTGGACAAGGGTGAACCCATTGCAAGACCCTCCTCTTGAATAAAAATTGTGTTAGTGAATGTGAAATAATTTTGTTTCAATATTACGTCTAGTAAAAGTAACAATTCTGTTACTTCTTGTAGATTTAACTTTCCTGTTCTTATTAAATTATCTTTTAGAATGTCCAAGGTTGTCTGTACTGGGACGCTTGTATAGAGGTTTACTATGTCAAAGGAGATTAACTTATGCTGACTATTAATGTTAAGGTCTTTAGTTAGTTTTATTAATTCAATGCTATTTTTTATAGAGTGATTGTTGTCTATGGTTATGTTATTTTTTATTAATTGGACCAATTTCTTGGATAATTTATAACACGGGGCTGTTGTGTAATTAACGAGAGGTCTTATCGGTATACCTGGTTTATGTATCTTAGGTAAACCGTTGAACATGGGTGCATGTGCGATTATGGGTTTCAACTGGCGGCGTGTAGTTTCATCGAAAAGGTGTGTGCATTTATTAATCGTTTGGTTGATATATTTTATATACTTCGTTGTGGGATCGGAATCTATGGCTCTTATGTTGTTGCTATGGATAAATTCATATACTTTTTGTTTATGCATGTCTATCGGTAAAATAACCATAGTGTTGCCCTTGTCTGATTTAGTGGCTAAGGCCTTATGTTCGTTTAGTTTATGTTTAATTTGTTTAATGGTTTTCATTTCACTTGCGTATTTCTTTTTTAAACTGTCAGATAATGGTTTAAAGTTGTTGTCATGTGTTCGTGTATGTCTGTCTATTTTTCTGTTGATTGTAACTCTCAACTCGTTTTGTGTCTGTGAATCTGTTACACTTTTTATGGCTGCTTCGGTTATAACCAATTCTTTAGTTACGTGATTCTTATTTAAATCTGGCAAATTGTACTTGAAGCCTTTATTAAGTATATTCATCTCTTGTGCGTCGAATTTAATATCAGTTAAATTAGAGACTCGGGTATAAAATGTATGTTTACATCCAGTGAATTTGTCGTGGTGTTGTCTTGTAGTTAACATATTTAATTTCTTATCATGTTTGTGTACGATCGGTAAAGTGGGCTTTGTAACCTGCTGATTAATGTATTGTAATATGTTGGGCAAATGTATTGAGTGTATCTCTTTTAACAATGTTAAATGTGCTTTATATAATAGTGAGTTTAGTCTATTCTTTTTAATATATAATTATTTGATCTCTTCTTTTATCCATGTTATCTCTGCTATATGTTTAACTTTTGTGGCAGCTTTCGTTGTGCTATTAATGCGTACTGTGCAGTATCTAGGTATAACGTTCAATTTCAAACAGTTTTATTGGAACTTGATGTGCAAGTTGGTCTTTGATAATTTACTTTTAATGTTTATGAATTTGTATACCATTTTTGCTTGATAAGCTTCCAATTTTAAAGTCATTGTACTGGTACCCACATCACAATTATTATAAATTTTTACCTTAATCCGTCTATGTGACCGCTTGGATTCTGTCTTCTAATGCGTTTCGGATTAATTTAATCCATCATCAGAGTAAAAATTCGTCGGTTATGACTTCGTTAAAACATTAAAAAGACACTAAAATACATTTATGTATATGTTCTACAAACACAGTGACGTACGCGGATGTGAGTGCGCACTCGACACCGGTTGACGACGTACTGCACAGTTTATTTAAGTTATCATGTTATCTATTGTTGTGTTGGGGCGTGTACTCTATGGTTATGTTATCTATAATCTTATCATATAGTGTATGTGATTTAAATGCCAATTGTTCGTTTAGCATATTATTAGGATTATTTCTGAAGGCCCGGTAAATTTCGAACTCTTCTACTGCATCCATATATCTTCCCTTTTTGCAAATGTGTAAGGGTTTGCAATTTGCATCAAAATTTGTGTAATTATGATTTAATGAAACGAGATGTTTAGCATAATTTGATTTATTTATATTTGAAATGCTCGTGGGTAAATGTTCTTTATATCTTTCGAAAAAAACCCTGCCAGTCTGACCAATATAATGCATGTGCAGTCATCACATATCATCTTGTATACGCCCGTTCTTTTTTCAATTGATTTTCGTGTGGCATTATTTAACATTTTTTGGATATTGTTATTTGTTCTAAATGTGATGTGGATGTTATGTTTTTTAAATGTATTTCTAATGAGCATTGAGAAGTTGTTAGTATAATCAACCACTCTATATATTGCGTCCATCGTGACACGGTGAGGGTTGTCAGTTCTGCATTTGTGTCTAAGCATCAAGTGTCCAATTAATGAGCTGCGGTAACCTTTCGCAATTGCAATGTGTTTAATTATATCTATTTCTTCCTTATATACAGAATTATGTATAATTAGGATATACAGAAGAACCCACCACAACTGATGGTGTCATACATGCTGATTTTTTCCACCCGCACTCACAAAAAATGGCCGCGTTCAACAGTCTGATACACAGACTATACAGTGTACCTTTAGATCCAACAAACCACAAGGAAGAAATAGATATAATTAAACACATTGCAGTTGCTAACGTTACCGCAGGTCATTAGTTGAACACTTGATGCTTAGACACAAACGCAGAACTGACAACCCTCACCGTGTCACGATGGACGCAATATATAGAGCGGTTGATTATACTAACAACTTCTCAATGCTCATTAGAAATACTTTTAAAAAACATAACATCCACATCACATTTAGAACAAATAACAATATCCAAAAAATGTTAAATAATGCCACACGAAAATCAATTGAAAAAAGAACGGGCGTATACAAGATGATATGTGATGACTGCACATGCATTATATTGGTCAGACTGGCAGGGGTTTTTTCGAAAGATATAAAGAACATTTACCCACGAGCATTTCAAATATAAATAAATCAAATTACGCTAAACATCTCGTTTCATTAAATCATAATTACACAAATTTTGAGGCAAATTGCAAACACTTACACATTTGCAAAAAGGGAAGATATATGGATGCAGTAGAAGAGTTCAAAATTTACCGGGCCTTCAGAAATAATCCTAATAATATACTAAACGAACAACTGGCATTTAAATCACATACACTATATGATAAGATTATAGATAACATAACCATAGAGTACACGCCCCAACACAACAATAGATAACATGATAACTTAAATAAACTGTGCAGTACGTCGTCAACCGGTGTCGAGTGCGCACTCACATCCGCGTACGTAGCTGTGTTTGTAGAACATGTACATAAATGTATTTTAGTGTCTTTTTAATGTTTTAACGAAGTCATAACCGACGAATTTTTACTCTGATGATGGATTAAATTAATCCGAAACGCGTTAGAAGACAGAAACCAAGCGGTCACATAGACGGATTAAGGTAAAAATTTATAATAATTGTGACGCGGATACCAGTACAATGACTTTAAAATTAGAAGTGTATAATCTCGGGTAAATTTTGAGGTTTAATTCATTCCTCACTCTAAATAAATGAAAGTTATCACTGTGTGTCCTGACTTCTGGCCTTGCCACAGGCTTCATTTCAATTTAGATTTGTTAGTTAGATAAGGTTTGTTTATTGCATGGAGAAGGCTGGATATGAATGCTGCACATGCATGCACCCAGATACACTCATGTTACCATGTTACCATGTCCACTGCCATTAAGATAAACTGTAGTTTAAGACAAATAATTTTAAAACGTTTACTTACACAGTCTGGTTGTCTGTATATCACTTAGTTCTTCAGTCTCACTCATATATTTTTCACTTTCACTTTCACTATCAGTATCACTAAAGTCATCTTCACTGCCAATTATGGGATGATCCATAACACACTCAAACACCTCCTCTGATCTGTAATGACTTTCATTTCTCCCCTGAATTCCAATCAGCTGCTGAAAAAGCTGCAATTTGTTCTGTTGCTAAGCTCATAAAGAGTCCACTGAAAAATATACATTTTTATTCCTTAATGTGGTTTTAATTGTGCCCCAAGCCATTTCTGTTGGATTCATATACAGGTGGTGTGGAGGAAGTTGCAAACACAATGCCTGTGTTCAGCCAAAACAGCATCTCTTTTATAAGTTCTATATGTAGGCTTGTGACATTTAATAACGTTTCATACAGCTCAGGTTTTAACATACTTCTACTACACAGAATATAGCATTCTGACCACCACTTAATCCCTTCCTTCTTTGTTGATGTCGGTAGAGGATTTACGTGCACATTGTGATATGGGGCATTATCTATCACCAACACATTCTGATCCTCTAAATTCGGAATAAGTTTCTCTTCAATCCACTTCTCATAATTTTTAGAGTTCATATCTCTGTGGTAGTCACCTTGCTTAGACCCCAACTTGAAAATTACTAATGCACTCGGTACAAAACTGTTTTCACCATCTGCATGAATCACCACCACAACTTGTCAGTCTTTTAGAACTATCTGTATGCCTTTTAATGTTGGTCTCTCCCCATTTGTTACATGAAATTCATGTATAACATGCTGCACTACACATTTGTCAAAATCATTCAACTCAGATTTGTTTTTTCCTGGGGTGTTTTTTGTAAGGTGTAGTATATGTTTGTGTTTCTCCTGTAGATGCTGACGCTTCCTTAACAACTATAAATACACTACATGCCTGAGCAACACCCCCTTGTAATCTTTTTTCTCAAATATCTGTGGTTTTGAATTTCATAAAGTTATAAATTTTTGGCAATTATTTTATTTTCAAAATAATTAAAAAATTATTTTCTGATTTTGGCTATGAATTACTTTTCTTTCAGTGGACATCTTTGAAAAAGAAGTGTTTATATCATTTTCAAGTATATGATATAAATATAAATAAAAGAGAATTTTTTACGAATAGTCAATGTTTTCAGATATGCGTGCACACCAACCATACAGCTGTTCTGAACACAAAATGATTGTTCTGAAAACAACGTGTCAAAGCTACACCTGTACAGTGAGATCTTTTCACACTGTGCAGCCAGACGCCTGTTTCGTGTGTAATTATTTTAGCTGTACAAGTATTGTTTTTGCATTGGGGTCAAATTGGTTTGTGGCGTTGTATGGTGTATTTGCTGGCAATGGAGGCATTATTGAGTCCTGCTAATGCAGCTACAATTTTGAGTATAATATTATGATTGATACCAATGTGGTGATGATGTATCAATTAAGTAATGATGTATCTAGAACAGAGCAGAAGAAATTGAACCAAGTTGCTGGAAGTAGAACTGTGATGAGTATGGTGATGTGGAATGGAGATGGCACTGTCTGTACGAACAGAAAATTGAATCAGTTATGGTGGTGTGGTGACAGTGATAAAAAATGACTTCTAAAAAATTTTGCTGAATGAACAAGATATCCATAGTGGTACACAAAATCTACTGCCCTCAGTTTTGTGACTTCCTGAGCTTATGTCCCTCAGTGTTGTGTATGGGATTATGTCCCTGTTTCAGCTGAATTAAAAGTATATTTTAATTCATATTTTGATATATTTCTTGTAATGGTTATGTTTCATTATCTGCTCTTAAAGTGGACAAAAATCTGTTCTTAAATTTTTTTGTTTTGTTTTACATTTAATAGTTGTGTAGTGAGTGCTATTACATTGTAATAGTGTGGTCACATGTAATGTAACTGGAGAGTATTCACAATTTCTCATACAAGAAAGAAGTCTTACACTCTCATAAAACAACACACTTTAAACATTCAGTGTTCTGGTATTCAGGAGATTGACAATTACTAGAACATTTCAATATAGGAAATTGAATTAGAAAACAAAATGTACAGTTGTTCTATTCTGAAACTGTAGACCATTAATGAATACTCTTGTGCTTTGGTAAACTGTCAGATACAGAATGTTGATTTACAAAAGGTGGGTATTCTCATGCTAATGAGATAGCTTGCATGGCAACCCTGTACAAGTCAGAATGCTTTAGCAAGGTCAGCTGAACAACCTTACGGAGTCTGGTGTATTATTCTACCAGTATAATGTTTCTACATCCCACAGGCAATCTTGCTGAATATAAATAGTGATGTTTTGGAATTTTCTGGCCAGTTGTAAGACGTGATTCGGCGTGCATTTTTTGGCAGTGGTACTTAATGTAAACTCTTAATTACTGGACGCAAACATTAGTGACTTCTGTTAGAATTATTATTAGTTGGGCTTTTAGGCCATGGTCTACTGTTGTTCAAGACAAACGTTTTGTTCCCACCATCGGAGGCCATCTTCAGTGTTGGAAAAAACTATTGGCTAGGTCTCCGCCAAGTCACCCCATTACCTGGGGTAGAGGGGACTATGTATTGACCCTGAGAAGCCCTACTTAAATAAACTTTTCAAACCAGCATGATCTAAGCTGGAAAACAGGATCACATGCTACCTGATTGGCTCGGGAGCACAGCATGCCAAATCCTATTTAATAGGAGGCTTCTTTCCTTCAATTCATAGTGACTGAACCATGTTTGAAGATCTTCACGGACTCAATGTGCAGCCGAGGGTAGTAGATACTCACCTGGGACAAGATCTTGGTCTTCTTGAAGCGAACGCAAAGATTAGCACTGGAGAGTGCATGATTGGCCACTGTAGACTTCTCCAGCTGCCTCAAGCGACCACTGCCTCAGTGGTTGTGTTCACCAGTGCAGGTGTGGACGTTGCGCTTTTTCCATTTTTCAGTTTTTTCTGACACTGAAGATGGCCTCTGATGGGGAGGGGGACCCAAAACATCTGTCTTGAACGACAGTACACCATGGCCTAAGAGCTTGGCTAATAATAATACTAATAATGTTGATACCGGCCGTGAAAGCCTCAGGAATTGTGTTAGTGACTTCTATTATTGATAACAGTAATCAGTATCATAAAACCATATATGAGTGTCTTTGTTTACTTGAACTGTTGTTAAAGTGTCAAGTAACAATTTCTCTTGTGTTAAATTATTTATTCCACTGTTATAAGATCACAATGCATGTGATTGTCATGCATGCAGATTATAAACTTTTGAGTCAAAAAATTTGTAACAAACTTTTATCCAGTTAGTATCTTTATAAGTATTTTTTTGTCATACCATTGCCATTGCAACATAATGATTTGTTATTTAGGCACCTACTCACTATCATGTATCTACTCTTATGCAAGGGGCAAGTAACATCTATGCAGACCGTTTATAAAATTCTGAGCAAACATATTGCCTACAGATATAATTTTCCTCAGTTCATCAGAGTCAATAAAGATTAATAAAAATAAAATAAATAAAAGATGACAATTGCAAGTTGCCTCGTAAAAAAAAATGTATAACCCATTGACAGCATCAAATAAGTTTCCTCAATAAATTGTTCATATGCTGCCCACTATGAACAATATTTTTAGACAATCTGTGCGTCCTGAATTGTTGGGATTTCAACTTGGTGGCTGAATTGCCACATAACCTGCACAAGAGTATGCAATAGCCATGATATAACATCAGAACAAACCTAATAAATAACACTGCTTATGATAAATAAGAAACTATGATAAGAGATATATACCTGTGACTGGTAAGGCTTATCCTAGCAACAAATTGCAGCCAGACTAATTTTTACACCACAGTAATATATAAACAGAAGGAGCTAACCATCTACTATGCACAAGTTTACAAACGAATTAGTGTAATATATACTGTAATTCCACATGCATTATTATCCCTTATATTATTGAAGGTATAATTCATACACTGATATTATGGCGTTGCTAGGAATCAAACTGGAAACTATATTGGAACTAGGTCCCATATCAAGCTATCTATCAAACTGTATTGTATTTATGTGACTGTATAAAATGCAAATATTATGTTTACAGTGCCTGCCAGCAGAAATGAATTCTACCGTATACAACAGCAATTAGAGACAGAAAAATTTCCTCCAGTAGTTCCAGGTGGGCCATCAAGGGCATTTCATGAGTTGGGTCGTGAAGAGCAAGCTGCAATTGAGAAAAAGAGACTTACCGAATACTGTCGTAAGGCATATAAGAAGGTACATGTAACCAGAATAGAAGAACGAACCACTACGGTATGTCAAAAAGAGAATTCTTTTTATGTTGACACTGTGAGGGCATTCAGAGATCGAAGATATGAATACAAAGGACTCTGCAAGGTTTGATTTCAGTTTTAAATTAATAGAAACGTAACATTCTAATATAAATGAGTTTCTAATATATATAATTTACAAAACAATAATTTTGCATTTCTATGTACCCAAGTACTTGAGCAGGTCCATTTGTGTGTACTTTTTTATGTTAAGTTATTCAAATTAAATGTATACAGTAAATTATCATTCAACTCACTATAATAAAACTGTTTCAAATTTTAACTATACAGGTGTACATTGCATACATGTTTGACATAATCCTTTTTTTAAACCAGGTTACGTATGTATATCTTTTCAGCACTTGCGGAATGTTAACTCAAAATGGTTGTTATAATATTTAAACTTTTATTACCCAAGTCATGTGATGATAAAATAGCCAGGGTATTTAGCTGTTGCCCATCATTAAGAATGGCAGTTTGTTTATAGAAACTATGTAAATCATATTCAGTGGTTTGGTTTTTGCCGTGACTAATTAACTCTGCCTTCAGTTTCTGGTGAACCAGACTGAGGAAAAAGTTGACTAGTCGAGACAAAGCCCACCCACTGCCAGATGATTTATGCAGCTGAAGTCAAAATGTCTAGTACTATTAATGATAGCTCACCGTTCAATAACCTGGTACCTTTATCTGAAAGGTAAAGGTTCGTATGTTTGTATGAACTATTAGTAAACTTGCACTTCAGAAACTAATAATTGATTTTAATTCAGGTGGCTAAGAAGCAAGTGACTGAAGCTGTTGCCAAAGGAGATGCAAGTGAAATCAAGTCTGCAAAAAATAGAGAGATTTTATATGATTCTTTACAGCTTGCGCATAAATGCATTCTCAACTCTTTTTACGGATATGTTATGCGAAAAGGGTATGTTTTTATGTTACTTGTCAGCTTTATATACATGTGTTTAATAAGCAATTGATTATTTACTTTATACAAAGTGTCTTCATTCCTGTACTTATATGACAACTTCACATGATTCCAATATTCTGTTATCAGTTATTTTGTCAGCAATCTGTTACACTTTTTATTAATAGAAAATTAATTTGTAATTCTGCAAAATTTAATAAGCTCACTAGTTGTAAGAAACCAAACTATTATATGAGCATTGACAGAAGCTTATATATAAAATTCATTGTGATTATTGTGGAATTTGTGGGTTTTCAATGTTGATTGAAAAATATTGAAGCAATGATGTGTTGAGTTGAAGAAGTCCATACAAATGTTCACAACAAACATTAGAGGCCACTGTTCATTTTTGATCAAGAGAATCGTTATTTTAATGCAAATGTTCCTGCAACAAAATTTTCTGTAGTGGAACTTCATTAGTGTTGTATCAAGACATGACTTCTTCGGTTAGTGTTAGAAGATTAAGATCAGATGGTGTATTGTAATTCAGCTCAAGATGTAGTGTAGACAACTTCAAATGTTAATTTTGTTTTCATGTAAGTCCAACACGTTATTTTTACTTTTGAGAAGGTCTAACATTGATGTTGCATTGTTGTGTGCCACTAGTATATTGTGTCTGTATATACAGTGCAAGATGGCATAGTATGGAGATGGCGGGAATCGTGTGTCACACTGGTGCATCAATTATAACTAGAGCACGAGAAATCATTGAACAAGTAGGAAGACCTTTAGAATTAGATACCGATGGCATCTGGTGTGTTTTGCCAGCATCTTTTCCAGAAAATTATGTAATTCATTCCACGCATCCTGGGAAAAGCAAAGTTACCATCTCATACCCAAATGCTGTTCTTAATTCTATGGTAAAGGTGAGTTAGACTTTTTTGTTTCATATAATCAGGAAACATCAGTGTTCAGGAATTGTTAATATGAATGTCAGTTCACTGTCTCTTTTAGTAAATAATAACGTACGGTAGCAGCATGGAAGTATGTTACTACCATTTTAGTTTTAGAGAAAAATTATGTTCACATGAGAGTGTTGTTTTAGTGGTTAATATGTATTTTGACAATATTTTTGCTGTAGACAGGTAATCTAATGAATATTGTGAGATTTCTATTTAAAAAACATGAACTATTATTTCATATATTTTAGAGCCCATTGTACAAATTGTACAAAACAAAACAGTCTCAAATGTAATCAGCTGATGTTTTATTTTTGTTCTTCACTTATTCCAGCTTTGTACATAAATACTGTATTTACTCATGTAATTTACACACTTTTTTGCTTTTGCTGTTTTTAATCAGCAAAAGACATGGTGTGTAAATTATGTGGAGAAGTAAATTGACTGATACTTTTCAGGCTATAATTTTTTTAAATTATAACTAAACGAAATACATATTAAGGACTGAAATTTTATTTCTAAAAATATTGTATACAATTAATTATAATATTTATATATAAACATATAATTATCTTATCTTAGGATTTGCATGAATTTTCTTGACGTCTTCTAATCTACATTCCGTAGTAATGGAAATGATCCCTGTAAGTGAACAAGAATTTAAATTAATTCACATATGTAATTACCATGTTTACGATTATGTTTTTACTTTTCTGTTATGTAACAGTCAGATTATTATGGTATTGGAAGATTCAATCTGTGTCTGGGGCTGCAGTTCAACGTCGCTGTCGTCAGGTCTTTCAACACACATCATCCTCGCTTCCATCTATTGTATTTCTTGAAACTTTTGCCACTGTATTCACAGATATGATATTCAAAGATTTCAGTCACATCAATTTGCTTGGTGGTCATTTAATTTTTTTGGTAGGCGTAAATGTACGTTCTTCTCACCTCCGTTCTGCGTAAATATTTTGTATATTTTCTTTAAAAGCTTGCTGACTGACATGTCAAGTGGTTGCAGCATTGAATTCAAACCTCCCGGAATAAAGGTAATGCCACTATTTGCTTCCGTTAATAAATCCTTCATATTTTGCATTAAATTTTCTCGGAAATTGTCAGGAGCAGGAAGAGATGGAGATTGCAATAGTACGCAGGATGGCTCTTCCACACCTTTTCCAGCCAGTCAGTTACCAATTTATTCTCCATTGATCCTTCACTTTGAACAACATGTTCCTAACAGAAATTTTATTCCTTTTGGTATTGTTTTCCGTTTAAAGACTATGTAAGGCATAAGTTTGTTGTCGTCTGCCATTACAGCAAGCATAACTGTGCAGTGTAGCTTTTCTGTTCCTGAAGTGCGGATTAATACACTAGACAATCCCTTCTAGTCTGTTGTAGTGTTCCGTGGCATATTGAAAAAATGGGGGTTTGATCCTTGTTGCAATCTGACAATTGTAAAATATATCTTGTTGAATTTTAATGATATAACTTTGATAGGAAATAATTTGTCTGTGTTATCATGTAGTAGTCTTTGGCAAAGTGATGTTCGTCTTCTCAGTGAGAAGTTGTCACTTTTCATAAATCTTGTAATCCACCCTCTGATTGCTTTAAAATTTTTTTAAAGAAACATTTAAATTCCTGGCTGTTTCTAAATCACAACACGTAAGCATTTTATGAGTGATGGCAAGCAGTTGTTTCACGACTTGTGAACATATTTTACAAGTCCTTTTTCTAAATAAGAACATTTTCCATTGTTAGACCCTTGTAAAGCCCGTTTATTATTATTATTATTATTATTATTAGCACTAAGGAGAGCATTGTTTTGTTTTAACAGTAACAAACATGCCCCTTTTTGTCAATCTTTTATTACGCGAATTTTAAACACTACTGTAAAACTATTGTGTTTTGATATAGTTGAATTCATATTTACATAATCCGTTGCTGGGATAACCTACACAATGTTACCACCAGTTAGGATAGGAATGTTATAACATAATTCATATGACTGTATCCCGATATCTACATTGGATGACCGCATGTGACTCATATGACATTCACAATGCGTTGGTAGGGAGGGCTTCCTGGAAATACATTCTTCGTTTATCATAAATATAATGGTATTAATAAGAATGTATTTATCTCAAACTTTGTAAAAACTAATGAAGTACTACATAATTACAATTTCCGTTTAAAGTATGAGGTTATTCATACGTATTTTCTATATATAGGTACTGACATTAGACAGGGCATTCTAATGAGAAGTACAAAAATGTAACTACAGAAATTCCTCGCCATTATTATCTAGCTTGTTTCTCAGACTCTTAATTATTACTTTATTCTTAATAATTTGTATATTTTTTCCTAAATTTCGTCCAAAAATTTAGCGTGTGCAAATTATGTGAGTAACCAAGGTAGTTTGCCCAAATTTCTTATTGACCCTTTAATTTGTTGGCAGCAAATTTGTGAATACAGCACTGAGAACAGAAACACAAAACACATTGTGGATGCTTTTTATTGGTAACAATATTGCATGTGAAAAATCTAAACATTTTCATCAAATGTTTAGTCACTTTGTTTCATGTTTTCTAACTACTTTCTTAGTCATCTTGAAAAAGTTCTTGTTTTTACTAATTACTAGCAAAATTCATTAATGTTTTCGTAGTTTATACGTTACATTTACTCCGTAATATATTTTTAACTCAACACGAGGAAAACAAACTCTGTGTTATCTCCCAAGTATGATAATAATTCAACTGTGAGATTATAGTTACTTATGCAGACTTGTCAATATAAAAAGAAAAACACTGCCACACTGGTTGACCAATATATTTTCCATTTTTTTTAACACTAAGTTTAAAAAAACCATGTTCACATGCAGCACTCTTGACAGTCATTTAGCGCACATGGCACAGGTTGAAAAATATTAAAAACTCTAATACTGATAAAAATATTAACTGCTTTTAGTGATTGAATATGAGTGATGAAACCAGAGAGTGCTGACTATGCATTGAACTAGTGTAACACAGTATCATTAGTTCTCAGAGTGGCTGGTGAAATGTTTTTAATGTCCTTTCTAACATTAGTTAACTATGTAGTGAAACAGATATTTTTAAATCCTTGATGTTTAGTATTTGCAAAGTCTGTTGCTGAGTGTAGCCTAAAATATATGATTTGTACCTAAAGTGTTGGGTTGTTATCAGTTTTACAACATTATATTAGCCAAGAGATCATGAGATGTGGTCAGTTGTTTTCCCTTTACATACTCCCTCATCTGTTATCTGGCTTGTAGCAATTTTTCAGTTGCCAGGTTTTTGGCTGTTGATAAATTTAAAGCCTCTTGCTTGGCAAAGCAAACATTTCTGCTTGTGCTGTTTTGCTACTGTTGTGTTTTTCCTTAGTAAATATTTATTTATATTACTTAGTGTTTTGATCACATACTGTTAAACATTGTTATTATTTTTTAACTCTCCGTCATTAGTTGATTGAGTATTATTTATTACTTCTATTCATAATGTATTAGTTTATAGTTTGCCTGAAGATGGGTGCTGATTGGGTGGCCAAAACATTCCTCTTATAAATTTTCTGTGATGACAAAAATCCATAATTTAGATTGTAATGTCTATAATCCCATCACAGCCATCTTTTAAAGATATGTTTGAATTGGTAAGAAATAAGGTAAATATTATACAGATTTCATCTTTTAAAGAAGGACAATACTGTTGCATATGATTGTGGTTCATATATTTTTTCTTACACTTTTAAGAAAATTGTTTAATTATTAGTAAAGCAGTGAAATTGTTTCATTTTTAATTACAGAAATTGATATATAGTAGACCCTCAATTAACTGTCACCTAATTGTCATCTATGGTCTTGTGCAAATAGCTATGATATATTTGATAATATATTACATTCTGTTAAAGTATAACATATAAACACTTTTAACAACCTTTTTCCTTCGGAGTTAATGGAAAAAATGAGTTGGCAATTTACTCATACTGTAACTTTTATGTACCTTTACTTTCAAACGTACCTGCCCAAAATACCACTTACCTGGTCGATCTCACCTACCGTATAATTCCACAGCACGTCATTGGGTCGCCAGCATATGTATAGTCATATGCAACTCCTGATACTTACAATTAAAACGCTTATTTCCCTGTATTCAGAAAACTCCAGCATCCGTTAAGCGAAAATCAGATGTCGGAAACAGATTGAGGTGGCTGTGCAATAATTTATTTCTAACACGTGGTCATTGTAAAATACTTGTGATATTTATTTGCATTTAGTAAATTCAAAGGTTTTTACCCTATTCATTATTTGATTAACAAATCAACACTGATCCTGCACAATTATTTTTCATTAAATTAACATTATTTAAATAAGGAAAATCCAAACAGTACTCCAGTTGTCACAGACTCATTATTCATTCTATTTAAAAAAAGAAACCCCCTTTTTATATTTGCAGATACATGACGATCGTGATTTGAAGTGTTCTATTATATTCACTTTCTGTGGAGTGTCATCTGGTAATTTTGAATTACTTATCTGAATGTTTTATTCCACGCGTGGAGTCATCTCTTGTAGAATCTGGTTGTTTCACTCACTAAAACTTTCCGAAACTGTTACTTTACTTTTTCTACACAGTCGACACTTGTAGTCATTTCCTGAACAGTGTTTTAATTACATTTTGACTGGTTTAAATTTAAAATTGATTTGTCTGCGGACTTTGATTGAACACACCCGGCCGGGTTGAATAGTTGTTCGAAACAGGGCGATTGCCACTGACTGCGTCGAGTATATATTCATGTGTCACGTGATACTCCCTCCTAGCTGAACGTTCCATGCTGGCAATTTTCAAGGCTTGGTGATGCCCAATGTAATGGGGCGAAAAGGGGGATTTTTTTTTTTTAATAAATGTATTTAAATGTGTATGTGACCAACGCAGCAAGTCCCACGAAAAAGGGTTTTATTCAGACAAAGAACCGTGACACAGCTTTGTGAGCGGGTGTGGTAACAACGCAATACGGTTCTGGGAAATCAAGATTTGGTGTTACGCACTCATATGCGCAACATGAGCACGCCGCAGAGGTGACGCACATCAGTCCTAAGGGATGCTACAAAAAATGGCTAAACGTAAAATTATCCAAAACGTGTTTGGGAGATGACGGAAGTCCAGTGAAGACTCCGCCCACCTGAGTATCGTGACTCGTGGCACTGAAATATCGTCAACACCTTGGGAACATTAACAACCCATGTTCCCTGTACACTGATGAACAATTTGTCACAAGCAGGCTGTGCATTTCCATCTGCCTAACAGAATGCTGGTGGGGCGTTGTGTGCATCGCTGCTGCCAGTCGACGACAACACCAGGCCACGCGTGGTTTTAAAAAATCTATACTTGAGTAAAAATAGGGTCGGCTGACCGATATAGTGTGTGATAGAAATACAAACAATGTAAAAAATTGATCAAGCACCAATAGTATTCATAGTGAGATAATAGTTAGTGAACAGCAGAACTTTTCGGACATACACGCAGTACTACGATGGTTAAGTAGCCACCAACAATTACACAATATCAGTAATTTTATTTCAAAGCGCTATAAATATATTTAAATGGGGATTTAAATAAGAATGAATGAATGTGCGTAGCAAACTGGGTTGTCTCATTATTATTATGATTACGATTAGAATCTAAGATTGTTAGCTATAAGTGTATTACAACAAGTTTTTTTTTTTGTATAACAAACAAATGAAGAAAGAGAAATTAACAATGAATTAACGTAAAAGTAAATATTTAAATGAATGTGAAAGAAATAGTAGTTTTTTGAAGACAATGAGTAATACATAAATTAAAGTTATCATCCAGCAGTTATTATCGATGTAAAGTTTTGATATCATTTGACGATAAAATAAGGTAAAAATAAAATGTGTTAATGAGACATATAAAAATGTGTTTGTCATTGCACCACCTGTTGTTTTTTCTCTGCCAAAGTACATCAGACAACACCTTGGTACATTACCTTTAAAGGTAAGTAATATGAATTTACAGATTTTAATAACCTAATTAACTTGTAGTACTTCAAATGATGCCCTAAACAGGGACAAAATTTAAATATTTCAAATAATAATTAACAAGTCATACTTCACCAACCCGCATTCCAACGTTAGATGAACAAAGGTTTGGCCCATGATGTTTTTGTGACGTCAGTCGATAATTACAATATTGGTGCCCCTATAGGGTTAGATCGGCTCCACTTTGGCGAGACACAGTTAAAAATAGCAGTCGACTCACTTGATTACAAACCACACCCAAATTTCTTACATAGTATTTTACCACTGTTCTCCATAAATGGTTTTATTTCCATTGTCAATTTTGACATGATTAAAAACTCTGAACCCCTTTTTACTTGTGACCCTGATTTGTACCATCACAATACCCCCTCAATGAGAGGTTTTATGCCGAAGCGTAAAAACTCTCATTGACATAACCTAAAAGGATCAGTCCGGATATGGCACCATGACCCCCCTTAAATTTTATTAAAACCATGGGTAACTTACCCCCCTCATCCAGTGACTGCGGTCACACCTGCATGACTTTACTGGACTTCCTGTCAAGATCCCAACACCGCAAAGCCAGGCAGGCACTAGACGCCCCTGCCCTGACGCACCAGCCAGCACAGGGTCGCCACCACAGTATCACTAGATTCTGAAACAATCAATTCAAAACATAACTAATAGGCCTTTCACTTTTCCAGATCCTGAACTGATTTGATTTCCTTTTATTCGTACTGGTTAGCCTTTTTTGAAGTACTGGCTTTTCTTAACTTCTAATACACACATTCTATGTTAACAGAACTCCTTAACCTAACATGATATATTTTAATTCAAACATTTTACATGACCATCTTCTTATTATTTATTATTCCGAATTCAAAATATTTTCCTGATTCCAATCAGAATTTAAATAACTTCCTATTACTCTTTTATTTAAACATCTTATTTTATCTCTTAATCTCTTCATCATCAATCTGTATACAGTACATGATGAACACAAAAATTATACAATACTATACGTACAGTCAACCATATGTGTATTTTAACACTATACTATTACTCGTTATATCGTGATTTAATCATCACTCTCTATTTTATTTTTCATTTTACATTTTAAACTCCTCCTTCCACACTCACTATTACCCCCCTGGACTGTCTCGCCCAGTTGCTTCCACAAGGACTAAAGCGGAAGGGGTGAACATTTTTTTCTTTTGTCTCCCCCGTCCTTGCTTCGGCGTTACACAAAATTCGGTATTACCGGTATCCAGGATACCAGTAATCGTACTAAAATAAATATTTACGATCCCTTAAGCGGTCTATCACCCTTCCATAGGTATGTAGTCATTGTTCCAATGTTATATTATATTGGATTCCCCCGATTCCACCCCAGTTAAATTTCTAAGTCCACCAATTTAGAAAATAACCCACTATGGTCAGGGTACAATAAGCCTGGTGGTAAGCCAAATCCACGGTCAGGGTTCGGTGAAGCCGTGACCACCCGAAATTGGGGAATCTATAGTTATCATACATGATATATGTTTTACACCTATACACACTTACATCCTACTCAATTAAACACTATGTTTCACGTGATAAACATAGTACAACATAATAAACACTCAAAATAAACATTACCATTATTTCATTAACATAAACATCTCAACACTGAATTTGCATAAAAATTACAATCATTACAACTTTAATTTCAATTTTTCAATTAAATCTTCCAACTGTTACATAATACCGTCTATTCTGAATTACTATTTCATATTTTCATCTATTAATAAACGGGTGATCCCTTTCAGGAATAATAATCTGTTTTATCTACAGGCATTTAGACCTAATCCCACTCTCCCATCATTCTTTATCAACAACTAGCGGATTTAAATAGGGTGACACCGACCTCTCAATAATATCTCCCTCTAACCTTTTCTCTCTCTACTTGAACTGCTCTTCTTTTAGAGTAGGGCACCATATAACCTCTTTGTACATAGGATGTGTGTTCCCTTACCTTATACTCACGCCTTTATTAGTTCCGGGCCCTTTCCAGGTAACTCCGCCAATTCTTTAAAACTCTCCACAACCCGCCGCAACGCCTTACGTTGGGGACTACCTACACCTCCACCCTCACTACAAAACTCATGTGCTCTGTACTTCCAATATTCGCCCTTTACTTTCATTACTCACTTTCCCTCTACATACATTCACTCTCGCTTCTGTGTCCCTACTATTTACCCGTTTTTGTATCACTTTTACTCCAGAAATTGTTACAGCGTCTAACACCCGTTCAAAGCAAACCCTAACTGGTTTAATTGCCTTATCCAATTCTAATACCCGTTTATTGAAATCAATCACTGCTTTATTAAAAATCATTACCCAAAATCCGTCTTTTACAACATTTTAAATTAATTTACTTTCATTTTAAAATTGTAATAATTACATAAACATCAATTGTTCATTCAAATAAAATATTACTGTCATAAACTCAATTAAAATTACAAACATTGCTTACACACACACACACAATACAATGTACATACCAACAATTAACCTTAACACAATACATTTAACATCAATACAAATTTATTTACACTCTACGTCATATCATGTTATTGTTTACCACACCTCGTTACATAAGTTAGCCAAGTAATTACCATAAACTAAAATAAATGTTCGTTCACTATATATCTACCCTCCATCATCAAAATTTAATCTGATCTTAATATAACAATTTTCATTCTTATTTACATATATTTTATTCTCATTTTTAACATAATGCCCCTTTAAATCCGTTCTTCATTATACCATAACAATTCACAGGATTACTCCTTATTGTTAAATCATAAAACTTGTCAATATTAGTCATTTTTGTCCAGTCTCCCTTAGTATTATTCGTCATCACCAGGTAAGTTATGATCTCATCATCATATTCATCTACTACATCAATTACATCACATGGTAAGTGCTTATTACCAACCGTGGTATCATCAAAATACTCATCAACATTTACTGCACAAGGTAAGTCTTTCATATAGTTTACTCTCTCAAATTTTAACCCCTTAACTAACTCTTCATAACCTCTATTTAACCTGAACATCTCTGTTACTCTCTCACTCTCTTTATAATTACTTTCCCAAACCCATTTCACACTTTCTACCCACGCAGAGGGCAATACTACATTACTTAAATACCATCTGGCCTTATCAGATACACTACAACAACTTAGTGGACTATTTGCAAACCCATTGTCTCCTAAATATCCTATTGAGGAACTCTTGTCCTCCATAAACACATGTGAAGCCTTTACTTCACGGAAAAAATTTGCCCTCCACTCTCTTTTAAGCTCATCAACACCCATTACCACCCATCACTACTAACTTCAACTCCCATTATATTCTCATCATTACTACTATTGCTCAATGTATCATTTTTAGATACCCCATTTTCAACTATATCACCGTTATTCTCATTTAACATTATTTCACCAATATAATCTTCACCTACATTAACACCACCACTTACCTTGTCAACTATTCCTCCATTATTTATGTTCTCATTTGCACTTAACTCGTTATCATTATTATTATTCTCACTATTAAAATCGCTTACCTGTTTTAATTCACTTTCTCTCCGTACTTTTCTCTTTCTAATTTCATTTACTTCGTCTTGCATTTGTTTTATGACGGTCTACAACTTTTATCAATTTCGTTTATGATTTCACTCTTTACTTCATTGAATCGAGTATTTACTTCGTTAATATTACTGCTTAGTTCATTGAATCTGGTATTCTGTTCATTTAATTTAACATCGTTAACATAAAATCGGTATTCATATCATGCGACATTTTATTCTGTTGTTCTAAGAGCAAATCCATCATGTTCATTATATCATGATCATCAGCTTTCTTAACTTGGATTAGCGTTGACTGAATTACGTCAGCCATTATTTTAGATTCGTTAAAACTACTCTCTGTATTTACTACAGTAGTTGACTGTGTTTCTATTTCGTTAATGACGGTTAAGTCAGCCAAGCTGACTCCGTCAGCATTACTCTCCATGTTTTACTTAATTTTTTTTTAAATTAAAATATCTATTAAAGTTTAATTTAATATTGAGATGCTTAATGAGTGTTTACTTTTATTATACAGAAATTTTTCAGACCATGTGTTTTTTGAACGTCTTAACCTAAAAGTCCCTCAGTCTGTTTTCGGTCATCCGATTCAGGCCTATTACGCGTAAACTTTACACGAAAATCCTGGCGGCGGCGCCATTTGTAACTTTACTTACCTTTACTTTCAAACTTACCCGTCCAAAATACCACTTACCTGGTCGATCTCACCTACCTTATAATTCCACAGAATGTCATTGGGTCGCCAGCATTTGTATAGTCATATGCAACTCCTGATACTTACAATTAAAATGCTTATTTCCCTGTATTCAGAAAACTCCAGCATCCGTTAAGCGAAAATCAGATGTCGGAAACAGATTGAGGTGGCTGTGCAATAATTTATTTCTAACACGTGGTCATTGTAAAATACTTGTGATATTTATTTGCATTTAGTAAATTCAAAGGTTTTTACCCTATTCATTATTTGACTAACAAATCAACACTGATCCTGCACAATTATTTTTCATTACATTAACATTACTTAAATAAGGAAATGCCAAACAGTACTCTGTTTTTCACGCACTCATTTAAAAAAAGAAACCCCCTCTTTGTATTTGCAAATACATGACGATCGTGATTTGAAGTGTTCTATTATATTCACTTTCTGTGGATTGTCATCTGGTAATTTTGAATTACTTATCTGAATGTTTTATTCCACGCGTGGAGTCATCTCTTGTAGAATCTGGTTGTTTCACTCACTAAAACTTTCCAAAACTGTTACTTTACTTTTTCTACACAGTCGACACTTGTAGTCATTTCCTGAACAGTGTTTTAATTACATTTTTACTGGTTTAAATTTAAAATTGATTTGTCTGCGGACTTTGATTGAACACACCCGGCCAGGTTGAATAGTTGTTCGAAACAGGGCGATTGCCAACTGCGTCGAGTATATATTGTAACGTAACGAAAATACCGTCCCCTACGTTACATAAATCAACTTATAAGCTTTAAAATAGAATAATAATATTAATTATCCACACTTGTAAAAGGTCAGAAATCCGACTCATAATTGAATAAATGAAATAAGAATACAAGGTAGGAAAAAAAAATTAATCATGTTAATAAATACAAACCTCAAAGTTCAGTGAGGGGTGCAAGCAACAGACATTGACAAATAATGTAAAACTAATTTAGTCTGTTTCATAATAATTGATGTTTTAAAGGAGAGGAGAATGAGTAAGTGTTACATGACTTAGGTCACACAATTGTACCTGTTATTAATTGTATCATGTCATATTATTATCATGATAATTATGTTATTTTTTGTGTGCAGCAAGTGGAGTTATTCTTTTAATAGAATACCAAGTAAATAATTATTGTGTTATCATTATACCATTATAGAGCTGTTGTTAAACTCATTAATTGATTACCAATTCATTTCATTTTATGTGTTATCCATATGTCATTATAAAGCTTTTGTTAGACTTTATAGAGTTAATTATTTGTATACATGTACTTAGGTAGTAGGATGATTATAATTGTAAACTTGGCCAAAAAGGCTATAATTGTTAACGAGATACAAAAGAGTTTAATATAACCATGTCATAAATAAATGAAGGATTCTATAATAATGCAGATAGTAACAGATTAAAATCAGAAGTAGATAAGAGTATAATGATAGGCCTAACAACCAGTAACATTATATAGTAAGTCAGATCAGAAAGGTTAGGTAAAGAAATTTGTAACAAATACTAAATAAAATCTAATGAGTTAGGAGAAGTTAATAATAATTGCTAATAACAAATAAATAAATTCTCATAATGCAATAGTGCAATGATACCTATAGATAATGTTTTGTAACAGAAAAATAATACTTGTTAAAGTAAGTAAATTAAGAGGAAACGACAGCAAAATATATAAAATTTAGTAACAAACAATAGATAAAGTTATAATAGGATATAATGGAAATTTAGTAAAGGATTATTTTGATGAGTGGAAGAACATGTATGAAATGTTTATAGTATAATATAATATCCAATAAGAGTAGAAAACATGTTTGTCAGGGACGACGAGAGAGATAGAATTTGTTGATTCGATTATTGAATAATTTTACATGAACGAGGACGGTTTAGTTTGAAGACACTCTGAAAAGATTTGATTAATTTAAATAAAAATAATACAATTGGGAAGCAAAATGAATAATAAATCACCATAGTATGGTCCACTGCCATTCAACCGTACTATATAACTGAACAACCTAAAACCTGTACAAGAAAATTAACGAAACATAGAAAGGAAGAATTCTAATAGTAAAACTCAAAATAATGAACAAATGTTAAAATAATTAATCAACCAATACAGGGAAATAACTACCTGAATAAAGTGATATAATCCTATAACATAAAAGAAACGAAAATAAAACACTAAATTAGATCTGAACTTCAGTTTCCACAACTCAATAGAAAAAAAACGTAGTTGGACTCGAAATTCGTCGAAGCACGTAACCACAAAACTCGGACATTGGTGAACAAAAGGAGCGGTACTTCTGCATCATCCCAGGACCAAAAAATCAACTTTTATTTCAACTTGGAGCGAAAACTGATGAGAACAAATTCATCTGCATTCTGTGATTGACCAAACACAACGAAGAGGTTATCTCTACACTGCCTTATCGAATCACGATGTCCAGAGGACGGTAAACTACAATTATTTTAAATATTATTTAATAAGAACTTAATTCTATATTGTAATACCTTGTATTCCTATTTATGCATTGTTAACTTATTAACAATTATATTTTATTAATAGGCTTAATTTGCAACTATATACCTTCGGCTAGTGCAGCCGCCATGTTGTCTAATACGAACTCAAATTTTTTGTACTCACCGTGTCCAAGTATCGTTGGACGAGCTGAAAAATTATAAGATGGTTGCTTGAAATGATTACATCATATTTACTTGTATATTTTTAAACCTGTATTTATTCATTATCTGAGCATTATATACTTATAACCAAACCAAAATTTACTCCCCACGTCATTTATAAATTCACACATGGATGCAATACATTTTCTTTACATATCAACCTTCTTTAAGGTATATTTAAACAATATAAGTAAAATTCAAATTAAACTTGCTACACATTGAACTATATGTTGAAAATTATTTACCCATAACGTAAACCAGTGCTTAAGATTTTAGATTAATTTAGGTACCCTCACGCACACATTCACGCTATGTCATACACATGGTACGATATGTTTATTAATTATTGAGCTCAAATTTTAAAAAAAGGGTCAGTATTTAAAAGATGTGAGAATGTCTACTTTCCTGATATTGCGGAGAAATTCGACATCATAGGTATCGACTCATGGCTTAGTTTGATGTTTCTCGTAGTTCTCATTTTACGGCCGAACTGTTAAAATTTTACCAATTACACACACTGTCTCTACTTTGCTGTTATACTAGACTGTTTTAAATGCAGAAATATATTAAAATTCACATTTTAACTGTTTTGCGGGCCCGCACAAATATGTTCCGAAACTTAACAGGTGTTGCTCGCGCGAGCATGGAATTTTGACTGGGCTGAGAAATAGGCGCTATTTTGTCAAGCAGCTGTTGTTCTTTCAAATCTGATTGGTGTTCAGTTTGTATCCTTGCGCCAGTGGACTGTTTTTGGCCTGTTGACAAAACTGGTGACACACATCGTTATATAATTTGCTGACGCAACGCATCGCCTGATGTTGGTTATATAATTTGTTTACTGTTGTTTTCGTCATTTGTTGACCTTGGTACAGCTTGTCGGCTATCAAATACGTTCATACTGGTTTTACAAAACAATTCGGCACAGTCAATGTTGCCACGGTTGTTTTCGTTTCAAAATAACAAATTTACCTCTCGGTTATAAAATTTATAATTTCTGTCCTTATCACTCAACAAGGGATAAAGTTATTATTATTTATTTATAAAAAAAAATACAAATTATGTTATTACCCCAGGGATGCCCAAAAATGCCCCGCTACAATACCCCCTCAATGAGATATTTTATGCCGAAGCATAAAAAATCTCATTGACACATTCATACTTGCTAAAGGGATCAGCTAGGATATGTCGCCACAACCCCCTGTATGGTTTACAAAAAAGAATAATCAACTCACCCTTGGTCTGGTGACTGTGACCGCATCTGCATGACAATACTGGACTTCTCTCTCGAGATCCCAACACCGTAGAGTCAGACAGATACTCAACGCCCCTGCCCTGACGCGCAGGCCAGCTCAGGTCCGCCGCCACAGCATCACCAAACACTGAAACAACAAATCAAAATATTAAATAGTGGCCTTATACAACACCATATCCCCAACTGATCTGTTTCCCCCTAGCGGTGCTGGTTTACGCTAAGAAGCACTGGTTTTGTTTTTACTCACTTATTCCTAACATGTATATATCAGAATACCTAACATAACTTAACATAAGAAAACACAGTACATTAATAATTCATTTTAAAATAAACAACTTACAATTAAAATGTTACACACCTTACATCATTAAATTGGCATATAAAATTAAAAAATTACTTTTAAACTTGATTTACTCTTATTAATTCGTTTCTCAAAATTACAAAAATTATTTTTTTTTTTTTTTTTTTTTTTTTTTCAATTATGGCCATCATTATTCCATTTCATTACTTTGGGTGATTCTACGTTATTCATTATTTCATTATAATTTACTTCATCCATTTGGCATTTACTCATAATCTTACCCCTTTTATTACTCTAATGCTCCCTTACAAAATCTTTAACTAGTATGACACCCCACTATCAAAATTTTACTAACCCTTCTCTACCTCTAACTACTTACTACTTTAACTCCAATCGCCACCTTCTACTCTTATATAAAAAAAATACTCTCTAACCCTTTGTACATAGGATACGTGTTTCCTTCCCAAAACTCATTCCCTTATGTTGGTTCCTGGACTCACCCTAGGTAACCCTTTCCGGCGCCAATCGGTCCCTATCCCGTCCCAACCCTTGTTGCGGACTCCCCAAATACACTACCACTACTACAAAATTACCATCCCCAAAAAATCTCAATCTCATAACCTCACTACAATTACAACAAATTAACATCAACAAATAAACAATATATCGCTCAAAACTCTACATAAAATCTCCATAACTACTGTGTCTCCACTTATACTTCTCAAAATTCTATAACATATACTAACTCAAAACAACATGGCATTATTTTCATTTCTACTATTACTTTAACTTTTACTTCGATTTGGACAAATCTATGTCCCACAAAATTCAACTTGAATTGACTCAAACATTATATTCAAACAATTACTATCACCCATTTCTATCTCTCACAACCTATTGAAAATTTTACTTATTACAACTATTTTTCATTTTATTTTAAAATCTGTAAACACATTGAAAACATATCATTATATTTTTATAATACTTATTCCTAACATACTAATGCAATCAACACAATAAGACATAATAACACAATATAAGAAGTATTTAGTGCATCTATTTTTTTTTTTAATTCAAACAAAATTATTGAGTAGCAAATCATCATTATTAATTAAAATATATCAAATTTTTAATACGTTATCCCCTTGTATAACCTCCCAGCCACACACACTATTTCAAAATTATGGAAGACTGTGGCGCCTTTTCGCTTCCACAGAGACTGTATATTTTGGAGCAGGTTTTTACCTCTCCGTGTCTCTGCTTCCGCTGTTAAGTTTAAAATTGTTGAACATCAACATGTTCTCGTTAATAATTATACACCCTTAAACGGATCTACCACCTGGCTCTGCTGTTCCTTCTCGAACAGAGTGGCAGCCGCTGTTCCATAGTTTGGTGATTCCCCTTTTATTACCCCCCATCAATTTCAAAATGCACCTTTACAACGATAACAGCTAGGGCCAGTTATGGTCAGCGCGTAATCGTAATGTGCCCCAACCATAGCTGTTAAAGCTAAACCAATTCCACGGTCAGGGTTCGGTGAGGCCGTGACCGCCCGAAAAGTTGGGGAATCACAAGTAAAATTAAATTTACGAATTTATATTTAAATGACAATATTAATTTAGATGGGGCTTTAACCCACTTTATATGGAAGCTTAACCATTGTTAACATAAAATATTAAATACAAAATCTACAACCTTCCCCCATAGCAGTTCCACACTACACTGTTATGTCACTTCATTGAGCACCAAACTACCCCCCAAAATTATCCCCACATCTTGTATTGATAACAAGTTCTCATATTACTACACATTTCTTCAAAACGTTCCTACACCCACTAATACTAAAATCTAACAATTATATTTGGTCACTTAATGCTAAAAAATTTAGAAGAGAAAAAACATTTTTCATCTTAAATTTAGAATTATACACATCCAAAAATTTTTTTTTTTTTTTTTTTTTTTTTTTTTTTTTTTTTTTTTTTTTTTTTTTTTTTTTTATATACTATTCACATAGGAGGCTGACTCTATTGTCGTAATATAATTTGCTGACGCAACACATCGCCTGAAATGCCGGGTCTTGCTGCAAAACGCATCGGAACCCGATAGATATACTACGTGAATTCACGTCCCCCCTCTGAAACACACTACCCCCTCAATCCTACCATTTCTTCTACCCCGCCTTCTATCGTGCTCCAACGCGTCTTGCCCCAAAACTCTTCGTTTCGGGCCAAACAGAAAATATTGTCAAAGGCTCCATTTTAATTTTGCCCTTGACACTAAACAAAATTTAAATAGAGTGCACTGCCTTTTACTTAAATGCAGCCTCCATTATTTACAAACACTCTAAGGCAGTGCAGGCACGTGACAGGCACACCAAAACCGCTGCACCGGGAGTGTATAAGAAAATAATTTATGTCACGTACCTGTGGGGTCCCCCTCCCCGTTCAAATGTGCAGTTAGGTTTTCTACTTTATACCAATTTTGGTGGAGCCGGACCATCGTTGTTTTCACCGCCCGAAGGAAGATCCGCCAACCATGGCCCGCCTCCGAGTTCCGAATTCCACGGCCAGGACTGGTAAGATCGTGACCGCCCGAAAATGGGGGAGGATCCCTTCTGAAAACATACAATAATATCTGAAAAACTTATTTATAAACATAACAATTAAAGTGACCTATATAATTTTAAATTCGTCGCATTTTGAGTACCTACTATTTCCTGCGTCGCTGGGTTCCTCAGCACATACGCATTCTGCATTTTTATGTCTATGACTTCATAAGGTCCTTCATATAACAAGAAAAACTTTTTTATTTCCCTATCTTGAGCACTGGACAAATCATGTCTTTTTACTAACACTAACTGACCTACCTCATATTTGGTCCATTTACCCTTAGCATCATGTTTCTGTTTTCGTCGCTCTCCTCTAGTAAGTAAATTCTCGTTCGCCAATCTAATCTTCATATTCCTGTCCAAAATTTTCCCTTCAGGTGGGTATGTGAAAAGTTGTTCTAATATCCTGGGCGGCCTTGTTCCCCTGATTAACTCATGCGGCGTAAATCCCGTGGACTCATGGGTGGTACAATTCAGCCACTCCTCTACTTTTTTCACGTAGGATGGCCATTCTGTGTGTTTGGCGTGACAGTACGCCCGGAATATCCTACCAATCTCTCTCATCACCCGTTCTGCTTGGTTCGACTGAGGATGGTACACTGCCGTATGCTTGGGTATGATGCCTTCCCATCCAAGCGTCTGCCGCCACTTGCCGCTTATAAACTGTGGACCATGGTCAGATAATATAATTTTCGGCTTTCCCACATTAAGCATATAATCTTTTACTATTCGCTCACTAAGTACTTTACTAGTTGCCCTCTTGATACTATATAATTTTACAAATTTTGAAAAAGTGTCTAAAACTACAAATACATACACCACACCCCCTCTACCTCTGGGTAACGGTCCATATAAATCCACCGCAACTAGATCAAAAGGCTTATCTACTTTTATATAATTCATCTCTCCTTCCACTCTATAATTCACCACTTTCGATTTTTGACATAAATCACACACTCTCAACACTTTTCTCACTCTCCTCTCCATATTCTTAAATATACATGACTCTTTCAAAACATTTGCACACTTTCTCGCACCAAAATGACCATACCTTATATGACAATCCCAAATAATTTTATCTATTAACCCATCAGGTATAACTAACCTCCAATCACGCTCCCCACCATCAACTTTTTTAAACAAAATGCCTTGATATATTTGAAATCGCTCATTATATTCAGATCCCGCTACATCTGTTTCTAAACTAACAATTATTTTACCCAGTTTGCTATCAGATCTTTGTAAGTTTTTAATGTCACTTAATTCCTCACCAAAAATCCTATCTTCTCTAGTTAACCTAAAAATTTCTATTTCTTTAAGGTCCCTACCAGTCTTATTATCTATAACATCTATTCTAGAAAGTGTATCTGGTACCTTATTATCTGACCCCTTTATATACTCCCATGAAAAGTTATATTCCTGTAAGGCTAATACCCACCTGGTTAATCGGCTGTGCGTTAGCTTACATGAATTCAGAAATGACAGTGCCTTGTGGTCCGTCCGGATGATCGTAGTATTCCCTAGTATGTACGTGCGGAATTTACCCACGGCGAACACAATGCTCAGAAGTTCCTTTTCCGTTGTCGTGTAATTCTTTTCCGCCGATAACAGCGATCTACTGGCGAAAGCGATCGTTAGATGTTCCTTGTCGCAACTCTCTTGGTATAACTCAGCACCTAGCGCTACATTGCTGGCGTCGGTCTGCAAATAAAAGATCTTATTAAAATCGGGATGATTCATCATTATCATGTGACTGAACTTTCTCTTAATTTCATTAAATGCAGCTCGTTCCGCATCGCCCCATCTCCACCGTTTATTCTTCTGCAGTACAGCACTCAGTTTGGATGTTGTGTGTGCGTAGTTCTCCTGAAATTTCCTGTAAAAATTGCATAAGCCTAAAAAACTCTGTAGTTGCTTAATGTTTTTAGGTTCAGGGAATCGCATTATTGCTTCGACTTTGTCAGGGTTGGCTAATATCCCCTCTTGTGTAATAATAAATCCTAAAAAGTGTATCTCTGTCTGCAGAAACTTAGACTTGTCCCAATTCACTGTTAAACCCCCTACTTGTAGCTTATCTAATACATATTCTATGTGTTCTAAATGTTCAGTGAATGTTCTAGAGGCTATCAAAATATCATCGACATACACAGTTAAAAAGTCTAAGTCCTTAGGTTGTAAAATATTATCTAAACATTTGATAAAACTGGCAACACTGGTGTTTAATCCAAAAGGTAAGCGTTTAAACTGGTAATTCTTACCATTAAAAAGAAAAGCTGTATATTTCCTACTCTCTGTTGCTAATGGTACCTGCCAGTATCCAGCGGTCAGGTCTAAAGACGTCAAGTATTTGACTCCGCTAAACTTTTGTAAAATCTCATTTATGGGTTCCGGAGATTCTCTGTCCGGTATAATAATTTGATTTATTTTTCTAGCATCTAAACATAACCTTACCTTGCCATCCTTCTTTATCACTACCACCAAAGGGTTTGAATAAGGTGATACTGAGCGTTCAATTATGCCTCCTTGCATCATCCGGTCTAATTCCTCCTGTACAGCCCTCCTCTTCGAAAACGGCACCGGGTAGCTTCTCTGCATGTATGGTGCGTGGTCCCGAACTTTCAACTCACAGATGTAGTCCTTCGCTTTCCCTGGTGATTCATCAAACACCCCTCTGTACTGCTCCACAACTGCCCACAGCTCCTCTCGCTGAGTACTTCCTACAACTGTATTTTCATTGAAAAATTTATCGGCTCTATTTGCCCACACACTCTCATTACGCTCATGCATCTCTCTCTCCTCATTTTCTAAACCATCACTCTCTAGACATATATTTATTTTAGTTTCTATTTCCCTATCACTTATCTGTTTATGTAACATTTTTATTCCAGTGACTTTATTTTCATTTACTACTTTCTTAAACTCTATTCTGACTGGTTTATTCCCCTTCTCAAATTTTACTAGTTGTTTATTAAAATCTATTACTGCCCCGTTTCTTTCCAAAAAATCATTTCCCAATATTACATCTAGACTTAACCCTTTAACTACTAGGAAAGTATTTTCAAATTCTACTTCATTTATTAAAATGTTTAATTGTACTTGTCTGGTTATTCTTTTACTTCTCACCCCAGTTACCCCCACTACTGTAACCCCTGCAACTGGTAATGACGGTATATTCTTGTTTAACTCTTTTAATTCACCCATGACATTTTCAGAAATCACTGATATCTCGCTACCGGTATCAATTAAAGTTTTATAATTCTTACCTTCAATGTTAATCGTCACCTCAGTCAATCCTGTTCTGTGTTCCCCCACCTTGTTCTCCTCTTCTTCTAGCAACTCTTTTGCCATATCCACCTTGATGACGTTGTTTGTGTATTCGTTAATTACTTGGACCCGGTCCTCCGTTGACAATGGCTGGGCCCGCTTCCCCATTGTCTTCCTCAGTTTTCCGTGGATGGACCTGCTACAGCTTGATGATTTCCTCCTCTACCTCTATTATGATTTCCTCCTCCCCGAGCCGCTCCTCTATAAAATTCTCCTCCTCTCGTCTGTTGATTTGGTGGTGGGTTTGTCCTCTCGTTTCTGGCGCACTCCCTGGTTCGATGACATCTAAAACAATTCGTTCTATTAGCATAGTTATCAATTTCACAGGCTCTACACCTCCAACTCTCGCCCCTATTATCGAAACTTCCTCCCCGCGCTCCTCTATGAAAATTCTGTGTACCCCTGTTATGATGGAAAAAATTATTATTATTATTATTATTATGGTGTGGTACTACTGGTGTGTTTGGACGTCGTCCCATGTCGCGTTCCCCTATATTCTGTAATACATCTAACATGTTTTCTAACTCACTTATATTGGTAATCTCTCTAGTCATTAAAGTTATTTGCACCTCTCTGGGCAGGTGTTTGCTAATATGTCGTACAAATGATCGGAATGGCAACGGCGGTTCTAAATACTTTGCTTCGTTATAAATGGTCATCACATATATGGTTAGGTGGTTATTAATCCTACCAAAATTCCCATTACCCATTATTTTACTTCTTAGTATTTCTTGGTCTTCTTCTGACCAATATTTGTTGCGGAAAGCTATCTCAAAATCTTCATAACTTTCCCATTCGGTATGGTGTACTTCCGACCATATCTCGGCACTACCTTTGAAACATTTGATAATCTTCAGCAACTTAACCTCCCAGCTACTATTATTAAACCGATTAAATTCCCTAACCCTATTTAAAAATTGCATTGGGTGTACTCTACGATTGTCACAATTGAAAGTTTCTAATTCTATTTCATTATTTGTATCTCGTGTCATAAATACTCGTTCAATAACATTGTTTACATTTTGATTTTTCACTAAACTTAATTCATCTCGCATATTACTAATATTTTGTTCAAGTGAATACAATTTTTTATCCTTACTATATTCAGACTGTACATTATTTTTTGCTATTACATCGATAGATTCATTTACTGCTTGTATTTCTGTCTTATAATTACTTTCAATCTCATTTATTTTAGATTCTATCTTACTTTGGTGTTCATCAATATTCTGGCTAAATTTTTCAACTGTCATTACTACGCTACTCAACTTACATTCAGTTTCAATATTACATTTAATAATTTTAGATTCTATGTCATTGTTATACTCATTCATTGAATTTATTAATATTTCGTTATTTTCATTGATTTGCTTCTCAACTCTAACTATCTGACTATCTATTTCCCTAAATTTAACATCTGTCTGTTGTATTGAATCATCTAACTTGGTTTCTACTTGGCTGATTTTATTATTAAATTCTACTTTGGTATTTTCACAATGCTTATTAATTTCTTGTATCTCACTTTTCAACTCTTTATTCTGATGTTTTAACTCCTCAAGACTATTCTTTTGAATATCGAACTTTTCATTGATTTCGTTTTTTTGTTCATTAAACAGCAATTTCATCATCTTGATTAAATCATTATCTTCAGCCGTTTTATTCGCGACTGGTGTTGAGTGAACACCTTCATGCATGATTTGAGATTCAGTTATGCTTATCTGGCTTTCATCTACACTGTCAGTGACGCTGACAGTTTCATGATTGTCTGCCATTTTACTTAAAACTCTTTATATATATTTCTTTATTAAAATCCTATTATATGTAACATATACTTATTGAAAAACATTCTACTCACCCATCTTGAACATAACCTCTTACGTCTAATTTACGTACATACGTAAATACACATTCCAAACAACCATATCATTTCTTCAACAGGTCCACATTTGCATAATTTAATTTATGCAAACGGTCCAGCTGTAAGGGCGCCATTGTTAACTTATTAACAATTATATTTTATTAATAGGCTTAATTTGCAACTATATACCTTCGGCTAGTGCAGCCGCCATGTTGTCTAATACGAACTCAAATTTTTTGTACTCACCGTGTCCAAGTATCGTTGGACGAGCTGAAAAATTATAAGATGGTTGCTTGAAATGATTACATCATATTTACTTGTATATTTTTAAACCTGTATTTATTCATTATCTGAGCATTATATACTTATAACCAAACCAAAATTTACTCCCCACGTCATTTATAAATTCACACATGGATGCAATACATTTTCTTTACATATCAACCTTCTTTAAGGTATATTTAAACAATATAAGTAAAATTCAAATTAAACTTGCTACACATTGAACTATATGTTGAAAATTATTTACCCATAACGTAAACCAGTGCTTAAGATTTTAGATTAATTTAGGTACCCTCACGCACACATTCACGCTATGTCATACACATGGTACGATATGTTTATTAATTATTGAGCTCAAATTTTAAAAAAAGGGTCAGTATTTAAAAGATGTGAGAATGTCTACTTTCCTGATATTGCGGAGAAATTCGACATCATAGGTATCGACTCATGGCTTAGTTTGATGTTTCTCGTAGTTCTCATTTTACGGCCGAACTGTTAAAATTTTACCAATTACACACACTGTCTCTACTTTGCTGTTATACTAGACTGTTTTAAATGCAGAAATATATTAAAATTCACATTTTAACTGTTTTGCGGGCCCGCACAAATATGTTCCGAAACTTAACAGGTGTTGCTCGCGCGAGCATGGAATTTTGACTGGGCTGAGAAATAGGCGCTATTTTGTCAAGCAGCTGTTGTTCTTTCAAATCTGATTGGTGTTCAGTTTGTATCCTTGCGCCAGTGGACTGTTTTTGGCCTGTTGACAAAACTGGTGACACACATCGTTATATAATTTGCTGACGCAACGCATCGCCTGATGTTGGTTATATAATTTGTTTACTGTTGTTTTCGTCATTTGTTGACCTTGGTACAGCTTGTCGGCTATCAAATACGTTCATACTGGTTTTACAAAACAATTCGGCACAGTCAATGTTGCCACGGTTGTTTTCGTTTCAAAATAACAAATTTACCTCTCGGTTATAAAATTTATAATTTCTGTCCTTATCACTCAACAAGGGATAAAGTTATTATTATTTATTTATAAAAAAAAATACAAATTATGTTATTACCCCAGGGATGCCCAAAAATGCCCCGCTACAGCATTTTCTGATCTTACTAACAGTTGAAAGAACCTTCACACCCTGTGTTTAAAGAAATATAAAATCATAACTAAAATAATATAAAACCCTGAATCCGATCGATAATCGATTACTTCTAACATATAGCCTTTTGTATCTCCGTAAAGAAACAAATTTGTTGGACAAGAAATATTAAAATATTAATAAAGAATCTTTTCAGAATTTAACGATATCTTCTCATTTATATAATATTTAGTGTAGTGTGAACAAGATATAAAATAAGTAGAGAGTGTACTGAGAATTATTGTACGTGGTGGACTAACTTACAATTTTCATCTGTCTGGGAACCACAGCGCTATTCGCGGACTGCTTGGGTATTAAAGAGAATGAGAAAACAATAAAAATTCCTTCTCTTCTCTTCAACGTGGAATCGGCTTGAACGAAAAATTAGAATTACACACTCTGTACATAATTTTTAATCACAATAACACAATTATATTGAATAGGGAGAAACTGGGATATATTTAAACATTGTTATACCTTACTATATTAAAATAAGATACATTATAAATTGACTCACAACAGTGGGGTCTAGAAAGATTGATACGGACACAATGGTTTAAATATAAATTGGCGAAACCAACAGTGGGGCTTTAGAAGTTAGTGATATGGAGAAAAGACGCTATACGTGGTATAAATATAAATTGACACCGAGAACGTTGGGGCTGAAGTAACGATAAACCCGCAACCGTAATAGATGCGATTAAATGTAAATTGGCGCTCAACTTGTGTAGGGCTTAAGTTAAGTAAAACATTGATTTAGATTTTATAAATATTACTTAACTCGAGCAGGCAACTGTTGGAGACAAAAAATGCATACCAGAGGGTTTTCTAAAAGGATGACGAAGGAACGAGAAACGGAAGAGGAAATAGAAGTAGTCACAGATAGTGAAATGGATCAATAGACAGGCGATAAAGAAGAAACTGAAGTAATTAGTGACGCGGAAAAAGAAGTAGTTGAAGAGGATGCCCAAGGGGATCAACCAAATAAATCAGCCCAGAAAGAAGACATGAGCATGCAGGAGCTGCTGAGAATTATAATGGAAAACTCAAAGAAAACAAATGAGGAAAATTTAAAGAAAATAAATGAGGAAAATAAGGAAAATTTAAAAAAAATAAGTGAGGAAAATAAGGAAAGTTTAAAGAAAATAAATGAGGAAAACAAGGAGAATTTTAGGAAACAGGAGGAAACATCAAAACTAATGAATGAGAAGTTCAATAAGAACAGTGAAAGCTTAATCCTAATTAACGAAAGGTTTGACAGGAATGATGAGGGTTTAAGGCAAATGAAGGAAGAGATCCGACAAATAAATGAAAATAATTTAAGGCAAATTAATGAAAGAATTGAGAATATCCATATGACAATTAACCAAAGGGTGGACCAAAACAATGAAGAAAGGAAACAAGAAATAGCCGAAACAAATGAGAAGTTAGAAAAAACCAACGAAACAGTGATACAAGTCCATGAGGAATTACAAAATAAAATCAATGTCATAGAAAATGAAAATAAAACGATGGTCGAAGGACTCCAACAGGAGACTGTAGAAAGATGCGAGAAGATTAAACAAGAGGTACATCAAATACGGGAGGAGAATAAGGAAGGAATAACACAAGTACAGACCGACATGGGTGAACGACTGGAGAGAGTATATGATAATTTAAACAATGTAGAAAGCCAAATAAGTACGAATAAAGGTAAAATCGAGGAAATCCGTCGACGCGAAATACAGATACAAGAAGAAGTGGATTCATGGCGGGATAGAACATGCCAGCATAATCATATCATCAACAACAATAACCGGGAGTCAATCAATTTTCGGAGTTATAAGCGTAACCCTATGGAGTTTTTGAAAAGGTTAGAAGACATGATAACACGGAATAGAGAGAACCGTTGGAATATAATCCGAGGAATGATCGATGAAATGTTTAAGGATACATATGACAATTGGTGGACAGCAGTGCGTCCCGATATACAAGACATAACAGAGTTCAAAAAACAATTCAGGGAAAAGTAATGGTCGGAGTCGACCCAAAATATGGTCAGGAATAATTTAAGCAATGGTCGATATGAAGCAAACGTAGGACAGTCTCCCACATCATACTTCCTAGGCAAGGTGTGCATGGCCCGTAATCCAGAGCCCAGAATTCCAGAAGAGTGTTTGGTAATACAACTCTCATACCATTATGATGAAGGGATAAAGAACGCTCGTATGTGCAGCCAGATTAAAACTATCCCAGCCATGGAAAAATTTTTAGAAAATTATGAACATGACACCCAGTATCAATGGAACCGAATGTTAAATACTAAATACCATAGATACAATGGCAACGACCATCAACTAAATTCCAACTATACTAATAACAATCAACCAAATCAGAATAGTAACTCGAACAGAACTCAGAATAACCACCCAAATAATAATCAAAGGAATAATAATTATTGTGGTAATAACCATTATAATTACCGCGATAATCGGAATAATAGAGGAGATGGGGACAACCGACCCAATAACTACAGACACCAGGTGAAATATATATACTCTCGACCTCAAAATAATCAGAGACGGTATTACCCGAGGACACACCATAATAACCACTACTATAATCAGTCACAACGCGTGGACGAATACCAATATGGAAGAAATTATAGACCAACGTACAATAATCCAGAGGACAGATATGAACCACTACAGAACCAGCCTCAAAACACACCAGAAAATAGAGAGGATGAGGGAAGCCCTCATTTAAACTAACAGAGGCAGTGAGAACTGAACCAATCTCTTGGGGACCAACGGCCAATAACTAGACGTACTAATGACCAGACTATAACTATCATCACCAACCATTATTTGAAAAATATTAGGGAAGACTTATTAGAAGAGGAGGATAACCATGTACACAATAATAATAATAATGAAATTATATATGTAATTGCTAAACTAAATGGAATACAGTCGACAATTATGATGGATACGGGGTCCAACATATCGTTAATTGATAGTACCGAACTGGAGAGAATCCAGCGAGAAGGCCAGTTACCTATACCCACCTTACCTGTGAATAATATAATAATAATCGGAGCCACTGGACGGCAAAATAAAACTGTTAAGAAGCAAGTATCGCTCGACCTCACAAATAATAATGTAACAATACCAATAGGATTCTTAGTCGCAACGGGGTTACCGTTCAACATACTGATTGGATGTGACATATTACGACAACATTCGGCAGTAATAGACCTAAATAGAGAAATAGTATCATTAACGTCCGAAGAAGGAGTATGGACAGCAGAATTAGTAGACGCAAGTAGAAACGTTCCAGCTAATGACAAATGTCATGTCGTGAAGAGCTATTTTTGTAAGGATAATAAACTGCAAGAAGCAATCCAATATGAGGACGACGATCAAGAACTATGGCATAGTAAGTTGGAAGAAATACGAGAGTTCCAAAAGGCAAAAACAGGTCAACAGATAAGTAAGGTACAAGCAGAAAATTTAATTGAAATATACAATAATTATAAACATATATTCTCCAACGCTCCAGGTAAAGTTAAGGGTTACCAATGTGAAATCAATTTTAAGGAACCGGTAGACTTTCGTAGAAAATCCTACCCAATAGCCTACTCAATAAAAAACGAAGTTCGGGAAAAAATAAATCGGATGATCAAAGATGACATCATAGAATATAGTCAATCACCCTATACCACCCCCATAGTGGCGATTCAAGAAAAGAATGGAAAGGTGAGAATTTGCCTGGACGCTAGGGAGATAAATAAAATGATTATAAACGATAGAACTTCCCCTGGCGAGATCGAAGAAATTCTGAAAAAATTTCACGGTACCAAATACATTAGTACTTGGGATACTGTATGCGGATACTGGCAGGTTGAGCTGCACCCAAATAGTAGAAAATATATGGCGTTCCTTTTCGATGGAAGGAACTACCAATTTAAAAGGTTACCTTTCGGGTTGATTAATTCTGTTGCAATATTCGTGAAATGTATGGACCAGATATTGGGACAAGAAACTCTACAATTCACCACAGTATACGTAGATGATGTACTGATAACATCTTCTAATTGGGATGAACATTGCACAAGGGTAGGACAAGTATGAGAAAGCTGTCTGAGAATAATGTAACACTTAAACTAAACAAGTCTAAATTTATTGCTAACAAAGTAAAGTTTTTAGGTTTTAATTTAACAGAGATGGGTATATCGCCTTCAAAAGAGAAAGTAGAAACAATTCAACAGTTACTATTTCTTTTATGAATTTGCTAACTGCTATAATTTTTTATTGTTCGACTAAGCTTTTCGTCATTGTTAACATCTTCAGGTCTTAAAACAACCTGGGTTGTTTTAAGACCTGAAGATGTCAGCAATGACGAAAAGCTTAGTCGAACAATAAAAAATTATAGCAGTTAGCAAATTCATAAAAGAAATAGTAAGGATGGCTGCTAATTTAAACAATACGAAGAATTCAACAGTTCCCTACTCCAAAAAAACAGAAAACAGTTACAATCTTTCCTTGGAATTTATAACTATTATCGCAAATTCCAAGATAATTATTCAGAAATAACTGCTAAATTCCAAAAATAGCTATCATCCAAGGACAAATGGGCATGGGGACCGGAACAAGATAAAGTTCTACAACTAATAAAAGAGAAATTTCTAGAGACAGTTATGCTGCACCACCCTGACTTTAATAAACCCTTCTATCTAAATTGTGATGCAAGCAATGTAAGCTTAGGAGCCACTTTGTATCAGGAAGATGAAGAAGGACATCATATGGTTGTTAGTTTCGCCAGCAGGGTGCTGAATAACTGCGAACGCAACTATAACGTCACTGAAAAGGAGTTGCTAAGTGTAGTATACGCATGCAATAAGTTCAGGACCTATATACTTGGGTACCCAGTGACTGTAAGGAGTGATCATAAATCCATATCATTCCTAAAACGATGTAAGCTCAGTCATGGTCGATTAACTAGATGGGTCCTTGCACTGCAAGAATATCACATTAATTGGGAATATATTCGTGGAAGAAAGAACATAGCAGCCGATATCTTGTCCCGAATCAACATACAAGACCAATCGTTCGATGGAAAAAAGGAGCAAATAGCAATCATTTACAATATTATTAAGAGTAGAAAAGATTTTGAAACCATAACAAATGAAATTAAACAACACCAAAAACGGGATCCCAAATTAATGAACATATGCCAGAGAGTGCAAGATGCAGACAAAATTATTACAAAATATTACTGTGTACATGATGATAGGTTATTTATTAAAGTTGCCCCTAATCAAGAAAGCTGGAAGTTGGTAATTCCACCAGCTGTGGAAAATAAATTAATATTAGATTACCATATAAGATATGGACACATGGGAGCCATAAAAATAGTTAAAGCCCTGGAAGAACAAGTATACATAAAGAATATAAACCGAAAGGTACAAAAATCTATTCAAATCTGTCACATTTGCCAAATGGTTAAATGTAACAATGAGAAGAAGGAGGGGGTAATGATTCCCATTACATCCAAACATAAACTGGAGAAAGTATTCCTGGACATATGTGGATCGTTCCCACGCAGTGGAGGGAAACATAGATACAAATTTATTATTATTATTTTCGACCATTTCACTAAGTACACGAAACTTTATGCTATCAGCAGAGCCACTACCAAGAAAATACTGGAGATAGTCATTGGACATTACATACCAGAGATTGGTAAAGCTACATCCATTATCACAGATCATGGTACACAGTTTAAAGGAAATAAATGGAAGGATAGTCTTCTAAAACATGGTATTAAAACATATAAGACATCAGTCTACCACCCCAGCAGCAATCCTGCGGCGAGTGCTGAGGGAGGTTGGCAGAATACTCCGAACTTACTGTCATGACCAACAGAGGAGATGGCACGAATACTTGTTACCTACCGAAGAATTTCTCAATATATCATACCATCAGTCCATTGAAAATACACCTTATACGGTGATGTTTGAAAAGCCTCCACCTAGGGAAATCCAGGATATTATCAATTTTCCAATTAACCCAGAGTATCAATTTGAAAGTATTAAATTCTATAACAGAGTAATGGAAAAGGCAGAACAACAGAAAAAGAAGTATGAAAAGAATCACCCAAAACCAATAAATTACCAAGTCGGTGAAAGGATATTAATAAGGAACCGAGAGTTACCCAGTACTCTAGAGGGAATAACGAAAAAATTATTATTATTATATACAGGACCCTTGTAATAACAAAAAATAATAACAATAATACTTACGAAATAATGAACCCTATTACAAGAAGGATTAAGGGAACATACAATCAAGAATCTATAAAAAAGTATCATGACCAAACACCATCACCAATCATCAATGACTAACAAGACGGACGAAAATATATAAGAACTGACACCCCAAAATTCAAAAAGAAGTAAGAAGTTCGAAGTAAGAAAGAATTCGAAAAGAACATCTTACTATGTGTTTAAGAAGAAATTATTTTAAATATATAAGAATAAACCCCCCAAAATTAAAAAACATTATAAGAAAAACTTAATCAAAATAATTAGAAACAATGTGATTTAAGATACATGCCAAAATGCCAAGAGAATTGAAGAACAGATTACATAATTATTTATAAACAATATGATTTAAAATGGAATAAGAAAAAATATATATCAAAACAATTAGTGGTAATGTGATCAGACAAGAAGGTAAAATAAGAAGAACAATGGATAATTTAATGACTATAGTTACGATGAAAATAAAGAATGATAATAATTAATGCAAATACAATTTAGAATTTCTTGGAAATGAAAATGACAAAGGAAGAAATAGTATGTAGAACTTCGGTCACAAGAAAGAAGATCAAAGGTAGTTACAAATAATGACTGTCAAAAATGTTATCTGAAAATAGCTAATGAAAATAAGAAGGAATCAAGAAGAAAAGAAATATATATATATAATTAAATGTAAAACGCGACAGCGTAACGAATCCCCAAGATGTTTATTATTAGTCAAATAAAGAGACTATTATGATATTATTGTATTTTTATAACTGACTGTAGATGAAGTCCAGCAGTATTATGTTGAAGTGTAGTATGGCCAGCAGAGTATGAAGCCAAAGAGTGCCTCTCTGAACTGTACCAGATCACATGTTAGGGAAATTGAATATTTAAGGGATAATAAAACCGCTGCAAAGATTGACAACAGATTCCAAAAGTATGAAGGAAGAAAACAAGGAAGATAGCGGACAGAAGATCAATGGAGAAATGCATTTGTAGAAGTAACTAGAAATAGGAGAGTATTAAAACTAATTTTACTGATTATTGTGACCAATCATTGACAAGTAATGTTTAAAAGAAACAAGCCAAGAGTATTAATATAATTAATGAATTTTCATCAAATAGAGAAAGGTGAATACGAGTCCAAAGTGTTTCATTAAGAATTCCCATCAATTACCATTAAAACTTTACAATGAATAAAAGAAGGATATTCCAAGGCATGAAAAGATATAAGTTTATTTTGACCCAAATTATATTCAGGTAAACTAAACTTCTTTCGGAGGGGGGAGCATATGTAACGTAACGAAAGTACGGTCCCCTACGTTACATAAATCAACTTATAAGCTTTAAAATAGAATAAAAATATTAATTATCCACACTTGTAAAAGGTCAGAAACCCGACTCATAATTGAATAAATGAAATAAGAATACAAGGTAGGAAAAAAAAATTAATCATGTTAATAAATACAAACCTCAAAGTTCAGTGAGGGGTGCAAGCAACAGACATTGACAAATAATGTAAAAACTAATTTAGACTGTTTCATAATAATTGATGTTTTAAAGGAGAGGAGAATGAGTAAGTGTTACATGACTTAGGTCACACAATTGTACCTGTTATTAATTGTATCATGTCATATTATTATCATGATAATTATGTTATTTTTTGTGTGCAGCAAGTGGAGTTATTCTTTTAATAGAATACCAAGTAAATAATTATTATGTGTTATCATTATACCATTATAGAGCTGTTGTTAAACTCATTAATTCATTACCAATTCATTTCATTTTATGTGTTATCCATATGTCATTATAAAGCTTTTGTTAGACTTTATAGAGTTAATTATTTGTATACATATACTTAGGTAGTAGGATGATTATAATTGTAAACGTGGCCAAAAAGGCTATAATTGTTAACGAGATACAAAAGAGTTTAATATAACCATGTCATAAATAAATGAAGGATTCTATAATAATGCAGATAGTAACAGATTAAAATCAGAAGTAGATAAGAGTATAATGATAGGCCTAACAACCAGTAACATTATATAGTAAGTCAGATCAGAAAGGTTAGGTAAAGAAATTTGTAACAAATACTAAATAAAATCTAATGAGTTAGGAGAAGTTAATAATAATTGCTAATAACGAATAAATAAATTCAATTTAAATAAATTCTCATAATGCAATAGTGCAATGATACCGATAGATAATGTTTTGTAACAGAAAAATAATACTTGTTAAAGTAAGTAAATTAAGAGGAAACGACAGCAAAATATATAAAATTTAGTAACAAACAATAGATAAAGTTATAATAGGATATAATGGAAATTTAGTAAAGGATTATTTTGATGAGTGGAAGAACATTGTATGAAATGTTTATAGTATAATATAATATCCAATAAGAGTAGGAAACATGTTTGGCAGGGACGACGAGAGAGATAGAATTTGTTGATTCGATTATTGAATAATTTTACATGAACGAGGACGGTTTAGTTTGAAGACACTCTGAAAAGATTTGATTAATTTAAATAAAAATAATACAATTGGGAAGCAAAATGAATAATAAATCACCATGGTATGGTCTACTGTAATTCAACCGTACTATATAACTGAACAACCTAAAACCTGTACAAGAAAATTAACGAAACATAGAAAGGAAGAATTCCAATAGTAAAACTCAATATAATGAACAAATGTTAAAATAATTAATCAACCAAAACAGGGAAATAACTACCTGAATAAAGTGATATAATCCTATAACATAAAAGAAACGAAAATAAAACACTAAATTAGATCTGAACTTCAGTTTCCACAACTCAATAGAAAAAAAACGTAGTTGGACTCGAAATTCGTCGAAGCACGTAACCACAAAACTCGGACATTGGTGAACAAAAGGAGCAGTACTTCTGCATCATCCCAGGACCAAAAAATTGTGACGGTACAATTCTGGTACTATAATAATTTTGTACACCTATGGTCCTAAAAAACCATAATTATTGTATTTTATTCTCTAACCATTTATTTTTTAATAATAATAATTTTATTTCATAATCCCTATAAAGTTTTGGTGAATATTTTAAACAACGCACATTTGAGTTAACAGGATTTCTGTCAAATTCGTTGGAAAATTACAAAAGCCGCAAAAAAGTGTTTGTCACAAATAAGCAGTAAACAACCAAGCCCATGTGTACGTCAGAAGCAAAGAATGCAGTGCACTTTGTATTCGACTGGGCTGGGCTTTTGAACAAAGAGCCAGTGACGTATTTTTGCCCCACCTCTGCAATGTTGACTGATGAAACAGTGTCATTCTTGTCCGGACCGTGAAGTGTGCCAGCCGGCGATTCACGGCCGGCATATTCACTAAGCGTATTTATTTAAATTTTACACCACCAAAAGTGGGTTAATAATAACATAATAATGGTGGTACCGTAACAAATCTTGAGTTGATGTCATCGGCCGAGTGAAACCGTGATAAAAGAATCTGGCAAAGTGTGATCCGAGGGGGGATGCTACATCGAGAGTGTGTGCCCTAAGACGATGTGACAGGTCAGATTTTGCACGTGTAATCGAAGGATTCGAGTAGTGCGATGTCGTCAACCCAAATTTGCAGCTAAGTACCAGCTACAACCATCTTATATTTCAAACAATTATAAAAATGACAAAAATTCATTAACAAAAATGGTATACCGTAATTTGAAATGAGCTCATAATAATAATAATTGTACCAGAGAGTGAGAGAGAGAGTGAATAATAAAAGATTATTAAAACGTGCTGGGTTGTGCAAAGACATATATGCCTATATATCTATACACATATTTAATATGTTTAATATTTCAATAAGGTAATAACTATGTATTTTGGAGGGCTTGTGAAGGGGAAATCTAATTTAAATTGAATGTCGCCACCTGGCGGATAATCGCTTGTTTGTTTTACATAGTAATGTCTTGTGTATGTCTTTCCATATTTTGGAATTCCATATTATATAAATAAAAAGGGTAATGTCATATGGTAAACAATATAACAAAGTGTCATTATTTCAGATAGCACTTTCCGCTACTCTAGTTCGCTTAATCGAACTTCTGCCCTTAAAGGTAAGTAAAATTTCACGTTTTAATATATCACAAGATGGCGCCCGACATTTGAAAGTAAATACAATTATTGGCTAAGTGTAAAGTTATATTTTATTAGCAGTAATAAAAAAGAATATAACATTGGCTTTCCCGACCAGGGACACTACTTAAAATTTTATTTTATATGGGTAAGCCTACGGAGAGAGTGGGGAAGTTATCTGAAATAATAGACATAATTTTAAATACGTAAACATAACCTATCTTCTACGAGGTTATGTTATAAGGTTATATGCATGCGTGTATTATAAATAAGCAAAATGAATACTGGTAAAAGTGATGTAGATGAAACAGTTACGAGTGAGATGGACGTTAAATTGGACCCAATTAGTCAGACCAGTGAAATCAGTGTCACTGAATTAAATCCGGTTCCATTAACCCCCATCTCAACTCAAGACGTAAATAAACCAGATGAGACAGCTGCTTTGATGCAGTTACTATTATATAAATTCGATGAACAAAGTAACAAATTTGGTGAAAAGTTTACTAACTTGAATGACAAATTTGATAATTTTGATAAAAAATTTAACGAGCAGAAAAACGAAATCAGAAATAGTTTTGATGTAAAGTTTGATGAATTAAAGACTGAAATTAAAAGACGAAATTGCCACTTTGATAAAAGAATAGACAAAATACATGCTCATTTCGATAATATACAGAAACAAACAGTAACGTTAGTAGACGAGATATTTGATATATCAAAGAGTAACGAGAATTACAAGACTAATAGTAGGGGTAGTAATGATAATACATTTACAGAAAATAATGTTAGTTTAAGTGCTAACAAGGTGAGTAACAATGATAATTTGAATAAGGAGTTTACAGGTAGTAACAATGGTATAATTAAGAATATGGTGAAAATGATAATGAGAATATTGGGAATGATAATGATTTGTTTGTGTGTGTTGAGAAAGAGAGAGAGCTGAAAGTACATTTGTAAAAGGGGTGCAGGGGGTAGAATTTTCCTTTGATGTTGTAGTAGTGGGTGAAGAAAAGTCTTCACGTATTTTTAATAAGGACGAGAGTTCCTTAGATTTATATTTGGGAGACGATAGGTCTACAAATAGAGTTTCTTGGTGTTTTTGTGTACCTCACAGGTGGTGCAGTAATTATGAGTTAGCGACCCCTGCATATTTGGAGAGAGAGAGTGTAACTTGGTGTTATGGTGAGAAATATATTGAGAGAGAGAAAAAGAGAGTAATAGAGATTTTTAAAGTAAACAGAAAGTATAGAGAATTGGTAGAAAGGTTAGGAGTAGAGATGGTGAATGATTATAGTAAATACAAACCTTGTAGTAAAATTGAGATAACAATAATAATAGATGATGAGAGTAATGATATCAATCACTTACCTTGGGAAGTAACGGGTGTAGCAGTAAATAATTCTGATGACTATATGGCTAACATGATTATAACATATAATACTGAGGGAGACAGAACCATACCCGATCGTGACATGGAATATGATAAATTAATGTGGAACAAACCTATTAATGAGATTGTGCAAGAATATGAAAATTTAGATTTAGATAAATATTATATCATATTAGATAATAATATCATTTCTTGTATCAATATATTGTATCGACCTAAGATTAGAATGTTATTCAATGATGGAGGATAGATTGTTTTATTGTGTATGAACATTTAATATATGTGAACAGTGATTTTGAAATGGACTGCTTATGGACTGATTTTGATCAATGATAAAATAAGTTGGATTGTATATTTTTATGTGTTAATGTCAATGTATTTATGTATTTTGATGTTGTGTATTACAGGTAAATTTTATGTACACCAGGTATGTAACAGTAAATTATAGTTATGGAGTTAATAAATAACAATTAACATGTTTTTGCTAAACAAGTGAAAGTAATAGTGAAAATTTTAAATAATTGAATAATAATTAAAGAGTGATTACTGAATTAATGTGGTACAAAAGAAAGTTGTACTAAATTTATAATTGCAGTAGTAATGAAGTAAAATTATTAATTTGTAATGAATAAGAAATTTCTAATGAGTAATAAATGATTAAGTATAAATATATATTTGAATTTTAAGATGTATTGTTATGAGTAGGTGAGAGATAAATTTTATAATGCAATTGTCAATGATTACAGTAAGGTAAAGTGTTTAAAAAAGGGAATAGAGCCTAGGTGTATTAAAATAGAGGCATGTGAGTTATTCAATTAAAGTAAATGGGAGTTAGATAGATAAGAATTTTAATGAAAATAATACAAAGAGAGTATTAGATATTTTAGGGACACAGTAGTTAGTGATTATTTGTAGAGGTGAGTAAAGTAAAGGATAAACATTTATTTGTTACTGATGATATTTTGTAGTGGGGGTGAGGTGATAAGGAGTGGCCAACGTATAGCGTTGTGGCAGGTAATAGCGTAGTTTAAGGGAGTGTTTGCCGATATTTTGGAAGGGCAAAAAATTTATGAATGTATATAGCCAGGTAGGGAACACCCATCTCTGTACAAAGACGTGCGGTGCCATAGGATTTAAAATGGAATTAGTGAAGGTGTTTATAATTGAGAAATTGGTGTCATGATAGGTAAATTTGGTTGTTAATTAGAAAGAAAGGTGAGTAAGGTTATAGATGTTAGTGCCTATATAATAAATCAAAGCATAGTGAATACAGGAGTCACCCAGACTAATGAATGTGAAAGGTTAGGTAGAAAATTCATAGCATGGTAATAGGAAATGAAATAATAATAATTATAATATGAATATTAATAATAAATTTGGATTTTGTGTGTGTGAAGAATTAAATGGTAGTACATGATCAATATTTGTTAGTTAATTAATAAGAGTTTAATAATTAAAAGTATTAATTAATTAATTAATTAAAAAGTAATGTTTATAATTTGATACCCAAATTTAAAGAAATTTTAATCAAGTTAAATGTGAATTGGTTATTTTAATGTATTAACTGTATTACTGTATTAACATAATGATGAGTGTATTATCATGTACTATGTATTATGTATTAGCATAGGAATTTGAACATGATGTATAAGAAATAGTGTGTGGAGGAGAAAGAGGGGTAAATATTATTAACAGCGCCAGTTTATTAACTGTTAATAATAATAATAATAATAATAGTTAAATTTTTCTGTTTTTCTCCTTCTTACTCAAACAGGGAGATTTTGGTAATTGTATCCATAAACTTGGGATTTATATATTTATTTTATCCATATGTTTCATTTATATAAAAACTTGTGTTTCTTCTATAATTATATTAATTATGAAAACAGAAAAGGGTTAATTATTATCGATGGGAATCGAAAAGATTTTATAATGTTAAGGGTAGTCAATGAAGAGAACGGCACTTCTATATAATTCTTGTTGATTTGAAGCAAACCCAGTGCTTCTTAACACAAACCAGCACATAGCTAAGGGGAAACAGATCAGTTACGGATATAGCATATACCAAGCCACGATTTTGATATTTTTGATTTATTGTTTCAGTGTTTGGTGATGTTGTGACGGCGGTCCTGAGCTGGCTAGTGCGTCAGCAGGAGCGTACGCGCCTGACTGGCCTTATGGTGTTGGGATCTCGAAGGAGAAGTCCAGTAAGGTCATGCAGGTACTGTCATCATCATCGGACCACGGGTGAGTTATTGTGTTTCTTTTCATATAAATAGTAAGGGGGTTGTGGCGACATATCCTGGCTGATCCCTTTAGGAAGTAAGAATGTGTCAATGAAAGTCTTTATGCTTCGGCATAAAATCTTTCATTGAGGGGGTTTTGTGACGGTACAATTCTGGTACTATAATAATTTTGTAAACCTATGGTCCTAAAAACCATAATTATTGTATTTTATTCTCTAACCATTTATTTTTTAATAATAATAATTTTATTTCATAATCCCTATAAAGTTTTGGTGAATATTTTAAACAACGCACATTTGAGTTAACAGGATTTCTGTCAAATTCGTTGAAAAATTACAAAAGCCACAAAAAACTGTTTGTCTCAAATAAGCAGTAAACAACCAAGCCCATGTTTACGTCAGAAGCAAAGAATGCAGTGCGCTTTGTATTCGACTGGGCTGGGCTTTTGAACAAAGAGCCAGTGACGTATTTTTGCCCCACCTCTGCAATGTTGACTGATGAAACAATGTCATTCTTGTCTGGACCGTGAAGTGTGCCAGCTGGCGATTCACGGCCGGCATATTCACTAAGCGTATTTATTTAAATTTTACACCACCAAAAGTGGGTTAATAATAACATAATAATGGTGGTACCGTAACAAATCTTGAGTTGATGTCATCGGCCGAGTGAAACCGTGATAAAAGAATCTGGCAAAGTGTGATCCGAGGGGGGATGCTACATCGAGAGTGTGTGCCCTAAGACGATGTGACAGGTCAGATTTTGCACGTGTAATCGAAGGATTCGCGTAGTGCGATGTCGTCAACCCAAATTTGCAGCTAAGTACCAGCTACAACCATCTTATATTTCAAACAATTATAAAAATGACAAAAATTCATTAACAAAAATGGTATACCGTAATTTGAAATGAGCTCATAATAATAATAATTGTACCAGAGAGTGAGAGAGAGAGTGAATAATAAAAGATTATTAAAACGTGCTGGGTTGTGCAAAGACATATATGCCTATATATCTATACACATATTTAATATGTTTAATATTTCAATAAGGTAATAACTATGTATTTTGGAGGGCTTGTGAAGGGGAAATCTAATTTAAATTGAATGTCGCCACCTGGCAGATAATCGCTTGTTTGTTTTACGTAGTAATGTCTTGTGTATGTCTTTCCATATTTTGGAATTCCATATTATATAAATAAAAAGGGTAATGTCATATGGTAAACAATATAACAAAGTGTCATTATTTCAGATAGCACTTTCCGCTACTCTAGTTCGCTTAACCGAATTTCTGCCCTTAAAGGTAAGTAAAATTTCACGTTTTAATATATCACAAGATGGCGCCCGACATTTGAAAGTAAATACAATTATTGGCTAAGTGTAAAGTTATATTTTATTGGCAGTAATAAAAATAATATAAAAAAATCAACTTTTATTTCAACTTGGAGCGAAAACTGATGAGAACAAATTCATCTGCATTCTGTGATTGACCAAACACAACGAAGAGGTTATCTCTACACTACCTTATCGAATCACGATGTCCAGAGGACGGTAAACTACAATTATTTTAAATATTATTTAATAAGAACTTAATGCTATATTGTAATACCTTGTATTGTATTCCTATTTATGCATTTTCTGATCTTAGTAACAGTTGAAAGAACCTTCACACCCTGTGTTTAAAGAAATATAAAATCATAACTAAAATAATATAAAACCCTGAATCCGATCGATAATCGATTACTTCTAACATATAGCCTTTTGTATCTCCGTAAAGAAACAAATTTGTTGGACAAGAAATATTAAAATATTAATAAAGAATCCTTTCAGAATTTAACGATATCTTCTCATTTATGTAATATTTAGTGTAGTGTGAACAAGATATAAAATAAGTAGAGAGTGTACTGAGAATTATTGTACGCGGTGCACTAACCTACAAGTTTCATCTGTCTGGGAACCACAGCGCTATTCGTGGACTGCTTGGGTATTAAAGAGAATGAGAAAACAATAAAAATTCCTTCTCTTCTCTTCAACGCGGAATCGGTTTGAACGAAAAATTAGAATTACACACTCTGTACATAATTTTTAATCACAATACACAATTATATTGAATAGGGAGAAACTGGGATATATTTAAACATTGTTATACCTTACTATATTGAAATAAGATACATTATAAATTGACTCACAACAGTGGGGTCTAGAAAGATTGATACGGACACAACGGTTTAAATATAAATTGGCGAAACCAACAGTGGGGCTTTAGAAGATAGTGATATGGAGAAAAGACGCTATACGCGGTATAAATATAAATTGACGCCGACAACGTTGGGGCTGAAATAACGATAAACCTGAAACCATAATAGACGCGATTAAATATAATATTCATGTGTCACGTGATACTCCCTCCTAGCTGAACGTTCCACGCTGGCAATTTTCAAAGCTTGGTGATGCCCAACCCGCATTCCAACATTAGATAAACAAAGGTTTGGCCCATGACGTTTTTGTGACGTCAGTCGATAATTACAATATTTGTGCCCTTATAGGATTAGATCGGCTCCACTTTGGTGAGATGCAGTTAAAAATAGCAGTCAACTCACTTGTTTACAAACCACACCCAAATTTCTTACATCGTATTTTACCACTGTTCTCCATAAATGGTTTTATTTCCCAATTTTGACATGATTAAAAACTGACCCCTTTTTACTTGTGACCCTGATTTGTACCGTCACACTACAGTATTTCAAAACATTCTACACTACTGTATTCAATAAAAATGAGATTTTTGAAATCATTTCTTGATAACTTTAAGGGCCCTTTCAGACTTGAGATGATGAGTCTTATGCAGTGAGCAGCTACACTGTATAGCAGGCAAGATCATGAGGCTGTGGTAACCATCAGTGAATTTCCCACACCACTTTTCCTTCACCTACCATTTGCCCTTTACTTCATTTTCTGTTTATCAGTACATGAAAGGACTTACGTACTATAGTCACAGCGGCTGCTGCTATTCTAAAATTAAAAAAAAGAGTGTTGATACCATCTAATAACAAGCGCCATGTTAAATTTTGATGTTTCAATGCCCTCATGATAAGTTCATGCAAATCCTAAAAAAATTTCAACTTTTATCATATGAAAGTTTCTTTAACATCATGTGATGAACTGTACACCATCCTAGAGCCTCTTTCCGAATAGAAATTTAATGTTTCATGAGTATAATCACTGCTTTTCTGTTGTTCTTCTAGTTGTGTATGGTTAATTGCAGTTGATATTTAAGGATGGAAAATGTTCTGCATACCTCACTACATACTTCTGCTTATTTGACTTTGATTAGTCTGCAACAAAGCAGTTCAATATAACTGCATGCCTGAATAATACATAGTGCATGTTGTGCTTCATGGTCTCCCTTGAGAATGTTCAAATTGACTCAGTGCTAATTGAGAATGCTCACATTAGACTCGATGTAAAGTTACTCATTTGAAAGCTAGCGGCTGGCTATAGTAAGCAGGCTAGACAGAGCTACAGCTCTTGTGTGTATTAGCCTTATAACATTAAATAAAGTGAATTTTTTTGTTTCTCTGGACCTGGTTTATGATCTTTAAAGGGCCTTAACAAACATAATGAACCATATTAGGGCTGGCCTTGTAAGTGTAAAACATTACTATCATAAACATATTCACTGATAGTAAATTTGTGTATATTTACTGCATTACTAAGTGGCTGACTGCAAAATGAGTTAAATTCTCGAAATTGCTTCATAAAAATGTGATGAAATGTACTTGCAAGACTTTGCAGGAATTCAACTTGTAAAACTGACATATTTACAGATAATTCAATCTGTACTGACAAATAAAATAATAGTACGCATTTGTTAGCTGTCAAAGAGTGCGTGAGGATATTAATTTTTCTGTTAATTCAATTTAACTAAATAAATTGCCTGTTTTCCAAGTTATTCTCAAAATATGTTTTGCTTGTTATCAGCGCAGAAAATATCTGATACAAAATGAAATGAAGGTGCAAGATTGAATTTTTTGTAAAAAGAAGTTGGTGTTATAAAGTGGAAAAGAATTTATAACGTGTCAGTGATAAAAATTAATGATCTAAAATGCTGCATTGACAAAATAAGAGCATCACAATACACAAATGAATGCTAGATTATTCTCAAAAGCAGTATACAGAATATAAATTAATGTAACGTATGTAATGTTAACCATTTATTACTGTTACTGTAATAAAACTAAAACATCAGTTAATATACTTTCCATTATATATATATATATATATATATATATATATATATATATATTGTAACATTACATTTGGAACAACATAATATCTTACCTGATTTAATGAAAACTTTGGTTAAGAAGCTAACAAGAAGAACAATATCTTCAGACTTCTCTTTTATGCTATTTTAAATCATCTGGTGGCAAGTCAACTGACGTCTCTCACCCTTCCACAAGTGCCGATTCCCATGCCTCGATTTAAAATTGTTTTGATTAAAATTTTGCGTTTAAATTGTTTGTGTGTTAAAAATTGTTTTTATTTTAAAATTTTAAGTTGAAAATTGTAGTAAGCTATAAAACTGGACTTACTTAGCACTAAAAACTGGCCGCTATTTTTTCCTTGTCTTAGCGGCTTTTTCGTTATAATGTAATACAGTATGTATTTTGAAAATTTTATAATTTAAATAACTGTCAGCTATTTGAAATCATTGGACTGGTTTTATACATTCGAACAATGTAGTGTATACTGTATAATAAAGAGTTGTACAGTATTTTATATTTCTGGCTTTGTTTCAGATTCCCCTAACCTTACTTTTCCCATATAAAGTTAACTTCACCAACCGCGGATTCACTAACCGCGATGTTTTGTAGGAACCTAACCCCCGCGGTTGGCGAGGGAATACTGTAATCAATTTATCTACAGACACCATATAACACAAACACTAAAAACAATCACTAATAACACCATATAAGACTAACACCTTTTTAAACACAACGAGAACTCTTAATTTACATAATAACGAACAAAGTCTGAACTGGGCATAACCTTTTTTAAAACTGGCAACCACTATACAATTTCTGTGTGCACGTATCACTCTAATGTTGTAATATCCTGTAATTGTAAACTTGTATTTTGATTAATAGTGTAATATTTTGTTTAATTTATAATCCCCGAACCACATACGCCCTGAGATAATTAATATTTATTTAAAAACGTTAACAAAAAGCATTGTTTTGGTCTAATAGAAATACTGAATGTTTGGCTACTACTGCTGCCAACTGGTAAAGAGAAGATTTATAATTTGTACTGCAATTGCGATTATTCTGTTTAAAATTATTAAACCATTAACCAGTGTTGTTTTCGAATAAAAGATTCCACCAGGATATATGTTTGATGGTAACTGTGTGTCGTTATTATTGCTGTTGTATTTAGTAAATAAAATTCGCAGATTGCAGTGAACCCGATAGTTGGCATCGCTGAGTGACGTCACGGAAAAGAAGCAGCATAGTGGGAGTAAGCGGCAATTTACAAAAACCATTCGCCGTTCAACATAACACATTTATAATTACACATAGACGACTCCAGTGCGAGTTTGTCGCTACATTATTTATCCATATTACAAGTTGACACTTCTAACGGACGGTGTAATTCAAGTGCACACGACATAAATACAAGTAACCAATCCACAATAACCTTGTACGTAACGAAATATTCTTGTCGTCACAAGCTGACGAATCTGAAGGGAGGCTACGTTACGTTTCCAGTAGATTCAACCATACATATAACCTTTTAAATTAAAATTGGTTACAAATTGGTGCACCAACGTGTGAGGCGTGTAATTTAATATAAATTAAATTATTATTAATAGACCAATAAACCAAAATAAACAAGATGAGGAAGCGAGAGACATCGCGAAAACGAGCGGTCGAAGCCGAGAAGGTAGACGAGTTAGATATGGAAGACAAAGAAGCAACACCGGTCGAGGAAGTAGAAGTAATAATAAGAGAGGACCAAGGGTAAACAAGAACCGGACAAAGCTACAGAGAGTATTGACATGAAGAGCATTATGGAATATTTAAAACAGAGTAATAAGAACCTAATGGACGAAATGAAGGACAATAAACGGTCTATGGAGGAGAATAGTAAGAAAATAGAGGAATTAAAAACGGAAAATAAACAGTCCATAGAAAACAGTAATAAGAACTTAGAAAAATTGAAGGAGGAATTAAAACAGGACAATAAACAATCTACGGAGGAGTTGAGCCGAAAATTGGGAGAGACTAATAAGAAAATTGAAGAAAAAATGGGAGAATTGAAAGAGAATAGCAAGAAAATGGAGGAAAAATAATGAAGCATTGAGGGAAGAATTGAAGGAAAATTACCAGGAAACCATGAAAAAACTGGATGAACACAAAGAGTCATTAAAAGAAGATTGGAATAGCAAGATGGAAATTAATAACCGGCAATTGCAGGAAGAATGGGACAAGAAGCTGGAAGAACCAGTAACTGAAATTAAAAGGGTGGAATCCGAGACCAAGGAAAAATGTGAGCGGATAAACCAAGAGATACTGAGCATCCGGGAAGAAACGAATGGACGAGTTGAAAATATCAGAACCAACCAAGCAGTGATGGGAGAGAGGTTGGAAGATATGAGTAATAGTCTCAATCGAGTACAAGACCAAACAACTGCTCATAGAGATGAAATCAATTCCCTAAAGAACAGACAGTGTACCGGTGCCCATACAACATGCGAGGAAAATCGAGAGGTGATCGATTTTCAAAACTATAGAAGAAACCCCATGCTATTCTTAGAACGAGTCGAAGAGAAGATAGCCAAAACCGGAGAAGACAGATGGTTTGTGATAAGGAGCATGTTGGACGAGATGTTCCGAAAGGTATATGACAATTGGTGGACGGCGATGCGGCCGAGTATACAGAACTTCCAGGAATTTAAAAAACAGTTCAAATCTAAATATTGGTCCGATGCCACACAACACATGATAAGGAGTGACATAGGATTGGGCAGATATGACCTGCACGGCAAGCAAACTCCAACCGCATATTTTCTGGGCAAAATAAATATAGCCAGACATTTAGAGCCTGCAATTCCTACAGAGTGTTTAGTGCGGTTATTAGCATACCACTATGGTGGCGAAATTGCAAGAGGCCGAATAAATGGACGTATACAAACCATCGAGGAGATGTCAACATTATTGGCAGAGATGGAACAGGAGAAGAACTTCCTCCAGTATAGATGAAGGAACGATGAGATAAATAGAAATAATGGTCGCCGCGACGCCCCATATGAAAATAATGGACAACGACCAAACAATAGTTATAACAACAACGGTAACCAATATCAGCACGGTTACCAAAACCAGAATAACACCAATAACTATTCACGAAATAACGCAAATAACAACAACAATAACAACAACCACTACTACCGTAGCCCTCCTACAAATAATAACAACAATGGATACCATCGTGCCAATGACAGAGACCACCAGTACCAGAACAACCGGGGTTATAACAACAACTATGATAATCGATACAGGCACAATAATAACGGCAATAATAACAGTCAAAATCAAACATATAGAAGACAAGTAAACTATGTAAGTGTTGACGACAGGGATGTGGGAAGACGTTGGTACCAGGGACGAGCAAACTATAATGGAAACCGTGGAAGAAGTTTTCGGGAGGAGAGTAACCAGCACTACCGCGATGAACATCGGCGAAGTAGAAGCTGCGACGACAACAGAAACAACCGAAACTCAGTGACGTTCAATAATAACGCCATTGAGGTACAAGAGTCACAGAGCAGAGACAGACCCAATCAATCAGACAACAGGACTGAGGAGATCAGCCCTGATTTAAACGAACTGCGGCAGTGAAAATCCACCAGGTCCCATCACTGAACCGGCAATTTGGGTACTTACTAGGACGAGACAAATTGACTGACGATACATTGACAATAGTGCACCATCATTTCCTAAAAAATGTTAGAGAAGAACTACTGAACGAAGACTCGATAACGCAAAATAATTCAAATAGTGAGATTGTTTATATCATCGCCCAAGTGAATGGACTAGAGACAAGATGTATGATAGATACGGGCGCAAACGTGTCGTTAATCGACAACAATGAATACCTCAAAATTCAAAAATATAGTAAGGCCATCTTACCAACTTTACCAATTCAAAATATAATTTTAATCGGAGCCACTGGAAGGCAAAACAAGTCAATAAGAAAACAGGTATCATTAACAGTGACCAGCAGAAATGTAGCTATACCTATGATTTTTCTAATAGCTAGTAATCTACCATTTAATCTACTAATAGGCTGTGATATTTTGAGAAAATACTCAGCAATAATTGACATGAGACAAGCCATAGTGTCATTAAAGGTGGATAATATAGAATGGACAGCAAAATTGGTAGAAAACAAAAATGTACCTTCATGCAATAGTATAAGAAAATTCAATAATAATCAGGATGAGTCGTGGAATGTAAGAAGGGAATACTTTGGGTGTGGAGATAGTTTATGGTTGGAAAAATTAGAAGAGATCCGACAATTTCGGTCAGAACAAAATGAATGTAATCTAACCACACAACAAATAGAGAAGTTAATTTCAATATATAATAAATACCGCTATGTTTTTTCTGATGTACCTGGCAAGGTAAAGGATTATCAATTTACATTACAATTCAAGGAGCCTGTCAATTTTAATAAAAAATCATATCCCGTTGCTTATGCACTAAAGGAAGCAGTGAGGACTGAACTAGACAAAATGATAGCAGAAGACATTATCGAATATAGCTGTTCCCCATATACCAGTCCGTTAATAGCAGTTCCAAAGAAAGATGGCAAAGTACGACTCTGTTTAGATGCTAGAGAGATTAATAAGATCATAGTTAATGACAGAACATCTCCTGGAGACATTGAGGAGATACTGAAAAAATTCAATGGCATACAATTTATTAGCACCTGGGATACGGTTTGTGGGTATTGGCAGGTGGAGCTACACCCAGATAGTCGAAAGTACGTCGCCTTTATTTTCGAAGGAAGGAACTATCAGTTCAAGAGACTACCGTTTGGACTGGTAAATTCAGTAGCTGTATTCGTAAGATGTATGGACCAGGTGTTGGGTCCAGATACTATTCCATATACCACAGTCTATGTTGATGACTTGTTGATTACTTCAGTGAATTGGGAAGACCATTGTGACAGAGTAGGACAAGTATTACAAAAACTATCAGACAATAATGTTACACTAAAACTTCAAAAATCTAAGCTTATCGCCAGTGAAGTCCAATTCCTGGGTTTTAATCTAACAAGACAAGGAATAACACCATCCAATGAAAAAATTGAAGCTATCCAGAAGTTCCCAAGTCCTAAAAATAAAAAGCAACTTCAATCATTTCTGGGACTTTGCAATTATTATAGGAAGTTTCAGAGAAATTATTCTGAAATGACAGCAAAGTTTTCTCCACAATTATCCTCTAAAAACAAATGGTCCTGGGGACAGGAACAAGACAATTTACTCCAAATGATCAAGCACAATTTCCTAAGTTCAGTTGTATTAAAACATCCTAATTTCAATCAACCTTTCTTCATGAACTGTGATGCCAGTGATATAAGTTTAGGATCTGTATTATATCAAGAAGATAGTGAGGGAGAACATCAGGTGGTGAGCTTTGCAAGCAGAATACTTAATGGATGTGAACGCAATTATAGTGTAACAGAAAAGGAGTTATTAAGCGTTGTATTCGCTTGTGGGAAATTCAGAACCTACATTCTTGGATACTCAATAACTGTGAGGAGCGATCATAAGTCAATATCTTTCCTAAAAAATTGCAAGATCAACCATGGGAGATTGACAAGGTGGATACTCGCACTACAGGAGTACCATATAAATTGGGAGTATGTTCCAGGAAAACAGAATATTGCTGCAGATATATTGTCCCGGATTAACATAGAACAACAAACTTTTGAAGGGGAAAAAGAAACAGTCATCAAGGTATACACTATAATAAAAACAAGTCAGATTTGGAAAACATCATGAAATCCATTGCGCAACAACAAACCGAGGATACCAAAATCAACAATTTTAGACAAAGACTGATCCAACAGGATGAAAAAATCACTGCATATTACTGTCTACATGAAGACATATTATTTTACAAACCAAATAATAACCAAGGCTCATGGAAGGTGGTAATACCTAAAACTTTAGAAACAGAATTAATATTGGACTACCATAGCCGATATGGGCATATGGGTGCATTAAAAGTAATGAAGGCACTTGAGGAACACACTTACATTAAGAATATCAACAGAAGAGTTAGAGAATGTATTCGGCAGTGTCACATCTGTCAATTGGCAAAATGCAATAATGAAAAAACAGAAGGAATTATGCAACCTATTACATCAACTGGTAAATTAGAGAGAGTATTTTTAGATGTGTGTGGTCCGTTACCTCGTAGTGGAGGGAGAAAACAGTATAAATTCATTATAATCATGTTCGACCATTACTCCAAGTTTACAAAACTATACCCCATTAATCGGGCAACTACAAAAAAGATTTTGCAAATAGTGATCCAACAATACATACCAGAGTTAGGAGCTCCACGATCAATTATTACCGATCACGGAACTCAGTTTCGAGGAAGGGTTTGGAAGGAGACTTTGTTAGACTTAGGTGTCAAGACATATAAAACATCTGTCTATCACCCAAATAGCAACCCAGCGGAAAGAGTACTGAGGGAGGTCGGCCGTATACTCAGGACATATTGTTTTGATAAACACCAGAAGTGGAGTGACTACATTACACAAACTGAGAGCTTTATCAACTTAGCTTAGCTTACCATGAAGCAATACAAGATACTCCATACACCATAATGCATGAAAGACTACCACCCCGAGAAATTAGTGAAATAATCAATTTCCCAAACAACCCAGCTTACCAGTTCGACCACATGAGATTCCACAGCAAACTGAATGAACAAGTGGAGAAAAGAAGGAAAAAATACAAAACAATTCAGCAGAAGGTGATCCATTACAAGATTGGAGACAAGGTATTGTTGAAAAACCGCGAATTGCCAAGTTCTAAGGAAGGAATAGCAAAAAAGCTATTATTACTGTATAATGGACCATATGTTGTTATAAAAAACAATAACAATAATACTTATGTCATTAGTGATGTGGAAACAAAAAAGATTAAGGGGACATACAACCAAGTTTCCTTAAAAATGTATTATGAACCTAATAAACAAAGTTGAATATACCACAAAATTCTAAAGAAATAGTAAGAACAACTTACAACTAATTATTTATGAGAATTAATTTGGAAGTGAAGAATTTATTATTATAAAACCTCAAAACTCAAAGAACATAGTAAGCTCATCTAACCAACTTTGATAATCCAAAATATAATTTTAAATTAAGCCAAATAAACAAATTTGAATATATCAGAATTCAAATGAAAAGAAAGGACCAATTACAGTACAGTTTGATAATGTTATGATGAATCAAGCAGATAAACAACTGGGATTAAATTTCCAAATTTTTAAACAAAATAAGCACCTCTTATTAAACACAGTTATGAACTTATTATCTATATCTATAAAAATGAATGTTTGTTTCTTTCTTTCTTTCTTTGTCCCGTATGCGTTCCTATACCATTCATCCGATTGCGATGAAACTTCGGTGAGTTGTTGTGCGCACGCCCGCGAAGGTTTATGAATTTTTTTCGATGGGGGGTTCTTGGGGTCTTCCACATCTCCTCCTAAACCACTGGACCGATTTCAACCAAACTTGGCACAAATATTTTATGCAACGGGAGAACCAACATAGGGTAGGTGTTTTTTCGATGGGGTCCTTTGGGGGGTCCTTTGGGGTCTTCCACATCTCCTCCTAAACCACTGGACCGATTTCAACCAAACTTGGCACAAATATTTTACGCAACGGGAGAACCAACATAGGATAGGTGTTTTTTTTCGACGGGGTCCATTGGGGGGTCCTTTGGGGTCTTCCACATCTCCTCCTAAACCACTGGACCGATTTCAACCAAACTTGGCACAAATATTTTACGCAACGGGAGAACCAACATAGGATATGTGTTTTTTCGATATGATCCTTCGGGGGGTCCTTTTGGGGGTCCTTTGGGGTCTTTCACATCTCCTCCTAAACCACTGGACCGATTTCAACCAAACGTGGCACAAATATTTTACGCAAAGGGAGAACCAACATAGGATAGGTGTTTTTTCAATGGGGTTCTTTTGGGGGTTCTTTGGGGTCTTCCACATCTCCTCCTAAACCACTGGACCGATTTCAACCAAACTTGGCACAAATATTTTACGCAACGGGAGAACCAACATAGGATATGTGTTTTTTCGATATGATACTTCGGGGGGTCCTTTGGGGTCTTCCACATCTCCTCCTAAACCACTGGACCGATTTCAACCAAACTTGGCACAAATATTTTACGCAACGGGAGAACCAACATAGGATAGGTGTTTTTTCGATGGGGTCCTTTGGGGTCTTCCACATCTTCTCCTAAACCACTGGACCGATTTCAACCAAACTTGGCACAAATATTTTACGCAACGGGAGAACCAACATAGGATAGGTGTTTTTTCCGACGGGGTCCTTTGGGGGGTCCTTTGGGGTCTTCCACATCTTCTCCTAAACCACTGGACCGATTTCAACCAAACTTGGCACAAATATTTTACGCAAAGGGAGAACCAACATAGGATAGGTGTTTTTTCGATGGGGTCCTTTGGGGTCTTCCACATCTTCTCCTAAACCACTGGACCGATTTCAACCAAACTTGGCACAAATATTTTACGCAACGGGAGAACCAACATAGGATATGTGTTTTTTCGATATGATACTTCGGGGGGTCCTTTGGGGTCTTCCACATCTCCTCCTAAACCACTGGACCGATTTCAACCAAACTTGGCACAAATATTTTACGCAAAGGGAGAACCAACATAGGATAGGTGTTTTTTCGATGGGGTTCTTTTGGGGGTTCTTTGGGGTCTTCCACATCTCCTCCTAAACCACTGGACCGATTTCAACCAAACTTGGCACAAATATTTTACGCAACGGGAGAACCAACATAGGACAGGTGTTTTTTTCGATACGATCCTCTGGGGGGTCCTTTGGAGTCTTAAAAAACTAACTTATTAGATCTGGTTACTATGGCAACCCAATGGAATAGATTCTGTTCTAAATATATTATCGCATTAAATTGAAGACCACGCGAACGAAGTCTTTATATATTATATATATACAAACACTTTCTTTCTTTTAGTGGCATTGCAACGCATGCCGGGTACTCGCTAGTTGGAATATAAAAGAAAGATGCAACATCCATAAATTAGAAGAAACCATAGTGCTATAAAATGAATAAGAAAGGACAAATGTAGACAATCAACGATGAAAATGAGACAAGACTAGAAACGAATTTATTACAAATAACCTATCATGATTGTGAGAGGATCAACAACAAATGAAGATGCAAATACTTGTCATGTTTTAATTTAAATGAAGATAGTGAATGAAAAATGAAGATTAAGCAGTACTGATAAAGAAGGAAGGAAGATAGTACCAATAGAAAATAAAAAATGTTATTAATATCGCCACAAGAAAATTAACATCTGAAAGAATCAATGGAAAGAAATATTTAGATCTGAGAAGTTAGACTGAGTGAACAATCCCAAGAATATATTATATTATTTTTATTTATTTTAGTCGTGAATAGACTAGTGATTATTAAATGTGATTGACTGACGAGATAGCTCCAGCAATCGATATTATTTATGTATTATGTATTGTAAGGACAGCGGGGTATTAGGTCAAGAGAGCCCCCAGACTGATTCCAGAATATATGGTGATTAATTTGTTAGGGAAGTAACATGTTCCAGGGATAGAACACTTATAATCAAAGACAAGTATACCAGATCATAATAAGAATAACAAATGACAATGTGAAAATTAAGATAATTGATAATTTCAACAAAAACAATATTTTATTAAAATGATCAAATTTGGTGGCGGGGTAATATGTAACATTACATTTGGAACAACATAATATCTTACCTGATTTAATGAAAACTTTGGTTAAGAAGCTAACAAGAAGAACAATATCTTCAAAGATGATAGTGAAGAAGAACGACTAACAATTTTAGACTGACTAGTAAGACAACTGACCGTACCCAAATTAATGATTTAGGCTAAGTGATGCAGATATCTTCAAACCCCAACTATGACATGAATTTTCAGTATTGACCAAACAAAGAATTGTAAAGACAAACAGCTTATGAACCAGGACTATAAAGAAACAAATGGTTTCAGTTAATGTATCGGTATATCCAGATAATCAAAATACAAAGTGAGGGATAATAGGCCCAAACATGTAATATTATGTAAGAGAAATATTAGTAAATAATTAAGTTAATTGATGTAACAAAAATATAGATACACATGATTATAGATACATGAACCATACAAATAATTGTCACATATAGAGTTCATAGGGTTGTCCAGTAAGCAACAAATTATAACACGGTCACAATAACATTTATAACAAGAGTGAAACCCATATAAACAGTAAATGTAACAAGATTATTAGAACTGTGTGGTGAGGTAGAGCAACAGTGTTCATTTTTATTGTAAATTTTGTAAGTCAAACATCAGTAAGTATACGGATGTTGAAACCCATATAAATAGTAAATATGACATAGACAGTGTCAGAATAATGAGTAGATTAGCTGACAAGGGACTAACCAATTAGTATAGAATTTGTTTTGTAAAATGTGCATGTTTTATGTTTTAGGCACAGTGTTATATCATAGTATTTGTGTTGTGTTTTTTATATGTAACTGATGATACAGCTAGTTTAAAGGAATGTCAATTTAATGATATTAATTCCATTTTTTTATGTTGTGTTAACAAATATAACAATAGAACTGATATTAAACCATGGTAAATTGATTAATTGACAAAACAGAATGGACTATATAAAGATGTTTTGTTAAGTGTCAAACATTTATACAGTCTGAGTAGAAAACAATTATTTGTGCAAGGAGTTGGTAAAATCATAGCCATGTAGGCATGAATTTAACTATTAGAATAATATATATTTTGTGTTGTTAAAATAACGTTATATGTTAAACCATTTTGATGAATGTTAGAAGTTAATTTAATTGTTAGAGATGTTAAAACATGGTGATGAAAATAATACTATTACATAGGCCAGGTGAAACCAACTTTAGTAAATTTTGAACAATTATGTTAGAAATTTTGTAAAGCAAATGTGAAAGGGTTGATGTATTTATAGGTAATAATGTATACAAGGAATATAAAACCAAAATAACACATATCAAGTTATTTAAGAAAATTCCAAATAACAAAATTGTAACATCCATAGTTCTTAAACAAAAATAGGCATGTTTGGTGTCTAAATATAACAAATGTGAAGATCAAAATAATGCTGATAATGGTTTTAAACTCCCATCCAGTATAGAAAAGTTATGTTAATTTAAAGATTTTGAACAAATTTTAGACTTTGAAATAACGAAAGTATGTGACAATGTAGACCCGAATTAACCAACCAGATTCCAAGTTTACCCTTAGCAACCAGAAATTTGGGATAAATAAAAGAGACTTCTTTGACAACGATCTTAGCAGATAGACGCGTTTTTAAATCGTCTTACATTTTGTGTTATAAAGTGTGGAAAAACTATACAACCAGATAAATACAGTTGGATGTACACTACACGAACTTTTTTCAACTACAGAAGAATACCCATTACATGAAATAAAGGACATAATAACCAGGAAGAAGATTTGAAGTGGACGAGGGACGAGAAGGAAGATCTGACGTGTACATGGGCCCTATTTTCAACCGAGTACAAGAAGAGGATTTGGTGATCTGACATCTCATTATATCGTATTTCAACACACACCTTTGTATACACGTATTTTAAGTAATAATCAATTTATCTACAGACACCATATAACACAAACACTAAAAACAATCACTAATAACACCATATAAGACTAACACCTTTTTAAACACAACGAGAACTCTTAATTTACATAATAACGAACAAAGTCTGAACTGGGCATAACCTTTTTTAAAACTGGCAACCACTATACAATTTCTGTGTGCACGTATCACTCTAATGTTGTAATATCCTGTAATTGTAAACTTGTATTTTGATTAATAGTGTAATATTTTGTTTAATTTATAATCCCCGAACCATATACGCCCTGAGATAATTAATATTTATTTAAAAACGTTAACAAAAAGCATTGTTTTGGTCTAATAGAAATACTGAATGTTTGGCTACTACTGCTGCCAACTGGTAAAGAGAAGATTTATAATTTGTACTGCAATTGCGATTATTCTGTTTAAAATTATTAAACCATTAACCAGTGTTGTTTTCGAATAAAAGATTCCACCAGGATATATGTTTGATGGTAACTGTGTGTCGTTATTATTGCTGTTGTATTTAGTAAATAAAATTCGCAGATTGCAGTGAACCCGATAGTTGGTATCGCTGAGTGACGTCACGGAAAAGAAGCAGCGTAGTGGGAGTAAGCGGCAATTTACAAAAACCATTCGCCGTTCAACATAACACATTTATAATTACACATAGACGACTCCAGTGCGAGTTTGTCGCTACATTATTTATCCATATTACAAGTTGACACTTCTAACGGACGGTGTAATTCAAGTGCACACGACATAAATACAAGTAACCAATCCACAATAACCTTGTACGTAACGAAATATTCTTGTCGTCACAAGCTGACGAATCTGAAGGGAGGCTACGTTACGTTTCCAGTAGATTCAACCATACATATAACCTTTTAAATTAAAATTGGTTACAATATATATATATATATATATATATATATATAATTAGTAATAAATTGAATTATTCTTATATAAATATTAACTCTTAAATTTGTTGTAATTTTACAGGATCATTATACAAACCATGCATATCATGAATTAGTCGACCCAGAGACACTACACTACGTGCAACGTAGTGAAAACTCTGTATTTTTCGAAGTGGATGGACCTTACTTAGCTATGGTTCTACCTGCATCGAAGGAAGAAGGAAAACGTTTGAAGAAGCGATATGCTGTATTCAATTTTGATGGTTCTCTTGCAGAACTCAAGGGGTAAATTGTTTCTCAGCACTTCATTATAGACTATCAAATTGTTATAAGTAGAGTTATGGTTCCTTATGAGACAGCTTTCCTTACTGAAGGTGGTATGATATACTTGGTGGTTATGAATATGCTAATAGTATTGTAGTTATTTTTAATAAATCAATCTTTCCATTTTTGTTTGAATTTTACTCTATTGTCAACAGTTACAGCATGGTGATATGATTATGTTTTAAATATTATATCACCACTGGTATTAATTTAGCAATAGTAGTATGGTTCTGCTTAGCATTATAGATTTTGTGGCAGACAACTAAGCTTTCTTAATTTTCTTTACTAAAATTACTGATTTTATGTAAAAGAGTGAATCTGAACCAATATGAAATATGTCGCTGTACCATACAGCATGATTACACAAACAGATACAAGGAAGTACAGATTCGTACATATTATCTGAAGAAAATAAATAAATGTATGGACATACAGTGTGTGAGACTAAGGGCATTTTCAAAAGCCGCTCAACTCTGTTTTGTAAATATGTATTTAAGAATCAAGGAATTAAAATTTTAACAATGTATGTATATTGAAACAGTTGATTTTTTTTTTGAATCTGCATGAACTTTTTCATGGCATATGACAATGTACTTCTATGTGTGCACTACTTTGAATGATAACATAAATATATTTTTTTGTAATGGAAAGAGTTTTGTTATCATTTACTGTGTTGTATTGGCACAATAATACAATTCAACAAAATGTGTAAAAACATATGATGTATATAATTTTACAGGTTTGAAGTAAAACGAAGAGGGGAGTTGCAACTAATTAAAATTTTTCAGTCATCCGTGTTTGAAGCTTTTCTAAAGGGCGATACTCTGGAGAAATGTTATGAGTCTGTTGCCAAAGTTGCTGACTATTGGCTTGATGTACTGTATAGTAAGGTAATCAGTTTAGTATTTTGTGTGTGTGTGTGTGTGTGTGTGTGTGTGTGTGAACTTCATTTTTATGGCAACCTCACACACAGCTTTATTCATAGTAAGTTCTGACACTCCTGAAGTCGTTCACCCTCTTCAACATTACTGCATAAAAACTTAAAAAAAATTGCAGTTCTATACCTGCTCCATACCACACTCTAACTTGTATTACCACACTTATTCCATTAAACGTGTAGAACTTGTTCCATTAAAACTGTAACTTGTTCAGTGTTTACATATTTCATCATTGTGTAATGGTTAAAATAAAAGAAGAAACTACACCCAGATTATTGCGATCTTACGACTTACCTTAATAGAAGATTCCCAAAGTCCCAAGGGTCGCCACCATATTTTGAGAAGTAAATATGGAAACCAGTTACACTCTTCCCAAGGAAATAATTTACTAAATAAACAAAATTCCCTTATATAAAAACTCCAGGGTCGTGTAGACGAACCCGTCGATACAGAGAATATGTTAGGGTAAAATGGCGTATTAATTAACTAACACATGATTATGACAAAAAAATCTTATTTTATTGTAATAATGAACCTTTTTCTTTTCTTTGTTTGATTGTGATAACAAAATTATTAAACAAAAATCATAAGACCCAATGATAGTACAAAAATTGTTAAACAAAATTAGTAAACAAAAATTATTACCACCCCAATCATTAGACAAAATTTCTTATAATACAAATCATTAAACAAAATTTCTTACAATGCAAATCAGTACTTTTGTGATGAAATTTCCCCTTCTCTCTCTCTCTCTCTCTCTCTCTCTCTCTCTCTCTCTCTCTCTCTCTCTCTCTCTCTCTCTCTCTCTCTCTCTCTCTCTCTCTCTCTCTCTCTCTCTCTCTCTCTCTCTCTCCCCCCTTTTTTTCGATTACTGAGATCTCATTTTAGTTCAGTACATTTTGTTTAAAAGTTAAAATATAAATTGACGTCAAGTTTTAATTAATGCGGGGCAGTTGATCTAGTTGCTTTCCACATGTTCATAACGGTGACTGGCTGCCGCCACATCTCAACTCTGATTCACTTTTTCATCATACACAGATGCAGGACTGTATTCCTTACCTTACGTGGATATTGTCTGCCTCCCCCCTCAATTCTACACTCCTAACTAGCTACACTTTATTACAATAAATATGTTTTAGAAAATTGTTGTAGATGAAGAGAAGGAATTTTTATTGTTTTCTCATTCTCTTTAATACCCAAGCAGTCCACGAATAGCGCTGTGGTTCCCAGACAGATGAAACTTGTAGGTTAGTGCACCGCGTACAATAATTCTCAGTACACTCTCTACTTATTTTATATCTTGTTCACACTACACTAAATATTACATAAATGAGAAGATATCGTTAAATTCTGAAAGGATTCTTTATTAATATTTTAATATTTCTTGTCCAACAAATTTGTTTCTTTACGGAGATACAAAAGGCTATATGTTAGAAGTAATCGATTATCGATCGGATTCAGGGTTTTATATTATTTTAGTTATGATTTTATATTTCTTTAAACACAGGGTGTGAAGGTTCTTTCAACTGTTACTAAGATCAGAAAATGCATAAATAGGAATACAATACAAGGTATTACAATATAGCATTAAGTTCTTATTAAATAATATTTAAAATAATTGTAGTTTACCGTCCTCTGGACATCGTGATTCGATAAGGTAGTGTAGAGATAACCTCTTCGTTGTGTTTGGTCAATCACAGAATGCAGATGAATTTGTTCTCATCAGTTTTCGCTCCAAGTTGAAATAAAAGTTGATTTTTTTATATTATTTTTATTACTGCCAATAAAATATAACTTTACACTTAGCCAATAATTGTATTTACTTTCAAATGTCGGGCGCCATCTTGTGATATATTAAAACGTGAAATTTTACTTACCTTTAAGGGCAGAAATTCGGTTAAGCGAACTAGAGTAGCGGAAAGTGCTATCTGAAATAATGACACTTTGTTATATTGTTTACCATATGACATTACCCTTTTTATTTATATAATATGGAATTCCAAAATATGGAAAGACATACACAAGACATTACTACGTAAAACAAACAAGCGATTATCTGCCAGGTGGCGACATTCAATTTAAATTAGATTTCCCCTTCACAAGCCCTCCAAAATACATAGTTATTACCTTATTGAAATATTAAACATATTAAATATGTGTATAGATATATAGGCATATATGTCTTTGCACAACCCAGCACGTTTTAATAATCTTTTATTATTCACTCTCTCTCTCACTCTCTGGTACAATTATTATTATTATGAGCTCATTTCAAATTACGGTATACCATTTTTGTTAATGAATTTTTGTCATTTTTATAATTGTTTGAAATATAAGATGGTTGTAGCTGGTACTTAGCTGCAAATTTGGGTTGACGACATCGCACTACGCGAATCCTTCGATTACACATGCAAAATCTGACCTGTCACATCGTCTTAGGGCACACACTCTCGATGTAGCATCCCCCCTCGGATCACACTTTGCCAGATTCTTTTATCACGGTTTCACTCGGCCGATGACATCAACTCAAGATTTGTTACGGTACCACCATTATTATGTTATTATTAACCCACTTTTGGTGGTGTAAAATTTAAATAAATACGCTTAGTGAATATGCCGGCCGTGAATCGCCAGCTGGCACACTTCACGGTCCGGACAAGAATGACATTGTTTCATCAGTCAACATTGCAGAGGTGGGGCAAAAATACGTCACTGGCTCTTTGTTCAAAAGCCCAGCCCAGTCGAATACAAAGCGCACTGCATTCTTTGCTTCTGACGTAAACATGGGCTTGGTTGTTTACTGCTTATTTGAGACAAACAGTTTTTTGTGGCTTTTGTAATTTTTCAACGAATTTGACAGAAATCCTGTTAACTCAAATGTGCGTTGTTTAAAATATTCACCAAAACTTTATAGGGATTATGAAATAAAATTATTATTATTAAAAAATAAATGGTTAGAGAATAAAATACAATAATTATGGTTTTTAGGACCATAGGTTTACAAAATTATTATAGTACCAGAATTGTACCGTCACAAAACCCCCTCAATGAAAGATTTTATGCCGAAGCATAAAGACTTTCATTGACACATTCTTACTTCCTAAAGGGATCAGCCAGGATATGTCGCCACAACCCCCTTACTATTTATATGAAAAGAAACACAATAACTCACCCGTGGTCCGATGATGATGACAGTACCTGCATGACCTTACTGGACTTCTCCTTCGAGATCCCAACACCATAAGGCCAGTCAGGCGCGTACGCTCCTGCTGACGCACTAGCCAGCTCAGGACCGCCGTCACAACATCACCAAACACTGAAACAATAAATCAAAAATATCAAAATCGTGGCTTGGTATATGCTATATCCGTAACTGATCTGTTTCCCCTTAGCTATGTGCTGGTTTGTGTTAAGAAGCACTGGGTTTGCTTCAAATCAACAAGAATTATATAGAAGTGCCGTTCTCTTCATTGACTACCCTTAACATTATAAAATCTTTTCGATTCCCATCGATAATAATTAACCCTTTTCTGTTTTCATAATTAATATAATTATAGAAGAAACACAAGTTTTTATATAAATGAAACATATGGATAAAATAAATATATAAATCCCAAGTTTATGGATACAATTACCAAAATCTCCCTGTTTGAGTAAGAAGGAGAAAAACAGAAAAATTTAACTATTATTATTATTATTATTATTATTATTAACAGTTAATAAACTGGCGCTGTTAATAATATTTACCCCTCTTTCTCCTCCACACACTATTTCTTATACATCATGTTCAAATTCCTATGCTAATACATAATACATAGTACATGATAATACACTCATCATTATGTTAATACAGTAATACAGTTAATACATTAAAATAACCAATTCACATTTAACTTGATTAAAATTTCTTTAAATTTGGGTATCAAATTATAAACATTACTTTTTAATTAATTAATTAATTAATACTTTTAATTATTAAACTCTTATTAATTAACTAACAAATATTGATCATGTACTACCATTTAATTCTTCACACACACAAAATCCAAATTTATTATTAATATTCATATTATAATTATTATTATTTCATTTCCTATTACCATGCTATGAATTTTCTACCTAACCTTTCACATTCATTAGTCTGGGTGACTCCTGTATTCACTATGCTTTGATTTATTATATAGGCACTAACATCTATAACCTTACTCACCTTTCTTTCTAATTAACAACCAAATTTACCTATCATGACACCAATTTCTCAATTATAAACACCTTCACTAATTCCATTTTAAATCCTATGGCACCGCACGTCTTTGTACAGAGATGGGTGTTCCCTACCTGGCTATATACATTCATAAATTTTTTGCCCTTCCAAAATATCGGCAAACACTCCCTTAAACTACGCTATTACCTGCCACAACGCTATACGTTGGCCACTCCTTATCACCTCACCCCCACTACAAAATATCATCTAAATTTTGTCCCGTTACAATTGGTTGGGTAATAAAATTACTTTCTGATTTAGTGATAAAACTCAGTGGCGGCGCTAACGAAACGGGGGCCCCCCCGCGAAACTAATTAGGGGGCCCTATAAAAATGGTTAAATTTTGTATACGTAATAGGGGAAAACACTCAAATGAGTTTCTATTTACGTGTGTTTCACAACAATGGTTTGTGAATACTTTCTCGTCTATCACAAAGCGTTTGCAATTTGCAAAGGATGTTTTACACGTATACAAACTCTTAAAATTCATTGTTGCTAAATAGACAAAGTTCTATACAAACTATAAAAAAACCAAAATAAAAAGAATTATTATTTTTACGTCAAAGATCTAAATTCAGACTATGAAACAGTACCGCACACAGAGTGTTAAAAATTTATTATTTAAAAACGAATATCAAAGTAATATTCTAGCTTTTTTCAAACATTTAAATTAGTTTGTAACTGAATTTGTAAAATTCTTGAATATACTCTATACACGTTCTCCTTAAGTCTAATCCAATTCAATAACACTCGAACTCAAGTAATGTAGAATATTTACAGATGAGGATCAACCAAAGTTCACTGTTTTCCTAAGCCTAGTCTTCTTTTTTTAATAGCTAAGAACTTTTCAACCACTTCGTTGATATTAGTTTTCTGTGTCTCTTCATGCTCAATGCTTAACAGTGCCAAGTCACTCAACCGAGTTTGGGCCATGGCACTTCTTAAGTATGACTTAATTAATTTAAGTTTTGAAAAGCTTCTTTCCGCTGTAGCTGTTGTGACAGGTATGGTTAAATAAAGCTGCAAAGCTGTAGTTAAGTCTGGGAGGCAGCTCATAAGGCAGCTGTTTTCTTCAACCAGTAAATTCATCATTTCTCGAATGCTTCTCTTGTGTACAATTTCTTTGGCCATCAGAGCTTTGAAGGATATTACTTGGTCAGGCAGTGATGTGGAAAGGTCACCAGGATACACATTTACCAGAGCCTTACTTTTCTCCACTATTGTCTCTTGTGAGAAGTTTACTAAATTCTGAGGCGTCAGGAATGAAAACCTATCATCAATGCAACGCAATCCTTCGAATCTCATTTGTAGCTGAGCTATTACAATATCTAGTGTTGGATTGAAAACTTTTACTTCAAATGATTTCACTGGGTCGTCAATTCTATGGTCAACTGATAATTCAACAAAGAAGCGTTTTACAACTCGCTTACGCTTATTTTTCATGTTACAAGTTATGTCCCATGACTGGGCCAACTGTTTAGCACCAGCAAGAAAGCCGGCAGAGTCATTTCTTAAAACTTTTAACTCATCACAAGCGCGGCTTAGAAACTGCCACGCTCTGCGTAGGTCAACAGTTGGCCTCTGTAGTGCTTTCGAAGTTGTATTTACATTCTCTAAAATCTTAGTTTCAAGGCAGAGCACAAGAATAAATTCAAAGTTTTCCAGGTAGTTTCTAATTGCTAATGCTTCTTCTGCCTCGGTTTTTTTGAGCTGTACAGAATAATTTCTGTCAAACACTTAATCACAATTTTGAAATCATTTCTTAAAGCTAACAGACAGTCGTGTCTAGAAGACCACCTTGTTGGACATAGCTTTTTAAAGTTAGATTTTTGGCAGAGCTGTCTTCTTTAACGGCAGTGTTAAGTTCTTGCCATCTATGTAAGCTTTCACTGAAAAACACATAAGTTTTCTGTACTATGTCATAAAATTGTCTTATTTCAGAAATATTTGATACTGAATCATTGATCACCAAGTTCAGGTTATGTGCAGCACAGTGTACGTAATCCGCGTTTGGGACTATATCCATAATTCTTTTCTGTAACCCAGAGTATTTCCCGCTCATTGTTGCTGCACCGTCATAACCTTGACCTCTACACTTACTAATGTCAATTTCATTTGTTTTCAAAAAGTCTAAAATCTTACTTTGAAACCCCTCACTGTTGGGATCCTTTATTTCTTGAAATCCCAAAACGGACTCACTAATCACAGTTTTATAATTGCCAGGAGATTCTTCTACTAGGAAATGTCTTGTGTGCTATCAACAATTATAGAAAAAAAAGGAGACGAGAGAATCTGTTTTAGTAAGGCAGTCAATACTGATTTTCCTAGCAAGTTAATGATTTCATTTTGAATGTCATAGTGGAGGTATTTTGATCTGGTTTTTTCATTTTCTAAGTGTGCACTAAGGAGAGAATCGTAGCGAGAAATTAAAGATAGTATGTTCAAAAAATTTCCACTTTCAGGATTTATTTCATGTAATGATTCTCTATGGCCAAGAAACGGCAATGAACACAGTGCCATGGTTCGAATGACATCCACAATCTGTATGAAAATATCTTTCCATTTTTTCCACTCATCGGAAATTTGATCAGCTACCGTTTTACTCTTTTTCCAAGTGGCATACGTGAGACAAGATTGTAAATGAGCATTGCTACTTTCATGAACTTTAATTTTTTTACTGAGACCTTTCCAATCTCTAATATCGCCTTCACGCCAGCTTTGGGCATCAGCACTTTGGCTGAAAAGCCAACATGGTAAACAATAGACTCCATCTAGATTACGAGAGTAACAAAGCCAAAACCTGTGAACAATTTGGCCTGCTGCAGTTTTGAAAGAATAATATGCTGTACTGAAAGACCGCTTAGAAACGGAATCCTTCGGGAAAGGACCCTTTGTTTGACAAAATTCACTTAACGTTATTAACTTTTTCACCTCGTCTGTTATTGTAGCTTGATTTTTATAGAATGCAATATCTGTCTCAAAACTTTGGCAGTTTGGATCGGAAGGGCCTGCTAAACTAGTTTTATTTGCGTGATTACTTATAACTTCAGTTGGTTCAAACTGATTTTCTGGTCCAGGTATGTCTTCGGACTGGCGAACACATTCAATGCCTAGCAGTTGTTCTTCTTGTTCATGTTGCAGTTGCTTATTTGTTTCCGTAGTTGTATCACTTGTATCCGACGGACTAATGTTTAAATCAGGTTTATTGTCACTGTCACAATCAACTTCAAGTCCGATTTTTGTTTCTTTTTCATTACTTGCACTTGACCCGGGTTTGGGTTGTTCAACTTCACATTTTGTGATTTTTTTAAAAACTGGTCGAGTTTTGAAAGTTTACTTTTAGATTCTTCTCGTTGTTTTTGCAGTTTCCTTTTCGTAGCACCACTTAAATATTCATGCTTACTTTCCATTTTATAAACTCTGTCTCTAACACTCTAACTCTACACAAAATACAAAAACTAAAATCAAATGTTAAGTCATTAAACTTAAACGGCACTAAATTACGAATTGAATGCAATACAGTACTATCGCGCAGGAGATGCGACGCACTACTGAGTACTGAACTACATTGTGTTGTGTTTGTTTACGTCTCCTCAGTGCCAGTGACTCATCGCACTGGACGTACGGGCACCACAAGAGATAAGATAAGCTTCGCTTACAAACTACAAACAGTAATGTCATTTCGGAAAACGTAGTTTTTTTGCATGTCTATACACTTAAATAAAACGTATATTTCGTATTTTAAATACAAACTTGCCGGTAGTCGGACCCCATTAAAACTTTTTTTCCTATTATAGCTCGTTTCATATTTTTTTCTAGGGGCCAGAGTGGCGGGGCCCCCCATAGGGTCGGGGCCCCCCCGCGCCGCGGGGTCTGCGGGGGCCTTATCGCCGCCACTGATAAAACTATTTTTCATGTTAATGTGAATATGTTGCATTGGTAAATAAATGAATTTTCATCAGTAACATTTAAAAAATTTAGTAAAACTATTCTTTGTTTCTAAATTATTTCAAGTTGTTTTGCTTATCAGTCTGTTCACAGACAGTGGCAAATTGTACTGATATGTGAGATACCCAACAATTATTAGAAACAGAAAACACGAAAAAAATTCAATCAAGAGCTTCAAAAATCAAAAGACCAGATGGTAGCTGCTTTGTTTTCAAAGAGTTTTAGTACCTTATGAAACTGAATCTTCACTGTCAAATGTCTGTAGAAGCAGAAACTTATGCTGAAAAGAAAGCCATAGCTAATTTTATATCCACATATTATAATGTTACAAAAAGTAGCCCATCTATAAAGAAGAAATTACCATTTTTTAAGAAAATGAGTTAAAACATAGAAGGAATAAAGAAAATCAAAGTATGAAAGAATTAATGAACAAGAATATTAAAATATAGCACAATAATGACATAAAAACTAGAAAAAGACTGAGACGATGACAAAACCCAAGGGATTGGCAGTTTGAAGTTGTAACGGGCCGAATTTGCGGGTTATTTCATTTTATTTAAATTTTTGGGATGTAGAGAAAATATTTGTAAATTTACTTTTCAACTGTGACCAGGCCACGTGTCGTATTGTAGCAGTGGTATAACAAAGGCAGCAATACGTTTCAACAATTGTGCAATCAGTACAGAGGAATGCACCCAACCTCAGTTCCAAGAACTTTGTTTATGTGTGACAGTGCGCCCGTATGCATCACACGCGCAGGCGCGCGGAGCGACGCCGTTTTGTGCAAAGCAAAGATGGCTAAGAGAACAATTTCTATTCACTTAGTTTACCATGCTGGCGGATGTTAGCCTAAGTCCCGCCTATCTTGTGACGTCAGCCAGTGCCTAGCGAATATCCTATATGATCAGCGCACAAATAACTGCATGGATGGAATAGGATGAAGCTGCGGCGAAGAACCATGAGGCCTTGGTTTCCACCTAAAACGAAGTAATTCAGTTGGCCGTGAACATATAGCCGCTCTTCCCAGTTTCACCTAGAAACCGTGTCTGGCCAGACACTGCCCCAAAGGGGCTCATCAAATTTTATAAATTCAAATATCAAAAGTGAGTTTAAATCAATAATAATGTGTCCGTGGGTGGTAATGTGCAAGTAAGGACCAACAAATTAAAAGTTTCTTTGGTACTGTTTCTTTTACTCAACTTCGAGACAGTGAATTATGAAATAAATCGAGCTCGAGCTACGACCACGTGCCGGCAGGGAGGGGTATTTTCAAAAATGTTAAGGGCTTTTTAATAGTGTGCGCGCGCGCACGTGTGTGTGTGTGTGTGTGTGTGTGTGTGTAAAAATGCAGGCTGGGCAGTCTGAATGGTATAGAATAAGGTAAGCTATAGTATATAAGTCAATATGGTATAAGAACATATTTCAAGGAAATTCCAGTTAAAAGTCAATATAAAATAATCGATGGTTTGTAAACATACAGCAGATGAATAACAAATAATTTGAGACAGAGTATAAAGAATGAAAAAATAAAGATCAATTAATTTCTCTTCATAAAACATGTGTAGCGTAAATCATTCACACAACCTAAAATCACGTTTGTATCCTAACGTTCGTATGACGACCCTGGACCAGAAATACATTCTGAAGGTAAGTGGAAGTTAAAAAATCTATGTATTGGTAATCGTAATTAAATAGTAAATTAACAAAGTATAAAAATAAATAACTTTATGACCATAACACAACCCCTTTTTAAACAATACTAATATAGTAGGTGTAATAATAAAAGTACAAAGTACCATGTAACCTTGTAGTTCCATGTAAAATTACCAAAACATAAATGTAAATTGAGTAATGTTAAATAATATTGTTATTAGAATTTTTAAGGGATTAAATCCCTTATATAATAAATACCCAATGTTAATGACAAAGTGAGTTGTGTGGTTAGATCAAAGTGAAGAAAAGAAAGAAAAACAGTGAGTGATAATATTAAAGTGCATAACCGAAAACCAAGAAAATTATACTAACTGAAAGTCAGCAGTAGTAATAATGTGTAAAATGAATAATAAGTAATGCTTGAGTAAAAAATGATGAATGCATACTGTGAAAAAACTAAGGCATAATAGGCCTATCCAAGTGAAATAAGTAGAATTAATGGTCGTGTTTTAAAATAAGAAAATAATAGTTAAGTAATAGTTATAGTTATCTGTTTGTATTAAAAAGAATATATCTAAGGGTAAAAAAGCATGTTTAATGAATAATAGATTAATGAGAGTAGGAAGGTAGGCAATGTATTAAAAAATAGCATGTGCATAGCATGCTAGAAGGAATAGTATTATGTTTTGAAAATGATTATGAATCATAAAATGTTACATGTTAATTTATGGTAGTTATGTTTAAAATAGTTCTGTTTCATGAAACTCAAAAAATATGTTATAATAACTGTATAAAGAAAGTCAGGTGATCTAGGCCTAAGAAGCCTATAGTGAAAAAACAGTAATTTGTAAAATTTGATATTATAGCAGTAATAAGTAAGGACAAAATGTAGGTAATACTATTAAAATTGATAATATATATTTAAGGACACCTAATGTATATCAAAAGAACCAGTTAGAAAATAATTAATATGAAAACAAAATTGTTAAAATAGTAACTTAGTAAATACGGAACAGAAACTATGCATGTTTGGTTTCTAGTTAAATTATAAAAGAAGTGCAATGCAATAATGTTATTATCTTAGGAATTCAAAGTAGTATAAGAAAATTGTACTACTTTAAAATTTTTGTAAAAATTCAGCAGCAAAATCTAACAATGTAAACAATATTTTCAACCAATAGGAAGATGAGGCTGGCTGCCTTGACAACCAAACATTAACAGAAAAAGTCGTTAGTCTATTATTAGATTCAGAGAAGAGCAGATCAAAAAATACATGCAGCTCAATATAATAATATAAAAGTAATAAATCAACTAGAAATGAATTGTAATGAACCAAAATGAGACGATGAATAGTAATAGTATGACAAGAAGAAATTTAATGACCAGAATTATTTGAAATTGAAAGAAAAAATATACTTAATAAATTATAAAAGAAAAACGAACTCAGAGAGACAAATCAGATGTAAAGGAATGTGATAGTATAATTTAACTTAAAAACTAAAATGAAAAAAGACTATCTACACTGTGACACTTTTTTCAATCATTAATAAACTTTATATAAACATTCACTTAATGAATAAACGAGGGACAATCAGTTTATATCTTTATTCACTTTCTAATTTATGGTGATCAAATTATTGGACAGTGGAATCTTCTTTTAAAACGAACTAATAACCTATTCACCAACTGGATCCAACACCGGTAATATAACCTAAGAAGTAATTTATTAAGAAACTGTATAATATTTAAGTATGTTTTATGTGAAGTTTCGTACTTTCTAAAGACCTTTTGTTCATTTTCCTGTAATCACAAGAACCCAACTAATTTAAATTAACCAAATAAGATATAGCCGTGTGAAGGGTTTATTCAACAAAACCCTGAATACTGTGAAGAGTTGCTAACCACTGAGAAAATAAAAAATTAGAGCTGGAGCACATAATATATTACAAAAATATTTCATTTTGTTTAAAAAGAAAGTAAAAAAAAACACTAAAGAAATAATACCGTATGTGTCTTTAATTTATGTTTATATTACTGACAATTTATTCATTAATATAGCCAAGGTGGAAATTTTTTCCAAAAATAGAGGTTGGTAACCCTTATTTTTTGGAATGAAATTCAAATCGACTACAAGACAAAGGTGAGTTGGATTAAATTCAAATAAGAGAAAAGGAGAAATCGATAAGAAGAATCATTTGCACTGTTTTGGAAATAAACAATTTGGCGCCCTAAATCGGGAAACAAACAACATAGAACGTATCAGTAAAATAAAGCAAGGTAATAGAGAGGTATCAGCAAATTAAGAGTTCAGTAACGGATACGACTTAGGTTTGTAACAAAATTGGCACACAAACGTGAGGCATTTCACACTCAGAGAAAAGTCTTGTATCAAAATTTACGCAACCAATGTGTGGCTTTCAAACCAGAGTTATTGAGACGTAACAAAATTGGCATCCAACGTGGGGCTAGGATTAAAAAAATAAAGTAATATTCTAGCGCCGATTACAGAAATGCACACAAGAGGCAGGTCAAAAAGTCAAAAAAGGGGACAGAGGACCCAGAGATGGAAGAAGGTAGGCGAAAGCACGAAGAAGAAACAGTCAAAGACAGTGAAATGGAACAACAGGCGGGCGACCATGAGGAAGCAAAAGGAGGCCCGAGTATGCAAGACCTGATGAATTTCATAGTCGAACAGTCAAGGAAAGAGAAGGAAGAAATTAATGAAAATTTTAGGAGACAGGAGGAAAGTTTGACAGGAATGATGAGAGCTTAAGACAAATTAATGAGAATAATAAACGAATGGAGGAAAAATTTGACAGGAATAAAGAAGAAACTAACGACAATTTTAGAAAACAGGAGGAAAAAATGAATGAAAAAATAGACAATATGAAGGACGAATTGAGTGAAAACTTAATGAAACAAATGAACGAAAAATTTGACCGGAATGAGGAGAGTTTAAAACAAATTAAAGAAGATAATAAACAAATGAACAAAAATTTTGAAGAGAAAATTGATGAGAAAATGGGAGCTTTAAACGAGAAGATAGAGGAAATTAACGAACAAATAAATCATAAAATAGAGGAACAAATGTCTGAAATCCGTAGAGAAATGAAGGATCAAATGGAGGAAAATATGACGAGCATTAAACAACAAATTGCGGAGATAAATAAGAAATGGGAAGAAACGAATTACAAAGCAGATCAACTTAATGAAACATTAGATAGTGGTTCCAAGAAGTTGAAAGAAACACTAGACAGTGCTTCTGAAGGTATTAATGAAAAAATAGAAAATAAAGAAGACAAAAGAACATTGTTATCTGTGAGTCAACATAACAGAAACAAAGAGAATATTAAGCACATAGAAATCAACACCAAGAGTGTAAAGAACCAAATAATTAAGAAGACGAAGAAAATTGTACTTGTACAGTTTATTTAAACAATTAAGTCCCTAGTTCTGGGTGGCATCTGTACTGATACGGTTTATTTAAACAATTAAGTCCCTAGTTCTGGGCGGCATCTGTACTTAGTCAAATAAATACACAATTATAAAATCATATTTACCGTCTCACCTACCTTAATTTTGGATCCAGGGTTCTCGCACGAACTGTGAATGTAAACGTGATTTTGAGGTTGTACAAATAACACACTCGACTCTCATTGGTATAAAACAACTAAACTTTATTTCATTCTTGAGACCGTTTCAATTTATGAATTATTCATTTTTTTCTCCAAAATTCATGTTACTATTTCTTTTAAAACATAAGTAAATTAAAACATTCCTTTAACATCGCATGCTTATTCTAGTCTCTTACATTAATAAAAGCAACCCAGCCTGCGCACGCACAACATTCATACAAAAAACCCCTTTTTGTTTATTTTAGGCCCTTTTCTAATGTAGTTACTGATATATCAAATTGGTTGTATTTTTACGTCACCATTGGGACTCCTCCTCGTGGCGTACCGCACTGATTTTATGTCCGAAACTTTAATTTTGATGGTCTTTTCTAGATTACGTTTTGTTCACTGTACTTGCTTCATCGTTTTACACTTTTTCAATACTTTAGTTACATTCTATCCACAATTTAAAATTTACTTGTGAGCCACTACTTGTGTGTTTGCCTGGCCGCCGCCACGGCTGAAAGTTGGTGGGTGACTGCGCAGAGTGTTAACAAGGTACCCCACTCCAAAAGTTGGACAAGACGGAAATTACAATGCCTGCTGGCGATAAAAAGTTCGTCAATTTTCACACAGTATGGGCTCTCCAGGTGTGTTGGACGTTGATGAAATTGCACTGCCATTCGTCACTGGACTCTGATAGGCGTGGTTTTCGTTGTATTTCCACCAGCAACCAAGCACGTGCTGATAGAAACTTTACAGTTCGACATTTTAGTTAGCATCGGTGGAGGCTGCTTAGCGTCCTGTCCGCGCGCATGCTCAAGTTGCGCGCTTGAGTGCGTCACACAACACTGGAATTCTTGGAATGCAATTGCGTTCTACGGTCACACCTTGCAAAACTATGTTACTGCGTTCTTTGTCTGACTGAAACCGTTTTACGTATGGGACTTGCTACCGTATTTATACATGGGAGTTACAATTGACAATGAAATAAATTTAATAAAATAAAATACCCCTTTCTGTCCCATTACAATACCCCCCCCCCCCCGAATGAGAGGTCTTTTGTCGAGACAGAAGAACTCTCATTGCTACCCCTAAGAGGATCGGTGAGATATGGTGCCAACAACCCCCGCTAATTCCTACACGCATCATGGGTAAGCTACCCCCCTAGTTCAGCGACTATGGCTGCACCCGACTGAGATTACTGGACTTCTCTATTCGAGATCCCAACACCATAAAATCGGACAGATACTCACCACAGTACACCTAACCTTTTAGCATTCCGCCCCCAAAATCAAAACCCCTGGCCTTATACCATGCCAGATCCTCAACCAATATGTTCCCCCTTACATGCATGCTGGGTTGCTTTTGGCAAGTACTGGGTGCGTACACATACTACTTATTATTGAAAATTACAATATTTCCACGCTACTTTGTTGCTTTAAAGTTTATAAAACATGTCATACTTGAATTTTAATTACTTCTCTTAGTATTTCATTGATTAGACACTATAAGTTCAGCTCAAAATAATTAAGCGAATCCCCTTAAATCATTTAAATTCTGTTGATTCAAAGAAATCAATCTACTTCTATTATCAAAATGTTATATTATCATCAATTCCACTTAAAATACCAAAAATCTTTTATATGAATTTACTATTCTTCGACATTATCTACCAACAATCATAAAAAACATATAAATTGAACATCTTAGTAAATCATAAATTCACTTATCCTAACATTTGGTTATACATACATACTAAACAATCTAATTCCCTAAACACACTAGTAATACCTATAAACGACAATATACTCAGAGAACAGCAAAACATCATCTATATGGCAGATATAAAAAATAAAAAAAAATTTTTCCCAAAAAAATTAAATTTACCAAAATATCTCTTTTATCAATCTCAAAAAAATTTAAAATCATTTAATTCAATCAAGAAACAAAATTGCATCAATCAATTACTATAAACTGGCCTTGTCTCTAACATCAACCATCAGCTGATCTCTCTGGGTCAAGTCAACGACCTTGACATATAGAGCCTACACAAAGCTACACCATAAAATACATGAATCAGGTTTGTAATTTTTACCTTCAAACATAATATCACACACTAAACATAGAACATTTAAAATTAACATAGTTATTATTATCTTACACTAAACAATAAAATTTACATTTAAATTGACCAATTTCACACACTTTATAGCTTTGTTTTATTTTCAAATTCTGTTAAAATCTTTCACTTGTTTCAATTATTTTTTCATTTTAACTCTGATTCTCTCTAACATTTCCGTTCTCAACTAGTCTGGGTGACTCTCAATTATTCATAACATTTCGATTTACTAACTTGGCATTTATCTATAATCTTACCCCCCTTTTGACTCTAATACTCATTTACAAATTCTTTATCTAGTATGACACCCATGTATCAAAACATCTACCAACCATTCTCTACCTCCAACTTACTATTCTAACTCATTTCGAATCATTCTACCCTTATAACAAAAACTCTCTACCCCTTTGTACTCAGGATGTGTGTTCCCTCCCAATGCTCATTCCCTTATTTGGTTCCTGGACCCTCCCTAGGCAACCCTTTCCGGCGCATATTGGTTCCCCTCCCGCCACAACGCTTTTCGTTGAGGACTCCTTATCACACCACCCCCCCTTACAAAATCAGCATCACTAATTACTCTCCCATTACCTCCGTTTCATCTACAAAATATCTCCATTCACTACTGTGTCACTCTAACTTCTCAATTCTACATTACTTTTACTCCCAAGAATCTTATTCTGTTTCACACCCCTCTAAACTTAACTTGGACTGATTTAAATGTCCCAACGAAATAATAATCACCCGAATTCTAACATTTACCATATTTTACATTACATTAACCCTTGAAAATTCAAAACTATCTCGAATACATTTCACCATTTACTTAAAACATCACAAGTTTATTATTGAAACATTTAATTACATTGAAAATTTTGCAAATCACTTATAAGGGACATACTACATTTATAACCCTAGCAGTCAGCTGATGTCTCATTGTCATGTGAATGACCTTTCTCTAACTACATTTCAAAATTATACAGATTACACATGTTTACAATCCTTACCACTAACACATGGCATACAATTAATACAAATACACAAAACTACATAGTTATCATCATAATATATTGGTGGATTTAGAATCCTTACCATTAAATCTAGTACTTAAAATCTTTTTGCTCTCATAGGGACATACATCGCTACTCATTGAGTCATAGTCATAGCAACAGTTACTGAACAGCTCTTTGGATTGTCAACCCCCAACTCTCTCTATAGAGTCGTGTTATAAGCTGACCGCCCGCTGTTTACAGAGGTCGTCACCCTCTCACTGAATTTTCAGCTACCCTCCTACTTCATCATTTACTTAAAGTCCCCCCCTTATACCCCTGGCTTGTAACTGCCAGCTCCTTTTCCACACACACTATTGTTTCCTGGTGTTGGACTGTGGCGTCCATTTGCATCCCCAAGAACTGAAGTTTACATATATAAGGTATAGACGCTGCCTATACCGTTCTTGGTTCAGCGTTATATAAAATTCGGTATTACTGATGTCCGAGGACACCAGTAATCCTACTAAAGTGATTCACACACCCTTATTACGGCACTATCGACACCTTCGACGATAGCCGCTGTTCCGTAGTTATGTAGTTTCCCCTGGTACCCCCCTGTCAATTTCAAAGTTCACCAATTTAGTATCTACTTACATAATTCCACGGTCAGGGTTTGGTGAAGCCGTGACCGCCCGAAATGTGGGGAAACTACCAAAAGACATATAAGGCTCACACGAACACCGCTACTACAATTCACGGATGGTCAGCTCTTATATGTTTGGTTATTTATTAATTAGATTTTTATGTTTAACATCTTTTAGATTCATATATACTTTACATTTAAACATTAAACATTTTGCTTTATATAAATTGCATTATAAAATTCATACTTACAGTACATCATTCAACACACCTGCTTCCTATTACTGACATAAAATTATAAACCATTCATCACCAATATCCCATACACAACTCCCTGTACCTTCTGCAACATTATAACATTCATAAGATTCCATAACTAAGTACAGTTTATATTTACTTTGTTATTATTTATTATCAAGTTTAAATCTCATACAAATAATTTAAATTCCTCATCAAAATCTCTTTATATAACATTTTAAATCAATCAAAAATATTTAAACATCTCAAATTATTTTAACTCCATCAATTCTTGATAACACAATTTATTTTAATTACTTTCCTCCAAAACAATTACAATTCATTTATTACCTTCATAATTATTCTTGTTATTTATTTAGTCTACCAAAATTTTATTATTATTTTTAAAACAATTTCTACTATATACACACATTGTTTACATACCATATCTTTTACAACATAGACACAATTAATTTCACTAAAATTTATTTACAAATCTTTGTCATTATTTTTCAGTTTTCCACACCTCATTTCCTAATTTAGCAAGGTCATAACCATAAATTAAAATATTTAAAATGTCCATTCGTTGAGTTTATAATTAACCTCCATCATCATACAAATATCTGATATATTTATAACACAAATCGTTCTTGTCAACATACCTTATATTGTAATGAACATTATAATGACTACTTTTGTTAATTACATTAACACAATAATTAACTACATTTGTGTCTACCATTAATTCATAAAACCTGTCTACATTGGTAATTTTAGTTCTGTCTCCGTCATTATTTTTGTTCAACATAAGGTAAGTTTTTTTATCATTATACTCCTCTACTATATCAATCACAACATCAGGTAAGTTATTCTCATTTATATCATCAAAATAATCATCTATCTCCTTCAATTCTAACCGTTCTTTCAACTCATTATAACTACTTCTCAACGTAAATAACTCTATTATTCTCTCTCTCTCACAATACTTCTCACAACCCCACTGAACTATCTCATTCCATGCAAAGGGCAACACAAAACCACTAAAATACATTCTGGCTTTACCAGATACAAATACATCACTACAACAACTTAAGGGACCCTTTGGAGACACCATGTCTCCCACATAATCATTGGAGGAAACTCTGTCCTCATTAACCACCTGTGAAACCTCTGTTTCACCATAAACAAGGGGAAAATTTGCCTTTTGCCCATCTAACCTCTCTACACACACTCTCACAGCCTCATCAACGCTCGCTAACAACACTTCGTTACTAAATTCTACTTCAACAAAATCTTCCTTATCACTCTCAACCTTGATTACCTTACTCTCTAATACCACGTTTTTACACATATCATTATAATTCTCACTTGTTTTACAGTCATCACTTACCTTGTTATTAATTTTTTGATTTGCTTTACTTTTAATATGTTCCTCTACTGACTCCACTTTCTCAACACTCTGTTCTAATTTGTTAAAGTTAGTTTCTAATATTTCATTGGTTTTTTCTAAGTGCTTATTAATTTCATTAATCTGGTTTTTTAACTCATCAAATTTTCTATCAAAGTCATTGCTTAATTTATCAAATTTACTATTTTGTTCGTCAAATTTTATATCATTATTATCAAAACGACTATTCACACTCTGCTTAATATCATCGGACATTGCTCTCATAAAATTAAATATATCATTCATTAAATATTCTTTTTCTTTTGTTTTAGTTATTACGGGAGTGGAATTTGCTCCCGCCTCACTAATTATTATAGATTCATCTACATTACTGTCACTTATTGACAGTGACTCTTTTATCAACCGATTCAGTTAACATATTTTCTTTGCTTTCATCCATCAATTTACATTCGGCTTTATTGCCTACAATTACATCAATTTCATTTTCGTTAGTAGCCATTATTTATTCTTTATAAGATTTGTTAATTTAATCTAATTATTTTAATTAATCATAACACAATTTCAATCTTGCATATATTCAATATTTTTTCATATTGTATGTCTTACTTAATTATACTACACCTCTACGTAATTTACACATTTTTACCCAACCTCCAAATCAAACTTGCATTCACTGTAGGTGCGGAATTTAATTTCAAAAAATTAGAACTCGTTCCAAGTTCGTGGCGCCATCTGTACTTTTACAGTTTATTTAAACAATTAAGTCCCTAGTTCTGGGCGGCATCTGTACTAGATGGCGACTGATACGGTTTATTTAAACAATTAAGTCCCTGTTCGGGCGCCATCTTTACTGTTACGGTTTATTTAAACAATTAAGTCCCTAGTTCTGGGCGGCATCTGTTGTACTTAGTCAAATTAATACGCAATTATAAAATCATGTTTACCATCTCACCTACCTTAATTTCGGATCCAGGGTTCTCGCATGAACTGTGAATACAAACGTGATTTTGAGGTTGTAAAAATAACACACTCGACTCGCATTGGTGTAAGACAACCAAAATTTTATTTCATTCTTTAGACTGTTTCAATTTATGAATTATTCAATTTTCTCTCCCTTATTCATGTTACTATTTCTTTTAAAACATAGGTAAAATAAAACATTCTTTTAACATCACATGCTTATTCTAGTCTCTTACATTAATAAAGGCAACCCAGCAATTGCTCACGCACAACATTCATACAACCCCCTTATTTTTTCTTTTTTTTTGGTCCTTTTTCTATTGTAGTTACTGATAAATCAAATTGGTTGTATTTTTACATCAACATTGGGCTTCCTCCTCTTGGCTTACCGCACTGATTTTACGTCCGAAACTTTAATTTTGATTGTCTTTTCTAGATTACATTTTGTTCACTGTACTTGCTTCATCGTTTTACACTTTTTCAATACTTTAGTTACATTCTATCCACAATTTAAAATTTACTTGTGTGTTTGCCTGGCCGCCGCCACGGCTGAAAGTTGGTGGGTGACTGCGCAGAGTGTTAACAAGGTACCCCACTCCAAAAGTTGGACAAGACGGAAATTACAATGCCTGCTGGCGATAAAACGTTCGTCAATTTTCACACAGTATGGGCTCTCCAGGTGTGTTGGACGTTGACGCAATTGCACTGCCATTCGTCACTGGACTCTGATAGGCGTGGTTTTCGTTGTATTTCCGCCAGCAACCAAGCACGTGCTGATAGAAACTTTACAGTTCGACATTTTTGTTAGCATCGGTGGAGGCTGCTTAGCGTCCTGTCCGCGCGCATGCTCAAGTTGCGCGCTTGAGTGCGTCACACAACACTGGAATTCTTGGAATGCAATTGCGTTCTACGGTCACACCTTGCAAAACTATGTTACTGCGTTCTTTGTCTGACTGAAACCGTTTTATGTATGGGACTTGCTACCGTATTTATACATGGGAGTTACAATTGACAATGAAATAAATTTAATAAAATAAAATACCCCATTCTGTCCAATTACAAAATATGGAAAAAGGAAATAACAAAAACACGGGAAGAATTGGAGATGGTTAAGAATGGGCTAATTAATGTGCTTAATCCCCCAATTACCGAACAGAGAAAAATAATTAATCTCAAAGATTATAGGAGTAGTTTAAAGAAAATTTAGAAATGATGCACAATAAAACAGAATGTAACAAATTAAAAAGGTCTAAAGGTAAATTGAAGACATCAGAAGTAGAAATGCATAATAAAATATCAGTGACAGAATCAATGAGTAAAATATCAGTGAAATATTTGTTTAGTAAATTAGAAGATAGAGTGATGGAAATAAGATTTAATACTAGTGAAAATTTTGTATGAGAAACATTGCCGTGTAAAGTAGTAGTGAGAAAATGGACAAGGGCAGAAATCATTTTAAAAACAATAGTAATCCGAACGATAAGGGTAACTGACATAATTGACAACGGATAAGCTAAGTGTTAACATCATCGAAAAGGGACTGATTTTAGAGATAACCGGCAACGCGTGAATAAAGTTAAAATCAACAAAATTCAAAAAGAACGTAAGTGCAACTTACATAATTTACTTATAAATAACATGATTTAGATTAGAATAATAGAAAAAGTAATATTTTGATGAGAACAACGAGAAGAAAAAACAAAACAATTAATGCTAATGTACTCAGACAAGACAGTAAAATAAGAAGGACAACAAATAATTTAATGACTATAATTACAACGAAACTAAAGAATGATAATAATTAATACAGCTACAATTTAGAATTTCTTTGAGTTGAAAATGATAAAGGAAAAGAGATAGGTAAAACATCTATTGCAAGAAGGAAGGTAAAAAGGATATTACAGACTGTACAGGTCAACAACATTGCCTCACAGATAGATACAGGACATCCGAATTAATAGATAAGAAGGAAAATAATCAGATCTGAACAACAACGACGTGAATAATCCTGAGAGTATTTTTTTATTTGTTTTATATATTAGTCGCAAATATACTACTTTTTATAAATGATGATTGACTGTAGAAATGATCCAGCAATCATATACCTGAGCAGACGATACGATCCTCTGAACTCAGAAGGTGTAAGAGACAGTGGTGTAATGGAGCCAAAGGTGCCCACCCGACTGGTACCAACGCACATGATAGGGAAAATAAATATTATAGGGATAAAGCACCAATTGAGAGACGATAATATCAGATCACAGATAAAAAGTTAATAAAAAACAGAATAGAAGAGATAAGAATTATGAAGGAGAAGCTAAAAGTGAATAGATAATATGAGGCTGAACGAAAAACAATTCAACTGATAATTGTATCAAAGACTGTGTTCTTGGATTTCGTTGTCCATGACGTGTCCGTTACTTAACTAAATATCACTATAATATTGACGACTCGGAACACAAAGTTTTTTATAAGTAAAAACGTAAAGTTTTACCTTACAGCCTAAACCGGCTTTCACCTATAGAAGGCTTCATCAGAGGCTGTCGTTAGTAGCGCTGCTCGTCTTGTTGTTGGCGACGAGAAAGTGTTTCGAAAGATTGAAGCTGTGTGTGTGTGGTGAGATGTGTTCGAATAATGCGTGCGATTTGAATTGTGTCTGTTCGTTTAGGATGTCGTTTTTATTTGTTTTTGTGTGTTTGTATATTTCTAATTGTTCTAGAGTGTCTAGTTTTCGGCCTTTTGTGTGTACGTGTAGTATGTTCATGTTATTGTCGATGTTTTTATATGTGTGGTTTGCTTCAATGAGGTGGTTTGCGAAGGTAGATTCTGTAGCGGTGTGGAGTGCTTTTGTGTGTTCAATGTATCTCTGTTTGAAGCTACGTCCTGTCTGGCCTATGTAGAATTTACTGCAATTTGAACAATTTAGTTTATATACACCGGGTAGATCGAATTTGTTTTGTGCTTTGGGCATGCGTTTTGATAGTGTGTGTTCTGTTTTGTTAGTAGTTTTGTAAGCGATTCTGTATCCTGCTTTTTTGAATTTGTGGGCAATTTTTTCTGTTTGTTTGTTGATGTATGTTAGTGTTATGAATTTGTTGTTTTCTGTCTTTGTCTGTTGTTTGTTTTGTGTTTTGTGTAGGAGTTTACTGACTATTGTTCTGTCATAACCGTTAGATTCTGCTAGATATTTTATCGTGTTTAGTTCGTCTTTGTAGTCTATTTCATTTAAGGGGATGTTGTTAAGTCTATGTATCATGGTTCTAAAAGCAGCTAGTTTGTGTTGTATTGGGTGATTGGAGGTGTTGTGTATTAGTGTGTCAGTTGTAGTTGGTTTTCTGTATATACTGAATTTGTGCCTGTGTTCTAGTTTTGTGATGGAGAGGTCTAAGAAGTTTATGGTATTGTTGTGTTCGTATTCGGCAGTGAAGGTTATGTTTTTATGTATTTTGTTTATGTGCGTTAGTAACTGTTCACATTGTCTTTTGTTTCCCCTGTATAGTATTAGAATGTCATCAACGTATCTGTGCCAATATAGTATTTTATGTGAGTGTCTGTCATTGTTTGTGAGTATTTATATAATAAATACCCAATGTTAATGACAAAGTGAGTTGTGTGGTTAGACCAAAGCACAAAACAAATTCGATCTACCCGGTGTATATAAACTAAATTGTTCAAATTGCAGTAAATTCTACATAGTGTAACTTTATTATTTTGGGTTTTTATTCTATTTATTCAAATTACAACTCCCACTTACCTTTCAACTTGGATCTGGCCGGATCGAGTAGTGGAGGTACACCCATTTCATTTGACGAACTATGACAGTACATAAAACGAACTAAGGTTTTGAAAGAAACTAACTCTCAATTTTTTTGGAAGAGAAATTATTTTTGTTTAATAATCAAATAGTGCGATTTTATAACTTTGTTTTCCAAATAAATTGTCTTACATGTTTTTAAAGGTTGGGTAACTCTTGTTTATACATCTTATTTAATAGCCTTACATAATATTACTTACGTCTAAGAAGACAGCCCAGCTGCTCACACACTCTCACATTCTTAAAAACAACCCCCGTTACCCTAATTGATTAATATAATGCATTATATAAAATCCCCGCCTGCAACGCGTTCATCCGTGACCTCGTGGCCGCCCCGTGTTCAGTTTGTAATCGTCCCGAAAAATAAACAAAAAAATAACAAATATGGATGTTGTTGTTCTGTAGTTATTCCCGCATCACTGCCACTGTTTTAAAAAGATTGATTCACTTTTACTGCCACATTTTTTAAATTTTGAGAAGAGCTAACCACTTCGAGATGCACCGGCCGGTACTCTTTGCGACGAACTGCTGGCGTCTCTCAGTTCCCCACTCCGGGAGCATTTTAGTCAAGACGACGGACATCAATGCCTTCCAGTTAGTCGTCCCAGTTTCGACTCATACTAGTCGTGTAGTTGTTGGAGTGACGATAGCAGACGATTTCAACTAGGCACTGGCTAATGTCATAAAAGTGGGTGGGACTTAACACAGCACTTCCGTAGTGAAACCAAATGAATGATGAAAATTTCCCTCTCTGGCCATCTTAGTTTTTTGTCAGAGCGTCACTTGGAGCGTGATTGAGCAGTGGCGTATGTGCGCTGCCACACACAGGTACAAAGTTCTCAGAAGTTTGTGGTTGGCGCGAATTCTCTGCCGCATTCCTCGACAACAACTGCGTCTTACGTTGTTTCACTGTTCTGTTGTACGGACAAATACGTTGCACAATACTGCAGCTTTACCATACTTTATACCAGTCCGCCCGAAAACAAAATAAATAAAAACATAAATATATGCCCCAAACGGTTAAAACAAAAACACCCAAAAATCGACCCGCTACAATACCCCCTCGATGAGAATTCTGCTGTCCACAACAGAAGAAATCTCATCGATAAACCCCGAAGAGGACCGGTGAGGAACTGGTGCCAACAACCCCCTGGTTCATAATCTGCATGGGTACACGACCCCCCTGGCTCAGCGACCATGGACTCATCTGAACGAGATCACTGGACTTCTCCGTAAGAGATCCCAACACCGAGAAATCGATCAGACTCGCCCCACGGCACACCTCGCCTTCTAACATGCTACCCCCAAAATCCTCAATCCCTGGCTAAAATTATCCCAGCTCCTCCGCCGATATGTTTCCCCTTTTTGCAAGCTGTGCTGCCTTTAGCAGATACTGGGCTCACACACATTAACATTACATATTATCATAACACATTAAAATAAAAACTTCCTTTTAAAATTTATTATAAATTCAAAAAATTCAATATTCAAAAAAAATCTTTTACCAAAAAATTCTCTTCCGCTTTTTTCTAATTTTTGTTTCAATGACTTAACCTAAACATTCCTATTAATACAAATACATCCTTACTCTAGCATGAGAACAATTTATAGCCTACCAATATAAAGCAATACAATAAAAGAAACATCATTAATACATACACAACAAAATAATAATTATCTAACATATTCACTCGCTGGCAGGCGACAAATCAAGTTTTTTTTTTTTCTTCAAAAAAATTTAAAATTTTCAAAATTTTAAACTTCAAAAAAATTATTCATTAAATATTTATTAAATTTATTTATTAAATAACATTTATTAAAATTATTCAAAGATTAGTTTGAATTAATCAAACAAACAAATTAAAATTGAATTCCTACTCTACAAGCTTAGTAGGAGTATGAACTCATCAGCTGATCATAACTAGGTCAAGTACAAAACCCTTGACCTACATATGTTATGTATGATTTCTGAAAACACCTTGAACATTTTCAATATCCTACCTTGAAATACAAAACATAATAAACAAAATATTTAAAACAAACAAAATATTAATACAAATAATAAACAGATTGACATTTAAATTATTTAAAACAAACAATTCTTGACTTTACATTATTTTCAAATTTTATCAAAATTCTGTCACTGGTTGAAAAAACAATCGTACATTCTTTATTATAAATTCCTCTCTTTAGTTAACAGTTAATTCTACCTTACTGGGGGTGATGTAAATTATTTATTCTCAATTACCGTATTAGATCTCTATACATATATAAACTTTCTCCCTTTGACTCTAATATTAATCAACTCAATTATCATGACACCCATCTCTATCAAAATATCTACTAATCAGGACATTCTAAACCCCAACTTATCATTTAACACAAAACGCCACCTTCTCTACATATAAAATACTCTCTAACCCTTTGTATAGGATACGTGTTTCCCCTACTCAAAAACTCAATTCCCTTATCTGGCGGCCCCTGCCCCACTAAAATCTATTCTAATCCCGTCCCAACCCTTGTTGCGGACTCCCCAAATACACTACCCCCTAATACAAAATTGCCATCCCTAAAAATCTCAATCTCATTACATTACTACAAATATACAAAATAACCTCATTAACTACAAAAACAACAATAGGTCATTCAAAATCTACCTAAATTCTCCATTACAACTGTGTCAACATCTATATTTCACAAAATCCTGTTATATCACATCAACTCAAAAACAACATTACATTATATTCATCTCCATCATTTCACATTCAACTTTTAATTCAACTTGGACAGGTCTGCATGTCCCATAAAACATTTATCACCCATGAATTATCTTTTATTAATTTGCATAAATTGTTATTTTATTTCTCATATTCTTTTTGTCTTTGCTTCAAAATATCTGTAATACACTAAACATTAATTACTTGTAACATTTACAAACCACTATACCAGTGACATGGTATTGTTGATCAGCTGATATCCTAACATAATTAAAACACCATGGATACCTTTCAAAATTGAACAGTTACATGTAATACATTATCAACACTTACTTCTATTATGTTGATTGCCTGCCAGGCGGCTAATTATTGGCTTCGAGAAAAAAAAAATACACATAATAAAAATACATTTTGTCAACAACTATATCTAACACACAACAATAAAATGATACCTTTAAAATTATAGTATGAACCTTATTTTACGAGTCTGAGCATATAATTATGTGGACAGAGCACAAGCATTTTTGATTAGATTAAACCTTGAATAAGCAAAACTGTTACGTCATAAAATTTTAAATTCGTGACTCCTTTACGTCACCTCCCAGCCACACACTCTATTTCAGATTATGGAGGACTGTTTCGCCCTTTCGCTTCCACAGAGACTGTATATTTTGGAGCAGGGTTTTACCTCTCCGTGTCTCTGCTTCCGCTGTTAAGTTAAAATTGGTGAACATCATCATGTTCTCGTTATAAAATCATGCACCCTTAAACGGATCTACCACCTGGCTCTGCTGTTCCTACTCGAACAGAGTGGCAGCCGCTGTTCCATAGTTTGGTGATTCCCCTTTTTATTACCCCCCATCAATTTCAAAATACACCTTTACAACGATAACAGCTATGGCCAGTTATGGTCAGCGCGTAATCGTAATGTGCCCCAACCATAGCTGTTAAAGCTAAACCAATTCCACGGTCAGGGTTCGGTGAGGCCGTGACCGCCCGAAAATTTGGGGAATCACAAGTAAAATATCTTTCGTAATATTAAATTTACGAATTTATATTTAAATGACAATATTAATTTAGATGGGGTTTTTAACCCACTTTATATGTAAGCTTAACCATTATTAACATAAAATAATTAATACAAAATCTACAACCTTCCCCCATAGCAGTTCCACACTACACTGTTATGTCACTTCATTGAGCACCAAACTACCCCCCAAAATTATCCCCACATCTTGTATTGATAACAAGTTCTTATATTCCTACACATTTCTTCAAAACGTTCCTATACCCCCTAATACTAAAATCTAACAATTATATTTGGTCACCTAATGCTAAAAAATTTAGAAGAAAAAAATTTTATATCTTAAATTTAAAATTATACACATCCAAAATTTTTTTTTTTTTTTTTTTTTTTTTTTTCAAAACTCTATTTACACTGGAGGCTGACTAACATTCCAAAATCAAGATTAGTGCTGGTAGACAGTAACCGCCCGAAAAGTCGGGTTTCGCCGCAAAACGGATCGGCACTAGGTAGATATACTACGTGAATTCACGTCCCCCCTCTAAAACACACTACTCCCCTCTCCTACCATTTCTTCTACCCCGCTTTCTACCGTGCTCCAAAACGTCTTGCCCCAAAACTCGTCGTTTCAGGCCAATCAGAAGATATTGTCAAAGGCTCCATTTTAATTATGCCCTGGACACCAAAAAATTTAATTTGAATGCACTGCCTTTTATTTAATGCAGCCTCCATTATATACAAACACTCTAAGGCAGTGCAGGCACGTGACAGGCACACCAAAACCGCTGCACCATGAGTGTATTAAAAAATTTTAAGTCGAGTCACGTACCTGTTGGGGTCCCCCTCCCCGTTCAAATATGTGTGGTTAAATTTCTATTTTGTACCAATTTTGGTGGAGCCGGACCATCGTTGTTTTCACTGCCCGAAGGAAGATCCTGCCAACCATGGCCCGCCTCCGCTTTCCGAATTCCACGGCCAGGACTGGTAAGATCGTGGCCGCCCGAAAATGGGGGAGGAGCCCTTCTAAAAACATAAAAGAATAATTAAATAACATTCATACCTTTACAAATTAACAAAATACTTATGCTGACCAAAATAATTTCAAATTTGTAGCGTTGTGCGTACCTACTATCTCCCTGGTTTCTCTATTCTGTAACACATATGAATTTCTCATTTTTATTTCCACTACCTCGTACGGCCCCTCGTACAATAAGAAAAACTTCTTGATCTCCTTGTCTTGTGCACTTGATAAGTCATGTCGTCGTATCAATACCAGCTGTCCAACCTCATACTTCGTCCACTTACCTTTCCTATCATGGCGCTGTTTTCTCCGCTCTCCCTTCGTCAACAAACTCTCATTCGCTAGTCTAAGTTTAACATCGTTGCTAATAGTGTTGGTTTCCGGTGGATATTCAATTAATTGTTCCAAAATCCTCTGTGGGCGCTTTCCTCTTATCAACTCATAAGGCGTGAACCCCGTCGACTCGTGGGTGGTGCAGTTTAGCCAGTTTTCAATCTTCTGCACATAGAATGGCCACTCGCTATGTTTGGCGTGGCAGTATGTTCGAAAAATTCTTCCCAACTCCCTCATGACTCTCTCAGCCTGATTGGACTGCGGGTGATATACTGCGGTGTGTTTTGGGATAATACCTTCCCATCCAAGAGTCTGGCGCCATCTTCCGCTGATGAACTGCGGCCCATGGTCGGATAATATCACCTTCGGCTTTCCCACGTTGATCATGTAGTCGCGTGTGATCTTCTCGCTCAGCACCTTGCTCGTTGCTCGCTTCACGCTATATAGTCTGACATATTTGGAAAAAGTGTCAAGTACAACAAAAATATGCATCACTCCACCCCTACCTTTTGGTAATGGGCCGTACAAATCTACAGCTACTAAATCGAATGGTTTTTCTACCTTAATATAATTTAGTTCTCCCTCTAACCTATAATTTACAACTTTGGATTTCTGACATAACTCACAAACTCTAAGTATTCTTCGGACTCGTTTCTCCATGTTCTTAAATAAACAAGATTCCTTTAATACATTCACACACTTCCGTGCCCCAAAATGCCCATATCTAAAGTGACAGTCCCACACTATTTTCTCTATCAACCCTTCAGGTATGACTAATCTCCAATCTCTCTCTCTCCCCTCTACTTTTTTAAACAAACTCCCTTTAAACACTTGAAAATATTGTTTATACCCAAACTCATCTACATCTGATTCTATACTAGTAATTATTTTATTTAATTTATTATCAGCTCTTTGCATTACATTTATATCTTTTAATTCTTCCCCAAAAAGTTTATCTTCCCGGGATAATCTATAAATTTCTATCTCTTTAATATCTCTCCCTGTTCTATTTCTATCTGTGTCTACTCGTGATAGTGTGTCGGGCACCCTGTTCTCTACACCCTTAATGTATTCCCAAGAAAAATTATACTCTTGAAGAGCTAACACCCACCTGGTTATCCGGCTGTGTGTGAGTTTACAAGTATTCAGGAACGACAGCGCTTTATGGTCCGTCCTGATGATGGTTCTGTTACCCAGCAGATACGTTCGGAACTTCCTCACTGCGAACACTATACTGAGGAGCTCCTTTTCGGTGGTAGTGTAGTTGCGCTCTGCGGCCAGCAACGTCCGGCTGGCGAAGGCGATGGTTTTATGCTCTTTTGTCTCGTCCTCTTGGTAAAGCTCCGCTCCCAATGCTATGTTACTAGCGTCTGTCTGCAAATAAAATTTGTCATTAAAATTGGGATGGTTCATTAGTATCATGTCTGTGAACTTAATTTTGATGTCATTAAACGTCGCTCTTTCGTTATCGCCCCATCTCCATTGCTTGTTCTTCTGTAACACTGCGCTGAGTCGGGCCGTCGTCTGGGCGTAGTTCCGCTGGAACTTCCTGTAAAAATTACAAAGACCGAGAAAACTTTGCAATTGTTTTATATTTTTCGGCTCTGGGAATGTCAAGATGGATTCTACTTTATCCGGGTTAGCACGTATTCCTGTAGGTGTTATGATGAAACCTAAAAAATGTATCTCCGTTTGCAAAAATTTCGATTTGTCCCAATTCACTGTCAAACCTCCCTGATATAACTTCCCCAAAACATATTCCAAATGCTCTACATGCTCTTCAAATGTTCTGGATGCTATTAAAATGTCATCAACGTAAATAGTTAAAAAATCTAAGTTGTGTGGTTGCAAAATTTCGTCAAGACACTTGATAAAGCTAGCTACACTTGTGTTCAAACCGAACGGTAGTCTCTTAAATTGGTAATTCTTTCCATTGAATAAAAAAGCTGTATATTTTCTACTATTTGCTGCCAATGGAACTTGCCAATACCCGGCGGTTAGGTCTAAAGAGGTCATATATTGTACACCGCTAAACTTCTGAAATATTTCTTCAATAGCTTCAGGTGACTCCCTATCTGGAATAATTATTTGATTGATTTTGCGGGCATCTAAACATAACCTAACTCTACCATCTTTTTTAATCACTACAACTAAGGGGTTGGAATATGGTGACACAGATCGCTCAATTATATCTCCGTCTAACATTTTCTCTAACTCAAACTGGACCGCTCTTCTCTTCGCATAGGGCACCGGATAACTTCTTTGCACATAGGGTGCGTGTTCCCTTACCTTTAACTCGCATTCATAGTTTCTTGCCCTCCCTGGTACATCGGCAAACACTTCTCTAAAATTCTCTACTACCCGCCACAACGATGCCCGTTGAGAACTCCCTATTACGCCACCCTCACTACAAAATTTAAGTGCTCTCTCATTCCATAAGTGATCTACATTCTCCTCACATTCTATTTTACTCTCACTACATACATTCATACTAAATTCCATGTCTCGTTTATCATTTCGATTGTGTATCACCCTTACCCCTGAAATTCTTACCGCATCTAACACCCGTTCAAAATTAATACGGACTGGTTCCCCTTCATTATTTAATTCTAATACCCGTTTATGAAAATCAATCAACGCCTTATGTTTAATCAAAAAATCATTTTCCAGTATCACCTCAAGATTTAGTCCCCGTACAACTAGAAATGTATTATCATACCCTACCCCGTTAATTATCATGTTTAACTGTACTTGTTTCGTGACTCTCTTACTTCTAACTCCCGTAATACCTACAATCGTCACCCCCGCTACTGGTAAAGATGGAATATTTTTATTTATTTCTTTTAATTCATCTAATACATGTTCAGAAATAACAGAGATTTCACTACCCGTATCGATTAAAGTTTTAATCTCCTTACCTTCTATGTTGATTTTCACCTCAGTCAGTCCATTCTCCCGTCTCACTGCTTCGAAGTCTTCCTCCTCCAATAATTCCTCCGATAAATCTGTAATCACAATGTTATTTTGGTATCTATCATCCATTTGGACCCCAGAAACTTCCGGCGACAACGGTCGGGTCCGGTGTTCCATTGTCCCTCTTAGTTTCCCGCAGAGGTGCTCGCCACTGCATGGTTGTATCCTCGCTCGTGCTGGTTTCCTCGCGGTTCATGAGTTTGGCCTCTCTGTGCTCCTCCTGGGCCCTCTCCCCTTCGCTGGTATGCATGCTGGTTCTGTGCGGGTGGTGGTCCCTGTCGCTGACCCGGTCTCTCTCTCCTGCATCTAAAACAAAAATTTTGTGTCGCATAATTCTCTTGTGAACATGCTGGACAAGTCCATTTTGGTCCTCGGTTATTTTGTTCTCGTCTGTGGTATGCTGGTCCATTTGTAGGTCCCCTCGGCGGTCCCTGATTACCTCCATTATTTCCATTCTGCTGGTTCTGACGGCGACTCAATTCTTGGTCCCGGATATTCTGAAACACATCTAAAATATTCTCTAGTTCGCTAATATTAGCTACCTCCCTTGTCATAAGTGTTATTTGCACTTCCCTTGGCAAATGCTTGCTTATATGCCTCACAAAGGATCTAAATGGCAATGGCGGTTCTAAGTATTTCGCCTCGTTAAAGATTTTCATCACATACCCTGTTATATTATTATTGGGCCCCCCGAAATTCCCTGTTCCCATGATTCTACTTCGTAACACTTCTTGATCTTCTTCAGACCAATATTTATTCATAAATGCAGACTCAAAACTTTCAAAGCACTCCCATTCCGTTTTATGTACTTCGGCCCATATCTCCGAACTACCTTTAAAGCATTTTAAAATTTTTAATAATTGGACTTCCCAGTTATTAGTGCTAAACTTATTGAACTCTCTCACTCTGCTTATGAACTGCATAGGGTGTACTTTTTTGTTATCACAACTGAATGTCTCTAACTCAACTTCATTGCTTACGTCACGAGTCATGATTACTCGCTCGGTAACAGTGTTAACTTGTTGGCTGATGGCCTTGCTCAATTCATTTTTAACATTCATTAATTTAAGGTTATTATCACATTCAAGGTCATTTATTGTATTATGTATGGTCTTAAATTCGATCTTACAATTGTTTTCTATTTCACTTATTTTAAGGTTATTATTTTCAATCTGACTCATAGCGTAACTAACCTTACATTCAGTATTGGTGTTACATTCACTTACTTGTTGCTCAAAAATTGTATTCATTATGCTATATTGTTCCGTGATCTGTTTCTCTACTTTATCAGTTATATTATTAGTAATATCAGAAACACGGCACTCTAATTGCTCATTTAGTGACTCTGACAGGTGTAATTTCATACTTTCACAACGTTCATCAATATGTTTGTCTAATACATGACTCAAATTATCAAATTGCACATTAATATTCTGCTGCAACTGAATATTCTGTTGTTCACATTTTCTTCTCTGTTCATCTAATTTATTGTTGAAATCACTTTTCATTTTATTTAAAATTATTTCGTTACCATCAAAACGTTTATTTATTGCATTGAAATTACTATTCATATTGTTCAAAATTATATCATTATCATTAAAACGACTATTCATTACATTAAATTTGGTCTCAAAATTATTATTCATTCTTTCGAATTGACTGAGCATAATACTCATCATATTTGTTTCCTCTGATTGTTTACTTTTATTAATTGAAACGGGGGTCAATTGAATCCCCGAATCAATGTCTGTTTCATTTACTTGTGGTTGAGACGCAATCGGCGTGGAATGAGCTATTACATTACTGCCGACAGCTGTTTCTGTAACAGTACCCGTCTCCCCCCTCAACATACCACTTTCATCCAGTGATTGCGACTCAAGGCCACTTTCACTCATTTCTACGTTAGTTATATTGCTTTGTTTAGTATTCTCAGACATTTTTTCTAGTTTATAGCTTAGTTTTACTTAAGTGTTAACTACAATTGATTACTCTTCCCTTCCAAAACGTTATACTACAGCATATATAAAATAAACCTTACCATAATTACGTACATTTCACGTAACTAAAATTTCGCTTTCACAACCGTACTTCATTCAATGCACTGTCAAAATGTAGGCCGGTGTAATACAACTTTTTTGTTGTATTACATCCTGCAGGCACGGCACCAATTGTAACTTTATTATTTTGGGTTTTTATTCTATTTATTCAAATTACAACTCCCACTTACCTTTCAACTTGGATCTGGCCGGATCGAGTAGTGGAGGTACACCCATTTCGTTTGACGAACTATGACAGTACATAAAACGAACTAAGGTTTTGAAAGAAACTAACTCTCAATTTTTTTGGAAGAGAAATTATTTTTGTTTAATAATCAAATAGTGCGATTTTATAACTTTGTTTTCCAAATAAATTGTCTTACATGTTTTTAAAGGTTGGGTAACTCTTGTTTATACATCTTATTTAATAGCCTTACATAATATTACTTACGTCTAAGAAGATAGCCCAGCTGCTCACACACTCTCACATTCTTAAAAACAACCCCCGTTACCCTAATTGATTAATATAATGCATTATATAAAATCCCCGCCTGCAACGCGTTCATCCGTGACCTCGTGGCCGCCCCGTGTTCAGTTTGTAATCGTCCCGAAAAATAAACAAAAAAATAACAAATATGGATGTTGTTGTTCTGTAGTTATTCCCGCATCACTGCCACTGTTTTAAAAAGATTGATTCACTTTTACTGCCACATTTTTTAAATTTTGAGAAGAGCTAACCACTTCGAGATGCACCGGCCGGTACTCTTTGCGACGAACTGCTGGCGTCTCTCAGTTCCCCACTCCGGGAGCATTTTAGTCAAGACGACGGACATCAATGCCTTCCAGTTAGTCGTCCCAGTTTCGACTCATACTAGTCGTGTAGTTGTTGGAGTGACGATAGCAGACGATTTCAACTAGGCACTGGCTAATGTCATAAAAGTGGGTGGGACTTAACACAGCACTTCCGTAGTGAAACCAAATGAATGATGAAAATTTCCCTCTCTGGCCATCTTAGTTTTTTGTCAGAGCGTCACTTGGAGCGTGATTGAGCAGTGGCGTATGTGCGCTGCCACACACAGGTACAAAGTTCTCAGAAGTTTGTGGTTGGCGCGAATTCTCTGCCGCATTCCTCGACAACAACTGCGTCTTACGTTGTTTCACTGTTCTGTTGTACGGACAAATACGTTGCACAATACTGCAGCTTTACCATACTTTATACCAGTCCGCCCGAAAACGAAATAAATAAAAACATAAATATATGCCCCAAACGGTTAAAACAAAAACACCCAAAAATCGACCCGCTACAATAGGCCAGACAGGACGTAGCTTCAAACAGAGATACATTGAACACACAAAAGCACTCCACACCGCTACAGAATCTACCTTCGCAAACCACCTCATTGAAGCAAACCACACATATAAAAACATCGACAATAACATGAACATACTACACGTACACACAAAAGGCCGAAAACTAGACACTCTAGAACAATTAGAAATATACAAACACACAAAAACAAATAAAAACGACATCCTAAACGAACAGACACAATTCAAATCGCACGCATTATTCGAACACATCTCACCACACACACACAGCTTCAATCTTTCGAAACACTTTCTCGTCGCCAACAACAAGACGAGCAGCGCTACTAACGACAGCCTCTGATGAAGCCTTCTATAGGTGAAAGCCGGTTTAGGCTGTAAGGTAAAACTTTACGTTTTTACTTATAAAAAACTTTGTGTTCCGAGTCGTCAATATTATAGTGATATTTAGCAAAGACTGTGATAGTATTTTCAAAAATGATCAATTTCGATGGGGGGGGGGCATTATATAACTTTACAAAAAGTAGCCCATCTATAAAGAAGAAATTTCCATTTTTTAAGAAAATGAGTTAAAACAGAAGGAATAAAGAAAATCAAAGTATAAAAGAATTAATGAACAAGAATATTAAAATATAGCACAATAATGACATAAAAACTAAACAAAGACTGAGACGATGACAAAACCCAAGGGATTGGCAGTTTGAAGTATAAAAATAAATAACTTTATGACCATAACACAACCCCTTTTTAAACAATACTAATATAGTAGATGTAATAATGAAAGTACAAATTACCATGTAACCTTGTAGTTCCATGTAAAATTACCAAAACATAAATGAAAATTTAGTAATGTTAAATAATATTGTTATTAGAATATGAAGGGAATAAATCCCTTATATAATAAATACCCAATGTTAATGACAAAGTGAGTTGTGTGGTTAGATCAAAGTGAAGAAAAGAAAGAAAAACAGTGAGTGATAATATTAAAGTGCATAACCGAACCAAGAAAATTATGCTAACTGAAAGTCAGCAGTAGTAATTATGTGTAAAATGAATAATAAGTAATGCTTGAGTAAAAAATGATGAATGCATACTGTGAAAAAACTAAGGCATAATAGGCCTATCCAAGTGGAATAAGTAGAATTAATGGTCGTGTTTTAAAATAAGAAAATAATAGTTAAGTAATAGTTATAGTTATCCGTTTGTATTAAAAAGAATATATCTAAGGGTAAAAAAAGCATGTTTAATGAATAATAGATTAATGAGAGTAGGAAGGTAGGCAATGTATTAAAAAATAGCATGTGCATAGCATGTTAGAAGGAATAGTATTATGTTTTTAAAATGATTATGAATCATTAAATGTTACATGTTAATTTATTGTAGTTATGTTTAAAATAGTTCTGTTTCATGAAACTCAAGAAATATGTTATAATAACTGTATAAAGAAAGTCAGGTGATCTAGGCCTAAGGAGCCTATAGTGAAAAAACAGTAACTTGTAAAATTTGATATTATAGCAGTAATAAGTAAGGACAAAATGTAGGTAATACTATTAAAATTGATAATATAAATTTAAGGACACCTAATGTATATCAAAAGAACCAGTTATAAAATAACACTATGCAACATTTTAAAACTTTTGGTACGATGTTTTAAGACTGTAAGGTCATTTTAAAAGTATTTTTCATGCTGATTTCAAATCTGTTTTTAGTTTTTCTGTATCACGTAAGGTTTTTATACAATTCAATTTCGAAGTTTTAAAAAATCGAATTTTGTGAACAGGGAAAATTATTATTATTATTATTATTATTATTTGATTGTGATTTCAAAATTGTTTATATTTTAATCCTGCATAAAATCACAACACATGGCGGTGCAGTAGACAATGGTATACACTCACTTAAAAATGTTATAATTATTACGAAAACACAACACATATATGACAATGTAACTTCTCTTCCGTGATTGTCTCCCTTCACCAGTGCCGTCTCTTTTTAGCATAAAACAGTAGTCGGCCATCATGTTGGCATTCCACCTTCCCTGGTATCTCTTTTCCATGTCCTTGATATCCTGGTGGAAACGTTCGCCTTGTTCTTCACTGACATCGCCGAGGTTCGCAGGGAAAAAGTCAACATGTGAGTGTAGGAAGTGAAGCTTTACACTCGTGTTACATCCTAATTTCATGAAACTCTGCAACATTCTTTTAACCATGGTTTTGTACTCTGGATGTTTGTGGTTGCCCAAAAAGTTGACAACAACTTCTTTAAACGAAACCCAGGCCCTTTTTTCCCACTGGATTCATTGTACTTTCAAACAAATTGTCTTTCATTAACTTTCTTATCTGTGGTCCCACGAAGATCCCTTCATTAAGTTTCTCATAAGATACTTTCGGAAATCTTGTTACCAAGTACTGGAAACAGTCACCATCTTTTGGAAGAGCTTTAGTGAACTGTTTCATTAATCCGAGGTTGATGTGCAGAGGAGGTAATAGTATCTTGCTTCGTTGAACAAGTGGTACATTTATTATGTTCTGTGAACCGGGTTGGAGGGTTTTTCTTTTGGGCCAGTCTGTCTTCTTCCAATGTTTGTCTCTGGCTCGACTATCCCATTCACAAATGAAACAAGGCATTTTTGTGTAGCTGGATTGTTGACCAAGTAACATACCTACTACTTTTAAATCCCCACAAATTGTCCAAGAATATTTTTCTTAATTCACGTATTTTAGCAGAGCTTTGAGATTTACATACGTCTCCTTGAGATGAACTGAATGTGCAATGGGTACTGAACCAAACAAATTTCCATTGTGTAAAAGTATACCTTTGAGGCTAGTTTTGGACGAGTCTATAAATAACCTCCACTCACTTGGATTGTAAGTGATGTTAAAGAAATTCAATAAACCCTCAATATCACAACAATAAACCAGAGAGTCTTCTTCTTTAAAGAATTTCATTAATTCCTTCTCTCTGGACCTATACCAAGTGTAACGGGGCAAAAAGGGGTATTATATTCTGTTGAAATTTTATTCTGTTGTAACGGTACATTTTGGCCTACCTGAGGTAATATAAAGAAATTTGTAATTTAAATAGAGCAAATAACATTTTTTATGATAATTGGGACAAAACATAACCGAAAGGTATATTTATTGGTAGCGACAGTGGTAGCACTGCTTGTGACATTATACATGAAAATTATTGAAACGACAAAATCAACAGACCGCAGAACTGTGCCAAGGTCAACCAATGACATACAAAAACACTGTAAACAAATTATGTAACTGAGCATCAGGCGATGTTACGTCAGCGCCTTATATAATGCTGGAATGTTGGGTGTGATCACAAAAACAGTATGCTGGCGTAGTAATACGAATCTCTGAACAATAAGAACAAATCTCTGATCATATAACCACGGCGACAACACAAAATAGTGCCGTTTGTTTCATTCCAGTATAAAATTACTCCGTGAGCCGGCCGGTCACGTATAAAACGATGGAAAACAATTACGGGCGCCCGTACGTAACAATTTGTTTCAAAATGTGAATTTAAATCAAAAGTAAACAGTTTTAATAAAGTTACAGTTCCGGAGAATGAATAAAATAAGGAAAATGTGCGGAATAGAAACGAAATGCGTGGTAGAGACTGACTCGTCAAGATCTTAAATTTGGCAGATAAGTAACCAACAAGGGTTAAATCTAAAAGCTTTAAAAGAAATTTTTGAGAATGTTTACCAAAGAACTGGCAGCCTAAAATAAACTTAAACTAATGAACTAAATAAACAGGGGAGGGGTGTAGGAATGTAGAGAGAGAGAGAGAGAGAGAGAGAGAGAGAGAGAGCGAATATAAAAATTTAAAAAGAAGTGCTGGTTTGTGTATAAAAGAAAGAAATATAATTAATAAATAAGACCAAATCAATAATGGAAAAGATGTAAGGAAATTAATTTTAATGGCATTCATTTCATGAGTTTATAGCTAAATTTGCAATAGTATGTAAGTGCAGGAAAAGAAGTTTTATTTTTTTTGTTATGTACCTTATAGAGTAAATAAACCTTTTGTTCATTGCCAATGTGAATTAAATTAATTATTGCAAATAAACCATTCTGCTCCTGTGTTCGCCGAAAAGGACCCAAAAAATGGTAAGTACACCTATATTTTTTTGTAGTTGGCAATACAAGATGGCGCCCGAAAAAGTTAGACAGTAAAGAATGAATAAAATTAAAATCAATCATATTTTATTAATATCAAATAAAAGTTAAAACAACAATTGGCGCCCGAACAGGGACATTTATATAAATAAATTTTATATAAATGCGGCCTACTGGGAGAGCAGAATGGTTGTTTGAAATAAGAAATAAAATTTTTTTCGTGTACGTAAAACAGATGTAGGTGACGAGTGTCACATAAGGTTATGTTACAGTGTCACTGAAGTAGATGTACATAGCCAGAATTACATAAATAACAATGATGAGTACTAATGATGAGGTTAATAATGAAGTCAGCTTCACTGACAGTAATCTAGAAAATCAGTTGACAGAGTCGAGAATAATGGAAAGCGTTGAAAATCAGTCAACGCCAATCCAAAATAAAAAAAACTGATAATAATGATATGATGAAATATTTATGTAGCATGGTGTGTAGTATGAAAGAAAGTTCAGATAAGCAAAATGCGATGTTTGAGGTAAAATTTAATGAAATAAAGAGTGATTCCAATGTTCAATATGATAAAATAAATGCTAGACTTGATGATAAATTTGACAGACAAAGTAGGGATTTTAATGAGAAATTCGATGTTCAAAAGAATAGTTTGGACGAGTTAAAAAACCAAATTAACGAAATTAATGAGCGTTTTGAAAATACCAATAAAAAATTTGTTAGCAAATGTAACGATTTAAGTACTAAATTAGATGAGGCAGTCAAGAGTATAGATGTTAAAATTAATGACAGAGATGAGAAAATTGACAGACAAATATGTGAAATCACACTAAGTATTGAAAGTAAAATCAGTAACGTAAATGAGCAGGTGGCAGATCAAATTAGAACTCAAATTGAAGAGCAGTGTGTAGAAGTAGAAAATAAATGTGTAACTAAAATTAATGAAAGTAATAATGATATAGAATTTAAAATAATGGAAGTAGAAAGTGCATGTAAACAATCTAATACAAGATGTGTGGGTAATTTTGGGGGGTAGAGTGGTGTCTAAAGATGTGATATAATAATGGAGTGTAGAGACAGCAATTGTAGATATGGTTTAGTTTAGCTATTAAGTTGCTGTTGCTGGGGTGGCATGTGCCCCAGTAGATAGCGGAAAGTGTTGGGGGTAACAGAGAGTGTTACCTCCATCGGAGGCCAACATGGCGAAAATGCACGGCACACCCTTTTGTACAATTTTATATTGTAACTTGATAAATTGCCGTGCCGTGCAAATTAATGAGGATGAATACATGCTTGAAGGAAGAGATGATTTCCCCGACTTTTTGGGCGATTACTGCCTTACCAGCACTAATCGTGGTTTTGGCTAGCGGTCAGCTATGGTCATACCAAGTCCCTTGACCATAGCTGGCTTGAAATTGGTTTATATTAGAAATTAATGGGGGGTGAAACTAGGGGAAATCCCGGAACTATGGAACAGCGGCTGCCACTCTGTTCGAGGAGGAACAGCAAAGCCAGGTGGTAGACCCGCATTAAGGGCGCATAACTATAGAACAAAGATATGTTGATATCTAAACCTTTCAAATGTAACGCAGAAGCAAGGACACGGAGATGTCAAATTCCTCCAAAACTTCAGTCCTTGTGGACGCAACTGAACGCCACAGTCCAGGGGTGGTCATAGTGTGTGTGGCAGGGAGGTTATCCAGGGGGGTAACGAATTAAAAAAATTTGTTGTATTTTAAATAATGATGACTCGCTATTAAATAATTTTGTTTTAATTTGAAAAAAAAAAAATAGATGCACTAGATACTTCCTATATTGTGTTTATTATGTCTTATTGTATTAATTGCATGTAGTATGTTAGGAATAAGGGTTATAAAAATATAATAATATTTTATAGAATAAGTCTTCAGTGTGTTTAAAGATTTTAAATTTAAAAAAAAATGAAATAAATTTGTGATAGTTAAAATTGTCAATGGGTTGCAAAAGATAGAAGTTGGGTGATAGTAACTGTTTGAGTAAAACATTTGAGTCAGTCCAAGTTGAAAAATATTGGGGTATTAAAGAGAATGAGAGATGAAATACATGTAATAGAGAATTTGAGTATAAGTGGAGACACAGTAGTAATGGAGAATATATGTAGAGTTTTGATTGATATATTGATGTTTATAAACTAATGGTGTTATTTTGTTGTAGTTGTAGTGAGGTAATAAGATTGAGATTTTGGGGATGGCAATTTTGTAGTAGGGGGTAGTGTAATGTGGAAGTCCGCAACAAAAGTGGTTGGGACGGGAAGGAACAGATTTAGTGGGAAGGGGCCGCCTTAGGTAGAATCCAGGGGCCAGATAAGGGAAATGAGCTTTTTTGGGGGGGGGAAACACTTATCCTAAGTACAAAGGGTTAGAGAGTATTTTTTTTATATATCGAGAGAATGTGGCGAATTGAGTTTAATAGTAAGTTGGGTTTAGAGAAGGGTTAGTAGATTTTGATAGAGGGGTGTCATACTAGTTAAAGATTTTGTAAGGGAGCGTTAGAGTAATAAAAGTGGTAAGATTATGGGTAAATGCCAAGTTGATAAAGTGAATTATAATGAATAACTGAGAATCACCCAAATTAATGAAAGGGAATAATAAATGAAATGATGTGTAAAACGAAGATTGAAAAAAAAAGAAAAAAAAATTTTTTTTTTTGGAAAGAGAATTAATAAAAGTCAATTGAGATTAAAAGGTAATTTTCTGATTTTATATGTAAATTTAATGATGTAAAGTGTGTAAATTTTAAATACAAATTGTTTATTTTAAGATAATAATAACAATGTGAATTATGAATGTACTATGTTTTCTTATGTTATATTGTGTTGTTAGGTATTCTGATCTATGTTAGAAGTAAGTGAAAAAACAAAACCAGTGCTTCTTAACGCAAACCAGCACCGCTAAGGGGAAACAGATCAGTTGGGGATATGGTGTTGTATAAGGCCACTAGTTGATATTTGATTTGTTGTTTCAGTGTTTGGTGATGCTGTGGCGGCGGACCTGAGCTGGCCAGCGCGTCAGAGCAGGGGCGTTAAGTATCTGTCTGACTCTACGGTGTTGGGATCTCGAGAGAGAAGTCCAGTATTGTCATTCAGGTGCGGTCACAGTCACTGGACCAAGGGTGAGTTAATTATATATTTTTTTTGTAAACCATACAGGGGGTTGTGGCGACATATCCTGGCTGATCCCTTTAGCAAGTATGAATGTGTCAATGAGATTTTTTATGCTTCGGCATAAAATATCTCATTGAGGGGGTATTGTAACGGTACATTTTGGCCTACCTGAGGTAATATAAAGAAATTTGTAATTTAAATAGAGCAAATAACATTTTTTATGATAATTGGGACAAAACGTAACCGAAAGGTATATTTATTGGTAGCGACAGTGGTAGCCCTGCTTGTGACATTATACATGAAAATTATTGAAACGACAAAATCAACAGACCGCAGAACTGTGCCAAGGTCAACCAATGACATACAAAAACACTGTAAACAAATTATGTAACTGAGCATCAGGCGATGTTACGTCAGCGCCTTATATAATGCTGGAATGTTGGGTGTGATCACAAAAACAGTATGCTGGCGTAGTAATACGAATCTCTGAACAATAAGAATTGATCATATAAACCACGGCGACAACACAAAATAGTGCCGTTTGTTTCGTTCCAGTATAAAATTACTCCGTGAGCCGGCCGGTCACGTATAAAACGATGGAAAACAATTACGGGCGCCCGTACGTAACAATTTGTTTCAAAATGTGAATTTAAATCAAAAGTAAACAGTTTTAATAAAGTTACAGTTCCGGAGAATGAATAAAATAAGGAAAATGTGCGGAATAGAAACGAAATGCGTGGTAGAGACTGACTCGTCAAGATCTTAAATTTGGCAGATAAGTAACCAACAAGGGTTAAATCTAAAAGCTTTAAAAGAAATTTTTGAGAATGTTTACCAAAGAACTGGCAGCCTAAAATAAACTTAAACTAATGAACTAAATAAACAGGGGAGGGGTGTAGGAATGTAGAGAGAGAGAGAGAGAGAGAGAGAGAGAGAGCGAATATAAAAATTTAAAAAGAAGTGCTGGTTTGTGTATAAAAGAAAGAAATATAATTAATAAATAAGACCAAATCAATAATGGAAAAGATGTAAGGAAATTAATTTTAATGGCATTCATTTCATGAGTTTATAGCTAAATTTGCAATAGTATGTAAGTGCAGGAAAAGAAGTTTTATTTTTTTTGTTATGTACCTTATAGAGTAAATAAACCTTTTGTTCATTGCCAGTGTGAATTAAATTAATTATTGCAAATAAACCATTCTGCTCCTGTGTTCGCCGAAAAGGACCCAAAAAATGGTAAGTACACCTATATTTTTTTGTAGTTGGCAATACAAGATGGCGCCCGAAAAAGTTAGACAGTAAAGAATGAATAAAATTAAAATCAATCATATTTTATTAATATCAAATAAAAGTTAAAACAACACTGTTTATTTCAAATTATACGGGCCCAAAACAGCGAGTCACCTACATAAAACGGTTCAGTGCGGTGTAGCTGTACGGTGGAATGCGTCAGGTATGCAACAACGCAATACAATTCGCAGAACTTTAATACTGTGTGACACACACACAAACGCGCAAACACCAGCGGGCGCGCAACCGACTCCGAGAAGCTAAAACAATATGGCCTTTTGCAAATTTGGTTCAACATGTGTTCGATGCAAGACGGATGTAAGATTAAGGACACACCTTTTCAGTGACGTAAACCAGTGGACACCAGATTTCGTCGACGTCCAACACACGGGAGTTACACGTGTTGTGTGTGCAACGACTAAGACTTCAGAGCATAAGGCATTGTAATTCCGGTTATGCCTAGTTTCTGGTGGGAGATTTTGTTGGTGACTCTCTGCCCAGTTGAATTGCAGCGTTACCCCGGCTGGGAACGAAGTTAAAAACGTGTGCACAACAATTTTGAATTTTTATTGTAAAAAAGTATTAACCAGAAGTTAAAAATGAACTAATATAGCGAAATAGAGTCAGTGACGTAAACGGGACAAAGAAAAAATGTGAACTAAAGAAAACTTTCGGACATCAAAAAACACACGGCACATTGCAACGAGAGGAGTGACGCCGGTTGGGTAATCCACCTCAATCCAAATAACTTCATCTTTTAAAAATGTTCAATTCAATTAATTAAAACAAAATGGGATTTTAAAATGGAATGAATGTTGCGTGTGAGCAGGCTGGGCGGCCTAATTAGTTTAGAACTTTTGTTAGTTTGGTTAGGGTATAAGCATTAGTGTTAAATGGTGTAACAAATTTGGTTTCCTGTATAACGTAAGCAAAGTCAACCATATACAATGAGTATTACAGTGATACGTAAAATAAATTGTTTGATACTATTTAGAAGTTGAAGTAGATATAATAAAACAGGGTTAATTTCACATGTCAAGATGTATTGGTTATTGCGTTTACCTATTTCTCTCTGCTAATGAGTACACCAGACGAGACCTTGGAAGTTTTACGAAAGGTAGGTAATACAACAAAAATCAATATTTCAATAATTTATTTTAACTCATAATGTTTTACAAGAGAACGTAACTCCGGGTAGTAGAAGATTTTTTGCATTCAATCTTGACCCAAGCAATTGGGCGGCATCTTTTGTCAGGTTCAAGTCACGAGTAATATCATTAAGTTCATTTTGACTGAATAATTTTGGTGCAGAATCTTCTTCCGGGTTGTAATCATTAGCATTATCACTTTCATTTTCTGAGCTGCTCGCCAGTGGCACATCTTCAAGAACGGGAGGTGGAACTGGGATAGGGAGAGAATTACAATGCATAACTGGTCGTAAGGCCGAAGGAATGTTCGGATATTGTATATCCTTCTTACTTTTTGCATTATGACCTTGAATTTTAACCATACAAAAATAGCAATCGTTAACATGATTTTGTGGCTCCCTCCAAACCATTGGGATTGCAAAAGGCATTGATTTTTTGCACCATTTTTCCACAGTCTCAGTCCCTCAACACATGTACGACATACCTTGTGTGGTGCCCAGCTTTTTGTGAAGTTAATCTACTACTACAAATATAAATACATAAAATTATTTCCCACTTACCTCAAAAAAAAATCTTCTCTTAACCCAGGGTCTCGGCACACGAACGTTAGAATGCAAGCATGATTTACAGGTTATGTGAATAACTTACACAACTCGCTTTTTATGAAGAGAATAAAAAAATTTTTATTATATACTTATTTCATTGTCTGACTTCAAATTATTTTGTTTCTTCCCTCAAATTAAACTATCTCAATTATACATAAAATTCAAACATTTCCTTCAATAGTATATCCTTAATCTAATTATATTTCTATATAAGGCGAACCCAGCTTGCTCACTCGCTCATTCATTCATGTAGTTTTAAACCCCCATTGTAGTTAAAATTAATGATAATAATATTTTCATGGTGAAACGTTACGTGTGTGGCGTCCTCTTCCCCGAACACATGGCGCGTCTCCCAAAGTCTTTCATACTCTGGCGTTGAAAAGTTTATAATATTTAATAACGGGCGATTTTCACTCTTCACCACTGATTGCACTGTTATACTTGTTTTTGCAGAATCACAAAGATATTTTGTCGGCCGACTTAAGAAAAAAAATATGAAGATTTGCCCAGGCAGAAAACTGATAGGTGCCACGCGTGGCCTATGTTGCTAGTCGACTGGGGAGAAGGTTATCAATGCGCCTCCCTCCAAACGCTCGGACAGAGCAGAAATCTCAATGCCTCATGATCGAATCGTCCGTCATTGTTCATTCAACACATGGGTTTTTCGTGTTTTTTACGTGCATGATATTTGGTGAGCACTGGCCGACGTCACAATTGTGGGCTGGGCTTAACTTATTTCCGCCATCTTAATACCATGAGGCGAAACAAATAGAGTCTTCAAGCCATGTTTGTTTTACTAATTCGGCGTCAGTCCGCGCATCTGCTGGTGGTTGCGCGTTTGGGCGTTGGTGTTACACAGCCGCAAAGTTCTAAGAATTTTGTCACTGGCACACTCCTTTCCAATTGTTTCACCACAGTTACAGCGTACCATTGCTTTGTTTGAACTATGTTTTAAATTCAATCGGGGACTGGCCACACATATGAAATATGAATCATGAATATTTTATATAGTAAATCCCCAAATTTAATAAAAATAAAAATCCCTTTAATTTGCCCCGTTACAATACCCCCCCAATGAGAGGTCTTCTGTCGAAACAGAAGAAATCTCATTGCTAAACCCCTAAGAGGACCGGTGAGGATATGGTGCCAACAACCCCCATTTGTTCTTATACATCATGGGTAAACTACCCCCTGGCTCGGCGACTACGGCCGCATCTGAACGAGATCACTGGACTTCTCTATACGAGATCCCAACACCATAAAATCGAACAGACACTCACCACAGCGCACCTAACCTTCTAACATGCAACCCCAAAATCCAAATCCCTGGTCTTATATCATGCCAGATCCTCAACCGATATGTTCCCCCTTATCATGCACACTGGGCTGCCTTTAGCAGTTACTGGGCTCGTACACACACTTACAACTACATCCTAGCCACAATTTCATTCTTACCTTCAAAAATTTATTTAAGTTAAAATCAAACAGCTATTTTCTTCAAAATCAAAAATAAAATCTTTTATCTGAATTGATTAATTCTCTTCGTTATTATTGATAATTAGAAAACAAATAAATTGAACTCTTACTTAAAACATGAACTTCCTTATCCTAACAGTTGCTTATACATATATCCTAAACAATATAATTCAATAACACTATTAATACACACAAACAATAATATAATCAAAATTCAAAACATCAATTAGATGGCAGGCACAAAATCAAAAATCAATTTTTTTTTCAAAAAAAAAATTTAAATTTATTAAAATATATTTTCTCAATATTAAAATTATTTAAATTTATTTAAATTAATTAAGAAACAAAATTGGCATCACTTCATTGCCAAAACGGGTCTAGTATAGAACATCACCCATCAGCTGATCATACTGGGTCAAGTCAACAACCTTGACCTATACAGGTTATACATATGCTACATCATACAATACATTAATCATCTTTAAAATTTTACCTTCAAACATAATGAAACGTAATAAAATAAGACATTTAAAATTACCATAATATTATTATAATTCACAATAAAATTGATATTTAAATTACTCAAAATTACACATTTTACCACTTGACTTTATTCTCAATTTCTATTAAAAGTGTCACTTGTTTCAATGAAAATTCTATATTTTTACTATGACTCTCTTTCTATACTATTCTCACTCTCCATTAGTTTGGGTGATTTAATTATTCATGACAACTTGATTCACAACTTGGTATGTATACATTTACAATCTCCCCTCTGACTCTAACATCACTAACAGCTTTAACTAACATGACACCCATCTCTATCAAAAACCTCTATCAAACAATCTCTAAACCCAACTTACTACTCAACTCAATTCGCATCACTTCTACCCTTATAAAAAAAAAATACTCTCTAACCCTTTGTACTCAGGATGTGTGTTCCCCCCCCCCAAAAGCTCATTCCCTTATGTTGGTCCCTGGATTCTACCTAAGGCAACCCTTTCCGGCGCTAAACGGTCCCTTCCCGTCCCAACCACTTTTGTTGCGGATTCCTACCACCCCATCCCCTCTTACAAAATTCCCATCAACTAATTACCATTCTCATTACATCACTTCAACTACAACAAAATATCATCATTTACTTATTACATCAATATATCAATCAGTACTCTACATATTATCCTCATATCTACTGTGTCACCATTACATCTCAAATTCTACATTACATTATTCAAAACAATATTTATTCATCTCTATTACCACTTTAAACTCAACTTGGACTGATCTACGTGTCCCAACAAAATATTAATCACCCAAAATCTACCTTTTACTATCTTTTACAAATCATTTAAAATTCTCAACTATATCAAATTATTTTCATCATTTAAAATAAATCTTTAACACATTGAAATCACTATTCAAACATTAATTACATTCCCTTTTCCTCATATTCAAACATTTAACTAACCTGAAAAAATTGCAAATCATTCATAAGTGACATTCTACAGCTGATCAGCTGATTTTCTCAGCAAGATGAATGACCTTACTACAAACACATTTCAAAATTACACAAATCACACATTTTATCAATCCTTAACTCTAACACAATAAAATAATACATTTATAAGACAGAATAAACACAGTATAATAAACATACGAACACCTATTTATCAAATCATAACACAAGCATTTAATTAGTGCAAAAGTGAGTTATCATTCTTACGTTATAAAATTTAAATCCGTTGCCCACCTGAGCAACCCCCCAGCCACACACACTATTGTTTTTTCTGTTGGACTGTGGCGCCCATGTGCGTCCACAAGGACGGCATAGTTGGAGGAATTTCACTATCTCCTTGTCCTTGCTTCAGCATTACATTTGAACTATTTAGACATCAACATATCTTTGTTATATAATTATGCGCCCTTAATGTGGGTCTACCACCTGGCTTTGCTGTTCCTCCTCGAACAGAGTGGCAGCCGCTGTTCCATAGTTTCCAGGATTTCCCCTAGTTTCATCCCCCACTAATTTCTAGTATAAACCAATTTCAAGCCAGCTATGGTCCAGGGACTTCAATTATGGCCATAGCTGACCGCTAGCCAAAACCACGATTACTGCTGGTAAGGCAGTAATCGCCCGAAAAGTCGGGGAAATCAATTGTACCTTCAGGCATGTAACAATCATCATTAATCTGCACGGCACGGCAGTTTATCAAGGTACAATATAAAATCGTACAAAAGGGTGTGCCGTGCATTTTTCACCCTTTCGGCCTCCGATGGGGGTAACACTCTCTATTACCCCCAACACTTTCCGCTATCTACTATGGCACATGCCACCACAGCAATAGCACACTAATAGCTAAATTAAATCTTCCTTCATTTGCAGTTTCTACACTCCATTATTATATCACTTCTATGAGCACCAATCTACCCCCCAAAATTACCCACATCTCTTGTATGACAACAAGTTTTATTTTATTTAACACACTTCAACACGTTCCAACTTTCACTGGTACTAAGAACTTTACACTTATTTGGTCACTTATTTATTAAAATTGATATAAAATTTAAAATTATAAACATTCCAAAGTATTTTTGGTATCTATTTACACTGGAGGCTGTCTAATATTACTATAATAAGTGGTAGTAAGACAGTAATCGCCCGAAAAGCCGGGGTTTTGCCGCAAGGGAAAGTTGGCGATAAAATAGACCCACTTTGTGAATCTACTTCCCCCTTTCTAAACCAAATCTACCTTCCCCTTTCTACCATTTACTCAAACCTGCCGTCTATTCTATCACCAGCTCCCTTGCCACAAAATTCGTCTTTTCAGACTACACTGAAACTATTGTCAATGGCTACAATTAGTTTCGCCCTTGACACTAAAATTTTAACTTGTATGCACCGCCTTTTTTTTTATATGTGCATCCTCCATTATGTACAAACACTCTAAGGCAGTGCAGGTACGTGACAGGTACACCTGACCGCTGCACCATGAGTGTATTTAAAAAAAAATCATTTATGTCACGTACCTTTAGGGGTCCCCCTCCCCGTTCAAATGTGGTGTAAATTTTCAAATTTCTACCAATTTTGGTGGAGCCGGACCTTCGTTGTTTCACCACCCGAAGGAAGATCTGCCAACCATGGCCCGCCTCCAATTTCCGAAAACCACGGCCAGGACTGGTAAGATCGTGACCGCCCGAAAATGGTGGAGAGTCCCGTCTGAAAACATAAAACAACATTTTAATACTATCTATAGAATTCAAACACTTAAAGTGACCTATATAACTTCAAGTTCGTCGCATTTTGTGTACCTACTATTTCCTGCGTTGTTGGATTCCGTAACACATACGCATTTTGCATCTTTATTTCTACAATTTCATATGGCCCTTCGTATAACAGGGAAAACTTCTTTATTTCTTTATCTTGGGCACTTGACAAATCATGCCTCTTTACCAACACTAATTGACCTACCTCATATTTGGTCCATTTACCTTTTGCATCATGTCTCTGCTTCCTCCGATCTCCTTTTGTAAGTAAATTTTCATTTGCTAATCTGATCTTCATGTTTACGTCTATTATTTGACTTTCTGGTGGGTATTCAAAAAGCTGTTCCAATATTCTGGGTGGCCTTGTTCCTCTGATCAATTCATGCGGCGTAAATCCGGTGGATTCGTGGGTGGTACAATTCAGCCACTCCTCTACTTTCTTAACGTAGGATGGCCATTCTGTGTGCTTGGCATGACAATACGCCCGAAATATCCTACCAATCTCTCATCACCCGTTCTGCCTGGTTCGACTGTGGATGGTAAACTGCCATATGCTTGGGTATGATGCCTTCCCATCCAAGCGTCTGTCGCCACTTGCCGCTTATAAACTGTGGTCCATGGTCAGATAAAATTATTTTTGGTTTTCCTACCTTAATCATGTAATCTCGTACTATTTTTTCGCTGAGCACTTTGCTCGTCGCTCTCTTAACGCTATACAACTTAACAAATTTCGAAAAAGTGTCTAAAACTACAAATACATACAACACACCACCTCTACCTCTAGGTAATGGCCCATACAAATCAACTGCAACTAAATCAAACGGTCTTTCAACTGTTATATAATTCATCGCCCCTTCTACTCTATAGTTCACTACTTTCGATTTCTGACACAAATCACAAACTCTTAACACTCTTCTAACTCTCCTCTCCATATTCTTAAATATACATGATTCCCTTAAACCATTAGCACACTTTCTTGCCCCAAAATGCCCATACCTTATATGGCAATCCCAAATGATCTTATCTACCAACCCTTCTGGTATAACTAGCCTCCAATCACGCTCCCCCCTTCTACCTTTTTAAACAGAATCCCTTGATATACCTGAAAACGTATACTATATTCAGACTCATCTACCTCCGCTTCTAAACTAACAATTGTGTTACCCAATTTACCTTCAGATCTTTGCATATTCTTAATATCCCTTAACTCCTCACCAAAAATCCTATCTTCTCTAGTTAATCTAAAAATTTCTATCTCTTTAAGGTCCCTACCTGTTTTATTTTCTATAAAATCTACCCTGGAAAGTGTGTCTGGTACTTTGTTATCTGACCCCTTTATGTACTCCCAGGAAAAGTTATATTCTTGTAAAGCTAATACCCACCTGGTCAGACGACTGTGTGTCAATTTGCAAGAATTCAGAAAAGGCAGTGCCTTGTGGTCCGTCCGGATTACAGTTCCGTTTCCCAGGATGTATGTCCTGAACTTCCCCACGGCGAACACAATGCTCAAAAGTTCTTTCTCAGTGGTGGTATAATTTTTTTCCGCAGACAGAAGCGACCTACTGGCAAAGGCAATGGTAAGATGTTCCTTATCGCAGCCCTCCTGGTAGAGCTCCGCCCCTAACGCTACGTTGCTTGCATCTGTCTGTAAATAAAAGGTTTTATTAAAATCAGGATGATTCATCATAATCATATGGCTAAATTTTCTCTTAATTTCGTTGAATGCGTTGCGTTCCGTATCTCCCCATTTCCACTGCTTGTTCTTCTGGAGTACTGCACTTAGTTTCGATGTTGTGTGTGCGTAATTTTCTTGGAAATTTCTGTAGAAATTGCATAAACCTAAAAAACTTTGCAATTGTTTAATGTTTTTCGGTTCTGGGAAGCGCATAATAGCTTCTACCTTGTCCGGGTTAGCTAATATTCCCTCTTGTGTAATTATAAACCCTAAGAAATGTATTTCTGTTTGTAAAAACTTAGATTTATCCCAATTAACTGTCAGACCCCCTTTTTGTAACTTGTCTAACACATATTCTATATGCTCTAAATGTTCAGTGAATGTTCTGGATGCTATCAGTATGTCATCTACGTACACTGTTAAAAAATCTAAATCTTTAGGTTGTAATATCTTATCCAAACATTTAATAAAACTAGCAACACTGGTGTTTAATCCAAATGGTAGACGTTTGAACTGATAATTCTTACCGTTAAAAAGAAAGGCAGTATATCTTCTACTCTCTGCTGCTAACGGCACCTGCCAATATCCTGCTGTTAAGTCTAATGATGTCATGTACTTAACGCCACTAAATTTCTGTAAAATTTCATTAATTGGTTCCGGTGATTCCCCGGTCAGGTATAATAATTTGATTTATCTTTCTAGCATCTAGACATAGTCTTACCTTTCCATCCTTCTTAATCACTACGACTAACGGGTTTGAGTAAGGCGATATCGATCGTTCAATTATGTCTCCCTGCATCATCCGGTCTAATTCCTCCTGCACGGCTCTTCTCTTCGAAAATGGTACTGGATAACTCCTCTGCATGTAGGGTGCGTGTTCCCGAACCTTCAGCTCACATATGTAGTCCTTCGCTCTCCCTGGCGATTCATCAAACACATTTCTGAAACGCTCCACGACCGTCCACAACTCCTCTCGCTGAGTATTTCCTATAACTACACCTTCACTAAAAAATTTGTTGGCTCTATTTATCCACACACTCTCATCACTCACATGCATCTCTTCCTCCTCATTTTCTATATTCTCACTCTCTCGACACACATTTATTTTATTTTCTATCTCTCCATCGCCTACCTGGTTTTGTATCATTTTTATTCCCGTAACTTTAGCTTCATCTATGACTTTCTTAAATTTTACTCTGACTGGTTTACTTCCATTTTCAAATTTTACTATTTGTTTACTAAAATCTATTATAGCCCCATTTCTCTCCAAAAAATCATTTCCTAGTATTACATCTAAACTCAACCCCTTAACCACTAGGAACGCGTTTTCAAATTCAACTTCATTTATCAAGATATTTAACTGTACTTGTCTAGTTATTCTTTTACTTCTTACTCCCGTTACCCCCACTACTGTGACTCCCGCAACTGGCAACGATGGTATATTCTTATTTATTTCTTTTAATTCTCCCATTACATTCTCAGAAATTACAGAGATCTCACTACCGGTATCAATCAATGCTTTATAACTCTTACCTTCTATAGTGACCATCACCTCCGTCAATCCGGTTTTGTGCTCCATCACTTTGGTGTCCTTTTCTTCCAATAATTCCTTCGCCATGTCCACTTTGATGATATTACTCAGGTATTCGCCTGTTACTTGGACCCGGTTCTCCGTTGACAATGGTTGGGCCCGATTTTCCATTGTCCTTCCTAGTTTACCGTGGAGGGACCTGCTACGGCTTGGTTGTTTCCTCCTCTCCCTCGGTTGCAATTTCCACCTCCTCTCGGCGCTCCTCTATGGTATTCTGCTCCTCTCTGCTGCTGATTTGGTTGGTACGTCCGCTCACTGCGTTGACATTCTCTTGGTTTGTGACATCTAAAACAAGTGGTTCTATTTACATAGTTATCAACGTTACAGTCGACGCACCTCCAACTCTCGCCTCGATTATCATTATTTCCCCCACGTGCCCCTCGGTGAAAGTTTGGTATCCCCCGGTGTTGATTATGATTACCATTCATATGCGTTACAGGTGTGTTTATTCGCCTACTCATATCACGTTCCCGTATATTTTGAAAAATATCCAATATCTTCTCTAATTCTGTAACCTCTAGAATCTCGCGGGTCATCAGCGTAATCTGTATTTCTCTGGGCAAATGCTTACTTATGTGACGGACGAATGATCGAAACGGTAACGGTGGCTCTAAATATTTAGCCTCATTATATAATCGCATTACATACATGGTTACGTTGCTCCCTTGGGTCCCAAAATTACCTGGTCCCATAATCTTACTCGCAATATTTCTTGTTCTTCCTCCGACCAATATTTTTCTCTAAATGCCGTCTCGAAGCTCTGATAATCTACCCACTCTACTTTATGTACCTCCGCCCATACCGCGGAATTCCCTCTAAAACACTTCATTATTTTCAACAATTGTACTTCCCAACTACTTCTACAAAACTGATTAAATTCTTTAACTCTATTTAAAAACTGCATAGGGTGTACCCCCCTGTTTTCACAATTAAACAACTCCAAATCAATATCGCTATTCATATCTAGTAATTACTATTTGTTCGGTAACATGGTTAAGTTTTGCATTTATAGCTACATTTAATTCATCTTTAACATTAACTATGCTCTGCTCAATTGATGTAAATTTATTATTATTTAAACACTCAATTTGTACGTTACGATCTATAATATTCACTGTATTTTGTATCGCTTGTATCTCTGTTTTGCAATTATTTTCGATTTCATTTATTTTGACATCAGTACTAGTTTCATATGTTTCAATCTTATCAACTACACAATTAAACTTGTACTCACTACTAACATTACATTCATCTATTTTACGTTCAAAATTTTCAGTTACTTCCTGTATTTGTTTATCGATTTTTTCTACCACACTACTCTATTCCGTCAATTCTATTATTCATACTATTGAATGAGTGACTCAACTTCTCGTTTAATTCAAATTTCAATTCGTTAAAATTACTTTCGCATTTCCTTTTTACCTTATCAATGTCAAATTTAAGTACATCAAATTTACAATTAAATTCACTTTTAATTTCAGTCTTAATTTCATTCAATTTTATATCGTTATTGTCAAAACGACTATTTATACCATCAAATTTACTATTCTGTTCATTGAATTTTTCGTCGTTACTATCAAATCGTTTACTTAGAAGGTTAAATAAGTCATTCATAGACATCTCTTTTTCTTTTGTTTTACTCGTTACGGGAGTGGAATTCGCTCCCGGCGCACTAATTACAGATTCTTCTACATTACAGTCACCCACTGATAGTGACTCTGTCTGAATACCTGAGTCGGTATTTGTTTGACTTTCTGTCTGACTGTCAGCGAAGCTGACTTCATTATTAATACTCTCATTATTCTCCATTATTTATTATTTCATAAAATTTGTTACTTTACTTAAATTAATTTAATTCCTCATAACACAATCTCAATCTTACATATACAATGCGTAAATTACGTACTTCTACTTCACTACTTTAACCTCAACCCACGCTTGCATCTGTTGTAGGTGTGCTTTTTATATTTAATTTTTTAATTTATAAAAACTGTCCCTTTCGGAAGCGCCAACTGTGAAGTTAATCTATTACGACAAATATAAATACATAAAATTATTTCCCACTTACCTCAAAAAAAAATCTTCTCTTAACCCAGGGTCTCGGCACACGAACGTTAGAATGCAAGCATGATTTACAGGTTATGTGAATAACTTACACAACTCGCTTTTTATGAAGAGAATAAAAAAATTTGTATTATATACTTATTTCATTGTCTGACTTCAAATTATTTTGTTTCTTCCCTCAAATTAAACTATCTCAATTATACATAAAATTCAAACATTTCCTTCAATAGTATATCCTTAATCTAATTATATTTCTATATAAGGCGAACCCAGCTTGCTCACTCGCTCATTCATTCATGTAGTTTAAACCCCCATTATAGTTAAAATTAATGATAATAATATTTTCATGGTGAAACGTTACGTGTGTGGCGTCCTCTTCCCCGAACACGGCGCGTCTCCCAAAGTCTTTCATACTCCGGACGTTGAAAAGTTTATAATATTTAATAACGGGCGATTTTCACTCTTCACCACTGATTGCACTGTTATACATGTTTTTGCAGAATCACAAAGATATTTTGTCGGCCGACTTAAGAAAAAAAATATGAAGATTTGCCCAGGCAGAAAACTGATAGGTGCCACGCGTGGCCTATGTTGCTAGTCGACTGGGGAGAAGGTTATCAATGCGCCTCCCTCCAAACGCTCGGACAGAGCAGAAATCTCAATGCCTCATGATCGAATCGTCCGTCATTGTTCATTCAACACATGGGTTTTTCGTGTTTTTTACGTGCATGATATTTGGTGAGCACTGGCCGACATCACAATTGTGGGCTGGGCTTAACTTATTTCCGCCGTCTTAATACCATGAGGCGAAACAAATAGAGTCTTCAAGCCATGTTTGTTTTACTAACTCGGCGTCAGTCCGCACATCTGCTGGTGGTTGCGCGTTTGGGCGTTGGTGTTACACAGCCGCAAAGTTCTAAGAATTTTGTCACTGGCACATTCCTTTCCAATTGTTTCACCACAGTTACAGCATACCGTTGCTTTGTTTGAACTACGTTTTAAATTCAGTTGGGGACTGGCCACACATATGAAATATAAATCATGAATATTTTATATAGTAAATCCCCAAATTTAATATAAAAAAAAATCCCTTTAATTTGCCCCGTTACATTTTGTCTTCATCACCAAGCCTTATGCCGAAGTACGTGTAATACACGTTTCTCACAAAACTATTAATGTCCTGTCTTTGCTTACCAATTACGTAGCTACCACAAATATAACAGAACACGTTTGGGTTATTCAAACACTTCCGGGAACTCATTTCTACAGAAAGTTCACAAACTATATATGACAGCACAAATATAACCTCACAACACTATAGCATGTAAACAATGAACTACTGTTTCCCGCCTAACAGCCGGCTGGGTGTAACAAGTGTGGCCAACTAATCCCTCTTACCGAAATAAACTTTCCCTCCCCCACAATAAAATTTCCCCTTGTGAAACTTACGTGTAAATAAAAGATGAGTTCATTTGATTTACAAAAAAACTGTACGTGATATAAATAAATCTGGAATCAGCACAAAAAAATGTTTTAGGAACACCTAAGACTACAGAAACATAGAAAATCATGTTGCATAGTGTAATTAATATAAAAACAAAATTGTTAAAATAGTAACTTAGCAAATACGGAACAGAAACTATGCATGTTTGGTTTCTAGTTAAATTATAAAAGAAATGCAATGCAATAATGTTATTATCTTAGGAATTCAAAGCAGTATAAGAAAATTATACTAATTTAAAAATTTTTGTAAAAATTCAGAAGCAAAATCTAACAATGTAAACAATATTTTCAACCAATAGGAGGATGAGGCTGGCTGCCTTGACAACCAAACATTAACAGAAAAAGTCGTTGGTCCATTATTAGATTCAGAGAAGAGCAGATCAAAAAATACATCCAGCTCAGTATAATAATATAAAAGTAATAAATCAACTAGAAATGAATTGTAATGAACCAAAATGAGATGATGAATAATAATAGTATGAAAAGAAGAAATTTAATAACCAGAATTATTTGAAATTGAAAGAAAAAATATACTTAATAAATTATAAAAGAAAAACGAACTCAGAGAGACAAGTCAGATGTAAAGGAATGTGATAAGTATAATTTAACTTAAAAAACTAAAATTAAAAAAGATTATCTACACTGTGACACTTTTTTCAATCATTTTTATATAAACACTCACATAATGATTAAACGAGGGACAATCAGTTTATATCTTTATTCACTTTTTAATTTATGGTGATCAAATTATTGGTCATTGAAATCTTCTTTTAAAACGAACTAATAACCTATGCACCAACTGGATCCAACACCGGTAATATAACCTTAGAAGTAATTTATTAAGAAACTGTATAATATTTAAGTACGTTTTATGTGAAGTTTTGTACTTTCTAAAGACCTTTTGTTCATTTTCCTGTAATCACAAGAACCCAACTAATTTAAAATAACCTAAATAAGATATAGCCGTGTGAAGGGTTTATTCAACAAAACCCTGAACACTGTGAAGAGTTGCCAACCACTGAGAAAATAAAAAACATGAGCTGGAGCACACAATATATTATAAAAATATTTCATTTTGTTTAAAAAGAAAGTAAAAAAAAAACACTAATGAAATAATACCGTATTGACTATTATCAATTGTGTCTTTAATTTATGTTAATATTACTGACAATTTATTCATTAATATAGCCAAGGTGGAAATTTTTTCCAAAAATAGAGGTTGGTAACCCTTATTTTTTGGAACGAAATTCAAATCGACTACAAGACAAAGGTGAGTTGGATTAAATTAAAATAAGAGAAAAAGAGAAATCGATAAGAAGAATCATTTTAATTGTTTTGGAAATAAACAATTTGGCACCCTAAATTGGGAAACAAACAACATAGAACGTATCAGTAAAATAAAGTAAGGTAATAGAGAGGTATCAGCAAATTAAGACTTCAATAATGGGTACGACTTAGGTTCGTAACAAAATTGGCACACAAACGTGAGACATTTCATATTCAGAGAAAAGTTTTATTACAATATGTGAAATGAAAGCTCTGTGGTCTGACAGAATTGTCAGGTGAAGCTGTTTTATAAAACGGCTGAGAGCAATAAAAAGTACAGACGGCCACAGATGTACACCACACTATTTGGAAATCACATGTTTAAAGTATTAAAGTGAAATTAAAAATATTACCTTATATTTGCAGGCTTGTAACATGCCAGACTCAGAATTATTTGAGCTTATTTCTGAGAATCGTTCGATGTCCCGAAAGCTTGAAGATTATGGGTCTCAAAAATCAACATCCATTAGCACTGCTAAACGGTTGGCTGAGTTTCTTGGAGATCAGATGGTAAAAGATGCAGGATTAGCTTGCAAATACATTATCTCCCGGAAACCAGAAGGCTCACCTGTTACCGAAAGGTTTGTATGTAAAGTGATTTCACATTCTTCATATTCTCGTTAAAAGGTAATAGTTTCATTTGTGGTGAAAATACATAATTTGTTACAATTAAGTGTATAAATTTGCATATACACCAATCACAGTAAAGAGTGAAATAGTATTATAGAGTTTGTTCATGATTTACTTAAAATGAAAACATGTAATTAAAATATGTATACTTGAGTCGACTCATAAAAAAAGTATCTATAATAGGTCATAGATATAGGTCATGTTTTATTGGAATTGTGATGTGGTGTTCAAATTATTTTAATGTGGTAAGAATTAAGTTTGTATATGTATAGGGTCCGCCAGTGAAGCGGGAAATTTTGAAAAGTTCATTTTCTGCTCACGAGAGGGCGTGGAGCTTTTCAATTGTTGTTTTACATTTAATGCCATTTGTTAAACATGGAGCAGTGGTCCGGTGCACAGCGTGCTTTCTGTGTAAAATCGTTGTATAAGAATGGTGACTGTGTGACTTCTGTACGACGATTTTTTCGTAATCATTTCAATATTCCACGACATGGAAGAGTGCCGTCCGCTCATGCAATTATGTCATGGGTGAAAAAGTTTGAAGAAACTGGTTCCACATTAAACTTAAAGCATAGAGGAGCAACAAGGTCTGTAAGAACAGAGTTCTGTAAAAACATTGAAAGAGTTCGAGTAGCATTGACGCGTAGTCCACAACGTTCTGCAATTAAACATGCATCCACACTAAACATTAGTGACACATCGTTACGACGAATTTTGCATAAAAACTTATCTTTTCATCCTTACAAAATTCAAGTAATCCAGGAGTTGAAAGATGGCGATATGCTGGCTCGCAGGATTTTCAGCGAAGAAATATTGCGATGTGTAAATGATAATGAAAACTTTATTCACCGCATGTTTATGTCAGATGAAGCACATTTTCATTTGAATGGATATGTAAACAAACAAAATAGTCGATATTGGAATGATGAAAACCCAGGTGAGTTGCATGAAAAGCCATTCCATAGTCCAAAGTTACGGTGTGGTGTGCAGTTTCATCATCTGGCATTATTGGGCCATATTTTATCCAAGACGATAGAGGAAACACCACAACTGTCAATGCAGACCGCTACACACACATGGTCAGAACATTTTTGATGCAACAGCTCCCTAGGTTTCCGGAAATTAATTTTTTCCAGCAGGATGGGGCCACAAGTCATACTGCTCGTGTGTCCATGGCTGCTTTAAGAGAACTCTTCCCGGACGGACTCATATCCAGATATGGCGACATCTCGTGGCCTGCAAGATCCCCAGATTTGTCCGAATGTGACTTTTTTCTTTGGGGATTTCTGAAGAGCAGGGTGTACATTGATAGACCGCACACCATACCGGAATTAAAAACGAATATCAGACAAGAAATTGCACGGATTCAACCTGACCTGCTTCATTGAGTGATGGAAAATTTTCGGTCAAGATTAGAAGAATGTTTACACCGAAATGGCTCTCACTTGAGCGGTGTTATTTTTAAAAAGTAAAATAATGGCATACTTTACTCAACTCAAATCTGTAAAAAAAAATTCTGATAATAAATGTTTCATGAAAAAATTGGGTACTTTTAATTTTCCCGCTTCACTGGCGGACCCTGTATTATCTGATTCTAAAAATGTCTTGAAATATCTGATACTTGAAGTACATGATATTTGCCACCTGCCACTTCCCTTTTGTTAATCGCTTTCGGCAAGAAAAAAGAAATACTTATAGTATTTAGGTGTTAAAAATAAAATACGAAATTACACTATTTGCAGAAGAAACAAATTGAATAACATCACAACATTATAGTATTTATATGACAAAGTTGACAACAAAAGCAAACAATATGAATCATAAACTCTTTCCTTTGTTTTACTTTAGTAATAATAGACAATTTCATTTATTGAAAATAATAAATATTTCACAAAAAAGTAGACCTAAACTCAAAATTTTTGAAAACTATAGACATGTTTTGTATTAAACATTTATAAAATGTTTGCATGCTAGATGATGTAAAGCATTTTCCCATTAAATTTATTAATTAAAATATATCACGAGATTATAAAATATAGGGTGCTATTTAGGGAACATAAATGTAATTAAATTATGTGTAACCAATATTTAGTATTTATAAACAAGAATTCACAAAATGTAGATAAATGGTATACATTGCAGACAAATTAGAACTAGTTTGGTTCAAAAATTACTTCAAAAATTGAAGTACGCTATAACAATATAAATAATACAGTAATAACTTACCTTATTTAATGGCGCCATATAAAACCCCAAGATTACTTTTATCACAAACTGCTATCAAAACAAACCTAAACAAACTTTACATGTAATGTATTCCCACTAAGCAAAACTACTCAAACTATTATTCGAAGGTTGACAGGTATCCAAAGTGGTATCCGAGGCTGATGTGTGCACACAGCTACTGCTTGTAATGGAATTATCCATCCAGAAACTGCCACCCCTTGTAACGACTACACTTCCTTGATACTAGGAAGTTTTTCTTGGACCTTGCACCTTGGAACAAATGAAGGATGGTATCACATCCAACAATTCCTTTCCGTCTGCCAGCAAAAAGAGCATTATATTAACCCATTTGCTGACTTTGACGAGTGTAGCTAACGGGACTTGTTCAGTTCACTGACTTTGACGGCAATCGCTCGCCCATGTTGTTTCAATGTAAGAACTGCTTTGTAGTAGTTTTATGAATCTCCAACAGATGTCGGGCAAATATAAATGCTTTCTACATGTGTTTTTATTTACTGGTATTAATTACATATGTTTAACATATTTGTAGGTATTAATCTGCAATAAAAAATAGACATTTTTTGAAAACCAATTCCTTAAAAAAATAGTCAGTGAATGGGTTAAGGGCCAATAACTAAAATGGTGCATAAGGTTTATTTTATATTGTTTATATGGGGAATTTGGTGGGACCATGAAAAATAAGTGTTACATCAAGGATTGCATTATATTGCAGTAGTGTTAAATCAAGGTTCCACTGTATTTATTGTGCTTTTGGTCTGTCTGACTAGTCACCTTTGCTTCTCTCGTATCAGTGTTTTCCAGATTCTTAATTTCAACTTTTAGTGAAGTAAACTTGTGAAGCTTACTATGTTTTTATTACACACTTAGAGAAGCTTGAACCCTTTGGTTCTATATTTTGCTAAGCTGCTCCAGTGTTGAAAACCTCTCCCCCACTTAGCCTGTAAGTGTTTATATATGTAATTCGATATGTTTAATTTCATGTATCATTAGAAGTTAACATTATATCGCATTGATACTTTCAGTTGTCAGGTGTATGCTGTATTTGAAATGTAATTCCAAAAAGAATTTGTGGTACCTTCGGCAGTTTACTTCATGTCATGACCATGATTAAATGTTAAAATTGATTGCATGTAGTTAAGATTGATTTGAAAACCTCCACTTGCTAAAAGTATCATTAGAGTCCCTGTTTTTGAGGGATAGTGTTTGTGCTTGTGGAAATAGTGTAAGTCAATGAATTAGATACTGTTAAATTAAGTGACATGAATTAGTGAAGGTTTCACTTGAACGAGCTATTGTTAAGTCAATATTGTTGTAACAAAATATAGTTTCACATGATTTTAAGGTACAAATTATTGTCTGCAAGTATGATCATTTTTTTCAGATTTGAAATACTGCTAGTTTTGTGTGTATGCATGTGTGTTATAAAGGGGAGATACTAAATTAGAAAACTGTTTATGTGTTAAAAAACTGTTGCGTTTTAAAAAGTGCTACACAGCTTTTGTATCTGTAACAGGGCAATTCCACTAGCAATATTCCAAGCTGAACCTACTGTGAAGAGACATTATTTGCGGAAGTGGCTGAAGGATACAAGTCTGAACAACATTGATATTCGTGATGTTCTTGACTGGAATTATTATATAGAGCGACTGGGAGGAGCTATACAAAAAATTATTACAATTCCAGCAGCTATCCAAGGGGTTAGTATTAACGGTACTAAAAATTAAGAATAGTTCCCAGTTTTAAAATGTACACTGTAATTATTACATATGTAATAAAACTTTGGTAATTCAGTTTAAATTGATACAAACTGGAAAAACACTGTTACAGTGGTTTACTAAAACATATTTGAAAATAGTTTTCAAAAGACAAATGACAGCAGTTACAAAAATAGATATAGAAATATGTGTACATGAATATGTGTATGTAGATACAAAAATACAAGTGTCTTGTTTCTCCATCTATATCCAGTCTTCTTTCTAGACTATCAGCACTTCTGTGTTCATATGTATTAACAAAGAGTTTAAATGTTTAAGTATGTATTTGAAAATCATACAATAATTGTAGGAACTATAGTTATTGTTACTATTGTCCTTATTATCTGCTGAACACGGAATTCAATTTTTTTGTTCAGTTCCATTATTAGGTAACAATGATAATAATAATATATAATAATGACTGTGTCTACCGTAAGATCTAAGGTACAATAATACTACAGTAAATTATAATGGCCGTCCCACATTTAAGTTACAGCATTGGTTAAATGGGCCACACTGTTGTCAGACTTCCGTGTGTGGCAATAGTGGATTCCACACATTGAAGGCGTTTGAAGTACACGTCACCCGATTAAGACGTCGATTTACTGCTACAGGGAGTGAACTTTTTCAATGAGGGACTACAAATTGTTAGTGTTTTATTTATGGTATAAATATTCATATGTCAACAGTAACCTGAGGTAGTATCATTCAGTTCTTTATATGAAAATAACATGAAATTGATCACCAAAAAAGAGCTTTACTTATAACTGGAGGTGTTGTTATATTATCTAATGAATAAGCGGTGTGGACAACCAATATAATATATAATATAATTATGTTATATTATGTAATATAATAATACTGAATTTTAAATCTCCAAAAAATGTTATTCTTTAAAAAAATTAAAATACATGATGTCAAAAGTCACAACACACACACACACACACACTACTATAGTAATATAATGTGAAATATGAAATATATAAAAGTAATGTAAGACAACACGATTTAAAACCAAATTGGAAGCTTTGTTATATAGTGAAACTTGGTTAATTCGAACTTCAAGGGGGAAGGAAAAAAATTCGAATTACCCAAAATTCGAAATAACCAACATCATACGGAACAATACTGTAGTTCAAATTTTTTGTTAAGTACTGCAACAGAAATAATGTACGTTAATTGCACAGAAGAAACTAATTTATTTCAGTAATAAAGTGAGTTATTTTACAGGGTATTACTCAAAAATTGTATTACATGAACCAACATTTATAAAAGAGAATTACCTGTACCACAAAAATATGTAATCTTCGTTTGTTTTTGTTTTTTTAGTTGTAAACATTGAATAAAATCTTCTAATTCACTCACAGCACAAAAAATTTCGTTATTAACATTGGACTGAGCTTCGACGAATCGTTTTAAGTCCGCGATCATTGAAACTGCCTCAGAAGTGGATGGAATCGGTTTCTCTGGTTGAAGGTCTTCTTCGTCTTCTTCTGCTTCAGAAGATCCCTGCGTATTTTTCATCACTTCTTCGAGAATTTCCCCATCCGTCAGAGTTCCACAGATGGCGACGTCAGCATCGACATTTAAATACGCTTCGTAGCTTACATCAACATTTAAATCTTCCCAGCCAACTGGTGTATTTTCTTCAGGATGGTTCCAATCAGTATTTGTAGAGTTTGCAACTTCATTTGCTTCATCATTTCTGATCTTGAAACCAGCGACCCTGAAACAGTGTGATATCGTACTAGGCTTAACTTTGTTCCATGCATTATGTATCATATGAGCAGCGTGCAATACGTTAATTGATTTTTTTTGGTACTCCTAAGATTTTCATAACAACCTGTCGACGATAAAAATGTTTCAGATTCTTAATAACCCCTTGGTCCATAGGCTGAACAACTGAGGTCATGTTAGCTGGAAAGTATTCAATTTTAATCCACGTTAGCGATGGAAGGTTGTTGTGGGCCGTGCAGTTGTCGATAAACAACAAAATTTTTCTCTTTTTCCGACGAAGTTCTTTGTCAAGATTCAGAAGCCATTTTTCAAACAATGCAGCTGTCATCCAAGCTTTTTTTATTGACTTCATAAGTTACCGGTAAACTTCTTGCAGACTTAAAACATCTCGGCTTTGCTAGTCATTAAAAGCGGTAATTTTTCTGACCCATCCATATTTGACCCTATTAAAATTGTCAACCTTTCTTTACTATTCTTTCCCCCACTGCACTTTTCATTTTTAAATGAAAATGTTTTGTTTGGTAAACACTTAAAAAATAGCCCTGTTTCGTCGACATTAAAGATATTTTTTGGCTGGTAATTTTCGATAGTTTTCGCTAATTCAGCATGCCACTCATCTACTAAATGTCCGCTCACTGATCCGCTCTCACCACAAACATTTCGAAAAGAAATCGCATTTCTGTCATTAAAACCCGCAAACCAACCGGTACTTGCCTTAAAATCCCGAATGCCCAATCCCTCTGTGAATTCTTCTGCTTTTGCACGGATTATTGGTCCACTTAAAGGAATGTTTTGGTCACGAGTTTGTTTGAACCACTTTAAAACACAATCGTCCACTGCAGGATAATCTGCTGTTCTTACCCGCTTTCGACTTTTCCCGTTTTTTTTATTCCAGTTTTCCATAAGTGTGTTTTTATTTTTTAAGAAAGACGACAAAGTGTTCGGTAAAATTCCGTATTCTTTTGCAATGTCACATTTTCGTTTTGCTCCCCGTTCCACGTCTTGTATCACTGTAACTTTTTCGTCTAAAGTTAAACTCTAGTATGGGCCGCGCTTAGCCATTGTTAAACTGAACGTAACCTCTAGAATGCACGTAAGCTCTAATTGTAGCCAAAACACTACTGTAGTTTTAAAATTAAATCGAACAACACGATTTTGACAGCACGCAATTAAATCGAGCAGCACACCTAACGCACTATTCAACTGTACTGTAACATTACTGACTTAACTCTGTTTTGGTAGGGGAAATTCCAAACTATCCTGGGGGTACAGTATTGTGTACAGAGCAAGTTTGGAATTCCCTACATTCCTCATGCGATTGCAGTTAGGTATAACGGTACCTACACCTATTGTGTATGACTGTATTGTGTCTGTTTTAAACCAAAACGAAAGCAAACACTCCGAGCTAAGCAAACATTTTAAACTTTGTCTTTGAAAAAAACTTCGAATTATCCAAACGAAATATTTTTTACTTCGAATTAGGCATGCCATTTTTATAAGAGTTTAAATACGTTTTTCAAGGGGAATACCAGTTTATTCGAATTATCCAAAAATTCGAATTATCCAAGTTCGAATTAACCAAGTTTCACTGTATTTGCAATTTGCATCAGAGGGTAGTGAGTAAACAAAGTATAATTCGTTACGGTACCTTACAAAATGGAAGTGACAGTTTCGTCCAGGGGAGTCCACGAGCAGTAAAATATTAAGATGTAAACAAAACATTTGTTGCCAAACACTTAGGTTCTTTTTGTCAAGATATTTCATGTTATGGATCATGGATTTCTATGAGAACGATACTTCAAACTCAGTTTCTATCGACTCACAAAGAAGTGAATTCGAAAGAGATGTGTTTCTCAAGGAAAGCTGTAACGGGACATTTTGGCCTACCTGGGGTAATATAAAAATCAGTGTATTTTGATAAAATAATATTTTGTGATGTAACGTAATTTTGAGGAGACATAAACGTAAATTGATGATATGGTAAATTTTATTGGGTCCAAATAAGAAAAGTGATTGTAAAATATTATTCATGAATTATAACGACGTAGTAGGCAGACGGGCGAAATTTTGTCAAGGTCAGCTCCAGACGCTAGTAGAACAGTTATTTTGAGAAACAGTGACTAACCGATGATGTAACATCAGGTCAGACGATATTACGTTAGTACTTACATAACGTTGGAATGCGGGAGTGTCAGACGAACCTCATGCTGGCGTAGTGATACAAGAATTTAGAACAATGGAAGTTTGTAAAACAGCTGCGGCCGTTTCACAAAGTAGTGCCGTTCATCTCAACCCAGTCTTAAATAACTACTCGCGCGAGTAACACCTATAAAGTTCCGGAACGTCAATTCCGGGCCCGCAAAACAGCAAAACATGTAAATAACAGTTTTCTTTATACAATAACAGTTTCGGAGATTATTAATTAAAATAAAAGTGTGTGCGTGGAGCAATCTGACGTCTTCTGAACTCACTCATACAACAGCTAAGTAACAAATAAATAAAATAAAATTTTAACAAGGGCTAATCAAAATTACAACGAAATAAACTTTTACACAAAAATGAGATCTCTAAGGGTATTTGGGTAACTGTGTGTGTGTGCGTGAGTGAAAGTATGTAGACATAGAAGGCTGGTTTGTGTTTAAAGATTAGTTTAAATTTAATTTCGTGAATTTTTTTTATTTTTTTGAATTTTTTTATAACATGTTTCAATTTTATTTGTATCAGAATAATTATGTAACCAATATATATAGTAGAATGTGAATTTTATAATGGATAAGGGAGGGGAAGAGATAGTTTGTCAATGATGAAAGAAAATTAATTAAATGTCAATAAAACTCAACTCATGGGAACAAGTAAAGCTTTATTTATTTCAAACAGCCATAATTCTGTTCTCCTGTGTTCGCCGAAAAGAACCTGACTTGGTAAGTAGAAAATTTTTTCATACGTAGTTGGCTAACTTTAAAGATGGCGTCTGAATACAGACGTAAACAAGTGGTTATGTATAGATAGATAGATATTAAATAATTAAAGTATAAATTGAAAGTAACAAAGCTAATAACTATAAAAACACCCTAATATTACGTAGAAGTGTGAGCAGTGGCGGTTTCTTATTGTGGCCACATGGCCGTGCGCCCCCCTTGACAGAGAACATACAAAAAAATTAAATCACATTACCATAGTTAACTGTTTGTCCTTTATCTCTTGTTTATTTTAAAGATAAAGGATAAGCAATGTTTTTAAGCATTGGTTTAGATTAGAATGGAAGTATTTATCTGTCTTGCGCATGGTAGGTAGCGTGAACCAAATAGACAGGGCCGCGAAGAGGCGTCTGGCCTGGTTGCCATGACTATGTAACGTGCCGTGTGACGTCATAGCGAATATCACCGTCTAATAAAACATTTGTGTTTGGGCCGCTACTTTTCAGCGGCCTGTGCCAGTTTTTAACAGTGGCATCAGGTGCCGTTCGTTGATCGTCAGTTTACTTTTATCATACATGTTTTTGTGTCACGTGTCGCCTACAATCATGAATAGAGTCAGTGTCTTAATAAAAACAAATTTTACCGGACTTTCTTTAGAGGATAAAATAAATATTAAAAAATTAGGCCGGCCATTACCTGATTTAAATTTAACACAGACCAGTGAAAGGAAAGCCCAAAGTAGGACATATACTCGGCGTTTCTCAAGAGACATTTATAATCGAAATAATTGGATATGTGGGTGTGAGGTTTCGAATTTGTTGTATTGTTTTCCATTATAACGTCTCACCTATGTTATAACATCGGGAACCTGTGCTTAATTGCCTTGGAACAATTGCATAGGCTGCCATAGTCGTAACCAACTTCTAAATATTAATTTCACAAGCTGTAGTTAGAATTAAAGGAAATGTTACAGGGGTGTCTGATGATTTATTCACTCAGTATTAAGTGTTATGTAATGACATCTCTTTATTAAACGATTTCTTTAACAGCTCTACATGAGGTTTTCACCATAAGGTTTTCTTAATATATAGTTTACAGTTTACAACATATTTTCTGAAGGGGCCCTCAAAATAAGGAATGTTATATGCTAGCATTTTCCACGGATCCGGGATATTAAACTGGTTTGTAAGTAAAGCTCACTTACTCATAAACTATCATACTATTAGGGGGCCATTTGAAGAATGGGTCTTTTATATTGTTATTTAAAGTGTCTTTTACAAATCATTTGTTTGAATGTTAATTAACCACGGAAGACAGGCTTCCGCGTCACCTTGCTATTCTGATGTTTACTCCGTGTACTGCTCCTTGGTCCTTGGGGTGTCTACAGATGGTCGATCTTTATTGTAGTTTTCTTTCCTGCTGAAGTTCCTGAAGTGATTCGGTCATAATGAAGCTGGTATGCTGTTCTCAGAAGTCTGGTAGTTAAGCCTCTTTTGTAGTATAACTCAAGTTAATGTTTTTGGTTTTCCACAGAAATGCACGTCACATCATTATTGATAAAAGGTTGTCACTTTAGGTACCTCGTACCTTTTTATTTTAAAGGTACATTGATATCTTACACACTAGTCAGTAGAGATGTCATCCCGCACACTTATTTATTCCTATTTTTTTTTTATAGATTACATGTTTACTTTATGACACACTAATTTACCGCTACATTCCTCTGCACATTGTTAAATCGACACTTTAAAAAAACCAAATATTGTTGTACTTTTGGGGCATGGTTCCGATATGTACTGTTTACAACGAGAACGCTCCATCTCGACTGATTTACTATGTTAGGACAGGTAAGTTAACTGCGCGGAGTTTACGCTTTACCATAAAATAGTTCCACCTTTATTTGATATTTACGGTATTAAAGTTTGACCTATTAATTATCCAAAGATATGCTTTACTTCAGAATGAATTATGGTATACTACTGTGTTATTGTTTATTTATTTATTTAATTGCAATTTCCAGGTATTATTAGTTTTGTTTATGGGTCTGTATGCAAGTTGATTCCGGTTACCGCATGTCAAAGCATGGTAAATTATTAAAGGGTTTCCTTACCTTTACACTCGCATTCCTTTTGGCTCTTTAAATCTCATTATTAAATATTATTTTGAGTTATTTCAGGGGTTTAAAATTTGTTTAAATGTGCGATTTATTAAAATTTAAATTTTTTTTTTTTTTTTAAGAAATCGTCACATACTTTGCCGCTTAAAGAAGACACTGGGTGGGGAAACAGATGTGTTTTCTATGGGTTATTAGGTCAGTAATGTACTGGGAGTATGCTTGGTATTACTGTGTGAAATTTCTCTCATGACTTTCTTTCATGAAGTTCCCTTTCTATCGTTTCTTAACTGCTAACTTAATTTGATTTATTGCTCCTAGTTCTCGTAACTTCACAATATCGTGGCCCGACTGATTTTTGTTAGCATACTCTAACTCAAGTAGTTAGTTTTCTGCTCTATCATTAACCCTTTCCAGTGAGGCGCCATTGTGACTTTATTACATGCTTATATCTATATCTCTTAATTATACTTAATATAATCTAAAGTCGATCCCATACTCAACCTTAGATTATTTCTAATTCTAATATCTTACACATGTAATGTTGCGAGCTTTCGCTACTGAGACAAGCGGAATTTCATGAAGAGGTACATTTATTTTCTTTTAAACAATCAGCTGTTACAATGCAAGAGGGGTGGTTGATGCGCACCGTGAGGACTAAAATGTTAATTAGAATCCAGGCACGGTGGACCAAAACTGTTGAATGAAAATAATGATCCAGCAAGTGTGGACAAGAAAGTGTCAATGAATTGGGCCCAAGTGGGCTAAATGTATGCTTCTTGAGTGACGAATTCTGTCGGCTGGTCTTCCATAGTAGTTGAAATGATATGTAATAAATGCATTGACTGCAGGAAAAATGACAAGAAGTGGACTGTATACGAATAATTTTAATATCTGAATTAGTTACATTACAGCTGTATTAATTTGAAATGAGGTTGGCTAATACTGCATGTTGCGAAGTATTATGAATTTAGATAATCATGAAGCGGGCCTAGTCGGCCATAATCGAGAATATAAGGGCCTAAAGCCTACATTTAATGTCGACACTAATTGACAGCGAAAGATTCGGCGAACCGAGCGCCGAGGAAGCTAGCTACGCACTGTGCAAAGTACAAACACGCGAATATTGAGGCGAGGAATAAAGCAGATTAGCCAACCTAGAAAACGAAATCATCGCGCTACCGTACATAAGCTGCCCGTCAAAAATCAAAAAGATTTTTTAACACATTTTTTAATAAATTATAATACATTTACAATTTAATTTAAAAGAGTACAGTTCTTACTAACGATAGTTAGCTTCAAGGCTGAGTTGAACCTTGAGTTATGAGATTAGATAACGGCAGTCCGTCACTAGTTTAGAGATAAGCATGCATAAGATAAGCCTAGAGATAGGCGGTTGTAGGCCAAGGTTGGCGAACAGCTGTTTCATATATGAATAAGTCTGGTTGACCAGTATTACTGACACAAGTGTGTGCAGTCTATAACATTATAAAACATGAAAGAAAAATACATAATTATACAATGTTTAATGCATGATCGGAAGCTCATCACATGATGGACCGATCGCTGGTAGCCCTATGTAAGTCATAGACGGCTACTTTAAAATTAATTGAGGCCCGTAGACCTGTACAGAGAGTTCATTACATGAACAAAATTGTTGTTGAACATGTTGCACTTACATGTTCTATTGTATATTCAGCAGGGCGGCATGTATTGACCTAGACATGCTATTCCTGAAGTTTCAGGAATTTACAATATAATAACGTATGAACAAGCTAAATGCTGAATGCGAGCCCCAGATATGACATGTATGTCATAATTTTAAGTAAAAGAATTGTGCATGCTTACTTGCAAAATGAATAAAATATAAAGTACAATATACAATAAACCTAGACGTGGCAGTTACATACGGCAGACGCTAACAATAGTTTTTTGCATAGACATAATTTATGCGAATACAGTAACAATAATTTGAATAATTACAAGATAAATAATTGCAATGTCAAATAACAATACAATACTGAAATTACAGAAACAATTTAACAATTTAAAGACATTCACAGAATAGTACATATTTATCAGCAACAATATAAAGAAATGAATGCACGATTGCTTAATGGCAAGACATGCAAATATTATGTAATAACATTTTATAAATGAGACCACCAAAACATGCAATATACCCCATAACATCAAATGAAAATGTGTAAGACATAGTATGCCACACAAATTAACATACAATACAAACATTAAGATACCACCAAAACTGTGATAATTAGAAGCGTGCAATGACGCAAAATTGACAAGAAAAATATTGTGATGATTCATCATGATTGTGTTGACCAATGGTCGTAATAAGTAGTAAGCCAATGGCTGAATAAAGTAGCATTGTGCTAAGTAATCATAATGTCAAATCTCGTCTCGCGCTGGCAACAGACATAATTTATGTATGGGTCTCCGCAAAACACCCGTAGGCGTGCGAATGTCCACGACACGAACCAAGTTATCTGGGCTGGGAAATGTGGCGATGATTACGCCAAATTTCCAAGCTAATGGAGGCAAGTTATCCTCAATAAGCAGAACTAAGTCACCAATGGAAACATTATCTTTGGCAAACTTCCACTTGTGACGCTGTTGCAGCTGGTGCAAATAATCGCGAGACCACGCCTTCCAAATGCCCTGGACAAACCTCTGAAGGAGTTGCCAGCGCCCAAGACGAGAAACAGGAACGTGAGAAAGTTCTGGGTCCGGAATCGCTGTTAAGGGCGCGCAAATCAAAAAATGGCCCGGTGTAAGTGGCACCGGGTCGTTAACATCCGATGAGATAGCAAATAAAGGTCGAGAGTTCAGACATGCCTCTATCTGAGACAAAATGGTCGTGAACTCTTCGAAGTTTAGTATAGATTTGCCTACCACGCGGCGCAGATGAAATTTCAAACTCTTTATGCTGCTCTCCCAAAGGCCACCGAAATGAGGTGAGGAGGGCGGAATAAATGATCATGATATCCCCTGAGAGGATGTGAATGACTTAATCGAGGAGATGGCATCCTTATTGTGCCAAAAGTTGTAAATGTCATGTAAGATGGTGCGGGCCTTCCTGAAGTTTGTACCATTGTCGGAGTACAGCTGACTGGGTATACCCCGACGTGCCATGAAACGACGTAAAGCAGCTACAAATGCGCTGGCCGTAAGGTCAGACACCAATTCCAAGTGAATAGCCGTAGTCGCTAAGCAAACAAACAAAGATACGTATGCCTTAGTAAGAGTTCTAGACTTCTGCCCGCCATGACGAATCATGAAGGGACCACCATAATCAACCGCGCAAAATAGAAACGGCCTTGAAGGAGTGACTCTAGGGAATGGCAGAATACCAAGTCTCTGAACCTGCTGTGTGGCACTAAACCTGATACACTTGAGACACTTACGAATAATGGAACGGACGACTAGCCAGGCATTAACAATCCACCAACGTTGACGCAGTGAATGATGCACGAGTTGAGCACCAGCGTGAAGTAAACGAATGTGTTCACGTTCGATGATAAGGCGTGTAATATGCGCCGATGGGGATAATACAATTGGATGTTTCGAATTGTAGGGTAACTGGGAATGCTGCAATCGTCCGCCCACGCGTATCACTCCAGAGTCGTCAAAAAACGGGTCGAGAGAAGCCAACTTGCTCCTGATGGAAACAGAAGATCCGTTCCGAAGACAACTAATTTCGGTTGGGAAGTGGATCGACTGAGATTGTTTTATGAAGAAATTGAGAGACTGATGAATTTCTACAGGGGTCAGATTGCCCGAACGTTTGTCCGCAGATGAGTGCCTAATATTTCTGATGAAACGAAAACAGTAAGCGTATACACGTGTCAGCCGGTGCAACGAGGAAAAGTCCAACGATAAGTCAACAGCCAGGGTAGACATTAGCGACCGGTTATGTGTAGTTTTCTCTTCCGCGGTGACTTCAGAGGACGACTGAGTGGCCGGTACGAAGGATGGGAAGGGATTGGACTCTGACGATTGAGACAGACAGCTAGGACCGTGCCACCAAAGCAAGCAATCGCGCAAAACGTCAGGGAAACACCCCCTAGATATAATGTCAGCAGGATTGCGTCGCGAATCAATGTGATGCCAGGTATAAGCTTGCGTACGACGCTGAATTTCAGCAACCCGATTAGCGACGTATGTTTACCAACACGTAGACTGCGCATGAATCCAGTAAAGAGCCACCATAGAATCAGAATACAAATGTACATTATCAATAAATGAATAAAGAGCAGGAATAACCTTAGATACGAGTCGCGATAATAACAAGCAAGCGCAGAGCTCGATGCGAGGTAATGACACCTGGCGTAGGGGAGCCACGCGAGATTTAGAGCACAAGAGGCGACAGGAAGCAGTAGAATCCTGATAAATGACTCTGATATATATGCAACAGCCAAACCCTCTCTCTGAGGCATCCGAAAAACCATGCAACTGAACTGCAACCGCCTCATGAATGCAAAGAATGGATCGCGGGACCACTATTTTACCAATCAGAATCAATTTGTTACACAAAGAATGCCAATCCGAAAGTGACTGACCGGAAATCGGTTCATCCCAACCAAGCTTACAAAGACAGAGTAAGTATATGAGTATGCATAAGTATACATATAAGTATATGTAGTAAGTGTTTGACGCTACTAAATTGATAGCGCCATGATCGATGAGTGTCATGTGCCCAAGATCCATGTATTCCCTGATAAAGTCCGCGTAGTCGCGAGCGAGCTTGGCATCGCGCCTAAATCGACGCTCTAAGCCTAAGAATCTTGATTCGGCACTTGTGTAAGATTCCCCCAAGTGGGGATTATCAGACTTGAATGGGAGCGACACTATAAATCTACCCTCGTGGTTGCGCTGAGTAGAGCGCACAAAATGCTCTTCGCAAGCCGACTCGCTATCAGGGGTATCGTCAGGGATTGTTTCTGCCTCCCAAAATCTCTCGAGAGATTGCAGAATTTGACTGTCATTGTTCCTTGCCAGGAACGAAACAGCAGGACCCTCGGTGTGGCAGTGCTTGGGCAGATTGCCAGCCAGAATGTAACCCAGTTTTGTTTCCTGAATGATAGGGAAATTGGGTCCGCGTGTGTATTTATTGGCTAATATTAAATCCAGATAAAATTGTGCCCCTAATAGTATGTCGATCTGTGAAGATATATTAAAATCTGGGTCGGCGAGAAAAATTTTATTTGGAATGTGGAACCGGTTGATATCAAACGAGATTGAAGGCAGATTGTGAGTTAAGTTAGATAAGACGGCACATTTCGCCTCGAAACTATGTCTCTGATAGCGAGAAATAATACGTATAGAAGCAATGTCAGTAGCGCAACACGCTGTGTTGTTTATTCCTGTGATTGGAATATTAGATCTGGTTAGTTTAAGGTGTAACCTTTTCGCAAATGATTTCGTACAGAAATTGATCTGGGAACCGGCGTCTAGAAGCGCTCTAGCTTTATGCCTGTTGCCAGCCTGATCAACGACATATACAACCGCTGTAGATAAAAGAACATTGTTTTTGCACTGTAATTTAAATGAGCAATAATTGCTGCTGGCAGCTGTTGATTTCGGCACGTAATTTGCGTGCAGCAATGTGTGGTGTCTTTTTGAACAAATTTTACAGACCTGTTTACTCTTACAGTTAGCTATCAGATGACCTGCTCTAAGGCAGTTGATACAACATTTATGATTTGCAACCAATTGCCCCCGCTCAGCGGCACTTAATATACGAAAATTATTACACATGTAAAGCGGGTGGTCAGATTTACAACACACGCATGAATAATGCTTTGCCGCTGCGTGATAGCTCTTAAAGGTATTGCTGCCAGCAGTATTTCTTAAGCTACATTTCTCAAATTTATTGTTGGGTTTTACGCTAAGTTTGTTGAATTGCTGTCCGGGTTCAATAGGCATTGTATTTTCTAAAAGCTGTCTGCGTAAGTTTAAAAAATGCGTAAAGTCTTGAAAGCTAGGCAAGTTGTCAGGGTCTATTGACTCCTTCCAAAGTTTTAAAGTAATAGGGTCAAGTTTGGTGGAGAGCAACTGTATGGTAATAAATTCAAATGAATTCACTGACAGCTTCATTGCCGCCAGTGAATTAACGGAAGACATTGTATTCGTAAACTCCGCCAAGCTTTGGACTGAGTCCTTTATTGTGGACTTAACCTGAAGTAGGTTTTGTACATAGTATTTGGCTAATATAAATGGGTTGTTATACCTTTCGGACAGCAAGTTCAACGCTATTACATAATTTTCTTGACAAATGGGTAATGATTTAATTAAATCTAATGGTTCACACTTCACAGAGGAATGCAAATAATGCAGTTTTTGCACTGGTGTTAAATCGGATCTTGAATGCACTAGATCATTGAAAATTGAATAAAAATGTTGCCACTCAAGTATGTTGCCTCAGAAGCAGGGCAAACTTATCGGCTTTAAATGCATAGGCGTCGATAATACGGGAGGCACAGTCTGAGTATTAAAAGTGTCAAGAAGTTGTAAAATGTTTGCCTCAGTTGAGTATATCATTTCTTCAACCTCAACTCGGTCTGCCTGAGCAACGCTCGTGTCTTTACTGATAAGCTCTATCTCAGACTGTACCTCGTCGTACTTCGAGGCCAAGCTTTTGAGACTTTCCAGTCTTACAGTTAGAAAATGTTTTGTACTTTGATTTATGTCAAATGAATTTACCGCGGATTGTATCCGCACTATCGCGGACTTTAATCCGCCTCTCTTTCTGGTCAGCACCTTGAGGCCTTCTTCAGACATTTTACGCACCTTTTTACTGTTGTTGGTGGTACCTCGTTGGCGATGTCCCGCAGCGTCGGCTCCTTGGTGCAGATGGTGAACAGCTGGCAGAGATGACCACTTTGAGTAAGCACTGCAGCCGGCAGGAACTTGCTACTACGTTGTCCGAAGATGACGAGCGAAATGGCGATGCAAATCACGCCACGGTCGCATTAGCTGACGTGCTAATTCGCCCGTGATGGCCAGAAACAGATGTAAAAAATATTAAATGGAAATCCAGGTCCGGAGTGACCAAAAAATGGTTGATGCGCACCGTGAGGACTAAAATGTTAATTAGAATCCAGGCACGGTGGACCAAAACTGTTGAATGAAAATAATGATCCAGCAAGTGTGGACAAGAAAGTGTCAATGAATTGGGCCCAAGTGGGCTAAATGTATGCTTCTTGAGTGACGAATTCTGTCGGCTGGTCTTCCATAGTAGTTGAAATGATATGTAATAAATGCATTGATTCTGCAGGAAAAATGACAAGAAGTGGACTGTATACGAATAATTTTAATATCTGAATTAGTTACATTACAGCTGTATTAATTTGAAATGAGGTTGGCTAATACTGCATGTTGCGAAGTATTATGAATTTAGATAATCATGAAGCGGGCCTAGTCGGCCATAATCGAGAATATAAGGGCCTAAAGCCTACATTTAATGTCGACACTAATTGACAGCGAAAGATTCGGCGAACCGAGCGCCGAGGAAGCTAGCTACGCGCTGTGCAAAGTACAAACACGCGAATATTGAGGCGAGGTATAAAGCAGATTAGCCAACCTAGAAAACGAAATCATCGCGCTACCGTACAAGGGGTCAAACACTTTACACAAGGTGCATTGTATTACACACGGGGGTGGTTGCTATTGTTTACCTAGGCAGGAGTTCTTAACAACAGGGGTGGCTTACTACAATACTAAACACGATTATTTCCTGCACGAGTTTGTCGTTTACTGACAAGCTTGGGAATGACTTTTCAAACAGGCCACATGCTGGTGGTTACGCTATTTAAATATACTTTTTATTTATTTTGCGTTTTACTAAATATCTATTTCATTTTGCTACTCTTACGGTAATAAACTTATCGGGATTAGATTTTGTTTACTTATATTACTGCTAAACTTTTATTACACCTTAGTTTATTTAAGATACTACCGTGCTTTTTATTTAAATGACATTATTTATTTTTTTATTTTGGTCGGATTTAAGAAACGGTTTCTTATTTGTTTAGAACTCGTTCATTTATTTAGTGATGCATCATTCCATAAAATCAATTAGTAAACTTGTTTTATTTAACTCGATTTAATTTTCAACATATGGTTGAAATATGTTGTTACTGGGCAAGGGGGTCGAACACATTGTATAACAATAGAGGAGGTGGGGTATTTTCTAACTCGATGCGGCTCAGGGTGACAAGGACAGTTTTGTACAGGCGGCAACAGGATACTTACTTGTCCGAGTTTGTCGTCAAATTGACACGTTGATGACTGGAATTTTTGGACAAGTACGTACATGAATTTGTATAAATGTGTCACATAATGTGTAAATATGTTAATATGAGTTTACACATATTAAATTCACAGTTCATCTTGCCTATATACTATTCTATTCTAGTTATTATTTTTTTTTTTTTTTAAATTACTGGAATATTTTAAAGTAACTGAGCGAATAGATCTACAGAGGGGGGCACATGGTATATGTGTCACGATCTACGCAATTATTTTTTTTTTTTTTTACAAAGTAGCAGAGCAGCGCATTTTATATGTGCCACGACGTACGCAATTATCTTGTAAGAAAGCAGAGTTGCGCATTTTATAACATCTCACCTACGTTATAACATCGGGAACCTGTGCTTAATTGCCTCGGATCAATTGCATAGGCTGCCATAGTCGTAACCAACTTCTAATTATTAATTTTACAAGCTGTAGTTAGAATTAAAGGAAATTTTATTCACTCAGTATTAAGTGTTATGTAATGACATCTCTTTATTAAACGATTTCTTTAACAGCTCTACATGAGGTTTTTACCATAAGGTTTTCTTAATATATAGTTTACAGTTTACAACATATTTTCTGAAGGGGCCCTCAAAATAAGGAATGTTATATGCTAGCATTTTCCATAGATCCGGGATATTAAACTGGTTTGTAAGTAAAGCTCACTTACTCATAAACTATCATACTATTAGGGGGCCATTTGAAGAATGGACTTGATTTAACATTTAGTATCAGTGAAGATTTATAATTTAAGCATTACTTGCTACTACAAATATTTTTTAATCGTATGACATACTACATGCATACCTGCCAACTTTTACGGTTTTTCTGTAAAATTTACGGAATAGCGTGTGTTTTACGGCTTTACAGATGAACTACGATATTTTACGATTTTACGTACGAAGACCTTATTTTCAAAATTCGCGCCAGAACTAGCTTCCGCATGCTACCGGTACATGTTGTGTGACCATCGATATAATATATTTTCTCAATGTGTGTGACCCGTGAGTATTCGATACATCGCATTTTCCGGTCATTACAGTTTTCGACCATGAATTCATTCCTATATGAATACAATGCTTTCCGGCTGAAATGCAGTCGTTCTATATCGATATATTTGAGTTGCGAGATCAACTAGTTGGTTCGCAAGCCGCTCCGATTGAAGCGTGGTTAAAGTATTCTTTGTTTCGCTGACTTGGCGTGGTTGGATGCAAGTTACGTAGCTGAGATTGTATATTATAGTTACGGAATAACGTGTGAATTGCGCTCGTTGCATTTTCTTCGTGTTTTACGCAACATGTTGGGAAGTCAAGGTTGTGCTGGAATTGTTTTTAAAGAAATCGTGAATTGTGATCGTCGCTTGTTTATCTTCATTTTATTTGCACCATGTGTTTGGAAGCTGAGAATATGTTGTGTTGTAATTGGGGAAAGACCTTGTGAATCGTGCCCATCTTTTATTTTGCGTCGTATTTTTCTCAACGCGTTGGGAAGTCGAGGTTATGCTGCAAGTTTGAAAAAAACGTGAATTGTGCTTGTCGCTATTTTTGTTTCATTTTTGTCTTCACTTATTTCGATAGAAAGGTTATGTTGTGAGTTGTGGGATAACGTGAATTGTGTTTGTCGCTTTATGACTGTGTTGTTTATCAGAAATCATGAGTGAATCCACGAAAAAACAGTATTTTCAGGTGCTCAGGGAATCCTATTCTTTGGAATTCCCATGCATCTTGAAATCCAGAAAAGGAGAAAAATTTGCGTTTTGTACCGTGTGTGCGTGTGATATTAATATAGCACATGGCGGCAAAAACGACATTACAAATCATATTAAGTGTGCTAAACATCTCAGTAATTTGAAGTCAAAGGCAGAGAATCAGAAAATACATAGTTTCTTTACCAAAGCTGGAGATAGTAATTACGATGTTATTCAAGCCGAGTGTTTGTTTACTTCTTTTCTAATAGAGCACAACATACCACTGGCTGCAGCTGATCATGCAGGAGCCTTGTTCAGAAGGATGTTCCCTACATCGGAAATTGCTAAAACATATGACTGTGGTCGCACGAAAACAACGTGTGTTTTGAACGAAATGGCACGTTGTACAACCCAAGAAATTGTCACACGTCTACAGAATGGACCATTTTGTTTGTCCACAGATGTAAGCAATGACACTAGTTCGAAGCTGTATCCGAAAGTGGTTACATTTTATGATGCTGTGCAAGAAAATGTTACAAGTAGTGTACTATCGGTACCAGCATTGGAAGGAGATTCGACTGGACGCAACATTGGTAAGCTGCTACTATCGCAATTGGAATTCCACAAAATACCAATTAAAAACTGTCTTGCATTTTGTTCGGACAATGCTCCTGTTATGATTGGACAGAAAAATGGAGTTCTTGCAGTTCTGAAAGAAGCTTATGCAGATATTTTTGTCATTGGTTGCAGCTGCCATCTCATTAATTTAGCTGCTGAGAAAGCTGCAGCAAGTTTACCACTCAGAATCGATGAGATTCTTGTTGACCTTTTCTATTACCTGGAGAAGAGTACCAAGAGAAAAGAACGGCTTCAGAAATTTCAAAGTTTGCATGGAAAAGAAATAAAGAAATTGTTGAAGTACGTGTGCACAAGATGGCTATCCTTAGTGGGCAGGTGTTTAGACACATTATTAGATCAGTGGGATCCACTTCTTTCGTTTTTCAAGGATGAAGTAGTTGTGGTCTAACTTTTATGTCACTTTATAACTCAATTAATTTTAAATGTGACGCATTGTTTACTTATAAATTTCTTCGGGCGCCATCTTGCCTTACCAACTGCAAGAAAAATTATATATACAATTGTATGTACTTACCAAAAGTCTTACCAATTTCGGGCCAGGTTCTTTTCGGCGAACTCAAAAAGCAGAAATGGTTGTTCAAAATAAAGAAAACCTTAATTATCTCCCATACTTAAGTTTTATTGACATTTGATTATTTCCTTTCATCATCATATTTTTTTTTATATCATTGACAAACTACCTCTTCAACTCCCTCATCTGTTATAAATTCCCATTCTAAAACTCACATGAATCAAATTGAAAGATGGTACAAAAATTTTCAAACCATAAGAAAATCAAGATATTAATTATAACAAATTTTTAAGAAACACAAACCAGCCTTCTTTCTATACCTACTTTCATTCACGTATACACACACACACACACACACAGTTACTTTATGCCCTTAGAGATCTCATATTTAATTTAATTTTCCCCCATCTGTTCTTGTTTTATGAAAAAATAAAATTCGATAGTTTTGTTTATATCCTTGTAGGTACTTAGCTGAATTTGAGTCCGAATTCTAGTCCAGAAGACGTCACATCGTTTTACGTGCGCACTTTCATTTAATTCATAATCTCCGAACTGTTATAAAGAAAACTGTTAATTACACTTCAAGTATGAATATTGATGTTTAAGTCATATTTTAAATATATCATTCACATTCTTTCTGTTTGCGGTCGACGAAAACTTCGCCTAGCCGGCGGACGCACAAACGGCTTGCGTCCGATACTTATAGATGTTGTTTGCAGACTGCCTTTGTTCTCTGTGTGTCAACGAAGCTGCTGGGGTTGACACTCCTACATTCCAGCTTTGGGATTGTCTCTGACGTAATATGTTATATAATCTGTTTACAAATTGCAAGTCACTGGAGCTGACCTTGACACATTCTGCGTGTTTGTCTATTGTGTCTTTATAATTTTATGAACAATATTTTCAATCACTCCTGCCACTTTTGCTACCAATAAAATTTACCTTTATTGTCACTTTATGTTTACATTTCCCAAATTATTATTATATCGTAAAAAATGCTATTTGCTTTTATGAAAATACAAATTTATTTATTTTACCCCAGGTAGGCCAAAACATAAAAATTCGGCATTTTATGCCGAAGCATAAAAACTCTTATTGACACACTCATACTTGCTAAAGGGATCAGCCAGGATATGTCGCCACAACCCCCTTTACAGTTTACAAACAAAAAATATAATCAACTCACCCTTGGTCCAGTGACTGTGACCGCACCTGAATGACCTTACTGGACTACTCTCTCGAGATCCCAACACCATAAAGTCAGCCAGGTACTTAACGCCCCTGCTCTGACGCGCTGGCCAGCTCAGGACCGCCACCACAGCATCACCAAACACTGAAACAACAAATCAAAATATCAACTAGCGGCCTTGTACAATACTATATCCCTAACTGATCTGTTTCCCCTTAGCGGTGCTGGTTTGCGTTAAGAAGCACTGGTTTTTCCTCTTAACCTCTAACATATATATGAATACCTAACATGATACTTTTTTTTTATCTGCTTTTCTATCATTTATTTTCATCATTCATTAATTTGGGTGATTCTCAGTTATTCATATCAAATTCACTTTATCAACTTGGCATTTACCTATAATTTTACCCCCTTCTATGACTCTAACGCTCCCTTACAAATTCTTTAGCTAGTATGACACCCATCTACCAAAACATCTACCAACCCTTCTCCACCTCTAACTTACTACTCTAATTCATTTCGAATCATTCTACCCTTATAACAAAATACTCTCTACCCCTTTGTACTCAGGATGTGTATTTCCCTCCCATTGCTCATTCCCTTATGTTGGTTCCTGGACTGCCCCTAGGTAACCCTTTCTGGCGCTAATCGGTTCCCTTCCAGCCACAACGCTTTTCGTTGAGGACTCCTTACCATACCACCCCCCTTACAAAATTCCCACTATCAACTGATTACTCTCCCATTACATCACTTTCATCTACAAAATATCTCCATTTATTTATTACCTCAATATATCAATCATTACTCTACATATTTCCCCATAGCTACTGTGTCACTATCAATATTCAAATTCTACATTACTTGTATTTCACCTCTTATTTTCTCTAACACCCATCTAAACTTAACTTGGACTAACTCAAATGTCTTACTTAAACAATTACTATCACCCAACTTCTATCTTTTACAACCCATTGAAAATTCTTAAATACCTCAAATTTATTTCATTATTTATTTATTTAAAATCTTTACACATTGAAAACTTATTCTATAAAATATTATTACATTTTTTTAATCCTTATCCCTAACATACTACATGCAATTAACACAATCAGACATAATAAACACAATATAAGAAACATCTAGTGCACCCATTTCTCAAATCAAAACAAAATTATTTAGTCAGCTCAGTAGCGAGTCATCATTATTAAGTTATAACAAATTTTTAATTCGTTACTCCCCGAGTAACCTCCTTTACCACACACACTATGACCCCCCTGGACTGTGGCGTCCAGTTGCGTCCACAAGGACTGAAGTTTTGGAGGAATTTTGTCATCTCCTTGTCCTTGCTTCTGCGTTACATTTTTTTTTTTAACTAGATACCATCATATCTAAAGTTACAGATTTATATGCCCTTAATGCGGGTCTATCACCTGGTTAACTGTTCCCACGCGAACAGAGTGATAGCCGCTGTTCCATAGTTCCGGGGATTCCCCTAAAGTCACCCCCCTTTAATTTCAAATCTATACCAATTTCAAGCCAACGATGGTCAGGTTCACAATTGCTGCCCATAGCTGACCGCCGCACAGTGGGGCCAAATGCCAAAAAGCTGGCGAAAACATGAAGATGCTTTTCAATTTTTATGGAATTATATATATAGGGGTTTCTGAGGTTGCTGATTACGAATCTGATGTCAAAATTATAAAAAACAAAGTGGCGGAGCCAATATGGCGGACATGTTTGTCAAAAAACATTTAATTTTTACTACATTGGGTATGTGAGAGTTTCTGAGGTCGCTGATTACGAATCTGATGTCAAAATTATGAAAAACAAAATGGCGGAGCCAATATGGTGGACATATTTGTCAAAAAACATTTAATTTTTACGAAATTGGGTATGTGGGTTTTTTTGAGGTCGCTGATTACGAATCTGATGTCAAAAGTATGAAAAACAAAATGGCGGAGCCAATATGGCGGACATTTTTGTCAAAAAAACATTTAATATACCTATATAAAGTAACATATAATATAACCTATATAAATTAACAACTAGAAATGTTGAGTAAATATTGAAAACATTACATAAGATAACATAACATAAAAGTTTATATACTATCAGTAGAATCATCCGAATCATTACTGGCGTCCTCGGTCTCTTCTGGAAAACTAATGGGGGTCGCGGGAGGTATCAAGAGACTCAAAGCATCCTTGTCAAATGTTGAAAATTACTTTTTGGACTTTTTTCGTAAACTGGAAATAAATGGGTCAGACGTGATGAGCAATAAGTGCAGTACATCTTCATTTGTTTTAGTGCATGACATTTTGCGCGAAAAGCTTTCCCTGTAATTCTTGAACTCCTTGTTTCTTGCTTCTTGGGCTTCTTCACTTAACTGCCCTATCGGAAGTAAAGCTTGGCTTATTATGTCTGCGCCATGGAGCAGCACCTTGTGAACAGTTGGAGGCATTGGATACCAGGAGTATAGGTTTATAAAATGATTTGCTGTTTCAGTAGCATACACGCGGAATTTTTCCACGTCAATTTCGTGGTTACTAGAAATAACTTCCAATATTATCTTAAATTTTCTTATTATGTCAATATCCAATCCAGTGATATTCGCCGACATCTCTAGATTATTAAAGACACGTCTGGCTGTGTTGCCATCATTAGTGTTTCCAAATCCCTGCTTCGGCATGTCAACCAACAGTCCCATCTCAGATTTAAATTGTCCCTGAATATGCTTTTTTGTGTCAGCAACAATTTGTTTGTTTTCTGCTCCACCCGAACTTGCCATTTTCTTACAGGTAGTTTGTACGAAATATGTAGTAAACACTCAAAAAACCTTATGCGGGCGTGAAGCACTGACATTCCAAATTCAAGCCTGGAAGTGTCTATTGGGTTTGTCTGCAAAACGTTTTCAACGTTATTAAAATCTCTTGATGTAAGTCCGCAGATGAAACATTTTTGTGTTGATGTGGTGTCGGTCATGGCATTACACACTTTCCCATCCACCATAGTTAACAACATTCTGTATGTAATTTTTATTTGCGTGTCATTGAACTCATAAACCATAGGCCTTAAGTCCTTTATTTGATCTTTGATGTGCTTTCGCTCATTTTTTGATAATGCTATTGTTTGACGTGCAAATTGGAACCTAATAGGTCTGCAAAAGCGTGTTGAAGAAGTCACTGTATTTTGCCAAATTACTGTTGAACTTTCTTCTCTAGGATTATCTGAAATGAGTCTTATGGGTACAAAAGAACACATGAAAATATTCGCATCAGATGCATTTGGATTACTGGCGATCTGTTGTTTGTACTCTGATTGCGCAGATCCGTCAAACCCCCACTTGCAAAAAAGAAGCAGATTTCTCAAGGTGTCGTGTTTCTGAGTTTGCAACACTTCTTTCTGAGCTTCTAATAGGCGATATGCGGTATGATCAAGGAGTGCCTGAAGTTTTACTTCCACGAACGTCTCCGTCACTATCATGCTTTCTTTTGGTGGATAACATTCTCTTTTAGCAGCTTGAATCACTTTGTAAGAGGGGAATCGAGCTTTGTCGTGGTCTCTTATAATGTTATATTGATGTCTACTTAGTTTTGCATCAACATACATTGCGAGGGATTCCGCCCCATTAAGCTGTACTTTTGATGACTCATCAATTCTTTTGTACGCATTTAGGTATTTCGCTGCTTGTGTTGGTGATCCCATTGTAACTTCTTTTACAACGTAAGAGGCATCCACATTACCCGCAAAACTCAAACTCATTTGAGCAGCGTAAGACAACTCATAAGATGAATGTAGAGATCTTAACCGTTCGATCTTGCTGCTTTGACCTGTCAGAAGAGTCTTGAAACGTTTTTGTAGAACGACCCATTTTTTTACTTGTAGTTTCATTGACATTACTGTAATCAATAAAACTGATAGAACCTCCTAACCAAGCTTTGTGTTTGGTCAGAAACCTTTCTTCTTTCCGACTAGCATATTGCCATCTATTTTTAAAATCCAATGTAAAGAAGGAAATTTTTTTGTTTAGATCATGAATAAAAGCTTTTGGACATGCTGTTTTTGATTCAATATATTGGTTCACGTAAGTTATTTGGTCTTCAATCTTTGTGTGGCCAGATTTCCTCATCTTCTCATACAGCATCTTTCTTGAGAGACTTATCTCTCTGGTCCTCGACCCTTCAAACATAAGAAAAAAATATATATTATATCACTTACGTGATTGTACTACATTTATTAAGATAAGTAAAAAAACTAAAATTGCATAAATGGAAGTAAAATTTAAAAAAAATTTGTTTTTTATTTAAACTTTAGTCAAGATTGATATCTAAAAAACAAATTTTAATAGTTTCTTAAATTACGCATAAATTACGGGTGATAATAATACAGTAATAAGGGTGGGCTTCAACCGCTGCTAACTGAGTTTGTAATTACTTATTTATTATAGTGGAATTATAGTTCAATATCACGAAAAGGCGCAGAAATGCGCAGCTTTTTTTTTATGTTTTGTTAAGAAGAACTATTATAGAGACGTGCAAATATAATTTCAAGCACATGATATGCCCTGAAATTTTTAAATGTTTACGTACACTCAAAAACAGAGTGTCATTATTCAACACGTTATTAAATACACATACAAACAGTCAATTATAAATATGAGGGTATTATATACTAACCTGATGGTAGAGACGACTTTCTATTAAAAATTTTGTTTACCAAAATGAAAACAACACAATCAACGCACAACTTATTAATGTTCCGTTACACTCGGTGGACTACACCAGGCGTGCTACCACGTTGTGGACTAGTCCATTCAAGCAACTGGTGGGGGGGGTTACGACTTCTCCCCACCCTAACTCAGCCAGTACTGCATTCGGGGACTCATTGACTGTCGATTACATGTAGAATTGGCGGGATATTACCAACTTAGTTTTGGGAGTTTTTTCCAGGTTTTCTCGTGTTTGGCCCCACTGTGCGCTGTCCAAAACCACAATTAGTGCTGGTAAGGCAGTAATCGCCCGAAAAGGCGGGGAAATCATCTTTCATTTCAGGCATGTTCTCTCATCACTATGATACACTGCACGGTAACAAATCAACATATAATATAAAATTATATAAAAGTTGTGCAGTGTATATTACGCCAGTTTGGCCTCCCATGATGGTAACATACCTTGATGTTACCACCAACACTCATCGCTATCTGTAGTGGCACATGCCACCACTGCAATAGCATACTAATAACTAACTTAATGTCTTTCTACAGTTGCAGTCCCTACTTTCCATAATTATTCACTTCTATTAACACCAAACAACGCCCCAAAATTACCCCTTTCTCTTGCATGACAACAAGTGTTTTTTTCATTTATTTTTTTTATTATTATTTTTTTTCACTCAGACACTTCTGCAAGTCTTCTTTTCACTTGTACTACAAACTTTACAATTATTTTCGGTCACTTATTTACTAGAATAAAATTTAAAATTATAAACATTCCAAATTGTATAGATTAATAAGTATTTACATTGGAGGCTAATTCTTCTACTTCTTAATCAAGAGTGGTAAGTTCTGATACTGTATTAAACAAACTGATATTTGATACACCTAAGGGATTTGGTTATTTAATTCAATTATTTACTAAATAGCTCCTTCGAGCGCCATCTTGTTACCAACTGTAATAAGAAAATTACCAAGGTTCGTTTCAGCGAACTAGGAGAACAGAAGGTGGTTGCTGAAATAATAACAATCATTTATGTTCATCAATAATTAAACGTTATTATTACTTTATTATTATTCATATTTCATGTTAATAAAATCATACAGACAAAATTTGAATTAATAATTGACAAAGCGTGAATAATAGTTGTTGATTACCTTGAATCTCTTTTAATTTACTTACTCGCATTACAATAACAGATTCTTGAAATATATTTTTAAGAATTATAACGGGAACGCAAACCAGCCTTCTTATTACTATAAACTATAGTAAAACTATATTCTCACACACACACACAACACACACAAAGCTACTTTAGAGATCTCATTTTTAAATATTTTATGCTTTCTTCAAAATTTATTTCCCCATTTTATTTAATTTTTTTTTTAAAAAAGAAAAAAAACCAGCATTTTTAATTATTATTTTGAATGTCTACTTTCCTGTTCACGAGTAGAAGTTCGACTCCTGGAGTGTCTCCTCATGGCGTGCACTGTTTTACTGTTTTATAGTTCGCACTATCACATTTTACTGCCGAACTGTTAATTTTAGATGAATATTGGCCGGAAAACTGTTTGTATTTTAGATGTACATATAAAGATTCACATTTTTTATTGTATGCGAGCCCGCACTTACTGCCGAAACTTTTAATAGCTACCACTCGCGAGTGGTGATGAGATGATACTGGGGTGAGAAATAGGCGCTATTTTGTGAAGCGACTGTTGTAGGAGGTTCAATTCTTATTGTCTTAAAGTTTATATCACTCCGCCAGCTGCATGTCACCGTTATGTAACGGAATTACTCATCAAGGATAGGCTCTGACGTAACGCTCGCCTGATGTTTCATTGCATAATTTGTTTACCGTTACATAATGTGTTTACTGGTTTTGTGTTCGTCATTGTCTGACCTTGACACAGCTTGTCGGCTATCAAATACGTTCATACTGGTTTTACAAAACATTGTTAAACAATTCTGCACAGTCAATGTTGCCACGGTTGTTTTCATTTCAAACAAATTTACCTCTCGGTTACAAAATTTATAATTTCTGTCCCTATCACTCAACAAGTTATTTATTATTAAAAAATACAAACCCTGTTATTACCCCAGGTATGCCCAAAAATGCCCCGCTACAATACCCCCTCAATGAGATATTTTATGCCGAAGCATAAAAAATCTCATTGACACATTCATACTTGCTAAAGGGATCAGCCAGGATATGTCGCCACAACCCCCTGTACGGTTTCCAAAAAAAAAAAAATATTAATAATCAACTCACCCTTGGTCCGGTGACTGTGACTGCATCTGCATGACAATACTGGACTTCTCTCTCGAGATCCCAACACCGTAGAGTCAGACAGATACTCAACGCCCCTGCTCTGACGCGCAGGCCAGCTCAGGTCCGCCGCCACAGCATCACCAAACACTGAAACAACAAATCAAAATATTAAATAGTGGCCTTATACAACACCATATCCCCAACTGATCTGTTCCCCCCTAGCGGTGCTGGTTTGCGCTAAGAAGCACTGGTTTTGTTTTTACTCACTTATTACTAACATGTATATATCAGAATACCTAACATAACTTAACATAAGAAAACACAGTACATTAATAATTCATTTTAAAATAAACAACTTACAATTAAAATGTTACACACTTTACATCATTAAATTGACATATAAAATCAAAAAATTACTTTTAAACTTGATTTACTCTTATTAATTCGTTTCTCAAAATTACAAAAATTTTTTTTTTTTTTTTTTTTTTTTTTTTCAATTATGGCCATCATTATTCCATTTCATTACTTTGGGTGATTCTACGTTATTCATTATAATTTACTTTATCCACTTGGCATTTACTCATAAACTTCCCCTTTTATTACTCTAATGCTCCCTTACAAAATCTAAGGAATTTTGTAATTTCATTACAAAATCTTTAACTAGTATGACACCCCACTATCAAAATTTTACTAACCCTTCTCTACCTCTAACTACTTACTACTTTAACTCCAATCGCCACCTTCTACTCTTATAAAAAAAATACTCTCTAACCCTTTGTACATAGGATACGTGTTTCCTTCCCAAAACTCATTCCCTTATGTTGGTCCCTGGACTCACCCTAGGTAACCCTTTCCGGCGCCAATCGGTCCCTATCCCGTCCCAACCCTTGTTGCGGACTCCCCAAATACACTACCACTACTACAAAATTGCCATCCCCAAAAAATCTCAATCTCATAACTTCACTACAACTACAACAAATTAACATCGACAAAATAAACAATATATCGCTCAAAACTCTACATAAAATCTCCATAACTACTGTGTCTCCACTTATACTTCTCAAAATTCTATAACATATACTAACTCAAAACAACATTGCATTATTTTCATCTCTCATTCTCTTTAACTTTTACTTCGATTTGAACAGATCTATATGTCCCACAAAATTCAACTTGAATTGACTCAAACATTTTATTCAACTAATTATTATCACCCATTTCTATCTTTTACAACCTATTGAAAATTTTACTTATTACAACTATTTTTCATTTTATTTTAAAATCTGTAAACACATTGAAAACATATTATTATATTTTATAATACTTATTCCTAACATACTAAATGCAAACAACACAATAAGACACAATAACACAATATAAGAAGTATTTAGTGCATCCAATTTTTAAATTCAAACAAAATTATTGAGTAGCAAATCATCATTATTAATTAAAATATATCAAATTTTTAATACGTTATCCCCTTGGATAACCTCCCAGCCACACACACTATTATAATACATTACATAACATAATACACAAATAGCAATAAACCTAGATTATTAGCATACATCAAACAAACAATTCTCTTTTAAATAATTTATATAAAATTTATAAACATTATTATTTAAAATTTTTCATTAACTGTTTTTATTTATCATCATTATGAATTTATCCTGTGTTGCAATCAGATTTTCAAAATTGCTTAAAATTTATTATTAACATATATTTTTTAACCATTAAGTTATTCCACAAAATAGACCATTTAACATTTATTTATTTATTAATTATTATTAAATCAGAATCTCATTACACAATTTAAATTCCTTATAAAATTCAAACACATAACCTTCAATCACAATATCTAAACATCTCAACTTATTTACTTCAATTGATTATTAAAATTGAACATTCTTTTGATTATTAAAACATATTTCAATTATTATCAAACTTCTACAAATCATTAACTATTGTCTTCATAATTATTTTATTATTTAACTAGAATGCAAAAATATTAATAATATTATTATTATTAATACAACATTTTCTAAAACATATACACATTACTTATCTAACATTTCACAATACACACAAATGAATTCAATATTATTTACAAAATATGCGTCAAAACTGTTCAAGTGTATCTCACTTCAGATGTCCAAATCAGCAAGGTCATTACCAATAATTCACAATATTTAAAAATGTCCCAACACTGATCTTTTAGCTCACCCTCCATCGTCATATATATATCTAGTGTATTTGTAACATTCATCATTTTTATCAACATACAAATTATGATAATCGTTACTATCATAATAATCCATCAATTCTATTTCATCCATTGTACCACTATAAATCTTGTCACCATAGGTTAGGATTGTCCCGTCTATATCAGGGTTATTTGTTAATGTCAGGTAAATTTTCTCATCTTTGTATTCCTCAACTACTACGTCAGGTAAGTCATTATAGTCAGGTAAGATATTATCAAAATTATTCTCTGTCTCTCTTTCTAGTATTTTTCTCAATTCATCATACTTTCTTTCTAACTTATATAGTTCTAATTCACTCTCAATACATAACTCTCTTTCTTCATAGCACCACATCACACTCTCATAATTATTACGGACAGAGGGTACAACATTATACAACATTACTTCATTTAACAATAAGGGTCTCTTGCCCTGAAAAAACAACATTAAATCATCATCATCATTATAAACAATAAGGGGAAAATTTGCCCTCTGTCCCCATTCAATTACTACATTATTCTTCCACTCTCTCTCTATTTCATAAACACTCATTAACATTTCATTATCGCATTCTAAAACTTCATCAGTACTATTTGTTATTTTTTCATCATTATTCTTCACCCCCACTATACTCTCAAAATTGTCTACTATTTCGTCATTTTTACATTTTGTCTTACTTAAAACATTGTTACCTAATTTCTCGAACTTCTGTTCTAACTTATTCAAACTGTTTTTTATTATGTCATCAATCTGGTTCAAATTCTCATTAATCTCTTTAATCTCATATTTCAACTCTTTATTCTGATTTTTTAATAACTCTTCAAAACTATTCTTCTGAATATCTAATTTCTTATTTATACTACTTTTGAAATCTTGCATTTCGTTTTTTTTGTTCATCTAATTTGTTATTGAAATCACTAGTGTTCATGTCAAATTTATTCAACAATAACTGCATCATACTCATCATTTCACTATTACTTTCTCTCTTAATTAAGGCCGGCGTTGACTGACTCGTCACGCCTTCCATTATTTTCGATTCGGTCAGCTGACTTTCTAAATTATTATCACTCGTTTGAACTCCCGAATCGCTACTAAACTGACTGTCAGATAAGCTGACAGTACTATTATCTGCCATTTTTCTTAAAAACTTTATATATATATTTCTTTATATACTCTTATTATACGTAACACATACTTATTGAAAACATTCTACTCACCCATATGAAACATAACCTTTTACGTCTATTTTACGTACCTACGTAAAGACGAATTCCAAACAACCATTCTGCTTTCCCAGTGGGCCTATATTTATATAATATTATTATATAAATCGTCCCTACGTTCGGAAGCCAAATGTGAAGCTACTTTCCAACTGTAAGAAAATAAGTAGTCTTGTCGGCTATTACTTCTCGAGAGAGAAGTCCAGTATTGTCATGCAGATGCAGTCACAGTCACCGGACCAAGGGTGAGTTGATTATTCTTTTGTGTAAACCGTACAGGGGGTAGTGGCGACATATCCTGGCTGATCCCTTTAGCAAGTATGAATGTGTCAATGAGATTTTTTATGCTTCGGCATAAAATATCTCATTGAGGGGGTATTGTAGCGGGGCATTTTTGGGCATACCTGGGGTAATAACAGGATTTGTATTTTTTAATAATAAATAACTTGTCAAGTGATAGAAAAATGTTATGACCGAACGGTAAATTTCTTATTTGGAGCGATCCCAACAACGGCAACACTGCTTGAGGCGTTGGAAACCAAGTTATTCAACAATATTCATATAAACAGTTTTAATAACCGGCAACTGTACCAAACTCAGTTCAAGGACAATGACGAACACGTTATGTAACAGTAAACACGTTACACAACCAGACATCAGGCGATGTGTTGCGTCAGCAAATTATATAACGATGTGTGTCACCAGTTTTGTCAACAAGCCAAAAACAGTCCACTGGCGAACGAATACAAAATGTACACCAATGAGAATTGAAAGAACAACGGCGACTTCATAAAATAGCGCCAGTGGCTAAGTCCCAGTATAAAATTAGTCAGTGAACCGGCCGGTCACAGATATAAGTTCCGGAACGCAAATCGGGCACCCGTATATAACAATTGGTTTCAAAATGTGAACTTTCAATAAAAAATAAACAGTTTTATAGAGTTACAGTTCCGGAGAGTGAATAAAATAAGAAAATGTGCGGAATCGAAACGAAATACGTGGTAGAGACGGACTCATCAAGATCTTTGGCAGATAAGTAACCAACATTGGTTAAATCTAAAACCTTTTGAAAGCAAATTTTGAGAATGTTTAACAAAGAACTGGCAGCCTAAAAATAAAATTAAATTAATGAATCAATTAAACATGGGAGGGGAATAGAAATGTAGAGAGAGAGAGAGAGAGAGAGCGAATATAGAAATTTAAAAGAAGTGCTGGTTTGTGAAGATATATAATCATTAAATGTAATTATTGGTGAAATATAATCAAAGAAATATAATTAATAAATAAGACCAAATTAATAATGAAAAAGATGTAAGAAAAATAATTTTAATGACATTCATTTCACGAGTTCATAGTTAAGTTGGCAATAGTATGTAAGTGTAGGAAAAGAAGTTTTATTTTTTGTTGTTGTGTGTATTAAAGAATAAATAAACCTTAGGTTCATTGCCAATATGAATTAAATTAATTATTACAAATAAACCAATCTGATTTCCTGTTCGCCTAAAAAGAACCCTCATAAATTATTTTCTTGCAGTTGGCAAGATGGCGCCCGATAAATATACAATGTTTGTTAGTGACTTTTATGTGAAGGTAAGTAGACTCACATTTTCTTACAGTTGGAAAGTAGCTTCACATTTGGCGCCCGAACAGGGACACGTCAGAGCCTATCCTTGATGAGTAATTCCGTTACATAACGGTGACATGCAGCTGGCGGAGTGATATAAACTTTAAGACAATAAGAATTGAACATCCTACAACAGTCGCTTCACAAAATAGCGCCTGTAGCTCTCTCTCAGTCGGCTATGAACATCCAATAAATATGGACACGATGTGACTGTGCGTTCGCCGGCTGTGCGTGATTTTCGCGCCCGCATAAAAAAATGTGAATCTTTATATGTACATCTAAAATACAAACAGTTTTCCGGCCAATATTCATCTAAAATTAACAGTTCGGCAGTAAAATGTGATAGTGCGAACTATAAAACAGTAAAACAGTGCACGCCATGAGGAGACACTCCAGGAGTCGAACTTCTACTCGTGAACAGGAAAGTAGACATTCAAAATAATAATTAGAAATGCTGGTTTTTTTTCTTTTTTAAAAAAAATTAAATAAAATGGGGAAATAAATTTTGAAGAAAGCATAAAATATTTAAAAATGAGATCTCTAAAGTAGCTTTGTGTGTGTTGTGTGTGTGTGTGAGAATATAGTTTTACTATAGTTTATAGTAATAAGAAGGCTGGTTTGCGTTCCCGTTATAATTCTTAAAAATGTATTTCAAGAATCTGTTATTGTAATGCGAGTAAGTAAATTAAAAGAGATTCAAGGTAATCAACAACTATTATTCACGCTTTGTCAATTATTAATTCAAATTTTGTCTGTATGATTTTATTAACATGAAATATGAATAATAATAAAGTAATAATAACGTTTAATTATTGATGAACATAAATGATTGTTATTATTTCAGCAACCACCTTCTGTTCTCCTAGTTCGCTGAAACGAACCTTGGTAATTTTCTTATTACAGTTGGTAACAAGATGGCGCTCGAAGGAGATATTTAGTAAATAATTGAATTAAATAACCAAATCCCTTAGGTGTATCAAATATCAGTTTGTTTAATACAGTATCAGTGGCTTCCGAACGTAGGGACGATTTATATAATATAATTATATAAATTTAAGCCTACGGGGAGAACAGAATGGTTGTTTGGAGTTTGTATTTACGTATATACGTAAGATGGACGTTAAAGGTTATGTTTGATATTGGTGAGTAGAATATTTTTCAATAAGTATATGTTACGTATAATAAAGCTATATGAAGATATATATATACAAATTTTTTTTTTAAGAAAAATGGCAGACAATCATGAAACTGTCAGCGTCACTGACAGTGTAGATGAAAGCCAAATAAGCATAACTGAATCTCAAATCATGCATGAAGGTGTTCACTCAACACCAGTCGCGAATAAAACGGCTGAAGATAATGATACGATTAAGATGATGAAATTGCTTTTTAATGAACAGAAAAACGATATGCAAGAGTTCAAAAGTAGTATCAATGAAAAGTTCGATATTCAAAAGAATAGTCTTGAGGAGTTAAAACATCAGAATAAAGAGTTGAAACATGAAATACAAGAAATGAATAAACATTTAGAAAGCACTCACGAAATAATAAGAAACAGTTTAAATAAGTTAGAACAGAAGTTCGAGAAATTAGGTAACAATGTTTTAAGTAAGACAAAATGTAAAAATGACGAAATAGTAGACAATTTTGAGAGTATAATGGGGGTGAAGAATAATGATGAAAATATAATAACAAATAGTACTGATGAAGTTTTAGAATGCGATAATGAAATGTTCATGAGTGTTTATGAAGTAGAGAGAGAGTGGAAGAATAATGTAGTAATTGAATGGGGACAGAGGGCAAATTTTCCCCTTATTGTTTATAATGATGATGATGATTTAATGTTGTTTTTTCAGGGCAAGAGACCCTTATTGTTAAATGAAGTAATGTTGTATAATGTTGTACCCTCTGTCCGAAATAATTGTGAGAGTGTGATGTGGTGCTATGAAGAAAGAGAGTTATATGTTGAGAATGAAATAGAAATATACAAGTTAGAAAGAAAGTATGATGAATTGAGAAAATTAATAAAAGGGGTGACGATGAATCATGTGAAATATGTACCTGTTGAAAGAGAGACAGAGAATAATTTTGATAATATCTTACCTGACTATAATGATTTACCTGACGTAGTAGTTGAGGAATACAAAAATGATAAAACAATTTACCTGACGTTAACAAATAACACTGATATAGACTGGACAATCCTAACTTATGGTAACAAGATTTATAGTGGTACAATGGATGAAATAGAGTTGATAGATTATTATGATAGTAATGATTATCATAATTTGTGTGTTGATAAAAATGATGAATGTTACCAATACACTAGATATATATATGACGATGGTGGGTGAGCTAAAAGATCAGTGTTGGGACATTTTTAAATATTGTAAATTTTTGGTAATGACCTTGCTGATTTGGACATCTGAAGTGAGATACACTTGAACAGTTTTGACGCATATTTTGTAAATAATATTGAATTCATTTGTGTGTATTGTGAAATGTTAGAAAAGTAATGTGTATATGTTTTAGAAAATGTTGTATTAATAATAATAATATTATTAATATTTTAGCACTCTAATTAAATAACAAAATAATTATGAAGACAATAGTTAATGATTTGTAGAATGTTGATAATAATTGAAACATGTTATTTTAATAATCAAATGAATATTCAATTTTAATAATCAATTGAATTAAATAAGTTGAGATGTTTAGATATTGTGATTGAATGTTATGTGTTTGAATTTTATAATGAATTTAAATTGTGTGATGAGATTTTAATTTAATAATCATGAATAAATAAATAAATGTTAAATGGTTTATTTTGTGGAATTTTGTGGAACATAATGATTAAAAATATATGTTAATAATAAACTTTAAGCAAGTTGGAAAATCTGATTGCAACACAGGATAAATTCATAATGATGATAAACAAAAACAGTTAATGAAAAATTTTAAATAATGTTTATAAATTTTTAGATAAATTAGTTAAAAGAGAATTGTTTGTTCAATGTATATTTGTGTATTATGTTATGTAATGTATTATACAAGTGTGTGTGGCTGGGAGGTTATCCAAGGGGATAACGTATTAAAAATTTGAGAAATAAGTGGAGACACAGTAGAAATGGAGATTTTATGTAGAGTTTGGAGCGATATATTGTTTATTTGTTGATGTTAATTTGTTGTAATTGTAGTGAGGTTATGAGATTGAGATTTTTTGGGGATGGCACTTTTGTAGTAGTGGTAGTGTATTTGGGGAGTCCGCAACAAGGGTTGGGACGGGATAGGGACCGATTGGCGCCGGAAAGGGTTACCTAGGGTGAGTCCAGGAACCAACATAAGGGAATGAGTTTTGGGAAGGAAACACGTATCCTATGTACAAAGGGTTAGAGAGTATTTTTTTTTATATAAGAGTAGAAGGTGGCGATTGGAGTTAAAATAGTAAGTAGTTAGAGGTAGAGAAGGGTTAGTAAAATTTTGATAGTGGGGTGTCATACTAGTTAGAGATTTTGTAAGGGAACATTAGAGTAATAAAAGGGGTAAGATTATGAGTAAATGCCAAGTGGATAAAGTAAATTATAATGAAATAATGAATAACGGAGAATCACCCAAAGTAATGAAATGGAATAATGATGGCCATAATAAAAAAAAAAAAAAATAAAAAAAAAAAATAAAATAAATAATTTTTGTAATTTTGAGAAACGAATTAATAAGAGTAAATCAAGTTTAAAAGTAATTTTTTGATTTTATATGTCAATTTAATGATGTAAAGTGTGTAACATTTTAATTGTAAGTTGTTTATTTTAAAATGAATTATTAATGTCCTGTGTTTTCTTATGTTAAGTTATGTGAGGTATTCTGATATATACATGTTAGTAATAAGTGAGTAAAAACAAAACCAGTGCTTCTTAGCACAAACCAGCATCGCTAGGGGGGAACAGATCAGTTGGGGATATGGTGTTGTATAAGGCCACTATTTAATATTTTGATTTGTTGTTTCAGTGTTTGGTGATGCTGTAGCGGCGGACCTGAGCTGGCCTACGCGTCAGAGCAGGGGCGTTGAGTATCTGTCTGACTCTACGGTGTTGGGATCTCGAGAGAGAAGTCCAGTATTGTCATGCAGATGCGGTCACAGTCACCGGACCAAGGGTGAGTTGATTATTAATATTTTTTTTTTTTGGAAACCGTACAGGGGGTTGTGGCGACATATCCTGGCTGATCCCTTTAGCAAGTATGAATGTGTCAATGAGATTTTTTATGCTTCGGCATAAAATATCTCATTGAGGGGGTATTGTAGCGGGGCATTTTTGGGGCCTACCTGAGACAATGTAAAGAAGTTTATATTTTATTGATAATAGATAACATAATTTGTATTTTTTTTTATAAATAAATAATAATAACTTTATCCCTTGTTGAGTGAGAGGGACAGAAATTATAGACTTGGGTAAATTTGTTTGAAATGAAAACAACCGTGGCAACATTGACTGTGCAGAATTGTTTAACAATGTTTTGTAAAACCAGTATGAACGTATTTGATAGCCGACAAGCTGTGTCAAGGTCAGACAATGACGAACACAAAACCAGTAAACACATTATGTAACGGTAAACAAATTAAGCAATGAAACATCAGGCGAGCGTTACGTCAGAGCCTATCCTTGATGAGTAATTCCGTTACATAACGGTGACATGCAGCTGGCGGAGTGATATAAACTTTAAGACAATAAGAATTGAACATCCTACAACAGTCGCTTCACAAAATAGCGCCTGTAGCTCTCTCTCAGTCGGCTATGAACATCCAATAAATATGGACACGATGTGACTGTGCGTTCGCCGGCTGTGCGTGATTTTCGCGCCCGCATAAAAAAATGTGAATCTTTATATGTACATCTAAAATACAAACAGTTTTCCGGCCAATATTCATCTAAAATTAACAGTTCGGCAGTAAAATGTGATAGTGCGAACTATAAAACAGTAAAACAGTGCACGCCATGAGGAGACACTCCAGGAGTCGAACTTCTACTCGTGAACAGGAAAGTAGACATTCAAAATAATAATTAGAAATGCTGGTTTTTTTTCTTTTTTAAAAAAAATTAAATAAAATGGGGAAATAAATTTTGAAGAAAGCATAAAATATTTAAAAATGAGATCTCTAAAGTAGCTTTGTGTGTGTTGTGTGTGTGTGTGAGAATATAGTTTTACTATAGTTTATAGTAATAAGAAGGCTGGTTTGCGTTCCCGTTATAATTCTTAAAAATGTATTTCAAGAATCTGTTATTGTAATGCGAGTAAGTAAATTAAAAGAGATTCAAGGTAATCAACAACTATTATTCACGCTTTGTCAATTATTAATTCAAATTTTGTCTGTATGATTTTATTAACATGAAATATGAATAATAATAAAGTAATAATAACGTTTAATTATTGATGAACATAAATGATTGTTATTATTTCAGCAACCACCTTCTGTTCTCCTAGTTCGCTGAAACGAACCTTGGTAATTTTCTTATTACAGTTGGTAACAAGATGGCGCTCGAAGGAGCTATTTAGTAAATAATTGAATTAAATAACCAAATCCCTTAGGTGTATCAAATATCAGTTTGTTTAATACAGTATCAGTGGCGCCCGAACAGGGACTGATTGTTATCTGCCATTTTTCTTAAAAATTTTTTAATATATATTTCTTTATTAAAATCCTATTATATGTAACATATACTTATTGAAAATTATTCTACTCACCCATCTTGAACATAACCTCTTACGTTTACCTTACGTACATACGTAAATACAAACTCCAAACAACCATTCTGTTCTCCCCAGTAGGCTTAAATTTATATAATTATATTTATATAATTATATAAATCGTCCCTGTTCGGGCGCCACTGATACTGTATTAAACAAATTGATATTTGATAAACCTAAGGGATTTGGTTATTTAATTCAATTATTTACTAAATATCTCCTTCGAGCGCCATCTTGTTACCAACTGTAATAAGAAAATTACCAAGGTTCGTTTCAGCGAACTAGGAGAACAGAAGGTGGTTGCTGAAATAATAACAATCATTTATGTTCATCAATAATTAAACGTTATTATTACTTTATTATTATTCATATTTCATGTTAATAAAATCATACAGACAAAATTTGAATTAATAATTGACAAAGCGTGAATAATAGTTGTTGATTACCTTGAATCTCTTTTAATTTACTTACTCGCATTACAATAACAGATTCTTGAAATACATTTTTAAGAATTATAACGGGAACGCAAACCAGCCTTCTTATTACTATAAACTATAGTAAAACTATATTCTCACACACACACGCAACACACACAAAGCTACTTTAGAGATCTCATTTTTAAATATTTTATGCTTTCTTCAAAATTTATTTCCCCATTTTATTTAATTTTTTTTTTTTTTTAAGAAAAAAAACCAGCATTTTTAATTATTATTTTGAATGTCTACTTTCCTGTTCACGAATAGAAGTTCGACTCCTGGAGTGTCTCCTCATGGCGTGCACTGTTTTACTGTTTTATAGTTCGCACTATCACATTTTACTGCCGAACTGTTAATTTTAGATGAATATTGGCCGGAAAACTGTTTGTATTTTAGATGTACATATAAAGATTCACATTTTTTATTGTATGCGGGCGCGTCGGCGAACACACAATAACTTCGCCCGAAAAACCGGCGAGAGCCGGGCAGACGCGACAGTTTATTTTGCGTCTGGTCCGCTGAGATGTTGTTTTGCGACTACTTTGTTCTGTTGTGTCACTATGTTGCTGGCGTGACACACCCAGGATAGGCTCTGACGTAACGCTCGCCTGATGTTTCATTGCATAATTTGTTTACCGTTACATAATGTGTTTACTGGTTTTGTGTTCGTCATTGTCTGACCTTGACACAGCTTGTCGGCTATCAAATACGTTCATACTGGTTTTACAAAACATTGTTAAACAATTCTGCACAGTCAATGTTGCCACGGTTGTTTTCATTTCAAACAAATTTACCTCTCGGTTACAAAATTTATAATTTCTGTCCCTATCACTCAACAAGTTATTTATTATTAAAAAATACAAATCCTGTTATTACCCCAGGTATGCCCAAAAATGCCCCGCTACAGTTCGTAGCCGCCCGAAAAGACAGGGTTCTGCCGCAAAAAGAATCGTAACTAGGTAGACATACTACGTGAATTCACTTTCCCTTATTACTGCCTTTAACATCATATTTATTCCTTTTATTCTTCCATTTATTCTAACCCGCCGTCTACCTCACTCCCATCCCTCCTGCAACAAAATTCGTCTTTTCCAGACTATACTGTAACTACAGCCATTGGCTCAATTTATTTTTACCAATGACACTAGAAAATTTATGTGAATGTACTGCCTTGTAAAATATAGCCTCCTTAATTATTTACAATCACTCTAAAGCAGTACTGGTACGTGATATGGTACACCTAACTGCTGCACAGTGAGTGTAAAAAATTTTATACCACGTACCTTTAGGGCCCCGTTCAATGAGATGCTGAAATCTAAACTATGTACCAATTTTGGTGGAGCCGGACCATCGTCGTTTCACCACCCGAAGGAAGTTCTGCCAACCATGGTCCACCTCCCAATACCGAAATCCACGGTCAGGACTGGTAAGATCGTGACCGCCCGAAAATGGGGGAAGTCCCTTCTGAAACATAAAATAATCATGTTATTCCACAAACTAAACAATTTAACATTTATTTGTTTATTTATTACTATCTAATTCAAATCTCATAAACTTATTTAAATTCATTAAAAAAATTTCTTTTATATAACATTTTAAATCAATCAAAATTATTTAAACATCTCAAATTATTTACTTCAATCAATTATTAAAAACACAACATATTTTACTTACATTACTCCAAAACAATTACAAAATTCTTGTTATTCATTTAGTCTACCAAAATGATATTATTATTATTAAGACAATTTCTATTACATACACACATTGTTTACATAACATTTTACAATACACACAATTAATTTCACTATCAATTATTTACAAATTGTTCGTCATTAATTTTTCAGTTTACCACACTTCATTTCATAATTTGGCCAGGTCATTACCATAAATTAAAATATTTAAAAATGTCCATTCACTGATTTTAATTTCAACCTCCATCATCATACAGATACCTAACATATTTATAACATAAATTATTGTTATACACATACAAATTATTATAATCATTATAATAGCCATTATCAACATCATCTATTACTCAGTTCCGTCTCCGTAAGTATTTTTATTCAATATAAAATCAGTTATTTTATCATCATCATCAAAATAATTATTCATCTCTATTTTACCATGTAAGTAGTTTATATCATCTATTTCCTTCAATTCTAACACCTGCACTAACCTTTCATAACCTCTATTTATTTCAAAAATCTCTATCTCTTTCTCTCATCACAACACCATATCACATTTTCTCTCTCATCCCACACAGAGGGCACTAACTCATAAAATTTCGGGGAACAACTCAAAGACCTCATGTCTTCCAATAATAAGGGACTCTTGCCCTTCAACAACAACATTTGTAAACACCTTGGTTCACAATAAACCTGGGGAAAATTTACCCTCTGCCCTACACACTCATCTAATCTCTCTTGCCACTCTTTCTCTAATTCATCAACACTAATTACTACTCCGTTACAACCCATTACTCTCTCACTCTCACTGACTATCTCTACCTCATCACTATTCAATATTTTATTCTCTAACACTCCCTCTTCCACTATTTTGTCATTATTAATTTTCGTAACATTGTCATCTAACTTCTTATTCAGTATCTGATTGAATTTACATTCTAAATTTTTATTCATTTCATCAATCTTTTTCTCGCAGCTGCTACTTATTGATTTTAATATTTGTTCTTCAACTGTATTCAAACGTGTATCAATCGCATTCAGACGTTTATTCATGCTAATTTCGAATTTAACATTTTGCGTATTCATTTCATCAAATTTGGCATTTATTTTGTCATATTTAACATCAGAATCACCCTTTTGTTCTTTATTTTGTTCTTTCAATTCATTTAGATTACTATTTATATTTTCAGACATTGTTCTTATTAGGTTAAACATATCGTCCATCGACAACTCTTTGACTCTTGTTGTCGTTGGAGTAGATTGTGCTTTTAACCTTGACTCTGTAAGAGTTGTTTTCTAAATTTAATTCTTTATTCTCCATTTTGTAATGGTAAAATTATTACTTTTAAATCAAAATACTAACATATATAACATCTACTTTTCACACAACAATGTATTCTACTTACATAACACTTTACGTTACTTCTCGTAACCTCCTACGTACCTTATTTATACTTCATTCACTTCAAAATTTATTTATATAATACCCTTTTTATTCTACTTAAATACTACCATCTTATCCGCTACAAAACATCAACATCAATATTTTACATTTATCAAAACATAACCCATATCTACGTCTATTTTACGTACACAAAACAAAATTTGTTTTTACCTCAAACAACCAGTCTGCTCTCCCAGTAGGCCTATTTTTATATAAATTGTCCCTACGTTCGGAAGCCAATTGTTATCTAACTTTTATGTCACTTTATAGCTCTATTAATTTTAAATGTGAGGCATTGTTTACTTATAAATTTCTTCGGGCGCCATCTTGCCTTACCAACTGCAAGAAAAACTATATATACAATTGTATGTACTTACCAAAAGTCTTACCAATTTCGGGCCAGGTTCTTTTCGGCGAACTCAAAAAGCAGAAATGGTTGTTCAAAATAAAGAAAACCTTAATTATCTCCCATACTTAAGTTTTATTGACATTTGATTATTTCCTTTCATCATCATATTTTTTTTATATCATTGACAAACTACCTCTTCATCCCCCTCATCTGTTATAAATTCCCATTCTAAAACTCACATGAATCAAATTGAAACATGGTACAAAAATTTTCAAACCATAAGAAAATCAAGATATTAATTATAACAAATTTTTAAGAAACACAAACCAGCCTTCTTTCTATACCTACTTTCATTCACGTATACACACACACACACACACACAGTTACTTTATGCCCTTAGAGATCTCATATTTAATTTAATTTTCCCCCATCTGTTCTTGTTTTATGAAAAAATAAAATTCGATAGTTTTGTTTATATCCTTGTAGGTACTTAGCTGAATTTGAGTCCGAATTCTAGTCCAGAAGACGTCACATCGTTTTATGTGCGCACTTTCATTTAATTCATAATCTCCGAACTGTTATAAAGAAAACTGTTAATTACACGTCAAGTATGAATTTTGATGTTTAAGTCATATTTTAAATATATCATTTACATTCTTTCTGTTTGCGGTTGACGAAAACTTCGCCTAGCCGGTGGACGCACAAACGGCTCGCGTCCGATACTTATAGATGTTGTTTGCCGACTGCCTTTGTTCTGTGTGTGTCAACGAAGCTGCTGGCGTTGACACTCCTACATTCCAGCTTTGGTATTGTCTCTGACGTAATATGTTATATAATCTGTTTACAAATTGCAAGTCACTGGAGCTGACCTAGACACATTCCGCGTGTTTGTCTATTGCGTCTTTATAATTTTGTGAACAATATTTTCAATCACTCCTGCCACTTTCGCTACCAATAAAATTTACCTTTATTGTCACTTTATGTTTACGTTTCCCAAATTATTATTATATCGTAAAAAATGCTATTTGCTTTTATGAAAATACAAATTTATTTATTTTACCCCAGGTAGGCCAAAATGTCCCGTTACATAGTGAGTGCTCCAAACGTTTCTGCCAGTTTGTCATTCTTCACCATTGCTAAAGCAGGCCGCAGTAGATCTGATGACAACCAGAAAAAGAGACTTCTCGATTGCTCCTCCTCATCTGAAGCCAAAAGAATGGCACGTTCTTCCAAATGTGACACGCCAGTTCTGCGAAACGTGAATCCCACTACATCTCGCGAAGAAAAGCTGTTCATGTTTCTTTCTTCGGACCTTAACAAGGCTATTTGCACTTTTCTGCATGTGACTATCCCATCATTTGAAAGAGTTAATACAGTCCTTCAGAGTGCTTCCCCGCATATTCACATATTATTCGACTTAGTGATGGATCTGTTGAAACAGACGCTCACTAAGTTTGTGAAACCAAGTGTAATTAAAGGCTCTGCATTGCTTGATGTCCAGTATCACCCTATCCAGAACCAGAAAGTTGACGAAGAATTGATTATTGGCATTCAAACCCAGAACTTGGTTAAGACACTGAAAGATGAAGACAAATCTCTATTTTTTTTGTCTGTCAGAAACTATTTCTGTACTGCCTGTGATTACATGGTCAATAAGTTCCCTTTCAGGAGTGATGTCCTGAAGCATGCACAGGTTGCAAAACTTGACAGCATCGAAGAAGCTCAGTTTTCTTCCGTTAATTTCTTTTTGGAGAAGTTTCCCATTATTCTGTTGCGGAAAGGAAATGAAACAAGAGATGATGCTGTCAATGAACTCCAAAGGCAGTTTGCAGCCCTTCAGATAGATGACTTGTTTTCTGTTGAAGGTAAACAGGGTTCGGTTGTTTCTAAATGGGCTCAGGTGTCAAGCATCCTTGAAGCTGAAGGATATCATAAATTCGACAGAATCTCTAGATTTTTAGCCTAGTTAAGAAGAATAGGACTCAGTTCAGTCATCTATGTCCAATGGAACTCTGGAAGCCATTTCCATTTTGAAGACGAACAGTTTTGAACCATGTCATAAAAGCACTTTTTCTAAAGACTTTTTAAAGAAAGCTAAACAAGCTACAAGTTTATCCCTTAAATCGGGCTAAAGGAAGTGCATGTGATTGTAAATAATATAAATAACTTCAGTGTACTGTATATAATTATCTTTTTGGTTTGAAGTGGAGCAAGATACTCTTTTCTGCAAAATTTTCTTCGGTTGTGTGCACGAATAACGTTGGGTAAGTGAATTTCAATGATAAATTTTACAAGTACTTGTGGTCGTTTAATTCACGTTAAATATTTTGTCCTTTAGAATATTGTATTAATGCTATAGAACTCTAATTATCTGAAGTGAAAAATATGCATGCATTTTGTGTTGTTAAACTGCATTTTGACGCGCGGGTTCGGACGTATTTTGACGCGCAGGATTTTTACTGATTGGCCTTTTGGAAAGTTGGCAGGTATGTACATGTTACAAAGTGACTATTATTAAAGCCTTTTATATTGTTATTTAAAGTGTCTTTTACAAATCATTTGTTTGAATGTTAATTAACCACGGAAGACAGGCTTCCGCGTCACCTTGCTATTCTGATGTTTACTCCGTGTACTGCTCCTTGGTCCTTGGGGTGTCTACAGATGGTCGATCTTTATTGTAGTTTTCTTTCCTGCTGAAGTTCCTGAAGTGATTCGGTCATAATGAAGCTGGTATGCTGTTCTCAGAAGTCTGGTAGTTAAGCCTCTTTTATAGTATAACTCAAGTTAATGTTTTTGGTTTGCCACAGAAATGCACGTCACATCATTATTGATAAAAGGTTGTCACTTTAGGTACCTCGTACCTTTTTATTTTAAAGGTACATTGATATCTTACACACTAGTCAGTAGAGATGTCATCCCGCACACTTATTTATTCCTATTTTTTTTTATAGATTACATGTTTACTTTATGACACACTAATTTACCGCTACATTCCTCTGCACATTGTTAAATCTACACTTTAAAAAAACCAAATATTGTCATACTTTTGGGGCATGGTTCCGATGTGTACTGTTTACAACGAGAACGCTCCATCTCGACTGATTTACTATGTTAGGACAGCTAAGTTAACTGCACGGAGTTTACGCTTCACCATAAAATAGTTCCACCTTTATTCGATATTTACGGTATTAAAGTTTGACCTATTAATTATCCAAAGATATGCTTTACTTCAGAATTAATTATGGTATACTACTGTGTTATTGTGTTATACTATTCTATTCTAATTATTATTTTTTATTTATTTTACATTACTGGAATATTTTAAAGTAACTGAGTGAATAGATCTACAGAGGGGGGCACATGGTATATGTGTCACGATCTACACAATTATTAATTTTTTTTTTTACAAAGTAGCAGAGCAGCACATTTTATATGTGCCACGACGTACACAATTATCTTATAAGAAAGCAGAGTTGCGCATTTTATAACATCTCACCTACGTTATAACATCGGGAACCTGTGCTTAATTGTCTCGGATCAATTGCATAGGCTGCCATAGTCGTAACCAACTTCTAATTATTAATTTTACAAGCTGTAGTTAGAATTAAAGGAAATTTTACAGGGGTGTCTGATGATTTATTCACTCAGTATTAAGTGTTATGTAATGACATCTCTTTATTAAACGATTTCTTTAACAGCTCTACATTAGGTTTTCACCATAAGGTTTTCTTAATATATAGTTTACAGTTTACAACATATTTTCTGAAGGGGCCCTCAAAATAAGGAATGTTATATGCTAGCATTTTCCACGGATCCGGGATATTAAACTGGTTTGTAAGTAAAGCTCAATAACTCATAAACTATCATACTATTAGGGGGCCATTTGAAGAATGGACTTGATTTAACATTTAGTATCAGTGAAGCTTTATAATATTAGCATTACTTGCTACTACAAATATTTTTTAATCGTATGACATACTACATGTTACAAAGTGACTATTATTAAAGTCTTTTATTAATTGTATATACAGCCCAAACCACTTTAAGTAGGATATTAGAGTTTGCATTAAAAATAACTTTAGACTATTTACTACAACTTTCTCGCTTATACTATATATTATATCCCACAAGAAATAAAAAACTTCCTCACAGACCGAAAATTTTAATACACCCACTGACGGCATTACTTAATTACATAGATAAAAAGTCAATAACAAATTTATTTATTATGCTTTAGCTATTAAAATGTGTTTATAATAAAGGAAATTTATTGTTAATGAAACATGGTAAAACTAACTCCATATACCTTATATTAGAGCATCAGTCACTGGTTGATTGAAACGCTGCTCTAACTTGTATAAGTGAATAAAAACTTATAAAATATTTTTTTATGAAGAAGGTAATTTGTGTTACAGACATGTAATTTATACAGAAATGTGCAGCACAGCATGTAGAACATCAGTAAAACTTAAAACTCTTTAAAATTTATACTTCAGATTTGGTACGAATGGCAACATTGCAACTCAGAAAAGGAAAGAAGTATAGGAGAAACACGTGGGTAAGACAGAGCGTGACAGCTCCCATAAGAGCCAATGCTGTAACTTAAACCTGGAAATAGATATTACCTATTTGTTAATTTGTATGATTTTTTTTACTGTTATTAAAGAGATTTTTATTGCAAGTAAAAATTTTTTATAAAATTGCAAGTTGGAGAGTGATATTAAAATACTGTGGGTTGATCACTTAATAGAAGTGGTTTAATGTCTGAGTGTAAAAAAAAAAAAAATTGTGACCTGACATATACTTCCTGTGACCATGTTTTAAGCCTATGCCCATCTTTTCTCTGAAATACTTTATTGTTGAAAGTCGATGGCAGGCCTCTGTTTTAGTGGCAGGTATTTTTACCTACCAAACATTATGTGTGAACCAGCATATAGAATAATGTTGTCATTTTTTTATAATTGTTGCAATAAAAGTTGTTCATTTAACTCTGTAATTTAACTAGCTGTCAAACCCAGTACCAAGAGTAAGACATCCGGACTGGCTACATAAGAAGATGTTGGAGAAGACTGACACCCTCAAACAAAGGCGTATTAGTGAGCTATTTAAAGTAAAACCAAAAGAAAACAATGCCAACAAGGACAGTAATGATGAAGTTAATTCTGGACGTGGAGATCCTGTAAGTTAATAAAGTTTATTAAAAGTACTTTATAACTAAGAAATGTGTCTACACCTGTAAATTGAAATGTCTAAATACCAGTGTTTTATAATAGTTTAGGAGTTTTCATACTTGTGACTGATGGAATTTATCAGTAAAAAAATCACGTTTTTTCAATAAAATTAAAATTTGCCTTTCAGTTATTTATTAACTTAATTTATTTTTTGTACAGTACAATCATGATGTGGCACCTTATCCAATAATCACAATTAAATGTTTTTAAGTAAAATGTTCCTTTTTTATTCTTAAAGATTTTGGGATACTGTAGGTCCCATTGTGATTTATCTTAAGAATGTCTCATTCTCATGGAGATGTTCTTATTGACATAGCAACCTTTAGCAAGATGTTTAGTTTGTGTTTTAATTAAGGCTGTATTTTAACTAAATGTACAAGTATATAACTGTCAGGGGAGAACACTTGGCAACAAAACAAGAAACAATACAATAATAAAACTACATAAAATAATGGTTTAATTATTTTATCCATCATCATAACTGATGATGGATGACTGCATGCAATTGCAGTCATGGCATTGATGGTTTAAAAACTTGGGTATGCATGCAATTCAAACAATAGTAATGCTATTTCTAAGACTAATCAAGGGTAAGTTGAATAAGAAATCAAGAGACAGGAGATGCATTGGGGATTTAATGTAGGAGAGAGAAACGTGTACACAGAGAAGAGAACATGGTAATAGCATTAAGCATATGTTAATAGTGTGTAATAATAAAGGCTTTAAACAAATTATAAAACATTGAGGAAGTGAAATCCATGAAAAATGAGAACATGTGTAATATATTTTGAAGGTGGAAGAAGTAATTTATCTAACCTTTGACTGAATATACATATTTAATTAAGTTAGTGTAAAACTGTGATGACTTCAGGATGAGTAATAATATTTACCATAGACTGTTATTTGTCCATAGAACCCACAATCACCCTGTTAATAATATTTTCGGAAACTATAAAAAAAACTAATCCCTAATCCCCTTCTAAGTAGAACCCTTATGTGGTCTCGCAGTTTTCACAATGAGATCCTCTCAGTGATTTTCACGTTTTGCTGCAACCAGTAGTTAGATGGAACCATGTCTGAAGAGGATGAGTTTGATAAATCAGTATAATGTCATTATTTGTCATATGCTAGTTGCCAGTGTTACTGTTGTTATTATTTGTCACATGTCATGTAAACTAAGATGTGGCAGCGTCACTGGAAAAATAAACAAAAAAAGAAATAAAATGTAATAATAAGTCTTCAAGCTGTAGGCCTGCCTACAAAGTTGTGTCTGAATAGAAAAGAAATAGAGAATACAGAGATTTTATAAAGAAAGAAGGAAAGAATAAAATTTAAGTTACAAGAACTAGAGTGAGAAACAGCACAAGAACAAGAATGAGAAACATTAAAAGAGTATGTGAATATGGATATTGACCTTCAGCATTCTCAAACATACTTGAGAATCTCATTGTATACACAGTGTTGTTATGAAGTAAATAAAGTGAGTGCTTTAAACATAAAAATTTTAAATGGGCAGAGTTCTTAGAGACAATCATCCATGACATACTGTATGAAACATATTTATGGTAAATGCTTGTGTGAATTAATGTATAGAATAATTCATATATTTATTTAATTCTTCTGTTGATACAGTTACAATTGTAGGTCAAAGTGTAGTAGTTTATGGAAATATATTTTCTGAAATCCGTTATATTATTACAGGCCGAAGAGTTGGCTACAGAAAGCGAAGGTCAAAACAGTGAAATTCGGGACATTGAGGATGTGGCTGGCCCAAGTTCTAAAGGGTTAGGTCGTCCTGTGGCTCACTATAATAAGAGGAAACGTCAGTCCTCTCCTTCACCATTACAGACCAGCTGGAGAGAAGCTTTGGGTCCTCCACCTTCATTTGGAACAACTAAGGTAAGTAATTAATTTGTCAATTACTCATGAAAATGAAAATTTTGTGATAAAATCTACTGTTAATATTAAAATGTGTTTTATTGTTAATGTGTTTGTGTCTATGCATCATTTCAATGTATCACTATAGAATGTTGAATTTGTAGTGTAACAAATGTTTTACCATAATCCATTGAGATATAATTGCATTTATTAAAATATAAATAGAAGGGAACTCAAAAACATTTTTCAGAAAATTGGGATGTAAGAGTAACATTGTACCTTCTTTACACATTAAACTGATGTGTGATTTTATTATTGACAGATAAGCTCTGAACTTATGAGAATCTTGATGTGTCGTACCAGTGTGTGTGTGTGTGTGTGTGTGTGTGTGTGTGTGTGTGTGTGTGTGTGTGTGTGTGTGTGTGTGTGTGTGTGTGTGTGTGTGTGTTTCAAGAATACATTAACTTGAAAAAGACAATTAGATTAGGAAAGTTGTTACATCATAGAGTTGATTTTTTTCAGTCAGCAAAACAAGGAACCAGCGTGAAGAAACTACATTTATAATTTTTGTATTTCAAGTTTGTATGTTATTGAATCTAATTCTGTATTTGATTGCAGGCTGAAAGAGAATCATGGGTAGCATTCCAAAAGAAGAAATGGGCTTGGCAGTCCCAACAGAGAGCATTACGACAAAATGATAGTTTGGCCTCTGATAAACGATCACGATTAGATGATAGTGCAGGGATAGCATCTTCACGAACTCCTGGAACTAGTACTTTAGGAGGTTTCTTACGGAAAGCCCAACATTCTTTACTGAATACACCATGGCAGATAATACAGGTAATGCTATCCAAATAACACTACATACATAAAAATAAAAGTAGTGGGCTTCCCATTCTTGCATGCAGTAATATAAAAATATATCCTTCCACTTGAAGAATGTTTTTCTTAGTATCTTCACAGTTCCTAATTATTACACAGTTGAAGTGTTTTATTATTTTCATTTTATATAAAAGTAACTTTTGTACTGTATGAATGTGCTAGAATGTTGTTCCATATATTTTTTGAGTCAGTTGTTTATGAAATGACATGCAGTACTGAGGATCTTGTAAGGACATGTGACAAGTTACACTGGTCAGTTGCTTGACTCAACCTACCTTTGTGAAACCACAGCCTAGTAAATATTTTCTTATACGATGTGGACCAGTCCCAATGTATAAATATGTGTAAATACCTTCATGATTTTTTTTTTGTTCATACATTAAACTAACATGTGAGATGTCTGCATAAAATTCCCGAATTTTGTAAACAAAAAATGTTTTGCCTATCTTAGAAGCCATTCAATCTTGTCACCTCCACAATGTTCTACCCACTTTGAGTACACTGCTTCCGACATTTCTTCCACCCTTGAAACCATTTCTAGAACTCTTCATATGGGACACTGTACAATTTTACTAGGAAATCTGCCTTTATCAAGTCAATCAACTGAAAATATTTGATTTTTAAATCTTCCAACCTCATTTTTAATTTGGGGAATGGAAAAAGCACGTCAGTGATGGATCAGGAAGGATGTGGAATGACTGTTGTCTTTTTTTTCCCAAAACTGATAGATTGATAGTGAAGTACTGTATGTGCTAGTGTGTTGTCAGCATGGATCATCCATCGGTTTGATCTTCAAGCATGGGGCCCTTGTCATGGTGAACAACACCTTAGAAGTAAAATAAAAATCTGTCAGCATGACTTCAATGTTTGACCACACTTGTCTTCATTTTTCAATCGTGGGACACTTCTGACTCCCATTGTAATGATTGAGTTTTTGTTTCAATATCATATCCATATGCCCATGTCTCGTCTCCTGTAATAATGTCTTTTAATAACGTTCTCTTTCTTGTTAGTTCAATTCAAAAGCTCTTGATTCATATAAACTCACATCTGTTTTTGTTTATCAGTCAAAAGACACTGCGGCGGTTCATGCCAAAAGTTGAGGTAATAATTCGTGACAGGCAGTTTTTAAAAATGTTTTAATTCTTCACCTACCTCCTGAACAGTTAAACAACAGAAGGAACAATTTCCCTAACTGTCACAACACTTTCATCAGTTTTGGACATTGATGGTCAGCTTGAATTATAATTATCAGTTGACATTTGGTTATCTTTGTAACATTACACCATTGTACATTGAGTCCAGTTTAAAGCCTCATTCTCATATTCTGTTGGTAACATTTGTGCAAAGAATTTTCCCATTGTAACACATTTCATTTTAATTTGTAGCTCATGAAAATCGGTAATTTTAAATGCAATACAAATTTAGAAGGGTATTCTGTTATCAAGCATGAAACCCTTAGAATAAATTATGTTACATGATATTTTTCCCATCATCTTGTTGTATGATTGCAAAGAAATTACAAACACTAGGAAAGTACCAGAAAACATAAAGTAGGCTGCTTAAATGACTACTAATTATAGGTTTTATAATAATGTTTTAATAATTATGTATTGAACTATTAAAGTTAGTAAGACTAGAAGGACAATGTTTTTTAAATACTTACCATGTTAATACTTATCACACTATGTGTGTGAAAGTTGAGATTAACTCAGAAGTTCAATAAGAGTTGTGATATGTTTATAATGGAAGTAGTTAATAGTAAAGAATGTTAGAATAATTATGTTTGAGATATTAATGTTAGTAAGTAAGGAGGACAATGTTTTGGGGACTACTTACCATGTGAATACCAATTTTATTAAGTTTGTAAAAACTGGAATGGATCCATAAGTTTAATAAGAATTGCAATATGTTTAATAATAGTTGTTAGTAATTAATTGCTTGATGTTGATTGATAATATATGCTGTAATAGTATTTAAACAAATGTTAATGTTAATGGAATGGTACAAAAATTAGAATAATAGAGATTTGTGGAACTAGGTATGTTAGGCCTAGATAGTAAAAGAATTTGTAAAAGAGTTTATAATAAAACTAGAATAATTAATGTCATGTTGAACTATGTTATTACTGATTGTATGTAATAGTTTTAGTAAAGTGAAGGGTATAAAAAAGAAATAATTATAAATAATTTTGTACAAATAATTAAAAGTGTAAACTAGTAACTCTGGAAATATGGAATGGAAACTAATCAAAAGTGATATCAAAACAATCAGTGTTCCATCAGAAATTCAAAGATACTAGTGTCTTGAAGATCAAAGATCATATAAAAAAGTTATAACAATTTTAAGAAAATTGTATGAAAGATGTTAGAAATTTGTTTATTGTGAGGCTCAGAGAGAACCATAGTAACTCAAGATGATACAGTTTAAACCAATGAAAGCGAAGTTATAGGCTTTAGCAACAGACATGTTATAAAAATAATGGAGATTCCATTATTAGAACTGGAAAAAAACCCCTATCTAAAATATTTCGAGTGTAATAACAGTGAAGATAATTAAAGTTAAATCATTTTAAAAGATCGAACGTTTAGAAGAAAGAAGTAAACCATTATTCGAAATAAGGAAGCCGATTAACATATAAAGAAATAAATTTAACATATCCAGAAAGGGAAGTATTTTTGCTAATAACTAAACTGAAGAAATTACCTTAGTGTCCCAAGTTTACACTTGACAAAGAAACTGTTTACACTTTTTGATTAAAATTATATTTTAACTTTCACTGGGAAAATAATTAATAAACAGTCTTATTTTCATGGAAAAAACTATTTCAATATAACTTATGGTAATATGACCATTTAAACTGTATTAAACATTGAAAATACATAGTTCAACATAACCTGGACACTGAACATTGTAAAGTTAGTAATAAACTCTTGTAAAGCCACTCTGTATTTAATTCTAAGTCCATGTATTTTGGTACTTTTCTGAAGATCATTGTAGTTTATATCGTAGCCAAAAGGATCTAACGTAAAACAGTTTTAATTGTATATTATTTATTAATTATTAAAACGCAAATATTTTATACCCTGAGATGTGGGCGTATTTGCTGCCATTCTGAGCAAATTTAAAGAACAGCCGGCAAGACTTTGTTAATAATTATATCTTTCTCTTCCCAACATGTAATAGAGAGAGTAAAGGATTTGAGTTAAATAACACCATATAAAAAGGTTTTCTTTTCTTTCCTTAGTTGATAGTTTTATGTATATGATATTATGTATAACTTATAATCGAATGTAAATTTTTTATCAACTGGCATAGGTTGGTAACACTCCCGACAAGAAAAGTATGGCATAAGATTTTGTTAACTTTACTTCCTTTTTCACCATTCATTTATTTATATGGTATGTGTATATGGTATGTATACTTACCATATGATTCACTCCACATCTGGTTTGAGCACGTGGCGTTATAACCACCATTAATTTTCTACCTAGGGTCCAAAGTTCGATATTAAGCGAGACCAGAGACAGTGTGGGATCTCGAAATAATGACGCTAACGATTGTGGTGACATAAAACTTTTGTTTAATAATTCTGAATTTGCATTATTCACATATACAAAAATCAAAATGGCGTCTTGTACATTCAAAGACAAAATGGCGGCCATATACTTCCGTCCATACTAATTATTCATTAATTTCAGTTAGTTATTTGTGGTATTTGATTATTTACGAGAACATGTTAATAAACTGCAGTTCTTCTTGAGTTGATTTACTCCGTTTCAAACTACATAAACCAATGCCTCAATCGTTATTGTAAATGCCGGCACATACACGCTTTCATGCTCTCACACACACATATATCAACAAAGGTACTTTTTTTTTAATTCATAGTAATTTTGAGCTCAAAAGAATATTAAAGTGTATTGATCTGAATTTTGACTTCCCTGAGGGTGTAGGATTGAAGTCCTCGTCAAGCGTTCCCCATTGTCTGGCAGATGTCCGGCCGAATGTTCCTTGTTTCTTTTCCTTTTATCACTGACGCTAATTTACATTTTGAACTGTTAGTTACTGACTGATTTGAATTTTCACTGACTGTTACATTTTGATTACATTTTTACTACTTAAAATCACTTCTGCTGGCAATAATCTGCTGGCAAATATTTTGCGTACTAACGCTCTGAGTATATGTTGCAGACTGAGAGCGAACAACTGGTACAATGTACCCATGTGGAAGGGTTATTCCGTCATCACTCTATTGTTTCAAGCTGCTGACGACATCGTTTTGCGTCACAGTCGTTACGTTTTCTATATTATTCATGACGTTTCAACGTAGTTCGCAACTGGCTTTGCCCAAATATGTGCCGAAAATCACGTAGGCCCACGACCTTGGAGTCGAGTTGTACTGACAAACTGCGTCGTGTGTAATACATTAGGGAAAGTTAACCTAACCATTTTTAAATATATGAAAACACAATAAAATTGTTTTCCTGTACCAATAAATCCTTAGACGGACTTATGTTCCGTCACAATTTGAATCTGCCTTACTGAGAATTAGTATTCATAGTATTATATTAAATAAAAGATATAAAAAAATAAATAAAAATTAAAAGGAAAGAGAAACCCTTGTGATATCTGCAATATTAATTACAGATTAACTAATATATTTTATTTGCAACATACGATTGCAAATTGGCGCTCAACCAACATTACCCTGACAACACTCATCCTTAAAATTATTGCAATTTTATAATAAAAAACTACATTTTCTTAATTTGTATGTTACAAATTGACGCCGCAACTTGGGGCTATTTCATGGGGGAAAGCGCGTACGTTATAAATTGACGCCAACAACTTGGGGCTAAAATAAACAAAGAAATCGCGTACGTTACAATAAGAATCCAACTAGTAACAAGTAGATTGGATGTAGCTAAAACAGACTCAATATGTATTACTAACTTGTTGTTGTTATATTCTTTGTAAAGCATAATCTGAGATTTTCCTGGTGTAGCAAGAGTGAGATTAGGTCCATCTTTGTCAATAATTGCTGTTTGAGTGAAATATATTGTTACGACGGTCTCACTGATCGTTGTATGGTACAGTGGAAACAAGTTGTGCACACCAATGAAATCACTAATTACCAGCTTGAATTAATCACAAATAACAATTCATAATCAACTCGTACAATAATCCAATGTAACTGATGACAAAGCCAGCTGCTGTGGCTTTTATAGGTCGCACAATTGTTACAGAATAACTTTCCATCCTTACTGCGGTGCCAGTGTAATGTATATTTCAAGTGCTCTCCTGAACAATCTGGAACATACTTTAGTGCGGACTTGACTGAGGCTACACCTGCTTGACTAGCAGAGGGACAAGTGGGTTCCATCATTTCAATATTCCTTTTTATTATAAAATTGTTTTTTTATGGACTAGAGCCTAGCGTATGCTTATAATACAAGTTGAAATACATTTAAAATAGGACACTAAATATAGGTACTCAATTCGTGGCACATTAGTTTTGTTTTCTAGTTTGTTTTGAATCGTTGGTTTTTAATTTAAATATAGTGTAAAAGGTATTTACTAGTTAACACTGATCTAATTGACTGTTCTATTAATTCACCACCTTCTGACCCCCAGTCTTCCCATATCTTCATGTATATCATCCACCCATCTTCGTCTTGGCCTCCCTCTTGCTCTTCTTACTCATGGTTCTCCAATGAATCAATCTTTTTTCACTGCTCTTTCCTCTGTCATTCTTTGCACATGACCTGCCAACCTAATTCTGCCTTGTGTTATTGCTGTGATGATGTCCAGTTCCTTGTATAGATTGTACAATTCGGCATTGTCCTCACACGCCACATTCTAGTATCTAATACACCTCCATATATCCTCCTCATAATCTTTCTTTCCCATCTTCTGATCATATCTTCTAAGGCTGAGGTCATGGTCCAGGCTTCTGAAGCATATAATACTACTGGCCGCAATACAGTTTTGTAAATCTGGACCTTGGAGGTTCTAGACATGTTTTTGGACTTTAGGATAGGCAGCAAAGAAAAGTAGCACCTATTTCCCATAGCCATTTTGTCTTGAATTTCCATTGGCATCTGATTTTTTGATGTCAAGAGGGACCCAAGATATGTAAAACTATCCGTCCTCTCAAATTCATTGCCATTGACTTTAATTTTTGGGACTATTTCTTCTCGAACATTCTTCTTCATCAGAATATATATTTTGTCTTTTGGCTGTTCACTTGCAGCCCTAGGTTGATCGAAGCATGCTCCAGAGAGGTTTACGCCTCTTCCAGTACCTGTTTGTTTCTTGTCACAAGAACAATATCGTCATCATATGCGATGCACTGGAATCTTCTATTCATAATTGTGCCACCAGGGTTTATTGGTAGCTGCCTTACTACTTTGAGACTACTCAATTTCTTTTAATTAATATTTATGATATTTTATCGTACCTTCGGGTTCTCTTTCCAAGGTCGTACAGACGAAAACCAGCTGCGGACAAGGTTATTTGGGTTGACGTTTCAAAATAATTTTTCTAACACCAATTTTTGTATTCTAAACAACTAACTTTCTTTAATTTACTATTTGCTTTCACTCTATTTTTACATTACATTTTTCAATAAAAAAATAAGGCATGAATACTTGAACAATTGGTTTTAACGCATATGAAAATGACTTAGCAATAGTACAATTTACAAATAACTTGACCAGCACTTTGCAACGCTCTCTCATTCATACTTTTTTATTTTATTCTCTTTTAAAACCCCGTAATTAAAACTCGGTATTTATATTTAATGTCTGTATTTAGGGAATAGTTCTGATAGGGTTATGTAGAATACTTAACAACCCACGGCATTAATCAGTTCCATCACCACCTTGTGTTGTTGGCTGTTTCTGGTCACTAAGGTTATTTCCACAGTTCATAATCTTCCGCACTACCGCTACACACTCCGTCTTATTTAATTCACTTTAGATTGCAATTACGACTTTTACTTTTACAGACTTGTTTGTCGGAAAGCTTCACAACAAAAGTCGGCTGACGTACGTGACTCGAGCTCTTATATGTTTTTAATTATTTGAGCGTGCTGCCATAAATTGCATGGAAACACTTTTTATGTTTTTTGTTAGATAGGCCCTTTTTGCTTTAGGCCTATCTTGCACGCCCGAGGCCACTATTTTCAATTAACGAACTTTTAACTGCTCTTTACTACTGACTGATGTTCATGCCGTGGTGACAGTCTGCCTACTGTTGAAGGTCTCTGCTTACTGTGATTCACAAAGCCTGCTGCTGGGGCAGTTACGTAATACGTCTAGACAGTTGTTTATGCTAACATTATGTTATACTGAGGCACCTGACAGGTTGAAGCTAACAATTGAAAATTAAAACTGAATTGATATGAAATAAAATTGAAACTGGGGTAGCACACAATTCTGTACCGTTACAACTTTCTCCAGGCATATATTGAAAAGGAGGGTGGACAAGACATCCCCTTCTCCTCTTCGAATGTGGAAATCCTCTGTTAATGCTCCTTCTGCTTTTACTTTACATCAGGGTCACTTTTACTGTTATCTTTCAGGGTCACGCGAACCAGGTGTATTAATTTGTTGGGTATTCGGAAGCCTTGCAAGATGCGACATATCTCCTTTCTGTCTAAGGAATCTAATGCTTGTTTGTAATCAACAAACAGGTTGCGCAGTTCAACATTATGTTAATAAAATTTCTCAAATATTTGTTGCATCATAAACATTTGATCTGTGGTGGAACGATTTCTGTAGTCTCCGACTATATCTTCCATAAATGGTTCCAGCCTTACTGCCAATACACTGCTGAACACTTTATAGGTTAAATTGATGAGCGTTATGGGTCTATAGTTTTCACACATGGTCTTATCTCCTTTCTTGAATACTGGGTGTATGACACCCATGAGCCACTTAACTGGCATTTTCTGTTCCTTTCAAATGCCTGTTACAGCTGTTACAAGTTCATGCAAACATTGAACTACGATGTTGCCGCCAAGTTTCAGCATCTCTGCTGTTATACTGTCATTACCAAGTGCCTTATTGTTTTTCAGCTTCATAATTGTTTGCTTTACTTCTTCCATGCTTGGGCTTCTAGTACTTTCATCATCTTCATAGTTTCCTTCGTTTTCATCTAATGTAATTGGATCATAATCTGCTTCTTCATCAGAAGTCCACTGTTCAAGGCATGCTTGCTTGTCTATATTCTTCGACTGTTTGACGTGTTTTCCGTTTCTTCCTTGCATTGTTTCTTTTTTCAGCTGCAAGCGCACATTCATTATCAAACCATTCTTCTCGTTTGTTCCCTTTGACAAAACCTATAACTTCCTCAGCTGTTGTTGTTAAAATGTTCTTCAGTGCACTCCTCTTTCCTTGTAAATCACTTATTTCCCACTCATCTTTAATTTCTTCAAATGGCTCAGATATTTTCTCTGAATATTTGCTTTGTTTCTGTTCAGTCCTGCTTAGCTCTTGTACATTATACCTCTTAGGTCTATAACCATGTGATCAATTTGGTTGCAGGTTACTCCATGAGGGGATTGCCACATGCCTTTCTTGATGTCCTTTCTCTGGAGACAAGTACTCTTTACAATCATATTTTTACTGGTAGTAAAATCGATTGTTCGCAGGCCATTACTATTGCTCTCTAAATGGAGACTTTCTTTACCACAACCTGTGAATAACATTCTTCTCTTCCAATCTTGTCATTCTTGTGTCCGCATATAATTTTTACATCATGTTTTGGAGACTTCCCATACTCATTGTCTTGTTTCGTATAAAATTCATCTTTTTCAGCAGTGCCTGCATATACCATTGGTGCATTAACAGAGAATAAAGTGATATTGAAGAACTTTGCTTTAATCCAGAGTGAACACATTCTGTCATTGATTGCTTTAAATTTTAGTTCAGCCGGTTTCAGACTCCTGTGTTCAATAAAGCCAGTCCCATGTCTTCTCTCCTGTCCTCTACTGTAAAACACTACATGTTCATCAGATTTCATTATGCCATTCCCTGTCCATTTAATCTCTTGCACTGCAGTGATATTTACTCTATATTTCTTTAGTTGTCCTTTTATTTGTTTTAATGCTCCTGGTTTCCTATAGTTTGGACATTCTATGTTGCCATATAAATCTCATTTGTCACCTTGCTCAGTCCTATTTCTCGCTGGGTCAGTTCCATATTTCCAGTCCTATTCCGAGCCAATCTTTCTGTATCCATAACAAATTTTGTTTTACAGGATAGGGTTGTTAGCCTTATGCCCTACCCCCTACCAGGAGGACCAGGAACTTTTATTTTGGGCTGTTCTTCCCCTAGAGAGATGCCTTCACCTCAGTTGCCGAGCGCTCTCTGCCCGGTCGTAGCAGGCTAACTAACTCAAACCATGTGTGCAGCCATTGACCTATTAGAGGTTCCTCCGCCTTCACACTAGATGCACACCCTGCTGCCGGTGTACACCATCCTGTCAGACCAGGATCCAGGTTACACCTGGACTGCCCTGGCAGGACCCCTTCTCTCTTCTTCTTGCCGACCCATTTTGCTGAAAGGGTTAGTTACTACAACCTTGGAATGGGTTGCTCGGCATAACAGGGCCTACCCGCCTTTTAGGTGAGAGTGGAGTTAGGGTTGAGAGACCAGTACTTTTCTCTTCATTGAAAAGCATGTAATTGCATCCACCCCTTTATAACGTAAAATTTGAATACGATGCAATTTTACGGGGATTAATTCATATAACATAGATATCAAATGTAAATCTGTAAAAAACGATGTTGAGTAAATGCAGTTAGAAGGTACCAGAGCTGTATTTGTTCAAAAGGAACAATGCTTGAGTCGGCGCCTGCCAGACGGCCAGAAAGTACAAAAAGTGATGTAGAGGGTTGGCTATCATAAAAATGCATTGTGAGTAGAAACTAACAAAAAAGTGTGAAAGTTGGTAAATTTTAAGTGCTTTCAACAATAAAGTACTGTTATGTAAGACAGAGAGCGTAAACAGAGAAATGCATGTAACGCATCTTTCCCACCACGTGTACACGTTGGGTTGACGAATAGAAAAAAGCGTCATTTTTTTAGCGGGTGAATTGTCGGGGTAGATTGGGTAAATTTGTATTTCGCGGTACATGAAACCAATCAGAGTGTATTTTGTAAATACTGTATTTGGTGAGGGTAGTTTTAAGTCGAGTATAAAAAACGTAGTTGGAAAAAGTTCAGTCAGTCTGCAGAGGTACTACATTTATTTAGACTCGTAACCGGTGTATTAAAGAATTATTATTTAGTTGATAAATTAAACAAATCATATTCGCAAAAGTAGTAAGTTGTATACAGTGAAGTCATCAAAGCGATAAAACTAACAATCGTATTTGAATCACTAAAATAATAGAATTCATGAAAGTAAATTGTTGAAGAAGTTTCAAACAGTAAACAATATTCAAATAAAGTATTAAGTATTTATTAAAGCAATCGTAATTCGCCTGAGATTAAATCGGAGTTCGAAGTGTAAAGTTACGGTGAGCTGAGAAATTCTATAGCGGAACTTGTCGTGTACGAATTAATCCGACGGTATCAGCATATCGTGTCCGTGTTGGAAGCACTTACATCCAATCACTTATATACTAGGTGTAAGAAAATATTGTGTAACACGTCACCGCTGTATTCTCACTAAATTATAAAAAGTGAATTGTGCCTGGAGTATGTGAAACAAGTGTATATAGAGTTAACGAATGAACGAGTGCGACTGACGGGGATATACTTAGCAGCAGTGGACCAGAGTATCACAGGACCGACGACGTTTGAGGAGACACTCCACACCGTAATGACGGAATTCAACCAACAAGTAAAATTTATATGAACATTCATTTTAACATTGTAATTAAAGTTCAATTCTTTTGGTAACTCAAACAGTTAAAAAAAAAATCCACAATTAAAAGAGAATAATCATAAGAAACTGAATATTGATAGTAATAATGTAATCTTCAATTTCAAGAAGATCATGAAACGTATAATTTGTCATATCTATATTTGTTTTATTAATTATTAAACCCTGAGATTAATTATAAGAGTCGCTACCCCAAAGTAAGAGCCAAATTCAATAGTTGAATATCAACAATTATATATATATTGCAACACATCTTTTTATGATTTCTTTCATTATGGATTATGAGTTTTACATGGACCTGGTTAGGGTATACCATGCCAACACTTACCTGCAGTATATGGTATTTTTCTGCTTTGCCGGCTATTAGGTGTGGGATTTGGGCTTATTAGGTATCAGGTAACGAGTTGGGACGATGTGTTTCCAAAAGAATTATTTTAGGAAGCTGAGTTGTATAAATTGTGAATAAATGAAAACTACCTTTTTAGTCTATCATTCCAATGATTATAATTGTCACCCTCAAGGTGCTTATCTTTAAACAAATCATAATAATAAAAAAAGAATTCCAAATATTTAACACGATTTACGGCGGGTTCCACTAATTTATATTCTTTCTTGAATATTACTTTACACATATTTTCTCTAGTGATATATTGTTATAATGCTTACGTCTAACAATCACCTATTAAAATCATATATCTTAGTACATAATTTATAAGTTCCTGAAAATAAGACATACAATACACAGTATATACACAAAACATATAACATGGAAATATACACACATATATGGGCAGTTTCACACTGTCTGCCTGTAATTATAATTCATTTATAAAAATCATTTTTTGTTATATTGAAATAATTATTTAATAAAATGGAAATACTGAATTGATTTCATTCTATGAAATCCGTAACCCTGTTCTTTATACATGAGAAAATAAAATACGAACTTTTTAAATGAATATAACAAGGGTTATAGTTATCGTTATCTCTATGGTAGTTATTATTAATATAAACACTTTTATTAAGGGTAACTCCCTTTTAATTATTCTACTCTTCAGCCTGCTTGGCTATCAACAATAATTAATATGAAACAATAAAATTTGTGACATCTAATATCTGGATAACACTCTTAGAGCTTCTCTGCACTCTCCCTTAATTTATCACATTTAATTTATCAAATATAATTCTTTATACAGTGCACAATCTCATGAAAACATTTGCTTAGAGTCTTTCTGCACTCTTATTAACATATTATTATAATGATCACACATTATCTAAATGTTCTGTCTTTTTGAATAAATGTCTCTATATGATATACAGTACAACATTTAAAAGTGTCTTTAGGCTTTAGTCATACCGCCTATATAAAAAAATGTTTATCAATTATTTAAAACTGTTCAATTTCGCTTATAGCGGCTTTTCATTTACTTGTTGTGTTTTACAACATTATTATGAACCCTGAACCAAATCAGGTCACCTGTTTTGATGATTTCATGTTACACAGATGTACACGGGTCTCAGGCGTCGGCGTTGAGTACAGCTATTCCTCTCGAAACCTCCGTCAGCGTCGCTTAGCGGTGTATGAACAGCTAGGCTAGGCGTCGTTCCTTTATCGTCATGGACACAGCGTCTCTGGCCTCGGGTATAGTCTGATGTCCGTAGTACGTAGTTGTAGTAACTCAGGTGTCTGCCGGTCTCATTGAAGCGTCTTCTGCAGCGTATCGTTCCGTGTGTACGACTCAACGAATACTTTATGAATGCCAGATGCTCGTTTTGGCTCACTGTTTATAGGGCAAAGCCACGTGTGCAAATGAGTTTCTATCGGCGAATATCTCAACAATCCTTTATTTATTTAGGAAACAAAGTTGTTTGTTAGACGTGTCTTGAACACAGTTATTAGCTATGTATACACGCGATCTTTAATTAGCACCGCGAAAGGTGTGAAATAGTAAAACGCTTATAGTTCACGACACTCTCACTATCTCGTTATGTGTTTGGTGTCTAAATAAAGCTACATTTCCGCACTATTCACTGGTCAACCTAGTTCTTCTTAATCTTTTGTCATTTTTTTATTATTTAAGTTTTAAAACACTTCTGACATGTGCCGACAAAATTATACATATTTATGCAGGTGGACTGTTATCTGTTTTGTTTGCTATATAAAATCCTATCTGTACCCTTCTAAATGTACAATTGTAGCAGATAACGCTTATTATGCGTACTCCAGTTAGAACGATAAACATTGATAACAATGTTTCGTTATAACACTCCCCCACTTGCTTTAAAAAAATTGTTTTGTGCTTTACAGAACATTTTTTTTTTTTTTTTTTTTTTTTATCTATGTTTAGTACATACACAGTCAGTTATATTACATGTTTATTGGAAAGAATATAAAATCTTATCTTAAAGTAACAATCACATATGGGTATTATTGGATATAATGACGCAGAGATGACGCATGGTACTTTCCGACGTCCTTTTTCTTCACTGGGTCATATACCATGTAGGTGTGTGGTCCTAGACGACTCCTTAGTTCATATGGGCCACAGAATAATCTGAAGAATTTCTTGGAAGTGTTTAATATACTACTTCCCACAGGATTTGTCTTTATCAATACCTTATCACCAATCTGGAATCTTGTCAATCGGTGAGTTCTATTATACCGGTCTCTCCTTTTACCTGCTTGATGATATAACTGTCGTTCAGCTCTGTTTATTTTTATTTGAATTGGCAAATCTACATTATAATTTTCCGGTTTATTAATCATGTTGTGCCAGAATCTTTTAGGTATTTTATTCTCACTTAATTCTAACGGTGTGTATCCTGTAGCTTCACTATAATTGTGATTCATTGCATCTTCAAAAAATTGTAGATAGTCAGGCCATTTACTCTGTTGATTGTAGCAATATAACCTCATGTACTTGCCTAACTCTCTATTTATTCTTTCAGCAAGATTAGTTTGTGGATGCCTTATGGATGTAAGTATAGGTTTTATACCTTGTCTTGTCAATGCGTCCTTCCATAATTTATTACCAAACTGCTTACCTTGATCTGTCAACACTTTATCCATTTTTCCATACTTTGGTATATACTTCTGGGTGATGACGTTCAGAACAGATTTCATGGTGGGTCTTCGTACAGCATATAACTTTACTAGCTTGGTAAACACATCTACCGTCACAATTATATGGCGGTACCCACGACTTGATCGCGGGAGTGGTCCAAGGAAATCAAGTGCAACTATATCCCCCTTCTTCTTAGTTCTGATACTCCCCATTTCAACGCAAGTGTTTAAATTCGGATGTTTGGCTGTTTGACAATCATGGCATTTCCTAACAATTATTTTAATTTTTCTGAACATATTATTACAGGTGAAGGCTTCTTTCATAGTTAAATAGCACTTCAATGGAGATGCATGAGCTAGACTACGATGACATGGCATAATTAATTGCTGTAACATGTCATGAGATAGCACAACTTTCCAATCATAATTAATAAGCTTAAATAAAATTCCATCTTTCACACAATAATTTATAGGTAACGGATTATTCTTTATATTCTGTAATCGCTGATCTTTATCTTGCTCTCTAGCGAGATTACGTAGTAATTCTTGTACTTCTCTCTCGGGTTTGTATGTTATGTTGCTAAGTACCCTGACATCTTGTGGTTTAGCTTCATGTGTTTCTATACAGACTCCAGAATGTAGTCATTGATTTTCAGTCTTCGATGTGGACGGTTTATTACGTTCATCAGTGTTTCTCGGTGTCTCTTTCTGTTTTTTCTCAACGGTAATCGCCTGCGTATTTGCATTCCTATCGGATGTCCATGGTTTCGAAAATCGTTTCGACGAATTCGGCCATCGGTAACCTCCTTTGTAATTACCTCTTTCATTATTTTGCTCCTGCTTCTCATATGTTCGTCCATCTTCATGGCGTCTATCATATGATACATTTTTGTTTTTCGGATATTTTTCATCGTCTGTACGTCTATCTTCTCTGCCTTTATCTTCTTGGCGATATCTTTGCGAATACCACGTACCTCTATCTTGATTTTGGTTCCGGTTATCTCGCTGAACTCCTCTTGGTGGGTCTTGTTCACGGATTACACCCTCCATCTGTGTTAAAAGTATTAATAGATCTTCAATGGTAGCTATACCCTGAACATATATAGCTAGTTGGATGTTCCTGCTGAAATGATTAGCAAGCTTAATGACTAATTCTTTTTGTGTTAAAGTGGGACGTAAATGTTTACTCCTCTCTACTAACATAATGACGTATTCATCTTCAGACAGCTTACCTGGATTATATTTACCAAATTCCAGTGTATTTCGTATTCTCATTTGTATGTATTCATTCCAATACCTCCGTTCGAATGCTAGTTTAAATTCTTCATACGTTTTTAAATCGTCATTCACCATCGTGAACCAACTGGCTGCTGTATCTTTTAAGTAACGGCTTACAAAGTCTATTTTATCTTTGTCACTGAGAATAGATCCAATACTATCCATTTCTTTCTCACATTTGATACGAAATTCAATGGGATTTTCCCCTCTGGATCCTCTAAAATAGTTAATGGGTCTCTCTTCTCTAGGTACGGTCGAGTATACTAACGCTTGTGTTGGTAGTCTTCTCACTTCTCGTGTAAGTCGGTCTACTTCACCTTTTAACTTGACTTCCAGCTGATCTACCCTGTTGTCATGGTGTTGGATAGATTTCTTGATGGTGTCGTCTGCTGCGGCTAGACTTTTTGTTTCTTCTTCAATTTTCATGGTCTTCCTGACATTACTCTGCACCAACTCGCTGATGACTTGTATCTTGGTATCTTGTCGATGCGTAATTTTTTCGAGTTTCTGGTCCAGTGTGTCGGCCATAGATTTAAAATTTTGTTGTAGTCTTTTTCGCTGCTCTTCGAAATTTTCATTCATCACCACCGCTTGTTGTTTTAGAGACTCTTTAACTTTACCTTCTAAGGTCTCCATTCGTTCCATAATTTCTACCTTACTTTCAGCATTATACGCGTATAGTTTCTGAATTTCTGACGTGCTTGCTTCCAATCTTCTCATAGTTTCAGCACCACTAGTTTTTATTTCTTCAAACCTTTTTACGTTTTCAGCGTTGCTGGCTTCCAATCTTCTCATAGTTTCAGCACCACTAGTTTTTATTTCTTCAAACCTTTTTACGTTTTCAGCGTTGCTGGCTTCTAACTTCTTCATTATGTCGGCTAAACTGACCTCTTGTTTATGTGCCATGTTTAATTTTAATTTGGTGAACCGATTTTAAAATATTTATTATTAATTTGTATATTATTAATTATTTGGATTATTATTAAATACTGTATTGGTAGTCATTTATTCATCAACATACAACCATTATCTTGGGCGCCTGTAGTATCAGTTTCTGATAACCACAATATTTATCTAAGCTCCCCTTTGTTTACTCTACTGATAACGCTAACTGTACGTTCTTATCAGCTACATTCAACATATAAATGCACATTTTATAATAATTACACATCAACTCTAAATATTTGTTCTACTTGAATTTATATTTATTTAACTTCTTACTAATTTTTAGTTTTTTTTTTTTTTCGTATTATGTTTTTTTTTTTATTTATTTAATCGTGCCCCACGTTGGAAGCGACATTTTCTTTTGCAACACATCTTTTTATGATTTCTTTCATTATGGATTATGAGTTTTACATGGACCTGGTTAGGGTATACCATGCCAACACTTACCTGCAGTATATGGTATTTTTCTGCTTTGCCGGCTATTAGGTGTGGGATTTGGGCTTATTAGGTATCAGGTAACGAGTTGGGACGATGTGTTTCCAAAAGAATTATTTTAGGAAGCTGAGTTGTATAAATTGTGAATAAATGAAAACTACCTTTTTAGTCTATCATTCCAATGATTATAATTGTCACCCTCAAGGTGCTTATCTTTAAACAAATCATAATAATAAAAAAAGAATTCCAAATATTTAACACGATTTACGGCGGGTTCCACTAATTTATATTCTTTCTTGAATATTACTTTACACATATTTTCTCTAGTGATATATTGTTATAATGCTTACGTCTAACAATCACCTATTAAAATCATATATCTTAGTACATAATTTATAAGTTCCTGAAAATAAGACATACAATACACAGTATATACACAAAACATATAACATGGAAATATACACACATATATGGGCAGTTTCACACTGTCTGCCTGTAATTATAATTCATTTATAAAAATCATTTTTTGTTATATTGAAATAATTATTTAATAAAATGGAAATACTGAATTGATTTCATTCTATGAAATCCGTAACCCTGTTCTTTATACATGAGAAAATAAAATACGAACTTTTTAAATGAATATAACAAGGGTTATAGTTATCGTTATCTCTATGGTAGTTATTATTAATATAAACACTTTTATTAAGGGTAACTCCCTTTTAATTATTCTACTCTTCAGCCTGCTTGGCTATCAACAATAATTAATATGAAACAATAAAATTTGTGACATCTAATATCTGGATAACACTCTTAGAGCTTCTCTGCACTCTCCCTTAATTTATCACATTTAATTTATCAAATATAATTCTTTATACAGTGCACAATCTCATGAAAACATTTGCTTAGAGTCTTTCTGCACTCTTATTAACATATTATTATAATGATCACACATTATCTAAATGTTCTGTCTTTTTGAATAAATGTCTCTATATGATATACAGTACAACATTTAAAAGTGTCTTTAGGCTTTAGTCATACCGCCTATATAAAAAAATGTTTATCAATTATTTAAAACTGTTCAATTTCGCTTATAGCGGCTTTTCATTTACTTGTTGTGTTTTACAACATTATTATGAACCCTGAACCAAATCAGGTCACCTGTTTTGATGATTTCATGTTACACAGATGTACACGGGTCTCAGGCGTCGGCGTTGAGTACAGCTATTCCTCTCGAAACCTCCGTCAGCGTCGCTTAGCGGTGTATGAACAGCTAGGCTAGGCGTCGTTCCTTTATCGTCATGGACACAGCGTCTCTGGCCTCGGGTATAGTCTGATGTCCGTAGTACGTAGTTGTAGTAACTCAGGTGTCTGCCGGTCTCATTGAAGCGTCTTCTGCAGCGTATCGTTCCGTGTGTACGACTCAACGAATACTTTATGAATGCCAGATGCTCGTTTTGGCTCACTGTTTATAGGGCAAAGCCACGTGTGCAAATGAGTTTCTATCGGCGAATATCTCAACAATCCTTTATTTATTTAGGAAACAAAGTTGTTTGTTAGACGTGTCTTGAACACAGTTATTAGCTATGTATACACGCGATCTTTAATTAGCACCGCGAAAGGTGTGAAATAGTAAAACGCTTATAGTTCACGACACTCTCACTATCTCGTTATGTGTTTGGTGTCTAAATAAAGCTACATTTCCGCACTATTCACTGGTCAACCTAGTTCTTCTTAATCTTTTGTCATTTTTTTATTATTTAAGTTTTAAAACACTTCTGACATGTGCCGACAAAATTATACATATTTATGCAGGTGGACTGTTATCTGTTTTGTTTGCTATATAAAATCCTATCTGTACCCTTCTAAATGTACAATTGTAGCAGATAACGCTTATTATGCGTACTCCAGTTAGAACGATAAACATTGATAACAATGTTTCGTTATAATATATATATATATATATATTTAGAAATAACCCTTGCTTTGAGAGTTTAGTTGTAGAAATTGACCATACAATGAACAAATTAATATTAATGAATATTCAACATTTAGTCTTGCTTTGCGTGGTGTAGTATTTTGGTTCCCAAGACTTTGGAGCTTATAAAAACAAAAATCCTATGTGAAGGTAGTATTTGGCGCCCACTCGTAAGGCTTAATTTAGAAGCTTGGCAAACTGTGTTGAGTTACGAGTAGAATAAGAAAAGTAGAGAGTAAGGAATATAGATTAGATAAGTGAAACATTGTATGATTACACGAAGTAGAAGTAGGCGAAACAAGTACATACACCACAACACAAACAAGTGAAACAACATGAACACAGAAACAGCAACAATTCACAATAGCGAAATGGAATTTGATGTTAACAACCAGTTAGGAGATCCTAAGACACTTGCACAAATTACCATGGAGAATCAAGATTCAGGGACGCGGGGACAAGACAACGGAGAAACTGAAACACAACAGATAACACCAGAAACACTGAAAGAGATTAGAAGGGGACAGACACAACAGACAGTACCAGAGACACCCAAAGAAATCGATATATGTGCAATACTACAACAAATAGCAAGCCAAATGCAAGAAGAATCGTTACAGCAGGCACAAACATCAAAACAAATCCAAGAACATTCATTACAACAGGCACAACAGATACAACAGCTAGCACTACAGATTACACAACAAAGTCAAATCATAAAAGACGAGGTAGCCGCACAACTTAACGACTTCAAAAGAGAAAACCAAGAAGTTCTCAAACAATTTAGATTAGAGACTAATATTATTATTAGGGATGAAATTAATAGTATTAATGATGGAATTAATAATAGGTTTAACGATACGGAAAAACTAATTAAAGAAAGCGATGAAAAGCATAGCAATGATATTAAGCTAATTAACAAGAAATTAATTCCGAATAGTAAGCGTAGTGACGAGAGTTTCGTGGCACATAAATTAGAAGCCGAGAAATTAAAAGAATTAGAAACAAAAATCGATAATAATTCGGACGAAACTAACCTTAAATTACAGCAGATACAAAGTGACGTTCGAACAAAAATAGCATTAGTAAACGCTTCACCAATAACCCGAAGCATTACTCAGGAACAAATCAAAGAAATAAAATATAATGGGACCAGCGATTTTCCTATGGAGTTCGTCAAAGAATTAACTGAAATCTACCAAGAATACTATCAAGATACCAGTAATATCACATGGATAGCAAGACATCTCGAAGGAGAGGCCGCAGTCTGGTGGAGGTTGGTGAAGGATAGTATATACAACTTCGTAGGATTCACAGAAGCATTTATCAACAAGTATTGGAACGTCGTGATCCAAGAACGCGTGAGAGATCAACTGGAGTTCGGGAAATACCACCCAGAAAACGGAACGAGTATGATTCAATATTTGGAAAGAAAGCTACTGGAGAACCGACAACTAATCCCTCCAATATCGGATAGGCACTTGATAAGAAAAATTGCAAGGCACTATCCACATGAAATTGAGGTCGCTATCATTACCCGTGGCGTGAGTACAATAAGTGAGTTCGAGCAGGTACTGTTGGAATTTATGAGTATACGGAATGACTCTAGGTCAACGAACTGGGGACACTTTGATGGTAGAAGGGAACACAAACATTGGCCACGTACGGAGGAAGAGAGAGAAAAGACTTTTGAACACGGACTGAACAAAGAAAAAGGTATTGAGGATCGACAGCCCTATGCCAGGTATCCCAAGCGTCAAAACCAGTTTAAAACAGAGACAACTGCAATCCCGTCAACAAGTGGAACCAATAATAATAAAGCTGTTGTCACGCTGCCAAAAAACTAAACCAGATTTGTAAATACGAATTAGATCTAAGCGGTAATACTAAGTATGTGAACACTACATTTTTAGATTTAAGGGATGAATTAATGGTAGCTGATAATATAGATGTAATTTTAAGAAACAACAAATGTCCAGAAATCAAGATTATGTTGAACGGCGTGCCGACTAATGCATTGGTAGACACAGGGAGCCAAGTTAATGGTGTCTCGGAACGCTGGTTCAGCAGTAATAAAAAGGATTTAGGCAGAATAGAAATTTTAAAGCTGTCCAACACCGTAATCAAGGGAGCGACGGGCAACAAATCAAAAAGAATCACACAACAAGTACTGTTGACCGTTCAAATTGGAGAGTTAAAATTTGACAGCGTTTTCATAGTTGTACCTCAACTGATCAGAGAGTGCATACTGGGGGTTGAACTGTTAGCGGAGAATGGATGTGTGATTGACCTGAGTAACAAACAGATAAGAATTCAGGGAGATCATACCCATGAAGAAGCGACTACAGCAGAAATATTACAGGTGGAACTCTCAGCATCAGAGGAGGATATTGAAGAATCAATTAATAAAAAGGTGCAAGATATCGAAGAGATCACAGACGGTGAGATTATGTTTGGACGCTCGCAAACTTAATTCGGTAACAATTCCTGATTTTGAAGGCGCCATTCCTATCAACGAGGTGTTAACCAAATCTGGGAATATCAAGGTAATGTCAACCATTGATCTTCAGAGTTCCTTTTGGCAGATTCCGTTGCACCAGGAGTGTCGAGATTACACAGGGTTCCTTTATGAAGGGAAATGTTATCGATATACCGTGACGCCATTTGGCCTGAAAACTAGTCTCGCTAGCCTGACCCGCGGATTAGACCTAGTACTATCCGATGAAGTAAAAAATTTTACCATCTTATATGTGGATGATTGTTTGTGTATATCGAATAGCGTAGAAGAACACTTACAGCATTTAAAACTATAATTCGTGACTTGAAGCAAGCAAACCTAACAGTAAATTTTAATAAGTCACAATTATTCCGTACGGAGATCAATTATCTAGGGTATTGTCTGACAACGCAAGGTATTTCAGCTGCACCAGATAAAGTGAGGGCAATTCAGGAATTCTGAAGACCCAAGAACCAGAAACAACTTAAGGGGTTTTTAGGACTAACTAATTTCTACAATAGATTTACGAATAAGTATGCCGAAGCCACGCAACCGCTGCTCAATTTATTAAAGAAGAATTCTACATTCAAATGGACCAAGGAGATGGACCAACACTTCGAGAGAGTTAAGGAATTGTTTATCGAAACGGTCATTCTTAAACATCCGGACCCAAATAGGCGATTCTACCTACAAACGGACGCAAGTCGCTATGCACTGGGAGGACAACTGTACCAACTGGACGACAATAATGAAATCGGCGTAGTCACATTCACCAGTCGTGTGTTACGAGGCGCCGAGCTAAATTATTTTACCACAGAACTAGAACTGTTAAGTGTAGTCCATTGTCTGCAGAAGTTTCGGACTTATGTATTGGGAAAACCTTTAACCATAATTACAGATAATAAGGCCCTAATTTTCATTAAAAAATGCCATTTGAATAATTCACGTATCACTCGATGGATTCTTGCAATACAAGAATATGACTTTGATATAATTCATTGTAAAGGGCGAGACAACGTCGTTGCAGATATCCTTAGCAGACACCGCGAGGACATGTACGATGAGCAATTAATAGACCACACAGAAGAATTAGAAATAAGCCATGTAACCATCAGGATCAGCAAGGAGGCAAAGGAGAAATTGAAGAACATCAAACAGTACCAACTAGCAGACACAAAGTTAAACCAAATTATTGACACCCTGCTAGCAGGTAAGAACCACAAAATCGCCGAAAGATATGCTTGGCACGATAATAAACTACAGAAAGGAAAAGGGAGCGTGGAAGCTTATATTGACAGAGGACCTAATCCGAGCTATGATTTATGAGCTGCACCATGCCTACAGCCACGTGGGGAACCGACGAAAATACCAGTTATTTAAGGAATACTTTACGGGAAATTCCGTCAACAAAATCACACAACAGATCGTTAAACATGTCAAACCTGCCAAAAATGTAAGGACTATTTTAAGAGGATGATGGGAGAAACCCAACCCGTCGTACCCAAAACCAAAGGAGAATTAGTTAGTATTGATTATTATGGCCCGTTACCAGCATCTACAGGCGGAGTCAAATATATGCTAATTATGGTAGGTAATTTCACCAAGTTTGTAAAATTATACAAATTATGAAAAGCTACTACAACCGTAACCATCAATAAGATTAAACTTTATTGCGAAGAGATCGGAAAACCAGCAGCAATACTAACCGATAATGGTACCCAGTTCATGAGTCAGCGATGGACAGCATCATTAACGGAATTGAACATTAAGCCAAAGTTTACTGCTATCCGCAACCCCTGCACCAACTTAGCAGAACGAGTTAACAGACAATTGGGCAACATGTTCAGAGCACTTACAGCTGAAAAACACTGAAAGTGGGCGACATATCTAAGGCTGGTGAAGTCATGCATAAACCAAACATATCATGAAACAATAGAAACCACTCCATACGAAGCCCAATGGGGAAGAAAGCCGGAACGTGATTGGACCAGATATATCGACCGGGAGATGATACCGGAAAGTCAGCCAATCAATTACCAAAACATTTATCTGCGAATCAAGGACAAATGAAAGAAGCAGACAGACCAGATAAACGCATCAAACAAAATCACGAAGTTTCAGATAGGGAATCAGGTATTATTGTGCACATACCCGATATCGGATTTAAATTAGAAAGTGATAGTTAAATTCTGCAACACATTTGAAGGACCTTATAAAATAGTTAAAGAGTTAGGAACGGCCACATACCAACTGGAAGATGTTCGACAACCGGGACAGATCCGGGGGAACTTCAATATAAGGCAGCTAAAACCATATTGTGAAAATTAACAGATTACAACACACATAGACAACAAGCATAGCACAAAAATATCGAACAGATTGTAAAAACACAAAACGCAGATATGTATGTAATAGTCATAAGTAACTATAACAGTTCTGTAATAACAAGATGATAATTGCTAATTAACTAACAATACTTTAGTTCAAGTTGTATAGGAGTAAAATGTTACAAATTTATGTATGTATTCTAAAAATGTGTAAGAGATCATAATATGCAGTAGCATAGAGGAAGAAAGTAGGTCATAAATAACAATGGCAGAGCAAAAGTAAATGTCAATAACCTACCCTAGTGTCAATTTGACAAGCAGGTAATCTGTTTAAAGATGAGGGTGTGTTTGTAAACAACAGCTGATCGCCGGCTGGCACGTTGTAAATAACATTAGTTAATGATTTTAGTGAAGTAACCAAATATATCTAGAGGTACAAGATATAAATGTACAGTATTGTGTATAATAGAATTAAGTTACATAAAGCAATTAATGTATAGGTAAACATATATCATAGCATAATGATAGATTAAGAGTTACAAATAAAATGTGATTAGAACCATTCATAGGGACGCAACAATAGAATTAGCCTCTATTTTCAATCTAAAAAATCGATATAATTCTATTGGGGGACATACGAGGTGCTATCAGAAAGTTCCCGGACTAGGTCTAATAAATTCTTTTTGCTTACCTAGGCCATTAATGGCTCCCATCTCCTTCAAAGTAGTCTCCCTGCGAATTGATACAACGAATCCAGCGTTGTTTCCATGCCTGGAAAGTGTCAAAAAAAGTCTTTTGCTGAAGGCTGTCAAGCACCTCGTGCGTGTTTTTCTTAATGTCTTCTACAGTGTCAAAACGGTGACCTTTCATGTGAATTTTTATTTTCGGGAACAGAGAAAAATCACAGGGGGCTAAATCTGGTGAATATGGAGGGTGTGGGATGGTGGCCATATTGTTTTTGGTCAAAAACTCTGTTGTTTTCAGTGAAGCGTGAGCAGGTGCATTGTCGTGATGCAACAGCCAGTTTTGGTCTTCCCACAATTTGGGCCTTTTTTGTCGCACATTTTGTCTCAGCCACCTCAAAACGTCACAATAAAAATCTGAGTTCACTGTAACACCAGCTGGCACGAACTCGCGATGGACAATGCCTTTGATGTCGAAAAACACAATGAGCATGGTTTTTGTTGCACTTCTGACCTGCTGTGCTTTTTTTGGTCTCGGTGATTGTGGACTTTTCCACTCTGACGACTGCTGTTTTGTTTCTGGATCATAACCATAAAACCAGCTTTCATCACCGGTTATGACCCTGGAGATGAAGGTAGGGTCATTTTCAGACGTTTCTCTGAGTTCACTGCACACATCAACACGGCGCTGTTTCTGATCCACAGACAAAAGCCGAGGGATGAATTTCGCAGCAACACGACGCATGCCTAAATTTTCAGTTAGAATTTCTTGACAGCTTCCATAGCTTATTCCAGCACTTGTACACAACTCATGGATTGTTTGATGACGGTCTTCGTGAATGAGTTGTCAAATTTTTTCAACATTTTCGTCCGTTTTGCTCGTGGAAGGTCGTCCTGAATGGTGATCATCTTCAAGTGACATCTGCCGGCCTTGAAACAAGCGTACCACTCAAAAACCTGTGTTCTGTGTAGGGAATGTTTTTCAAAAGCTTCTCGAAGCATTGCAAAAGTTTCAGTAGGCGATTTAACGAGTTTAAAACAAAACTTAATGCACGCGCGTTCTCGAATTTATCAGCCATCATAAAATTAGCAAATGAACGTTAACACACGATTACAAAACACAACGCGTAGACCGAACACAAACTCACAATGCAACGAAACTCGGCAGACTGACTCATTACGTATTACGGAATCGGACACTGGGACGCCAGGTTGTACAGTCACGTCCAACAGCCGTGCCAAGTACAGTCCGGGAACTTTCCAATAGCACCTCGTATATAACGTAAAATTTGAACACGATGCAATTTTACGGGGATTAATTCATATAACATAGATATTAAATGTAAATCTGTAAAAAACGATGTTGAGTAAATGCAGTTAGAAGGTACCAGAGCGGTATTTGTTCAAAAGCAGCTTGAGTCAGCGCCTGCCAGATGGCCAGAAAGTACAAAAAGTCACGTAGAGGGTTGGCTGTCATAAAAATGCATTGTGAGTAGAAACTAACAAAAAATGTGTGAAAGTTGGTAAATTTTAAGTGCTTTCAACAATAAAGTACCGTTATGTTAGGTTGACGAATAGAAAAAAGCGTCATTTTTTTAGCGGGTGAATTCTAGGGGTAGATTGGGTAAATTTGTATTTCGCGGTACATGAAACCAATCAGAGTGTATTTTGTAAATATTTGGTAAGGGTAGTTTTAAGTCGAGTATAAAAAACGTAGTTGGAAAAAGTTCAGTCAGTCTGCAGAGGTACTACATTTATTTAGACTCGTAACCAGTGTATTAAAGAATTATTATTTAGTTGATAAATTAAACAAATCATATTCGCAAAAGTAGTAAGTTGTATACAGTGAAGTCATCAAAGCGATAAAACTAACAATCGTATTTGAATCACTAAAATAATAGAATTCATGAAAGTAAATTGTTGAAGAAGTTTCAAACAGTAAACAATATTCAAATAAAGTATTAAGTATTTATTAAAGCAATCGTAATTCGCCTGAGATTAAATCGGAGTTCGAAGTGTAAAGTTACGGTGAGCTGAGAAATTCTATAGCGGAACTTGTCGTGTACGAATTAATCCGACGGTATCAGCATATCGTGTCCGTGTTGGAAGCACTTACATCCAATCACTTATATACTAGGTGTAAGAAAATATTGTGTAACACGTCACCGCTGTATTCTCACTAAATTATAAAAAGTGAATTGTGCCTGGGGTATGTGAAACAAGTGTATATAGAGTTAACGAATGAACGAGTGCGACTGACGGGGATATACTTAGCAGCAGTGGACCAGAGTATCACAGGACCGACGACGTTTGAGGAGACACTCCACACCGTAATGACGGAATTCAACCAACAAGTAAAATTTATATGAACATTCATTTTAACATTGTAATTAAAGTTCAATTCTTTTGGTAATTCAAACAGTTAAAAAAAAATCCACAATTAAAAGAGAATAATCATAAGAAACTGAATATTGATAGTAATAATGTAATCTTCAATTTCAAGAAGATCATGAAACGTATAATTTGTCATATCTATATTTGTTTTATTAATTATTAAACCCTGAAATTAATTATAAGAGTCGCTACCCCAAAGTAAGAGCTAAATTCAATAGTTGAATATCAACAATTAGATATATATATTATAACAGCACCAAATATTAACTATTTGGGGTTATATGTTTACCGCATACTGAAAGCATATTTAAATAAAAAGTAACAGTCAAAACTCCATTTGAATGTAGCGCATTGAAAATAAGGCTGTGTAAAGCGACGCACACGTGGTCATTATGTAATCAGTTCGCTGTACAAGGAAGCGACCACACCCAAACTGTTAATTATTAATATCTCGGAAACTAATAAATAAAGGCGAAATCTAATATAGCCAAAATGTTTGCCGAGATATTAATAATGACGTGTGCAAATTTGATGCAATATAATTAACAAATGAAAGAGTTAATTAAAATAATTGAATAACTTCTGTAAAAATAGAGTTACAGTAATGAGATTTTAGTATGTTATAAAGATAATAATTTCTGACAGATTGTATATTTTAGATTTCACACAACTTGGTTTGCAACCAAGTTATTGCAAAATTAAATAAGCACAGGATATCCGCAGCGGCAAATTGGTTCCGCCGGATAATTATATTAGATAATAATACAGTAATCCCTCGTCAACCGCGGGTTCTCCAACCGTGGAATTCATTTATACGCGGTTTTATAAATGAGCAGTAGTTTCCAACCGCGGGGCTGGAATTCGCTTATACGCGGTTTGTAGTAGCATCCGCTAGGCAGCGCTTCGTGCACACATATCCCTTCAAATCGGATTGAAGGCAGTCAGTCGCACATTGCTCTTCTGCCGTGACGTATTGCGTGTTCTTTAGTTTTTAGTGTTCGTTGTTCTTATTATATAGTGTTAATTTACTCTTTTATAAACTATCCTTTTGTCATAATGTGTTCCAAACATTCGGAAAACATAATTGGCGGTGATAAGCTAGCCAAAAGGGCTAGGAATGTACTACCGCTGGAGAAAAAGCTCGATGTTTTGAACAGGTTAGGGCGTTTGAACAAAATTTTGCGTTTAAATTGTTTGTGTGTTAAAAATTGGTTTTATTTTAAAATTTTAAGTTGAAAATTGTAGTAAGCTATAAAACTGGACTTACTTAGCACTAAAAACTGGCCGCTATTTTTTCCTTGTCTTAGCGGCTTTTTCGTTATACGTAATGTAATACAGCATGTATTTTAAACATTTTGAAAATTTTTATAACTTAAGTAACTGTCAGCTATTTGAAATCATTGGACTGGTTTTATACATTCGAACAATGTAGTGTATACTGTATAATAAAGAGTCGTACAGTATTTTATATTTCTGGCTTTGTTTCAGATTCCCCTAACCTTACTTGTCCCATATAAAGTTAACTTCACCAACCGCGGATTCACTAACCGCGATGTTTTGTAGGAACCAAACCCCCGCGGTTGGCGAGGGAATACTGTATTCTATTCTCCGTCTGTGGGAACCTAACTTCATTCTCACGGACCAAGGGAATTCAAAATTTTATGTGGTAGGGAGAGTGTGCCAGCCAATGAAATCATTTCACGCGAGCCCCGGCCAGTGCGGTGTTTTCTGGTTGAAAACTCACTCTTCTGTCAGTACTCACGAAGTTAAGACGTAGTCCTTCGATCGTCTAGTAACTAAAGTGGTGAAGATCAACAAGAAGACTCTACGTGGTCAACACACACGCAATTACGAACACACCAAGTACAGATCATCTGTATAGCTCGTAATTGCTACGTAAAGGCGAGATACTCTTCAGTACATCAACCAAGCTTATTGTGTACTACCAGTTAGTCATAAGCACGCAAGAGATCCACCCAACTTCAAGACCAGACTTCAAGAATACAGCAGAGAGGCCGTCTAAATTATTGGTGAACAGCTGACGAGCAGAGCGACCACCCGAACGAAGCACACACACACACGCTGACGTGCAACGTGGGAATCGACGAGGGACAGGAAGCACTTCCAGCAGACAACAGCAGACGTTAAAATATTCACAAACAGCAAGGAAGCAGAGTGTTGCCGAATTTTGAACTCCACGACCGAATCCAGCAGTTCTAAGCAGATTACTTTCTCTAACCAAGGACTCGAATCGACGAGGGACAAATCGGGACGACATCCTCTTCAGTACAGGAAAGCAAAATCCACTTATTTATTTTTCAGATCAAATTTTCTATTTTTCAATTAAAACATTGTAATTCAAATAATTCAGGTGCCAAACAAAAAGCAAAGACTCTAGTAATTAAAAAGTAAATTCGTTGTGATAATCTGTATAGTAGTTTAAGGCTTTAGTAAGTTATAGTTAAGAAATAGAAGTAGTATAAAAGCGCTATACAAATCTTAACTGACAATCTAATCTTAGATCATACTGCAGTAGATCAGAAGTAGAATCACTAGAAATGAAATAACGTGAACTAGACTGTCACGTCTAATTTATTTTAATTAATTATTCTAATTAATTTCAGAGTTTTATATTTTGTTTCATGAACACTTAGATTCAAATTAATTAAATAAATTTAATTAAATTCAAATCAATTAATAAAGTAAAATTTAAATTGCAATTAACTCGCCAAAGAACGAGTTCAGTTTCTTTCAACTATTGACCAATCGAAAAACATTGATTCATTGATTAGACTATAAGAAAATCATAAAATAATAACCATTCTATTCTTGTGTGTTGTTGGTGTAATAAACAACGTTTTATTACCCCATATAACAGTGTTTTATTGTTGTACGATAAAGCCTACCAGTCTCACAAAACTCTCCCCCTGTAAAGTAACCTATTTTGTGTGTTGTTGTAATAATTTGAGATTACTAGCTTGCGAACTTCAAATCCAAAATCCACACGCCCTAGTCGGAAGAATCTGCAAGATCAGACAGCAGGTGGGTACTCACACACAACACAGCATAACAATAACGCATAGAAGTAGAGTTATAAATGGCGCTCCAATCTCGTGGGGCTCGAGAAAATTAATTAAATTCAATTTAAATTTAATTGTCACGTGTAAAACAAATTTTGCTGTTTTACTTCATAAAACAGCTGGCGTCCAACTAAACAATCCCCAAAGAGTTTTGTGACTGGTGTTTGTACAACGGTAAAGTTATTGTGTGTATTTGAAACTGTTCTGTGTATTTAAATTGTTTATATTTGAAATTGTTGTGTATTTAAAATGGATATGGATAAAATACTTAAACAAATGCAGCAAATGAATGCGGAAATGACCGCTAATATCAATGCGAAATTTGAGAAAACAAATGCCGAATTGACCGCTAATATGAACGCGAAATTTGAACAAATAACAGCCAATGCTGAGATAAATATCGCGGAATTAACTTCTAAAATCGAAGCGCAAAAAGTTAGTCTAACCGAAAAATTAGATCAAAGTAACGCTGACATAAACGCCGAGATTAAGCAAAGTAATAAAGAAAGTAGTAAAGAATTAACTGCGAAAATAGACGAAAGCGTAAACGAGTTGACCGCTAAAGTCACCGAAATCGCGGAAAGCAATGCAAAAATCGCGGAGAGTAATAAAGAGCTAACCGCGAGAGTCGCAGAGATCGGTGAAAGAGTAAATACGGTCGATACTAAAATCAATTAACGGTTTAAGGTTTTTGAGACCACTATGCAAAAATCGTTTATTGAACAAGTAACACGTATGGAGGGCCGGTTCAAAGATCACATAACCCGCTGCGAGAAACAGACCCTAGAGGTTTCCAGGAAGGTGGAATCTCTAGAGGTAAAGATGCACGCGGACGTGACCGAAATGCAACGACGAGTAGATAAATTAGACGCTTCAATTGTAGAGACGCGATCTAACATTGACTCTAATAAAGAGAGCGTCTTACAAACGTTAAACGACGAGATTTTGAAAGTACGACAGGAGGTACGAAGGAGATCTGCTCCTAATATTTTGGTACAAGGTCCTGTCGACGAGAAAAATCGCGTGTATTTTACGGGGGAAAATAACGAAAACCCCATTGAATTTTTATTAGCGTGTGAGAGTGAAATGGCTAGAGTAGGTTCCCGACTAGAAGATCAAGACAAAATACAGTGGGTGGTTAACGCGATGCGTGATTCGGCGCGTAAGTGGTATAACATTGTACGCGATAGAGTGTCCACATACGCTGAGTTCAAACAAAAATTTGAAAGCCGGTACTGGAACTCGCATACCCAGAGACTTCTGCGCAATGAACTGGAATATGGCCGATTTGATAAGAAAATGGGTATTACCGCCGAAAATTATATAATCCAGCAGGTCGAACGCGCGAAGCATTTAACCCCAGCATTTGCGGAGATTGACATAGTCACGAAGCTTGCCTACCATTTTAATCATAACATTAGAGTAGCTGTATTTACGCAGGGTATTCGCACGATAGACGAACTCCTCATTCTAGTGTCCCAAAGTGAGACGGTTTTTGATTTTGGTGGGTGGCGTTATAATCCCGATTTTCGCCGAAATAATGAAGGGCAGAATACGCGAGAACAATACCAGCAATCTGATCAAAGACCGAGTACTAGTTCTACTCCACCCCAAACATCGTCAAAACCCTCAGATAAGACCTTTGACTACAAAGGCAAACAAAATATTGCTAGATCGAAAGGGCAATATAAGGGTAACGACGGGGCCCCGATTAGAGCTATGCAAACGGTTGAGATAGCTAGAACGGATACAATAGAGCAAGACAGCGATACTCCAAGTAATAAAGACCCCAACGAGAGGAGAAAGAATCGTAAGTTTCAAAAAAACTTGGAAACGGGCGCCTCCAGGGGGGAAGCGCCATAAATCATGCTAAAACCTATCGCAATAAAGTAGGTAAAAATAAGAAAAATGTTAGATTTAAGAAAAGTGATTTTTATACAGAAATTTGTACGCCAGTTGACAAAGTATTTCAACCGGAAGGCAAGGAACCGTGGTTGGCCATCAACACAATGCAACAATGGGCACCGACAAATGTACGTCCGGAGGAACAGGAAAGTGACGACGACGTTCCCACACAGTCAGCGTGGGAAGACGTAGAAATCATATCCGGGGACGCGTACGAATTCGACGAGTACATAGCGGAATATTGTCGAGCCACTCATAAAAATGCATATGATCTACTGGATGCACTCTAAAAAAAAAAAAAATATATATAATTGTATTATAATAATTAAATTTAAAATAAATAACTTGTGATGTATAATATTATTAATAATAATTATAGATAACTTGTGTAGTAATAATAATATTTTTCTATCGCGATAAACAGCGGGCGGGTAGAATTAAACGCGCAGCAGGAAATAGTTACGTCACGCGATAACCTGCTGACCGACATTTGAAAGTAGGTCAAACAATTAGCTACGCGCGCCGGGCGATAACGGTTGTAAATACTGTCAGCAAATTCTTTTGTGCGTGTGCCACTGTTGACAAACAAAGATATTCGCCGTTATAAAAACATTAATACACAGGTAATTTCAAATGTAATATTATTAACAAGAGTATGTAGAATTAAGTTGTAGGTAATGAAACAACCTTAACACACCTGTATGTTTTTCTTTTGAATAAGTAATACAATGTATAGGTAATAAGTATAATGATTACAGAATATGTGTGTAATGATTAAGAAAAAAAAAATAACTGTAATTATTACATTCATTTTTTTTTTTAAAGCGGGTGTGGGAATATATAACAGCACCAAATATTAACTATTTGGGGTTATATGTTTACCGCATACTGAAAGCATATTTAAATAAAAAGTAACAGTCAAAACTCCATTTGAATGTAGCGCATTGAAAATAAGGCTGTGTAAAGCGACGCACACGTGGTCATTATGTAATCAGTTCGCTGTACAAGGAAGCGACCACACCCAAACTGTTAATTATTAATATCTCGGAAACTAATAAATAAAGGCGAAATCTAATATAGCCAAAATGTTTGCCGAGATATTAATAATGACGTGTGCAAATTTGATGCAATATAATTAACAAATGAAAGAGTTAATTAAAATAATTGAATAACTTCTGTAAAAATAGAGTTACAGTAATGAGATTTTAGTATGTTATAAAGATAATAATTTCTGACAGATTGTATATTTTAGATTTCACACAACTTGGTTTGCAACCAAGTTATTGCAAAATTAAATAAGCACAGGATATCCGCAGCGGCAAATTGGTTCCGCCGGATAATTATATTAGATAATAATATTCTATTCTCCGTCTGTGGGAACCTAACTTCATTCTCACGGACCAAGGGAATTCAAAATTTTATGTGGTAGGGAGAGTGTGCCAGCCAATGAAATCATTTCACGCGAGCCCCGGCCAGTGCGGTGTTTTCTGGTTGAAAACTCACTCTTCTGTCAGTACTCACGAAGTTAAGACGTAGTCCTTCGATCGTCTAGTAACCAAAGTGGTGAAGATCAACAAGAAGACTCTACGTGGTCAACACACACGCAATTACGAACACACCAAGTACAGATCATCTGTATAGCTCGTAATTGCTACGTAAAGGCGAGATACTCTTCAGTACATCAACCAAGCTTATTGTGTACTACCAGTTAGTCATAAGCACGCAAGAGATCCACCCGACTTCAAGACCAGACTTCAAGAATACAGCAGAGAGGCCGTCTAAATTATTGGTGAACAGCTGACGAGCAGAGCGACCACCCGAACGAAGCACACACACACACGCTGACGTGCAACGTGCGAATCGACGAGGGACAGGAAGCACTTCCAGCAGACAACAGCAGACGTTAAAATATTCACAAACAGCAAGGAAGCAGAGTGTTGCCGAATTTTGAACTCCACGACCGAATCCAGCAGTTCTAAGCAGATTACTTTCTCTAACCAAGGACTCGAATCGACGAGGGACAAATCGGGACGACATCCTCTTCAGTAACAGGAAAGCAAAATCCACTTATTTATTTTTCAGATCAAATTTTCTATTTTTCAATTAAAACATTGTAATTCAAATAATTCAGGTGTCAAACAAAAAGCAAAGACTATAGTAATTAAAAAGTAAATTCGTTGTGATAATCTGTATAGCAGTTTAAGGCTTTAGTAAGTTATAGTTAAGAAATAGAAGTAGTATAAAAGCGCTATACAAATCTTAACTGACAATCTAATCTTAGATCATGCTGCAGTAGATCAGAAGTAGAATCACTAGAAATGAAATAACGTGAACTAGACTGTCACGTCTAATTTATTTTAATTAATTATTCTAATTAATTTCAGAGTTTTATATTTTGTTTCATGAACACTTAGATTCAAATTAATTAAATAAATTTAATTAAATTCAAATCAATTAATAAAGTAAAATTTAAATTGCAATTAACTCGCCAAAGAACGAGTTCAGTTTCTTGCAACTATTGACCAATCGAAATACATTGATTCATTGATTAGACTATAAGAAAATCATAAAATAATAACCATTCTATTCTTGTGTGTTGTTGGTGTAATAAACAACGTTTTATTACCCCATATAACAGTGTTTTATTGTTGTACGATAAAGCCTACCAGTCTCACAAAACTCTCCCCCTTTAAAGTAACCTATTTTGTGTGTTGTTGTAATAATTTGAGATTACTAGCTTGCGAACTTCAAATCCAAAATCCACACGCCCTAGTCGGAAGAATCTGCAAGATCAGACAGCAGGTGGGTACTCACACACAACACAGCATAACAATAACGCATAGAAGTAGAGTTATAATATATATATTACATTTAATATTTATAACTAAATTTACCTCAAGATGTTATTTTTCCTTATTTGGAACATGTTTCGAGAGCTCCCGTGTTCCCATCCTCAGCCTTTGCGATCTTGTGTCTGGTGAAATATTTGTGTGTTGCATGCTGGATGCTATGAAGGTTGTTTGTTGGTCTTTGGTATTTTAAAGTTGTATTATTGCGTGTGATTGTGGTATATGTATTTGTATTTTGTGTATTTTCGATGTTGAGTGCTTTGAATATTGTGTCATGTTTTGTATTGATTTGTATTTGTTCTGGTATTAGTTTGTTTTGTGTTTTATGTTTGTATATTTGTAAATTTTCCCAAATGTTCATTATGGTGCCTTTGTGTGGTATATGTTTTATTAGTGACACATTGGTTATGTCTGGGAATTCATGTCCTGTGTTTATTGCATGTGTGGCTAAATTGGATTTATATATTTCTGGTTTTTTGTATGCGTTTAGGTGTTCAAAATAACGTTTTTTCTACTGTTTTTTTTTTTGTTCGTATTGTTTAAATTGTTTTGTTTTGTTTTGTTTCATATTGTTTTTTTTTTGTCCTATGTAACATTTATTGCAATCTTGGCATTCAATTTTGTATATACCGTTAGTTGTTGTATTATCTTTGTTGTGTGAGAACATCGAAAATACACAAAATACAAATACATATACCACAATCACACACAATAATACAACTTTAAAATACCAAAGACCAACAAACAACCTTAATAGCATCCAGCAGCCAACACACAAATATTTCACCAGACACAAGATCGCAAAGGCTGAGGATGGGAGCACGGGAGCTCTCGAAACATGTTCCAAATAAGGAAAAATAACATCTTGAGGTAAATTTAGTTATAAATATTAAATGTATTATATACATCAAGAAACGGATCTGTAGCAGAAAGTGATTGAATATATATACTGTTAATGATTTCGAGGTTCGGTCATTAATCATGAAAACTCAGTTTTGCGACGTTTCGAGATTTATTCTTCTCATAATCATGCCTACAACATTAAAATATAGTCTTACTACAATTATATTATTTGTAAGTGTGTATAGGTGTGTGTAAAGTCATACATTACTATAACTATTTACTTACATTAACTGTGAGATGAGCTACAGCAACCACATTACACTAAACACTTATCACTGTTCTATACTTATACACATATAACACATACACACATATATATATATATATATATATATATTGTAACGAAACAAAATGTTACAAAAAGAATAGTAAATAATAGTGAAATCCGATCCAGAGAGGAACCAAGAATTAATAATTGATAGCAAATTAAAGGAAACTAGTTTGTTTGACTTATTTAATATTATCAAGAAACCCAGAAATAACCCAGTAGAATAGGGCAGTAAGTAAACAGACAAAATTAAATAAATAAACCTAGTAGGCCTAAATAATCAATTTACCCTGAAACACAACTAAACCTAATAAAGAGTACCTATCCACAAAATAAAAATTGTATTAATTAAAATCATATAGGCCTATAATTAAGGGTAGAAAAAGGGACACAAACCTTTACAGTGACGAGTGATATAATAATAAATAGTGGCACAAACTATAGTTAAACAGTGTGCTAATTATTATTTAAAAAAGTGTTTTAGTATTATCATACAGACAATAGTTTAAAAGTATGAAATAATTAAAGTTGTCAAAAACAATTATTATTATTAAGAGTTTTGTTGTATGTTATAATATTTTATGTCACCAGTTAATTTATGTAAATATATTTATCTCAGGTAGTCAAAGTAGAAATTACAATCAACCATAACAAATTGTTCCACCACATATCATAGAAATTCAAATTAATAAGGTTTTACAGTTATAAACTGAGGCATGTTTAGTATCAAATTGTTTATAATTATATAATTAATCATCATGTAAACATTGCATGTATCATTAGAGTATAATAATAAAATTATCTATTAAAGGTAATTTATAAAAATGTAAAGTAATTAAAGGGAATCGACCATATAACATTTAACCTGTACATAAATGGCCAATCAAAATTTAAGGAGTTTGTATGAGTTCGGTGACTAAAAAAGAAGAAATAACACTTAATTGTTAATTGTGATGAAGAACAGTTTAATAGTGCGTGTCGAGATATAATTAAAAATAAAAATATAAAAATAGTTAACCCGTTTGTGAAAGAAGATCTGAATGACCACCATCGAAGATAAATAATCCCTCCACTACAATCATTTCATGAACCAGTAATACACACAATCAAGAAATTATCTAGAATAAACCAGAAAACCTTCAGCAATATCGTCAAGATGTGTAAAGTATAATTTGACAATATTTTTATCCAACAAGGAACAACCACTAGACAATATACCAATTTACACTAACACCAATCACTAGTAAACATTTTAAAGTGAAAACAAATTCAATATCTGAACGAAACAGTGATTACAAGGAAAACATTTATTGTACACATTAATAAACTTCATTATTTTCCGAGACGGACAAGGGTAGCCATGATGTTGACGTCACTCTAACCTCCATGCTTTTTACAAAGCATTGAATCTCGTCAAACTTTGTATGTTACTTAATATATAATTTTTGTAATTTTTTAGATTATAAGTAATAGATTGTTTGTAAAGGTACTCAATATTATTAATTATCATGTAAAGGAACTTTTCGTAGCAGCCACAAGAATTCGCACGAAATATATTAACATTATTTAATTATTAAATCCTGAGATAAATATCGATTGTGACAACCGTATGTATCGAATGGAATTTTCCAATAATTTGAACTTATATTACCGAGATTAAACCATTATGTTATTAAATCATATCCATGCGTTATTATTTCAGGAACATAATATATTATCAGCATTTATTTTATAATTAACAAGGATAAGAAGACTTCGGGGAGTCATTGGAAGTACGCAAACTGCAAAACCAAGATTAACCTCAAATAATAGGTTAAAGCCTAATATCGAAGGTGACTTGAAAATTGTTTGGGATGACTCGACCGCTATTTTTTGAATTGATTTTGGAGTGCTAACTACTGAACTGGAATAATTATAATTCTGATTCAGAAACCAAGGCAGAATAATTCAATTCTTATACTTATATATTTAAATCACATTCGAAAACACACAACATAATATTTCCACGATCAACTGATACACTATTTACAACTATTTAGTACGAATTAACATATACAAGGAATAACACGGGCAAATTATTATACCATTAAGATACTACGGGAACGTATAGGTAATAATATATATATATATTTAGAAATAACCCTTGCTTTGAGAGTTTAGTTGTAGAAATTGACCATACAACGAACAAATTAATATTAATGAATATTCAACATTTAGTCTTGCTTTGCGTGGTGTAGTATTTTGGTTCCCAAGACTTTGGAGCTTATAAAAACCAAAATTCTATGCGAAGGTAGTACCTTTATGCCCCTGTTCTTGTAATAACATTTCATAAATATTGAAAAAATATTTTGTTCATACTATTATTTTCTGTTTATTAAAAGTTATAATTTTATAATAAGAATGCTTGAGTAAAATGACACCATTTTAAAAGCTTGTAATATGAGGGAGTATGAGGTACAATCTTACTATGAACTATATAATGGCCGGCTCTAGTAGAAAGCTGGAATATTAAACGTGGCAACACTGGAACAAGCGGATGTTTTAGGGTGACTAGAGGATCTCGTAATTTATGTATTTCAATAATCAAATCGCGTCATTTTTAATTGCCGGTTAACAGCAGTTTTATAATTCTTTGTTTTTTGCAAATTAAAAGTTTATTATGTAAAATACTGTTATATTATTTAAGAAATATAACTTATTCATATGATAACGAATTCAATAACTCGAACAAAAACAAAATTAATTTATTAGGCCTAATACTAATTCACTCATTTCTTCAACTTAAACCTATAGTACTAAGTGTGCACAGCCCTATAATTTAAGTTTAGGTATAAATAGGCCTACTTATAATTTTAGTAAATGCTACGAAATTAAATCAGAATCTAACATGTTCACTTTAGCTATTTTATTACACAATGCTTATAGACCTACTTAACATTATTCATCCTTCACTTTTTAGATGATGAAAACTAACAATGCACTACTTTCAGACAATAATAACAATAAATGAAAAATCAGTTCTGCACTTTTATTATATGTATCATGTATTGTATTTTTAAAAGTGTTAATTACTTTGGGTACAGAAATGACATTCGGAATGTCTTAGAACACCATTTAATTATAATAGTGGTTTTATTGTTATATTGGAGTGTTAGTGGTCTCAAATATTTCTACTAGTAATTTTATACAAACCACTATGTTGTCTTTGGTATTGACAAGCACTTTCGGCAGTCAAGCCATCTTCAGGTCATTTACCAACAAAGAAATATGAAACCGTTCACTTCTTATATACCGTTTTACCGGACCTATCTAGCCCTGCCCCCTGACGAAGTAACGTCCGACTTAGCTCCACCCATTGTGGGATGTCTTACATTACCAATTTTGTAGCCGTTACAATTTACGTTAACTTACTCTTTTTTTTTTTGTCTAATAAGCTGCTAAATATTTCTTCATTTTCAGATGTGGTTTTTATATTCATTAGTCGTTTTTCATCTTTATTTCTTATTTTTAATATTTCCACTTCTTCCTCATATTTCTCTGTTGGTAAATGACCTGAAGATGGCTTGACTGCCGAAAGCGCTCGTCAATACCAAAGACAACATAGTGGTTTGTATAAAATTACTAGTAGAGATATAATAGTTGTGTCTCATAAATATTCATTACTGTCAACAAAACAAAAAGTTGAAAATTTGATAAGAATAAAACATATACCTTACACATAAGTTCATAAAATGTTCGGATTTGTAATTACTTGTACAACCAGGAACACAACACTGGCAGTTGTCTTAAGTGGCATTATCACTGACAAACCTACACTAAATGAATTATGTACAATTTATTATTTCCATCGACTAACGTTTTGTTATAAATTAATTTTGGAAGGTTACTGGAAGTTAAAAATTCTAGCACCTATCCTAGTTAAGCTTTATAAACATGTGTAAATTTTAGTTTAGGTTATGTTTCAAAGTATGTGGATTGACCAACACGTGTTTGAAATCAACTTAAAAAAACACAGCAAACACTAATAACACTGTAGTACTATAAACTATAACATTAAACTGCACTACAAAAATTTTCACTAACAACAAACTGTAACAAGACCTTTGTAAATTTTACTACAAAGTTAACTGCTCACACGATACAGATCACATTGCACTTAACTGCCGCTTCAGCCTCAGACACAACTTTGCCACCTGTAATATTCTGGCCTTCTACTAGACATATACATTCTTCTCTGGCCATGACTATATACATTGTTTGATTATGTATTTGTTTCAGGTGTCTGAGAGTAATGAGCCTGGTGTACTACAAATATGGGCACTGGTAGGATCAGAATTACATCAGTTGCGGCTTATTGTGCCACGTATTTTTTATGTGAACCAGCGAACGCCTAGGGAAGAAGTGGCAGATGCATTGTGGAGGAAATGTAATCGCATATTACCTCGTTCACGACCCGTATTCAACTTGTATGAATTTTCTGTACCTGAAACACTTTATCGAGAACACAGCCAGTAAGTAACATAAATCAGTATCAAGTTTATGTGTATTTAGTACAGTCACTGAAGCCGAAAAAAAATAGAAATTGCAAATTAAGTGGCTTCTACGAGATTTTTTGCATAGGGCTAGATAAAAAGGTAAGAAAGAATTTTAAAAAAGTTTACAAAAATTCAGTCGCGGGTTTTCGAAAAAAGGGAGGGGAAGGTACAAAAAATTCATTTTTCGTTATTATCTTAAAAAATATTAAATTTATGTGAAAAATACAAAATACCAAAAAAAGAGCATAAAATTCTGCATAAAAAAGGTTATTAACATTTTTTTTGTCAGGGCGATACTTTTAGTAGAAAATTTAATTTTAAGTTGGCCAAATTTTTCACAAGGTGGATTTTCACATAAAATACATGTTTATGTAATAGACATGCAATTTTTTCAGGAATATAAGTTTAAAAACTCATTATTATTAATTTATGTATATATTATTATATATAATTTTTACTTATTTATTATGCATTATAATAAAAATGTTATTAAAAAATTCACTTTATAAATATATTCAAAAATAGTTTTTCTTCCAATCACTGAAGATTTTGACAATAAAATAACTTTCAAAACACAGATAAAAGAGAAGAATTTATAGTTAATAATACTTGCATAACATTAAATAAAGATCCCACAAACAAATATCAAACACAAATAACAAATATACTAAAAAATAGTACCCAAATCATAAAACCTAAAGACTCCTTTAAATATAAAATGGATAATCCTTGTGCACCAAAATTAAATTCTTTAATAAAATTACACAAAATCAATAAACCTATCAGACCTTTAATAAACGCTAGAACCGCACCAAATTATAAAATATCATAATTACTAACACAAATCTTACAACATAAAATTAAACTTCCAGCAAAATACAATATAAAAAATAGTATCGAACTCACGGAACATTCAATATCGAACTGCATTAATTCAATATATGTATGGCGCATGTACCAGCTGTCCTCACTCTCCCTAAAATTCTTCAACTTTCAGGGTCTGTTCTTTTTATGCCCGTGCACGGATATAAATTCTCACTATGTAGAAGAGAAACCTCAAATATTGTAGTTTTACATACAATAGTTGCATATTAATATTTTTTTTTTTAGTTTTTAACTATTAATATTGTTACAACACAAACAAGCCACCCCAATACCAGGGCAAAAAATGATGAATCAACTATATAAAATGTTTAAACTAAAGAAAATAAAATGACGATGACGCGACAAACGACTACATGACCCAACCCAAGTGATTGACCAAATAAAATGAAACCAAATTAGAAAGGGAAAAACAAAATAAAATGAAAAAAAATGAAATCGAAGAAGACACTCAAATATAATAATGAAAAAGAAACCAATAAATAACCAATGTAAATGATAATTGATAAAATCCAATAAAGTAAAGACAAACAAAGTACACTAACCAAAGGAATAGAGTTTAAATGTAACAAAGGACTCTATAATGACATGAACTTGTTAACAGTATAACTAACCTTTGTAAAGTGAGAGATAGAAAGATAATGAACATAAGTAAGTGACAAAGAGAATGTAATGTTAGGGAATACCCACTAATAACACTTAAATAAAATCATTTTGCATTCGGCATGCCTCACTTCTGTGGTCCAAACAGTTAAGTTAAAGCACCTGTGTTGTTTCTAAGTGTGTTTATTTTATGCGATTATTAAAAGTGTCACTGTTATTCTGCTGAACTAACAGATGAGCAAGATTGTTATTTGAATTATTTGTAACATTAAACATATATATAGAAACTAATCAAGTTTAAAAATTTGAAGTTAAATCAGTTGTATTATTGTGTATGACTAATACAAGGCTTGTTCAATAGAAACACGTATAGAGCTGTAAAGCAGTTTTTATTCAACGATTTTAAAAGAAGTCTCCAATAACATTAAGACATGAGTTCCACTGTTGCGCTAACCTGTAGATTCCCTGCTAGTAAAATTCTTACGGCTGGTTGTGGAACCATTCGGTTACAGCAAACTCTACCTCAGCGCCCGATTTGAACCACCGTCCTTTTAGTGATTCCTTAAAAAAATTTAAGATAAGATTTTTGCCTACCCATTCATTAACTACTAGCTTCGCCACTGATATATATAAAAAATATGCATAAAATTAATGGCTTGTATAAGTTAATGATTGAGCCTCCAGGTGGTCTAGTGGCTAACGCGGGCGATTGATGCGCTCGTGGTCCCGGGTTCAATTCCCGGCGGAGACTCCATACGGCGTGCACTCAGCGTCATGAGGCAAACTGAGTAGGCGCTGAGATAACAGCGCCGCCTCCTGGCCGTGAATACCGCAACTAGCGGCTGGTGGCGCGTAGTACTAGCCATACACCGTCACACTAACACAAAAGCCGCGCGGTACGCCTTGATCCTTAACGGACTGTGGAGCGGAGGTTTATTTTTATAAGTTAATGATTGATCTCCATTAAGTAGTGCTCAAGTTTCCAAAGTTTTAATATTATGATGTCCGTAATTAAAACATCAGAGTGTTAACACACGCCTTTTACACACAAACATTTATATTTATGTAAATAAAAATATTACTATGATATGGTAAACACGTGTACTTACCGATTTTGTGTATGTATGAGTACTTGATTTCTTTTACTGTTGATCTCTCTCTAAGGGGCCAGGGTTCATTCTCAGCGAGATTTAGATTCAAAAAGGTGATAGAAATGATAAAACTGCTTTTCGATTGAGTGTAATTATTAGTTTTTAATTTCCGAAATAAAATCAACATATATTAAATGGTGCCCAAAATGGCGTCACATATTATGACTAAAACAAAATGGTGGTTACATTTCTCCAAACTTATTCAATCGTAGTTATTATGTGTTATTTTGAATCTTGTTATTATTCCTTTTATAATTCTTATCTCTGGCTGCAGCGCTAATACTATAGTTAATTAGGTGATAATAGGTTTCACAAACCAATGCCCGCTGTATACAGAAGCATGGCCATGCGTTCGTTCGCTCGCTCACTCATTCACTCTAGTTATTACAAATGCATTTTATAGAATTTATGGGATTACTTAATGAGCTCATTATTTAGAAAATAAAAGTGATAATGGTTGACTTCTCTGAAAACTGGGTAGTGTCGCTCCCTCGCTGGTATTAGCTGTTTTCCCGGAGTATGGCCGGTGTTCGCCTCATGGTTATCGTTTCTAAAGCATCTTGCACTGACTCTACATTTAATGTTTTTACTGTGTACTGTTACTTAAGTGTTTTCTAACTTCACTATCACATTTCTTTAATTTTAAATAATAATTTTTACAACTTTTGTATCAAAACTGGGTCGACAGCAATACATCGCTGTGGACTCTTTGGTGTGCTGTGCTGAACTGAGACAGATGAATATGCAAATTTGCGCTTGTGTGCGTGCATTTGACGTCATCAGGCTTTGTTCGATGGGACAACACCTAGTTACAGACGTTGTGGTTCATGCATCATTGTCTTTTGTTATGACGAAACAGCTTTATGAACCAATCACAATGAATATTTATAGTCAGTCATCCTAAACACCGCCATTACCTCTACCGGCTTTCGCTCGTCCAACGATGACCTTGGCTTTGTGCTACTCTCACCGAATCTGCGTTGTTCCTTTTTTCAGACGGACAATGGACCTAACCATTCTGTATTTGACGATTATACAATAAAACATTGAAAAAATAACCTCAGATCCCATAATTAAAGTATTGGGTCTTTATGTACTGTTACAAGAGCAGGTATAGTGTGTATGAGGGTACACCGTGGACAAACATATACTGATTTTTACTACCACCAAACTCAATCTCTTCTTTATAAGAGAGAAATATAGATATTCCTACAACTAACACAATACATAAACAATTCTTTAATCTTCCCCAAAACACCTTCACCTATCTATTACTATCAAACTCAACCTACAACTACTATGGCAGACAAGTTTATTATTCAAATTTTATTACTCAACTTATAACCATTTATCTCTTTTGCAACTGGTATCATACTATATTTTGCTCAACTTCATTTGTACCTTTATACTTTCAACATTTAAAATCTACTATTCTTTAACATTTGTTACCGTCATTACCCCTGTAACGACCTCCTAACCACACACACTATTGTACCATCAACATAATAAAACATCGAACATTACACATTAACATTGTTACATTTACAGTACATTAAACAATTTACATTGACATGACTTGTACCAAAACTATATCACCTCATTACTATCAACAATTCTCTATTAACTTTTAATTATTTAACATTCATTGTGATATATCGTTTTATTGATATTTATATTTCTTGATAATAGGTTACTGTTCACTATTTATTAACTGAATTCTTCGAGCGCCATCTTGTTACCAACTACGTATGAAAAAATATACGTACTTACCGTTTTTCTTGGGTCCTCGGGTTCTTTTTGGCGAACAGGAGATCAGAATGGTTTATTTGCAATAACTAATTTAATTCACATTTAACTATCCAGATCAATATTATTTTATTAGATTCTCAAAAAGAAACACCATTAAGTTATAAATTTTTCGGTCAAGATACAAAATTTCTTTTCTCCCTTATACCTATTAACTTTCGTAATTTAAGTGTGTTTGAGTATTCGTAAAAATGATCATTTTGCTTAAGCAGTTTTCAAACTAAGATATAACATAAATACAGACAATTCTCTACAACTAAGACATAACGAAAACCAGCGCTTACACACACACACACATAACCATTCCCCGATTTTAAGAGCTCATACTTAGAAAGTGTTAAAATTTTGAATATTAAACCATAGTTGAAGATTTGTGTTTTCTTTATATTATTGTAGGTTACTTAGCTGATTTTTAAGTCCAGAAGAAGTCATGATTTTTTAAATCCACGCACACGCGTTTGTTTTAATTAACACTCAGTTTTATATTTCCACCACTGTCATCATTCCAAGAAAACTGTTCCTTTTACTTGATTTAGATATGCTTTAAGTTACATTTGGTTGTTTTTTCGGTCTTCACATTTTAGGTACGGGCCCGCATTTACTGCCGAAACTTTTATACAGACCACTCGCGAGTGGTGATGAGATGATACTGGGGTGAGAAATAGGCGCTATTTTGTGAAGCAACTGTTGTTCTTCAATTCTGATTGGTGTACATTTTGTATTCGTGCGCCAGTGGACTGTTTTTGGCTTGTTGACAAAACTGGTGACACACATCGTTATATAATTTGCTGACGCAACACATCGCCTGATGTCTGGTTGTGTAACTTGTTTACTGTTATATAACGTGTTCGTCATTGTCCTTGAACTGAGTTTGGTACAGTTGCCGGTTATTAAAACTGTTTATATGAATATTGTTGAATCATATGGTCTTCACCGTCTCAAACAATGCTGCCATCGTCTCGATCGCTCCAAATAATAAATTTACCGTTCTGTCATAACATTTTTCTATCACTCGACAAGTTATTTATTATTAAAAAATACAAATCCTGTTATTACCCCAGGTATGCCAAAAATGCCCCGCTACATCATTAGATTCTATACAACAATTTCAAATTTATCCTTACCTTTCTGTTACAATTACCTTCCTACCATGAATTTTCTTTTTCTAACCCTTTTATCCTTACTAGTTTGGGTGACTCTTTATTATTCATTATTCTCTATATCTTATTTTGGCATTGTCAATCTAACCTTACTCACCTCTTTTTAACTACTAACAACTGCTTCTAACCATTAACATTATGACACCAATATCTCTATAATAACCCCCTTCACAAATCCCATTTAAAACCTCTGGCACCGCTCATTTTTTGTACTAGTATGTGTGTTCCCTATCTATGCTCATTCCTTTATCGGTTCCTGACCCTTTCAGATAACCCTTTCCGGCACACAACGGTCCCTTCCTGTCCCAACACCTTTCGTTGCAGACTCCCTACACCAATACCCTTATTACAAAATATCACCATCAACAAATATAATTACCATTCACATTACTCACCTCTACATATAATCACTAACTACTGTGTCCCTAAAATATCTAACACCTCTTTATATATTATCTGTATCTCAACATTCTTATTTTCACTAACTCCCATTAACTCTATTTAACTAACTCCAATGCCCTTATTTATCATTATTACCCAAACCTCTTTACAACATTTCACCTTAATATACCACTAGAAAATTCATCACTTACCTACTAACAACAATACCTCTCCATATCCAAATATATTACCTGCTTCATTTATTAACCATTAGAATCTGAATCTCATAATATCATTTAAAATCATTATCAAACTTTTCTACAGTACATAGTTTACATAAAAAATACATAAAATACACAACAGCAAAAATACACAAATACATAGACATCAATACACAAAAATATACAATCCACATTATCAATTAATCGTTTACCAAAATCAGTCATAAACAGTCCATCCTGAAAAACACTGTTCACATAATTAAATGTTCATAAACACAATAAACTGTTTACCCTCTATCGTCAAATAATAGTCGAATCTTAAAACTATACATTGTTTAACATTAGACATCTCATCTTATTATTATACATGCATATACAATTGAAATGTTCATCATTATCCTCAAACTCATTTAACCTGTCATGATTGGTCATTGTCCTGTCACCTCCTGTATTATCAGTCATAATTCGGTAATTTATATTATCATTGTTATCAACATCATCTCCTACTACCTCAGTTTCAATACAAGGTAAGTTTTTATTATATTTATCACTTCTCTCTCCACCTAACCTTTCTACCAATTCTTCATAATTTCTATTTACTCTATATAACTCCATCTCCCAATTATCACACAACTCTCTTTCACAATAACTCCCATCATAACCCCAAATCATACTCTCTCTCTCAATATATGCAGGGGACACTACAACTTTATTCTCGCACCACCTATCAGGTGCACAAAAAATCCAGGGACAACTATTTGCAGACCTTTTGTCTCCCAAATCTACATCGAAGGCACCCTCGTCCTTCCTAAACACATGTATATCACCCCCAAATACACCATTAAGGGAAAAATCTAACCCCTGCAATTCTTTTACAATTATACTCTCTCTACATACTCTCTTCAACCCTTCAACACACATTATCATTCCATCATTATTATATTCTATTCCCCATAAAACCTCATTATTACTACCCCTGTTTACATAATCATTTTCCAATATCATACTTTTATTTATATTATCATAATTTTCTACCCCACTTACCTTGTCATCTTTGTTTATCTCTAACTTGTCTACCTTGTCAATATTACAATTTTGTCTCTGTATGTCATTTTTTGATTTTTCTAATTTCTCCTCTAATTGATCTAATTTTACGTTTTGTAAGTTATTTTGTTTCTTGAGCTCATTCTCGAAACTGTCTAACTTTACATTAAACGTACTATTCATTTGGTTAAATTTGTCCTCGAATTTAAGATTCTGTTGTTCAAATTTGTCACTAATTAATGTAAATAAATCTTCCAACGAGATTTAATTTTCAATTGTTTTGGGTGTTGAGCTGGCATTTCTTTCTAATAAAATAGATTCTGTATCTGTATTATCCATTTCTAAGCTATTATTACTTTCTGCCATTTTGGTAATTTAACTATTTGGATGACTATTTAGTTCTACTTGTAATTAGTTACACAATTACTACTTCCTATGTTTTGTCAACATAACCTCTCGTGTACTAGGTTATGCCCCGTTCTATCACCTTCTTTGTTTCTAAATCTGGCATATGTTTTATATAAAGTGGCTTTATATAATGTCCGTAGTTCGGGGGCCATTTGTTAACACACGCCTATTACACACAAACATTTATATTTATGTAAATATAAATATTACTATGATATGGTAAACACGTGTACTTACCGATTTTGCGTATGTATGAGTACTTGATTTCTTTTACTGTTGATCTCTCTCTAAGGGGCCAGGGTTCATTCTCAGCGAGATTTAGATTCAAAAAGGTGATAGAAATGATAAAACTGCTTTTCGATTGAGTGTAATTATTAGTTTTTAATTTCCGAAATAAAATCAACATATATTAAATGGTGCCCAAAATGGCGTCACATATTATGACTAAAACAAAATGGTGGTTACATTTCTCCAAACTTATTCAGTCGTAGTTATTATGTGTTATTTTGAATCTTGTTATTATTCCTTTTATAATTCTTATCTCTGGCTGCAGCGCTAATACTATAGTTAATTAGGTGATAATAGGTTTCACAAACCAATGCCCGCTGTATACAGAAGCATGGCCATGCGTTCGTTCGCTCGCTCACTCATTCACTCTAGTTATTACAAATGCATTTTATAGAATTTATGGGATTACTTAATGAGCTCATTATTTAGAAAATAAAAGTGATAATGGTTGACTTCTCTGAAAACTGGGTAGTGTCGCTCCCTCGCTGGTATTAGCTGTTTTCCCGGAGTATGGCCGGTGTTCGCCTCATGGTTATCGTTTCTAAAGCATCTTGCACTGACTCTACATTTAATGTTTTTACTGTGTACTGTTACTTAAGTGTTTTCTAACTTCACTATCACATTTCTTTAATTTTAAATAATAATTTTTACAACTTTTGTATCAAAACTGGGTCGACAGCAATACATCGCTGTGGACTCTTTGGTGTGCTGTGCTGAACTGAGACAGATGAATATGCAAATTTGCGCTTGTGTGCGTGCATTTGACGTCATCAGGCTTTGTTCGATGGGACAACACCTAGTTACAGACGTTGTGGTTCATGCATCATTGTCTTTTGTTATGACGAAACAGCTTTATGAACCAATCACAATGAATATTTATAGTCAGTCATCCTAAACACCGCCATTACCTCTACCGGCTTTCGCTCGTCCAACGATGACCTTGGCTTTGTGCTACTCTCACCGAATCTGCGTTGTTCCTTTTTTCAGAGGGACAATGGACCTAACGATTCTGTATTTGACGATTATACAATAAAACATTGAAAAAATAACCTCAGATCCCATAATTAAAGTATTGGGTCTTTATGTACTGTTACAAGAGCAGGTATAGTGTGTATGAGGGTACACCGTGGACAAAAATTTTCAACATTTCCTATTGAGCGTTGCTTAGAGTAAAGCTGCGAATCTACAGTGTACATTTCACAGAACAAACACGCGAAAAAGAAGGAGCGCTCCGAAGTCACTCATGGACCCTCAGCATCTTGCAGAGGGTTCATTCCCTAAAGACGAAAAGTCTGTCTATGAATCGTTCCTCTGTAAACACGTGCAGTTACACTGCCCAGCGATCCACAGGAAGCAAATCGCTATACATGCTGGACACTTTTTCAGCTTGCATGCGTTCTGTTGGTATGAGTTTCGGCACTTACCATTTAAAAAGCGTGCAAATGTAAGAAAATAAACATGAGTGAGGCCAGAAATAACGCGAATTGTGTGTGTGTGTCTTCCCTGCCTTTTTATTACGGTAGTCTTAATAATAAAATGGAAACGTAAACATTACATAACCGAGATATGCTTGCCTGACACGAATGATATAAATGTTTGTAACAAAATTTTCTGTTTGTACATTTTGAGTGTAAATTAATCCATTATACTATTAACTCATACATGATTTACATTAAAATAAAAAATTATAATTTTATTGCCTGGCAACAAAATTATTTTATTTTTAACAATTACCATTGTTTCAAAAAGTTTAAATGAATTTTCAAGTACTTTAATGTTGTTAAAACGTAAAAGGTTGCAGGTAAACTACCCCTTCCCCTTAACCGATCTTCACCAAAATCGAAAGTCCTTGAGATCTCTACAATTCAAGGACATATGAAAAAATTATTTGATTCTGTTTGAATTTGCGGCTGTTATCGTTTGCCATAGAAAATTACCCTTGATAAAAAAACGTTGCAGGTAAGCTACCCCTTCCCCTTAACCGATCTTTACCAAAAACAATAGGTTTTGAGTACTATACAAATCAGGGCTGTATGCAAAACATTATTTGATTCTGTTTGAATTTGCGGCTGTTATCGTTTGCCATTGAAAATACCCTTGTTAAAAAAACGTTGCAGGTAAACTACCCCTTTCCCTTAACCGATCTTCACCAAAAACAATAGGTCTTGAGAACTCCATAATTCAGGGCTATATGTGAAACATTATTTGATTCTCTTTGAATTTGCGGCTGTTATCGTTTGCCATAGAAAATTACCCTTGATAAAAAAACGTTGCAGGTAAACTACCCCTTCCCCTTAACCGATCTTTACCAAAAACAATAGGTCTTGAATACTCTACAAATCAGGGCTGTATGCAAAACATTTGATTCTGTTTGAATTTGCGGCTGTTATCGTTTGCCATAGAAAATAACCTTGTTAAAAAAATGTTGCAGGTAAACTACCCCTTTTCCTTAACCGATCTTCACCAAAAACAATAGGTCTTGAAAACTCTACAATTTAGGGGTGTATGCAAATAATGTTTTGATTCTGTGTGAATTTGCGGCTGTTATTGTTTGCCATAGAAAATACCCTTGTTAAAACATAAAACGTTGCAGGTAAACTACCCCTTCCCCTTAACCGATCTTCACCAAAATCGAAAGTCCTTGAGATCTCTACAATTCAGGGACATATGAAAAAATTATTTGATTCTGTTTGAATTTGCGGCTGTCATCGTTTGCCATAGAAAATTACCCTTGTTAAAAAAACGTTGCAGGTAAACTACGCCTTTCCCTTAACCGATCTTCACCAAAAACAATAGGTCTTGAGTACTCTATAAATCGGGGCTGTATGCAAAAAATTATTTGATTCTGTTTGAATTTGCGGCAGTTATCGTTTGAGAAAAAAAATCTACAGACACACACACAGACACTTTTCGAAAAACGACTTTTTTTTCATGTTTTGAGTGTAGTACAATCAGAATCTGCAATAATCTCGAACACGATTTTTTTTGCCATCACCATACTTTCATTTCCTTAAGGAATATGGAAGTAAAAAATTACCCCCGATAAAAAAACGTTGCAGGTAAACTACCCCTTATCCTTAACTGATCTTCACCAAAAACAATAGGTCTTGAGTACTCTACAATTCAGGGCTGTATGCAAAAAATTATTTGATTCTGTTTGAATTTGCGGCTGTTATCGTTTGCCATAGAAAATACCCTTGTTAAAAAAACGTTGCAGGTAAACTACCCCTTTCCCTTAACCGATCTTCACCAAAAACAATAGGTCTTGAGAACTCCATAATTCAGGGCTGTATGTGAAACATTATTTGATTCTGTTTGAATTTGCGGCTGTTATCGTTTGCCAAAAAAAAAAAATTGTTTGATAAAAAAACGTTGCAGGTAAACTACCCCTTTCCCTCAACTGATCTTCACCAAAAACAATAGGTCTTGAGTACTCTACAAATCGGGGCTGTATGCAAAAAATTATTTGATTCTGTTTGAATTTGCGGCAGTTATCGTTTGCCATAGAACAAAAATCTACAGACACACACACACTCAGACAGACACACACACACTTTTCGAAAAACGACTTTTTTCATGTTTTGAGTGTAATACAATCAGAATCTGCAATAATCTCGAACACGATTTTTTTTGCCATCACCATACTTCCATTTCCTTAAGGAATATGGAAGTAAAAATCGGTATGGAGAACCATACATGACTTCCATATTCTAAGATTTATATTTAAAATCATTTTCGAAATTAAATATTACCATAGAAACTACTTCTTTCTACTTACTGCTTCAGCCTTAACCACAGTACTGTGGTCACACGTTATCGCACTCGATTTTCACTGATGATGGAAGTCGATGGCATTGCCGAAACGTCTGGTTTTGTAGAAAACATTGGACTACGGCCAAATATCCCGGGAAGGAATTTTAACAAAAACTACTTCTTTTTTGCCGATAACATTGTACACACATATATATATATATATATAAAATATGCATAAATTTAATGGCTTGTATAAGTTAATGATTGATCTCCATTAAGTAGTGCTCAAGTTTCCAAAGTTTTAATATTATGATGTCCGTAATTAAAACATCAGAGCAGGTTTAGTGTGAATGAGGGTACACTGTGGACAAAAATCTTGTCTTGAGTACTCTACAAATCAGGGCTGTATGCAAAACATTATTTGATTCTGTTTGAATTTGCGGCTGTTATCGTTTGCCATAGAAAATACCCTTGTTAAAAAAACGTTGCAGGTAAACTACCCCTTTCCCTCAACCGATCTTCACCAAAAACAATAGGTCTTGAGAACTCTACAATTTAGGGCTGTATGCAAATAATCTTTTGATTGTGTTTGAATTTGCGGCTGTTATCGTTTGCCATAGGAAATACCCTTGTTAAAACATAAAACGTTACAGGTAAACTACCCCTTTCCCTTAACCGATCTTCACCAAAAACAATAGGTCTTGAGTACTCTACAAATCAGGGCTGTATGCAAAACATTATTTGATTCTGTTTGAATTTGCGGCTGTTATCGTTTGCCATAAAAAATACCCTTGTTAAAAAAACGTTGCAGGTAAACTACCCCTTTCCCTCAACCGATCTTCACCAAAAACAATAGGTCTTGAGAACTCTATAATTTAGGGCTGTATGCAAATAATCTTTTGATTCTGTTTGAATTTGCGGCTGTTATCGTTTGCCATATGAAATACCCTTGTTAAAACAAAACGTTACTGGTAAACTACCCCTTTCCCTTAACCGATCTTCACCAAAATCAACAGATCTTGAGAACTCTACAATTCAGGGATGTATGCGAAACATTATTTCATTCTGTTTGAATTTGCGACTGTTATCGTTTGCCAAACAAACAAAATTACCCTTGCTAAAAAAAAACCGTTGCAGGTAAACTACCCCTTTCCCTCAACCGATCTTCACCAAAAACAATAGGTTGCGGCAGTTATCGTTTGCCATAGAAAAAAAATCTACAGACAGACAGACACTTTTCGGAAAACGACTTTTTTTCATGTTTTGAGTGTAGTAGAATCAGAATCTGCAATAATCTCGAACACGATTTTTTTTGCCATCACCATACTTCCATTCCTTAAGGAATATGGAAGTAAAATATCGGTATGGAGAACCATACATGACTTCCATATTCTAAGATTTATATTTAAAATCATTTTCGAAATGAAATATTACCATAGAAACTACTTCTTTCTACTTACTGGTTCAGCCTTAACCACAGTACTGTGGTCACTAACATATACCACCTCACGTTATCGCACTCGATTTTCACTGATGATGGAAGTCAATGGCATTGCCGAAACGTCTGGTTTTGTAGAAAACATTGGACTACGGCCAAATATCCCGGGAAGGAATTTTAACAAAAACTACTTCTTTGTTGCCGATAACGTTGTACACATATATATAAAATATATGCATAAAATTAATGGCTTGTATAAGTTAATGATTGATCTCCATTAAGTAGTGCTCAAGTTTCCAAAGTTTTAATATTATGATGTCCGTAATTAAAACATCAGAGCAGGTTTAGTGTGAATGAGGGTACACTGTGGACAAAAATTTTCAACATTTCCTATTGAGCGTTGCTTAGAGTAAAGCTGTGAATCTACAGTGTATGTTTCACAGAACAAACACGCGAAAAAGAAGGAGCGCTCTGAAGTCACTCATGGACCCTCAGCATCTTGCAGAGGGTTCATTCCCTAAAGACGAAAAGTCTGTCTATGAATCGTTCCTCTGTAAACACGTGCAGTTACATTGCCCAGCGATCCACAGGAAGCAAATTGATGTCCATTTTTTCGGCTTGCACGCGTTATGTTGGTATGGGTTTCGGCACTTTCCATTTAAAAAGCGTGCAAATGTAAGAAAATAAACATGAGTGAGGCCAGAAATAACGTGAATTGTGTGTGTGTGTGTCTTACCTGCCTTTTTATTGCTGTAGGCATAATAATAAAATGGAAACGTAAACATTACATAACTGAGATATGCTTACCTGCCACGAACGATATATTATTTTATACATGGAGGAGTTCAGTGACATACACACGTACAGAAGTCATCTTCAAAAATACTAGAAGTCGTCCACGCTTTTATGTTGGCAGTGTAACTTACAGGAAGTTTTTTGATGTTTTTAAAACATCTAGGATGCAAACTTTTCCCGATAACTAAAAGTTTCCTTTTTTCGGTTCCCGTCATGTTCGCACAAACAAAAACTAACTCTTTGTTTAGAGAGCTTCCCACCAACGCACTTTTCATTTTTAAATTTGAAAGTCTTATCTGGAGTTAATTTATAAAAAATTCCGGCTTCATGTCCATTAAAGATGTCTTCATCTTTATATGATCGTCTAATTTCTGGCCAAGTGTTACGCACCCAATCGCCTGTAACGTTCAGATCTACGCATTTTGCCTCACCACAAATTTTTGCAAAGGAAATCGAGTGTCGGGCCTTAAATCGATCTAGCCATCCGTTGGAGCACGTAAAATGGCTGGCGCCGGCAGTCCTGTTACAGTGCTTATCGCTTGCATACAATGTATGTCTGTAGCCATGGGCTAGCGCGCGCGCGCGTACATACATACGTTTATATGAAATTTAGAGTAAAATATCTGAGAAATATTTGACGCTATAACAGAGTAGTACAATATTTAGTGACGTTAAAACCGGGAATTTTTATAATGTTAAAGATATCAGTTTGACCGGACTTATGACAAAATAACGCTACACACGAGTTGACGTAACAGCCGAGGCCGTAATAACCAAGTTCCACTGTATATATAAAGATATTAACTCAAACATAATTTACATTAAAATGAAAAAATTTTAATTTTATTGCCTGGCAACAAAATTATTTTATTTTTAACAATTACCATTGTTTCAAAACGTTTAAATAAATTTTCAAGTACTTTACTCTTGTTAAAACGTAAAAGGTTGCAGGTAAACTACCCCTTCCCCTTAACCGATCTTCACCAAAATCGAAAGTCCTTGAGACCTCTACAATTCAGGGACGTATGCAAAAAAATATTTGATTCTGTTTGAATTTGCGGCTGTTATCGTTTGCCATAGAAAATACGCTTGATAAAAAAACGTTGCAGGTAAACTACCCCTTCCCCTTAACCGATCTTCACCAAAAACAATAGGTCTTGAGAACTCTACAATTTAGGGCTGTATGCAAATAATCGTTTGATTCTGTTTGAATTTGCGGCTGTTATCGTTTGCCATAGGAAATACCCTTGTTAAGACATAAAACGTTACAGGTAAACTACCCCTTTCCCTTAACCGATCTTCACCAAAAACAATAGGTCTTGAGAACTCTACAATTCAGGGCTGTATACGAAACATTATTTAATTCTGTTTGAATTTGCGGCTGTTATCTTTGCCAAAAAAAAAAATTTCCCTTGATAAAAAAAACCGTTGCAGGTAAACTACCCCTTTCCCTCAACCGATCTTCACCAAAAACAATAGGTCGTGAGTACTCTACAAATCAGGACTGTATGCAAAAAATTATTTGATTCTGTTTGAATTTGCGGCAGTTATCGTTTGCCATAGAAGAAAAATCTACAGACACACACACTGACACTTTTCGGAAAACGACTTTTTTTCATGTTTTGAGTGTAGTAGAATCAGAATCTGCAATAATCTCGAACACGATTTTTTTTGCCGTCACTGTACTTCCATTCCTTAAGGAAAAATCGAAAGTCATTGAGACCTCTACAATTCAGGGACGTATGCAAAAAATTATTTGATTCTGTTTGAATTTGCGGCTGTTATCGTTTGCCATAGAAAATACGCTTGATAAAAAAACGTTGCAGGTAAACTACCCCTTCCCCTTAACCGATCTTCACCAAAAACAATAGGTCTTGAGTACTCTACAAATCAGGGCTGTATGCAAAACATTATTTGATTCTGTTTGAATTTGCGGCTGTTATCGTTTGCCATAGAAAATAAAACGTAAAAGGTTGCAGGTAAACTACCCCTTCCCCTTAACCGATCTTCACCAAAATCAATAGGTCTTGAGTACTCTACAAATCAGGACTGTATGCAAAACATTATTTGATTCTGTTTGAATTTGCGGCTGTTATCGTTTGCCATATAAAATACCCTTGTTAAAAAAACGTTGCAGGTAAACTACCCCTTTCCCTCAACCGATCTTCACCAAAAACAATAGGTCTTGAGAAATCTACAATTCAGGGCTGTATGCGAAACATTATTTGATTCTGTTTGAATTTGCGGCTGTTATCGTTTGCAAAAAAAAAAAAAAAATTCCCTTGATAAAAAAAACCGTTGCAGGTAAACTACCCCTTCCCCTCAACCGATCTTCACCAAAAACAATAGGTCGCGAGTACTCTACAAATCAGGGCTGTATGCAAAAAATTATTTGATTCTGTTTGAATTTGCGGCAGTTGTCGTTTGCCATAGAAAATACGCATGATAAAAAACGTTGCTGGTAAACTACCCCTTCCCCTCAACCGATCTTCACCAAAAACAATAGGTCTTGAGTACTCTACAAATCAGGGCTGTATGCAGAAAATTATTTGATTCTGTTTGAATTTGCGGCTGTTATCGTTTGCCATAGAAAATACCCTTGTTAAAAAAACGTTGTAGGTAAACTACCCCTTTCCCTTAACCGATCTTCACCAAAAACAAAAGGTATTGAGAACTCTACAATTTAGGGCTGTATGCAAATAATCTTTTCATTCTGTTTGAATTTGCGGCTGTTATCGTTTGCCATAGGAAATACCCTTGTTAAAACATAAAACGTTACAGGTAAACTACCCCTTTCCCTTAACCGATCTTCACCAAAAACAATAGGTCTTGAGAACTCTACAATTCAGGGCTGTATGCGAAACATTATTTGATTCTGTTTGAATTTTCGGCTGTTATCGTTTGCCAAACAAACAAAATTTCCCTTGCTAAAAAAAAACCGTTGCAGGTAAACTACCCCTTTCCCTCAACCGATCTTCACCAAAAACAATAGGTCGCGAGAACTCTGCAAAACCGGGCTGTATGCAAAAAATTATTTGATTCTGTTTGAATTTGCGGCAGTTATCGTTTGCCATAGAAAAAAATCTACAGACAGACAGACACACAGACACTTTTCGGAAAACGACTTTTTTTCATGTTTTGAGTGTAGTAGAATCAGAATCTGCAATAATCTCGAACACGATTTTTTTTGCCATCACCATACTTCCATTCCTTAAGGAATATGGAAGTAAAATACCCTTGTTAAAAAAACGTTGCAGGTAAACTACCCCTTTCCCTTAACCGATCTTCACCAAAAACAATAGGTCTTGAGAACTCTACAATTTAGGGCTGTATGCAAATAATCTTTTGATTCTGTTTGAATTTGCGGCTGTTATCGTTTGCCATAGGAAATACCCTTGTTAAAACATAAAACGTTACAGGTAAACTACCCCTTTCCCTTAACCGATCTTCACCAAAAACAATAGGTCTTGAGTACTCTACAAATCAGGGCTGTATGCAAAACATTATTTGATTCTGTTTGAATTTGCGGCTGTTATCGTTTGCCATAGAAAATACCCTTGTTAAAAAAACGTTGCAGGTAAACTACCCCTTCCCCTCAACCGATCTTCACCAAAAACAATAGGTCTTGAGTACTCTACAAATCAGGGCTGTATGCAGAAAATTATTTGATTCTGTTTGAATTTGCGGCTGTTATCGTTTGCCATAGAAAATACCCTTGTTAAAAAAACGTTGTAGGTAAACTACCCCTTTCACTTAACCGATCTTCACCAAAAACAATACGTCTTGAGAACTCTGCAATTCAGGGCTGTATGCGAAACATTATTTGATTCTGTTTGAATTTGCGGCTGTTATCGTTTGCCAAAAAAAAAATTACCCTTTATAAAAAAAACCGTTGCCGGTAAAATACCCCTTCCCCTCAACCGATCTTCACCAAAAACAATAGGTCGCGAGTACTCTACAAATCAGGGCTGTATGCAAAAAATTATTTTATTCTGTTTGAATTTGCGGCAGTTATCGTTTGCCATAGAAAATACGCTTGATAAAAAACGTTGCAGGTAAACTACCCTTTCCCGTCAACCGATCTGCACCAAAAACAATAGGTCTTGAGTACTCAACAAATCAGGGCTGTATGCAGAAAATTATTTGATTCTGTTTGAATTTGCGGCTGTTATCGTTTGCCATAGAAAATACCCTTGTTAAAAAAACGTTGTAGGTAAACTACCCCTTTCCCTTAACCGATCTTCACCAAAAACAATAGGTCTTGAGAACTCTACAATTTAGGGCTGTATGCAAATAATCTTTTGATTCTGTTTGAATTTGCGGCTTTTATCGTTTGCCATAGGAAATACCCTTGTTAAAACATAAAACGTTACAGGTAAACTACCCCTTTCCCTTAACCGATCTTCACCAAAATCAACAGATCTTGAGAACTCTACAATTCAGGGCTGTATGCAAAACATTATTTGATTCTGTTTGAATTTGCGGCTGTTATCGTTTGCCATAGAAAATACCCTTGTTAAAAAAACGTTGCAGGTAAACTACCCCTTCCCCTCAACCGATCTTCACCAAAAACAATAGGTCTTGAGTACTCTACAAATCAGGGCTGTATGCAGAAAATTATTTGATTCTGTTTGAATTTGCGGCTGTTATCGTTTGCCATAGAAAATACCCTTGTTAAAAAAACGTTGTAGGTAAACTACCCCTTTCACTTAACCGATCTTCACCAAAAACAATACGTCTTGAGAACTCTGCAATTCAGGGCTGTATGCGAAACATTATTTGATTCTGTTTGAATTTGCGGCTGTTATCGTTTGCCAAAAAAAAAATTACCCTTTATAAAAAAAACCGTTGCCGGTAAAATACCCCTTCCCCTCAACCGATCTTCACCAAAAACAATAGGTCGCGAGTACTCTACAAATCAGGGCTGTATGCAAAAAATTATTTTATTCTGTTTGAATTTGCGGCAGTTATCGTTTGCCATAGAAAATACGCTTGATAAAAAACGTTGCAGGTAAACTACCCTTTCCCCTCAACCGATCTGCACCAAAAACAATAGGTCTTGAGTACTCAACAAATCAGGGCTGTATGCAGAAAATTATTTGATTCTGTTTGAATTTGCGGCTGTTATCGTTTGCCATAGAAAATACCCTTGTTAAAAAAACGTTGTAGGTAAACTACCCCTTTCCCTTAACCGATCTTCACCAAAAACAATAGGTCTTGAGAACTCTACAATTTAGGGCTGTATGCAAATAATCTTTTGATTCTGTTTGAATTTGCGGCTTTTATCGTTTGCCATAGGAAATACCCTTGTTAAAACATAAAACGTTACAGGTAAACTACCCCTTTCCCTTAACCGATCTTCACCAAAATCAACAGATCTTGAGAACTCTACAATTCAGGGCTGTATGCGAAACATTATTTGATTCTGTTTGAATTTGCGGCTGTTATCGTTTGTCAAACAAACAAAATTACCCTTGCTAAAAAAAAAACCGTTGCAGATAAACTACCCCTTTCCCTCAACCGATCTTCACCAAAAACAATAGGTCGCGAGCACTCTGCAAATCAGGGCTGCATGCAAAAAATTATTTGATTCTGTTTGAATTTGCGGCAGTTATCGTTTGCCATAGAAAAAAAATCTACAGACAGACACACACACAGACACTTTTCGGAAAACGACTTTTTTTCATGTTTTGAGTGTAGTAGAATCAGAATCTGCAATAATCTCGAACACGATTTTTTTTGCCATCACCATACTTCCATTCCTTAAGGAATATGGAAGTAAAAATTACCCCCGATAAAAAAACGTTGCAGGTAAACTACCCCTTATCCTTAACTGATCTTCACCAAAAACAATAGGTCTTGAGTACTCTACAATTCAGGGCTGTATGCAAAAAATTATTTGATTCTGTTTGAATTTGCGGCTCTTATCGTTTGCCATAAGAAATACCCTTGTTATAATATAAAACGTTGCAGGTAAACTACCCCTTTCTCTTAACTGATCTTCAAAAAAATCAACAGACCTTGAGTTCTGTATAATTCAAAAAGGTATGCAAAAGAGTAGTTGATTCTGTTTGAATTTTCTTCAGTTATCGTTCATCATAGAAAAAATTACCCTTGTTAAAACATAAAATGTTGCAGGTAAACTACTCTATTCCCTTAACCGATCTTCACCAAAACCAAAAGGTCTTGAGAACTCTACAATTCAGGGCTGTATGCAAAACATTATTTGATTCTGTTTGAATTTGCGGCTGTTATCGTTTGCCAAAAAAAATATCGGTATGGAGAACCATACATGACTTCCATATTCTAAGATTTATATTTAAAATCATTTTCGAAATGAAGTATTACCATAGAAACTACTTCTTTCTACTTACTGCTTCAGCCTTAACCACAGTACTGTGGTCACTAACGTATACCACCTCACGTTATCGCACTCGATTTTCACTGATGATGGAAGTCAATGGCATTGCCGAAACGTCTGGTTTTGTAGAAAACATTGGACTATGGCCAAATATCCCGGGAAGGAATTTTAACAAAAACTACTTCTTTGTTGCCGATAACATTGTACACATATATATATATATATATATTGTCACCGGACAAAAGGCTTGCCGCATGACAAATGGCGCCAACCGTACACTCTAGTTATTTTGGTGGCCCTAAAAAGGACCGAGTGGCGAGAACTGTGATGTTGGTCGTGCCGCGCTGAGGTGTTCGGCGGCTGCGCCCGCTGATCGTGGCGTACTGCAGTCCTCCTCCTCTTTCGGCACCGGTTGTAGAGTCGGCTGCCGGCCCAGCGAAATCCATCGCTGGCGCGGAACGGGAGTGCGAAGACGCAAGAACGGCGGCGGTTCTATTCTTCGGCTGTTCCTTCCGGCTGACTCCGCCCCGATGTCGTCCGAGAGAGGAGAGGAGATGAAGTGCGTTCGATGGCGTGGCGATGGAGTGTGCGCAAAATTTTCTGCCGGCCCGGGTTTTATTGACTAACCGGGATCGCTGATTGGCTCGCTCCGAGCACGTTGTTTGATTGGCTCGCTGTGTCCACCGCTGGTACTGGAGAGCAGATGTTCGCATATCGCTACCGTCACAACTCCCCCGGGTCTTGAATGCTCTCCGGTACCCAGCCTACTGCTCTTCTCCGGATGTTGTAGAGGTGTCTGTTGGGCGCCATGTTGATTGGTGTGCCGGCTGGTAGCTCGCTGGCGTGGCTGGATCTTGCATCCGCAAGATGATCGTCGCCCCACGTTGGGCGCCACTTGTCACCGGACAAAAGGCTTGCCGCATGACAACTGGCGCCAACCGTACACTCTAGTTATTTTGGTGGCCCTAAAAAGGACCGAGTGGCGAGAACTGTGATGTTGGTCGTGCCGCGCTGAGGTGTTCGGCGGCTGCGCCCGCTGATCGTGGCGTACTGCAGTCCTCCTCCTCTTTCGGCACCGGTTGTAGAGTCGGCTGCCGGCCCAGCGAAATCCATCGCTGGCGCGGAACGGGAGTGCGAAGACGCAAGAACGGCGGCGGTTCTATTCTTCGGCTGTTCCTTCCGGCTGACTCCGCCCCGATGTCGTCCGAGAGAGGAGAGGAGATGAAGTGCGTTCGATGGCGTGGCGATGGAGTGTGCGCAAAATTTTCTGCCGGCCCGGGTTTTATTGACTAACCGGGATCGCTGATTGGCTCGCTCCGAGCACGTTGTTTGATTGGCTCGCTGTGTCCACCGCTGGTACTGGAGAGCAGATGTTCGCATATCGCTACCGTCACAATATATATAAAATATGCATAAAATTAATGTCTTGTATGATGAGATGGTTCAGATGGTCGTTCACACGTTGGAAGCTGCAAGCATTGGAACAGTACAGATCTCTCTCCTGGACTGCTCTCTCCAGCTTGGAAGCTGAAGTTCGCTGTGATCAGCCGCTGCCCTGCTGCCTACTGCTTCGCCGCTGGACAGCCAACATCTTGGCCCGCTTGCTGCCTTGACAACAAGAAGACAGAAGACCACTACTCAGCTGGCTGGTGAATTGAGTAGCCAGCACAAGCACAGCTGAGTGCGTCGGACCTTCTAAGGGTCACCAGCCAAGTGACCCTTTTCAGGACCACCACCTTGCCGCTGAAGAGGAAGCCAATAGCCTGCCAGAGCTTAAGGTTGCGCAGCGCATCTTGCCCGCTGACGCTCAGGCTCTTAGGTAGCGCTGCCTAGGACGATCCTTGCGAGCCCCCACCAGTGGTAAGCGAGCTTGGATATCGCCTAGGTAAAGAGGCCGGTGGACACCTCTCTTGGTAAGGAGAGGTATCTAACGAAGCCGGTCATTTGCCCAGCTCGTAGTAAGCCTGAGCGTTCCAGAAGTCCCGCAAGCGATCCGGCTCGGGCCGGACCCTAGGTCCCTGGTTACCGCCGGAGGCAGCCTGGCTGCCTCTGGTCGGCGAACCTCCCGCTCGATGGCGGAAATGCCCGCTCCGGGCGCGTCATCGAGCTCGCAGTCGCTCGCCACTGCCCCGCCCCACACGAGCGACTCGCCGTGTTCTCCGCTTATGGATGCGGACCACGTCGATCCCCGGTCGGTTCCGCTGCCCGGTGACGAGACCGACGCTTTCGTGGCGGTTGGGCCACGGGGGCGCCCGGTTAAGAAACCGAGGCGGAACCGATCGTCCTCAACCTCTTCCTCGGCGTCCGCCATGGAAGTTGTCCCCGCCGATGGCGAATCCGGCCCGGGGCCGACTGCGTCCGGCGGTGCCCAAGCACCGTCGGCCGCTGTTCGCATCCCGCCCGTTTACGTTCATGGCGTGAACAACGTCACCGGTTTTTACCGGCGATTGATAGTGGCTCCCGGACTTTCCCCGGCCAACGTTGACCTGAAGCTCCTTGGGGGCGATACAGTCAAGATCGTTGTCCGCGGAATGGACGTGTACCGCAGTGTCTTGGCGTACGTGGAATCCCAGCAATTCCAGTACCATACCTTCTCGCCTAAACACGTGAAGCCTCTGTCGCTTGTCCTCAGAGGCTTGGACGTGGAATCCCCTCTAGAGGAAATACTCGATGAGCTGCGCGAGCTGGGCTATCCTGTTCGCGCGGTCCATCGGGTGTTTACTCCTGCCGGACCAAGGCGTCCAATTCCTCTGGTCCGCATCCTGGTGGAGAATAGCGAGGCAGGCACTAGCCTACTCTCACTTACGCGGCTTTTTGGTTTCCGCGTAAAAGTGGAAAGAAGCCGCGCTCCCGGGGTTCTGCCTCAGTGTCACAGGTGCCAACGCTTCGGGCACCACTCCGACTCTTGTTCTAACGCTCCGGCGTGCGTGAGGTGTTCTCTCCCTCACGCCTCCAAACTTTGCGATGCACCTGCATTCAAAAGATGCATCAACTGCGGCGGGAGTCACCCCGCCAACTACCGGGCATGTCCGGTGTTTCAGCAGGAGCTCGAGCGGCGAAAGCCAAAAGGGCGCCTGCCACCACCGAGGCATCCGGTAGCTGGTTCAAGACCTGCAACCGAGCAGCCAGGCCCTGCGCCTCCTGCTACGGCTGCCGTGTCTTCCGCCCCAGTCACTACCAGGCAACAAAAACGCTCTAAAGGCCCGAAGCAAACACCTGCAGCACAGGCAACCCCAACTCAGGCTCCTTCACAGGCCCCTGTCCCGCCTCTGGCGAAAAAGCGCCGTAACCTCGTGGCATCTAAAAGTGAGACCGCCCAGCCACAAGAAAACATCTCGGTTGTGGAGCCTGAGACTTCTCAATCCCCCCCAGCAACGGAGAATCCTGCCCCTGCTTTAGAAGCAGCCTCGCCTGACCTCCCGCCCCCGCGGTTTCCCAACGCAGGCAAAAAGAAGCGGCATAGAAAGCCCCGTGGCGCTAGATCCCGGGCTCCTGCCAACCCGGCCGCACAGTCCAGACAGCCTGCACAGCGCGCGAAGTCCGACGCAATCGCATCTGTCCCTCTTCCTAGCACCTCCGCTAGAGGTGCTACACCTGGCCCCAAGAAACCCCTGGCTTCCACCAATCCCCCGATTGATAAGCCTCGGCGCTCTTATGCGCACGCAGTCTCCGGGCAATCTGCCTCAAGAACCGTTCCTGACGACTACCAGGTCGTCAAAGACTTCCTTGCTGAGTTCGACCTCAGCAAAGTCGCCCAGACCTTCAGGTCCATCCGCTCCCGCTTGGAGACTGCTGACATAACTGAGAGATTCATGCTCTTGGTGGAAGCCGCCACTTGTGTAGGTCTTCTATGAGTCGGGTCCTCAAACGAGATCTCTCGATTCTTTCCTGGAACGCCAACGGGTTGTCCAACAAGATCCAGGAACTCCAAGAATTACTGGCCCGACTCAAACCCGATGTAGTACTTCTCAATGAGACCCACTTGACTCCTGCGAGTCGGTTACGACTGGCCAACTATGTGTGCTATCGAAACGACAGACCGGGCACTGCTGGTGGCGGTACTGCCGTCGCGGTGAGGCTCACTCTCGAGCATCACCGAGTCGTCTTGCCTGCAATGACTCACCTCGAAGGCACCGCTGTGGAGTTGTTAAACACTCTAGGCGGTGTACAGATGGTAGCGGCGTATAAACCGCCGCAAAAAGAGCTCCTTCACCCCGATCTAGCTGTCGCGTTCGATGCACACAGGAGGGTCATCATGGCCGGCGATCTGAACTGTAAACATCGCGATTGGAACAGTCGCTTGACTGCCCCAAACGGGAAACGTTTACGCAGGTTTGCCGATTCTCGCAGGATACAAGTGATTGGGCCTACCCAACCTACGTTCTACCCCTCACAACGCAACGCGGCTCCCGATGTCTTGGACATAGCGGTGATTCAAGGAATTGACTGTCCGGTCCAAGTGTCCGCGCTAACGGAACTATCGTCCGATCATCTCCCCATCCTGATACACGTCGCTACCCAGCACGTCGTACGCAGAGATGTCCGGAAGGTGGTAGAATGGGATCGCTATGGCCCGGCGTTAAGTCGCCGATTGCCAGACGCGGGACCACTCGAAACCTTCCGCCAAGTCGACGAGGCAGTTGCCGCGTTTGACGAGGCAGTCGTATCTGCGATCGACGCGTCTTCCAGAATGAAGCCTGGCGTCACGCCCCACTGGCAGCGGATCCCAGAGGAGACGAGTGCTCTCGCTTGCGAGAGAAATCGCCTCCGGAGACGCTGGCAGCGGACCCGTGATCCGGCCGACAAGGCAGCGTACAACCGGGCGACCGGCATTTTACGTCGTGAAATGCAGGCCTACCGGAGACGCTGTTGGGAACTCGCCGTGGCCCAGGCAGGGGACGGATCGGAGGAAAGTAGCCCTTACCGGATACCTTCGGCGTTGGTAGGGAAGAGGCGCCGGCCTCGCATCCCGGCCATTGCTGGACCTTTCGGTCAAATCCTGGCTCGCCCGGAGGCGAAGGCCGAGTACTTGGGCGCGTGTTTTGAGCGACAGTTCGCACCTAACCCGCCCATGGACTGGGACTTCGACGAAGAAGTCGAGAACGAAGTGGAAGACTTTCTGTCTCTTCCGATCACTACGGAGCCCGAACCCATTACTAGGGAAGAGGTCACAGATCGGCTCGTTGAACTCGTGCCAAGAAAAGCTCCTGGCCCGGACGGCGTCTCGAACGCCGCTCTTACTCGACTCCCGGAGCGAGGAGTACTTTTCTTGGTCGCGCTGTTCAACGCGTGTCTTAGACTGGCCTATTTTCCCCAGAAATGGCGTAAGGCGACGGTTATAGTGATCCCGAAGCAGGGAAAGGACGCTTCCCGTCCCGGCAACCTCCGGCCAATTAGTCTACTGTCAGCCACGTCAAAGGTCCTCGAACGTCTCGTACAACGGAGAGTACTAGATCATCTACGAAATTTCGATGTACTGGTCCCCGAACAGTTCGGCTTCCGTGTGGGGCATTCCACCACTCATCAACTGATGAGACTGGTGGAATACATCACGGACGCCGGGTGTCGGAAAGAGCAGACTGTCGCCTGTTTCCTAGATGTGGAAAAGGCCTTTGATAGTGTCTGGCACGACGGGCTCTTGTTCAAGCTCCGGGAAATCCAGCTCCCAGATTGCTACCTTCGCTTGATTGCTAGCTTTCTGACGGAGAGGACTTTCTGCGTGCGAATAGACGACCACGTCTCTTCCGAGAGACGTATCACAGCCGGGGTACCTCAAGGTAGCGTGCTAGGGCCTCTTCTGTTCTCCGTGTATGTCAACGACGCACCCAGAGAGCCTGGAGTCCAGATGGCTTTGTTTGCCGACGACACGGCGGTCTATACCGCCGATCGGAACGCAGACTTTGCTATCCCACGACTTCAGCGCGCACTCGATGCGTATTCGACGTGGACGGAAAGCTGGAAAGTTGCCGTCAACGAAACCAAGAGCTCCGCGGTGCTATTCACAAAGCGCCGGAAAGAACCACGAGGCCGAGTGAGACTCGGTAGAACGTACCTGCCCTGGTCGAGGGAAGTTAAGTACCTCGGTGTCCACCTCGATCGTCGGCTCACCTGGCGTACCCACGCTGAGACGATGCGAAGGAAAGCGTCCGCTCGTCTCGCGCAACTGTTTCCGATACTTGCCAACAAGGCTATGACCCGCAAGCTGGGTAAGTTGATTGTCAACGCGTATCTGTTGCCGATCATTACCTACGCTCTTCCCGTCTGGGGTTACCTCGCAACCGTTCATAAAAGAAGGTTGCAAAGCGTTCTCGATAGAGGGCTTCGGCTAGCGGCCAAAGTCCCCTATCGGTTTTCTTCTCGTCTCCTGAGAAGAGGACTCGGTGTCCGCTCCTTGGATGACACCGCAAGGCGACTTGCACGTAAATTTTACGTCCGAGCTGCGAGGACCCAGACAAACCCTCTCATAGCTGGCCTTGGCAAGTACCGAATACGTCCAGGTGAATCTTGGAAACGGCCTCGACAAATACTGTACTAGTCGACCTAGTACGAGCATGTCGTTGTAACGACCAATAAAAATTAAATAATCAATATTCCGTCTGGACAGGACCACTAGGCAGGAGCCCCTCATAGGTGGCTCGGTACTAGGATACCATTGGGTCGTCTCACGACGCGCAACCCAACAGCTCTGACCTGGCAATGTCTTGTATAAGGTAATGATTGATCTCCATTAAGTAGTGCTCAAGTTTCCAAAGTTTTAATATTATGATGTCCGTAATTAAAACATCAGAGCAGGTTTAGTGTGAATGAGGGTACACTGTGGACAAACATTTTCAACATTTCCTATTGAGCGTTGCTTAGAGTAAAGCTGCGAATCTACAGTGTATGTTTCACAGAACAAACACGCGAAAAAGAAGGAGCGCTCCGAAGTCACTCATGGACCCTCAGCATCTTGCAGAGGGTTTATTCCCTAAAGACGAAAAGTCTGTCTATGAATCGTTCCTCTGTAAACACGTGCAGTTACACTGCCCAGCGATCCACAGGAAGCAAATTGATGTCCATTTTTTCGGCTTGCACGCGTTATGTTGGTGTGGGTTTCGGCACTTTCCATTTAAAAAGCGTGCAACTGTAAGAAAATAAACATGAGTGAGGCCAGAAATAACGTGAATTGTGTGTGTGTGTGTGTGTGTGTGTGTGTGTGTGTGTGTGTGTGTGTGTGTGTGTGTGTGTGTGTGTGTGTGTCATGCCTGCCTTTTTATTGCTGTAGGCATAATAATAAAATGGAAACGTAAACATTACGTAACTGAGATATGCTTACCTGCCACGAACGATATATTATTTTATACATGGAGGAGTTCAGTGACATACACACGTACAGTAGGATTATATATATAAAGATATTAACTCATACATAATTTACATTAAAATGAAAAAATTATAATTTTATTCCCTGGCAACAAAATTATTTTATTTTTAACAATTACCATTGTTTGAAAAAGTTTAAATGAATTTTCAAGTACTTTACTGTTGTTAAAACGTAAAAGGTTGCTGGTAAACTACCCCTTCCCCTTAACCGATCTTCACCAAAATCGAAAGCCCTTGAGATCTCTACAATTCAGGGAGGTATGCAAAAAATTATTTGATTCTGTTTCAATTTGCGGCTGTTATCGTTTGCCATAGAAAATACGCTTGATAAAAAAACGTTGCGGGTAAACTACCCCTTCCCCTTAACCGATCTTCACCAAAAACAATAGGTCTTGAGTACTCTACAAATCAGGGCTGTATGCAAAACATTATTTGATTCTATTTGAATTTGCGGCTGTTATCGTTTGCCATAGAAAATATCCTTGTTAAAAAAACGTTACTGGTAAACTACCCCTTCCCCTTAACCGATCTTCACCAAAAACAATAGGTCTTGAGAACTCTTCAATTTAGGGCTGTATACAAATAATCTTTTGATTCTGTTTGAATTTGCGGCTGTTATCGTTTGCCATAGGAAATACCCTTGTTAAAACATAAAACGTTACAGGTAAACTACCCCTTTCCCTTAACCGATCTTCACCAAAAACAATAGGTCTTGAGAACTCTACAATTCAGGGCTGTATGCGAAACATTATTTGATTCTATTTGAATTTGCGGATGTTATCGTTTGCCAAAAAAAAAAAATTTCCCTTGATAAAAAAAAACCGTTGCAGGTAAACTACCCCTTTCCCTCAACCGATCTTCACCAAAAACAATAGGTCGCGAGAACTCTGCAAAACCGGGCTGTATGCAAAAAATTATTTGATTCTGTTTGAATTTGCGGCAGTTATCGTTTGCCATAGAAAAAAATCTACAGACAGACAGACACACAGACACTTTTCGGAAAACGACTTTTTTTCATGTTTTGAGTGTAGTAGAATCAGAATCTGCAATAATCTCGAACACGATTTTTTTTGCCATCACCATACTTCCATTCCTTAAGGAATATGGAAGTAAAATACCCTTGTTAAAAAAACGTTGCAGGTAAACTACCCCTTTCCCTTAACCGATCTTCACCAAAAACAATAGGTCTTGAGAACTCTACAATTTAGGGCTGTATGCAAATAATCTTTTGATTCTGTTTGAATTTGCGGCTGTTATCGTTTGCCATAGGAAATACCCTTGTTAAAACATAAAACGTTACAGGTAAACTACCCCTTTCCCTTAACCGATCTTCACCAAAAACAATAGGTCTTGAGTACTCTACAAATCAGGGCTGTATGCAAAACATTATTTGATTCTGTTTGAATTTGCGGCTGTTATCGTTTGCCATAGAAAATACCCTTGTTAAAAAAACGTTGCAGGTAAACTACCCCTTCCCCTCAACCGATCTTCACCAAAAACAATAGGTCTTGAGTACTCTACAAATCAAGGCTGTATGCAGAAAATTATTTGATTCTGTTTGAATTTGCGGCTGTTATCGTTTGCCATAGAAAATACCCTTGTTAAAAAAACGTTGTAGGTAAACTACCCCTTTCACTTAACCGATCTTCACCAAAAACAATACGTCTTGAGAACTCTGCAATTCAGGGCTGTATGCGAAACATTATTTGATTCTGTTTGAATTTGCGGCTGTTATCGTTTGCCAAAAAAAAAATTACCCTTTATAAAAAAAACCGTTGCCGGTAAAATACCCCTTCCCCTCAACCGATCTTCACCAAAAACAATAGGTCGCGAGTACTCTACAAATCAGGGCTGTATGCAAAAAATTATTTTATTCTGTTTGAATTTGCGGCAGTTATCGTTTGCCATAGAAAATACGCTTGATAAAAAACGTTGCAGGTAAACTACCCTTTCCCCTCAACCGATCTGCACCAAAAACAATAGGTCTTGAGTACTCAACAAATCAGGGCTGTATGCAGAAAATTATTTGATTCTGTTTGAATTTGCGGCTGTTATCGTTTGCCATAGAAAATACCCTTGTTAAAAAAACGTTGTAGGTAAACTACCCCTTTCCCTTAACCGATCTTCACCAAAAACAATAGGTCTTGAGAACTCTACAATTTAGGGCTGTATGCAAATAATCTTTTGATTCTGTTTGAATTTGCGGCTTTTATCGTTTGCCATAGGAAATACCCTTGTTAAAACATAAAACGTTACAGGTAAACTACCCCTTTCCCTTAACCGATCTTCACCAAAATCAACAGATCTTGAGAACTCTACAATTCAGGGCTGTATGCGAAACATTATTTGATTCTGTTTGAATTTGCGGCTGTTATCGTTTGTCAAACAAACAAAATTACCCTTGCTAAAAAAAAAACCGTTGCAGATAAACTACCCCTTTCCCTCAACCGATCTTCACCAAAAACAATAGGTCGCGAGCACTCTGCAAATCAGGGCTGCATGCAAAAAATTATTTGATTCTGTTTGAATTTGCGGCAGTTATCGTTTGCCATAGAAAAAAAATCTACAGACAGACAGACAGACAGACACACACACAGACACTTTTCGGAAAACGACTTTTTTTCATGTTTTGAGTGTAGTAGAATCAGAATCTGCAATAATCTCGAACACGATTTTTTTTGCCATCACCATACTTCCATTCCTTAAGGAATATGGAAGTAAAAAATCGGTATGGAGAACCATACATGACTTCCATATTCTAAGATTTATATTTAAAATCATTTTCAGCCAAACAGCCAGGCTGTGTCTTACCTGCCTTTTTATTGCTGTATTAAATGAAAAATATTATATTACATTAAAATGAAAAAATTATAATTTTATTGCCTGGCAACAAAATTATTTTATTTTTAACAATTACCATTGTTTCAACAAGTTTAAATAAATTTTCAAGTACTTTACTCTTGTTAAAACGTATAAGGTTGCAGGTAAACTACCCCTTCCCCTTAACCGATCTTCACCAAAATCGAAAGTCATTTAGACCTCTACAATTCAGGGACGTATGCAAAAAATTATTTGATTCTGTTTGAATTTGCGGCTGTTATCGTTTGCCATAGAAAATACGCTTGATAAAAAAACGTTGCAGGTAAACTACCCCTTCCCCTTAACCGATCTTCACCAAAAACAATAGGTCTTGAGTACTCTACAAATCAGGACTGTATGCAAAACATTATTTGATTCTGTTTGAATTTGCGGCTGTTATCGTTTGCCATAGAAAATACCCTTGTTAAAAAAACGTTGCAGGTAAACTACCCCTTTCCCTCAACCGATCTTCACCAAAAACAATAGGTCTTGAGAAATCTACAATTCAGGGCTGTATGCGAAACATTATTTGATTCTGTTTGAATTTGCGGCTATCGTTTGCCAAAAAAAAAAATTTCCCTTGATAAAAAAAACCGTAGCAGGTAAACTACCCCTTCCCCTCAACCGATCTTCACCAAAAACAATAGGTCGCGAGTACTCTACAAACCAGGGCTGTATGCAAAAAATTATTTGATTCTGTTTGAATTTGCGGCAGTTGTCGTTTGCCATAGAAAATACGCATGATAAAAAACGTTGCTGGTAAACTACCCCTTCCCCTCAACCGATCTTCACCAAAAACAATAGGTCTTGAGTACTCTACAAATCAGGGCTGTATGCAGAAAATTATTTGATTCTGTTTGAATTTGCGGCTGTTATCGTTTGCCATAGAAAATACCCTTGTTAAAAAAACGTTGTAGGTAAACTACCCCTTTCCCTTAACCGATCTTCACCAAAAACAAAAGGTATTGAGAACTCTACAATTTAGGGCTGTATGCAAATAATCTTTTCATTCTGTTTGAATTTGCGGCTGTTATCGTTTGCCATAGGAAATACCCTTGTTAAAACATAAAACGTTACAGGTAAACTACCCCTTTCCCTTAACCGATCTTCACCAAAAACAATAGGTCTTGAGAACTCTACAATTCAGGGCTGTATGCGAAACATTATTTGATTCTGTTTGAATTTGCGGCAGTTATCGTTTGCCATAGAAAAAAAATCTACAGACAGACAGACAGACACACAGACAGACAGACAGACAGACACACAGACAGACACACAGACACTTTTCGGAAAACGACTTTTTTTCATGTTTTGAGTGTAGTAGAATAAGAATCTGCAATAATCTCGAACACGATTTTTTTTGCCATCACGATACTTCCATTCCTTAAGGAATATGGAAGTAAAATTACCCCCGATAAAAAAACGTTGCAGGTAAACTACCCCTTATCCTTAACTGATCTTCACCAAAAACAATAGGTCTTGAGTACTCTACAATTCAGGGCTGTATGCAAAACATTATTTGATTCTGTTTGAATTTGCGGCTGTTATCGTTTGCCATAGAAAATACCCTTGTTAAAAAAACGTTGCAGGTAAACTACCCCTTCCCCTCAACCGATCTTCACCAAAAACAATAGGTCTTGAGTACTCTACAAATCAGGGCTGTATGCAGAAAATTATTTGATTCTGTTTGAATTTGCGGCTGTTATCGTTTGCCATAGAAAATACCCTTGTTAAAAAAACGTTGTAGGTAAACTACCCCTTTCACTTAACCGATCTTCACCAAAAACAATACGTCTTGAGAACTCTGCAATTCAGGGCTGTATGCGAAACATTATTTGATTCTGTTTGAATTTGCGCCTGTTATCGTTTGCCAAAAAAAAATTACCCTTTATAAAAAAAACCGTTGCCGGTAAAATACCCCTTCCCCTCAACCGATCTTCACCAAAAACAATAGGTCGCGAGTACTCTACAAATCAGGGCTGTATGCAAAAAATTATTTTATTCTGTTTGAATTTGCGGCAGTTATCGTTTGCCATAGAAAATACGCTTGATAAAAAACGTTGCAGGTAAACTACCCTTTCCCCTCAACCGATCTGCACCAAAAACAATAGGTCTTGAGTACTCAACAAATCAGGGCTGTATGCAGAAAATTATTTGATTCTGTTTGAATTTGCGGCTGTTATCGTTTGCCATAGAAAATACCCTTGTTAAAAAAACGTTGTAGGTAAACTACCCCTTTCCCTTAACCGATCTTCACCAAAAACAATAGGTCTTGAGAACTCTACAATTTAGGGCTGTATGCAAATAATCTTTTGATTCTGTTTGAATTTGCGGCTTTTATCGTTTGCCATAGGAAATACCCTTGTTAAAACATAAAACGTTACAGGTAAACTACCCCTTTCCCTTAACCGATCTTCACCAAAATCAACAGATCTTGAGAACTCTACAATTCAGGGCTGTATGCGAAACATTATTTGATTCTGTTTGAATTTGCGGCTGTTATCGTTTGTCAAACAAACAAAATTACCCTTGCTAAAAAAAAAACCGTTGCAGATAAACTACCCCTTTCCCTCAACCGATCTTCACCAAAAACAATAGGTCGCGAGCACTCTGCAAATCAGGGCTGCATGCAAAAAATTATTTGATTCTGTTTGAATTTGCGGCAGTTATCGTTTGCCATAGAAAAAAAATCTACAGACAGACAGACAGACAGACACACACACAGACACTTTTCGGAAAACGACTTTTTTTCATGTTTTGAGTGTAGTAGAATCAGAATCTGCAATAATCTCGAACACGATTTTTTTTGCCATCACCATACTTCCATTCCTTAAGGAATATGGAAGTAAAAAATCGGTATGGAGAACCATACATGACTTCCATATTCTAAGATTTATATTTAAAATCATTTTCAGCCAAACAGCCAGGCTGTGTCTTACCTGCCTTTTTATTGCTGTATTAAATGAAAAATATTATATTACATTAAAATGAAAAAATTATAATTTTATTGCCTGGCAACAAAATTATTTTATTTTTAACAATTACCATTGTTTCAACAAGTTTAAATAAATTTTCAAGTACTTTACTCTTGTTAAAATGTATAAGGTTGCAGGTAAACTACCCCTTCCCCTTAACCGATCTTCACCAAAATCGAAAGTCATTGAGACCTCTACAATTCAGGGACGTATGCAAAAAATTATTTGATTCTGTTTGAATTTGCGGCTGTTATCGTTTGCCATAGAAAATACGCTTGATAAAAAAACGTTGCAGGTAAACTACCCCTTCCCCTTAACCGATCTTCACCAAAAACAATAGGTCTTGAGTACTCTACAAATCAGGACTGTATGCAAAACATTATTTGATTCTGTTTGAATTTGCGGCTGTTATCGTTTGCCATAGAAAATACCCTTGTTAAAAAAACGTTGCAGGTAAACTACCCCTTTCCCTCAACCGATCTTCACCAAAAACAATAGGTCTTGAGAAATCTACAATTCAGGGCTGTATGCGAAACATTATTTGATTCTGTTTGAATTTGCGGCTATCGTTTGCCAAAAAAAAAAATTTCCCTTGATAAAAAAAACCGTAGCAGGTAAACTACCCCTTCCCCTCAACCGATCTTCACCAAAAACAATAGGTCGCGAGTACTCTACAAACCAGGGCTGTATGCAAAAAATTATTTGATTCTGTTTGAATTTGCGGCAGTTGTCGTTTGCCATAGAAAATACGCATGATAAAAAACGTTGCTGGTAAACTACCCCTTCCCCTCAACCGATCTTCACCAAAAACAATAGGTCTTGAGTACTCTACAAATCAGGGCTGTATGCAGAAAATTATTTGATTCTGTTTGAATTTGCGGCTGTTATCGTTTGCCATAGAAAATACCCTTGTTAAAAAAACGTTGTAGGTAAACTACCCCTTTCCCTTAACCGATCTTCACCAAAAACAAAAGGTATTGAGAACTCTACAATTTAGGGCTGTATGCAAATAATCTTTTCATTCTGTTTGAATTTGCGGCTGTTATCGTTTGCCATAGGAAATACCCTTGTTAAAACATAAAACGTTACAGGTAAACTACCCCTTTCCCTTAACCGATCTTCACCAAAAACAATAGGTCTTGAGAACTCTACAATTCAGGGCTGTATGCGAAACATTATTTGATTCTGTTTGAATTTGCGGCAGTTATCGTTTGCCATAGAAAAAAAATCTACAGACAGACAGACAGACACACAGACAGACACACAGACACTTTTCGGAAAACGACTTTTTTTCATGTTTTGAGTGTAGTAGAATAAGAATCTGCAATAATCTCGAACACGATTTTTTTTGCCATCACCATACTTCCATTCCTTAAGGAATATGGAAGTAAATATCGGTATGGAGAACCATACATGACTTCCATATTCTAAGATTTATATTTAAAATCATTTTCAGCCAAACAGCCAGGCTGTGCCTTACCTGCCTTTTTATTGCTGTATTAAATGAAAAATATTATATTACATTAAAATGAAAAAATTATAATTTTATTGCCTGGCAACAAAATTATTTTATTTTTAACAATTACCATTGTTTCAAAAAGTTTAAATAAATTTTCAAGTACTTTACTCTTGTTAAAACGTATAAGGTTGCAGGTAAACTACCCCTTCCCCTTAACCGATCTTCACCAAAATCGAAAGTCATTGAGACCTCTACAATTCAGGGACGTATGCAAAAAATTATTTGATTCTGTTTGAATTTGCGGCTGTTATCGTTTGCCATAGAAAATACCCTTGTTAAAAAAACGTTGCAGGTAAACTACCCCTTTCCCTCAACCGATCTTCACCAAAAACAATAGGTCTTGAGAAATCTACAATTCAGGGCTGTATGCGAAACATTATTTGATTCTGTTTGAATTTGCGGCTGTTATCGTTTGCCAAAAAAAAAAAATTTCCCTTGATAAAAAAAACCGTTGCAGGTAAACTACCCCTTCCCCTCAACCGATCTTCACCAAAAACAATAGGTCGCGAGTACTCTACAAATCAGGGCTGTATGCAAAAAATTATTTGATTCTGTTTGAATTTGCGGCAGTTGTCGTTTGCCATAGAAAATACGCATGATAAAAAACGTTGCTGGTAAACTACCCCTTCCCCTCAACCGATCTTCACCAAAAACAATAGGTCTTGAGTACTCTACAAATCAGGGCTGTATGCAGAAAATTATTTGATTCTGTTTGAATTTGCGGCTGTTATCGTTTGCCATAGAAAATACCCTTGTTAAAAAAACGTTGTAGGTAAACTACCCCTTTCCCTTAACCGATCTTCACCAAAAACAAAAGGTATTGAGAACTCTACAATTTAGGGCTGTATGCAAATAATCTTTTGATTCTGTTTGAATTTGCGGCTGTTATCGTTTGCCATAGGAAATACCCTTGTTAAAACATAAAACGTTACAGGTAAACTACCCCTTTCCCTTAACCGATCTTCACCAAAAACAATAGGTCTTGAGAACTCTACAATTCAGGGCTGTATGCGAAACATTATTTGATTCTGTTTGAATTTGCGGCTGTTATCGTTTGCCAAACAAACAAAATTACCCTTGCTAAAAAAAAACCGTTGCAGGTAAACTACCCCTTTCCCTCAACCGATCTTCACCAAAAACAATAGGTCGCGAGAACTCTGCAAAACCGGGCTGTATGCAAAAAATTATTTGATTCTGTATGAATTTGCGGCAGTTATCGTTTGCCATAGAAAAAAATCTACAGACAGACAGACAGACAGACACACAGACAGACAGACACACAGACACTTTTCGGAAAACGACTTTTTTTCATGTTTTGAGTGTAGTAGAATCAGAATCTGCAATAATCTCGAACACGATTTTTTTTGCCATCACCATACTTCCATTCCTTAAGGAATATGGAAGTAAAATACCCCCGATAAAAAAACGTTGCAGGTAAACTACCCCTTATCCTTAACTGATCTTCACCAAAAACAATAGGTCTTGAGTACTCTACAATTCAGGGCTGTATGCAAAAAATTATTTGATTCTGTTTGAATTTGCGGCTCTTATCGTTTGCCATAAGAAATACCCTTGTTATAATATAAAACGTTGCAGGTAAACTACCCCTTTCTCTTAACTGATCTTCAAAAAAATCAACAGACCTTGAGTTCTGTATAATTCAAAAAGGTATGCAAAAGAGTAGTTGATTCTGTTTGAATTTTCTTCAGTTATCGTTCATCATAGAAAAAATTACCCTTGTTAAAACATAAAATGTTGCAGGTAAACTACTCTATTCCCTTAACCGATCTTCACCAAAACCAAAAGGTCTTGAGAACTCTACAATTCAGGGCTGTATGCAAAACATTATTTGATTCTGTTTGAATTTGCGGCTGTTATCGTTTGCCAAAAAAAATATCGGTATGGAGAACCATACATGACTTCCATATTCTAAGATTTATATTTAAAATCATTTTCGAAATGAAGTATTACCATAGAAACTACTTCTTTCTATTTACTGCTTCAGCCTTAACCACAGTACTGTGGTCACTAACGTATACCACCTCACGTTATCGCACTCGATTTTCACTGATGATGGAAGTCAATGGCATTGCCGAAACGTCTGGTTTTGTAGAAAACATTGGACTATGGCCAAATATCCCGGGAAGGAATTTTAACAAAAACTACTTCTTTGTTGCCGATAACATTGTACACATATATATATATATATATATAAAATATGCATAAAATTAATGTCTTGTATAAGGTAATGATTGATCTCCATTAAGTAGTGCTCAAGTTTCCAAAGTTTTAATATTATGATGTCCGTAATTAAAACATCAGAGCAGGTTTAGTGTGAATGAGGGTACACTGTGGACAAACATTTTCAACATTTCCTATTGAGCGTTGCTTAGAGTAAAGCTGCGAATCTACAGTGTATGTTTCACAGAACAAACACGCGAAAAAGAAGGAGCGCTCCGAAGTCACTCATGGACCCTCAGCATCTTGCAGAGGGTTTATTCCCTAAAGACGAAAAGTCTGTCTATGAATCGTTCCTCTGTAAACACGTGCAGTTACACTGCCCAGCGATCCACAGGAAGCAAATTGATGTCCATTTTTTCGGCTTGCACGCGTTATGTTGGTGTGGGTTTCGGCACTTTCCATTTAAAAAGCGTGCAACTGTAAGAAAATAAACATGAGTGAGGCCAGAAATAACGTGAATTGTGTGTGTGTGTGTGTGTGTGTGTGTGTGTGTGTGTGTGTGTGTGTGTGTGTGTGTGTGTGTGTGTGTGTGTGTGTCATGCCTGCCTTTTTATTGCTGTAGGCATAATAATAAAATGGAAACGTAAACATTACGTAACTGAGATATGCTTACCTGCCACGAACGATATATTATTTTATACATGGAGGAGTTCAGTGACATACACACGTACAGTAGGATTATATATATAAAGATATTAACTCATACATAATTTACATTAAAATGAAAAAATTATAATTTTATTCCCTGGGAACAAAATTATTTTATTTTTAACAATTACCATTGTTTGAAAAAGTTTAAATGAATTTTCAAGTACTTTACTGTTGTTAAAACGTAAAAGGTTGCTGGTAAACTACCCCTTCCCCTTAACCGATCTTCACCAAAATCGAAAGCCCTTGAGATCTCTACAATTCAGGGAGGTATGCAAAAAATTATTTGATTCTGTTTCAATTTGCGGCTGTTATCGTTTGCCATAGAAAATACGCTTGATAAAAAAACGTTGCGGGTAAACTACCCCTTCCCCTTAACCGATCTTCACCAAAAACAATAGGTCTTGAGTACTCTACAAATCAGGGCTGTATGCAAAACATTATTTGATTCTATTTGAATTTGCGGCTGTTATCGTTTGCCATAGAAAATATCCTTGTTAAAAAAACGTTACTGGTAAACTACCCCTTCCCCTTAACCGATCTTCACCAAAAACAATAGGTCTTGAGAACTCTTCAATTTAGGGCTGTATACAAATAATCTTTTGATTCTGTTTGAATTTGCGGCTGTTATCGTTTGCCATAGGAAATACCCTTGTTAAAACATAAAACGTTACAGGTAAACTACCCCTTTCCCTTAACCGATCTTCACCAAAAACAATAGGTCTTGAGAACTCTACAATTCAGGGCTGTATGCGAAACATTATTTGATTCTATTTGAATTTGCGGATGTTATCGTTCGCCAAAAAAAAAAAATTTCCCTTGATAAAAAAAAACCGTTGCAGGTAAACTACCCCTTTCCCTCAACCGATCTTCACCAAAAACAATAGGTCGCGAGACCTCTGCAAAACCGGGCTGTATGCAAAAAATTATTTGATTCTGTTTGAATTTGCGGCAGTTATCGTTTGCCATAGAAAAAAATCTACAGACAGACAGACACACAGACACTTTTCGGAAAACGACTTTTTTTCATGTTTTGAGTGTAGTAGAATCAGAATCTGCAATAATCTCGAACACGATTTTTTTTGCCATCACCATACTTCCATTCCTTAAGGAATATGGAAGTAAAATACCCTTGTTAAAAAAACGTTGCAGGTAAACTACCCCTTTCCCTTAACCGATCTTCACCAAAAACAATAGGTCTTGAGAACTCTACAATTTAGGGCTGTATGCAAATAATCTTTTGATTCTGTTTGAATTTGCGGCTGTTATCGTTTGCCATAGGAAATACCCTTGTTAAAACATAAAACGTTACAGGTAAACTACCCCTTTCCCTTAACCGATCTTCACCAAAAACAATAGGTCTTGAGTACTCTACAAATCAGGGCTGTATGCAAAACATTATTTGATTCTGTTTGAATTTGCGGCTGTTATCGTTTGCCATAGAAAATACCCTTGTTAAAAAAACGTTGTAGGTAAACTACCCCTTTCACTTAACCGATCTTCACCAAAAACAATACGTCTTGAGAACTCTGCAATTCAGGGCTGTATGCGAAACATTATTTGATTCTGTTTGAATTTGCGGCTGTTATCGTTTGCCAAAAAAAAAATTACCCTTTATAAAAAAAACCGTTGCCGGTAAAATACCCCTTCCCCTCAACCGATCTTCACCAAAAACAATAGGTCGCGAGTACTCTACAAATCAGGGCTGTATGCAAAAAATTATTTTATTCTGTTTGAATTTGCGGCAGTTATCGTTTGCCATAGAAAATACGCTTGATAAAAAACGTTGCAGGTAAACTACCCTTTCCCCTCAACCGATCTGCACCAAAAACAATAGGTCTTGAGTACTCAACAAATCAGGGCTGTATGCAGAAAATTATTTGATTCTGTTTGAATTTGCGGCTGTTATCGTTTGCCATAGAAAATACCCTTGTTAAAAAAACGTTGTAGGTAAACTACCCCTTTCCCTTAACCGATCTTCACCAAAAACAATAGGTCTTGAGAACTCTACAATTTAGGGCTGTATGCAAATAATCTTTTGATTCTGTTTGAATTTGCGGCTTTTATCGTTTGCCATAGGAAATACCCTTGTTAAAACATAAAACGTTACAGGTAAACTACCCCTTTCCCTTAACCGATCTTCACCAAAATCAACAGATCTTGAGAACTCTACAATTCAGGGCTGTATGCGAAACATTATTTGATTCTGTGTGAATTTGCGGCTGTTATCGTTTGTCAAACAAACAAAATTACCCTTGCTAAAAAAAAAACCGTTGCAGATAAACTACCCCTTTCCCTCAACCGATCTTCACCAAAAACAATAGGTCGCGAGCACTCTGCAAATCAGGGCTGCATGCAAAAAATTATTTGATTCTGTTTGAATTTGCGGCAGTTATCGTTTGCCATAGAAAAAAAATCTACAGACAGACACACAGACAGACAGACAGACACACACACAGACACTTTTCGGAAAACGACTTTTTTTCATGTTTTGAGTGTAGTAGAATCAGAATCTGCAATAATCTCGAACACGATTTTTTTTGCCATCACCATACTTCCATTCCTTAAGGAATATGGAAGTAAAATTACCCCCGATAAAAAAACGTTGCAGGTAAACTACCCCTTATCCTTAACTGATCTTCACCAAAAACAATAGGTCTTGAGTACTCTACAATTCAGGGCTGTATGCAAAAAATTATTTGATTCTGTTTGAATTTGCGGCTCTTATCGTTTGCCATAAGAAATACCCTTGTTATAATATAAAACGTTGCAGGTAAACTACCCCTTTCTCTTAACTGATCTTCAAAAAAATCAACAGACCTTGAGTTCTGTATAATTCAAAAAGGTATGCAAAAGAGTAGTTGATTCTGTTTGAATTTTCTTCAGTTATCGTTCATCATAGAAAAAATTACCCTTGTTAAAACATAAAATGTTGCAGGTAAACTACTCTATTCCCTTAACCGATCTTCACCAAAACCAAAAGGTCTTGAGAACTCTACAATTCAGGGCTGTATGCAAAACATTATTTGATTCTGTTTGAATTTGCGGCTGTTATCGTTTGCCAAAAAAAATATCGGTATGGAGAACCATACATGACTTCCATATTCTAAGATTTATATTTAAAATCATTTTCGAAATGAAGTATTACCATAGAAACTACTTCTTTCTACTTACTGCTTCAGCCTTAACCACAGTACTGTGGTCACTAACGTATACCACCTCACGTTATCGCACTCGATTTTCACTGATGATGGAAGTCAATGGCATTGCCGAAACGTCTGGTTTTGTAGAAAACATTGGACTATGGCCAAATATCCCGGGAAGGAATTTTAACAAAAACTACTTCTTTGTTGCCGATAACATTGTACACACATATATATATATATATATATATATATATATATATATAAAATATGCATAAAATTAATGTCTTGTATAAGGTAATGATTGATCTCCATTAAGTAGTGCTCAAGTTTCCAAAGTTTTAATATTATGATGTCCGTAATTAAAACATCAGAGCAGGTTTAGTGTGAATGAGGGTACACTGTGGACAAACATTTTCAACATTTCCTATTGAGCGTTGCTTAGAGTAAAGCTGCGAATCTACAGTGTATGTTTCACAGAACAAACACGCGAAAAAGAAGGAGCGCTCCGAAGTCACTCATGGACCCTCAGCATCTTGCAGAGGGTTTATTCCCTAAAGACGAAAAGTCTGTCTATGAATCGTTCCTCTGTAAACACGTGCAGTTACACTGCCCAGCGATCCACAGGAAGCAAATTGATGTCCATTTTTTCGGCTTGCACGCGTTATGTTGGTGTGGGTTTCGGCACTTTCCATTTAAAAAGCGTGCAACTGTAAGAAAATAAACATGAGTGAGGCCAGAAATAACGTGAATTGTGTGTGTGTGTGTGTGTGTGTGTGTGTGTGTGTCATGCCTGCCTTTTTATTGCTGTAGGCATAATAATAAAATGGAAACGTAAACATTACGTAACTGAGATATGCTTACCTGCCACGAACGATATATTATTTTATACATGGAGGAGTTCAGTGACATACACACGTACAGTAGGATTATATATATAAAGATATTAACTCATACATAATTTACATTAAAATGAAAAAATTATAATTTTATTCCCTGGCAACAAAATTATTTTATTTTTAACAATTACCATTGTTTGAAAAAGTTTAAATGAATTTTCAAGTACTTTACTGTTGTTAAAACGTAAAAGGTTGCTGGTAAACTACCCCTTCCCCTTAACCGATCTTCACCAAAATCGAAAGCCCTTGAGATCTCTACAATTCAGGGAGGTATGCAAAAAATTATTTGATTCTGTTTCAATTTGCGGCTGTTATCGTTTGCCATAGAAAATACGCTTGATAAAAAAACGTTGCGGGTAAACTACCCCTTCCCCTTAACCGATCTTCACCAAAAACAATAGGTCTTGAGTACTCTACAAATCAGGGCTGTATGCAAAACATTATTTGATTCTATTTGAATTTGCGGCTGTTATCGTTTGCCATAGAAAATATCCTTGTTAAAAAAACGTTACTGGTAAACTACCCCTTCCCCTTAACCGATCTTCACCAAAAACAATAGGTCTTGAGAACTCTTCAATTTAGGGCTGTATACAAATAATCTTTTGATTCTGTTTGAATTTGCGGCTGTTATCGTTTGCCATAGGAAATACCCTTGTTAAAACATAAAACGTTACAGGTAAACTACCCCTTTCCCTTAACCGATCTTCACCAAAAACAATAGGTCTTGAGAACTCTACAATTCAGGGCTGTATGCGAAACATTATTTGATTCTATTTGAATTTGCGGATGTTATCGTTTGCCAAAAAAAAAAAATTTCCCTTGATAAAAAAAAACCGTTGCAGGTAAACTACCCCTTTCCCTCAACCGATCTTCACCAAAAACAATAGGTCGCGAGAACTCTGCAAAACCGGGCTGTATGCAAAAAATTATTTGATTCTGTTTGAATTTGCGGCAGTTATCGTTTGCCATAGAAAAAAATCTACAGACAGACAGACACACAGACACTTTTCGGAAAACGACTTTTTTTCATGTTTTGAGTGTAGTAGAATCAGAATCTGCAATAATCTCGAACACGATTTTTTTTGCCATCACCATACTTCCATTCCTTAAGGAATATGGAAGTAAAATACCCTTGTTAAAAAAACGTTGCAGGTAAACTACCCCTTTCCCTTAACCGATCTTCACCAAAAACAATAGGTCTTGAGAACTCTACAATTTAGGGCTGTATGCAAATAATCTTTTGATTCTGTTTGAATTTGCGGCTGTTATCGTTTGCCATAGGAAATACCCTTGTTAAAACATAAAACGTTACAGGTAAACTACCCCTTTCCCTTAACCGATCTTCACCAAAAACAATAGGTCTTGAGTACTCTACAAATCAGGGCTGTATGCAAAACATTATTTGATTCTGTTTGCATTTGCGGCTGTTATCGTTTGCCATAGAAAATACCCTTGTTAAAAAAACGTTGCAGGTAAACTACCCCTTCCCCTCAACCGATCTTCACCAAAAACAATAGGTCTTGAGTACTCTACAAATCAGGGCTGTATGCAGAAAATTATTTGATTCTGTTTGAATTTGCGGCTGTTATCGTTTGCCATAGAAAATACCCTTGTTAAAAAAACGTTGTAGGTAAACTACCCCTTTCACTTAACCGATCTTCACCAAAAACAATACGTCTTGAGAACTCTGCAATTCAGGGCTGTATGCGAAACATTATTTGATTCTGTTTGAATTTGCGGCTGTTATCGTTTGCCAAAAAAAAAATTACCCTTTATAAAAAAAACCGTTGCCGGTAAAATACCCCTTCCCCTCAACCGATCTTCACCAAAAACAATAGGTCGCGAGTACTCTACAAATCAGGGCTGTATGCAAAAAATTATTTTATTCTGTTTGAATTTGCGGCAGTTATCGTTTGCCATAGAAAATACGCTTGATAAAAAACGTTGCAGGTAAACTACCCTTTCCCCTCAACCGATCTGCACCAAAAACAATAGGTCTTGAGTACTCAACAAATCAGGGCTGTATGCAGAAAATTATTTGATTCTGTTTGAATTTGCGGCTGTTATCGTTTGCCATAGAAAATACCCTTGTTAAAAAAACGTTGTAGGTAAACTACCCCTTTCCCTTAACCGATCTTCACCAAAAACAATAGGTCTTGAGAACTCTACAATTTAGGGCTGTATGCAAATAATCTTTTGATTCTGTTTGAATTTGCGGCTTTTATCGTTTGCCATAGGAAATACCCTTGTTAAAACATAAAACGTTACAGGTAAACTACCCCTTTCCCTTAACCGATCTTCACCAAAATCAACAGATCTTGAGAACTCTACAATTCAGGGCTGTATGCGAAACATTATTTGATTCTGTGTGAATTTGCGGCTGTTATCGTTTGTCAAACAAACAAAATTACCCTTGCTAAAAAAAAAACCGTTGCAGATAAACTACCCCTTTCCCTCAACCGATCTTCACCAAAAACAATAGGTCGCGAGCACTCTGCAAATCAGGGCTGCATGCAAAAAATTATTTGATTCTGTTTGAATTTGCGGCAGTTATCGTTTGCCATAGAAAAAAAATCTACAGACAGACACACAGACAGACACACACACAGACACTTTTCGGAAAACGACTTTTTTTCATGTTTTGAGTGTAGTAGAATCAGAATCTGCAATAATCTCGAACACGATTTTTTTTGCCATCACCATACTTCCATTCCTTAAGGAATATGGAAGTAAAAATTACCCCCGATAAAAAAACGTTGCAGGTAAACTACCCCTTATCCTTAACTGATCTTCACCAAAAACAATAGGTCTTGAGTACTCTACAATTCAGGGCTGTATGCAAAAAATTATTTGATTCTGTTTGAATTTGCGGCTCTTATCGTTTGCCATAAGAAATACCCTTGTTATAATATAAAACGTTGCAGGTAAACTACCCCTTTCTCTTAACTGATCTTCAAAAAAATCAACAGACCTTGAGTTCTGTATAATTCAAAAAGGTATGCAAAAGAGTAGTTGATTCTGTTTGAATTTTCTTCAGTTATCGTTCATCATAGAAAAAATTACCCTTGTTAAAACATAAAATGTTGCAGGTAAACTACTCTATTCCCTTAACCGATCTTCACCAAAACCAAAAGGTCTTGAGAACTCTACAATTCAGGGCTGTATGCAAAACATTATTTGATTCTGTTTGAATTTGCGGCTGTTATCGTTTGCCAAAAAAAATATCGGTATGGAGAACCATACATGACTTCCATATTCTAAGATTTATATTTAAAATCATTTTCGAAATGAAGTATTACCATAGAAACTACTTCTTTCTATTTACTGCTTCAGCCTTAACCACAGTACTGTGGTCACTAACGTATACCACCTCACGTTATCGCACTCGATTTTCACTGATGATGGAAGTCAATGGCATTGCCGAAACGTCTGGTTTTGTAGAAAACATTGGACTATGGCCAAATATCCCGGGAAGGAATTTTAACAAAAACTACTTCTTTGTTGCCGATAACATTGTACACATATATATATATATATATATATATAAAATATGCATAAAATTAATGTCTTGTATAAGGTAATGATTGATCTCCATTAAGTAGTGCTCAAGTTTCCAAAGTTTTAATATTATGATGTCCGTAATTAAAACATCAGAGCAGGTTTAGTGTGAATGAGGGTACACTGTGGACAAACATTTTCAACATTTCCTATTGAGCGTTGCTTAGAGTAAAGCTGCGAATCTACAGTGTATGTTTCACAGAACAAACACGCGAAAAAGAAGGAGCGCTCCGAAGTCACTCATGGACCCTCAGCATCTTGCAGAGGGTTTATTCCCTAAAGACGAAAAGTCTGTCTATGAATCGTTCCTCTGTAAACACGTGCAGTTACACTGCCCAGCGATCCACAGGAAGCAAATTGATGTCCATTTTTTCGGCTTGCACGCGTTATGTTGGTGTGGGTTTCGGCACTTTCCATTTAAAAAGCGTGCAACTGTAAGAAAATAAACATGAGTGAGGCCAGAAATAACGTGAATTGTGTGTGTGTGTGTGTGTGTGTGTGTGTGTGTGTGTGTGTGTGTGTGTGTGTGTGTGTCATGCCTGCCTTTTTATTGCTGTAGGCATAATAATAAAATGGAAACGTAAACATTACGTAACTGAGATATGCTTACCTGCCACGAACGATATATTATTTTATACATGGAGGAGTTCAGTGACATACACACGTACAGTAGGATTATATATATAAAGATATTAACTCATACATAATTTACATTAAAATGAAAAAATTATAATTTTATTCCCTGGGAACAAAATTATTTTATTTTTAACAATTACCATTGTTTGAAAAAGTTTAAATGAATTTTCAAGTACTTTACTGTTGTTAAAACGTAAAAGGTTGCTGGTAAACTACCCCTTCCCCTTAACCGATCTTCACCAAAATCGAAAGCCCTTGAGATCTCTACAATTCAGGGAGGTATGCAAAAAATTATTTGATTCTGTTTCAATTTGCGGCTGTTATCGTTTGCCATAGAAAATACGCTTGATAAAAAAACGTTGCGGGTAAACTACCCCTTCCCCTTAACCGATCTTCACCAAAAACAATAGGTCTTGAGTACTCTACAAATCAGGGCTGTATGCAAAACATTATTTGATTCTATTTGAATTTGCGGCTGTTATCGTTTGCCATAGAAAATATCCTTGTTAAAAAAACGTTACTGGTAAACTACCCCTTCCCCTTAACCGATCTTCACCAAAAACAATAGGTCTTGAGAACTCTTCAATTTAGGGCTGTATACAAATAATCTTTTGATTCTGTTTGAATTTGCGGCTGTTATCGTTTGCCATAGGAAATACCCTTGTTAAAACATAAAACGTTACAGGTAAACTACCCCTTTCCCTTAACCGATCTTCACCAAAAACAATAGGTCTTGAGAACTCTACAATTCAGGGCTGTATGCGAAACATTATTTGATTCTATTTGAATTTGCGGATGTTATCGTTTGCCAAAAAAAAAAAATTTCCCTTGATAAAAAAAAACCGTTGCAGGTAAACTACCCCTTTACCTCAACCGATATTCACCAAAAACGATAGGTTGTAAGTGCTCTACAAATGAGGCCTGTATGCAAAAAATTATTTGATTCTGTTTGAATTTGCGGCTGTTATCGTTTGCCATAGAAAAAAAATCTACAGATAGACAGACAGACACACAGACAGACTCTTTTCGAAAAACGACTTTTTTCATGTTTTGAGTGTAGTACAATCAGAATCTGCAATAATCTCGAACACGATTTTTTTTGCCATCACCATACTTCCATTCCTTAAGGAATATGGAAGTAAAATATCGGTATGGAGAACCATACATGACTTCCATGTTCTAAGATTTATATTTAAAATCATATTCGAAATGAAATATTTCCATAGAAACTACGTCTTTCTACCTATTGCTTCAGCATTAACCACAGTACTGTGGTCATTAACGTATACCACCTCACGTTTTTGCACTCGATTTTCACCGATGATGGCAGTCGATGGCACTGCCGAAAAGTCTGGTTTTGCAGAAAACATTGGACTACGGCTAAAGAGCCCGGGAAGCAATTTTAACAAAAAACTACTTCTTTGTTGCCGATAACGTAGTACACATATAAAAAATTCTCCCCTCCACCTTCAACTATAATTTTTAATAATAGAAAATTACCCCCAACCCCGTTCACCTAACCTCTTCATTTATAGATATTTCATCTACGTTTCTACAGTGGATTAGTATGAGCTTCTTATCAGGATACTTTATTTATAAAAATTAAGTACTTTACTCTTGTTAAATTATTTGCCATAAAAAATACCCTTTTAAAACATAAAATGTTTCCGGTAAACTACCCCTTTCTCTTAACCGATCTTCTCCAAAATCAACAGACCTTCCGTCCTCTACAATTCAGGGAAGCGTGCAAAAAAATATTTGATTCTGTTTGAATTTGCAGCAGTTATCGTTCGTCATGGAAACATTTCTCTTGTTACAACATAAAATGTTGCAGGTAAACTACCCCTTTCCCTTAACTGATCTTCACCAAAATCAATAGAGCTTGAGCTCTCTGCAACTCAGGAAAGGGTGCAAAAAATTATTTGATTCTCATTGAATTTTCGGCAGTTATCGTTCGTCATAAAAAAATTACCCTTTTTAAAAACATAAAACGTTGCTGATAAACTACCCCTTCCCTTAACCGATCTTCAACAAAATCAACAGACCTTGAGTTCTCTTTAGTTCAAAAAGGTATGCAAAAACCTAGTTGATTCTGTTTGAATTTACGGCAGTTATCGTTCGTCATATAAAAAATTACCCTTGTTAAAACATAAAATGTTGCTGGTAAACTACCCCTTTCCCTTAACCGATCTTCACCAACACCAATAGGTACTGAGAACTCTACAATACAGGGCTGTATGCAAAACATCATTTGATTCTGTTTGAATTTGCGGCTGTTATCGTTTCCTATAGAAAAAAATTATCCTTGATAAAAAACAGTTGCATGTAAACTACCCCTTTCCCTTAACCGATCTTCACCAAAAACGACAGGTCTTGGGTACTCTACAATTCAGGCCTGTATGCAAACAATTATTTGATTCTGTTTGAATTTGCGGCTGTTATCGTTTGCCATAGAAAACACCCTTGATAAAACATAAAACGTTGCTGGTAAACTACCCTATTCCATTAACCGATCTTCACCAATAACAATAGGTCTTGAGAACTCTACAATTCAGGGCTGTATGCAAAACATTAGTTGATTCTCTTTGAATTTACGGCAGTTATCGTTCGTCACAGAAAAAATACCCTTGTTAAAACATAAAACGTTGCTGGTAAACTACCCTATTCCCTTAACCGATCTTCACCAAAACCAACAGGTCTTGAGAACTCTACATTTCAGGGCTGTATACAAAATATTATATGATTCTGTTTGAATTTGCGGCTGTTATCGTTTACCATATAAAATACCCTTGATAAAACAAAAAACGTGTCAGGTAAACTACCCCTTCCCTTAACCGATCTTCACCAAAAACAATAGGTCTTTAGTACTCAACAAAACAGGGCTGCATGCAAAAACGTATTTGATTCTGTTTGAATTTGCGGCTGTTATCGTTTGCCAAACAAACAAAATTACCCTTGATAAAAAAAAACCGTTGCAGGTAAACTACCCCTTTCCCTCAACCGATCTTCACCAAAAACAATAGGTCGCGAGTACTCTACAAATCAGAGCTGTATGCAAAAAATTATTTGATTCTGTTTGAATTTGCGGCTCTTATCGTTTGCCATAAGAAATACCCTTGTTATAATATAAAACGTTGCAGGTAAACTACCCCTTTCTCTTAACTGATCTTCAAAAAAATCAACAGACCTTGAGTTCTGTATAATTCAAAAAGGTATGCAAAAGAGTAGTTGATTCTGTTTGAATTTACTTCAGTTATCGTTCATCATAGAAAAAATTACCCTTGTTAAAACATAAAATGTTGCAGGTAAACTACCCTATTCCCTTAACCGATCTTCACCAAAACCAAAAGGTCTTGAGAACTCTACAATTCAGGGCTGTATGCAAAACATTATTTGATTCTGTTTGAATTTGCGGCTGTTATCGTTTGCCAAAAAAAATATCGGTATGGAGAACCATACATGACTTCCATATTCTAAGATTTATATTTAAAATCATTTTCGAAATGAAGTATTACCATAGAAACTACTTCTTTCTACTTACTGCTTCAGCCTTAACCACAGTACTGTGGTCACTAACGTATACCACCTCACGTTATCGCACTCGATTTTCACTGATGATGGAAGTCGATGGCATTGCCGAAACGTCTGGTTTTGTAGAAAACATTGGACTATGGCCAAATATCCCGGGAAGGAATTTTAACAAAAACTACTTCTTTGTTGCCGATAACATTGTACACATATATATAAAAAATATGCATAAAATTAATGGCTTGTATAAGTTAATGATTGATCTCCATTAAGTAGTGCTCAAGTTTCCAAAGTTTTAATATTATGATGTCCGTAATTAAAACATCAGAGCAGGTTTAGTGTGAATGAGGGTACACCGTGGACAAAAATTTTCAACATTTCCTATTGAGCGTTGCTTAGAGTAAAGCTGCGAATCTACAGTGTATGTTTCACAGAACAAATACGCGAAACAGAAGGAGCGCTCCGAAGTCACTCATGGACCCTCAGCATCTTGCAGAGGGTTCATTCCCTAAAGACGAAAAGTCTGTCTATGAATCGTTCCTCTGTAAACACGTGCAGTTACACTGCCCAGCGATCCACAGGAAGCAAATTGATGTCCATTTTTTCAGCATGCACGCGTTATGTTGGTGTGGGTTTCGGCACTTTCCATTTAAAAAGCATGCAAATGTAAGAAAATAAACATGAGAGGCCAGAAATAACGCGAATTTTGTGTGTGCGTGTGTGCGCGCGCGCGCGTGTTCCCTGCCTTTTTATTGCTGTAGTCATAATAATAAAATGGAAACGTAAACATTACATAACTGAGATATGCTTACCTGCAACGAACGATATATTATTTTATACATGTATATTAACTCATACATAATTTACATTAAAATGAAAAAAAAAATAATTTTATTGCCTGGCAACAAAATTATTTTTTTTTTTAACAATTACCATTGTTTGAAAAAGTTTAAATGAATTTTCAAGTACTTTACTGTTGTTAAAACGTAAAAGGTTGCAAGTAAACTACCCCTTCCCCTTAACCGATCTTCACCAAAAACAATAAGTCTTTAGAACTCTACAATTTAGGGCTGTATGCAAGTAATCTTTTGATTCTGTTTGAATTTGCGGCTGTTATCGTTTGACATAGAAAATACCCTTGATAAACATAAAACGTTGCAGGTAAACTACCCCTTTCCCTTAACCGATCTTCACCAAAAACAATAGGTCGTGAGAACTCTACAATTCAGGGCTGTATGCAAAACATTATTTGATTCTGTTTGAATTTGCGGCTGTTATCGTTTACCAAAAAAAAAAAATTTCTTTGATAAAAAAAACCGTTGCAGGTAAACTACCCCTTTCCCTTAACCGATCTTCACAAAAAACAATAGGTCGTGAGTACTCTACAAATCAGGGCTGTATGCAAAAAATTATTTGAGTCTGTTTGAATTTGCGGCTGTAGAAAAAAATCTACAGACACACACACAGACACTTTTCGAAAAACGACTTTTTTTCATGTTTAGAGTGTAGTACAATCAGAATCTGCAATAATCTCGGACATGATTTTTTTTGCCATCACCATACTTCCATTTCCTTAAGGAATATGGAAGTAAAAAAGAGTTGTTAATATCAACTTACAACAAGTATTTACAGAAATAATTTTGAAGGGAATAATAAAAACCACAAAACATAAAAAGAAGTAATAAAAAAACGCTGCTGGTAAACTACCCCTTTCCCTTAACCAATCTTCACCAAAAACAATAAGTCTTGAGAACTCTGCAATTTAGGTCTGTATGCAAATAATCTTTTGATGCTGTTTGAATTTGCGGCTGTTATTGTTTGCCATAGAAAATACCCTTGTTAAAACATAAAACGTTGCTGGTAAACTACCCCTTTCCCTTAACCGATCTTCACCAAAAACAATAGGTCTTGAGAACTCCATAATTCAGGGCTGTATGCGAAACATTATTTGATTCTGAATTATGAAAGATATCCGGGCTGTTTGGCCGTGGTCCATGGTTAAAAAACAAAACCAAACGTTTTGGCAGCTCCACTGGCTGCCATCATCAGTGGTAAAATTTTCTGCACTTTGGGTGTCTACATGCAGGCCCACTGTACTGTGGTATAGACCAAAACTGTCCTGCCATGCTACCTGTACATATAAATTCAGCAGTCCCACGTACAGGTAAAAATGACACCATCAACCAATCACAACAGAGATGGTGTATGATTGGCTCGCACCAAGCTACGCCATTATGTGACTCACTTGTTTTCCAAGAAATACTGTGGGGAAGGCTGCTGATTTCCCGCGATGCTACCTGTGCTAATTGTTTACTAATTGCAACCCCCGCACAGGTAAGTACAGCATCACCAGCCAATCAGAAACAAGAAGGTGTGTGAGAGGCTCGCATCGCGCCATGCCATAATGTACTTAATGAGATGCTTTCGCCCCGCATGCTTCATAATCACCCTGCGATTGGAAGGAGCAACATCTCCAAAGTGCTCTCTCTTCATGGGAAATTGTCTCTTTTTCACGTGCAATAGTACCCGGCTTTGATCAGTGTTTACCGTTCAGTGCAATAGTCCAGTTAGTGCCAGTGTTCAACATCTATACAAGAAGATAATAGTGCAGTGTAGTGTTCAGTGCAGTGTTGTGTTCTTGTGCCGTGCAGTGTTTCGTGTGTGTTCCGCTGCTGCCTGGAGCTTGTTGGTAAGTGATCTGCTTTTTGTATTTTGCTTACCGTAGTGCTTGGTCGTAGTCCTTAGTTCCGTTCCGCCTAAGGCGTAGGCTTCGCCTCGCCGATGGCTGCCCACAACCCATCTTCCGTCGGCCCTTCTCAGGGCCAACCTGCTTCCGTCGGTCCTTCTCAGGACCTCTCAATTCCTGCTCGCGCTCTGGCGCAACCACTCCCGGATGGCCCTTCTCAGGACCACCCTACACCTACCTCCTCGGGGGAATCTCACGACGTGGACTCGGCCATGGATACTGATGGTGCATGGCAGGCTGTCAGCCGGAAACGGCGTGTCAGTGCCACCTCCACAGAATCCGGTCGGGCTTCGCGTCGAGGCTCTACCGCGGGGCTATCCACCATGGCCTCACAGCAACAACCTGACCAGCCCCGGCGTATCCCGCCTCTGATTTTCGCCCGGCCTTCGGATTGGGCTAATTTCATGCGTCGGATACACCGGTGCACTCCTTCTGGCACCTTGACTGCTTCGGCTCAAGGTGACAATTCCATTCGCCTGAACCCCACGACCGTGGAGTGCTTCCGTATTGCGCAGAAGTTCCTCACGGACGCGGGGATCCCGTTCCATACCTTTGCCTTGCCGGAGGAGAAGGAACTCAAGGTTCAAGTAATTGGTATCCCTGCTGGTACCCAGCCTGAGATCATCTCTGATGAACTCACCAGTTTAGGCTTTCGTGTACATAGCGTAACGCCTCTCTTCTCCCCCGGCAAGAAACTAGCGCGCAATGCGTTCCTGGTTAAAATACGTAAGGTGGGTGACTACCAGGCCATTTATGGTATCACCTCTATGTTTTATTTGAAGGTTAGGGTTGAAGCCTTCGAAGCCCAGGCCGGACCGAAGCAGTGTTACAACTGCCAACGGTACGGCCATTCATCGGCATTTTGCCACCATCCCACCCGCTGTTTGCGCTGTGGCGATAGCCATCGAAAGGACACTTGTCCTCTCGCTCGTGCTGCCGCCACTTGCGCCAACTGCGGGGAACCTCACCCGGCATCGTCGAAATCTTGTAAATTCTATGCTGCGGCTTTGAAGAAGCTGTCAAAGTCTTCGCAGCAGCGCACTTCTGCGCCTCCAGCTAGGCCCCAAGCATCAAGGCCTGCCGCCTCGGCGGCACCTATCCCCGCTGCGGCTCCGGCCCTTGCGCCTGCCCCAGCTCGTCCGGCGTCTACCGGGGCGCCCAGCTATGCGGCTGCAGCTGCATCACAGCCTGCCGCACAGCCTGCGGCCCAGCAGCCAAAACCTGCTGCGCCGTCCAAGAAAAGAACGAAACCATCTCCCCCAGCTTCCTCGCAGCACACGCCCGCTGCACCAAAGCCAGCATCTACTCCAGATGTCCGCAATCCTCGGCAGCCGACACAAAAGGCCCCTGCCCAGAATGGCATCATGTTCCTGCACCCGGCGCCCAAGCCTCAGGCGGCACCGGCGTCTGCCGCGTCCTCGGACGCGACTTTCGCCGCCCGCGTGCATGCTTGGATCAACGCCTTGATCCCGCAAATTCTTGCTGCCAAGGATGTCCAGTCCTTAATCGTTATCATTCTCACCTCCGTGACCTCTCTTATCCCTCTCGATGGCTAGGCCCTTTCGGCTGGTGGCTTGGAACGCATGTGGCGTTCTACCTCGCCGTGCCGAATTGGCCGCCTTCGTAACTGAATATGACATAGACGTCATACTCCTTAACGAAACCCATTTAACTCCTGCTCACTCGTTCCAGCTTCCGGCGTACACGACGTATCGCACAGACAGGCCTGGCCAGAACCGGCGTGTCGCATCTGGCGGCACAGCCATTCTGGTTCACAGGCGCATCGCCCACCGCCCCCTGCCGCCTCCGGCGACTCGTCGCTTGGAGGCGACGGCGGTTGCTCTCTGCATCGGGGATCGGGAGGTTCGACTGGTTTCAGTCTACCTCCCCCCTCGAGGTGGAACGCCGCCCGACGAGAATGAATGGGACGCTCTCTTAGAAGACCCGTTACCTACCATCGCAGCCGGAGACTTTAATAGTAAGCATCCCCTCTGGAACAGCCGTGTCTCTAACCCTTACGGCCGCTCTCTGTACCAATACGTTCAACGTCATCCTCATGTGAACGCTCTTGGTCCTAGATCACCGACCTATATCCCCAATCACCGGGGACCTCCAGACGTCCTTGACATTGCTGTTGTCAAAGACTTGGCCTACCCTATCGCAATAGAAGCCGTGTCAGACCTCTCGTCTGATCACGACCCGGTATTACTCACTGTTCGGCCCACGCTGGACACACCTCTCCAGCCTCCCCATCGTTTAACGAGAGTCAACTGGCGCTCGTTCCACGATGAACTGGGTCGAACAGTACCATCTGACCCCCAGGTCGACATCTCCAGCCCGGAGGATGTAGACCGCTTGGCCGACTATCTTCAAGAAGTCGTCACGTCCGCTATGGACAAACACACCTATGAAGTCCCTGCGCCCAACAGACGGTCGCAGTTACCTGAAGAGGTGATTCTGGCCATCCGCAACCGGCGCCAGCTCCGCCGGAGATGGCAACAAACCCGGGACCCTGCCGTAAAACGCAGGCTAAACGCCCAATCTGACCTTGTCAAGCAGCTTCTGCTTGATGCCACTGCTCATCGATGGGACTCATATCTTGAGTCTCTGGAAGTCACGCCGCAGTCCGTATTCCGGGCTGCGCGCCGACTCACTGGCGAGAAAAGGACCCGCTACCCCCTACGATCACCGAACGGGATTGTGTACTCCGCGGCCGACAAAGCAGAAGTCTTTGCCGATACCATGGAGGAACAATTTACCGTTCACAGCGGCGTCTGTGACCCCGGCCACTCGGCAGCGGTCGCAGACTTCCTATCTGGATATTTTTCCCGCCCTCCCGCAGACCCGATCGACCCGTTCGACGAGGCTGAAGTGGAAACGGCCATTAGTCGACTGCGCCCCAAGAAGGCGCCCGGCGAGGACCGTATTGGTGCAGCGGCCCTACTCAACGCCCCAGCAAGTCTCGTTTCACTCATCCACGTGCTGTTCAATGGTTGTCTCCGGCTCCATTACTATCCCAGCCCTTGGAAACGAGCCAAAGTCATCATGTTGCCGAAGGCTCGCAAGCTGCGTACACTCCCTGAGAATCATCGACCAATCTCTCTTTTGCCAGTCTTATCGAAGGTGTTCGAGCGCCTCCTGCATCGCCGGATTACTCCCCTGCTGGATAATTTCATTCGGCAGGAACAGTTCGGCTTCCGCAGGCAGCATTCGACCACTCTTCAACTTGTCCGAGTTGTCACGCAACTCACTGACGCCGTCAACAGGAACCATCAAACTGTCGCCGTCCTTCTGGACGTGAGTAAGGCCTTCGACAAAGTCTGGCACGAAGGCCTTCTCTATAAACTAGCCACCTCCCCTCTCCCTGCCTCATTTGTACATCTGATGCGGTCGTATCTCTGCGACCGCAAATTTAGGATCTGCGTCGACGGGACGTACTCTTCTGTCCGCCCCGTCGCCGCTGGCGTCCCTCAAGGATCTGTCCTCGGCCCCGTTCTGTACCTTGTGTACACGAACGACCTGCCAGTTTTGCCTGGAGTCACGCTCTCTCTCTATGCGGACGATGCGATGTACCACGCCAGCTCTGCAAACCTTCGTTTTGCGACTGACGTGGTGCAGCGCCAGCTCGCATTACTTCCGGCCTGGCTAAGGAAATGGCGGGTGGCGATCAATACGGAGAAATCCGAGGCGATTGCCTTCTCCCGTCAGCTCACTTCCCGATGCCAGACCCTCTCCCTTGAAGGGAGCCCAATCGCTTGGCAACGTACTGTGAAGTACTTGGGCGTCACTCTTGATCGACGCCTAAGCTTCAGAGCTCACGTGTCCACTGTGCTCCAGCGCGCCAGAGGCGTCAAAGCCAAACTATACCCATTCTTATCGCCTCGAGGGCCACTGCCAGTGCGCACGAAGCTCTCGATCTATCTGCTCTTTTTACGAGCCGTCCTTATGTACGCAGCGCCTGCATTTTGGACCCAACTCGCCCCCGACGTCGTTAAACGCATGGAAGCCTTCCAAGCCCTTACCCTTCGCCTTATCTCCGGCTCTCCCTGGTTTGTAAAAAATTCTGCTATCAGGCGAGGGCTGAAGATTCCGTCGCTCGATGGATTTGCACGAACTCTTACGTTCAATCTCTTCCATCGAGCATCCATCTCTGATTTTCCTCACCTCCAACACCTCGATAACGATGATGGACCACCACCAGTCAAACGCCGCCGCCCTCGAGCTCTGCTCGACGACCCACCATAATTTTAAAATAATAAAATTGCCCTTCACCATCTGTCCACGCGCCGACCAATCGTATTTTACCACCTTCCTTCCAGTCAAATCCGGTCCGTTGCAGGCCGCCAGATTGGTCGAGCGTTGTGCCGGCTTTAGGTGTGCCTAGCGCCACCTTCAGTCGGCAACTTCGCCCCTCCAATCTCTCGCCTGCCTCGGTATCGCCGTAAGGCAGTCTACCGGACTCTTACCGGGCTGGCGGAAGTGTATCGACCCGTTGTGGGCGAACAGATCCCGCCAATCCGTGCTAAGCGTTCGCGTAGGCTTCCCTCTCAGGCCATTGGTGGATCGCGTCAGCGGTTCAGCCAATCACAGCCCATCTCCTTCACCTCCGCCAAAATAAAAAAGGGGGTACCTATCCTCGCTGCGACAAGTCTCGCTCCAAGCACTACAGCAGCAACAGGCAGTCATCGGGCCCGCCCGGACGCTGCCGTCACTGGGGCACGCACTGCGCTGTGCCCTACTCAACTTGGCAACTTGGCCGCATGCTTCTTGATCTTCTTGCCGCCTCTGATCTTTGACCGGCCTACTGACTGGGATAAGGTCATGCGGCGACTTCACCGGGCCGCTCCTGCGAATACCCTGACTGCAGTTTGTCAGGGTGGCCGCTCCGTCAGAATTGAGACCACGACCATCGACAGTTTCCGGCTCGCCCAGAAGCTGCTGACTGATCGTGGTATCCCTTACTACACCTACGCCCTGCCGGAGGAGAGGGAACTCAAGGTCGAGATCGTCGGCATCCCCGCCGATGTTCCCGAGCCTACAATCTCGCACGCCCTTGAACTTTTGGGCTTTACTGTCAGCTCTGTAACTCCTCTCTTCTCCCCCGGCAGACGCATTCCCAGAAATGCCTTCCTTGTGAAAATCCTCAAGGTAGGGAATTTCCAAGCCATTTACCAGGTAGACTCTCTCTTTTACCTCCGGGTAAAAGTTTCAGCTTTCGAGTCCCGACCCGGACCCAAGCAGTGCTACAACTGCCAGCGGTACGGGCACAGCAGCATCTATTGTCACTACCCGACACGCTGCATTCGTTGTGGTGAAGGTCATCACAAGGGCGATTGTCCTCGTGACCGTACCGCCACTGCCACGTGTGCAAACTGTCGTGAACCTCACCCGGCAAGCTCTCGCCAGTGCAAACACTATCATGACGCCCTAAAGCGTATCACCAAGGCCCAAAAGCCTATCCCACCTGCCCCCAAGAAACCCTCAGCCCCTGCATCTGCCGCCCCGGCGGCCCCAGTTCCGGCTACCTCGTCTGCGCCTGCAGCCGCCGTAGTCCCCCCGACCTGTCCAGCGCCTGCCGGAGCGCTCAGTTACGCGGCAGCCGCCGCCTCCGATGCATCTTTCCCTCCTTTGGCCTCGTCGCGAAAGCAACCCGCGCCAAAGAAGAAAAAGTCATCGACCACCATCCTCACGCAGCACAAGCCCGCTGCAACTAGGTCAGCATCTGCCCCAACTCCCAAAGAGCCTCGGCAGCCTACAACTACACCTCGGCCCGATAATGGTATCATGTATCGAGTGCCCCCGCCCACGCCGCAGGCGCCATCGACGGAGGAAGGGTCCTCGGACCCGACCTTTGCCGATCGTTTGCGTGTCTGGGTTGAGACCCTCATCCCTCAAATCTTGGCTGCCAAGGACGTCCAGTCTCTGCTAGTCACCATTCTTACCTCCCTCATGACTCTCCTGCCTCTCAATGTCTAGGCCTCTTCGGCTGGTGGCATGGAACGCGTGTGGTGTTCCGTCTCGCCGAGCCGAATTGGCTAACTTTGCCACTGAATATGACCTAGATGTCATCCTACTCTCCGAAACTTTCCTTACCCCTGCTGCTTCCTTTCAGCTTCCGGCGTACACTACATATCGCACGGATAGGCCCCGGCTACAACCCCCCGCTCGTCCCAGCGGGGGTACTGCTATTCTCGTCCACAGGCGCATTGCCCATCGTCTCTTACCCCCTCCAGATACTAGGTATTTGGAGACGACGGCGGTGGCCCTCTGGATCGGGGATCGGGAGGTTCGCCTAATTTCGGCGTACCTTCCTCCCGGGCCCGGAGGGCCTCCGCCGCCTGAGGAGTGGGACGCCCTCCTCGACCACGAACTACCTACTATAGCTGCCGGAGACTTCAACTCCAAGCATCCCTCTTGGAACAGCCGTGTCACGAACCCGCGTGGCCGCTCGCTCTACAGCTACGTTCAGCGTCATCTGCAGGTCTCAGTTATTGGTCCTGACTCACCGACCCACGTGCCCACTAGGGGCCTTCCGGATGTCCTTGACATTGTCATTGTCAAGGACCTGGCCATTCCTATCACTGTCAGTGCTGTATCGGACCTCTCGTCCGACCACGACCCGGTACTTATCACTGTTCGTCCCCTGTTGGACACACCTCTCCAACCCCCCTCTCGTCCACGGAGAGTCAACTGGCGCTCCTATCATGACGAACTCCAACGAACAGTGCCATCTGACCCCCCGGCCCCCATCGCCTCTACGGCTGATGCGGACCGTATGGCCGACTATCTTCAAGAAGTCGTTACGTCCGCTATGGACACACACACCTATCTTGTCCCAGAGACAAATCGCCGGTCTCAACTACCTGAAGAGGTGCTCCTCGCCATCCAAACTCGGCGCCAACTCCGCCGGAGATGGCAACAAACCCGGGATCCTGCTATCAAACGCAGGCTAAACGCCCAATCTGACCTTGTCAAGCAGCTTCTGCTTGATGCCACTGCACATCGTTGGGACTCGTACCTCGAGTCTCTTGAAGTCCGGCCCGAGTCTGTCTGGCAGGCTGCGAGTCGACTTAATGGCGACAAAAGGACCCGCCATCCCCTCAGATCACCGGACGGCATTGTGTACTCCGCGGCCGGCAAAGCTGAAGTCTTTGCCGCAACCATGGAGGAGCAATTCACCGTCCACGGAGGCGTCTGCGACCCCGTCCACTCGGCCGAGGTCGCAGACTTCCTATCTGGATATTTTTCCCGCCCTCCAGCTGACATCCCTGACCCGTTCGACCGGGCCGATGTTGTCTCGGCTATTGGTCGACTTCGCCCTAAGAGGGCGCCCGGCGATGATCGTATCGGAGCGGCGGCGCTACAACACGCTCCCCCTAGCCTCATCAACTTGGTCCACGAGCTGTTCAATGGATGTCTCCGGCTTCATTACTTCCCCAGCCTGTGGAAGCGTGCGAAAATCATCATGATCCCCAAGCCTCGCAAGCTGCGTATTGACCCCTCAAACCATCGACCCATCTCGCTGTTGCCAGTCATATCGAAGGTACTCGAGCGCCTCCTGCACGGTCGGTACGCGCCTCTGCTGGATGGTTTCATTCGGCAGGAGCAGTTCGGCTTTCGCAGGGAGCACTCGACGACCCTTCAACTCGTCCGGGTTGTTACCCATTTGACGGACGCCTACAACAAGCATCTGTCCTCCGTCGCTGTATTGCTCGACGTGAGTAAGGCCTTCGATCGAGTCTGGCACGAAGGCCTTCTCTACAAACTGGCCCACTCCCCCCTCCCTGCCTCATTCGTTCATTTTCTCCGATCGTACTTGTGCGATCGTATCTTTAGGGTATGCGTCGAAGGGTCGTACTCATCCGTCCGACCAGTCGCCGCAGGCGTACCTCAGGGATCTGTCCTTGGCCCCGTTCTGTACCTCGTGTACACGAACGACCTGCCTGTTCAGCCTGGAGTCACTCTCTCGCTCTATGCGGATGACGCTATGTACCACGCCAGCTCAGCGAGTCTTGATTTCGCAGCTGGCCTGGTGCAACGTCAGCTCGCCGTACTTCCGGACTGGCTACGGAAGTGGAGGATGGCGGTCAATGCGGAGAAATCCGCGGCGATCGCCTTTTCTCATAAATTAACTTCCCGCTGCCAGTCCCTCTCCCTTGAAGGGAGCCCAATCGAGTGGCAACGGACTGTAAAGTACTTGGGCGTCACTCTTGACCGACGCCTAAGCTTTGCACCTCATGTCTCTCTGAGTCTCCAGCGCGCCAGAGGCGTCAGAGCCAAACTATTTCCCTTTCTCTCTCATCGGGGTTCAGTGCCTGTGCGCACTAAACTCACCATCTACTTGCTCTTTCTTAGGGCAATCCTGACTTACGCAGCCCCCGCCTTTTGGGTACTACTCAGCCCATCCGTTGTCGCCCGTTTGGAAGCTTTTCAATCCCGAACCCTCCGCTACATCTCCAACTCTCCCTGGTTTGTCAGAAATGATGCCATCAGGCGAGGGTTGAAGGTTCCTTCACTTACCGAATTCGTTCGGTCCCTAGCCCTCAACCTATTCTCCCGAGCCTATGTCTCGACCCATCCCCACATCCGTCGACTAAGCACAGATGTCGGCCCACCACCTAGACGACACAAACGCCCCCGAGCTTTGCTCGACGACCCCCCATAAGCAGTTACAGAACATCTGCCCGATCCCCCCGACCTTGAGTATTTTCACGCTCCTCCTCCTTCCTTCTTTCTCTTGTCCGTGCTGGCGCTCGGCGACAGACTAGAGGGGGGTCTGCGCTCGCCCTAGGTGTGCTTAGTGCCGCCTCTGGTGGCCGCTGCCTCCTCCTACGCTCTCTCCCGTGCGCCGACATTGCCGCTTGGCAGCCCTCGGAGACTTTTCCTGAGCGGTTAGGGGCGCCCTACCCGTTGTGGGAGGGTAATTCCTGCTTCTCAAGCGAAAGGTCTTCGAGGTCTCCCCCATTCAGCCGTCACGGGTCTCTTCGAGGTCCCAGGGTCCATGAAAAATCGAACATCCTGTCCCTCCAAAATAAAATTGCTGGAGGTTCCATTCCTTTGAAAGCGCGAGATCGCTAGCCAAGGTAACAGCAAGGCAACATGCAGTCATCGGGTATCACCCGGACACTGCGACCACCGGAGCACGACTAGCTGCTGCTCCGTACACCACTGGACCACTGGACCACTGGACCGCATGCTTCTGAATCAAGACGGACTCCATATGAAGACGAGGAAAGTAATCACTCACCGCCGACAAGAGTTTCGTCTCATCGAAACGTATCCGATGGTCGGCATTGGCGAGCGCGTATTCGGCCACGGCAGACTTCTCCGGCTGTCCCAGTCTACAGTAACGGCTATGTTCACCCACGCGTGTGCGGACGCTGCGCTTCGTGGTACCAATGTACACCTGGCCGCATGAGCAGGGAACTCCGTACACACCGCACGATGACAGCGGGTCTCGGACATCCTTCGTCGGCCGCAAGAACTGGTGTATCTTCTTTGTCGGCTTGAATGCTGGCCTCACACCGTGCCGACTGAGCAGCCTACCAATGCGGTCCGTCACCCCATGAATGTAGGGCAACGCCGCGAAACCGACGGTCTCCCGTGAATCCACTTCCGGCCTGGCTGTTCTTCTCGGCCGGACCGCACGTCTCACCTCCCCGACGGAATACCCATTAGCCTGCAGCGCTAGTTCGAGGTGGCGCAGCTCATCATCGAGGTACCGGGGCTCTCATATCCTCCTAGCCCGGTCCACCAAGGTCTTCAACACCCCCCTCTTCTGGCTGGGATGGTGGTTCGACTGTTTATGGAGATAGCGGTTAGTGTGCGTCGGTTTCCTATAAACTTTATGTCCGAGGCTGCCATCGGTCCTTCTAAGGACCAACACGTCCAGAAAAGCCAGCTGATTGTTGGTCTCCCTCTCAATGGTAAACTGTATCCGTGGGTGAACCTGATTGAGATGTGCCAGGAACCTGCCAAGTTCTTCCTCACCATGGCTCCAGATAACAAATGTGTCATCAACATACCGGAACCAGCACCTCGGCTTCAGCGGAAAAGATGTAATTGCCCGCTGTTCGAACCTTTCCATATAAAACTTCGCCACCACAGGACTGAGTGGACTCCCCATGGCCACACCATCAATCATTTCGAAGAACTCGCCGCCGTACTGAAAATATGTAGTTTTCAGAACATGCCGGAAAAGCGCTGTAATGTCTGCCGGAAAAAGGTTAGCTAAGTGGCCAAGGACATCATCTACGGGCACCATGGTGAACAACGAAACCACGTCAAAGCTGACCATTATGTCTCCAGGCTGCAACGACAACCCACCGAGCCTTTCAAGAAAGTGTGTTGAATCCCTCACATATAACTCCGTACCACCTATATGTGGCCGGAGAAGCTCTGTCAAGTGTTTAGCCAGATGGTAGGTTGGAGATCCTATGGCGCTGACGATGGGTCTGAGCGGGACGTCCGGCTTGTGGATTTTGGGGAGCCCATAAAGCCTAGGTGGAAGGGCTTCCGAACACCGGACGGCTGCCTTCACATCAGGCTCCAAGGAAGACCGCTTAACCAGAAAATCGGTCCTTTTTAGGACCACTGCGGTCGGATCTCTTCGCAGTTTTTTGTAGTTTTCTGGATCCAGCAGTTCCCCGATCTTCCGTTGGTAGTCTTCGGTGTTCATTACAACAGTCGCACTCCCCTTATCCGCCAGTAATATGATGACAGACTCATCCCGCCTTAATGTCCTTAGTGCCCGCAGCTCACTCACTGGTATGTTGCATCGCGGCGGTTTCGCTCTAGCCAGGATCCTCGATGCTTCGATCCTGACTTCATCTGCCTGTTCATGCGGCAGCCGCCGCACTCCAGCTTCAACGTTGGCAATGATGTCCTCCACCGGAATCTTCTTAGGGGCCACTGCAAACTTCTCCCCCCTCGCCAAGACAGCAGTTTCGGTGGTGGTAAGCTGGCGGTCCGACAAGTTCACTACTGTCCGGTCCGTCTCTAAGCTGCTTCGCTGTTGTCCCTGGTTGTTCTCCTCGGGGCTATCTCTCCAGTACTTACTCTCATGGCGCGATCGAACACTATCGCGAACGGCCTCGGAAGCGCTGGAACTTAGGCTATCCACCAGATCCCAGTGGCCAGGTGACAACACAGTGCTTAATTCCAGGTGTAGGCGGAACAACCTCATATTGTTGTCGGCAAGATCTTTCCTGGTCTGGTGGATATGTTCGCGTAGCATCGCCTGCTCTGCACGTCGATAAATGCGACTGGCTTGCGGTGTAAAAATGAAATTCTTCAATTTAAGAAACCGGGGAATAACACCAGTATCCCGGCATCTTGACAGAAAAGCCAGTGAACAGAGCAGGTGTACCTTCTTCTTTCTTAGCCCCTCAATCGTCTAATATTTTTTGAAACTTCCTCCCCGTAGAGGCGTCTTAAATTATTCCTTAGGCTTTCACGGCCGGTGTCATTTGAATTATGAAAGATATCCGGGCTGTTTGGCCGTGGTCCATGGTTAAAAACAAAACGTTTCTGCAGCTCCACTGGCTGCCATCATCAGTGGTAAAATTTTCTGCACTTTGGGTGTCTACGTGCAGGCCCACAGTACTGTGGTATAGACTAAAACTGTCCTGCCATGCTACCTGTACATATAAATTCAACAAATTTAACAATTAGCACAGGTAGCATCGCAGGAAATCAGCAGCCTTCCCCACAGTATTTCTTGGAAAACAAGTGAGTCACATAATGGCATAGCTTGGTGCGAGCCAATCATACACCATCTCTGTTGTGATTGGTTGATGGTGTCATTTTTACCTGTACGTGGGACTTTGCTGAATTTATATGTACAGGTAGCATGGCAGGACAGTTTTAGTCTATACCACAGTACTGTGGGCCTGCACGTAGACACCCAAAGTGCAGAAAATTTTACCACTGATGATGGCAGCCAGTGGAGCTGCAGAAACGTTTGGTTTTGTTTTTAACCATGGACCACGGCCAAACAGCCCGGATATCTTTCATAATTCAAATGACACCGGCCGTGAAAGCCTAAGGAATAATTATTTCATTCTGTTTGAATTTGCGGCAGTTATCGTTTGCCATAGAAAAAAAATATACAGACACATACACAGACACTTTTCGAAAAACGACTTTTTTTCATGTTTTGAGTGTAGTACAATCAGAATCTGCAATAATCTCGAACACCATTTTTTTTGCCATATTTCCATATTTTTCCATATTTCCTTAAGGAATATGGAAGTAAAATTACCCTTGATAAAAAACGCTGCAGGTAAACTACCCGTTTCCCTTAACCGATCTTCTCCGAAAACAGTAGGTCTTGAGTACTCTACAATTCAGGGCTGTATGCAAAAAATTATTTGATTCTGTTTGAATTTGTGGCTGTTATCGTTTGCCATAGAAAATACGCTTGTTAAAAAATAAAACGTAGCAGGTAAACTACCCCTTTCCCTTAACCGATCTTCACCAAAAACAATAGGTCTTGAGTACTCTACAAATCAGGGCTGCATGCAAAAAATTATTTGATTCTGTTTGAATTTGCGGCTGTTATCGTTTGCCATAGAAAAAAATCTACAGACAGACAGACACACACACACAGACACTGTTTGAAAAATGACTTTTTCATGTTTTGAGTGTAGTACAATGAGAATCTGCAATAATCTCGAACACGATTTTTTTTGCCATCACCATACTTCCATTTCCTTGAGGAACATGGAAGTAACTAGTACAGAGTTGTAACCACTGTTCGTTATTTCATAGGAAAGTGCATTATATGATTTGTGTATTTAGTTACGAGCGATAGTGGCAGTAAGCGCTAGACGTCGGAAACTCTGCAAACCACGTTAATCAACCGCAAGAGCGGGAGTAAATTTGATTTGACCGTTCTGTCATAGCCATGAACACTCAATCGACCTATTTTTTTATTTAATTGTTTTTAGTTAAACAATTTGGCACCACCCGGGATTTATGAACACATACTGAAGAACAGGTAAGGTTTCCACTCGCGTGTACTGGTAATTCGAAGGATCGCTACGGACATCGTCAGCGCAACATAAAGTAACGACCACGACGTGTGAGGCGAACACACAAAATACACATTTTCATAGACGATAGCAATCTCTTGTTACAGATTGGCGTCCAACGTGGGGGCTCCAACAAGATGGACAACGGAGAGAAGCCTCATTGATGAGATATTCAAGGACACCCACGACAACTGGTGGACGGCCACCAGACCAGAACTAAACAGTACACAAGAATTCAAATCACGGTTCCGAGATAAATACTGGTCTGAGTCCACCCAAAACGTAGTCAGAAACGATATCAGCAACGGGATGTACGAACCGCAAGCAGGACACACCCTAACGTCGTACTTTCTAGGGAAGGTGTGCTTAGCAAGAAACGTAGAACCGAGGATACCGGAGGAATCTTTGGTGATACAGCTGGGATACCATTACGAGGATGTGGTACAAAAGGCCAGAAGACAGGGCCAAATAAAAACTATCCAAGGAATGGCAAACTTATTGGAGGATCATGAAAATGATGGCCAATATCGACGCAACCGAATGGTCAACTTGAGGTACAACCGTTGGAAGGAAAACCAGAACCCACCAAATTACAATCCGTCCCATAACAAACCCCACAACAACAACCAGAATAACCCGAACCGGAACGATAATAACTATCAATATAGAGGTAACCGCCCAAGGTATAATCAGGGCAATCCACCGTTTAACGAAACTATCAAAATAATAATAATTACCGGGGCAATGGACCAAACCAGCATCCAAACGGCCACCCCAACAATAATAATTATTACGGGAACAATAATAACCAGAATAATAATAATAGGGGAAACGGAGATAACCGTAATCGTAACAATCAACCCAAGGTACACTTTATACGAGGGAGCACTCCAAACAATCAGGGGAGGTGCTACCCAAGACCACCATCAAACGAACGAAACAATAACAACGCCCAAAGCAATAACCAGCACCCAAGGGAAGAGAATACTGAAAACGTACAACGAATTCATAATATTGAAGGAGTCAGATCCGGAAGCTATAACCAGAGAAGGGACGCACCATCCGGAAGTAACCAACAAGAAGATGAAAATTATGACTGGATACCTTTCAGCGACAATCCTGCGGAGAATTTCAGAATAGCGTACAATAAACGTAACCCACCAGAACTCTGGATTCCCTCAAGAAACAATGGAAACCAATCCAACACACCTCAGGGAGGGAGACAAGAAATAGATGAAGAAGAAGAAACGGCTGACCGGTGGAACGCATAAACAATCATCAAAAAATAAAGGACCACAAAATTCTAAAAAAGATGTAAGATCAACTTACAATAATATTTAGATGACATATGAGGTAAAATGAAAAAAAAATCTATATATATATATATATATATTATTTCAATCACTTTCTGCTACAGTCCGTTTCTTGATGTATATAATCTATATCTATAAAAATGAATGTTTGTTTGTTTCTTTCTTTGTCCCGTATGCGTTCCTATACCATTCATCCGATTGCGATGAAACTTCGGTGAGTTGTTGTGCGCACGGCCGCGAAGGTTTATGAATTTTTTTCGATGGGGTCCTATGGGGGGTTCTTGGGGTCTTCCACATCTCCTCCTAAACCACTGGACCGATTTCAACCAAACTTGGCACAAATATTTTACGCAACGGGAGAACCAACATAGGATATGTGTTTTTTCGATATGATACTTCGGGGGGTCCTTTGGGGTCTTCCACATCTCCTCCTAAACCACTGGACCGATTTCAACCAAACTTGGCACAAATATTTTACGCAAAGGAAGAACCAACATAGGATAGGTGTTTTTTCAATGGGGTCCTTTGGGGTCTTCCACATCTTCTCCTAAACCACTGGACCGATTTCAACCAAACTTGGCACAAATATTTTACGCAACGGGAGAACCAACATAGGATAGATGTTTTTCCGACGGGGTCCTTTGGGGGTCCTTTGGGGTCTTCCACATCTTCTCCTAAACCACTGGACCGATTTCAACCAAACTTGGCACAAATATTTTACGCAAAGGGAGAACCAACATAGGATAGGTGTTTTTTCGATGGGGTCCTTTGGGGGGTCCTTTGGGGTCTTCCACATCTTCTCCTAAACCACTGGACCGATTTCAACCAAACTTGGCACAAATATTTTACGCAACGGGAGAACCAACATAGGATATGTGTTTTTTCGATATGATACTTCGGGGGGTCCTTTGGGGTCTTCCACATCTCCTCCTAAACCACTGGACCGATTTCAACCAAACTTGGCACAAATATTTTACGCAAAGGGAGAACCAACATAGGATAGGTGTTTTTTCGATGGGGTTCTTTTGGGGGTTCTTTGGGGTCTTCCACATTTCCTCCTAAACCACTGGACCGATTTCAACCAAACTTGGCACAAATATTTTACGCAACGGGAGAACCAACATAGGACAGGTGTTTTTTTCGATACGATCCTCTGGGGGGTCCTTTGGAGTCTTAAAAAACTAACTTATTAGATCTGGTTACTATGGCAACCCAATGGAATAGATTCTGTTCTAAATATATTATCGCATTAAATTGAAGACCACGCGAACGAAGTCTTTATATATTATATATATACAAACACTTTCTTTCTTTGAGTGGCATTGCAACGCATGCCGGGTACTCGCTAGTACTATAATATTTATGACTAAATTTACCTCAAGATATATTTTTTTTTTCCTTTAGGAACATGTTTCGGGAGATCTTGTTCTCCCATCTTCAGCCTTCGCCATCTTGTTTCTGGTGAAGTATTTGTGTGTTGGCTTCTGGATGTTATTGAGGTAGTTTGTTGGTCTTTGGTCCTTTAAAGTTGCATTATTGTGTGTGGTTGTGGTATCTGTTTTTTTATTTTGTGTATTTTCGATGTTGAGTGCTTTGAATATTGTGTCATGTTTTGTATTGATTTGTATTTGTTCTGGTATTAATTTGTTTTGTGTTTTATGTTTGTAAATCTGTAAATTTTCCCAAATGTTCATTATGGTGCCTTTGTGTGGTATATGTTTTATTAGTGTTACATTGGTTATGTCTGGGAATTCATGTCCTGTGTTTATTGCATGTGTGGCTAAATTGGATTTATATATATTTGGTTTTTTGTATGCATTTAGGTGTTCAAAATAACGTTTTTTCAGCTGTTTTTTTGTTTGTCCTATATAACATTTATTGCAATCTTGGCATTCAATTTTGTATATACCATTGGTTGTTGTATTATCTTTGTTGTGTGAGCTATTTAGATTTTGTAATTTATTTTTATTAGTTTTGTATGCTATTTTTATATCTGTGTTTTTAAATAGTTTTGTCATTTTATTATTTATATATGTGAATATGGCCCATTTTTTGTTGTTGTTATTATTTATGTGTTGTTCAGTTTGATTAATTCTTAATTGTTCAGTTTTTATTTTGTATTTGATTTTATTTTCTATTTTGATCATAGTATTTTTATTGTATCCATTTGCATAACCAATTTGGTATATTATATTTCTTTCTTTGTCAGTTTCTTGTTTGTTTAGGGGTATTTTGTACATTCTGTTAAATAACGAATAAAATGCTGCCATTTTATGTTGTGGTGGGTGGTCAGAATGGTTAGGTATAATGATGTTAGTGGAAGTTGGTTTTCCGTATATTGCATATTGTATGTGTTTGTTGTACCTTGTGATGGTTATGCCTAAATAGTTGATTTTGTTATGTTTTTCTTTTTCTTCTGTGAATTGTATTTTGGGATGTATGTTATTGATTTGTTTCAGTATGTTCTCTGCATTTGTGTTTTTGTTATTTGATACATATAGTCCATCATCTACATATCTTATCCATATGTCATCTGGGTCATGTGTTTTTATGATATTTTGTATTTTGGTGTCTATGTGTTGTAGGAATATTTCTGCTATTATGCTTGATAATGGTGATCCCATTGCTAAACCTTCTTTCTGTTGATAAATTTTGCTATTAAATTCAAAGTAATTTTGTTTTAGTATTAGTTGGAGACTATTTTTTATTTCGGTTATATATTGTTTGTTTTCATTTTGTTCTATAAGTTTGTTTATTATTATGTCAATTGTTTCATCTACTGGGATATTAGTGTACATGTTTGTTATGTCATATGATGTGAAAAATGTATTTTCATTTATATTTATTATTTTTAGTTTGTCTATTAATTCGTATGCATTTTTTATGTTATGATGGTTATTTGTTAGATGGTTACTTTTTAGTTTTTGTGCTATTATTCGTGCTATTTTGTATGTAGGAGCTTTTTTGAAATTGATTAATGGACGTATTGGGTTGTTTAATTTGTGTATTTTTATTAGGCTGTTCATTTTAGGTGGTTCTGGATTATTTTTTGTATATATGTCTATGTTTTTATTGTTGAAAATGTTTTTATTTGTTTTTATTAGTTTTATTGTTTGTTTAAGATAGTTTTCTGTTGGGTTTTTATCTAGTTGTACGCATTTATTATTGTTGATGAAGTCTTCGGTTTTTTTTATGTAGTCTGTTTTATCAATGATTACTGTTGCTTGACTTTTGTCTGCTTTAGTTATTATTAAATTATTGTTCTTTACTTTATTTTTAATTTCTTTTATTGTTTTATTGTTTATCTTTGTTTTTCATTTCGCTAGTGATTATTTTTTTAATTATATGTGTTGCTTCTGTTCTTTTTTCTTGTTGTATATTGTCTTTTATTAGGTTAATGGCAAATTCTGTTTCTACTATTAAATTTTCTAGATTTTTGTTTGCATTTTGGGTTATGTTAGTTTTTGACATATTGTTTAAATATTCTGTTTCTTTTTTGTTAAATTCTGTATTGCTGAGGTTAATGGTTCGAGGGTAAAATGTGTGTTTATTTTTGTTTTTTTGTTCTTGATTTTTGTTTTGTTGTTTTAATGTGTTAAGTTTTTTGTTGATTGTATAAGTCTTTTTGTTTTTTCAAATCTTATTTTATTTTCTATGTTATTGTATTTATTATTCCAAGTGATTGGATGTAATAAACTTGTTAGCTCTAAGTGTAGTTTGTATATGTCTAGTGTTATGCTATTTTTCTTACTGTATAATTGATTAATTTCGTTTTGTATCCATAGCCTTTGTGCTTGTTTTATAGTTTTTTGTGCAGTCATATTTTTGTTGTTTGTGTTTATGTTGATGTATTTAGGTGTTAATTTATGTTTTTGGCATTGTCTATTGAAGTATATGTTTATGTTTGTGTTCATTAGTTGTTTTTTTCGTGTTTGAAATTTGTTTAACAATTTGGTAATGTGGTTATATGGAATTGTGGTTATGTTGTTTGTGTACATGTTAATGTATATTTATGTGAGAGATGATTTGTTATCCGTTATTTGGTAGTTGATTTCACTTATTTGATATTCACTTCACTATTTTTTTTTCTCACTATACACTTTTGTTTTTGCTTTGTTTTATAACCTCACTTTTCGTTTTTTCACTGTAGGCTTATTTACCTTGTATGGTTATATTATTTCAATCACTTTCTGCTACAGTCCGTTTCTTGATGTATATAATACTATAATATTTATGACTAAATTTACCTAAAGATATATTTTTTTTTCCTTTAGGAACATGTTTCGGGAGATCTTGTTCTCCCATCTTCAGCCTTCGCCATCTTGTTTCTGGTGAAGTATTTGTGTGTTGGCTTCTGGATGTTATGTTGATGTATATGTTGATATATATAAATATTATAGTAATATATATATATATATTTATACAGTAGACGCCCTCTTAACCGGTCAGCTTGGGACCAGGGGGTCGGCCGGTTAACAAAATGGCCGGTTAAACCGAACAAAATCAAACACTTGTACAGTACTGTATCTATTTAGTAAAATAGTTTACATACCTTTTTCTTGTCCGTCTGGTGGCCTTTTCTCTATACAGTATTTAATTCAACGCGTTTCAGGACATATGCCCCATCATCAGGAATATCCCTTGTTGAAGTTCGTCGATCGTTAAAATATTAAAAACACTATATACAATTTTACACATAACAATAAATATAATATAAACATAAAAACCACATAAAATACCCAAATTTGAGACACACGCGATATCTAAACATGGATCTAAGTACTGTATCGTTAAAAGTTGTTTATTTTACAGACATAACATTAACACTGTATACAGTATTTCAGTTACACTTTAAAAAAAATCCGTGATTGTTTTTTGCTTTTTAAGTTTGAATGAATTTTTAAAAGCGTGGTCACGCCACTTTCGCATAAACATGACATCGACACCAGATCCCTCACCTTGTTGTTCGACGTATCGCACTGCCAGCTGTAATGCTTCCAATGCGTCTTTGTGACTGACTTTTCCCTCGCTGTCTTCTTCTTTTTCTTCTATGATCCCATCTTCGTCAATATCAGTTTGCTGGCAGACAACACTTATGATTTCCTCATCAGCCAAAGTTTCTTTTTCAAGCTCTTGATCACCATTTATCCATTCTTCGACATCTCTTTCTTCGCATTCTGCCATTATTTTTTGCAGATCACAGAGTAAACTTTGATTGTCGTTATCTGGGACACATGTATTTTCTTCCTTTATCTGGTCAACGTAATTCTCAATGCCTGGCCAAGCTTTCGTCCATGATTTTATAAAAGCAGTGTGGGGAATTTCTTCAATCGCAGCTGCTATCATGTACACTACATCTTTGATGTTTATAGTCTTTACAGCATCTACAAGTCCTGAGTTTTCATCTTCCATTTTACCCAAAATTTCAGATAACAATTTTCGCCTATACCGTCTTTTGAAACTTGCAATAACTCCCTGGTCCATAGGTTGTATGAGACTAGTTACGTTAGGAGGCAAAAATAAAACGCTGATGTCTTCCTCACATACTAATTGATCAGCACTGGGGTGGGTCGGTGCATTGTCAATGACAAGTAGAGCTTTTACAGGCAATTTTAGATTGATTAAATGGCTTTTAACTTTTGGTATGAATTGCGTTGTAAACCATTCTTTGAAAAGATGGGAGTCCATCCACGCAGATTTTTGAGATCTATAGTAAACCGGGAGGGCTTCCATATTAACATGTTTAAACACACGCGGTTTCTTCGATTTACCAATCACAAAAAGAGGAATCTTATGTGTACCCGCGGCATTGCTACAGAGAGCAACAGTCAATCTTTCTTTGTTAACTTTCATTCCCGGTGCTGATTTTTCATCTGCCATAGCGAAAGTTTGTTTTGGTAGAAGTTTGAAATTTAAGCCCGTTTCATCTAGGTTATATATCTGCTCTGGTTTAAGTTCTTTTTCGTTTATGATTTTTACGAGTTCCGTTGTAAATTCAACTACTGCTCCTGGATTAGCGGACAGCTTTTCCCCACACACATCAAGCACATGTGTTCCATGCCGTTTTTTCCACCTCGATAACCACCCATCACTAGCAACAAATTCGGCCTAGTTTTCGAGTTTTTTGTGAAAACATAAGGCCTTTTCTTTTAATATTGGCCCACTAATCGGCGTACCTTTTCGACGTTGTTGGACAAACCATACCCAAAGGGCATCATCAACAATCTCGTTGGTTGGTTTTCTAATTGTGCAACGGGACTCGAGTACTTTTTGTGATTCAACTTCCATACAGTAATCCTGAAGTGAATTTCTGTTTCTCCGCCAGCCGTTGACAGTACTTTTTCCCACGCCTAATTCGTTACATATTAATTGTACCGATTCACCTTTGTCCAAACGTTCTAAGGTGTTAAGTTTTTGTGCGATACTGATTACTACACGTTTCCGTTTTTTGTCACTCATGTTTGTAGCACACGAAAAAAATAATGAAACTGTACTTACAGTAGTACCCAGTACAGTAATAATCAATTGACATACCCAGTACAGTAATTTGTCTTCACATTGACAAATCAACCACTAAACTGACTAAAGACGTTCAATAAAATAAAAAAGTGCAAATCATGAAACTTTTGACATGCCGGTGAGCCGTGTCGGTGTAATTTCACATTTATGTTTACGCGGTACAATCGAAAGCCGCTTGATTACTAAAAACATAGTGTAGATAATGTATAAACATCCGTTGAATTAACGGATATCGAAAGCGTGGGAAACAGACGAGTCTGAGGGTCGGCTGGTTAAAGCGGTAATCAAAAGCCGCTTGACTACTAAAAACAAATAGAAAATGTAGGTACAGTACATCCGTTTAATTAACGGATATCGAAAGCGTGGGAAACAGATGAGTCTGGACGGTTAAAGCGGCGGCCGGTTGATCCGAGGCCGGTTAAGAGGGCGTCTACTGTATATAAAATAAAGGAATAAGTTACAAAAATTCCTAAATAGTAAGAACAACAAACTTACTATAATATTTGAAAAATATATGAGACGAGACAAAATAAACAAATAAAGCGAAATCAAAGATTAATAATGTAAGAGAATTAGAAAGGAGACCAATTAAAACAAACAAATATAAAATCAAGCAAGAACTGCTAAGACAAATACCTAAACTTACAAAGAATATAGAGTATTCAGAAAAAAAATGAACTGATACAAGAAAAAAAAATGTATAAAACAAATATACAGCAAATGGCTAAAGCAAAATAATGGTAATCAACAAAGAAGAAGGAAAAAGATGTATAAAATAATTGAAATGATCACAAGAAGAAAAGAAAAACAAACTAATGAAAAGTTAGAAATAATGAAATTAATAACAAAATAAATAAAAAACAATCAACTGTGTGAGTAGATAACAGAATATAGCAAAGGTACAGCGGAAGAAAGAATAGTAAAAGGTTAAAATGATCTAAAAAACCATGAAGTGGACAATCCCCAAAATATTATTAGATTGACTGAGAATAGGTCCAGCAATCAAATAACTGAGCAGAGATGATGTTCCTCTGGTCTCAGAAAAAAAGGTAGTAATGGAAGAAACCAGCTACTAAAAGTTAGGGAAAAAATTATATAACAGGGAGAACACACTAATGGAAATAAGTAAAAACAGATCTAAATAAAATGGAGTGAAACAAGTAAGAAGAGAAACAAGAAAGAAGAAATAAACAAGAAGAACAGGGAAAAAATTATATATAACTGATAATTTCATTAAAAAACTATACTAGTGTTTTACCAAAATGATCAATTTTGAAGGAGAGGCATTATGTTACAACACAAACAAGCCACCCCAATACCAGGGAAAAAACGGTGAATCAACTATATAAAATGTTTAAACTAAAGAAAATAAAATGACAGTGACGCGACAAACGACTACATGACCCAACCCAAGTGATTGACCAAATAAAATGAAACCAAATTAGAAGGGAAAAACAAAATAAAATGAAAAAAATGAAATCGAAGAAGAAGGTAAATGAAAATGAAACAAACCAAGTATAAATGAAATAAAATGAGAAGAAATGAAAAGACCCAAACAAATAATATAGAACAGAAAAAGGAGAAATGTTACAACAAATATAATAATGAAAAAGAAACCAATAAATAACAAATGTAAAAGATAGTTATTAGTATCGACTAAATAACCAGTGTAAATGATAATTGAAAAATCCAATAAAGTAAAGACAAACAAAGTACACTAACCAAAGGAATAGAGTTTAAATGTAACAAAGGACTCTATAATGACATGAACTTGTTAACAGTTTAACTAACCTTTGTAAAGTGAGAGATAGAAAGATAATGAACATAAGTAAGTGACAAAGAGAATGTAATGTTAGGGAATACCCACTATTAACACTAAAATAAAATATAAGAAGTGCAAAGTGACAGTGTAAAACCCCAAAATAAATAGAAACCCTATTAATAGGTATAAACACCTAATAATCAGTGATAAACACTAAAGGTTTATTGGTGAACTGTATTATTAAATAAGAATTTTGTTATTGATAGTATTAAGATTAATGGTAGATGAGGGATACAATAGTATTCAGGGAAGGAATCCCATGGAAAGTCAAAAATTAGTGTTACCATGGATAGAGAGTAAAGTTTATACAAGAAAAAATATAGGAAAGCCAAAATCAATAAACATATCCTATGTTCTAAAGGATAGTTAGTTAAGTAAAGTTAGAGGGTGTGATGATGTTTATCACCAAAAAATAAGTAAGAATAAAACAAATTGTAAACAAGAGTAGCATAATGAATGTTAAAGAATTGTTTGATTAAGTTTATGAGTAGGAAGATGGCTGCAAGAATTATACAGTCCATAAGCCTAAATGTTGTTATATTTGATGGAGAATAGTAAATAATATACAATTTATAAACAAGGGCAATAGAAATAAGTAAAAAGATAAATTAATATAAATCTAATGGTACTAGAAGGTCAGTTAGAAAATAATAGACAAACCATAATGTGGAACTAATAAAAACATACAATTATTATAAAACAAAGCCAAACAATTCAACAAGTAAACAAATCATTTGTAATACCAAAACAAAACATGTATAATGGTAAATTAAAATGTAATTTGTATAAATTAAGAAAAGATAGCCAATTACTAACTAGGCCTATGAAATGCCTAACTGTATAAAACCAATAACTACAAATTGTAAAAAATTAACAAGAATATTAGCAAATCCAAGGCAAGTAACTAGTCAAGGATAATTAATGGATCATATTAAGAGGTAAATGTTAAATTAAGTACATAAAATAAGAAAGAAATGTAATTAGATAATATCAACATAATTGTTCAAACAATAATACATAAGCAAACCCAGCTTTGTGGGATGTCAAAATGATCTTTGAAAGAAAATACGAACAGATGTGATAATATCTCATACATAAATAAGAAGACAGAAGAATAATAGCAATCAGAAGATATACAGTCATTTTGATAAAAATTCAAATATGATAACAATGGGCTTAAGTCAAGTTCAGCCAATCAGAGTCAATCAGTTACCATGACAACTGAACGTTATTTATGAATTTTCTGTTAGAAACTATTATTCCATTTTTGATGCTCAACAGGAATAGACGCCAAGCCATGAATGACCAAAATTTTAATATAAAACGTTTAAAAGTAATCCAAATTTGAAAAAATGAAGAAGTAAAAAGATGAGGACATTCAACTGATGCCTAATACCTGATTAATAATTTCAAAATTAATCAATTTAAACCAACTAATACGAAAAAGAAGCCAGGCGTACTTAAATCCTAAGATGATTGAAGATTGATGACTATCGAAGCCAACAACCCATTTCAACTGAATGACATTACATACACCTCAAGTCGACTGATTTGATAAGTATTGCTGAGTTACCCGAATTTATGAAATATATTCTCTTTAATTTTTTCTGATAACACTTTGAACTCTCACTATAAACTGATAATATTATTTCTTTCAAAGATTAATAAAAAATAAAACACTAAACTTATGTTAATTAAGAAAAATAACCTGTATGAAAATTACGAACTTTTGAAACACACTCTATAACACTTCAGGAACAAATTATAACTACTCATTATATAATATAAGTACAATTAATATAAGGTAGTGTACTTTATTGTAATCAAATTGATATCTTTTTTCGTAATCACAAGAATCCAGAATCTGAACGAAATTAATAGTAAACAAACTGTCGCAGTCGCCATGTCTGACTGAATAATTCGTTCAGAGTCACTTCGCCGAACCTTGAGATTTTTGTCTTATAATAATTGCCGGTGCAAATTTGTTGAATAACAAAATATAATTTTGTATAATACTGAATCAATAATAATCACAATTTAATAAAATATCGGTATGGAGAAACATACATGACTTCCATATTCTAAGATTTATATTTAAAATCATATTTGAAATGAAATATTTCCATAGAAACTACGTCTTTCTACTTATTGCTTCAGCATTTTAACCACAGTACTGTGGTCACTAATGTATACCACCTCACGTTTTCGCACTCGATTTTCACTGATGATGGCACTGCCGAAAAGTCTGGTTTTGCAGAAAACATTGGACTACGGCTAAACAGCCCGGGAACGAATTTTAACAAAGAACTACTTCTTTGTTGCCAATAACGTAGTACACATATAAAAAATTCTCCCCTCCACCTTCAACTATAATTTTTAATAATAGAAAATTACCCCCAACCCCGTTCACCTAACCTCTTCATTTATAGATATTTCATCTACGTTTCTACAGTGAATTATTATGAGCTTCTTATCAGGATAATTTATTTATAAAAATTAAGCACTTTACTCTTGTTAAATCATAAAATGTATCAGGTAAACTACCCCTTTCTCTTAACCGATCTTCTCCAAAATCAATAGACCTTCCGTCCTCTATAATTCAGGGATGGATGCAAAAAAATATTTGATTCTGTTTGAATGTGCGGCAGTTATCGTTCATCATGGAAACATTTCTCTTGTTACAACATAAAATGTTGCAGGTAAACTACCCCTTTCCCTTATACGATCTTCACGAAAAATTGCGTTCTCTACAATTCAGGAACTTATGCAAAAAATTATTTGATTCTCTTTGAATTTATGGCACTTATCTTTCGTCAAAAAAAATTACCCTTCTTAAAACAAAATGTTGCTGGTAAACTACCCCTTTCCCTTAACCAATCATCAACAAAATCAACAGACCTTGAGTTCTCTTTAATTCAAAGGTATGCAAAAACGTAGTCGATTCTGTTTGAATTTGCGGCAGTTATTGTTAGTCATATAAAAAATTACCCTTGTTAAAACATAAAATGTTGCAGGTAAAGTACCCCTTTCCCTTAACTGATCTTCACCAACACCAATAGGTCTTGAGAACTCTACAATACAGGGCTGTATGCAAAATATTATTTGATTCTGTTTGAATTTACAGCTGTTATCGTTTGCCATAGAAAAATATCGGTATGGAGAACCATACATGACTTCCATGTTCTAAGATTTATATTTAAAATCATATTCAAAATGAAATATTTCCATAGAAACTACGTCTTTCTACTTATTGCTTCAGCAACCACATTAACCACAGTACTGTGGTCACTAACGTATACCACCTCACGTTTTCACACTCGATTTTCACCGAAGATGGCAGTCGATGGCACTGCCGAAAAGTCTGGTTTTGCAGAAAACATTGGACTACGGCTAAAGAGCCCGGGAAGCAATTTTAACAAAAAACTACTTCTTTGTTGCCGATAACTTCATTATTCATTATTCCTGGATCTCCTGAGTGGAGCATAGGGCATCAATGAACTTCCGCCACCGGACTCTGTTCCGCGCCATCGTCTTGATCTCGGGCCAGGTCTTCCCTCCTTTCTCCATCCCTTCCGCTATTACACTACTCTTCCATGTGTTCCTTGGTCTGCCTCTTCTCCTGCTACCTTGTGGGTTCCATTCCAGGGCTTGTCTTGCTATGTTGTCTCTATCTCGTCGTAATGTATGCCCAATCCACTTCCATTTCCTACGACGCATCTCAATGTCAATGGGTGTTTGATGGGTTCTTCTCCACAGCTCTTCATTGGAGATAACTTGTGGCCACCATATCCTCAGGATATTCAGCAAACTTCTGTTCACGAATGTTTGGAGTCTGCTAATCAGTTGTTTGTTAGTCTTCCAAGTTTCACACCCATAGAGCAGTACCGACTTGACATTTGTATTGAAGATGCGTAGTTTGGTATTGGTGTTAAGTTCCCTTGATTTCCAGATTGGTCTCAGCATTGCAAATGCTCCTTTAGCCTTATTTATTCTATTTCCTGTATCCTCTATGGTTCCTCCCTCCGTGGTGACCATACTTCCCAGGTAACAAAACTGTTTGACTTGTTCGATCTCTTGGTTTCCTAAAAATAATAGTGCCTTATTGCGGTTATTATAACGCATCTCCTTTGTTTTCTTTCCATTAATCTTCAATCCCACCTCTGATGCTTCGGTTTTTAAATCGTTCAGCTTTGCTTCCATATCCTTAAAACTGTTGGTTAGCAAGCACAGGTCATCTGCGAAGTCCAAGTCCTCCAACCTATGTGTCAGTCCCCACTGAATTCCTCTTCGGCGATTCATTGCCTTCTTCATCATGAGATCCAGCACCATAATAAATAATATTGGTGACAGCAAACATCCTTGCTTCACTCTTTCATTTACTGGGATGGACTCGGACAACATCCCCTGGTGTAAAACTTGACATGTGTAGTTCTCATACATTTCTTGAGTTAACTTAATAATTTTCTTTGGAATCCCAAACTCTTTCATGGCTTTCCACATCTTCTTCCTCATTACACTATCAAACGCCTTTTCAAAGTCTACAAATAGTAGATACAGTGATGACTGCAGCTCCATGGAGTGTTCTATAATTATACGCAGTGTATTGATCTGGTCCATACAGGAATAACCTTCTCTAAATCCTGCTTTTACCTTCCTCAACCTTGAGTTAACTCGCTGTTTTATCCTTTCAAGAATTACTCGTGAGAGTACCTTACTTGGTATCGAAAGGAGGGTAATCCCTCTCCAGTTATCACATTCTAGTAAATCTCCTTTCTTCAGAAGCTTAATCAACAGTCCTTTCTTCCAATCTGAGGGGATCTTCTCTTCTTCCCAAATCTTCTCAAAAAGTGGGAATAGAATCTCAACTGAAGTACCCATATCCACTTTCAAGGCCTCCGGTGCGATATTGTCCATGCCTGCCGCTTTGCCATTCTTAAGTTGTTTAATGGCCCTTTGAATCTCTGTTCTTGATGGTGGCTCTGTACTAATAGCAACATCTTCCTGCTCTTCTTCTATCATCACCTCTGTCTCCCCTTCTTCGATTGTTTCACGATTCAAAATCCCCAGAAAATGTTCTCTCCATCTTTCTAGCTGTTCTTTTTGTGTGGACAGTAATCTCCCATTTTTAGCTTTCACCGATTTGTCCGCTCTTGAAAACTTTCCTGTTAATTTCTTGGTAATGTGGTACAGAGTCCTACTGTCATTGTTTTGTGCTGCCGTCTCAGTGTGTGTTGCAAGATTGTTGATAAATGCTCGTTTGTCTCGTCGAAAACTCCTCTCCACTGTTTTGTTAAGTTGATTAAAGTCTGTTCTAGCTTTTACCTTCTCTTCTTGCGGTATTGAGTCTTTTCTTACATTCCTTCCTTTGATTCACGGCTTCCCATGTCTCTGAAGTAATCCGTTCCTCTCTTCCCCTCTCCCTCTTGCCTAGGACCTTTTCACAGGTATTTGCCGATAACGTAGTACACATATAAATGTTTGCCATACAAAATACCCTTGATAAAACAAAAAACGTGGCAGGTAAAGTACCCCTTTCCCTTAAACGATCTTCACCAAAAACAATAGGTCTTTAGTACTCAAGAAATCAGGGCTGTATGCAAAAACGTATTTGATTCTGTTTGAATTTGCGGCTGTTATCGTTTGCCAAACAAACAAAATTACCCTTGATAAAAAAAACCGTTGCAGGTAAACTACCCCTTTCCCTCAACCGATCTTCACCAGAAACAATAGGTCGTGAGTACTCTACAAATCAGGGCTGTATGCAAAAAATTATTTGATTCTGTTTGAATTTGCGGCTGTTATCGTTTGCCATAGAAAAAAAATCTACAGACACACAGACACTTTTCAAAAAACGACTTTTTTTCATGTTTTGAGTGTAGTACAATTAGAATCTGCAATAATCTCGAACACGATTTTTTTTGCCATCACCATACTTCCATTTCCTTAAGGAACATGGAAGTAAAAATTACCCCCGATAAAAAAACGTTGCAGGTAAACTACCCCTTATCCTTAACCGATCTTCACCAAAAACAATAGGTCTTGAGTACTCTACAATTCAGGGCTGTATGCAAAAAATTATTTGATTCTGTTTGAATTTGCGGCTCTTATCGTTTGCCATAAGAAATACCCTTGTTAAAATATAAAACGTTGCAGGTAAACTACCCCTTTCCCTTAACCGATCTTCAACAAAATCAACAGACCTTGAGTTCTGTATAATTCAAAAAGGTATGCAAAAGAGTAGTTGATTCTGTTTGAATTTACTTCAGTTATCGTTCGTCATAGAAAAAATTTCCCTTGTTAAAACATAAAATGTTGCAGGTAAACTACCCTATTCCCTTAACCGATCTTCACCAAAACCAAAAGGTCTTGAGAACTCTACAATTCAGGGATGTATGCAAAACATTATTTGATTCTGTTTGAATTTGCGGCTGTTATCGTTTGCAAAAAAAAAATTACCCTTGATAAAAACCGCTGCAGGTAAACTACCCGTTTCCCTTAACCGATCTTCTCCGAAAACAATAGGTCTTGAGTACTCTACAATTCAGGGCTGTATGAAAAAAATTATTTGATTCTGTATGAATTTGCGGCTGTTATCGTTTGCCATAGAAAATACGCTTGTTAAAACATAAAACGTAGCAGGTAAACTACCCCTTTCCCTTAACCGATCTTCACCAAAAACAATAGGTCTTGAGTACTCTACAAATCAGGGCTGCATGCAAAAAATTATTTGATTCTGTTTGAATTTGCGGCTGTTATCGTTTGCCATAGAAAAAAAATCTACAGACACACACACACAGATACTTTTCGAAAAATGACTTTTTCATGTTTTGAGTGTAGTACAATCAGAATCTGCAATAATCTCGAACACGATTTTTTTTTTTGCCATCACCATACTTCCATTTCCTTAAGGAACATGGAAGTAACTAGTACAGAGTTGTAACCACTGTTCGTTATTTCATAGGAAAGTGCATTATATGATTTGTGTATTTAGTTACGAGCGATAGTGGCGGTAAGTGCTAGACGTCGGAAACTGCAAACTACGTTAATCAACCGCAAGAGCGGGAGTAAATTTGATTTGACCATTCTGTCATAGCCACGAACGCTCAATCGACCTATTTTTTTATTTAATTGTTTTTAGTTAAACAATTTGGCGCCACCCGGGATTTATGAACACATACTGAAGAACAGGTAAGGTTTCCACTCGCGTGTACTGGTAATTCGAAGGATCGCTACGGACATCGTCAGCGCAACATAAAGTAACGACCACGACGTGTAAGGCGAACACACGAAATACACATTTTCGTAGACGATAACAATCTGCTCGTTACAGATTGGCGCCCAACGTGGGGGCGCCAACGAGATGGACAACGGTGAGAAGCCTCATTGATGAGATGTTCAAGGACACCCACGACAACTGGTGGACGGCCACCAGACCAGAACTAAACAGTACACAAGAATTCAAAACACAGTTCCGAGATAAATACTGGTCTGAGTCCACCCAAAACGTAGTCAGAAACGATATCAGCAACGGGAGGTACGAACCGCAAGCAGGACACACCCTAACGTCGTACTTTCTAGGGAAGGTGTGCTTAGCAAGAAACGTAGAACCGAGGATACCGGAGGAATCTTTGGTGATACAGCTGGTATACCATTACGAGGATGTGGTACAAAAGGCCAGAAGACAGGGCCAAATAAAAACTATCCAAGGAATGGCAAACTTATTGGAGGACCATGAAAATGATGGCCAATATCGACGCAACCGAATGGTCAACTTGAGGTACAACCGTTGGAAGGAAAACCAGAACCCACCAAATTACAATCCGTCCCATAACAAACCCCACAACAACAACCAGAATAACCCGAACCGGAACGATAATAACTATCAATATAGGGGTAACCACCCAAGGTATAATCAGGGCAATCCACCGTTTAACGGAAACTATCAAAATAATAATAATTACCAGGGCAATGGACCAAACCAGCATCCAAACGGCCACGCCAACAATAATAATTATTACGGGAACAATAATAACCAGAATAATAATAATAGGGGAAACGGAGATAACCGTAATCGTAACAATCAACCCAAGGTACACTTTATACGAGGGAGCACTCGAAACAATCAGGGAAGGCGCTACCCAAGACCACCATCAAACGAACGAAACAATAACAACGCCCAAAGCAATAACCAGCACCCAAGGGAAGAGAATACTGAAAACGTACAACGAATTCATAATATTGAAGGAGTCAGATCCGGAAGCTATAACCAGAGAAGGGACGCACCATCCGGAAGTAACCAACAAGAAGATGAAAATTATGACTGGATACCTTTCAGCGACAATCCTGCGGAGAATTTCAGAATAGCGTACAATAAACGTAACCCACCAGAACTCTGGATTCCCTCAAGAAACAATGAAACCAATCCAACACACCTCAGGGAGGGAGACAAGAAATAGATGAAGAAGAAGAAACGGCTGACCGGTGGAACGCATAAACAATCATCAAAAAATAAAGGACCACAAAATTCTAAAAAAGATGTAAGATCAACTTACAATAATATTTAGATGACATATGAGGTAAAATGAAAAAAAATCTATATATATATATATATATATATATAAAGGAATAAGTTACAAAAATTCCTAAATAGTAAGAACAACAAACTTACTATAATATTTGGAAAATATATGAAACGAGACAAAATAAACAAATAAAGCGAAATCAAAGATTAATAATGTAAGAGAATTAGAAAGGAGACCAATTAAAACAAACAAATATAAAATCAAGCAAGAACTGCTAAGACAAATGCCTAAACTTACAGAGAATATAGAGTATTCAGAAAAAAAAATGAACTGGTACAAGAAAAAAAAAATGTATAAAACAAATATACAGCAAATGGCTAAAGCAAAATAATGGTAATCAACAAAGAAGAAGGAAAAAGATGTATAAAATAATTGAAATGATCACAAGAAGAAAAGAAAAACAAACTAATGAAAAGTTAGAAATAATGAAATTATAAACAAAATAAATAAAAAACAATCAACTGTGTGAGTAGATAACAGAATATAGCAAAGGTACAGTGGAAGAAAGAATAGTAAAAGGTTAAAATGATCTAAAAAACCATGAAGTGGACAATCCCCAAAATATTATTATTAATGAAAGTCACAAGATGACAAAAAAGGTATTTAAGATTGACTGAGAATAGGTCCAGCAATCAAATAACTGAGCAGAGATGATGTTCCTCTGGTCTCAGAAAGAAAGGTAGTAATGGAAGAAACCAGCTACTAAAAGTTAGGGAAAAAATTATATAACAGGGAGAACACACTAATGGAAATAAGTAAAAACAGATCTAAATAAAATGGAGTGAAACAAGTAAGAAGAGAAACAAGAAAGAAGAAATAAACAAGAAGAAAAGGGAAAAAATTATATATAACTGATAATTTCATAAAAAAACTATACTAGTGTTTTACCAAAATGATCAATTTTGAAGGAGAGGCATTATGTTACAAAACAAACAAGCCACCCCAATACCAGGGAAAAAACGGTGAATCAACTATATAAAATGTTTAAACTAAAGAAAATAAAATGACAATGACGCGACAAACGACTACATGACCCAACCCAAGTGATTGACCAAATAAAATGAAACCAAATTAGAAGGGGAAAACAAAATAAAATGACAAAAAATGAAATCGAAGAAGAAGGTAAATGAAAATGAAACAAACCAAGTATAAATGAAATAAATGAGAAGAAATGAAAAGACCCAAACAAATAATATAGAACAGAAAAAGGAGAAATGTTACAACAAATATAATAATGAAAAAACGTTATTTTGAACACCTAAATGCATACAAAAAACCAGAAATATATAAATCCAATTTAGCCACACATGCAATAAACACAGGACATGAATTCCCAGACATAACCAATGTAACACTAATAAAACATATACCACACAAAGGCACCATAATGAACATTTGGGAAAATTTACAGATATACAAACATAAAACAGAAAACAAACTAATACCTGAACAAATACAAATCAATACAAAACATGACACAATATTCAAACACTTTACTAAAAATGAACTTTATCTTGTGAAAAACTTACTTTTTTCGTCGGACGCGTTTCGGCTTAAGTATCCGCCTTCTTCAGCTTTTTGTCAGACTGCCATCATTTTGTAACGGTTTTTGTGTGGAAGGTGTAGTGGGGGGGTGTGTGGAGGAAGGGGATTGGTGCAGGGATTCAACTTGATGTTTGTTTTTTGTAAAATTGTGTCAAAAAGTGTATGTGATTTATATTGTAATTGATCGTTGAGTATGTTGTTTGGTTGTGTTGTGTGGTGTTTATATATTTCGTATTGTTCAGTTGTGTTGAGTTTTCGGCCTTTAGGTAAGTAATGTAAAATTTCGAGATTGGTGTCTATGTTGGTGTAACTGTGGTTTTCTGTGTGTATGTGTGTGGCAAATGCGGAGTGTATATTGTTGTTGGTTAGAGCTTTTAAATGTTCAGAATAACGGGATGAAAAAGATCTTCCTGTCTGGCCGTAATATTCAAAGCACTCAACATAGAAAATACACAAAAAACTAACACATACACCACAATCACACACAATAAAACCAATTTGAAATACCAGAAGCCAACAGGAAGCCACAATAATAATAGTCAACCAACAAAACATATGTACTTCACCAGACAAAAAACTGGAAGGCTGAGGATGGGTACAAGATAGTACCCAAAACATGTTCCAATAAAGGATAAAAATAACATCTTGAGGTAAATTTAATTATAAATATTAAATGTATTATATATATCAAGAAACGGACTGTAGCAAAAAGTGACTAAAATAATGAAAAAGAAACCAATAAATAACAAATGTAAAAGATAGTTATTAGTATCGACTAAATAACCAATGTAAATGATAATTGATAAAATCCAATAAATTAAAGACAAACAAAGTACACTAACCAAAGGAATAGAGTTTAAATGTAACAAAGGGCTCTATAATGACATGAACTTGTTAACAGTATAACTAACCTTTGTAAAGTGAGAGATAGAAAGATAATGAACATAAGTAAGTGACAAAGAGAATGTAATGTTAGGGAATACCCACTAATAACACTTAAATAAAATATAAGAAGTGCAAAATGACAGTGTAAAACCCCAAAATAAATAAAAGCCCTATTAATAGGTATAAACACCTAATAATCAGTGATAAACACTAAAAGTTTATTGGTGAACAGTATTATTAAATAAGAATTTTGTTATTGATAGTATTAAGATTTATGGTAGATGAGGGATACAATAGTATTCAGGGAAGGAATCCCATGGAAAGTCAAAAATTAGTGTTACCATGGATAGAGAGTAAAGTTTATACAAGAAAAAATATAGGAAAGCCAAAGTCAATAAACATATCCTATGTTCTAAAGGATAGTTAGTTAAGTAAAGTTAGAGGGTGTGATGATGTTTATCACCAAAAAATAAGTAAGAATAAAACAAATTGTAAACAAGAGTAGCATAATGAATGTTAAAGAATTGTTTGATTAAGTTTATGAGTAGGAAGATGGCTGCAAGAATTATATAGTCCATAAGCCTAAGTGTTATGTTATATTTGATGGAGAATAGTAAATAATATACAATTTATAAACAAGGGCAATAGAAATAAGTAAAAAGATAAATTAATATAAATCTAATGGTACTAGAAGGTCAGTTAGAAAATAATAGACAAACCATAATGTGGAAACTAATAAAAACATACAATTATTATAAAACAAAGCCAAACAATTCAACAAGTAAACAAATCATTTGTAATACCAAAACAAAACATGTATAATGGTAAATTAAAATGTAATTTGTATAAATTAAGAAAAGATAGCCAATTACTAACTAGGCCTATGAAATGCCTAACTGTATAAAACCAATAACTACAAATTGTAAAAAATTAACAAGAATATTAGCAAATCCAAGGCAAGTAACTAGTCAAGGATAATTAATGGATCATATTAAGAGATAAATGTTAAATTAAGGACATAAAATAAGAAAAATGTAATTAGATAATATCAACATAATTGTTCAAACAATAATACATAAGCAAACCCAGCTTTGTGGGATGTCAAAATGATCTTTGAAAGAAAATATGAACAGATGTGATAATATCTTGTACATAAATAAGAAGACAGAAGAATAATAGCAATCAGAAGATATACAGTCATTTTGATAAAAATTCAAATATGATAACAATGGGCTTAAGTCAAGTTCAGCCAATCAGAGTCAATCAGTTACCATGACAACTGAACGTTATGTATGAATTTTCTGTTAGAAACTATTATTCCATTTTTGATGCTCAACAGGAATAGACGCCAAGCCATGAATGACCAAAATTTTAATATAAAACGTTTAAAAGTAATCCAAATTTGAAAAAATGAAGTAAGAAGATGAGGACATTCAACTGATGCCTAATACCTGATTAATAATTTCAAAATTAATCAATTTAAACCAACTAATACGAAAAAGAAGCCAGGTGTACTTAAATCCCAAGATGATTGAAGATTGATGACTATCGAAGCCAACAATCCATTTCAACTGAATGACATTACATACACCTCAAGTCGACTGATTTGATAAGTATTGCTGAGTTACCCGAATTTATGAAATAAATTCTCTTTAATTTTTTCTGATAACACTTTTGAACTCTCACTATAAACTGATGATATTATTTCTTTCAAAGATTAATAAAAAATAAAACACTAAACTTATGTTAATTAAGAAAAATAACTTGTATTAAAATTACGAACTTTTGAAACACACCTATAACACTTCAGGAACAAATTATAACTACTCATTATATAATATAAGTACAATTAATGTAAGGTAGTGTACTTTATTGTAATCAAATTGGTATCTTTTTTCGTAATCACAAGAATCCAGAATCTGAACGAAATTAATAGTAAACAAACTGTCGCAGTCGCCATGTCTAACTGAATAATTCGTTCAGAGTCACTTCGCCGAACCTTGAGATTTTTATCTTATAATAATTGCCGGTACAAATTTGTTGAATAACAAAATGTAATTTTTTATAATACTGAATCAATAATAATCACAATTTAATAAACTAGTACAGAGTTGTAACCACTGTTCTTTATTTCATAGGAAAGTGCATTATATGATTTGTGTATTTAGTTACGAGCGATAGTGGCGGTAAGCGCTAGACGTCGGAAACTCTGCTAACCACGTTAATCAACCGCAAGAGCGGGAGTAAATTTGATTTCAATGTTCCGTCATAGCCACGAACGCTCAATTGACCTATTTTTTTATTTAATTGTTTTTAGTTAAACAATTTGGCGCCACCCGGGATTTATGAACACATACTGAAGAACAGGTAAGGTTTCCACTCGCGTGTACTGGTAATTCGAAGGATCGCTACGGACATCGTCAGTGCAACATAAAGTAATGACCACGATGTGTGAGGCAAACACACGAAATACACATTTTCATAGACGATAACAATCTACCCGTTACAATATTAATACGCGCAACGGACATATTGTTACATTTATTAATAAAAGTTACATTTATTTAAATTTATCTAAATGTTAACAATTCTTTACACCACAGTCTTATAGAAGACACTTTGACCAATACGTGTTCATAATTTTGTTGAAAAATATTTATTTTGAAAATTTCTGTAGAAATTTTAAGTTAAGAAAATGATGTATACTTGCGAACTCAAAAAAATTATAAATTTTAAAACTCGCTAATTTTATGCCAATAAATCAATACTAATTTTTATTATTTTTTCAAAAACCTATATGTAAAGTTCAATTCTGAAGTTTTTTTTTAATGTAAATACATTTGTAAATAAATTGTTAATATGTTTATGCATTAGTTGAAAAAAATAAAAAACAAAAAAGCTATTACTTTATTTTAAGTATTTATTAATAATTTAATTATTTTCTTTTCATTTTATATAAAAGTCCAAACATTTAGCTTTAAAATGCTTTTTGATTTTTGTCTCTATGACTATTATAACGGATTTTATTAAAATTTGTATGTTGCAATGTCAGAAAAAATTAGTAGCCTTCCCGCTCATCGGGGCGGACTCTGACAACCAATTTTTTTATAATATTTCAATTCCATTTTTCTCACTAAGTATTGACCTGACAAAAGACATGATAAATAGCTTTTTATAGAGAATTTAATGCTCTTTAATTTTTGTAATTTGTCTTTTTTTTTGTAAATTTGTTATTTTTCAAGATAATTGAAAAAAAACTAATTTTTTGTACCTTCCCCCTCCTCTTTTTCGAAAAACCGCGACGGAATTTATGTAAATTTTTTTAAAAATTGTTTCTCACCCTTTTATCTAGCCTTATGCAAAAAATCTCGTAGAAGCCACTTAATTTGAATTTTTTTCCTTCAGTGACTACTAATTAGTGTAGCCACAAATGCAGTGTTCATAAATGGAAATAATTTGTCTGTGTAAAGGCAAGAGGTGGGTTCATTATTGCAGATAGTATGAACCAGTTAGTTTCTACCACTGAATTTATTTTTTCAGTCTCAACTGAATGTAGTTTTGGTTGTGTGAAATAGTTTCAGAAAATAAGCAGGTAGCGATCGCCTGTAAGCCATTAAATGTTTGCTCTGTGTGTGTGTGTGTGTGTGTGTGTGTGTGTGTGTGTGTGTGTGTGTGTGTGTGTGTGTGTGTGTGTGTGTGTGTGTGTGTGTGTGTGTGTGTGTGTGTGTGCATCCCTTCAATAAATTTCATACAAGAGTAGTGTGATAGCAATTTTTGATGGTGCCAATGACACACCAGAGACAGTAACAGCTACTTTTTCAACTTGTTTCAAACATACATTCATAAAACAGTTCTAGAAAGTACAGGTTTACACTTCATAATTTAATTATTTCACACAGTTGACATCAAGTGATGTCAGTCAACATTTAACATAACTTCCAAAAATTGCCTCATTCTAATCACTTATAAAATAACTGGCTGGCTGATTTGTAATCCTTGTCAGTCTGCCTTTTGATTTATCAAGAGAAGAAAATGATATAAAAGCCAGGAAGGCATCAGAACTGTTTACTCATTTTTTTAAGAACATTCTGGAGTATTTGTCCATTCATGATAAATGTGGATAATTATATACTTTTTAAGTTTTTTACATTGAGTGATGGGTGTAAATATCTGTTAATGCAATCTGCTCACTGATAGGTTGTATGTCACCCTAACAGAATAAATGTTTAAGGTTTTTCTACCATCACTTTGTGTGTATCAGTTTAAGGTTCAATAAGTCTTATAATTGATAATAATTGTATCTGTAGTAGTTAAGCTAGTCTAAAGTGATATGAAAGTTTGACTTTATAATAAATGAGAAAAGGCAGTCTTTATGAAATAAAAATATATAATTAGGCCCTGTCTTTAACACAAAATGTTTTTAAATCTTAAGTATGAAATTTTATAAAATCGGTTCTACTACTTTAACAGTATTAATATTTAATCATGATGGTGTTACTGTTTTTTTTTTAGTTAAGCAGTATATAATCAAGTATAATTAAATTATTCCTATATCATAAGGCATTGCTTCTGATGATATTTTATAATGTTGTTACTTATTCATAATAGGGAATTGTTAGCTGATCTCTCAGCTCCTGACATTGAGGGTATTTATGAAACTCAGGTGACTCTTGAATTCAGAGCGTTGTTGAAGTTGGGCTGTGTCTGTTGTGTTGAAAAAAGTGAAGCAAGAAAACTTGCAACATCAGGAAGCATAGACAACAGAACCTTCATGTTACATCAGTTGAAGAGAATCAGTCTTGCTCAACAACCATACTTGACAGAGGTACATACAGTATAGTGTCTTATGTACTTAGCAGAGAAAATTGTGTAAATTAAGAAACATGTAGTTTTCAATAATGTTGGCCACATGTAATGACTCTCGAACTTCACATAACCAATAGAATAATCTAAGTTACACTTACTGGAAACCAGTGGTGGCTAGTGACTTTTAAGAGGGTGCAATCATAAAAGAATTTTAACAGTGTAAAATCCAGTGGCATTGCGTTCATGGAACCGCTGTTGCCAGCGGAAACAGTACTAGAAATGAAAGAAAATAATATTAGTTATATCATGGAATAATTACTTTAGTTATTGAATAATTTGAAATCTGAACAGTATTAGTAGGGACACTTGAAGAAAAGCATAGCATTGCTTTCGAACTGCTGGGCACTTGCACCGTCTTGTGTTTCCGGTTCAGACATCACCGATGTTTTACTGCGTGTGGTCATTGACCTTGTAGTAGTTGTCACTATACAAACGGGAGGAGGACACATTCATCCATCGAATTTGTTGCCACTGTATGAACCAGCAAAATGCTCAGTTACCAGCTATGTTCGTTTTCGGATCCTATGTGCAGCACTTACTACGTACCTCTTTGTGTTTTGTTTGTTTAGTTATGTGTTTCTCTGTTTATCTGTATTATTTTTAATTCAGTTATGTGTGTCCTGATTTATTGTGCGTAAGTATAATGGAGTCAAATCCTGTTGAACCGGGACCGTCTTCTACTGCCAGTGAAAGTTAGAAAATAGTCTAAAAAAATATTTCGGCTCTAAAAAGAAAACTTGGTACTAGAAAAAAAAAAACGAATTAATTTTTAGGGAAAGTTTTAGGCCTATCACAACCGGCAACAGCTGTTATGTACCCACGCTACACCACTGGTAATATCTTACCTGCAATGGAAAGTGAAATGAATAAATCCAGTTATTTCTTGAAAGTAATTTCCACCTTTCTGTTTTTCATAGATAAGAACTTTTTCAACACTGTGCCGTCGAAATTGTCAATATCTTGTACTACATTTTTATTTATGGACTTCATTGTCAACACATTTAGACAAAATCATACCCATAATATTTTGAAAAATGTCTTGATGCTATTAAATGTGGAAAATCTGTGGTCTGACTCTGCAGTTGTCATTGGCATTGTTGACATTATTTTTAGGGTGTTTATAGTTTTTTGGAAATCTGTCAGTAAGATTATGTTGTAGCAGTAATGGAAGGAAGTTTATGGCTCCAATGATTTTACTAAAATCTGGTCATGAGTAACTTCTAATTCTGTTTCTAAACTAGTTTGATACAGAAATGGATATGCAGAACACTGTTTCCAAAACCTCCAGGGAAAATTCTTTTGAGTATCTTCGTATTGATTCTGAGTTAAACAATTGAGCTGCTTGCAGATTGTCACAATATGAGAATCTGTCTTTCACCTGTAATATAATTACATCACATCCTTCTTTGACAAACACACTTCTTGGTAAATTTTCTTCATTTTTGGTTTGGTCTCCAAGTTGCGTATTTTAATAAATTATATAGACTGGTAATTACCTTTATCTAATTCCTTCCTTGCAACTTAATAGAATACAACCATAATTATACCAGTTTTGCACAAAATTTAAAACCTCTACATTACTGTAAGAAAGGACGCTTCATGGATGCAATGGAAGAATTTATAATTTACAAAGCAAGTAAATTCCAGCATGACGAGCTATTGAATGATATGTTGTCATTTAAATCCAACGTCTTCTACGACACAGTAATACGCACACAAGAAGAAGAAAGCAGACGACGGCCTATGTAAGTTTGCGATAACGAATCAGTCAACTTTTAACTTTACGACGACGCGCACGTGTGTGAATGCACATAGCTATGTGTTCGCGTGAATTTGAATGTTGTGCAGTGGTTTTATTTTAAACTTAACGACGAGTGATTAGTTCATGATTTCATTTTTATAACCTGATGATGGGACTGTGTTCCTGAAACGCGTCGTTACGCAAACAATCAAAAGTTGCAAGGAAGGAATTAGATAAAGGTAATTACCAGTCTATATAATTTATTAAATTTTCTTCTTTATTGAAAAAAAAATTTTGTCAATACTATCAGTCTAGTTTCTAATGTTTTTAGCACAAATCTGAAAATTTTGTATAATAGTTAGGAGTTGGATACTATCCTTATTTCTTGACTAGATATGATTGTAAAGCATGTAGTCAAAATTTTGTGAAAACATTAAACCAAAACAAAAATTCTGGGTCTTCTACAGCTTATCTGAAACCAGAAGCTTCATAAGAAGTACCGCTTCTTAAGTATTTATCTTCAATCTCTTCAAAGATTTCTATGAGCTCTCAATTTTCATACACAGTGTTAATGGTCTAAATGTTATAGGTCCATCTGGTTGTTGCTTCCTTTAGTAAACTGTGTTTGACTATTCCTCTAAAATATTGTACCTGGTAAAAGAATTTGAAAAAAAAGTGGGAACTGCTGATAAATTAAAACACACTTGCACTTTAGCATGATGTGACACTGTATTTTGTATCAAAAGATTAAGCTGGTGAGCGTAATAATGTATATAATGAGTGTAAGGATATTTCTTGTTAATATAACTTTGAACACCACCTATAACATTTGCTCCATTGTACGTTGCGCAATAAACATTTTTGGAGTTTCTATAATTATAAGACCAACTTCTCCTATATATTTTCGTGTATCCCTTCTGTTGATTTGGACTCCTCTCAAGCACCAAAAGTCAGCACTTGACGTACAGTCCCATCAAAAACGTATATAAATATTAGTGCCATTTTTCACCAATTTGTAGCATCTGTAGTTTTGTCACACTGAATTCCCAAGAAATCGAAATTTTTAATTTGATCATAAATTTCCTCTTTGCACAGAGTCAATATGCTATCTAAAATATCGTTTTGTATGCTTTTAGAAGCCCCTTAAACACCGTAGTGATCTGCAGATCTTCTTGCAACACAACATCAAGTTCTGTAGAAAAATCAACTAATACTAAATGTTCCATGATTTTTCTAATTCTTCATTCTTGCTGTGACCTCTAGTGCCAACTCAAAGGTACTGCAAAATTTTACTGTCAACTCCAAATAATATTTTTAAAAATGAAATGGTTTTTCTAACATGTTCATTATGTTCAATATCGTGTTTCCTATATGCTGAATTAATCTGCATCAAAATATTTACTTCGCCCAATTAAGCCAGTTGTGCACGTGCATTAATTGAGATGATTCATGCTTTTTTATTTTAGTAGAAAGGTGATGAAAATATTTTATACCCTTTCAGGCCCAATTTGCATCCGTTTCTATTACTGCAGGGTTATAAAATAATAGCATAGAAAACAGTGCAACAAAGTCGAAACTTCACACCCACATATCCAGTTACTGTGTTTATAAATGTCTAATGAGAAATGCCATGTAAATATCCTGTTTTGGGCTCTTCTTTCACTAATTTATGTTAAATTGAAATCAAATAATGGCCTCTAAAGAAAGTCCGGTAAATTTGCTTTTATTAAGACACTGATTCTGTTCATGTTTGTAGACGACACGTGACACAAAACACTAAACACATGTGACACAAGTAAACTACCAATCAACAAATGCCAATGTTAAAAACTGGGAACTTGCTGCTGATCTCTAGCGGCCCAGAACTTGGTTTATGAAGCACTGTTGTTTATTATGACGTCATAAGATTCATCATGACAATACATGTTGTTATTGCAACCGGGTTCTCACATCTCGCATCCTTGTTTACATGGTTTAGCCTGTCTGCTACGAATAAGGCAGATAAATACTTTTATTCTAATCTTAATCATTGTTTATCTTTTAAAACAAGCAGTGGACAAACGACAGACAGTTAGTTTACATGTGATCAATAGTTTTTCAACTTAGCTATAGGTTCATGCCATTTACAGCATGAAATTTGTTTAGACCTTCTAAAGAACCGTGAATTTTTGTGTTAGTGGTAAATTTTGCACTGACACATTTTTACTTTAATTTGGGTGGTTTGATTTCTTTTGTGTCTCAAAACAAAAAACTGTCTTATTACTGTGTAACTACATTTTAAACATTTAAATACTAACACTACAAAATGTTAAATCAAAATACATTTCTGGACATCAGTGCTTGGTAAATCTCCATTTGTCCACTCTTTTTTTTTATGAATGTTATTTATTTTGTTTGTTTGTTTGTTTGTTATATATGTTTGGTTTGTTTGTTTTTATGAAAGGCATTATTATGACTTTTCACAAATAATTCCAGTCATACTTTAAAACTAAGCCAAGGACTTCCTTATAATGTTCTGTTGGAAATTGCTTATGTTCAGGGTAGCAGTAAGAGTATCAGTAAAGTAGCACTTTTTCCCTGTAAAATTTGTTTCCTGCCAGTTAAATCTATGCATTTTGTGTATTGTTGTAGGATGGACCAGTGCAAGCATTTGCATGGATCTTGTACACACGCTGTGTGCAGCCAGATCATGCTATACATTTTGCATTATGCATGTGCTATCCTAAAATATTTTTTAAATCTCCTGCACAGTCAAAAATGGTCCACAGTTGGTATTCTAGAATTGAAGCATGTTAATTGTGAATTAGTAAAGTTCAAAAACTGTTTAAATCCATCCTTTCACTTGATGTGTATCTTTAAAAGTTTTCAAACATACATTCTTTAACCAAATTTTTTGTTAAGTGTAGATGAATCAAATCCTTTATTTCTCTTTATATCTAACTAGTTGCTGAAAATCATAATAAATCTGATATTACATCATAATATTTTTCTCAGTTGAGCTGATCATGAACAAGAATAAAACAGTATATTTACTCTTTGCATTAAATGTGGCACATAACTTTAGCATGAATCCTACTTTACACGGACACAGGTCCCTGTATAAGTCCCTGTATCTGTGCATATAAGTCCCTGTATCATAGGGATGTGAAGCAGTATCATATCGTAGAAAAATGACTCGAAATGTTTATACTGGGAGGGGAGAAGCAAATATTAAAAAAAAAAATTAGAATGAAATTCATGGAATGTGACAGATTCATATAGAACCAACGTTATTAAGATGTTAAGGTAGAATGGATAGCATGTTGTGTTCACTAAGACATTAAGATTTATTTGATATGGTTTATTACATAAGTTACTTAAATTGTTTTGAATATGAAAAAGTTTTGTTTTTTCATAGAGTGAAGAAGGGTCAATTAAGCGTATATTCTTATACCATCACAAAGCTATAACAGGCCCCAGAGCAATGTTTGGTTTGTTTATGCCTTCTATCAAAAAGGCTGTAATCCTTGTTTTGGACAGCGTAAGAACTAATCAGATGCCACATCTTGCAAATCTTGCTACAGTGGAAAGAAATGAAAGGTGAGTTTTCACTACTTATATTAGTATAGTTAGCAGTGTAACTTTAAATGGATTGTTTAGAAATACTGAATGTATTATTGTAAAACACTCAAATTTATAGAATGATTGTAATTTATATATAATAATGTTTTTAGGTTAAAGCGTGGTAAGGATGAAAAAGTTCTGCCACCTGCTGATTTGAGGTTTGAAGTACAAGTAGAAACAGACTTGAGGCAGGCCTATAGACATCTTCAAAAAGCACTTCAGAGTTATAAAGATGAGAAGAAGGGCCCTACACTAATTGCAGTTCAGTCATGTATAGGTAGTTACTTTAATTTTTTTGAATAACAGTGCATCCTGCAACAGTAATTTGTTAATCTAAGTAAACAATTTAATACAAGTATTTTTTAAAAGTTAAATTTTTTTAAGCTGAAAGTTTCAACTGCACAAAAACTTGCAGCTGTTATCACTGGCACAGAACTCAATATTTAACATATTCATGGTGGGGGCTACTCAGAAAATTAGTGAGCCTTCGCTGTTCTTAAAGTAAGCAACGTTGCATTTTTTAGTGCTGTGCGTTATGAAAAAAATTGTTCATGTCATTACATTGATGTTTAAACCCCTATCATTTAAGGTTTTTCTATGTACCTTTGTATAATAATATATAAATAGTAATATAATTTATAATATAGTTGTACTGACATAGCATTACTAGCTCTAAAATATGTTTTTATCATAATCAAAGAAAAGATTGTTTTACAAAATTAGGTTAGTTTAAGAATTGATGGAACTTCCCATCACTACTGCAAAGTTCAAAGTTAAGTAAATATGCCTGAATCTTTGCACAGCTAGGAACTGTGAGTTTTGGTGCCATTTCTTGTAATATATTTGTCCATTTTGTAGCGGGTCAATTTTTGGGTGTTTTATTTTAATCGTTTGGGGCAATTATATAATTTTATTCAGTTCATTTTCGGTCGGGAGCCTTATAAAATAATATAATAAATGTAATTGTATTGTGCAACGTATTTGTCCGTATAACAGACCAGTGTTGAGAAACAGTTGGAAACAAAGCAATAAGACGCAGGTTGTTGTTGAGTAATGCGGTGAAGAATTTACCACCCTAAAATTCGCAGAACTCTGCACATGTGTTTCGACGCCCGTATGCAACTCAGCCGGGCGGGGTTCGGCAATGACGCCGTGAGAGACACAAAGTTGAGGCAAACATGGCGTTGGGACGAAAAGTTAGTAGCTCCAAGTGATCGGCTACCGGAAAACAGCGTTAAACTCCGCCTACTGTTGTTGACATCACCAGAGCCAATTCCAATATTAAGCTCTGGTCACACACATATACCAGCTATAATCCATGCATAAACTGAATATGCCTCAGCAAATCAACAGAACGACGACGCAAAGCGGGCGGCAGTGACCAACAGCTTCCCTCCAAAGAAAGCAAGCTGTACCTGTTACGTTCTCGGTGACGGCCCAGTCGACATTAAGCAGAGACGCTAAGCGGTCTACAGAAAACAGCGTACCGCTACAGACATCTAAAGTTTCGGTTTGGGCCCGGTTGGTCGAGTTTTCGTAAATGTATTTAACTCAATAAGACCGACCGGGACCCCAGAAGGTAATAAACATATCGGAGTGAGTAATACGGACAGTGATGTGTAGAGATTAAAGTGATAAAACAAATATTGAAGTTACGGGACCAACCGCGTGTTCGGCCGGCATCGTGTTCGTGGACGGGCACCGCGGATAACAATCGGAATGTTTAAAATTGAATAAATAAAGGGGAAGGTATAAAAAAAAAAAAAAGGTATGGAAGTGTGCGTGGGCAAAATGGGCTGCCTTAGTTGTAAGTATAGTTTAAGGTAATTAAAACTTGATTGTGTAGCATTCTCATTCTGGCAATTATAACAATTAATCATAACTAATTCTTTTGTACTCATAGCAGTGAAAATCGACTTAATTCAGTAAAGTGATTTAGTTTACTTGGAAAATGTGTTAGTCTAAGTTATTTCGTCATTGCCATTTCCTCATTTCTGTGTTAAAAATTCGTCTAACGAAATCGGGGGTTTTCTGAATTTCTATAGTCAGATGGCGTGATTTTTTTTATAAGGGCAAGAGTGTATAAGTTTTCGATATTTAATCTTTAAAAAATATCGTGGCGACCTGGGCAGTTTCAAAAGATAAGTTTTACGGGGACCATGACGGTAAGTGGAATTCTGGCAGCGGTAAGTATTGTTTTATGAAGAGTGGAATGTATTAAATATCAGGGTCAAAAGGTGAGCAACATCACAATTTGTTTATAGAATTGTAGAACTAAAAATTACAAACATTTTATATACAGAATGTTCTTTATGTACAGTAATATACAGATCTGTTAAAAGTTACATTTCAATTGTTGCTTTGTATAGAAATGAATTGTAAATGATAGGAAAGAGCAAAAGAAAAGACCCTTGATTTGAAGTGTGGTGATGTAGAAGAATAAGTTATAGATAATTTAGAGGAAGTTATAGATGAAGATAAGTTAAAGATAAAGTTTACAAATTATGAAGTTTTTGGGAGAGTTGAAGAGAACAGAGGTTTCTTTAAACATTTAAAAGGAGAATGGGTCAACTAATTGGGCATATCCTTTGTAACAACAAAATTATAAAGAGAAGAATGGAAGGAAAAATTACATTGGAATAGCTTGTTTAAAATATGCGTAAATAGTCAAACGCACGATTTGACTCATACTATACAATGGACAGGAAAGCTGAAAATCAAGAAGTATGGAGAGCAGCTCCCAACCAATCTTTAGCCTACTAATCTGTGAGAGAGAGATTATGTACACATCTTATATTTTTAAATATATGATAATGCTTTATACTCCTTGTGTTTTCGGAAGGCACTTAAGAGATTAGGAGACCCTCGCCCACCAACGCGCACTCACACACACACGCGCGACCAGTTTGACCTGCCTCTAATGGCGCTTTGATGAGTCACCTACTAGGCATTGACTGACAAAACTATGAAAAGTTGTATCCTAGATTTTACATAAGTTATGATACATTTTTTGGATTCTATATTCAATTTCCTTCAAACTGGGTCCAAACACGAAATAATTACGACATTTATGAGCTTTAAAAAGACGCCAAACACTATTCTAAAGCTAACACATAGAATAGTGTTTGGCGTCTTTTTAAAGCTCATAAATGTCATAATTATTTCATGTTTGGACCCATTTTGAAGGAAATTGAATATAGAATCCAAAAAATGTATCATAACTTATGTAAAATCTAGGATACAAATTTTCATAGTTTTGTCATTCAATGCCTAGTAGGTGACTCATCAAAGCGCCATTAGAGGCAGGTCAAACTGGCCGCGTGTGTGTGTGTGAGTGCGCGTTGGTGGGCGAGGGTCTCCTAATCTCTTAAGTGCCTTCCGAAAACGTAAGGAGTATAGATAGGCATTTTGTTTTGAACAAAGTGAAAGATTTAATTGAGTATATATATGCAGATAGCATTTGTCCTTTAATCTTCCTACGTCAATTGACACTAGTTTTGTCCTGTTCAATAAATTAGTTTATGTTTAAGTATTATTTAAAATGGAAATATGTCAGTTGTTTTGCTGAAAATGTGCAGAGATTTTACACTGATAAACTTCCTTTTTTTGTGAAACTAGAGAAATCATTGGTATAGTGTTTGTAATCATTGAAGGAGGTATACAGGATTGATGCCAAGTCACATTCATCAATTTTTAATTAACATAAAAGATTTTATGAGAGTTGAGAACATGTAGATCTCTCTCTTTGATGAGAGAGGATACAAACATCCAGATCATCCATGCACAAATAAAACCACCTAAAAAGTGTTTCAATATTTGAAACATGTGAAAATGAGAATATTTTCACAATATTGACAGAGGAACAGACAGTCAAATTTTACATGATCAGTTACATATTGTTACGATGGTCTACCTGGTCATCATGTGATACAGTGGAAAACAAAATACAAGACACCAGTTAAGTCACTAACAACCAGCTTTAATTATCACAATTAAACAGTTTGTAATGAACAAGACAGTCTCTTGCAACAAATCAAATCAAAATTGTTCACACGCAATAATAATGTCTGCTAATAGAGTCTTGCACAATTATAAAACACGTAACACAATAATTCTTCACTTCGACAAACACTCGATCCGTGCTAAGGAAAATCGCTCACGTAACTACCTTCACAACGCCAGACGCTCTGCTTTTATAGGTCACACAGAGTTCTAGAATTACATTCCATCCTTTTAATTTGCACACTACTTAATGCTGACGCTGATGCGTATCTCAAGTGGCCTCTTGATGAGTCTAGAACAAACATTGAACGCGGCCTTGACTAGGCACACCTGCCACACTGGGCGAGGAGAATAGAGAATGTTCTGGGTTGTTCGGTAGGCATCTTGTAACAATATGAAGAAAGTTGTGTGAAAATAGTTCCTAAAATATTCACTGTGAATCTCGTCAACAGCCAGGTGCATAGACATTTTTTTGACAGTGTTAACTACTTTGAAACTTGACCTGATTTAGTCGAAAATGTCATTGTATAATAATAAAACTTGAATTTTGCCTTTTTGTCCAGAAACAATAAGAAATTGTGCACTGGAATATTCCCACATCACTAAAATCAAAAAGCACAAGGAGCAAATCAAAGTTGCAGTGGACTCCAGACCATTGCAGGGCCAGGGGAACACGAGATGCAGACAGAATTGGCAAGCAGGCAGCACACATGGCCCCCAAACAGCCTCCTGTACTTTCACTAGCAAAGTGCAAGAAAAAACCTGAGGTGACAATAAGAACAGAATGGACAGACCACTGGAGAGCAGGTACAACAGGCCTTCTAACATTTTCGCCTTCAGAAGGAACTGCCGATCCCTCCTTCTATTGGGACTTGCGTAGCACAACTTGGTGGCTACCCAGGGTTCAAATTGGGCACATTGTAAGAGAGCAATATTTCCACTACTTCACATTTGGTCAGCTCCTCAGCCTCCAGACTGTGTTGAGCAGTTGAGGAAACCTTAGAGCATATCCTTCTCCATTGTCAATCTCCAAGCACAGCTGGGTTGGCCCTGAGAGCAGTGGTGGTGGGAGGGGGGGGACATTGTCTCAAATACTGAAGGACAGAGAATTTTGTGCACTGGTAGCACAAACAGTAGGGATTGAGTTGTCGAGGTCACCCTGCCTTGAATGCTTGAAAGAAGAAATAAATAAGAGCAGATCAAAGTGAAGGTGATGTTTAATATTTTTTTAGCATCAAGAGTATCATCTTGATAAATGGGTGTCTAAGTACTGTGTGAGTCAAAATTATCATTGAGACACTAATTAAACTTTGAGAACAAATAAGAAAGAAGAGGCCAGTTTTGCAAAAGAACAAAGGACAGATGTTGCATAAAGATTACAAACCAGCTCATAGCACTTGTTCTGAAAAGTAAAAGAGGTTCTGGGGATAAAGAGGTATCTGATAAGGGAAGAAGAGATACAATATGGTCTTAATAACTTACTTTGAGAGCAATCGCAATAGAGAAAGATCTCTTTGAACGGAGATATCCAGAAAATGTTTCGTGAGAAAAAATAGAACTGGAGGAGTTTTCGTCTTGTTATTTCTACAGAATTTCAAAAGGTGAGCAGGGTTGTTATTAGTTAGAAGGAGGCATTCTGGGGCAATTCTGCAACAAGAATAATACTTGTAGGGCAAACCTGTACATATAGAGTTTTTCTACTGTTAACTAACAGATATTTACGTCCCAGTGAGGGCGGCATCTGTTAACTACCATCTGATTTTCTTTTTATATACATAAACTATGGTACTTATATATGTATAATGTCGGTCAAAACATGGTACACATGTGTACTTACCGGGATCCTTGCCGGTGAACATGTGCTTCTTCGTTTAAACACTTTTTTACCTAAGGGGTGCCAGGATTCGTAACAGCGAGATTTGTTTAAACAGAAAAAGTGACACAATGAAAACACAAACTCTTTAGCTACTGTAACTACTCGTTTTAATTTTCCACATAATAAAATATACAGTCGTAAAACATACATAAAGGCCTAACCCAAAATGGCTGCCAGTATTAACTCAAAACAAAATGGCGGCTATCTTTCTTTATTGTTTTCTTTTATTAATTTAATTAAATCAGTACTGAGAAGCCTCATCATTAAAATTAGTTAGATTCCTTTTTATTTTATACTGCAGTTAAAGTATCGTATATCAACACAAACCAATGCCCTATACGTATATAGGCATGGCCACGCCCTAGTGCAATCACACGCTCACTCACACGTTACTGTAATTACATTTTATACAATTTATTATTTCATTTATTGAGCTCATGAATAAATATAAAGAGAGATAAATTGTGACTTCTCTGTGGTAAGCGGATCGTCGCTCCCTCGCTGGCCTCAGATGTATCCCAGGAGTATGATCGGTGTTGAATTCATTACAAGTTAGATTTTTCTGCACTGACTCTACATTAAAGGTGTTATAATATGTACTTTGGTTTACTGTTCTCTACTACATGTTTGATATCACATTTTACAAGATTCTAATAGTTTTTCACAACTTCTGATGAAAATTATTGCCACCAGCGATACATCGCTGTGGCCTCTCTAGTGGACGGTGATGAACTGAGACCGATTAATGTACAATTTTATGCTTGTGTGCGTGACTTTGACGTCATTAAGCTCTGTTCTGCAGAACAACGCCCTAGTCGTACGCATTGTTTTCAGTGCGTCATTGTTTTTTCTATGACGGAATAACTTTATTGTCCAATCACAATGTATATGTAACAGACTTCATCACCATCTCCGCCATGGCTGTTTCCGACTCCCGCACGTTCCAACGGTGACCTTGGTATGATACACCGCCTGATTTTGCTTGGTTCTCTCTTTATATTGGGACAATGGACCTAACCACTCTGTATGTTCATAGTTACACAATAAAACATTGAAAATCACCCTTATAACCCATAATTATGGAATGGGGTCAAAATGTACTGTTACAAACCCCCTCAAGGAAAATTTCTGTGTCGGAACACAACAAATTTCCTTGACTCATTCACACTTTCCTAAAAGGATCAGTCTAGATATGTCACCACAACCCCCTGTATTGTTATTATATAAAAATTTTATCATCACTTACCCTTGGTCCTATGATGCTGGTCGCACCCTCTGACCTTACTGGACTTCTCCGGAGAGATCCCTACACCATAAGGCCATGAGGCACTCTACACTCCTGTTCTGACGCACCAGCCAGCCCAGGACTGCGGTCACAACACCACAAAACTCTGAAACATTGCATACAAAAATTAAAATAGTGGTCCAGTACACTTCCATATCTATAACTGATATGTTCCCTTTTAGATACATTGGTTTGTGTTCGGGCATTGGTTTGTTTTTTTTTTTCAAAAGTTTCACTTATCCACGACAAGACTTAAAATACATCGATTTTTACCACCACCAAATTCAACTGCTTCCTTGTAAGAAAATAAACAACATATATATGTAACTACATATAACACAATATATCAACAATTCTTTAGTATACCCCAAAATACCTTCACCTACTTATTTCTATAAATTCAACTTACAACTATCATGGCAGACACCTTTACCTTAAACTTTGTTGCTCAACTTATAATCATTTATCTATTTTTGTAAATGGCAGCTTACTAGACTATTTCATTTAACTTCATTTTTAACTTTAAACTTCCAACTTTAAAATATACTATCTTTTAACACTTGTTATCGTCATTACCCCTGTAGTGACCTCCTAACCACACACTCTATTGCCCCCCAACCTAATAAAACATCATAAAACATTGTACATTACATATTAACATTGTTACATTTACCTTACATTAAACAATTTAAATTTACATGATTTGTACCAAACTTTATCACATTACTACTTCAACAATTTTCTATTAACTTTTAATTATTTGACATTCATCAGACTCTATACAACAATTTCAAATTTATCCTTACCTTTCAGTTACAATTACCTTCCTGCTATGAATTTTCCTTTTCTAACCCTTCTATCCTTACTCGTTTGGGTGACTCTCTATTATTCATTATTTTCTCTGTCTTATTTTGGCATTGTCAATCTAACCTTACTACCCCCTTTTCTCTACTAACAACCGCTTCTAACCATTAATATACATTTTGACACCAATATCTCTTAATAACCCCCTTCAAATCCCATTTAAAACCTCTGGCACCGCGCCTTTTTTGTACTAGTATGTGTGTATTCCCTCACTATGCTCATTCCCTTATCGGTTTCTGACCCTTTCAGATAACCCTTTCCGGCACACAACGATCCCTCCTGTCTCAACATCTCTCGTTGGACTCCTACACCAATACCCTTATTACAAAATATCACCATCAACAACAAATATAATTACCACTCACATCACTCAACTCTACATATAATTACTAACCACTGTGTCCCTAAAATATCTAACACCTCTTTATATTTTATCAGCATCTCAACACTTTATTTTTCCTAACTCCCAATAACTCTATCTAACTAACTCCCATGCCTCTATTTTATCCTTACTACCCAAACTCTTTTACAACATTTCAACTTAATACATTAGAAAATTCATCACTTACCAACTAACAATACTTCCTCTCAATACCCAAATCTATTACCTGCTTAATCATTTACTAACCCTTATAACCTGAATCTCATAATATCATTTAAACTTCCTTTAGTTATTTAAAATCGTACAATACATGCTTACATAAAAAAAAATACATAAAGTACACAACAGCAAAAATACACAAATACATAGACATCAATACACAAAATATACAATTCACATAATCATGAAATCATTCACCATAATCAGTCCTAGTCAGTCCATTTTTTAAAACACTGTCCACACAATTAAATGTTCATAACACAATAAACAATTACCCCATATCGTCGAACAATAGTCTTATCTTATATCTATATACATTGCTTATTATTGAATCTCTTATATTAACATCATAAATGCATATACCATTCAAATTTTCATTATTTTCCACAAACTCATTTAATCTGTCATGATTGGTCATTGTCCTGTCACCTCCAGTATAATTCGTCACCACTAGGTATGTTATAAAGTCATTATTTTCATTATCACCTCCTACTACTGCTATATCCGCTTCATTACAAGGTAAGTACTTATTATTTTTATTATATATCATCTCTACACCTAACCTTTTCCTAAACTCTTCATAATTTTTCTTTACTTTATATATCTCAATTTCTCTCTTTCTCTCTCTCTCAAAACATTTCTCACCATCATACCAAGCTACACACTCTCTCTCCATATATGCAGGGGACTCTACTACTTTATCACTGCACCACCTGTGAAGTGCACAAAAAAACCCAGGGACCACTTTATTTGTAGACCTTTTGTCTTCCAAATACGCATTGAAGGCACTCTCGTCCTTCCTAAACACACGTGAAGTCTTTACTTCACCCCCTACTACAACATTAAGGGACAATTTTACCCCCTGCAACCCCTTTATCTGTAAATTCTCTCTATACTTTCTCTCTAACTCATCAACACTTTTTATCACTTCATTATCAAATTCTACTCCCATTATACTTTTATCACCACTCTCAATACTCACACAATTATTTTCTAACACCATATTTGTAATTCTATTATAATTCTCACCACTACTTACCTTGTCTTTATTTCTATCTGATTTGTCTACCTTGTCAATGTTACAATTTTGTTTCTGTATTTCGTTTTTAAATTTTTCTAATCTCTCTTCTAATTGGTTCAATTTTACATCTTGCACATTATTTTGTTTTTTCAATTCATTTTCGAGGCTATCAAACTTCTCGTCAATCTCTTTTAACACACTATTTTGTGTTTTAATCAATGCGAACAGGTCTTCTAATGATATTTTTTTCGACTGCCTTAGGCGTCGAATTCGCGCTTATTCTGTCTAATAAAACAGACTCTGTGTGTGTGTCGTTTACACCTAACATACTATTATTGTGTTCTGCCATAATTTAGCTGTTTCTATTACTCTCTGTATTTTTATTATATAATTATTGGTTGTTTTGTTTCGTCAACATAACCTTTTGTGTTTTTTGGTTATGTTCTGTTTTGCACCACCTTCTCTGTTTTCAAATCTGGCTGTTTATATAAATTAATATTTATATCGTCCTCAGTAAGGGCGCCATCTGTTAACTAACAGATATTTACGTCCCAGTGAGGGCGGCATCTGTTAACTACCATCTGATTTTCTTTTTATATACATAAACTATGGTACTTATATATGTATAATGTCGGTCAAAACATGGTACACATGTGTACTTACCGGGATCCTTGCCGGTGAACATGTGCTTCTTCGTTTAAACACTTTTTTACCTAAGGGGTGCCAGGATTCGTAACAGCGAGATTTGTTTAAACAGAAAAAGTGACACAATGAAAACACAAACTCTTTAGCTACTGTAACTACTCGTTTTAATTTTCCACATAATAAAATATACAGTCGTAAAACATACATAAAGGCCTAACCCAAAATGGCTGCCAGTATTAACTCAAAACAAAATGGCGGCTATCTTTCTTTATTGTTTTCTTTTATTAATTTAATTAAATCAGTACTGAGAAGCCTCATCATTAAAATTAGTTAGATTCCTTTTTATTTTATACTGCAGTTAAAGTATCGTATATCAACACAAACCAATGCCCTATACGTATATAGGCATGGCCACGCCCTAGTGCAATCACACGCTCACTCACACGTTACTGTAATTACATTTTATACAATTTATTATTTCATTTATTGAGCTCATGAATAAATATAAAGAGAGATAAATTGTGACTTCTCTGTGGTAAGCGGATCGTCGCTCCCTCGCTGGCCTCAGATGTATCCCAGGAGTATGATCGGTGTTGAATTCATTACAAGTTAGATTTTTCTGCACTGACTCTACATTAAAGGTGTTATAATATGTACTTTGGTTTACTGTTCTCTACTACATGTTTGATATCACATTTTACAAGATTCTAATAGTTTTTCACAACTTCTGATGAAAATTATTGCCACCAGCGATACATCGCTGTGGCCTCTCTAGTGGACGGTGATGAACTGAGACCGATTAATGTACAATTTTATGCTTGTGTGCGTGACTTTGACGTCATTAAGCTCTGTTCTGCAGAACAACGCCCTAGTCGTACGCATTGTTTTCAGTGCGTCATTGTTTTTTCTATGACGGAATAACTTTATTGTCCAATCACAATGTATATGTAACAGACTTCATCACCATCTCCGCCATGGCTGTTTCCGACTCCCGCACGTTCCAACGGTGACCTTGGTATGATACACCGCCTGATTTTGCTTGGTTCTCTCTTTATATTGGGACAATGGACCTAACCACTCTGTATGTTCATAGTTACACAATAAAACATTGAAAATCACCCTTATAACCCATAATTATGGAATGGGGTCAAAATGTACTGTTACACTACAACCAGCAGCTGTAAAAAAATGTGATGAGTAGATTAACATTTTTAAGCAAAGTGTAGTGAGGAATCATTGTAATTTAAATGACATGCACTTTTAAAGTTAAAAATCAGTGCATTTGAAAAGGATTAAATTTTTAAACATTTGTATAAATGTTAATATAAACCATATTATTTTTTTTATTTTTATTTTTTTTTCCAGAAATTGCTAGCTTAGTGTCAAAAATGCCAATTTTAAGCGAATTTCCAGTAGTCCCGATTCATATACAGGTAAAAATGAATTCTTGTATTATTATTCTATTTTAATAACTGCTGTTAGCATAAATGTAAATATGTAATGCACACTATGATTTTCTGGTAACATGTTGCTTCATCATTATGTGTGAATTTAATTATATTCATTAAACTAATATTTATATTAGTTTATATTTATTAATTATATATATTAATATATTTTATTAATAATATTTATTGAACTAATATTCAAATTGAATCCTTAATTAATATAATTTTTACATGGGCTGGATGTTGCACACATCTGTTCTAAAGGGTCAGTGACAAAAAAATTAAACTAAATAAATCATATGTATTTGGAGAACTTTGTTTATTTTTAAAAATAGAGTGTTTCTGGTTAGTTAAGTGTGATTTCTGAGCATTTTTTTATGCGTAGGATACGGAAACATTATATTCTAGTCTGGACTGGCAACGTGTAGGTGGTAAAGCAATGGTCAAACATTACTTGAATAGTGAAACGAGCCTTCAGTTGTCTACAGAGCAGTGCCGATACTTTCACATTCCTTTGGGTAACCTCCCTGCAGATCCGACAGTATTTGGTGCAGATATATTTTATGCTAGACATTTACTTAAGCATAATTTTGTCCTTTGGTGTTCTCCTACAGAGAAACCAGATTTAGGTGGTAGAGAAGCTGATGATAACAGGTATGCAATATGATTTTTAACCACAAAAATTATTTGTTTGTTGATAAATAGTGTAATTAATACGTTCCACTATTGTCTCATTCTCCTTACTTGCTACCAGTAAAAATTGAAAAGAGTGTCTCCTGGACTTTCTCCTTAAATTTTCATTTCTTTACTAAAACATTTTGTGTCCTCTTCCCTGGCCTCCTTATATTCACATAAAAGATTATGAGAGGCAAAACAGTTACCAGTTATTTCTTTCCTAATTCACTTCATTCATTGTTTTCCATTCTAAGTTGTCCTTCCTGGGACTCATGAACAAATCATATTGTCTGTCTCTATAAGATACGTTCCTTATTAGCTCAATATAATATTACAAATAACATGAAAAAAGCTGTTTTTGTTGTTTTTCTACAGTGACTCTTAATGCTCAAGTTGCTTCTTACTTTTCCCTTTTTTTTTCTTCAACTCAAATTGATTCAGTCATATCACATTCTCCTTTCTACTTTTTCAAGTGCTATATTCATGAACCTTTTGGAGACATGGATTACAAACTTACTGATTTCTCACAGTTTTGGATATCTGTGTGATTTAGTGTCACTACTATGGTTTCAAAATTCTCTGCTTTATTCTGTTCTAAATATTGATTATCAACTCCAAAACAATCAACAATAGTCTACCTTTTACAGTGTAATTATTACTTTTGTTGTCACAGCCATTGAAAAATAATACCTCTACAGTATTTAAAAATGTGTAATTCCTTAAATAATAAACAGATGGAATGAAAGGGTTTTTTTATATGTATTGGGGTAATCAAAAATGATATGAGTATTTAAAAAATTGTCCATTCTGCAATTGTTGAGTATGATTGGTTGTTTGTAATGTAATGTAGTAATTGTAAGTTTACTTGCCATAAGAAATGGTGAATGTGTGACGTGCAAAGAGTGTGTGTTAGTAAACACACTCCTCCTTTTCCTTACCCCTTGTTCAGTAACCATGTGAACTGTGTGGCAGAAAACACAGTGTGTTGTACTGTACCCTGATCATAAAGCTGTTCACAAGCATAGCATTTCCGATCCGACAATGAGCTGTGAAGCTTGAAAGCGCTAATCAGAATAATTTGTATATAGTGGTGTGCAACAGTGATCATTCTGCTTGTGATTTTAACCACTGACACAACTATCTTCATTAAAAATAAAGCTATTCGTTATTGGTTTAATCAGTTTCTGGAAACAAAAATTAACCAAAGCTCTCCGGGCTGAGTAAAAACATCAGGTGATTATTTTATGTAAGAAGCCCCAAATTCAATCCCTATTATTAGAGTTTGGAGTCACAAGCCCAAAAGACATCTGTATGCCCATAAAATTTAACTTCGACAAGAAGTCAAAGTGAATGGTTGGCCTAAACGTGTTAAAATTTGCATGTTTTATGCTAAACAAAATTGATAACTGTGTGTATTTTTATGTTGGATATTGTTTACACATGAAGCGACTTTTTCCATCAATGGGTATGTTAACTTCTCACAACTGTACAAGGGCATATTACAGGGGGGCAGGACTGGACCCCCTCCAGAGAGTCGGGAAAAGTTGATAAGGAATTTTGTTAATCTCTTAATTTTTAGGATCTTTTATTATATTTTTAGCTGTTTACACTAGTATAGTAGTAACTCCTTTAAGTATACAAACAGGTTTATTACACAGCATTTGTGTATATGTTTGAAATATGAAATAGTGTATGGGCAAATTAATTCAGTCATTAATCTTGTAAAAAATGTTTGAATAATGTATATTTTTATTGTATTATTACTGTTTACTTCAATGGGATTGATTTCAGGATTTTATCACAGGGTTTTCAGCCACTTTAAAGATAGGCACACTGATTTGTCTTAACTTGTTTTTACTTCCATGTTCCATAAGGAAATGGAAGTATGGTCATGGCAAAAAAAAATCGTGTTCGAGATAATGGCAGATTCTGATTGTACTACCCTCAAAACATGAAAAAAAGTCATTTTTTGAAAAGTGTCTGTGTAGAATGTTTCTATGTCAAACGATAACTGCCACAAATTCAAACAGAATCAAATAATTTTTTGCATACAGTTCTGAATTGTAGAGGACTCTAGGCCTAAAGATTTTGGTGAAGATTGGTTAAGGGGAAGGGGTAGTTTACCTGCAACGTTTTACATTTTTACAAGAGTAAAGTGCTTAATTTTGATAAATAAAGTATCCTTAAAAGAAGGTCATAATAATCCACTGTAGAAAGGTAGATGAAATGTCTATAAATGAAAAGGGTAGTTGAAGGGGAAGGGGGTAATTTTCTATAAATTAAAATGGTAGTTGATGATGGAGAAAGTAAATTTTATAAGTTTTGTATGTGTTGTTCTTATACAGATTTATTACTTATTTCTGTGTATTTATTTATTATGGTAATCATACAATAATTACCGTACTTACCATAATTGTCCGGGCACATGTCAGCGTAATTATATTTGTTTCTTGCTGGGTCCAAAGTTCGCATTAAGCGCAAATAGAGACTGAGTTGGGTCTTGAAATGAAAGTACTAACATCAATATCAACTTATTTTTATTATCTCTCATTTTGCAAAATTAGTTCTTTATGAAACAAAATGGAATCATTTCCTAACTGGAAAACAATTAACAAAATGGCGTCGCTACTGCTTCCGCCTTCTCAATACATTCATATCTCATTTTAATACCAATTATCTCTTAAACTACCTTTATACGAGATCATTTTATTATACTGCAGTATCTGTTTTATATTTATTTATTACCTTTACTTGTTTTGAAGAAACAAACACAAACCAACACCTCAAAGTAAGGTTCAGATACCGGCATCCTTTCACATTCACACACTCACTTTTACATGACATACATTGGATATTGGTACATGTTTGATTACTTAGAGTAAATTGAGCTCATTTATAATGGTTATAAATTTTGAATTTTGGACTTCCCTGTAATGTTGTGGTAATTGTTGCTCCTCAGGCGATTCCCATGCTTGTTGGCAGATGTTCGGCCTAACTTACAGTCTGTCTGTTTTTTCGTGCACTGAGTTTAATTTATTCCATTTTATAACTGTTCACTTGTGAATTACATTGTTGAATTACATTTTTATAAGTTTAACACTCTTTTGCTGGCGTTAACTTGCCAGCACACTTTGAACGTGTTAACGCTCTCACTGATGGATGAAGACTGAGACCTGACCATATGCAATTTTTACGTATGTGTGTGTGCATCGACGTCATTGTCTTTTGTCTCGAAGTAGGAAACGCCCTGGTTTTGCGTTATTGTTGTTACGTCATTCATATTTTTTAATGACGCCTCGCATTGTTGACCAATGAAAAGTATAGAAAGAGCTTGCGTCGATCGTCACATACGCTTGACCTTGGAACTGTCCCGCACCGATGTAACTGCGTTGTTTTCGTTAAACAAAGGGAAAATTGTCCTACTCATGCACATGTGTGCAAAATACAATGAAATAATACCTTTTGTACCATAAATATGAAAACAGGCTTTTGTCCTGTTACAAAACCCCCTCAATGAAAGGTTTTATGCCGAAGCATAAAAACTTTCATTGACCCATTCACACTTCCTAAAGGGATCAGCCCAGATATGTTGCCACAACCCCTGTAGTGTTTATAAAAAAAAATCTTAATCACTTACCCCTGGTCCAATGATGGTGACCGTACCCATCTGACCTTACTGGACTTCTCAGGAGAGATCCCAACACCGTAAGGCCATTTGGCACTTAACACTCCTGCTCTGACGCACCGGCCAGCTCAGGACCGCCGTCACAACACCATCAAACTCTGAAACATGAAATACAAAATTTAAAATAGTGGCCTTATCTATTCTCATATCCACAACTGATATGTCTCCCCTTAGTTGCATTGGTTTGTGTTTAGAGGCATGTGTTTGTTTAACTTAAAATTCTCTAATAACAAAGTAAACAAGATTTAGGATAGAAGATCCATTTCCACTTTTGAACACTCCTGCATTTATTAAAACTTTCTGACTCCCGTCAATATTAACTTACTTCCTTTACCACAAGAAAACATATTCATATACTAAGCATTACATATAAAACAATTTTTTAATTTTCAAACGCAACAACTACTATTCATCTTTATTATATAAAATTACAAATATACTATTATGGCAAACACTTCAAATACTTTAAATTTTCTTTACTCAGCTTTAATGATATTCATATTTCTTTGCAACAGAATCAAACTTTTTTTTTTACCATTTCTAACCTTATCTTTTCAACATGTTAACCTTTGTTACCGCTTCTACCCCTGTAACGACCTCCTAACCACACACACTATTATCATGAAACATCATATAACATAATAAACCTTAAACATTAACATTATTACCTTTACATTACATCACTTTTCAGTCACTATTCCATCTATGAATTTTCTCTATCTAACCTTACTCACCTTTTTTCTTTTTTCTACTAACAACTGCTACTAACAACCATTAACATATTATGACACCAATATCTCTCAATTATAAACACCTTCACTAATTCCACTTACCTCTGGCACCGCTCGTCTTTGTACTAGGATGTGTGTTCCCTTCCTGGCCATATACATTCCTAACCATTTGCCCTCCACCGAATATCGGCAAACACTCCCTTAAACTACTCTATCCCCTGCCACAACGCCACACGCTGGTCTCTTGCCACGCCGCACGCTGATCACTCCTTACACCACTACCCTTACTACAAAATATCATCATCAACAAATATATTTACCATTCACATTACTCACCTCTCTACATGTAATCACTAACTACTGTGTCCCTAAAATATCTAACACCCTCTTTGTGTATTATCTGTCTCTCAACTTCTTATTCTCTCTAACTCCCAATAACTCTGCTTAACTAACTCCAATGCCTCTATTTTATCACTATCCCCAAAATCTTTACAACATTTCACCTTAATATACCACTAGAAAATTCATCACTTACTTTACAACAATAAAACAACTCAATATTAAAATATATTACATGCTTAAACATTTATTATTCATTAGAATCTAAACCTCATAATTATTTAAAATCATTATCAAACTTTCTTCAATTATTTAAAATTCTACAGTACATGGTTTACATAAAATACATATAATACACAACACCAAGAACACACAAATACATTGACATGATTAAATGATAAATTTGGATTATATATTTTTTGTGTGTATTAACACACAAAAAATATACAATCCAAATTTATCATTTAATCATTTACCATAACTCAGTTTTTAAAACAGTCCATTTCAAAAACACTCTCCACATAATTAAATGTTCATAACACAGTAAAATAATTATCCTCCATCATTGAACAATAATCTTATCTTAGGTCTATACAACGTATTTATTATTGGATACCTTATATTATCATTATAAAAGTACCAACTATTCAAATTTTTATCATTTTCCGCAAACTCATATAATTCATGATCGGGTATGGTTCTGTCGCCTTTTGTATTATTAGTCACAATCAGGTAATTTATAAAGTCCTTATTTTCATTATCATCTTCTCCTACTGCTATATCAGTTTCACTACAAGGTAAGTTCTTATTTTTATTACTTTTCTCTCCACCTAATCTTTCGATAAATTCTTCATAAGTTCTATTTATTTTAAAAATCTCTATTTCCCTCTTTCTCTCACAATACTTCTCACAACAACACCAAGCTACACTCTCTCTCTCAAAATATGCAGGGATCACTAACTCACAATTACTGCACCACCTCTGAAGTGCACTATAAAAACCAGGGACAACTTTATTTGTAGACCTATCGTCTTCCAAATATACATTGAAGGCACTCTCCTCCTTCCTCAACACATGTACTTCACCCCCAACTACATCATTAAGGGAAAAATTTACCCCCTGCAATCCCCCTACAATTATACTTTCTTTACACACTCTCTTTAACCCTTCAACACACACTAACATTCCCTCATTATCATATTCTATTCCCCATAAAATCTCATTATCACTACCAATGTTCACATAATCATTTTCTAATATCATATTTTTATTTATTTTGTCATAATTCTTACCACTCCTTACCTTGTCATCTTTGTTTATATCTAATTTGTCTATTCCCCTCTTATTTTCTAACTCCATCTTATCTAAACGTGTCTCTATTTCCCTTATTCTTTTATCAAAATTACAATTTTGTCTTTGTATTTCCTTTTTTATGTCATTGAATTTCTCATCCAATTGATTAAACTTATCATTAAAATTGTCTAACCTTGTATTTTGCTCATCAAACTTAATACTCTATTCGTTAAATTTTTCATCAAAAAGTAATCTCATCATTTTTATCACGTCATTTTCCTCAACTCTTTTTGTTGGGACTGGTGTCGAGTGAATACTTTCACCCATCATTTCTGATTCTGTTACGCTTATTTCACTATTGTTTGCCATTGTAAAAAAAAAATGTTAATGAACTGTTGCTTTCTACAGACGTCACAACATAACCTACAATTGTAATACCCCTCACTTCAATACCCACTCTGTCTCTATATTTGGGCTTATTATATAAAAATGTTTTTATTCTTTTTTATATAGTCACCAGTTCGGGCACCATTTGTTCTTATACAGATTTATTACTTATTTCTGTGTATTTATTTATTATGGTAATCATACAATAATTACCGTACTTACCATAATTGTCCGGGCACATGTCAGCGTAATTATATTTGTTTCTTGCTGGGTCCAAAGTTCGCATTAAGCGCAAATAGAGACTGAGTTGGGTCTTGAAATGAAAGTACTAACATCAATATCAACTTATTTTTATTATCTCTCATTTTGCAAAATTAGTTCTGTATGAAACAAAATGGAATCATTTCCTAACTGGAAAACAATTAACAAAGTGGCGTCGCTACTGCTTCCGCCTTCTCAGTACATTCATATCTAATTTTAATACCAATTATCTCTTAAACTACCTTTATACGAGATCATTTTATTATACTGCAGTATCTGTTTTATATTTATTTATTACCTTTACTTGTTTTGAAGAAACAAACACAAACCAACACCTCAAAGTAAGGTTCAGATACCGGCATCCTTTCACATTCACACGCTCACTTTTACATGACATACATTGGTTATTGGTACATGTTTGATTACTTAGAGTAAATTGAGCTCATTTATAATGGTTATAAATTTTGAATTTTGGACTTCCCTGTAATGTTGTGGTAATTGTTGCTCCTCAGGCGATTCCCATGCTTGTTGGCAGATGTTCGGCCTAACTTACAGTCTGTCTGTTTTTTCGTGCACTGAGTTTAATTTATTCCATTTTATAACTGTTCACTTGTGAATTACATTGTTGAATTACATTTTTATAAGTTTAACACTCTTTTGCTGGCGTTAACTTGCCAGCACACTAATGAACGTGTTAACGCTCTCACTGATGGATGAAGACTGGGACCTGACCATACGCAATTTTTACGTATGTGGGTGTGCATCGACGTCATTGTCTTTTGTCTCGAAGTAGGAAACGCCCTGGTTTTGCGTTATTGTTGTTACGTCATTCATATTTTTTAATGACGCCTCGCATTGTTGACCAATGAAAAGTATAGAAAGAGCTTGCGTCGATCGTCACATACGCTTGACCTTGGAATTGTCCCGCACCGATGTAACTGCGTTGTTTTCGTTAAACAAAGGGAAAATTGTCCTACCCATGCACATGTGTGCAAAATACAATGAAATAATACCTTTTGTACCATAAATATGAAAACAGGCTTTTGTCCTGTTACAGTGTAATACGTTATTGACAACAAAGAAGTAGTTTCTATGGAAACATTTCATTTCACTTTAACAAAATTCTATATTTTTTCATTTTAATTTAAATCATGTATGAGAGAAAATATATCGTTCATGGCAGGCAAGCATATCTCAATTATCTAATGTTTACATTTCCATTTTATTATTATGATTACCGCAATAAAAAGGCAGGCAAGACACACACAATTTGCATTATTTCTGGCCTCACTCATGTTTTTATTTTCTTACATTTGCACGCTTTTGTTATCGATTTGCTTCCTGTGGATCGCTGGCAGTATAACTGCACGTGTTTACAAAGGAACGGTTCATAGACAGACTTTTCGTCTTTAGGGAATGACCCCTCTGCAAGATGCTCAGGGTCCATGAGTGACTTCGGAGGAGGGATGATTATCTGCGTAGTTCGGTTTCTTTATGAGAATAAAGTAATCCTACCTAATTTTTATGGATAAAGTGACTGAAAATAACATTATATTAAACGACTACCCCATAATAACAAAAATATCTATAAATAGTGAAATTGGTTTGAGGGTGGACGATATTTTTTTAGAAATTACCGAACCAAATTCAAGTAAATTATTTTAAACAAAAATCTTACAACATGGAAGTCATGTATTGTTCTCCATACCGATTTTTTCTTTTGAATGATGCCAACTCTTAGCCATTCTATGGGTTGTGTAGCTGGTATAAATGTTAAACAGAATTGATGTAAATTCTTTTGGTCCTCAACATCAACCATTTTGATATAGCGGAATCCATAAAAACATACCAGCAGGGCATTGGCTGACAATTGATTCGTAAATCATACATCTGGAAACATCTAGTAGCACAAGTATATACTATGTCCAGTTCACAAAGTCCATTCATTTATCAGAACGTTTGTGTAGTACAGTGTACTTTAACTAGAACTGAGTGCTCATTACAGTACACAGTGACATTTACTCTGACCCCTTCCCCAATCAGTTTACTCAGAGCCACTCCTATTTTCATAATACTGGCATCTGTAGTCATTTTAGTCCATTTGTTTCTTCAATAGTTCTTGTGTGAAAACCTGTTTGCTCCTTCCCAAACTGTGGAAACATTGTTTAATTTAATATGGGTACTGACTTATATAAAGTTACATTATTTACATATTAATAATTTATATAATGAATGGATTTACATTTTATGATAACTTATTTCTTACTCTGTATGGTGGTTAACTTGATGCTGTTTTGGTTTGTTTTCCACTTGTCTCAAAATCCTGAATAGCAGTACATTTTACCTGCCACATGATACTAAGTTAAAACAAAATTGTCAGTGATGTGTGTGGTATAACAGTTATTTTGTTTCAGATTGCTAGCAGAGGTTGAAGACAGTACTAGTGTTGTTATCAATAATGAGGGCTGTTATTCAACTGTCTGTGTTGAACTGAATATTGACAGTCTGGCAGTCAATACGTTACTCCAGTCACATCATGTTAATGACATGGAAGGTAATATTACTACTACCATCTAGAGGCTGAGTCAAGAACGAGTCTGGTATAGCAGAGAGACATGAGCGCGAGCAGTGAAGGAGTACAGTAATCAGAATTTATACTACTATTATACAGATTAAAGATTGTTTGTTTCATTGCCCCTAACCTCAAAAATTGCTCATCCAGTTTAAAAAATTCTTTCACACTTGAGTTTCTTGAAGTTTGAGAATGGTTTTAGACATACATTTGAACTGATAGCTTTAACAATTTTCAAGAACAGTCCCATGTCATGAAATTTCTTTGTCAATTTGCATGTAGTGAAAACTTTTGCCATGCGACAGTCTTTCATTTTATAAGAGATTTCTTGTTGTATTTCTTGTTAATGACTGTGAAGAGTTGCTGTTATGACATTATGGTGATCGCAAGTGGGACAGTACATTTTGTAAGACGACCCCTGTTGATAAGAGTGATCACAAGTAGGACGAATTTTATGATGTTCCCTAGTGGTATAGGTTGCAGTGGGAAGGAACCCATGTCCTAACTCGTTTTAGAAGCTTGACCTTTAACAGAGCGCATGTTTTTTTAAAATGCTCCATAATTTACTCATGCTACAACAATAATATTAATACATCAAATAAATATTATCCTCAAAACAAATATGTTTACTAGAATTTAAAAATGGATTTTTTGGATGGACATTAGGATGTCTGAAAAGTATTTTATTGTGCATATTTTTCTAAGGATCTCTTCGCCTGATATTAAAAATTAAAATTACTTTATTCTTCATTTCCTGAAAAATAGGCAACTGAGTTCCTAAGTTAAGATAAACTAAAACATTAATAGTCCAGTGGTCGCGTGTTGTAATTAATCGTCATGCTCACTTATTTCACAACCATGCTAATGATATTTTAATCACATTTCATTAACACAGTAAAATATGTTCATTGTCTACAAAAATTTGGAACGCACAAGTATAACAGCATCACAGTAGTGGCTACTCGCATCAAATGTGTATTAATTGTATCCAGTAAAATGATTTATCTTAAGATGAAATTTAAAATTTCTGATTACTTTGACTATACTTATGAAGTATAACAAATTAAACGTTTTAATATCTCTTGTTGTATATAAATTTAATGTAAAATTTATATTATTAATACATATTATTATTAATAAAGCAGCATATTCCTACATTACCTTGATTATCACTATAACAGGCTGTTAACACTCAACACACTTCCTCTCCCGCCAGGCTGTCAAATGTAATGGTAAAAATGTTTGAATGTCTTCATTAGAATTCATACCACAATCAGCTAGGCTCCCCTCCATGCGAGATTCACTCTATCTATCACGTCTTGACTCAGCCCATAGAAACTAGTGATGTTAAAGTTTTAAGTAATTTGAAATAAACCTGTTTTTTTTTGCACATGGGTTCCAAGCAAACTTAATGATATGTGTATTTTCAGGAACAAGTTCAAGTATAGCATTTGATGCAGTGCCTCAGGCTTCGATAGATGAGATGGTAGGAGGCCAAACAACTGTTTTGCCAACATATGATGAAACCACTTTGTGTGCAGGAGCATTTAAAGTATTACGTTCTATGGTCAATGCATGGATCCGCGATGTTTCTTTGTACAGAAATGTCTTCGCTGATTTCCAGATTGTTCATTTTTATAGGTATGGAGTAGAATATAAATATGAATCAAAATAATGCTTTACTAATTGTGATAAACAGTGGAAATAATGCTTTAATTGTTTGTATGTAAATTAATTGTGTCATGGCATAACCATAGTAGCTGGCATATTGACCTCCAGCTGCTTTTATCAATAGGATAAATTTTATTTTTACTCTTACTTGTTTAAAATTGTAATAGGTATAAATGCATTAAAACTCTGCTTTTTCTCAAATTTAAATTAGCCATTTCAGTTCTGCAGAACCAAACTCCCAGGCACTACCACCAGTTAATCAATCACAGTTATCAAAACTCAATCCAAGTTTCAGAATTATTGTAAGGTTCAAGTGTACACAAACTCCTAGCTTTGGTGTGGTTTTATAAAAAAAAAGACTGAATTAATGACAGTTGTGTACAGTAAAATGTAAATCCTCTGACAAGTACAGTGACATTTATGCAGTATTTCTGTTGCAATATAATAAGGGGAACAAAAATAGTAGTACTATAGTAGCTCAGTTCCTGTGGGGTCACTTTCCAGTGTATGTTCAGTAGACATATAAAACCTCTTTGCCACTAGATGATATTGTAAAACAGAATGTGTATATGTTATGTTTAGTTTGTATCATGAACAGAAACTTGTGTAGCTTATCAATTTATGCTCATCATTGTTATCAACACTTAAAGGTGCTTTTGTTAGCATGAGTATTTTGTATTAATGCATTTGTAAATTTGTCTAGTCATCATTATTCTCATTCCTTGTAAGGGGTTGATGTTTCTGTTAGGTGTTTAATGAAGAAATTTGTGTTAGTGGTTGAAATCACAAGCAGAATGATCACTGTTGCACACCGCTATATAAAAATTATCCCGATTAGCGCTTTCAAGCTTCACAGCTCATCGTCAGATCGGAATTGAGGGGATCATTCAGATCTGTTTAAATCAGATCATAATTCCGATCTGACGATGAGCTGTGAAGCTTGAAAGCGCTAATCGGGATAATTTTTATATAGTGGTGTGCAACAGTGATCATTCTGCTTGTTTCTGTTAGGGTTCAGTATCAGTTGTTTGCATATATAACCCCATATAATGACTATCCATTGGTTGCTTTTGTAATTCTTTCTGCCCATCTCACTGACCCCTAGGTCTCACCATTTACTTCAAGGTTTACTGTTTCACCTGTCTTTGTAGCTATGTGCCAAAAGTACCTTAAGATATGCCCTCTTGATCTGTTTAAATAATCTTTTGTCAGAAGTTCATGTAAATGTGAAAACATTCCATATTCTGCATTACAGTCTAACAGTATATACAGTGGAACCTCGATATAACGCCCCTGTGATATAACACGACTCTTGATGTAATGTTAATTTTTCATGGTCCCGACAAATTAAATAGTTAACTTGGGACCTTTATATAAAGCTACTCTCGATATAAAGTGCTGTTTGGATGGTCCACAGAAGAGCATTATATCAAGGTTTCACTGTATGTAGATTCACAATTTTAAGGCTTTGGTTAGTTCATTTGGTCTGCCTACCTGCATGTTTAAGTGTCAGACACATTGGTGGCTACTGGGTGTATAAAGCTAAAGTTACTACTGGGTGTAATAATGCTGTGGGTTTGTCAGCATTACTTTATTGTATTCAAAGTAAGTTATTTTGTTTCCATATTTTTGTTGGTTTAATTGTTGCTATTCTGATTGTAGATAATCTCTTTCAATTTTCTCATTACAATCCCCATTGTTAGGTGTACTTGAACCTAATAATACTGATTTATTCACCAGTTCAATCTGCTATATGGATGATATTGATCGAATTATTGCAGAAATGATAACTATCATACCTTTGGCCTTAGACTGATATCTTCAATCTTATGTACATTATATGTCCAGTGATTTTCACTGCAATTGTACAATCTTGGTATCATTTCTACTATTTTCTTGAACTGATGATTATAAAGGCATCATTGATATACAACACAAATTATTAAGTTCATGCCCTCCATTTTCACTGTATAATAAGATAGTTTCATGGTTGGCATTCTGTCGAGTGGGTGGATCATTCATCTCTTTATACACATTGTGTGTCATCCATCATTATCAGTGGCAATACAAACCTGGGTGGATCCTGGCCTGCTGAAGGAGACTGTGCCAACGGTCTGTGTCTGATGCAACCATCCACCAATTGTGAATTCCTGCCCTTTCTTTGTACTGCTGCAGTTCATCTCCCCACCTCACATTTTGGTATTCCCACTTCCTTTTGCCATCTGGGTCATACAGGAAGAGGTGCTTTACCGAATTCTGGAGGTCCATCCTGACATCATGACCTGCCCAAAGTAATCATGTGTCATCCAAGAGCTTTTAATTTTCTTCTTTTTTCCCGTCTACTGTTCCTCCCAATGTTAGTATAATACCATCAATGTAACCAGAAACTGACAAAGAGGAAATTTCCCCAATGTTGGAAACTGCCAACTACTATGTGAGCATTCGTGTAGTGCAAGTAGTGTTCAGCTTTTGTTTGCATCAGTGTTTGTTTAACAGGAATCTCAGTAACTGACTTTGCAATGTTTGCAGACCATGTCTGTATAACAGTCGTACAGTATAGGATGGATGACTCATTTATTCCACATGTGCAAACTAGGTAATTTCCTTAATGGATGTGTTTATATTAGTGCTGTTGATCGATCAAAATATTTAATCGGTTAATCAAGAAGGTTTAATCGAGTTTGGGTACTAAAAAATTATCATACTAATGGCTTACAAATTTAATTTTAATAGATGTATCTAATTGTTACTTTTTTTTTTTTTTTTTAAGTAACTTATAAAATCAGTATATTAGCATGGATTACATTAAAATAATAATAATTGTTAACATCCTCCTTTATCTATTAATAACAATAAATTTATTTTGGTACTTACCATATTAATTGACCACATTCCCGGTCTCTACCACGTGGCGTGGTTGCCACACTACATTTTTTTCACTAAGGGTCCCAGGGTTCTTTATTAAGCGAGGAACAGAAACAGTTTGGGGTTTTTTGAAATAATAAGTCATTTGGTTAAACTGAACTTTTGGTTTACTTCAGAGTTGCAGTTAATAATATTCAGACAAAAAATTTGGAGTTTTATACTCCCAAACAAGATGGCGGCTACATACTTCCGTCCAGTAATTATTCATTAATTTTCATGATTTGATTGTGTACTTAATTTGTTACAAAACATTTCAAATAGTCTGTAGTTCATTCTGTGTGATTTATCAAGTTATAAAACATAAACCAATGCCTCAGTTCATTTATTTATTATTTATAAATGCCGCCATACTCTCGCACGCACACGCACACTCTTTCCCCACATTTTAATTATTGGTACATTCTTGTTTTATTTGAATTATAATTTAGAATTTAGAGCTCAATTTTGACAAAAGAATAATGGTTAATTAAGTTGAAACTTTCCTGAGTTGTGATTGTTGTCTCCCCTCAGAAGTTCTCCATTTCGAGCCAGGTGGTCGGCGACTTTCACTGTCTAGTTTGTTCTTTACGTTGCACTGAATTTATTTTGCCAGTTTAGGTAGCAGGTTACATTGCTAGGTAATAGTTACTGGTTAATCACATTTCAACTAGTTAATAAACACTTCTACTGGCAAAAACTGCGCCAGCGAAATTTTCAGCGTGCTAACGCTGTGATGAGGGGCTGCAGACTGGGAACGCCATACTTGCATAATTTTCGCAGGTGGAAGGGATTATCTCATCATCATTCTATTGTCTTAAGCGGATGACGCCATTGTTCTGCGTCACATTTGTTACGTTTTACATGATTGATGACGTCTCAACAGTGGTTTTAACTGGCTTCGTCCAAATATGTGTGTAGAATCGCACGTACGCCATGACCTTGGAGTTGACTCGTACTGGCAAAACTGCGTTGTATGTAATGCATTTGGGAAAGCTAACCTAACCACTTTTAAACATATATAAAAATACAGTAAAATTATTCTCTCTGTACCAATGAATCCTAAGACGGACTTTTGTACTGTCACATAATATAATATGTATGAACAGATTTAATAATATGAACTGTTATCAGGAGACTAAGTGACAAATATGAATTTGAAAGTAAGGATATGGTATAACATTGGACTCACCTAGTCAGTACTGCTTCAACCAGGATTTTAAGCATGTGATTGTGTTTTCACATGGTCCGGCTCAAGGGCTGCTCTACGTTTAGTAACAATATTGCCTGCGTCACTAAACACTCGTTCGCACGGAACCAATGTAGCTGGAACGCAGAGCAATTTTTTCGCTACAGATGAAAGAAGTGGAAGCTGAATGGAATGTATTTTCCACCACAGTAAGGGGTCTGCAAAGTCATCATCCAGTTCTGCCAAAGATCTGTAGACATCGACCTCTGTTGCGAGCGGTGTTAACGGAGCTGTTTGTTCCCTCTTGTCATCATCGTCTTCTTCAAAAACAAGTTTTCTTTTCTTCACGTTTTGTTTTATTTCTGTTTGTGCAGTGGTCACAACTTTATTGGAAATTCTGTTCCACACTAATTCTCTTGCTTCTCTTGGAAGACATTTCAAATATTTAAATCTTGGATCAAGAGCCATAGCTTCTTGATACATTTCTATTTTAGGCCAGGCATTTACTCTTTTCATTAAATCATCTAACATAACTGTTTTGAATCGAGTAACGTAACCAGGATCCGTGTCAGTAATTTTTAGACTTGCTCTTAAATGAGTTATGGTGGGTACTACAACACTTGCTGTCACGTATTTACTTCCTCCAAGAAAATCACATATTTCCAAACATGGTTTAAGACAGTTATACATTTTTTGTGTCATTTCCCATTCCATTTCAGTTAATGGAATGCTGTTTGATGGATTGGTGGACATTATAGCTACAATTCCTTCCTTGGCTTCCAGAAGAGACTCGAACATAAGGCATGTACTATTCCATCAGGTGACTATATCTTGTTTCAGTTTGCACTGCGGAATATTAAGTTCTTTCAGTTTTTGGCATAGCTGATTTTCTAAATAAGGACTGTGCTTGAAATGACCCACCATTTTTCTACATTTGGAAAGCAGTTTATCTATAGACGCATTCTCAATTGCTGTATTCAGACTTAATTGCAGGGTATGAGCAGTGCACCTAACATTATCGTATTTCGAATTTTTGACACCAAGAACAATATTCCTGGCATTGTCTGTACATATTGCAACTACTTTACTTTGAAGATTCCAGTCTGACACAACTTGTTTAAATTCTTCCGTACAATTTGCTGCACTATGTTTCTCCACCACATGTTTCACTTCTAACGCAGCGCTGCAGAACGCCCAGTTAGAATCAGTCCAATGAGCACTAACCCCCAAATAACCTTGATTTGCTATCGATGTCCAGAAATCACCTGTTAGGCCAACATATTCAGTTTCTTTTAGTTTGTCTAGGAGCTTGGATCGTTCGACATCATAAAGTTTCTCAATCCGTCTAGTTACAATGTCTCTAGATGGAAGATTATAAGAACTACTACCTACAGCTTCCCTTAAAACTTCTTTTAGCCCTTCATCCGAAATTATATTGCTAGGTCGACTGTCTTTTACTATCCATTTCACAATTTTATTTGTTAGTTCAGCCTTCTTTAATGAAGAGATTGGTTTCACTATGAATGATTCAAGTTCGACTGAGATGATCTTGCATTAACAACAGATGAATCAGCAACATTTTGTGAGGGATGGACGTGTTTTAAATGGTATTGCAAACTGCTAGTGCTACCGCTGTAGCTAAATGATTTCCCACAAAGCTTACAGAAAACGGTTTTCCTGTCCGTCACTTTACAACTGTCGTTCAATTTATATCCAAAACTTCCACCGAGTCTTCCTCGTAAGTCTTTGTATGCCATAACACAGATTTCACGCACGGTATCAGGAAACACACACACAAAAAGTAGCCTCTTTGAAAAACACAAGTTTTCCTCACCTGAATAAACACACTGTAACACGCCATCTACCCAGCTGTTACTATTATAGCAAAATTGAAAGTTAAGGGCATGGAAATGCGCGAAACTCTTACGGTCAGAGGGGAAAGGCTATGTGGAGGGAGTCGCTGTGAGATGTGAGAATTTACATTCTTTTACGTATCAGAATGTTTTATAAACATATCTGAGTGTTGTTTGGTCTGTCATTGTGTACTGCTGAGACTAAAAAACTACAGCCTTTCTGACCGTTCTTATCGCAACGGAATTTGCAAACTGTACACTTCCACTCCTTAATTACACGCGACTATCTCTACAGTTTCTCGTTGCATAAAGGAACGCATTCTTCGTATTAATTTAATTGGAAGAATCTTTTAATCCTGGACAACAAAAAACTGTGTATTATGTATTAAACCGTGCTTGACTATGAATAACTTTCCTGTCTTTGCTAGTTGAAGGAAAAGTACCCATTTTAACAAATCTCGTTACTGGATGATAACACAAATAATTACAATAATACGTAATTGTAATTACAGAATAAAAACTACCAATAGAAATTAAATAATTAATAAAAATGAGTGACTGTAAAACAACGATATAATTAAAAATAAATTGAAATATAATAACAAATGCACACTGAGATAGTACATTACACAATAACTACACAATACACATTACCCTGTACGGGTAACTAAAACATCACACGCAAAGTTGGCGATACCTTCACTTGCATACCAGCTGATTCTCCGGTACCCTCCCGCCATTCACAATTTCAAAGTGGACTCGTCCATCCATAAATTCTGAAATTGGTTTCTGTGCATATGCCCTTAACTTTAAATTTTACTATACTATAGGTCGCCCATTGTTAGGATGAGAGTACAGGCTCTTGTGGGACTCTTATTTTTTAGCATACTCACTCCCTCTCAGACAATTAGTAGTAGGCACCTGACTCAGCCTTCTATTGTAGATCTTATCATACACGGACTAAATCTGACATGCCGCTACCTGGCTTTTGAAAACCACTGCAACTACACCACCCTTTCTCTTTCAGTGTTTTTCTGGGAACTTCCAGCAGTACTAAATGATTTAAAATAACGGGACTCTTGTTCAAGAGACAAGACATAACTCAGGTATTTGGTGAACAAGCTTCACCTTCTCATAAAAGAAAATTTCAACAACCGATTAATTTTAATCGACTCTATTATTCGATTAAGTAGTTTTGATTGATTAATCGAAGTTCAAATTTTAATCGGTTAATCAGTTCAAATAACCGATTAAATCCGCAACACTAGTTTATATACAACCATACCATGAGCCAGCCTAAACACTTGAATGCTTTAGATAATCTTTTATTATGATAATGACAAAGTTAAGAATATGCAGTGAGAATTTTGCTCCTAAGTAGTTGCTTCAGTAGCAACTGTACTTTGTTACAATATATTCAAATACAAATACAAATACAAATAAATAAATTATTGGTTATTCCACTTACCTCTAAACTGTTCTTCTTTGTCAGGGTTACGTCACACGAACGTCGAGATGCAAGAGTGATTTAAGGTTATTTCAATAACTGACACAACTCGCATTTTGTGAATAGAAACAAAATAAGATTTTATTTTATTGTTAAAATTTTTTAAACTTCAAATCATATTATTTCTTGCCTCTTATCTCCAACGATTATTTCTCCAAAATTAAAATAGAAAAAATATATGCATAACACTTTTTTCTGAGATTTACAACATGATTACGACAATTACAATTATAATATTACACTAAACATCTTACCTTAATTACAATGTGGGCAGGACTTGATCTCGTTTCTGTCATGTTGAGACCACGTGCAGCACAAAAGTATTCTCCAGGCCATATTGTTTTCGCTTCTTGGCGTCGTTTAAGCGCTCCGCAGATGTTGGTGCTTGCGCGTTTGTGGGTATGTGTCACACAACGTTAAAATTCTCAGAAAGGTGTGGCGTTATTGCACGTTGACGCATTCCAACGTATTAGCATCACCTCCCGAGTCCTTTGTCCGAACTACGCTTTATTTAACACGTGGCTGTCCCCACAGATGAAAAATGAATTGTGAATATTCTAATAAAATAAAAACCCGAAGTTAATAAAATAAAAAGCCCCCCTTTTGCCCCGATACAATACCCCCCCCCCAATGAGAGATCTTCTGTCGAAACAGAAGAAATCTCATTGCTAAACCCCTAAGAGGATCGGTGAGGATATGGTGCCAACAACCCCCCATTTGTTCTTATACATCATGGGTAAACAACCCCCCTGGCTCGGCGACTATGGCCGCATCTGAACGAGATCACTGGACTTCTCTATACGAGATCCCAACACCATAAAATCGAACAGACATGCACCACAGCGCACCTAACCGTCTAACATGCCACCCCAAAATCCAAACCCCTGGTCTTATACCACGCCAGATCCTCAACCGATATGTTCCCCTTACCATGCACACTGGGCTGCCTTTAGCAGTTACTGGGCTCGTACATACTCTCATAATATCTTATAAACAAACTCATCATTTAAAAGTCACAAAATATTTATCTTTAAATTCACAATTCTTTTAAGTTCAAAATCAGATTGTTATATTATTATTATTTTCATCAAAACCAAAAAAAAAATTTTATCTACATTTATCAATTTTCTTCATTACTATTATTACTCAGAAAAACAAACAAATTGAACATGCACTTAAAACATGAATTCATTTATCCTAACATGTGATTATACATACATACTAAACAATATAATTCAATAAAACCCTAGTAATACACATAAACAATAATACAATCAAAATTCAAAACATCAATCAGATGGCAGGCACAGAAAATCCTTTTTTTTCCAAAAAAAAATTTAAATTTATTAAAATGTACTTTTCTCAATATTAAGAAAATTTAAAAATTATTTAAATCAATTAAACAACCAAATTTGTATCACCTCATTGCCAAAACTGGTCTGGTTTATAACATCAGCTGATCAAACTGGGTCAAGTCCACAACGTTGACCTACATAGGTTATACATAGGCTACATCACAAAATACATTAAACATCTTTAAAATTCTATCTTCAAACACAAAAACATAATAAAATGTGACCTTTAAAACTAACATAGTATTATTATAATTAACAATAATATTGACATTTAAATTAATTAAAATTACACATTTTACAACTTTACTTTATTCTCAAATTCTATTAAAGTTTGTCACTCATTTCCATTAAGTTTATATTTTTACTATGACTCTCTTTCCTTAACATTCTCAATCTCCATTAGTTTGGGTGATTTAATTATTCATAATAACTTAATTTACCACTTGGCATTTATATATACTCGTAACCCACTTCTGACTCTAATATCACTAACAGCTTTAACTATTATGACACCCATCTCTATCAAAACATCTATCAAACAATCTCTAAACCCAACTTACTACTCAAATCAATTCGCAACATTCTACTCTTATATAAAAAAAAAATACTCTCTACCCCTTTGTACTCAGGATGTGTGTTTCCCTCCCAAAAGCTCATTCCCTTATCTGGTCCCTGGATTCTACCTAGGCGACCCTTTCCAGCGCTAAACGGTCCCTTCCCATCCCAACCCTTTTGTTGCGGACTCCTACCACACCACCCCCTTTACAAAATTCCCATCAACTCTAATTACCATTCTCATTACATCACTTCAACTACAACAAAATATCTCCATTTACTTATTACATCAATATATCAATCAATACTCTACATATATTCCCCATATCTACTGTGTCACTATCACATCTCCAATTCTACATTACATTACTTCATAACAATATTATTCTCTCTGTTACCACTTTAAACTCAACATGGACTGATTTAAATGTCCTAACAAAATATTAATCACCCAAAATCTACCTTTTACTATCTTTCACAAATCATTTAAAATTCTCAACTATATCAAATTATTTTCATCATTTAAAATAAAATCTTTAACACATTAAAATCGCTATTCAAACATTAATTACATTCCATCTTCCTCATATTCAAATATTTAACTAACTTGAAAAAATTGCAAATCGTTTATAAGTGATATTGTACAGCTGATCAAACTGATTTTCTTAGCAAGGTGAATGACCTTGTTATAACCACATTTCAAAATTATATAAATTACACATTTCATCAATCCTTATCTCTAACACACAAAAATAATACATTTATAAGACAGAATAAACACAGTATAATAAACATACGAACACCTATTTATCAAATCATAATACAATTATTTAATTACTTCAGGAGCAAGTCATCATCTTTAGGTTACAAAATTTTAATTCGTTGCTCCCCTGAGCAACCACCCAGCCACACACACTATTGTTTTTTCTGTTGGACTGTTGCGCCCATGTGCTTCCACAAGGACGGCATTGGTGGAGGAATTTTACATCTCCGTGTCCTTGCTTCAGCGTTACATTGGAAATTATTTGGATATCATCATATCCCTGTTACAAATTTATACGCCCTTAAAACGGGTCTACCACCTGGCTTTGCTGTTCCTACTCGAACAGAGTGGCAGCCGCTGTTCCATAGTTCCCGGGATTTCCCCTAATGTCACCCCCCCATCAATTTCTAATATAAACCAATTTCAAGCCAGCTATGGTCAAGGTTCTTAATTTATGGCCATAGCTGACCACTAGCCAAAACCACGATTAGTGCTGGTAAGGCAGTAATCGCCCGAAAAGTCGGGGAAATCAACTCTATTTTCAAGCATGTTCTAATCGTCATTAATATGCACGGCACGGCAATCTATCAGGATACAATATAAAATTGTATAAAAGGGTGTGCCGTGCATTTTACGCCATTTTGGCCTCCGATGGAGGTAACACTCTCGGTTACCCCCAACACTTATCGCTACCTACGGTGGCACATGCTACCACCGTACTAGCCACTTAATAACTAAACTAAATCTTCCACATAACATCATTTCATTATTTGTCACTTACTACTATTAGATTCCTCAAAAAAATTTCAAATTTATTATTAACATTTATTTTACATCGCCTTTCAGTTATTATTACTTTTTAATTTTAGTTTCTATTTAGTACAGTTATCTCAAATTATTTTCATTATTGAGTTAAAATCTTTTCAACACTTGTAAACATTTTACTCTGTATAACTTGTATTATAAAATTTATACTCACAGTACTGTACATCACTCATACACTGTCCTAAATACACAAATAAAACACCAAACACCCTGTACCTTCTGAAACAATTTAACAACAACGTTATTCCATACTAAACAATTTAACATGTATTTATTAATTACTTATCAAATTCACATCTCATAAAATAGTTTAAACTCATTAGAAAAATTCAATTATACAACATTTAAATGAATCAAAATATTTAAACATCTCAAATTACAATAATTACAATTAATTTGTTATCCTCTTCAAAATTATTTTGGTTATTTATTTAGACTGCAAACATATTATTATTATCACAACAATTTCTACTACATATACACATTGTTTACCTAACATTTTTCAATACACACAATTAATTTCATTAAACATTTATTTACACTTCTTCGTCATTAATTGTTCAATTTTATCACACTTCATTGTCAAAAATCAGCAAGGTCAGAACCATAAATCAAAATATTTAAAATGTCCATTTATTAAGTTTATGTTCAGCCTCCATCATCAAAAATTAGTCTGGGTTTCACATAACATTTTTCAATTTTATTTACGTATCTCATATGGCTATCCTGTGTGTAATAACCATAAAATTTTAGTTTATTCATGTTACCACAATAATCATACATAGGGTTACTTCCCATTATAATTATTTTATCATAAACCAAGTCAGCGCTATTTATTTTTGTCCAGTCTCCATCAGTAGTCATATTCAATATAAGGTCAGTTATTTTCTCATCATAAGGTAAATTCTTATTATTATTTAAACAGGTATCATCAAAACAATTCTCAATCTCTACTCTACAAAGTAAGTATTTCATATCATTTATTTTTACCACTTCTAACATCTCTTTCAACTCATAATTTCTCTTCAACTTATATACTTCTATCTCTCTATCAATACACAACTCTCCATCTAAATATCTCTCATCATAACACCATCTCACACTTTCAACACCATTTCCACACAGAGGGTACTAACTCATACAAAAAGGGGAAACAACTCAAAAACCTCATGTCTTCCAATAACAAGGGACTCTTGCCCTTCAACAACAACATTTGTGAACACCTTGGTTCATCATAAATATGGGGAAAATTTACCCTCTGCCCTACATACTCATCTAACCTCTCTCGCCACTCTTTCTCTAATTCATCAACACTAATTACTACTCCGTTACAACCTATTACTCTCTCTCTCTCTCTCTCACTCACTCACTATCTCACTATCTATTTTCAACGTATCACTCTCTGATACCACCTTTTCAATTACATTACCATTTTCAATATCATTGTTATCATTTGTTACCTTATTCTCTAATACCACATTTTTATACATATCATTATAATTTTCACTTGTTTTACTCTTACCTGTATTCATCACATCCACTCCCATTCTCTCAATATTCTGGTCTAATTTATTTAAGTTATTTTTAAATATTTCATGAGTACTTTCTACATGCTTTTTGGTCTCATTGATAAGGTTTTTTAACTCATTAAATTTAATATTCTGTTCATCTAATTTCTCATTTACACTACTTTTAATTTCTTGAATTTCGTTTTTCTGTTCATCGAATTTGCTGTTCTGAACCCCAAATTTTACATTGATACTACTAATACTACTATTCATTTTATTGATATCACTACTCAAATTCTCAGACATTGTCTTCATTAAAGTAAATATATCCTCCATCGACAACTCTTTGACTCTTGTTGTCGTTGGAGTAGATTGTGCTGCTACATTATTGTCAGTGAAGCTGACTTCATTATTGTCAGTGAAGCTGACTTCATTATTAATACTTGTTAACAGTGACTCTGTTTGGATACCTGAATCGCTTTTTGTTTGACTTTCTGTCTGACTGTCAGTGAAGCTGACTTCATTATTAATACTCTCATTCGTATCCATTATTTATTCTTTTATAAGACTTTTTAATTTACTCTACTTAATTTACTTCCTCATGACACAATTTTAATCTTAAGTAGGCAATGCGTAAATTACGTACTTCTACGTATTTTTTGCGTATTCCTAACTCAACCCCAAATCACGTTTGCATCTGTTGTAGGTGTGGAATTTTAATACAATTCCATTAATCAAATTCGTCCCTTTCGTAGAGCCATTTGTTATATTATATTCAAATACAAATAAATAAATTATTGGTTATTCCACTTACCTCTAAACTGTTCTTCTTTGTCAGGGTTACGTCACACGAACGTCGAGATGCAAGAGTGATTTAAGGTTATTTCAATAACTGACGCAACTCGCATTTTGTGAATAGAAACAAAATAAGATTTTATTTTATTGTTAAAATTTTTTAAACTTCAAATCATATTATTTCTTGCCTCTTATCTCCAACGATTATTTCTCCAAAATTAAAATAGAAAAAAATATATGCATAACACTTTTTTCTGAGATTTACGACAATTACAATTATAATATTACACTAAACATCTTACCTTAATTACAACAGACAGCCCAGCCTGCTCGCACTCTCACATTCACACTATATTCCCACAAAACCAAACCCCTTTTATTTATTTTACATGTTGAATACTTTACATAACACCCTCGCCAACATCGTGGTGTTTTCCGACCTCGTGGTTCCGCACTTACTAGTTCACTATATTGATCCGAAATAATTTGTTAATTCATTCTTTCTGCGTCACGGGTCTCACTACTACCCTTTTTGAAAAACTGTTATTGTTTCCGCATTTTTGGGAAAACTGCTCGCACTTTTACTGTATATTGAACTTTATAGATGAGCCCCGTTGGGTGTCTACTGGCCAGGTAAGCGTCGGCGAGAGAACTGAGAAGAGCGTTCACCAAGACTCTTACACTTTCAATTCCTCTACAAGGCGGAAAAGCAATGCCTTGTGTACCAAAGTCATTGTTACTGTTCAGCCAACACATGTGTTTTTCGTCTTTTAGACGTGGACGATATTTAGTGTTCACTGGTCGACGTCACAAATGTGGGCAGGACTTGATCTCGTTTCTGTCATGTTGAGACCACGTGCAGCACAAAAGTATTCTCCAGGCCATATTGTTTTCGCTTCTTGGCGTCGTTTAAGCGCTCCGCAGATGTTGGTGCTTGCGCGTTTGTGGGTATGTGTCACACAACGTTAAAATTCTCAGAAAGGTGTGGCGTTATTGCACGTTGACGCATTCCAATGTATTAGCATCACCTCCCAAGTCCTTTGTCCGAACTACGCTTTATTTAACACGTGGCTGTCCCCACAGATGAAAAATGAATTGTGAATATTCTAATAAAATAAAAACCCGAAGTTAATAAAATAAAAAGCCCCCCTTTTGCCCCGATACAATACCCCCCCCAATGAGAGATCTTCTGTCGAAACAGAAGAAATCTCATTGCTAAACCCCTAAGAGGATCGGTGAGGATATGGTGCCAACAACCCCCCATTTGTTCTTATACATCATGGGTAAACAACCCCCCTGGCTCGGCGACTATGGCCGCATCTGAACGAGATCACTGGACTTCTCTATACGAGATCCCAACACCATAAAATCGAACAGACATGCACCACAGCGCACCTAACCGTCTAACATGCCACCCCAAAATCCAAACCCCTGGTCTTATACCACGCCAGATCCTCAACCGATATGTTCCCCTTACCATGCACACTGGGCTGCCTTTAGCAGTTACTGGGCTCGTACATACTCTCATAATATCTTATAAACAAACTCATCATTTAAAAGTCACAAAATATTTATCTTTAAATTCACAATTCTTTTAAGTTCAAAATCAGATTGTTATATTATTATTATTTTCATCAAAACCAAAAAAAATCTTTTATCTACATTTATCAATTTTCTTCATTACTATTATTACTCAGAAAAACAAACAAATTGAACATGCACTTAAAACATGAATTCATTTATCCTAACATGTGATTATACATACATACTAAACAATATAATTCAATAAAACCCTAGTAATACACATAAACAATAATACAATCAAAATTCAAAACATCAATCAGATGGCAGGCACAGAAAATCCTTTTTTTTTTTCCAAAAAAAAATTTAAATTTATTAAAATGTACTTTTCTCAATATTAAGAAAATTTAAAAATTATTTAAATCAATTAAACAACCAAATTTGCATCACCTCATTGCCAAAACTGGTCTGGTTTATAACATCAGCTGATCAAACTGGGTCAAGTCCACAACCTTGACCTACATAGGTTATACATAGGCTACATCACAAAATACATTAAACATCTTTAAAATTCTATCTTCAAATACAAAAACATAATAAAATGTGACCTTTAAAACTAACATAGTATTATTATAATTAACAATAAAATTGACATTTAAATTAATTAAAATTACACATTTTACAACTTTACTTTATTCTCAAATTCTATTAAAGTTTGTCACTCATTTCCATTAAGTTTATATTTTTACTATGACTCTCTTTCCTTAACATTCTCAATCTCCATTAGTTTGGGTGATTTAATTATTCATAATAACTTAATTTACCACTTGGCATTTATATATACTCGTAACCCACTTCTGACTCTAATATCACTAACAGCTTTAACTATTATGACACCCATCTCTATCAAAACATCTATCAAACAATCTCTAAACCCAACTTACTACTCAAATCAATTCGCAACATTCTACTCTTATATAAAAAAAAAATACTCTCTACCCCTTTGTACTCAGGATGTGTGTTTCCCTCCCAAAAGCTCATTCCCTTATCTGGTCCCTGGATTCTACCTAGGCGACCCTTTCCGGCGCTAAACGGTCCCTTCCCATCCCAACCCTTTTGTTGCGGACTCCTACCACACCACCCCCTTTACAAAATTCCCATCAACTCTAATTACCATTCTCATTACATCACTTCAACTACAACAAAATATCTCCATTTACTTATTACATCAATATATCAATCAATACTCTACATATATTCCCCATATCTACTGTGTCACTATCACATCTCCAATTCTACATTACATTACTTCATAACAATATTATTCTCTCTGTTACCACTTTAAACTCAACATGGACTGATTTAAATGTCCTAACAAAATATTAATCACCCAAAATCTACCTTTTACTATCTTTCACAAATCATTTAAAATTCTCAACTATATCAAATTATTTTCATCATTTAAAATAAAATCTTTAACACATTAAAATCGCTATTCAAACATTAATTACATTCCATCTTCCTCATATTCAAATATTTAACTAACTTGAAAAAATTGCAAATCGTTTATAAGTGATATTGTACAGCTGATCAAACTGATTTTCTTAGCAAGGTGAATGACCTTGTTATAACCACATTTCAAAATTATATAAATTACACATTTCATCAATCCTTATCTCTAACACACAAAAATAATACATTTATAAGACAGAATAAACACAGTATAATAAACATACGAACACCTATTTATCAAATCATAATACAATTATTTAATTACTTCAGGAGCAAGTCATCATCTTTAGGTTACAAAATTTTAATTCGTTGCTCCCCTGAGCAACCACCCAGCCACACACACTATTGTTTTTTCTGTTGGACTGTTGCGCCCATGTGCTTCCACAAGGACGGCATTGGTGGAGGAATTTTACATCTCCGTGTCCTTGCTTCAGCGTTACATTGGAAATTATTTGGATATCATCATATCCCTGTTACAAATTTATACGCCCTTAAAACGGGTCTACCACCTGGCTTTGCTGTTCCTACTCGAACAGAGTGGCAGCCGCTGTTCCATAGTTCCCGGGATTTCCCCTAATGTCACCCCCCCATCAATTTCTAATATAAACCAATTTCAAGCCAGCTATGGTCAAGGTTCTTAATTTATGGCCATAGCTGACCACTAGCCAAAACCACGATTAGTGCTGGTAAGGCAGTAATCGCCCGAAAAGTCGGGGAAATCAACTCTATTTTCAAGCATGTTCTAATCGTCATTAATATGCACGGCACGGCAATCTATCAGGATACAATATAAAATTGTATAAAAGGGTGTGCCGTGCATTTTACGCCATTTTGGCCTCCGATGGAGGTAACACTCTCGGTTACCCCCAACACTTATCGCTACCTACGGTGGCACATGCTACCACCGTACTAGCCACTTAATAACTAAACTAAATCTTCCACATAACATCATTTCATTATTTGTCACTTACTACTATTAGATTCCTCAAAAAAATTTCAAATTTATTATTAACATTTATTTTACATCGCCTTTCAGTTATTATTACTTTTTAATTTTAGTTTCTATTTAGTACAGTTATCTCAAATTATTTTCATTATTGAGTTAAAATCTTTTCAACACTTGTAAACATTTTACTCTGTATAACTTGTATTATAAAATTTATACTCACAGTACTGTACATCACTCATACACTGTCCTAAATACACAAATAAAACACCAAACACCCTGTACCTTCTGAAACAATTTAACAACAACGTTATTCCATACTAAACAATTTAACATGTATTTATTAATTACTTATCAAATTCACATCTCATAAAATAGTTTAAACTCATTAGAAAAATTCAATTATACAACATTTAAATGAATCAAAATATTTAAACATCTCAAATTACAATAATTACAATTAATTTGTTATCCTCTTCAAAATTATTTTGGTTATTTATTTAGACTGCAAACATATTATTATTATCACAACAATTTCTACTACATATACACATTGTTTACCTAACATTTTTCAATACACACAATTAATTTCATTAAACATTTATTTACACTTCTTCGTCATTAATTGTTCAATTTTATCACACTTCATTGTCAAAAATCAGCAAGGTCAGAACCATAAATCAAAATATTTAAAATGTCCATTTATTAAGTTTATGTTCAGCCTCCATCATCAAAAATTAGTCTGGGTTTCACATAACATTTTTCAATTTTATTTACGTATCTCATATGGCTATCCTGTGTGTAATAACCATAAAATTTTAGTTTATTCATGTTACCACAATAATCATACATAGGGTTACTTCCCATTATAATTATTTTATCATAAACCAAGTCAACGCTATTTATTTTTGTCCAGTCTCCATCAGTAGTCATATTCAATATAAGGTCAGTTATTTTCTCATCATAAGGTAAATTCTTATTATTATTTAAACAGGTATCATCAAAACAATTCTCAATCTCTACTCTACAAAGTAAGTATTTCATATCATTTATTTTTACCACTTCTAACATCTCTTTCAACTCATAATTTCTCTTCAACTTATATACTTCTATCTCTCTATCAATACACAACTCTCCATCTAAATATCTCTCATCATAACACCATCTCACACTTTCAACACCATTTCCACACAGAGGGTACTAACTCATACAAAAAGGGGAAACAACTCAAAAACCTCATGTCTTCCAATAACAAGGGACTCTTGCCCTTCAACAACAACATTTGTGAACACCTTGGTTCATCATAAATATGGGGAAAATTTACCCTCTGCCCTACATACTCATCTAACCTCTCTCGCCACTCTTTCTCTAATTCATCAACACTAATTACTACTCCGTTACAACCTATTACTCTCTCTCTCTCTCTCTCTCACTCACTCACTATCTCACTATCTATTTTCAACGTATCACTCTCTGATACCACCTTTTCAATTACATTACCATTTTCAATATCATTGTTATCATTTGTTACCTTATTCTCTAATACCACATTTTTATACATATCATTATAATTTTCACTTGTTTTACTCTTACCTGTATTCATCACATCCACTCCCATTCTCTCAATATTCTGGTCTAATTTATTTAAGTTATTTTTAAATATTTCATGAGTACTTTCTACATGCTTTTTGGTCTCATTGATAAGGTTTTTTAACTCATTAAATTTAATATTCTGTTCATCTAATTTCTCATTTACACTACTTTTAATTTCTTGAATTTCGTTTTTCTGTTCATCGAATTTGCTGTTCTGAACCCCAAATTTTACATTGATACTACTAATACTACTATTCATTTTATTGATATCACTACTCAAATTCTCAGACATTGTCTTCATTAAAGTAAATATATCCTCCATCGACAACTCTTTGACTCTTGTTGTCGTTGGAGTAGATTGTGCTGCTACATTATTGTCAGTGAAGCTGACTTCATTATTAATACTTGTTAACAGTGACTCTGTTTGGATACCTGAATCGCTTTTTGTTTGACTTTCTGTCTGACTGTCAGTGAAGCTGACTTCATTATTAATACTCTCATTCGTATCCATTATTTATTCTTTTATAAGACTTTTTAATTTACTCTACTTAATTTACTTCCTCATGACACAATTTTAATCTTAAGTAGGCAATGCGTAAATTACGTACTTCTACGTATTTTTTGCGTATTCCTAACTCAACCCCAAATCACGCTTGCATCTGTTGTAGGTGTGGAATTTTAATACAATTCCATTAATCAAATTCGTCCCTTTCGTAGAGCCATTTGTTATATTATATTCAAATACAAATAAATAAATTATTGGTTATTCCACTTACCTCTAAACTGTTCTTCTTTGTCAGGGTTAAGGTACAATTTCGAAACTCGCCGCCAAGGCAGCTCGCTCCCGCTGCCAGGACGGAGCAGCATTGGCGGCGCTGCCACGGCGGTTTTAGTGACTTCGTTTGTCACTGCCAAAGCGGCGTCAGCGCTGTCTGAGGGAAGGTGATACTACATTCATATTTCGCTTATTAAGTAGTTCATACCGACGTTAATACAGTACCAGTACACACTTTGGTTCATTCACTGCTTTTAAGAAACTACAATTAATGAAAGTAGGCCTACTGCAAGGAGAAGAAGACGACGACACTTTGCTAATCCTAGCGTTATTTATCCACAAACGGAAAAGGAAAGCCACCAAAGATGTCTTCAAAAGTCGTGAATAAGAAGAAGGATGTTTTAAAATATTGTTAGAAAGGAAATTTCAGCGGGATGAAGATCTCGTAATTAGACACTACTGCAAACTCAATTATAATTAGTCGGTATGGTGCTGAGTTTGGTTGCTGAAGACATGAAGCCTTCTACAACACGAGAGTGTATTAGTGCCCAACAGAAACTTTTCATAACCCTACGGTAAATAAACGTCCTAAAAAAAATAAACTTTTAAACCGATATTCGACAAGTAATGCAAGTATGTAGGCCTACATGTGTAGGTAGTATACGTACGCAGCTTTTCATTCGACTCTGTGTGTAGTAAGTATGTAGGGATGGATGGTGGACTAGACTGCAATTATCTGTGATTACTGCACACATTTGAAGAGGTTCCTTAATTTAGTAAACACAACAGAGACACGACTTTCAGTGTATGTTTGTAAGGTATTTGACATTAGGGACTTGAGTTTGGCATTATCTTCATACACAACACACGTTTTCCACTTTCTATTCATATCCAGTTAAAATGCACACAATTAAATATCAATTTTATTATTAAAAAAATATACAAGGGTTCATATGTTTATTGCATTTCGTAATGTGTATAGTCTAAATAATGTATATATTTGTTAGATTTTCCAGACTTAGAGCCTTATCTGCACCAGAAAAGTCATGTCTGGTGCTATCATGTGATGATACGGTACTCGCTGGCAAATTGATTGGCATCGATTCCTCAGTCCCTTGAGTAGATAAAGAATTGATTTCGCCATTTTGAAGTTCAAACTTTGTTAAAGTTTTGAAAATGTCAGATTTTGTTTGTAAAGGAGGTAGGCTACTCAGCACTGATTTAACGGGTTTCTATCGCGGAATTGAATTTGGTCAGATTCTTCATATCCTTTTCTCGTTGATCTTCTCTCTTTTCTAAGAACTTAATCCACAAGTTTTTCATCACTAGAAGGTAAAAAAGACATACTCAATGCATGTGCTGCGCGCCGCCAAGCTGCCAGACCGCTCCTGACGCCGCCCGGCAGCGCCGCTGCAAAGGCGGCGACGGACTGGCAGCGCTGCTTAGGCGGCGGCGGCGGAGTTCGAAAAGTATCCCTACTAAAATGCATTGGGGCAGTAGTGATCGTTCGCCGCCAAGGCAGCACGCGGCCTTGGCGGCGGCAGCGTGGTTCGAAATCGTACCTTTACGTCACACGAACGTCGAGATGCAAGAGTGATTTAAGGTTATTTCAATAACTGACGCAACTCGCATTTTGTGAATAGAAACAAAATAAGATTTTATTTTATTGTTAAAATTTTTTAAACTTCAAATCATATTATTTCTTGCCTCTTATCTCCAACGATTATTTCTCCAAAATTAAAATAGAAAAAATATATGCATAACACTTTTTTCTGAGATTTACGACAATTACAATTATAATATTACACTAAACATCTTACCTTAATTACAACAGACAGCCCAGCCTGCTCGCACTCTCACATTCACACTATATTCCCACAAAACCAAACCCCTTTTATTTATTTTACATGTTGAATACTTTACATAACACCCTCGCCAACATCGTGGTGTTTTCCGACCTCGTGGTTCCGCACTTACTAGTTCACTATATTGATCCGAAATAATTTGTTAATTCATTCTTTCTGCGTCACGGGTCTCACTACTACCCTTTTTGAAAAACTGTTATTGTTTCCGCATTTTTGGGAAAACTGCTCGCACTTTTACTGTATATTGAACTTTATAGATGAGCCCCGTTGGGTATCTACTGGCCAGGTAAGCGTCGGCGAGAGAACTGAGAAGAGCGTTCACCAAGACTCTTACACTTTCAATTCCTCTACAAGGCGGAAAAGCAATGCCTTGTGTACCAAAGTCATTGTTACTGTTCAGCCAACACATGTGTTTTTCGTCTTTTAGACGTGGACGATATTTAGTGTTCACTGGTCGACGTCACAAATGTGGGCAGGACTTGATCTCGTTTCTGTCATGTTGAGACCACGTGCAGCACAAAAGTATTCTCCAGGCCATATTGTTTTCGCTTCTTGGCGTCGTTTAAGCGCTCCGCAGATGTTGGTGCTTGCGCGTTTGTGGGTATGTGTCACACAACGTTAAAATTCTCAGAAAGGTGTGGCGTTATTGCACGTTGACGCATTCCAATGTATTAGCATCACCTCCCAAGTCCTTTGTCCGAACTACGCTTTATTTAACACGTGGCTGTCCCCACAGATGAAAAATGAATTGTGAATATTCTAATAAAATAAAAACCCGAAGTTAGTAAAATAAAAAGCTCCCCTTTTGCCCCGTTACAACTTTTCTATTTTTTATTATTTGTAGTGTGTGTGTGTGTGTGTGTGTGTGTGTGTGTGTGTGTGTGTGTGTGTGTGTGTGTGTGTGTGTGTGTGTTTCATTATATGCCAAACTGGTTTTAGCTTGTGTAAGTGAATAATATTGTAGTTTGTACATGCTTAATTTGGTTACTTGATTTTCAGATGGTTACGTTCCTCAAATTCATTATTATATGACCCCGCATTGAGAAGGACTTTGCACAATTTAATGAAGAAGTTATTTATGCAGGTAAGGTCTAATTTAATATGGTACTCAATATTTTGTATTAAAATTCAAAACACCCATGGTTTTTATTTACTTAAGCCTTTCTCAATACACTATAGTAAAATGTGCTAATATTGTATGTTTTTGTTTTTATTTTGTGTTGCAGATGGCATAATGTCAGGTATCCATATTCTTTTCATGTGCATAAACATCTCAGAATAACTTATAGAGATGCGTATAACAATTAAGATCAAAAACATTATAATCTGAATAACACTGTTCACATAAATAACCTTGTTTTTGGGAGTGCTACATGGAATATTACAATCATTTAACAATCCTAAATTTTAATTGTCTAAACAAGACAAAAAATGTTTTATGTACGTTTAGCAACTAAGTACAGTATATACAATGACTATGGGTACAATGATAGAAAATAATTAGGTATGAAGATTGAGATGATATTAACCATAATAATATTTAACATATTATAATTAATAAACATCATTAGGTGCTGAAAAGTGTCTCAGTTTGAGGTATGCAATTATTGTGTAATGTGTATGAGAATCATTTGGCTGTCTGCAATATGTTACATTCCTCTTACACCATAAAAATTATGGTATTGGCTCCTTTATTCCTGGGAATAAATAGTAACACTTCTAGTACTGCTGACGAATAAATAGTAACACTTCTAGTACTGCTGACAAGTCCAGAATCTATCTCGTCACCCTTGGAAGCACTATTAATGATGTGTCCAATTTGGCAGATCTCTCATTCAGTATGTAGGTAGCCAGAGTCGTAGTAGTTTGATTGTGCCACATATTTTTAGACGCTTACATCTGCTTATCCTATCACTATTACAGCGTTGGTAAGCAATTCAGTTATTAGCTATTAAACAGGAATGCAAATTAAATACATACAACTGTTTGAATTGATGATATACATACAACATTAATGATTTTCAGTCTGATGAATTCTGTTGGCATTTACGCTAATCTGGTCACGAACAATTTAACACAACCAAAATTATTTGCTAGAGAGAAATACATTGTGAAACACGTACATCCATTTAGAAAATAGTCTCAAACACTTCAAGAGTATTATGTATAAATAAATGTAAAGGAAAATGTATAGCCTATATCTTTATTTATACATATATAAATAGCACTTGCAAATTTTGTAATCATGTGATACCTCATCTTAATAAAGTAATGCAGTATAACATTTAATACTTATAGTTTATTTTATATGCAAATCAGTTATTCTTGGTTTACCTATAGCAGCAACAAAATATTGTCAGTAGCTGCTTCAGACATTATCATATGAAGCCAACAAACACTTAGTTGCTATAGCACAACTTTAAACCTGAACTGAAGTTCAGTAAATAAAAAAATAATGACAATTATTATTAAATATAATTTACCTTGACCGTCTTTGTGACTGCTTATCTTCTTTCTCCTAACGCGTTTCGGATTATTTCAATCCATCATCAGAGTATAATAAAATCAGTCGATTATGACTTCATTAAAATATTAAAAGTACACAGAAATATTCATACACATGTCCCACAAGAATGACTAACGTACGCGGATGTGAGTGCGCACTCGACACTATTTGACAACGTACTGCCTACAATTTCGTACAGTCAGTACGTTGTCAACAAGTGTCGAGTGCGCACTCACATCCGCGTACGTTAGTCATACTTGTGGGACATCTGTATGAATATTTCTGTGTACTTTTAATATTTTAACGAAGTCATAATCGACTGATTTTATTATACTCTGATGATGGATTGAAATAATCCGAAACGCGTTAGGAGAAGGAAGATAAGCAGTCACAAAGACGGTCAAGGTAAATTATATTTAATAATAACCGTGACGTGGATACCAATACACTGGCTTTAAAATTACAATTATTATATAGCTTCACAATAAAGTATTTATAATTTTATTATTAAATTTTGAAATCAAATTAATTTGTCATACATTATAATCATTATATAGACTTCTTTAGAATATAGAAGTTATCCTTTTGTGGTCCCTCTGTTTTCTCAATCTCTTTCCAAAATTAGCGCATTGAGCCATCTTTTACATTGACACTGGCTCTATAGTAGTATCCATCCTGTTGATGTGAGCGTTCTAAAAGAATGCATTATCCAGTAAATTATTTTTTATTTTTGAAAGTAATGTTAAGATATATTGTTATGTGTTCTAAAAACAAGTGTTTCTTTTTTAAAACTGATAATGAACTTAATGTCACATACTATATGTGTTAAGGGTTTTTTTTGTATTCATTTAAATGTGTATCCTGTTTATCTGAATAGACAAAGTGTTGATTACATTGTGTAATATGGAGTTAAAACAATGTGCCAGAATCATTTCATAACACATCTTTTGTTTTTATGTATAATAGCTCTATTAACTTACCACAATAAGAAAGCAAGTTATCATTCTGTTAGTCAAATGTAGTAGATTGTGTGTTCATTAATTTTTTTTTTCCAGCTGGTTGCTGAATTTAAGCGTCTAGGTTCAGTTATTGTCCATGCAAGCTTCAACAAAATCATTCTGTGCACAAAAAAGAGGACAGTGGCAGACGCAGTTGGTTATGTGGAGTTTGTGGTTACTAGTTTCCGAAATAAAGAACTGTTTCATGGTATTTTTATGTCTTACCAGCAATGCTGGGAGTATCTCATGTGGCTTGATGTGGTTAGTATCCATACATTCTTAGTTTAATATACAAAGATTAAGAATATTTAAATTACATTTCCACATTTTATAAAATGTGTTGTAATGGGAATATGTTATAATGAGAAAAATTTAATATTATTTAGTAGAAACGTTTAGATTATGTAGAAAACAATCATAAAAAATAATGCAAAAATGTACATATAAATCTTATTTAACTCTCAAAAAATTATTAAAATTCAAAGAAACTTCAAACAACTTTTAACTTTTACAATCCATATCATTTGAGATTTTTCATTAATATTTATTAAGTAACAGTACACCTATTAACATTGTGAATTTGTTTCTTTAGACATTATTGGATCACTCTCCGTTCGTGATACTCTGATGTATTGCCATCCCACAAGGCACAATCTCTGCTTTTATATAGCTTCACAATAAAGTATTTATAATTTTATTATTAAATTTTGAAATCAAATTAATTTGTCATACATTATAATCATTATATAGACTTCTTATATATACTTGTAAGGTAATGTTACATCAGAGAGTTATTTATATCAGAAAACAAAGAAACCATACACATTAACCAAGACTTGTATTAAATTGAATATCATTGATTTCAAGGCATTAGTGATTCACCTAGCTTGATTATATAACATTTCAATAGTAAGAAATGAAAGCCCAAGTTCCTTTTTCATACAAGATGCTGTCAAAAAGAAACTACCTATTTTGAAGCCACTATTTCACTGCTCCAGATGATATTGCATCATTGTGGCATATGGTTTCAAGCTGTGCACACTGTAATGGTAGCTGCGATAGCTGGATTTGTGAATGTTGTATCCATGCTGTGCTGTGATTTCAAAATGAACTTAAAATTAGAGCAGCTGTCTAGTTTTGTGTTAGAACTTGGCAAATCTGCCACAGAGACACTTAAAACATTTTGGCAGGTTTGTAACAGTGACACCGTGAGTTGAATGACACTCTTTATTTAAAATCTGGCCAAACGTCACTGGATGATGAGATGATGATGATGAGTTTGGACAAGTACACAACAGTGTCAACAAACGATCAGTGTTTGTGCTGATCATTGAATTACTCTTCGTGATGGTGCTGATACATTTTGTATTTCATTTTGGCCAGCTAATGTTGTAAAAGACTACAAATGTGGCATGATTGAAACTGGCTACTTCACTACAACACACTCCTACAGCATTGACAGCATGTGGACATTCTTGACAGTAAATAGCAGAATAGTCACTCTGAATCCTCCTTACTCTTTAGATATAGCCCCTCTGACTTTTTTCTGTTCCTGAAAATGAAATTGAAGTTTAAAGGAAAGTGTTCCAATATTGTCAAGGAAATTCAGACCAGATGGAAACACAGTTGGAGAAAATTCCAGACAGCATTTAAGTTTGGTGAAAACAGTAGGATTGCTGTGTCAATACAGGAGAAATGTGATTGTAACTATTCAAACATATTTTAAAACACCTAACGATTACTTACCCTGATTCTGACACTTACCTTACTAACCACACAGAAGACTCCAAATTATTCAAGGTCGCTACGATGTCTTAAGGTGAAACATCGAAACCCCAATACTCTTCCCATTAAGATAATTTTGTTAAATTACCACTCCCTGAATTCAAAACTTACCCAGGTTTGTTAGATGAGTTTTTCGGCACAGAAAACTAGGATATGGTTATGGCGAAATAATTATTTTAACACATGGTTATGATGCTAACAAATCTTATTTATTATTCCAAAGTTAAATTCTTTCTATTGCTCTTACTTTTTTTTACGCAATACTACAAACGATTATAGAACATAATCTTACTTAACCAAATTTTATGTATAACTTTTCATCGACAAACCAGTACTTCGCATTCTCTCTCTCTCTCTCTCTCTCTCTCTCTCTCTCTCTCTCTCTCTCTCTCTCTCTCTCTTTTTTTTTAAGCCCCCCTAAATTTGAGATCTCGTTCTCATTTATGAATTTTGTATTTTAAGAAAAGACAAATGGTTATTAAATGTTGGCCAGTCGATCTAGTTTTACGAGTACTTAGCTGCTGATGATATTCCAGATGTTACGCCATCATTCGCAGTTCACGTTTTTATTAAACACTCCACCAAACGATTTAAAACTGTTAGATGCTGTTCATTATTACACTTTTCTCATAATTAAAGCATTTTACTCTTGTATTACACTTATACAACCAACATTGGTAGGCCTGACCTTAATTTGTCCGTGGATACTTTTAACACAACGGTACGGTATCAAGATGTTCTGTCGGCTGCGACAAATTGGGGCCCGCAACTGTATACTATCCGGGCCTCCACGCATCGGTCACATGGATCCCTACTTCGTCCCTTGCCTGGACACATAGAAAATTCTGGAAGCTTGTCGAAGCCGGAACTGTGTTTCAATATTGGGAAACACGTGGTTCTTTCATGATACCCGCATGACGTTAGGCTAATTACCAAAATTCCTCGCCTTATATGGTTAGGTCTACTCCGCTTGAGAAGGCAATGCATACATCATACACGCTTAGTCACACCCTCCAGACTTCTAAATACGTATTTTACCAATGGTTACATAGATTGGGAATTATTGAATAATATCAAAAAATGGTTCTGCCCTTTTTGTTCTGTTACAATACCCCCCCCCCCATGAGAGGTTTTATGTACAAACATAAAAACTCTCATTGACTAAACCTAAGAGGATCAGCTAGGATATGGCGCCATGACCCCCTTACTTCCTTATCAAAATCATGGGTTACTCACCCCCCTAATCCAGTGGCTGTGGCTGCACCTGCATGACTTTACTGGACTTCCTGCCTCAGGATCCCAACACCATAAAGCCAGACAGGCACTAGACACTGACGCGCCAGACAGGCCTGCCCTGACGCGCGGGCCAGCACAGGTCCACCACCACAGTACCACCCAGACTCTGTAACAATCCATAAAAACATTAATAAATGGTCTTTTATCATTCCATATCCCTAACTGATTTGGTTTCCTCTTAGACGTACTGGTTTGCCTTATTCAAAGTACTGTTTTTTTTTAATTTTTTATCTTAACTCTTATCTCACATACATGTATACACATATAGCCTTATTGCTAACAGAATACATTTTGTTTAACACATAACTTTACCATACAGTTGGAAGTTTTATCGAAAACAATAATTTTCAAATCTTATTGCAAATACATTCCTCTATTTTCAAGGCTTCATTGTAAAGATTCCAATTATTTCATTTAAACAGATTCAACTTAGCTTACCAATTCAGATTACTATTGTCATCATTACACAATACCAAATGTGATTACATAAAATTGAAAATTACTCAATACAAAAAAATATAAAGACAACCAAAAAATACACTCCAATACTCCATTACTAGCAGTATTATAACACCGTAATTATTAACTTACATTTATTTATAATTCATCTTAAACTCCTTCACCCACATCATTTCTTAATATCCCCCTTCATAACCCCTTAACCTATCGTTACTATTTAGTGTAATAATCTCAAGCCTTTTGACCAGTGGGCCTCATCTATTTTGACATTACACAAATTCCATAAATGAAATTTATTTCCATAGCTTGTAACATTGCTACCACCTATCCACTACTCTATTTCCCACCATGGCTGGACTGTCTCACTCAGTTGCTTCCACAAGGACTGAAGCTGCTGAGAGTAAACATTTTTTTTTATTTTACCCTGTCCTTGCTTCGGCTTTACATTAAGTTCGTTATTACTGGTATACAGGATACCAGCAACCACAGTAAAAATGATTATTTATAAGCCCTTAAGCGGTCTAACAGCCTTGTATTACGTGTATAGCCGTAGTTCCATAATTATTTTAGATTCCCCTTTCCTCCCCAGTTAAATTTCTAGGTCCACCAATTTCAATAATAACAAACTATGGTCAGGGTACAATAAGTCTGTCCATAGCTTGTTACCGATAAGCCAAATCCACGGTCAAGGTTCGGTGAATCCGTGACCGCCCGAAAGTTGGAGATCAATAGTTAAAACATATAATACATGTTTTATATCTACTCATAATTACTTCATACTCAAATAAACATTACCAATATTACATTAAAACAAACATTTCCACTGAATTTGAATAAACATTACATAACGTTAGTGTTAATTTTCTATTGAACATTTCAATTGTCACACTATAACTTCAACTCTGAATTTCTATTACATATTTTAATCATCAAATTTTAATCATTTACCATTTCTTATACAAGTCAAATCTCAAAAATAAAATTTGCAGATTTATTACAAAGATCCACATTTTCAATTAATTAAACTATCTCAAATTAATTTAATTACATTTTAAAATTCCAGTAATATCAATTATTCCATCAGATAAAATATTATTATCGTTATAAACTCAATCAAAACTATAAACATTGATTACACAAAATACAGTGTACACACACAACAATGTATCTGCAGATACCTTATCATAACAACATAACCTAGTACATAATACATCTAACATCAATACAAAATTATATACAATATGCGTCACATCAAATGTCATTGTTTACCAAAACTAATTTACATAATTTAGCCAAGTATTTAAACCATTAACTAAAATAATTAAATGTCCATTAACACTATATATCTAACCTCCATCGTCAAAAATTAATCTTATATTACAAGAGTACAATTTATTTTTTATTAAGTCTATTATATTATTATTTTTAATATAATACCCATCTAAATCTGTGTTATTCATTATACCGTGTAACGAAACAAATGTTACAAAAGAATAGTAAATAATAGTGAAATCCGATCCAGAGAAGAAACAAGAAATAATAATTGAAAGCAAATTAAAGGAAAACTATTTGGTTTGACTTATATAATATTATCCAGAAACCCAGAAATAACCCAGTAGAATAGGGCAGTAAACAGAAAAAAGTGAAATAAATAAACCTAGTAGGCCTAATCAACTTACCCTGAATAATAATCCAAACCCAATAAAGAGTACCTAATCCATATAATAAAATTGTATTAATTATAATCATATAGGCCTATAATCAAGGAAAGGAAAAGGGACACAAACCTTTAAAGTAATGAGTGTGATCATAAGAAATAGCGACACAGACTACCGTTAAACAGTGTAATTATTTTTGATGGAAGTGTTTTATTATTAAACAGAATTTTAGTTTATCATACAGACAATAGTTTAGCAGTATAAATAAACTAAAACTGTCAAAAACAATTATTATTATTAAAAGTTTTGTTATATGTTATAAGATTTTGTCACCAGTTAATTTATGTAAATATATTTATCTCAGGTAGTCAAAGTAGAAATTACAATCAATCATAACAAATTGTTCCACCACATATCATAGAAATTCAAATTAATAAGGTTTTACAGTTATAAACTGAGGCATGTTTAGTATCAAATTGTTTATAATTATCTAATTAATAATTGTATAAACATTGCATATATAATTAGAGTATAATAATAAAATTATCTATTAAAGGTAATTTATAAAATATAATGTAGGTAATGGGTGTTGATCCTATAACATTTAAACTGTACATAAATGACCAATCAAAATTTAAGAAATTTGTATGAGTTAGGTAACTAAAAGAAAGAAGAAATAACACTTAATTGTTAATTGTGATGGAAAGCAGTTGAATAGTGCGTGTCTAGAGGTAATTAAAAGTATATAAAAATAGATAACCCGTTTGTGAAAGAAGATCTGAAGGACCATCATCGAAGATAATAATCCTTCCACTACAATTTTTATGAACAAATAATACACACAATCAAGAAAAATATTCAGAATAAACCAGGAACCCTTCAGCAATATCGTCTAGATGTGTAAAGTATAATTTGACAATTTTTTTTTTTCAACAAGGAACAACCACTAGACAATATAACAATTTACACTAACACTAATCACTAGTCAACATTTTAAAGTGCAACCAAATTCAATATATAAGCTAACAGTGATTACAAGGAAAACATTTATTGTACACTAATAAACTACATTATTTTCTGAGACGGACAAATTGAATATCGTCAGACTTGTATGTAACTTAATATATAATTTGTGTAAATTTTTAGATTATAAGTAATATATTGTTTGTAAAGGTACTCTCTATTATTAATCAACATGCAAAGGAACTTTTTGTAGCAGCCACAAGAATTCCCACGAAATATATTAAAATTATTTAATTATAAATCCTGAGATAAATATCGACCCTGTGACAACCTTATGTATCGAATGGAATTTTCCAATAATTTGAATTTATGTTACACAGATTAAATCATTATGTTATTAAATCATATCCATGAGTTATTATTCCATTAAGTGAGTATTATAAATTGGCGCACCAACTAGTGAGGCTGAAATTAGGGAATATTAGGTGAAGAAATTGAAACAACCAAATTAATTTCCTAATTTTTAGCTGGCGACTGCTATAAGTTCCAAGAAATAATAAAGATGCGTAAGAGGGCTACATCATTGAAACGGACGAAGGAGGGAGAGAAAGAAGTCAGGATGGAAGAGAAAGAAGTAACATCGGTGGAGGATGTGGAGACGGTAGCAAGAAAGGAAGATAGGGGAGACCCGAATCTTATAAAATTAATGGAGTTAATGAATAGTATGAGTGAAAAAATGGACAGAAATAAGGAAGAAACGAATGACAATTTTAAGAAGCAGAAGGAAGAAATGAAGGAAGATTTGAAGAACATCAAGGAAGAATTCACTGAAAACTCAAAGAAACAAAATGAAATTTTGAGTCAAAACTTATTAAAACAAATGGAGGAAAAATTCGATAACATCAAGGAAGATAACTGACAAACGAAGGAAGAATTGAAGAGCATCAAGGAAGATCACAGACAAACAAATGAGAAAATTGATAGTATCAAGGAAGATCACAGATAAACAAATGAAAAAATTGATAGTATCAAGGAAGATAACAGACAAACAAATGAGAAAATGAGTGAAAATTTAATAAAACAGATGGAGGAGAGATTTGACCAAAACAAAGAAGAAACTAATGAAAATTTTAGGAAACAAAACGAAACCACTAATGAGAGTTTAAAACAGATAAATGAGAAAATTGATAGTATTAAGGAAAGTACTAATGAAACTTTAAGGCAAACTATAAGTGAAAATAATAACCAAATGAAGGAAGAGTTCAGACAAATCAATGAAGAGAATTTAAGAAGAATTAATGGTAGAATTGAACAAGTCAATGATACAATTAACCAGAAGATGGACAAAATCGATGAGGAAAGGAAGCAAGAAATAGCTGACACTAATGAGAGATTGAGAAAAGCTAACGAAACCATCATACAAAATAAAGCAGTGATAAATACTAGAATAGACCAGGTCCAAGAAAATAGTCGTATTCAAATAGAAGGAATACAAAAGGAACAAGAAAATTTAGTGAATTTACAGAAACAAACCGGAGAAAGGTGTGACAATATTAACACTACGGTGAATAATTTAACTGGTCAGGTACGCCAAAATCAAGAAGAAATTGAGTTAATTAGAACCAGACCAAATAATATTACTCATGTTTCCACAAATGAAACCAGAGAAGGAATTAATTTCAAAAATTATCGCAGAAACCCCATGGAATTCCTGGCCAGAATTGAGGAACATTTTAATAAACATCGAATAACTATCTGGAGCTCGATTAGAGAGATGTTGGATGAGCATTTTAGGGAGATTACGGACAACTGGTGGACAGCAACCAGGAATGAGATAGTGGACTACGCTCAATTTAAAAAACTGTTTAAAGAAAAATACTGGTCCGAAGCTATACAAAATATTATAAGGGACAACATTTGTCAGGGAAGATATGATGGAAATAGAGGTACATCTCCAACTACTTACTTCTGGGGAAAGGTATGTTTGGCGAGACACCTAGAGCCAAGAATACCAGAATAATCCCTAGTAACTAAAATGGCATACCATTATGACACAGGAATTGCCAGAGCACGCCTGGGAAGCCAGATTAAAACGGTCCACGCAATGGCTGACTTATTAGAAAATTATGAACACGAGGGTTACTACAAAAGAAGCAGACACCGAACGGATCAGTGCAGTTCAAAAAATAATAACCATGGTATGAATCATAATCAATATAATAACATGAATAACCGGAATAGTTATGTCAACGATCGTAATTACAACCAAAATTTTACCCCAAATAATAACCAACCACCAAACTTCAATCGAAACCCAATTAACAATAATAATAACAACACGCCCAATCAAAATTACCATCCGGGTAATAGAAATAATAATAATTATAATAACTACCGAACAAACCAAAATTATAATAATTTTAGGAGTAACTCAGGAGTTAATAACAATAATAATCAGGGTAATTATAATAATAATCGTCCGTACCGACCCCGAATAAATTATATCAGTGCAGAAGAAGGGGATTACTGGAGATACCATCAACCTCGGAGGAACAGTTTTAATAACAGTTATGATCAAAGAGGAAATCCCAGAGGGATGAGTCACCATTATAACCGAGTAAGAAGTAGAAGCCAGGAGGACTTCCGAGAATCAAGGGGAAGCGAACAATTAGACAACCGAGAGGTTGAACAACCAGGAACCAGCACACCAGTCCAGGCAAATCAACAGTCATGCCCGGAAAATAATCATGATAGCCTTAATTTAAACGGAGTGAGGCAGTAATAAACCCTCGCGACCCCTTACTGCTACTAACTACTGGGTACAAAAACCACCAAATTCAAAAATATAGTAATAACAAATTACTACCAAGTAACTATGAAAAGCTAATTATGGAAAATAAAAGAATTTTAAAGTATAACAACAACCAAAGTTTAAGGACGGATAGTCAAAATCTTACTATTATTTACAATTATTATTTGAAAAATCTTCGAGAAGAACTGTTGGAGGAACCGGTGACAAGTAGAATCAACCAGCATAATGAAATTTTATACATAACCGCTCAAATTGAAGGAATTCCTACATGAATAATGATAGATACTGGTGCAAATGTATCACTTATTAACGACGCTGAACTGGAGAGAATACAGAAACAAAGTAAAAATATAATACCTACCTTACCTGTCAATAATGTTATTTTAATAGGTGCCACTGGGCGTCAAAATAAAACAGTGAGAAAACAAGTGTCATTGGAAATAGAAAGCAAAGGTGTTACAATTAATATTATATGTTTGGTCACAATCGGCCTACCATTCGAATTATTAATCGGATGCGATATGCTGAGGAAATACTCAGCCATTATTGATTTGAGCAAGGAGAAGGTGTCCTTGAACTCAGAAGGTGTTATGTGGACGGCAGAGTTAATAGGAAGCGATGGTGCCCCTCTGAACCGTACCCATCACCAAGTTAGGGAATTAAATTTTTTAAATAATGACACCCAATGCAGAAAAATAATCTATAATATGACAAATGAAGACTTGTGGAACAGTAAATTACAGGAGATAAGAGAGTTTAGACACCAAGGCACAAATAATTTGACAGCAAAACAAGTAGAAGATCTCATTATGATATATAAGAAGCATAAACATGTATTTTCAGAAAAACCAGGAAAAGTAAAAAACTATCAGTGTAGAATACAATTTAAAGAACCAGCAGAATTCCACAGAAAATCCTATCCTATACCATATTCATTGAAGGAGGCGGTTAGAGCTGAAATTAATAAAATGTTGTTAAATGATATAATTGAGCATAGCCAATCACCATATACTAGCCCAATAGTGGCAATTCAGAAGAAGAACGGGCAGGTTCGACTTTGCTTGGATGCCCGAGAAATAAATAAACATATAGTAAATGATCGCACGTCACCTGGAGAAATAGAAGAAATTCTAAAGAAATTTCATGGTACAAAATTTATCAGTACCTGGGACACAGTTTGTGGTTACTGGCAGGTGGAGTTGCACCCGATGAGTCGAAAATATATGGCTTTTATTTTCGAGGGTAGAAACTACCAGTTTAAAAGATTGCCATTTGGATTAGTCAATTCGGTAGCAATTTTTGTACGATGTATGGACCAGGTATTGGGTCAGGAAACGCTACAATTCACCACAGTTTATGTAGACGACCTGTTGATTACCTCATCCAACTGGGAGGAACATTGTCACAGGGTGGAATATGTATTGAGTAAGTTAGCAGAGAACAACATAACACTAAAACTCGAAAAATCCCAATTAATAGCGAAGGAGGTTCAATTTTTAGGTTTCAATTTGACTGAACAAGGTATTTCCCCATCACAAGAAAAGGTTACTGCAATCCAGAAGTTCCCACAACCAAAGAATAAGAGGCAACTCCAATCCTTCTTAGGACTGTGTAATTACTACCGGAAGTTCCAACGCAATTATTCCGCATTGACATCTAAATTTCAGGAACAGCTGTCTTCCAAAAACAAATGGACATGGGGACATGAACAGGATGCTATACTACAACAGATAAAGGATAAATTCTTAGAGACAGTAATACTTCATCATCCAAATTTTGATCACCCATTCTTTTTGAACTGTGACGCAAGTGATGTCAGTCTTGGGACGGTATTGTACCAAGAAGACACAGAAGGAAACCATTTAGTCATCAGTTTTGCCAGTCGTGTGTTAAACCACTGTGAGAGAAGGTATAATGTTACGGAAAAGGAACTATTAAGCATAGTCTTTGCTTGTAGTAAATTCCGAACGTACATTTTGGGATATCCTGTAACTGTCAGAACAGATCATAAGTCCATCTCATTTTTAAGAAGTTGTAAGCTGAGTCATGGAAGGCTTACAAGGTGGATACTCGACTTGCAAGAGTATAATATCAAATGGGAATATATTCCAGGGAGTCAAAACGTGATAGCAGACGTGTTATCTCGAATAAACCTGGACACCCAGACATTTGAGGGTGAGAAAGAAAGGATTATCAAGGTGTACAACATTCTCAAAAGTAGATCTGATTTGGAAGCATTATTACAAAATATCAAAGCTAATCAGTTATTAGACCCAAAATTAATAAAAATCAAGGAACGTATGGCGAACCAAAACTCTTCAATAAACCAATTCTATTGTGAACAAGAAGGAATTTTATTTATAAAAAATACATTGAACCAAGAAGACTGGAAAGTAATCATTCCCAGAATCATGGAGAAAGAACTAGTGTTGGAATATCACATAAGATACGGACATATGGGTGCAGTAAAGGTAGTGAAAGCATTGGAGGAGAATTGTTATATTAAGAACATACACAGGAAGGTACAAAATTATATAAAACCCTGTCATATCTGCCAATTGGTCAAAATTAATAATGAACGAAGGGAAGGTGTAATGATACCTATACCGTCAGAACAAAAATTGGAAAAATTATTCATTGACATATGTGGACCATTTCCTAGGAGTGAAGGTAGAAGCCGGTATAAATACCTTATAATCATTATGGACCACTTCACCAAATTCATCAAATTGTATCCAATCAGTCGAGCAACTACGCAGAAAATTCTTGAAGTAATAACTACTCAATACATTCCAAAAATAGGAATACCTGTTTCAATAGTTACCGACCATGGTACACAGTTTCGAGGCAGAAAATGGAAGAACACATTGTTAGAACTGAACATCAAAAGCTATAAGACCTCCGTATACTACCCCAGTAGCAATCCATCAGAAAGAATACTGAGAGAGGTTGGTAGAATCTTAAGGACCTATTGTCATCAACAACAAAGGAAGTGGCCTGATTACTTATCAGCCACAGAAGATTTTTTAAACTTGGCTTATCATCCATCTATAAATTGCACTCCATACACTGCCATGTATGAAAAACAACCACCCAGAGAGATCCAAGAATTGATTAAATTTCCTAAGTCTCCACCGTACCAATTTAATAAATTAAAATTCTATAATCAGATGATGGAAAATCTGGAAAAACGCAGAAATAAATACCAGAAAATAAAGGGTAAAATAATTAAATATGAAGTAGGAGAGAAAGTTTTGTTAAAGAACAGGGAATTGCCTAGCACTCTAGAAGGGATATCAAAGAAATTATTATTACTATACGTTGGACCCTACACCATAACAAAAAACAACAACAACAACACGTACGAATTAACCGACCCCATTTCAAAGAAGATCAAGGGCAATTATAATCAACAATCCATGAAAAAATATCATGAGGAAGAAAAGGAAAAATAACATAAGTAATTATGTCCTCACACCTAATGACGTGTTCAGAAATAATTACTTCTGAAGGGAGGCAATTTGTAACGAAACAAATGTTACAAAAGAATAGTAAATAATAGTGAAATCCGATCCAGAGAAGAAACAAGAAATAATAATTGAAAGCAAATTAAAGGAAAACTATTTGGTTTGACTTATATAATATTATCCAGAAACCCAGAAATAACCCAGTAGAATAGGGCAGTAAACAGAAAAAAGTGAAATAAATAAACCTAGTAGGCCTAATCAACTTACCCTGAATAATAATCCAAACCCAATAAAGAGTACCTAATCCATATAATAAAATTGTATTAATTATAATCATATAGGCCTATAATCAAGGAAAGGAAAAGGGACACAAACCTTTAAAGTAATGAGTGTGATCATAAGAAATAGCGACACAGACTACCGTTAAACAGTGTAATTATTTTTTATGGAAGTGTTTTATTATTAAACAGAATTTTAGTTTATCATACAGACAATAGTTTAGCAGTATAAATAAACTAAAACTGTCAAAAACAATTATTATTATTAAAAGTTTTGTTATATGTTATAAGATTTTATGTCACCAGTTAATTTATGTAAATATATTTATCTCAGGTAGTCAAAGTAGAAATTACAATCAATCATAACAAATTGTTCCACCACATATCATAGAAATTCAAATTAATAAGGTTTTACAGTTATAAACTGAGGCATGTTTAGTATCAAATTGTTTATAATTATCTAATTAATAATTGTATAAACATTGCATATATAATTAGAGTATAATAATAAAATTATCTATTAAAGGTAATTTATAAAATATAATGTAGGTAATGGGTGTTGATCCTATAACATTTAAACTGTACATAAATGACCAATCAAAATTTAAGAAATTTGTATGAGTTAGGTAACTAAAAGAAAGAAGAAATAACACTTAATTGTTAATTGTGATGGAAAGCAGTTGAATAGTGCGTGTCTAGAGGTAATTAAAAGTATATAAAAATAGATAACCCGTTTGTGAAAGAAGATCTGAAGGACCATCATCGAAGATAATAATCCTTCCACTACAATTTTTATGAACAAATAATACACACAATCAAGAAAAATATTCAGAATAAACCAGGAACCCTTCAGCAATATCGTCTAGATGTGTAAAGTATAATTTGACAATTTTTTTTTTCAACAAGGAACAACCACTAGACAATATAACAATTTACACTAACACTAATCACTAGTCAACATTTTAAAGTGCAACCAAATTCAATATATAAGCTAACAGTGATTACAAGGAAAACATTTATTGTACACTAATAAACTACATTATTTTCTGAGACGGACAAATTGAATATCGTCAGACTTGTATGTAACTTAATATATAATTTGTGTAAATTTTTAGATTATAAGTAATATATTGTTTGTAAAGGTACTCTCTATTATTAATCAACATGCAAAGGAACTTTTTGTAGCAGCCACAAGAATTCCCACGAAATATATTAAAATTATTTAATTATAAATCCTGAGATAAATATCGACCCTGTGACAACCTTATGTATCGAATGGAATTTTCCAATAATTTGAATTTATGTTACACAGATTAAATCATTATGTTATTAAATCATATCCATGAGTTATTATTCCATTAAGTGAGTATTATAACCGTCATAATAATCTACAGGATTACTCCACATTATTATATCGTAAAATCTGTCACCATCGTTTATAGTCCAGTCGCCCTTAGTATGATTTGTCACAATTAAGTAGGTTATCATTTCATCATTATTCTCATCACCTGCTACACCAGTTTTATCCCCAGGTAAGTGCTTATTATTATCAATATAATCATCATTTACTGCACTAGTTACGTCACAAGGTAAGCATTTACTATAATCAATTCTCTCAATATCTATTCTCTCTACTAACTCTTCATAACCTCTATTAACCTTAAAAATCTCTCTCTCTCTCTCTCTCTCTCTCTCTCTCTCTCTCTCTCTCTCTCTCTCTCTCTCTCTCTCTCTCATAATACCTCTCACAACCCCCCTGAACTCTCTCACTCCACGCAAAGGGCAATACAACATTTTTAAAACACCATCTGGCTTTACCAGGTACATCATAATACATAAAGGGACCATTTGGAGACCATACGTCTCCCCCGGAGGAATCTTCGTCCTCGAAAAACACTTGTGGAGCCTTTACTCCACATACACCATAGGGAAAATTTGCCCTTTGGCCCCCATACTCACTTAAACTCTCCTTCCACTCTCTCTTAAGCTCATTAACACTTATTACCACCTCATCACTAACCTCTACTTACTTTATACTCTCATCATCACTACTATTATTTAATGTATCATTCTCAGATACCCCATTTTCATTTATATCACCACTATTATAGTTATCACTATTATTTTCACTTGTATTAACATCACTTACCCTGTCATCTATTATTTCATTATTTATATTCTCCTTACACTTACCTGTATCTTTTTTTCCCTCTTCCTTTCTTTTTCTAATGTTATTTACATTATCTTGTATTTGTTTCTCCTAGGCACTAAAACGTTCGTCTATATCATTCAGACGCTGATTAATGATATCTTCTAATTTAACATTTTGTTGTTCAATATTATTAATTGTACTTTCACATTTAACATTTTGTAACTTTATTATTTTTGGTTATTATTCTATTTTATTCAGATCACAACTCCCACTTACCTTTCAACTTGGATCTGGCCGGATCGAGTAGTGGCGGTACACCCATTTCGTTTGACGAACGATGACAGCACATCAAATGAAATAAGGTTTTTTAAATGACTTTGATTACCAAAATGTATCAGTTAAAAGATACTGGTTTTTTATTTTACGATTATTAAACAACTTTTCCATGTATAAAATACAAAAACGTTACTCTCTCCACAAGGTGTTTTAACTTTTGAAGTACAGCATTATAAATTTCTTATAACATAATAAATACCTTACCTTACTCTAGTGCACATAAAAACACAGCCCAGCCTGCCATTCTCACATACACTCAATTTATTCTAATAACCCCTCCCCTGATCATTTTAATTAACCCACACCCTTAAACATGTGGCGAAATACTCCAGCCGGCAACGTGGTTTTCGCTCGAACTCACTATTCCGCGTTTTAATTGATACTGGTGTCCGAAAATAAATGTATATGTTCTGCACTTTTACTTGACCGCGGTCACATACTTTGTTATTGTTAGTTGTTACATTAATTATAAAAAATTTGTTTCTGAGCCCGGTTGACGGGCGGCCTGCGCAGGCGGGAGTCGACAACGAACTGCCGGCGTCTCTCTGTTCCCCACTCCGGGAGCATTTTAGTCAAGACGACGGACATCAATGCCTTCCAGTTAGTCGTCCCAGTTTCGACTCATACTAGTCATGTAGTTGTTGGAGTGACGATAGCAGACGATTTCAAATAGGCACTGGCTAATGTCATAAAAGTGGGTGGGACTTAAAACAGCATTTCCGCAAGATCTTGAAGAAAACGACAAGGATTATTCTCTCTAGCCATCTTGGTTTTTGTTAGAGCGTCACTTGGAGCGTGATTGAGCAGTTGCGTATGTGCGCTGCCACACACAGGTACAAAGTTCTCAGAATTTTGTGGAGGTAAATTCTTCAGCCGTGTTACACCACTGATTGCGTTTCGCTTTGTTTCCAACTGTTTCTCAACACTGGTCTGTTATACGGACAAATACGTTGCACAATGACAATCCGCCCAAAAACGAAATAAATAAAAATATATTTGCCCCAAACGGTTAAAATAAAACACCCAAAAATCGACCCGCTACAATACCCCCTCGATGAGAATTCTGCTGTCCATGACAGAAGAAATCTCATCGATAAACCCCGAAGAGGATCGGTGAGGAACTGGTGCCAACAACCCCCTGGTTCATAATCTCATGGGTACACGACCCCCCTGGCTCAGCGACCATGGACTCATCTGAACGAGATCACTGGACTTCTCCGTAAGAGATCCCAACACCGAGAAATCGATCAGACTCGCACCACAGCCCACCTTGCCTTCTAACATGCTACCCCCAAAATCCTCAATCCCGGGCTAAAATTATCCCAGCTCCTCCGCCGATATGTTTCCCCTTTTTGCAAGCTGGGCTGCCTTTAGCAGATACTGGGCTCACACACATTAACATTACATATTATCATAACACATTAAAATAAAAACTTCCTTTTAAAATTTATTATAAATTCAAAAAAAATTCAATATTCATGAAAAAATCGTTTATCAAAAAATTCTCTTCCTCTTTTTTCTAATTTTTTGTTACAATTGACTTAACCTAGACATTCCTATTAATACAAATACATCCTTACTCTAGCATGAGAACAATTTATAGCCCACCAATATAAAGCAATACAATAAAAGAAACATCACTAATACATACATAATAAAATAATAATTATCTAACATATTCACTCGCTGGCAGGCGACAAAAAAAATTTTTTTTTTTTTTTCAAAAAAATTTACAATTTTCAAAATTTTAAAATTCAAAAAAATTATTCATTAAATATTTATTAAATTTATTTATTAAATAACATTTATTAAAATTATTCAAATATTGGTTTGAATTAATTAAACAAACAAATTAAAATTGGATTCCTACTATACAAGCTTAGTAGGTGTATGAACTCATCAGCTGATCATAACTAGGTCAAGTCCAGAACCCTTGACCTACATATGTTATGTATGATTTCTGAAAACACTTTAAATATCTGTAATATCCTACCTTGAAATACAAAACATAGTAACATAAAATATTTATAATAAACAAAATATTAATATAATCAATCATCAACTTGACATTTAAATTATTTAAAACAAACAATTCTTAACTTTACATTGTTTTCAAATTTTATCAAAATTCTGTCACTGGTTAAAACAAAAAAATAAACAATTATATATATACTTTATCATGAATCTCTCTGGCTTTTCAACAATCTTACTTTAATATACTGTGGGTGATGTAAATTATTTATTCTCGTTTTTCTGTATGAGATTTCTATACATATATAAACTTTCTCCCTCTGACTCTAATATTCATCAACTCAATTATCATGACACCCATCTCTATCAAAAATATCTACTAATCAAAACACTCTAATCCACAACTTACCATTTAACTCAATTCGACACCTTCTCTACATATAAAATACTCTCCAACCCTTTGTACATAGGATACGTGTTTCCTTCCCAAAAACTCATTTCCCTTATTTGGCCCCCGGATTTTACCTAAGGCGACCCCAGCCCCACTAAATCTATCCTAATCCCGTCCCAACCCTTGTTGCGGACTCCCCAAATACACTACCCCCTAATACAAAATTGCCATCCCCAAAATCTCAATCTCATTACCTCACTACAAATACACAAAATAACCTCATTAACTATAAAAACAACAATATCATTCAAATCTACATAAAGTCTCCATTACCACTGTGTCAACATTAATACTTCACCAACTTCTATAACATACATTAACTCAAAAACAACATTACATCATATTCATTATTTCAACTTCACTTGGAATTCAATTGGACAGGTCTACTTGTCCCATAAAACATTTATCACCCATGAATTATCTTTTATTAATTTGCATAAATTGTTATTTTATTTCTCATATTCTTTTTGTCTTTACTTCAAAATATCTGTAGCCCACTAAACATTAATTACTTGTAACATTTACAAACCAATATACCAGTGACATGGTATTGTTGATCAGCTGATATCCTAACATAATTAACACACAATGAAACTACATCTTAAAATTGAACAAATACATGTAATACATTATCAACACTTACTTCTATTATGTTGATTGCCTGCCAGGCGTCTAATGATTGGCTTAGGAAAAAAATTATACACATAATGAAAATACATTTTATCAACAACTATATCTAACACACAACAATAAAATGATACCTTTAAAATTATAGTATGAACACCTTGATTTACGAGTCTGAGCATATAATTATGTGGACAGAGCACAAGCATTTTTGATTGGATTAAACTTTGAATAAGTAAAACTTTTACGTTATAAAATTTTAAATTCGTGACTCCTTTACGTCACCTCCCAGCCACACACACTATTTAAGATTATGGAGGACTGTTTCGCCCTTTCGCTTCCACAGAGACTGTATATTTTGGAGCAGGGTTTTACCTCTCCGTGTCTCTGCTTCCGCTGTTAAGTTTAAATTGGTGAACATCATCATGTTCTTGTTAATAATCATGCACCCTTAAACGGATCTACCACCTGGCTCTGCTGTTCCTTCTCGAACAGAGTGGCAGCCGCTGTTCCATAGTTTGGTGATTCCCCTTTTATTTACCCCCCATCAATTTCAAAATACACCTTTACAACGATAACAGCTATGGCCAGTTATGGTCAGCGCGTAATCGTAATGTGCCCCAACCATAGCTGTTAAAGCTAAACCAATTCCACGGTCAGGGTTCGGTGAGGCCGTGACCGCCCGAAAATTTGGGGAATCACAAGTAAAATATCCTTCGTAACATTAAATTTAAGAATTTATATTTAAATGACAATATTAATTTAGGTGGGGTTTTTAACCCACTCTATATGGAAGCTTAAACATTAGTAACATAAAATAATTAATACAAAATCTACAACTTTCCACCATAGCAGTTCCACACTACACTGTTATGTCCCTTCATTGAGCACCAAACTACCCCCCCCCAAAATTATCCCCACATCATGTATTGATAACAAGTTCTTATATTACCACATTTCTTCAAAACGTTCTTATACCCACTACTACTAAAATCTAACAATTATATTTGGTCACCTAATGCTAAAAAATTTAGAAGAAAAAAATTATATCTTAAATTTAAAATTATACACATCCAAAATTATTTGGGTTTTTTTTTTTTTTTTTTCAAAAATCTATTTACACTGGAGGCTGACTAACATTCTCAAATCGAGATTAATGCTAGTAAGACAGTAACCGCCAGAAAAGTCGGGTTTCGCTGCAAAACGGATCGGAACCCGGTAGATATACTACGTGAATTCACGTCCCCCCTCTGAAACACACTACTCCCCTCTCCTAGCATTTCTTCTACCCCGCTTTCTACCGTGCTCCGAAACGTCTTGCCCCAAAACTCGTCGTTTCAGGCCAATCAGAAAATATTGTCAAAGGCTCCATTTTAATTTTGCCCTGGACACCAAAAAATTTAATTTGAATGCACTGCCTTTTATTTAATGCAGCCTCCACTATATACAAACACTCTAAGGCAGTGCAGGCACGTGACAGGCACACCAAAACCGCTGCACCATGAGTGTATTAAAAAATTTTAAGTCGAGTCACGTACCTGTTGGGGTCCCCCTCCCCGTTCAAATATGTATGGTTAAATTTCTATTTTGTACCAATTTTGGTGGAGCCGGACCATCGTTGTTTTCACTGCCCGAAGGAAGATCCTGCCAACCATGGCCCGCCTCCGCTTTCCGAATTCCACGGCCAGGACTGGTAAGATCGTGGCCGCCCGAAAATGGGGGAGGAGCCCTTCTAAAAACATAAAAGAATAATTAAATAACATTCATACCTTTACAAATTAACAAAATACTTATGCTGACCAAAATAATTTCAAATTTGTAGCGTTGTGCGTACCCACTATCTCCCTGGTTTCTCTATTCTGTAACACATATGAATTTTTCATTTTTATTTCCACTACCTCGTACGGCCCCTCGTACAATAAGAAAAACTTCTTGATCTCCTTATCTTGTGCACTTGATAAATCGTGTCGTCGTACCAATACCAGCTGTCCAACCTCATACTTCGTCCACTTACCTTTCATGTCATGTTTCCGTTTTCTCCTCTCCCCTTTTGTCAACAGACTTTCATTGGCTAGTCTCAGCTTAACCTCGTTACCGATAGTGTCGGTTTCCGGTGGATATTCAATTAATTGTTCCAAAATCCTCTGTGGACGCTTTCCTCTTATTAGCTCATAAGGCGTGAACCCCGTCGACTCGTGGGTGGTGCAGTTTAGCCAGTTTTCAATCTTCCGCACATAGAGTGGCCACTCACTATGTTTGGCATGGCAGTATGTTCGAAAAATTCTGCCCAACTCTCTCATGACTCTCTCCGCTTGATTCGACTGTGGATGATATACGGCAGTGTGCTTTGGGATAATACCTTCCCATCCAAGAGTCTGGCGCCATCTTCCGCTGATGAACTGCGGACCGTGGTCGGATAATATCACCTTCGGCTTTCCCACATTGATCATGTAGTCGCGTGTGATCTTCTCGCTCAGCACCTTACTCGTTGCTCGCTTCACGCTATATAGTCTGACATATTTGGAAAAAGTGTCAAGTACAACAAAAATATGCATCACTCCACCCCTACCTTTCGGTAATGGGCCGTACAAATCTACAGCTACCAGATCAAATGGTTTTTCTACTTTAATATAATTTAGTTCTCCCTCTAACCTATAATTTACAACTTTGGATTTCTGACATAACGCACAAACTCTAAGTATTCTTCGGACTCGTTTCTCCATGTTCTTAAATAAACAAGATTCCTTTAATACATTCACACACTTCCGTGCCCCAAAATGCCCGTATCTAAAGTGACAGTCCCACACTATTTTCTCTATCAACCCTTCAGGTATGACTAACCTCCAATCTCTCTCTCTCCCCTCTACTTTTTTAAACAAACTCCCTTTAAACACTTGAAAATATTGTTTATACCCAAACTCATCTACATCTGATTCTATACTAGTAATTATTTAATTTAATTTATTATCAGCTCTTTGTATTACATTTATATCTTTTAATTCTTCCCCAAAAAGTTTATCTTCCCGGGATAGTCTATAAATTTCTATCTCTTTAATATCTCTCCCTGTTCTATTTCTATCTGTGTCTACTCGTGGTAGTGTGTCGGGCACCCTGTTCTCTACACCCTTAATGTATTCCCAAGAAAAATTATACTCTTGAAGAGCTAACACCCACCTGGTAATCCGGCTGTGTGTGAGTTTACAAGTATTGAGGAACGATAGCGCTTTGTGGTCCGTCCTGATGATGGTTCTGTTACCCAGCAGATACGTTCGGAACTTCCTCACAGCGAACACTATACTGAGGAGCTCCTTCTCTGTGGTAGTATAATTGCGCTCGGCGGCTAGCAACGTCCGGCTGGCGAAGGCGATGGTTTTATGTTCCTTCTCCTCGTCCTCTTGGTAAAGTTCTGCTCCCAACGCTATGTTACTAGCATCTGTCTGTAAATAAAATTTGTCATTAAAATTGGGATGATTCATTAGTATCATGTCTGCGAACTTAATTTTGATGTCATTGAACGCTGCTCTTTCGTTGTCGCCCCATCTCCATTGCTTGTTCTTTTGCAACACTGCGCTGAGTCGGGCCGTCGTCTGTGCGTAGTTCCTCTGAAACTTCCTGTAAAAATTACAAAGACCAAGAAAACTTTGCAACTGCTTTATATTTTTTGGCTCCGGGAATGTCAAGATGGATTCTACTTTATCCGGATTGGCACGTATTCCTGTAGGTGTTATGATGAAACCTAAAAAATGTATCTCAGTTTGCAAAAATTTTGATTTGTCCCAATTCACCGTCAAACCTCCCTGATATAATTTCTCCAATACATATTCCAAATGCTCTACATGCTCTTCAAATGTTCTAGAAGCTATTAGTATGTCGTCTACGTATATGGTTAGAAAATCTAAGTTATGTGGTTGCAAAATTTCGTCGAGACACTTAATAAAACTAGCTACACTTGTGTTCAAACCGAACGGTAGTCTCTTAAATTGGTAATTTTTTCCATTAAATAAAAAAGCTGTATATTTTCTACTATTTGCTGCTAATGGCACTTGCCAATACCCGGCGGTTAGGTCTAAAGAGGTCATATATTGTACACCGCTAAACTTCTGAAATATTTCTTCAATAGCTTCGGGTGACTCCCTATCTGGAATAATTATTTGATTGATTTTGCGGGCATCTAAACATAACCTAACTCTACCATCTTTTTTAATCACGACTACTAAGGGATTAGAGTATGGTGACACCGATCTCTCAATTATATCTCCCTCTAACATTTTCTCTAACTCAAGCTGAACCGCTCTTCTCTTCGCATAGGGCACCGGATAACTTCTTTGCACATAGGGTGCGTGTTCCCTTACCTTTAACTCGCATTCATAGTTTCTTGCCCTCCCTGGTACATCGGCAAACACTTCTCTAAAATTCTCTACTACCCGCCACAACGATGCCCGTTGAGAACTCCCTATTACGCCACCCTCTCTACAAAATTTAAGTGCTCTCTCATTCCATAAGTGATCTACATTCTCCTCACATTCTATTTTACTCTCACTACATACATTCATACTAAATTCCATGTCTCGTTTATCATTTCGATTGTGTATCACCCTTACCCCTGAAATTCTTACCGCATCTAACACCCGTTCAAAATTAATACGGACTGGTTCCCCTTCATTATTTAATTCTAATACCCGTTTATGAAAATCAATCAACGCCTTATGTTTAATCAAAAAATCATTTCCCAGTATCACCTCAAGATTTAGTCCCCGTACAACTAGAAATGTATTATCATAACCTACCCCGTTAATTATCATGTTTAACTGTACTTGTTTCGTGACTCTCTTACTTCTAACTCCCGTAATACCTACAATCGTCACCCCCGCTACTGGTAAAGATGGAATATTTTTATTTATTTCTTTTAATTCATCTAATACATGTTCAGAAATAACAGAGATTTCGCTACCCGTATCGATTAAAGTTTTAATCTCCTTACCTTCTATGTTGATTTTCACCTCAGTCAGTCCATTCTCCCGTCTCACTGCTTCGAAGTCTTCCTCCTCCAATAATTCCTCAGATAAATCTGTAATCACAACGTTGTTTTGGTATCTATCATCCATTTGGACCCCAGAAACTTCCGGCGACAACGGTCGGGTCCGGTGTTCCATTGTCTCTCTTAGTTTCCCGCAGAGGTGCTCGCCACTGCATGGTTGTATCCTCGCTCGTGCTGGTTTCCTCGCGGTTCATGAGTTTGGCCTCTCTGTGCTCCTCCTGGGCCCTCTCCCCTTCGCTGGTATGCATGCTGGTTCTGTGCGGGTGGTGGTCCCTGTCGCTGACCCGGTCTCTCTCTCCTGCATCTAAAACAAAAATTTTGTGTCGCATAATTCTCTTGTGAACATGCTGGACAAGTCCATTTTGGTCCTCGGTTATTTTGTTCTCGCCTGTGGTATGCTGGTTCATTTGTAGGTCCCCTCGGCGGTCCCTGATTACCTCCATTATTTCCATTCTGCTGGTTCTGACGGCGACTCAATTCTTGGTCCCGGATATTCTGAAACACATCTAAAATATTTTCTAGCTCGCTAATATTAGCTACCTCCCTTGTCATAAGTGTTATCTGTACTTCCCTTGGCAAATGCTTGCTGATATGCCTCACAAAGGATCTAAATGGCAATGGCGGTTCTAAGTATTTCGCCTCGTTAAATATTTTCATCACATACCCTGTTATATTATTATTGGGCCCCCCGAAATTCCCTGTTCCCATGATTCTACTTCGTAACACTTCTTGATCTTCTTCAGACCAATATTTATTCATAAATGCAGACTCAAAACTTTCAAAACACTCCCATTCCGTTTTATGTACTTCGGCCCATATCTCCGAACTACCTTTAAAGCATTTTAAAATTTTTAATAATTGGACTTCCCAGTTATTAGTGCTAAACTTATTGAACTCTCTCACTCTGCTTATGAACTGCATAGGGTGTACTTTTTTGTTATCACAACTGAATGTCTCTAACTCAACTTCACTGCTTACGTCACGAGTCATGATTACTCGCTCGGTAACAGTGTTAACTTGTTGGCTGATGGCCTTGCTCAATTCATTTTTAACATTCATTAATTTAAGGTTATTATCACATTCAAGGTCATTTATTGTATTATGTATGGTCTTAAATTCGATCTTACAATTGTTTTCTATTTCACTTATTTTAAGGTTATTATTTTCAATCTGACTCATAGCGTAACTAACCTTACATTCAGTATGGGTGTTACATTCACTTATTTGTTGCTCAAAAATTGTATTCATTATGCTATATTGTTCCGTGATCTGTTTCTCTACTTTATTAGTTATATTATTGGTAATATCAGAAACACGGCACTCTAATTGCTCAGTTAATGACTCTGACAGGTGTAATTTCATACTTTCACAACGTTCATCAATATGTTTGTCTAGTACCCTACTCAGGTTATCGAATTGTACATTAATACTCTGCTGAAACTGAGTATTCTGGTCTTTAATTTCTTTAAAATTGATCTCGTTTTGAATATTTTGTTGTTCGCATTTTATTTTCTGTTCATTAAAATCATTAGTTAATTGGTCTAATTTATTGTTCATGTTTTCAAATTTATTGTCCATTTTTTCAAATTTATTGTCCATTTTTCGTAAGAAACTCATTATATCAGTTTCCTCTGATTGTTTATTTTGTTTAGTTGAAACGGGTGTCAACTGGATTCCCGAGTCAACATATATTTCGTTTGTTTGTGGTTGAGACGCAATCGGAGTGGAATGAACTATTACATTGCTGCCGCCAGCTGTTTCTGTAACGGCACCCGTCTCCCCCCTCAACATGCCACTTTCATCCAGTGATTGCGACTCAAGGCCACTTTCACTCATTTCTACGTTAGTTATATTGCTTTGTTTAGTATTCTCAGACATTTTTTCTAGTTTATAGCTTAGTTTTACTTAAGTGTTAACTACAATTGGTTACTCTTCCCTTCCAAAACGTTATACTACAGCATATATAAAATAAACCTTACCATAATTACGTACATTTCACGTAACTAAAATTTCGCTTTCATAACCGTACTTCATTCAATGCACTGTCAAAATGTAGGCCGGTGTAATACAACTTTTTTGTTGTATTACATCCTGCAGTCACGGCACCAATTGTAACTTTATTATTTTTGGTTATTATTCTATTTTATTCAGATCACAACTCCCACTTACCTTTCAACTTGGATCTGGCCGGATCGAGTAGTGGCGGTACACCCATTTCGTTTGACGAACGATGACAGCACATCAAATGAAATAAGGTTTTTTAAATGACTTTGATTACCAAAATGTATCAGTTAAAAGATACTGGTTTTTTATTTTACGATTATTAAACAACTTTTCCATGTATAAAATACAAAAACGTTACTCTCTCCACAAGGTGTTTTAACTTTTGAAGTACAGCATTATAAATTTCTTATAACATAATAAATACCTTACCTTACTCTAGTGCACATAAAAACACAGCCCAGCCTGCCATTCTCACATACACTCAATTTATTCTAATAACCCCTCCCCTGATCATTTTAATTAACCCACACCCTTAAACATGTGGCGAAATACTCCAGCCGGCAACGTGGTTTTCGCTCGAACTCACTATTCCGCGTTTTAATTGATACTGGTGTCCGAAAATAAATGTATATGTTCTGCACTTTTACTTGACCGCGGTCACATACTTTGTTATTGTTAGTTGTTACATTAATTATAAAAAATTTGTTTCTGAGCCCGGTTGACGGGCGGCCTGCGCAGGCGGGAGTCGACAACGAACTGCCGGCGTCTCTCTGTTCCCCACTCCGGGAGCATTTTAGTCAAGACGACGGACATCAATGCCTTCCAGTTAGTCGTCCCAGTTTCGACTCATACTAGTCATGTAGTTGTTGGAGTGACGATAGCAGACGATTTCAAATAGGCACTGGCTAATGTCATAAAAGTGGGTGGGACTTAAAACAGCATTTCCGCAAGATCTTGAAGAAAACGACAAGGATTATTCTCTCTAGCCATCTTGGTTTTTGTTAGAGCGTCACTTGGAGCGTGATTGAGCAGTTGCGTATGTGCGCTGCCACACACAGGTACAAAGTTCTCAGAATTTTGTGGAGGTAAATTCTTCAGCCGTGTTACACCACTGATTGCGTTTCGCTTTGTTTCCAACTGTTTCTCAACACTGGTCTGTTATACGGACAAATACGTTGCACAATGACAATCCGCCCAAAAACGAAATAAATAAAAATATATTTGCCCCAAACGGTTAAAATAAAACACCCAAAAATCGACCCGCTACAATTTTGTTCTTTCACTTCATTGATATCACGCCTTACTTCATTAAATCTTATGTTTTGTTCATCGAATTTTATGTTTTGTTTATTAAATTTTACGTCTAAAATCAATTGCAACATTTTCATCATCTTCTTATCAGACTCACTACTATCTTTTGTTGATATCGGGGTTGATAGTGTCCCGGGGTCACTCATTATAACTGATTGAGTAGGATTGCTGTGTCAATACAGGAGAAATGTGATTGTAACTATTCAAACATATTTTAAAACACCTAACGATTACTTACCCTGATTCTGACACTTACCTTACTAACCACACAGAAGACTCCAAATTATTCAAGGTTTCCACGATGTCTTAAGGTGAAACATCGAAACCCCAATACTCTTCCCATTAAGATAATTTAGTTAAATTACCACTCCCTTAATTCAAAACTTACCCAGGTTCGTTAGACGAGTTTTTCGGCACAGAAAACTAGGATATGGTTATGGCGAAATAATTATTCTAACACATGGTTCTGATGCTAACAAATCTTATTTATTATTCCAAAATTAAATTCTTTGTATTGCTCTTACTTTTATACTGCAAACGATTATAAAACATAATATTACTTAAACAGATTTTATGTATAACTTTTCATCGACAAACCAGTAACTTACTTCACATCCACTCTCTCTCTCTCTCTCTCTCTCTCTCTCTCTCTCTCTCTCTCTCTCTCTCTCTCTCTCTCTCTCTCTCTCTCTCTCTCTCTCTCTCTCTCTGCAAAATGTCACATTTCTAGATTAAAAAAGACAATCATTATGGTTAGAGGATACATTTTTTTATAACTTATGTATACTGAATTAATTACTTAAAGAAAAATCTGACAAAATGAAGAGTCCTAATGAAGAAAATTCAGTTAATGTTTTATCTTTTTAATTATGTATATTTTATAAGGATTATGCAGTAGGCCACGATTACAATAAGATCCAGTACAAAAATCAATTATCTCCAGTAAAAATAAAGAAAATGTAGTTAAAAAAAAATTTTTAGTAAATAATCCAACTTATAAAATTATGCTATATATGCCACTATTGGTTTCAATCTCTGTATAACACATACAAAATATTGTTTTACACTATCTGATTAATATTTCAGTCAAACTATGGTGCTATTAAAGGCAAACTGCCTGAAGGACTAGGAGCGATAGGAGAAGCTGGTTCACAATCAGAGAATTGCCAGGAACAGGAATCTGAAAATAATAAAGGCGATGATGACGATGACGAAGATGAAAATGTAGGTGTTGACTTAGACAAAGATGAAGATGAGGATGATGATGCTGTAAGTATAAAATAATATTTATTTTATTTCTATAGTTTAGAATTCTAGTTTTTTTAAGAAGCAGGAGATTCGTACATAGGAGAAGGTTGCAAGCAGTGAATTAATTAAATATCATAGATAATGTTTACCAGTCTAGAATTTTTGACTTTAACAATACATACTAACAGATTATCTATATATTAATACGTGAAGAGAAAACTTTGTACCCCTTTTTAAGCATATTGCGCGCACAGAGGAGTGTGAGATTTGGCATAGTTAAAGTTTATATGGAGAAGGAGTGCAGAAAGCTAAAATTTATGTATAATATGTGTTACAAATACATTAAATAAAATAAAACATTCATTTGCACTTGAAAATTCATTTAAACTTTTTCAGACAATGGTAATTGTTAAAAATAAAATAATTTTGTTGCCAGGCAATAAAATGATAATTTTTTCATTTTAGTGTACGTTCATACTGCCAATGTCAAACACATAATAGTCTGTCGTTTGTTTACGTTCATACTGCCAATGTCAAACACATAATAGTCTGTGGTCAAACAGTCGCACAGAGTAGAGATTGTCGCCAAAGAATTTTAAAATGTTGCCAACAAATAATTACTGACAGATTGACTGAATGAGCTGTGAATTTTGTGTGATTTCAAATGTTCCTTTTTCAATAGTCTGTGGAGTGTATGTCAAGGCAAAAAAGCGTTTATTTTATATTTTGTATATTAGATATCTGTGTTTTATATATTAATGTGCAGTTGAAAGTGAAATACAGCTTGCTTAATATACACCTGTTGCAAAAGGAAAATTTTGTAGCAGCAATTTGAATTGACTTACTCTCGCCTAATTATTATTGGTGGTTTCAAAAAAGTGAGTACATTTTATTATTTTTAAATTAAACCCTGTCTAATCTTAGTTTCAGTAATTTCATTACATGTTTTTTTTTTACATTCAGATATTCGCACCTACTTCCATTATGCCTCGACATAGAACATTGACGGGTCGGAGTGAGAGACAAAGAAGAAGGAATATATATTCGCGTGAAAGTCAAAATGATAATAGACCAAATGCAAATTTAAATAGTGTAAACAGTATAACATTGACGGGTCGGAGTGAGAGACAAAGAAGAAGGAATATATATTCACGTGAAAGTCAAAATGATAATAGACCAAATGCAAATTTAAATAGTGTAAATAGTATAACATTGACGGGTCGGAGTGAGGGACAAAGAAGAAGGAATATATATTCGCGTGAAAGTCAAAATGATAATAGACCAAATGTAAATTTAAATAGTGTAAATAGTATACAAAATGATGAAATTATTTTGAGGGATACCTTTAAAAGCGCACTGAATGACATTCCAAGAAATTTTAATACTTTTGATTGTGGATTAATGCATTTACAATGCAGGTTTTGCAATGCAAAACATTTCGAATCTGAGGTCACTTTAGGTGAAAGGACTGGATTCACTTCATGTTATCATAAGGGTAAAGCAACATTACCGGCCTTAAGTCAAAATGAATACTTTAAATCATTGTATGATGGACTTACTTCAAATGAACCTTCAATAAAAAGAAAGTCAAAAAATTATTTTGAAAACATTCGTAAATACAATTCATTATTTGCTATGGTTAGCTCAGAAGCTAAAATTTCGGATACAGTTACGCGTGGAGTGTATCATTTTAAAATACATGGTGTTTTTTATCACAGATCAGGTCCAATGACTGCTGGATATGGTCGCTCACCATGTTATGCGCAATTATATTTTTATGATGTTGACACTGCTGTCAATTATAGATTACGTGAACACTATAATCAAACATGCAATAACAATATAATGCGCGAAATCTCTCTTGAATTGGAACGCATTAATCCTTTCGTTCGCTCATTCATTGCAGTGAAAGATCATTGTCAAAGAGTTGAAAATCAAAATAAAGAAATTTGTATGCTCATTAAAGTAAATCGTGATTTAGATCTACGCCATTATAATGATGCAGTTCAAACTGATTGTGACTGATCACTCTATTTGAATGATAAATATAAATATATTTGTAATAAGAAATATGCAGTAACCTATATTCATCTCTATTTACCTTACTTGAATGAAGAACGGGGATCACGTACACCATAATTATTGTACTTACCATAATTTGTGAATCTGGTTGTTTCAATCTTGTTACTCTTATTTTTACCTAGGGTCCAAGGATTCGACTCAGCGAGATTGCTGACAGAGATGGTCACAGAAATGAGAATACGTTTATTGAAAACAGTTACCATCAATCGTAATTTATTCAGTAATTTTGGTTAAGCGTGTACACAATAACATTTTAACATGGCGGCCATTACTTATACTGGCTCTTTGTTATAAAACTTCTTTATGTTCTATCAAACATTAATTCATCAAATTCTAATTATGTAATATGCATTAGTTTCATGGTTAATGGACCTGTATGCTATTTACTTATCACTACCGCAAACCAACCCCCATTTAGAAGTCGACATCTAACGTTCACGCACTTCTCTCGCTCTCTCATCCATACATACAATTTTTAATTTACTTTCATTTGTGTACACATAATATCGGCAATTTCGAATAAAAGAGCTCTTTAATTAAATTTTGGGTTTGTCACTTCCCTGGTTAAATAGTCTGGAAGTTCTAGTAGCGTCACATGTTGATTCCAAAAACGGAGAGGTTACATCTTTCTGAATACACTGATTCTACATTTACTTTTGAAAATATTACTTCACACTGTCTAGATTTTTTGTAGTTAACACTGGTTTACATTTTGATTACATTATTAATATTTTAAATCACTTAAACTGACTAACTCAGGCCAGCACAATTGTTAGCGTGTTATCGCCATGATGAATTTCTGCAGACTGGGTAGACGTAATTGTTATCTGTCCTTTACACTGAATTTACATGGTGGTTATTGTTATTTGTTCACTATTTACTTTTAGTTACATCTTGTTAATTGAAATAAAACACTAGCTGACTATTTTCGGCCAGCACAATTGTTACGTGTTACTGCCATGGTGATGTTCTGCAGACTGGGGCGAAAATTATGCAAATTTTACATATGTGTGTGTGAGTAAACGTCATCGTTCTTTGTCTCTTGTTATATAATCGCCTTGTTAGTTACGTATTTTAATCACGTCATTGTTGTTTTAATGACGTTTGGCGTTGTTGGCCAATGAAACGGAAGCATGTAGCGCCGTTACTGGCGGCTGTAACCATTATAAGTCTTTTTATCTGCACGTACACTGCTGTCCTTGAAATTATTTTGTTGTCTCGGAACTGCGTCGTTGTAGGCAAAAACCAAGGGAAATTGTATTACCCATAGAAATGACTTTAAAAACATCGAAATACCATAATTTACTACCTTGCATACCATACTTTTTATATCAGACTTTTTGTACTGTCACAAAACCCCCTCAATGAAAGGTTTTGTGTCGAGACACAAAAACTTTCATTGACTCATTCATACCTCTCTAAAAGGATCAGCCCAGATATGGAGCCATAACCACCTATAGTGTTACTATAAAAAAATTCAATCACTTACCCTTGGTCCAATGATGAGGTTCGCACCTTCTGACCTTACTGGACTTCTCCTGAGAGATTCCTACACCATAAGGCCATGAGGCACTTTACGCTCCTGTTCTGACGCACCGGCCAGCTCAGGACCGCGGTCTCCACACCATAAAACTCTGAAACATCCAATACAAATTTGAAAATAGTGGCCTTCTCTATATCCATATCCATAACTGATATGTTTCCTCTTAGTACGTTGGTTTGCGTTTTGGGGCATTGGTTTGCTTAATTCTACAAGTTGCAAACAATGTATATCAAGAATTAAGACAGAAAATTCCTGCTCTTTTAACAATCCGGTATCTAGTACACATTTCTGACTTCTGTCAATTATATTCACTCTCTTTATCACATGAAAACAATTGCTCTTAACCTAAACAAAAATGTACTTTACTGCTTTAGCAACAACCATTAACCCTAATATTTTACTTCATATAATCTTACAATATCTATATCATGGCAAACAACTTTAAAGCTTTATACTTTCTTTACGATCTTTTCTTATGTTTAACTTTCTTTATAACAGAATCATTTCTAGAGAATGGACAAACTTTACAAAATTTTAATATTATAATCGTTACTATCCTGGTAGTAACCTCCTATCCACACACACTATTGTCAACATAATAAAACACAATAAAACATTGTACATCATAAGCATTAAACACTAACATTGAACAATTCACATTACTGAATTCATATTTTCATAACTTGTAGCAAAACTTTATAACATTTTTCCTATCAACAATTCTCTATTCAACTTTTAATATTTAACATTCATTTAGATTCTATACAAAAAATTGCAAAATTATCATTTTACCTTTCATTTACACTATCTTTCTACTATGAATTTTCCCTTTCTCTAACCTTTTTATCCTTAACTAGTTTGGGTGACTCTCTATTATTCATTATTCTCTATATCTTATTTTGGTATTTGTCAATCTAACCTTACTACCCCTTTTTCTCTACTAACAACCGCTTCTAACCATTAATACATTATGACATCAATATCTCTATAATAACCCCCTTCACAAATCCCATTTAAAACCTCTGGCACCGCACATTTTTGTACTAGTATGTGTGTATTCCCTCTAACCAACTCATTCCCTTATCGGTTCCTGACCCTTTCAGATAACCCTTTCCGGCGCTAAACGGTCCCTTCCTGTCTCAACATCTCTCGTTGCAGACTCCTACACCAATACCCTTATTACAAAATATCACCATCAACAACAAATATAATTACCATTCACATTGCTCAACTCTACATATAATCACTAACCTACTGTGTCCCTAAAATATCTAACACATCTTTATATATTATCAACATCTCAACACTTTATTTTCCCTAACTCCCATTAACTCTGTTCAACTAACTCCAATGCCCTGATTTATCCTTATTACCCAAACTCTTTACAACATTTCACTTTAACATACCATTAGAAAATCCATCACTTATCTACTAACAACAATACCTCTCAATACCCAAACCTATAACATGCTTAATCATTTACTAACCCTTTAGAATCTAAATCTCATAATATCCTTTAAAATCATTATTAAACTTCCTTAAATTATTTAAAATTTCACAGTATATAGTTTACACAAAAAATACATAAAATACACAACAGCAAAAAATTACACAAATACACTGACATTACTATACACAAAAATATACAATTCACATAATCATGAAATCATTTACCATAATCAGTCCATTTTAAAACACTGTCCACACAATTAAATGTTCATAACACAATAAAATAATTATCCTCCATCGTCAAACAATAGTCTTACCTTTGGTCTGTACAATTTATTTTTTATTAAATACATTATATTAACATCATTAATATAACACTTATTTAAATTCTTATATTTTACAAAACCGTCATCATTAATAGGGTTATTACCTATCAATTCATCATACAACCTGTCACGATTGGTTATTGTCCTGTCACCTCCAGTATAATTAGTCACCACTAGGTACGTTATAAAGTCATTATTTCCATTATCATCTTCTCCTACTGCTATATCAGCTTCAACCCAAGGTAAGTACTTATTTTTATTATCAATCATCTCTACTCCTAACCTTTCCATAAATTCTTCATAAGTTCTACTCATCTTAAAAATCTCTATTTCTCTCTTTCTCGCACCATATTTCTCACAATACCTCTCTACACTCTCTCTCTCAATATATCTCTCTCTATCACACCAAGCTACATTCTCTCTTTCAATATATGCAGGGGACACTAATTCACAATTACTGCACCACCTGTGAAGTGCACTAAAAAAACCAGGGACAACTTTACTTGTAGACCTATCGTCTCCCAAATACGCACGTGAAGCCTTTTCTTCACCCCCGACTACAACATTACTGGAAAAATTTACCCCCTGCAACCCCTTTATCTGTAAATTCTCTCTATACTTTCTCTCTAATTCATCAACACTTTTTATCACTTCATTATCAAATTCTACTCCCATTATACTTTTATCACCACTCTCAATACTCACACAATTATTTTCTAACACCATATTTTTAATTCTATTATCATAATTCTCACCACTACTTACCTTGTCTTTATTTTCATTCAATTTATTTGATTCTCTACTATTCTCTACCCCCATTTTACTCTCGTAATTTTCATCTACTTTATTCTTTTGTCTATCAAACTTCTCATTAACTAATGCAACTATTTTCTCTTCCGTTTTATCGAAACGTGCGTGCATTTCATCAATTCGTTTATCAAAATTAAAATTTTGTTTTTTGATTTCGTTTTTTATTTCGTCAAATTTTACATTAAAATTATTCTGGATTCCTCTAATTTCACTTTTTTGTTCACTAAACAGCATTTGCATCATTTTCATAATTTCGTTATTTTCAGCCCTGTTATTTGGGACTGGTGTTGAGTGAACAACTCCTTCACTCATTACTATTGATTCTGTCATACTTATTTGACTGTTACTCGTACTGTCAGTTATGCTTAATAAAGAAATATTTTCTTATTTTCTGCCATTATAAAAAATTTGTTAACGGTTTGTCGCTTTATTATCGTTACCACCTAACCTACAACCGTATTCTCATTTTCAATGTCCACTCTGTCACCATTCAGGCTTATTATATAAAATACATTAATATATTTTATATAGTCACCAGTTCGGGCAGCCATTTGTGACTTATCACTCTATTTGAATGATAAATATAAATATATTTGTAATAAGAAATATCCAGTAACCTATATTCATCTCTATTTACCTTACTTGAATGAAGCACGGGGGTCACATACACCATAATTATTGTACTTACCATAATTTGTGAATCTGGTCGTTTCAATCTTGTTACTCTTATTTTTACCTAGGGTCCAAGGATTCGACTCAGCGAGATTGCTGACAGAGATGGTCACAGAAATGAGAATACGTTTATTGAAAACAGTTACCATCAATCCTAATTTATTCAGTAATTTTGGTTAAGCGTGTACACATAATAACATTTTAACATGGCGGCCATTACTTATACTGGCTCTTTGTTATAAAACTTCTTTATGTTCTATCAAACATTAATTCATCAAATTCTAATTATGTAATATGCATTAGTTTCATGGTTAATGGACCTGTATGCTATTTACTTATCACTACCGCAAACCAACCCCCATTTAGAAGTCGACATCTAACGTTCACGCACTTCTCTCGCTCTCTCATCCATACATACAATTTTTAATTTACTTTCATTTGTGTACACATAATATCGGCAATTTCGAATAAAAGAGCTCTTTAATTAAATTTTGGGTTTGTCACTTCCCTGGTTAAATAGTCTGGAAGTTCTAGTAGCGTCACATGTTGATTCCAAAAACGGAGAGGTTACATCTTTCTGAATACACTGATTCTACATTTACTTTTGAAAATATTACTTCACACTGTCTAGATTTTTTGTAGTTAACACTGGTTTACATTTTGATTACATTATTAATATTTTAAATCACTTAAACTGATTAACTCAGGCCAGCACAATTGTTAGCGTGTTATCGCCATGATGAATTTCTGCAGACTGGGTAGACGTAATTGTTATGTCTAGCTCTCGTCTGTCCTTTACACTGAATTTACATGGTGGTTATTGTTATTTGTTCACTATTTACTTTTAGTTACATCTTGTTAATTGAAATAAAACACTAGCTGACTATTTTCGGCCAGCACAATTGTTACGTGTTACTGCCATGGTGATGTTCTGCAGACTGGGGCGAAAATTATGCAAATTTTACGTATGTGTGTGTGAGTAAACGTCATCGTTCTTTGTCTCTTGTTATATAATCGCCTTGTTAGTTACGTATTTTAATCACGTCATTGTTGTTTTAATGACGTTTGGCGTTGTTGGCCAATGAAACGGAAGCATGTAGCGCCGTTACTGGCGGCTGTAACCATTATAAGTCTTTTTATCTGCACGTACACTGCTGTCCTTGAAATTATTTTGTTGTCTCGGAACTGCGTCGTTGTAGGCAAAAACCAAGGGAAATTGTATTACCCATAGAAATGACTTTAAAAACATCGAAATACCATAATTTACTACCTTGCATACCATACTTTTTATATCAGACTTTTTGTACTGTCACATGATCTAGCAGTAATATTTAGTACAGTTGATGGTGAGCCACCCTTTGAACGAAATATGGTTTCGTTTTCAAAAGTTAATGGTACCATTAAAAATATCTCTGTTTTGGATTCATCATTAAAGGGACAGGGTCCCTTTAGCGTATCCATTACTTTTTCCAAATGGTGATACTGGGTGGCATATCAATATTTCTCTTAATGTACCAACTACATCTAATTCAAGAGCGCCCAGAAATAAATTAACCATGCTTCAGTATGCAACCTATCGACTTGCAATTAGAGAAGATTTTAGCATGTTGCACCATTCACAAAAATTATTTCTGCAGTGGATAGTTGATATGTATGTGAGAATAGAGGGCACAAGGTTACATTTCATTCGACAAAATCAAACAAGTCTTAGGTCTGAAGTTTACAACAATTTAACAGATTATTTAGAATTGAACCCCAATGCCAATAATGTTGGCCGTAGAGTAATTTTACCATCTTCATTCAATGGATCTCCAAGAAATATGTATCAGAATTATTTAGATGCAATGTCAATTGTACAACATTTCGGAAAGCCTTCTTTGTTTATTACAATGACTTGCAATCCAAGTTGGCCTGAAATAGTTAGCAATATTGGTGTAGGTGAGTCAGCTAATTTTCGACCTGATATTGTTGTGCGTGTATTCAAGTCCAAGCTTAAAGCATTAATTGAGGGCCTTACACTAAAAAAAATCTTCGGTAAAGTTGAAGCACTCATTTATACAATTGAGTTTCAAAAGAGAGGATTGCCTCATGCTCACATTTTACTCTCTTTAAATGAGCAAGATAAAATTGTTAACGCTACCGATATTGATAAAGTTGTATCTGCGGAGATTCCTAACATTCAAACACATCCTATATTACATGAATATGTTGTAAAACACATGATGCATGGTCCATGCGGAGTACTTAATCCAAATTCTGTATGTATGAGAGATGGAAAATGCACAAAAGATTATCCAAAACGATTTAATGAATTTACATGTGAATCATTAAATGGATATCCATTATACAGAAGGCGTGATAATGGTATTGATGCTGAAGTTCGCGGTAGTTGCCTCGACAATCGTTATGTTGTACCATACAATCCGTATTTACTTGCCAAATTTAATTGCCATATAAATGTTGAAGTATGCACTACAGTTAAAAGTGTTAAATACATTTATAAATACGTGTATAAAGGCTATGACACTGCATCTGTTGAATTAGGTTCAGAGAGAAATGAACCTGGTCAAGAAATACAAATTGATGAAGTTAAAAATTTTTTAAATGGCCGTTATGTCGGATCAACTGAAGCTGTATGGCGCATCTATGAATTACCAATGCATTTTCAATCACATGTCATCGTTAGACTTGACATTCATTTACCGCGTAGACAGAATGTTTACTTTTGAGAAGGGCAAGAACGTCAAGCAATTGAAAATGCAAGACAAACAAAATTATTAGCATTTTTTGAATTGAATCGATCAGATCCATCAGCGCATGAATAAAAGTATTTTGAAATTCCTTTGCATTATGTGTGGGAAGATTCCCGAAAAAATGGAAGAAGAGAAGGCGTGGAGATGATAAAATCATTACACGCATACATGTAGTATCACCAAAAGACATCGAACTTTTCCATTTACGATTGCTTTTATTACATGTCTGTGGTCCAAAATCATTTGAGGATGTTAGAACATACAATGGAATTATACACACTTCTTTTGTTGAAGCGTGCCATGCTCGCGGCATTGCTTCAAATGATAATGAATGGTGCGAATGTTTAAATGAAGCAAAAGAATTACGTTCACCAAAACAAATGCGAAATTTATTTGGTTACATTTGTGCATTAAATGTGCCAGCCAATGCATTGGCGTTATGGAATGAATTTAAAGTATATCTTAGTGAAGATTTTTTGAGAGATTACAACGAAGAAGTATCCTTTAACACAGCTCTATTAGAAATTGAAGATATTTTGAATGTTCATAATTTCTCATGTCAAGAACTTGGTTTACCAGTTCCCACGTATTCGCAGAGAACAGACGAAGCAAATGCTATTGATCCAATAGAACAAGAGTTTCTGTTTTCTGAGCATTATGAAACTGCAAATATTGAACAGCGTAATCTAATTGATCGTGTGATTCGTGAAGTTTTGCACCATAATACTGGATCTAATGTTTTTTGTTTAACCGCTCATGCAGGTTGTGGAAAAACATTCACACAAACAGCAATCATTCACAAATTAAATTCGCTTAATCTTAGTTGCATTGCAACAGCGTTCAGTGGCATAGCTTCAACTCTATTACTTGGAGGTAGAACTTTACACAATGTGTTTAAATTGCCTATACCCATTTTGGAAAATTCTGTAGCGAATATTACCGCAAATAGTAGCTATGGACTTTACATAAATTCATCATCATTGATAATTATTGATGAAATTTCTATGTGCCCACTGCAAGTGTTGAAAATCATAGATAGATTATTGCAGGATCTATGCGATGAAAATGATAAACATAAACCATTTGGAGTGAAAATGATACTTCTGTGCGGTGATTTTCGGCAAATCTTACAAGTTGTCCCACATGGATCACGTGCAACTTTAATTGAAAATTGTGTCACGAGTTGGCATAAATTTGTTTATTTTCATAAAGTAACGTTTACTCAAAATATGAGAGCCTTACCAAGTGAAATAGAATTTGTCGAATTCTTGAAAAAAATTGGTAATGATGAAGCCCCACAATTCCCTCAGTTTGGTGAAAATATTATTGAAATACCTCAGCAATTAATAGGAGATGAAAATAATATTATTAATGAGGTGTATGGAAATATTTCCGAAAACATACTCTCAGATAACATATTGAAGTCAGTTATTTTAGCACCTAAAAATGATGAGTGTACTTTTATTAATACTGATATACTTAATCGAATACCAGGTGAACAGAAAACATATCATAGCTACGATAAAATAATTTGTGATGATGACAATGAAATCAATAACTATCCAGTAGAGTTTTTGAATTCTTTGACTATTAGTGGTTTGCCACCACATAAGTTAGTATTGAAAGTTAATTGCATCGTTTTGCTGATCAGAAACTTAAATACAAAGGAAGCATTAGTCAATGGAACAAGAATGCGCATCAAGTGTATGCATCGTAATGCTATTGATTGCGAAGTTTTAACTGGAACCACACGCAATAAGAGAATTTTGATTCCACGTATAAATTTAACATATTCCGGTACTGTTTTACCATTTAACTTTCAAAGAACTCAATTTCCAATTATACCTGCGATGACAATAAATAAGTCTCAAGGACAAACATTAGAAAAAATTGGAATTTTATTGAGGCAGCCAGTTTTTACACATGGTCAATTGTACGTCGCAGCAAGTAGAGTTCGATCATTCGATGGTTTGAGATTTTATATTTCCGAATATAATGGCCAAGGGCATTTAGCAAATGATGAAAGAGTTTTTACAAAAAACATCGTTTACACAGAAGTTCTGAATCATTAAATTCACTTTCAAACTATTTTAAGTTCAATGGACAACATTTATTTTTTTAACCGCCCGGTTTTTTTGATTTAATGAAAAATATATGAAAAAATACGAGGCACGTATTTTTTATTTTTTATTTTTTATTAATTTTTTATTTAAATTTTATATAATTCGAAAAAGATAGGCAAAATAACTGTGTAGCCTTGGCGAAACCTGGTCAGTATGGCAATAAAAAAAAACCAAGGAAATGTCAAAAAACGCGTTATTGCTTTTTAAATATGGCTTAGCCAAGCTAAACCTCATTTTTCCTATCTTTCATATTTTTCAAATAACTCGAAAATTAATGCATAGAAAAAAAAATTAAAAAATTATATAAGCTTTGTAGCAGATAATCTTCAAACTGTTTTCGAATTTTGTACCGTACCAAAATTGAAATGTAATTCACTGGAATTGAAAACAATGTATCTTATACTTCTATGAATGTCAAGTCTCATTTTTATTAGCGTTTATTTGATTCAATAATAACATGAAAAAATTAAAACTGACAATGAATTATATCAAAAAATAAATACGAATACAAGCTGTAATTGTGTTTTTTTTTTCAACTGTTACTAACATTAAATTTTAAATTTCATAGGTATTGCAGGGAATTAAGGCAAACAACACACGCTAATGACGTATTTGTACACGCTCGCAGCTGACTTAATAGAACAAAATTCAAAAAAATTACATGCAATGATTATAGAGGTATACTCTTTGACAAAAGAACCTCAATAACGTTCAAACTTAAAAATTTAATGAATTACGGTCGAATTTCGACCACTGGGCGACCACTAGTTTTAATAAAAATATGAAATCATATACATACATAAATATTGCAAACAGCAAATGTTTCTAAATTTATAATTTAAAAATATTTTTGTATTTAAAATTAACAGTTTTCAACCATTAAAAATGTATACTATTATACGTGGTTTTTAAAAAATCAGTATGTTGTAATTTTTGCAGCCTGAAGTAGTAATGAACTGGAATCTGATGGAATACTTACCAGAAACTGGAGGCATTCAGTTACATTTTTCTGCTGTGATAGCTGGTTACATAAGCTCAATATATCAGTACCTGTGTCAGTGTGAACCTGTTATGCGAACACCACGTCGCAATAGGTCATTATTCGGTAGCCAATCTAGTACCCAGACTGTGCCTCTCGGTGTTGGTGCTCATGAGAATACAGCTAAGTTTGCCAAAGAACTGATTGTAGGAGAATTGTCCCAGAAGCTTTTTAGGTAAGTATTGTGGATAAATATGAGAATAATTGTATGTGCTGTACATAACATTTGTATTAATGAACATTTAGATTTATGAAGTGTATGTTTTTAAAATCATTTTGTATGTATGTGCAGTCAACTATTGATTTTTAGAGATTAACTGTGGTAAGTCTACAGGGAATAACTTTTTATTTGTTCAAAGCCATGGTTTTCATGTTACAGTGTGTAGCGGGGCATTTTTGGGCATACCTGGGGTAATGACATAATTTGTATTTTTTCATAAATAATAATTAACTAATTGAGTGATAGGAAGATTTTATGACCGAGAGGTAAATTTGTTATGTGGAAGCGATCGCAACGTGGCTGCACTGCTGTTGACTGTATGAATTGTTTAATAATATTGTGTGGACAGTTTTAATAACTGCAAATGTACCAAAGTCAGTTCAAGGACAATGACGAACCCGGAAAACGTAAACACGTTATGTAGCAAAATCTGTCAACAAATTATATAACCAGACATCAGGCGATGCGTTGCGTCAGCAACTTATATAACGATGTGTGTCACCAGTTTTGTCAACAAGCCAAAAACAGTCCACTGGCGAACGGATACAAACTGTAAACCAATGAGAGTTTGGCGAACAACAGCCCCTTCACAAAATAGCGCCTGTAAATCTCCCCAGTCCAATCTCAATGCTCGCGCGAGCAACAGCTATGCAAAAGTTTCGGAACATAAGTGCGGGCCCGCATACAATAAAAATGTGAATTTTTATACGTACATCTAAAATACAAACAGTCTTTGGCCAATATTCATCCAAAATTAACAGTTCGGCAGAAAAAATGTGATAGTGCGAACTATAAAACAGTACACGCCATGAGGAGACACCCCAGGTGCCGACTTCTACTCGTAAACAGGAAAGTAGCCATTAAAAAATAATAATTAAAAATGCTGGTTTTTTTTTTTCTTTTCTTTTAAAAAATTTAAATAAAATGGGGAAATAAATTTTGAAATATTTAAAAATGAGATCTCTAAAGTAGCTTTGTGTGTGTATGTGAGAATATAGTATTATTATAGTTTATCGTAATAAGAAGGCTGGGTTTGCCGTTCCCATTATTATTCTTAATAAATAAATGTATTTCAAGAACCTGTTATTGTATTGCGAGTAAGTAAATTAAAAGAGATTCAAGGTCATTAACAACTATTATTCACAAATTTTGTCTGTACGATTTTATTAATATGAAATACGTAAAAAGAATAAAGTATTAATAACATTTAATTATTGACGAACATAAATGATTGTTATTATTTCAGCAACCACATTCTGTTCTCCTAGTTCGCTGATACGAACCTTGGTAAATTATTTTCTTGCAGTTGGCAAGATGGCGCCCGACAAAGTAGATAGTACAATTTTGACAAATTCGAAATCACATTATATTAGTTATTAATATCAATAAAACGAAATATCACATTTGGCTTCTGGAACAGACAATTTTATATCAATAAATTTATATAAAATACGGCCTACGGGAGAACAGAATGATTGTTTGAGGTAGAAAATAAAATTTTTTATGCATACGTAAAATAGACGTAGATAGGGGTTATGTTATGCTAAGTGTGAAATGTTGATGTTGATATTTTGTAGCAGGTATTGTGAAGCAATATGCATAATAATTAATATGTAATATGAAGAGTATTATATAAGTAAATTTGGGAATGATTGAAGTATAAATAAAGTGCATAGAAAGTTACGTAAAGTAGCGCAAAGCGTTATACAAGTAGATACATTGTGGTGTGAAAGTAGATATGATATATTAGTATTTTATTTACAGTCGGAATTATAGTATTATAAAATGGAGAATCCAGATTTAAATTTAGAAAACACTCTTACGGAGTCGATGGTAATTGACAATGTATCGGCTCAATCTACCCCGTCGACAACACGAGTTGCAGAGTTGTCGATGGCAGATATATTCAATGTAATGAAGACAATGTCTGAGAGCTTGAGTAGTTTTAACGTGAAGTTTGACGTTCAGAACAATAAATTAGATGAACAGAAAACCGAGATAAATAATAAATTCGATGAGTTAACGTACCAAATTAAAGAAATTAATAGACATTGTGAAAATACCAAAGTAGAATTTACTAATAAAATCAGCCAAGTAGAAACCAAGTTAGATGATTCAATACAAAAGACAGATGGCAAATTTAATGAAATAGATAGTCAGATAGATAGAGTTGAGAAGCAAATCAAGGAAAATAACGAAATATTAATAAAGTCAATGAATGAGTATAATAATGACATAGAATCAAAAATTCAGAAATGTAATATTGAAACTGAATGTAAGTTGAGTAGCGTAGTAATGACAGTTGAAAAATTTAGTCATAATATTGATGAACATCAAAATAAGATAGACTCTAAAATATATGAAATTGAAAGTAATTATAGGACAGAAATACAAGCAGTAAGTGAATCTATTGAAGTAATATCAAAAAATAATGTACAGTCTGAATATAGTAATGATAAAAAATTATATTCACTTGAACAAAATATTAGTAATATGCGAGATGAATTAAGTTTAGTGAAAATCAAAATGTAAACAATGTTACTGAGCGCATATTTATGACACGAGATACAAATAATGAAGTAGAATTAGAAACTTTCAATTGTGACAATCGTAGAGTACACCCAATGCAATTTTTAAATAGGGTTAGGGAATTTAATCGGTTTAATAATAGTAGCTGGGAGGTTAAGTTGCTGAAGATTATCAAATGTTTCAAAGGTAGTGCCGAGATATGGTCGGAAGTACACCATACCGAATGGGAAAGTTATGAAGATTTTGAGATAGCTTTTCGCAACAAATATTGGTCAGAAGAAGACCAAGAAATACTAAGAAGTAAAATAATGGGTAATGGAATTTTGGTAGGATTAATAACCACCTAACCATATATGTGATGACCATTTATAACGAAGCAAAGTATTTAGAACCGCCGTTGCCATTCCGATCATTTGTACGACATATTAGCAAACACCTGCCCAGAGAGGTGCAAATAACTTTAATGACTAGAGAGATTACAAATATAAGCGAGTTAGAAAACATGTTAGATGTATTACAGAATATAGGGGAACGCGACATGGGACGACGTCCAAACACACCAGTAGTACCACACCATAATAATAATAATAATTTCCATCATAACAGGGGTACACAGAATTTTCATAGAGGAGCGCGGGGAGGAAGTTTTGATAATAGGGGCGAGAGTTGGAGGTGTAGAGCCTGTGAAATTGATAACTATGCTAATAGAACGAATTGTTTTAGATGTCATCGAACCAGGAGTGCGCCAGAAATGAGAGGACAAACCCACCACCAAATCAACAGTCGAGAGGAGGAGAATTTTATAGAGGAGCGCCTAGAGGAGGAGGAAATCATAATAGAAGTCGAGGAGGAAATCATCAAGCTGTGGCAGGTCCATCCACGGAAAACTGAGGAAGACAATGGGGAAGCGGACCCAGCCATTGTCAACGGAGGACCGGGTCCAAGTAATTAACGAATACACAAACAACGTCATCAAGATGGATATGGCAAAAGAGTTGTTAGAAGAAGAGGAGAACAAGGTGTGGAACGCAGAACAGGATTGACTGAGGTGACGATTAACATTGAAGGTAAGAATTATAAAACTTTAATTGATACCGGTAGCGAGATATCAGTAATTCTGAAAATGTCATGGGTGAATTAAAAGAGTTAAACAAGAATATACCGTCATTACCAGTTGCAGGGGTCACTGTAGTGGGGTAACTGGGTGAGAAGTAAAAGAATAACCAGACAAGTACAATTAAATATTTTAATAAATGGAGTTGAATTTGAAAACACTTTCCTAGTAGTTAAAGGGTTGAGTCTAGATGTAATATTGGGAAATGATTTTTTGGAAAGAAACGGAGCAGTAATAGATTTCAATAAACAAATAATAAAATTTGAAAAGGGGAATAAACCAGTCAGCATAGAGTTTAAGAAAGTAGTAAATGAAAATAAAGTCACGGGAATAAAAATGTTACATAAACAGATAAGTGATAGAGAGATAGAAACTAAAATAAATATATGTCTAGAGAGTGATGGTGTAGAAAATGAGGAGAGAGAGATGCATGAGCGTAATGAGAGTGTGTGGGCAAATAGAGCCGATAAATTTTTCAATGAAAATACAGTTGTAGGAAGTACTCAGCGAGAGGAGCTGTGGGCAGTTGTGGAGCAGTACAGAGGGGTGTTTGATGAATCACCAGGGAAAGCGAAGGACTACATCTGTGAGTTGAAAGTTCGGACCACGCACCATACATGCAGAGAAGCTACCCGGTGCCGTTTTCGAAGAGGAGGGCTGTACAGGAGGAATTAGACCGGATGATGCAAGGAGGCATAATTGAACGCTCAGTATCACCTTATTCAAACCCTTTGGTGGTAGTGATAAAGAAGGATGGCAAGGTAAGGTTATGTTTAGATGCTAGAAAAATCAATCAAATTATTATACCGGACAGAGAATCTCCAGAACCCATAAATGAGATTTTACAAAAGTTTAGCGGAGTCAAATACATGACGTCTTTAGACCTGACCGCTGGATACCGCTGGATACTGGCAGGTACCATTAGCAACAGAGAGTAGGAAATATACAGCTTTTCTTTTTAATGGTAAGAATTACCAGTTTAAACGCTTACCTTTTGGATTAAACACCAGTGTTGCCAGTTTTATCAAATGTTTAGATAATATTTTACAACCTAAGGACTTAGACTTTTTAACTGTGTATGTCGATGATATTTTGATAGCCTCTAGAACATTCACTGAACATTTAGAACACATAGAATATTTATTAGATAAGCTACAAGTAGGGGGTTTAACAGTGAATTGGGACAAGTCTAAGTTTCTGCAGACAGAGATACACTTTTTAGGATTTATTATTACACAAGAGGGGATATTAGCCAACCCCTGACAAAGTCGAAGCAATAATGCGATTCCCTGAACCTAAAAACATTAAGCAACTACAGAGTTTTTTAGGGTTATGCAATTTTTACAGGAAATTTCAGGAGAACTACGCACACACAACATCCAAACTGAGTGCTGTCCTGCAGAAGAATAAACAGTGGAGATGGGGCGATGCGGAACGAGCTGCGTTTAATGAAATTAAGCGAAAGTTCAGTCACATGATAATGATGAATCATCCTGATTTTAATAAGATCTTTTATTTGCAGACCGACGCCAGCAATGTAGCGCTAGGTGCCGAGTTATACCAAGAGAGCTGCGACAAGGAACACCTAACGATCGCCTTCGCCAGTAGATCGCTGTTATCGGCGGAAAAGAATTACACGACAACAGAAAAGGAACTTCTGAGCATTTTGTTCGCCATGGGTAAATTCCGCACGTACATACTAGGGAATACTACGATCATCCGGACGGACCACAAGGCACTGTCATTTCTGAATTCATGTAAGCTAACACACAGCCGATTAACCAGGTGGGTATTAGCCTTACAGGAATATAACTTTTCATGGGAGTACATAAAGGGGTCAGATAATAAAGTACCAGATACACTTTCTAGAATAGATGTTATAGATAATAAGACTGGTAGGGACCTTAGAGAAATAGAAATTTTTAGACTAACTAGAGAAGATAGAATTTTTGGTGAGGAATTAAGTGACATTAAAAACTTGCAAAGATCTGATAGCAAACTGGGAAAATAATTGTTAGTTTAGAAACAGATGTAGCGGGATCAGAAATATAACGAGCGATTTCAAGTATATCAAGGTATTTTGTTCAAAAAAGTAGATGGTGGAGAGCGTGATTGGAGGTTAATTATACCCGAGGGGTTAATAGATAAAATTGTTTGGGATTGTCATATAAGGTATGGTCATTTTGGTGCGAGAAAGTGTGCAAATGTTTTGAAAGAGTCATGTATATTTAAGAATATGGAGAGGAGAGTGAGAAAAGTGTTGAGAGTGTGTGATTTATGTCAAAAATCGAAAGTGGTGAATTATAGAGTGGAAGGAGAGATGAATTACATAAAAGTAGATAAGCCTTTTGATCTAGTTGCGGTTGATTTATATGGACCGTTACCCAGAGGTAGAGGGGGTGTGGTATATGTATTTGTAGTTTTAGACACTTTTTCAAAATTTGTAAAATTATATAGCATTAAGAGGGCAACTAGTAAAGTACTTAGTGAGAGAATAGTAAAAGATTATATGCTTAATGTGGGAAAGCCGAAAATTATATTATCTGACCATGGTCCACAGTTTATAAGCGGCAAGTGGCGGCAGACGCTTGGATGGGAAGGCATCATACCCAAGCATACGGCAGTGTACCATCCTCAGGTCGAACCAAGCAGAACGGGTGATGAGAGAGATTGGTAGGATATTCCGGGCGTACTGTCACGCCAAACACACAGAATGGCCATCCTACGTGAAAAAAGTAGAGGAGTGGCTGAATTGTACCACCCATGAGTCCACGGGATTTACGCCGCATGAGTTGATCAGGGGAACAAGGCCGCCCAGGATATTAGAACAACTTTTCACATACCCACCTGAAGGTCAAATTTTGGACAGGAATATGAAGATTAGATTGGCGAACGAGAATTTACTTACTAGAGGAGAGCGACGAAAACAGAAACATGATGCTAAGGGTAAATGGACCAAATATGAGGTAGGTCAGTTAGTGTTAGTAAAAAGACATGATTTGTCCAGTGCTCAAGATAGGGAAATAAAAAAGTTTTTCTTGTTATATGAAGGACCTTATGAAATCATAGAAATAAAAATGCAGAATGCGTATGTGCTGAGGAACCCAGCGACGCAGGAAATAGTAGGTACTCAAAATGCGACGAATTTAAAATTATATAGGTCACTTTAATTGTTATGTTTATAAATAAGTTTTTCAAATATTATTGTATGTTTTCAGAAGGGATCCTCCCCCATTTTCGGGCGGTCACGATCTTACCAGTCCTGGCCGTGGAATTCGGAACTCGGAGGCGGGCCATGGTTGGCGGATCTTCCTTCGGGCGGTGAAAACAACGATGGTCCGGCTCCACCAAAATTGGTATAAAGTAGAAAACCTAACTGCACATTTGAACGAGGAGGGGGACCCCACAGGTACGTGACACAAATTATTTTTTATACACTCCCGGTGCAGCGGTTTTGGTGTGCCTGTCACGTGCCTGCACTGCCTTAGAGTGTTTGTAAATAATGGAGGCTGCATTTAAGTAAAAGGCAGTGCATTCAATTTAAATTTTTTGGTGTCAAGGGCAAAATTAAAATGGAGCCTTTGACAATATTTTCTGATTGGCCCGAAACGACGAGTTTTGGGGCAAGACGGTTTGGTGCACGGTAGAAAGCGGGGTAGAAGAAATGGTAGGAGAGGGGGAGTAGTGTTTTAGAGGGGGGACGTGAATTCACGTAGTATATCTATCGGGTGCCGATCCGTTTTGCAGCAAGACCCGGCATTTCAGGCGGCTGCGATCTTCCTAGACGTACAGTAAGTTTATGGCAATAGAGTCAGCCTCCTATGTAAAAAAAAAAAAAAAAAAAAAAAAAAAATAATTTTGGATGTGTATAATTTTAAATTTAAGATATAATTTTTTTTTTCTTCTAAATTTTTTAGCATTAGGTGACCAAATATAATTGTTAGATTTTAGTATTAGTGAGTATAGGAACGTTTTGAAGAAATGTGTAGTAATATAAGAACTTGTTATCAATACAAGATGTGGGGATAATTTTGGGGGGTAGTTTGGTGCTCAATGAAGTGACATAACAGTGTAGTGTGGAACTGCTATGGGGGGAGGTTGTAAATTTTGTATTTAATATTTTAGGTTAATAATGGTTAAGCTTCCATATAAAGTGGGTTAAAACCCCATCTACATTAATATTGTCATTTAAATATAAATTCTTAAAGTTAATATTACGAAAGATATTTTACTTGTGATTCCCCAAATTTTCGGGCGGTCACGGCCTCACCGAACCCTGACCGTGGAATTGGTTTAGCTTTAACAGCTATGGTTGGGGCACATTACGATTACGCGCTGACCATAACTGGCCATAGCTGTTATCGTTGTAAAGGTGTATTTTGAAATTGATGGGGGGTAATAAAAGGGGAATCACCAAACTATGGAACAGCGGCTGCCACTCTGTTCAAGGAGGAACAGCAGAGCCAGGTGGTAGATCCGTTTAAGGGTGCATGATTATTAACAAGAACATGTTGATGTTCAACAATTTTAAACTTAATAGCGGAAGCAGAGACACGGAGAGGTAAAACCCTGCTCCAAAATTATACAGTCTCTGTGGAAGCGAAAAGGCGCCACAGTCTTACATAATTGAAATAGTGTGTGTGGCTGGGAGGTTATCTAAGGGGATAACGTATTAATAATTTGCTATATTTTAATTAATAATGATGATTTGCTACTCAATAATTTTGTTTGAATTTAAAAAATAGATGCCCTAAATACTTCTTATATTGTGTTATTATGTCTTATTGTGTTGATTGCATTTAGTATGTTAGGAATAAGAATTATAAAAATATGATAATATGTTTTCAATGTGTTTATAGATTTTAAAAGGAAAAATAGTTGTGATAGGTAAAATTTTCAATGGGTTGCAAAAGATAGAAGTGGGTGATAGTAATTGTTTGAATAAAATGTGTAATAATAAATGTTTGAGTCAGTTCAAGTTGAATTTTGTGGGACATATAGATCTGTTCAAATCGAAGTAAGAATTAAAGAAATAGTAGAGATGAAAATAATGCAATGTTGTATTGAGTTAATGTATGTTATAGAATTTTGAGAAGTATAAGTGGAGACACAGTAGAAATGGAGGATTTATGTAGAGTCTTGAGTGATATATTGTTGTTTATTTTGTTGATGTTAAGTTGTTGTAATGGTAGTGAGGTTATGAGATTGAGATTTTTTGGGGATGGCAATTTTGTAGTAGGGGTAGTGTAATGTGGGAGTCCGCAACATAAGGGTTGGGACGGGATTTGGTATAGTTTTAGTGGGAAGGGGCCGCCTTAGGTAAAAATCCAGGGGCCAGAGAACGGGAATTGAGCTTTTGGGGGGGGGGAAACACGTATCCTATGTACAAAGGGTTAGAGAGTATTTTTTTTTATATAAGAGTAGAAGGTGGCGATTGGAGTTAAAATAGTAAGTAGTTAGAGGTAGAGAAGGGTTAGTAAAATTTTGATAGAGGGGTGTCATACTAGTTAGAGATTTTGTAAGGGAACGTTAGAGTAATAAAAGGGGTAAGATTATGAGTAAATGCCAAGTGGATAAAGTAAATTATAATGAATAACGTAGAGTCACCCAAAGTAATGAAATGGAATAATGATGGCCATAATTGAAAAAAACAAAAAAAAAAAATTGTAATTTTGAGAAACGAATTAATAAGAGTAAATCAAGTTTAAAAGTAATTTTTTGATTTTATATGCCAATTTAATAATGTAAAGTGTGTAACATTTTAAATACCAGTTGTTTATTTTAATGGGAATTAGAAGTGTAATATGTTTCTTATTTTATGTTTTATGTCTAGGTTTTCTTATGTTATGTTGTGTTTGTTAGTGTAAGAGAATCTTATCATGTTGTAGTTAGGTATTCATATATATGTTAAATATAAATAAAGAACAAAACCAGTGCTTCTTAGCGCAAACCAGCACCGCTAGGGGGGAACAGATCAGTTGGGGATATGGTGTTGTATAAGGCCACTATTTGATATTTTGATTTGTTGTTTCAGTGTTTGGTGGTGCTGTGGCGGCGGACCTGAGCTGGCCGGCGCGTCAGGGCAGGGGCGTTGAGTATCTGTCTGACTCTACGGTGTTGGGATCTCGAGAGAGAAGTCCAGTATTGTCATGCAGATGCGGTCACAGTCACCGGACCAAGGGTGAGTTGATTATTCTTTTTTGTAAACCATACAGGGGGTTGTGGCGACATATCCTGGCTGATCCCTCTAGCAAGTATGAATGTGTCAATGAGATTTTTTATGCTTCGACATAAAATATCTCATTGAGGGGGTATTGTAGCGGGGCATTTTTGGGCATACCTGGGGTAATGACATAATTTGTATTTTTTCATAAATAATAATTAACTAATTGAGTGATAGGAAGATTTTATGACCGAGAGGTAAATTTGTTATGTGGAAGCGATCGCAACGTGGCTGCACTGCTGTTGACTGTATGAATTGTTTAATAATATTGTGTGGACAGTTTTAATAACTGCAAATGTACCAAAGTCAGTTCAAGGACAATGACGAACCCGGAAAACGTAAACACGTTATGTAGCAAAATCTGTCAACAAATTATATAACCAGACATCAGGCGATGCGTTGCGTCAGCAACTTATATAACGATGTGTGTCACCAGTTTTGTCAACAAGCCAAAAACAGTCCACTGGCGAACGGATACAAACTGTAAACCAATGAGAGTTTGGCGAACAACAGCCGCTTCACAAAATAGCGCCTGTAAATCTCCCCAGTCCAATCTCAATGCTCGCGCGAGCAACAGCTATGCAAAAGTTTCGGAACATAAGTGCGGGCCCGCATACAATAAAAATGTGAATTTTTATACGTACATCTAAAATACAAACAGTCTTTGGCCAATATTCATCCAAAATTAACAGTTCGGCAGAAAAAATGTGATAGTGCGAACTATAAAACAGTACACGCCATGAGGAGACACCCCAGGTGCCGACTTCTACTCGTAAACAGGAAAGTAGCCATTAAAAAATAATAATTAAAAATGCTGGTTTTTTTTTTTCTTTTCTTTTTAAAAAATTTAAATAAAATGGGGAAATAAATTTTGAAATATTTAAAAAATGAGATCTCTAAAGTAGCTTTGTGTGTGTATGTGAGAATATAGTATTATTATAGTTTATCGTAATAAGAAGGCTGGTTTGCGTTCCCATTATTATTCTTAATAAATAAATGTATTTCAAGAACCTGTTATTGTATTGCGAGTAAGTAAATTAAAAGAGATTCAAGGTCATTAACAACTATTATTCACAAATTTTGTCTGTACGATTTTATTAATATGAAATACGTAAAAAGAATAAAGTATTAATAACATTTAATTATTGACGAACATAAATGATTGTTATTATTTCAGCAACCACATTCTGTTCTCCTAGTTCGCTGATATGAACCTTGGTAAATTATTTTCTTGCAGTTGGCAAGATGGCGCCCGACAAAGTAGATAGTACAATTTTGACAAATTCGAAATCACATTATATTTAGTTATTAATATCAATAAAACGAAATATCACAAGTGGAACCTTGATATAACACCCCAGTGATATAATGCAACCCTTGATGTAACGCTCATTTTTCATGGTCCCGGCAAATTAAATAGTTAAACTTGGGACCTTTATATAAAGCGCTTTTTGGCTGGTCTGCAGAAGAGCGTTATATCAAGGTTTCACTGTATTTCAATTTTAATTTTCTCTCTAAATACTTATAAGTTTTCTGTGCACTCTAAATTATTAAATGTAATACTATAAACTAATACTTGTAACGGGACAGAATTGTGGGATTGATTTTATTAAATTGTAAATGCTAAGAAAGGGAGTTACCCACACAGGGCCTCAGTTTTTAACAATCGGCATTCACTTACGAAACACCCAGTTGCATGTTTGGTCTGTCCGCCCCTCGAGATGCGACATTTCCAGGTGCTGAGGAATGTGAAAGAGCGCGCGTATGCCTGCGCGAACAGATGAATTGTCACGTATAAGGTTCGCTAGTCAGCCAGAGTGAATCTACAGTAATTAGTGGTCGCTAATGAGATGTCACGTGTCGCACGTTCGGCCTATCCAAAAGCAAGAGAATGTTTTGGTCATCTTGGAAGCGTCGGTTTTGGCGTCTGTCGTCCTATAGCTTCGGAACCGGCCGGTTCAGCGTAACAAGGCTCGCGAGCCGAAATACAATAAAATTATTAAAAATGTGCTTAAACCATGTGATACAGTAGTGAAATGACAGTGGGAGAGCAAATAACCGCCAGTGAACAAAATTTTAATCAGTGCAACATCTTTCGGACACAAACAAGTGAACAAAAATGTAATAATTGTGACGCGTGGTCTGCAGGGATGCCACCAGTCAAGTAACAGAATATACCAATCACTATATACAAAATTTACAAAAGCCCTAAAGTTAAATAAAGGGGGTAAAAGACGTTGTGTGTGTGTGTGTGTGTGTGTGTGTGTGTGTGTGTGTGTGTGTGTGTGTGTGTGTGTGTGTGTGTGTGTGTGAGCAAATTGCTGGGTTGCCTTTAAATAATTTAATTTAATTATAAGAAGTAAGAGAGATGCAAGTTTGTTGTTTTGGTCAGATGGAGTCGCTACCTCAGCATTTAATTTTGTTTAATTGAAAGGTTAGAGAATAGAGCAAGAGAAGGCATGTTTTTAATTGATTTATAAAAAAGAGAGTAATAAATGAAATTGAAATAGTTAACAGTAAATGAGAGTAAGTAATTATTATGACATATAACCCTAAATCACTTATAGGTTGCGAGTTCACGTGAGGACTCTGGGACCCGATGCAGGTAAGGGATTTGTAAGATGTGTATGTTTATTAAATATTATTTTGTTATAAATCGGTAAGTTCTCATAGTGTATGAACTACAGACTCCTAAGCAGTAGTGGAGATGGTTTATACCTCTAGTCCCAGCAACCAACCACACTATCTCGTGTTCCGATTTTGTCACTGATATTAGGTTCAGTATTCCATTTCCATATTTTTTAAGTCTATTCCCAAGTATCATTTATGTTTGCATGTTCTGTTTAGCATTGGTTCATGTTTGGCGTAAGAAATGTAAATGATGTTTTAAATTTTTTGTGTATGACTAATTGCATAGTTTCAGATTGCCCCTTCTCAGTGTTGATTACTACTGTACTTAGTCAGATATGATGATTTAAGGCAATTGGAGCAATAAGATAATACAGATTGTAATATAGTGATCTTAGAAGAATGGAATAAACCATTAAATGCCACAGAAGTCAGTAGCCACAACACTATTATTAACACCTCAAAAAAAGTAGTCACATTCATGTTACATATTTATTCTCCTATATTATGCAGAGCAATATACACTATACACAGCAGATTATCATGGTCTCTAATTTGATAAATTACAATTTGCAATGCAATGGAACAATTATAACAATTTATATGTAACACATTTATTAATACCGCATTCTGTATATGAAGACTATCAGCAATTAAACAATGCTGTGTTAGCTGAGAAAGCAATGGACTTGTTTATTCAGTCTTTGTAGAGGAACTGTAAAATCACTGATACTTTTTAATAACTTTATTGAACCATAAATATCTAAAATTCACAATTTCCAAAATTCTTACCTGCACGTGGTCCAGGATCCTATATGCGAACTCGTGACCTGTAAGAGTGGTTATTGGGTTTTGTTACGTAAATAATATTAACTCGCATTTACTACATTTAACCAACTTTGTTTATTAAAATTATCTCCCACATACTTTCTTTCTCTTTCTTCTGTTCTTTACAAAATTGTTTTTACTTGATTCTTATACATTTCCCAAAAACATTGGCTAGCTTATTTGCGGAATCTACAATTATTCCACATAAATCTTATTTTCTTGTTACCTGTGGTTTTTCTAAAAGTGTTTTCATCCTATCTCTTACAAAACATTGGTTTACTTATTTATACTAATATTAATTCTAAGGGAAGGCCATCCAGCACTTCGCTCATTCTCTCTCTCTCTCTCTCTCTCTCTCTCTCTCTCTCTCTCTCTCTCTCTCTCTCTCTCTCTCCCTCTCTCTCTCATATCTGTCACCCCCGTAAAATAAGAGATCTCTGTAATTTTTTACGTTTTAGTGAGTCGTTGTTTGTATTGATTTAGGGTTATCAACTTAGGATTGAAAATTTAACTGGTACTCATCCTGCTCGTTGTTCCGCTGACACTGTTTTCACTGAAACGTCCGAAAAATCTTTAACTGCTTTATTATTTTGATAACTGTCTTTCTGAGGTTGTTGTTGCACTCTACACCATGTTTATTTACTGTTTATTAACACATTCTACCAAATTTATTAGACTTCGGCTCGCGAGCACTTTTACATTGAACCGCGCGATTCGATAGGATGGCGCTAAGTGAAGCGTTTTCAAAATGGCCGAACGTCTCGCTGCATCTCGTTATTTCTCATAATCTTGTAGCCGGTGGCAAGGAAAACTGTGCGTGACTTTCACTCTTGTCAAAGTCGGCACACGCGCCAATGAGAGGTTTTCTGTCGCAACAGAAAAACTCTCATTGCCTGAAACTTAAGAGGACCAGCTAATTCCTTACTAAAATCATTGGTAACTTACTCCCCTCGTCCGGTGACTATGGCTGCACCTGAATGACATTACTGGACTTCCCTCTCGAGATCCCAACACCATAAAGTCAGACAGGCACGTCACCACAGTATCACCAGGCTCTGTAACATTCAAACAAAATGTCAATAATTGGCCTTACACCAAACCAGATCCTCAACTGATTAAATTCCCTCTTAGACGTGCTGGATTGCCTTTAGCAAAGTACTGGTTGCGTATCTCTGTGTCTTCTTAATATAAACATATTACATTCCTATTCCACAAAAACCTAACCTCAAAATAAACATTACCAACTGTAGATTAACATAACACATATCATTTCGGAATCTAAATAAAATTCACTAACATTACTCAACTTTTAATTGTCTTCTATTTATCTTGCCTTTGTCACATCGATTACTTCAATTCATATTCAAAATTGCAATCATTGCATTTTCATTTGTTATCATTTATTTTATAATTCAATTCAAAATAAAGCTAAGTTCATTACTAAAATTCACCTTTTAAATTAATTAGACCATCTCTTTCAATCAATTTACTTTAATGGTATTATTCAAAACGATTCAGTTAATTTAATTTTATCTTTTAGTTATTTACTTTCATAATATAATTCATTTATCATTTTTATAACCTTCAAATCGAAACAATTTACTACCAACATTTCTATCTTTTAAATTAATTTAATTTTCAGCATAAACATTCATAATTATATATTGACAATGTGTAATTATAAATTAACACATTTATATAATAATATAAATATACCTCCCACTTACCTTAATCCGGTCCAAGGTTACGTCGCACGAACTGCGAAATACAAGTATGACTTTAAGGTTACATCAATAACATACTCGACTCGCATTTGCGTAAAACAACTAAAATTTTATTTCATTCTTTATACTCTTTTCAATTTATGAATTATTCATTTTTCTCTCCAAATATCATGTTACTATTTCTTTCAAACATAAGTAAACAAAACCTTCATTTTAATATCGTATGCTTATTCTAATATCTTATATTACGTAAGACGACCCAGCTTGCGCATTCACTCATTCATACCAATTTATATCCCCATTCTTTTAGAGTGCTTTAAAATGCAATTATTAATACAGTCAAATTAATTTGGGTTTACTTAACCATCGGCGTTCTTCCCCGTTTCGTTCCGCACTGAGCGTATGTCCAAACTCGTTACTGTTAATAAATTCTCGGCTCGCCAGCCCGTTAAGTTCAAACGGCCGCCGCCGCCTCGTAAAACACCACTGCTTGATTCACATTTTTTATTGCATGTGAAATGAAAACTTGAGCCCAGCCGGTGGACGCACCACTGCTCGCGTCCGATGCATTAAGATGTTATTGTCCGACTGCCTCGTTTATGGGGCGGAAGTCACTGCTTTTCGGCTACCAAATTTCGCCGTTGTTCACAGCCTTCATGTGGCAAATTGTTAGTAGTGGCACCGGGAACATGGGTTGTTAACGTTCCCAAGGTGTTGACGATATTTCACTGCCACGAGTAACGAGACTCAGGTGGGCGGAGTCATCACGGACTTCCGTCATCATCCAAACCACGTGGTGAGAAAATTTTACATCTTAGCCATTTTATTTGGCGTGGCTCGAGGCTGTAAGCGTCGCATCCGTGTGCATGCTGGTGTTCGCGCGTACTAGTGCGTAACACAACACTTGATTTCTCGGAATGATATTGCGTTCTATTGCCACACCCGCTTGCAAAGCTATGTCACTGTTCATTGTTTGACTGCTGCCGTATTTTACGTGGGCATTATAATTGAAAACTAAAGAAATTTAATAAAAAAAATAAAACCTCCCAATCTGCCCCATTACAAGACCCGCCCCCCCAATGAGAGGTCTTCTGCTGAAACAGAAGAACTCTCATTGCTAAACCCCTAAGAGGATCGGTGAGGATATGGTGCCAACAACCCCCTGTTAATTTCTAAACGCATCATGGGTAAACTACCCCCCCTAGCTCGGCGACCATGGCTGCACCTGAACGAGATTACTGGACTTCTCTGTTCGAGATCCCAACACCATAAACTCGGACAGATACTCACCATAGTATACCTAACCTTCTCACATTCCACCCCAAAATCAAAACCCTGGCCTTATACCATACCAGATCCTCAACCGATATGTTCCCCCTTTCATGCATACTGGGTTGCCTTTAGCAAATACTGGGTGCGTACACACACTCATTATTACATTCTAAACAAACTCCATACTTCTAACTCAAAAATATTTTATCTTTTAAATTTTAATTTCTTTTCGCAAATTAACGTTACGTTTCCAATCAAAACACAGCAAACAAATTAAATTCAAATCATTAAATCTTGTTTAAAATTCAATCTAAGTTCAAAATCAAAATTTCATATCGTTATTGATTTTATCATCTCCTTTCATTTACCATAAAATTCTAGACCCTTAAACTAAAATTACAACTTCTTCACTAGCCACTGGTAATCAAAAAACATAAATTGAATACATTAAATCATAAATTCACTTATCATTACATTTGCTTACACACATATATTAAACAATATAATTCAATAAACACACTAGTAATACATATAAACAACAATATATTCAGAACCTCAAAACATCATCTATACGGCAGACATAAATTTTTTTTTTCAGTATCAAAAAAAAATAAAATTATATAATTTAATTAAGTAACACAATTGCGTGAATTAATTACTAGAAACTGGTCCTGTCTCTTAACATCAACCATCAGCTGATCTCTCTGGTGTGAATGACCTTGACCCATATACACTACACAAAGCGACACCATAAAATACATGAGACATGGTTATAATTTTTTTCCTTCAAACAATACAACATAATAAACATAGAACATTCAAAAAATATCGGTATGGAGAACCATACATGACTTCCATATTCTAAGATTTATATTTAAAATCATTTTCGAAATGAAATGTTACCATAGAAACTACTTCTTTCTACTTACTGCTTCAGCCTTAACCACAGTACTGTGGTCACTAACGTATACCACCTCATGTTATCGCACTCGATTTTCACTGATGATGGAAGTCGATGGCATTGCCGAAACGTCTGGTTTTGTAGAAAACATTGGACTATGGCCAAATATCCCGGGAAGGAATTCTAACAAAAACTACTTCTTTGTTGCCGATAACGTTGTACACACATATATATATATATATATATATATATATATATATATAAAATATGCATAAAATTAATGGCTTGTATAAGTTAATGATTGATCTCCATTAAGTAGTGCTCAACATCAGAGCAGGTTTAGTGTGTATGAGGGTACACCGTGGACAAAAATTTTCAACATTTCCTATTGAGCGTTGCTTAGAGTAAAGTTGTGAATCTACAGTGTATGTTTCACAGAACAAACACGCGGAAAAGAAGGAGCGCTCCAAAGTCACTCATGGACCCTCAGCATCTTGCAGAGGGTTCATTCCCTAAAGACGAAAAGTCTGTCTATGAGTCTTTCCTCTGTAAACACGTGGAGTTACATTGCCCAGTGATCCACAGGAAGCAAATCGTTATCCACGCTGGACACTTTTTCGGCTTGCACGCGTTATGTTGGTATGGGTTTCGGCACTTTCCAATTAAAAAGTGTGCAAATGTAAGAAAATAAACATGAATGAGGCCAGAAATAACGCGAATTCTGTGTATGTGTGTGTGTGTGTGTGTGTGTGTGTCTTCCCTGCCTTTTTATTGCGGTAGTCATAATAATAAAATGGAAACGTAAACATTACATAACTGAGATATGCTTGCATGCCACGAACGATATATTTTCTCTCATACATGATTGACATTAAAGTGAAAAAATTATAATTTTATTGCCTGGCAACAAAATTATTTTATTTTTAACAATTACCATTGTTTGAAAAAGTTTAAATGAATTTTCAAGTACTTTACTGTTGTTAAAACGTAAAAGGTTGCAGGTAAACTACCCCTTCCCCTTAACCAATCTTCACCAAAATCACAATGCCTTGAGTTCTCTACAATTCAGGGACGTATGCAAAAAATTATTTGATTCTGTTTGAATATGCGGCAGTTATCGTTCGTCATAGAAAAAATTACCCTTGTTAAAACATAAAACGTTGCAGGTAAACTACCCCTTTCCCTTAACCGATCTTCACCAAAAACAATAGGTCTTGAGAACTCTACAATTCAGGGCTGTATGCGAAACTTTATTTGATTCTGTTTGAATTTGCGGCTGTTATCGTTTGCCAAAAAAAAAATTACCCTTGATAAAAAAAACCGTTGCAGGTAAACTACCCCTTTCCCTTAACCGATCTTCACCAAAAACAATAGGTCGTGAGTACTCTACAAATCAGGGCTGTATGCAAAAAATTATTTGATTCTGTTTAAATTTGCGGCTGTTATCGTTTGCCATTTGCCATAGAAAAAAATCTAGACACACACACACACACACACACACACACAGACACTTTTTGAAAAACGACTTTTTTCATGTTTTGAGTGTAGTACAATCAGAATCTGCAATAATCTCGAACATGATTTTGTTGCCATAATCACCATACTTCCATTTCCTTAAGGAATATGGAAGTAATAACATTGTTATCATTACCTTACAATAAACAATAAAATTCACATTTAATTTGACCAAAATTTACACACTTTATAACTTTAATTTATTTCCAAATTCTACTCAATCTTTTACTGGTTTCATTTATTATTATATTTTTAACTATGATTCTCTCTAGCATTTTCATTCTCAATTAGTTTGGGTGACTTAATTATTCATAATACTTCAACTTATAAATGGGTGATTAAATATAACCTCACCCCCCTTCTGACTCTAACATTCACTAACAGATTTTATTTAGTAGGCACCCATCTCTCAAAACATTTATCTCCATTAACTTACTACTCTAACTCCCATTTCGAATCATTCTACCCTTATAACAAAATACCCTCTACCCTGTTTGTACTTAGGATGTGTGTTCCCTCCCTATGCTCATTCCCTCATTGGTTCCTGGTCTCCCCCTACGTAACCCCTCCGGCGCACATACGGTTCACCTCCCGCCACAACGCTTTTCGTTGAGGACTCTTTATCACACCACCCCCTTTACAAAATTCCCCCATCATCTAATTACTCTTCAATTACATCACTTTCATCTACAAAATATCCCCATTCTTTTTACTACCTAAATATATCACTCTCATTACTCTACATATATTCCCCATTGCTACTGTGTCCCTACTAATACTCAATTTCTATCTTACTTTTATTCCCAAGAATCTTATTCTCTCTAACACCCATTTGAAACTACCTTTGATTGACTCACATGCCCTACTTAAACAATTACTATCACCCAAATCCTATCTTTTACACCCATTGAAAATTCATAACTATCTCAAATTGCTTTCACCATTTAATTTAAAATCTCTTAAACACCTTAAACCTTTTAAACACATTGAAAATATTATATTCAAACATTGAATTATATTGATAAAATTCTTCCGATTACTTACAAGTGACATACTACATTTATAACCACAGCAGTCAGCTGATGTCTCACTGTCATGTGAGTGACCTTTCTCTAGTTACATTTCATGAATTATATAAATTGCACATGTTTATAATCCCTACCCCTAACATACTGCATACAATTAACACAAATACACAAAATTATACAGTTATCATCATAAAATATTGGTGGATTTAGAATCCTTATCATTTAACCTAGTACTTAGAAAATCGTTTTGCTCTCATGCGTGAAATACATCACTAATCATTGAGTCATAGTTATAGCAACAGTTACTGAACAGCCCTCTGGGTTGTCAACCCCCAACTCTCTCTATAGAGCCGTATAAGCTGACCGCCCGCTGTTTACAGAGGTCGTCACCCTCTCACTGAATTTTCAGCTACCCTCCTACTCCATCATTCTCTTAAAGTCCCACCTTTATACCCAGTTACAATTAGGTAACCACCCGCCGGGTAAACCGGATCGAGTATTTGCTGGTTGCATAAACACTTTATTGTTTATGCCCCTGGCTTGTCACGGCCAGCTCCTTTTCCACACACACTATTGTTTCCTGGTGTTGGACTGTGGCGCCCATTTGCATCCCCAAGAACTGAAGTTTACATATATATGGTATAGACACTGCCTATACCGTTCTTGGTTCAGCGTTATATAAAAATTCGGCATTACTGATGTCCGAGGACACCAGTAATCCTACTAAAATGATTCACACACCCTTAAAACGGCACTATCACCCCCTTCGATGATAGCCGCTGTTCCATAGTTATGTAGTTTCCCCTGTTACCCCCCAATCAATTTCTATGTTCACCAATTTAGAATCTACTTACATAAATCCACGGTCAGGGTTCGGTGAAGCCGTGATCGCCCGAAAATTGGGGAAACTACCAAAAGACGTATAAGGCTCACACTGACACCATTACTACAATTCACGGATGGTCAACTCTTATATGTTTGGTTATTTTATCATTCAGATTTTCATGTTCAACATCTTTTAGATTCATATACACTTTACATTTAAACATTAAACATTTTGCTTTATATAAATTGCGTTCTAAAATTCATACTTACATTACATCACTCACATCCTGTCATAGACACAAAAATATAAACACCAAATAATGTACATAACTCCATGTATCTTCTGAAACATTTTAACAACCATGTTACTCCACAAACTAAACACATTTTACATTTATTTATTTATTATTTATTATCAAGTTTAAATCTCATACAAATAATTTAAATTCATCACCAAAATTTAATTATACAACATTTTAAATTAATCAATTACTTCATCTCAAATTATTTTAATTCCATCAATTATTAAAAACACAACATATTTTAATTACCTTACTCCAAAACAATTACAATTCATTTATCATCACCTTCATAATTATTCTCATTATTTATTTAGTCTGCCAAAATATTATTATTATTATTATTAAGATCAATTTCTACTACATACACACATTGTTTACATAAAATACATTTTACAACATAGACACAATTAATTTCACTATCAATTTATTTACAAATTCTTGTCATTACTTTTCTGTTTATCGCACCTCATTTCATAATCTAGCCAGGTCATTACCATAAACTAAAATATTTAAAATGTCCACTCACTTATTTTTTATTTTAACCACCATCATCATGTAATAGTCTTATTTTTATATAATAATTATCATCCTTATTCACACTCGTTACACTATTATTATTATTGGAATGATTACTTCCGTTAATTACATTAACACAATAATTAACTACATCTTTGTCTACCATTGATTCATAAAACCCGTCTACATTGGTGATTTTAGTTCTGTCTCCATCAGTATTTTTGTTCAACATAAGGTAAGTTATTTTATCATCATATTCCTCCACTACATACATCACAACCTCAAAATAATCATCCATCTCTATTTTACAAGGTAAGTATTTCATATTGTTTATCTCCTTCAATTCTAACCTCTCTTTCCACTCATTATAACTACTTCTCAACGTAAATAACTCTATTATTCTCTCTCTCTCTCTCTCTCTCTCTCTCTCTCTCTCTCTCTCTCGCAATACTTCTCACCACCCCCCTGAACTATCTCATTCCATGCAAAGGGCACAACAAACTTACTACATGTCTTGGCACTTCCAAGACCATCACAAAAAATAAAGGGACCATTTGAAGACACCTCGTCTTCCACACAACTACCGGAGGAAACTCTGTCCTCATAAAACATATGTGGAGTCTTTACTCCATTTATACTACAGGGAAAATTTGTCCTTTGCCCTCCATACTCACCTAACCCCTCTTCATACACTCTCTAACTGATAAACCTTTGTTTCTACTCCTTTACAACCCATTACTCTCTCACTCTCACTAACTATCTCTATATCATCACTAACTATTTTCATTATATCACTCTCAGATACCACATTCTCAATCACATCCCCGCAATTCTCACCTCCACTTACCTCATTATATGTCATCTGACCGTCTTTATTTTCATCGAATTTATCGGACTTTTCACTAGTCTACCCCCCTTTTAATCTCGTAATTTTCATCTGCTTTATTTTTTGTAAAGTTATTAATTGTGTCACCTATTCTGTTTATTTGTTTATCAAACACATGACCTATTGATTCTATTATCGCATCTTTCATATTATCAAAACATGTATTAATTTAATAATAAGTGATTACCTGTATGCGGTCCGCCGTGTGACTTCTCAAACTTGCTTACGGTACGCGTTTCAAGGCGTATGCCTCATCATCAGAAGTTTAAAAACCAAAAACATACATATCACACAAAACTGCGTTTGTCAAAAAATAAAATTGCAGAAACAAGCATATTATGTGCACGTGATGTAGGGTGCGCACCCGTTCAAGTGCTGTCTGCTACTGATTGGAATTCGTTGAGCAGTCTCATTGGTTTTTAAACGTCTGATGATGAGGCATACGCCTTGAAACGCGTAACGTAACCAAGTTTGAGAAGTCACACGGCGGACCGCATACAGGTAATCACTTATTATTACATAAAAGTGACTTGGATACCATACGAAACATGAATGTTAAAATGTATTAATTTCATTCACTTGTTCACTAAACTTGAAATTCTGTTGTTTAATTTCATTTCTCATCAATTTTATCTCATTATTCTGTTCTCTAAATTTATCATTAAAACTATTCTTTTGTTCATCGAATTTGGTGTCAAAACCACTCTTTACTTCGTTAAATTTAATACTTTCTTGCTCTAAAATTAATTGCAACATATTAATAATAGCTAATTCATCAAGATTGGTAATTTCATTTATATCGTTTTTGTTATTATTACCTGCCATTTTTAAATTATAAATTTATATAAATTTACTTGCATACAAAACACTGACATACTATTTTATACGTTGTACGTATTTTTTCTTAACCTTCAAATCAAACTTGTATTCGCCTGTAGGTGCCGATTTATAATTATTTTACAAATCGAGTCTCTGTTCAAAGCGCCATTTGTGTAATTATAAATTAACACATTTATATACTAATATAAATAAACCCCTACTTACCTTAATCCGGTCCAAGGTTACGTCGCACGAACTGCGAAATACAAGTATGACTTTAAGGTTACATCAATAACATACTCGACTCGCATTTGCGTAAAACAACTAAAATTTTATTTCATTCTTTATACTCTTTTCAATTTATGAATTATTCATTTTTCTCTCCAAATATCATGTTACTATTTCTTTCAAACATAAATAAACAAAACCTTCATTTTAATATCGTATGCTTATTCTAATATCTTATATTACGTAAGACGACCCAGCTTGCGCATTCACTCATTCATACCAATTTATATCCCCATTCTTTTAGAGTGCTTTAAAATGCAATTATTAATACAGTCAAATTAATTTGGGTTTACTTGACCATCGGCGTTCTTCCCCGTTTCGTTCCGCACTGAGTGTATGTCCGAACTCGTTACTGTTAATAAATTCTCGGCTTGCCAGCCCGTTAAGTACAAACGGCCGCCGCCGCCTCGTAAAACACCACTGCTTGATTCACATTTTTTATTGCATGTGAAATGAAAACTTGAGCCCAGCCAGTGGACACACCACTGCTCGCGTCCGATGCATTAAGATGTTATTGTCCGACTGCCTCGTTTATGGGGCGGAAGTCACTGCTTTTCGGCTACCAAATTTCGCCATCGTTCACAGCCTTCATGTGGCAAATTGTTAGTAGTGGCACCGGGAACATGGGTTGTTAACGTTCCCAAGGTGTTGTCGATATTCACTGCCACGAGTAACGAGACTCAGGTGGGCGGAGTCATCACGGACTTCCGTCATCATCCAAACCACGTGGTGAGAAAATTTTACATCTTAGCCATTTTACTTAGCGTGGCTCGAGGCTGTAAGCGTCGCATCCGTGTGCATGCTGGTGTTCGCGCGTACTAGTGCGTAACACACCACTTGATTTCTCGGAATGATATTGCGTTCTATTGCCACACCCGCTTGCAAAGCTATGTCACTGTTCATTGTTTGACTGCTGCCGTATTTTACGTGGGCATTATAATTGAAAACTAAAGAAATTTAATAAAAAATAAAACCTCCCAATCTGCCCCATTACAACAATTATTAAAAAATAAAAAACGTATTACTATCATAAAAGGAATTGCAACTATAAATTGATTACACACAATATAATATACACACAACATGCATCAGCTGATGTCTTATCAGCAGCATAACCTCATACAGAGAACATGAAAACATAATACAACCTTAATTCCTTTTTTTTTCCAACACAAAATATGATTATACACAACATAGAAAATTATTCAATACAAGAGATACACAGATAATCAATCTACTCCACTGCTTCAGTATTACAATAAACATTACCATAAACTCCAGCACCATTACAATAAACATCAATCTTATTTTATTTATAAGATAAATAAGTTTGTAAGAACTTTTTTATCAACAATTTAAAGACCTTCCCCATCATTACTTAATATCCCCCCTTACAAATCCCTTAACCCCTGATACCCCGCGTTACAATTTGGTGTACCCCTGCACCAGGCTTCTTGACCAGTGACCTCATCCCAGCCAAAATTACACAAACTCGCATAAATGAAGTTTCTCCCTCATGGCTTGTAACGTTGCCACCTCCCTTCCACACTCTATTTCTCCCCATGGTTGGACTGTAGCGCCCAGTTGCCTCCACAAGAACTGAAGTTTTATAGGGTGCAGACACCGTTCTTGCTTCGGCGTTATAAAACATTCGGCGTTACTGATGTCCGAGGACACCAGTAATCCTACTAAAAATTAGTTATGTGCCCTTATACGGTCTACCATCCCATTCGATGGATAGCCGCTGTTCCATAGTTATGGTGATTCCCCTGATTCACCCCCCCCCCCCCAGTTAATTTCTAAATTCGCCTTTACAGCGCTAACAAGCTATGGCCAGACTTAGGCAGCGCGTAACGTAATGTGCCCTGACCATAGCCGGTTAAAGATGAGCCAATTCCACGGTCAGGGTTCGGTGAGGCCGTGACCGCCCGAAAGTGGGGAATCACATGTAAAATATATAACATAGGTTACGCATCTATACCTAATTACATCCTAATCAAACATTTATAATCAACGTAATACAACATAATAAACAATCAACATGAACATTATCATTGTTACATTAACATAAACATTTCAAATTTAAATTTGACCAAAAATTCCACACCTTACAGCTTTACCTTAGTTTCAAATTCTACTAAATCTTTCACTTGTTACACTATAATTTCAACTGTGAATTTCTATTAAGCATTTTCATCATCAATTGGTTCGGGTGAATCCCAGTCATTAATAATGATCTGATTTATTGGACGTGCATTTAGATATAACCTTACTCACATTCTTCCTTCTAACCACCCCTAACGGATTTGCATAGGGTGACACCGATCTCTCAATACTAACCCCCTTCAACCTTTTATCTTACTCTACTTAAATCATTCACCTCTTAGAACAAAACACCTGATACCCTCTTTGTACATAGGATGTGTGTTCCCTTCCCTTATACTCATTCCCTTATCAGTTCCTGGCCCTTTCCAGGTAACTCCGCCAAACCCCATGTAAAACTATTCACCTCCCGCCACAATGCCTTGCGTTGAGGACTCCTTACACCTTCACCCTCGCTACAAAATTTATGTACCCTGCAATGTATCTAACCATATGTACCTTCTGATACCTTATAATAACAATATAACTCAATACCTAAACACAAATATCACTATTGTAATAACGACTCGGAACACTAAGTTTTTATAAGTAAAATCGTAAAGATTTACCTTTCAGCCTAAACCGGCTTTCACCTTTAAAAGGCTTCTTCAGAGGCTGCCGTAGGTAGCGCTGTCTGTCTTGTTGTTGGTGACAGGATAGATTTTCGAAAGATCGATGCTGTGTGTGTGTGGTGAGAAAATCTATCCCGTCGCCAACAACAAGACGGACAGTGCTACCTACGGCAGCCTCTGAAGAACCCTTTTAAAGGTGAAAGCCGGTTTAGGCTGTAAGGTAAATCTTTACGATTTTACTTATAAAAACTTAGTGTTCCGAGTCGTTATTACAATAGTGATATTTAGTTAAGTAACGGACACGTCATGGACAACGAAATCCAAGAACCTAAACACATTTTATGTTTAATCCTTTACTTTTTATTATAAAGTCTAAATTTCAGAAAAATCATTTAAATTTATTACCAAAATTCATCTATACAACATTTTAAATTAATTTAATTCATCTCCAATTTATTTAATTCCATCAGTTTCTAAAACACTTAAGTTACATTAATTACATTATTAAAAACAATTTCAATTCAGTTAATTTCATCTTGCATTTATTTATTTCCATAATAAAATTCATTTGTCATTTTTTATAATCTTCAAATCCAAACTTTCAAATTGATTACTTAAGATTTCTATCTTTCAAACATTTTACATTAATTTAATTTTCATTATAGAGATTCATGACTACACACTGTTAATTATTCACTTCAAACAAAATATTATTACTGACATGACCTCAAACACACCTGTAAACTGACTACATAAAATACAATGTACACATAACATCATGTATCAGCTGATATCTCATTGTAACAACATAACCTTAACACAATACATTTAACACCAATACAATTTAACATTTATTTACAATTTTTTTGTCATATCATTTCACTGTTTACCACACCTCATTACATAAGTAAGCCAAGTAATTACCATTAGCTCAAATAATTAAATGTTCATTTACTATTTATCTAACCACCATCATCGAAAATCAATCTTATTTTCACATAACAATTTTCATTCATAATTACATTCATTATATTATTATTATTAATATAATAACTCTTTATTTTTTGTTTATTCCCTATACCGTAATAATTCACCGGATTACTCCCCCTTATTGACTCATAAAACCCGTCTACATTGGTAATCTTAGTCCTGTCTCCGTTAGTAATTTTTGTCACACTTAAATAGTTTACCATTTTATCATTATCATCTGCTATTAATATACCCATTTTATACCCAGGTAAGTAATTATGATGTCCTCAAAATAATCATCATCTCTTATTACTTAATTTTACCCCCCGTTTTATTTATGAGCTCATTAATGATTTATAATGTTTTGGACAAATGAATCTGCCTTTACACTTGTTACCTATTTGCGTAATATCCAAATGTTGCGCACGATGTTGTCCGGAACCGTTTTCACTAAACACTCTCCACTCCGACCAAAGTTTAATGTCATTTAATCGTCACTTCATTATTTACCACTGGTTGTACATTTTATACTCCTTGGTAGGCCTACTTTAATACTTTTTCGGCCTACCAGGAACTCATCTGAGACTATGTTTGAATTAACGACTGTGAGGTTGAAGACTGGTTTTTAATTGCCCAGCGTCAAGTGAAGCGTAGGTCCGCTCAGCAGCCCGTCTCGCTGGCCACGTGGTCGTAAACTCGAACGCTGATTGGCTCTTTCCATCGCATGTGCGGCTATGGAATGTTCTGTATGTGATTTTCACGTTGTGAAAAAGGCGGCACACACGTGCTCTTGTACGCATGCATACGCACCCTTCTGACAATTAACATTCTTGTGCTTTGTCTTGCCTGTCATGGAGATACAGTCTGTGACCAAAAGTACACTCTGATTAAAAAAGAGAGTTAATTCAAAGGTCATCTACAAATGGTTAACATGAAATTCTTTAAATTATAAACCCCCTCACTTTTGCCCCGTTACACAACGTGGAATCTTCATGATTTGTGATGACAGGTTGTAAAATTGGTTTACTGCTTATCATCTTATAAATATCATGTAACCACTCGCTCCAGTCTAAATGAGTTCTCTGTTATTTTGAGCTATCATGAAAATTCTTAAAGGTGTACTGTGAGTAGCAGTATTGTCTACAGAAACCTGTATCGATTGAACTTCAAGTAATATCCACAGACTCAACCAGTAGAATTATATGCGCAGAATAACACAATTTCAGTTTAAACGTTAAATGTAAAATTTGTAGCATATGTTTTTCAAATAGTTCAAAAGCTCCTTGGCTAAAAAGTACAGATAAAGCAAAGATATTTCCATTTCTAATTGTGTGAACTATAATGCACTAGCTTCATTCGCTATAACCCAGTTTTACTTCTTATGCATTATTAATTTACAAATCCTACACAATAACAGTACAGCCAATGGTTATTGAGATGGTTGCCCACATAAGTGATGATTTCCAGAGTAAGCAGGCTTGTCTAGTCCATGAAGTGTAGAAGAAGGATAAAGATAGACATGTGTGTGCGCGTGCACGTGCATGTGTGTCTGTAATAGTGTTCGTTGTTGTTTTTGTAGAAATTTTTTTAACAGTATTCAGTGTTTTTTTAGGTTTATTCAGGTTTGTTCTTTATCTGTGTCAGTATTGATAATTAAACATCAAGAGTTACTGCATACACATTAACAGTTTCCATGTCTGTGAGTAGCTGCTTTTCTGATGCCATGAATAATAATGCGAAATAGTTTGTACACATTACTTTCTCATGCATTGTATGTGAGTACAAAATAACAGGGTAAAAGATGTTCAAGGAAACTGCAAAATCTACTTTCCCCCTAAGACACCATTTTGAAATCTTCTGAGTCTAACAAGAATTGACATAAAATTATATAAAAACATAATCGGATAAACAAAATAAAATTCTTATGTGAACAACTATATGTTATTATGGAACTGTTATGTTTGTTTTAATTTTACATGTATTCGTAGAAAACAGTACTATGTATTCTGTATGTGTATAATAGTGTAAGTATTATATGGTATATGGTGTTCATTGCAGGCTTACTCAACAGATTCATAAGATACTTCCTAGTCAGACAGTTGAAAATACTTCTCATTTTACATTTGTTTCTGGAGGGGATCACATTATTAATCCAGCTCTGGAATTTGTTAAAGCTGTCTGCAAAGTAAGTATATACTTTTTCTAAAGTTTACAGAATTTAGTTCTCCTTGGAAATTTTGAATAATTTTACTGTCACTGGTAATAAAAAGTGTGTAAATGGAAAGCGCTTATTTCAGAAAATTGATTTATCAAGATAGTTGGTATTTAATGAGTTCTACTGTATTCATTTATACAGTACCTACAGTTAGAAATATAATGTTGTAAGTACAATATGCAATGCATTTTGTTTTCTATAAATGTTCGTATAAGAAAGAGAGATACTTGTAATTGTTTGTGTTTGTAAACATAAAACAGGCTAAAGAGAATCATTGTATATGACAAGAGATTATATGTGTGTTATTTAGAAAATAATCTGCTTTGTATTTATATGAATCTATAAAAGGCAGGAAGAGGTGCAATCAGAATTTCCATCATTTTCATTATACAGTAATCATAATCTGTGCATGAAATTATTTATTATTTTAATTGAACAAATGCTTTTAATTTTGTATTTAAATATTTAGATCGTATAGTACTTTCATATCTGTTTTTGACATACACACCATACATGAAAGTTATGTGTAAAAGTAATGATTTTTACTTGTGATACATATTAAAAATTGTTAAGTTATTTATAGGTACTGGCCTTAGATTCAAGTGTGAAGGATGAGGTACTCAGGATACGACGTAATATGCTTCGTTTAATTGGAATTGGTGAATTCAGTGAAGCTGCTGAATGGAAAGATCCTTGTCTGTCCTTTGTTCTGCCAGAAGTCATATGTCGCACCTGCAACCATTGCAGAGATATAGACCTATGTCGAGATAATTATAAAAGTTTTGTGAATGGAAGGTATTAGTCTGTACATTTTTATTTCTTCACTTCTTTAATGTATTTTTAAAATGACAACTCTCATATCTCTGGATGCCATAAAAATGGTTTTGGCAGTATAGAGAATTGTTGAAGCATATATATAATTTTGTTAAAGTTATTTTTTAAACTGGATTTTTTTTCCCAATTCCCTTTAAAAAAAGTCTTACACAAATTTCAGTATATCTAACATCTAATATGTCAATACCAATAGAAATTTAGAAATTTAATATTATCGTAATTGGAGTACTGAGATCTTTATGTACACACCCTATATTTAACTTAGAAACTGGTAAATTTTAAGACGATGTACCACATCATTTGTGTGTTTACAGTTTAGGAGTTATGTTCTTCCTCTTGATTCCCTTGACTGTCAAGAATTCTGTGTAAATATTTTTCCTACCCTTTCCCATGTATAATTTATGTTTGCTTTCTTATATGATAAAACATATAACAGTGCAATAAATTTACTACAGTAAAACCTCTCTAGTCCGACTGCGGCTCAGGCACCGACTTGTTGATGACTCACCAGCTTCTTTACATACTTAATCAGTTGTTTTGCTGCCTCAGTGAGCCGGCATCTAGTGGCTAATGCGCAGTGTTGCCAGGTCTTCCGAAATTAGTGTTCCAGAAAATATGAAATTTGGTGTAAATCTTCTGAATTTTTTCCTACTCTCGTTTCAGTGCTATGTCGCATTTCTAGAGTTTTGTTTTTGCGTACGATATGACGTCAAATCTGGTGTTTCATTGAAACCGCAATTATAATTGCTTTCAATAAAAGTTTATAAGAGGTCTTGTCAAAAATTATAGTTCCTTCCTCCTGTCGCAAACAATAATTATGACCACCCATACACAATGATGTAATAAGCATTTTGCAATATACACTTATTGTACCATACTGCTATTCAAATAAGAGTGACTAATCGTTATAGTTTAGTCTCAAGCTGACAGAATCGCACTACATGACTGCACCTGAATAAACAGATACTGTAATGTCTAGCCTACACCAGGTCATAATAATGTCAAGTCGCTGTGATAAACATGAAAATAAAAGTAGGGTACTGCACTTGGTGGCTAAACTGTGTTGGGTATGAAGAGTGTTGAGCTGTTGTTATGTCTACATCTCTGCGGTCCTGAAGTTCGAACTCTTGCAAATCGAAAGCATCGAGCTAACACTGTTCAAAACATCAAATTCGTGGAACTCCGTATCTAGAATTGCGGGCGCTCTCACAATAGATAGAGCCAATTCATTTACACTTTTTTTCAGTGTAAGCACGCTTACTAGTGCGTGCTAATTACTTGTCCTGTGTGAATTGGTGTACGTAGTTATTGGTGACAGTTTTAGTGTTTACAAATTTTTTTTACACTTAATACTGTGTGTACATACTGTACATATTATCATTTATTGTACATAACCGATCATATAGCCTGGTAGCCTACTGTATAAGTTTTATTTTATTTTAGACTGTCTCATTTAATGAAATAATAAACATTCTGTATTCTTCTGATAATCCGACCTTTTTTGCGTTCCGACCATTCCCACAGGTGATGGATTAGCGAGGTTCTACTGTATAATATTAGTCCCACAGTCTTTATCTGTAATATCCCTTATATTGAAGCATTTTAATCATTATGTCCTATACAAAAATGTCCAGTTTGGAAAGTGGATATTAGGAAAATTTTACTGAATATTACTCTAGTTCATGTTTGCTTTTTGACAGTATTCATAAAAATAAATTGAAATTTTATTATCAAAAGGTGTTTTTAACTAGTCACACTGTAGTAATCCATCAGATAAACAAATTTGTTAAGTTCTAAATAAAATCTGTAGTAACATAAAATTCGAAAATCTGGAATCAGTGAATGTTTTTTCAGCATTATTGTAATGTTATAATTTACTGTCAAAATCATCATATTTCTCATTTAATGTAAAAATAAGTGATAACTATGTTTTCGTCTGTGGTAGGCCTGTGTGGCAGTGTCCATTGTGTCAGACAAGTTACGACAATGCAGAAATAGAGTACCTGCTCCTAGATGTAGTGAACAGAAAGACAATGGCTTACATGCTCCAAGACCTTCAGTGCCAGAAGTGTCTCCAGGTAAGACTTGAAGTTGCTCTGATCAGTGTAAATCAATGCAAGATCCCTTGGGAAAGATCATATTTTTGTTTTTCTTGATTTGTAAAATCAGGAGGCTATTGTGATATATTTTCACATTAACATTTTCCCAGTGAATGTTAAACAGTTACAAAACCATCTGAAACAAAAATTTATTGTATAGTTCCATACACTGGCAGGCTGCTGTCAATGTAACTAGAGTACTGTTATGCTCCCATTGGTTGCGTCGCTCTGATGTCACAGTGTGGATTGTGGACGTGCGAGCCTTGATTTACCAGTGCAATCTTACCTGAAACACTGCCCTATTTAGCATCTCTCTACCGTTTTTGCGAAATGGTAACAATAATGGCAAAGCGCTATTTATGTAGAAAAAGGAATAAGCAACAAGATTAAATGGTTTGTGGCAAAAAATAACGGTAAAATCTATTTCTACGTCTATCAGAGAAGTAAGTAAGTCCACCCTCATATAATGTTGACAATATGACGTAAGACATAAAAAGTAGGTCGCAAAAGGAGGAAATTTTATAGGCCTCTGTGTGCGTGTGTGTAAACATTTATATTTATTATACAATATTTGAAACAAGCTTCCATTTATTATAATTATAATAAAAATCATCATCATTTTCTTTACTAACATTTTCACATGTTTTAACCGTTTAAAAACTGCTTTTAAGCTATTGGTCTGTCATGATGACATCAAATCATAAAAAATGTGTTGCTTCCACTTCAAAAACAGACCTCTGATCATGCCCACCTGAACATTACTGTGGGGCTCCAGAATTACATTAACAGAAGCATCATAGCACACACGTCCATCAAGTTCTCAAAAATTTGTAGCCTTAGCTTTTGCTAAAGACAAAACTTCCTGAAGGATGTCTCGCCTGCATTGAAACTGCTGTTCCCAGTTTTGGACAGTAGAACGAGTGGGTAAGGGGAAATTGTGCTGGTAATCATAGGTCTCTTGTAGTGTGAGAGCGTTCGCAATGTCTTCTGATGACTCTTTACCCTCTTGCCTTGTAAAAAACATCAAATCTGGCCTGGAGTGAAGCATTTAGATTATCGTTTACATCTTAATTTAATTTTCCCCATGTTGTCTTGGACCTTAATGCATTCTTGAAAGATGCTAAATATCTCGCTGTCCTGAGTGTTCTTAGAGCAGCTTGTGTTTGTTTTAGCGCGAATAGGTTAAGACATTTTTCATTTTTGGCTAAGTCCTAATTTGGCTCAGAGCTAATTTTCCTTCTTCTCTTTGGGGACAAAGTACTTATTATTGATAACACTCATTTCCTGACATATCTGACTTCCATGTGGCCCTCTCGATTACTGGGGACCTATAGAGGGTAAACAATCCCTTAATTTTTTATGATTTGGGAGTGGAACATTAAAAAAATTAAGCAAGGATCATATTATGTGGAGAAAAAATAATCAATAATTTCCCAGTGCTCCACAACTCTTAACAGTTTTAAACAAAATAAAGAAATCATTATTAGGTCGAGTACAGTTAACACTATGTAACGGGGCAAAACCCAGGGGTTTATATTAATTTCCTAATAATTGTAAAAATTAGTAGCAACCCAAGCTGAACAACATTTGGATCACAAACACTTGACATTTTTGAACACCTTGTAGTCCACCTCGTACCAAGCCGTGCGAGGCACAAAAGCAGTTAAGAGTCTGGGAATGTTAAGTGCCAGAAGGGTGCGTATTTGTGCGTACGAGTGCACGTGTCCTTTTGTGACGTAAAATTCGACATGTGCTCAGAGGACGAGAAAGGTTATGGGAAAAAATATGTAGACTCGAACCCAAAATGGACTACGTGGTAAAGGCGAGACCTTTTCCGCTACTAGAATGAACCAATCAGATCTACAATGAGACCTGTTTCCAGTTGGCAAACGTAGCCGGAGATCTGGCGGAGTGACGCTGGCCATTTTGAAAACTACAGTCAGCGTCTAACTATAGAACCATGCAAGTGTGTTAACGCGTGGTTCGTGAAAAACAGTATTCAGAACAATGTAAACCGACCGGCCAAAATTGTGAAGATGTGGTGAAAACAAGTGCAACAGCAAGTTCAGAAGTAAAGTACTAAATTTTAAACAGTTCAAATTATTTTTCGGACATACAGTGAACAAAAAACGAACCAACGGGAATGTTACCACCACGTGTAGACGGCCACAGCAGGAGAGTAACTATGTCAAATTTAATAAAATGAAAATTATGATATGGGTATAAAGAGATCTCTAATTTTAGGGGGGTGAAAAGTATGAAAGAGAGAGAGCGAGCGAAGTGCTGGATTGTCTTGTATAGTATAATATAGCTATTGTAATAAGTAAATTCATTAATATTTGTTTTGTGATTAAAAAAATGGAATAAGAGTCGGTAATAATTTTATGGAATATAAAGAGAAAGAAAGTAGATAGAGATGTTGAAGTGTGTCAGAGTTGATAAATAAACGAGTTGGTTTAAAGTTAATAAATGAGATGAGAGTAGAGATTTATTACGTAGTGCAACCCAATAACCGCTCTTACAGGTCACGAGTTCGCGTAAAAGACCCTGGATCCCACGTGCAGGTAAGAATTAATGGAAATTGTGAGTTTTAAATATTTTATGGTTAAATAAATAAAGTTATTTACAATTATTAGTAACTTTACAACTACATACCCCAACCCAGACCACTGCACTGTTTTTTTCTTTAAGTTCATGTATACTTACATACTTACCCACACACACGTGAGTTAAAACTGACAACTTGCTTCGCTTGTTCAATTAAAGACTATACATTCTTCAGTCCACACCAGTTAGTAACGCGAGGTCTACTGTATAAATTCTGCTTGGGTAAGTATATGGAGTTATATTTTATAAGTCAGTATAAACCCAAAATGAATTTAAGAATAGGGAGGAGACTTATAACCTGAGTTGTGTAATAAAATTTTACTAAAACAGCATTTTTTAATCTGATGACACACGCATCCGAGTTGTCCGCTATTGCTGGAATCTGAGCTGTCAATTTGGAATGTACTAGCATGGAACAGGGTGTAAACACAGAATTTTTCTTGTCAGTGAACAAAGAAGTTCATTTTTCAAATCCCTATCATAATCGTCTGGAAAAAAGTGGTTAGAACAACTCTGCCAGTATTAACATTAAATTTATCCGTTCTATTACAGTGAGAAATCTACATACGTTTGAGCTCTTTGCTTTTTGGAAACACGTAGTATATGGTACCAGGTTCCTTAAAGCCCCGATTATCATACTGTGCAACAAGCACAATAGGCATTACTATTGTTACCACTTTTACTCATTTCAAACTGTATCTATATTCCAAAGTGTAACGTAAGAGAAAAGGACAACACACACTGACACAACCAAAAAACAAAAACACAATGACACTATGAAAAATAAATTGTTGACACTTAAACGATTATAATTAACAAAAACAACGCTGACAAATCTATTAATAATGACTTTAAAAAAATTGCACTACACAAAATTCTGTAAATTCAGACCGCCTACTCTCCCTTTGTAATGAAAGTCAAATGCTACTGTGTAGTTCACTCATGGTGGTGACGTCATACGTTAAAACAGCTGATCGCTAGGTTAACGTGGGAAGCCAGAATGCCCCCCCCCCTCTGGGCTGCTGTCATTTTCAGCAGTCAGTTCCAGAAATGTCTGTCCTGTTCATTTCTCACAAGTAAATTCCTATGTTATCACAAATAAATTCTTAGATGTCATTGGAATTTTGATGCCTCTTGTGTCTCATTAATCAATTTCTTCATCTGTTTTCTTTCATCTGTCATCTTTTTTTTCTTATCTTGCTTATTAATATCCATCTAGAAATGTATATAACTTGGTTAAACCCATCACAGTAACCGTACTAGTGAATGTCTGTTTTTGCCTATACAAAATGTGTAAGCAGATGTTCTTCATTCCTTGCAAAACACATTACATTATTTTTTTCCAGACTCTTTGAATGTTCATAACATTAACTGATGATTCATGTGTACCAATATTTTCTGAACTTTCCTTATATGTTGAGTATTTATGACACATACGTGTTATTTTTAATAATAGGTTTCTGTTACTTGTCTGCATATTTCATGAAGTACTCTATATAATTAACTGTATAATAGATATTTACCATATATCCGTCGTGCGACTTCGTTTTTCTCGTCTTATTTTGACACGTTTCGGCAACGAATTGCCATCTTCAGAAATCTTAATCACTCGTTAGAGATCGTTAAAAATTAAAAACACTAAAATCATTACAGTAAAAGTGCACTTTTATGACATTGGAAACTCACAGACGCGAACATGAAAGTTTATGTTTCTCGCGTGGACAATATCGATCGACTGCTTTCGCGTGGACAATATCGATCGACTGATTCACTGTTTATATAGCCACTGATAAACCTGTTTTGCTTATTATATCCCGTATGTACTGTGACATTCCATTTACCGGCGCCCATGTGCAAGTATTGCCGTGTCGTACAATATGTTATGTGAAAATGTAAGTTTATCATTCAAGACATAATCACTGTTGATTTTGACGGCTTTATGTATTTCATATTCCTCAAGCGCGTCCATGTATTTTCCTTTCCTGCAGCAATGCAAGGGCTGGAAATTTGTCTCAAAATCACTGTAGTTATGATTACATAGTATCAGGTGCCTGGCAAAATTAGATGTTGTTTTACGTAATTCCCTTCTGGGAAGATGTTCATTATATCTTTCTTCAAACGGTCTGCCTGTTTGGCCTATGTAGAACATGTCGCATGAGCTGCAATTCATCTTGTATATGCCGGTTCTTTTTCTTTCTGGTATACTGTTTTTCCGGCTAAGAAGTCTCTGAATGTTGTTATTTGTACGGAAAGTTACAATTACATGGTGTTTCTTGAGTTCGTTAACTAGAATATTTGGTAAAATGTTTGTGTAATCTGCAGATATGTATTTATTAACCGGAAGTATGTTATCATTGTTCGACTTTTTTAATTTCTTCTCTTTGTGTTTACTTATTTATTAATTTATCCACTAATGAACTTTTATATCCGTTAGCCGCTGCTATGTGCTTGATGGTATTAACCTCTTCATTGTAATCTTTTTCACTTAACGGTATAGTTAGCAATCTATGCACAAAACTATTGTAAGCTGCCATTTTATGTGAGGTGGGATGATATGAATCGGCATGAATTGTGATGTCCGTTGTTGTGGCCTTTCTATAGATTTTAAATTGAAGTTTTCCTTCGTTTTTTAAAATGGTTAAATCTAAGAAATTTAATTGATTTTCTTCTTCTATTTCAGATGTGAATTTAATCTTATGGTGTATGCTGTTTATGTGACTATTTAAGTTTTGTATTTGTCTTTTTGTTCCATTAAATATCATAAACGTATCATCGACGTATCTACAATAAAAAATGATTTTATTCTTGTATAATTTATTCGATATTATGTTTATATTCTCATAATAATTTAAATATATATCAGCTAATAGTCCTGACAGTGCCGAACCCATAGCCAGACCGTCATCTTGTGTAAAAAACCCGTTGTCAAATGTAAAGTAATTTTGTTTCAAGACGACTGTAAGTAGTTTTATAAGTTCATTGATTTTTTGCATGCTAAGTTGAGCTACTTCCTTTAAATTGTTATTTACAATTTCTATAGTTTCCCTCACGGGGATATTAGTGTACAAATTAGTTACGTCTAACGTCTAACTAATTTGTACACTAATATCCCCGTGAGGGAAACTATAGAAATTGTAAATAACAATTTAAAGGAAGTAGCTCAACTTAGCATGCAAAAAATCAACGAACTTATAAAACTACTTACAGTCGTCTTGGAACAAAATTACTTTACATTTGACAACGGGTTTTTTACACAAGATGACAGTCTTGTGGCTATGGGTTCGCCACTGTCAGGACTATTAGCTGATATATATTTAAATTATTATGAGAATATAAACATAATATCGAATAAATTATACAAGAATAAAATCATTTTTTATTGTAGATACGTCGATGATACGTTTATGATATTTAATGGAACAAAAAGACAAATACAAAACTTAAATAGTCACATAAACAGCATACACCATAAGATTAAATTCACATCTGAAATAGAAGAAGAAAATCAATTAAATTTCTTAGATTTAACCATTTTAAAAAACGAAGGAAAACTTCAATTTAAAATCTATAGAAAGGCCACAACAACGGACATCACAATTCATGCCGATTCATATCATCCCACCTCACATAAAATGGCAGCTTACAATAGTTTTGTGCATAGATTGCTAACTATACCGTTAAGTGAAAAAGATTACAATGAAGAGGTTAATACCATCAAGCACATAGCAGCGGCTAACGGATATAAAAGTTCATTAGTGGATAAATTAATAAATAAGTAAACACAAAGAGAAGAAATTAAAAAAGTCGAACAATGATAACATACTTCCGGTTAATAAATACATATCTGCAGATTACACAAACATTTTACCAAATATTCTAGTTAATGAACTCAAGAAACACCATGTAATTGTAACTTTCCGTACAAATAACAACATTCAGAGACTTCTTAGCCGGAAAAACAGTATACCAGAAAGAAAAAGAACCGGCGTATACAAGATGAATTGCAGCTCATGCGACATGTTCTACATAGGCCAAACAGGCAGACCGTTTGAAGAAAGATATAATGAACATCTTCCCAGAAGGGAATTACGTAAAACAACATCTAATTTTGCCAGGCACCTGATACTATGTAATCATAACTACAGTGATTTTGAGACAAATTTCCAGCCCTTGCATTGCTGCAGGAAAGGAAAATACATGGACGCGCTTGAGGAATATGAAATACATAAAGCCGTCAAAATCAACAGTGATTATGTCTTGAATGATAAACTTACATTTTCACATAACATATTGTACGACACGGCAATACTTGCACATGGGCGCCGGTAAATGGAATGTCACAGTACATACGGGATATAATAAGCAAAACAGGTTTATCAGTGGCTATATAAACAGTGAATCAGTCGATCGATATTGTCCACGCGAAAGCAGTCGATCGATATTGTCCACGCGAGAAACATAAACTTTCATGTTCGCGTCTGTGAGTTTCCAATGTCGTAAAAGTGCACTTTTACTGTAATGATTTTAGTGTTTTTAATTTTTAACGATCTCTAACGAGTGATTAAGATTTCTGAAGATGGCAATTCGTTGCCGAAACGCGTCAAAATAAGACGAGAAAAACGAAGTCGCACGACGGATATATGGTAAATGTCTATTATATTAATATAAGCGACTTGGAGACAACTAACCTAAAATGTATTATAATTAACTGTTCTTTGATCCCTTACCTTCTACTATTCACATTGTCATATGGTTTGTCTGCATGTATATTATTACAAAATGGTTTGAAATCTGCAACCTGTGTTTCTGTCTTACTTTTTCTTGATAGAGTATTCCTACAAAAACTTTGATTTTAGTCTTTCTTCTCTTTAAGCTAAGCAAGATTTTGAATACAAACCACTTGAAAATTATCACTATCCTAACTTGCTCACCTCTGTGTTCTTATGAATTTTATCTATTGTTTTTATCTTATTTCATTATACTTGTTGTTTTGCCAGTTTTTACCTGGTTGACCCAACGATCTCTGTATTACTTTGTAAACACTTGTATAAGAAAACGTGTAGATATGCTCACTATCGTATTCTGTATTAATAAAAAACGTATTAACATCTCCCCCATTCTGAATAGATGTAGCTCTATATGTGGTGATTATTTTCAAAGTGTGTTCTAACTGATCATAAGTTTATTTTTATCTAAACCTATTTCATTTTTAGATCTAGTAGTCCTCAGAATACAATGAAAGTTATTTATGATCATTTCATCTCTCACTGTAGAGTGATGTAAGAGATCTGCCTATCATTCATTGGACATCTGATTATCCCCAGTATGTTATTGCTTGCAATAAATCCAGTTCCAAATTGTTTTCTTTTCCCCCTTTATAGCATTTTCCCTCTATAAAAATACAAGGGCTATTTCAAAATAAATCTTCAATTGGCTGGTAAAGTAAAATGAAAATAGAAAAAATATTTTATTGTATATAAAAATTACATACATTCTCATTATTACTTGACCATATAATCACCACCTACACACAGGTGCTTATATCTTTGCATCAGCTTTTGCAGTCCTTCATTGAAATCTGCTGTTGCCAAAGTAGCCAGCCAGTAGTCAACACCATTAATAATATGCTTATTGGTTTTAAAGCACTTGGTATCTGGTGAGATCTTCATGATGGCACCTTTACTCAGACTCAGTCTGACAGTATACTAGACTTAATTCAGCCACCAACTGAGCTTGTATAAGACCATTCATGTCTGGTCTGTGAACTTCCTGAAGTGCAAGCCTCTCAAATATGTGGATTCTGCCCTTTGTGACACTGAGAACCCTCCTCCACGTGGCAACAGGTACCCAGATAAAAAGGTCATCTGTGTGACAAAGTCACATTAACAACTCAGTGTCCTGTAATATCTTTGATTTGATGGTGATTAGTCAGGATAGTTGTCTATCCACCAGTCGATGGGACAAAACGCCACTGCACACTGTGACAGGTTTTGACGTTCGCTATATGAATAGGAGACAAAATGGACCACTGATTTGTGTAACAGTGCGAAAGGATCCACATATTCAATTTAGCATCCTATACTACCATTGATTTGATGGTGATTAATCAGACATCCATCTTTCCACCAACTAAGGGTATTTGTCATCCAATACCATCCAAAAGTTCATGGAACAATCCCAGATATATCTTAACACATAATGATGGGACATTTAAAAAAACACCACTTACGGCTAATGAGAGGTGCAGTTACAGATTTTGTCAGTCACTATGTCAGTAGAAGGAAAAATAGACCACGAATTTGTGTGCAACAGTGTAAAAGAATGCGTGTGGACTATGTTATTATGGCAACCAGTTTGTGTACATCAGCCAATCTAAGGTTAATTTTGGAATAGCCCTCATATTTTTTCTTTTCTAATCCAGTTTGTTTCCTCTCAAAAAATTTTGAGAGCAGGTGGTTTATTTATACTCTGACCATTCCATACAGTAACCATAACTATTTGTTTCTTTGGTGACTTAATCTACGTCCAACTCTTGCTCAATGTTTTCTGCTAACAATTTTATGATTTTAAAACATTTGTGTGTAATTTTTAGTAGACTTTATAAGAGCTAAGTAATACATCACATATGTATGGGTAATTTGTAGCAATGCTTTCATACCCAACTACAGGCCGTGAGGCGAGTGATGAAACTGTCTTGGTGGTTCGCAGTGGCAAAGAGAAAGAATGCGCATCGTGGGACAGCGGCTAGGACAACAACCCATCAGTTGGCTTAGGTCTCCGTGCGTGGTGATTGTGTTATTGCCTTTCTGAAAACATTTCAGTGTATTTCCAGTGTTGTGTAGCTGTTGTCTCCAGGAATGTCTGGGCCATCATCGTCACATCATACAACGTCAGCAAGTAAGTCTGTTGAGAGAAAAATGATCAACAGCCAGAGCAGGCAGATTATTCATAATGTTTATGATTATATGAAAAAAGAAAATCGCAGCTTAAGTGAAAAAGCTTTACAAACTAAAGTGGCTGCTGCTTGCGGTGTATCTTTTAGTAGTGTTAGAAGAATTATCAATGAGCATAATAAAAAGTCCGGTACATCATCGCCTAAGTTCAGTACTCCAAGAAAAAAGAGGCGTAGAAAAAATTTGAAAACTACATTTGATGATTTCGACTTATCTTTAATCCGCAAGACAATTCATGAATTTCATCTAAGTGAGGGTGAAAAGCCTACTCTCAAAGGAATACTACGTATATTAAAGGATAAAATAGATTTCAAAGGAAGTGTTTGGTGTGTCCGAAATGTTGTAAAAAAATTAGGTTTCCGCTGGAAGAAAACAGAATCCAACAGAAAATTACTTGTTGAGAAAAGCGATATCCGAAATTTAAGGTTAAACTACTTGGTGAATGTTGACAGATATAGGAAAGAAAAGAGGCAGATCGTATATATGGACGAAACATATTTCCATAGTACAACAACGACTGAGAAAACCTGGACGGACAGCACAGTTGGCGGGCTAAAGAAATCTGTCAGCAAAGGATCACGAGTAATTGTTTTACACGCAGGAGGCGAGGAGGGATTTGTAGCCAACGGTTTATTAATGTTCAAGTCAGGATTAAAAAAGGGAGACTACCACGGGGACATGAACTACGATAACTACGAGAAGTGGATCAAGGAACAACTTATCCCAAACCTGAAGCCTAACAGTGTGTTAGTTATCGATAATGCGCCGTATCATAACAAACAGGTCAACCCGGTGCCAACCTCATCGTGGAAGAAACAAGATATGCAAAAATGGCTGACTGACAATGGAATTCCTTACTGTGAAAGTATGCTTAAGCCCCAGTTATACTCACTAATTAAACTGAAGAAACCTCAGTTAAAAATTTACAAGATCGATGCAGTCTTAGCCCAGCACGGTCATTCTGTACTCAGACTACCCCCTTACCATCCTGATCTGAATCCAATCGAGTTAATATGGGCTACAGTGAAAGACTACATAAAACAAAAAAATGTCAAGTTGTGTCTGCAAACCGTCCTCCAGCTTGCAGCCGAGAAATTCGCCCAAATCACTCCAGAAGACTGGAAGAAGCGATGTGAACATGTGAAGAAAGTAGAAGAGGACTATCTGAACCGTGAACATGTTATCGACCAAGCGACTGAGCGTTTTGTTATACATGTGGATGATAACAGTGACAATGATTCAGTTGCCAGTGAAGAAAATATGAGTGGAATAGAAGAACTAGACTAAAGCCCAATTGACTCGACCGTGTAAGTGTATGACATGACAAACTGTATGTTTTTGACATGGAATCCATAGGTATGTAATGTCTTACTCGCACGTTTCGCGAAAATCGACCGTTATGTTTCAAATGTACTTTCGGCATACCACTATCTCACGAACTGCTCAACCAATCCCAGCAAACCAGGTCTCAGGTGATCGAGTCACTCGGCCCCCTTCCACCAATAGTACTGAGAATTTTGACAACTGACTTCAGTCGCCTCTAGGCTTTGTCTGCGTGAGGGTGTTTTTGCGCCGAAAATTTCTAAATTGCTCCACTAAAACTTAAATATCTCGGGAACTACAAGTCCGATCGCGAAAATACAAAGTGCGTTGTGATCCTCAGAACTAAATCTCTCCAATAACACCAATTCCGAGTACCAGAAGCACTCACAGAAAATAATAACATTTGAACTCAAAAATTTGAAATGCCTCGACCTAAAAGTCGCGATAAAACTCGAACCAAAAATTTCAAACCGAAAACCGGCAAATCCTATGCAGAGCGTCAACCGGCCTATCATTTGAGACTAAAATCAAAGAAATCGGCCAAGAAATTAGACAATGGCAACCATTTGAAGATTGACGAAACCCCGTCAGCGCCCAAGCGGCCCGCATCTCCGATACCTGGGTCATCCGGCGTGCCCCCAAAGCGACTCAGATCGAGCGTACGGCTAGCTAGCAAGAAAACAGACGATGAGAACATTAATAACTTGTGCTTCGACAACATTGGACCCTCGATGCTCTGCGCAGAACAGCCCGGTCCAAGTCGCCGCTTCAAAGGAGTCGACGAGGAATTCTCTAAGCACTTTATTAACAATCCGTTCGGCTCGATGTGTGGGATCTGCGATCGCTTGTGGTTCAAGAGTGATCTAAGACCGTGCGTACCATCATACATAAGTCTCTTGGCCACAGTGTTCGGAGCGGACGAGTACTCAAGTGCGAGTAATATGGAAGGCGTGTACTCTACGTGTGTTGCAAGTCTCAAACAAGGCAACGTACCGCCACTGTGCAAATCATACGGCTTCCAATATCCACCGATCCCGCCAAACTTGCCGCCTCTGAATCCTGTTGAAGAGATACTTATATGCCTGCGGTTACCGTTCATGCAGATTCGTCAGCTCCGCTATGTAGACGGTATGTATGGGATCGTGGGCCAAGTCATAAATGTGCCAGTGAAGGTAGACAACATGGTTAACGTGCTGCCTCGCACTCTCGAAGACGATTACGCCATCAACGTTAACATCAAGAGGCAGATAATTCACAAGTCCTCATATCTCTCCGGGACTGTGCGCAAGTCAGTACTGACTCCTTGATTGAAGTATCTAGTCGAGACACCGCTGTACAAGTGATACAATGTAACCGCTAACTTGCAACTCGGAGACGGGACCGCCTCATTCGGTCAGCCACGGGCATCCACAAGCAAAGCATCCGACGACGAGGATGAAAGCTACGTGGAAGATCCGCCGCTGTTGGACTGCGAGGAAGGAGTCGCGAGACAGCACACGCTCATGTGGGACGAGAGTAAAGTACTAAACATCGCCCCGGGTGAGCGCGAGCATCCGCTGTCGCTTCTGTACAATGTGCACGCCGAGGAGCTCTCGTTCCCCACTATATACTACGGACAACCCAGGACCTTTCCATTCAGTTCAGCCAAAGTCACTCCGTATATGATGACTACCAGTGAGCTCAGACGATCCGATCGACGGGGAGTGTCACCGCACCACGTACTCTACATGGGAATGAAGATCATGCGCATGAGAGTGGCCGACGGAATGTAGAAGATTTTCAGGCAGTCGGTCATCTCAAGTATCACCAGAGCACAAGTGGAGGATCAACAGTACGTAACGAGTATGGCGGAGAACAATTTTGCGATGTTCCGATCTGTGCCCAGCAGTATGACTTACTGGGCTGAGAAGAAACACGAGCTCTTCGCTATGATACGGCAGCTAGGCAAGCCGACGTTCTTCCTAACAATGAGCGCTAACGAACTCAACTGACCTGTGCTACTGCGAGTTCTACAGAGGTACGGGGATCGGAATTCGACTCAAGACATAAGTAGCATGACTCGTGTGCTCAAGAATAAATTAGTGAGCGAGGATCCCGTGATGTGCTGCATACTCTTCAACAGACTGGTAGATGTGATCATGAACATACTATGCTCCAAGAGGCCCGGCCGTAACCCGCTGCATCCGCATCGGGTAGTCAATTACTACAAGCGCATAGAGTTTCAACATCGCGGCAGCCCGCACGCTCACATACTTCTGTGGCTGGATAACGTTCCCGACGAGGCAGTCACCGAGGCCATGCCTGCGTCTTGTGCGATGGTCGATCGACTCAGCACGGTGTCCCGTAGCGATGTCCCCGCAGACGTATACTCCGGTCAGATCCACAGGCACACGTTCACTTGTACGAAGCGTGGAGAGAATCAGTGTCGATTCGGAATTCCTTACTGGCCGCTCAGAGAGACTGCAGTGCTAGTGCCTCTGCCCACAGACGATAGCCGGCGCCCGCCGCTGCGCAAGCGAGCTACGGAATTGAGAAAGAACCTAGAGACCAAAGTGTATGACGGTATAGATGAGTTCTTGGTGGATCACAGCTTGAGTTACGAGCAGTACTTAAATGTGATCCGATCTTATACCAAACGTCCCATGATGCTCTTCAAACGTAACATGAGCGAGATATACACGAACACTTTCAATCCGTGGGTGGTTCGAGTCTTAGGATCCAACACCGATCTGCAGTTCATACTCGACGAATACAGCTGCGCCGCCTACGTAGTGGAGTACGTTAACAAATCCAACATAGGCATCAGTAACTTGCAGAGAGAATTGGCCGCGCTGAGAGACAAGTACCCCGAGTCCGACAGCAGCGATCTAATGAAGAAGCTCAGCGTACAGCTACTCAACAACGTGGAGCTCAGTTCTCAAGAGGCTGCTTGGTATCTGCTGCGACAGCGATCAGCAAGAGCACTCGAAAGGTAACGTTCATCCCGACCGTGTGGCCGTCCGAGAGGCAGCGAGCTCACAAGCAACGGAAACAAATGGACGAGGAGGGCCTAGACGCCAATAGTACTGATATATGGACTCTCTCTGTGATAGAGAAATACGAGCAGCGACCACGCGAGTTGGAAGCCGTTACTCTAGCCGAGTTCGTGGCTTGGTACTACAAGAGCAGTAAGAAATCCAAGCCAGCCGAGGACATAGACGCAGCGCCGGCCGCGAGTGACAGCGAAGACGACAACGGAGAGGCCACCTCTGATCTACCCATCGTTGCCGGTTACAAGCTCCGCAAAGAAAAGATCGTCATTCGATATCGTTCCTACGACATGGACTCGGACGTTAAGAATTACAAGCGCGAGATGGTCTTGCTGTATGTGCCCTTCCGAAACGAGACTAGCGAGTTACTGGACAGAGAGCTGTATATGCAACTCTACGATCAACATCAAGAATCCATACTGCTCAAGCGTAAGATGTTTGAGTATCGGCTAGACATCGCCAGAGTTATGGAGAGACTAGCGGCCATGTACGTGGAGGAGCAAGACGCCCGCAAACCGTCGGCTCCGTTCGATCCGTTGGCCCCCGAGCGCATCATGCAGAACACGATGATGACATCGAGCTGAGAGACACCGAGTCGAGGCCTGTGGTAGCCGTGAGCAAGCGCAGCGACATCCTAACCAGTCAACAGTACTGCGAGGCTGTGCGCGCGACCAACGCCCGACAGAGGGAACTCATACTCGAGTGGATACATCGCCTCCACACGCCCGGCTCCGATCCGATACAGATATTCTTCACCGGCCCGGCGGGCTCCGGCAAGACTTTCGTTCTCAAGCTGCTGATGGAGACTTACAATCGCCATTACAAGGAAGGCGAGGGAGCCAACAACGCGTACGTCGCCTGCGCATCCACGGGCAAGGCGACCTCACAGATTGACGGCACCACCGTCCACGCAGCCTTCTCGTTGGCTCTGCAGAAACAAAGGAACGACAGTGATGGCTGCCTCAAACTCAATAGACTGTACGACTACAAGAGATCGTTCTGTAAAGTGAAGGTGATCATCATCGACGAGGTGAGCATGGTCGGCCACAACCTCCTCAACTTGGTTAATGCGCGGCTAGTGGAGATCACGGACGAATGCGACATACCGTTCGGCGGTTTCGACTTGGTGTGCTGCAGCGACTTCAGGCAGCTAGAGCCCGTGATGGCCAGCCCCGTCTACAGGGCCCCCCGCTCGGCTCTCGTGGGCCCGGTGCTCTGGCACGGCCACAGCTACTACCCACTCACCGATGTGATGCGGCAGTCCGACGTAGTGTTCTCCGATATCTTGAATAGCATAGGCAATGGTCTCAAGCTCACCGAGCAACAGATCGCCGTCGTAGAGTCGAGCTTCAGAAATCGCAACTGGTGCAAGGAGAATCTACCGGGAGTCATACATCTGTACCACGGCAACATAAACGTAGACGCTTACAACTCCGAGGCAGTGTCAGATGAGATCTGCTCCATAGCCCAGGACGAATTCACCGGTTACAGCGGCAAGCAACAGCTAACCACCGTCCGCACCAAGCTCCACAAGTTACCGGCCACCAACACCGCCGGTCTGCCGTACAGGCTCAACCTCGAGGTGGGCAAGCCGTATATGATCACGGCGAACGTGGATACTCTCGACAAGCTCATGAACAGGACCATCGGAGTTCTCAAGCACGTAGAGACGGACATCGTAGACTCGGATAAGATAACCAGGCTCTGGTTCGACTTCACATCGGAGGGCAAGTCAGTTGGCGCAGCGGCCAGAGTGAAGGTGGTGCCCGCGGTGGTGTCCAGCGGAGGAGTCCTCCATCGCACGTAGACCCCGATCGAGAAGCGCAGCGGAACGATCAACCTAGACGGTCACGTTAGGTGCCGCAGAATAAATTTCCCTTGCATGCCGTCCTGCGCGATAACTATTCACAAATCACAAGGCGCTACGTTAGACAGCGTGGCGATCGAGTACACAAAGAAAATGTCTCAACAGTTAGTGTACGTGGCAATGAGTAGATGCCGATCGCTAGAAGGTTTGTACATAATAGCCAACGAGGTCAAGTTTTATCACGGGTCCGGATGTAACTCCCCCACCATGCGCGACATACGCAACGAGTACAAGCGATTGGAGAATCATCCATTGCCCACTGTGTCCGATAGCGTGCGCCAGTTCATCGCGGAGGCCAAGCTTGCCGCACAGCTCTTAGTTACAAATTTAAACGTTCAGAGTATCGTGGCTCATCGTCTCAACATTGAAAGTGATTTGTTACTGCCTAACTGCGATTACATCGTAGCTTCCGAGACTTGGATGGCCGAGGATCGCCCGGTACAGTTGAACAATTTCGTCTTGGTAGCTCAAGAGAACACTGCCATGCCTCGCCACTCTAAGAAAACGAAACGAAAGGCCTCCGGCGTGGCCATCTACCGCAGTGTTGAGAGCACGAGCACTTGTAACCCTCTAACTATCCAACCTCCTGACAAGACACGAGACATCACCGGCGACATCACAGCCGTGGAGATCACTTACCAGAACATGTACAAATTCGTTCTAGTCGGAGTCTACATACACCCTGGATCGCCCGACACCGAAGTGTTGTATCTTATACATCGCGGGCTCGGCAGATATGGCAAGTCCATCAGTAAAGTGATCCCTAAGATGATCGCCGACATGACTACACCAATAATGCTCTGCGGCGACTTCAACAAGCATGCACCCGATCACGAGAACCTACTACAGGACATCAACGACGAGTACGGCCTACAACTCCATAGCTTACCATCAACTACACTCGGAAACACGAGCATAGACCTGACGTTCAGTTGCAACATGCAACTCTTCGCCCAGATATTTGTATCGTACTTCAGCTACCATCGCTCCATATTCCATCAACTAGCGTTAGGTGACTCTGTAAATTCTGAAAATTCTGAATAAATAAAATACATTGAAACTTATGTAGCTGTTTATTTAACCAACCCTTCATTCCTTCCCAAAGCACAAGTCTGCCCATGATTCCATGTCTACCGGTAGTCCCACGACTACCAGGTTTAATTTTTTTGCTTTTTAAATGTTCCGCAATGCTATTAGTAAATTTTAATGTGTAAATAATAAACACTTTTTTTTTATTTTTGTAACAATTACTTATTACTACTGCTTCACCTGATATTTTTAACAACTTAATTAGTTGCATACCATTTATTTTATAAAAACATTTCTTAATCTAATGTTAAGAACAAATATAAGAATTTTATTAAGCATACATTTTCGTAATCTTATGTGAATAATTACAATGAATAAAGTTTCACTTGAACAAGTTTTGCAAAAATGACGTAAATTTTAAGGCATACTAATCAGTTCTAAGAAATATTTATGACAAATTCGGTAATAAACATATATTCCCAGTTTATTACCATACAAGGATATATAAGAAAATTAGTTCAGAAAGTCAACAGAAAAAAGTTATAAGTTTGTACAAAAGGTATCTGCGAAAACGCAGTTTTTTATTAAAGAAATTAAATAAAATCATCACTATCATTCAGTGCTTGTACATGAAAATGAATCTTTAGAATGTCTTCTTTCTATACCTTTTAAAGCAGTTTTAATATTTTAAAACTGTATTAAGTACCTGTTGTCCACTTCTGTTATCTTCAATGCCTCTACGGGGCACTAAAAGGACAAACAATAGAACCATCGAAACTCTGTTTGTCGGTGGTGTGTGGGTTAATTCTAATATTTTTTTATACATTTTTAATAAATTTAGATACTTATAAATAAAGATACAACAAAACACTTGAACTTTCGAGAAAAGTCCTCTGGATGAAATTAAATCTCCAAATGTTTCTGTAGTATAGGATGTCAGTGGCATCGTACGGGCTGATGTTCGGCGGGTGGCTAGTACAACAATAGCCACCGGCTCCGGGAGGGGAAGCTTCCTCCCCAACCTACTACCTTCCCTCCTACACGCATAGACAGTTTCATCACTCGCCTCACGGCCTGTACACAGTTTTGTTTCTTAAGTAATGGTTTAATTTGAATTGTGTTCATAATTGACATACAGTGTAATGGGGTGTCAGTTGTAATGCCAAAACGACATAAATTTTCTACTTAGTGAACCACAGATAAAATCATCATGTAGCAGGTTGTATGAGATTATAATGCCTAATGTCACAGTAAAAGTGCACGTTTTATTTTTGTTCTTGTCTAAAAAAATTGATTCATTCTTAATTACTGAAATTGGAGTAATTCTTTTGCTATTACATTTGGAGTTATTTTGTATATTTATATAACAAGAAACACATTTTTCCATTAATTATAATAAAATGTGTAGTAACATTAACTGTGAGTTAATTCGTTTGAATTTACATTTTCATAAACCATTCTGTGTTCAGTGGGTTCACCTAATGGATCTGGTGTAAAGGATTTTTTTTTAAGGGAAGTCAAAAATTGTGTTAACAGGATTATGGTTACTGACACTGACTTTACAAATGCAGTTGCGACCCTGGTCTTTTGTTGTTTAGATTTTTTTGATTGTTATACTAATTTCTATCATTGCAAGAGTTAAAAGGTCAATAAATATGTGACATTAAGTCTTCTAATGTAAGATACTCTTAAAAAACAAGAAACATTAAATATTAAACACGTGTAAAGAATAGTTTAAAATATCTCAATGTATTATACTGCTTTACATATTCAACACACTTTGTACGTTTCCCTAAGTAGGGAGTACTACTAAGACAAAGATGACGATGATGATGATTATGATAAATGTTTCTAGAGTACTACATAAAGAAATAATGAGATATTGGTATATGTGTGGAGATCATCTGTTAAGTCCCTTGATTGTTATTTAAATATTTATTGGTTCATTTACACTCTAACCACTATATGAACATATTTACAGTTAACAAATTTTAAAAATATATTAAATTATGGAATGTAATAAAAATATTACTTCTTTAAGTATTAATTGTTACTTAAACAAATTATTTTAACGTGTTTATTGGTTATAAATTAGGTATTGTGGAACTGTTATTAAATGTAACTGAGAGCAGTCTTTTGTGGTTAAAACAATGTAACCACTTTGAAAACTTCAATCATAATGTGCATAAACATAAAATCTGGATGGATGACCATTTGGTAGATCAATGGAATGGGGTACTCATAATAAGGGAAGACAGCGGGTTTAAAAGGTTTCGATTTGAGTCACCTGTTTGAATGTTCTCAATATATAAAGTTATAAATTGTTAAATTTCATATTTAATTAATTAACGGTTCATTTTAGGTTATGTAAAAATAAACTAAAAAAAATAAAAGAAATTATATATTGATTAACACTGTGGAATGTTGTCTTGTATATACTAATTCCTTACTAGAGAAAAATAACTATTATGTAATTTACTCACTTTACTTGCAGATAAAAATGGAAAACCTGTCAGAGTACTGCACGTGTGCTGGCCAATTTCAAACTCTCTTGTCTCGTGAAAATCTCAAGACATATTTAAAAACCTTCTATGATATTGCAAAACATTTTCAAATGCCTGCCTTAACTCAGACAATTGAATGGATTTTGAAAATGAGCCCTTAAATTGTTCCCATTAAGATAAACAACATCAGTATTTTTAATAGTAAATATGATAGTAATCAAATTGTGTTCATATTAAAAAATAAAGTTTTTTTAAGTGTTAACAGTACGATATTCGCACCGCATTTTAATGTTCCACAAAATCATAGTTTTATAAAAAGAAAAATTGTACAGAAGGCGACTGTAAACTTCAGTTGCCTTCTTGTGAACAGGGCTGTGAAAACACAACCAAGAATTACACCATTTATGTACTTTGTATGTTAATTTTCATCAATATTTCTGTTTGTGTTATGTTTTTATGTATAAGTGTAATAAAAATGTGTAAATAAATACATATTTAAATGTGTGAACATTTTGTTATTATTCCTGAATAGTTGTTTTCCTAAAAGTCAATCATATAAGCTTTATTATATGATTCGTAAAGATTAAATGGATAAGTGTTATTAATCTGAATATACACTTGAAATCCTTATTAATGTAGGCAGAGAGTGTCCATGATAGAATTAAGAAGTTAGTAAATATTTTGATTATGATTTTATTGCTGAAATATTCTAATCTTATGCATTAATTACTTGCTGACCTGCAAAGATTGCGTTGATTTATGTGTATTTTTGTGTGAAATTGTTAAAATTATTGTTATCTGAATTTAAATAACGCTGTATCTGAAATAAAGATGTAATTCTGCATCTTTTGTAGTATGCATTTTAAAAATAATCCTCTGTGTAACAAATATTTGAAATTTGGAAACAATAACAATAACATTTATGATGTAAGCACTTTATAAATCTATGTACATTGTTGAGGCATTATCAGTTTAAACCAAAATTTACATATAGAGTGGTTGTATATGAAAAACAAATTAACTGTGATAGTTAATTTATCTTTAACCCATTATGTTAGCTTTGTTGTAGAATTAAGCAGTTTATTATGAAGTGCTTAAGTGATTTTCTTTCTACTATAGAGAGGCTCAAGACAGATAATTTTACAAGAAGCTGTTTTGTTGAGATTGACATAATGATCATTACTGTTTTGAAATAAAATGATTTTTTTTAATCCAAAAAACTAAATTTGTTTGTAACATGAAAATGTTTATATGTTAATGGAGGCCAGTGATGTTTTATAATGTGTAGTTAAAAATGTGTATTGCACACAAGGTAGGGATGAAGCCAGTAGGTGCAAACCTCTCCCTCCCCCAAAAATACCTTAAAAATCTAAAAGCTATCAGCAATTGATAAGTTAACTTGGGCACTGAATGAGAGCCTGGGAACCCTACAAGTGTTATCCTATAAAAGGACTTCTTACACAACATTATACCTAGGATTTGTAGTTATTGAAATCTATCACAATTTTAAGACAGCGAAGTCTCCAAATCTACATACATGCTTAAAGCAGTAAGGACTTGTCAATGGGAAAGAAAAGCTGTCGTGTATCATCTTGGGTCTATTGCCACAAGGTGTTTGTCAGTTGACACATCTAATAGTCTGCACAGACGCCTTTACAAAAGGTCATTAGGCTATACACCGTGACCCATCCCAAGACAGTGATGAGTGGAATTCTAAAAAAGTAAAGTACATCTAAGAGAATGGAGCCATTAAGAGGATACTTACAGCCAGACTCCACTGAATGCTGTGATGTATTGCATTGTGTTTTGGGCTGATGAGCTATGCAAAGTTGATTTGTAAGACCTCACTTGCTTTGCTGCCAAAGAAAAGTAAGCAGAATTTTGCTTGGTTATCCTTCCCGTAGTGTACACTGTATAGTCTTCTTCCACTTGTTGTGTGCTAGTATAGGTAGAGTGGATTCTTTGTTAAATTTTCAGTAATCGATTTTAACATTTTGTTGTAAAATGTTTTTATTGTGTGCTTGATTAAAAATTAAATATAATTGTGATCTTGTCGTTATTTAATATTTTATCAAAATGTAGATCAGAAATTAATTCTTCAAGGTGGTGGATTGTCAGACATCCCAAATAAATTAATAACAGGCCTGTTAATAAAATTATATTGCTTACAAATATATTACAATATAAAAATCAATTTAATACAAAATATTTGGTTTTTTATAATCAGAAATACCAAGAAAAAGTTGAGCCTACTATTTGGGTATCACCAAGCACAAGACAGATTATTTCAGTTATATTAATTTTGTACACAACAAACATTGAGAAACACTGCCTTAAGCTCTATGAAGTTTAGGACCCTATATTTTCAAAGTGCACTATAGGTTACTATGGTATGGTTGCTGACAATGATATCCAGTCTATCCTTTTGTCATAAAGTTATCTCATGGAAAATCTCTGAGAGCCAACAAGGAACAGCTGTTTTCAACATATTACCAAGAAAGGCAAAATTTTTGGCCTAATAGGTACAATTTTTTAAATGGTTACTAAATGACCCAACAGGTTTTGGGAGAACACATTACTTATGACCCAGAACTTATTATTACCATTAGTCATAAAAATGGACATTACTAAGACCAAAATAACATGTACCGTGGATCGAAGAGCACAGGTATTTAATGAAACACTTAAGACTATAAGCTTCCAAGTTGAGGAGATGGTCTTGTTAAAAGCCAGTCCTGCAGTATGGTCTATACAACAGCAAAATTTACAGATTATTTGATGGTCCTTACAAATTTAGATAACAAAATATGTTTATTGTGCTCAGACACAATAAAATTATTGGTAAATTTCATGGATCTACCCTGAGAAAATAAACGCTGGCTTATAAAACTCATAGTAATGCCCAATTAATAATAACATAAAAAAAGAGTTGCATGGTAGTAACACTAATAATTTATGACTGTACCTCTTATACACATTAAAGTAAGGCTGTTGTGAATGGAGTGTCTGGAAATTTCTTCTTCATAAATAAACATGGCTAATCCCTTACATATGCCACATTGCATAGAAATTAAATTTGGTATAAATAGGATAGTTTCTTTAGAAGACTTGGCTTATTTAGGATTTAGTATTTGAATTGTTGTTACACATATTAAAAAAATTTAATTTAAATAAAATAAAATTTGAGAGTGTAGGGGCTTAAGCAATGTGACAACCATACTGTATGAGTATAAAACACCTCATTTATTATGAGCCGCCCCACTAGAGTTGTTGCAACAGTCACATATATTCGATGCATAAAACAAAACCAGTTCTGAAGAATTCCATTTGACATTGTTACCATGATGCATGCAACAATCACTCAAACAAAACAAACCTTTGGCTTCACATAATATTGACTGCACATTTTACCTTGCATTTTACACAACACTGCCCTCTTTAATATTTGACATTTGAGCATTAACCTAACTCGGAGAGGTTTCCCCTTCGTTGGATGATTTCATGAGGTTATGTAACATTCCTTATATCTGCTTAGAAAACTTTGGATTTCATTGATAACTAATCCTGTATCCAGTCCCCTGTGTACGTTGGAATGCCTGATTATAAGTTGTTGATCATCATTTATATTGAATTTCCTTAATATTTACTTTAAATATTACAACTGTACAGAATAAGGATACAGATATGTTAAGACCAAAAATTTTCGTTAGGTTTAAGATAAAGTTAAGACATTCTGCAGTGTAGTGCCAGTGAAAAATTTGTGTCAGGGGGCCTACGTGGTGGTGTACATGTCAGATATTTTGTTTTCATAACAATAATAAACTCACCCTATCTCTACTTCATTATCTCTAATAGAGTGCATTCCCATTACCTGTTTCAAAGTACAATTCACATTGTAATCAGCAATCATAATTACAGCGTTTTTCTTTCCTGTAGTGTACGGTATATCGTGCAGTTCAGTTCTTTTTGGTTATACACGCATACCGCAAGAATAGAAAGTCTATTCACCGCTATTGTTATTTTACTCCGCTTATTATAATATAAAACTCCGCTTATTTCATGTGTTTATTTTATGTGTTTAACGTTTATTAGAATATTATTGTGAAGTTTAGGACTGCCTAAAAAATCAGCGAAGTGTTGCTTACAACGGGACATTTACAACGCACAAGGACAAGGCCAATAAACGCTTAATATTTATGCATTGTAGATTACATGAGAATAAACCCTTTTAACTATTTAGTTTTACAAAATACAGTCCACTGCTAATAAAAAAGAACCCCACATTTTTGGTCCTCCGGGCCAGATAGCATCTTTCATTCAGAATCCAGCACGTTGGAAAGCAAGATTTTTATTAATTATTACGCTCTTTATTATTATGTTTATTGAATTATGGTAACGCTTAAAAAAAAAAAATGGCAAGTATTGCCAATACTCAGTGCACTTTTCATTTTGTTATGATTATTTCATGTTTTTTCACGCAAGCATAGTTTTATTGATTCATTGTGCAGCGTGTGTTATTTCATGTTTTATCTAGCAAGCATAGTTCTGAAGTGTAGTGTGTTTCTTCAAAACCGACCTCTGTATTAGTTTCTATAAAATACAGTAGCCATATTCCTTTATTACCATATTACCATTATTACTGTCATCTACGCTATTGGTATTTTAGAGTGATAAAAAAAAATAAATAAATTAAAATTATTTGGACTGGAAATTACTGAATACTGGAAGAACATTGTGAATTACAACTTTTACTTAGAACACTTTTGTTATTTACATCTGAATCTGTTTTTTAAAGCGAGTGTATTAATAAATTACCAAAATGAGATTTTCTTCTTTTGTGAAGCAAAGTGAACTGATTGAGAGTAGGCTTCATAATATTAACAAGCAAATTGTTGCTCTTGAGGTTATTGGTATAGGTAATTTAACTGAACAGCAAACACGAAAAGTTAGTTTGCTTAGTTCCACCGCAGAAAATAAATATGCTGAATTTGAAAGGCTTATAAATAAACTATTTAGTACAACACCTTTACCAGAAGATCTTGATAATGAACAGATTACAAGATTCTATATCAGACTTAAATATATCTATACAAAGTTCGTGTGCTCCTTTTCTACCATCGCTACCGCAGGAAACCTTGGATCAGTCTCACACTGGTGCATCACAACTAGTTGCGCCCACTCCCACCGTAAATTTACCTCGCTTAAACTTGGGAACATTTTCTGGACAACCTGAGAAATAGGTAGCCTTTCACAGTCTGTTTGAAAATGCAGTGCACAAAAATGAAACCATTTCTAATGTGGAGAAATTTACATACTTGCTTTCTTGTTTGACTGATGAGCCGCTAAATTTAATTAAATCGTTGCCTGTCACTAATACAAACTATGCCATAGCCTGGCAAACTTTGCTAAAAAGATATCAAAATTCTAGATTGTTGATAACACTTCACGTAAACAATATATTTGAGTTACCACAATTGCACAATCCTTCAGTTAAACAAATGAGGAATTTTCTGTCGACCTACAATGAAAATTATCAAGCGCTCAAAGCACTAGGACATGATATTGCTAGCGAAAAGTTTGTTGTTGACCTCATATATTTTGCATAGATTTGACACGGAATTCAGGACCAAATTTGAACGTTCTCGAGATAATTTACAAAATGTTCCTACCATTATAGAAGTAATTACATTCTTAGAAAATGAATGTTCTTGCAAAGAGGCAACAGGTTTAACTACTATCATCTCAAAAAATGAACCTTCTCTTCAAACCTCTCGAAAAATCAGTGGTTTTAAAATGAATACAAACCAGTTTAAACCGCACAAAATAGCGATGGTCACTACTCACACTCAGCAATGTATCTTCTGTTCATCAAATTCACACAACATATATAGATGTGCAGATTTTTCCGCACTTACTGTGCAAGACAAACAAGCTTTTGTTAAAAATAACAACTTGTGTCAAAATTGTTTTGGAACACATAAGTTAGTCACCTGTAAGTCCGTCCACACATGCAATGTATGTCATAGGCGTCACCATAGCCTACTACATTTTTTTGTTTAGAACCGCTCCGCACAACCGCAACAAAAATTGACTCAGTCAAATAGACCTACCTTGTGCCCTTCTGTTGAAACGACGATGCATAAGCAAAACCACTCTGCAGAGTGTCACCAGGATACTACCTTGATAGGTGTTTCTTGCAATCAGAATAACACTGTTACTCGCAACCGCTTTGGTGCATATCGCATCTGCCAATGGAAATGCAGCAGTTGTACGAGCTGTGCTTGATAGTGCATCCCAAACAACAATTATTTCAGAAAGTTGTGCGAAGACTTTGTGTTTGTACCGCTCTCAAACAGATGTTCCATAACTTAGTGGCATCTCTACCGCCCCAGTGAAAACAAAGGGACTTACCTTTGTGACATTGTCTTCGCTCAGTGGGAATATTTTAGCAAAATCTCACCCAGTCATGATTCTTAATACAATATCATGCAATCTGCCTCGTGTTCAGCTCCCACCAGAAATTAAAGAGCGACTCAAAGGTTATATGCTAGCGGATCCCACTTTTGATGTTCTGGGTCCAGTTGACCTTCTGATTGGAGCAGATTTATTTGCATTGACTCTTAATGGTACCTTTATCAATCTCGGCAAGAATATGCCATATGCTGTCAATACAATCTTTGGCTATGTTGTGCTTGGTCCGACACCTGTTTCACTTAAGTCTAATCCTTACTCAGGCTTAGTGACTCTTTTATCGACGAATGATCGTGATCTGCACACAACATTGCAACGTTTTTGGTCCATAGAGGAACCACCTCACACTACAAAACTCGCTCCACAAGATGAAAAATGTGAAGCTCACTTCGTCTCTACTCATAAGAGAGATGCCTCTGGCAGATATGTTTGTCACTTGCCTTTCAGCGGAAACCCTGCTCAACTAGGTGACTCTACAACTTTGGCAAACGCCTGTTTAATACACTTGAACGCAAATTTGAATCTCAACCTGAGTTTAAACAGAAGTATGTCAATTTTATGAACGACTACTTAGCATGTGGACACATGAAACTGTGCACATCTGTGCCGTCTCTGAACAAGCCGCATTACTTTTTGCCACATCATGGCGTTTTTAAAGATAGGAAAATCCGTGTTGTTTTCAATGCATCTGCACCATCTTCTTCAGGTGTCTCACTGAACCACATTCTACATCAGGGTCCAAAGTTGCACAATGACATTACTGATATAATTCTTCGCTTTCGTCAACATAAATTTGTTTTCTCTTGTGATATCAAACAAATGTTTAGGCAGATATCCATCCATGAAGATGATCAGATCTTTCAGTTAATATACTGGAGACAAGACACTTCAGTCCCGCTAAAGGTCTACCAATTGACTACTGTCACTTATGGTATGACGTCCTCGCCTTACCTTGCTAATAGAGTAGTACAACAGCTCATTATGGACGAAGGAAAAAATCATCCACTTGCTGCTAAAGCACTCCAACAGCAAATATATGTTGATGATGCTCTATTAGGGAGCAAGTCTCTGGAAGAAGCTCTCCACCTTCAAGAGGATGTTGTTTTACTTTTGAAAAAGGGTGGATTCGAACTGAGCAAGTGGTCTTCAAACCATCCTAAACTCTTAGAAAATGTCATGCAAGATAATCATGAAACACCCCTCATGTTACGCACGTCGGAACAGCCATTTTCAAGTCTTTTAGGACTAAAATGGATCCCAGATATTGATGTCTTTTCATATTTGATGCACACACCTTCAAGTAATTATACAAAAAGAACTTTACTTTCATCAGTTGCTCAGATCTATGACCCTTGTGGTTGGATATCCCCAATAGTTTTTTGGTCTAAAGTCTTAATGCAGCATGTATGGACCTTAGGCTTAGATTGGGATTCTCCATTACCTGATCATATTTCCGAGAAGTGGTCACGATTCGTGAAAGAACTTCCAGAAATAGAAAAGCTAAGGATACCATGTTTCATATCCTTAGCAACTGCAGTCAATATCCAGCTTCATGGATTTTCAGATGGAAGTGAATCCGGATATGCAGCTTGTGTCTTCCTGCGCACAGAAGACGCAGAAGGAGATGTCAACATACGACTGCTGATCGCAAAAACAAGAGTAGCTCCACTGAAGCGTGTGACTATTCCCCGCTTGGAACTTTGTGGTGCGCACATGTTAGCCAAATTGCTACATTACTGTACAGAACAGCTCTCACAACATCACAAGATTGACAACATATCAGCATGGTGCGACTACAGTAGTTCTATCTTGGATACGCACTCTATCTTTTTGTCTCAAGGTGTATGTTGCTAATCGTGTGGCACAAATACAAGACTTAGTTTCACCGCACGTCTGGAAATATGTTTCAACTGTTGGCAATCCTGCTGATTGTGCTTCTCGAGGCTTGACACCCACGGTTCTGATGTAACATAGCCAGTGGTGGCTACGACCACCGTGGATCGCTAATACAACGCTTTAACAATAAATTTGGCTGTGCCCCAAGTTCTGGAGCGCCAATTTAACAATAATATGTTGTACCCGTTTACGCCCAGCGATGGACGCCAATTTAACATTATATTTATGCTGTTTATTTTATTCAGCATAAATTAATTGACATATTTTAATTTATGTGTATTTTCTCTTTTTAACTAATTAAGCCCCACTTTTGTTGTGGTGCCAATTTAACATTTTAATATGCCCAACGTTGTGTGCGTCAATTTAACATTAATTACTGTTTATTCTCTTTATCTCAGGGTTAAAAAATAATAATAAATGCTCATTTCTACTGATAGCTCTTAAATTTATTCACATTAGTTTGCTATTACTTGTAAATATTAAAATAGCACAAAATTCTACGTACTCATTAGTACTTGTAAATATATAAAATTAACACATTACCAAAATTTAATACTCATGGCTAAATCGTAAATATCAAACAATAATACATTAATAAACTTGAATACTCATTAAATTGTAAATATCAAAAATAATACATTAATAAAATTAGTTATCCAAACTCTCAATCTAATGGTTGCATATTAATGATCATTCATCAGTTGCGTTTAGTACTTAAGTAAATTATAATGTTTAGCTTCATCTTATAAATTCTTAATATGAATATCTCTTAAGTTGTTACTATATTTTGTAATTACGGATTCATTTAGAACTTGGAAATAAACATTACTCCAAAACTGATAAACAATGATAATTTTACTTCTAAACAAACTTTAGAATCGATTTCTTTAATTCCTTTACGATTACTCTATTGAATTTTAGTGTGTGTGGATTCTTTGAGATGACAGACAGTGGATCTAAATTAATTAAGACATGTTTTATTATACTTGGTATTCGAATATCCAATCACTCGGTGGTTGCGGTGATGATTCTCTCATGTCGATCGTTCTAGAATCGTGCAGATAACTCCTCCAGATGATAGATGGCACTGGATGAATTCCACGATGTCACTCACAGACACTTCACTCACCAACTCCACGCATTCGGATTATAATTTATGAATAAAAGTTAGCATTCTCTGTTGTACACCGACATCGTAAATTATTTCAAATCTGAATTAATATTACGCACCTTTGTTGCGGTATGTCTGGTTATTAAGTGTTCATGAATGTAGTTTGTGTTGTTAATCGTTCTTAAAAGTTATTGTTGTAAAGTGTTCGTATACACTGAAATTACATTATTGTCTGGTTACTATTTGTTTCAGTTAATGTTCACTGGTAGGCTAATAGTGTGACACTACTTCATAGTTCGTTGCTTGTAATGACTGTCTTAATTTTTGTTATAAGTTCGAAAACTACCTTCTCACAGTGTGTATCGAATTATTCTAAGGCTTCATCTTATAAATTCTTAATATGAATATCTCTTAAGTTGTTACTATATTTTGTAATTACGGATTCATTTAGAACTTGGAAATAAACATTACTCCAAAACTGATAAACAATGATAATTTTACTTCTAAACAAACTTTAGAATCGATTTCTTTAATTCCTTTACGATTACTCTATTGAATTTTAGTGTGTGTGGATTCTCTGAGATGACAGACAGTGGATCTAAATTAATTAAGACATGTTTTATTATACTTGGTATTCGAATATCCAATCACTCGGTGGTTGCGGTGATGATTCTCTCATGTCGATCGTTCTAGAATCGTGCAGATAACTCCTCCAGATGATAGATGGCACTGGATGAATTCCACGATGTCACTCACAGACACTTCACTCACCAACTCCACGCATTTGGATTATAATTTATGAATAAAAGTTAGCATTCTCTGTTGTACACCGACATCGTAAATTATTTCAAATCTGAATTAATATTACTCACCTTTGTTGCGGTATGTCTGGTTATTAAGTGTTCATGAATGTAGTTTGTGTTGTTAATCGTTCTTAAAAGTTATTGTTGTAAAGTGTTCGTATACACTGAAATTACATTATTGTCTGGTTACTATTTGTTTCAGTTAATGTTCACTGGTAGGCTAATAGTCTGACCCTACTTCATAGTTCGTTCCTTGTAATGACTGTCTTAATTTTTGTTATAAGTTCGAAAACTACCTTCTCACAGTGTGTATCGAATTATTCTAAGTTCGATAAAATGCTAATTTCTCCCGTCACGGACTTCACTCCGATCGCGTCCAAAATTTAGTTAGAACTCCTCTCGCGTCCGAATTTTAGTTAGAACTCCTTGAGCGCGTTCCTGTCTCCTTCCTATATTTTCCTTACCAAATCTCCCACCAGACTTCTGATTCCAACGATGCCGTGTCCTTATTGGTTTCATGTTTTTCCCTCCAAGTCCAAATACCACCTATCTTTTCAAAGGCGTTCTCTGATAGGGCTCCTGGTTCCCCACCAGATTCTTCCCTTGCTTCGTATTTTGAGGTTGTGGTCATTTCCAGACAATGCAGCAATAAATTGTATCTGTCGTTTTTTTTTTTAAAGTCTTCAGTGACAACTCTGAGTTTCTCTTCCATTTGCATTGTTTCTGAACTTCGTCGCACTGGCGTTATAATCTATTGTTGTTCAAGGGCCTCGCCTACCCTTCTTTGAAAGTTGGTTTTTTCTTTTAGTTGCCAGTCATCACCCCATCCTTGAGTTTGGGACGTACTCTCTGCGCTTTCGTTTCCAAGTAAGGTCAAAACCCTGTCATCGACCGCTGGAGTCCATCAAATCAATCCACCCTTCGTCGCTTTCTCCTGACAGCTGGCGTACACATGTATGCTTGACCATTGTTAAGCCTTTTCTCCTTTAATGGCTCTGTACACATTGTATGTAGTTTCCTATGGATCAATGTGTTTTCACAAAAAACTGGTGTTCTACGTACCGGGAGCAGTGAACTCTGCTTGTACACAGGGTATGCGTTGCAGCTGCCTACAAAATTTATGACCTGTCCGTCACTACAGCGTGCTTGCTCGTTTTCCTTTTGTCCCTTACAAAATATGTTTTCCACACATACACCCTTCGTTATTGCTTTCAGCGACATTCCTTACTGCTAATTATAAAATAAAACTTTTCGAAATTTTTTGTGTTATATTGTCCCCAAATTTTGTCAGTTTGGATGGACTCTGTACATCCAAAATTGATCCAAAATTTTGCGCCCTTTCAGTAAGGTTTAAATGCCAAAATCTGCGTCCCAATATGGATACTTTGTGTTGCCTTGTAGTGGCTCGTTCTTCATTGAACCTAGTATAGTGTTGTTTACATTTCCTCGTTGACCTATTCTCAGCGTAACAGAAAAAGGTTCGTTACATAATGGTAAACACACCCCATCCCCTCTAAAGTACTTTCGCTTTCGACATCCTAAATGAATCCGTTTTTCTTTCACTCTAATTAACATAGTATTATATTTACAAATTTATATTTAGTCAAAAATCTTAAATTAAATTTGTAATTCTCCTTAACTATTCTTCATATAATATTTCCATATCTACAAAATTCAATTACACAAATTATTCGATACTGGTATTAATATTTCTTGCCTTTAGGATTAATTTTCTTTGTATCCTTTTAATACATTTAATCCTTGTCACAAATTACTAAAATATGCATTAATATCTCCACATTAATTGACTTTAAAAACTTACCACATATATATAAAATTCTTAGTGACCACCATACTTTCTATCATCACTAAATTATAAATAGCACATTGGTATTAATAATAATAATACGTATTTCTATATCCTAATTCACTATAGTTTCCTAACCTATTTTATTATTACTGTCTCTGGTCCATATTTTCTGATATCTCGCTAGCATTTTCACAAAAAAAACATTTTTTCTTTTCTATTTGCTAACATCTTTGAACACAATTATATTATATAATCTTATACTAAGCTTGTAAATTGTCCTTACGTAAACATGATCTTAAATACATACAACTTGAATAGTTCTCTCACAATTCTATTAATTGTCTTCACATATATACCATCTAAACATTTACCCTTCTATCTTCTTCACTCTTATTGACATCTATTATCATTAATTGTTTTATTCATAATCATTAACATGACATTTATTGACTATGACAACTAATCATTAAAATAATTCATTTTATACACTTGCTTTCTTATTTCTATATTTTTTTTCTCATGTTACTACTAAGACATTTCATTAATTGTTCTAGCAAATTATACAAATTCTTTTACATTTTCATTAGGCCCCCCTAAGACGCTGAATGATATTTCTATTTTATACAAGGCAATTGCAAACGATCTACCTACCAGGCATCTGGACGTTATTACATAACCCCGTACCCCTTTACTTGCAGTTCCCAGAGATTGGATATCGGTGCTTTGGGTATATTCTCAATAATCCCATTCCAAGCATTCCTTAATCACAGCTACTTCAGCCTTCTGGTGCCTTTTGGTCGAGGAAATCCCATTTTTTTTTCTCGGGTTCATCATGTTGTCATGCCCTGGTGGTGCTTTTGTTTCAATCCATATCAATTATTTCCTGGGTATGCATAACTCTCATTTGTTTATCCATTCGTGACCTTCATTCCTTAATGATCAATTTCCTTTTGCTCCTTCGTATAACTCATCTTACTATTTCATTCGCTATTAATTTTCTTCATTAATATTCCGTACTTTCACGGCAATGTTTTTTATTTTACCATTTATTTAATTTTATTCATATTATATTCATATCTATTTATTTTCTTCGGTTAATGTAATTTTACACAACCAATCTTATTTAATGTATTTTACCCAATATTATCTAACTTAATTATCAAATTTTCGGACATTCTTAAGATTGTTTTCCTTAATCCGTTACATTTAATTACTTTTAATTTTCTACTTGTGGCGTATTAATTACATTCGTTTCCCTGTCCGCGTACTCACGTAATGATGTTTTGTTTTCAAGACTTCTAAGACATCTCATCTCCATCACTTGAAATCTTCCTTTCGTTCTCATACCAATCTTCACAATATTCTTGAATGGTCCAGCAAATTTCATCCTTTTCTTCTTTCGTGCTAACGCAGTTCGCCCTTGATAATCATCAGAACGGTTTTTCATCTTCTTAATCTCAGGTTTGGTTCCAAAATTTTTACGCACTTCCCTAGTCCTACTTCTAAATTTTCTATCAGTACTGGTAATATTAATTGCAGTACTCAATTTTTTCTTTTTAGTTCTCTGCTTTTCTTCAGCCTTCGTGTTAGCTGACTCAATTCTCAGGTGGTAACCCTCATACACATTACCATTTGCTTCCAACGCACGATATGCACTATTTTCATCAGTAAAACATACATATGCATGGATATTTGTTCTGTCTTTATGACACTCTTTCTTAATAACAGTACGTCTTTTGGGAAATCGTGGATCAGATACTGCAGCATATCGCAATCTCGTATTTACAACCGTACCAAACTTCCTGAAATATTTGATAATTTTCTTTTTTGTAGTTGTGTTTGGTAAGTTGCTAACAAACACAGTACAAGTGTCTTTATCATCTTCATATCTACCATTAATAATTGCAGATCTTTCTTTTGATCTTGAGACATGATGTGCAGACAATGCTTTATTTGTTGAAGATTGATACTCGGTGTCAATTTGATCCATAGTATTTCCATCTAATTTGTTTTCTTCCATTTTTTCTGATTGTTTTTGTAAATCAGTACCCACCTGGTGGATTTGTCCTCGTAAATCTCTTCTCATTAACTCTATTTCTTTGTCTAATTTCTCGACGATTCTTTCTTCCGTTCTCTTGTGCATTTCTTCGTTCTTCTTCTCCGATTCTTTAATTCTTTCATCTATTTGTTTTCTTGTTTCTTCAAATTGTTTTTTTGATTCTTCAAATTGTTGTTTCATCAATGCCATTAACATTTGAAAAAATTTGCTTCAGATGACTGCGACTGTGATTGCGGTCCCCCGGCCCTAGTTCCTGCACCGGTTGTTGAGCTTTCTTCATTCATTACGTTCCCGTCCTCAGGCTGCTCATAGCCCATCTGGTTATTGATATCAAACTCATCTGAATTCTCTCCACTAAATGCCATTTTAGCTTGACTTCGGGTTATCATTCAGAGACTTAGAGACCGATATACAACAACAATAATATAGCTTAAGTTACTTACATGTACTTATTTTAAACTTATTGCTAGCCACTGTTTGTCACTGCCCTAGCTTACTATTTTATCAAGCCGTGCGGTGCGGCGCCAATTTAACAATAAATTTGGCTGTGCCCGAAGTTCTGGAGCGCCAATTTAACAACAATATGTTGTACCCGTTTACGCCCAGCGATGGACGCCAATTTAACATTATATTTATGCTGTTTATTTTATTCAGCATAAATTAATTGACATATTTTAATTTATGTGTATTTTCTCTTTTTAATTAATTAAGCCCCACTTTTGTTGTGGTGCCAATTTAACATTTTAATATGCCCAACGTTGTGTGCGTCAATTTAACATTAGTTACTGTTTATTCTCTTTATCTCAGGGTTAAAAAATAATAATAAATGCTCATTTCTACTGATAGCTCTTAAATTTATTCACATTAGTTTGCTATTACTTGTAAATATTAAAATAGCACAAAATTCTACGTACTCATTAGTACTTGTAAATATATAAAATTAACACATTACCAAAATTTAATACTCATGGCTAAATCGTAAATATCAAACAATAATACATTAATAAACTTGAATACTCATTAAATTGTAAATATCAAAAATAATACATTAATAAAATTAGTTATCCAAACTCTCAATCTAATGGTTGCATATTAATGATCATTCATCAGTTGCGTTTAGTACTTAAGTAAATTATAATGTTTAGCTTCATCTTATAAATTCTTAATATGAATATCTCTTAAGTTGTTACTATATTTTGTAATTACGGATTCATTTAGAACTTGGAAATAAACATTACTCCAAAACTGATAAACAATGATAATTTTACTTCTAAACAAACTTTAGAATCGATTTCTTTAATTCCTTTACGATTACTTTATTGAATTTTAGTGTGTGTGGATTCTTTGAGATGACAGACAGTGGATCTAAATTAATTAAGACATGTTTTACTATACTTGGTATTCGAATATCCAATCACTCGGTGGTTGCGGTGATGATTCTCTCATGTCGATCGTTCTAGAATCGTGCAGATAACTCCTCCAGATGATAGATGGCACTGGATGAATTCCACGATGTCACTCACAGACACTTCACTCACCAACTCCACGCATTCGGATTATAATTTATGAATAAAAGTTAGCATTCTCTGTTGTACACCGACATCGTAAATTATTTCAAATCTGAATTAATATTACTCACCTTTGTTGCGGTATGTCTGGTTATTAAGTGTTCATGAATGTAGTTTGTGTTGTTAATCGTTCTTAAAAGTTATTGTTGTAAAGTGTTCGTATACACTGAAATTACATTATTGTCTGGTTACTATTTGTTTCAGTTAATGTTCACTGGTAGGCTAATAGTGTGACCATACTTCATAGTTCGTTGCTTGTAATGACTGTATTAAGTTTTGTTATAAGTTCGAAAACTACCTTCTCACAGTGTGTATCGAATTATTCTAAGTTCGATAAAATGCTAATTTCTCCCGTCACGGACTTCACTCCGATCGCGTCCAAAATTTAGTTAGAACTCCTCTCGCGTCCGAATTTTAGTTAGAACTCCTTGAGCGCGTTCCTGTCTCCTTCCTATATTTTCCTTACCAAATCTCCCACCAGACTTCTGATTCCAACGATGCCGTGTCCTTATTGGTTTCATGTTTTTCCCTCCAAGTCCAAATACCACCTATCTTTTCAAAGGCGTTCTCTGATAGGGCTCCTGGTTCCCCACCAGATTCTTCCCTTGCTTCGTATTTTGAGGTCGTGGTCATTTCCAGACAATGCAGCAATAAATTGTATCTGTCGTTTTTTTTTTTAAAGTCTTCAGTGACAACTCTGAGTTTCTCTTCCATTTGCATTGTTTCTGAACTTCGTCGCACTGGCGTTATAATCTATTGTTGTTCAAGGGCCTCGCCTACCCTTCTTTGAAAGTTGGTTTTTTCTTTTAGTTGCCAGTCATCACCCCATCCTTGAGTTTGGGACGTACTCTCTGCGCTTTCGTTTCCAAGTAAGGTCAAAACCCTGTCATCGACCGCTGGAGTCCATCAAATCAATCCACCCTTCGTCGCTTTCTCCTGACAGCTGGCGTACACATGTATGCTTGACCATTGTTAAGCCTTTTCTCCTTTAATGGCTCTGTACACATTGTATGTAGTTTCCTATGGATCAATGTGTTTTCACAAAAAACTGGTGTTCTACGTACCGGGAGCAGTGAACTCTGCTTGTACACAGGGTATGCGTTGCAGCTGCCTACAAAATTTATGACCTGTCCGTCACTACAGCGTGCTTGCTCGTTCTCCTTTTGTCCCTTACAAAATATGTTTTCCACACATACACCCTTCGTTATTGCTTTCAGCGACATTCCTTACTGCTAATTATAAAATAAAACTTTTCGAAATTTTTTGTGTTATATTGTCCCCAAATTTTGTCAGTTTGGATGGACTCTGTACATCCAAAATTGATCCAAAATTTTGCGCCCTTTCAGTAAGGTTTAAATGCCAAAATCTGCGTCCCAATATGCATACTTTGTGTTGCCTTGTAGTGGCTCGTTCTTCATTGAACCTAGTATAGTGTTGTTTACATTTCCTCGTTGACCTATTCTCAGCGTAACAGAAAAAGGTTCGTTACATAATGGTAAACACACCCCATCCCCTCTAAAGTACTTTCGCTTTCGACATCCTAAATGAATCCGTTTTTCTTTCACTCTAATTAACATAGTATTATATTTACAAATTTATATTTAGTCAAAAATCTTAAATTAAATTTGTAATTCTCCTTAACTATTCTTCATATAATATTTCCATATCTACAAAATTCAATTACACAAATTATTCGATACTGGTATTAATATTTCTTGCCTTTAGGATTAATTTTCTTTGTATCCTTTTAATACATTTAATCCTTGTCACAAATTACTAAAATATGCATTAATATCTCCACATTAATTGACTTTAAAAACTTACCACATATATATAAAATTCTTAGTGACCACCATACTTTCTATCATCACTAAATTATAAATAGCACATTGGTATTAATAATAATAATACGTATTTCTATATCCTAATTCACTATAGTTTCCTAACCTATTTTATTATTACTGTCTCTGGTCCATATTTTCTGATATCTCGCTAGCATTTTCACAAAAAAAACATTTTTTCTTTTCTATTTGCTAACATCTTTGAACACAATTATATTATATAATCTTATACTAAGCTTGTAAATTGTCCTTACGTAAACATGATCTTAAATACATACAACTTGAATAGTTCTCTCACAATTCTATTAATTGTCTTCACATATATACCATCTAAACATTTACCCTTCTATCTTCTTCACTCTTATTGACATCTATTATCATTAATTGTTTTATTCATAATCATTAACATGACATTTATTGACTATGACAACTAATCATTAAAATAATTCATTTTATACACTTGCTTTCTTATTTCTATATTTTTTTTCTCATGTTACTACTAAGACATTTCATTAATTGTTCTAGCAAATTATACAAATTCTTTTACATTTTCATTAGGCCCCCCTAAGACGCTGAATGATATTTCTATTTTATACAAGGCAATTGCAAACGATCTACCTACCAGGCATCTGGACGTTATTACATAACCCCGTACCCCTTTACTTGCAGTTCCCAGAGATTGGATATCGGTGCTTTGGGTATATTCTCAATAATCCCATTCCAAGCATTCCTTAATCACAGCTACTTCAGCCTTCTGGTGCCTTTTGGTCGAGGAAATCCCATTTTTTTTTCTCGGGTTCATCATGTTGTCATGCCCTGGTGGTGCTTTTGTTTCAATCCATATCAATTATTTCCTGGGTATGCATAACTCTCATTTGTTTATCCATTCGTGACCTTCATTCCTTAATGATCAATTTCCTTTTGCTCCTTCGTATAACTCATCTTACTATTTCATTCGCTATTAATTTTCTTCATTAATATTCCGTACTTTCACGGCAATGTTTTTTATTTTACCATTTATTTAATTTTATTCATATTATATTCATATCTATTTATTTTCTTCGGTTAATGTAATTTTACACAACCAATCTTATTTAATGTATTTTACCCAATATTATCTAACTTAATTATCAAATTTTCGGACATTCTTAAGATTGTTTTCCTTAATCCGTTACATTTAATTACTTTTAATTTTCTACTTGTGGCGTATTAATTACATTCGTTTCCCTGTCCACGTACTCACGTAATGATGTTTTGTTTTCAAGACTTCTAAGACATCTCATCTCCATCACTTGAAATCTTCCTTTCGTTCTCATACCAATCTTCACAATATTCTTGAATGGTCCAGCAAATTTCATCCTTTTCTTCTTTCGTGCTAACGCAGTTCGCCCTTGATAATCATCAGAACGGTTTTTCATCTTCTTAATCTCAGGTTTGGTTCCAAAATTTTTACGCACTTCCTTAGTCCTACTTCTAAATTTTCTATCAGTACTGGTAATATTAATTGCAGTACTCAATTTTTTCTTTTTAGTTCTCTGCTTTTCTTCAGCCTTCGTGTTAGCTGACTCAATTCTCAGGTGGTAACCCTCATACACATTACCATTTGCTTCCAACGCACGATATGCACTATTTTCATCAGTAAAACATACATATGCATGGATATTTGTTCTGTCTTTATGACACTCTTTCTTAATAACAGTACGTCTTTTGGGAAATCGTGGATCAGATACTGCAGCATATCGCAATCTCGTATTTACAACCGTACCAAACTTCCTGAAATATTTGATAATTTTCTTTTTTGTAGTTGTGTTTGGTAAGTTGCTAACAAACACAGTACAAGTGTCTTTATCATCTTCATATCTACCATTAATAATTGCAGATCTTTCTTTTGATCTTGAGACATGATGTGCAGACGATGCTTTATTTGTTGAAGATTGATACTCGGTGTCAATTTGATCCATAGTATTTCCATCTAATTTGTTTTCTTCCATTTTTTCTGATTGTTTTTGTAAATCAGTACCCACCTGGTGGATTTGTCCTCGTAAATCTCTTCTCATTGACTCTATTTCTTTGTCTAATTTCTCGACGATTCTTTCTTCCGTTCTCTTGTGCATTTCTTCGTTCTTCTTCTCCGATTCTTTAATTCTTTCATCTATTTGTTTTCTTGTTTCTTCAAATTGTTTTTTTGATTCTTCAAATTGTTTTTTCATCAATGCCATTAACATTTGAAAATTTGCTTCAGATGACTGCGACTGTGATTGCGGTCCCCCGGCCCTAGTTCCTGCACCGGTTGTTGAGCTTTCTTCATTCATTACGTTCCCGTCCTCAGGCTGCTCATAGCCCATCTGGTTATTGATATCAAACTCATCTGAATTCTCTCCACTAGATGCCATTTTAGCTTGACTTCGGGTTATCATTCAGAGACTTAGAGACCGATATACGACAACAATAATATAGCTTAAGTTACTTACATGTACTTATTTTAAACTTATTGCTAGCCACTGTTTGTCACTGCCCTAGCTTACTATTTTATCAAGCCGTGCGGTGCGGCGCCAATTTAACAATAAATTTGGCTGTGTCCCAAGTTCTGGAGCGCCAATTTAACAATAATATGTTGTACCCGTTTACGCCCAGCGATGGACGCCAATTTAACATTATATTTATGCTGTTTATTTTATTCAGCATAAATTAATTGACATATTTTAATTTATGTGTATTTTCTCTTTTTAATTAATTAAGCCCCACTTTTGTTGTGGTGCCAATTTAACATTTTAATATGCCCAACGTTGTGTGCGTCAATTTAACATTAATTACTGTTTATTCTCTTTATCTCAGGGTTAAAAAATAATAATAAATGCTCATTTCTACTGATAGCTCTTAAATTTATTCACATTAGTTTGCTATTACTTGTAAATATTAAAATAGCACAAAATTCTACGTACTCATTAGTACTTGTAAATATATAAAATTAACACATTACCAAAATTTAATACTCATGGCTAAATCGTAAATATCAAACAATAATACATTAATAAACTTGAATACTCATTAAATTGTAAATATCAAAAATAATACATTAATAAAATTAGTTATCCAAACTCTCAATCTAATGGTTGCATATTAATGATCATTCATCAGTTGCGTTTAGTACTTAAGTAAATTATAATGTTTAGCTTCATCTTATAAATTCTTAATATGAATATCTCTTAAGTTGTTACTATATTTTGTAATTACGGATTCATTTAGAACTTGGAAATAAACATTACTCCAAAACTGATAAACAATGATAATTTTACTTCTAAACAAACTTTAGAATCGATTTCTTTAATTCCTTTACGATTACTTTATTGAATTTTAGTGTGTGTGGATTCTTTGAGATGACAGACAGTGGATCTAAATTAATTAAGACATGTTTTACTATACTTGGTATTCGAATATCCAATCACTCGGTGGTTGCGGTGATGATTCTCTCATGTCGATCGTTCTAGAATCGTGCAGATAACTCCTCCAGATGATAGATGGCACTGGATGAATTCCACGATGTCACTCACAGACACTTCACTCACCAACTCCACGCATTCGGATTATAATTTATGAATAAAAGTTAGCATTCTCTGTTGTACACCGACATCGTAAATTATTTCAAATCTGAATTAATATTACGCACCTTTGTTGCGGTATGTCTGGTTATTAAGTGTTCATGAATGTAGTTTGTGTTGTTAATCGTTCTTAAAAGTTATTGTTGTAAAGTGTTCGTATACACTGAAATTACATTATTGTCTGGTTACTATTTGTTTCAGTTAATGTTCACTGGTAGGCTAATAGTGTGACCCTACTTCATAGTTCGTTGCTTGTAATGACTGTATTAATTTTTGTTATAAGTTCGAAAACTACCTTCTCACAGTGTGTATCGAATTATTCTAAGTTCGATAAAATGCTAATTTCTCCTGTCACGGACTTCACTCCGATCGCGTCCAAAATTTAGTTAGAACTCCTCTCGCGTCCGAATTTTAGTTAGAACTCCTTGAGCGCGTTCCTGTCTCCTTCCTATATTTTCCTTACCAAATCTCCCACCAGACTTCTGATTCCAACGACGCCGTGTCCTTATTGGTTTCATGTTTTTCCCTCCAAGTCCAAATACCACCTATCTTTTCAAAGGCGTTCTCTGATAGGGCTCCTGGTTCCCCACCAGATTCTTCCCTTGCTTCGTATTTTGAGGTCGTGGTCATTTCCAGACAATGCAGCAATAAATTGTATCTGTCGTTTTTTTTTTAAGTCTTCAGTGACAACTCTGAGTTTCTCTTCCATTTGCATTGTTTGTGAACTTCGTCGCACTGGCGTTATAATCTATTGTTGTTCAAGGGCCTCGCCTACCCTTCTTTGAAAGTTGGTTTTTTCTTTTAGTTGCCAGTCATCACCCCATCCTTGAGTTTGGGACGTACTCTCTGCGCTTTCGTTTCCAAGTAAGGTCAAAACCCTGTCATCGACCGCTGGAGTCTTTCAAATCAATCCACCCTTCGTCGCTTTCTCCTGACAGCTGGCGTACACATGTATGCTTGACCATTGTTAAGCCTTTTCTCCTTTAATGGCTCTGTACACATTGTATGTAGTTTCCTATGGATCAATGTGTTTTCACAAAAAACTGGTGTTCTACGTACCGGGAGCAGTGAACTCTGCTTGTTCACAGGGTATGCGTTGCAGCTGCCTACAAAATTTATGACCTGTCCGTCACTACAGCGTGCTTGCTCGTTCTCCTTTTGTCCTTTACAAAATATGTTTTCCACACATACACCCTTCGTTATTGCTTTCAGCGACATTCCTTACTGCTAATTATAAAATAAAACTTTTCGAAATTTTTTGTGTTATATTGTCCCCAAATTTTGTCAGTTTGGATGGACTCTGTACATCCAAAATTGATCCAAAATTTTGCGCCCTTTCAGTAAGGTTTAAATGCCACAATCTGCGTCCCAATATGCATACTTTGTGTTGCCTTGTAGTGGCTCGTTCTTCATTGGACCTAGTATAGTGTTGTTTACATTTCCTCGTTGACCTATTCTCAGCGTAACAGAAAAAGGTTCGTTACATAATGGTAAACACACCCCATCCCCTCTAAAGTACTCTCGCTTTCGACATCCTAAATGAATCCGTTTTTCTTTCACTCTAATTAACATAGTATTATATTTACAAATTTATATTTAGTCAAAAATCTTAAATTAAATTTGTAATTCTCCTTAACTATTCTTCATATAATATTTCCATATCTACAAAATTCAATTACACAAATTATTCGATACTGGTATTAATATTTCTTGCCTTTAGGATTAATTTTCTTTGTATCCTTTTAATACATTTAATCCTTGTCACAAATTACTAAAATATGCATTAATATCTCCACATTAATTGACTTTAAAAACTTACCACATATATATAAAATTCTTACTGACCATCATACTTTCTATCATCACTAAATTATAAATAGCACATTGGTATTAATAATAATAATACGTATTTCTATATCCTAATTCACTATAGTTTCCTAACCTATTTTATTATTACTGTCTCTGGTCCATATTTTCTGATATCTCGCTAACATTTTCACAAAAAAAACATTTTTTCTTTTCTATTTGCTAACATCTTTGAACACAATTATATTATATAATCTTATACTAAGCTTGTAAATTGTCCTTACGTAAACATGATCTTAAATACATACAACTTGAATAGTTCTCTCACAATTCTATTAATTGTCTTCACATATATACCATTTAAACATTTACCCTTCTATCTTCTTCACTCTTATTGACATCTATTATCATTAATTGTTTTATTCATAATCATTAACATGACATTTATTGACTATGACAACTAATCATTAAAATAATTCATTTTATACACTTGCTTTCTTATTTCTATATTTTTTTTTCTCATGTTACTACTAAGACATTTCATTAATTGTTCTAGCAAATTATACAAATTCTTTTACATTTTCATTAGGCCCCCCTAAGACGCTGAATGATATTTCTATTTTATACAAGGCAATTGCAAACGATCTACCTACCAGGCATCTGGACGTTATTACATAACCCCATACCCCTTTACTTGCAGTTCCCAGAGATTGGATATCGGTGCTTTGGGTATATTCTCAATAATCCCATTCCAAGCATTCCTTAATCACAGCTACTTCAGCCTTCTGGTGCCTTTTGGTCGAGGAAATCCCATTTTTTTTTCTCGGGTTCATCATGTTGTCATGCCCTGGTGGTGCTTTTGTTTCAATCCATATCAATTGTTTCCTGGGTATGCATAACTCTCATTTGTTTATCCATTCGTGACCTTCATTCCTTAATGATCAATTTCCTTTTGCTCCTTCGTATAACTCATCTTACTATTTCATTCGCTATTAATTTTCTTCATTAATATTCCGTACTTTCACGGCAATGTTTTTTATTTTACCATTTATTTAATTTTATTCATATTATATTCATATCTATTTATTTTCTTCGGTTAATGTAATTTTACACAACCAATCTTATTTAATGTATTTTACCCAATATTATCTAACTTAATTATCAAATTTTCGGACATTCTTAAGATTGTTTTCCTTAATCCGTTACATTTAATTACTTTTAATTTTCTACTTGTGGCGTATTAATTACATTCGTTTCCCTGTCCGCGTACTCACGTAATGATGTTTTGTTTTCAAGACTTCTAAGACATCTCATCTCCATCACTTGAAATCTTCCTTTCGTTCTCATACCAATCTTCACAATATTCTTGAATGGTCCAGCAAATTTCATCCTTTTCTTCTTTCGTGCTAACGCAGTTCGCCCTTGATAATCATCAGAACGGTTTTTCATCTTCTTAATCTCAGGTTTGGTTCCAAAATTTTTACGCACTTCCCTAGTCCTACTTCTAAATTTTCTATCAGTACTGGTAATATTAATTGCAGTACTCAATTTTTTCTTTTTAGTTCTCTGCTTTTCTTCAGCCTTCGTGTTAGCTGACTCAATTCTCAGGTGGTAACCCTCATACACATTACCATTTGCTTCCAACGCACGATATGCACTATTTTCATCAGTAAAACGTACATATGCATGGATATTTGTTCTGTCTTTATGACACTCTTTCTTAATAACAGTACGTCTTTTGGGAAATCGTGGATCAGATACTGCAGCATATCGCAATCGCGTATTTACAACCGTACCAAACTTCCTGAAATATTTGATAATTTTCTTTTTTGTAGTTGTGTTTGGTAAGTTGTAAGTTGCTAACAAACACAGTACAAGTGTCTTTATCATCTTCGTATCTACCATTAATAATTGCAGATCTTTCTTTTGATCTTGAGACATGATGTGCAGACGATGCTTTATTTGTTGAAGATTGATACTCGGTGTCAATTTGATCCATAGTATTTCCATCTAATTTGTTTTCTTCCATTTTTTTGATTGTTTTTGTAAATCAGTACCCACCTGGTGGATTTGTCCTCGTAAATCTCTTCTCATTAACTCTATTTCTTTGTCTAATTTCTCGACGATTCTTTCTTCCGTTCTCTTGTGCATTTCTTCGTTCTTCTTCTCCGATTCTTTAATTCTTTCATCTATTTGTTTTCTTGTTTCTTCAAATTGTTTTTTTGATTCTTCAAATTGTTGTTTCATCAATGCCATTAACATTTGAAAATTTGCTTCAGATGACTGCGACTGTGATTGCGGTCCCCCGGCCCTAGTTCCTGCACCGGTTGTTGAGCTTTCTTCATTCATTACGTTCCCGTCCTCAGGCTGCTCATAGCCCATCTGGTTATTGATATCAAACTCATCTGAATTCTCTCCACTAAATGCCATTTTAGCTTGACTTCGGGTTATCATTCAGAGACTTAGAGACCGATATACAACAACAATAATATAGCTTAAGTTACTTACATGTACTTATTTTAAACTTATTGCTAGCCACTGTTTGTCACTGCCCTAGCTTACTATTTTATCAAGCCGTGCGGTGCGGCGCCAATTTAACAATAAATTTGGCTGTGCCCCAAGTTCTGGAGCGCCAATTTAACAACAATATGTTGTACCCGTTTACGCCCAGCGATGGACGCCAATTTAACATTATATTTATGCTGTTTATTTTATTCAGCATAAATTAATTGACATATTTTAATTTATGTGTATTTTCTCTTTTTAATTAATTAAGCCCCACTTTTGTTGTGGTGCCAATTTAACATTTTAATATGCCCAACGTTGTGTGCGTCAATTTAACATTAATTACTGTTTATTCTCTTTATCTCAGGGTTAAAAAATAATAATAAATGCTCATTTCTACTGATAGCTCTTAAATTTATTCACATTAGTTTGCTATTACTTGTAAATATTAAAATAGCACAAAATTCTACGTACTCATTAGTACTTGTAAATATATAAAATTAACACATTACCAAAATTTAATACTCATGGCTAAATCGTAAATATCAAACAATAATACATTAATAAACTTGAATACTCATTAAATTGTAAATATCAAAAATAATACATTAATAAAATTAGTTATCCAAACTCTCAATCTAATGGTTGCATATTAATGATCATTCATCAGTTGCGTTTAGTACTTAAGTAAATTATAATGTTTAGCTTCATCTTATAAATTCTTAATATGAATATCTCTTAAGTTGTTACTATATTTTGTAATTACGGATTCATTTAGAACTTGGAAATAAACATTACTCCAAAACTGATAAACAATGATAATTTTACTTCTAAACAAACTTTAGAATCGATTTCTTTAATTCCTTTACGATTACTTTATTGAATTTTAGTGTGTGTGGATTCTTTGAGATGACAGACAGTGGATCTAAATTAATTAAGACATGTTTTACTATACTTGGTATTCGAATATCCAATCACTCGGTGGTTGCGGTGATGATTCTCTCATGTCGATCGTTCTAGAATCGTGCAGATAACTCCTCCAGATGATAGATGGCACTGGATGAATTCCACGATGTCACTCACAGACACTTCACTCACCAACTCCACGCATTCGGATTATAATTTATGAATAAAAGTTAGCATTCTCTGTTGTACACCGACATCGTAAATTATTTCAAATCTGAATTAATATTACTCACCTTTGTTGCGGTATGTCTGGTTATTAAGTGTTCATGAATGTAGTTTGTGTTGTTAATCGTTCTTAAAAGTTATTGTTGTAAAGTGTTCGTATACACTGAAATTACATTATTGTCTGGTTACTATTTGTTTCAGTTAATGTTCACTGGTAGGCTAATAGTGTGACCATACTTCATAGTTCGTTGCTTGTAATGACTGTATTAAGTTTTGTTATAAGTTCGAAAACTACCTTCTCACAGTGTGTATCGAATTATTCTAAGTTCGATAAAATGCTAATTTCTCCCGTCACGGACTTCACTCCGATCGCGTCCAAAATTTAGTTAGAACTCCTCTCGCGTCCGAATTTTAGTTAGAACTCCTTGAGCGCGTTCCTGTCTCCTTCCTATATTTTCCTTACCAAATCTCCCACCAGACTTCTGATTCCAACGATGCCGTGTCCTTATTGGTTTCATGTTTTTCCCTCCAAGTCCAAATACCACCTATCTTTTCAAAGGCGTTCTCTGATAGGGCTCCTGGTTCCCCACCAGATTCTTCCCTTGCTTCGTATTTTGAGGTCGTGGTCATTTCCAGACAATGCAGCAATAAATTGTATCTGTCGTTTTTTTTTTTAAAGTCTTCAGTGACAACTCTGAGTTTCTCTTCCATTTGCATTGTTTCTGAACTTCGTCGCACTGGCGTTATAATCTATTGTTGTTCAAGGGCCTCGCCTACCCTTCTTTGAAAGTTGGTTTTTTCTTTTAGTTGCCAGTCATCACCCCATCCTTGAGTTTGGGACGTACTCTCTGCGCTTTCGTTTCCAAGTAAGGTCAAAACCCTGTCATCGACCGCTGGAGTCCATCAAATCAATCCACCCTTCGTCGCTTTCTCCTGACAGCTGGCGTACACATGTATGCTTGACCATTGTTAAGCCTTTTCTCCTTTAATGGCTCTGTACACATTGTATGTAGTTTCCTATGGATCAATGTGTTTTCACAAAAAACTGGTGTTCTACGTACCGGGAGCAGTGAACTCTGCTTGTACACAGGGTATGCGTTGCAGCTGCCTACAAAATTTATGACCTGTCCGTCACTACAGCGTGCTTGCTCGTTCTCCTTTTGTCCCTTACAAAATATGTTTTCCACACATACACCCTTCGTTATTGCTTTCAGCGACATTCCTTACTGCTAATTATAAAATAAAACTTTTCGAAATTTTTTGTGTTATATTGTCCCCAAATTTTGTCAGTTTGGATGGACTCTGTACATCCAAAATTGATCCAAAATTTTGCGCCCTTTCAGTAAGGTTTAAATGCCAAAATCTGCGTCCCAATATGCATACTTTGTGTTGCCTTGTAGTGGCTCGTTCTTCATTGAACCTAGTATAGTGTTGTTTACATTTCCTCGTTGACCTATTCTCAGCGTAACAGAAAAAGGTTCGTTACATAATGGTAAACACACCCCATCCCCTCTAAAGTACTTTCGCTTTCGACATCCTAAATGAATCCGTTTTTCTTTCACTCTAATTAACATAGTATTATATTTACAAATTTATATTTAGTCAAAAATCTTAAATTAAATTTGTAATTCTCCTTAACTATTCTTCATATAATATTTCCATATCTACAAAATTCAATTACACAAATTATTCGATACTGGTATTAATATTTCTTGCCTTTAGGATTAATTTTCTTTGTATCCTTTTAATACATTTAATCCTTGTCACAAATTACTAAAATATGCATTAATATCTCCACATTAATTGACTTTAAAAACTTACCACATATATATAAAATTCTTAGTGACCACCATACTTTCTATCATCACTAAATTATAAATAGCACATTGGTATTAATAATAATAATACGTATTTCTATATCCTAATTCACTATAGTTTCCTAACCTATTTTATTATTACTGTCTCTGGTCCATATTTTCTGATATCTCGCTAGCATTTTCACAAAAAAAACATTTTTTCTTTTCTATTTGCTAACATCTTTGAACACAATTATATTATATAATCTTATACTAAGCTTGTAAATTGTCCTTACGTAAACATGATCTTAAATACATACAACTTGAATAGTTCTCTCACAATTCTATTAATTGTCTTCACATATATACCATCTAAACATTTACCCTTCTATCTTCTTCACTCTTATTGACATCTATTATCATTAATTGTTTTATTCATAATCATTAACATGACATTTATTGACTATGACAACTAATCATTAAAATAATTCATTTTATACACTTGCTTTCTTATTTCTATATTTTTTTTCTCATGTTACTACTAAGACATTTCATTAATTGTTCTAGCAAATTATACAAATTCTTTTACATTTTCATTAGGCCCCCCTAAGACGCTGAATGATATTTCTATTTTATACAAGGCAATTGCAAACGATCTACCTACCAGGCATCTGGACGTTATTACATAACCCCGTACCCCTTTACTTGCAGTTCCCAGAGATTGGATATCGGTGCTTTGGGTATATTCTCAATAATCCCATTCCAAGCATTCCTTAATCACAGCTACTTCAGCCTTCTGGTGCCTTTTGGTCGAGGAAATCCCATTTTTTTTTCTCGGGTTCATCATGTTGTCATGCCCTGGTGGTGCTTTTGTTTCAATCCATATCAATTATTTCCTGGGTATGCATAACTCTCATTTGTTTATCCATTCGTGACCTTCATTCCTTAATGATCAATTTCCTTTTGCTCCTTCGTATAACTCATCTTACTATTTCATTCGCTATTAATTTTCTTCATTAATATTCCGTACTTTCACGGCAATGTTTTTTATTTTACCATTTATTTAATTTTATTCATATTATATTCATATCTATTTATTTTCTTCGGTTAATGTAATTTTACACAACCAATCTTATTTAATGTATTTTACCCAATATTATCTAACTTAATTATCAAATTTTCGGACATTCTTAAGATTGTTTTCCTTAATCCGTTACATTTAATTACTTTTAATTTTCTACTTGTGGCGTATTAATTACATTCGTTTCCCTGTCCGCGTACTCACGTAATGATGTTTTGTTTTCAAGACTTCTAAGACATCTCATCTCCATCACTTGAAATCTTCCTTTCGTTCTCACACCAATCTTCACAATATTCTTGAATGGTCCAGCAAATTTCATCCTTTTCTTCTTTCGTGCTAACGCAGTTCGCCCTTGATAATCATCAGAACGGTTTTTCATCTTCTTAATCTCAGGTTTGGTTCCAAAATTTTTACGCACTTCCCTAGTCCTACTTCTAAATTTTCTATCAGTACTGGTAATATTAATTGCAGTACTCAATTTTTTCTTTTTAGTTCTCTGCTTTTCTTCAGCCTTCGTGTTAGCTGACTCAATTCTCAGGTGGTAACCCTCATACACATTACCATTTGCTTCCAACGCACGATATGCACTATTTTCATCAGTAAAACATACATATGCATGGATATTTGTTCTGTCTTTATGACACTCTTTCTTAATAACAGTACGTCTTTTGGGAAATCGTGGATCAGATACTGCAGCATATCGCAATCTCGTATTTACAACCGTACCAAACTTCCTGAAATATTTGATAATTTTCTTTTTTGTAGTTGTGTTTGGTAAGTTGCTAACAAACACAGTACAAGTGTCTTTATCATCTTCATATCTACCATTAATAATTGCAGATCTTTCTTTTGATCTTGAGACATGATGTGCAGACGATGCTTTATTTGTTGAAGATTGATACTCGGTGTCAATTTGATCCATAGTATTTCCATCTAATTTGTTTTCTTCCATTTTTTCTGATTGTTTTTGTAAATCAGTACCCACCTGGTGGATTTGTCCTCATAAATCTCTTCTCATTAACTCTATTTCTTTGTCTAATTTCTCAACGATTCTTTCTTCCGTTCTCTTGTGCATTTCTTCGTTCTTCTTCTCCGATTCTTTAATTCTTTCATCTATTTGTTTTCTTGTTTCTTCAAATTGTTTTTTTGATTCTTCAAATTGTTGTTTCATCAATGCCATTAACATTTGAAAATTTGCTTCAGATGACTGCGACTGTGATTGCGGTCCCCCGGCCCTAGTTCCTGCACCGGTTGTTGAGCTTTCTTCATTCATTACGTTCCCGTCCTCAGGCTGCTTATAGCCCATCTGGTTATTGATATCAAACTCATCTGAATTCTCTCCACTAAATGCCATTTTAGCTTGACTTCGGGTTATCATTCAGAGACTTAGAGACCGATATACAACAACAATAATATAGCTTAAGTTACTTACATGTACTTATTTTAAACTTATTGCTAGCCACTGTTTGTCACTGCCCTAGCTTACTATTTTATCAAGCCGTGCGGTGCGGCGCCAATTTAACAATAAATTTGGCTGTGCCCCAAGTTCTGGAGCGCCAATTTAACAACAATATGTTGTACCCGTTTACGCCCAGCGATGGACGCCAATTTAACATTATATTTATGCTGTTTATTTTATTCAGCATAAATTAATTGACATATTTTAATTTATGTGTATTTTCTCTTTTTAATTAATTAAGCCCCACTTTTGTTGTGGTGCCAATTTAACATTTTAATATGCCCAACGTTGTGTGCGTCAATTTAACATTAATTACTGTTTATTCTCTTTATCTCAGGGTTAAAAAATAATAATAAATGCTCATTTCTACTGATAGCTCTTAAATTTATTCACATTAGTTTGCTATTACTTGTAAATATTAAAATAGCACAAAATTCTACGTACTCATTAGTACTTGTAAATATATAAAATTAACACATTACCAAAATTTAATACTCATGGCTAAATCGTAAATATCAAACAATAATACATTAATAAACTTGAATACTCATTAAATTGTAAATATCAAAAATAATACATTAATAAAATTAGTTATCCAAACTCTCAATCTAATGGTTGCATATTAATGATCATTCATCAGTTGCGTTTAGTACTTAAGTAAATTATAATGTTTAGCTTCATCTTATAAATTCTTAATATGAATATCTCTTAAGTTGTTACTATATTTTGTAATTACAGATTCATTTAGAACTTGGAAATAAACATTACTCCAAAACTGATAAACAATGATAATTTTACTTCTAAACAAACTTTAGAATCGATTTCTTTAATTCCTTTACGATTACTTTATTGAATTTTAGTGTGTGTGGATTCTTTGAGATGACAGACAGTGGATCTAAATTAATTAAGACATGTTTTACTATACTTGGTATTCGAATATCCAATCACTCGGTGGTTGCGGTGATGATTCTCTCATGTCGATCGTTCTAGAATCGTGCAGATAACTCCTCCAGATGATAGATGGCACTGGATGAATTCCACGATGTCACTCACAGACACTTCACTCACCAACTCCACGCATTCGGATTATAATTTATGAATAAAAGTTAGCATTCTCTGTTGTACACTGACATCGTAAATTATTTCAAATCTGAATTAATATTACTCACCTTTGTTGCGGTATGTCTGGTTATTAAGTGTTCATGAATGTAGTTTGTGTTGTTAATCGTTCTTAAAAGTTATTGTTGTAAAGTGTTCGTATACACTGAAATTACATTATTGTCTGGTTACTATTTGTTTCAGTTAATGTTCACTGGTAGGCTAATAGTGTGACCATACTTTCATAGTTCGTTGCTTGTAATGACTGTATTAAGTTTTGTTATAAGTTCGAAAACTACCTTCTCACAGTGTGTATCGAATTATTCTAAGTTCGATAAAATGCTAATTTCTCCCGTCACGGACTTCACTCCGATCGCGTCCAAAATTTAGTTAGAACTCCTCTCGCGTCCGAATTTTAGTTAGAACTCCTTGAGCGCGTTCCTGTCTCCTTCCTATATTTTCCTTACCAAATCTCCCACCAGACTTCTGATTCCAACGACGCCGTGTCCTTATTGGTTTCATGTTTTTCCCTCCAAGTCCAAATACCACCTATCTTTTCAAAGGCGTTCTCTGATAGGGCTCCTGGTTCCCCACCAGATTCTTCCCTTGCTTCGTATTTTGAGGTCGTGGTCATTTCCAGACAATGCAGCAATAAATTGTATCTGTCGTTTTTTTTTTAAGTCTTCAGTGACAACTCTGAGTTTCTCTTCCATTTGCATTGTTTGTGAACTTTGTCGCACTGGCGTTATAATCTATTGTTGTTCAAGGGCCTCGCCTACCCTTCTTTGAAAGTTGGTTTTTTCTTTTAGTTGCCAGTCATCACCCCATCCTTGTGTTTGGGACGTACTCTCTGCGCTTTCGTTTCCAAGTAAGGTCAAAACCCTGTCATCGACCGCTGGAGTCTTTCAAATCAATCCACCCTTCGTCGCTTTCTCCTGACAGCTGGCGTACACATGTATGCTTGACCATTGTTAAGCCTTTTCTCCTTTAATGGCTCTGTACACATTGTATGTAGTTTCCTATGGATCAATGTGTTTTCACAAAAAACTGGTGTTCTACGTACCGGGAGCAGTGAACTCTGCTTGTTCACAGGGTATGCGTTGCAGCTGCCTACAAAATTTATGACCTGTCCGTCACTACAGCGTGCTTGCTCGTTCTCCTTTTGTCCTTTACAAAATATGTTTTCCACACATACACCCTTCGTTATTGCTTTCAGCGACATTCCTTACTGCTAATTATAAAAGAAAACTTTTCGAAATTTTTTGTGTTATATTGTCCCCAAATTTTGTCAGTTTGGATGGACTCTGTACATCCAAAATTGATCCAAAATTTTGCGCCCTTTCAGTAAGGTTTAAATGCCACAATCTGCGTCCCAATATGCATACTTTGTGTTGCCTTGTAGTGGCTCGTTCTTCATTGGACCTAGTATAGTGTTGTTTACATTTCCTCGTTGACCTATTCTCAGCGTAACAGAAAAAGGTTCGTTACATAATGGTAAACACACCCCATCCCCTCTAAAGTACTTTCGCTTTCGACATCCTACATGAATCCGTTTTTCTTTCACTCTAATTAACATAGTATTATATTTACAAATTTATATTTAGTCAAAAATCTTAAATTAAATTTGTAATTCTCCTTAACTATTCTTCATATAATATTTCCATATCTACAAAATTCAATTACACAAATTATTCGATACTGGTATTAATATTTCTTGCCTTTAGGATTAATTTTCTTTGTATCCTTTTAATACATTTAATCCTTGTCACAAATTACTAAAATATGCATTAATATCTCCACATTAATTGACTTTAAAAACTTACCACATATATCTAAAATTCTTACTGACCATCATACTTTCTATCATCACTAAATTATAAATAGCACATTGGTATTAATAATAATAATACGTATTTCTATATCCTAATTCACTATAGTTTCCTAACCTATTTTATTATTACTGTCTCTGGTCCATATTTTCTGATATCTCGCTAACATTTTCACAAAAAAAACATTTTTTCTTTTCTATTTGCTAACATCTTTGAACACAATTATATTATATAATCTTATACTAAGCTTGTAAATTGTCCTTACGTAAACATGATCTTAAATACATACAACTTGAATAGTTCTCTCACAATTCTATTAATTGTCTTCACATATATACCATTTAAACATTTACCCTTCTATCTTCTTCACTCTTATTGACATCTATTATCATTAATTGTTTTATTCATAATCATTAACATGACATTTATTGACTATGACAACTAATCATTAAAATAATTCATTTTATACACTTGCTTTCTTATTTCTATATTTTTTTTTCTCATGTTACTACTAAGACATTTCATTAATTGTTCTAGCAAATTATACAAATTCTTTTACATTTTCATTAGGCCCCCCTAAGACGCTGAATGATATTTCTATTTTATACAAGGCAATTGCAAACGATCTACCTACCAGGCATCTGGACGTTATTACATAACCCCGTACCCCTTTACTTGCAGTTCCCAGAGATTGGATATCGGTGCTTTGGGTATATTCTCAATAATCCCATTCCAAGCATTCCTTAATCACAGCTACTTCAGCCTTCTGGTGCCTTTTGGTCGAGGAAATCCCATTTTTTTTTCTCGGGTTCATCATGTTGTCATGCCCTGGTGGTGCTTTTGTTTCAATCCATATCAATTGTTTCCTGGGTATGCATAACTCTCATTTGTTTATCCATTCGTGACCTTCATTCCTTAATGATCAATTTCCTTTTGCTCCTTCGTATAACTCATCTTACTATTTCATTCGCTATTAATTTTCTTCATTAATATTCCGTACTTTCACGGCAATGTTTTTTATTTTACCATTTATTTAATTTTATTCATATTATATTCATATCTATTTATTTTCTTCGGTTAATGTAATTTTACACAACCAATCTTATTTAATGTATTTTACCCAATATTATCTAACTTAATTATCAAATTTTCGGACATTCTTAAGATTGTTTTCCTTAATCCGTTACATTTAATTACTTTTAATTTTCTACTTGTGGCGTATTAATTACATTCGTTTCCCTGTCCGCGTACTCACGTAATGATGTTTTGTTTTCAAGACTTCTAAGACATCTCATCTCCATCACTTGAAATCTTCCTTTCGTTCTCATACCAATCTTCACAATATTCTTGAATGGTCCAGCAAATTTCATCCTTTTCTTCTTTCGTGCTAACGCAGTTCGCCCTTGATAATCATCAGAACGGTTTTTCATCTTCTTAATCTCAGGTTTGGTTCCAAAATTTTTATGCACTTCCCTAGTCCTACTTCTAAATTTTCTATCAGTACTGGTAATATTAATTGCAGTACTCAATTTTTTCTTTTTAGTTCTCTGCTTTTCTTCAGCCTTCGTGTTAGCTGACTCAATTCTCAGGTGGTAACCCTCATACACATTACCATTTGCTTCCAACGCACGATATGCACTATTTTCATCAGTAAAACGTACATATGCATGGATATTTGTTCTGTCTTTATGACACTCTTTCTTAATAACAGTACGTCTTTTGGGAAATCGTGGATCAGATACTGCAGCATATCGCAATCGCGTATTTACAACCGTACCAAACTTCCTGAAATATTTGATAATTTTCTTTTTTGTAGTTGTGTTTGGTAAGTTGTAAGTTGCTAACAAACACAGTACAAGTGTCTTTATCATCTTCGTATCTACCATTAATAATTGCAGATCTTTCTTTTGATCTTGAGACATGATGTGCAGACGATGCTTTATTTGTTGAAGATTGATACTCGGTGTCAATTTGATCCATAGTATTTCCATCTAATTTGTTTTCTTCCATTTTTTTGATTGTTTTTGTAAATCAGTACCCACCTGGTGGATTTGTCCTTGTAAATCTCTTCTCATTAACTCTATTTCTTTGTCTAATTTCTCGACGATTCTTTCTTCCGTTCTCTTGTGCATTTCTTCGTTCTTCTTCTCCGATTCTTTAATTCTTTCATCTATTTGTTTTCTTGTTTCTTCAAATTGTTTTTTTGATTCTTCAAATTGTTGTTTCATCAATGCCATTAACATTTGAAAATTTGCTTCAGATGACTGCGACTGTGATTGCGGTCCCCCGGCCCTAGTTCCTGCACCGGTTGTTGAGCTTTCTTCATTCATTACGTTCCCGTCCTCAGACTGCTCATAGCCCATCTGGTTATTGATATCAAACTCATCTGAATTCTCTCCACTAAATGCCATTTTAGCTTGACTTCGGGTTATCATTCAGAGACTTAGAGACCGATATACAACAACAATAATATAGCTTAAGTTACTTACATGTACTTATTTTAAACTTATTGCTAGCCACTGTTTGTCACTGCCCTAGCTTACTATTTTATCAAGCCGTGCGGTGCGGCGCCAATTTAACAATAAATTTGGCTGTGCCCCAAGTTCTGGAGCGCCAATTTAACAACAATATGTTGTACCCGTTTACGCCCAGCGATGGACGCCAATTTAACATTATATTTATGCTGTTTATTTTATTCAGCATAAATTAATTGACATATTTTAATTTATGTGTATTTTCTCTTTTTAATTAATTAAGCCCCACTTTTGTTGTGGTGCCAATTTAACATTTTAATATGCCCAACGTTGTGTGCGTCAATTTAACATTAATTACTGTTTATTCTCTTTATCTCAGGGTTAAAAAATAATAATAAATGCTCATTTCTACTGATAGCTCTTAAATTTATTCACATTAGTTTGCTATTACTTGTAAATATTAAAATAGCACAAAATTCTACGTACTCATTAGTACTTGTAAATATATAAAATTAACACATTACCAAAATTTAATACTCATGGCTAAATCGTAAATATCAAACAATAATACATTAATAAACTTGAATACTCATTAAATTGTAAATATCAAAAATAATACATTAATAAAATTAGTTATCCAAACTCTCAATCTAATGGTTGCATATTAATGATCATTCATCAGTTGCGTTTAGTACTTAAGTAAATTATAATGTTTAGCTTCATCTTATAAATTCTTAATATGAATATCTCTTAAGTTGTTACTATATTTTGTAATTACAGATTCATTTAGAACTTGGAAATAAACATTACTCCAAAACTGATAAACAATGATAATTTTACTTCTAAACAAACTTTAGAATCGATTTCTTTAATTCCTTTACGATTACTTTATTGAATTTTAGTGTGTGTGGATTCTTTGAGATGACAGACAGTGGATCTAAATTAATTAAGACATGTTTTACTATACTTGGTATTCGAATATCCAATCACTCGGTGGTTGCGGTGATGATTCTCTCATGTCGATCGTTCTAGAATCGTGCAGATAACTCCTCCAGATGATAGATGGCACTGGATGAATTCCACGATGTCACTCACAGACACTTCACTCACCAACTCCACGCATTCGGATTATAATTTATGAATAAAAGTTAGCATTCTCTGTTGTACACTGACATCGTAAATTATTTCAAATCTGAATTAATATTACTCACCTTTGTTGCGGTATGTCTGGTTATTAAGTGTTCATGAATGTAGTTTGTGTTGTTAATCGTTCTTAAAAGTTATTGTTGTAAAGTGTTCGTATACACTGAAATTACATTATTGTCTGGTTACTATTTGTTTCAGTTAATGTTCACTGGTAGGCTAATAGTGTGACCATACTTTCATAGTTCGTTGCTTGTAATGACTGTATTAAGTTTTGTTATAAGTTCGAAAACTACCTTCTCACAGTGTGTATCGAATTATTCTAAGTTCGATAAAATGCTAATTTCTCCCGTCACGGACTTCACTCCGATCGCGTCCAAAATTTAGTTAGAACTCCTCTCGCGTCCGAATTTTAGTTAGAACTCCTTGAGCGCGTTCCTGTCTCCTTCCTATATTTTCCTTACCAAATCTCCCACCAGACTTCTGATTCCAACGACGCCGTGTCCTTATTGGTTTCATGTTTTTCCCTCCAAGTCCAAATACCACCTATCTTTTCAAAGGCGTTCTCTGATAGGGCTCCTGGTTCCCCACCAGATTCTTCCCTTGCTTCGTATTTTGAGGTCGTGGTCATTTCCAGACAATGCAGCAATAAATTGTATCTGTCGTTTTTTTTTTAAGTCTTCAGTGACAACTCTGAGTTTCTCTTCCATTTGCATTGTTTGTGAACTTTGTCGCACTGGCGTTATAATCTATTGTTGTTCAAGGGCCTCGCCTACCCTTCTTTGAAAGTTGGTTTTTTCTTTTAGTTGCCAGTCATCACCCCATCCTTGTGTTTGGGACGTACTCTCTGCGCTTTCGTTTCCAAGTAAGGTCAAAACCCTGTCATCGACCGCTGGAGTCTTTCAAATCAATCCACCCTTCGTCGCTTTCTCCTGACAGCTGGCGTACACATGTATGCTTGACCATTGTTAAGCCTTTTCTCCTTTAATGGCTCTGTACACATTGTATGTAGTTTCCTATGGATCAATGTGTTTTCACAAAAAACTGGTGTTCTACGTACCGGGAGCAGTGAACTCTGCTTGTTCACAGGGTATGCGTTGCAGCTGCCTACAAAATTTATGACCTGTCCGTCACTACAGCGTGCTTGCTCGTTCTCCTTTTGTCCTTTACAAAATATGTTTTCCACACATACACCCTTCGTTATTGCTTTCAGCGACATTCCTTACTGCTAATTATAAAAGAAAACTTTTCGAAATTTTTTGTGTTATATTGTCCCCAAATTTTGTCAGTTTGGATGGACTCTGTACATCCAAAATTGATCCAAAATTTTGCGCCCTTTCAGTAAGGTTTAAATGCCACAATCTGCGTCCCAATATGCATACTTTGTGTTGCCTTGTAGTGGCTCGTTCTTCATTGGACCTAGTATAGTGTTGTTTACATTTCCTCGTTGACCTATTCTCAGCGTAACAGAAAAAGGTTCGTTACATAATGGTAAACACACCCCATCCCCTCTAAAGTACTTTCGCTTTCGACATCCTACATGAATCCGTTTTTCTTTCACTCTAATTAACATAGTATTATATTTACAAATTTATATTTAGTCAAAAATCTTAAATTAAATTTGTAATTCTCCTTAACTATTCTTCATATAATATTTCCATATCTACAAAATTCAATTACACAAATTATTCGATACTGGTATTAATATTTCTTGCCTTTAGGATTAATTTTCTTTGTATCCTTTTAATACATTTAATCCTTGTCACAAATTACTAAAATATGCATTAATATCTCCACATTAATTGACTTTAAAAACTTACCACATATATCTAAAATTCTTACTGACCATCATACTTTCTATCATCACTAAATTATAAATAGCACATTGGTATTAATAATAATAATACGTATTTCTATATCCTAATTCACTATAGTTTCCTAACCTATTTTATTATTACTGTCTCTGGTCCATATTTTCTGATATCTCGCTAACATTTTCACAAAAAAAACATTTTTTCTTTTCTATTTGCTAACATCTTTGAACACAATTATATTATATAATCTTATACTAAGCTTGTAAATTGTCCTTACGTAAACATGATCTTAAATACATACAACTTGAATAGTTCTCTCACAATTCTATTAATTGTCTTCACATATATACCATTTAAACATTTACCCTTCTATCTTCTTCACTCTTATTGACATCTATTATCATTAATTGTTTTATTCATAATCATTAACATGACATTTATTGACTATGACAACTAATCATTAAAATAATTCATTTTATACACTTGCTTTCTTATTTCTATATTTTTTTTTCTCATGTTACTACTAAGACATTTCATTAATTGTTCTAGCAAATTATACAAATTCTTTTACATTTTCATTAGGCCCCCCTAAGACGCTGAATGATATTTCTATTTTATACAAGGCAATTGCAAACGATCTACCTACCAGGCATCTGGACGTTATTACATAACCCCGTACCCCTTTACTTGCAGTTCCCAGAGATTGGATATCGGTGCTTTGGGTATATTCTCAATAATCCCATTCCAAGCATTCCTTAATCACAGCTACTTCAGCCTTCTGGTGCCTTTTGGTCGAGGAAATCCCATTTTTTTTTCTCGGGTTCATCATGTTGTCATGCCCTGGTGGTGCTTTTGTTTCAATCCATATCAATTGTTTCCTGGGTATGCATAACTCTCATTTGTTTATCCATTCGTGACCTTCATTCCTTAATGATCAATTTCCTTTTGCTCCTTCGTATAACTCATCTTACTATTTCATTCGCTATTAATTTTCTTCATTAATATTCCGTACTTTCACGGCAATGTTTTTTATTTTACCATTTATTTAATTTTATTCATATTATATTCATATCTATTTATTTTCTTCGGTTAATGTAATTTTACACAACCAATCTTATTTAATGTATTTTACCCAATATTATCTAACTTAATTATCAAATTTTCGGACATTCTTAAGGTTGTTTTCCTTAATCCGTTACATTTAATTACTTTTAATTTTCTACTTGTGGCGTATTAATTACATTCGTTTCCCTGTCCGCGTACTCACTTAATGATGTTTTGTTTTCAAGACTTCTAAGACATCTCATCTCCATCACTTGAAATCTTCCTTTCGTTCTCATACCAATCTTCACAATATTCTTGAATGGTCCAGCAAATTTCATCCTTTTCTTCTTTCGTGCTAACGCAGTTCGCCCTTGATAATCATCAGAACGGTTTTTCATCTTCTTAATCTCAGGTTTGGTTCCAAAATTTTTATGCACTTCCCTAGTCCTACTTCTAAATTTTCTATCAGTACTGGTAATATTAATTGCAGTACTCAATTTTTTCTTTTTAGTTCTCTGCTTTTCTTCAGCCTTCGTGTTAGCTGACTCAATTCTCAGGTGGTAACCCTCATACACATTACCATTTGCTTCCAACGCACGATATGCACTATTTTCATCAGTAAAACGTACATATGCATGGATATTTGTTCTGTCTTTATGACACTCTTTCTTAATAACAGTACGTCTTTTGGGAAATCGTGGATCAGATACTGCAGCATATCGCAATCGCGTATTTACAACCGTACCAAACTTCCTGAAATATTTGATAATTTTCTTTTTTGTAGTTGTGTTTGGTAAGTTGTAAGTTGCTAACAAACACAGTACAAGTGTCTTTATCATCTTCGTATCTACCATTAATAATTGCAGATCTTTCTTTTGATCTTGAGACATGATGTGCAGACGATGCTTTATTTGTTGAAGATTGATACTCGGTGTCAATTTGATCCATAGTATTTCCATCTAATTTGTTTTCTTCCATTTTTTTGATTGTTTTTGTAAATCAGTACCCACCTGGTGGATTTGTCCTTGTAAATCTCTTCTCATTAACTCTATTTCTTTGTCTAATTTCTCGACGATTCTTTCTTCCGTTCTCTTGTGCATTTCTTCGTTCTTCTTCTCCGATTCTTTAATTCTTTCATCTATTTGTTTTCTTGTTTCTTCAAATTGTTTTTTTGATTCTTCAAATTGTTGTTTCATCAATGCCATTAACATTTGAAAATTTGCTTCAGATGACTGCGACTGTGATTGCGGTCCCCCGGCCCTAGTTCCTGCACCGGTTGTTGAGCTTTCTTCATTCATTACGTTCCCGTCCTCAGACTGCTCATAGCCCATCTGGTTATTGATATCAAACTCATCTGAATTCTCTCCACTAAATGCCATTTTAGCTTGACTTCGGGTTATCATTCAGAGACTTAGAGACCGATATACAACAACAATAATATAGCTTAAGTTACTTACATGTACTTATTTTAAACTTATTGCTAGCCACTGTTTGTCACTGCCCTAGCTTACTATTTTATCAAGCCGTGCGGTGCGGCGCCAATTTAACAATAAATTTGGCTGTGCCCCAAGTTCTGGAGCGCCAATTTAACAACAATATGTTGTACCCGTTTACGCCCAGCGATGGACGCCAATTTAACATTATATTTATGCTGTTTATTTTATTCAGCATAAATTAATTGACATATTTTAATTTATGTGTATTTTCTCTTTTTAATTAATTAAGCCCCACTTTTGTTGTGGTGCCAATTTAACATTTTAATATGCCCAACGTTGTGTGCGTCAATTTAACATTAATTACTGTTTATTCTCTTTATCTCAGGGTTAAAAAATAATAATAAATGCTCATTTCTACTGATAGCTCTTAAATTTATTCACATTAGTTTGCTATTACTTGTAAATATTAAAATAGCACAAAATTCTACGTACTCATTAGTACTTGTAAATATATAAAATTAACACATTACCAAAATTTAATACTCATGGCTAAATCGTAAATATCAAACAATAATACATTAATAAACTTGAATACTCATTAAATTGTAAATATCAAAAATAATACATTAATAAAATTAGTTATCCAAACTCTCAATCTAATGGTTGCATATTAATGATCATTCATCAGTTGCGTTTAGTACTTAAGTAAATTATAATGTTTAGCTTCATCTTATAAATTCTTAATATGAATATCTCTTAAGTTGTTACTATATTTTGTAATTACGGATTCATTTAGAACTTGGAAATAAACATTACTCCAAAACTGATAAACAATGATAATTTTACTTCTAAACAAACTTTAGAATCGATTTCTTTAATTCCTTTACGATTACTTTATTGAATTTTAGTGTGTGTGGATTCTTTGAGATGACAGACAGTGGATCTAAATTAATTAAGACATGTTTTACTATACTTGGTATTCGAATATCCAATCACTCGGTGGTTGCGGTGATGATTCTCTCATGTCGATCGTTCTAGAATCGTGCAGATAACTCCTCCAGATGATAGATGGCACTGGATGAATTCCACGATGTCACTCACAGACACTTCACTCACCAACTCCACGCATTCGGATTATAATTTATGAATAAAAGTTAGCATTCTCTGTTGTACACCGACATCGTAAATTATTTCAAATCTGAATTAATATTACTCACCTTTGTTGCGGTATGTCTGGTTATTAAGTGTTCATGAATGTAGTTTGTGTTGTTAATCGTTCTTAAAAGTTATTGTTGTAAAGTGTTCGTATACACTGAAATTACATTATTGTCTGGTTACTATTTGTTTCAGTTAATGTTCACTGGTAGGCTAATAGTGTGACCATACTTTCATAGTTCGTTGCTTGTAATGACTGTATTAAGTTTTGTTATAAGTTCGAAAACTACCTTCTCACAGTGTGTATCGAATTATTCTAAGTTCGATAAAATGCTAATTTCTCCCGTCACGGACTTCACTCCGATCGCGTCCAAAATTTAGTTAGAACTCCTCTCGCGTCCGAATTTTAGTTAGAACTCCTTGAGCGCATTCCTGTCTCCTTCCTATATTTTCCTTACCAAATCTCCCACCAGACTTCTGATTCCAACGACGCCGTGTCCTTATTGGTTTCATGTTTTTCCCTCCAAGTCCAAATACCACCTATCTTTTCAAAGGCGTTCTCTGATAGGGCTCCTGGTTCCCCACCAGATTCTTCCCTTGCTTCGTATTTTGAGGTCGTGGTCATTTCCAGACAATGCAGCAATAAATTGTATCTGTCGTTTTTTTTTTAAGTCTTCAGTGACAACTCTGAGTTTCTCTTCCATTTGCATTGTTTGTGAACTTTGTCGCACTGGCGTTATAATCTATTGTTGTTCAAGGGCCTCGCCTACCCTTCTTTGAAAGTTGGTTTTTTCTTTTAGTTGCCAGTCATCACCCCATCCTTGTGTTTGGGACGTACTCTCTGCGCTTTCGTTTCCAAGTAAGGTCAAAACCCTGTCATCGACCGCTGGAGTCTTTCAAATCAATCCACCCTTCGTCGCTTTCTCCTGACAGCTGGCGTACACATGTATGCTTGACCATTGTTAAGCCTTTTCTCCTTTAATGGCTCTGTACACATTGTATGTAGTTTCCTATGGATCAATGTGTTTTCACAAAAAACTGGTGTTCTACGTACCGGGAGCAGTGAACTCTGCTTGTTCACAGGGTATGCGTTGCAGCTGCCTACAAAATTTATGACCTGTCCGTCACTACAGCGTGCTTGCTCGTTCTCCTTTTGTCCTTTACAAAATATGTTTTCCACACATACACCCTTCGTTATTGCTTTCAGCGACATTCCTTACTGCTAATTATAAAATAAAACTTTTCGAAATTTTTTGTGTTATATTGTCCCCAAATTTTGTCAGTTTGGATGGACTCTGTACATCCAAAATTGATCCAAAATTTTGCGCCCTTTCAGTAAGGTTTAAATGCCACAATCTGCGTCCCAATATGCATACTTTGTGTTGCCTTGTAGTGGCTCGTTCTTCATTGGACCTAGTATAGTTTTGTTTACATTTCCTCGTTGACCTATTCTCAGCGTAACAGAAAAAGGTTCGTTACATAATGGTAAACACACCCCATCCCCTCTAAAGTACTTTCGCTTTCGACATCCTAAATGAATCCGTTTTTCTTTCACTCTAATTAACATAGTATTATATTTACAAATTTATATTTAGTCAAAAATCTTAAATTAAATTTGTAATTCTCCTTAACTATTCTTCATATAATATTTCCATATCTACAAAATTCAATTACACAAATTATTCGATACTGGTATTAATATTTCTTGCCTTTAGGATTAATTTTCTTTGTATCCTTTTAATACATTTAATCCTTGTCACAAATTACTAAAATATGCATTAATATCTCCACATTAATTGACTTTAAAAACTTACCACATATATCTAAAATTCTTACTGACCATCATACTTTCTATCATCACTAAATTATAAATAGCACATTGGTATTAATAATAATAATACGTATTTCTATATCCTAATTCACTATAGTTTCCTAACCTATTTTATTATTACTGTCTCTGGTCCATATTTTCTGATATCTCGCTAACATTTTCACAAAAAAAACATTTTTTCTTTTCTATTTGCTAACATCTTTGAACACAATTATATTATATAATCTTATACTAAGCTTGTAAATTGTCCTTACGTAAACATGATCTTAAATACATACAACTTGAATAGTTCTCTCACAATTCTATTAATTGTCTTCACATATATACCATTTAAACATTTACCCTTCTATCTTCTTCACTCTTATTGACATCTATTATCATTAATTGTTTTATTCATAATCATTAACATGACATTTATTGACTATGACAACTAATCATTAAAATAATTCATTTTATACACTTGCTTTCTTATTTCTATATTTTTTTTTCTCATGTTACTACTAAGACATTTCATTAATTGTTCTAGCAAATTATACAAATTCTTTTACATTTTCATTAGGCCCCCCTAAGACGCTGAATGATATTTCTATTTTATACAAGGCAATTGCAAACGATCTACCTACCAGGCATCTGGACGTTATTACATAACCCCGTACCCCTTTACTTGCAGTTCCCAGAGATTGGATATCGGTGCTTTGGGTATATTCTCAATAATCCCATTCCAAGCATTCCTTAATCACAGCTACTTCAGCCTTCTGGTGCCTTTTGGTCGAGGAAATCCCATTTTTTTTTCTCGGGTTCATCATGTTGTCATGCCCTGGTGGTGCTTTTGTTTCAATCCATATCAATTGTTTCCTGGGTATGCATAACTCTCATTTGTTTATCCATTCGTGACCTTCATTCCTTAATGATCAATTTCCTTTTGCTCCTTCGTATAACTCATCTTACTATTTCATTCGCTATTAATTTTCTTCATTAATATTCCGTACTTTCACGGCAATGTTTTTTATTTTACCATTTATTTAATTTTATTCATATTATATTCATATCTATTTATTTTCTTCGGTTAATGTAATTTTACACAACCAATCTTATTTAATGTATTTTACCCAATATTATCTAACTTAATTATCAAATTTTCGGACATTCTTAAGATTGTTTTCCTTAATCCGTTACATTTAATTACTTTTAATTTTCTACTTGTGGCGTATTAATTACATTCGTTTCCCTGTCCGCGTACTCACGTAATGATGTTTTGTTTTCAAGACTTCTAAGACATCTCATCTCCATCACTTGAAATCTTCCTTTCGTTCTCATACCAATCTTCACAATATTCTTGAATGGTCCAGCAAATTTCATCCTTTTCTTCTTTCGTGCTAACGCAGTTCGCCCTTGATAATCATCAGAACGGTTTTTCATCTTCTTAATCTCAGGTTTGGTTCCAAAATTTTTACGCACTTCCCTAGTGCTACTTCTAAATTTTCTACCAGTACTGGTAATATTAATTGCAGTACTCAATTTTTTCTTTTTAGTTCTCTGCTTTTCTTCAGCCTTCGTGTTAGCTGACTCAATTCTCAGGTGGTAACCCTCATACACATTACCATTTGCTTCCAACGCACGATATGCACTATTTTCATCAGTAAAACGTACATATGCATGGATATTTGTTCTGTCTTTATGACACTCTTTCTTAATAACAGTACGTCTTTTGGGAAATCGTGGATCAGATACTGCAGCATATCGCAATCGCGTATTTACAACCGTACCAAACTTCCTGAAATATTTGATAATTTTCTTTTTTGTAGTTGTGTTTGGTAAGTTGTAAGTTGCTAACAAACACAGTACAAGTGTCTTTATCATCTTCGTATCTACCATTAATAATTGCAGATCTTTCTTTTGATCTTGAGACATGATGTGCAGACGATGCTTTATTTGTTGAAGATTGATACTCGGTGTCAATTTGATCCATAGTATTTCCATCTAATTTGTTTTCTTCCATTTTTTCTGATTGTTTTTGTAAATCAGTACCCACCTGGTGGATTTGTCCTCGTAAATCTCTTCTCATTAACTCTATTTCTTTGTCTAATTTCTCGACGATTCTTTCTTCCGTTCTCTTGTGCATTTCTTCGTTCTTCTTCTCCGATTCTTTAATTCTTTCATCTATTTGTTTTCTTGTTTCTTCAAATTGTTTTTTTGATTCTTCAAATTGTTGTTTCATCAATGCCATTAACATTTGAAAATTTGCTTCAGATGACTGCGACTGTGATTGCGGTCCCCCGGCCCTAGTTCCTGCACCGGTTGTTGAGCTTTCTTCATTCATTACGTTCCCGTCCTCAGGCTGCTCATAGCCCATCTGGTTATTGATATCAAACTCATCTGAATTCTCTCCACTAAATGCCATTTTAGCTTGACTTCGGGTTATCATTCAGAGACTTAGAGACCGATATACGACAACAATAATATAGCTTAAGTTACTTACATGTACTTATTTTAAACTTATTGCTAGCCACTGTTTGTCACTGCCCTAGCTTACTATTTTATCAAGCCGTGCGGTGCGGCGCCAATTTAACAATAAATTTGGCTGTGCCCCAAGTTCTGGAGCGCCAATTTAACAACAATATGTTGTACCCGTTTACGCCCAGCGATGGACGCCAATTTAACATTATATTTATGCTGTTTATTTTATTCAGCATAAATTAATTGACATATTTTAATTTATGTGTATTTTCTCTTTTTAATTAATTAAGCCCCACTTTTGTTGTGGTGCCAATTTAACATTTTAATATGCCCAACGTTGTGTGCGTCAATTTAACATTAATTACTGTTTATTCTCTTTATCTCAGGGTTAAAAAATAATAATAAATGCTCATTTCTACTGATAGCTCTTAAATTTATTCACATTAGTTTGCTATTACTTGTAAATATTAAAATAGCACAAAATTCTACGTACTCATTAGTACTTGTAAATATATAAAATTAACACATTACCAAAATTTAATACTCATGGCTAAATCGTAAATATCAAACAATAATACATTAATAAACTTGAATACTCATTAAATTGTAAATATCAAAAATAATACATTAATAAAATTAGTTATCCAAACTCTCAATCTAATGGTTGCATATTAATGATCATTCATCAGTTGCGTTTAGTACTTAAGTAAATTATAATGTTTAGCTTCATCTTATAAATTCTTAATATGAATATCTCTTAAGTTGTTACTATATTTTGTAATTACGGATTCATTTAGAACTTGGAAATAAACATTACTCCAAAACTGATAAACAATGATAATTTTACTTCTAAACAAACTTTAGAATCGATTTCTTTAATTCCTTTACGATTACTCTATTGAATTTTAGTGTGTGTGGATTCTTTGAGATGACAGACAGTGGATCTAAATTAATTAAGACATGTTTTACTATACTTGGTATTCGAATATCCAATCACTCGGTGGTTGCGGTGATGATTCTCTCATGTCGATCGTTCTAGAATCATGCAGATAACTCCTCCAGATGATAGATGGCACTGGATGAATTCCACGATGTCACTCACAGACACTTCACTCACCAACTCCACGCATTCGGATTATAATTTATGAATAAAAGTTAGCATTCTCTGTTGTACACCGACATCGTAAATTATTTCAAATCTGAATTAATATTACGCACCTTTGTTGCGGTATGTCTGGTTATTAAGTGTTCATGAATGTAGTTTGTGTTGTTAATCGTTCTTAAAAGTTATTGTTGTAAAGTGTTCGTATACACTGAAATTACATTATTGTCTGGTTACTATTTGTTTCAGTTAATGTTCACTGGTAGGCTAATAGTGTGACCCTACTTCATAGTTCGTTGCTTGTAATGACTGTATTAATTTTTGTTATAAGTTCGAAAACTACCTTCTCACAGTGTGTATCGAATTATTCTAAGTTCGATAAAATGCTAATTTCTCCTGTCACGGACTTCACTCCGATCGCGTCCAAAATTTAGTTAGAACTCCTCTCGCGTCCGAATTTTAGTTAGAACTCCTTGAGCGCGTTCCTGTCTCCTTCCTATATTTTCCTTACCAAATCTCCCATCAGACTTCTGATTCCAACGACGCCGTGTCCTTATTGGTTTCATGTTTTTCCCTCCAAGTCCAAATACCACCTATCTTTTCAAAGGCGTTCTCTGATAGGGCTCCTGGTTCCCCACCAGATTCTTCCCTTGCTTCGTATTTTGAGGTCGTGGTCATTTCCAGACAATGCAGCAATAAATTGTATCTGTCGTTTTTTTTTTTTTAAAGTCTTCAGTGACAACTCTGAGTTTCTCTTCCATTTGCATTGTTTCTGAACTTCGTCGCACTGGCGTTATAATCTATTTTTGTTCAAGGGCCTCGCCTACCCTTCTTTGAAAGTTGGTTTTTTCTTTTAGTTGCCAGTCAACACCCCATCCTTGAGTTTGGGACGTACTCTCTGCGCTTTCGTTTCCAAGTAAGGTCAAAACCCTGTCATCGACCGCTGGAGTCCTTCAAATCAATCCACCCTTCGTCGCTTTCTCCTGACAGCTGGCGTACACATGTATGCTTGACCATTGTTAAGCCTTTTCTCCTTTAATGGCTCTGTACACATTGTATGTAGTTTCCTATGGAATCAATGTGTTTTCACAAAAAACTGGTGTTCTACGTACCGGGAGCAGTGAACTCTGCTTGTTCACAGGGTATGCGTTGCAGCTGCCTACGAAATTTATGACCTGTCCGTCACTACAGCGTGCTTGCTCGTTCTCCTTTTGTCCCTTACTAAATATGTTTTCCACACATACACCCTTCGTTATTGCTTTCAGCGACATTCCTTACTGCTAATTATAAAATAAAACTTTTCAAAATTTTTTGTGTTATAACGCAGACCTGGCCACAATCTATCCTTCATGCAATTTCGGAGGAGTCTATTCCCGAAATGAAACCAAATGTGCTTAATCTTATGATGACCACAAAAGAAGTCCCAACATTTGGCTTTCTTACAAAGTTTTCTTCTTGGAAGACTCTTCTTCATGTAATGGCTTATGTCCTTCGCTTTATAACCCGTTTGAAATTTAAAACCACCATAAGTGAATCATTTACAGTAACTGAATTAAATAACGCCTGTAACCGCATTTGCTGGCTCATTCAGAGACTTCACTTTGCAGAAGACATAGATCTACTCTCCAAGAAAAGGACATGCTCAAACCGCATCCAACGTCTAACACCCTTTATTGATGATGCACGAATAGTCCGTGTCGGAGGTCGAGTGAAGAACTCTGTGCTTACTTACAATGCCAAACATCCTATCCTTCTGCCAAAAAATCATGTCGCTATTCATTTACTCATCGATTACTATCATCGCATGTACCTGCACGCTGGTCCCCAGTTCCTCCAAGCAACACTATCTCAACGGTTTTGGATCCTCTCCGACCACAGTGTTATACGCTCAAGAATATTTAAATGCGTACGATGTTTTCGTACAAAATCAACAAACACGTCTCCGCTCATGGGTGATCTACCAGCCGGTCGTGTTACCCCTACTCGTTGTTTCAACGCTTCTGGAGTTGATTATCCTGGCCCTTACACGGTCAAGTTTTTTACAATTCACAGGATACAGCCCAAAAGGTGTATCTCTGCCTGTTCATCTGTTTTGCAACAAAAGCTGTACACTTGGAAGTGGTTACTGATTTAACTACAGACGCCTTCATTGCAGCCCTTACGAGATTCATCTCTAGGAGAGGTCTTGTATCAGACCTGTACTCTGATTGTGGGACTAATTTCATAGGAGCTGCTTCTTCGCTCAAAAGATGTTTTCAAGATCTCATGAAGCAACCAGAGATGCAAGATTTTGCTACGAACAACAGTATCACATTCCATTTCATTCCTCCGCGTGCACCTCACCAAGGTGGACTTTGGGAACGTGCCATTAAAGGTGCAAAATATCATCTCACCAGAATCCATAGGTGAACACATTTTAACGTACGAAGAATTTACCACCTTAGTTGTGCGTGTTGAAGCTATCCTTAATTCGAGGCCGATAGCTCCTCTCTCGAATGACCCTTCAGATCTTCAACCTCTTACACCAGGACATTTTCTAACTGGAGGACCTCTTAATGCCCTGATCGAACCTCAACTAACTAATGCACCACTTAATCACATAAAATGCTGGAAATTGGTTCAAGCCTTCACACAACATCTCTGGAAAAGATGGCAAATGGAGTACCTCCATACACTTCAAGAACGGTCCAAATGTATCAGACCTCAAGAAAATCTCAAAATAGGAGATTTAGTCGTTATTCATGAAGCCAACCTGCCACCCCTCAAGTGGAAGCTTGGGAGAGTCATCTCCGTATCTCCAGGGAATGATGGAGTGGTACGTGTCGTCAACATGAAGACTGCCGGTGGAACCTTGACCCGTCCTTCTGTTAAGGTTTCCCGTTTTCCCATTTACTAAAATCCTTGACCAGTCAATTGGCTACTGCCCCTTATAATTTAGTTTTATTATACTCTTCCAAAGGATCAAATTTGTTCTTATGTTCTTTTAATGTTTCTTGTTGAACGAGTTGGTTCAAAGGGGCCGGTATGTCAGATATTTTGTTTTCATAACAATAATAAACTCACCCTATCTCTACTTCATTATCTCTAATAGAGTGCACTCCCATTACCTGTTTCAAAGTACAATTCACATTGTAATCAGCAACCATAATTAGAGCGTTTTTCTTTCCTGTAGTGTACGGTATATCGTGCAGTTCAGTTCTTTTTGGTTATACACGCATACCGCAAGAATAGAAAGTCTATTCACCGCTATTGTTATTTTACTCCGCTTATTATAATATAAAACTCCGCTTATTTTATGTGTTTAACGTTTATTAGAATATTATTGTGAAGTTTAGGACTGCCTAAAAAATCAGCGAAGTGTTGCTTACAATGGGACATTTACAACGCACAAGGACAAGGTCAGTAAATGCTTAATACTTATGCATTGTTGATTACATGAGAATAAACCCTTTTAACTATTTAGTTTTACAAAATACAGTCCACTGCTAATAAAAAAGAACCCCACAGTACATATATACAAATCATGTTTGTCAAGAGTAAAGATATGCCCAAACGTAATGGTTTAATTTCAAGAATGGAATAAAATTAATTAACATAACAATTAAACCCACATGATCTGAACATTCTAGTAGTACGGAAGTTGTACATGGTCAGCACACAGTCATTGTATATAGAGTAATACCAGAAGTATGGGTTGAAGACTAAATTTCCTCATGCAGTTACAAAAGGATCAACAAAGTTGAAGAATTGTGATTTACTACCGTATATTACAGTTATGTCACTAACTGCTCTGATTAACGTGTTCAGTTGAGCAGCTGAAAGAGGTATAATGGCACTGCATGATTTACAAGATAGTCTGTGACAATGCAGTCCAAATGTACCAAAAAGATTTATACTTGGCATCTCAAACAAAACTCTGTGAGAAGTTTAGGATAATAACTTGACCCGACAATGACCTATATTAATATTTCATATAAAGACAATTTAAGTTGTTTTTTAGACATTTATGAACAGTTATAATATTCTTAAGTTTAATACAATTGATATCACACGTAAATTCGTAATGATATTTCTAATAGGTCACTTATTTAATCATTACATTTTTTCAAAATTCTGAGAATTTGACATTTTCAGCGCGTTTAGCGAACAATATTTCTTTTAAGTCCATAGTAAAATTGTTGAAAACTTAATTTATTTAAATTCCATAAAGAATATAATAGATTGTATTTAATTTTTGGGTTCAATACGTGTGTTAATTATGCTTCTAAAAAGTAATGTAATACCACAAACAGCCCACAACTTGCAATATAGACAACAGCTAGTTAAAAATTTCCCAGATTGGAATCCAAGAGATGTAAAATACACATAACAGGCCTCTGCCAAGGAAAATCTAGAGCAATGGTTCTCAAAACTTTTTTGTTCACAGCACACTGTACTTTGTAGTGAGTTCCCGCAGGACACTAACGTATGAGTTGGTAAAAATGCAGGAGACTGTCTTCCGCACGCACAGCTTGCCTTGAGAGCAGTCAGTTGCTTGTAGACTTGCAGTCATAATGCCATTTTGTCCAGTTCTGGTATATTTTGAGGTTGGTTGTTACTTTGACATGTGTTATATGCATTATTCAATTATTGTGTTAATTTTTCTTTTAAAAAAAACTAAGTTCAGTGTGGTTAAGTATCTGATTAAAAGAAGAAAAACTGAAGAGTCAGTGACAGAATCTAACGGTCACAAAAGTGAGAACAAACTGCTTCCATGTATAAGCAGGGGCGTAGCCAGAGGGGGCAGCTGCCCCTCTAGAGTCAAAGAAAAATACAAAATGACAAAAAACAAAACAGAACAAAGAGTTCTGAAATGACGAAAAGACAAATCCTCGGACCACATTCATTGGATTATGGACTTACTAAAAAGCCACTGTGAATGTAGAAACAATCACAGATGAACTGTTAAATGCCAGCCATCTGGCAGAGCAGTGGAACTGACCATCACAAGGACTGTAGGAAGCCAACAACACAGGACGAACATTCCAGTACCTAATGCATCGGCATTCTGGAGGTGGTCCCTATTTATACCGTACCTGGACTCTGTAATTAACATCTTTAAAATTGTGATTTTCCAATGACAACTGTTTTTCCCAACGACAAAGAAGGCTCTTTTGATACGGCACAGCCATGCACCAGTAGTACTGACTTGGCTTTGAAGCACAATGGGAGAGGATCGCTTGATTGGACTTGCCATGATGAGTGTCCTTCGGAAATTCGTCTTCCGAAACTATGAAGAGTTTCTACAGGAAGTCATTGACAAATTTGCTACCATTCCATGGAAACTTGTTTTTTCTTAATTTAATTATTTTTAATTTTTCTTGTCAATAAATTTCTTTTTTTGTGTGGTCTATTTTTGTCATTTCATTGGCATTCCATTTTAATTATTTTTTTATGTGCCTGTTTAGTACAAATGTAAAATTTCACATGCAAATGTTTAGTCACTATTTTGTAGAGCCAAATAATTCAAAATATAGGCTAAGGTAAGTTAATAATAAAGGGTTTTTAAGATACTACAGCAACAAACCATTTCTTGGATTTCTGCCATTATACGATATGGTACTTCTAAGTATGACTACTCCCTCTCTCCCAGAAGCTCAGAGGCTGGCTATCCCCATGTGTGCAAGTTTCCTGAAAGTAGTACAGGGGTGGGTCCAGAATCTATTGGAATAGTCCGGATGTACCAAGATAGTTATTTAAACTATGTATTTACACTCAGTGGGCCTAAAAACTGTCCTGTTATGTTGTGTGGAGAAAACGTAAGCAACAAGTGTATGGTCGCTAGTAAATTGAAAAGACATTTGAATGCCAAACGTAGTTGCTTATCTGGAAACGATAAGAACTATTTTAGCTGATTGTTATCATCCAAAGCAAAGTAAGCAAATGCTATGGAAAGGAGAGTACCTACTTCTGAGAAACCGCAAGAGGGGGAGTTATAAAAATGCCAAAATAGTAATGGAAAAATACTGTCCCACATTGTCGTTGAGGATATAATATAACCTGTCTTCAAGGAAATAGTGAAAGCAATGTTAGGTGACAGTGCCAAAAAGGAAATATACTTGGTTCCATTCACAAACAATACTATTTCCCAGCAGATTGATGGCATGTCTTCAGATATCCAGTGCCATGTATATGAAAATCTAAGTGAAAGACGAGTATTTTTATTATAGCTTTTATCATGAGAACTGATTTAAGTCAGAAACGTGAATTCTTATAACTTACTTTAGATTTGTTGATCAGGATTTGATTACTCAACAATTCCTTTCAAGTACTGAATTGCCTTCAAAATCAACCACATCAAATGCGTAAACTTCCATATCTAGCACCTAGGAACAAAATGGGGTGTCCAGAAAAAATTGTCTGTTTCTTGCACAGTGTACCCACAATTACTGGAAGATTAAAATTACTTGTTAAAGACTGAAACATTTCCCAAATGTGGGTTCAACACACTGCTTCATACATTATGGGGAAGATGGTGAAGACTATTTCATCAGAACTTATAAGTTTTCTGGACTAAGTTGTTATGATGGCGAATTTCATTAAATCAATATCTGTTAAGCCAAGCTCCGCAACCAAATATGCCATAAAGTGGGATCTATCATCACATTTTGCTTCTTCATACTGAGATTCGCTGATTGTTAAAAAGTAAAGTCATGGAGAGATTTTATGAGCAAGAAAAAGCTGTTAAGTATATGTAGTGTTGAAAGCCAGTCTTGGATCCTTGGTGCTCAGTCAAACAATGAGGAGTGGTGTCAAAGTTAGGCTACTTGTTTGATATTACCTGCCACCTAAATTACCTACATAAGGTATGCAAGGAAAACAAGAAAGTGCACTGACTTCAAGTCACTGGATTCTTAAGAAAACTTAGAATATGGAAATTACAATGGGAAAAAAGCCATCAGATGTTTCCTCTGACTTTCGAGATAGATCCACATGGGGTATGATATCTGAACTGATTTTAAATCACCTCCTAGCACTTTAGCATAACGTAGAACAATATTTTTCTCCATCACAGTCGCCAACTATAACTAGGTTTACAATCCTTATGTGTCCCCAGAATCCACCACTGAACTTCCTCTGCATAAAGGAGAGCAACTCGCAGAACTTTAATCAGACTGAACACTTCAAATGAAATGCTGTGAATTACCAGTGGAAGCAGTTGATGTTCTGTTACATTTTTCTACTACCTACTTGTCCAAGCTGGGCTTTTGTCACTTTGTGAATCATCAGCTGCCACTGACACATGCCATGATTCAACTAAATCAATTAACTGGATTACAGGATGCCAACGACCATGAATTTTTCTTTACAATACAACAATAAGTGCTGAATAATTGGTGTTAGTAGCAGCAGCAGTATTAGTAGTAGTAGTAGTAGTAATAGGAGGAGGATGAAGAGTAGCAGTAGTAAAATAATACCAAACTGACGCACAAAATAAATTCTATTTAACAAATATGTGATTAATAAATGTGATTCATGCAGTAGTGCGAAAAATATGTCATGATGCTGATGGTATTGTAAATATATTTTTAAACTACACTTTTACTTACATTAAATATAAATTTGTACAAAAGTCATTAGTAACTTAATTTATTAATTTTATAGAAGGAAAGAATTAACTACACATGTAAATATTTTTTTTAATTAAATTAAGTTTAGTGGAACAGTATATTTAAACAAAAACAATAGTTATCTAGCATCAATCTGTGATCTTTCCAACGTTTACTTGATAGGATCAAGTTGAACATCTGAAATCATACAAACTATAATTAATACACAATACAGATCATCTTCAGAATTTTAAATATTCTACATAAATCTTTCACACACACACACACACACATTTATTTATAGGAATATTTATCATACAGAAATATTTTACAGGAAACATTCACACAAATCAGAAGTATACAACAGTTAGCATAAGAATTGATACAGTAAGCTGATCATTAAAATTACCATTTACAATACAGTTATCGTAATACTGACATATTGGAAACACTGAATTAAGTTCTTAGAAACAAAATTCTAATTTATATGTACTACTTTATTTCTTAGTAAGGAAAATGATTTAATAATTATCTAATTACTGTTTACTGAATACACAGACACTAAAGCCTAAACATTATAATTTTCTAAAAATATAAATACACTAACTTTTGATATTTCAGTACATTAAATAAAATCAAGTTAAATTAATAGTACGCTAAACTGATGGTTAGTGAGCATTAAAATACACTCAAAAATGCTCCCAGTAAAAAAAATACTGACTGTAAGATTCTTCAAATAATAAATATAGCTGGCTACTGTGTGTACAGTAAAATTGAAAGTTAAGGGCATATGCGCAGGACGAGTCCACTTTGAAATTGTGAATGGCGGGAGGGTAACAGAGAATCTGCTAGTGTGCAAGGGAACGTGTTGCCAACTTGCGTGTGATGTTTTAGTTACCAGTACATTGCTAGTTACTGTTTTATGCACTATCTCAGTCCTGCATTTGTTATTATTATATCAATTTATTATTAACTGTATCACTGTTTTACAGTCACTCATTTTTATTAGTTATTTAATTTTTTTAGTTAATTTCTATTGATAGTTTTTTCTGTAATTACATATTATCGTGATTATTTGTGTTATCACCCAGTAACAGGATTTGTTAAAATGGATACTTCTCTTTCAGCTAGTAAAGACAGGGAAGTTATTCATAGTCAAGCATGGGAAGTAATTTTTAATGTTTTACAATTTATGAGAAGAGAAGCAGCTGAAGGAATAAAAATTCCAATTAAAAGTGTTTTCGAATAGGTTACTGTGGCAACTGGAATATATACTCGCACGTTATCGCGTATCGCAAAGGAGGGAGAAAAATTAGGACAGTTTAAGAGCCCAAAAAAGACCAAACCCCAGGTTAGTCCCAAGACAAGTGTGAACGACTTGGACACCCACATTATACGTCGGACTGTTAATCAGTTCTATATCGCTCACAAGAGGCATCCAACGGTAAGCACATTGCTACCCATCAGTAGAGAAAACATTAACTTCAAGGGCCAAATTACTTCCCTCAGAGTCCTTCTAAGAAAAATTGGATACAGGTACGGCCTGAGCATCAAAATACGCTAACTGAATAAGCTTTTTTAAAAATGAAACTATTCATGCTATCGACATTCTTGAATGAGTCTGAAGGTGTTTTATTAAGGTCTTGCGTTTCTTTAAAATAAATATAAATAATTATAAAAAAAAGAAGAGAAATAATAGTAGAATATTAGTTGTATTATAATGAAAACTATATATACCAGTGTGTGTGTACATCTGCGTGCGCTCAAATTTTGTGTAATAATAAAATGAAATAATTACTGAAATGAAAGAAATTTCATAAATATTGAACATCGCATGTTATAACTTCAACTTTTCATTTTATTTACAGTAAAACATTGTTTGCCAGCTAGTAAAACATAAATCATCTCCTTTCTCATTCATCTGTTTCTTTTACCGGTTGTAACACTTTTAGTGTCAAAAGATTTAAAAGATTTCTTTTCCAAAAATTCTGTATTGAAATACTTGCTTCTTACTTCTTCTAGAAACACGTTTTTGTTGTCCAGGATTAAAAAGATTCTTGCAATTAAATTAATATGAAGAACGCGTTCCTTTATGTAACAATAAACTGGAGAGATAGTTGTGTGTAATTAAGGAGTGGAAGTGTACAGTTTGCAAATTCCATTGCGATAAGAACGGTCAGGAAGGCTGTAGTTTTTTACGTCTCAGCAGTACACAATGGCAGAACCAAACAACAGTCAGATATGTTTATAACACATTTTGATATGTAACAGCAACAAATAGGCATGCGCACACAGATAGATTCGTGGTGACACAGTTACAAACAAACGTTAACAGTCGCGAGTTTTGGTTACTATCAGAAATAAGATTCATAGGTTGGCTGCACTATTGCTGATAACAACAATTCTCTTCTCACATCTCACAGCGACTCCCTCCACATCGCCTTTCCCCTCTGACTGTAAAAGCGTTTCACGCATTTCCATGCCCTTAACTTTCAATTTTGCTATACCTTAATGTAGTTACACTGCATTAAATTGTTCTATTTAATAGATAAACTAATGACTTGAGACATATTTCATTATACGTTTGATGCAACAAAATTAAAATTATTAAAAGTGAAATGTATGAACTACCTTTTGCAATTTAATATCTCTGTACATCATATAGTATTACATTAGCACCTTAACCTGAATAAAAATCTTGCACATCATCAGTTGCTAAATCAGGACAATAATGATCAATATGAGACACACTTCTGAGAAACACTTTTGGATTTTGCACTTGGACACTAATACTCTATTTTGTGAAGATTAATGACTTGAAGTACAATAACATGTCTCATTAAAGTATTTACTTTGTAATCATAGGGGGGGGAACAAACATTCAATAAATAAATAACTGAATCACTAATACTGTCAATAGGACATGTGCATCCCAGCTTTTAAATTGTATTTATTGTATCACAAAGCAATACCTTTCATAAACATTATGATATAATCACCAAAGAATACAGTATGTATTATTATCACTATAAAACTCATATGACATAACTGACGTTATGAGCATTAGGTTTTCCTAATTTATACTTATGAAATTATTTATTTTATTTTAGCCTTTACTTAAAAAACCTCTTCAGATCTAATTTGTTTGCTGGAAATCAGCCCACTTAACAAGAAAATATTAAACATAAATATAATTCACCAGGATATACGGAAATTTTGCTTCCGTCATTGTATGGTAAAATCACTATAACTGTTTCCTAAAAGGATACATACAGTAAGTAGAAGACACCTCATTATGGTTTAGTATCCACTAAAAGAAAACACGTTCAGTGAGGGCCACAAAATAGTGAGATGTTCTAGAAGTTTCAGAGGTATGAATAGAATTTGGCACAGCATAACAATTGGTCAGCCATTCTCAAGACATAGTCAAGAACTCAAAATGTTACACACAGTTGTAGCGGGTCAATTTTTGGGTGTTTTTATTTTTACCGTATGGGGCATGTACATTTTTATTTCTTTCATTTTGGTGCGGGCTTGTAAAAAAGAAGTTATGAAAATTATTGTGCAAATGCTAATCCGATTACAACAGAACGATGTTAAGAAACAGCGAGACAAAGGCATAGACGCAGTTGTCATTGTGCAACATAACGAGCAAAGAATTTACCACCCTAATGCTTCTTAGAACTTTGTACATGTATGTCGATGCACGAGTGCAACTACACCCGCACGCGCTCCAAGTGACGCTTTCAGTCTGAAACTCAAGATGGTCTGAGCAGATTTAATTCAGCAATGTGCGTTTGGGCGGCAGGAAATTATGGCCCTTTTATGACATTAGCCAGTGCCTAGTTGAAATCGTCTGCTATCGTCACTCCAACAACTACATGACTAGCATGAGTCGAAACTGTGACGACTAACTGTAAGGCATTGATGTCCGTCGTCTCAACTAAAATGCTCCAGGAGTGGGGAACAGAGAGACGCTGGCAGTCTTGTGTCGACTCTCGCCTGTGCAGGCCGCCCGACAACCCGGGCTCAGAAACAAAAGTTTTTAACTAATGTAACAGTATACTACAGTATAAATTCATGTGACCGCGGTCGGTTTTAGAAGAAACATTATCAATAATGGCATTTTAAATAATATAGAACCAACCATTCTCGGGAGAAGATGCGTGTGTGCGGTGACCGCGTAGCAAGCGTGTGGGGTCGGGAATTTGTAATTTAAATAAAAAATGATAAGGGGTTTAGAATTTTCAGTGTGAATGTAGAGCGTGTGCAAAGCTGGGCTGTTTATTTTGTCTGAATTATAATTGTGTTTGTTAGAAATGATAAGGTAAGTTATAGTCTGTAAGTTCTGTTAATAACAACATGCACGAGTTGCATCATCTTTGACTAAATGTAATTTTATTCAATCTCAATAATGGAACATTAAAATTATCAATTCTCTTCAAAATGAGTTGTGTCAGTGCTTTGCGTAACCCATAGACCATGTTTGTATCCAGCTACATGTGATCGAACCCTGTGACCTTGTTGAAGCTATCGTGCCGGTAAGTAAGAGTTAATTTGAGATTTGGTTGTAATAATAATAAATGTGATCGATTAGTAACATCACAAATGGCGCCACGAAACAGGCACGAATTATAATTATATTTAATTAAAATTCCACATCTACAAAGATACAAACATGTTTTGGGTTAGCATAGCATAACGCTACATTATAAAATTTAATTAATTATATTAGTTACGTAATTAATCTATTTAATCAATTTATTTAATTTAATTTAACAAATTATAAAAAATGGAAGATAATAACGAGGTTCCAGTTGAAATGAACGAGTCGGCTAGTGTGGAAGAACCAGGGGTTCATTCAACCCCAGTAGATCGAGTAAAAGAATTCAGCCTAACTGAATCAGCAATAGACGACTCGAGTAATATATCGACTCCAATCTCAACAAAATGTAATCAAGTAGGAAATGATATGATGAGTGTTATACTAAAGCAATTAGAAAAAATGAACAGTAATTTTAACAATAAATTTGAGGTACAGAATAATAATTTCAATGATAAATTTAATGAGTTGAAACATGAGATTCAAGAATTAAATAAATGCTTAGAAAGTACTAATGAAACAGTAAGAATCAGTTTAAATAAATTAGAACAGAGTGTTGAGACGTTAGGTGACAATGTTATAAGTATGACAAATATTAATAATGACGAAGTAGTGGAAGAGGTAGTGATAAATAGTGATGATAATGATATTAATTACAATTCTGAGAGTATAGTGGGGGTAAAGAATAACGGAGAGACAAATGATGAAAACATAATCAAAAATAGTACCAATGAAATTGCAGAATGTAGTGATAATGAAATGTTAATGAGTGTTTATGAAGTAGAGAGAGAGTGGAAAAATAATATAGTAGTTGAAGGTGGACAGAGGGCAAATTTTCCCCTTATTGTTTATGATGATTTAATGTTGTTTGTGAAGGGCGAGAGACCCATATTAGTAGATGAAGTAAAGAATATATTGATATTGTATAATGTTGTACCCTCTGTCCGGAATAATTGTGAGAGTGTGATGTGGGGCTATGAAGAAAGAGAGTTGTGTATTGAGAGAGAGATCGAATTATATACATTAAAAAGAAATTATGATGAATTGAGAGAAAGAGTAGTAGGGGTGGATTATTTTGAGAATATTTTTGTAAATGATAATGACTTACTTGATGAGAAAACAAATTACCCGACATTAAACAATATTACTGATGGAGACTTAACCGATGTACTTAATGTTGACCTGTTTTATGATTATTTTGGTAAGATGAATGAATTTGGTTTTTATGGTGACGACACACAAGATTGTAATTTGTGTGTTAATGAAACTGAACAATGCTATATAAAACAAAGACTTATCTATGACGATGGAGGTTGAGCCTGAAATTCATAAATGAACAATTTTAAATATGTTAATATATGGTAATGACCTAGCTGATTTTAGATATTGAAGTGTGATATAACTGAATAATTATTGATGAAGAATTGTAAATACATGTTTAGTAAACTTATTTGTATGTATTATAAAGTGTTAGATAAATAATGTATGTACGTAGCAGAAATTGTTGTGAGGAGGATATTAATATTTTGCAGCTTAAATAAATAACAAAAATAATGTGGAGGAAGATAATGAATGAGTTGTAACTATTATACTTAATGAAAGTAATTAAAAATGTTGTTTTCAATAATTGAAATAAACAAAACAATACATTAAATCCTGTAATTAAATACAACTAAATAACTACAAAATTAGGAATTTAATATATAAAAAAGTGGTAGCGGATAGATGTTCCCCACTTGTCCCAGTGGGGTTCGTCTATTTCAGGGACGCGCCCCTGCCCACGCGAGCCTTGGTTTTCTCCATTTACCCTTATTTCTGGAGGAAGCTTTGTCCTTACCTTTAGTCCTAGTTCTTGACCTCTTAAGGATCCTTACCCTTTTTATCTTCCCGATTTCCCTAACCCTCCCCTTAGAGTAAACACATAAACAATAGTTACACAAATTGGCACACTTTTTTGGAACCATTTGATTGCCTTAATTCTAAATACTACATTAGGGTAATCCTCAAAATTAAATAAACTGGCGTTATTTATGACTTGTAAACTCATCCCTTAATTAGGTCGGTAGTGGAGAAGTTTTGTGGCTGAGTAGACAAACTAGATAATAAATTTCTGTATAGTCTAATAGGATAATTGTATATAGAGATGAGGTTGTAGATTAGTGGTTGTGGTTTGTTTTGTAAAGAAAAAAAAAAGGAGAAAGAGAGGGTAGTTCATTATATTCACTTGAGTTGGGTTCTGTTTGTTTTCAATCGCATCTCTATATACTAGTATCCTGTACAAGTAAAGCACAACCTATTTACAGGTAATTAAGAAAAAATAATAAGTATAAATATTATAATAAGTAAGTAAATAATTTTGGAAAATATTTCACCGTAAAAGTTGTAACCAAAGGGTTTAATAATTATTTTGCGGTACCTGCTATGTTAGGTTATGAGTAGGGGATATGGTATTAAGAATGTGATTGTGGAGGAATTTAAAGAGATGTTAGAACCAATGATGTAATGTTTGTAAAATTTATTGAAATAATAAGAAAAACTGAAACATTTAATCACGTAGAATCATTTTGAGAATTGTAATCGAAGTCATGGAAATTGTTTTGAATGTACTAAGAGATGAAATAGAGATTGTAACCGCCCCTGGAGTAACTTAATATTGTCAATGTTAGTGCTGTGTAAATTCCAACTGCAAATTGAAATTGTAATTTTACATATTTTATACATTAACTTCATACAGCCGTAATTAAAGTCAAATTGTTTTGGGTGGAGAGTGTTAAAGAATTTTCAAGTTAAACAAATAATTTAAAAGGGCCAATTTTATTAATGAATCAAAAATATATCTGATCTGAATTGGAATAAAAAATGTAAGAGACAAATATGTTATCTAAAAGATTTATAAAATTCGAAAAGTGTAGTAAGCAGATATGGCAGTGTATGATGTAACCAGAGTGTTTAGACTATGAATGCTGAAACTGAGAATGTTTATAACTGTTGTTTATGAAAACAAGTCTGGCACACAACTGTGTTTAGGTAAACAGTAAACAGGTGTATGATATTGTGACTCAAGCCTGTGGTCATGCTTGGTGGCCACAACAAGAAATGTTGTAGTCTGCTGAATCAGTATCTTGAGCAAAACCCTATTGTGACATAAAAGAATTGAAATTAAATTTTCACAGACAAAATAATAATGAGGTAATTATTGTAACTTATAGTTTGAGAAATTACACACCATTAAATTAATTGGGTAATCAAATTAATAGAAACAATGATTTTTAACAATGAACTTAAATTGTTCGAATTTTAAAAGTCTTGAGAAAAAACAAAAAAAAAACAAAAAAAATGGAGTGCATATAATTTCAAAATTAAATAAATTTTAGAATTAAGTGACCAAAAACAATTGTCAAGTTTAATATCAGTGAGTATGGGAACGCTTTTAAAAGATGTGTAACAAAATAAAAAACTTGTTGTCAATACAAGAAGTGGGGATATTTTGGGGGGTAGTTTGGTGCACAATGAAGTGATAGAACAATGGAATGTTGAACTGTATATGTAGAAAGTTTAGTTCAATTGTTAATAAATTAGTTAGCTATTAAGTGGCTATTGCGGGGGTTGCCTGTGCTCTCGCAAATAGCGAAATGGGTTGGGGGTAACAGTGAGTGTTACCTCCATCGGAGGCCAAAAGGGCGATAAATGTGCGGCACACCTTATCCGTGTAAATTAAAGTGTACACACTGCCAAACGACCGTGTCGCACATAACTAGATTGATGAAACAGGCAATTAAATTGAAGTTTAGATTTCCCCGACTTTTCGGGCGGTTACTGCCTTACCAGCACTAACCGTGGTTTTGGCTAGCGGCCAGCTATGGTCATATCAAGTCCCTTGACCATAGCTGACTTGAAATTGGTATATATTAGAAATTCATTGGGGGGTGACAATTAGAGGAAATCTTCCCGGAACTATGGAACAGCGGCTGCCACTCTGCCCGCTTTGGGGTAGCAAGACAGGTGGTAGATCCGTCTTAAGGGTGTATGATTATATAACAAGAACATGATGATGTTCGCCACGTTCAAAATGTAATAGCGGAAGCAAAGACACGGAGAGGTAAAACCCTGCTCCAAAATATAACGTCTCTGTCGAAGCGCAAGGGCGAGACAGTCCTCCATAATTTGAAATAGTGTGTGTGGCTGGGAGGTGACGCAACGGAGTCACGAATGTAAATTTTATAACATAACATTTTTTTATTCAAAGTTTGATCAAATAAAACTGCTTGTGCTCTGTTCAGGTAACTAGCTGCTTAGATATTTAAAAATAAGGTGTTCATTATGCGCTTTTAAATGTATTGTTTTATTGTTGTACGTTAGATATAGGTATTGTAAAAATAGTTATTTTCATGATATGTGTATGCTTCAAATTAAGCCAATAATTAGACGCCTGGCAGGCAATCAACATAATAGAAGTAAGTATTGATAATGTATTCCATGTAATTGTTTAATTTTGAAAGGTATTCATTGTGTTAGGAGGATCAGCTGATCAGCAATAAAACGTCACTGGTATATTACTTAGAAGTGTTTTAAGCAATTGATGTTTAATGTAATGTTTGATGTATTACAGATGTTTTGAAGTAATGATAAAAATAATTTGCTACAATGAGAAATAAAGTAATGACTTGTGAAATCTAACAAAAGATAGTTTTTTTTTGGGTGATGCGTAATTTATGAGACACATATATCTGTCCAAGTTAAAATCAAAGTTGAATTTGAAATAGTAGAGATGAATATGATGTAATTTGTTTTTGAGTTAATGTAATGTAACAGAATTTTGTGAAATATTGATGTTGACACAGTAGTAATGGAGAATAATTGTAGATTTTGAGTGATATATTTATGTTTATGATTAATGAGGTTATTTTGTTGTATTTGTAGTAAGGTAATGAGATTGAGATTTTGGGGATGGCAATTTTGTATTAGAGGGTAGTGTAATGTAGGAGTCCGCAACAAGGGTTGGGACGGGATAGGGATAGATTTTAGTGGGGCAGGGGCCGCCTTAGGTAAAATCCAGGGGCCAAATAAGGGAATTGAGTTTTGGGTAGGGGAAACACGTATCCTATGTACAAAGGGTTAGAGAGTATTTTTTTTATATGTAGAGAAGGTGGCGATTTGAGTTTAATGATAAGTTGGGGTTTAGAGTGTTTTGGGATAGAGATTTTGATAGAGATGGGTGTCATGTTAATTTAAGTTGATTAATATTAGAGCCATAGGGAGAGATAAAGATTATATATGTATACAGATCAAATAATGAATTAAATGAGAATGAATAATTTACATCACCCACAGTAAAGTATAGCGAGATTGTTAAATGAAGAGTAAGATTATTAAATAAAGAGAGTGATTTAGGATAAAGAATATAAAATTTTTAGTTTTTCGAAACCAGTGACAGAATTTTGATGGAATCGAAAGTAATGTAAAGTCAAGAATTGTTTATTTTAAATAATTTAAATATCAAGCTGATGATCATTTATATTAATATTTTGTAATTTTAAATATTTTATGTTACTATGTTTTGTATTTCAAGATGGGATATTACAGATGTCAAATGTGTTTTAGATAGAAATTGTGCATAACATATGTAGGTCAAGGGTTTTGGACTTGACCTACTTTCGATCAGCTGATGAGTTCATACACCTACTGAGCTTGTATAGTAGGGAATTAATTTTATTTGTTTATTTAATCACTTTAAACCAGTTTTGAATAATTTCTAAATATAAATGAAACCTTTGAACAAATTAAAATTTTTTTTTAATTTTAAAATTTTTGGAAATTTTAATTCTTTGAAGAAAAAAAAAAATATATTTTTTTGATTTTTCGCCTGCCAGCGAATGAATATTTTAGATAATGATTCTTTTATTATGTGTGCATTAACCATGTTTATTTTATTGTATTGCATTGTATTGGTAGACTATAAGTGGTTCTCATGTTAGAGTAAGGAGGTGTTTAGATTGGTAGAAATGTCTAGGTTAAGTCATTTGAAACAAAAATTAGAAAAACAAAGAAGAGAATTTTTTGATAAAATATTATTTTTTTTGAATTTTGAATTTTTTAAATTTTTAATAAATTTTAAAAATCTTTTATTTTTAATATGTTATGGTAACATGTAATGTTAGTGTGTGTGAGTGAGTATTTGCTAAAGGCAGCCCAGCTTACAAAAAAGGGGAAACATATCGGCTGAGGATCTGGCATAATCTGAGCCAGGGATTGGGGATTTTTTGGGGGTAGCATGCGAGAAGGCGAGGCGCATTGTGGTACGAGTCTGCTCGATTTCTCGGTGTTGGGATCTCTTACGGAGAAGTCCAGTGATCTCGTTCAGATGAGTCCATAGTCGCTGAGCCAGGGGGGTCGTGTACCCATGAGATTAAGAACAAGGGGGTTGTCGGCACCAGTTCCTCACCGGTCCTCTTCGGGGTTTATCGATAAGATTTCTTCTGCTGGGAACAGCAGAATTCTCATCGAGGGGGTATTGTAGCGGGTCAATTTTTGGGTGTTTTTATTTTTACCGTATGGGGCATGTACATTTTTATTTCTTTCATTTTGGTGCGGGCTTGTAAAAAAGAAGTTATGAAAATTATTGTGCAAATGCTAATCCGATTACAACAGAACGATGTTAAGAAACAGTGAGACAAAGGCATAGACGCAGTTGTCATTGTGCAACGTAACGAGCAAAGAATTTACCACCCTAATGCTTCTTAGAACTTTGTACATGTATGTCGACGCACGAGTGCAACTACACCCGCACACGCTCCAAGTGACGCTTTCAGTCTGAAACTCAAGATGGCCTGAGCAGATTTAATTCAGCAATGTGCGTTTGGGCGGCAGGAAATCATGGCCCTTTTATGACATTAGCCAGTGCCTAGTTGAAATCGTCTGCTATCGTCACTCCAACAACTACATGACTAGCATGAGTCGAAACTGTGACGACTAACTGTAAGGCATTGATGTCCGTCGTCTCAACTAAAATGCTCCAGGAGTGGGGAACAGAGAGACGCTGGCAGTCTTGTGTCGACTCTCGCCTGTGCAGGCCGCCCGACAACCCGGGCTCAGAAACAAAAGTTTTTAACTAATGTAACAGTATACTACAGTATAAATTCATGTGATCGCGGTCGGTTTTAGAAGAAACATTATCAATAATGGCATTTTAAATAATATAGAACCAACCATTCTCGGGAGAAGATGCGTGTGTGCGGTGACCGCGTAGCAAGCGTGTGGGGTTGGGAATTTGTAATTTAAATAAAAAATGATAAGGGGTTTAGAATTTTCAGTGTGAATGTAGAGCGTGTGCAAAGCTGGGCTGTTTATTTTGTCTGAATTATAATTGTGTTTGTTAGAAATGATAAGGTAAGTTATAGTCTGTAAGTTCTGTTAATAACAACATGCACGAGTTGCATCATCTTTGACTAAATGTAATTTTATTCAATCTCAATAATGGAACATTAAAATTATCAATTCTCTTCAAAATGAGTTGTGTCAGTGCTTTGCGTAACCCATAGACCATGTTTGTATCCAGCTACATGTGATCGAACCCTGTGACCTTGTTGAAGCTATCGTGCCGGTAAGTAAGAGTTAATTTGAGATTTGGTTGTAATAATAATAAATGTGATCGATTAGTAACATCACACAGTATAGGCCTACATAAGACCTGTTACAAACTGGTGAAAATGAGTTTGTACCTAAGGTATTAAGATTACACAAAACAATAATATATAATATAATAAAATGTCATATGACTTTAAAATAAAAGAGAAACAAACAAGTCTGAAAATAAACTCTAATTTATGTACTGCTGTAACGAGTAAAATGAAAAATTCATTATAAAATTACATAAATATACTATTATACTGTCTGTTGTATATATCCAAGCATACTGACCTTTGAATGTGACATTGGGGAATTTTGTCATGTCAACTCCAGTTCCACCACCATACTGTTTGGCCACTCGTTCTAATTCTGATTTCAAATCTTTTTCAGTTTCGGGTGAAGGATCTACTAACTTACCTCCACTGAAATTTTAAAACACTGTATTAGATCTACGATACTAACAGACTTACTATACAAAGTGTCCCATGAGGAACTGGACATACTTCAGAAATTAATTCTACAGGCTGAATGAAATAAAGAAGACATTTCATACAAACATCATTTACATGGTCCAAAAACGCTTCATTATTTTAATTTATGGCTTGTGAAAAATTTCGCCTTTAATTTTGCTCCAAGGCTACAATTATCTGAAATCCTTTTGCCCTACTGAAATCCTTGGAACTTATACTAATGGGTAAATTTGATGGTTTCATATAGGTTTTGAGCTGACAATTTGAAAAAAGAGGGTCTCAGAATCTTGTCTTGTCTGTCAGAATCTGGGTAGTTTTAAAGAAACGTTTCTTACATATCAAAAAATTGGTGTCAAAAAACAAATTTTAACTTCATATTAAACTTAAAAATCAATGTATTAAAGTATTATTTATCTCCCCAGTTTATATATTAATACTTAACACACACATGCGTATATAAAAGTTATATTAATTAACTTAATATTTACTAATACAGTATTTGATGTTTGTCCAAATACAGTACTTAAATAATACACAACAGTGTACTTTCTCCTGAAGGCCACTGTGGTTAATAAAACTCATGTTAATTAATCTAAATAGCAATATTAAGTGTTGTGCTATTTGTACTGCAAGTTATATGTTTTATCTCTACATGGGAGCAGATTTTTTTTCTACCACAGTAAGATTTTTTTATTTCAATAGACATTGCAAATATAGCCCAATCTAATTTATAGTAAGCATATATTTTTTAAAAGGTTTTTTAAACCATTTATTTTTTATCTAATTATTTTACACAATCATTTGTTTACATTTTTATTACGACAAAAAATAATTAGACATATGCAGATTTTGTGTGTGTATATACTGCAAATAGTATTTTGTTTCTTGTTATAATAACAATAGTCATTAACTCCAATCAACACACTTGAAAATACCGTAATTTTTCTTCAGCTACATGATACCAAATTTTTGTCTTCAACTAAAACCAGTGGTTGAAACTGAAAGGCAATTTTCAAAAAGTGTTTGAAGAAAATGCACTTCTTGATGGCTTTATATACAGAAAGTAATAATAAAAGATACAATCAATAAATTTTAATAATACATTATTAGTTCTGAGTAATTCATTACAGAGGATAGTTATCAGCTTATAAACATAACTTTTACAAAAACAAAATTTATATTACCTGCTTTTCTGTTTGTATTCACGAAGTTTATCCAAAAACAACTGCTGAATAGGGTCACTGGCTTTCTGTAATGCAGGCGCAGTTATGCCAATATTCCTTCTGACTATTACAGGCAAGCCATTTCTTGCCCTAGTGATAAGCTGTTGTAGCAGCATTTTACGTTCTGAGCTAAAACAGATAAAAAAAAACTTTCTTATACTATATGAAATCTCATTAGACTACCAGCCATCTTGGTAACTGTACATTTTATAAAAACATAGGCTAAAACATCATTTTTGATAGCCTACTGATATTGGAAATGGCATAAACCAATCATCATTACTAAACACATGCCCACTCAATAACAACAAAAACAAAAGTAGAGAATTACATACACAAAAACAATGTCCTTCAGGGAATATAAAGTGCATGCACATACATTTGTTCACACAAATAAATATGCCACAAAAACATTCCCACCTCAAAATGGGACGTACAAGTATTAAGCAAAAAATACAGATCTTACTGTATACATGGAAGCTGTGATTCTGAAACATTATTTCAATACCTGAAGTCAGGGTTATTTACCAAATTTCAGTACAGAGTAACTGATTAAATTTATATACGATTCAATATGAATGCTATTCTTAAAATCATGTTTTACCTTATTACCTGTATTTTTATATGTGTTACATTTAAAGATAAAAAGTGATTACCTAAAATGACTGTCAGTTAAGAAGAGGTAATCAGGAGAAGTGTACATGCACCAACTATGTAGGCATACAGCTAGAGCCACAGGATACAAGTCAACCAAGCATGGATACAAAAAAATAATAATTAAAAGTATCAACAACACAAACTACCACAGTGTCATTAGCTACAGAATGGACTGACTATTACTCAAATGTGCTGAAAGAAAGACAAGTAGAGTAACAAACAATTGAGGATACAGGACACAACTGTGAAAATCCAAGAAAACTTGAACTATGCCAGTAGGAAGAACGTGTGTAAAGTGCTCCATGGCATTTATGGAATAAAAATATTTACTAAAATATTAAAAATCAAATGATCAATAGGACAGTACAAAATAGTATTTATGGAGCTCAAACAAAGGGACTGTATATAGCAAGAAGGGATGTGTATGGTCACATGTGAATAACTTTTCTCTATTACTAGAAAACATTAGTTGGACAGAGTACATGTTCAACTGTTACCACCTGAACATAGGTGGCGCAAGAGAATATTACAGTGGTAAAAGAAAAAATTTTGAAGAGGAAACATTACAAGAGGAATGATAGAGAACATACAACTGAAAGCTGATCTGGGAAAATCGTGTGTCATGGAAGTTGAAAAAGGACAATTCTTGGGGGGGGGGACTGCTGAAGAAGAAGATATAATAAAAAGTATAAAAATTAATAAATTATAAATATTCACAAAAAATTGTAGTCAACTACTAAAAAGGCCTGGATACCATTACTGGAGAACACATCTATCTACTGCTCCACAAAAGACAAATATTGTCTACATACATCTCACATAACTAACTGAAGACTTTGTGGTTTTAAAATAATTAAAGCCAAACATATCAATGCAAGAATCAATACAAAAAAAACAGACTAATCATGCTATAAAACAACCAAATAACAAAAGTAAAGGAAACTCTTTTGAGATATGGTAGGTAGATTAGCATAATACACGAAAGAATGGGAGGGCCATAGAGCAACACGCATTAGGGAAGAGAGAAAATAAAATGTAGGAAGTGAAAGAGAGGCATTTCAACAATTAATTACTGTATATATATAAGATCTACATCAAACCAGAAGTAATGGAAATTGTATGCGAAAGCAAACCAAAACACTGAAATCTAAGTTCTGTAATATAAAACAATACAGAAGCTTTATATTAGAAAAGGCACTGAAACAGTAAATACAGTACCTTGCAATACTAACTGTAATATGATGAAGCTGTTGTAACTGGTGAAACAATTGTCAAGATTAAAATAAAACATTTATGGAACTCAAACAAGCCTGTATTTACTGGCTTTCAATATCACTTGGTAAAGACAACATCTGACCACAAATGATTAAAACTACTAAGCTAATGAAAAGAGATTTGGTGTTGCCTTGCATCAGCTAGTTGAAAGTATATCAGAACAATTGGAAATATCAGAATTCTGCCTGGACTGTCAGAATTATATGCCTCATTCATAAGAAAGGCAATATTCTAGTTTTTTAATTATATAAGAACAACTGTATTGAATATAGCCTACAAAGTACTATCAGTAATCCCATATTCACAACTGTTATAATTTATGCAAACAAATTTGGGAGGAAATATCAGATAGTCTTTCACCCAAGTTAATCAACCAGATATCCATGTTGAGACAGATACTAGAAAAACGTTTTTGAGTTGAATGCATCTTGTTTTTTAATAATAGTTCTGCAGACGATTCAGTTGTCAAAACCCAATGGAGAAATTTTATACAGTAACCTATTTGGTAAACCTAAGAAGAACTCTAAGAGTAACAAAATGCAGAGTAAGAACTGAAGAAGAATTTCCAAAAGATTAGAAATCACATCAAGATGATGTAAAATAGTAATAATAGTTCAACATAAATAGACCACACTGTCTAGTACAAAGTATTTTACTATCAGCATATACATACTAACTTCAACATAATCAAAAGATTCTTGGGATAGTGGAAGAACCAACTTAATTTTGTTGTTAAAGTTTTTGAACCAATTTGAAAGTTAACTTTTCAATTTTGTTAACTGAAATTAATTAATTTAAGTAAATTAATTAAGAAAATAGGTCTCATAACAAAACCTGCAAAACCTAATATATTTCAACCATAACCAGACTAAAAAACAGAAGAAACCATAAGAAAAGTGTAAATTCTTTACTTTCTATCATAATTTGACTACTGGGCTCATCAGCTACACAAAAATAAATTAAGTAAAAAATGTGGTTAAGGGTCAAGAATATTAAGGTGGACACTTTAACTGTCTACATTGTGATATCCCTCACAAAAAAATAATACTTAAAATTAATAAATTTCACAGAATCTGTGACAGACAGATTTGGGAAGAATATTACATTTCACATATGGTTCCAACCTGATAACACATGTATAGAACTGATAAATTATTATGTCTTTACATAAAGTGAGAAAATATATATCACAAATCCTCTAATTTTTTCTTGCTCTCAATTTGCTAAACAAACACAATAAATGATTTTCTAAACAGAAATAAAATTAAAACACTAAACATTAAAATCCTAATATTTTACACAATTTAGCTCCATGTGGAAACAATATTGGTATATGAAGTGAAGTGTTAGAGTTTGAATCTGTTGGTAGGCCTAAACCTTGTTACAGTTTGATAAATTAATGTACACTTTTATAGTAAATTTCTTACTGTTTCTTCGGCATAACTTCAGAGGGGAAGTAAACAAATCTACTTTACATACAATTCCGCCAGGCAAGTGCATTACAGCTGCGATTGCAAGCTGGTCCATTGTTCCCTTCATGAGACATCTGTTTCACATTCTGCACATCCCTTACATCATCGCTCCCAAACTGAATATCCGACATTCAAGATTTATATCATAATCATTTATTATTAGTTTCTGAACTCTTATTCAGTACTACAGTAACAATTTTATACTGCTTTTTCAATGGGTAAAAAGTTTAGAAATAAATTATTATTAAAAATCAGCTTTTATAGACACGACCCTAAGGATTTTCTTTGGCATACACTGATCATCAGCGGCGGCTAATCAGGGGAGGCAAGGGAGCCAAAGTCTCCCCAGTAATATTTAGAAAATTATTAAAAAATAAACAACTAGTAATAGGCTCTAATTTTTATTGTAACTGAATCTGTAATCAATTTGTAATCACAATTTGGCATTTTAAATTATCTAATTACTTACAAAAAAAAAACTTTTAAATCGCACGTTATCAATAATAGTGCAGAACTGCAGCAGACAGAAGCAGGGATCTGAGTAGCCTCCATAGCACTTGTACAACTACGTGCCCGGCAAGTGGTGGGGGTATGCTCGTGCATATGCAACTGCGCTACAGAGGCAACGAGTGAGTTAGCCTCTCGTCATATTTATTGTGGTTTATGTTAGTTTTACGCAGATTTTATGTTCTCGTGCTCCTTGTGCGTGTGTATTATTATTATTTTACTCTTCTTGCCATGTGTTTTTGTTCTCTACCATGAGGATAAAATGGCTTTGGCAAAAGAGAGTGAAAGTGATACTGCAATATAGAACAAAGACATTATTACAACATTACTGGAAAAACTATTTTCCCGGTTGAGTGATTTTGAGAGAAGTGAAATGCTGAAACATGGTCAACGTACCCTAAAATTTTTATTTCTTAAAAGGCACGAAAACCAAACTTGAACTTTTTTGGTGTGACCAACATAAATGGCTATGTGGTAGTGGAGTAAAGTCAAAATTAATCTGCTGGCCCTGCTTACTGTTAAACAATATTATTGTTCAACTAGAAGTATTATTTTCCAGCTGTAAGGAATTAAAAATTTATGAAATTAGGTGACACTAAAAACTTTTATTACTATGATAAAATATTCCTGACTGATTCTTTTGTTCCATTAATGGAAATATATACTCAGCATTTTAACAAATAAAAATTAAGAACATGTCTTGAAACCATTTTCTCACAATTACACAGTGGAACTGACCAGATTAATAAAAAAGATGAAAGATGATGATGACTTTCGTGCAAACGAAATTCTTCCCGAAGCGTATAAATTATTTACCCTATTGCAACAATTCTTCCTTCTAATTATTCTTACGTGGAGAGAAGCTTTTCTTGTCTTAAAAGAATCAACATTTACTTAAGGACCCGCATGGCTCAAGATCGTCCCAGCGCCATTGCTTTAGTTTCAACTGAAAAGGGAATACTCTCCAAAATAAAGTAGACTGATACTGGCATGATGATGTTACCGACAATTTTGAGAATAAGGACCGTTGAATGAATTTTCTGTAGATCTACAAGCAAATTCATTGCATTTTATGCTACACTCACTTGTTGCACACACCACTAGTCACTGTGACCCCGATTAGCGCTTTCGAACAAACCCATCTTTCGAACATCATCAGATCATAACTGCCACCTAACTTGTAGGTGAATGATGAACGGGTTCATTCGAAAACGCTAATCGGGGTCAAAGTGACTAGTGGTGTGTGCAACAAGTGAGTGTAGCATAAAGTTTATTTAACCACTAATAAAATTTGTAGTTTAAATTCATTGCAGTTTACAAAATATATTTCTACTCAGAAGTTTACTTCTTTGCTAGAACAAAAGTAAGTTAATCTTTGGTTTATATTGTTAAAGATAAGCGTATATTTCTAGAATGTGTATGCTGTGGAAATCAAATAGCTCTACCATAATTAATAGTGAAATAACGAGTGTCAGGGGTGGGGGTGCTATGACTGAGAGCGGCTCACATGAATGCCTTGTAGACTCCCCATCCTCAGGACTCACCGGCCGCCACTGCTGATCATCCATCCGCTCTAGGTGTCCTAGCCACTGTATTCATTGAGCCTTTACGAATCTTACAATGTCCTCATGCTTCAATACCTCATCTATCAACTGGTTATTTTTATTCTCCATTCATCTTCTTTAACCAGGCCACAAACACGTCAAACAATCTTTTTTTCAAATGTTCTTAGTGTTTCTTGTTCCATTTATGCTGTTTCTTAGCTTTTCTTGTTTACGTTTAACAAAATGATAACAATTATTACTAGCAAAAGAACTACACTTCATGTTAAAAGTGCTGAGAACTTTGGTATTGTAACATATAAATATTACACACAGCACCTGAACATATGACAACTTGAAAGCTCTCATATTTAATTTTTTTTTTCAACTATAATTTAACAATAAAAACTGTTTTTGTAATCTGCGAAGGATTATTTTGGTGCTCATTAATTCAAACAGTAATTGGAACAGAACTATATTTGTACAAGATATTGTACAAAGTACACAAAAACCAATCGGAACATTTTTCAAGTTAGGCTGGACAAGGTATAGTAATACTGCTTCATTTAACCCATTAAAAGTCAGCAATCAAAGCAGATCTTACCAGTTGTAATTAATTTTGTTTATCTCCATCAATATAATTAGACTGTTGATATGTTTCTGCACATCACTGAAACAAAGGCTATACCAACAGTACAATGATAACAAGACTGGTCAGCTTCATTGAAGGTGATATCTGGCTTGATGGATAGTAATTGTGGCAACGCTGTGTACACACATGGACTCAAGATGATAATGTCATTTTACTAACGAGACAATCTGGTACACAGAGACAGTGTCATGTTTTTAAGAACATATTATTACATCATAGGCTACTGACTATTAACTGTCTGGCCAAAGCAGAATTATTAGCTCTCTTATCCATCAACTTATAAGCTACAAGACCTGAAGTACATGTAACTGTATTTAGGAAACTGCATTCTAAATTCAGTTTCTTAAATACAATAAGAATGCATTTTCTTGTAAAAGAAAAAAGGGTACTGTCCCAATTTTGATATTTTGATCTTGCGATTGTTGGCATCAATATGTAGTGAATATCTCATATAATTTTAGTTAGATGAAAGAATTTGTTAAAAATTATGTAGTGATGTTACAAAATAGTTTGTTTATGATTACAATCGTTTTTCTTTATCATATTTTTTATGAAAAATGTTTCTAGCACTAATATGACACCAATGTGTGCCTGTTCGCCAAAAGTTGATGTTGTTAACACTGAAACTGAACATGTAAATTAAAATCACATATGCCTTTAATGTAATACTTGCTTTTTTGTGAAAACCACGTAAAAAAACTTGAACCCAAGGTGACCTCCCATTCTCCACCATCATTTTAAAACACAGATCCTTATAGCATCTTTACATCCTGCTTACTGTTTACAAACACAACAATATTACTCACCTGAAAATTGTCTGAATGTGTTAGTGATATTATTGCATACTTTGAACACAAAGTGTAAAAGATACCACTCTTATCTTTAGTATAGAGCATTCTTTACTTTTGAAATGTTTGTTACAAATTGTGAAAACTCACTTTCTGACACAAAAGTGAGATTTAAAGCATACCTGAAAGCAAAACAAGCACAGGACTAATTCATTAAGGGGGAAGAGGGGTACACTACTGACCAGTACATGGGATACTAACCTCCCCCATTCAATACAAGTGGAATAATTGCAAACTGAAAACAGAATATTCTGGTAAAGCATATGCATTCTTTTTTGTGTTTTACTATCAATGTGAGTTTCCGTGTACTAGCAAAAAATGAATAGCAATTGTTTCCTGGCTCCAGGATCACACTAGGGAAAGCCAGTTCTGTATTTAACAATTCGCTTTAACCCTTTCAAGCATACAGATTCTTAGACCTGTCTAAATTCTTTATAATTACTAGAAATTACATTACTTTTTTTGAATAACCCATACAAAAACAAGAAATTCTTGCTCAACATTAATGTACATAAAATTATGATAATATAGCTAAGTATACACTACTGAAATATTGCTTTGTTATATTCAGGATACTAAATGCACCAATGAAAATATCTATTTAATACCATGAACTCATACTGAATACACAATCACATTCAACACTACAAAGTTTAGCTAATCACATAGGCTAGCACCCAATACTGATGTAAAAGCCAGATGGCTGCCTCATACAAAAATGTATCCTCAGTTTAGATGAATCTGTGATTTCTAACTATTGTAGTTTCTGACATTTCCTGTCAACCAAAGTACTTACCTACGAAATACAAGTTACATACAATTAACCATGTACTGGATTCAATAAACTTGGTTCTGTTACCCACAATATTTTTATCAATGTTCTAAAGTTCTAATTGAATTCAACTACTTATTCCACCCCTTTAAGGCCGTCACACTTTGCTTAAATCTGAATTTTTAATAAATGTCTAAAACGTAATGAAAACGCAGTACATATAATTATATTACTTCAATGCTTCTGAAGTTTGAAGGTTAGGATTTTTTCAAAGTACTAATATAAAGTATACGAGTGTATATATTGTACACTGTTGTATAATGTACACGTAGAAGAATTATACACTCAAGTATACAAATTGTTCCTTTGTTAATACACCACAAAAGTCTGAAAAAATAACGTGTACTGCCAAGGGCATTCGAAACTATAACCTCGCGTCACCTTTATTCACAGATATATTGCCTAAAAGACTGAAATGTCTACCTCATGTCAGCTTCACACCAGATTTCTTACAATTAAACTACCATCTAACGTTAACTCGTATCTACATTTGTATTATTTATACTTACTCTTAAAACTTTTAAAACAACTGATACCAACAATCCGGTCGGGGGCAGAAGAAAAATCAGCTGCTAGTGAAAAAATCAATATAATAACTATAATATCTATATTACAATTTTGTATTTAAACTTTGTAATATATACTTCATATTATAAACATAAAATTAATATTTGTTTATAAAAATAGATATTAAAGTTATTTCGTGCTTATTAATGTTAAAATATTCTGTGATAGTTGCATACTTGATTACATGATATACATTTTGTTACATCCTGAAATTTAGGCCAATCAAGTTAACGTAATGTTCAAACGAACGAATCACATAGTACGAGCGTATTAGGCAAATTTTCATTCATAAATAGTCGGCCATAACATTTGTGCGACAGAGTAGTGTGAGTTTGTTTTTTATTTTAATTTATATATAAAAGTAAACTTAAAAAAATTAGTAATAATTTTAATTGCTTTCAAGAAGAAGACATCTTCCTGTCGTGTAAACGAGGAAAACCACTTGTAGGACCAGTATTGTGAAAGGTTAGAAGGAATATTGTTTACATTCTCTGACGCATCCTAACCTAACCAAAATTTGACCACTGTAGTTTTCGAGTTAGGCTTTTGACAGTCAGGTGTGGATAGCCTTTACTGCGTGCACTGTGAGTAACGTCTGTGTGTTTGATTTCTTTTAACTTCTGTTGTGTTTAAAAATTAACGGTGTTTACAGAAATTTATTTACTTTTAAGTAATTTTTATATAAGTAACTTTAAATATTACTTCGAGGAATTCTGAGAATTTCTTTCTGAAAGCAATTGTGACGTACCACAAAAATTTAGAACATTTTTAGAAGTAACGAAAAGGTGTAGCTATTGAGTTAATCTCTATTATCTCTTATCAATAAAACTGAGTAAACAAGTCAAGGTCATCATAAGGCAGATACTGTTTTTAATGAGAATATTAAATACGAGTGTTATATGTTCTTTTGATAAAATAGTACTGCTAGGAATTGCATGTGCTGTTAACGAATTAAAGATAACGAACGAATCGACATTATACTTTTACGAACGAGTGTGAAAATAGAGAAGTGTAAAATTGTTACAGTAAAGATAAGTGAGTATCAAGTTCTTGTGTAAAGAATATGCAAATTAATTGGTGTATTTTTAGATACTTTTTTGTACTGCGTCACTTCGCATCGCTTTTTTATTTGTGATTTGGTTCTGTATTGCGTACAATACAGATATTTAACTGCGATGTCACGACACCTTAATAATTTAAACTGATTCTGACGATGAGATATTTTGAAACTTTAATGTATACCGTAAACGTTGTATAAAAATATAGTTAAATAGCCATATTCAGTGTTAAATGTTTCCAATAACTGTTTTGTTAAAGCATTTACGAGATAAAGATATAAAACCTAAATGTGTGTGTGTGTGTGTGTGTGTGTGTGGTAATCTCAGAATTTTATTTGTTCTCTGTGATGATGAAACTTTGCCTGAAAAAGTAAGAAACGTACGCTACCTTATTTACGAATTTGCGTGCAGGTATTGAATTATTTATTTAGGTGCGTTAGCTCATGCCCTTTGTGTATGCTCCTTGCATGGAATTAGCAGAGAAATGAGTTCATTTATTTGATTAAGTGTGATTCTGTTAATATACCCGTATGCTGTTCAGGTGGTTATATGTTTGTGCCTGCAGAATTACTATACTCATGACATCCACTCAGGAGGTAAAGTACGTGAATTAACATGTCTGTTATTCACGATCGCGGATGATGTTTTGTTTTTGCTTGGTGTTTTCTACTTTATAAGTGGAGATATTTTACGGTGCTAGTTATGTCTCGAGAGTAGAGTAATTATATTCGCGACAATTTAATTATCAGTATTTGTGATAACTGATAATTTTGTATACCATTCTTATTATCGGTCAGTGGCATGTTGCATCCTGGATAAGTTTTAAAACAAGAAAGGAGCTTTAAAAGTTAAGAGTTCGGTGCACTTGTTGATCGTTGTAGTGTAATAGCAAACATTTGCGTATCGTTGATTAATAGTGTCATGGATCTTATTCGTTTTAATGATGTTATGGGTCTTATTCCCTTTAAGGAAGTTATGGGTTTTACTCGTTTCCCAGGTTATACGACTAACGTCCAGTATTCATTTGTTTTGAATTATTAAATAGTGTTATAATATCTATTTATCGAGTCATAAAAACTACTTTAAATAGTAGCCTAAATATTTATGATGAAACAAAAAACTGAATTTTTCATGATAATGATAGTTGCGGTGATGATGGTAATAGTGAAAGAGGGCAGGGGGTAATTTAATCAAGTATTAATAAAATAAAACTGTTGTAACGTTAATCCAATGTATTTTTAACGTTGATCCAATGAGAAATTTCATGAGCAATTTCCATTCCAACCCCCAAAAATTAGAAAACTTTTTGAAAATAAATACCGTAGCTCAGCGTGCTTCCAGTTTAAACTCGTATTCGAGACGCCAATGTGAAATTTTTTAACCGTTTTTCAGTTTACAAACCATTTTTCTTAGCCACTTATTTGAACGTGTAATTAAAACCAGTTTGGAGAACGGTAGACGATGTGAACAGGTCGACCTAGACAGTGTGCCGTCCCCTCGCCATCAAGTGGTGTCGTTTTACCTATTATGTGTCTTGTCTTTGTATTTTCAAGGGAAGCTTTCATAAAAAAAATTGTACTTGTCGCTTTCGTCTCGACCTGTGCCGGCAGCAAGTAGGTCTCTGTGCTGTGTAACCATTCCGTACACGCTCTTTGCAATGCGGTAAGTGTCAAGAATTGTTTGTATTCATTGTTAGCGATTGGGTAGGAAATAGTCTTATCCTCAAAAAGCAACGTAAACCCGTTTTTATTTTTAATTTTGGAAGGAATAATTGTTTATAAAAATAAATGGTAATAAAATAGACGTTTGTCTATTTTGAATGAATCCCTTGTGAAATTTTTTTATAATAGTTTCATCCTGACGATTTCAAGTATTTATATTCACGCTGACTGAGAATTCATGCTACAACAACGTTGCATCAATTTCATTTTCTTTAGAAAAGAATGTAACCGTAAATCGTGTTTTGTAAATCGTAATAAAATAAATGTTTCGATCGCATTTAAAAACTTGTGAAGTTAAGAAAGTAATCTCTTGTTTTCACAACTTTCAGGTGATATTAAACTTTGTAACGAAGACAGAGTTAATACTGTAGATTTATGTACATTTAAGAAACGAATAAATAGGGTAAATAGTGTACCTCACAAATAGGTAGGTATAGTGGAGATAACTGAACGGAATTTTGTGTGGAACTTAATGCGAGTAAAATATAATGATGCATACCCTACATAAAACTGAAGAAAATACTTTTTGATGAAGAGAGGGAGAGGGGAACAGATAGTGTCCATTAAATTCCAGGAAACTCCCAGGTGTCATTTGTGATAACAGCGCACTTGTCCTAATTTTGTTGTTGTGTTTTTTGTGTGTGAATGCCTATCTTAAATACAGATATAGGAGGATAGGACCCTTACGCCTGTAATTCTCAAGAGACGGTCTGTTCAGAGGGCCAGTCGCTATATTGTCTGCACTACGCTTTTCTCCGTGTCTTTTATCTGAAGCGAGCGTTTTAAAAAACAAGGCACATCTCTACGCTTCCTGTGTGTTGTCACCTCGTTCGTGATTTGATTCGCGTATGGAATTTTTATTTCGTATTATCGTTTTACTCACGTTGTTTTAACAGTTTGGGTGGGGCTTTTGTTATATGCCTGCGCACGTGCTGGTGAACCTGATACTAAGTGCCCGTGCTTTTCAGAATCGTGCGCATAAATGTTGTAGCCCAACGCGAGACAGTGTGAAACTTGACCAGTATTCAGTTGAGGTTCACTTTTCCTTATTTTTGTACCGTTCAGTCTAGATTATACCCGCTTTAGGGTTGGCTCGTGTCAGATATGTTTATTCAAAATCTTATTCTCCGATGTTTTGCTCTCCTATATATTGCCTTTGCAATATATACATCTTTTCATTATTTTTCGACTGTGTATGTACCGTTCAGTTAGTACGACAATTAATTGCAGTCGCCAAGTATACAAGCAGACTCTTAATACCATCCCCGGATGCTTCTGAAGAACATACTTTGTTTTCTAAGGCTTTCACGGCCGGCGTCATGGTTGTTAAAATTCTGGTTTGCCGGGCTGTAAGGCCGTGGTCCGATGTTGACTGATGCAAACGTTTTGGCTCCAATATACATGGGGTCCTTATTAGGGTCGATAGCCTTAGCCAGAGTACTGTGGTTCACCGACTGACATCTGTGTCAGTGTTAAGTCCTTACGCACTGAAGATGGCCGCCGATGGAGAGGCCGAAACGTTTGCATCAGTTAACATCGGACCACAGCCCTACAGCCCGGCAAACCAAAATTTTACACCCATACTTTCTTTTATTTCGATCCTGATTCGTAAGAGTTACAAACAGCATGCTAAGTTCCGCTTTTTTACTTTTTAAGTTACTTCCGTTTGAAAACTATCGATTCATCAGCACCTTTCATTACTTACAGTCTTATTGAGCTAGTAATATGTTGAGAAAGGAGCTGTATTGTGAAGTGCAAAGCGACATTTGTTAAAATGAATAACTAACAAAAGAACTGATTAAAGGGTAGTTACTCGGACTAAACAATATTTTTTTCTTGGTGGCAGTAAAAACGGTGATGAGCATAGGCGTTTATGCCTCACATACGTCTTGTTGACATCATAGTATGTACAGATGAATTATTTTAATGACGCAGAGCAGTCACTCTGAAAACATACGAAATTCACCTACCGGGTAAAATTTTCTTTAAATTTAACGGACGATTTCTCTGTCATTTAGGAGATATCGTTTCAAGTTTTTCTGTACGAAATCGTATTCTGTTCACTTGGCGACACTTTGTTATTGTATTAACTCATCTATTTTTTTTTTAAACCTTAAAAAGTTAACTGCTATATTTTTTTAACATCACTTTTTGGAACTACTGGTAATTCGCATTGTATAGAAGGTAACTTGTTAATGTAAGCAGACCAAATATTAAAAAAATAACCAAATTTTATTTCGGTTTTTGATTTATGTTAATACTATGGAGCGGTTCACGCGATAATAAAGTTTGAAGACATCCAGTATCCTATTTTATTTTAAACACACAGACCTCTACATTGTACTAAAGAAACAAAATTTATTCGTTTTTAGGACATAAAGAATATGTTTATTCGCTTGCAGAATATACTCCTCCAACATAAATTCGCATATGGGTCTCACTGTTTCGTGAGATTGATTGTGCAACTTTATCCGGCGACTTAATTTAGAGCGAAATTCTGAAGCAGTTTTCCATTTCCAGTACGCAAAAAATTTTAATGTTAATAAGTAGTCTGTATATGAAATTAAGTTGTTAAAAAGAAATAAACATATATACAAACTGAAAAAGTTAAATGAAATATGAATATAAAAAGAAAATTAAAACGAACTATAACTTGGGCTATATATCTCACACAAATCAGCTTCACGTTAACTACGTAACATACAGAACAAGTGGCTAATGTGTTTATAAACAACATGTGTAACGACTCTGAAGAACTGTTAATGATGATTCTTGTTTTTTGGTATGGCATTCATGTCAGCCTATTTCTTATAGGCCTGACAGTCGTTCCCGAACAGTCAGGTTCGCCGACCCAATTCATGAATTATCCCCTCTTACAACTTATAGCTAAGTTATCTAGTGAGCAGAGAGGGGAGACGACAGGATAACAGTTCACTGTCTCACTTCCATATTATCTCCCTCTCTGTTACATACATGCTTCCACTGCTCTCGCCAGCCTTGTAGCACCCGGTGTTCACATTATGAAACACTGTACAAGGCTGTTGTGCTCATGTGCGAAATAAATGAAAATTTTGTTAGCCTCTCAACGAAGTGTTTGTGGCGCATCTCTAAGCCACTGTTCAATTTCTATCATCAGGTTTCTACTCCACCCCCTTCCTTACCTTCGCTGTTCACTTGCTCTGCATCATTAATTTTAGTGTTCACTCGGCGTGTGTTAAAGTTGATCCTCAGGCTACCACTGGCCTCACACATACACTTTGTACTTCGCTTTGACATTATTAGACAAAACAAAGAAACGGTTTGTCTTTACTTATTTACTTTGAATAAACTCGTTACCAGACCATTGAATCGCAAGAAGTAACTAAGTGTAGTGACTATGTTAAATTTAATGTGACAGGACTGTTGCATTTCTCGTCACAGATTCCAGATAAAATATGTCATATAGCCGACCGTTTAATTTCGGAGAATCCAAACCGATTAAGCAATTTAATGCCCGGAGCAAGAATAATTATCTGAGTTCCTTTTACAAGCAGGACGGCAGGTAAAGTCGCCTTCCACCCTGTCCGTTGATTGTCACCGCTACGACATAACGAGGCTCAGCTTTCAACACGGCGAGTATACATCAGGATGTGTATAAGTCTGGATGGTCACCGTTTAGTACTGCCTAGCCGTCTCAATTCAGGCCGGATCAGTTAGTTGACCAGAAGTTGAAAACTATATGTGGTTACTACTGTTGTTGGAGATTTGGAACTATCCAATATTCTAAAAAGATGTTATTTGGTATACAATTATATGTTTATTGTCTACCTCTTCTGGGGTTTTACAGTTCTTTTTTTGCAAAACCTATTTAGGGATATTCAATGCCTCCTGTAATAGCAATAACTGAATTTTGTTCACAAACTGCGGAGGAACCGTCTTACGCTTGTCCTCCCACTCTATTGAGACGGAAACAAACGACTTATAAACGTGCAGATATAAGTATCATTACTTTACATAAATACTTTTCACGACATTCGCTTTTCATTATGCTGGTGTACTTTTTCTTGAGCTTATAATCAGTGGCACATCTAGAATTTGGCTTGGGGGGCCGGGATCGGGTCGGCTTCATACAAATTAAAAACGCGTGATAACATTCTGAAATCAATCCTGTTAAAGTAAACGGTAATAACGCAATAAAAATACGCGTTATTGAAACATTGTTCAAAGATACTTAATCAGCGAATTGATTTTCCTATATTTCGTATTTCAAACGTATTTTCTAATGCTGTGTAATAAGCCTGCTTGTGTATTTAAAAAAGAGCTACTACTATATTAGCGTACACATATGAAAAAAAATCTAACAGCCTAAAAATTAAGAGATTAACAAAATTCGTCAACTTTTTCGACCCTCTGGGGGAGCGGTCCCGTTGCCCCCCCCCCCGTAAATACGCTCCAGCTTATAATAAGAACAAGTAGGTTCAGAGAGAGAGAGAGAGAGAGAGAGAGACTGTTGTTTAGAACCTACCTTAAGACGTTAGAGGGACTTAATGATGATCAAGTTGAGTGTGTGCGACTAAGGCTCGCCCGCGTGCAAGTATATAATGTCACCAGGGAATAATGACTGGGTGATATTAGAATCATTACCATAACAGTTGTACTACTACGTTTTAACTTCCACATTTGTTGTACACTCCTGAGGTAATTAATATGGATATTGTTCCATACCGACGTATCCTGGTAAATGGAGTTGTAACGTTTTTTTGGCCTACGATTTTTGTTATACGATGTTCCGATGAATAATACAAGGAGGATGTCTCTTGTAGAAGGGTATACTCATTTCATTAGCCGGAAGTATTTTTCCTTAGAATCAGGAATGGCCACATATATTGCCAACACAAACAGTTGTTTACTACTGTGGAGTCCTTCGGGAAAATGGTATATGCCGTCAAGATCGATGTGGGGGAAATATAAGTTACACTGACACATTAACTATGCACAGTACCAAGAACGGTTAAAGTGCCCTTTCAGCGTTCTAAATTAAAATCTACTCTGCCCTTCTAACTGTTAATTGTCACCAGTTTCCGTTCAGCGTCGGTGAAAATAGTGTATGGATTTTCCTTGAATAATAAAAGTGTAGGATACAGTTGGAAGGATAAGTATAAATATTTAAACGTAAAAGACAAATAAAATTATAGCTAATGTAGCACGACTAATGGACGACATTAGCGTTGCCGGGGTTTGAATAAACACCACACAGACAATGAACGAGTTCCGAGCAGCGTGTGAGAAACGGCTTCCTCCGAATTTACGTTGGAATGTCGTGTTAGTAATTGTGGCCTTATTTTGTGCGTAACAATTAACGCTTCCCCCTCCACTGCCCCGAAATGTGCTCTACTCCATGTAAATTCCGTTATGAATGGAATCACAAATGGTTTTCAACTAATGTTTATTTAAATTCTGTCAAATATAGTAAACAGAAAGTATGTGCACCTATTTCCCCCCCCACACACATACTTGCCCGCGCGCATACCACACATTATGCAGATGATGTACTAAATGTAACCCTAAATTTGAAAGTTTCTTGTAGTTAGGACTGTATCACCATTTTGATAAAAATAATTTCTTATACAGTAGAGCATCGATTATCCGAACCTCTTGGGACGAAGGCCCGTTCGGATAATCGATATTTCGGATAATAGATCGTAAATTGAAAACATTATGTCTCTTTACAAAAACAAAGTTTTTATTACAAAATCATTTCTAACATACTGTTATATAATTACAGCAACCTGTATACTGTACTGAAATGTATACAGTATTTCTAAGGCTAAAAATCATAGAATTGAAACTGAATGTAATTAATAAAAACCAAAGTTAATTTAAACAAAATTAAAGTTTAATGACAAACACTGTACTATAAAATTAATTAAAAATTAAAAAAAAAAGTAGAGTACCATGGATTTACACTTTTTTGAAGAATTGTTCTATCACTGCTTCAAACCGATACCCCGTTTTCTCGCTGCTAAAGATTGAAGTCGTTTAAGATTAATAACTTTAATACAGTCTATCTCGTCTTCTGTTTCGGGCCACTTTAGAACCGTCTCAAGTGCATCAAAGCTTTTGCTGCCGTCGGTGGTTTTGTATTAGTAGCATTCTCGTCGTCTTTATCTGAATCTGTTTCATTTTCATTACGTTCATTTAATGACTCAGCTATCTTTTCATCGGTTAAAAACTGTAAACAGGGATCAGCTTCATCCACCTTTAGCCAATCGTTAACTTCTTCTTTGTTACAGTTTTTAAACTGAGGAATATTCTGTACCATTTGATGCATAGTCAGTATCTGTGTCTTAATATTCAGTATTAGATTTATGTTCCTCATTTAACGTTTGATTTAGAAGGTTTCCCCAAGCTCGTTTCAGAGTTTCAGTTTTTACGCTACCCCAGGCATCTGCAATCATATACGCACTGTCCTTTAAGTTAAATTCTTTTATTAGCTGTTTTCACTAAGTACTAATAGGTACCGGAGAAAAGATTTTCGGTAAAGCCGCAATTCTTTTATTAGCTGTTTTCTCTATGTACGAATAGGTACCGGAGAAAAGATTTTCGGTAAAGCCGCTTAAATGTTTCTATAACTCTTTGGTCCATGGGTTGTAATATACTTGTCATGTTCGGTGGGATGAACATCACATCAATATCCTCAAGCTGAGGTAAAGAATCAGCTGAAGGATGTGCAGGGGCGTTGTCAAATAGCAACAATACAGGACCACTAATTTTACTAACAAACACATCACAGCGTTTATATATTACTGTACAGTACTGTAATACTTTATAGTATACAAGTTTTTATGTTTAATAAATATCCAGTACGCCTACACGTGTCCAATACATTACTGTACAGTACAGTATACAATTGTACTGTTTATTAAGTTCGGTTAATAGATCGTTCGGTTAATGGATGTTCGGATAATCGATGCTCTATTGTATTTAATACTTCTATACTTATGGGAGGAATTTAAATATTGTGGTGTGGGAGAGGGAGTCAGTCATCTCACAGAAAATAATTATTTTCTTCTGGAAATATAAAAATTGATTTCATTTAACGCATCTTTCTCAGAATTACTATCGGAATCATTAGAGACAGAAAGGATCTTAGTTTCTTATGATGCGAATAGTAATTACATGGAACTCGCCTTAGGTAGAACAGTTTAGGCGTATATATTTGTCAAGGAAAATGCTTTTTGTGATAATTGTGGTATAGCTGCAATTAATAACTTGGGAGTTTTAGTTGAACCAGAAAAAAAAGAAATATACGTACGAATAAATCTCCATTATTTAAATAATATAGATTTGTTTTTCTTCTTGTATACAGCGTGACGTAAATTTGTTGTCAGTAGTTGGTCGCCTTCGTGTCTGTGACGCGAGTCAGACAGCCCGTACCCGCGTTGGCTGTGTAGTTCATTCGGAATTATTACGACCCACAAGTCACGTATTGACATTAGTTTTTCACGCGATTTTTTCAGAACCGGCGGCTGATCCTTAGTATCGTTGGGTTAATTCATAATGTACTTGTAAAGACTTTATAAAGTAAATTGTACACGTTCACTGCGTCTCCAATCGATTCCATCTTGCGAATCAGCCTTATCCCAATAAATGCGAGGTGAGTTTATTGAGTCGCTGTAATTCGTTTGTTATTGAATATTTCACGAATTCAGTAGACTAGGAAGATTGAGTTTGTCTGTGCCAGTACGGCGTATATCGCCAGTGTAAACCAGAGAGGCGCAGCATGGAAGGAATTATTAGTTTGTTTACTATTGAAAACAAACAACTGCCCTAATGTTCGCAGATTTTTGTTTCAAGTATCTTAGTCTGAACTTATACATAGGATTTTAGGTTAGGTTTTTATTATTTAAGTAGGTTCTGAGTTGATGGAATGGTTGGTACAGCGTATACCATATGTAATAGAGTAAATGGCGGCGACTCAGGCGAGCCGCTCTGAAAAACGTGCTGTTGTACTGCCCTACTGCATCGACGTCTTAAAAAATTTAGTCCTAAAAATATTTACAAACCGGACAACTGCAAATATAGCGTGGCACACTGATTTTTGTTTTTAACTTGGATAACGAATACATTGGTATTAGATTTACATTGTAATTTACAGTTATAATACGTTTGTAATACAGGTTTACAATTTAGGACTTGAATACAAAGCACCAGCGCGACGTTTCCAGAATAGGCTAGTACACAAAAGCGTTCGAAAAGAATATTAGCGGCTGCCTAGTCTGGTAGCTATTTCATTATCCATCTCATTATCGTTATAAGACGCTATAGACAATCTAATCGGTGTCGGTTGATTTGTTACTGTTAAAAAATACGTTGGTTGCGATTATGTCTATTTGTAGACTATACTATGGAATAGGGGTATGACCGTAGACTATGTACGCCTATAAAGGAGTTGATGAAGTAACCATGTCAGGAGTCAGTATTAGTTGTGGCGTTCAGTTTTTCTTCTTTTAGTAAAATATCGGTATTTTTTGTTAATTACACATAGTACATTAAAGTCTGTAAATGGAAACATCTAACGAACCCTGGTATTAAGATATCACGAGACAGATATTAGAATGTGCTGTTCTTTGCTGACGACTTGCTTGTACTTCAAAACACAGAATCTTATTTGCAAAAATGTGTTTTTTTTTTAAGCGTCATCAGATTTGCAAACAATACAATATCTCTACTGTAAAAATAAAGGTAATGGCATTTCGAGGCAAGGAGCCAATTAGAAAAAAATAATTATTAATGATCGAATTCTAGACCAGGTGAGATACTTTAATTATTTGAGAAATGATATTTTTTATGATAGGAATTATGATATTGAAGTTAAGTTAAGTAAGTTCCAGACGATCTGTGGGACAATCAACCGTATTTAGAAATAGAGTACGTCGAGATACAAAATTGAAGTTCTACAAATTTATGGCAGTCCCTACTATGTCCTGTTCCAAGGCTGTGAATTACGGACAACAACCAAGAAACAAGATAGTAAATTACAGGCCTCGGAAATGGCGTTCTTAAGAGGAGTTAAAAGATGTTCTAAACTTGACCGTATAAGGAATGAGGCCATAAGAGAAGAGTTACAAGTTTTTAACTTGAATGTAAAATTAAAAATAACAAACAACGGTGGAAAGAACACTTAGAAAGAATGTCAGATTCCAGACTGACCAATCAAGTGTGGAAATACAAAAGCTTATAGGACACAGGTGTGTGGGTAGACCCAGAAAGAGATGGCTGGAGAATTTTTGAAGGCGGAACATGCAGCACCTTGCCTATGCCATGATGTGAAGACGGTGATGACAAAGCACTGAGTAAAATTTAGGAGTAAATTACCAGTAAAAAATAAAACATTGAAAGATGTCCCAGGTTTACTTTTCACTTCATAAATTTCTCCATTATTTTCATTATAAAAATTAAAGAAAAATTCTCTCCATGTATACATGAGTGAAGGAAGTATGGAAACTTGCATTATTAATATTATCATTTATGTATGGTAGACCCAGGAAGAGATGGCTGGAGAATTTTTGAAGGCGGAACAGCCTATGCCGTGTTGTGGAGATTATAATGATGATGACATAAAAATCTAAAGCTGACTACACAGATCATACATTATTCATCTGACAACACGCTCTTTTAGTACTATTGGAATAATAACTGATTGAGTATGAAAAATATTTCTGTTAGCTTAAACAGGTTGATAACGTACTTGTGTTCGAGTACATGTTAGGAAGCTACAGCGTTGAGGGCAAAAGTAAATATTGTCATTAGAACGTCAAGTCATATAACTGCAAGACAAATGGCGCAGGGCAAAACGCGTGGAAACCTGGAAACCTTGGCGAAACTGCTACTCACTTAAAGGGCTTCAGATACGTCATTAACATAACTAATCAGTTTGAAGTCAGTGGTTGATTGTTTTCAAATAGTATTAACATTCACAATACGTGAGTTTCTAGTGTAATTTTCTCAGATTATTTATATTTTTTAAGTTTTTTTCTCATTGTATGTGTAACAGTTCGTATTTGCTTGTACGTCTTTTTTTACTTTGAAGTACTGTACTTTTTGTTTGATAAAGTATTCAAGCACTCTCCGGTTAAGTTATAAAGCAATTAAAGAATTACCGCTTTTACTCTTTTCTTTGTTTACTAAATCCTTTCTTCATTGTGCAAGTATTTGTTGTTTGCTATACGCGACTTTGCTAAGCGTGGTTGGTGGTAACTTTATTGTGTACAGTCTACGACTTTAATGGAATTTTTTGTCTAATTTGCAATTTCCGTCCATTTTTGCTTTGTCGTTGACTTTAAATCGATGGACGAGTCTTTGGACAACATTCTTATACCGAGGTGTATGGACTGTAATATTTTATTAAACATATCTCCCAGGATATTTTATGACAGATAAAACATTCAACTTATTGAGAGCACAAACCGCTAAAGCTGCTGGTTTTGGAAAGATGCGTATAGAAATTTTCTTAGAATAAAAACTGTTGTGATACGTGTTTTGGATTAGAGAGAAGGCTGCGGAGCGTAGAGATATCAATAATATAAGATTTTTTTACGTTGGCAATTTAGTACATCATATTCCAAGATATTGCTAACATTGACATCTGGATAATAGAACTGTAATGTTTTTATGTTATCCATTTTGAAAAAGTATTTTCGATTTTTAATCAAATTTTACTCTTGTTTTTGTTTCTTTGGTCGGAAGATCTCCCCCCTCCCAAGCAGCCCTTTATCAGAGAACCTATCTGTTTCTCCCTAAGGAACCGACTCGACGAAAAACTGTGGATTTATTTTTGATTAGTTCTTTCAATGAACAGCGTCATATTGGCCTTTTTCTCCTCCTACGAATATAGTAGAGAAGGAATCATGGGTGAAACTCTGTTCTCAGGCAGTATTCCTTCGTTTTCCTGATCTCTCCGAGCGACCCGCTTATCATTTCTAGATATCTTGTGGCTTCACACTAGACTTTCAACTGTACCAGATGAACGCTTCGTAGGCATTCCAAACTGAGAATCGGTCTGATGAATAAACTAGACAAGAGATTTGTTGTTGACTGATCTTTTTATACCTGCTAAACGTGCAACTTGTCGTAAGAACCTTTTTATAGGGAGCTCTCTAGAAAAAACTTAATGTAATAGTGAAAGCACAAAACGCGTATAATACTCTTTTTTTCCTTTTGGTTGGTTTTATCTGAGAGACAAGACTTGGATCATCTTCAGTCGTAAAAATATGTAAATTATTTTGTCGAGTAGTGGTCAAACTTCATAATGAGTTATCTCATTATGGCCGTATGAATTCGACTAATTTTTCTGTAAAATAAAGCAGCAAGGTGTAGAGTATTAAGCTTCGCGTACTGTCTGCATTAACGATCTGCGTGGGAAAATTTTATCTATGCGCGCTTCACAAACTTTCATGCGTACTATGCTACCAGCCCTCGTTCGCATCCTGTTAACGGGAATTAAAAACATTTCTGAAAACCTACAGAGACTTACAACGTACTTATACGATATATGGTGTAAACAATTATTTGCGTTATAATATGCTATTACGGCTGTGTGAATATTGTAAATGTAACAGAAATACTGAAGTAACTCTACGATAAACAGACACACATTTGTTTTTAATTATTGATTTTTCAGTGATGGTATGTACCCTACTAGGTGATCAGAAGCGTCAAACGAAAATTTGGGGAAGAAAAATAGTTAAGTTAGAAGTCACAGCAGTATTAGTTCGCAAATTTAGCAAAATTAAACCAATCATGATACGGGCATAGGCAGAGGGAGTTTTGGGAGTTCAGACCCGCGTTATTTTCCATTCAGCTAAAAAAAGTAATATTATGTCATCTTATTTTTCCTTAAGGATGATGTAGATATTATTTAGCAATAGTATTTAATTCAGCCTACCCTGGACCTTCAACTGTACAACCTTCAGCATAGAAAACGGTTTCAGCATACAATGTAGCCAAACGGTTTAGATGAATTTTCACTTGAAATTAGCAGCTTCATGCCTGAATGTGTACTTATCGTTTCATATGGTATCAGTTTCGTACGGTACGCCAGCCGCTCTCCGGGTGAGCAGTGTTTGTTCTTGTGTAAATCGGTTGTCTGTCACAGTATTTAATTTTATAGTTAAACACTTCAGCAGTTTTGTAAATTAAACGTGAAGAATGGATACAGAGAGATCTGTCTTTGCATTATTGTCATGTTATTTCGAACCACAATTTCGTATAGCCATAAAGTTTTCCTGCATCGTTGCGCGAAGGGGCTTTAAATATTTCGCGATTCGAAGAAGCGAGTGATAAGTAAAATTTATGTTAGACTGTGATGAGTAGGTTATACTGTGACGCACTTAAGTTATCAGGAATTATGTTTAACGTTGTTATTATCAGATTCAACGTTCTGATATCATCGTCTGTGTGTACAAAATGATGTTGAGAACACGTTCAATTTGCGGATGGTTTTGGGAAGGAAGTAGACAGATGGGCATGTCTTAAATAAAAAATGTTTTGGTAACTTTCGTGATCAGCAGGATGTGGGGTCTATAGTTCAGATTCATTACATTCGAGAATTTAGTATACCTTATTCCAAGCTCCTGTCACAACCAGACGCGGAAAGAAAATCTCAGCTGAATAAAATATGAAAGTAACAAAAGTTATCGTGAAAGGAAAGTAGTTACTAATGGGTGATGAATTTAACCATTTAACATTATGATATATAAGTTTTAATCGTATTTATTTCATGAATTAATTTTTTTTGTAGTTTCGTGTTAGCACTTAAAAAAATCTAAACAACACGCCTGTTACAACTGCGTTAGTGGCAACGAGATATACAAATGATATTGACAGTCAAGAGTTATTAATTTTTCATAATGTGTACGGTTACTGTATATTGTGTTAATCCATAAGATAATTCTGTTATGCAATTAATTTGTTGAAAAGCGAGACAGTATGTGCTGTAATGGCTGATATAATTGAGACAAATTGCTAAGCTGCAAAAAAATAGGAGTACAGAGCTGAGAGCCCCATTGGCTTTTTTTTCCCCTGACATTGCCTGACAAATTGGAGATCGATCCTTATAGATTGATTTCTGGTTGATTTCAGATAATTTCTACAATTAATATCGTTGTTTTATTAATTTTTTTTATAAAACTCCAAATTGCTAAATATGGTGCATACAGACCAACTGTGGTCTGTTTATGAGCCCTTCGTTTTAGGAGCAACATGCACGATGTACCCGAATATCCCAAAAGCGAGTAACTAAATTCTCTTTGTATTCATTGCCTTTTGAGTTTTTGTATTTACTTAACTTTCGGGAATTGGAATTTACATGTTCTGACATGTTTGTTAGGCGCTTATAATTAACCGTTTACTGCAGCCAATATTACTGATTTTTGTGTGTGTACATATGTTTCAATCTGCCTCGAGTGTTCACAGAGTAATTGTAACGAAAATGCCAAAAAGAAAGAAGAAAATATGAAATCTGTGGCGTGAACATCCTGTGGATGACAGACAAGTTGGCAACGTAGCATTTCTCCAGTTACACGGACAGATGGCTTACCGCTTGGAAACCCGAGACCACACGCCTCTGTATACCCCCAGTTTTTTAAACGAACATTGATCAGTTATTGCGGCGTACAGTTCAGTCTGTTATGTAATTTTTAAAACGTCACTGGCCTGTTTATAAATCACTATTAAGGTACGTCGTGATAGCTTATCAGCTTCCACGTGTTAATTGCGATCAAAATGTAGTAACTGTTGTACCAAACATGTGCGCATCATTCACTTTGACTCGTCACAGTAGGAGTGGTCGAAAGAAGTTGGACTGTAACGATCTTTTTTTTACAGAAACCGCTTGGTGTCGGATAACCGTGGATAGTTTTGAGTGTAGCTCTTGGCTTTGACGATATCTCAGGATCGACTTAGAACGCGTAGTAAGATCTTACACAGCGCAAAATATTTTACGTTAGGTTGTTTGGTTTTTGTTGGACTAAAGTTCTGTTTCCAAACAACACAGTTGTTGGCAACTTATCAATGATTACAGAACAAAAAATTATATAAAAACGTTTGCCAAAATGCAAAAGTACAGTCAAAATGCCAAACTGATTAGTTAGTTTTTATAATAGTTTTAAAAGTTCAACGCTGGCCAATACATTGTTTGTTGTTTACTTTAAAAAAAAAAAAGAAACCATTAACATTAGATTTCTGCGCAAGTCTGTCTTCTGTATCTTATGGCTTTATAGGGGAGGGAGCGTGATTGAGTGTTACGAAGATCTAAAATGGAAATGTACAGTATTTTGCCTTCTGCAGTATACATATGAGACAGAATGCGTAATGTTCCGAAGTTTCCTCCAGTCGTCCCAACCATCAGTTGGATTTTTCCACCGTAGTTTACCATTGCTCTTTCGCTCCAGATATTCAACACCATTCCTTTGATATCTTCGTATTTATTAATCAGTCCCTCCGCATGTCAACAGTCGTTCACCATGAAAAGGAATCTCAACTGCACAACCTGTATACGATCCTCCTGCAGTTTTGTTCATCTCAGAAGATTGACTGGCTACCGTGTAGTGCTGATGCAGCCGTAGTCTTAAAAACTGCATCTTGGCAACTCGACGCGTTTGCTTTATTAGATATCTATTTATCGCCCCACATTAGTGGTCATATTCACCCCATTTATTGCCCTCACTCATATAATAATCAAGAGGAAGTCACAGTCAAGACCGTGTTTCGAATCGTGTTCAGTTATCTTGTTATCTTGATTTTTATTTCGATCTTCATCTGATGGGATTTTTTCGTAAAAAGATAAGGTATTTTCATTTTTCTTTTCGGAAATTTCATTTTTTATTTTTCTCATGAACAATTTTCAGTTGACTCCCCAATATTTATCTCAGTTGATCTTAAACAAGAATTTTTTAAAGTAAAAAAAGGCAAGACGGGTTTCACGATTGATTTCTCTGTTCTGTTAGTCTCACTTCATTCTTTGTTCAGATTTTCAGGGTTTTCTGATTTCGTATCTTCTTGTTCCTCTCTATTTCGTGTCCTAAGCTTCTGTAATTGCATATAATGCTTTCATTCCTCTTCAGCGTCATTTGTAGTGTCAAACCTTTCCAGTATCCTGTTTTGTGTTGTCAGAATAAATGTTTACGCTTTTGTCACTGACGTAAACTTTGCCAGATGTTTTCCATGAATAGTCTCTGTGATTACTCCACTTGATGTACTGTCTGAGGAACCACTAAGGGCCGATCTAAGCCCGTATCGTAACGTCTAAAATCCGTTACTCTCAAACGTTTCTCATTAACAACCAAGTAACTGATTCTCAATTAATAATGCCCACTTTCCGTGCTGACCTAAATTCAAAAGTATCCTTCTTGCAGAAAAAAAAGTATGCGTCAGTACTAATTTTTCTTTCTTTCTGTAAGTGGCAAAGTTTTTCAAATTTATGTTGTTTCTGTTTTCAGTATTGTCTTAAAATATTCTCACTTTTGGATTCAAATTATCAATTTTTGAATGGTAGTCTCAAACGTACACACTGAGCGATTAAACGTCACTATCACGATAACTAACAGTAATGGAAATTTTGTTGCGCATCAGAACATAGATTCTAATGAACAACATACAAAAATCTGATACACATGAATGTAATTCTGATACGCCATTTCTAACAAGGTCTACGTGTGGGACGTTTTATTTATATTTTGAAATTATTCCTGCACGTTTACATGTGGAATATAGTGTCTGCTTTTTGTGGGGTGCCGTAGTACTTTTTCGTGAAGGGGGGGGGGGTTTCGTGATATTTCTCAGTTGTAAATGTGGTAACTTAATTTATGTAGACAAATCTGGTATCGAGTTTTGTATGCATAGTTACAGAACTGTATCGGATAGGAGTTAATTAGTGCACTAACGTTGTTTGTCTCGGGCTGCTGTTGACAGAAGTGACTCAGTAACGCATGACCTGTTTAATAGGCGTTGTCTAAACATTGTCGAAATGCACGCATCATTTATTTACTTGTTCATCGCTGTATTCACCGCACGCCGCTATTCTGTGAGCCGGCTGCGTTCTCTCGCATATTAAAAACTTTTTGCCTTCGCTCGATCAAGCCATAGAACTATTTCGGCTCCATATCTGGAAGGAGGAAATGTGTTTTCATTACAAGCCATTTCATACAACCATCTGAACAAGGAAGGACGATGAGGTATCCAAGAAAATTAACTGTTTCTTAGTAGATTCCAACCGGCGACACGTCGGTCAGACGTCTAAGAGCGTAGCCCCCATTGGAGTCGTTAGCGGATACATGCTTGTTGGCATCCACTTAAATGTACCAGCACTATGTTCACTTCTGGCAGCCACTGGACACGCTCCAGATGCTGCAAATAAGCCACGGGTGCAAAGACACCCCGCATCCATAATCCAATGCAATGCATCCACTTACTATACATCCAAATAGTCTCTCACGGTTTTTGAACATTTCGCCCCATAATTATTTTACAGAAGTGATGTAATTTAATCTTCTTTTGCCAGCCGTTAGTTCATAGATCGAACGTCTGTTGTCAGCTCTGTGTTGCTTATTTTAGTGTCGAGTGATATTTATTGTAAAATGAATGCAACTTCATCAAGCAAAGATGTCTGTCCAAATTGTAAGGAAAAGTACAAACATGAACAACAACGTGGTTTATTATCCTGTGAGGAAACAATGTAGGCCTATAGGAACATTGAATCGGTGAAGCATCCTTCCTCCAGACTTAGGATATGGGAGTAGTTCGTAGAAATAGTTTGTTATGCGTTTGCATGTGCACGTCTACTCATTTATATTTTTTTCTTAGCACCAAAAAAAAATTATAAATTTTCATATTTCAGAGTCATATTAAAAAAGTTTAAATGTAACATTAAAAACAAGATTTGCTATTTCTAAAATAATTTAAATCAATTAAGAAACGATTGCAACATTTTTTAATGAAAAACGTGCTTGTCAGTGACAGCTTGGAACGATAATGCATGACTTTACATACTTCATGGCTTACATGTGATATCCATACGAGAAACATAGTCATGATTATGATAAAAAAGCTTTTCCTAACATACAGAGCTTTAACTAAATAACATCAGTCCAACAACCAGTGGATCGTAACCGTAATCAGTAAACTTGTTTACTACCTTTGACTTCACGTGATACATTAGGTACTTTCGAGCATTAGCGCCCTTGACTTATTTGCTATTTGTATTATTTTGATTAAAGGTCTGTATGTTTCTTAATTATATCACATTGACTTACACCTGTCAGTTATGTTCAGAACTCTAAACAGGTTTTATTGACTTTTCAACTAAACAGAATAGAATTTCTTCTTCTTCTTCTTCTTCTTCTTCTTCTTCTTCTTCTTCTTCTTCTTCTTCTTCTTCTTCTTCTTCTTCTTCTTCCACATTATCCAACCATCTCATCCTAGGTCGGTCCCTCTTTCTGCTTTTATAGCCTTGCGCCCTCAGAATTTTCTTTGGCATACGCTGATCATCTATCCGGTCTAAGTGACCTAGCCATTTAGCCATTGTAATTGTTGACAATTTATGAATTTGGGTCTTTGTGATTGTACGTGATATACACGCTGGTTTAGTGGAAGTGATGATGCTGTGGTGCTGTAAGGAGTGTTCAGATTTACTAGTTATCCAGCGAACAAGTAACTACTACGTTGACAACCCCGCCCCCCATCATTGTAGACAAACGAGTCTTCCTTACCTTCAAGCGGTTAAATGCCATTGATAAGTGATGATTACCAGCCTTTTGATTATACGGAATCGACGAAGCACTCTCTCTAATTTCTTTTACGTTACTTAAAAGACTTTTGACAACTGTGATTTGTATTATGTCTGTGTGTGATTCTCTCAGAAACCTTGTTCTATCTATTTTGCATCTTTCTTTCGATGAATACTCAGAGGTTATCGATCTTTTAGTTAGATGGAATCTTAAATACGATATTTTTATTTTTATACGCATATAATAAGATAAATACTGAAAGTTTAAAAAATGATTTTACAATACACTGGAGAGGTCGAATAATATCTGTTACTTTCTGATTTTGTTTTGTGTCGTCAAGTATTTTGAGAAAAACTATATCAAAAACTGTTACCTTGTAAGCCCGCTGCCTTGTCCACTGTTATTTATAGGCTGCAAGCAATACGTGTTGTTTTCATTGGACAATAAGTCCCTACTGACTGTCGTGTATTAAGCACTAAATGCTTTACGAATTATGGTGCAAGTTTCTCCTTCTCTGATTGTTTGAGAGAAGACATTTGAGCGAACACGATTGCTTACACCCAAGATGGACAACTCAGAAACAAACAAATGTTCAAATTGTTGCGATACACAAAACAGTGGGCTTCTTGACACGTAACTAACAGGTCACACCATTGGGTACTGCCACGAGAGTGGCATTCATGAGGAATATTTTACATTTTGACGAAGTATTTTCTGCTTTGTGAATGTAGAATAGTGGAATACCAAATTCGACTGTTTGTGTAGACGCCAGTGCATAGGACTACAACGCTGTCCGCTTGGGTGTATTCCACTTGTAGGTGGTGGCAGGCAGCGTTAGATCGGCGACTACATTAAACTCTAGATATAACATACATATGGCAAAAATGTGTACTGTACTGATTCTGCCTTCTATGTTCATGTCACGTAGATATTTATTTAATCGCCCTTGTTCATCTTGTTATTTGAATTAGCAGTCTCTGTAATTCCAACTTTGTCGTGTTTACTTAGTTCGGAACATGACAAGTAGCGGTTTAGCAAGTAAACACGACAAAGTTGGAATTAACCGCCCTTAATTAATATTTTCTATGGCGTGTGCTGAGTTGAAAACCTGAGGGTGCTCCTCGTTCACTTTCCAGGTTTTGAAGTGAGGTGATGTGACAACATGAGAGTGATTTATGTAGTAACTAATGTTTCAACAATAATAATTAGAAAGGCAAAAACGTACAAATTATTGATAACTTCACTTCACTTATTTATTGAAATTATTAAGTGTAGCATAAAATATCATTCTTAAAATTGTAACAATTTGAATCGAGCCAGTACTTTGGTAATTACAGTAACAATGCACAACACACGGTCTATTTAATCTCACATTAGGCCAGTTACTTAGGCTTTTAAAATTGTGTTAAAGCTTGCAGTAGCTCTTCACCCAGCGAAGGCTTAGCCAGCTATACAACGTTATTACCCCCTACCAAGTCGTTCGCCGTTGTCATAGCAACGTCATGGATTGTACGAGGAAAGTCATCGCTAGTTGTCTGCGAAGCTTGAGTAAAACAAGTTGCAGCGATTCAGGCGCCAATACGAAGTTCATATAAAATGAACAATTTTATCCATATCCCTAATAGTTTTTTTGGACTGCAATCTTTGGGCTTCGCAGCTAGCCTAGAATGTGCGTCCCTGTTTTTTTGTTGTTGTGTATTTATTATTTATACTGTGTTGCAGCCAAGTATTGCTTAGTGAAGAGTGAACTAAGGCAATATCTGGAAACAACGCTTTATGAACATATTTTATTTGACGTAAGACGTTTTCGATTTTGTAGTAGACATGTTGTGAGGCTGCGCACTTAAATATCGACTGTTATCAATTACTGAGATTTAACTCCAGCGTGAGGAGTGGATAAGTAAAATATTTTTTTTGTTTTTGTTTAATTTATATACAAATACAAAATTTGATATCGAACTTGTAAAAGGGATAAAAATTAACAGACGCTATAAATTATGGTGATTATAAGTCGAATATTTGTATTAGATTAAATATGTAAGGTTTTATTGGTTTGGGATGTTTGTGAATATTAATTGTGAAGCGATTGAAATCTATAAATAAATAACCAAGTTGAAGCCTTGGCATAGGTAACTGTAGCTTTTGGAATACGGTTTGCCAAAACGTGTCATTGTGATGTTTATAAATAGCATTCACATATTTTAATGGCCTTTTAGAATCCATGATTATTTGCTCATAAGAAAACATGTCACCTGTAGTCTTTGTGTGGACGTGTGTGTGTATCGAAAGATAGTAGTTGCCGATTTCTGCGTAAATGTATCACAAGCAAGTCTATATCTCGTTGTTCAGAAGTAATTTTATTTTCAAATAATAATACTGTAGATAAGAGTAATTCGCGTAGATAATTTTTTCGTAATTTTTTTTCATCAAATGCGTTAGTATCATTTTAAGGTGGCGATATCGGTTTTCAGAGACGTATTGTTACAGCGCAGGAAATAATATCTTGTAATATATGTTTTCGTACTACTTAGAGCGTATGACAGTTTAATTAATTTTGAGCACACTTATAGTTGTCTTTTATAAGTGAAATAACCTGCACATTTACGTTAGTAGATTGATTATATACAGTACAGTACACAGGATAGAGCTCGTCCATTTTAATCACCTTCAGAAAAATCGTAGTCTTAATATCGCCAGTATCAAAATTTGATTTCACTTTCAGTGTATGCAAGTTGGGCAATTCATTAGGAGTCATCTTGTTTTCTTTTTTTTTTATGAGACATTACCTCCTGTTAAAAATTATTGCAGTAGTGGCGTATCTAGAATTTGGTCTGGGGGGAGGTCCGGTCGAGTCGGCTTCATGCAAAAGAAAAAACAAGTAAAGATTAATTCAACATTACTATCTTTAAAGTATTGAAAAACGTGTGATAATGTCCTGAAATCAGTCCCATTAAAATAAACTGTAATAACACAATAAAAATACGCGTTTTTGAAACATTGTTTAAAAACATAATAGGTAGAAAAGGTAGTAATAGGTACCTATTACTGAATTGACTTTTCTATATGTCATATTATATCAAACGTTAACCCAAATGTGTAATAAACTTGTTTGTATATTTGAACAAAAGTTACCACTATTATTAGCGTACATAAATAAAAAAATAAACCTCCGCGCCACAGTCCATTAAGGACCAAGGGCGTAACCGCGCAGCTTTTTGTGTTAGTGTGACGGTGTATGGCTGCTAGTATACTACGCGACACCAGCCGCTAGTTGCGGTATTCACGGCCAGGAGGCGGCGCTGTTATCTCAGCGCCTATTCAGCTTGCCTCACGACGCTGAGTGCACGCCGTATGTAGCCTCCGCCGGGAATTGAACCCGGGACCACGAGCGCATCAATCGCCCGCGTTAGCCACTAGACCACCTGGAGGCTATTAGCGTACATAGCTGAATGAATAACAAAATAGTTTAAAAATTAAAAAAAATTCTCCAACTTTTTCGACCCTCTGGGCGAGGTCCGGTCCCTTTCATCCCCCTCCCCCCCGTAAATACGCCCCTGTATTGCAGTACTAAAACAAAACGCCCTTTCGTATTATCTTGACTGTTTTTCCCTTTATCTTAACAGTCTGTAACAGTGACGGAATACGTTTTTATTCAGGTAGAACAGAAATGTCTCATTATGATAGTTTTATTGCACGAGAAGAACAAGGAAAGAGCAAAAATATACAATTTGAAGATAGCGGGTTGTGCGATTAAAGCTAAATATACAGAAAAACAATGAGTAGTTGAGGACAGAGTGACATGGGAAGGAAGTCATCCAACTGTACGTAATCAGGACTGAGAAGACCACAGGTTTTCGTATGAAGTAAAAATCTCCAACGTCTGTAAAGTTCTTTTTTGTAGTTTCTTTACACATTCTTCATATGTATTGGGAGATACCTTCCTTGTGAATACCCTTCTCTGTAAACAAAGGTTAAAGTAATTATAGGCCTACTAGATAGACGTTAAAAAGATATTAGACAGGCATATTCGTTGGCTTTAGAATTTAATTTAACTGAAATGAAAGCGGTTTGTGATCCACAAATGATTTATAGGCCTGGATTTCTAAATACAAATACAAATTCTGTATTTGTAGATCTCGTTATTAAAAGAAAGTGTGTTCTATGTTGCTGATTTAAAGCGTAGTCCAGATTGATCACTATAATCTTGGTCAAAAAATTCATTCAAAATACTGCCTAAACTACAAACAAACTAGAAAAATTTTTCGTTCATTTTATGATGGTATTAGTAAAATTTTTGTAGGTATTAATAATTATTATGTAATTGTTACATCTAATATGCGGATTATTAATAAGCGATAATTTTAACTACGTTAGTCTGTAGTAAGAACTAAACCAAAGAAGGAACACCCTCTATTGAAAGAAAGAAGAAACATATTTATTTTGCTGTGATGCAAAGTCCTATGGCGAGATTCTATCGATAGACAAATCTTAATAAAATCGCAGGACAGGTTCATCATTTGATTGCCTTGGTTATGACGTCACTTAAGAATTTGGTGCATTGTGTTGGCAACATTAAGGAAAAAGTCGCAAATTCGACTTTTACAAGCTGAACAATTTGGAAGCATAGGTTATCGATAATAAACAGTCAAGTTATGCGCCTTTAGCTGGGGCACATAAGAGGCTTTTGGTCCCCGCGGCGGGAGCTCTACAAGAAACTCGGGACTCGGCCCAATAGCGGGCGACGGGCTTAGCCCTTCGCTTTGCACACCCTGCATGGAAGGCGTTGTCCGAGAGTATAATGGAGAAGGTCAGAACAGGAAAAAATTAAATTTGAGAAACCTACCACGACGGCAACCAATGTCAAAAGGAATGTTCTTACTCTTGCAGCAAAATGTGATTGCCTTCAGGTTCCAAACTAACGTGCTGATTTTAAATGAGAAAACTTAAAATAATTGTACTGAGAACTAGATAGAATACCATTAGCACCCAGAGTTTAAATGTATACCTTTACGGCTCGTTTTTTAAATCTGTATAACTACGTAGATCGCTGCTGAATTTCGGCAAGCATCAACGAAAAACGAACAGTCGGCAGTGGTCCATGACACGAGATAATGAAGTGCCTTTAGCTACAACAACCGGCAGTCTGCTTAAATATTTTTATTACTCTGAATGTAAAACATGGTGTAGGCCTACTCTCCTAGCTGGAACTTCAAGACCATACAAACGATAAATATTCAAGTGTGTGTGGTGTGAGTGTTTATTTTTGGTGAATTTAATTTAGTAAACGGTGTTTTTAAAAACTGATACACAAAAGTCGTATTTATTTCCAAAAAAATTATTTACTTCTCCTCAATAAGTTTAAAAAGTTTCAGATAAAGAGTTTTATTTCAGGCTGCACTCTACTCGCAACAAGTGTCTACTAGAACGTTATGTTATCTGTACTGACGTCAAATAACAATTATAAATCTTGTTGACCATAAGTAATATTTATTTTAATATTAATGATATCGTGTTTATTTCATTACTAAGAGTTGCGTATTTGAGACTCGATATATGGTGCCACCCCCCCCACAAATTCATAATATGTCACCCATAAATACATTTAGTGTCGTTAAGTAACCCTAATGCTTAATAATAGATGGGCGAATTGTCGCTCTCACTCTTGCCTTGAAATGATATATCTCTGGCCCCGAAATAAAATATAATGTCGGCCAGATAAATCGGTCAAATTTTAAATGTTGTCGTATATGGGCCAGAATTGTGGGAAGTAAATAAAAGAAATAAATGTAGAATCAGGTATGGAAATGTATTGTTGGAGACGATGCTGTAGACGAACTACATTGGATAGAATTAAGAATGTAGATATAAAGCGGAAGTAGTGATTGGCGTAGAGATATAAAAGAATACGTAATAGACATAATACATATTATGGTAGAGACATAATAGAAATGGTAGAGATGAAGATTTTAAATTAGTTCAGACCCCTAAAGCGAATGCCAAGGAAGAGATGGGAGAAGAAGTTATGGGAATGGAGAGCATCCAATAGAAAGAAAGGCCTAAACATTCTTGGAGAAAAGATGTTGAAGACACTATGAGTGCAAGAGGCGCTACGCAAGAAGACTGTTTGGATCGGCGTCGATAGAAGCTAGGATGCGAGGAGCGGCGACAAGCATAACAAAAATCACTAAATGATGATGATCAAGTTAACTGGTGACCCTATTGTGGTACGAAATACAACGAGAACTAGAAGGTCGTATCACAACAGACAGGAACATTTGAGTTCTGGACTGTTTCTACCAAGAGGCACGTGCCTGAGAGTATTTAAGAGCGTAGCAAAGAGTAATAAAACCGGGTGTGGATAACAGGAATAAGTTACTACTTGCCGGTCACACAGGAAGAAGATAATGTAGTGATTCATAAGAGGCTGCTGTACACCCTTACGCCTATTAGTACTTTGAATCGCAAAGAACAAAACTAACAGTAGTGTTAATAACAATAACAAAGCAATTGTTGTGATTATTTAAGACACGCACGGTTAGTGCTTAGTGAGAGGAAGTCATTAGTAACGAATATTCGGTTCCGTTTCCGGAATATGTTGGCTCGCGAACGGCTTGTGTAAAAGTAATGTTTGGGAATATTTGTTACACATGTGTGCGATACACCTGATGTACGGGCGAAGGACACGTGTACTACTTAATATAGTTACTTAATAATTGCGTTACAAATCGGCCGGTACTACTTTATTAACGATTAGATTCACGGTTAATAATCGGTGGAAGTCGGTCGTGTTATCACGTCAGGCGATGTGAGAAACGTATGAAGGGTTATAAGTAGTGTTGATCAGTGACAAAAACTCATTTTGACCAAAAACTATTGGTCTGATTGCTCGTAAATATTGCCTGCAGACACCCATTAGATCCAACTAATAATTATAATTATGAAACGCACCCCACCCTTGCTTTCGAAACCTTGGATTATCTACACTCTCTTTCGGGCTTAATGAAACACGAAATGATGGCTGCGCTCGAGTGTTCGTTTTTTATAGTGACCGTTTTTAAGTAAAATTCATGTGATGTACGTGCGCTCTCGTCTAGGACCTGAGTATAAAATGAACATTACGAAAAGGGAAGATTATGAACACCTTTATGATAACATTATAAATATGTCATACAACTGTAACTAATGGCACTGCTTGAACTATTTGCTTTTGCGAAACCGTACCTATTGATGGAGTTCCGTTTTGCAAAGAATTTTTACCAACCACGTTACAAAATCGTCGGAAGCCACCATTAGTTTGTTGTAGGTATCCTCCGCAATATCCCGCAAATTTCGAGTTGCAACCTTACAACAGACTCTGACAACAATGTGGATTCAGTTCTCTCATTCTACTCTCAATTTATTATTTATATTCTTCTCTCACTTAAATGATTTATTGCCTTGTAGAATTCTGGTCTTAACAGATTTTGTCTTTCAAGTCGGCATGTTGCTATAACTATGTTTTCCAGTCCATGTTGTCTAACTGAAAATGTTGTATGTTCATTTACGCTGTTAATACTTACACCCGGCTATTAACCTATACCACGGCGTGAACAAGAGAGTTAGAAGCAGCTTCGTACTTATAAAACAGTCTAGCAGATATTTCATATTTTAGTTCTCATTTTATACCTGTTCGATCGGCTTTGCATCATAATTCGTTTAACATGTGAATGTAAAGTCGCCCTTCATGAAGTTGTTAGTCTCTGTGACAAAACAATGCATTGTGTTATTTACATTTCACAATTTTTAGTTCTAATTAAATTTACGGGAGTCTTGCCTTAAAATTTTTGCCTTTATTTATCTGCTCGACTAGGTTCCAGTGAAAACTGTAAAGAGTGAAACCTCTTCGACTTTCAGAACAGCTACGTGTTTTGGTCGTCTTGGAGATTGCAGCTGGTCTGTACTAAACCTTTCAGTAGTATTGTATCCACGTATTGTCCTGTGTCACATTTTGTGTTCTATCGTTCCTGTCCGTTCTTCTACTGAGCACTCGGTGATCTTTTTAATTATAGGCCTACGCATTGTTAGCTTGTATTATATTGTTTATTGACTAGCTTTTCCTGAGAATTTGTGATACTGAATGTTGTAAATGTTTGGATTGTAGTAGAAGGCAAGCTTGCATTACGAATTCTAGTTCTTATCGTATAGGGTAAAGTGGAATTAACTGAATTAGTAGGTCTATATGAAAGTACGCGAGATGGATTAATTTAGGAGACAAACGTTACTTTAGATATAATATATAGGCTACATAATGTACAGCATGGTCGTACTTAATTTGTTGTATTGTATCCCGTAAAAATTATCAGTCGTTGACACTAATATCAGACGTTGACTACACTAATATTCTCTTGAAGCCGCATCGATAAGGTATGCTGATAATCTTCTGATAAAAATGTGTTCTTGAAGTCTTGCAGTTTTGTGCCAGTAACAAAATACTCGTGTAAATCTAATTTTTACAATGTTTTAGCTTCTCTTTCTTTAAAGAAATAAAACGTTATATTTTCATCAGCGTTCTGTACCGATCACTAATTCTGTCTGAAACTAAATATGCCGGTTGTAATCCATTTCCTTTTTCTCTTTACTGAAACTTTTGTTACGGGTAATTAGTATCGGGATTTATGTCTGTTGTATTGCTGTTGCTATCGTACTGTAGTAGCATGAATGTTTATAACTTCATTGAAGTATTGTATTCTGTTAATAACCTATTAACCTATTTCATTATTAACGCAGGAACCATTTTCGCACTGTAGGCCACAAAAATTAAGTAAAATAAGTGTAAATTGTATTATTTGATTTCATAACATTTCTCTCGAGAAATAACGAGTTTTCAAGGTAGCACGCCTTAATGAATCGGTCGCATTTTATCGATTGTCGGCGTAACATGTACTGTTGACAATACATTTCAGACAGTAGTTTGTGATCTATGAACATTCTTTTTTTATTGGTTTTTGTCTATATCAGTTGTTCTGTATATTCTTTAGAGTAATGTCACGTCTTTTTCGCTATAAGTGTAAACTCAGTCCTGTAACTTTATGCTTTCAGTGCAATTATAACTGTCTTAGGATATCGTTCTATGTAATTTGTTAAACATGGACAGATTAACTTATTTGTTTTGATTTTTCTTACGGTTCTTATTTGTAACGAACCTTAACACAACTTTCGTTATAACGTTAGACGTTTTTCGTGTGTCCGTCTGATACCCGTGTGTTAGTTTATGGAAACAAGGCCATCTCATGTTTCATTCAGTTCATACGCGTAAACCCCGACCTCCCGCTCAGATTGTTAGGAGAGGCAACTGGCGCTCCTACCATGACGAGCTCTCACGGCGGTTTCCATCGCACCCCACGGACCCGATCGTCACTTGTGACGATTTGGATCTCCGAGCCACTCATCTTCAGGAGTTGGTCCAAGGTGTCATGGATCGACACACCTATGCTCTCGAGGTGAACCATCCGCGCTCGGCCCTACCTCCGGAAGCTCTCCACGCCATCTGGTTACGGCGCAAGCTCCGCCGCAGATGGCAAAGAACCCGTGACCCCGGCGTCAAAAGGTGCTTTCAGACCCAGTCTCTTTACGTCCAGCAGCTACTGCGGGACGTAAACTCTGATCGATAGGACTCATATCTTGAGTTTCTTGAAGTCGACCACGCCTCCGTCTGGAGAGCGGCGAGTAGACTGACCCGCGAGAAGAGAACTCGCAACCCGCTTGAAACTCCGAACAAGGGTTGTATCTTCGTCAGAAGGCAAGGCTGAGGTCTTCGCCGACTGCATGGAGGTGCAATTTACTGTTCACCAAGGCGTCTTGGACCCTGACCACTCGGCAGAAGTCCGTGACTTCCTATCTGGACATTTTTTCTCGCCCTCCCGATGTCCCAGCTCTCCCGTTCGACAGGGATGAACTAGTTTCATCTATCTGCCGACTAAATCGCCGACACGCCCCCGGTCCTGACCGGATCGGGGCCGCAGCTCTACAAAATCTACCGGCCTCAGGCGTTGACCTCGTTCTTGAGCTGTTTAACTCCTGTCTCCGGCTACAGTACTTTCCCCACCTGTGGAAAACAGCCAATATCGTAATGATTCCGAAGCCTCGCAAGCCGCGAATGCTTCCTGAAAGCTATCGCCCAATCTCTCTCTTACCAGTCATCTCGAAGGTGTTCTAGCGTCTCCTGCTGGCTCGCATCTCGCCGCTGCTAGATGGTTTCATCCGCAGCGAACAGTTCGGGTTTCGCAGAGAGCACTCGACCACGCTTCAATTGGTCCGCGTTGTTACGCACTTGTCAGACGCCACCAACAGGCGAGCGGCTACGGCCGCCGTACTGTTGGACGTACTGCAAGGCCTTCGATAAAGTCTGGCACGAAGGTCTTCTCTTCAAACTTGCCTATTCCCCTATACCATCGTCCATAGTGTTTTTCCTCCGGTCGTATCTCAGCGACCGAACCTTCAGGGTGAGCGTCGACGGGTCCTGTTCTACAGTTCGACCCGTCGCCGCCGGCGTACCACAGGGATCTGTCCTCGGCCCCGTTCTGTACCTTGTGTACACGAACGACCTGCCTGTATTGCCCGGAGTCACGTTGTCTTTGTTCGCTGACGACGTTATGTATCACTGCAGCTCCCTGTCCCCGCGATTTGCGAGTACAAAGCTGCAGCGTCAGTTGAACCAGCTTCCGTACTGGCTACGGAAATGGCGGGTGACGATCAACACGGAGAAATCCGAGGCGATCTGCTTCACTCGTAAGTCCATCTCCCGATGCCAGCCCCTCTCCCTGGAAGGGAGGCCCATCGCCTACAAAGAATCGGTGAAGTATTTAGGCGTTCGGCTAGATCGTCGCCTTTGCTTCAACGACCACTTGACGGAAACCCTTGCCAAGGCTCGCGGCGTCCGAGCCAAATTATCTCCTTTCCTCTCGTGTCGCAGCCGCCAGGCCATGCGCACGAAGTTTACCATCTATCTTCTTTTTCTCAGGTCTGTACTGACCTATGCGGCTCCCGTTTGGTGGTCTCTTTTATCCACCACCAACAGGTGTAGGCTGGAAGCTTTCCAGTCCCGAACCCTCCGATCCTTGACGGGGTCCCCTTGGTTTGTAAGGAACGACGTGATTCGAAGGGGTCTCCGTGTTCCTACCTTGACTGCCTTTGTCCGGTCGCTGGCTCTAACTCTCTTTGCTAAAGCCTCGACCTCCACCTTCCCATACCTACGAACCATCAGTGCATCAGAACCACCACCGCCCATTCGGGTCAAGCGCCCTCGGGCGCCTCTTGATGACCCGCCATAACCCCATCCTCTTTAAATTAAACTAAAAATGTAATCATAAGTCCTAGACCAGAGTTTTTCAATTAAACTGTCTTTCTCTCCTTCCTGACCACCTCCTAGCACGCTGAGTCGGCTGCTTGTCGCTGTCATCGATCATTAGCACGGAGGCTCTCCACCTCGCGGGGAGCGACCGACGCCTTCAGGGCGTCTGCTGACTGGACTTGAGACGGGCAACATCTGTTGCTCGAATCGGTACCAGCGGCAGTGCACAAATCAAAATAAAGTTTATACTCCCCCGCCTTCACAGTTAACTGGTTGGCGGTTTCCCTTACCAGTATTAGGTTACCAGTCGAATTGTACCAGCACTATGTTCACTTCTGGCAGCCATTGGACACGCTCCAGATGCTGCAAACAAGCCACGGGTGCAAAGACACCTCGCATCCACAATGCAATGCAACGCGTAAACATTTGGCCAGTAATGCGTCGACTGTGATTATGGTTGTAATATACAAATCCGGTGGATAACATGCAAACGTATGCCGGTTCTTACATTGTTGCTGACACAATCATGACAAACACATACAGGTACTACGTTTTTTCTGTAAGTGTACAAAGTGGAGCATGTCTAATACGTATTATCGTAGGGACGCAAGTAACAAACCTCATTAATAACAGTAGTTGAATGCATGCGGTATCTGTGTTAACTATAGACTTACAAGTTCTGAACTGATTCTACGTTTTTATTATGCTCTGCTTTTGGCCGCATGTGAATATGTGTATCACAGTTTTGTCTGTTGGTTTCGTAATCCAAAGAGTGTCTATTAAGAGGGCGGAAGACTGTTTAACCCACGAAAGAAAATTTGGCCATAATGACTAAAGAAAATCTGTAGTGACGTGTGTGTGTGTTTTAGCTGTATGCGATTTCAATTGACACATCTACGGGAAGGCCGTAAACACGAACTGTCTACACAGCACGTGTATCATATATCGCAGCCACGTCATGTAGTTTCTAACACGTTACGTGTAATGTTGTTAGTTTTTCGAAAACATAAATCCACTATTGTTACCACGATCATCGCATCAGCGTCCGATTGTTTTTAATACTGTACACGAATTTCACGCTTCAGCGCGTCAAAACCCAATGTTTATAGTTACACGAGATAGCCTTCTTGTGGTAAACATAGTCAGCTGCTTTGGAGACGACAGTGTTGTAAACACGTTTGAAAAATGTCGGCTGATTGACAACTAGTTATCATTGAAACGCGCATGCGCACGTCTGCGTGTAAACGATACAGTAGGCCTATACTGTGACTTTGTTTTGTATTGTAAACAAAAACATTTTATTGACCTTGTATGCTATTTGTGTATGTCTTACATGTGTAGTCGCCAAATTCTTACTCCGAAGTTGTAAAACGTAAAAATAATTTCCATTTTTTTACTGTAATAATCGAATTAGCAGAGTAGCTAGACTCTAATAAATTTCAGCTAATAGTGTGAAACTGAAACTTAAGAAAGTACAGTAATACGTGTGTTTTAATTAAGCTCGTATCCAGTAATACAACAGCGTTTGCGTAGCGCTATTGCTTGCGTTTGACATCGGAAGTAACGCCAAGGAGCCGACCTTGTTTCAGCCTTTCGTTCAGCTACTGTCTTTTGGGTCTGCCGATGACCTGGTCACGTGGTTTCGATGGTGTCCGATAGGGTTACAATCGATAAGTAGGTAACATGTGCCTACATAATAAACGGTCTTTTGTTAGTTATAATACAGACCCCGTTTTGAACGGCATTTTTAGTCAAAAGACTTACTTCCTGTGGCGTTTTGTACAAAATTACTTGTATTTAATAATAATATGCGTAGAGCGTGTTTGTGCATTATAAACAAGCGTGTGCCGAACCAATACGTATTGACAGACGCACATTAATCACTACGCCCACGGATCGGCCGGCAGTAATTATTGAAATTCTTGTTTGTAATAGGAGTAATAACTAGGGCGCGTGCAGAATTCGGTCAAACGTTCGGAAGCAAAACGAGAACGCCTTTCCGCGCTTGTCCGACTGAGGAGAAATTAGTCGTCGCCGATCGGAAACGCCGTAAGGCTGAAATTTTTCACGTTAGTGTGGCTTTGCCAACGAGCGTGTAATTTCGGATGGGTCTGTTTTGTGTGCGGGGGAAGGCTGAGCGGATAAAAGAGAAAGATTGCTTCCTGCCGTGGAAGTAAAAGAACTACTCCATGCAACCTTCGCGTGCGTTCGTGCGTGTGTGTGTTTAAAAGGAAAGGATATAAAGTTGACAGTAGTTAGCTGACACGCCCAGCGTTTGACAGAATATACCTTACTAGGCGAATGCTAACAGAAACTGTGACTGAGTCACACTGTAATGCAATTTAATTTACTGAAAATCGCTGTAACCAGTACGGTATTTATTTATGAAACGTGACAATAATCATGTCACTGCGCGCGTAAACGTAGAGCGTAGGAGGAGTAAGGCTTAGGCGTATTCACTAATACACATCGGTCGTAGGCGTATACTCAGCCGTGTGCTGGATGGTAGAGACTCTCCGATCATCCACAAAAGTTTGTAAAGATTCACAGTCCTCGCAAAGATAAAAGTAAAAATAAAAGGAAAAGTGACAAGAGTTAAGATTCAGTTTTCAAAGCTCGGTTAAACATCCAGCCGTTGGGATAGTTTGTAGCTAAACGTGAGATCGCTCTACCCAAGGCCAATAAAGAAAGGCTGATAAATTGATTTTGTTAGTTCCTGATATTATATATTTGTTTTCAGGTTTGGCGAACACAAATCAAAAACAAATTCGATTAACAAATGTAGATGAACTACGTACGAGTCGTTCAGAAATTGTTGGCAGCATCATTATTCTAGTATCAGTGTAAATGTCGCATTAGTGTCTAATTCAAATCCGCTTTCACACACACACACACACACACACACACACCGGACCTCTGTGTATTTGAGGGGAGGCGTTTCTTTAGTCTAGAAAACTTTTTAATTTTACTACATTCCTTCATATCATATTTATATTTTTATTGTTTGATTATACTCAAATATATCGTGGTAAACTATTTTGAAATGTAAATCTGGTTTGTAGTAGCAATTTTTATTCGGTGTGGCTTTCGCTTCCCATTGCCGTTACCGTGATAGGAACGAGAGGTTCGAATTGTTGAAACAGTGTTGTAATCCGGTTGAAGTGTGGTGTTTCAAATAGATGAACCACGAAGTATGTATGACCTTCCCTTTAATTAAATTAAATTATAATTACGTTTTTTAACAAATGAAAAACTTCGCTCACCCCCGGTATACTGACAGCTGGAAGCAATTTGTGGTCTATTGATGACCACTTCATTTTGATTTCAGTTATTTGTGTTGACTTTTTAATATTTGCCAATGAATTAAACAACTCGCGAGTTCCTGTCGTGATGAGACCCGTAAGTATTTGAACATATTCTTATATTCTATGCTCTCTCTCTCTCTCTCTCTCTCTCTCTCTCTCTCTCTCTCTCTCTCTCTCTCTCTCTCTCTCTCTCTCCACACATACGCGCGCGCGCGTACAATTTCCCTTTAAATTATCTGCTAATATGTATTTGATTCAAAACAATAAAGAGAAAATTGTCCTCTTTAATTTATTTAAAATTACAGTATAAACATTATTCAAATATAGCAAAACATAACTCGGAAGATAATATTTCGCTTAGTAGATTTATAAAGTAGGAATAAAAAATATCGGTATGGAGAACCATACATGACTTCCATATCCTAAGATTTACAGTATATTTAAAATCATTTTCGAAATGAAATATTTCCATAGAAACTACTTCTTTCTACTTCTTGCTTCAGCCTTAACCATAATACTGTGGTCACTAACGTCTAGGCCTACCACCTCACGTTAGCGCACTCGATTTTCACTGATGATGGCAGTCGATGTTACTGCCGAAACGTCTGATTTTTCAGAAAACATTGTACCACGGCCAAACAGCCCGAGGAGGAATTTTAACAACAGAATACTTGTTTGTTGCCGATAACGTAGTACACATACAAAAAATTATTCCGTCCCCCTTCAACTACCACTTTTATTTAAATATATTTCATCTACCTTTCTACAGTGGCTTACTATGACATTCTTTTCAGGATACTTTATTTATCAAAATGAAGTACTTTACTCGTGGTAAAACATAAAACGTTGCAGGTAAACTACCCCTTCCCCTTAACCGATCTTACCAAAATCAACAGGCCTTGAGTCCTCTACAACTCAGGCACAAATGCAAAAAATTATTTGATTCTGTTTGAATTTACGCAGTTATTGTTCGCCATAGAAAAAAATTACTCTTGTTAAAACATAAAACCTTGCAGGTAAACTACCCCTTTCCCTTAACCGATCTTCACCAAATCAATAGGCCTTGAGTCCTCTACAATTTAGGCACATACGCAAAAAATTATTTGATTCTGTTTGAATTTTGCGGCAGTATCGTTTGCCATAGAAAAAATTCTACACACAGACACTTTTCGAAAAATGACTTTTCTTCATGTTTTGAGGGTAGTACAATCAGAAGCAGCAGTTATCTAGAAAACGATTTATTTCGCGATCACCATACTTCCATTTCCTTATGGAACATGGAAGCAAAAATTGAAAATTCATCTGTTTGGTTACCGCTGTTTGGCAAGTGTGAGAATCCTTTGCCTTATGTGTTTTATGCAACATATTAACATTAATCGTACAAAGTTATATAAGATTTCATTTGTTCTGCCAGGCCAGAAAATAACACGTAAAACTCGAAACCGTCTTTCGTTTACCGCGTAGAAAATGTTGACATTCTGCTTTCCGGTGACCCTAAGGTAACAGTGACTAACGCAGGATGTAGCGTTAACATAACGCTAACGGCTTAACATATAAACCGTTGTGTCTACTTATATAACTTTTAACATATCATGTGTGCATGTGTGTGTGTCTGGGCAAAGATGTAACCAGTGGGCAATTACGTAAGCCGCAACATTTAATTGCCTAAGGTCTTTGGCAGTATGTTTTTGTCAGGGAAGTGACGATATCGTGTATCGCATTTTTACTACAGAGGTCGTTACTTTTTTGTCTTATGTAATAACGTTTAAGAGCACCGTGGCGTTACATAAGGGACTAGACATTTATGCAGCGTATAATTGCAGGAAATGAACCCTGTACCACACGCGGCAGTCCGGTGAATGGTCGGTGGAGCCGGTATTATGAATGAATGACTTGGAGTGTAGAGGTGTAACAAACGTGTTGGTGAAAGCAGTGTGTACTGTGTCGTTGGTGTTTGTATACATATACTGCATTATCTGCACAGATAAAGCGTGAAACCCACGATAAACGTGAGTATTTGATAATATTCAAGTCTTTGTATGAACTAAAGTAGGCCTGTTACATTTTGGTTTAACCTACTACCTTGCATATCTGCTTCTGTCGTGTGACCGGATACAGATTGTTTAGTAATTTAGATTATCGATACAGTTGAGTTCTCAATAATGTTACGGAGTACGGGGTAGTGACCTTTATTTAGCGTAATGTGGTTTTGGTGGTGTCAAGTGTCCTACATTGTGTCCTGGGATCGTAGCAGTCTCTCAAAGGGCGCATCACATTCCATCCCGTAACACACGTGGCGCCTTATCAAAATCTGTAGGTGTCTCTTGAAATATCCTCCCCCATAAAAAAATTCTTGATCCTCTAATGCATGTATCAGACAACATTGAAAGTCGCATACGTCCTTCTTTTAGGGATCGGGATTGGTTGAATCGTGTTTAGATATAGTCGATGGTACGACTGAGACAAATGTATGTCAGTAAAATAGGCCTGAACGTGTGACGAAATGAAAATGCCCCGTGCTAACGGACGTTATATAACGGAATGCATTATAATGTGCGTTTTCGGCTATAAAGTGAGATCAGCTGATTTCCGCCCTTAGTAGCTATCTAATGCGTATGTGACGTTTATAACACAAAATGTTCATTGTAGTTTGTGCTCGGTAATTTATACTGTATACTACGTGTATATTCTCTTCTTCACATGTTCATGTAGGTGTTATTAACTTGCAAACAATGAAGAAAAATAGTAAAGGGCAAAGTAGAAGTAAACCAACCAGAAATGAATTTTAATAAAATAACTTTAATTAATTTACGTAAATTAATTTACATTTGTTTGGTCTATGAATAGTTTTATCGTTTTACTGAGCTTCATTTCAGTTCATAATACACCATGGACTTCTATCTCTTCGCTTCCGTCATTTAAAGTCTGGCTACTGAGGACTGTTGAACCAGTTTAATTTAGTTCCACTTTTGTTATTAAAGATAACGGTTTTTATAATAATGTGAGCTTATTTTATTTATTTATTTTTTTTTTTTAATAACGCTAGGATATCCAGGATATCATGCTTAATATATTTATTCTGTATACAGACGCGTTACAAAACTGTATATTACTGTATGCAACTTGAAAAATCGAAATTATGCTTAAGTCACTGACGTTTGGAACTCGTATACACAGGCTAGAACCATTTCAGACAGCGTCAGTGGCAGTACTCGGTACTTAGGCCTACATGCAACAGTGGAGGGGTCCTTGTACGCTATCATACTGGTCTCCACGAGAAAGTCAATTAAACAGTAGTGTTAGATTCGAGTGCAGGCTATACCACTCAGCATCATAAAACTGGCGATTACCAGTGTCAAGCCAGTGTTTTATTGCCAGGCGAACAGTACGTTAATACGAAATATTAAAGTATCTACTTCAATACATACGACTCCGTGTGAATCTGTTTCTTGGTTACTTCAGTTTAAACTTCAAAAGTGCTTAATGTTCCACTAGTTTTCTCGACATGTTAGTACGTTTCACTTTCAAATTAATAAATTATAGCAAACCGTGTGTGTTTATTTTCTAATTAATTATATCAAAAAATTATTTTCTACCTCTATAACTGAATACTGAAAATACGTTTGGCCTCATATCATGCGATTGGAGTATGCGTGTATTATTATTGTTATTATTATTATTAATATTACATAAACGAAGTTATGTCGTTTGTAGGTATTATATATAAACGAAGTTATATCCTGCATAATGTTGATGTTGTGACAATATGAACATCTATATCACAAAAAATATATAAATAAAAAAAAATCATGACAAACACGCTCAAGTAGCTGTTTTTTCTACCGTGCGTGTGTGCAGATTAGTAACAAACCAGTTAAATTTATTATTGTCATTAATAATCAGAGAAGGGAAAAGGTGGAGAACAGTGAAAGAAATTCCAAGAAGCTGTACAGATCGGGAACATTTATCAGAAAGGAGATGTAAAGAAGATTACCAGAAACCTTGAGACCCAAGGTATAAAGTGATTACATTTTATAGGCCATACCTGTATGTGTATGTATTTATTATTATTATTATTATTATTATTATTATTATTATTATTATTATTATTATTATTATATTACTACTTAGTCTTGTACGTCATCAGGTTTCATATTCAGGCCAACACAGTGTTCATTGTTTACATCAGTGTTCAGTTGGTCGTTTACCTGCCCTCTTGCTCTGCGTCCGTGTTTTCATAATAAAAACTCTCGTCCGCCAGTTATTATGTCGTAGAATCTGGACAATCTTTATAGCCTTTCTTTAAGTAAAACCTACATTCGTCAGCAACCTCCTCCAATGTCGTATTGTTAGTAAGCCTATATGTTCAGCTTATTCGTACTATCCGTTCTCAGCACTAGTCTTCAAATTCTTAAACTTTCTTCACAATAATTGTATTTATACAGTACTTATCCAACTTACGTATTTAGTAGATGCTTCTTTCCTGCTTATCATGTGTCTCCTGTGTGCAAAGATAGTAGTACTACCATACGCTGTAATCATTGTACGTTTAGTGGAAATTTAAAATATTAATTCTTATTTTGGGGACTGCCTGTTACAGTTAATACTTCAACATAATATGTAAATTGTAAGAAAGTTGTCAGATTTTATTTGTGTGCATGCGTGCGTGCGTGTGTGATGGTTTCAGCTGAACTTCACGCTGACTGTTAAACGGACGTACGTCACGTGAATTTCAATTTGTTTAATATTCGTGTACCGTATTATCTTCAAAATAAATTCATCTTTAATAGCACGGACGTATTAAGCCTGTATACTCTTCTGCGTATCTGAGTGCTATCTCGTGTCTGACTGTAGTGAGTCGTTAAGCTGAATCATTTTGACCGGAAATGATTGTTGACCACATTATCTGCGTGCCGTGTACTGAAGAAGTGTTATTGGACTAATTGAAAACTAGTCATCTTTGTACCGGTGGAAAAGAGGTCTGGTAGAGTTGAACCGGTTGGTTGAGTTGTGTGTGTGTGTAAAAACTGGTCCATGATGTAGGCGCCATTCGCCGAGAGTCCGCAATTATTGCTGGTTTACAGTTCGTAATGAGACGGTATACGGCAACAATTTATCGTTTCAGTGTCTCCACGGGTTTATGTACCTATGTATGTAACACGAGTCAGCTTTCCACTCCAGTAAGCTTCCTTCTGTTATTAAGTATTTAGTATAAAGCAGCGTTTCTCAACCGCCTGGGTCACGAGGGGGCGTTTGGTGGATCGCGAAATCGAACTCAAAAGTATTTACTCATATACTTTTATAGAATGAAGTACAGTATGTATAATTTGTTTAAGCATAAAAGCAGGCTCAAAATATTCGATGTTAGCAAAAATATGATTATAAATTGGGTGCACACCCCAATAAGTAATTCAGCTGGCGCCCATGCTTATGTCTCTTCAAGGTGGTCCCGGACTTAAAAAGATTGAGATCCACAGGTATACAGCACCAGAATCTTCAAGATTTTGTATGGGGACTACCCTAAGTAGTGTCATACAAGAATGTTGTTTCGGGCAAAGTAACATAGTGAACAATGTTTCGACCACTAACAGTGTGTTGTCTTCTTCAAGCGCGACAGTAAAATTAATAGCGTGACAAATTATGTATCGTAGAACACAGTGGCGGCTGGTAGTTCCAAATTTTGGCTGTTGCAGCAGTTGGTTGAGTGGAAGGGAGATGGGTTAAAAGACAAACTATCATAATCACAGTTGTACTAAAGTATTATTATGATTTTATAACCTCAAACAACGGATAACGTTTACCTTGAACCAACGTAAACACTAAACCTGACGTAACTTATAAATCAAGAAGGCTGTGCTGATTTCATGACACAAAGTTGCGCTAAGCTAACATTGGGAACATAGGGCGGTTGTGAAGAGTAGCGCACGTCCTCCCATATGTTTGTGTAGTAAACTCTGATATATAAAGTTGAAGTTGCAAGCGGACTACAACCACCAGCCTGCGCGCCACTTTTGAATTATTCGCGAACATTACCGCGTAAGGATCTAATACGCTCTCCGTTGAAATTTATGATACTTTTAGCTGCTTAATGTTTTCGTATATTATTTTACAGTTTAGTTATTCTATATTGATGGTTGTGCAACGCTGCAACCATAACACCAGCCGCCACTGGTAGAACATGTAGAAATCATGATACGGTGATGTAGGTGACCACATGCAAGTGGCGGCTCGTGGTGGGAGTTGCAAGTTTTCATGACGTGCACCAGGACTACAGAAATTAATAATGAACCACAGTACACAATGAATTATAATGTTTAAAATATATCCTAAGTTATGTTACATCTGCTATATGCCTATACACGTAAGATATACCTGTACTATTTTACCTGGCCTTGAATCTTTTTATTATTATATTACGCATACACGCATGCTTACTAGATTATCCAGAGTCTTACAAAGAGGGAAATAATCTACATACATTACAAATTTAAATAGCCTATTTCTCTGAGCAATGGTTACTAGACAAAGTGATGTCTCGTTTGTGTACACACTAGTACATATCACACAGAATTTTCTAGGGTTAGACTGTAGTATCTTACGGCAAGAGAATGCTTACATCCTATCATTATGCTGAAATCATCATTAACTTTAATAGCTCATGAGGTCAGACAGCACTTGGGATTTAGTGAACAGTCAGGCTGCTCTCGTCAAAAATGATCCGTATTCGAAGCAAGACCCCCGTTGGTATCGGAAGAGAGATAACGACACAAGGACTTGACGATTGCCGTACCAGTTGTAGTTATAAACACTATTAACATTTATTACTATGTAGGTTGAAAATGTATGGAACTTATTGTACCAAATTCACAGTAAAAATTATCGCGACTTAAATTTGCAATCGAGTTAACGCTAGTGTATACAGCTTAATACATCTGGGAAGACAATTGGCTTCATCGGTGTATAGGAATTGTTTATGGTCAAGTTAGACGCGCTGACTAATACGAGAGTACGTTTAACATAAAGAGTTGCATTGTCCAAGACACATAGGCTAATTGATCTAGCACGAATACGCCTCTGTCATCTAACACTGTTCAGAAGGATTAGTTTACATTTGTTCTGTCGTTAAATTAGTTCAAAGTGAATCATTGTTAATACTGTATAATTACTTATATTTCCGACTCAGAGGTGATGTTTACAAACTGAAGGCCTGTAAATGGTGACTAGTTACAGGTCTATTCTATCCTTATAGTAAAAACCTTTTTATTTAATTAAATTATTAGTACCATGTTGTGTTTTACGTTCGATTTGATGATGATTAACCAGGGCTAAATCAATCAGTAGTTGTTTCTTTGCTGGTCGTGTGTGGAGTTGTTTGCCATCGCTGTCATTTGTTGGCTACAAATTCTCTAATACTCGACTTCCTATTATGTCTATTTAGAAACGTTATTAGTAATCAGAAAACAAAACTAAGAGAATATAAAAAGGCTTTATTTAATTCGATTATTGACTATATATTGTTACTGTTGTTGAGTCGGTCTCAAGGTTGGAGCGTAGCAGTAATCCAATAAATTGGCATAAACTAATGGGAAAGTCGTAAAAATATTTGCTGGACGAAGCGTATTCGTGCTCGTAATGACTGTCACAACCTAACAGTACATAACCGTTACCGTTTGGCGTATTTATTACCATACATACACACAGCTTTATGGTTCAGAAGACAGTCGCGATATATAAAATACCGTAAAATATTAGTCTAGTATATTCCGTGAGACTGAACCAGACATGAAGCTGTAGGATTATGTTAAACGCTTAAGAAATGTAGTGTTAGGAAGTCATCACGAACGGCAAGATGAGTACTGCAACACTTGACAGATACCGTTCAGGGCGACAGTGACGTTTTGCGTGTCTGCTGCTGGTTAGCGAGTCACACCGTATTCATGACGAACAGACATGTGAGAGAGTAACTTGCACCTCATTATGAGCACGATAACATCCTGGGTATTGTGCAACGCAATGACACTGCAACATTTACTGTAGGTGAGAACTGTTTTACCCGAATGCAAGCACGTTGCGGTGTGTGTTTGGCCAAATGTTTAGATCGTCAAAGTTATTACTTTTTCAGCTTTTGCATGTACGCCCGTTACTTCCATACCCCGATGACTGGTCTCGTTTGCGACGAACGTGTTCATTTGCTTCAATTATTTACGTGTGTAGGCCTAATACACAATTCGTCCATCATTCGTTTCGTTTCGGCGTGGAACTTTTGTTTTCTTTTTTTGCAGTGGCGTCTCCTGGGCAAGAAAAAAATTGAAGCGAAAGAAGCGGGAAGTAAAATTTCAATTCCATCGCTTTCTGTTCTTCTTGAAAAGGGAATCTTCAGCAAACTAGAGAGCATATTTGAACTGTTTCTGTTATTAGAACTGGAAAGAGCTGTATCCATTTTCAGTGAATCCAGTATTATGAAAACAAGTTTGACCGTTTTATTTCTTCAGTACATTCAAACTCTCAATACAGTTACTATTAATATTCTTTCACGGTGCGAGGGGATAAAATTCGCTTATCATGTGTTGTGGCCAGAAATCATTTGTTGTGGCACCTCTCGCCTGTTTACTCTGCGCTGCGAAGTCTACTCACAGGTAACTACAGCAAACATGACGACACAGGCACAACCGAACGGCCAGACGCCAACTGGCCGCCTCATACAGAATCAGTAGAAGGTTCGCCCCGTTTGTTAATAGCGTTCTCGTATATATCAGTCTCGCATTTTACTCAGTAAATTGTTACTTTACGTGAAAATATCTACGCGAGAGAGACCCGAATGTAAGACAGCATGAAATTCTGCCGTGAACGGTTGATAGATAGATTAATTCAGTTGCTTTAGAATAAAATTTTAACATATCAGAAGTACCAGGGGAGCTCCGCCTTCCTTGCCCTTCCCTGTAAAAACGCTTTTGCCCGTTTTTGTAACGGTTGTCAAGAGTTTTGCTAGAAGCTCTGTTTACCTTTTAGAGAGAGAGAGGACGCTGTGGGAGAGAGAGATATGATAGCAAAAATTAGGTTAGATTACAATGTTTCAAAATACGTAGACACGAACAAAACGTGAAAAGCCTGGAAATCGTGCAGAGGATACAAGCTCGATGTAACGCGGTTTCAGACGTTGACATGATGAAACGCGAGACGTAAAGTAGGTGCATCAAAGTCAGATAATGTGAAACGGTAGTACTTACAGTAGTAATTCAGTATTGCTCACTAGAGAAGATCAAGGGAAGTTGAAAATATTCGAGACAAGAATAATAACCGTAATGCATGGGCCCCTGAAAGTGAAGTAGTTTGTATAGGGATTAACAAACCTGAAATAAGCAAAGGTACATAGTAAAAGTAGTTAAGGCGCAAAGACAAGGTTATGTACTCGTGTAAGCAGACAAGAAGGAAGTCAATTTTATAAACGATTATGAATTGACGTCACAAGGAAGTAGTTCTAGGAATGGCCAAAGACGAGCTGAGAGGGTCAAGTCACCAAACACATAAAGAGAATGAAAGGTGAAATCATGGGAAAGGATGATACCTAGAAGGATAGGAACTTGTGAAGAAAAGAGGGAAATAGCAGTGATATAGATTATCGCTACAATTGATGTTTTAGAGTCAGTTTTGAACTCAAAAGGCCATATTTCAGGGGGGGGGGAATGTTTATGTATAATGATTCCGTAATCCCTGGATTGTTCACATTTCCAACAAAAGTATTCATTTCCTTCGTCCAGTGTAACATCATATAGTCTTCAGATCTTTCGCCATAACTGTTTTGTGTAAAACTTCTGTTTTTCTTTCATTTTTAACGATGGGTAGAAGAATTTATACTTCTTTGACCTTGAGCGAACAAAGTTGAGGATTTATATTACCGTTAATGTTCATATATTAAGCAGTTTGCATGTTACGATTCCCTCTTTTCCTCGATTTGTCGAGACTTTTCTTCTGCTTTATCTCCTTGCTTTTGTGGAAGCCTCGTTTCGAACACCCTTTCCTGATGTTCACCCCATTTCATATGGATCGATGAGGGTCCATATTGTGTCACTCCTTTTTATGATTGTTTATTGCATCCTTCAGTTCTTCTCAGAAATGTCACATCTTATTTTCGGATCCTTCATTCTTGTTCTTCTGTTGCAACCAAATTTTGTTCCATGCACGTGTATTGCCAATGATAAATAAAATTTTTTCATTGTCTGCCCATTGTTTCATTTTTTGAACGTAGACGGATAGTGCTACGTGTACATTAAAGGCTGTGATTTTTACATATCTACGTTTTTAATATAATAGAAAGAGATATTGCAATCCAGATATTTAAAATACATTGTTTGCATTATCTAATAATACAGCATTAGCCTTTACAGTTCCGTAGTGTTTGTTTTGTTCATTTATATTTTCAACTGTCTGTTAGTCTTATTGTAGTTAGTGAGCCCTTTTACAAATCATCCCCTTAATGAGAAGCAAGCCGTCCAGATCGGTTTGTGATGCAGTCGTCGTCAGATCATCACCGTGGTTGATTGTAGCATTATCTAAGTCAGTATCACAAGCGTGGGCGACAGACAACATTTTCTTGTCTCGCCCCCTTTATCAGTTGAAGGGGATTAGATGGATCTACGTCGGACTATATTTGTTTCATATTATTCAACGAACACATAGATAAGGCTTTTTCCGTGAATCAATAAACGTACGAAGCATTACGTACTTTTCTGTGTTCAGTTTTTGAATTTAGTATTACAACCGATACATACGCTTCCTGTTTTAGGTCGAAAAGAAAAGGACCTCGAGGATTTTTAAATTCGAAAAGTCTAATTGAAAATGTGAACGGTGGCCAGAAATCTCGAGCATTACGCTTGTCTTTTTATAGCAGCAACACAAATTTAAAGGAATACTTTTTCAAAGCCCTCGTAAGGAAGCTGATCTGATGTGTACGTCTAACGTGCCCGCATTAATTGTACTTTTTATAAGAACAAACATATTTGTGATATAATCTGAAAAGATAAAGGCAGATAAACACCAGTCCGCAGATGTCATAGAACGAAGACAAGTGGATACTGAACGCGGCTGGCTGTGTGGTTGGTTGGTTTCTATTCTCTTTGTTCAACGAGGCGCAAAGGTTGTGCGACGGAGATGGTAATCTGCCCACATGAGTGCGACATACGCGTCACAACTGACCTAACCCCGACCGAAACGCCAGCATTCCGACGGTAACAGGTGCTGTTGGATGGTTCCCTGTGTATGTAATTCGGGTGGCGCGTTATTTTAAAATAGATAAAAATTGATGCAGGAACGTTTTAAAGCTACGCGATTTACAAGTCGAATTGGTAATCTGCGAAAGTATGGTTATTACGTTGCTCGCACGCCGTTATTGATAATGTTTTAGTATTGTCTAGTTTATAAACATCACCATTGTTGACGTCGTCAGTGGCGAGGCGTGAGTCTGAAATTAAATGAAGCGCTACATGACCTCATTCTTCATGCTTTGTCTTATCTTTTTACATGAATTTTCGACCAAACAATCTTTAATTCGCAAATAAATAACTTCGAGTTTACGCATTTTGTAATAATGAGCCATATCTTATTGAGCCAGCCAAGCTTAAACGTTAACTTACGTTTTTATTTGTCTTTCTGCTTTCTTATTACACCACTGAATACTGTGGTAATACATTATTTTTTATGAATTTTTTTTAATAAGAGGAAAAAAGGATTTTTTTTAAGGAAAACGGCACTTCTAGCTCTTTCATTGACACTACGCCACCGAACATGGCTGGCGAACAACCAGTATTTGGTCCCTCCAATAACTAGGGTTCGAAGTCGTGATTTCGAATTTCTTTGTTGCGGCAGTCGGTTCTGATTCACAGTGGAACTATGTACACAATGTGTTTTATGGAGAAGTGATTAGAAATAAAATGATGGGAATAGAACACTGGATTACACATTCTTATACGGAGATAATCAAGCACTCAGCCAGTGAAAAATACGACATATTGAGTTAATTTGGTTTTAGGAGTTAATTAATTGGTCGTAGGAGTTACCGAGTTAATAGGTAATTCTCATTTCCTTGGTAGCATTGATTACACTAGTACCCTCTCATGGCTAGGCAGTTTCAGTTCATGGAACGCCGATGGCGTTCTAGCGCGCCGGGCCAAGCTGGTAGTCTTCCTGCTGGAGTATTACGCTGATGCTGTACTCCTCTCCGAAATCACCTTGCTCTCAGCAGACGATTCTCCCTGCCAGCCTATAGCGTAGCTGATACAGGAAAGACAGGAATTGCCCAGATCCCCACGTCGCCGCTGGCCCGGATTTCATTATCCGGATATTAATGATCCATTGTGGCGATCGTAGTCCGCATACTGATCTCTCGCTAAGTACTCCCTCCTCCAGCAACGACCCAAATTGAAGCGTGCGACGACATGGACCTCCGAGTCGCCCAGCTTCAGGAACTGGTCCAGTCAATCATGGACCTATACAGGCTCAGTGAGCAACAAACCCTCTGCCCTTCCTCCGGAAGTAGTCCAGGCCATCCGACCACGGCGCCAGCTCCGCCGCAGATGGCAGCACGCCCGGCGTTTTCGAGCCCAGTCGGTACACGTCAGACGTAAACGCGGATCGTTGGGATTTCTACTTGGAATATCTGGAAGTCGATCACGCCTCCGTCTGGAGGGACGGCGAAAAGAGAACTCGCCATCTATTGACCACCCCGGACGTCACTATGTACTCTGAGGAAGGCAAGGCCGAGGTGTTCGAATCGAGATGTTTAACTCTTGTCTCCGGGTACGGTACTTTCCCCGCCTGTGGAAGGCCGCCAACGTCATCATGATTCCGAAGCCCAAGAAGCCGCCCACGGTTCCTGGAAGCTATCGCCCGATTTCGCCCCCTGAAGTTTTCGTTTGGTCCCTGGCGACTAATCTATTTCCAAGGGTAACTTCCTACCCGCGTCTCCGTCAACTGGTCAGAAGGGACAATGTTCCGCTACCTCGCCGCGTCAGGCTCCCACGGGCGCTGCTAGACGATCCCTCATAGTTATCTTCTCATGAACCCCATAGAACCGTCCCCCGCCTTACTGGGCTTCCTTACATCCTGCTTGGTATCAGATAGGAATATCATTAAGTCTGCGGCTTGGCAACGCTGGGGTTGCAAAACAGTGTCTGCCATAAAGATAGACAACATAGAGTTTTAACAACCAGTCAGCACCTGCTTTGCCGCCTCTGCTGGGCTAAAACTCACTCAGAGCATTAGAAACCGCAAGATGTGGAAGTGCCTAATTGAGAGAGCCATTTGCTCTGACGTGGCAACGCATCGTTACGAACGCCTTGCCTCCGGGCAGTTGAGCCTATCGACCACACCAGCGCTTCTCTACTCTCCTGTGGTTGATGCCTTAAGGGGGCCACGGAGACGCGCCTATGGACTGGCGACCGGCTGGAGCAATGCTCAGATCCAACAGCTCCATGTCATACACGCAAATCGTGTTTAGTGGACCGCTCCCTAAGACCTTGTGCCTAGCGAACGACCGAGCTGTACTGAATGAAACTGGCGTTCATCGGGATTCGGCCTGGATATTCCTTACAAACCAGGGCGCAAGACACACCGTGCATCTTCTGTCTGTCTGATTCACAGCCTTCTCTTGTATACGATCGGACGTCAATGCCGAAGAAAAAAAATTGAATAATTCGTATTACACCGTTTTTTGCTTTAGTCTTTAACTCTGTCGCTGTTAGTAGTAACAGCCAGATTAAATTAGGTAATGTAATAACGATTTCATTAGTCATGTCATGCCAGTTGAAACAATGGGAGTTCGTAATAGTAATTTCTGTTTTAATGTTGCAGTTAACACGCTAAGATGTACTCCGACACGTTATACGACATTCACCCGCCTGAGGAGGAGGAGGAAGATTTCTACGAAACACCGGCAAAGCGCTATCACTCATACGTAAGTATTGCCGTATGTCTGTGACAATGCAGACTGCGTGATGTGTTTAAGGTGTGCTTAAGATTTACTGTTGATGGCGAAAAACAGGCAGACGTCGACTGTAGTGTGTGATTTTATTTGTAGAATATGTGTGTGTGTTTAATTTCGATTGCTACCAGACTCTGCACTACCGCGTCTGTTCCTTTTCTAAAGTCATAACTTTAGCGACACTTATTGTGTGATTGCGTAAAGACAGTGGTACAGTGGTAAAAAATTTATACGTTGCTAAACCTGACATTTGTAGTATACCGATAATGTATTAATAATTCTGTACCCTGTTAAATGTAACCAGTTAGTTTTGTCATAAAAGTGATACAAATAAACAAATACAAATTTTAAAAACTAAAAATCATAACCGCCACGTGGAGGGCCACCGATATCCGTAGCTGTGATGATGCGAGGGAAACGTTGCAGACGAGCTGAGATTTGTGCGAGGACGTGATTTGAGCGACATGTCAACTGATAGCGTTTTTATTTCAAAACGATTTCGTTGGAATTAAAGTATTGATATTGGTGTTGGATACGATATTATAGCCCCCTTCCGAAGAAAATCCAAGACCCACCGATATTCTATACTACTAGCGTATTTCAACTTGTATGGTTTGCAATATTGGGGCATTTACGATAATACAAAAAACAAAATACAAGACACCAATTAAGTCACAAAGCACCAGTTTTAATTATCACAATTAAACAGTTTGCAATCACAAGATAGACTCTTACAACAAATCAAATAAAAATTGTTCACACGCAATAAAAGTGTCAACTAATATAAAACAAAATTGTATTACAATTGTCCCGTACAGTTATAAAACACGTAACACTTCGCCACAATACTTCGAACCGCAATGTGTAAATCCCGACAATAACTGAACTAAGCGCCGCTGAATACCTATATTTATACCCCGCTGAAATTCCAGAAACATCCATACCACGCATCAGCGCCTACACTAGAGCGTAATTGATTGCGGCCTTGACACAGTGCGCGCGGCCGGCGAAGTCTAGAAAAGTCTCGCTAACGCATGTTGAGCCCACGTACACACACAACATTACAGGCGGATTTCACTGGAACATCCGAGAAACACGTAGAATGTTCTGAAATGTGTAACACTTTTTCCGCATTACGTAACAATACGTACTTGGGATGTTTTTTCACTTCGTGAACCTTCATACAGCCCATCAGAAAGAACTCGTTTTGGAAATTTCATATTTTCAATTTTGTTTGTTTATTTAAAATATATATTCCTAATAATACGGCAGATTAGTGTGAGCATGTCACTAGTAGGAGAATGATGTATAAAGAAATAGAGTGAGTGAAGTTGGTTTGGTTTCATGGTCACTAGTAGAGAATTGATGCATCGGTGAAGTAGTTTCTGCAAAGGCGAGTGACTAAATTAAACGATCGTATTTGGTAACGCATACTAATTAACTACGAGCTATGAAACGTTGATAAAACGCCACGAACATTTTCATTCTGTGGAAAAAATATTTTGTTTTATCTTTATAATTTTAAAAGTTACCGAATAAAAACATGATGTCTTATCTTTTCAATTCAAACATGACTGATAATGTCGGTGTTAAGGAAAAGTTAAATAATATATACCGTACTACTTGTATTTTTGCTTACTTTTACAAGGTAAGGTTATTTTTGTCGTTGACTCACTATTGCATTTAAACCCGAGTGTTTTATTGCACGAAACTTACTTTGTATGCAGTTCCAAACCAAGAGTCACAAGTCAAAATGTTGCAGCCTTCCACTGTCGGCAGACATCCACCAAAACTAATAATCACGGAGTAACAACTTAGAGGTGAAGTAGCTAAATTGTTGCCGAGTTTCCGGACTCGTATTCGTTGACAGTTTGTTTTTGCTACTTCATTACTGCCATTAATCCTGTCTCTCTTTCATAGACATTAACTTACACATTCTCCTCTCTGCGGACTGAACATTTTTACACTATTTATATATGTAAACGTTACGTTTTCCTATGTAATGATGTTAGCTTTCCGGTTAGTGCGAATAGCCTGTTATTCTCTAATGCACTGTTTTTCGTGTTATTGCAACGTTTGGAAATAAGTGTAACGTGGTACATGCTGAAGAAAGATAGTATTATTCCTGTCAACGAAATACGTCTATTAGATGTATTGTAAACAGGGACCTTGAGAATGGTTCATTTTAAAAGGCGCGCGTAGTTGCGTGAGGGAGACAAATTACACGTGTGGAAATGTAAGGACAGTATTAATCAGGCAGTTTTTCACGTTATGTTTCATAGGTTCTGGTTTTTCCAAATAGGCTTGAACGTTCATAGAGTAATGACGTCTTATTAACCATAAACCAGTCCCGCAACTGGGGAAGGAGGCGATGTGACCCTGGCGCCGGGCTAGGAGGGGGGGGTGCATGGCAGATTTTTCACGTTTATTTTCACATGCTTAGTTTAGGTGTTTAGTTTAGGGCTTCTTTGTTTTTCTGTTTGTTGACATTTTTGTTCCTTGTTTGTTTTCATTCAACCGTCCTGAAATGGAAGTAATGTGTTTATAACACATACCTACGTGTGACTGATCGTGATTACAAGTGTTCTGAATTATTTACATGTTTCAGGTTAATTTATTTAATATTTTTAGATACAGAAATACTCCCTAACACGCCTTCTTTACAGTTCAATGAGGAGGGAGGGGTAGCGTGAATCAGTGTCTGCCCTGGTAAAAGATTCCAGTTGGAGAAATATACGTCACCACGTATTTGTAGTTAGTAGTTTGTTGATCAACCTCGTCCTGTAGTCGTGAAGCTGTTTATCACACCAGTATTCAAATGCGAAAACGGTTTTATTTTGTTTTAACTAACTGAGATCTGTCGAAGCCTGATAAGTGGCTGTTTCTTTTTTTTCTCTCTTTATTTATGTTAATTTAACTAGAGCGAAGGCCCAGGTTTTGCGTCTGCTGCGTTATCTAAATCTGCTTTTACACCGTGTATAGTGACAATGGTATCGAATCCTATGCTAAGACCACTTGATACACCCGATTGTATCCTCATGCCAATAATAAAACGCGGTTGTTCCATCTCTGGGTGGATGTGCTAAAATGTTATCTTGCTTGGAACGCACGCACAGATAACAGCAGTATTTTGTATTACCTTCACTCACTCCATGTAACTCCTATCTTTCTGAGAATATGCCATAAATAATATTTCACTGCCATAATCGTGTTGAAATTAGTCTGTTGTGATATGTAGGCCTAAATACTGTCTTTTTTCCAGAGTGAACCTGCGAACTATTATTATTTATTGTTATTTTATTATTATTATTATCATCGATTGTTTTATTGTTGTTAGCATTAATGTTTCGTTTCCCTTAAATTGACGAATTACAGGTGGTATAGATATGTGTATAATGAAGTCCGATGGCTCCTACTCCATCCTACAGTCTGCAGTCCGGTGTCCATAACAATCGTTCTTGAGAATTCTCTTCTTCATCTCGTTTTCCAGTTTCATATTCTCTCGTGTGCTATTTTGTTCAAAGATCTGTAGGTATCACACCAGTCATCTGTACTCACTACACTGAAAGGTTATTTTCTTTATTTCTGTACTTATCTTGTTTGTACGTTCGTAATGCGTTCTGGCCTACAGATTCTTACAGCTAGTCTGAGGAAACCTTATGACGAGTTCTTAAAAATTGCTTTTAAAATATATATATATTACTTTAATCTTTATAACTAAATTTACCTCAAGATATACTTTTTTCCTATTAGGAACATGTTTCGAGAATTCCTGTACTCTCATCTTCATGGGAAGATGATACAATTACAATGATACATATACATGTGGGCATGTCAGGCCTCACGTTCAAGGGATACACACTTATACAACGAATTTATATGTAAATTCGATATACAGCAATTCATGCAGGTTGTATAATTATACCAGGTGTATTTATAATAAGAGTATTTTTATTTATCAGTATTTAAAACTCATATTTATTATTTATTCATTATTATAAATATTCATAAACATCATTAATAATTGTCGGCCACGATATTGCTCATTATTAAATGTTTATATCTTATGATATGCTACATTACACATATTTAAAAAAATCTCTTATATCTAAACATGTTAATAATCTTATATCTAGACATGTCAAATAATTGGTTTATTAATTTATTATAAAATTAAAATATTTTTATATTGAAATAAATTGTCTTATCTCAGATCTGACCTCTACTCGCTCATTCTATACCATGTTTAAAATTCAATTTAAATTTATATTAATTTCTTGTAGACTGGCCTTTGTTTTAATATTCAACTTTAAATTAATCTTTCTATACTTCAAATATCTAATCACTTTACTATCTATTTTTATAATAAACTCTACTCTCTTTACTTTAAATTCTCTTTCATTTCTTAATGCTTTGATATATATGCGATCGCTCATTCTTACGACTAAACATTTATTTACATTTTAACGTATTATTACTAAGTATAAACTTTTCTTTGTTTTAATTTACTGTCTTTTGAAATCGTCTTTATGAGCTCTTTTTTTTTTTACAAATCATTTAAAATGCATTACGCATGTCACCTCGATTTCTGATAATCTTACGACTGTTGTCCGGGGTCCAGCGTTGTCCAGAGTTAGTTTTGCTTTCCTCTTGTCCTGGCGTGGTCCTGGATACGTCTAGAGTCCAGCGTCGTTTTATGGCAGCATGTTCCTGGATACGTCTAGAGTCGAGGGTCGCTCTACGGCAGCATGTTCCTGGATACGTCTAGAGTCCAGCGTCGCTCTACAGCAGCATGTTCCTGGATACGTCTAGAGTCCAGCGTCGCTCTACAGCAGCTTTCCCGTATATACTCTTGGTAGACTTACTATTGCGGTATTTACTTTTTCCGTAATATTGTCGTTAATTTAACGAACGTTATTTCGTTTGTTATTGCGACTTGTAATAGAATAAAAATAAACTGTTTTGCCGACGGACAGCATGTCCGGCTGCAACTGTGTCTTGAAATGAAGAGAAGGGTTTTTGGTCGAACCCTTAATTTATACCCTCTCGAGATTCCGCGCCAGTCGGCTCCATAATCGTCCTGTCGATACCTGCATATCTCGTGACAGCCCCCACTCCCGAACCTTTTCATCTATTTGCAATTATTAGCAAATAGCAATGTTTTGCACGGAATCGAGATAGCACAAATCATAGCTAATTCGATTAAGCACTCACTATATTAATTTGAGCGTCTTAGGGTAATTTGCGTATTTTTTAGCACGTTTATTTTGCACTGTCTTCGCATAACGTGTTCTATTAACGTCATCTTTTCACTGGGGATAACTATAAATTTTACACACACTTTGGTACCTTTGGTTTGATCATACACTAATTAGTTTTCGCCCAGTGAATTAAAATAATTATTTTATTAATTACTTGGGGCGGGTTGCTGAGATTCCTGTCTTTGCCTGCATCACTAACACACACAAGATACACGTGTAACACACATACAATTGAGCAGGTGTTCACTGCTTGTCGAAACAGGTTAATCTCTCCCCTAACCTAACAATGAAATATTTTTGCAATCTCAGACCTGTCCATTTACCCGTAACTTATACAAATTATACAAAATTTATATTTATTTAAATTAATGCCTAATACAGCGTATGGCTGTATCGTTGCATTATTCCTCTGCCTGAAATATTTATTTATTTATTTAATATTAATTATTATTAATTATTTATTTTATATTTATTTATTAAATTTTTGTGTATTTGTTCTAGACAAATATAATCATGTTATATTAACTTAACTTAAGTTTATACATCGGTAAAACAAACACATAGTAATGAGTAAGTCAGTCTAACGTTCACCGTGGTGGTATGCAATATTCACCCCCCATTATACAGCTGATCGGTGCGTTGACCTTGTACTGATTCAGTGGCCTTGTCCCACTCTTACTCTCTCGTCTCATTATTCATACGTAGACATTTTTTTCTACCGTTCTCCTTTAATCTAGTCCCATCGACCTATTTATATATATTTTTTTTTACGTGCAGCACTTCCTACACGAGTTTGCATTTTTGCACTGGTAAACATTTTTTGCATCTTAACATATTATGCCATTCTTCAATCTGTAATTTTATATTTCCTTACTCATACATTCTTACCTTCGTTTCTTAACTCTTTTCTTAACATGAACATTACTTATACAATACATTAACCTTCATTACCTTCTATTATTACATTTCTTTACTATTACCTTTCTGATCGCTAATAATTTTCTTCATCCTTACCATTACTTTCTGAAATACACCTTTTTCGTTAGCTTCGTAGTGAGTCATTATCGGCTACAGATGACTACCTTAGAAACACGTCTATATCCAGACTTTATGTGCTTAACTCTACTCGATGTTTTAATCGTAGTAATTGGAGCTCTAAATAATCTCTGCCCTTGACTTTCACTATCGCTAAGGTCTGAAGATTTCGCTCGATCAGCCATTCTGACAATTAACATTGATTTCTCATTCTAATTATTTCTTCATATTAATAACACATCAATAATAACATTCCTTACCATTTCTTACAACATAACATTCTTTCTATTATTAATTCTTTAATCTTTTTACACATATTATTCTTATTAATTAACTCCTTTTCGTATTAATAATAATTAACAGTAATATTTTTCTTTTAAAAATAATTATTCATTTCTACAGAGCATTGAGTGCGGTGTCGTTTGATTTCCTCTCTTCACTATTATAACAATTGCATTGGGTCCGTCAACAGGAAATTCATTGTATTTTGACGTGTAGTCGCCGTTGTCGTATATTAGCCGACATGTACAGTTATTTCTGTCTCGCACCCTCATTGTTAACGTCCCGTCGTAACATAGCGACTGTGAGCTCATCTGACGTCATTGCGTAACTCACCTGTTTGTACGGCATGGATTTTGTTTCTTAGCTGCGACGAATAACCTGTCTCTCCTCTCTCAGTACGTTCCATAATTCTCTCGTCACTAATGTATTGTGTAAGGTCAGTCCGTTTGAAGCCTATATAAACAGCTGTCGACTGTTTTTTCATTCGCCGTTTATGATAACCTCTGTAGTTTTTATATTTATTGTGATTATCATTATGATTATCGTTCAATCGATACTTACTGTGCGTACCCTTGTCGCGTGTGATTTGTTTCAATCGTGTTACCTTTTTAACTTGTTTTATTTGTGTGTGAGTGTAACCACTACTTTGGATACTTCCGCTAGCACGGTACGTTTGTTTAATTAAATGTATTTTACATTCTTCCGTAGAGTTAATTATTCTTTTAGAATTATCATCAGTAATTATGCAAATCTGTTCTCTCTTACTTTCAATTACAATTGTTTGTTCAGAAACCATCATTTCACATATTTGTTCCGTTTGCTTAACAATTCTTTCACATACATTTTCTGTGATAGTCTCAATATGTGAGTTGGTATCACCAACCTTTTCTGTTAATTCTTTTAGACTCTCCGTGATTTTTATGGTGTCCTGTTTAAAATTTTCAGTCTGTTGTTCTAATTTATTATTAAAATTTTCAGTCTGTTGTTCTAATTTGTTTTCTGAACTTTCTGTTTGTTCTTTAAGTTTAGCATTCAAATTTTCTGTCTGTTTTGTAACTACTTCGTCCATCATGGCCCACATCATTTTTCGAAAGGCCTTCATATCTAAGTTCCTGGAGTCGTCATGTTGAATTATTTTGTATTTAAATATTTATTTATAATTTATTCTTATTAGTGAACCGTATGCAAGCTTTTATTTATTTATTGTTGAACTGTTATTATTAATTTATTTTTATTTACTCATGTTACAATTACACCTGTTTATTTTGTTGAGCGCCAGTTGTGTTTTAGTACACAACAATTAACATAACATACAGTTAATGTTTAATATAGAGAATTATTACATATAATATATTTTTCATTTAACATACTTTTATTTTAGAGGAACCATTTAACTACAAAATTTCTAATAGTTAAATGGTGGGGATCGGGCCACACGTTCATGTGCGCCAAAATTATACAACGAATTTATTAGATTTTAAATTTGTGGAGCCCCACGATCTTGGAGCGCCAAAATTATACAACAAATTTAATATAATTTAAATTTGTGGAGCCCCACGTTGGGCGCCAAAAGTATACAACGATACATATACATACATATACATGTGGGCATGTCAGGCCTCACGTTCAAGGGATACAAACTTATACAACGAATTTATATGTAAATTCGATATACAGTAATTCATGCAGGTTGTATAATTATACCAGGTGTATTTATAATAAGAGTATTTTTATTTATCAGTATTTAAAACTTATATTTTTATTATTTATTCATTATTATAAATATTCATAAACATCATTAATAATTGTCGGTCACGATATTGCTCATTATTAAATGTTTATATCTTATGATATGCAACATTACACATATTTAAAAAAATCTCTTATATCTAAACATGTTAATAATCTTATATCTAGACATGTTAAATAATTGTTTTATTAATTTATTATAAAATTAAAATATTTTTATATTGAAATAAATTGTCTTATCTCAGATCTGACCTCTACTCGCTCAGTCTATACCATGTTTAAAATTCAATTTAAATTTATATTAATTTCTTGTAGACTGGCCTTTGTTTTAATATTCAACTTTAAATTAATCTTTCTATACTACAAATATCTAATCGCTTTACTATCTATTTTGATAATAAACTCTACTCTCTTTACTTTAAATTCTCTTTCATTTAGTAATGCTTTTATATATATATGCGATCGCTCATTCTTACGACTAAACATTTATTTACATTTTAACGTATTATTACTAAGTATACACTTTTCTTTGTTTTAATTTACTGTCTTTTGAAATCGTCTTTATGAGCTCTTTTTTTTTACAAATCATTTAAAATGCATTACGCATGTCACCTCTATTTCTGATGATCTTACGACTGTTGTCCGGGGTCCAGCGTTGTCCAGAGTTAGTTTTCCATTCCTCTTGTCCTGGCGTGGTCCTGGATACGTCTAGAGTCCAGCGTCGTTCTACGGCAGCATGTTCCTGGATACGTCTAGAGTCCAGCGTCGCTCTACGGCAGCATGTTCCTGGATACGTCTAGAGTCCAGCGTCGCTCTACAGCAGCATGTTCCTGGATACGTCTAGAGTCCAGCGTCGCTCTACAGCAGCTTTCCCGTATATACTCTTGGTAGACTTACTATTGCGGTGTTTACTTTTTCCGTAATATTGTCGTGAATTTAACGAACGTTATTTCGTTTGTTACTGCGACTTGTAATAGAATAAAAATAAACTGTTTTGCCGACGGACAGCATGTCCGGCTGCAACTGTGTCTTGAAGTGAAGAGAAGGGTTTTTGGTCGAACCCTTAATTTATACCCCCTCGAGATTCCGCGCCAGTCGGCTCCAAAATCGTCCTGTCGATACCTGCATATCTCGTGACAGCCCCCACTCCCGAACCTTTTCATCTATTTGCAATTATTAGCAAATAGCAATGTTTTGCACGGAATCGAGATAGCACAAATCATAGCTAATTCGATTAAGCACTCACTATATTAATTTGAACGTCTTAGGGTTATTTGCGTATTTTTTAGCACGTTTATTTTGCACTGTCTTCGCATAACGTGTTCTATTAACGTCATCTTTTCACTGGGGATAACTATAAATTTTACACACACTTTGGTGCCTTTGGTTTGATCATACACTAATTAGTTTTCGCCCAGTGAATTAAAATAATTATTTTATTAATTACTTGGGGCGGGTTGCTGAGATTCCTGTCTTTGCCTGCATCACTAACACACACAAGATACACGTGTAACACACATACAATTGAGCAGGTGTTCACTGCTTGTCGAAACAGGTTAATCTCTCCCCTAACCTAACAATGAAATATTTTTGCAATCTCAGACCTGTCCATTTACCCGTAACTTATACAAATTATACAAAATTTATATTTATTTAAATTAATGCCTAATACAGCGTATGGCTGTATCGTTGCAATATATTTTTTTTATTATTTGCACTTTGATTGTTCCGATTAAAGAAGCAAAGAAGCAACTTTCCTGTTTTCACAGATAAAGCTTTAATAATATTTATTTCTAGTTTCCTTTTGTCCATGTCTTTTTTTGACTGGTGGTCTTTATGTAAATATAGCTTTTTTCAAATTATTTTTACACCTTGATAGCGTGCTCTCAAAACTAAATTAACTCAACGTCATCTTTTAACAATGTTTGGTTATCTTCGTATAGGAATGTGTACTCCAGTCTTCTATTCCCATCATTTTATTTCTAATCCTTTCATCTCCCTAAAACAGATTGTAGGCTTATACACAGTTTAATCTAATCAGGTACTAACAACAGCCTTGTGGTAAACTTCTAAACTTTTATTCATTTTGAACAATCGTGAAATTTCTTTATCGATTTTTACTCCCTTAACATTAATTCCACTCGTTTTTGTTGTTTCAAATAATTTGCAAAATGGAACATCATCGTTATATTCTTCAGACTCAATGAAAAAACCAATAACTCTCTAAACTTCTTCTTATACGTGCATTATTTCTTACATTACTATCTTCTCCTCGTTCAAATTCCACTTCATAATTCAGGGTTAACTATTAACTTTCCATATCAGTTAGCCCACTGAGGGGTAATTCTTGCCTTCTCCAATGAGTTACGTTCATTAATTTAGACAGACTAACAAGTGCTTTAAAGTAGAGAACATACATAAGAGGGGACACAGGTATAGATTCAGTAACATTTGAAGATATAGAAGCAGCACTTTCATCCATGAACAATTGGAAAGTTTGGAAGGGAAAAAACTCAGAACTGCTTAAATACTCTAGCACATTATTGAAGTTTAGACTACTACATTTGTTGTATATCTGTTGGAGGAGATAAAGGATTCCCGGATGAATGGAGAGTAGCCAAAGTAATTTCTATTTTTAAGAAAGGTGATAGGACTGCACCATCAAATTATAGAGATGTAAGATTGATAAATACAATTTACAAGTATTGTGAAAAAATTATTAATGATAGACTTCGTTCTATCTCGGATGCTTTACTTCTTGACGAACAGGTAGGATTTCGTAAGGGCCGATCTTGTATTGATGACGTGTTTTATTTGAAAATATTGGTTGAGAAAAGAAAGGAATTTAAATTGGAGATGCCATGCCTTCATTGACTACAAGAAAGCATTTGATAGAGTTGATGGATCCATTCTGTGGGGCATTATGTGTAACAGGCGTTATCGTAAACATCTTGCAGACTTTATAAAGAGCTTATACTACTGTACAAGGATATATTGTCTATAGGACAGAATTTGACAGAAGAGATTTACATTAACCAAAGAGGGCGCCAAGGTTGCAGCATGTCTCAAACACTGTTTAATATCTGTATTGTTGACATAGTTACAGAGCGGTAATTACGAATGAATCCGGAAATAAAAATAAATAATAGAACATACGTGAATACAATGCTGTTTGCCGATGCTCAAGTAATCATCCAAAACAACGAATGCGAGCTTCAGAGATCGGTGTTGAAGTTACAGCAAGTCTGTTCAAATTACAACATGAAAATTTGTGTAGAAGACAAAAACAATGGGATTTATGGGCAAATATCCCTCGCGAACTAAGATTGTATTGGATAATAAGAGTGTAGAGCAGATGTCACATTTCCTCTATCTTGGCTGCGACATCACTTACGATGTGGATTATGGTCACAAGTTGGCTAAGTGTCAGTCAATATGTGGCACAATTCGTAGAGTGTTATCGAGAAAAACAAGGAAAGAGACTCGACTAAAATTTGACAAGGTAATGGTTGTGCAAGTGTTATTGGATGGTTCTGAAACTTGTGTGTTCCAGCGAAAAAACATCAGAGTAGGATACAGTCATCGGAGATGAGATTCTTGCGATCTGCTCGTAAAGAGTTGAACATTTTTAACATCCAAAATCGTATTGCAGAGAACAAAGATGGTTGCTCATCTGAATAGAATGCCAAATGGCAGGTAGCATAAGGAAGTTTCTCAATGCAAGCCTGTTCGACAACGAAGTATAGGAAGACGTAGGAAGCGTTGGTGAAGTGCATATATTCCTTTGGGAGCGGTACAGGTGATTCGCCTAGTTCCTGATAGAAGAAGAAGTAGAGACAATTTACAAAATCAATGTTTTTTTTTTAAAATTATTGCAGTATATTTTGCATTTTGTTTACATCATTCTCTTAAAACGTAAGATACATCAGGAGAACATAATTTTGTTTATGGTGAAACAGTAATTTAATTTGAACTGTTGTGGTTGACGTTAGGACAATGCCGCGAATCGTAATTTACCGTGCTAGCGATTTGCATTACTTACCTTCTCCTTTGTTTCATCCCCTTCTGCCGTTGAAGGACCTTTCATTCTCTTCTTACGCCCTCTTCTGTTAGCCAGCTTTTCAACGTAATCATCCCATTCCAATATTGGTCTTCCTCTTTCTCTCTTCGTCCAGCTTCTTTTCGTCCATCCTCATTACATGGTCAAACCATTGCAGTGTGCTCTTCTCTCTATTTTCCACAACTGATTCTTGCAGGAGCAAATTTTTCTGACGGCCAAATTCCTAATTCTTCTCTCCTGCTTCTTCCAGCTGCCTTCCTCAAAAATCTCATTTCACTGGCTTCCAGTCTGCTTTTGTTTTTCTTTAGCATAATGAGGTTTTCTGTCTCATGGAGTAATGGGGATAGAAAACCTGTCTTGTATAGAGTACACGTATTAACTTCTGTGATTTCCATCTAACCTACAAAAACGTTAGAAATCAGGTTTGTATATGTATTTGGTTTGCTTTTTAACTCGTCATTGGTTTTGTTTATTTCATCAGCAGCCTTTCCACCTGAAGTGGAGACATACGCACGACACAGCGTGTTTTAATTGGAGGGACCTTTGTCTCAAAATTCAAATTAATTCAATTATAACCGCTTAATAATAAAAACAATAAGCAGTATTTTACTTGAAAAATGTAATGTGCCGTTGGCGGGTAACATAGTATTTCTCAGTTTTCTTTGATTTTAGTGATAATTGTATAATTTAAATTGAATACAATTTTATAAAATGTTCATCCGGGTACATGATCAGTTTTGTTTTGTATGACAGAAAAAACTTACATTTTTCAAAAGTTTATAAATAACATTGCCACTTTTTAAGTCACAATTAAAAAAACTAGATATAAAATTAAAATAATTAGACTGTGTGCGTGGAAATTTCATAATATTATTATTATTAATTAATTTTAACATTGAAGATGTTTATAAGGACGTGTCGCACGTTTGCGGCCGATCGCTGGTGCGTTATCGAAAATGGGAACCGGTGAGTTTCCATAGAAACTACTTCTTTGTTGTCAATAACGTAGTACACATATAAAACTTCGCTTATGAATGCGACTACATTTAACTTATAATCTGTACATTGGTAAATGAAGAATGAATTCATTGATTGGCGAATGAAGAATGAATTCATTGATTGGTGAATGAACATAAATATATATATATTTTAGATTTATTGAAGCATTTTCAATGCCCTTCTCTGTGCATTGCATTTGTGCAATGCCTGTAAATTTTTTTGTTTTAATTTAGAGAAAAGCGTATGAGATTAACCCTATCTTAGTGACAGGCTCAGTGATCTATCACCAATGTTAGGCCTAATATTCAACTAAAATAGGCGTTATTTGATGATAGTGCCGCGGCAGAATGTATAAATAATGAACGGTAAGTGTTGGAATATTTGAGGTAAGTGTATGGAATACAAACAGCGGTTACCTCCCCCCCCACACACACACACACACACAGACTTCCGACTGTAACAGAACCGTAAACAGAGTGATGGGATTTTTGTTCGTTTTATGTAATCGTGATACGGTCGTAGGGTTTTTTGTTAAGACTGTTTCGTGTGAACCAGATGTAGGCCTAGTGCACGGCGCGGCCGTGGTACAACGTGTGTTATATTATCCAATCCAACCTCTCTGCTCACGTTAACTCCTTCCGTTTCACAACGTCTCTTTGTCACTGCGCCATTGTCTTTGTTAATGTGTAGCTAGCTAGTAAATGTGATTTTTGTCATATGTTTCGATTTTTTTAGCGGTCGTTGTGACGGTATTCGGTCTTGTATCGATTCCTCGTATTATCCCCATAACTGTTCTTCAGGCGTGTAACGATTGTTTCTTAACATAGATGACATTTAGAAGTGGTTTTTCTAGACGTTTTCATCGATTTCTCTCGTGACGGTCGTACGCAATATTTGTTTACTGTTTCGGTCATTTATTTATTTATTGTTCCATAACTTCGTGTTTGTTACACTATTTATGTCTTATTTTTTCTTCCCCCTAATTTTTCCTTTCAATTTTAGGGGGAGGGGTTATGGTTTTATACGAATTCCTTTCTGTTCACAACGGTTTTGTTTTAAGGCTTTCCGTCTTTTCCTAGCAGCCTCTTAGATGTCGCCCCATAATATTCTGGGTCTCCAATTGGGGGTCACCTTTGCAAACACTTTTTGGTTTCATTCAGTCATGCCTTTGATTTTTATTGTAGTGGCTCCAGCCCTAACCCTTTCCGACTGTAATTATACATATAATTAGTTATTACTTGACAAAATTAATTTTATGATAAATTCTAGTGAATAAAATTTTCCAAGGCCCCGTCATAAACTATAGACACGTTATTAAAACATTTTTGTTTGACATTTCGCGTGTTTTTGGCTAAGCTAGAAATTAATTGTCATCAACAGGATCTGTATAATCGTATACACATATAATAATTGTTAATATTTATGGAATATTATTATTATTCTGTATGCTGTATATACAAAATTTACACAAAATCTTCACGATATGTGCAGTATTTTTGAATCGGCCTGATGATGACACATATATCATAATTTTATTAATTTACGATCACTTCTAAACTTCAGTGTCGAACGATCCTACAGCCACTGTGTATAATAATGGCTCCCTTTTTCTACCACCAAAGCAGATGAAGAGTAAGGCAACGCAGACTGTCTTATGTCAGCCGGTCAGCATACAAGGAAAGTAGTTTGGCTAAAGTACTACGCTTCACGTTGCACGTTGTTATCGCATGATGTTATCTCAGCCTGTCCCACAGGCTGTAGAAACCATAACCACTGAGGTGGCTCTACCACAGATTGAATCGACCTGAGGGCTGAGAAACGCACCTAGATTTTATGGTTCGCAAAAGACACGAGGAGACAAGAGCCGTTGCAATAATTTTTGATTTACTAATCCCCCAGCATATATGTCTTTATATATTGTAACATTACATAATCAGTTCATAATACTGAATAAAAATAAAGAAATACCTATTATTATTATTTTGTAAAATAATAATAAAAAAGTCAGTAGTTACCCCATTCCCCAAGTCAGAAATGAATGATTAAGTATCATACTATGAAACATTTGTACAATCTTTACACCAAACAATAAAACACTTTAGCAATTAAAAAACAGTGTACTCAGTGTTACCATAGAAGTGCAGTGTGTACAAAGTGCAACATAGTATGATATATGTAAATTTTAAACAAAAAAAGACATCAATCACAAATGGTGGTGAAGATACAGAACTATAGTAATAAACAATAAGTTTAGTAATAAGTTGTAGTTTTGTTTTGTTAGGCCACAAAGGCAATATCAGTGTAAGTAAAAGATTATTTTGTTTATGTTTGAAGGATCCAGGGTTATATAAGAAATTAATCACTGTTAATTAGAATAAATTGTAAAGAGATGGTGGCAGATAAAATAGGCCTAGGGCAGTAATACATTTACAGAAGTAAAAGTCAGAAATAAACTAAGTTAAAAAACCACTAAATTATAAAATGCAAGTATCTAAATTTATGTAATCATATGAAGAAAAACATTATGTAAATTAAATGTAATTAGAGTTAAAGTTTATGAAGGAGTATTTTCCTAAAAAATCGAAGAACTAATAATATCTTATTACTAGCCTATTTACTAAAACTGTACCTAGGTTAGCTAATAAAAACTCATCAGTCTCTTGGTTACTAAGAGTAACAGAGTTAACAAGATGGGTAATTGTTAAATTGGATTTTCAAGAGTAGATGACATAAATAATGTCCAGCAAATTTTCAAAAATTAGTAACTACCGTTTGAACAAATCACTATTCTAAATTAATGAGACGATTCAGCACAAGAAATTACGTCTGAGACATCAATTGAACCAAAATAATTGATGCGGGAATATCGAAGAACATTGAAAAATTATCCAACTATCAGATTGCTTGAATAAAAATTTGAACTACCACTACGTTGATGAGAACGCCTACCTTAATAAACTAAAAAATTACACATCACCCACAAGTAACGAACACTAGAAACAGTACAACATCGTTCAAGTTATAAGAAAACTTAGTGTGAACATTTTAAATTTTCTTTATTTAATTCAAAACTGTAAACACGTGGTTTCTTAAAACTAAATAGCAGCCATGTTGGTTGTTTTTCCATCTGTATGATTACGAGTAGTCTGCGCTCTGGCGTTTAAAAAACGAACTTATTGAATCAGACTTTAAGAAATAAAATATTATTATTGTAAAGTATGATACTATTATCTAAGCATTTCTGACTTTCTTATAGCTCAAAGAATCCTCAAATAACCCTGAGATAAATAACTTATTAATTTTACTAATAACTATAATTGAATATATCTGTTGCGTTATATAAAAAACTTATATCGAAAACTGTTGTAATTTCGATAATAGTCGATCTGGAAATCAATGAACTGGATGTAATAGGTTCCAGAAAATAAACCATTTTCAATCAATAAATACCTTTCTTTTAGGGAATTGACTTTGTATTATTCTTTGTAGATAGCAAATTTGTTACAGGAAACAGGTGAGTAGCAGAGAAGAGTAAGCAAGTTAGCTCAGACATCGTAGCCTATGAAGTACAACAGCCAACATAACCTGTAACTGGTTATCAAATTGAAAACAGCTTATGCAACGCGCGTTTAAATAAAACGATCAAACCGTACACAAAGAGAGGAACTCTCTCTCTCTCTCTCCATAATAACTGAATTGTAATACCTGCAAGGAGATATAAAAACAACAAAGGATCCCGTGGTTTATTTTTTTTTCTAAAGAGTTACACAATAAATAAAAATAACACACTAAGAGTATGAAAAAGACGTAACACTGAGAGAAGTTACAAGTCCGGATGAAAGCTCGCGGTACATTACAAATGACGCTAACAACTTAGGGCTAAACTAACGTAATAATTATATGAAAAGGACGATAGAAGATTCTCCCGGGTCGTTACAATATAAATATATATATATATATATATATTAATATAAATATATTATATTATATATATATACAATATATATATATATATATATATATGTATATTTATACTGTCGATAAATGGTGAGCAGTTTACCATAAATGCAGATCGACAAAGGATGTGTAGTTGTGTGTTTTGTTTACAATTAATGGTGTGTTGTCAAAGCGCCTTTAATATCCAACGTAACGAGACATCCAAGTCTGTAGTAATTCAGCTGAAGAGCGGAACGGCACCGACACCTGGCTTTCGGTTTCGCTTCACAGCAGAGATTCGTTGCCACCCGCGCACGTTAATATCCTGTACTGCTACTGCATTCCTGCGTGCCGTAATAGTTCCGTTCCTTTTGAAATATCATACACTCTCTGCCGGAAGTTGCAGTCACCCTTAATATTACAACGACTTTGTTATTAAAAGTAACAACGTTCTCTGCGTTTAACTTTTGTTTTTAAAATATAATTTCTAAAAGTTTCCAGACGGTTCGAGGAAGCGATTTCATGCATGGCTGTACCAAGAGAGTTGGTTGTAGGCCTTTACAGACGGGAAGCAATCCGTTCAGGAAGCTGCGACTAAGGTATGAAATTGTCTTGTGTGTGTTTTAATAGCGACGTTTGTTGAATGCTCGAAAATTCTTCTCTGTAAAAAATTTGAAACCGATGAACCTATGAAAATGTTTCACTGATTCGCTAACAAACGTACAGTAGATTTCACTTTAATGGAGTGTGTATTTGCCATAGTCTTCTTATAAGACCCAGGCAGGCGCGGATCCACCGGTGGAGGGGAATGGGGAAAATCCCCCCCCATGGTCGCAAGAGACGAAGTTTTTTTAGTTGTCTTGTGATTGTAGAACGGTTTTGTGATTGTGAGTGTGATACAAAATTCATATCACGTTATGTAGGTTTATGGTTTTACTTTAAATTGCAACTGTACCTTACCGGTATATTAATTTTTGTTTGATACATAACTTAAATGTGTAATGTGTATTTTAATCGGTAAGTGAACATAATTAAAAGAACGATTAACTGACAATAACATATATGATTTTATACTTGTACGTTAGAAAGCGATACTACATCTTTTGTTGTTTGTTGTAGCGGTACGTTATTTGGTTGATACTAACGCTGTATTTTTATCTTGACTCATTTCGTTAATTATACTTTAGATCATTAAGGAATGGTCCAACATTTCACATCCTCCCCAGAATGCTGGATCCAACAAAATGGTTGCTGGATCCGCCCCTGAGACGAAGTCTACTTCCTTCCATCCCTTGGTTAGACAAAGTAGACCCGCTTGTCCGATGTTTCGTCTTTGATTCGTAATCAGTCGTATATATTATTCAAAGTTACGTGTAAGTGTTTTCAAACTACAGCTCGACATACAGATAAGACCTGTGTTTTTAGTGGCAGCACCAGATCGATGTCAGTTTTCACATTGAAGATTTTATGTAAATAAACAGTGTTTAATTTCGTATAATTTCGTTATTATACTGACATAATAAAAATTGTACCCTTAAAGGTATGTAGTAAGATATGTTAAATAACCCCTTTTTACTTACTTAAAATTAAATACGGTCTTTTTTATTTTTACGTTATTTGTCAAACAATTGATCGCTTGTGATGCGGCCTGCCGGTAGCTTTTTGAGTTTAATTGTGGCCCTCAGGCAGTTTTGAGCTGGAAACCACTGGTTTAAATTATGTGTAGGTCTGCACAGACAGAAGTTGTCAGATATCGTTGCAAATCCAAACTCATCCGTCACATCCCGTTTTGTCGTACGTACTTCACCGCGTCATCTGCTCTCATGACATCGCTAACTTGTTTGTTAGACAAATCCAGACCATCCTGAGTTTTGAATTATTTTGTGACAGAGGATAGTCCTATTCTGCTCATTTATCCAGTTTTAATATTTAAGTAATTCTGTTTGTAACGAAATTTGTTTAATTCCTGAGAAAAGAGAATCTCTCTCTCTCTCTCTCTCTCTCTCTCTCTCTCTCTCTCTCTCTCTCTCTCTCTCTCTCTCTCTCTCTCTCTCTCTCTCTCTCTCTCTCTGTGTCTATGCGCGCGCGAGTGTGTGTGTGTGTGTGTGTTTTAGTATACAACCGTATACAACCTTGTTACCGCACAGTGGCCTAGATTTTCTGTTACAAAATTTTACTATAAAAATTCATAAACTTTTCGAAACATGTAAGAATTAACGATAGGCTATCAAGGCCAAGGATAGGCTAGGTTTCTTTATTGGAAGCCTCGTCGTTTTCGTTAATATGCGACATTCTTTCTCTGTGAAATTCCCGTAAAAACATAATCTGAACTGTAAGTTCGAAAACTACGAGAAAGGACGGGCAGAAATGCTTCTATAAAAATTCTGTAAAAACATTTAAAAGCGATGAATGGCTTAAAACTTTTATGAAATAAGGAATACAGATTTTTTTAAAGTGTGTGCTGTATTAATTATTGTGAGTATTATGTTCAGTAGTAGATTTTATTTAATGGTTTTTTATACTTATTTATTTAGAAAATACGTTTACCCTAGTTCATTAATTAACAATAAAAGATTTAATTAGCTTTTGTTGTGCTTATAATATATACTGTGTACGTTGCGTATGTAAGCTGTTTTTGTGTCCTGTAACAGGATAGGTTAGATAGGATACGTGTGTAACAGAGAGTGAGACTTGTAGTAGAATACACTTTTTCCTAAATTTGTAAATAAAAAACATTCAAGGCTAGACGATTTAAAACGTGGTAAACCCGAGGAAATTGTTAAACAAGGAAAAGTGTTTTTTTTTTTTTACTTGTAGCGCGACTTCTTAATGAATTGGGGCCACGTGTTCTCCATTGAAAATGTTTCGTCATAAACATTGGAATCGTTTTCATAATCATATTATGACGTTTTTACACAAGTGGGTTTGATCGAAATCCATTGTCGCTACGGGAATGCACAATTGTAGCAAATTCGAAGTATTTTGTTTATCGTGTATTCTGATGACGACGCTGAAATTTCATATTTTTTTGTTCACGGCGTAGTATTTTTGTATTGTTATGTAATATGCAAAAAGAAAGTCTCTTATTATTGAGCGGCTTAGAATACTTATTTTTATTTGTTACAATCGCGCGGCATTAGAGGCTGTTGTGAGATAGTATATTGTTTATCTGAAACCTGATAACACGTTTATCAGTGAACACCACAAAATAACCCTCCAGAATATTTTATGTGGCACAAATACCGTATAGACAAGCCAGCAGTTTGTAAGTACGGTACTTTTATATGAGCCGTGCGTGCATATAGGAAGGAAACTGAGTTACAAAGCGCACTTCCTTTCGTTTGCTTCTGCAACAGGTGACTACCCCTCTTCCTGTCGCTATAGTGTATTGTTATACCCCTGTAGTAGTTTGACTTACTGACCGAGAAGACTTTCTCATGTGTTCTTACTACCTCCCGAACACAATACAAGTTTGAAGGTCTCTCTATTGTTTATTAAACGTACTGCTTGCTGAGGTGATAGCGAGATTGACATACAAACGTTTACTTCCGTTCTACGAATGTGGGAGGTGCTTTGTCGAATTACTATACTGTAATAAGTTCTGCTTGTGAGAATCGATGTAGTATTTTAGAGGCGGCTGATTCGATAAAATGGAGACAACAAAAAGACCGCTGTACTGAGATTTTGATTCAGTAATGGCCGATTCAGTTGTCCAGTTATTCAGATAAGCGCGGTTACTTATGTTTCAGAACATAATTCGGAAAGTTAAGAATTCGGTGTGCATATTTGTACGTGAACACGTCAGAACACGTTACGCACAGTTTTCGACGATAAATCCATCTATTTCAGAAATTACCTGTATCTGTATAGTCGTATATAAAATCCAAATATCACTGACTGACTGGTAACGAAATCTCCTGAAATAAAATGCCTACAAACATGAAATTTGGTACAAAAATTGCTCTTATGTCGTAGGTGCATACAACAAAATATTTTTAAAAAATTTCACTTCTAAGGAGGGTTTCGGGGGATCAACTTTCTAATGAATTTTTTCAATCAGTTCCTATGAAACCACTTGCAGGTTGGTAGAAAATGAGTTACATCTGAATTTCGATATGTTAGTTTTTATTGCAAACCTTTTTATTTAATCAAATAAAAGTCCAGTAGTAAAAGTTAGCACGAGTATAAGCTGGATTAAAAAATGTTAATTTCCGTTTTTTTTTTCTAATCCCTAGCACAGGTATTCTCAGCTAGTAACGTGTAAAATGAAATCATCGGAATTTTGGAAATGTAACCTTGAGGATAGGTATATTTTTGTTTTTCGCATATTAACTGTTTATTCGCCATCATATTTACGTGTGGGTGTATGTAAAAGATATATCCGTGGGTGTACTTGTAACGTTTGTGTTTTTGTAAACATGAAATAGTCGTTAATATGCGCCATGCTCTTGTGCGTGTGCTTGTGTAGCATTTGGCTAACGTACGTATTGTGTTAGGCACATAGGAATACGTCGAAGCCACACACTCTGTTTTTCAGCAAGAAGCTTTCGTCACTTATTGTCAGCCCTGTCATTATACTGGTGGTAATGAGGGCCACCTACCCGTATAAATGGGTCCAGCCATATAGTTTTACAGTCATCTCCTGCGCCTGTTCTCTCACACTATCCCCACCTATTGTAGTTCGCTGCGGAGATGGCACTTATGAAATAAAGTAACTTTTAGTTTGTGTGTGTGTGGGGGGTGATTATTTTCGTCTCGTAGACATTATTTCAATCTGTACTACCTACCTACAATTCATACTTATCGATGAAAGAAGAATCTCGTTAACTAAACGTAAAAAAAATGAGTTTCTATATTACTCGCACCAGAAGACATAATAATTTGCTCCTGTGATACGTGCGTTTACAGTCGGGGGTATAATAAAGTCATGCCTATGTCAGAAATACTAAAGTACTCTTTTAATCGCGGCATAAATAACACATACGTAAACAACTCTAACGCTGTATGCATTTAACCCCAGTTGAATACGAAAACCAGGATGAGAATGATGTAAGAAAATACAGTGGAAAACGTATAACACGAAATACAGCTCAGGTCCTGATCGTTGCTTCTATTTTACAATTACAGTTGATACGGTTAACACGAAAATTTTACCTACAAAACATCGGTTAACACGAAAATGTTTTGTTAAAAATAATTTTTTTGATGGCTTTCAATAGCTGCATAATAAATTAATCCATACACGCACACCCCAAAACAGTGGAAGTTAAAACAAAAAAGAAATGTGAAAGTGATGAGAGTGCCGAACTTGACACAGAAAATGACAAAAAACGAGTTCTTGCCGCTACAGATGTGCTTTCATTGCTGGGCCGTGTTCGTTGATATTTAGAAACCAACTTGGAAAGTGAATTGCTTAATCTCTTTGACAAATTAGAACAATTTGTTCAAACTAAAGTAGTGTATAATTGTGTGCAAAAGAAAATAACGGCCTATTTAAAAAGAATTCAACACTGTCACTAAAAGAACTTTAAAATGTCGGTATGGAAAACCATGTTCTAAGTTTCAAGTATAATTTATATTTAAAATCATTTACTTGAATTCGGTTCGACAATTTCTAACAAGTTAGGTGTGTTCCTTGTAAATCGAGTTTTGTTTGACAAATTGAAATGAAATATTTCCATAGAAACTACTCTTTGTTGCCGATAACGTAGTACGCATATAAAAAAGTATCCCCTCCCCCTTCAACTATATCACTTTCATTTATAGAAAATTACCCCCTCCCCTTCAACTACCCTTTTAATTTATAGATGTTTCAACTACCTTTCTACAGTGGATTGTTATGACCTTCTTTTCAGGATACTTTATCAAAATTAAGTACTTTACTCTTGTTAAAACGTAAAACGTTGCAGGTTTACAGACTTGGAGACTACCCGTTCCCCTTAACCGCTCTTCACCAAAATCAGTAGGCTTTGAGTTCTCTACAATTCGGGCACATATGCAAACAAATATTTGATCTGTTTGAATTTTCGGGATAGAAATAATTCAACACACAGACACGCACACACTTTTCGGAAAATTACTTTTCTTCATGTTTTGAGGGTAGTACAATCAGAATCAGCAGTTATCTCGAAAACGATCTTTTTCGCGATCACCATACTTCCATTTCCTTATGGAACATAGAAGTAAAAAAGGCGTACTACATTACTGTACAAGAAAACCTAAATCGTAAAACTAAGTTAAGCTACGGTGCATGTATACTAAATTTTTAAGCAAAATTAACCATATTTTTTTCTAAAAAATTAACCAGGAATTATCCATGAGCATAAATAAAACACAAGCAGAATTATCACTGTTGCACACCACTATATAAAAATTATTCCGATTAGCGCTTTCAAACTTCACAGCTCGGAAATGATTTCCGATCTGACGATGAGCTGTGAAGCTTGAAAGCGCTAATCGGGATAATTTTTATATTGTTACGACGGTCTACTCGATCGTCGTAGGTACAGTGGAAACAAAATAAGTACAAGACACCAATTAAGTCACTAATCACACCTTTAATTGTTATAGTAAAACAGTTCGTAATTAACAACACAGTGTCTACAACAAATCAAATGAAATTGTTCATACGCAATAAAATGTCCAGTAATATTAAAACTCAACTGTATTACAATTATACCGTCCGAATATAAAACGCAACACTTCACTAATAACTACTTGAACGTACACCGTAATAACTCGAACCGCTCTGTAAATATATCGCACTAATACTCTCGGACCGCACAGTCAAAAATCTCGCATTGAACTGAAAACTAAGGCCGCGACGCGATGTATTTATAGTTACGCTCACACACCAGAAGCTTCCAAACTGCGTCTTATCTCTCGCGAACTACGTAAATTGCTACGGCCTTGACACAGTCCGAGCGCCCGAGCGGAGCCTGGCACAGTCGAGAAAATTCTCGCAAAATGCGTTTAGTAGCACGTACACCACACGCTTACGTCGAGATCTTTCTGGCGCATTCGATAAACGCGTAGATTGTTCTATGCTGTCGTAGCACTTCCCCCTCCTTAAGCCTGTTCGTCCCGAACTGGCAAAGCGTCTTCGAAGTAATACTCGACCAGGCGATCTAGGTGGCCATCCTTGCGAAGGATAATTTTCCCGTTCTTCGAATTCAGTCTCGTGTGATCCGAACATCACGTTCCCAGGAATGCGAATCTTTCGCGCTACCACTAGCTTCGCTGGAATCACTCTCGTTGCGTCATGTACTAATGACCTAAATACCACTGGCTGATCCAAGTTTGTTTGGTTCTCGTCAACAACCTCTTGCGTAACCTCATCTTCAGCCACTTTACCCTCGGCCGCTTCTATCAGCTCAGGAACAAGCAAGAGTTTTGTCTCGACACCCATAGTTGGCTCTCCAATCACTTCTTTTGTCGTTATACTTATTTGTACTTCCTCTGCTAGTTCTGCCTCCATTTCCGCTTGCAACAGGGAGGTTTCCTCTTGACCAGACTTGTTGAATTTTTCTTCGACTAATGCCACTCGCTTAATCGAATGGTTGGTAGACCCTGTCATTTTAGTCATGCAAAGCTTTATCTTCTCTTGGCCAACTTTCAGGACATTCTCTCTTAAGTCCACAACGAATCCGTAGGCATTCATAATGTCCGTGCCAAGAATCAATTCATCGACAATGTCTGCAACGAGCATTTGGTGGCTAAACTCAAGAAGACCCAGGCGTACACGTACGTCTACCTTTCCTAGCACCTTGACGGGGCTTCCAGTCACAGTCTGTATTGTACAAGAGCTAATTAGAGGATGGCGGTTACAGACTAAGTCAGGGCGCACAATGGACACTGTTGCGCCCGTGTCAACTGTAAATGATGTTGGTTTACCATCCGCAAATCCACTAACACTCAAGTTTCCACTGATCTTATGTAGCGTGGAAACTGTGTGCTGTTCTGGGCCTTTACTTCTCCAATTGGTGCGATCAGTCTCTTCTCTCTGTATCTTCTTCTCCCAACAGTCTACCTGTAGATGACCACGTTTTCCACAGTTGTAACATTTCGGTCTTCTGTCTTTTTCAAATCGTTGCGACTCTCTTGAACTTTTGAACTGTTTGTCCGACAACACTGTTTTTCTGCACCCATCGTAACGGTAATGTGATACAGGGATCTTCTGACTGCAACGTGATGGCACAAACCCATTAATGTAGCGGGACGCTGACTTGGCAGCTTCAAACTCTAGGGCGTGAACAAGAGCTTCTGAGCTATCTCGGTGTCTTGCCATTCGTAACACTTGCTGAAGTTCACAATCTCCGATCCCATCAATAAATGTCTGCACCGTAAACCTTATTCGGAAGTCTTCTGGTGCTTCAGGATAGGCCAATCTAATCAATCTGTCGATACTTGCTTCAAATTCTTGAAGACTTTCCCCGGAACGTTGTCGTCTTGTTCTCAACTGAGCATAGTACACCTCTCGCAAATGTTTATCACCGTAGCGTAATTCTAGAGCTTTTATCATCTCGGCATAGGTGTTCTGGCTGTCAGGTGGCACTTTCTGTAGTAGTTCTGCCGCGGTTCCTTTTAATGCAAGAACAAGTGAAACAGCCTTGTCTTTTTCCGTCCAATTATTTGCGCATGCAGCAGCTTCAAATTGGCGGAGGTACGTTGCCCAGTGAGTGCTTCCGTCAAAGGTTGGAGCTTTGACATGAACTGTCCCTACTGCAGGCAAAGTGACTTTCTCTGTTAACTTATTTTCTGTGTATTTTTCTGTCTTGATCACTGGTACAGTCTGTTCAGAAATTTGTTTTGGTTGAATCTTCATGCACTGTTCGACTTCACTTTTAATTTGTTCTCTTATGTTTGCCATTGAGTTTTCTACTGCAGATATTTTATTTGACACAAATTCTTCTATAACAGATATTTTTGTAGACATCGATTCTTCAACAATCAAGACAGATTTTTCTACTTCAGCTATTTTTAATGTCATTGACTCTTGTACCTCCGATATTTTAGTAACTTGTTTATTAAGCTCACCTCGTAGGATACACAATTCTGCGGTACTGTGTTCTTGCAACTGTTTCTGCATAGTTTCAAAGAGAGCTTCCGTTTATCTTTTTGTCTTTCTTCTGTTTCTAGCATTAGTGCTTTCTGACGTCCCTCAGCCTCTTCTCTTTCCTGTCTTCGTTCTTCCTTTTGTCGTCTTTCTGCTTCTTCCTATGTCTGCCGCAGCAGTGTTTGTAAAGCTTCCATCATCTGACTGGGATCCATGTTTACCGATTAATTACGAATCACACTCGTCTTGTACAAAGTATCCACTGTTAACCGTTCTATCCCACTTCTGACACCACTGTTACGACGGTCTACTCGATCGTCGTAGGTACAGTGGAAACAAAATAAGTACAAGACACCAATTAAGTCACTAATCACACCTTTAATTGTTATAGTAAAACAGTTCGTAATTAACAACACAGTGTCTACAACAAATCAAACGAAATTGTTCATACGCAATAAAATGTCCACTAATATTAAAACTCAACTGTATTACAATTATACCGTCCGAATATAAAACGCAACACTTCACTAATAACTACTTGAACGTACACCGTAATAACTCGAACCGCTCTGTAAATATATCGCACTAATACTCTCGGACCGCACAGTCAAAAATCTCGCATTGAACTGAAAACTAAGGCCGCGACGCGATGTATTTATAGTTACGCTCACACACCAGAAGCTTCCAAACTGCGTCTTATCTCTCGCGAACTACGTAAATTGCTACGGCCTTGACACAGTCCGAGCGCCCGAGCGGAGCCTGGCACAGTCGAGAAAATTCTCGCAAAATGCGTTTAGTAGCACGTACACCACACGCTTACGTCGAGATCTTTCTGGCGCATTCGATAAACGCGTAGATTGTTCTATGCTGTCGTAGCAATATAGTGGTGTGCAACAGTGATAATTCTGCTTGTGATTTTAACCACTAACACAACTTTCTTCATTAAACATAAGTAAAACGTTTTTGTATAAATAACTTTTAAATATTGTCTACTGCTTTATTTTACTACATTATACAGTAAGTAATCTGCACAGAATTTGTTCATTTATCTCATTTTGATTCACTTTTTCTGCGTTTAACACGAAATTCGATTAACAGGAAAAACAGCTGGTCCCCGTCATTTCGCATTAAACGTTTTTGCACTGTGTATGCACGAATTGCGAACTGCTCTCGCAGCAACACAGAAACCAGGTTTCAGGTGTAGAATGTTTGCGTAATAATATAAATCACAGAGAAAATAATAAATATGCAATGAGAACAGTAGTGTAAGATAAATTACGTCGAATCTTGTTTACATCTTGCCTAACAGTTGAAATCGTATCTGTGGAAATTTTCGGTCATAAAATTAACTCAACGCTGAAAGTTACAATAATAAGCCCTTTTTGTACATAAAGGACGTAATTCTTTCGCTCCACCTTCCCGTTATTACCACTTAAATGGTATTCCAAAGTACCGTATTTCACAGACAACGATACGACATGAACATTTTTTATTCAGGAAACAGCCTAGAATTGGAAAATTTAATTACGCTACATACATTTTGTATACTTCGTCATCATCATCAATAGTTCCACAGCCCACCGTGGACCTCAACTTCCCTCAGGATTTTCCTCCAGACTTCCCTATCCTTACCCAATGTCCACCAATTTTTCACTCACGTACTGCATGGATTCCATCAATCTACTCATAATCCTCTTAAGAACATCCTCCTCATTCATTCTCTGTACATGTCCTGGCCATCTCAGCCTAGCTATCCTAATTGATGTTACAATATCAGGCGATTTAGGCCTATATAACTCATACAGCTCTCTGTTGTACCTTATTCTCCACTCTCCACCTTCCCTAATGGGTCCATAAATTTTCCTAAGTATATTTTGTTTACATACATGATTATAAATTTATTGCACATCGATTCAAATAAATATTAAAACACCACTAACATTAATTTATTTTTATTTACTTGGTTGACCGACAGCGTTTATGCACATTTTCGCGCGCGTATAACTAGCTCACATAAACAAAACTCGACAAACAAAATTTTTAAATATTAAAACAGCGTTTGCAGGGAGAAAAAATTGCCTACTTGTTCTTGTAAAAATTCGTGATTTTAATATCAATGAGTTCATATTTACGAGTAGGCTAAAGTATTTTGCTTTGTACATAAAACTCGCTCATTAGGTTACTTTGCCTACGTACATATTACCTGTATATATGATCGTGCGCTCGGGCTTCGTGTAGTATACATACACAAAGCACGCAAGTATGTGAACTTTGTGTACACACACAAGTTCGTACGTATACAACGCATTTACTTTGTCATCTATATCATACTTCTTCTTCCTCTCCCGGTCTCTCTCTGTTTTTTATTGTATACATGATTTTTTAAAAATAGAATTCTCGGTTAGCGTGTGTATGCAGGGAATTGACTATATGTATGTATGTGCATTAACAATAGTCAGGCGGTACCCGTAATGTGTCGCAATTCGCCCTGCACTGTTTCTCGGAACCGACGGTTATTTTTGTGTCACGAAGTGTAGGTTGGATTCGAGTCCAAAAATAATTTCGATAAAGTAATGATGGAAAGTACGTTGTGTACACAGCCGTGAGCGGGGGAAATGTTATTAGACACGCTAAACATTGTTTCAACGAACTCAAGGCAAAAACCAACGTCTCCGCATATTTATATTATAAGAAAAAAAAATATCCATCAATCATACTACACGAATATTGTAACGAAACCTAAAAATTGGTTTATTACAATTAATGTGGATTATTTATGTAATTAAGTCAAAATTTTCCTCCTCAGTATTAATCTTCAGCCCCACTGTTGGGCTCGCCAATTTTGTAACGATCCAAGTGTTCGGGGTTACAATAAATTGTAATAAAACATTTTTGTTTAAAAAATTAAATTTTTATTTTTATTTAGTTATTTATTATTAATAATTTCTGATGTATTTATGTAATTTTTAGTTCTTTTAATTATTAATCTCATCAATTTAATAGTTTAGAATAATCAGAATTGTTTTTCTGCGTTAATCTGATTATCTCCTGTAATAATCGATTAGCGGTCTTTCGTTATTCTATATGGTCCTCCTTCAGTGATCTTATTCTCTTCTTTTCTTGGAGCCCGGGTGTCAAATATTATCTAAAATTCTTTTATTTATACTTCTACCAATAAATGAAAATCAAAATTATAATATTCAAGGAATTTTATTAAACTTATTGAGACTAATCGATTTTGAATCGATTAGTTAATCGACAAATAACAAACTCATATCTCAGGGCGATTAAATTCAGTATATAAAATATTAATATTAAATTGCAGGTTCTTTTAGCTGTTATTTTATAATAGTCAGAGAAAAGGCAAAGCTGAAAAGTATAATGCTTACAATAAAAACTGCTTAATTATCTAAAATACAAAATATTATTGAATAGACAATGTTAGTAAGATAAATTTCTCGAACCCAACTCGTGATGCTGTTCTGCCGACACCGCAAAGGATTCTGGGAATAGTCCAAAATGGCCGCCCCCGTGCTGAATGTCAACGGAGCGTCTTCACTTCAGAATTCTTCCAAATAAATGTTGGTTATTGGTGTATTCCTCTTCCAAGTAGTAGTGGTTAATTACTCTTCATCACAGTGTAATTATTCGGGAGTAGTGGTCAGTTGTTCGGCGCTGCAATCAGTGTTCAATGTGTTCTTGTCCCAGTGGATGTGCGATTTTACAATGCCCAATTTTGTGTCGTTAAAATTTCGAATTCACGTTTTATTGTTCTATTATCTGGATGACGATTTCAAATCTTCATTAGTAAATTAATTCGGTTGATTCCAGGTTCTCTCAGTGTTTATTAATCATATTTTTACACTTCTCTGTTTTATTTTTTATAGGTTTGGTTATATTCAAAAAAATCTTCTCTCTTTTTAAATGAATTCGTTTGTCTGAGCTCGTTCGAAGTGTACGTCTCAACGTGTAACAATCAACTAACTATCTTTTTCCTCCATACAATAGGTCCTGGCCGATTTAATATTAACTATACATCGTTTTAACCAGATGGCATTTCCGCCTAAATAATTGACTTTTACATTATATGATTAATTACATTTTTACTATTATTTAATTTTATTAAATACTAATTACATAATTACTTTCCTTAGTTAATTCTGCGTTATTTAATATCAAACATGATATACTTTATAGTATTTTTAACTCAAAAAAATCATATTTACAGTCTATTTGAATGTAGGCTTAAACTGTACTTCCTGTCACATTAAATGGTTTACAATTTCTGTTAGTATCTAATTAACATTGAACAATATCATTGCTTGAATTAAAATGGTTATTTTTCCTTAATTCCTTGTAATTTTATGATTTAATTAACTAATTTAAATATTATTTTTAGTTTAGGCTTTCCTCTTAGATTAGTGTTATTACCCTTGCATTTTTCCTAATAATATTATATACATTTCTTCAGTACCTTTACAAAGTATTGTTACAGTTATAAGACACAGTAATTGATTTACTTTATATAATTTTCAGCAATTTAATTGATTTCCTTAATTTATTCATTAATTATAAGGTTGTTGAGATGTACCAGTTGGCCTAGATTTTACATGTGTTCACATACCATGTTTATTATTATTACAGCTGGCTAATACCCTTTCTGACATATTATTCTTATAAAATCTTAATTAAAATTCCCTTACTTATTTACATTAACGTTTATGATTGATTAATACAATTAAAACATAACGAATATTTTATAATAAAAAATTATACTCAAACTCGGTCATTCAAGCCTTGAGTTCAATGACCTGTAAATATAAACAAAACACATCTCTTTTTCATCACCTAAAATATTACTTAAAATTAATTTTCATGCAGTCCTTGCTGTTTTTACTTTATTTTAGGGATGTACCCTTGATCACTTCACTATTTAGTGCATTATCTCATCTTATTTTTTGTCATATTATCTAATATTGTGAGATAAAAAATAGCACTTACTTGGGATTATCATTAGTATATTTTCCTAATAAAATAACTTGCACTGGTCCACTGTTATTTTTTGATCTTATCTCTATTCAGTTTTCTAGTCTTATAAGATCAAGAATCTTATTTACAGAGGATGATTAAGATTTGTTTTTTCATTATAAAAATAACTTTCACTGGTACACTTTTAATTATACCTCTAGACACTTTTACTTATACATACTTTATATTTACTATTATTTTATTGCATTTTACTTTTCTTATTTATTTTCATCTTTTTTGGGGGTTTGTAATTTTATTACATGCGGTTGTTTTTCTAACAGTTGTTCCTTTTATGACAGAGGTTTGTTTATCCTGGGCATTTCCTGACTTACTCCTATAGTACCTGGGTATAATTACCTTATATATTGGCCTATCATTATTTTTCTATAATTTCTCATATACTGCATGGCTGGTTTGAATTTATTTTATCTATTCGAACTATTATTTCACTACACTGTGGTCCTTGACTAATTTTTATAGTAGTTTTCATTGATGTTGAGAATCAGTTTGCAACAAATATTAAAGAAATTCATTTTGATGGTGGTAAAGAATACGATAATAAAGCTGTGATCTCTTTTTTAAATAGTAAAGGTATAAAATATTCGATTAATGTTCCATATACGCCCGAATAAAATTCAATTGCAGAGCGCGATAACCGAATCATTGTAGAGGCTGCTCGAACAATGTTATATTCAAATTCAAACTTACCTCTATTCTTATGGGCAGAAGCAGTGAATACTGCTGTACATGTAATTAATAGAACAGGCCCAACAAAACAAAATAATAAAACTCCTTATGAGTTATGGAATGGAAAAATAGCTACTGTTGATAGATTTAAAATATTTGGAACCATGTGTTATGTACATATATCAAAAGAAAAGCGTAAGAAACTTGATAAAAAATCGATGAGGGGTTATCTGGTCGGATATCATGAGGATTGTAAAGGTTATCGTGTATATGTTCCGCAAGTGCGAGATGTCATTATAAGTAGAGATGTACTTTTTAAACCTGAAAGAGTATTAGCTGATTCAATTATTTTGAATTCTTTGAACAATAATAATAAAGAAACTGAAGAAAATGAAATTATAACTCCTAAAAATAATGAACTTTTACTTAAAAATGAATCAAATGACTTTGAAGAAAGAGAACCTTTACAATCTTCAAATAGCGATAACACTCAAACTGGACGACAATTGCGCGATAGAACAAAATTAAAACCTACAGAATATTATGGATGTCCGATCACGTTTATTGCTGAAAAGTTACCATCTAATTATAACGAAGCAATTACAAGTAAAGAAAAAGATAGTTGGCAAGCTGCAATGCAGGACGAAATGAACTCTTTGTATGAAAATGAGACATGGGTATTAGTGGAAAAGCCAAAAGATAAAAAGGTGATTAACAATCGTTGGGTTTTTGTGAAGAAGCTCAATCCAGATGGTACAGAACGTTATAAAGCGCGGTTGGTTATTAAAGGTTATTCGCAACAAAAAGATATAGATTATAAAGAAACTTAGTCCGGTTGTTCGCTTTGATACAATAAGATTGATACTTAGTATTTCTGCTCGTGAAAATTTACATATCGGTAAATTTGATATAAAAACGGCTTTTTTATACGGTGACTTAAAGGAAGATATATATATGAAACAACCTGAATGTTTTGATGATGGAAGCTCACGCGTATGTAAATTAATGAAAAGTTTATACGGCTTAAAACAAGCACCAAGATGCTGGACTGAGCACTTCACTAATTTTCTTGTAAATTTAGATTTTTGTCAAAGTACGGGTGACCCATGTTTATACATATATAACAAAAATAATAATAAGATCTTGTTAGCAATTTATGTTGATGATGGACTTATTGCAGCTTCAAATGAAAGTTTGATTGATAAATTGTTGAATGATTTGAGTAATAAATTTAAAATTACTAAAGAAATTACTAATTATCTTGGAATGGAAATTTGTAGATTGAATGATGGGTCTGTTTTCATTCATCAAAGTACTTATATTAACAAAATCTTAGAAAAGTTTAATATGTCAGAAGCTAATATTGTATCCACGCCAATTGATTGTAATCATGATGAATATTTATCAAAAACTATTGTAAGTAATGTACCTTATCGTGAAGCTGTCGGCAATTTGATGTTTTTGCAAATTGTAAGTCGTCCGGACATAAGTTTTGCTGTAAATGTTGTATCTAGAGTTTTAGACAAACCAAGTGTAGCTCATTGGTCAATTGTTAAACGAATTTTACGTTATCTAAAAAGTACGATTGATTTTGGATTGCTATATTGTAAGGATGGCAACTTTAAAGCTTATAGTGATGCTGATTATGCTAGCGATACAGTTACACGTAAATCAACTTCTGGCATAGCTTGTATGTATGCAAATGCTGCAATTATTTGGCGAAGTAAGAAGCCACAATCTGTATCATTATCAACAACCGAGTCAGAATTTGTAAGTGCAGCATTAGCAACAACTGAAATAATGTGGTTAAAGAAGCTATTTAATGAATGCGATTGTAAGACTGATAAATATGATTTATATATAGATAATATGAGTGCATTAAAACTTATAAGTAATCCTGAATTCCATCAAAGGACAAAACATATTAATGTGAAATATAATTATGTACGTGATTGTTTTCAAAATGCAGAAATTGATGTACATTATGTTAAAAGTGATGAACAAGTCGCTGATATACTTACGAAAGCTTTGTCAAAACCAAAATTTGTTTATCTAAGATCTAAACTTGGACTTAAGAGCAAAAATGAATTTGTTTTAAATTAATGTGATTGTGAGAATGTAGAGTTTTAGGGAGGGTGTTGAGAATATACTGGAAAACTCTACATTCATTCTTAAGTAAATGTACCTGTCATTGTAGAAGTGAAAGTTTGTATTGTGCTGTGGGAGGTCGAGCTGCCTGGGCGGGGTCTCAACCCGCACACATGCGCGTTTACTGTGAGAGTCTAGAAAAGTAATGTTCTCGAAGTTTTAAATAAAAGGAAAGATCTGGAAGCTGTTTTTCTATATAAATAAAGATGCCCTCGACAAATACAGCTCAGTTTTAAATGTGCTCTTGTAATGTGTATTTCGTGTGTCCGTTTTATGTATACTTCCTACTAAACTGTTCCTTCAATAAAGCGTGTGTTTGCTCCTGTACTTAAATTATTCATTATTTTTACCCATACCTTAACAAGTTATTCTTCTTATTATTTATTCTTCTATCCTTTTAGCTCTGCTGATATATTCATTCTTATTATGGTTGGAAGCTCTGTTGATATATTTATCACTAGTTATACTAGTTATTGTTTGTAACTTTTTTCATCTGAATTCGCTTTAATTCTTCTTTTGTTCGCACAATCTTCTTCTGGTTATCAATATTAATAGCATATATATATATACTGTTAATGATTTCGAGGTTCGGTTTCATAATTAATGACCGAACCTCGAAATCATTAACAGTATAATAATACGGTCGATAATTAACATTCCTATATATATATATATATTTTCTTGGTTCTAATTAATTGTTCTAATGGTTTTATGTTATGACAGTCATTCTACCAATTGTTCTTATTTTAATTCAAATTAAAGTAGTGATCATAGTTATATTATATTTTTTTTTCTCAAAAATTATTATTTCGCTCTGGGTTTCATCCAAATTATTTCATTAACATTATATTATTTAAGTAGTCCTTACTTCCCCTTGCATTTCATAAATCTTTTAATATTTCCTTTCCAAAACTAGTTTACTCATATTATTGATATAAGTTGTTCTTATCTTTCTTTTACAATTTTGTTGATATCTTTTTATTTCCTTCAAAATTAAATTCTGTAAATAATGGTTGTAAGTTGATCTTACGTTCTTTTTGAATGTGTTTGTTTTTTCAATTCAAAATTAAGTCCCATAAATAATTAGTTGTAAGTTGATCTTACGTTCTTTTTGAATTCATTTATTTTTTCAATTCTCGTAATATTTTTTTATGGAGGCCTGGTTATACACTCCTTTGATTTTTCCTGAAATGATCTCCTTTAGTTCATAAGTGTTATTGTTATTTGTTTTGGTGACTATAAATAGTCCGGTATATAATAGTAATAACTTCTTAGTGATCCCTTCTAGGGTGCTTGGCAATTCGCGATTTTTCAGCAGTACTTTTTCTCCGATTTTATATGTTATTATTTTTCCCATTGCTTTCTGATACTTGGTTCGCCGCTTCTCCTGGTCCTCGGCCACCTTATTATAAAATTTTATTTTATCCAATTTATATCCATCACTAATGGGGAACGCTATTATTTCCTTGATCCCTCGTGGGGGTGGTTTCTCGTACATGGCGGAGTATGGGGTAATCCCTATAGCTGGATGATGAGCTAAATTGAGGAATTCCTCCGTGGCTGGCAGATATTGTTGCCATTTTTTCTGTTGGTGGTGACAGTAAGTCCTCAGTATTCTTCCCAACTCTCTTAACACCCTCTTTGCAGGATTACTACTTGGGTGGTAAACCGATGTTTTGTAAGTTTTAACCCCAAGTGATAATAAGGTATCCCGCCATCTTCTCCCCTTAAATTGCGTACCATGATCAGTTATGATTGATGAGGGTTTTCCTATTTCTGGAATATATAGTTCAGTTATCACTCCCAGAATTTTCCGAGTAGTTGCACGATTAACAGGGTATAGCTTATAACAAATAGAAATAAATGAGTGTAGTGTAATGTAAAGTGTTGTATGCTGTCGGGCGTTACCTCCGCGCACTTTTTGTTACTTACTGTTGACTGGATCCTCTGCGGTGATGTAGTCCTGTAACACAACTTAATACTATGTTTTTGTGGGCGCCACTTGGAATCGTTTGTTCCAAGAATAAAATGTGATTATTAAAGAAATTAAAATTTTTAAATCTTACTTCTATGAAAAAATATAAACAAGTCAGTTTAGCTTGAAAAAAATCAGGTAAGTTTAATGATTCTTCAAAAACAAACAAATCGTCTGAAGGACTAACATTCATATAAAAATTATAAAATTGCAGAGTTATAAAAGAAAAAATTCACAAGTTATTATTGACAATTTTATTTATCCAATCAAGTATCGGCTAGTATTTTTCAATTTTTTACTCAGTTGAAAAGCATGAGTTTAATACGTGAAAAAAATCTTTACTCTCAGGACGTGACTCCTTTGAACTACCAAGACATATCAATAAGATGCCTTACAATAAAAATTAAGTGATTTGAAGGTGTGTGGCATGTGTAGTACAACTGTGTGATAAATGTAACCAGGTAAAAAATGACTTTAATTTTGGTAACTCACGTTCCAATGGTTAATTAATCTCGCACTGGACACTCCTCTCGGGTAGTTTTTCAATCTCGCCTCTTCATGTGCGCACTGAATCTATTTTAAATCAAAATTGCGATCATTTACAATTTCCGCACTTTTTGTGAAAACGTTTGGCAGTAGATTCTCGTTCAAACCCTGCCAATACAAATCAGCTGCTCCGCGTTGATTCAAAAATTGGCCGCCATAGCGCTGATTCCCATGTAGTCGAGAGAAAGGCTTTGTGTTTGTATGTTTACGTTAAGGGGGTTATTGTCAAGTTAGTCTGTCTATGCGAACACAGCAGAATTGGTTCAAGTGTCTTTTGGGTCGAATTTGGTCTCTCTTTTATACTAATTCAGGCTGATTGTTTCCATCGACTTCCGGTATATTTGTGTAAAAATTCTTTCTAGATTGTTCGAGAATAAATGAAATGGAACATTATGGAACAAATTTAACTTCCGTCGAAGCTTTTAGAACAAATTTCTTATTCTTCATACTAAGGATATTTCAAAAATTACTCTGGTATTTATCAAACAGTTTTACATTAGTACTCACAATTTGTATGCCATTATTACATTTAGATTCTCTGTTTTCAACTGAATCTAGTGATACTAATTATGATTGGTTTTTAAATAAATTAAGTCTAATAAGTGACACAATATACAACTCTCACCTTGGGTTGTTGTCATTAAAATTCAATTTTTTTAGAACAAAAATTGTTGTGAAACTATTATGTTTCTTCCACAATCTGAACATATAACATTACTATCTTCCTATAACAAAACAAACAAATTTTAACATATATAATACATAGATAATTACAATTTTACCTGGCCCCTGTCCATGGCCTAGGTTTTTGTCAATGTTATAACACAATAATTAGTCTCTTTCTTTAACATATGTAGTATTTCACTAGTGTACACTCAGAGTTTATTATATTGTCTGTCTTTTGTGATACCTGGTTACTCTTTACACATATTATTTTTATTACAGGATGACATAGCATCATATTGATTGGTCTTGAGATGCCCTTTTTCATGGTGTGACAAATCTCACTCTTATAAGTAAATTCATTCATAATTGATCTTATTTTCAAACTGAGTTTGTTCGTTTTTAAGGTATACTGAAGTATTGTACCATTCTATTTTATTTTTGTCAGCATTTTGTAAATATTTAGCCAGATATGATTATTTTTGTACTGGTTGATTGGATCCAGCCATACATGGTATAGGTAAATATGTTGCTAACTCGATTATTACAATGTTAAAGTTAGTCAAATATATTAGTATAGTCGCTTTATATTATATTTCAACTTTCTAATGCAATTTGGTTGCATTTTGGCAACATTAAATCCATAAATCATACAATATTATATGCCTACCACATGTTTTTAGTTAATACTGTTTTTGGCTATTTTGACTGACTTTTATTCATTTGACAGCTTTCTTTATTTAAGATAAATTGTTCACTTTTGTCTGCTTGACAATTACATATAGTTTTTATTTCAATTTGATAATAATTAATTTTTTCATGAAATCTGAGTGTTTGGTCTCAAATCCAACACATTAATATTTGTTGTCATAACAAATATATAATTTTTATTTTAACTTAGCTTCTTTCTAATAATGTATTTAAGTCATTTAATACATTTATTTTATTTACATTACATAATATAATAATGGATCATGTCCATTCATTCACAAAAAATAGTTCTTAATACTCTATTCAGACTTAATAATTAATGACTTCATTTTGGTTGATTCTGACATTACAGAGGTGTGAAAATTATTAGACTCAGGTGGGTTTTTCAGTAAAAAATAGAGTTTTTAGGTTAAAAAATCATTTATTGAACAACTTAAAACAACATTAATTTTTGTGTGCATGCCTTTAGCCTTTATTAACAATTCAATCCGCTTCGGCATGCTTTCCACAAGAACTGGACATATGATTTTTATTTCGTCATCATGGTGCCATATTTTGATGAGTTCCTCGATAAGTTGAACCTTAGTTGTTATGTTGATTTTTTTTAGCCTCTTCTTGACAATTCCCCATAAATTCTCAATAGGATTCATATCTGGGCTGTTCCCAGGCCATGGCAAGGTTTGCACATTGTTTTCAGCCAAGAACTTTGTTACTGACTTGGGTTTATGACAAGGTGCACCATCGTGCATGAAAACACAGTCTCTGTCAGGAAATCAGTTTCTCAATTGGGGAAGAAGTCTTGTTTCTAAGACTTTTCTGTACTGATGCTGATTCATTGCGCCTTCAACAATATATAGACGGCCTGTACCCTTTGCTGAGATGACACTCCACACCATAACTGAAGTAGGATGTTTCACAGTCTGCGCAACACAAGACTCAGAGAACTCTTCATTTGGAGATCTTCTCACATACTGACTGCTTTCATCACAATTGAAAACATGGACTCATCAGAAAAGCAGACCTGTAATAAATAACAGTTTGAGTATGAAAAGATTTTGGAAATGGACAGTTGACAAGTCTTTGGGTAGAAGTTAGAAGTTAACTTCTACAAGTTAAATTCTAGAATTTTCTTTTTTATCAAGAAGCGTGTGTAAGAAAACAAAAAAAATAAATAAAAAACATCAGATATTAATAATTTGTGATCCTTTACCTTGCTCCAATCATTTCCAAAGCGAGTTTTAACCTCATGGGCCCAGTTAAGCCTTTTCTTAGCCATTGCCGGTGTTATTTTAGCTTTCTTTCTTGGCCGACGCGCTGGAAGACCTGCATTAATTAGCTTTCTCCTAACTGTGGAAGTACAAACATCAACCCCATACTTCTCCAGGGACTTTTTTAAATCTTGACTAGTGGCTCTTCGGTTGTATTTGGCCATCTGGACAAGTTTGCGTTGAGTTCTTGGGGTCACTTTGCTCTTGCGCCCACACTTGCCTTGTCTTGCAGGACTGTAGTCATGCCCATTTTTAAGTGCCTGGCTGATACGGCTTACAGATTTCTGTGAAATATGTAGTCTTTTAGCTATTTCTCGCTGTGAGTACTTTTTCTCTTCAAGCAATGTCTTAGTAAGACCAACTTTTCTTGGTGAAATATCACTAGTTTTTCCCATAACCTCAAAATCTAGAAAAAATGAACAATACAAATATACAATATATATTATACAAATATATATGTTTAATATGAAAATAATAACAAATAAACATTCTAGGTTCATTATTTAATGTTAATGACCCATTAAACTCACCTAAAGTCCTTCTTTTGATGAAAATAAATCACTAAAGAGAGCACCTTGCAGTACAAGATAAACAGCCGATTGCTTTAAGCAGTGTTGCCAACCCCTTATCTTTTGCATAGTTGGCAAATTCTCCTTGGTGGTGAATACAAAATATGATAGAAGCATTTCTTCACTCAAAGACTTCAATACCATAAGAATGTAAGCTTTTACAGTAAATAAAACTGGGAATTTACAGAATTTTTGTTTTGTGTCTAATAATTTTCACACCTCTGTATTTGTCTCTCTCATATGATTTTTTCACTGTTATTCACTTTAATAATATATATGGGGTTTGTGTCATAGTCATAGTTTGGTCGTTTTTCATGTTAGTAGTAATAATTATTAGACAATATTACACAACTTTTTAGGACTACTTGGGTTCGATACTGTTCACCTCACTTTCCTCTTATGATAAATTGCTATGTAAATGGTTTCCTTTATGGAACGTTCTGTGACGTTACAAGCTTTATAAATTTCGTGAAATGATCCATTATGATGATCAGATATTTATATCGGTGTCGACCGCCACTACGGGGAAATGGCCCGCATATGTCTAAGAACACGTTTTCTAACTTCGCTTTCGATGTGACTGGTATCATAATGCCTTCCTTCTTCTCGTTATTAGTCTTCACCAGTTGGCAAATATGACAGGATTTGATGTAATTTCTCACCTTCCGATTTATGTTTTTTATGTGACAGCTTTCTTCTAGTGCCTTTATCACTTTCAAGGCTCCCATATGGCCATATCGTACATGGTAGTCTATTATTATGTCCTTTTCGATATTTGTTGGAATAATCACCTTCCAGGTTTCCTGATTTAGGGAAGTTTTAATAAATAATATTCCGTTATTAATATAGTAAAATTTGGATACAGTGTCATCTTGTTCTGCTAATCGATCCTTGATATTTCTCAACTTCGGGTCAGATTGCTGGTGGATGCTGATATTCATTAATAATGCCTCTAAATCTGATCTGGTTCAAATAATGTTGTAGATCTTGAGTATACTCTCCTTCTCTCCCTCAAAAGTTTGATCTTCCAAATTAATCCATAATAGAACGTCCGCTACAACATTCTTTATTCCTGGAATGTACTCCCATCGTAGATCGTACTCTTGCAGGGCAAATATCCACCTGGTCAGTCTGCCATGACTCAACTTACATTTCCTTAAAAACGATATGGATTTATGGTCCGTCCGGACTGTTACTGGATAACCCAAAATATAGGTACGGAATTTACTACAAGCAAATACTACACAGAGTAACTCTTTTTCAGTTACATTGTAGTTCCTTTCACATTGATTTAATGTCCGACTAGCGAAGCTAATCACTAAATGATGGCCATTTTCGTCCTCTTGATACAGTGTTGTTCCTAAACTGATGTTGCTAGCATCGCATTTTAAAAAGAAAGGTTGTTTAAAATTTGGATGGTGAAGTATAACTATTTTTAAAAACTTGTCCTTAATGAGTTGAAAGGTAACGTCTTGCTCTTGACCCCAGATCCATTTGTTTTTGGATGATAATTGGTATTGAAATTTAGCTGTTAACTCTGAATATTGGTTTTGGAATTTCCTATAATAATTACAGAGTCCTAAAAATGACTGTAATTGTTTTCGATTTTTTGGTTTAGGGAACTTCTGTATTGCTTCCACCTTTTCTAATGACGGTGATATTCCTTGGTCGTTTAAATTAAATCCCAAGAACTGGACTTCTTTAGCAATGAATTTCGATTTTTCTAATTTAAGGGTTATATTGTTAATGGCTAATTTCTCTAATACATGTTCCACTCGGTAGCAGTGTTCCTCCCAGGTTTCCGAGGTAATAGGTAGATCGTCTACGTACACAGTGGTAAATTGGAGTGCTTCTTGGCCAAGTATCTGGTCCATACATGCCACAAAGATGCCTACTACTGAATTCACGAGTCCGAAAGGCAATCTCTTGAATTGATAATTGCGTCCTTCGAATATGAACGCCATATACTGGCGACTCTGTGGGTGCAACTCCACTTGCCAGTAACCGCACACAGTGTCCCATGTACTAATAAACTTGGTACCGTGGAACCTCTTTAAAATTTCTTCAATCTCACCGGGCGACGTTCTATCATTTATAATCATCTTATTTATCTCGCACGCATCCAAACAAAGCCGGACTTGGCCGTTTTTCTTTGGAATAGCCACGATTGGACTGGTGAATGGGGATTGACTACTCTCTATAATGTCACTACTGATCATTTTATTAATTTCTGCTCGTACTGCCTCCTTCAGTGAATGCGCTATAGGATATGACTTTCTGTTAAACTCCACTTGTTCCTTAAATTGAATTTTGCATTGGTAGTTTTTTATCTTACCAGGCTCATCTGAGAACACTGCTCGATACTTCTCATAGATTTGTATTAAAGTGTTTGCTTGGTGTATCGGTAATTTTTCCTTGGTATTTCCGCATCGGAAGTTCCTAATTTCCTGTATCTTCTGTTCCCATAAATCATCTTCTTTATTATTGTATACTATTTGGTTACATAATGATTCGTTTCCTATATAATTGATTTCACGAAGTTGTTGGTGGATATTATTGGGAAGTACTGTCTCGCTACCTACTAAATCCGCCGTCCATATTATCCCTTCTGAAAACAGCGATACCTTCTCCTTATTTAAATCAATAATAGCTGAGTTCCTCCTTAGTATATCACACCCTACCAGTGTATTGAATGGCAACCCTGTTGCAACTAAAAACACCATATTCATAGCTATACCCTTGCTAATAACATTTACAGACACTTGTTTTCTTATAGTCTTGTTCTGGCGACCAGTGGCCCCTATTAATATAATATTGTTTACTGGTAATATCGGCAATGTTCGACCACATTCCTTTTGGATTCTTTCTAACTCACTGCTATTAATTATGGATACATTTGCACCCGTATCAATCATTATTTGGGCGAAAATCCCTTCAATTTCTGCGTTTACATATATGATTTCATTATTTTGACTATTGAGGCATGTGTTGTTCTCTTCTAATAGCTCATTTCTTATATTTTTCAAATAGTTACTGCTAATGATGGTAATATTCTAGGAGTTATTGGCATCTTGCAATTCATGTTCATACCCAGGAGATAGGAGCAGTGAAGGGTCGTGAAAATTTATCACTGCCTCCTCCCGTTTAAATTATCGTTATCGTTGTTATTATTAGGGCAGACCGGGATGTCGGTCTGGAAACTTTGAGTCGGTTCCTGCCGCTCAGTACTATGGTCAAAGGGTGGTCCGTGGTTTGGTTGCCTGTCTCGATCATCTAAACTGGTACTTCGTCTGTGTTGGTTGTATGTCGGATTATCACGTCCTCCATTCCTCAGCCGGTTATCATAATCGTGAAAACTGTTCCGTCTCTGGTGTGTATACCTCCTTTGACCATTATCTTCCGCCCTTATAAAATTTACTCTTGGTCTAGAGACCCTGTTATTATTATTGTTGTTATTTGATTGGTAATTTCTATTATTATTATAATAATGTTCAGTATTACCTTGGTTGGGGTTTCTCTGACTAATATAATTATTATTGTTATGATAATAATTATTTCTATTATTAGGGTGGCTGTTATTATTTCTGTTATGATTCTGGTTATTATTAAAGTTATTATTATTATTATGGTTATTATTATCAGGCCTATCATTCCTTCTTCTACTTTGACGGTAGTAGTTTTCGTTTTCGTAATTTTCTAATAATTCTGTCATAGCTTGCACCGTTTTTATTTGGCTACCCCTTCTCGCTCTTATGATGTCTTCATCATAGTGGTACGACAATTTGTTCACTAGGCATTCCTCTGGTATGGTAGGTTCCAAATGTTTTGCTAGGCACACTTTCCCTAGGAAATAGGCAGTCATTGTATTACCTACATGGGCATTGTATCTTCCATGACAGATGTTATCACGTATCAAGTTCTGTGTTGTCTCCGACCAATACTTTGCCTTGAACAGGTTCTTAAATTGTTGGTAGTCCGTGATTTCACTCCTGTTTGCCATCCACCAATTGTAGGTCATCTCTCTGAAAGACTCATCCAATAGTTCCCGGTTGTTACTCCATCTATTTCCCCGATGTTTAGCAAAATATTCTTCTATCCTGGCCAAAATCTCCATCGGTTTTCTTTTATACTGGCGAAAATTCAGCCATTCTCGATTTTCATTAATAGGGATACCAGTAATGTTAGTGGGTCGACTTCGAATTAATTCGATCTCTTCTTGACTCTGCCGTACTTGACCGGTTATATTTGTCATGGCAACTTCAATACCATCACACCTTTCCGTGAATTGGTTCCGTACCTTCCCTAATTCTTCCTGTGTTTCCCTTCGGTTTTCTTCCAATTTGTTTCTATAGTGTTCCTCGATATTTGTTATTTTGATGTTTGCTTCTTCCTTAAAACCCTGTACTTCCCGCTCAGTCTGGCTACATCTTTCGTCAACTTCTATAATTTGTTGTTTTATTCCTATTGTTTCTCCTTCTAATTTGTTGTTTGTGGATCCATTATTATCGTTGATTTCCTTGCTCAACTCTTCCTTCAACAATTCTATCCTTTCGTCTAACTTGTCAATATTTTTCTGGTTAACCTCCCTTAGTTCTTCTCATAATAGTTGGTTATTCTCATCCATTTTCTCCTCCATCTTTTTATTATTTTCATCTATTTTCTTATTGGTATTTTCGATTTTGTGACTCAATTCTCCCAATTCTTCCTTTGTGGATTGGTTGTTTTCATCCATTTTCTTACTCAATTCTTCCTTTAACAGTTGGTTGTCATCCTTCAATTCTTCTAATTTCTCCCCCACCTTTTCCTCCATCTTCTTACTGTTTTCCTCCATCTTCTCTTCCATCTTCTTACTGGTTTCTCCTATGTCTTTCCTTAATTCTTCCTTTAATATTTGGTTGTCATCTTTCATTTCCTTTCTATTTTCATCAATTTTCTCACTTATTTCCATACTCATTTGTGGGAACATTTCCATCATCTTACATAGAATCGGACCTTCTGTTGTTTTGGATTTCTCAGGTTGTTCCTCTTGTGACATTGGTTTGGTTGGTTCGACCGGAGGTAGTATCATTTCCACGTCTTCCACTTGCGTTGCCTCCTTGTTTCCATATCTATCTCTTCTTCGGCTTCTACTGCCCTTTTCTTTGATAGTGCTCGTTTCGGCATTTTTATTACCTTTCTTGTCTTTATAACAGCTGCCAGCTAAAATTAGGAATCGGGCAGATTATTTTTATCTCTTCTGGCCTATTAATCACTAATTAAAGCCCCTTATGTTGGACGCCAATTTTGTAACGAAACCTAAAAATTGGTTTATTACAATTAATGTGGATTATTTATTTAATTAAGTCAAAATGTTCCTCCTCAGTATTAATCGTCAGCCCCACGTTGGGCGCCAATTTTGTAACGAAACCTAAAAATTGGTTTATTACAATTAATGTGGATTATTTATTTAAATAAGTCAAAATTTTCCTCCTCAGTATTAATCTTCAGCCCCACTGTTGGGCTCGCCAATTTTGTAACGATCCAAGTGTTCGGGGTTACAATAAATTATAATAAAACATTTTTGTTTAAAAAATTAAATTTTTATTTTTATTTAGTTATTTATTATTAATAATTTCTGATGTATTTATGTAATTTTTAGTTCTTTTAATTATTAATCTCATCAATTTAATAGTTTAGAATAATCAGAATTGTTTTTCTGCGTTAATCTGATTATCTCCTGTAATAATCGATTAGCGGTCTTTCGTTATTCTATATGGTCCTCCTTCAGTGATGTTATTCTCTTCTTTTCTTGGAGCCCGGGTGTCAAATATTATCTAAAATTCTTTTATTTATACTTCTACCAATAAATGAAAATCAAAATTATAATATTCAAGGAATTTTATTAAACTTATTGAGACTAATCGATGTTGAATCGATTAGTTAATCGACAAATAACAAACTCATATCTCAGGGCGATTAAATTCAGTATATAAAATATTAATATTAAATTGCAGGTTCTTTTAGCTGTTATTTTATAATAGTCAGAGAAAAGGCAAAGCTGAAAAGTATAATGCTTACAATAAAAACTGCTTAATTATCTAAAATACAAAATATTATTGAATAGACAATGTTAGTAAGATAAATTTCTCGAACCCAACTCGTGATGCTGTTCTGCCGACACCGCAAAGGATTCTGGGAATAGTCCAAAATGGCCGCCCCCGTGCTGAATGTGAACGGAGCGTCTTCACTTCAGAATTATTCCAAATAAATGTTGGTTATTGGTGTATTCCTCTTCCAAGTAGTAGTGGTTAATTACTCTTCATCACAGTGTAATTATTCGGGAGTAGTGGTCAGTTGTTCGGCGCTACAATCAGTGTTCAATGTGTTCTTGTCCCAATGGATGTGCGATTTTACAATGTCCAATTTTGTGTCGTTAAAATTTCGAATTCACGTTTTATTGTTCTATTATCTGGATGACGATTTCAAATCTTCATTAGTAAATTAATTCGGTTGATTCCAGGTTCTCTCAGTGTTTATTAATCATATTTTTACACTTCTCTGTTTTATTTTTTATAGGTTTGGTTATATTCAAAAAAATCTTCTCTCTTTTTAAATGAATTCGTTTGTCTGAGCTCGTTCGAAGTGTACGTCTCAACGTGTAACAATCAACTAACTATCTTTTTCCTCCATACAATAGGTCCTGGCCGATTTAATATTAACTATACATCGTTTTAACCAGATGGCATTTCCGCCTAAATAATTGACTTTTACATTATATGATTAATTACATTTTTACTATTATTTAATTTTATTAAATACTAATTATATAATTACTTTCCTTAGTTAATTCTGCGTTATTTAATATCAAACATGATATACTTTATATTATTTTTAACTAAAAATATCATATTTACAGTCTATTTGAATGTAGGCTTAAACTATACTTCCTGTCACATTAAATGGTTTACAATTTCTGTTAGTATCTAATTAACATTGAACAATATCATTGCTTGAATTAAAATGGTTATTTTTCCTTAATTCCTTGTAATTTTATGATTTAATTAACTAAGTTAAATATTATTTTTTGTTTAGGCATTCCTCTTAGATTAGTGTTATTACCCTTGCATTTTTCCTAATAATATTATATACATTTCTTCAATACCTTTACAAAGTATTGTTACAGTTATAAGACACAGTAATTGATTTACTTTATATAATTTTCAGCAATTTAATTGATTTCCTTAATTTATTCATTAATTATAAGGTTGTTGAGATGTACCAGTTGGCCTAGATTTTACATGTGTTCACATACCATGTTTATTATTGTTACAGCTGGCTAATACCCTTTCTGACATATTATTCTTATAAAATCTTAATTAAAATTCCCTTACTTATTTACATTAACGTTTATGATTGATTAATACAATTAAAACATAACAAATATTTTATAATAAAAAATTATACTCAAACTCAGCCATTCAAGCCTTGAGTTCAATGACCTGTAAATATAAACAAAACACATCTCTTTTTCATCACCTAAAATATTACTTAAAATTAATTTTCATGCAGTCCTTGCTGTTTTTACTTTATTTTAGGGATGTACCCTTGATCACTTCACTATTTAGTGCATTATCTCATCTTATTTTTTGTCATATTATCTAATATTGTGAGATAAAAAATAGCACTTACTTGGGATTATCATTAGTATATTTTCCTAATAAAATAACTTGCACTGGTCCACTGTTATTTTTTGATCTTATCTCTATTCAGTTTTCTAGTCTTATAAGATCAAGAATCTTATTTACAGAGGATGATTAAGATTTGTTTTTTCATTATAAAAATAACTTTCACTGGTACACTTTTAATTATACCTCTAGACACTTTTACTTATACATACTTTATATTTACTATTATTTTATTGCATTTTACTTTTCTTATTTATTTTCATCTTTTTTGGGGTTTGTAATTTTATTACATGCGGTTGTTTTTCTAACAGTTGTTCCTTTTATTACAGAGGTTTGTTTATCCTGGGCATTTCCTGACCTACTCCTGTACTACCTGGGTATAATTACCTTATATATTGGCCTATTATTATTTTTCTATAATTTCTCATATATTGCATGGTTGTTTTGAATTTATTTTATCTCTTCGAACTATTATTTCACCACACTGTGGTCCTTGACTAATTTTTATAGTAGTTTTCATTGATGTCATTTTATTTGAATTTTATATATGATTATTTTTTAAATTAGAACAATGTGGATAATCTGTCATGCTACAATATGTATAATTTTTCTGTTTTCATAAGTAAACCGATGCGTGAAGAACAGGGGTTAAACGTGAATTCCAACGGGTGTAAACGTAAAAATTTATTGTACACATAGGCCTAATTAGATACTCGTGTTTTACTAACATACACGTGTTTGCTCTTCAGTAGCTAATTACGTAAATTAGTAGAGATGTTGGCATCACTAAATTTGACTTTAACCATTTCTTTAGTGGCAAGTCTTTGGTTATGCTTTAATGGTTCGCCTATAGGCCTATCTGCGTGTACGTTTCAACTGTGTGGGCGTTTTTAAATTCTTTGTAATGTGGCTTACTTTTTACACTCACGTTCATCTTTTTCACAGCCATTCGGAAAGCATCGCAAAACACGCCTACTTTTACCATAGGAATTTTTGCGAATGTCCATAAGAAAGGATAAAAATGTGATTGGTTATTGAGACTGATATTTTATGCTCGCCAGGGAGCTGGTGAAAAATAGTGACAATATTTAACAAACGTATGTTCGGTTAAAGGCATTAATTTTTTGATAAATGCGGTGGCGACAGGAAGTTTGCTGAAGAACAGGGAATAGGCCTATTCCTGAGAAAATTGCACGGTAGTTTAGCTGGGGAATGTTTCTACGCGTAGGTATTCATTCCATCTATATTCGGTTAACGTAGGCGGAATGGTGAGTTTTGTGCACTATAAATTGAGAGGTGACTGGGAAACACTGACACATGATAGGCTTTTACCCATGTAGATATATCTAACAAAGCACAGATATTGAGAATAAGCAATAAGTGTATATTAAATGTATTAAAATTGTATATATAATATGTATTAAGAGTTCCCTTAATTTACGTTAAACATTATAAATTCTCCTTATTTACGTTAAGCTGTATAATTAACGTATTATTGTCCCTACGCAACAAAGTGTAGGAAATTGTTAATAAGGTAAAAAAATAAGGGTTAACCTATGAGCAGGGAACCAGCGCAATTGATTCGAATGTGTAAGACGGTTCTTTGAATCAGTGATCCGTGCGAAACCGAGCAAGGTGTACGAAACCCGTTAACTTCGCTGTAGTCTAACAGCCAGTTCAAATGATTGGTCATTAAGATAATTACTCTGAATTATCTTATACTATAACGTTTTGTTAATAGGTTTGTAGGATTTTATTTACTTCTGTTTAGTTTTATTAGTTTTGCTTAATATGCTTTTGATGTTATGAAAAATGGGGGTTTTCAAATCACTTCGTTGTTTCTGAGGTTCGAATACTTCCACCAGTCACTTTCGTAAGTAGGCTTACTGTTGTGTAACCAGATACCTTACTCACTCTTCAGTTACAGTATATTTTCTGCAACTGGGGTAACTGAGGAAACAATTATCGTGATTTAGTGACTTCGGGAAACAGCCGAATGATTTATTAAGACTAATAATTTAAAAAACCGAAGATTGGGCGTGACAGATAGGCCTGTAGGAAGATTGGGAATACAATCTTTGCCTTATCACATTATGGTCGGGTTCCACCTTTTGACGATTAGTAGGCTATATTAAAAAAATCTCAAGGTATTTAAACTAAGGCGTCTATTGTGTACGTTGTTCATGCATAGGCGATAATGTGCATATGCTGTGAGAACAACATGTATGCCTATAAATTAAGTCCCATAATCTGACTGATCTGACTAAAGTATTTTTCAGGTTTTGGATATAAAAAGACTTTGCATAGGGATTTTTTTTAAGCCTGTAGGGAACTCAGTCAGTATTCATGTCCGTAGATATGTCATTTTTGTTGTCGACTATGTCGAATTTTTAATATTTATGTTGCAATCTTAGTCATTGTCAAGACCGATCGCGGCAGCTAAAGAAATGTTTCTGGAGCTTAAAAACAAAGCCAAGTAAGTTGGGCTAGCCATAAGTATAGATAAAACAAAAATGCTTATCCAGACAAGAAGGGACCAGGTTCATAACAACATTGAGATAGAGGAGGACACAATTGAAGTGGTGGACAATTTCACGTATCTCGGACTGAACCTAGCAAAGACTGGATCAGAGGAGCCGGAGATCCAAAGAGGGACCACCACCATGGCTAACAAGGCATACTTCGCATTCCTGCCATCATTTAGGTCTGGGGATGTGCACAGGGAAACAAAAATGAAAATATGTAGGACTGTCATCAGACCGGTGTTATGCTACGGGTGTGAGGAATGGACAATCACACAGAAAACAGCCGACATAGTAGACACCTTTGAAAGGACACCTCAGACGCATTATAGGCCCAGTACAAGAAAATGGCTCATGGAGACTGAGATACAACAATGAACTGTATCAAATATATAAAGAGATACCAGTCTCAAAATTTATAAGAATGCAAAGATTGTGTTGGGCCGGACATGTTATGAGAATGGAGGATGGCAGGAACCCCAAAAGGGCTCTGCTGGGTACATGGGAGGGAACGAGATCTAGGAAGAGGTGGGAAGATGGCGTTGCAGAGGACGCGAGGGACATGGGGATAAGAAACTGGAGGAGGGCTGCAATGGATAGACTAGATTGGAGGCGGAGATTGGTGGAGGCCAGGGCCCGACTTGGGCTGTAGCGCCATAGGAGGAGGAGGAGCAATCTTAGTCATCGTTATAATAATTAGTAAAAGATTTGACTTTCGATTTAAGTTTTGTCTGTCTCCACTAATGTAATTAAAGATTTAAATTTAAAAATTATATTTAAAATAGCGACACGAAGTATGTAAGGGTTTTGTTCTCTTTAAATAAATATATAGACATAAATTATATGGATGTACACATACATTGTTAAGTTAGCAATTTAATACGTGAAGTTCGATTGTGCAGATAACGTGATTATATACGTATGTACATGTCACTCGAAATATTCTGTAGTAATTGGTTAATGAAAAGGTTCTCAAATTTTTTGTCCCTCTGAACCTCCTGTGCAACCATATGTGGAAGTCACACACTCTGGGTGCTTGGGTCCTCCCCCCAAAGTATCTGCATCTACTTGGTGCATCTTTTTTTTGTCATCTTCGTTTGTAGTGCTGTCCTCAGTGGGGGTTTGTCTGTAGCGTGTACAAATGAATAAGATAAGAAACTACTTTCATTAAATTGACAGCCAGGTTGTACACGCCTTGGATATTTATGTTTTCTATTCCGTTTAAAGTAAATGAATAAAATAATTAAATTTAAATGCAGATCTAATAGAAAAAATTTCTTCACCAAAGTAGTGTTGTCAGCATAAACATTTCCTGAATCTGCTTTGAGTTAATGATAATCCCCCCCCCCCCAAGGAATCTTGCCACAAACTTGAGAATCGCTGGGTTAATGGGAAACTATTTAGGCTACTCTTGTACTCGAAGATCTGTATAGAAAAACTTAGGTCTGACAGAGTCGGCATTTGGAAGTCCGTATATAAGAAAAGAAAGAAATGGATTTGCCGTCGGAAAAATAGGTTGTTAGGACCTACATATCGGAGCACGTCTCTTCCTCTAGCCTAACGAAAGCACGTCATCTCCACCACATTTAGGCCTACTCTTACCACTTGATCCCCTCTCATTGCAGATAATGTGATCGTAATTGGCTATCCGCGTCTCCTTTTCAGTACGATTTGCTGCTTGTGTTGTTATCAGTCGACAATAGAGTCGTTATTGGTTAGAACTTTATGATCCATAATGTTTGTAGGTGAGCAATCAAAACCCTTACATCGCAGAGGGGGAAACGTTACAGCGGTAATCCCCACTACCCACGTGTAGTTTTACTGCCCTTGGTGTAGTGTGAGAGGGAAAGAACAGAAACAAAAAGGCGTCTCATTACATGACTGTGAACGAAATACGCAATAAATTACAAACGCAGACCCCCTCGAAGTTTTTGTGTCTTACATGTCGTCTTTTATTTCTAAAAGAGAACAAACCGTCTGCGGATGCCACTTGTTTTCATAAATTGACGAGACTCTCTTGAAACGTGTCTGTGTCTGATGCAAGATGTTTTAGTGCTTCAACTATTAGACATCCGTACCGAGAGATGGGGTACTTTTGTCATTCTAGTTGCTGTCTTGACTTCGAAGAAGATGAGTATTATTCTGCGCGGTTTTAGGTTACTCATATTCTTGTCCTTAAATCATAAGCAATAGTTAATCTCTGCTTGCATTATTTCTGACACTTCTCTGTCTGGATTTCTTAATTGCCCGTGACATATAGAACATTCTACAATAGCTTTTACCTCAGTTGATCGTGTCCCTTCATAATATTTGCTTTTAAACTGTTGTTGTTGTTATTAACATCTTTTTCTTTTCATCCCGATAGAGAACAGTACAATCTCAATAGATTGATAGATGCAATGTTTGTAGATGGTACAAAAAAGGGGGAAGATTAAGGAAACGATTGCTACAGGGTATGGAAGACTATCTTAAAAGGAACTATAAAAGGTATCCAGGGACAAAACAGATGGATTCGAATTGTGATGGAGGCCAAGCTCTTCTTAGCTGTAGCACAGGAGTTCCTTCGTAACGTGTGGCCGACCAGCCGTATTGTATCTACATTGTGTAGTTTCTTAACATCTCTGTCGAGTTTATATCCTAGTTTCTTCTCTAAATGGATATTTGGGAACTTTATCTTGCGTATGTGATGATCGGTTTTTGCTGTTTGTATACCCTGATTAACGAAAGAAAGTGACTGGCGGAGCGGCCGCGCGGCGACCGAGTTTGTAGTAAAAACATTCCACTTTATAACCTCGTGGAAACGTAAAATACAGGGCGAGAAATGTCTAATGAACTGTATTTTAATCATCAATTAAAGACGTTTTTAACAAACTTTTCTAATTTTTAAAATCTCTTTTCAATAAATTTACATTGTGAGTTAAAGAAAAAAATACACGAATTTGAATTAAAAAATTAGGGTTTATCGTTTTTATTACGTAAGAACTCAGAGGTTAAGCATCGGAAAAAAATTTCTTGTAGACAAATGGTAGTCCACCTTCTTTAGTACAATATATCAAAAATTGAGATTCCTACGATTAATATTAACGACGTTATTAATTTTTTCCGAATGTACTGTTAACTCCGTTATTAATAATTTTTTTCATTGTGTTTTTTCACAATAAACATAACAAAATTGTATTCATCAATACAAAGTGGTATGTAACCTTCAAATATTACGAAATATAACCGCAATCAGTTAATATAGGAAAATTAGAACTAACATCGCTCAACGGCGCGCGATCGAGTCAAGGTACAGTAACATCCCAAAGAAAGTGGTGCATACGCTCACGGCTCACACATTGACACATAGCCAACTTACTACGAGTCACCAATCTCTCATAAGTATATACTTAGTTATCTGTCTACTTATTTAATCTAATCTTCTACCTGGAGATCTGTCAAAAACGTATATCTGACCAGACTTTTGTGGTTTAGTTGAACTACATGCTTTTTATAACAGTCTTGAATGATTGTTTATTACTCTTTTGCGGTACGGTATTTATTGTTTTCTTGTTAATAAACTGTTTTTGTTTTGTGATCAGCTTTAATACTACTAATTGAAGTGCAATGTAATTACTGGGAAATTGTTAATGCCATTCAAATTTCTCAATAACTAATTATTTAACTATGAAATATAGTTTACAGTTTAAAACTACCGAGCAAAGCTCGGTCTACCAGATATTGCATAATTATAACAGTATTTTACTGTTATAATGTAATTGAAATGTAAAAACAATTAGTAAATTACTTGTTATTAGCATTGACAAATAAATAATAAATACAGTACGGTACTTACAAGTATTGTAGTGTTCTTCAGCTTTTATGGAATCCGCTCATAAAATATGTGTATAAATCATAAAAATACACTATTAAAACACTCTATAAAAAAACACTTATAGCTGTGAGTTAGTAGTCTTCAAACGAAAGTTCTCTGATACCCTCCATTGGATCGTCATCACTATTATCATCTTCTGAACAATTATCATCCTCGGAGCTACTGCTGTCTTCCACGGATATAATCATTTCCTCCACAGCTTCTTCCATTAGTCCTTCGTTATTCCATGCATCGATAATAACTTTTTTGGTGTGGTCCACTACTTGCTCCCACCTCTCAGCAGTAATTCGATTAAATCCGTCTTTAGTCAGTCGTTCAACTTCTTTTAAAGTAAACATTTTGTTGTTTTCGGCAACATACCCCTTAACCTGAGCCCATATAAGCTCAATGGCGTTAAGATGGCAATGGTAAGGTGGTAGCCTTATCACTTTGTGACCTCTGCTCTCTATCAATTCATCAACAAAATACCTTTTGTTCTGGGGCTTGTGCCATTTCACTAATTCCAAAAGTTCTGATTTTTTCAAGTCGGTTGTAGATTGAATATTTTTCCTATCCAGCCATGCAAGTATGTCAGCTTTTTTATCTTTGCTTGTGGGAGCTTTATCAATTTGCTTAGAATGGTAGGGAGCATTGTCCACGACTATTACTGCAGGCTCTTCTAGGTTATTTAGCAAAGTTTCAGAACACCAACCGAAGAATTTGTCGTGATCCATATCTTCATGGTAGTCACCGGTTTTTTTCGATTTAAATAGTAGAAGGGAATTTGGAACAAACCCTTTTGAAGAACCTGCATGACATATTATTAATCGTTCACCTTTCCCTATAGGTGTTAACATTGTCCCCTGAAGTGACTCATCAGTCCATCCTTGTTTCAAACAATGCCCAGCATTGACCCAGGTCTCATCGAGCCAAATTATATTATCGAAATTCTCGTCTTTGATTTGGCGAAGAAAACGACACCTCCAGGCAGCGACATCGCTTCTCTCCATAATCACTTTTCTGCCCGAAAATTTTCTCCACGTAAGTCCTAAACCTTTTAGCACGTTTCTAAGCGAAGACAGACTGCCATTAAACAGCTCTTCATTTTCCAACGATGATAAAAGTTTTTTCAAAGTGGGATATTCTTTTCTTATGTAATATTGATATACATGTCTTCGTATAGCGTCTTCCTGAAAAGTGTCAAGTTTTGTCACAGTTTTCTCCCGTTTCCTCTGTTTGCCCGGAGTTGAAAGTTGGCTATTACTGTCATCTTGTATTTCTTTCAATTCTTTTTCCTTGCAAACTCGCAGAACTGTATTTTTATGTATTTTCAGAGCATCTGCAGTTCGCTGTATTGCATTATTAACCGGAATCAAAGAACCTTTGTTCGCCTTTTCTCTATCAAAATATTCCCGCACTTTGCACACAATTTCTCTTGACTGTCCTTTCATAGGTACGCCTCGGCCCGAAGTTTGTCTTTTCTTTGGAGTTCGAGTCCTAGGTCTTCCCCTATGTTTCCTTGGTTCAGCCTCGTTACGTTGCTCCATGTTCAGCCACCGAAGTATATTCACACAAAATAACTTAAAAACACGTCAATTTATAATGAAAGCACAAGAAACTAACACTTAAAATCAAGATAACCAACAACCGGACATCACTCAACCACCACATCAACTAAACTGAAAGCTGGAAATTTCCCTTACCCTTAGTGTGCGTATAACGGTTCAGTTTTCCTGGAAGCGTGTGCTATTTGTAGACATAAAGGAGAGGCCGAGACGCTGTACGGGAATGACGGTAGCGCGCGAATAAAATGGGTCCAATAGGTTCTGACTGTACTTCCGCCGCAGAGCGCCACGCATTGCTCTCTGTGAAATTCACTTTATATATTAATCCATTGTAGTATTCCTATCACGTACAAGGTGTAAGTTGTATATGTCTTCTACATTTAGTTATCTAAAGAGAGAGTGACGCAAATCTCATTCGTGTACAACTTTTAACAACTGAGTTAACAGGACATTAGAAAAAAATTAATAACGTCGTTAATTTTAATCGTAGGAATCTCAATTTTTGATATATTGTACTAAAGAAGGTGGACTACCATTTGTCTACAAGAAATTTTTTTCCGATGCTTAACCTCTGAGTTCTTACGTAATAAAAACGATAAACCCTAATTTTTTAATTCAAATTCGTGTATTTTTTTCTTTAACTCACAATGTAAATTTATTGAAAAGAGATTTTAAAAATTAGAAAAGTTTGTTAAAAACGTCTTTAATTGATGATTAAAATACAGTTCATTAGACATTTCTCGCCCTGTATTTTACGTTTCCACGAGGTTATAAAGTGGAATGTTTTTACTACAAACTCAGTCGCCGCGCGGCCGCTCCGCCAGTCACTTTCTTTCGTTAATCAGGGTATAGTTCTGTGTTCCAGGTTCCAGACGTTGCTCTGTATCGACTAATCACCGTCCACTCTGCTGGATACAAAAGTGACATTTTCATTTATAGAAACTGTTTTAACTACACTAGCTCTTATTTATTTTGTAGGCATAACATCATAGTATGATACCTAAGTATTTTAAATGTTCTACACGTACTTTCCGAAATTTTCTTCAATATTAGGTAGGTCGGCTTAGTATAAGTTTTGCACTTACTACTAGTTCAGTTTTTCGAGAAGTTATTGTAATTATGAAACTTCTCCTTTTTTCGATACTGTAACTTTAGTTTTTGGTATATTTTATGTTCGTTTGGCAATTATCCTGCACTTCAACTAATTTGTCTAACATATCCTAAAAAAATATGTCTATTTCACTTTTGTAAAATTTATGTATACAGGTTTTACGTTATAGCCTCATATTACCTTTCGTTGGTTGGCATTAAAGGCGTTTGTAATTGATGTTTGGTGTATGTGTTATAATGTTTTTTTATTTTGTTAAATTTTACTAGACTGTTTAGTTTATTATCGATGTACAAAAAACGAGTTGTAGGGAGGATTGAAAACTAAGATGGTAGGACATGATTTACATTGAAATAGAGAACGTCTAACAGATAACACATAGACACACGCGGTGTGCGTGAAGTAGTGAAGTTGGTTGAATAGGTTAATACGTTAATGGAGAAGTTATGGCTTCTAAGAATGCCCTTCAGAGAAATGAAAAATATATAAAAGAGGGTGTGACTGATGTTTGAAGTGTCACTTTACACAGGAACTTGTAGAGTGAGATGGCATTAGGACTCCACGAGAGAAGAAGTCAAGAAATCCTACCCTTTTTTTGGAAAACAAATTATTGAAAACTAAGATGGTAGGACATGATTTACATTGAAATAGAGAACGTCTAACAGATAACACATAGACACATGCGGTGTGAACGAGGTAGTGAAGTTGGTTGAATACGTTTGGGCGTGACTGATGTTTGAAGTGTCACTTTACACAGGAACTTATAGAGCGAGATGCTGCTAGGACTCCACGATAGAAGAAGTCAAGAAATTCTACCCAATTTTTTGAAAAAAAAAGAAAAAACTATTTTCACAGTCCTTTGAAGGAAATTTTAAAATTTGAAATTAGTTTAAATAAATTTGTAAATAATGTTAATAAAATTAAAGTTAATAAAATTATAATTGTTTAAAAAATTTGTAATTTTTAAATAGTTAGTTTTATTTTTAGTTATTTAAAACTACCATTTATGAATAGTCAAAACTGAAAGCCTACTTCAAAGTACAAAGCCGATTTCTTTTGAAACGGAAATTTAAAAATAAATATTCTTCCTATATCCCTCCTCCTGTATTGGATCCACCCGTGTATTCTGCTTGTAGTCTGTTATACGAGAAACGATCGAGGTCTGTAGTGTAATGGCTTCATTTGTGCACGCGCAAGCAGTGTGTTAAGAATTTATATTTTTAATTCTAATATTTAGCTTATGAAGTAGCTCGCTCCTGACTTCCCGTAAACTGTTGCATGAAATGTAAAAGAGAACAGATACGACGGTCGGCTCGGCGGTTATAAGTACAGGAACAGTAGGTGGTGTTAACAGTAATTACATCAAATGAAACACAGGTAGCGGCGCAGTGACTCATCCGGTCACGTCAGATCCACCGGTCTCACGCACGCACGCACTGCAGTCAGCAGTAATTATCACAACATGTACAAATACTAAGCTCGTAAACGTGTAAAAAAAAGAAAACAAGAAAAAACAGAAAACATTGTGTCAGTTTGAAGAGGCGTCTTTATTATGTAAAGTGCAGTTGGAGTAGGAGGGAGTCGTAGGCAGTACCTGTGATTGCGTCCTTAACCCCCCCACCTCCCCTCCAGCTTTTCATTGACTACAACGTCTGCAAACAAATTCGTTTAATTCATGCGTTATAAATGCTTAAGCGTGTTCGTAAGGCGGGGAGACAGTGGGCAGATGCATTTGCATCACGGCTGCTGTGCACGTTTAGCTGTATCGCAGTACTGAATGGATTCGGTGTGCAGAAGAACTCTCCAATTGATCATGGCGGCTAGAATTAAACAGTCCTTCGTCGTCTCTGTGTGGCGGTAGAGGGCGTGCTTTGTGGTTGCCAACGCAGAAGGACATTTATACACCACCTTCACGGTACAAGTCAGAGAGGTTCAAATTGTTGTTCTACACGAAGGCTAAGAAGAAGATGAACCCAGTCTGACGCGTTTAATTTTTCTAGCAAAGAACGAGCATTTTAACAGGTTGGAGGAAAAATTTATTACGACAGAAACTGCAGTTAGTGCAGTTCAGGACTGACACTGACGTAGCGTATTGGCCGCTACCGTCAGTCTCCCCTCGAAAACTATGGCAAATCAGTCAGTGGTATCCTTACGATCCTTATATCTGTACAGTCCCTATAGATTTTGAACAGGCGCTTAGAGATACTCAGTGGGAAACACCTCGTTGCGAGGCTAACAAAATTTTCATTCTTTCGTTTCGCATATGCGCAAATCAGTCTTATGTACTGTTTCCTAATGTACAGGTCGGCTGTAGCAAGGCAGGCGAGTACGTTACAAACATACAAATGTCGTTGTGACAGAGAGAGATAGTGTGCGAGTGAGACAGCTAACTGTTATCGAGTTCCCTCCTCCTACTCACCGTATGCTATTTTTTAAGTGTGGGGGGGATAATTCTTTAGTTGACTCCGCGATGTCAGGAATAATAGGTACTTCTCTGCTTTGGAGCCGGAATAGAGGCTAGTTTAACTTTTCGCCCTGGTGAGTGACAAAAATCAAGCCAATAGGCCTTGAGGCAGAAACATAACGTAGATTATACTTTATTCTATGAGTGAATTAACTTGAAATTTCGTAGACTCAAGACAGTAATGTAGCCAACCCGGGGGTTTGGGAAGGGTGCAGTAGTATAGCTTGCATGGAGTACCAGCTCGCCTAGCGCTGTTACACAACGCAACAACACAATAGTCTATAAACTGGTGAATCCTCTACTACCATCAACATCTCTTCCTCTCGTAACATCAGTAACTCGCCACTATGGAAAATCCTGATCTGTAACTCCTCCTCATCGAAAAGTCTTGGTCAGTAGTTACTGTGTCATGGAAAAATTCTGGCTAGCTGCTGAGCCTCCTGTTCGTGTCATGTTCTTTATCTTGCATTATTCCGTGTTTTTGTTACGGATGTAAAATGAAAGTTTCAGCTCCCATAATAAAGTAGCTATACTACTGACTTACCTGTATTGTTTATGTTTCAAAGGGATATTTATAAATTAAAAGAGATCTGGAATGCAGTCTACGAGTGTACTTGTATGATGGTGCCTAGTGTATTTGTACGAAAAGAGTTAAGATGGTGTAGACCCCTACAGCGTTGGCGCAGACAATACTAGGGAAACGAATTTGAGAACCAAGAATTGGGAAAAACGTAAGAAAAGGGGATGACCGAGAAAACTTTAAATAAAACAATGGCTAAAGTGCTAGAAAGAAAAGAGATATGCGACATGCGAAGTGGTTGGCACAGAAAAAAATATAGGAAAAAAGTGTGCGCAAAATTAAAATTACTATGGAAGTATGCACTTCACTGTTGTAGTAACCTGGTTCGGACACTCAAACACATTCAGTTTTGTTACTAATAATATCATGATATGTTTATCTTCGTTGTGTCATATTTATCACGTATGTGAACGAAATTTAAATAATTGTTCTTAACTCAAAGTGCAAAGTTATTATGTCATAAAGAAAAAACGTGATGACAAAGAAAGTGTTTGTGAACGATGTGCCGAACAGCTGGGACTTCTGGCACGTACCGGTCTGGTATCCCGTCTGAACCGTTAAACACGTTTTTTTAAGAGAGTGAGAGAGGGAGGAGAGGGGAGTACATGCAAACTCTCGGCAGTTACTGCATACTCGAAAAGTATGGTTAACCCCAGAGTTAAGTAATATCCGATGTAAAGTCATATAATGTGATTGTTACACAGTTTGACGAAGTACCGCAGTTACACTGGACATGTGTGACCGTTCTCGAGAGTCCTGCCCAGCTGCAGACACGCCAACGACTGGGCCCATAATAAAAACAGAGAATTATGTTTGTATGGTGCATTAACGTTAACAAAACGTATTTATATATGTGTATGGTCAATAAATTAGCGACAGCGAGTCACACGGTAACGACCTTGTAGTATCTGTGCGCTGAGTTATATTGCTGTCTGTTGTGAATGAATGCCCTGGCAGTCGGCCACAGCCGTGCGCCCCTCTCCCACTTGTTCCCACTGTTATGCCAACCGGTACAATCCCAACACAAAACTGTCTATATATTTATTTATATATTATCATTACCGACAATGATCGCCGTGTCTAGACGGTCTGCTCTTTGTTTAAAAAGAGGAGAAAAAAAAGATTTTACATAATTCGGTAGCGACAGCGAAGCATTATAAATACAGCGTAAAAAACAGGCACGACAGCGGGCATAGGCCTACTCTTTCTGTTATCCCCGGAATTAATGAGTGTACAAATTTAGAATTGGAAGAAATCCCAAAAGGCGCACAACCAGTCCGTTTCTACTCCACAGACTGCACTGCGTTTACTTGACTTTCGGTACGCTGTTTTATAATAATAAAATGTTTCCATATACGCAAACATTGTAGTTTACCGTTAATAATAAAACGGCATTCTGTGTGTGTCTGTTTTGCGTAGTTTGTAATTCCCCGGTGTTGACAAATTCGACTCACTGTGTACATTTCCTTATCAGTATTATGACGAAAGTGTAATGTGTATACTAACTACAACGACACGCGCACGCTTATGTGTAAATAATAAATATTGCAATATTTTCTTCAAAAAAGAAATATAAATTTACTGGTTGTATTTTACTGAAACGTCTTTTAGAGGGTGATGCCAAGAAAACATGGCAAGTTCGTCCAGGATTCGGATGCTTTCTGCCTGTGAAAGGTCAAGGAACGTGATGTTCCACGAAGACTACTATGTTACTCGGGAAAATGACAGAACTAGTAGCTGTAGAAAACTGATGGATTGAATAAGGAGCGATTCACGACGTTTTGGCGCATGAAGCGATTATGAAATACCAGGGTTGGAAAAGAAATGAAGTTTAAGCTTTGTAAATTGTTTACAGACCATCCCGCTCTTGTGTACGCTAATGAAATGTGGACTCTTTAACAAATCGTGAAAGATCGCGGGTCCAGGCTGTAGTACACTAGAGCTTAAAAGTATATCTCAGAAATTACGAAACATAATCATTTCATATCAGTAGATTCATTCGTAGTGTATTTTTTATGATAATGTTGAAAAGTAGTTATCTACCGTAGAAGACGCGTAAGATTGGATCTTCACTCCTTGAGAGAAAACACACATAGACCTATTTGCCAAGAAAGAAAATGTAAAGAAGGTTCGGAAAACTGGGAGTATCTTCATTAATATTCATGAAGACACGAGTGGATTAATCCATTGCTTGAAGGACAGAAATGTTGACCATGTAGGCCTCCTCCTCCTCCTCCACCTTCTTCTTCTTCTTCTTCTTCGTCTTCATCTTCGTCTTCAGCACTACACCCCACCTGAACCCTGGATTCCACCATCAATCTTCTCCAATGTCTCCTATCCATTGCTATCTCAGTGTAACCCCCCACACCCATTCTTCTTAGATCTTCCAGCAGATCATCCAACCATCTTATCTTAAGTCGGCCCCTCTTTCTGGATAGACTTGAGCTCTAAGTGACCTAGCCATTGTATTCGTTGAGCTTTCACGAATCTTACAATGTCCTGATGCTTCAGTAGCTTATCTATCTCCTGGTTATTTCTTATTCTCCATTCGTCGTCTTCTTTAACTGAGCCATCAGTTAAAAGTTTGACAGTCTTTCTTTCAAACCTTCTTAGCGTTTCTTGTTCCTTTTTTGTCACTGTCCATGTCTGGCCTCCATAAGTAACAACCAGTCTGATAAGTGTCTTATATATTTTTATTTTTGTGTTACGACTATGAGTTTGCTTCTCAATAGTCTTGTGTTGGCATAATATGCCCTATTTCCTATTTGTATCCTGCTCAGTATTGTCGTGTTTGTGGACCCTTCATTAACTATCTATCATGTTACCAAGGTATCTGAACTTATTAACTGCATCAGATGAATTATTCTCTATGCATAAATCATATAGATTTCTTCTCATTTCTGATGTAGAAATTAGCATGTATACCTTGTAATCCATATTATATAAAACGAAGTTTGGAAGACACGTTTTGCGCAAGGTTGTTATAATCAAAATCCGATCTCAGAAATGAGTAAAGTTTGTAATTTACTTCAGAAGGGAAGGCACTATTCAAATTACGTAAATTTGTTCTCATTACTATTTATTCTCACTCTATGGATTTTTTCTCGATTGCGTTTATTGCAGTCTAAAATACTGATTCGTTTACAGAGTTTGGATAACGTTTTGTAAAGAATCCTACGTGCGTTATAGTGGAAACGTTGTAGCCCGAGACAATCCTCCACTGCGTTGAGGGTAAAGACCCATACTTTTATCTTTCTCATTTGCCGTTTAGGCGAAATTTCCTTGTCAAAACGTTTCTCGTTGTAAATGAAGATGACACGTCAATAGAAAGCCGTTGAATGTAAGGGGAACTTTGATTTGGTGCCTTTATATGAGGTACGATTTGAAAAAGTGATCAGCTGTGGTGAAGGCGAGACAAATGAGAAATGGTTTAGACCTTGATGTTGATGGTGACGATAATGATAATGACGACATTTTATTTTGGGATCGTTTCTGTGAAGACATAGACTAGAGACTGGGCCATTTTCAAAAACGTTATGAAATTTCTGTCTGTAATCAGCATGTCCCATTCAAGAGGAAAAAGTGGCCAGAATCTAACGTTTGTATTAAAGGCATTTCTAATTGTGTTAAAATTGTTGTCTTACTTGCAAAATATTACTTTGTTTAAATAGTTTTTTGAACAAGACAAGGGTCAAATTAGTGTAAACAATCTGTAATGACTACACATTTACACGCCTGCTGTTAAGGACAACCATGGATACCGGAACGGTACAGTTATACGTCACTCTTTATGTTTCGTGGTTACAACCGAAAGATATTCGCCATTGATCTCGGGACTGTCCAGTCGGGGAGTGATGGTAAGCCGTGATGGTATAGTGCACTCAAGGTGCGTCTCGTATCGCGGGGACAAGAATCAGAAATCCGTATGATTTACGAAGTAGAGATTGTCAACGTTAGAGAAACTCAATTTGCGCCGGTAGGGAGAAGGTTGGGGTACACTACAATATCGGTAGGTGTACCCCCTCCCTCACTACTCCACTCTCGTGTTTTACTGCGCATACGCTTCTCTATCGTTGACAACCTCTACCATGTTACCGGTTGTGAGAAAAGTATCCGTAGAAGCGTGAATAAAGTAGCTTCTGTGGTGCTGCCATTTTTGGCATAGTATTGATCGATCGACGTGAGTTCTCAGTTTAAACTCGACATTTTGGCTTTATGTCTGTTTGTTTCGGGGAGGGGGTATGTCTCACGATAACTTTTGAATACATTCACCGGTTTTCGTAAAACGTAGCACGCGTGTCCGTAGTTTTACCCCATAGACCTCTATTGCTCTTTAGATCGATCACCACAAAAATAGGTGGCGGAGGAAAAATGTCGGGATGTAAAATTTTGAAAAATCTCAAACATCGGTATGGGGTATCAAATTAAAGAGAATGTTAATCAAAATATGAATGTAGTATTCAGTTTATAAAATTTTGGGACGCCGAGCCCCAAAAAATGGATGAAAATATGATTAAACGGCAAAAATCCATCTGGTACATCAAATTAAAGAGCATTTGGACCTAAATCTGAATTGTGTTCGGTTTAGCGAATTTCGAAATTTTTGGACACCAGGACCAAAAGAGATATAAACAATTTGGACAAAGTGTAAAAATCCGTCCCGTGAAGGAAACTGAATTTTAACCCAAATCCGAGTGTACTGTTTACTCTCAAGGTTGTTTAATTTTAGGGGTACCACGGGCCAAAAACAGAAGTCAAAATTTTAAGAAAATTGTACAACTCTACGTGGGGCATCAAGTTATGGGTAATTTTATTAAAATACAAACCCGGTATTTTTTATAATTTCGCAAAATTAATTTCTGTCAGTCTACCACTTGAAAATTTTGGACTACCCTGAAACGTTTGTAAAGCTGTAGTTGTAGAAGCATCTTTATTTATTGTTATCAGTTATGTGTATTTGTGAAAATTATTGGATATAGGTCTACAGGTATCTATGGAAACATAGATAAACTTAAAAGCTAGACTAATTTTTTTCACGGAACCATTATGTTTATAAATTTAACTAAAAAAAAGTATTAATAGTTTGGAATTTTTTATTGTTTATTATAGGCTATATGATTGTCCGCTTTACAATTGTTATTTTACTGTTAAATTAATTGAGTAATCAGGGTTTTTTATTTTCTGATAATTTGGAAAATTATTAAATTTTGAAATTCATATAATAATAAATGCACTTCGTTCAAAATAGTGAGCGACCTTTGCTGCTCAGGGATATTAATAGTATATCAAATTACATGTACAGTAGGTCTGTTTGCGACTACTATTTATAGTAGGTACTGTTAAACGTGACCAGAGTTAAAACTCTTTGTGGAAATTAGTAAATGCAAACGATAAGGATGCGAATTCTTGTGCGGTTTGTACGTAGTTTGTCATTTCAACGGCCAGCGCAGAAAAACAGAGTCGCATACTACATGTGTATAAATACGGACTTGGTTGGTCGTACACTTTTTATCTAGAAATTGTTTTTAATATGGAGTACTGAATGAGACACGGATTGAATACCATAATGTGGCCTTCGCAAAAACGCATCCATCATAACTGCTTATCTATCAATGAACAGTTTCGTCATAGTGTCACAATTATTCACGCTCCCCTCACTCTCTTGCACTGGCAACGTTATGCAATTATGCAATCAGCTGATATAATTATTCTTATTTACATTGAATTTTATTATAGTTTAAGTAGTCTGTATATATAAAACTGAATTAGTGGCAAGTGAGATTACTACTAGTAATTTCCAAGTAAGTAGTATAGTTGAAGCACCGTGGCTCCAGTTGTAAGGTTAGCGTCCTCTGTGAGAATACAAAACCTGGGGATAAGGTGATCAAACTGCGGTTCGTGGCCGGAGACTTGTATTCAGAATGTAAAGGTTCTATTGGAATGTGCAAGTGAAACTATCGACTGTTTACCGAGAACGTAGGATACAAGAAAAACGGAAAACCTAATACTGAATTTATCGAGCCGAATCAAGATTCAGTTTCTTTCGAGTTTTTATTTAATACGAACCACTGAACGTAAGTGGTCCACCATATTTACAAGGCTTTGACCCTTGCGTAAGACTAACTCACGGATTTAACACTTTAATGCTTCATATTATTTTGAGGACACTTATGGTTCTTATGCTGTTTCGATTGTAAAAAGCGCTTCGTGTTCTACCGGTTTTACATGAAACAGTTGTAAGTACAGTTACAAATTAATAACGATTCCAGTTCATTATAGTAACCGAAACCGAATATAATTCTTTACCACGTTCTTATTTTATTCTAATTTGTATACGTTGATGTACAACGTAAATCGCCCAGAATTTAAGGTCTCTATATTAAACATTTTAATTAAAAGACCCCTTCTTCTGACAGTACAACCATCCTCGTATTTGTGTTTTCGCCCGTTATGCATAGTGCTATTATCGTAGCCTAAATCGGTTAAATCTTCTGATAACACGTTTTAGACTACTTTCGAAGTTTAAGACTAAAAGTAAATGTGTATTTTGTGAAATTATCTTTTAAATAGTTTTTTTGTCTTTCTGCCAGTAAAAAATTCAGTGAGTTATTCTGCCAATGAGTTATTCAATTTTTCGTTGCACGCATTCGTAAAGTTTTCGTTCAGAATTCATTTCCAAACTTTTTTGAACTTGCCTGACTTTCAAGACCACATGATTCTTGTATAGACTAGTAGTTGAAGGATCAGCTACAGTACATATGTACATTTACATTATATGTAATTGTGTTTGTGTGTGTGTTCAAATTGTAATTAATTCTGCAGGTAGATTGTATTATTTTTATCGTTTTAATTAACCTGACGCCGTTTCACTGACTATCAGTATCTTCAGAGGTTTCAAATGAATTAACGAATAATCGTTTTGGTTCTATTTCAGTGTAAAAATTAGTATTTTTTTATATTGAAGTATATAATTTTTATATTGAAAGCGAATAAAAACGATTATTCGTTAATTCATTTGAAACCTTTGAAGATACTGATAGTCAGTGAAACCTGCGTCAGATTAATGTTAAAACGATAAAAATAATACAGTCTTCTTGCAGAAGTAATTATAATTTGATAATATAGAATTCTGCAGGAAACTGGAAGAGTTACTTAAAAAACGCGTGTGTGTTTGTTTTAATTTTTTCAGTGTTGCAAGGTTATACCGTAGGCTATTTTATTGTTCAAACAGTCTGTTGTTAATTTGTTAAGACCGTTCTGTTCTGTGTTTTCAAATGTTACAATCATTGTATTTAATTATACATACGATTTAATTTTTCATAACATGATTGTTTTCTTTACACAATAAACTAAAAGCCATTACTACTACTAATCTCTCTCACACATGAAATTAAGCAATACAAACTTTTTCAATTGGTACACTTCTTCTTCGTATCGAACCTGAGGAGTAGTCAAAACATAGAAAATGTAATGAGGCTACAATACTGGGAAAGTACCACACAGCCGTAAAATATCTCTAACGCGTAAGTGAGACTTATTATATAATAGGGACTTAACAACTTTGACGTAAAAAATAATTGTGAACTGGAGATACAACTGAGGCAGATTTTACGTTGTGGAGGCAAAGACGTTCTAATGCTTTAGATTATCTAACAAAAATTAGAACTTTAGAATCTAACTTCTTTTAGTTAAAATCTAAAATCTGAGGGATTTTAGATAAAATAAATTTCACCTCCCATTTTCTTCAAAATGAGAGTACTTAACACGAATGTTTAGACTTTTACGTGTTTAAAAAATATACTATTAAAATATTAATTGTTGTAATTGTTAACAATAAATTGTCTGTTTCTAAGCAATTGAACGATATTAATTATTTTCTTTATTTTAATTCAAACTTGCAACGACTACAGACGTACTCCGTTGGTGTCTCTGCAAATAAATCCATCTCATGGTATGTTTACCCATTGTGAAATACTCGATGTATATGGGGGTTTTTTGCTACTTTGACTGCTACGATTAGGACACGGGCATCACACTCACACACACCCGTTTGGCGGACACATGCTGGCGTGCAATTTGCGTGTTGGGCTCAGTGTAAGTGCGCGCGACTTGCATTGACTCCAGCACGCATTCTCTCACGCTCATGCCTGTGACCCCCCCGCGTACATACTCACACCGCACCACTTGAGCCGACATGTCACGCGTTGCAGTCTGCGTGTTGGGCTCGGTGCGAGCGCGCGCGGCTTGCACTGACTCCAGCACGCACTCTGGTACGCGCGTGCATGTTGCGCTCGCGGTGTACACACATGCTTGTTGTTTTGATCATGGTACTCAGAGTAGTAAAAACTTTCCAATCTGAGTATTTTCACATTGGGCAAATACAACCAGGGTTGAATTTATTGCAGAGGCACAAAACATCGAAACACATTAGTTATATATCCTCGAACGAATGAGTAGCAGAGTGTGTGTGTTTTTTGCCTATACTGAACATTTGTAGTATGAGGTACTGTAGTACGGTATGAGATACTTGGTTTTGCTCGATCAAGCACAGAATATTCTTTGTCACATGCACTAAAGTATTAATCCCCACTTCTGTTAGTCGTCCATTACGTCTGTATATTGGTTTCTGTACTTTCCCAAATTGCCAAACATTGGCGTTGGTGACCTGCAAATGTGTATTTATTTTTATACTTGCTTTACTATGTTATGTATGTTTTCTGACCTTACAAAATTGTTTTTCATGGTTCAGTCTGTGTCCCGTAAGCAGTCCATCAAGCTAATCACATAGCCTACAGCTAATAATGTTTTCAAAATCTTAAAAAGGCTATTATGTTTCTTCTTAACAATAATTGGGAAAGTAACAGTGGAATCTGATTAAATTAATGCGCGTTTTGTTACCTAGCTCGTGTGTAATCATCATACCAAGTAGGGCTAACTTTTTTTTTGCAATTAGGTCCCGGTTTTTCCTTCTACGGTCATTCAGTGGTTTCCAGTTTATTGTATTGTGCATTATCCTTAAATACGTAAATTCATTTAGAAATGTTCTTCGAAACGTGTAGTAGAACAGACGTGAATAGTGCCATATGTACGTCTTATTGTAGCAAAACAAATTCCGTGTCAAATTTTTCAACAAATTTATCAGCTTTGCGAATTCTAACGCGACATTAACGCATAATCGCGTTAATATATGTATTACTTTTACTTTAGCACTGTTCACTATACAGCGTAACTATGTTTCACAAGGGATCGAACGATTTCCATGTAAAACGATTACTGTCATTTTGAATTTACATTAATGTAAATAAGCTGGCCGCTTTAGAGCCACGTTTTCCTGTTTTGATAAAGTTTGTATTATCATTTCGACGTCATGATTTATACATTGGTAACATATTTCGTCAGCGTGATTTCTCAGACAGTACGGAGATCACTTTAGATATCCCCGTTGCTTTGTCGTCTTCTGCCGAACTTGTTTTCTTTGTTTCTTACATAATATATAATGCTCTTAGACGATTATTGAGAACTATAGAAATGAGAGAAGAAACTGTTTTATCCGTCACAATATCGACATAGATAGAGTTTCTAAGACTTTCTTGGCCGCGGCTTCAACAATGTTGGAAACATTATTGCCGGGCTGTTAGGCCGTGGTCTGTCGTTTGGGTTTACAGACGATTCGAACCCACTACCGGAGGCCACTTAGGTCCAGTAGTAGCCAACTTCTAATGGAAGAGTTTGAGGAGCTGGCAACTCTTGGTTTGAGCCGTTGACGCCGAGATCTTGGTTCCGGTATGTAGATGACACCTGGCCCCGGGGAAGAAGAGCTCTGACGTTTCCTGGCGCACCTCAGCAGTGTTAACCCACCCGCGAATCCAGTTCACTGTGGAGAAAGAAACGGACGACCAGCTGCCGTTTCCTTGACGTCCAGATCCTTAGAAGGACCGACGGGAACCTGGGACACAAAGTATACAGGAAACCAACACACGCTGACAGATACCTGCATAGCTGTCCAGTCATCATCCTAGGCAGAAGAGGGCTGTTATGAAGACCTTGGTCGGCGAGGCGAAGAGGATGTGAACATAGTCTCTACCTCATCACTGGAATGAATTGGCGGACACCGTGCCAGTTGTTTCCATCACTGAAGATGGCTTCCGAAGGTAAGGCCGAAACACAAACATCTGCAAACACAAGCGATAGACCACGGTTTTAATAGCTCGACAAATGGTGTTTCCACTTTTCATGATAAATGCACAGTTTGACAGTTGATTAACAGTGGCATATAAAGTTATAAGGTGGTTAAGTAATTAACTTTAACTTCTAAAGTACGAAATTTTTTTGACTGTTGTAGTAGCATCTATTTGATTACCTCGTTTCTTGTAAATATCAATTCGCATATTGTTTCACATTAAGGTATACGACAATCAGTGTATCACACCAGTATTCTGATCGGATACTCCTGCACGTTTTAATCTCCTTTAATCTCGTCCATTTTGCTGCACCAGTATTTTTAGTTTTCTAATCATTGGACGTTACGCGTTCGAATATAATTAATGATCATTGTCTTCCTTTTACTGTTTTTGTATTCTGGACGAAACTACATGGGTCTCTGAGTACTAACTCAAATTTCTAATTGCCTATATCTGTGATTGCCCATCGGCAAGTGTGCAGACAGATTCGTGTATTTTTTGTTATAATTGTGTATTCGTATTACGTGCTGTCAGGGTTATGCCTACATTCGCTCATGAACTATGTAAAACTAAAGTCATAACGGAACGAGAAGAAATGCATATTGTATGCAGCGCGTATCCAATAATAGCACTGAACTGAATGAAGTTCTGTGTACGGTGTTGAATATGCATTTCTACTGTAAAAACGTATGAATGAAGATTCGGTGTAAATATAAATAGGTCGTGGTCATTGTTGAACAGAGCAACGCATTCTTATCTTGAAGGTCAGAGGTCGCAGGTTAAGCTGTGCGTTTATCACTAGATAAATGCCGTCAAGCTGCTGTTTTTTGTCCACCCTCCCCCCACTACACTAGTGTTATGCTATAGTGTTACTGTACGTGTTTATTTTTGGCGTGACGATTTCAATAGACACATTTACGCCGTACGTGTGAAGAGTATGGAAGACGTAGAGATGAAATTATGCAAAATATACCTATTCTGGGTATAGGTTTACTGAAACCCAATAATCCAGTCGTAGAATTCTGTGGATGCTGCATGTCATCTCTTCATCAGCGGTGAGAAATTTTCAGAGACGGGACTAGAAATTGTTTCTTTTCGTTTGTCGTTGTGTAACGATGGCCACTAGAAATCTAACAGTAGGCCTACGTACCCTGTAAACTTTAAAAGTTCTTATACTAAACCTTAATATATAAATACAAATTATCTTTTTATTTGTTTTGCACAGTTCTGATTAATTTACTTGTAGCTTGTTATCTAATGTAGTCCCCTTATAATATACCATATCAAAATCTCTATCTCGTTATTTCATAACGTTGTTCTAAATATCGAGAATAATTTAATTTCTGTCTATTTAATTTATGTTACTTTCAGTATTTCTAGTTGAGATATTTAAATATAAGTGGAAGATACCTAACCTTTATCTGATTTCCTCTTTTACATTTTATATTAAAATCTTAATTTCCCACTGTTATAGAGTGAATCTGTCACTGCCATATTTCACTGCTGTAGGCCTAGTCGATTGAAAGTAATGTCATTGATTGTTTCATTGCAGATCGCTGTTTAAAAATTCAAGTGCTTATCCTGGTGTCAAACGATTCCATTCCGTAAATTTTACCAGTTTATTGTAGCATCACGAGATGGTACAAAGCAGGAAACTCAATTTAATTATCAAAAATATAGGGAAACTACTCAAATAGATAAATACTATGTAACTGGATGAGGAGTGCAATAGAGAATGAGTGGTCAAATGAGAACAACCAAAAATAATTATATGAAGGAAAAATTATAATAACTAAACCAATAAACCATGAATAATAAATAAAGAATACGTGTTACAGATGCATGAATAAATTAAAAACCGGAATTAGCCTTGTAAACAAACATAATAAATCACTTGACAAAAACAGACATAAAAAAAGACTAAACTGGACGGTGTCTTTGACTCAAAAATTACCCAACAGATTAGGGAAGTGATTTTATATATCTTGTTACAATATTGTAAATAGTAATGTTTTAGTATGTTAAGTGAGAAATGTATTTAGGGTTAAGAAAAATCATTTGTATAACCAGCCTAAAAGTCACGCTAGGTCTTAAACCTAAGACTGTATTTGTAATTATTTTTATAATTGTGTTTATTCGAATAGAAAAGGGATAAATAATGATAATGAAACAGTGCAAATGACACAGTGTAAACAATGATAAAAATATAAAGTATTGTGAACCAAGTATGACCATAAGGTGAGAATGGCATGTATTCTATATGAAGTGAACAAATAACAATAAAATCAACTTCGTTAGTGTAAGTGACAATATAAAATTAAGTGAAATAAAAGCATAAATGGGATTATGTAAAATAATCAGGAAAAGTAAGGTTATATTAAAAACTTATGTTTACTGGAAGCAGATAAAACAGTCCTGAGACCGAAAAATACACCAACAAACCAAAGCCTCTTATAGATGAACCTAAAATTGATGGTTACAAGGAAGAAAGCTTTGTCGAATGTTGGCGTCCCATGAAGGAGGAACAAATGGAAATAATTGCCAATACAAACAAGATTAAATAAGAAGAGTGTAGTAAAAAAGCCAAGTAAAGTTATAGAAATTATCAGTAAACTATCGTATAAGTTGTGTTCAACCCACCTGAAGAAGAAAAATTGAAATTACTATCCTAACTGGTGTAATAGGCCTACATCTTGAATTCGGTGAGATCATTCCAAGCTTATAACCATACTGACCAAGTATTAACGTTTTACACAACACTTCAATATAAACTAAAAAACGAACACATTTAGTGTGACTACATTTCTAAACATAATATATGATATTAAAAGTGAATGACACAAACTTATTTTGAACCAACAAAAGTGTAGAACTCATAGGCCTATAAATTTTATTAAACATTCCATATTGTGCATACCACAGAAAGCAAGATAGCGTCTGTCGTTTTCTTAACGGTGAAGAAGGGGTACAGCAGGTACAGCAGCGCGCCATGTTGAGAAATAATGAACTATGAGATATAGCATAGACAATTAAATTTTTATTTTATTTTGTCAGTTGTATTCCTAATGTCTGATAATTAATTATTTTCATTGTTTTATTAATGTTATATTTGTAATGGGTAATATTAAGTTGTAAAATTATATAAGTTAATTGATTTCTTTTGTATAATCACAAGAACTCACACAACCATCATACACAAACAACAGTTATTTACTACATGTTCACATTTTTTATTCATGTATGTTATCAGTATAATACTTGTTAGGTGAATTTATAATATTACTGAAGACGATTTTTTATGTTGGTAAAACCCTGAGATATAAAATTTTTTCATGCATCCGAGAGCTAGATGGGCTGAAACCTTAAAAAAGGAAAAATGATTTGTTAATTAATAGAAAATAAAAAAGGGAAACAGCAAATGAAGTGTTTTCTCATTTGTAGCATAATTATGTGACTACCTGTTTAAAGAAAATTCATTACACATGTGTTAGAGTATATTTGATATTACAAATTGGGATCCCAAGGACGTAGGGCATCGAAGGCGTTAAAAGGTGAGTATAACCATAGCGGTTACTTACACCCATTATACACATTATATTTCAGAAATATAAATTAAATAAATATTACAAAATTGGCACCAACAACTTGGGGCTCTACAAAATACTACTGTGACATGTGAAAATTAATTAACGAACAACGTCAGATTACATTATCTATAATAAATAAATGTAGCTTTGTATTGTAGGATTTACTTTGTAGCACACTCATAAGGTAGAATTAATTTTTCTGTCATACAATTTTTATAATTGTAGTATTAATTCGCAAATTAATGTCCTATAAAGCAGTATTTGGGAGGCGCAAATCAAGTTAGACTCGCCCGTTGGTGTCTTCTGAGAAAACTCAAAATGATGTGGGGTGTCTTGGGTTAGAACCCAACTCACTACGGCTCAGCCAGACCCAGCGTCAGCTGGCTGCCTGCGCCGTTTACGTGTAGCATTAGGCATGTCAGCCTGACCTACATTAACCCTAACGCTGTCAAAGATAAAATGGCAACTTACATATTGTACCCTCTGTAGACTGTGTGACCGTTCCGAGTTTCCACATACAACCACAGTCGTACAAAGTATTCTCTTCGAAATTCGTCCCCTCATTGGCATTATTAGTCCCATCCCTCTCTGCTTCTTAATTTTCCTCTTTACCTTCTTTCCCGGGGTATCCATTCCAGTTTGTTGCGGCCGCCTGTGTTCTTCCATTCTTGTTGTGCATTCAGAGCGTTCACGCTGTCTCTGCCCTACGTATTCTCTACACTACGTTCACCTCTGTCTTCATCATGTACCTAAATCTCTCGTTACTGATTCTTTTGATCTAGATTCCCTGCATCTTCACCTTAAGAAATCCATGTATGGTGTTAAACATTTATTCCGATTCCCGATAACGATATCCCTCCCTTCTGTACCATAAGGCACTACGGCTTCAAAGACACGTTTATATTGTTACGACGGTCTACTGATCGCCATATGGTTCAGTGGAAAACAAAATACAAGACACCAATTAAGTCACTATTCACCAGCTTTAATTATCACAATTAATCAGCTTGTAATCAACAAAATAGTCTCGTACAATAAATCAAATAAAAATTGTTCACACGTAATAATAATGTCAGTTAATAGAGTCTCGCACAATTTTATAATTACATAACACTTCGCCACAATACTTCGAACCGCACTGGAATAAATCGCCACTAAAACTAAAACTGACCGTCATTGAATGCCTGTATTTATACCCCGCTGATATTCCAGAATAATCCATAATTCGCGTCAACTCTACACTAGAGCGTATTTGTTTGCTGCCTTGACACAGTGCGCGCGGCCGGCGAAGTCTGGAACGGTCTCGCTAACGCATGTTGAGAATCACGTACGTACACAACATTACAGCTAGTACCACTTGAATAGCCGAGAAACACGTAGAATGTTCTGTAATGTTGTAACAATATATTGTTTTGTTATTTCTTCTGTATTATTTTATCTCTCAATATCGAGCTCTAAGTATCGGGTTACTTGTGTTTCCTTATTGAGGGCGTACGGTTATTTTATCACCTACAAAAAATATATAGTTTTTGAAATTTATACTTTGTAGGTATTTACACATTTACGACTTCGTCTATACGTTCATTTTGTAATTCAAGGTTCTCTATGTCTGTGTTTCCTACCGTTAAATATTCCGACTTGTTTGCATCGATTGCCCAGGCTAAGTTTAACTGTATCAAATTATCGTTTGATATTATAGTCTCACGCTAGCTGTATAGCGCCAAAGCGTAGAAGTTTATTGCGATTTACATGTTTTGCCACGTCGGAAATTATCATGTCGTAGATGATTCAATTTTTCTACGTTGAGAACTATCAAAAATTTACAAAAATTAAGTTTTACTTGAACGTGTTCGTATTGAAAAATAACAAGTCGATTTTGTAATTCCGAATCTCCCAGAAAGTTAGTTGTATTAACTTAAAAATTTAACAAACGCATTCGACTTAATTTTTTTCATTTACAGCGCATAATTTAAGCGGAAACTCAAAACTGTTTATTCAGTAAGCGCGAAATAGTGTAATAATAGGTGTGAGACATTCGGCTCCTTTGTTTACTTTCATTGGAAACGCGTACGGTTCCGTTTACGGTTAGCGCGTAAACGCGCTAAATGATTGTTGTTGCTACGAGCGTCGGTGGTAAGGAATTCTTCATTATTTTTAAGAAACAGCCGTCGCTCTCACCATAAACTGTTGATTCTTCTGTGGTACGTAAGTATCTTTTGTAATTATGATTTTCTTATGCTCTTACGTTTCAACCGTGTGCTTATAGCATTCATGCTGTTCGTAAAAAAATATGATACACAAGCGATTCGAATTTACCGCCATCGCTGATACCTTCGTCCGGGTATAATGTAACCGTGCCCCTATCTATGCTTAGGACTACAGAGATCCTCAGCCGTGCGCGTGTTACGCTTTAGTTTACGGGTGCCGTCACAGTGCTGTTCCAACCGCGTGGAGGTATTTTGCCACACCATTTTGTTATCTACGAAAACATCCAAATTGCCACACTACGACGCTCAGCACTGTTGGTATGTGTTGTTTGCGTTATCCTAACGTTACGTGCCGTCCAAAAGAGTTATCACCTGATTTGGTTTTATTCAAATAACTACTATCCTGATAAAACTTTCCTCTCGGTTTAATGCCTCACATACATTTTCACAAAGTAAGCATCAAAAACTATAGTGCCATCGTATTCTATGCGGAAAACTTAAAAAATTAGCATTTTAAGCTGCGAAATATTTGAAATGGTCATTGCTGTTTGTAAAGTAAGTTTTGCATTACATTTAAGATTGTAAGATTGTTTAATTAAAGTAGTCTATAAGCATTATTGAAAATATTTGTCAATAACTCGAACACAAAATTATAGTAATATTCGTAAAAAAAAGTAATGGATATTAAATTGTGGCATTAGTAGGATCTGTTCCTAGCGGGGGGGGGGGGAGATAAGACTAGCTTCAATGTTGGTTCCCCTCATTTTCCTCACGGAAAAAGAGAAATCACACAAAGTACTATTTCTCGTGTCCAAATGTATATAAAGGTGATCTTTAATAATTATCTTATAAATTGTTCAAATTTTTAAAAACGTTCAGCCTAACGTAACAAAAACTAAAACACTTTGTCAACATTTATTATTTAATTTTTTTGGTACATTGAACATTTCTTTTGCAAATATCGTTACAAATGAAATTTTTACTGCACCGATATTCTTTTTACCAAATTACAGCAAATGTCCATCATTACTTATCAAGCACGTATCCTCAGAAATCCATGTCAGTTTGTTTACTAGTGAAAACTTAAATTAGTGTTCCCAAAGGGACATAGACCTACAAATTCTCTTGTTTCTTATTTTCTTTTAAACAGTAACAGCTTAATAAAGTCACAGTGTAAAGTAACACTGTTAATACTTTTATTTTCAATTTTATTCTTATAACAAATTATATATAGCCTATATGTATAATAGAGTATATAATAACAGGGATTTGTACGTGTTATTTTTTTTGGAACGGTTTCGTTCATACCTGTTATTTTCAAATAATCGTTTAGGACACCTCTAGAGCCACACATGACCGTACTGGCGGGTTGGTAAGTAAGTACTTGATAAGTAAATCGCAGACAAACGTAATAAACTAATAGAAACAAAACCTAGCGTGCTGGTTTTTGGAGGTTACTACTAGTAATTTCTTGCTTTCACCTATTCAAAGAAAAGAATCGAAAATATTTCAAATTGCAATTAAACACTTTCTAAAGAAACTAAAATTTATAAAACATAAATGCTATATTTATTGAAGTATAACAACCGTTCGTTGGTCACGTCCAGAATATAATAAGGGGATCAAAAAATATAGTTTTTTTTAGACTCATTAATACGCGTAAGCCATCTGCCAGTTTACTGCGTAAAAATGGAATGAGGTGTACGGATTATATGTAAATCACGCTGAAGTTTTTACTTTAAAAATTAAAATTCATTTTAATTAGACCTGTTTCGAAGATTAAAACTCGAATATCGAGAATGTTAATACCATTACTTTATACACTAATCACTTTTGCAAGTTCAGTTATACAAACGGGAATTTTGCAGGTATTCATTATAAGTAATGAATATGTAATTATTATTATTGTTATTATTATTATTACTGAAGGTTTGGAACGTAAAAATGAAAAATATCTTACATGAAAAACTTAAATTCATTTGTTCAAATAAATGTAGGGTACAATGTAGGACTATGTTTTATATTAGGGTAAGCTTTTGTATTGGAAGTCTATATATCAGTTACTATATTCCAATGTCTTTGCAAGATTCGATTTTTGATAATTAATAGACTGCGAAGAATTAAAAGAAAAACAAACAAACAAGGCAGCTGAACATAAATTTGATGTAGGTCTAAGTTAAAATTAAAAATTTTGGAATAGCAGAGCCATATGATCGAATTCCAGGTTTCCTTCTAGTTTTAAGTTATGTGATCCGGACATGAAGTCTGCGAGTTTACGTGAATTTGACGTAATTATTGTGCCACAAAACTTAATATCATTACGAAAGATGTTTTCGTAATAAGTACTATACAGGGTTTCAGAGAAAGGAATCATTTTTTTGTTTTATCTCGATTTCTGTAATTACACAGTTGAGAGTTAGATAACGCGGTTTATAAGTAACGAGTCTTCCTGATGTTCGTAGAAAATTAAGGTGTATCCAATATTTTGTATACACTTCATCGTGGTGATTACGATAAGAACAACAATAATAATAATATAACAGCAACAACAACAATAATAATGATAATAATAATATATTAACAACGATATATTAATAATAATAACAACGACGGTCTCGTTTTTGCACCGTCGAATGGTTTAGGAGAGCACGATGGAAGGAATAAGGAAGGCAGTGTGGCCAATACGACGATCCGACCCCATTGTATCAGTGTTAGATATTCGGTTATTCAGTCTCGATAAGCCTGGGTGCTGAAAACGCATTTTTATTTTTATAGGCTGTGCAGTCCGAGACTTATAGATTAGTATCCGAGTGTCATACTCGCTTGTCTGGTAAACCCCTGAAGACCTGTGTAATGATGATGTGTCAAGTTTTATGAACAGAATATTTTGTTTTCAATTAATATTGGTGTTCTGAGTCGTATAGAGTTTTATTTTATGGAATGTAGAAGTTGCGATGAGAGATGCTGGAATAGATTCCTCTGGGATTACATTCAACAGGTTAGTGCAGGTCTTAGGATACACCGATGACCTAGATATAATCGGGAGGTCCCTTCGAGCAGTCACTGAAGCCTTTTTTGCTCTTGAAGGTCCCGCAAGGAGGCTGGGTCTCATAATAAACGAAAGCAAAACAAAAAACATGGTCACAGGACAGGAAGCTAAAGAAGGAGAGCACGTTCAAATTGGCATCTATGCCTTCGAAAAAGTCAACAACTTTGTTTATTTAGGATGCCAAGTTAACTCCGATGGGAAAACAACTGAAGAAATAAAGCGAAGAATCGCCTCAGCTAATAGATGCTTCTTTGGTCTCAGACCCCTGTTCCAGAGCAGAACAATTGACAGGAGCATCAAGCTGTTTCTGTATAAAACACTGATCCGTCCAGTTTTCACCTATGGTTCTGAGACCTGGACCATGTCTAGAAAGTCTGTGTCAAGCCTGCTGGTTCATGGACGCAAAATCCTCCGCAGTATTTTTGGTCCAATATGTGTGGGAGATGAATGGAGGAAAAGGACCAACCAAGAAATGAACAATTCTGAATGAACCAGATATTGTGAAAGTTATAAAACTTGGTAGACTCAGGTGGACTGGACAGGTGTGATCAGAATGGGGAAGAATGAAATACCCAGAAAGGCACTCACAGAACAGATCTATGGCACCAGGAGAGTTGGTAGACCTAAACTACGTTGGGAAGACGGTGCGAACTATGATGCGCGCCATATCCTTGGGACCCGGAACTGGAGAGGAGCTGCACTTGACCGGAACAACTGACGGAGGGTGTTAAAGGAGGCCTTGACTCAGTAATGGGTTTGTCGCGCCGCTGAAGAAGAAGAAGTTGCGATAGTCGAGCCATTGGTTCGGAATAGTTGAACACCGTCTCTCTGGTTTTTACAATATCTGACAAATTATCAGTAACGATCTGTATCAAAGTTGGTTTCTTGACAGGCTGCAAAGCTTTGGTTACTCAAAATCGACATTTCCCCGAGGCGATTGCAACTTACCGAATTTGTAGCAACTAGGCTATATAGTAGAAACGTTCCTGTTCCAAACTTCGATGAAGTTTCAGTTTGGCAACTTTTTCATTTTACGCGAGTAACCTCTTTCTTACAATATTTTTGTCATATTAGGCTTTTGCCTCTCAGTTTTGGTTGGTTACGTTACGTTGGTGTCCTTTTGGTTTGGTTCCTCCGTCTACAAGTAAGACGGAGTCTTATGAAGTTAGTGTACAATGGGCTAGTAATTGTGAGTGAGATGTCGTATCAATTATTGAGTTATGTAACTAGTACTGGTGTGACGAAATATGTTAATGTTGAGGATAGGTGATTATACGTTTTGTTATGCCATGGACCCAATTGTGATATCCCCTTAGCTGAGAGCGGAGCGAGCAGAAACGGCTCGTTAAAGGGTCAAACCTTGCGATCTAATGCTTCGATGTCTGTGACACATTTAGTAACCCGCACATTTAGTAGTAGATTTTAGTAACCCGCAAATCGATAGGCGGCTTTTTCGATGCCTACATAGGCCGAGCGAAGTGAGTTTAGTATGAGGAGCATAAATACGCAAAAATATGAGCACAGAAAGTTGATTGGTCCCAACAGGGTATAAACATTGGAAGAACCGTACGCATTATGAATCCAGGGGTGAGCTTTCATTTTTCACACGCCTTTGATAGACGCAGTCAGTGTCTGTAGCTGATAGGATGATGTTTTTGATCGCAGTTGGCCGGGTTCAAATTTTTACCTTGGTCTAAGTGTACTGAATTTTCTACGAATGGGTCGCAACAGACCGCGGTCCTCCAGCCTACCGGGCGCATCTTTTATATCCATGCTACGGCCATTGGTTGCCTGACTGTAGGATTGAGTTACTTTCTTTAGTGCCCGATTCGGATTAATGATTCGAGGAGTCAGAAAAACTGATGAGGCGTCCGTCAGTAAGTGCAAGTCAATATCAAACGAAGAACAATTTTAGCACAAACACTGAACAGGAGACTTTAAGAAATCAAGGAATCGGGAGGAATATTAAGCATCCTTTATTTTACGTTAGTTTGGGCAAAACTCGGCGGTAAGGATTTTTTGTCTATAAATACTAAATATGTTTTTTCTTTTAATGTAAAAACATATTTCATTAGCGTTAAAATGTCCGCTAACATTGCATTAACATTCTACGATTGTCCAATCTGTGCCGGACATATGCCCATAATCGTTCTGACATGCCTACATTCTCTTTCCCAATGCGTAATACATATAATTGTGTACAGTAAACCCCTAATATACACCTATTTTTTATCTGCGGTTACCAGTTTTCAATTTTCTTTTCTTTTTTCTATTTCTAAAATGATATCCGTCACCAGAGTACCAATATTACGGATGCTAGAATTAGTAATATCGCAACATATCAAAGTAATACAATAAAATACTGTAACTGTATTAATAATAACGTACTCTGCAGTATTTTTTAATTTTTACCGGACATTACAACACTGAACGTAGTTTAGAATTCAAATGGAGGTTAGAGGAATCGCTACAACCGTACAGGAAAGTAGGCCTACTAAGAATATTACGCGGTAATATAAAGAACGTACAATAACTAGTTTCTTTACAAAACAAATGTAATTTAATAAATGTAATAAAAAATTAAGGAAATATAAACATTATAACTTTAGAATATTACCATTTTTATTGTGTAGTGTATTATTTAATATTAATTTGCTTCTTAATATTAATAATATGTGCTTCGTATTGTGTATTGTATTGACAGAAAATAAAATAGGCTACAAGCAGAATTATATCTGTTGCACACCACTATATAAAAATTATTCAGATTAGCGCTTTCAAGCTTCACAGCTCATCGTCAGATCTGAATTGAAAGAAATTATGTGAAAACAAACCCTTCACCCCATCTCACCCCACCCTGCTCACACACAACAAGCTATAATTCAAATGTCCCTTCCCCACCATCTGAGCCCTGTCACTTTCATCTGGACAGTTACATATTTTCCTAGCAAATTCCTTGTGTTTCAGTGTTTTGTGTGTGTGTGTGTGCGCGCGCATTCCTTTTAAACATAATCGTCTTTCTCATTCACACTTGTGGGCCAGTCACACACCCTTATTTTAAAAACATCCAATTAGTCCTATGCAATTTAATTCTTAATCTTATCTATCTGTCCTCTATCATTTACTTCTTAATTATGTTATAAAATATTTCTTCACTATCAAATTTAATTTTAGTATTAATTAAATTGTCTAACCCTTTTTCTCTTTCTTTCAATATTTCTAACTCCTCCCTAAGCTTCCTTTCAACTGTGTTATTTACTACTTTTACAATTTCGTAGTCTTCCAAAGGATTAACAAACTTATGGTTGTCTTCTATGAAATGTCTTGCATATAACGAATTCGTTGTTCTATTACCTTCTATTAATTTTAGTATTAATTAAATTGTCTAACCCTTTTTCTCTTTCTTTCAATATTTCTAACTCCTCCCTAAGCTTCCTTTCAACTGTGTTATTTACTACTTTTACAATTTCGTAGTCTTCCAAAGTATTAACAAACTTATGGTTGTCTTCTATGAAATGTCTTGCATATAACGAATTCGTTGTTCTATTACCTTCTCCACGTTTGTGGTCAGACAACCTGAATACGAATTTTCGTCCTGTCTCACCTAGGTACACTTTGTTGCAGTCTTTACATTTTAATTTATAAATTCTGCTTTTCTGTAATACTGTGATTTTTCCTATATTTGTATTCCTTATCTTATCAAATACCGTTTCACATTTTTTTTAATAGCTATATCTACTCCGTATTTATTAAAACATTTTATAATTTTTCTAGTATGTGAACCTATGTATGTCAATGACCCTGCATAATTCTTTTGTTCTGGTTCTGTTTTAGCTTTTTGTATGTAACACTTCATAACTTTATCCACTATATTGGTGTTATAGTTATTATTCCTTACAATTCCCTTTATCGTTTTTAACTCCCTATCTTTTGATTCTGTCTCTTTTAAACACTTCTGAGCTCTATAACAAAATGAATTGATTGCCGCCATTTTATATCTATAAGGGTGGTAAGACTCTCTTAGTATAATTATATCAGAATACGATTCTTTCCTAAACATCCCAAACTGTAGTTTCTCATTATCTTTAACTTCTATGTTAAAATCTAAGTAATTTACTTTCTTACCTCCTATCTCTTCTTTAAATTGTAAGTTTTTATCCTTATTATTTACCTCATTTTATAAACTCATGCACTTCTTCTATGCTTCCTTCCCAAATTACTAATACATCGTCAACGTATCTAGTCCATAATTTTATATTGTCTTTATACTTAGTGGAACTTATTAATTGGTTTTCAAAATCATTCATGTATATTTCTGCAAGAATAGAGGATAATGAAAACCCCATAGGTAATCCTTTTTTCTGTACATAAAACTTGTTATTAAACCTAAAATAGTTCTGATTTACACATTCTTTAATTACTTTAATCAATTGCTTTTTATACCTGTATTCTCCCATATTATTATCGTTTATAAACTTAATAACTTCATTTACTGTAATATTGGTAAACATGTCCTTAACATCCAGTGATATCAATTTTGTATTTTCATATAAATGTTATCTGTTTCATCATTTGTTGTATCATTGACTGGTACTTACTTGTATAATCATACTTTATTTCTTCATATGGTCCTTCACTTATAAATTCTTCCGTTTTCTTTATGTATTCATCCTTTCTCAGTAGCACCATTGTATTTCCTTTGTCTGCTTTCGTAACTATGTGCCTTCGTGAGCAGGGTGGGGTGGGGTGGGGGTGAGGCTTTGTTTTCAGGTTGTTTGTTCATTTCCGATCTGACGATGAGCTGTGAAGCTTGAAAGCGCTAATCGGAATAATTTTTATATAGTGGTGTGCAACAGTGATAATTCTGCTTGTGATTTTAACACTAACACAACTTTCTTCATTGAACTTCTAGAAAATAAAATATCAATTTTTGTAGAATATTTTTGTCTAAATTGGTCTTCTCAATATTAAAATGTAAAGCTTTTTTATGGGCAGTATTGTGCGCACATTTTCTACTAGTGGAGTAAAATTCTAAGTGCCACGTCTTTTTATCCGCTGTTTCGTTAACAGAACATCCCCTCCCCCCACGGTGACGAGAGATTATTATATGCAGATAAATTAATGCAATAAGAATATTATTTGTTCTTGTTTTGAATGTACTGATAAATATTTGCTTTATGAAGAAAATAATTTTTGTTTAGAAGACGTCACCTACTTTTTCGTGTAAAACTAAAGAAAACTAGCAAAAACCGGTATGCAGTGTAATACATTAACGAGAAGTTTCACAGATGTTAGGGTGACTGTCCCCTCACAGGCGGGAGTCGTTATGATTTCTTGGCCAGTAAATTTTACGTTTGAAAGCTCCCCCTGCTGTACGGTTTAATTATCTCCAGCCCTTGCCATCAACTATGCTGGACTCAACCTTATTACTAATATCCTCGAGTGAAATTGACAAAAAGTCTGAAACGTGTGTCTGAAAATAGTATAGTATTCTTAAGAAACCTATTTAGTCGGTTTATTTTTGACGCGTTTCATTAAACGTACTTCATGGAGCAAACGTAATATGTCGGTATATTTGGTTGGTATAACTTTATTAAGAAAAGATGATACGATTAATTGCTGGTATACGTAGTCATTATATTATACAGTAGATACTGTAAGCACAAGGCAATGATTCGGTGTGTTGAACTTGTACTATTCTTGTTTGTTTCGAAATTAAGTAGTTTATTTGCAACTATTATTCTTAATATTTTTCGTTTCCCACAGTGGAACGATTTCGCCTCAAGTTATTCACCATTCCGCAGCAATAGCATTTAAAAACCCTGAATTATTTGTTATTGTTGTTATTTATTTATGGCTATAAACGTGAAGTGAAATTGCGCTCCTTTCATTTCCTGTGGTAACGCCTAGTTTTTAATACTTGCAAAGTATAACGGGAAATTGCATAACGCGTAACGGATAAGAATAGAGGAAAGTGTATTAACATTGAATTAATTATCTTGTATACAGTGGTATTTTATCGTAACACTTAGTGATAATACGACAGGCATCACTTTGTGACTCGTGAAATTTATGTTTCCGGAGAAATTTGAACAGGTGACCGGTTGCGTCTTTTTTAATCTTTTAATATGTGACTAAGCTATTGGAAACAGCGTGTGTGTAATTTTGGTAGCTCAGATAATTATCTTTCTGACACGATCGTAAAAAAATCCGTTAAGTCTCTCTCGCTCTCTCTCTCTCTCTCTCTCTCTCTCTCTCTCTCTCTCTCTCTCTCTCTCTCTCTCTCTCTCCTCCCTTTCTCTCTCGGCTTCTTCCTTTGTCTCTTTCTGTTATCTGTATCAGTCTCTTTATCTTTACTTCACGAGTTTCACGATCATTTGTTAAAAGTTCTTATAATCTGTAGATTTCAAGAAGCAAGTCGATAGATTCTCTTTTTAGTATAGACTATTGCGTTAGATGTTGTACGTCTCAATTGGCTATATCAATGACTGTGATGGTCACTTTAAAAGTTGCATTAGTGACCATCCTCTAAAAAACATTATGCATTCCCCTTTTCTTTTTCATGTTGGTTACACAGTGGAGCGTATTGTCAGCATCTTGACATGTATCCATTACTATTTCTGTTGTGTCGGTTGGGTTACTTTAAGCATGTAAATGTGTTAAAGTATGTTACTACTATTTTTCTTTCCTTTTTGATGGGATGGAGGAATACATCAATCTCGCCACGGCAGTGTGGGGCTCTGAACCAGTAACCCCTCCCCCAAGCCCTGTGATACACCCTAGATTGTCATATAAAGAAATGTGTCAGGTGCATCTATCTATTGTTCTTCTTGCCGCCCTAGTTTTGTGGTCGTTGCCTTCTTACCTCCTGCTGCTCTTTGTGTTGCATTGTGGTCTTCATGATTCTGTAACTCAGTTTTCACCTTTCTTTGATACCATGATTGTTGTTATTATTGTCTCCTGATTTAACGCGAATATCACTTGGATAATGTATCTTCTTTTCTACATCTTTACCTTCTTTACAGATTCCCTTGTTCTTTACTAATAACCTTTTTTGTTATAAAGGAAAATGGGCGGTGTAATTATGGATTCAGAAATGAGGCTTCGGATTTCCATGTTTTTAATTCGCTGCTTGCCCAACTAAACATTAGACTGTTTTAACAGTCTATATACTGACGTTTTAGCCAAAAACTCTTGACAAACCGGTTGAAACCTTGTATTTCGTCTCCTTCCATTTGGTACATTCGTTCGGAATAATGGTTAATAGGTAGGCCTGTGCTGTACAACCTTAGTCTATAGCTTTACGATTGATGTGGTTACGATGTGTTTCGATAAATGTTGTCGGGTTGATTCAACATGGGATGGTCATTATTGGAACTTGAACAGTCAGGACGTTTCAACAAAGCAGATTCTTTGGCATCACACACTAGATGTAATCTGTCGATAACATCCTAGACAGAATATAATTATTGCTGCCATAATCGTAATCAGAAGTATGCAGTTGGCTGATTTAAAATACTAAAACTCTCGAAACTTACGTATTCGAATAACGAATATACAAAATTAGTTCGAGGAACAAAAACAACTCCATAACGGTGAGCAGTTGTAATTTTTAATTATATTTTGCAACTAATGTCGGGATATTGTATAAATAGGTAGGACATAACGAATGGTATGTTAGTTATGTTAGTGCAGTGGTCATATAATTCGGCCTTTTTTTTACTTCTTTTAATCAACGAAAAATATATACTTCAGAGCTGACCAACCACGACAGTGTTAATGTGTTTCTTTTCTGAAAGTTGGCAGATTATTAAGAAACTTATATTAACGTTACAAAATAATCGTATAATATTTTAAGGGTCGTTTAATAAATTAAACAAAAACCGCCATTTAATTTTCGTTACCATTTAAAAGATATACATTTTTGCTTATGAAAAATAACGACAGGCTTATCATAGATAGTAATAATGACAATATAGTGAGAGCGAAGTGTAGCCGCAGCAGAAGTGGTGGCGGTGCGCGGTCGCGTTTCTGTTGGGACTGTACCGGTGTGCCACATGTTTCTTGTTTAGCAGTGTTTCCCCACCACAAGTTTTCATTCATAGCTTCAGTAAGAGATGTTAGTCGCTGTGTTATCTCACTACGTCTCTCGCGTTTCCATTCATAACTGTGTGTGTGAGAGAGCGTGGTGGGGCTGAACATTGAACAAAGCTACATTCTATGAGAATCAGATTTTTGGAAATGTTCGCTTGCAGTACGTCGTGTTTGTTATAGTGCCGCAGCACGTATCTAATGGCGGTTAAACACTATGTTGTAAGATTGTCTTGTGCTGTTTGAACGAAAACAAAACTTGGTGACGGTGTTCCGAAGTTGAATTCACCGACAAGAACTGTATATATACATTTATGACATGTGCAAAGAAGGTAATGCATAAAAGTTGAGTGAAACGCATTGCTTGGGTGTATTATTTGAAATAATTCGGTTCATTGTGAAATAATACCGCACGTTACGTTTTATAAATTATTACTTATTTCTATTGTTTCTATAAGTAATATGTTATATATATGTATATATATATTTCGATAAGCATACATTAGTGTATTGTGGACAGTATTGTGGTGTCGGTGGGGTGAAGTGGTGTGCCAAACGCTTATCTGTGGGGATGGTAATACAGTTTCAGATGCAGAAAGAGCCGCAGAGGCGAATCCTGAAACCCGGATTCTCATGGGGCCCCCAGCCAACCGATATGAAGAAAATCAAAATACTGGTTAGTTTATGAATAAGCGTTTGATTTTTTTTTTATTATTTGTAAGCGTTGTTTTCTTCGTTTTCGGAATTCCCAGTTAATAAAATAACGTTGCTACAAACGGTGTGTGTGTGTGTGTGTGTGTGCTCGCGCGCGCGCGCGCCATCACGCAAGTGTTGGCTAGAGTCGCTTACTTGAACCGGGTGGTTCTCATTCATATTATAAATAGAATGGTATCCGTATTTCGGAGTCGGTAACCTTGTACGCGTGATTTCAAAACTCTCAGTGTAGTGTAGCTTGGGCTAAAGTCATAAGATTCAGAATAAAAAAAATTATAAATGTATACACGATAGTTATTTATTAGTGTAGAGAGAGGCCTATATGGCATACGTTGTGCCTTGAGTGTATATAGTCGTCGTTATAGTGTAAAACAAACCGCGTTTAAAGAGCCATCATTAGTGTTATCGAATAGTCCGAATACAGTACAAATTCCAATTGATGTCATCCTTCAACTGTGGCCGTTTTATTAGTTATGAGTTATGTTAATAATAATTTTTCAGTGGAGGTTAGTGAGGATCGGTCAAAAATAACAGAAACTTTTAATTTGTTTGAGTCGACGTTTTGACAATGTTTATTGTCATCATCAGGACATATGTATGAAATACAAAAGAAATGTCAAACACAACGGAACAATTAAATATTTGGGTGAACGTGTTCGTGTGTGTGAGTGTGTGTGCGTGCGTATGTATGTATCATTGTATATGTGAAGACTTGAGATAGTTTGTTTACATCTTCCAGTATTATCTTTAAAAAACCGAGAAAATTATAGTATGAGAGAACTTAATTTGTACAGTATTACAATTTAAATTACTATATGTAATGATATTTTAATTAATTTAACAAACAGTAATCAACAATTGGATATTAGATTGGTACACAAATTGTTTATACATACAGCAGTCAACATATGGCATAGTAAAATATATTACCTATAACTAAAACCAGATTAGGGGATGTTCAGCTATGTAATTATTAAAAGTACATGTTATGTACTTATGTACATGTTAAAAATAACTTTAACAGTTATTTACTGTTATTTTTACTGAAAAATTCATTGATTGACGGTCACTACGAATTTAAGGAGTTAATAATAATCGTTGAGCCGCTTCAACAGCTTTGCATCTCGCTTCCGGTGTTTATATGAATCTGTGGACACCGTATAAATTGTCTAGTCTTAATGTAACATTATAAATATGTTATAAAATAGTGGTCGTTAAGTAGGATTATTAAATACGCATGTTGAGATACAATTGATTTTCAATAAAATCCAAAATTCGTGACGTCAGTATTAAATTTTAAAAAATCAATAAAGCGGTGTGCGCGCGCGCGCGCGTGTGTGTGTGTGTGTGTGTGTGAAATAAATTGACAATTTTTATAAGTTTATAGATGTTCTGACAAAATTAACATTGAATGAAATTAAAGATTGTAGTATGAGTGAGGTAAAACGTGAGGTATAAAGAAAATGTGGCTAAATATGTTTAAAGATACAGAAAACTGTTACAATCTTCATATACGCCCATTACGGGATTTTTTAAATGACTTTTAATGACTGGACTTGGAATATGGAACTGAAACTTGATAGAGGTGGGTGCAGAACTTAAGGGATGAGGTTTCAACTCAATTTCTCTCATAAAATCGATCGCGGAAAACCCGTATGTTTAAGGTTTTGACACGCTATTTTGGCCACCCTGCAGTCAGTTTCTCGTCGCCACAATCGATTGATTCTTTTCAGTTTCATTTAAAACTTTTTTTTTGAAAGCATTATGTAGGACTATGACTTAGTGGAATTTTGCTTCAGGGAAGCTTTTGTAGACTCACAGCTGCAGCTAAAAGCGGAACATTCTTTCGTCTAATCGGAATGCGAATATGAATCAACAGTTAGAATGTAAATGTGAACGAAACGCTGATGTTGTTTGTGTTACGAAAACGTATTACATACTACACCGAACTGTTATCATATTCGATTAACTTGAGCCGTCGTGAAGTCTGCGCCTGCGTGTGATTCATCCATTCATTTAGCGATTCACTGACTTTTCCGTTATTGTTTAAATACGCGTTCTCGGTATTTGATACGTGACATTCCATTCTTAACGTCGAATCCCCTGACGAGCTCTTAGCAGAATTTTAAAATATTTTGTTTAACACAGTGCCTGTTCTTAATTCTTTGCGGTACAGTAGTTGTACCATGGACCCAATTTGACAACTTTTTCTTATATTTGGTGCAGAGTACTTAGTTGGAAACACGTTTGATTTAAACGAACTGTATAGTTTTTGCACAGAGATTTGTACCAAGAATCGAAAAACTGTGTTAGACAGGTAGTTTCATGGAGCAATCAGCCAGGGGAGTATTTACGGTGAGGGGGGACGAACGGGGACGGACCCTCTCCCCAGACGGTCGAAAAAGTTAACGAATTTCGTTAATCTGTTAATTTTTAGGCTGTTTTAATTTTTTTTCAGCTGTGTACGCTGATATAGTAATAGCTCTTTTTTAAATATATACAGACTGATTTATTACACAGCATTAGGGTATAGGCCTACGTTTGAAATATGAGATATAGGAAAATCAATTCAGTCAATAAGTATCCCATCATTTAACAGTGTTTTAATAAACCATATTTTTAATGTTATTACCATTTACATTAATGGGACTGAATTCAAGATGTTATTACGCGTTTTAAGCACGTTAAAGATAATAATGCTGATTAGTCTTGAATGGTTTTTCCTTTTGTACGAAGCGGACCCGACCCCGGACCCCCAAAACCAAATTCTACATTCGCCACTGCAATCGGCAACGCTGCGTTTGTATAGTAATACATTACTTCAGAACCATTAGGTAAATAACCATACTCGTAATAGATATTTTGCATCAGAATAATCGGTCTTCATGTGGACTCTTACGATCTACTGAAGAATAAATGTAGAACGTTCTTACTCTTGTGAATCGATTCTTATTCTTGCGTCTTGTATTTTTCTGCGTAGTTGCTTGTAAACCTTAACTGTTTGTTTTGCGATTGGTTACTCTTATAACTTTGAAGCCATTGCAGCGCGTGGTGATTGCAGAGAAAGCCGCGAGCAGTAGTATAGGCTGTGTCAACAACGCAAACCGATTACACGCGTAAATAAGAAATTTTCTCGTAATTCAGTAATAAATTATGCTTACCGCGCCACCGGCCGCTTTAAATAGACATGTCATGCGATGTTGTTTTGATGTAATCGACACTTATGTTCAAGGTAAATGAATTTTCGCCAATACTGCAGAAATATTGCAAACAATTTTGCTTTATTTGTTTCGCGCCTTTGTAGGTACGTGTTTGAGATTTATACGATGCCATTTTAAACAACAAAGCTCAGCGTTAACGGTCGTCTGCGAGTGCGCTTTGCAAATAATCGTTTGAAGGATCGCCGTCTGACTTTAAATGAAGTCAGGTTGCATGTCGTATAATCACGACACGAGATAATCCGTCGTATTGTTGTCCCAGACGGTTGTTGTCCTCAAGAAAACTGTCAATTATGAGGTGTTTCACTAGGCACTTTTTGTATCTTACATTGTTACGTGGACCAAATTTTCATGTTAAAAGTAGATTGTACGAAAGACCTAAGCCTGAAGGCCTAATTATAACGTTGCTTATACTTTTCCCATGAAAAAGGAAATTGCACGGTGTCGTACGTGTATGTGTTTGTTTTATCCATACGTAAAGGAGGATGAGAAAAGATTAGAAGCATTTGAGATGTGGGTTTGGCGAGCAATGAAAAAAGTGATGTGGGTTGATAAAGTAAGGAATGATGAAGTTTTAAGAAGAATAGGGGAAGAGAGAAGAATCCTGAAGGTAATAGAAAATAGGAAAAGGAATTGGTTAGGTCATTGTTTAAGAAGAGACTGCTTGCTTACAACTCCCATCGAGGGTGACATAGAAGGAGAAAAAAAGAGGGCATAAAAGAATGAAGTTAATAGATAGCATTAAAATCAGAGGGTGTTACGAAGAAACGAAAAGACCAGCATGCGATAGGACAGCTTGGAGAGCTTTTACCATTCGAAGACCTGAGGGCAGAACACCAAATAATCCATACGTATGAACTGTTCATCTTTATCTTGGTCGTGTGAACCAAGAGTCCACACTTCCTTGAATTGTGTAGAAGAGTCCGATGCCTGTTTGTTCTACTTATTCCAATCTACATTTCCTGTAACTTAAATTGTTTCTTCATGTAACGCCCTATTCATGTGTTAGCATGTAACTAATGTGTTTGGTTGGTCTGATAACCGACATCTGACTTGACGGTTGAAATAACAAAATTATTTAAAACATAAGTCTAGGGGTCTTTTCTACGTTAGGTGAGAGTAGGTATTAAATATTAAAGAGAAGCGGTGATGGGGTGGGGTAGAAAGATAGAGAGAGAGAAGTCAATTTAAATGTATCCTAGTATCGAGAAAATAGTTTCTTCTTTTGTAGTCACACACGTAGATAGTAACGATCTATACAAAAACTATTTGAGAAGACATCTACAACCCAGTCGATGCAATTTTGTCTTTGAATAATTAAAAATAATTAATTTATTTATTCTAACTTTCTGTAAAAATCTGATAACAGTTGTAAGTTAGAATGTGGCGAGTGAGAATTTAATTGTGTGACTGATTTAAAAATCGGCATTTAAACTGCTTTAAACAACGTGCAACAATACTCGATAAAATGAAACTAGGATTTCCAGACGGTGTTACCGAGAGTAGAGTCATTAGTGCCTTATCGTTTCCCGATCCCATCCGTGGGCCTGCATGGCGTGTGTAATGCGAGTTATGCTGTTCGAAATTTAACTATTGTAAATTTATGGACTTACTGTAAATTATTACAATTATTTCACATTCAGTTTCACCCGTTTGATCCGGCCACTTTTTGTATTGGCATTAGTTGTAACAAGAAGTACGTAGTTTCAATTTACAAAACTAAACCAGCTGAGAATAGAAAAATGTGCGACGCGCGCGTGTGTGTGTGGTGCACTATGCTGAGTTTTCAGTATCAAAAACACCTGAGCTCATCATTGCTAATCTGCTACATTGCAGTAATCTCAGCGCAGCGGCTGTTCAGACGCTCGTGGCGGCAGTAAATTTGATAGGGCCTACATTGCACGTATACATATTCTGCGTTAAGAAGCAATGGATTGAAAACATATCGTTTAGATAAATACCCACTAGTAGGCCTATAGTTTGTTGAAGCATCGAGTAAGATCCTATAAATTTTGTTGTTGTAAATTTTTATATTATTTCCCATGCAACTCGTAAGTTAAAATTTAGATGAGTCGTAGAATGGTGTGTTTTTGAGTTCTTTAGCACACAGAAAGCGAGAGTGTCGCTAGACTGCATTCAGCTTTCTTGGCACGGTTCTGTTCGATGCGGTAGTTGTGTTTTTCAGATTAGAAACGCGCGTTGGACAGTTGACGCCGATGTTGTTATTTTTCTCTTTTTGACTTTTTCCAGCACATTACGTACAGATTGATTGGGTGGAAGAACGTACAAAGACATATGGCGGTGGCTTAGCTGGTGCCAGAAACCTGTCTCACAGTCTGCTGGCTACTTGATACTGTGAACTCAAGTTTGTTAGTGACGACTAGCTTTGTAGATTTTGATGAACAGTTTTTACTTTTTTTTTAATAAAACAACTAAACACAGTTTAGAATAAAAACAGTTGTAATAGTGTAGGCTTGAAAAACTCTTTTTCTCGCAGTCGTTGAAAAATAACGCGATTCCATTTATGTCAAAATGTCAGTTAAATCCATCTCTTTTACATTAGATTAACAGTTGCGCTGTAGATTAGATTTTGTTAATACGCTGTTACAAAAAGCCTGCCTTATAATTGGAAAAAACAGGTTCCCAAAGACATCAGAATTCATTTTTGTTTTCTGTTACATAAACTTTTAAAGTTCAATAAGTGTAGTCAACGTCAGACATGTGAGTGAGGAACATGTTCGAGACCCGAGTAGCTTGGATTTTTTCTTATGGATTCTCGCCTCGTTTGCACAGCCTTTATCTTAGAATTTCAAGCAAACAAGACTTTTGTGAAGACAATCTAAAAAAAAAAAATCGACTAGGTTTTTTTTTTATCTTGTAAATGTTTCGTTATAGGCCCAATACAAGAAAATGGCTCATGAAAACTGAGATACAACAATGAACTGTATCAAATATATAAAGAGATACCAGTCTAAAAATTTATAAGAATGCAAAGATTGCGTTGGGCCGGACATGTTATGAGAATCGAGGATGGCAGGAACCCCAAAAGGGCTCTGCTGGGTACATGGGATGGAACGAGACCTAGAGGCAGACCGAGGAAGAGGTGGGAAGATGGCGTTGCAGAGGACGCGAGGAACATGGGGATAAGAAACTGGAGGAGGGCTGCAATGGATAGAGTAGATTGGAGGCGGAGATTTGTGGAGGCTAGGGCCCGATTTGGGCTGTAACGCCATAGGAGGAGGAGGAAATGTTTCTAGTGTAGTCAATACCGATGCAGTCAATATAACCTATTCTCCTCGTGGATTTTCTAGCAATAGCGGAACGCGTCTGATCATTCGGATGAGTAAATGTCTTAACTTCAAAAATTAAAAACACATCCGTTATATTTGATTACACTACAGTCTGTGGTGTATGGTTTTTCAATGCGATCTTACAAATCAAATTGTCCGCAACGCAGTTTCCGTTAATCGATAGTGTGTTGTCTGAGGTTTGAGCCAACGAGGAAAAGTGAAAAATGTTTGGTAACGGTTTCACGGTTCCTACAAGTTTCATAACAGTGCCAAGACCTTGCACCAGAATTCTGCAGAAATATTTTAAGGTCACAATAATGTTTATAACTACTGTAAGGAGAAATTGGCTTTTAGAGGCGGTTTCAGTATAGGTACAAAAGTATAATAATTTTTTGTGTTTACGGAAAACGGTATTAAACTGAAAAAAGGTGACAAGATGTTCTCGCTTACTGTTTGTCAGTTTCAGTTCACCTTGCTTTTGTGACATATTGGCTGACTAATAATGGATTATTCGTGTTCGTGTTCGGTCTCCAACTACTGGCTTTCACTATTACACCCAGTAGCAGCGTATCTTTTATTTAAATGGTCCCGACGCCCTTTTCCACGTATATACTGATCCTTATTAGGTTAATTAATTAAAATGAATAAATACATTGCCGTCAAAAAGTTTTAGAAAAGTGAAAGCTGAAGTATTCATTGATTTGAATTATTATTAGCCCTGATTTTTAGTCGTATTGGATTTTTTAATCATCTAGTTTTTCTTTTGGTGTAATTTATGTATGTTGGTTCCTAGTGTTTGCAAAACATTCCTCTGTAACGGCGAAAGTATTATATTATTACAAAAAACTGTTTTTGTTAATCATTGTGAAGCGAATTCTATTACGCAATAATTCTAATATTTGGTACTTCTAGTATTTCATTTAATTCTCGTTATTCGATTACGTTTGAAGACAGCCTTAGATAAAAACGGGAAAGTCTCGGGTGAAGTTAAGTTTCAAGTATAACAGTATCGATAAATCTTTGTATATTGCAAATGACATTCGTTCATATTACTTTCAGGACAGTACGGGAATGACTTGAGCGAGTCGTTCCCATAATCGTCGGTAATGTCAAGTCGCCTTGGCTTAGGTAACGTGTGTAGTGACGCCGCCTGTCTACCGTTCGTTCCAGCCTTGATAATTGTTAATACACATTCTGTGTGTGTATGTCTTTGTTATTACAGGCGGCGCGATCTTTCGGTCGGCTTCGTTTTATACAGCTCCGCTTCTCTTCCTTGCATTTCGGTCTTCAGTAATTATTGAACTACTTTCTCTGTTTATGTTTTGTTACATAAAGGCGGCAAACGCTTTCATCTGTTTTTATGTGAATTCAGTCGCATTCGTGCTATAGGCCTACAGCGTTATGAAATACCAAATACAAACGATGTTCTAACGGTTGATACAAACTGATTTAAATATTAAATCTTTTTTTGTTGAACAATTAAGAGCATGCTGTTTAGTAAGTAGCATTTTAGTTAATCATATGATAAGTAGACTTAGTATGATACTGTACGTGTTTTAGTCGAGCCTTCCCCTTTCTCCTCAAAGCTCTGTCGCCCCGCACATGGTGCAGTGTCTCCACTTGAGTGCATTATTTGTCATTCCAGTGAAACCCTGCTGAATACTTATTTCGTATTTAATCTCCTCTTTATGATTAGAACTGGAGAAAACGAAGAAAACAATCTGAGGTATTTCTATGCTGCAGAATTTTAACTTGAGGTATTTCTGCTGGATAGAATTTGCAGATCGTTCAAACAGAATTACAATTAATGAAGAAAGTTGTGTTAGTGGTTAAAATCACAAGCAGAATTATCACTGTTGCACACCACTATATAAAAATATTCCGATTAGCGCTTTCAAGCTTCACAGCTCATCGGAAATCCGATCTGACGATGAGCTGTGAAGCTTGAAAGCGCTAATCGGAATATTTTTATATAGTGGTGTGCAACAGTGATAATTCTGCTTGAGAATTACAATTGTTGCTATAGAATAATTTTTCTGCTTCCGTGTTCCGCAACTCTGTTAATAATTTTCTGAAATGGCTAATGTTTTTAAACATAAGTTGTAAGTTGTTTTCGTCTTCATCTCGTCTTGCTTTCTTCGAATCGATTCAATGGGAATACAATTTTCAATGAGAAAAAACAACGTTGCAGGTTATTATTAGTAAACGTTTGGCAGTAAGCCTACCGAAATAAGGAAAAAACTAGAATTTTTCTAGGGACGAAGAGACAGCGTATGGAAGGCAATAAAGAAAACAAGAGTGAATGCGATTTTTACAAATGCTTTTTGCTACAGTCAGTTTCTTGATACGTAAGTTATTTAATGTTTACTACTACTCTACAATTAAGATTTATTGTTTCCTTACTTGGAACATGTTTCGGGAATTAGGTATTTTTCCCATCCTCAGCCGTCTTAGTTTTTTCTAGATGGCTGAAGATTGGAAAAATAGCTAATTCCCTAAATATGTTCTCCAAGTAAGGAAACAATAAATCTTGACTGTAAAATAGTAGTAAACATTAAATGAGACATGGACTCTGATAAAAAAAAGGAACAAGAAACAATAAGAAAGACAGATTATAAGACGAGTTTATGGCCCGGTTAAAGACGATGACAAATTGAGAACAAGAAATAACCAGGAGATAGACGAGCTATTGAATCGTGAGGACATTATAAGATTCTTAAAGGCTCGACGAATATAGTGCCTAGGTCACCTAGAACGGATGGATGATCAGCGTATGCCAAAGAAAATCCTGAGGGCGCAAGTTTTTTAAAAGTAGAAGGAGGAGGAGCCGACCTAGGATAAGATGGTCGGATGATGTGCAAGAAGATCTCAGAAGAATGGATGTAATGGGTTACACTGAGATAGCAATAGACAGGAGACTTTGGAGAAGATTGAAGGAGAGGAAGGAGGAGTATATTAAATATATAATAAAATTATAGTTATAGAGTACAAAAGTTTTTAGCGGCGCTAGATGACAGGTTAGTAAGGATGCCGTCGACTGTACAAGGAATGCATAAGGAAAGTCACAAAACTTATATTAAAAAGCAGTGAGTTGTTGCGTTTGGGAACAAGACGATTTTAGATTCTTTATCAATTATGCGGTGGTCGGATCCAAAAATAGGAAATTACCACACACGGTTATGGCATTAATTACTACAGTATATATTATGTTGCCAGAGAGTGGTATGCGTTGATTACATTGTTATGTGATATTATATTATATGATGTCGTACTGTATTATGCGTGTAATGTGTAATGTTTAAGTGACACGCAATAGCAAAATGTAACAACTGTATCTTATACAGAGAAGTATATTCGTTGCTGTTTATGAAGCTCATATATAAACAGAGTTGTAAAAAACGTTTAACAGATTTGTGTTAAATCACTCTATAATTTTATTAGCCTCCTTTATAAAAGAGAGGTGACAAAATAGGTAGACTAGATGAGCGTAAAAAATGCCTATAATACTGGGATGGGCAATATAAAAGATTATATACCGCACGTTATAACCGTGTTTTGTTGTTGTATAGAAATTTTGTAGTAGCCATACAAAACATGTGTTTATTAAGTATTCAAAAGATTGCGTGTTCGTTATTAAACGGGCGCAGTCTGGGCGAAAGGGAGAACCTGTTGCCGGCGAACCTGCTCCATTTCGGTTGGTATCTCGCACAACCAGTGTTTTTGAGAAAGTTGTGGGCACATTTGGTAGGGGTAGGTTGTTCTCTTTGTCTTGAGCAAAGCAAACACCGTTCTGGATTCGGGTCTAGGTCAAAGCCGGCGTTGCCATATCTCACGGCAACGTCTGCCGGCTGGCTGTCCCGCCTTCTCCATCCCTCAGATAACGGCCGTTCCACTCTTTTGCGCTCTAATAAACTTACTTTTTTTGTAAGTTAAGTAATACACATTTTTCGATTACGAAACCGATTATATCGTGCTGGATTTTCACTTTTTAAATAAACATCTTAAAAACGCATCAGCGATATTATTAAAAATCCCCGGTGACGTTAAGGTGAAATTTATTTTCCGACTTAGATAATAGTTTAATAAACTCTGAAAGCAGAAGCGAATGTTTTCGATTTTGCATCTTCAAGGTACACACGAAATAACCGCAGTCGTTTGTGTTATGTTACAACTTTCGCCAGTCACTGTGAATTTATTTTATTTATTTTTTTTTTTTGTAGCAGGAAACGTGTGATAGATGCCAGATGGAACAGCTGTGGTACTACGTATCCGTGAACGGATAATTAAACAGATTCATGTTTAATTTGTGGAATTATTTAAAGAACAAATGAATACTGAAAACGTGTAACCGTTATGGTACATGGAATATACATGTGGTTCCAGGTTTGTGTTGATTATTGGGTGTATCAATATGTAAAGTGCACTTGTCATCACTAGCAGAATATAATCGATGTTATCCTTGAAAATTAAATACTGCCAGTAGTAAATGATTATAATTCTTAGACACATTGGTTATTCTTAATTTAAAACAAAATTCCTAATTAATAAGACCAGATTTTTAATTACATTTTACAAAACGTAAGCCCGTAAAACAAGTCGAAACTTTGAAGATCGAAAACTTATAACTTCTTTCGTTTGTGAATCACATTGTCCGCAAGCCAGAGTTATAAGTTGAATAGTGCAAAAAATGTAGCCTATCAGTTGATGAAGGTAAATTAATAAATATTAGTAAAATAATGAGAACATTTGACTTCAGTAGTACAAAAGAAATTTGCTTTTAGAACTGATGAACAAACGTACTTTTTGTTTTGGGCTTCGTACTTCCTGGGCTCCGTACAACAGAAATAATTTTTAGTAAAACCATTCCAAGAGCTATATAAACGAAAGCTGAGTACAATTATTTGCAGTTATATTCGTAACGTGATTTTACTGTATTGTATAAGAAAATAATAGAAAATAGGCGTACAAAAAAATCGATAACGGACAGAATTCAGTTTTGTGAAAACTTTTTTTAAATTTACATAATACATATAGAGTTGCTTCCTTAAAACGTCATGATAGCATTTACGCTGTTCAAGACTTCTTAACAGTTTCTGGTGATGTTTCATCGTTGTTTTCGTCTTGCAGGTTTAGTACATGTCGGCGGTAGTTTAGTACATGCATTCGATTCTGTACTATGATCATACTCGATTAGGACGTTCCTCATGATTTGTTTTAAACGGTACGCTCTAGTTACAGAACATTAAGCCAAATATCTTGTTTTGTTTGAATTAGGGAATAACTGGCTGCATTATAGTACAAGTATAACGGATTAAATAGTATAATAGGATAAATAATGGTTTTAAATTAATGCTGAAACTTTGGCAGAGTAACGTGTAGGCCTATTTTAAATGCAGAAAATGCGTTATGTTTTTCTCCGTTTTTCCCCAAATAATCTAGATGTTGTTTCCAGCATACGCCTTCCGTCATAATTTCTTTTCAGACCAAAGTTTCTATTCGTCTTGTTGATTGTTCAGAGCGGTAGAGATAAAAGGTGTGTCACTTCAGCTGGAGCTAGGCGGGAGCAAAAGTGAAATATAACTTTTTGAAATAGGAGTACGAACGGTGACAGGGACATAGAGGGTGCTTTCCAGAACTGAGTGAATACAGGTCAACGGGCGTTTTAACATTTACATTTGTTAAAATCAGTCAACAGTTATTTTTACTTATACATGACAATTTGTCCTTGATTAGAAAGCAGGTTAGCCAGATCATAAAATTGATCATACGAGGAACTGTTACTCTTATATTGCCCGTTTTCTTACTAAAGTTAGTAATTCTTTCGGCATTTTTCGTTTTTCTTATTACTTTCATAATTATCTAATTCACAAAATACGTGTAATCAATAGATCTCTTCTCTTTTATTGTACCTACTTTTATGTTTTTAGTTTTTACTACAGTACTAATTATTCTTATCCAGAGTTTCGACAGCTTGTCTTATGTCTCCGTAGTCTTTCTAACGCTAGCCTTGTATTCGTCTTTTTTTACTGTTCTCTGTTTATGATATTAAAACTGGTTAATACAATTTTTATTATTGAATGAAATCGTATCGTTGCTTGTTCATTTTATCATTTGTTACAATGCACCTCAAGTGTCTGTAAGTGATATTAGATTCGACACCATCATCAAGTGTACAGTGGTCTTAATTGGAATTAATTCCTCTGACCATAATTAACGGGGAAGAATAAGAGAAGCATAGGTTTTTTCTTGTCTTTCTTCTTCTTCGATTTTTCCTTCCCTAAATGATGGGCTTCCCAATCGCCTACTATTAAACTCCTCACGTCCAGTGAGACTTTTTAAAATAATTTGTGTTTATGGGTTTATCGAATATTTTTCTAATCCATTTGGTTTAGGATATATCGTACACGTTCATTAACATTGATGAAAATTGTTTACTTTATACTTTTAACGAATAGGAATAATTTCTTATTTTATGTTGTTATTTAAAATTATTATTTATTTGTTCTTCTTTCTTCGATTTTGGCCGACTGTGGACCACGTGAAATAACTTCCTCATGATTTTACTTCTTTTCTCGCTTTTCTTTCCTAATTCTTTCATCCTTTCACCGTGTCCCTTTTTAATTTCCTCTTTCCAGATAGTTTGTTTTTGCCGCGTCTTTTTCTTCGCGACTTTTCCCGAAACTCCTAACCTTTTTCGTAATGGTGTCATGTAAAAAAGTATCGTCTTTTGTAGCTTCATTTCTGTGAGACCCTACTTTTACTTCTGTGAACCAACGGATCTGTATTTGGGAATGTAAATCGAAATAGTCGAATATTGTTTTTGTCAGTCTTACTGGCTTCGTCCGGACCAAGTTTTCAGAGAATGAACTTATCGAGTTCGAACAACTGTTTTCCCAAGTTTTGCCATAGCTTTTCTACTGTAAAAGAAAAACATCCACATCATTATAAAAAGTGGGAAAAACTACATTATACACCTGCTGATATTATTAAACCACACAATAGTAACAGCTCCATGTTAGTATTCAGACTAAGCACCTATAACAGACAAATAATTTAATGGGCAAGAGGTTGACAACTTAATTTGTTAATTAAGTAAACTTATTAAGTCACTATGCGTTAATCCAGATTAAATTCAATTCAGTTGTATCGACTGTTATTTTAACATTGAAACGACTGTTTTTTTAAATTGTCAATAACGTACTACACATATAAAACTTCGCTTATGAATGCGACTACATTTAACTTATAATCTGTACATTGGTAAATGAAGAATGAATTCATTGATTGGTGAATGAACATAAATATATATATTTTTTAGATTTATTGAAGCATTTTCAATGCCCTTCTCTGTGCATTGCATTTGTGCAATGCCTGTAAATGTTTTATACCTTAAACACTTTATATTGTTTCAGATTAATCGAGCAGTCGAGTGCGAGTACTCAGAAATATTATGTTACGTGCGTGGTGAACTTTAAAAATGTTTAACATTTTATTATGGTGGTATAGAAGTACGATGACAAATTAATAAATACATAATTCGGATAAGCAGATCATTTATTTGTCGAAATACATAATTCGACAAAATAAATCATTAAAATGAGACAAGTTAAACATTTTCGTCTAGACGAAACATGCAATTAGCGATATCATGATTTATTTTTTGTAATGACACTTTTTCTAAGTGCAGAATATTTGTAAATATGCTGACTGTCGATTAATGGCACAAAACGCTTCTCATCAACGAGAAATAGAATCTATTCTTTAATGATTGTTACGTGGTTCAGCTTTGGGGGCTCAAAACGTCTTGCCCGAACTTGGTATACATGAAGGATACAACCAACAGAGCAATTAATCAGTTAAAACATTGCTGATGTTCATATTCAGTATTTTACCTCTTCAGACTATTAAAAGCAAGGACATTGGTGCCTTATAAAGATTAATTATAGAATCCAAACGATTTTCAAACTTGTGTGTTTTGTAAGTAATCGGTGTTAGTGATATTCTGGTAACCTATTTGTCGGCAGATAAGAGCAGAAACTAGTTTAGTGACTGTAAATATGTATTAATAAACTGGTTTTTAGCTGTGTAGGCCTACGTTTTCAGAAGAGACTCGCCACTTATTCTTGTTGGTTCTCAAAATGCAGTTAATGTAAATAAAGCAAATCAGTTTGGAAGGGAATATATTCCAAGCGAGGCACAGTTTTCTTTTTTTTTTTTAATTGCAGTGTTACACATCTGTCAAGAGCGTAAATAATGTACCAGCAATTAGAATGTTCACATTAGAAAGCTTCGCTTAGTGAAGTACAGTTAAAGACTATACATACGTAATGGTCAGCCCTGTGTAGCAATAAGCTAGTTAACCTTCTTTTTTTACTTATAACTAGCAAGGAACATGAATTGTTGGCTAGGAGGAAAGACGTAGGCCTATTTCTTTCGCATTTTCGTCTAACTTGCTCGGGGTAGGATTAAATTATATTGGCCGTCATAAAGCATGGCACTTTTGCCGGTTACCCTCAGTTGCTTACGCATGCAACGCGGTAGGCTTCTAAGTTTAGGCGACATTCTAAGAAAATTTCGCAACAGATGTTACCCGCTTTGTTTGGACCAAACACGTTTCAACCCCAGAGCGCGCGTGTGTTTAAGGGAAAGTTATTGTGCGGTAGTTAGGGAACGAGCAGTCGGTAATGATTTATATAAGGGCAATAAAATGCCTTCAATTAGGGCAGCCGACATGTAGGCCTATTAAGCACTGGTCCAAAGTAAGTTGTTTGCCCCCACGGTTTAAGAGAGGGTTTACTATACCTCTTAGGATTCCATGTCATACAGACATTAAACATGCTCCCCTCTGAGTTTTGTAGAATAACTCTTCTTTTCTGTTCTTGGTTTTACGTTTTTGATTTTATTTACACTTTATAATAATTTATAGAAAAAAATTGTTAACAGTATTACAGTATAATGTTGGTAATTTTGTAATGTTAACATTATTACTCGTGACATAACATAATATGGTTCTATTACAAGTATGAGAAGTTTGAATCCAGTCGTGGGTCAAATTTTTTTCAAGGAACACTATGAAAAAAAATGGTAACGGTATGAAAAAAATATTTCGTTCTTCTGAACTACAACTAAGTGAGCAGCTAACAACTATATCATTCCAAAATACTCTTACACCTAACTGTATAATAGCCATACACGCGCGCGCGCGCACAGCGAGCGAGGAGAGAATGGATTGTTTATGGCAATGTACATCGTGTAATAATATGTCCCTTTGTAGGATATACCATCGATATGGTTTAAGAGAGGCAGGGAAGTAGGCTTATCGAGGCTTGAGCCGTATGGTATACAAGGAAGGTGGTATGGCCGGCCAGCACTACCCTAACTACTCATACATCTAAATGTTTAAAAACCCACCTTGATTTTTACGCTGACCAGGAACTAATCCGGGATATCTAACCAAGTGGCCTACTAAAACCTTAATTATTTACTTACTAGCCAACGCCCCCCCTTGGCTGTTGGGCCATTAGGCGGCGCGCTGACCAGTAGAGACGTGAGAGCCTTGCCGTTACCATCTTCGTCTTGGACTTGCGTGTCTGAGATCAAGGCTGGACATGTAATTAGGTGATCCGCATTCATGGAAGCGTATCCACAGAGAACACATTCAGGAGACGACAACACGCCAATGATGCGGTGCAGATGGGAGGCCAGGTAGTCATGACCGGTTGTAGTTCTAAAAAGAGCAACACTAGTTGCTCGGGGTAGAGTTCTGTTGATGGGGCCGTCCGTAACCAATGTTGCCCATCTTTTTCCCACACAGGCTCTTGATTGTTTTTCTTTTAGCCATAGGCTTATTGAGCAGTTTATTCTTGCTTTCGCAGATGCATATGAGCTGGGGGTATCCGGCTGAGGTAGTGCTGCGCCCATTTTGGCGAGGATGTCGGCTTTTTCATTTCCCATGATGTTGACGTGGCTGGGTACCCATTGCAGTTCAATCTGCCAGCCTAATTGTACAAGGTTCTGCAGTTCTCGCCTACACTCAATTGTCAGGGAGCAGTTTGTGTCACCATTTGAGGTCCGTTTTGAATCGCTGCAGTTGAGTCTATGAGGAAGACGGCTTTGTTAGGTGGTGAGATCTTGGCAAGCTCAATAGATGCTGCCTTTATGGCTGCTACCTCTCCGTCATAGTTGCTTAGACGGCCTCCTACAGCGAGGTGGTCTTCAAATAGAGAGCTGTAGAAACCAGCCCCTGTTGCCCCTGTAGATGGTATAGAGGATCCGTCTGTGTAGATTCGTATCCACTGCTCAGCAGGAAAACGTTTTTGAACAGTGTGTAAGGCTGCTTGACGAAGCTCGGCTTCATTCGACTCATTGTTTTTGTCTTATTATGGTCGACGAGTTTCAGGTTAGCATTTGGGAGTTGGCTAAAGAATTCACGGTGATGTATAAATGGTGCTGCCTCATTTGGTTCAATGTCATATTTGCGTTGGAGTCTTCATAGATCGCAATCGGGCATTTCTGAGTTTTCAGCCTTTCTGCCGCAAAACCCCTGTTGCCAGAAGTTACTGTACAGTTATAATTCTGTTCTTCTAAACTAAATTTGAATTTATTGAAAACTATTTTATTTAGCTCTTACTGAAGAGTATCGTATGTCGGATACAGTGTACATAATTTCTCTTAGGGTATCTGCAACGTATAAAGACTGTAGAATTTAATACGAATTGGTCGGGATGGTGTATGCCTTCTGTATGCGTACCCGTAATGATACAACACATCAAAGTTGTGTAGATCTGTATATTATTTATTTTTACATTTCCACTATTCTAGAATTGTTCATCGTTACCGTCTAGAATCTCCACTAGTACCTAAGTTCAAAACTGTTACTACTCCAACAATGTGGAATCACTACAGAAAGGGGTAGGTGAACAACTGTTTTTTGTAAAGCGAATTAATTAATATATAGGTAATATCTTTGTCTGTATATCGTGAAGAGTTTTAGTCGAAGAGACTACTAGGATATTTCATGATTTACGAGAACTTAGGCCTTTTAGTAAAAATATGGAGGTTGACAAACGGAGAAAGGACGAGAAAGAAAATAGAGAGAGAGAGAGAGAGAGAGAGAGAGAGAGAGAGAGAGAGAGAGAGAGAGAGAGAGAGAGAAGGAAGAAATGGGAAAACTGAATAGGGAGAGATAGAACGGAGTTTTCAGTGGTGTGGCCGCGTTGAGTGAATTGTAGAAAATAGATAGCGGTTAAAGGTATTAGGTCGGGCCTCCAAGAAGATGTAAAAGATGATTTCTGTCACGGGGATCGTTTATTGCTTTAGTGGTGGTTGAGAATGGAATAATAGGTTGCGATTAAACCGGGAAGATTGGAATTTTGTGGGAGATAAACGACTGATGTTTAAGAATAACATCAACATATGTTATAATATCAGCTTATAATATCAGCATAAGAATAACAAGAAAAACACATGTTTGTATTTCCGTGTGTGGGAGGGATGCGCACTCACACTGCATTGTTTGTAATGTTCCGACTACATTGCCAGTTGTCCGTTTTTATGAAATTTCACAAAAATGTTCACCACATTGCATGAAATAATGACCAAAATCCGGAGCTCGCAGTAGTTGCTGTACAGTTATAAAAACAAATTACTCTACAACGTACATTTAAGAAAGTGAAATAACAGTGTTATGTCAGCGTTTGAGTCTTTCAGTTTTGGAAATAGTTATCTATCGGTTAGGTGGACGGCTAGGTGAGGTGTGCAGAGGTACTTATGTGGTTGGATCGCTGCCATTTTGCCTCGATGTGTGTGTGTGTGTGTGTGTGTATTTATAGCAGTAGCTTGACTCATTTGCTTTGCCTTTACGTCCTGCATGCATATTATCTGTTTTTTTTTTGTGCACGCTGCTGACGAAAACAACAGTGTGTGATTTCTTGCGCCATTATATGTGCAATTATTTCTGAGGTGATTTTGGACAGCCATCAGCCGCGTTAATAGATTCTCCCGACGAAAGGCTGGCTGTTGTAGCGTCGCGATTAATGTAAATAACACTCACGGACGGAAAAGTAAGCCGATTTGTTTTCCAATAAAAATGAAACGGATGTTTATAGAGTTAAAACTGTTTGCACGCTGCGGACAACATGAAATGTGATTTACAAGCTCGTACTGTTCAAGCTGCGGTCGGACATAAAACATTTTTTACCTCATTCCATTTGTTTTTTAATTGTTAGTCTCAATTGGGTGGATTATTTCGTTTGTTGTTTTTTAAATATTATGTTGTCGAACGAAGGAGCTGAATCTAAAATCACAGGCGTATCTTTTTTATTTAGTTAGGTTTTTCCGTGGAATCAAGGTTAGGCCGAGTTAGAGTTTAACAGCCTCGATGCTCTAACCAGGTGCGCTGCTAAATGTGCAATAAACACAACGTTATTGTGTTGTGTCTGTTTTTTCTTAATAGATCTGTCGTTCAAAAACCACGCTCTCGGACACGTACAGAACACGAAAGTTGGGTGTCGTGTAGAGATAGAACGCAGAAACGTTGAGGTACTGTACCAATAGCTGAATCAAGAATGTTCCGTTTAGAAATACAAGCTGTAGAAGATCAGATGTTGCTGCTGCAGGAGTACTCACAGTTACTACAGGGTGACTGATTTCACTCGTAATGTAAGGGTTCAGGCTGCACATACCATTTGTCTATATAGTGTCGGTTCACTTTCTTGAGGGTACCGTAAGCTACTACAACTGCGTATCGTCTAGCAGAAGTGGTATAGTATAGTTTTCTAATTACCAGTAGACGTTTGTTAGATAATTTTATAATTTATTGATATTCGTATTTTCGGCCCCCTTTTCTTTCGGTGACCCTGTCCTCGTCAGTTAGCAGTTTTTTTTTATAGTCTCCAGCTATTTTCGACCACTTCATTCGCACTTCGCAAAGGTACCAGCATATACAAGAAGCAGTAGCCTACACATTGGATCGGGGTAAGAATTATTATTTTCCCATCATTAACGTCTGTTCAAGTTTCTCTGGTGATACACGTTAGAGATGCAGTGATATAATGGTATATGATAAAAAAAGGATATTTATAATATGAATGTATTATTTTATATATTTTACACATCATTGAAAAATACGAGATCGATGTTGGAGTTGTGGCCGTTAGTAGATGTTAATAGATATTCCAGTGGTACAGATAACAATAAAATTTCGCATATCGTAGTCCAAAAAACGAAACAAAGAAATTCCGTTAATCGACTAATAGAACAATCTGTAAGACATTTTAAACAGTGTAATCAAAAGTGTATTATACAACTCCACAGTGAGCCAGAAACAAATGAAACACTCAACAGACCTGAAGATTAGGTTTCTTCGAATCATTACCGTCTGTTTACCGACTGGAGAGGCCCTTGGCCACCGAGCCGCCGTGTGGCCACCATTTGTGGCGTTTGACATTACAATTGCAGTCACTCAACCACAAGATCGTACCGCCAGGTAGAAGTTCATTTAAAACTTGTTAAGTGTGAAATAAAGAATTTTTCCACGACAAAACATGTATCATTATGCCTAACTGTAAGGTTATTATTTGTTAGGTTACGTTATGTACATATAGCAATTTTTTTTTTCTATGATGCTGAGAAAATGTCTTGAACTGTAAGGTAGTCTAAGGTAAAAGCGGGATCACCTTGTACACGGATGAAGATGCAAAAGATGGTAAAGTCGTTGAATGAAAAATTCCCTTTGGACGAAGTAATTTATTGGATTAAACTTTTACTTAGGTAATAGTGCCACAAGTATCGGTTCGGATTAAATAAGCACGTGTTATGCCGCTAGTTGTTACGTTCATCAAATATTCGATTCTTAAGGATCAAGGTGAATTCACTAAAGCCCTCTAGTGATAAGTAAAAGTTGCTCTTGAGGGTGACATGTTACCTCATGTGGAATAGTTATATGAAAGCAGAGTAAGGTCGATTGCGTATTTATTTTATCCGTAGCTATTCGAGTCTTCTAAAACTTAACGGTTTAGTTTTCGGAAGTAATGTACCTAAAGGAACATTATGTAATAAAGTAGCCTAAACGAACGAAGGAAAAGAACAGGTGTTTTCCTTTGTAAAGGAAAAAGTAGGAATCAGCATGACTGGAAGAAATGTAAGCCTGAATAACGTTTTGCATTATCGTAATGATGTTGAATAAAATTTGTGATATGCAGTCGACGTTTTGCGTAAGCCTACATCATCACGTTTTTTTATTTTTTAAGAAAATATTTTCCTGTCAACCGTACTGATCACGTTAAATTCGTCGTGATTTAGGACTTGAAAAAGGTGGAAACACTGAAAGGCCTCGTCCAGAACATGGCACTTAGCAGTTTACCAAACAAGCGCGACGAAGTTGGAGTTACGGAGACTGCTAATTTAAATAACAAGATTAATATGAACAAATTAAGCAGGTCTGCAATCCTTGTGTGACAATTGTCGTTAAAATATCTTAACAGCTTTGTGCCTTTTTCTTTTTATGGAGTATAATTGTTGCTCATTTATTTAACTGTGTTTAGATAGAATTGCCTTTTGTTATTCTCTGATTTACTTGCTAAGATTATTCGTAGACTATTGCAGACGATGCCTACAGTTATTACAGCAGATACGTACGGGGGGGGGGGTGCACACGAGGTCATCACGATTAGGCCTACCTCTTTTATAATTGGATATACCACCTGAGTTTCCAGCTCCTGCTTCAGCGTTCGTTGGTAATGCATCGTAATTATTTGATTTTATATCCGTATTTCAGAAAAACAATTTTTGTGGATGAAATCGTCTCGGCGATACTTATTAAAACGCTAAATTATTCTCTTCTCTGTGTAGGCCTATCCTTAGATTATACCGACATACCGTTGTCGGTAATGACGATGATAGTGGTAGTATTAATAGTGATATTAACAAAAATAATAGTAACAGGAGAGTCTAATGGGCGAATACAGAATACCTCATATGTTTGCAAGACGTGACCGGTCTCTGAACAAAAGCGTAGAAAATCTGAACAGATTTTAAAGTCTTAACTCTTGATGTGAATCGATTATTATCCTTGCTTCGGTCGTAAAATTAATAATAATTATAATTGTTAATAACATTATTATTATTACCACGTTTGCTGCTGCAGTACGTGCGTGAGATGATTATTAATCCGTGATTACGGTCGATCTCTGCGTAGTGTGTAGAAGAAATACGAACGAAACAGAAATGCGTTTAGCGGTAATGTTGTGAAATACGATACGTGTACGCCGGTAAATCCCGTGTGTATATTTAATGCTAAATAGCAGCGTATATAATTTTACTTTCCACGCAACCGTACTAATTTATGAATGGCTGAAACAAAATAAAGGCTCATTTAGAGTCTTGGAAGTCCTCGTATAGTGCAGAAATAATGGGCTGTCTGATATATCGCGTCATGGTGTTGTACATACATCGTGAATGCTGTAGTACATTATAATTTATAATTGTTATTTGAACTATCCATTTGATATCTTTACCGTTTTAAATAAAATACAAGTTACCTTTATTTGAAACGAACGATGTTCAATGAAATAAAGAGACCACCATTTACTTAAGTTTCTTCAAAATTATGTAATACTCTCATTATAACATTGGTCCCTAAACTTTTCGGTACGCGATCCCCTCCCCCTCCAGGAGAATTAAAAATTTCCCGCGCCCCTTATAAGGTCTAAAATAGAACGAAAAGTAAATATGAAAATAACCTTATGTTTTAATTACAGTGTATTAATGTCAAAGAGCTGTTGTAATATCATTGGCATCAAGCATAGTTTAATGAAAACAGTAAAGCTGCTTTTGAACAATTAGCTACGCAGTGTTGCATTTCTTTCCGATAATTTCGATATTACATCTCTTAATTTCAAGTTCATTTCGTAATTTCGATTTCAACTAAGTGAGCTGGTAGATAGCGGTTTTACAGAAATAAGTAGTAGGAAGCTCAGTTAAATACTTCAGAGTTTCTCTTGTGACTTCAGAGTAGTCAGTCAGTGCATAAAAACCCAAAGCCAGGTAGTGATAATTTCAAAAATTGTAATTTTAATGAAGTACCAGTTATACTTTCCTGACAAAACAGTTGTCAATAGTATTTCCTACTTTTTATCGCAGAGCCCAATTCAGTAGTAGTGCTGACAAATCGATCTGATATCCGATCGTTATGATTTAAAGACATTATTAAGCCCATTAGTCTGTGGACGTACTTGTAGAATTACGGTTAGGTTCAGCAAAAAATACTGGAACGTCGTATTAATAGTTAACGTTCTAAAATTCTGATTTTAGAGTTTATGGTCCAGACTCTGTGAAAAATCTGTCGCTGCTACCAGGTTTGAAATCAGTCCATAATGAGGTTGTTAACACCGATTACAACTAGTTACAACATATACATATTATTGTCAAATTAATTCCGTCACACTGATAGATGTGTCAGAAGTCGTCGAAAGAGCTATTCGAAAAACAAATTAAGTTTTTGTAAAGTGCTTTTTCATTTTAAATCGGTGTAATGATTTACCCCATAAATAATAAAAAAGTATAGTGACAGTGACTGAAGGAGTCAATACACTCAAGGCATATATAATTTAATTTTAATTATTTAATTTTGATATCACGTTTTATTAAGCCTGTAATGTTCAACTTTGTCGCGGCAGAGTTGTGAGTTTTCACATCCCTTTTTATAATGTACGTACATGAAATTTAAAAGACACAAAACCCAATATTTAAAGAATACTGTCAACTGGACGATGTGCATCACTAGATCAAGTGCCATTTCATAGCAAGCACTTACGAGGCAACCACTAGAACTAATGTATTTTAACAATGAAAAACTTTTTAAATGTATTTTATATATTCACAAAATATTCAGTTTTTAATAACCAATGAACTTTGAAAGCAAATACTAAAAAAATGTACTTTAGTGCTTGGTCTAGTGATGCTCAACACTGTACAATTTATATTGTGGCGATCTCTGCGAAAGACTGGTCTGTCTTGCCACACCAGAAGGAGATTGTTAAAAAAATATTATGCGGTAGTATCAGTAAAATAAAAAAAAAACAACACTGAATTATCTTCCGCTTTGACCTTACGCAGCTAATGCCTAGTAAAATCTGCATAGAGAACATACTGTAGTTTGTGAGTTTAGTAGGAATCAGTATTTGAACCAGAAGGGTAGGATATATATTATCGTTGTTGGAAGAACTGGGTAAATTATTCGGCAGTCAAGAGTCGCCGAGAAGCTCACTCTCAGCTCGATATCCCTTTTGTGCTATACAAGGATGTAGACCTCTCTAATTTTCAAAAGAGAAAGGTTTTCAAACAAAGTAAATAGTTTGTGATTTTTTGATCAGAACCTATTCATGAGCAAATATACATTCATGAACGTTTCGGCTCTCGCGTGAGCGCGCGTGTGTATGTGGTTAGAAATTCCTAAAGTGTTTTTCTTATCAATTTCGGGCTCGGTATTTGTTTCTTGGCGTGGTTGGGTCGTGGTTTCGTCGCCAGCTGTTGGCTGTCTATTTTTGAAGGGTAGGGTAAAACCGCACTCTCTTCTGTTTGCAGCAAATGTCATAACACTGGTTCATCGGTTTTTGCCGATATTTTTTAAAATGTAACAAGAAATAAAAAAAAGCATTCTTTCCCTGTAACATTTTGATCTGCAAGTACAGTAGTGGTTTCAAAAGCGTCGGTTCCGTTGTCACCAGTTGACACTTCGATTCTTTTAAGCGTCGAGACAAACTTTTGATCGAGAGTTCGTTTGTTTGGGATGTAAAACAAACAAAATACTGTGTCAATGGAAGCAGTAAAGAATTTTGTAACATAAAGAAAATTATAACCCAAATAGTTAAATAATATTATTAGAAAGAAATCGTTGATTGAATTTTGCTTCGAAACTGTGGCCCATATAGGTGCAGCTAGTTTCCGTCAATCTGCTGTATAATTAGATTGCAGTTGGGTATTTTGTAGTTTTGCCTGGACACATCGGCTACTACTGTGCTCTCTTCAGCCTTTATGGTCACACTGTCTATATGAAGTCAATATCAGGGCTTTCCATATAGTTTAACGGACAGTAGTGTGTGTAATTAATAATAATTAGTAATCAACTCGTTTTTTTACTTCCATGTTCCATAAGGAAATGGAAGTATGGTCATGGCGAAAAAAATCGTGTTCGAGATAACGGCAGGTTCTGATTGTACTACCATCAAAACATGAAAAAAAGTAATTTTCGAAAAGTGTCTGTGTGTAGAATTTTTTCTATGGCAAACGATAACAGCCGCAAATTTAAACAGAATCAAATAATTTTTTTATACAGCCCTGAATTGTAGAGGACTTAAGGCCTATTGTTTTTGGTGAAGATCGGTTAAGGGAAAGGGGTAGTTTACCTGCAACGTTTTACGTTTTAACAAGAGTAAAGTGCTTAATTTTGATAAATAAAGTATCCTGAAAAGAAGGTCATAATAATCCACTGTAGAAAGGTAGATGAAATATCTATAAATGAAAAGGGTAGTTGAAGGGGGAAGGGGTAATTTTTGTTATAAATTAAAATGGTGTATGGAGGAGGTAAATTTTTATAAGTTTTATATGTGTACTAAGTTAAAGACAACAAAGAAGTAGTTTGTATGGAAACATTTGATTTCACTTTAACAAAATTCTGTATTTTTCATTTTAATTTAAATCACGTATGAGTGAAAATAGCCTATATCGTTCATGGCAGGCACACATATCTCAATTATGTAATGTTTACTTTTCCAAAGTTTTATTATTGTGATTACCGCAATGGAAACTGCCGAAACCCACACCAACAGAACGCGTGCAAGCCGAAAAGGTGGACATCGATTTGCTTTCTGTGGATCGCTGGGCAGTGTTGTTGTATTAAAGCAATTAATACAATCTGTGTACTTATTTCTATTATGATATGAGAATTAGAAACTAATATGTGCGCGCGCGCGCGCGTGTGTGTGTGTGTGTGAAAAATATATATTTTTCTCATTTGGAAAATTGTTTCCCCTCCTTGAAAATATTTTGACCTCCCTGATGGCTAGTTATTTACTAGCCTGTGTGGAATATAGCGTTATGACATGGATCAGAATGGTGGGTGTTAAACAGGAGCACAAACGTGTTAAGGAAGAAATGTTTTGCTGAGAAATTTATAATTATATGGGTGAACAGAATAGTCGTTCAGGAAATCAGAAGACAAATGGGAAGAAAGAAATCAAGACTCGATTTTAAAAAAGAAAAATGACTAGTATAGTATTGACAGGAAAGACTTTGATAACACTATAGACATCCCTCGGCCCCTCGCAGCGAGAGTCCAATTTCATTACAGGAATCAGATCGCAGCTACCTTTAGCTAGCTCTTCGTTCGACCTACAGACATTTTATCCAAAAGTACAGTCCTTCCTCACGAAGGTTGAGGAAGGTTGAATCTTAATCCACCTGACATGGTGGTACCATTTTAGCTGATACGTAATTTCTTCAGAACTCGAGCATCCACTTATTTAATTAATATTTAAATGATTTTAAATATAAATTTTAGGACATGGAAGTCGTGTATGGTTCTCCATACCGATTTTTATAAAATACGAGGATCAGTTGAAAAGTTCGCGGAGCGACATCTGTAGCTCAGTGGTAGAACTAAAATCTTTCGTGTGTTGCAAGACGTAGGCTATATTTTGCGTGAACACCTGCTAATTTCCAGATATATCTGTCAATTTATTCATTATTTACCAGCTATATTTATGAAATTTTCGTGTCAGGCGTGTTTTTAAAATGCACAAAATCAAACATCGTGTTATGATGAATTCTCTGTTAAAAACGTTTTAGCGCCAATGGAAAATCAAAACGAAATTGTAAATGTGTTAGGAGATGCTGCGCCTTCAGGAACAACGGTAAGTGGGGCACACTCGAGTTCAATCGTGGTCGTACAACCACTGAAGACTATCCCAGCAGTGGACGTCCAAAAAGTGCAACAAAAAATGGCAATATTGAAAAAATTTCAGAGGGTGCTGGAAGACCGCAGATTGAGGATTGGATGACTGCTGAAATCATGGGCATCTCATATGAGCGTGTGAATCATACTTTAACTCAAGAACTTGGTGTGAAAAAGCGTTGTGCAAGATGGCTACCGCATCTGGAGTTGTTGCATTTTTGGGGCGTCCAATGCGACTATGTTTTCAGTGCTCGTACGATCATGTTTAAACTCAAGTGGCTACTTACAAATCGTTGGTTTTGAAGTCGCAGCATATCCTAACACATTTACAATTTCGTTTAGAATTACCGTTGGCGCTAAACAATTTTTAACAAAGAATTACACCACGATGTTTGATTTTGTCCGTTTTTCAAAACACGCATGACACGTCAATTTTAAATAGCTTCTAAACAATGAATAAATTGATAGATAGATTTGGAAATTAACAGGAGTTCACATACTACAATCTTGCAGCACACGGACAATTTTAGTTTCACTACTAAGCTACAGTCATCGCTCCGCGAACTTTTCAACTGACCCTCGTATTAGTTCACTGCGTTTTCTAAGATAAATTTAAATTGTGTAGTGTACCGCCAATTTTCTCTGATAAAATTTCTAAAAATGTTATTTCTGCTACCGTTTACTCGTTCGCGGTTTGCGTAGTTACGAGTTTCTGTAAACTTTAAAGTCAGGTCTCTCAACTGTCATGTTTATTTATACTTAGGCAGTTACTGAAATAGTTTAAATTTTCCGATATAAGCAAAAATTACTTAGCGTAAACATTTTTAGCGTTTTTTTTTTTGTTTTGAATTCCGGAACATCTGTACGATTATTTGATATTGTTTAATCTTCGTACAGTAGTGTTAGGACAGTCTAAAGAATGAAAACTACTCAGGTTAGTCGGAAAATGCTGTTTAGATATTTATTAGGCACGGAAAGAACATCATTTATTAAGTACTTTATTTCTGGTTCTACAGTGTTTCAATGTTATTTTCATCGGTAATCGTCAGCCACACGTAGGCTAATGTAGTGAATGTGGGTAGTAAATGTAGCTGATTTCAAGTGTTAGGCAAGGAGTAGAACATTTGTCTGTTTGCGAAACTACCGGAAGTAAATTTGATGTGCCAATTTATGATTAGAGTTGTCATCACTGGAGACGATCTTTGAACGAATTTTAGAAAGTGAGCGATCAAACTTTCTTAAAATTAAAATTTTTCGAAGCTTTTAAATAAGTAAGTATACGTTAGAAATAAATGTTTGTATTAATAAATAATAACAGGGGTGTATTTACTGGGGGAACAAACGGAACCGGACCTCCCCTCCAGGGGGTCGAAAAAAGTTGATGAATTTTGTTAATCTCACAATTTTCAGGCTACTTTATTATTTTTTTAGCAGTGTATGGTAATATAATAGTAGGCCCTAACTCTTTTTAATATACAAACAGTTTTTTACACAGCATGTATGTATATATTTGTAATCTGAAATATAGGAAAATCAATTCAGTCAGTGAGAATCTTGTTAACAATGTTTCTATAACGCTTATTTGCATTGCGTTACTACCGTTTACTTCAATGGAATTGATTTCAGGACATTATCACACGTTTTTCAACCACTTTAAAGATAGTAATGTTGATTAATCTTAACTTGCTTGTTTCTTTTGTATGAAGCCGAATCGACCCCCCCCCCAAAGGCCAATTCTAGATACGCCACTGAATAATAATGAAATATTGAGGGTTTTCATTTAATATATGTACTTTGTTTATGTAACTTGGATTATGTATCTTAATATATTTATTTTGTTAAATTGCATCATTATTTTTTTAATTTTTTTTTTAAGAAAGCAGGATATTTTTTATTAGATATCTTACTGCATAAGGAGTGACTACCAATCAATAGAAAGACAGTTTGTATAGTACTTCGACGTTGACAGTACAGTGAAGCAGTGATGTTTTTGTCTAGCGACAGAGTTTGTGCTTGATTATAGCCATCATACGTCACAGATTTACCCCAGATATTATGGAGCCTAACTCTAAACTCATACGTATTCACGTACTCGTTAATACGAAATTACGTAAAATCCTCCGTTCTCAAGACACTGGGTCGTGATGATGTGTCCTTTATTTCTTACCGTTTTGGTGTTTCTTTTTACGCATCTGTTAGTTATTATACTGTATGAACAATACGGTGGCGCATTTCTGTAAAACTGGATAGATAAAGTTACGTTGCTATCACGTGCATTGTGCATTGTTCGTATAATTTTTTCAAAGGTGTCATTAATCAGCTTTCTATGAACGGCATAATGTATAAGCATTGTCTGCAGTGTAATATTTTATTTAAACTTGAGTAATGCGTAGACACACTTTTTTTTTGTTTTACACTGTAATGTTGGTATTGTGTGTAAACGTACAATAGGGTACAAGTGCAGACCTCCCATGCTTCAGCACATAATTGTTTCAACGACTACTCTCTCCTATTAGTTCCCACATAAGTACAGTGTTCATTGTGTGCTCCCCTCGGTATGGTGGTAGTGTAGGCCCGTTGGGTCGTCACATATGCCGATTCCCTTGGTAGACAGACAGCTTGTATTACCTCGGCAGTGAGAATCCGGATGATAAGACGTGTTTCAGAATTTCGTAACGACATTTTGGTTTACATTGCGAGGTTCGTTCTCGCTTAGTTTCACCTCCTCGCCTTTTTTAACCAGCACATTTTCTAACACTCTTCTGTGTTCTTAGCTTAGCAACATTGTCAGTGGATGCAGGTTCTTAAGCTTTCACAACATTGTTAAAATACTACTACTAGTCAGGCCGTAGTCTACAGTTGTTGGGGACAAGAGTTTCGGCCCCACCACCGGAGGTCATCATCAGTGTCTGAAACAATTGGCACGGAGTCCGCCAGTTCACCCCATTGATGCTGTACAGACTATGTATATTACCTGAGGAGGCCCATTTGTATAAACTGCATAGTGTAAGACCACGTATGTGGGCCTTCTCAGGCAAAATACATGTCTCTACCTCATCACTTGGATGAATTGGCGGACTCCGTGCCAATTGTTTCAGACACTGACGAGGTCCCCGATATGGGGGCCGAAACTCTTGTCCCCAACGACTATAGACCACGGCCTAACAGACTGGCTCTAGTATTAGTATTTGTATTTAACAATATTGTGAGCGGATGTCAGGAGAATTAAGACACCGTAAGACGAGTTAAAACTTCGTGTTCCGCTGTTCCCAGTTGGCGTGTATATCGCGTTATCTACCGTTGACTCCCACCGGCACATCTAAAGCCTTCTCGTAGACTGTAGTAAGAAAACGCTCAACAGAAGCGTAAAAGCCTACTTCTTAGAATATACGTAGACGTTAAGGATTAAAAACATTTAATTTTAAAGATAGTCAGAGCGTTAAGAAATTCAACGGAATTAATTTACGACTTCGCTTGGACGAAAAGTTTTTAAGATCAGTCACCTAACAGAATTTTCAGTATACACATATGTCAGTATATTAAATTATGGTATAGCTTGGTATCACTGTTAAAGAACAGAAGTGTTATGAAGCACTTAGAGTGATGCTGCTGTCGGCGATTATAGCATTTGAAATTGTTACAAATTATATAGCCCGAGTAGAAGTGTACCGCGTTACCGTGATATTTATGGTTTCCATTAGTAGTGCACATATTGCTTCATTGGAGCTGCATTTAATTACTGTAGATATATGTAACTCATTATTGTTCCAGCACTGTCATTTTCAAACTGTTACGGTACTCCTCGCACACGTTATCGTCAGTTTGGTTGTCAATGACTGCTTCCGACATAAGAGGCTGCCCTATGTGAGCGTGTACTGATGAGTGGGCTACTAGGCCTACAGATAAGCTTATCAATGTTGACTCTCATTTCTGGCAGTTCTATTCGTTTCTAACCAGTCGAGTTTTCTTCTCAGATCCCAGGTGCATAACTTTGTAACCGGTTAGATCTCCGCGTTAATTGGATTGATCATACTCAACCTCGTTAATTGTCAAGTACCAGTAACTTGAAGAACTATAAGTAATTTAAGGTTTTATTTCCTTGTTATAATTTTTCAAAGTCGGTTATTGATTCCTTTATTCTGTTGCATACCAAGCAGCGAATGTACTCACGAGAGTGAGCACGATTTTCATTCTCGTGGTCTCGTCACGGATTGTGTCTGCAGTGTGTATACACTATTCCCCATTTGCGTGTCAGAAAAAAGAGAGTACACAAGTTAGTCACTTGTAGCGTGAGAAGCTGTTCAAAGGTCGAGGTCGTGATGAGGAGAGTATTGCGTTTGCCCCGACGTATTTGCTTAACATCACTTTCATGTAAACTTGATATTTACACGACAAACAAGGGTGATATAAAACTGAAGATATATGTCAGAAAATTGGTGTTAAAACGTATTTGTCACTGTGTCCAATTTCAGTGACTCGCCTTGAGTTACTGTGGTAGTTATAACTGGTTACTGAATTATACCTTAATTATAAAAAGTTTAATGTTACAAATGTTAACGTTTAATTATTTTTTCGTAAAATCATATTCTCGTATATGGTGGTATTTAACAATAAACCTTGGGACTAATTATGAAACACATTTCCTTTCTATTGTTCTGTCAAAAATTGCTGTTACGATAAGTCATCTAGAACTATTCTAAACTTAGTAAATTAAGAAACGCGCCGTAACTTGGAGTAAACTATTCTTTTTTCTTAAAAATTATGCGAGATATTGTCAAGATGATGTATTTTTGTATGTTTTAAAAGCCAGACGGCAGAAAAAAAGGAGCATTTGGATTAGGAACTCGCATCTTTCGTGAAGAGGAACGATCGCGTCTAGACAGTGTGCTATGCAGACATTTATAGCCACTTGCGGGTACTTGTGGAGCTTTTGAAAATAGTTTTTGTTTGATCTTAAAAAGTCGCTTGTAAATTTTAAACTCGGTTACTGATTTAAACTCGGTTACTGATTTAAAAACAACAGCAGTCGCACGTGCCAAAATAAGGTTCAAGATTTCAGCGGAACTGCGAGTATTGTTTCCTGCGACAGAAAGCCTTTGCTAGAACACATATTCTCAACACATATCCAGTGAGTTATCCAGGATTCTGATTTGTTCGCAGCTCACTGTGATTAGAAGATAACTCGACGTCGCGTTGGTTGTGATATAATTTGCCTTTCCTTGTTGTAACCGGTAATGTTTTGTTTAGATCAGTTTAGAGCATCCGTGCTCTTGACTGTTGTAACAGGAACTTATCTTTAAAAATATTTGTTTTTTATTTTAGTGCAGTTACTTCGTACATACTTTTTTACGAGATCGGTTATCATTGTTTTTGTTTTCTCATTGGTAATTGGTTAGTTGAATACTCATTACTACAGCATTTATCTTTTCACATTTGCCATTTAAAATTTGTTATTTTAACGATTTTTTTAAGTTGAAGCCATATTTTAGCCAAAATTCATATAGAAACATACCGTACATTTGTTCATATCGATTGTTTGTGTTTTACTAGATACTTTGTTTATACTACAATAACAAATTTCTGTTATTAGCTAGACTTTATACCTGCTATTTATTGAAGTTTAAGGTAAAAAGATTAATGACAGAACAGTTTATTTCAAGGCTTATAAAGATTTGATAGTGAGTTATCGCAGTACAGGCTGAATTAGCTGGAAAAGTTGGAGTTAACTTTTAGCTAAGATTGAAGTTTACAGTAGAATTACACAGTGTACTTTGACGAAATCAGGGACGCTCAACAATGTCAGGAATCTCTGACATTATTAGGGGAAAAATACTGATCACATGGAAGTGATCCAGAATTTTGCCCTAATTTAGTTCATATTTTCGTATTACGTCATACGATGTGTTTCTCGAATTACAAAGGTGTAGTACTAGCAGACAAACGGAGGTTATTCAAACTTGAGAATTTCACTCGTATGTCGTTACTTAGTGTAACTACAATGAAAACGAGTTGCACTTTACTAATTTAAGATAAAAACGTGTATCTGTAACTTTCTGTTAAAACGTTTAGGTCAAATTTGGTTGTGGTAGGGCATAAATACGTAGATATTTCCAAATTTTTTAGGAAATCAAACTCTAAACATCAAGAGACCAGCTTCGTGTGTGACTGTATAATGTAAGCTTGTTTCGAGTATAAATCGCAGCGATAAAAGTTAAAGATTATTTTGTGTTAGGTCATAATACAGCAGTCCGAGAGAATTCTGTTATAGAAGAAAGGAAGTAGGGAAAGTGTTCCATTGATACATTAAAAGACCGTAGGAGTGTTCACTTAATTGATTAGAATCAAAGAAAATGCAGTTCTGTCTAGCGTAATTATCTGTATCAAGGTCTGGTTGATATGCTGGCAGTTCAGTATCAGAAAGCTTCAGTCTGCGATATAGAAGCGGGTAAGATATTAAAACATCCATAAATTAGGTTTGTGTCTGTTTGGTCTGCTTAACACACTCAGTTTTTTCCAAATCTTGTCCACCAGTAAAATGAATACACACCACTTCCCTGCTTCTATTACGGATACTTAAACGTTTGTGCTTAAAAACTTGCCACTTCATCATTGCAGCTTATTACCGCACAGAGATAGTGATACAGTAACTCGTACTGCAGTACTCAAAAACGTATACTCGTACTGTATTTACTCAGAAACGGTGTATAGTATGCTTAGTGTAACTGACTTAATCAGAACGAATATACGCACAAGGATAAAGGATTTTCTGTTGTGTTTTTCCTTGTGTCGTGTGATTTACGCATCGACTTTTATCGTTCGATGCATATTCAGCGGCTTCAATGCGTTAGCGGCAGACTGAAGTACATCTATAGGTGTAGTGAATTTGAGTATGTAACAACAGTAAGATTCATGAGTATCTTATATAACTGATTCGCCGTTTGTTTACTAGGGAAAGCGTCGTCGTCTAGTCACTCCTGATTTGCGTCATTCCGTACACCACCCCTGTGTGTGCAATGTACTCAGTACTTTGATCTTTTGTTAAGTGCTGACAAATCAATGAAGCCGCCCTTTATCATTCAATTAATTAAAAACTCTGTTGGTTGTTGTAAAGAATAACTACATTATGGTAATCAGTTGGGCTCGAATCCGTTTGTCGTTCGTGTTTATCCGTTGCCATAAGACTGGTGTAAACAAACCAGTATTAGTAGTCGCATTCAGAAGACATTGTATTTATTCGAACTTTGGTACCATTAATGGACGAAGCTGTAATTGTCTCGATAACATTGATGTGTAATCGTGCTGGGCACGAGTGTTTTGTGCTTGAACGTACAAGCTATTTAGACGTGGGATTATCTTAACTAATTTAACCTGAAATTGCACTTTAACTTGGATGCTTGATGAAGAAATTCAAAGCAAATTCTGATTAAAACGAGGAGTGTAGCCCAGCCGTTGTTGCACGTGACGTTACTGTGCCAAAGTGAAAATAAGGTCTTTAAAGAAAACCGTATTTTTCCATTAAAAAATTACATTATGTCCTAACTTATTTCAGAATAATTTAGCATGTTACCAAGTGTTTTCTCTCAGTGTGATTACAATAAACAATAAATTAATGTGTATGAACGGTAGGCCCAGTTCTTTGTATATACTAGTGAATGAATCCTTGAAATAAAAACAAAATACAAAACAGGCCAACTGTGATAAAACAGAATGCCAGAATAAGTGTACTGAAGTGGTACATAATCCTGATTGATGTGGTAATTGGAATAATTTACCCGTGTATTCGTTTAAATAATTATGTAATATATAACGTAACTACTATATGTATAGATAATGTAGTGTACATTTAATATTATAAACAAGTAACGTAAACAAATATTATAAACAAGCAACGTAAACATAATTAAGTACAAAACTGATGTTTTGGAACTTATCGTTCTGTTGATTTATGTTTGCAGTTCAGATACGCTTCGGGTATGTTTAAAAATTAAAGTATTTAAGTAATAAATTGTGTTAGTGGTTATAATCACAAAGAGAAATAACACTGTTGCACACCGTTTAGCGCTTTCAAGCTTCACAGCTCATCATACTTCCGATGGGAAAATGTTTCTAGAGTGGTGTGCAACAGTGTTATTTCTGTTTGTAAAAATTAAATTAAATTCGACTTCCCGTGCGGCTAAACTTTTCTTCTCATCGTACAAAATATGCAAGAAGTATTTTTTAGAAATAGCTATACTTTGTTCAACGAGTGTTTGCAGAAAATGTTGGCCTATTACGCGAATGGTAGAGGCCGGTTCACAGGCGGACGTGCGGGGGGCGCACGGGCTACCGAGCATCTAATAAATTGATGTTTTGTGATCGGTGGACGTTAGTATTAATAAGCCTCCGAGGGAAACGTCAACCCCTCCACCTTGTCGGAGATCACTCTTTTTATGCTAGGGGAAAGAGGCTTCCACAGGCCTAGATCACATAAACCTGTGGTACGGAGAACCCCGGACTAAAATTTTAACATAGGCAGGCCCATTTGCTATCACAATACTAAAATCTACAATGAAATTAATTATAAAATAAGCCTATTTGCTATGATAATACTAACATGCCATTTACTACAATATTTACATCAGCCTATCTACTACAGTATGTACGTACATTGGGCTATTTACAACAATGGAAACTACGTTTATTCCAATTCCATAGCTAAGTCGGGGTCACTGCTAGTGTCATCATTACCAACATTAAAGGGCCACTCTTCTCCATTTCTTCTATTAAGTTGTCCAATTCCCACAGTTTCGCCTCTTCTTTCTTTACGTGCTCTATACACTTCTTCCAGTCTTCTTCAGTTACTTTTTCCACCCCTTCTTCCAACAGCCGTTTTACATCTGCAAGCTTAAATGTTGTGTTGTTAGCCGCAACATGATTTTTCACTTGAGCCCAGATCAACTCGATGGGATTTAACTCACAGTGATAGGGGGGTAATCTCAATACTGTCTTGTTTTCCTTCTTGGCCATCTCATCAATAACATATTTGTCGTAATTTCCTTTTTCTTGTTCTACTATATAAAGAAGTTCTTTCTTTAGATAACTACCATCAGCATTAAAACCTTTTTGTTTTAACCAATTTGCTATTTCATTTTTTTTCCACGACATGTTCGGAATTTTCTCACACTTTACTGAATGATATGGTGCGTTATCTAACACCACAACAGAGTTATCTTCCAGGGAAGGTAGGAGTTCTCGAAAGTAATCTTCAAATACATTCCCGGTCATTTCTTCGTGATAGTCAGCAGTAGACTTTGATTGGAACACCATTAATCCATCTTTCAAAAAGCCCTCTTCACAGCCCATATGCACAACTATCAGGCGGCTCCCTTTCCCCTTCGGACTTCGTAGTCCTGTCGACAGACCTTTCAAAAACGCATCTTTCGGCGACTTAATAGTTTTATCTTGCCAAACCTTATTTTTGACATGGCCTGCATTTACCCAAGTTTCGTCTTGATAGTAAATTTTACGTTCTTCACGAAACTGTTTAATTTTGCGTAGGTAATTTCGTCGCAATACAACTATATCATCCCTGTCACAGATAAACATGTTACGTCTTCTTTCATGAAATTTAAAATTCAATGATTTTAACAGTTTATATAGCGTAGACCGTTTGAAATCCGTAAGTCTTTATCGTTGTTAACTGCACTCAAAATTTTATTTATTGTCGGTTGTTCATTTTTGAACAAAAATTCGTGAACTTTTCTCCTAATAGCACATTTTGTAAATTCGTCCAATTTATCTACTGCCGCTACTCTAGATTTTTTATTTTTTGGTGCACTCAAGCCTAACGTTTTGTTTTTCAAATATACATTAATAACACTATAAACACTCCGCTTGCTAACACCGGTCATTTCAGCAACTTTTTCCATGGCCTTGTCCTTTTTTATGGTAGGATTCTCTGTACTTAAATGTTTAAAATTATCCACTATACACAATCTCTTAGCACTATGTATAACTTTGCCGCGTTTGTTCCTTGCTATTGGGGAAAGAGTCTCTATATTGTACAGTTTTAGTACAAGCTATTAATAATAACTAAACACTAAAAACAGACCCAAATGACACGTTATTCAACGGTGAAAACAGGGAAGGAACTGATCTTCAGTAGATTTACGCACAGTACCTACAGAACGTGACGAACAGGAAATATGAGTTGGCGGACTGCTGTGAAACGGGCGTTGGAATGTTACCGATGACAATAGAATCCGACCCTCGTCAACGTCATTCGCGTGAAATATTTTCTGCAAACACTCGGTGAACAAAGTATAAATCGGTATACAATGAATGGAGCCTGAGTATCCACTCATTGCTGGCGTTCTTCATTTTTCATATGTTCAGGCGGTAAAGTGGTTGATTCATTTTGATAGAGTATTTTTATAACTTGTGTAGGCCGGTAGTGTATTCTCTCCCCTCTTTCTCCACCTATCAGTGAACAGTACGCGTGACATTGTCCGGTAATCTGTTCATATATACAAACATGAAACTCTTAACTGTAAAAAAATCATGAAGCCATTATTATAAAAAAAGTTAACATTTTATTATATGTAACAAATAATATAAGTAAATAAATGTTTATTGATCATGTCCGGCTATGGACCTCGTAAACTAACTTATGATTTACCGTCATTTCTCGCCAGTTTTGTCTTCCAGTAGGCCTACTTCTTCATTCTTTCACTGTGTTCCTTATTTCCTTCTTGTGTGCAAATTGTCTTTGTTTGTTTTACCTCTGCTCTGGTAAAATTCTTCAACTCCCACGTCCTTTTCAGAAAATATCGCTGCCTAAAATTTCTTCTACAGGGATGTTTATTTCAGCTATATTCTTTTTAGCTTACGTAAACAAACGAATTTGTTCCTTGGGTTTTTTTAATGTAAATGATCAGTGATATATATTTTTATTATACTGTACATTAAAAACTATATTTCATATAAGTTGAAATCCTTCAGTTGCAATAAATTTATATTTAATGCTAACCATTAATTATTTACTAGGACGTTTGCTAGTGTAAGCAGTATACGCCTGTTGTTATTTAAGTGGAGTAAAATTATACTAAGTGGTAATTAAATAGGACGAGTAAAAAAAGATTAACTCCTGGGAATCGTTTTGGAACAGTAATAATTCAACTAATTTTGCTCGCAATGAAATTGTTTGTAAGTAGAAACCTTCCAACAGATAGAGGATTATTAGCAATACCATTACGCAGTGTTAATCAATTTTATAACGTACACAACAGTGTAGCAATGGTGTCCGTGGGAAAGCGTTACAGCTGTTGCGTACGAGAGATGCTGTACTCGGTGTGACGGTTAGCAAGCGAAAGAAGGCCAAAATATAAAGCGTCGCTATCGCGCCGGGTGTCACGTGTATTGCACGTACGTCGCGAAGTCAGACGCGAAAAAATTCGCACCAGCTTGCCAAAATCGATTACGGGTTAAGTGCAAAAGATTGGTGGCACACTTTGTGCGTGCGGTTTGGCACGATTGTGCGTTCACAGGCGTGTAATTTCCATGCTCCGTGCCTTCTACGCCGAGCCACTGCGCGTCAACGCCACTTGTCATCTTGACTTTTGCATGCTGGGTTTTCATTCTGTCTGTTGGTGCTCGCGCTCTCTTGCTTGCCTGTTACTTTCCGCAAACCACGATTCCAACTTTCTTTTTACAAAACGTGCGAACGACACGTGCGCTTGAATTCGGAACCAATATTAAGAATAACGCCGTTTTTAGATGTAACTTATTTGCATTATTTATTTATTTGTTAATTTTTATATTGAGTAACAACAAACGTTTGTCCTATTTTGTGATCAGGCATCGTAAGTAGCTAGAAATGGGATTGAATCTAGTTACTAAATATAAAACATGGTAGACCTAAAAACAGTGTTGGTCATAAGATGTCCAACATGTGACCTATTACAGACATGTAGAGAAATACAGGTCCTTGTCAGTTGCAAAGGAACGACGTTTTTACCTGATCTTACCCGGTCAATTGCGCGCCGCACTTTCACTTGGTCGGAATTGACCGAATGCGTGGCGACTAACAGAAACGTTCCTATTCAAAACTTCGCTAAGGTTTCAATTCTGTAACTTTTTCATTTGTACGAGTAACACCTTTCTTCCAATATTTTTCTTATGTTAGGTTAGGTCCCACATGTGATATCGCTTTCACTGCGAGCGGAGCGACCAGAAATGGATCGTTAAAGGGCCAGCGTTACCATATCTGTGAAGGGCCAAGCTTCGATGCCTGTGACACATTAGTGATGTTTTTAGTAACACGCAAATCAATAGGCGACCGAAGATCGCCGTTTCGATGCCCATGTAGGGCGAGCGAAGCGAGCGCAGAGGTCTGTCACATATGGATTCAAATATACAGAGTGTACATATTCAAAAATATGCACAACGAAAGGTGACTGGTCGCAAAATTATGTAAACATTGCAAACAGCCGTACGCATGGCCATTCCAGGCGTGAACCTTCATCACTCCTCTCGTCTTTAATGGACGCAGTCTGTGTCTGTAGCTTATAAGACGATGTTTTCGATCGCAGTTGGGCCGGGTCACAATTGACCGGTTCAAATTTTCACCTCCGTCGCAACTGACCGGGTTTTGTACGATTGGGTCGCAACTGACCGCGGTCCTAAATTACTTGGCAGATAAACTCAGTTGTAAAAGTAATAAAATGAACAAGAGACAAGGTGGTTTAGGTGTCAAAGATGGCTCGTCATAGGACGTGCTACGAATAGGTACACGAATCGCTAATTGCTCAGCCACATCTGTCACGCCAAAGATCATCACGGCCGGAGCCCAGCTTAAGGCAGGGAACACCTTCATTGGTACCGAAGGCGGGATGGTACTTTAGTTGACGTTGTCGGAACATCTCTAGTTCCCGTTACTCGCGTGTTTAATCTAGGCTATGTTTACTGTTTGTAGCACACATTAAATAGTTTCCGTCTATTCTGTAACGAGGCACATGTTGATTGGTTTGCCATCACACGTAATGTGTTCAGAGTCTTGCCTTGTATATTTTTATATCCACTATTAGAGCAGAATTATCTTCTCTCCATGGTTTAAACATACTTTGCCTTTCCAGCTGTCCTATACTATACAGCTTTACTCCAACAGTGTACAGTACACCTTTACTCCCACATTTTCTGTACTCTCCCTGTGCGTTCTCTTTTCTTTAAGTTTGTACTTCATTATTTACCGTCGAAGTGTTTTTTCTGCTCTTAATTTTCTGCGTCAACGAATATACCTGCCTGTAGAGCATGTTTTTGGTTTTTGAAGTCTCATTTTCTACAGTCAACATTTGTTTTCTCGTATAACGTACATGTCCGCGCTTCTACTTTTAGCACGTCCCTTTTCTGTAAAACGTAGATCTTATAACGATATAGTAAAAGAGGTGACGTCACTGGTAATACGATTGTATACCAGTTGTATAAGTTGTAACAGTTGAGTATAATCAACTTCAGTTACTTAGCGAGCTGTACGTCGTTCCACATATAATGGTATTAGTATTAATGAAGGTTAGTTGCAACATCGTATTTTCAGATTTGTTAAGATCGTAAATGTGGCATCCGTCGTCAAAGATTATTTAAAGTCTAATTGACGAGGTTCAATGGAAGGTGCAGTTTTGTTAGACGATATTATGTATTTTGTTTAATGTATTCAGCTAACATAATGATTGCTATGTAAGCTTTTTTCAGTTTCTTCAATAATGGTCGAATTATCCATATAAGGTTATCACTTGTGTGTAGACTTCTGCCGTTAATCCTGGCTTAACCGCTTTTCCAGGTATTCTGTCGCAGGTGGGTATAAGCTGTATCCTTGTTTGCGACCCTGATTGTAGTGAAAGAGTTTCGTACGAGTTAAGTTCTGATTTGACGTAATTTAGATGCGACTGTACAAGATTTTGATCTTTTTAATCAGATAAATAGGGCTCCTGGAATCCGAATGAAAGAAACCTACGAGCGTTTGTAAATAAAATTCTATGTGTTTTATAGTTATTTTCGTGAACTCGTTATCTTTGCACGATCTTGGTCTCATGAAATAATTGTATTCTTTCGATACACGTAGGCCTGTTTCCTTTTAGTATTCACTTGTTTGTATCAGGAACCAATTCATACTTCTACAATTCACACATTTTTTGACAAAGTCTGAATCCGTCGTATACGGGTGTAATAGAGACGCAGATTGTACTATTGTCCTATCACAACATATACTTTGCTTTCTTTTTCCTAGACATTCAAAGGCCGCTTTGATTATAAGTGTTGCAATGTTATTGAGTTCTTTGCATGTTTTACTACTTTTATTGATAGTAAAGAGATATTATGTAAGGCTTCGTGTTACAGCTGGTTTAAGAACTGCTTTTTTTGACAAGACACATTCGTCCTAAGCAAAAACGATTCGACTGTAATTTAACGCGTCTACTGAAATTGTAATTTTAATAATTAAGGTTCTCATTATGAATGTTTTCCGGTTCTTTATTAAAACAAATAGAAAATGGTAATGTATTTTTAAGTTGTAAAGAGCATTACCGTTGTAGACTGTATGGTCAACGAATGTTAACGTCCTTCCCTTGTGCACACGGAATCTTGCTCCACGTTTTGTCCTTGCATATTTATAGAGCTGAACATTATAGCTGACGTTAGACTGCTGTGATTCGTGAGAAGCATTCTGTATGCCAGTTAAAAGAAGGAGTAAGCATAACTCAACTCAAGCAGCCAAGTATTGTTTCTGCATACAAAAAGATGTTAAAAATTTACAGAGGGATTAGCCTATCCTCATGACAGTCTGTTAAATATGTCAAAAAATTGTAAACAAAGTATAAGCAAAATAATGGAGAACCTAATCTGTATAGTTCTATAATCTAATGTAGGGAAGGAGAGTTAGGCTTGAGGGAGGATAGGAATACAATCATCGCGATCTGCATTTTGCTGCAGATGGTCGAGAAACGCAGATATATAATGTCCGTATTTACATAGCCGTCGTATGTTTGACAAGGCTTTCGACTGCCTCAACAGAGAAAAATTATGGACAGTAAAGGCATCCGTCGCAATTAACTGCTCAGAGCAATTAACAGCTCTACATTTAAATAAGTGTAACCAATAGCGTTAATAATAAAATATGTAACCCTTTGCCAACTGATAAAGATACTTGTCTGTAGCCCATGTTGGTCAACGTTTACCTGTTAATAGGCAACGTTATCAGAAACTAGGAAGGCAATTACTGAGGCGAAATTGTTTACATACGATACCATTTAAATCTAGTTTAAATCTGACGGTGGTTGGAAAGACAGTAGTTTTAGTTACAAAGAGGCTTAAACAAAATATAACAAAGTGTAAGAAATTAAGTTGAAAATTAAAATTGTAATCCCCGAAATAGAGATTAAACTTTCTGCGACATCCGAACAAATAATTTTATATCCATTTTAAATTTATTTGGTTCCAATACCTTCTTCGATTATAACGGATACGTTGATCAAAATATGACCCTTCATTAATATCTGACATTAACGTCTGTTTAAAAAAAGCGAGGAAGTACTAGAAAGAATCCAGGCGCAAGAGGTTAGGATTCTAAGTATAGTTAAAAGAGACAATGATAAGAAACAAGTAATAAAAGAAGAACTTCAGAAAATAAATTTTAGTCGAACCGTATGAAATGACCTGAAAATCCGAAAAAATGAAAGAGACTAGATCGCTACTAAAGGCGAGAATAATTAAAGTAGGACAAAGAAGAAACGTAGGTAGACCGAGCAACTGTAACAGGCGAGTGCCAAATGCGCGAAGCGGAGTGATGATAAGAAATAAAATGTTTAGAGAAGAATGGGTAGTTCATCGTATAGCCTACTGTAGTTATCGGCGGACACGAGAAAGTACTTTGACCTACAGCGACGGTCTACGGCTGATGTAAATTCATTGTTTGCGTTCGTCTGCTGGTTTTTAACGACTTGCCTTTGCTGTATTAGGCCTGCACGTAAACTGCGGATAAAATCACGATTTACGCTGACTGCGATACGAATTTTTGTATGCGTAATATCTACGACGTTTCTGATCCACAAGAGTCTACGCTCACGTTCCCTATCTTTCGCTTCTTCCGGCCACACTTCGTTTGTCGTTTGATAACTGCTGTTAGCCGGAGTTGAACGACATTGATTAAAAAACCCCTTTGTCACATGCAAAATAAACACGTACTACTGACTTTCAGTTTTCTCACAGGATTTAGTTCCTCCAAAGTGACAGGAAGTTTACGCGCTTATTGGGTGAATAGGTTATCCGCCATGTGTAACTGCATCCCCTTTTTGAGGCTGAGAAAAGAAAAGGGCGGAATAACTCTGGCCAGCCTCTCCGAAGATCTCAGCTGATAAAAATAAATACTCGCTATGAAGCCTCCAATGTTAATCCATCTGTCGATTTTAGCAGCTTCAGTTAATGTGGTTTCTGTAATAAGAGTTATTACAGAGTGGTTTCAGTAAAATTATTGATACAAACATGTACGGTATTTCTGCTTAATTGACGTCCAATGGAAAAATGAGTTTAAGATTAGTTCCTTTACCGAAGCGAGGTTGATTAGAAGTAACTTCGTACGATTGAACTTTTCAGGACACGAGGAAGCCTTGGGAATGTGCTTATTAATTTTGAAAGCGCTACGTTTTGTGCCATCTCAGTACGGTAAGTTGAATCTGGAAAGACCGATCACGACATGTGAATTAACGTAGCTGTTGTTTTGTGACCTTGAAGCCCAAGTCACCCTGTCTCTCCGGAGTAGTAAGTTTTATTTATGTAACCATCCATATTCCTCCAGGGATGAACGCTTTCATCTGCGCAGCTCATCTATCTGGTTTTCTTTTCTTAGCTGTACAGCATCACAACACCTGAAATTCGGCTCCAAAAACGGAGTATTTGATGGCGATTCTTGTGCTTCAACAGAGTTTAAGAAATTTCTGACTATTCTGTATCTTAGAGAACATGATGTTGTCAGAACGTTAGTAGAAGAAAATCAAAGTAGTAACACGCCATTGGAATCATTTTGAATATATTTGTAATATTTTTAAAAGGTTAAGGATTAAAACGTCTTGGGCGGTATATTTTTACGTAATGTGTGTAGTTTTAGTTATTTATTACATAATTTCATAGTATTTACCCATATGACGAAAGCAGTATAAATGTAAATAGATTTTTACAAGATAAGGGCAGTGTGTCTTCTGTTATCTGTGAAACATTGGTTTCAGTGTGAGCGCGTTATCCACAGTCGTTTTCAAATTAATAGATGATTTGGCTAACCAACAAAATGAGTCGATTAAAATTTAAGCGTCCTTTTAACTGTCTTGTCTCTTGTATCTTGTAATAAGTAATAAAAAAAAAATACAAATTCTGTAATATATCAATGATAACTAAATTTTAATGTTAGAAATGTAACTTTCATACTCAGCGTTACACTAAATCATATATGGAAAAGATGTTATAGAAAACTAATAGATAACTAAATTTTAATGTTAGAAATGTAACTTTCATACTCAGCGTTACACTAAATCATATATGGAAAAGATGTTATAGAAAACTTATATTTGATGAATTTAAGTAACAAATGGTAACCATCTTGTGTATAATGAATACTTTTGTTTCCTATGTAGGCCTACACGTACTTTTCATATCTTCTATTGTTATTTATTTATTTATTTTTTTTAAATAACATTCTGGCTAGTGTTTTTACAAAGGTTTTAAAATGGTTCGAGTGTTTGGACTTCCCTCCCCACATCTATTTTCACCTCAGATTAGAAATAAAATAAGTGTATTCTTTGAGGTTATACTGTAGCTGAATTGTCAAAAGCTATACTGTATTTATGTGATTTCGTGTCAATACTTCAGTGGCTCCACCCTCCTCCGTTGTTAGTTTGAATGGAGAGTGCCACTTTGGATTTTCTCGTTGGCCTACGTACATTAACCTCTGTTATAGTCTTCGAAGACAGCCATATCTAACTGGATGCCAACTGGAATCGACTCTTGTTTCTATTAGTCATCCAAAAGTAATTATTACCGCGTGCTCTTTGTAAACGTATTCGTTTATCCAGCTTAGATTTAACATTTGGTATAAGACTTGGCTTTCTCTTGTTCTCAATGCCCTCAAATATATTTCTAAATGCTGAAAAATATATTTAAACGAGAAGACAGAGATTTTTTTCATCAAGAATGTAGCTTACTTCCGAAAAGTATGCTTCTTGTTGCCGTTCTTTATATTTCCTATTAAGAGAATTATGTTCTAAGTCACTTCATGGGATTAGACAAGTGTCGCTATGAAATAGTTAGCATTTTTGAGGACTAAAAGTTAAACAAACGGTAACATTTCACTGTCTAGTGTATGCAAGTTAATGATCACAAGTTAACTATGTTTTTTTTTAATAAAAAATAAATGAAGTAGAGATAATAGATGTATGTTGTAGATGAAGCGTTATATGGAACGTGGACCACTGGCAGAAAGAATTAACATGTTAGCGGCCATTGTAGAAAGATTAACTGCGTGCAGTCTCGTGGTTTTGAATTAGATCTTTTCTGTGCTGTATTATTTATTGACACTGGTCCCAATCCACAAATACGAAAATATGATTACCCCCAAAAAACAGATAAAAACGGAATCTATCTCCCTTTGCTTGTTGACGCATGAAAACAAGATTAGAAATACTTTCAGTCTTCGATTTAAAAGCAAGCTTTTCACTGCTATGATAGTATCGTTACAATTTAGACACCTTGCGGTTGATAACGTGTAGGTCGACTTAATGAGATTGTGAGACCGTTACGGCTCCTTCCACCTTCGTATATGACTGATTGACCCGATCATTTACCAATCCACAACGTGCTTAGAACAGCGAGAACTGAAAGTCGGAGTCGTCTTATAATGGTAGATGGAATAGGTCACGTCATGCACAACGTGGAAGGTTGATAGCCTTCTTCAGCTCATGGTGAAGAGAAAAATAGAAAGTGAGAGGAAAAGATGAATCCTGGGTGACTTAGTAAGACATGTGGACAGGATTATCAACAACTGAGTCGGTATCAGTGAAGATTTGGCAGAAAGTTATTGTTATCTTTCAGCAAAGAAAGATATCCATAAAAATTCTTGAATTAACAATCAAGAACAAACACACACACCTTCTGCATGCGTGTGTGTGACTACAGTGGATATAGTCCAATGGCATTGGCCCTTCGGACATTTGTTGAAATCACTTTGGCAGAATAAAATATTAAATTTATAAAGGGAATCCTAAAATATTTTTCCTACTTAATACGAACAAAAGGGTAGGCCTATATTTTTGAAACAGTATGGTAGGGAGGCGTTGAGTGGGACGACTTGTGAACCAGCGCGCATGTCATCGAACACATAATGTAAACTGTGTTTATAAAATCAGTAATGCCCCGGCCTAACTTCGTATTTCATCTGTTCAGTAAAGTATATACATGTATAACATTGATGTGACCGCCATTCACAGTTGCTATCTAGCAGCAGCATAACCTCATTTGAAAGTAAAATTATGCCACCATTACATTGTGTTTTTTTGCCAATTTAAATTTCTGAAACCGTACAGTCTGTCGCTTTTCTAGTTTGTCGGGAATTTTTATTGGGATATTTGTTGGACACGAGAACACTGGTAGTAGGTAGATTTTGTACAACCCATTTCCCAGGTAGCGGCGGTGCGATGAACCGCAGATAACCGCGTCCGATATTAGTGAAGTAAGTTATTTCAAGCAAGTTTGTTGTTGTAACCTATGAAAGATTGTGTGGCGATAAAAAAGTCAGCATAGGTGGTGGGTAGGTAGGCGATGTGGGTAGCTGACCAGACCAGACTGCGGGACCGAGGTCGCCTGCCTTGCCAAGGCACGTCCTTGTCTCTGCTGCAGTCTTCTTTACTTACACTCTATGCCGATATCTCCAAGATATTTCGGTACACTGTATACTATTTCGGTTGTACAACGTGTAACGATTAAACTGTGTGGTCTGTCAGTATGTACGTGTGCATCATTTTTCGTCAAGAGCGTCAGATAGCATTATCACCTTCCCCAGTCTTACCGTTATCGTACGAGGCTTATCAGTCGAAGCTGAATCATCGTTACATCACTGCTATTTTTTAATTATCTGTGTTACAGGTGATTTGTATCAGGTTTTGAGGAATTATATTTTTATTCCTATTAATTTGACAAATATGCCCAGCAAAAACATCATTTAGGCCAAGGCCTATTCGAGTAGCGTGTACATTGAGGTACAATTTACGAATGTAGTGTAATGAATCGACTATATTATTTACGCCACGGTCAGATGATTCAATTCGAAAAACTACATTGTCACTTACCAAACACGCCATTTTACGTAAACGAACACGGTGCTGTATGTTGGTCGAGCGAATTCTGGAAAGTTCCGTGTATTAAAATAAAAACAAAAACTAGAACATTGATCGTTGGGTGATTGTCCTTGCAAATAAGAAGATCAAAAATGTTGGTCTTAAGGTGACACGACTTTGCATTTCGTTGAGGTATTGTGTAAACACCGAACGGTTACAGTAGCCTATATATATTCAGACGTAACCTAGTAATTTAAATATTCCAATGGTAAATATTACGTACAGATTGCATAGTCCACTAGGTTTACGAAACTTAACTTTTGCATATATTTTAGTTCTCAGGTTGTATATAAAAAATGTATAGTCTTAAACAACAGTACAGAGAATACAGTGTATACTATTGAACACTAACAAGTGCCATCTGCGTATGGTTTGTTTAAGTTGGAAGTTTTAAATTTGTTTAAATTTAAATCTTGCTGAATTAAGAATAACGTTTCGTTTCAATAAATGTCAAAGAGGCATTGTTTTTAAGAAATTTGTAAGGTAGTATGTTAGAAGTGAAGGAATGAAACTTAATGTTCGCAGTAACCTGATTATTCAAAACGATAGAAGAAGGTAAGAAACGATTCTTTGGAAAAATAGTAGATTTGGGCTGTAGAAGGAAAATAATCGCTAAGCCACTGAATAAACAGTAACAGTAAACATGAAGTGAGGTACTGTAGGTATGCTGATTACGGGATAGTAAGTAAATGAGAACACAGGACTTTTTTATGGAGAGCGCACTCTTACTTATCTGATTCGCAGGGCTGGATTAAGGTATCTTGGCGCCCTAGGCTAATTATATTTTAGCGCCCCCTCACCTCCCATAGGCTACTCTTACGTTTATTTCCAAGGGGCTGAATGAAGCTTTAAACACCCTACAATATATTTCTTAGGAATATTTCAAATATCTTACTGTTTTTGGAAATAGTCTCAAGAATTGAAAATTGAGGCTATTTTTCAGAAATTGTTTTAGAGCAATCCTTCAATGGCAGACCTTCAACCATTTGTAGTTTCCATGGCTTTTATAAGGAAAACATTTACTAAGTAGTTACAGAATTATAACAGTTTTATTAAGGGTAAAGCACTTCTATTATTTAAGTACAGTTTTACCATAATTTCTCGCAAACTGGCGCCTGTGTTCAAAATGAACCCAAATTTTTATCCTTGTAATTTATTACCAATTTTACATTTAGTTATAAAATGTTATTATTTTTTAGCTAAAATTTTGCGCCCCTAGGCTACAGCCTAGTCAGCCTAATGGTTAATCCGCCTCTGCTGATTCGTTTTGCTAAAACTCTCCTAATACGCAACTATGAGGTTTGATTCGTGCAATTTTTGAATTTCTATGCTACAAGTATCCGATTTAAAAAATCTTTTTGTGGAATCTTGATACACGACTTAGTGATAATCGTTTGAAATTTTAGCCCTATTGGATGTATAGATTAGACTTCACAGCTAATTGAGTAAATTGTGTTTAGGTGGCTTATGCTATTTATTTACATTCTACAATGCTCAACTGAAAATACCGATTAAATTTTGTTTAAAACGTGATTTAAAAATGCTCTTTCCAGATGAAAATTTAGCAGGCTTGCCTACTGTGTATGAACAAGCGGTTTGCAACGGTACAAAAGTTTCAAAAACTGTCGTAAATAAACAGAATTATCACTGTTGCACGCCACTATAGAAAAATTATTCCGATTAGCGCTTTCAAGCTTGAAAACGCTAATCGGAATAATTTTTCTATAGTGATGTGCAACAGTGATAATTCTGTTTGTGATTATAACCACTAACACAACTTTCTTAATTAAAATTGTCGTAAATAAGTTGAAGATCTTAAGAGTCAGATGAAGATTGTGATTTTGTGTACCATGACTTACACTAGGTGAAGTGGGAAGTAAAGTACTATTCGGGTATTTAACGCCTTTGTATGAAACTGTTCTTAGAAAACGGCCATATTTACGGAAGGATAATTTAGGAAATTTTGCACCCCGACAGAGCACCAGTGCGCACATCATTGCCTGTTCCAAAATTTTAGACAAAAGAAAACGTCGTAATGATACCACAACCGTTGTAATGAAATATAGCACGATCTTCCCAGTAATGAAAGGCAATGTTTCCCTGCTCTTGAAGACGTAAAATAAAAATCGGTGAGCGACCTCAAGGCTATATACCAATAAGTATGATACATTTGATAAATGTTGTGAAGACTAAAAAAAAAACATTGACTTAATCGTTTTATATCTGACTGAGACTAACCGGAAGGGAGCAATGTAAATGTAGATAATCAGGCACAATGTAGATAACATTGACTCAATCGTTTTATATCCGACTGAGACTAACCGGAAGGGAGCAATGCAAATGTAGATAATCAGGCACATTGTAGATAACATTGACTTAATCGTTTTATATCTAACTGAGACTAACCGGTAGGGAGTAATGTAAATGTAGATAATCAGGCACAATGTAGATAACATTGACTTAATCGTTTTATATCTGACTGAGACTAACCGGTAGGGAACAATGTAAATGTAGATAATCAGGCACAATGTAGATAACATTGACTTAATCGTTTTATATCTGACTGAGACTAACCGGAAGGGAGCAATTTAAATGTAGATAATCTGCCACAATTTTTCAAATAAACAAAAATTTCACGAAATTTCTGTTCAAACCTCGTATTGTAATAAATACTATTCATGGCTGGATGGAGGACATGCCGAAGACATAACATGTGCAACTGTTTAAGAGAATTATCCAAACGCGCTGTAACAAAGTGTAAGCTTCATTGATGTTCCAAAACGGTTACGTTGATAGTCATCAGTGTAAATAACTTTACCGCGTAGGAAAGAATTAATCTCAGTTTGAAACCTACGAAAAATGAGTAGGATTTCGGTTGAAGTTTACAAGCAAAATTGATATTCCAGTCTCGTTTTCATTACACCCACAAAACCGTGTAGAATATAAATCTTTCTATAAACTTAGCTCAGTGGCGGATTATCAATAAACGAACATATTTTTTCTCGACAACGTAACCACGTACGTTATTGATTTCGATGTCTTCTGCAAATGTAACGTGCAGCGGTTCCCCGAATCTCAGTTTTTGCATGTAACCGTTTGTAATTTCATTACAGCAAAATTATATTTTCAGTCAGACTAGTTTTTTTAATTGAGTAAATAAACGAATTTACACACGTTTGAACGTTTCAGTCAGAGTGAAAAAGATTCGTCCATATTAAAATTTTCAAGCATAACGAGCGTTGTGTATTTATTTGAATATTAAGCACGTGTTTATTATTTAGTATTATGTGTAGTAAAATGAAATTAAATTCATGGGTTTAAACGTAATCATGGAATCCTCACAATATTTAACGTCATTCTTTGCAATCTTTCGAGAACAGCAAACGAAAAATTGTGTTTTCTCAACTGTCCCCCCCCCTCGCGCGCGCGCGCGCGCACACACACACACACACAACAATATTTAATAAGTCACAAATATTGTAACATAACAAGATTACGCCCTAGAATAAATATAAATTAATCATCAAAATTCGTTGTGAATTATGCCGAAACGCAGCCTTTCTTATAAATAAAATACAAAGAAGTATAAAATCAAGTTAACAAATAAAGAAATGAAAATAAAATGTAACTATTTAAAAATAACTAATAATGTCAAGGAGTAAAAGGTAATAAAAAACAAAAGGTAAATATTGTAATAAGTACGTACAATGGAAATAGGAAATGAAAACCTATTAATTAATTAGTTTAATGACAGTGATAAGACTATCAGATGACATGACTATGACTACTACACTCAGGAGGGAAGATCAAATGATAATAAAAAATGTAAATAATTGTTAATAAATAGAAATATAGTGTATAAAGGTTAACAAGTTAGGAAGTAAGTAAAAAAAAATTTGTTATTGTATAAGCCTATTAAACTAGAGAGAGGTCTGCGAACCTCAAGCAGTTATTTTGTGTAATTGCACTACGAACTGTAAGTGTTATTAAAAAACAATTAAAATAATATTAAACAATAATCACAAATACCTAATGTAAGAACGAAAATAACGGTGATTAACGTTAAAAAACAGTGTATAGTGAAAGTGCATAGGAAATAGACCTGGTTATAATATAAACAGTGAATAACACATATAATTTATATAAAACCACTATATAGCTAATATAATAAAATTAAACAAGGTGTACAATAATTAAAACTAGTGGAATATATCCCTAGAAACTAATTATATACATCAGTGATGAGTGAAAAAAAAAGATTATAATAAATCATGTTAATTATAAGGTATAAAAACAAACCTGTGACCCATAAACATGTCGTGGAGCCAAGAGGTTTACTAAGTGAATCTAGAGATTAAAAGGAATATTATTGTTGTTGAATTTGGAAAATAAGCCAGAACAGATATAATTCGAAGCTGGACATTTATACTAAAAAATAATGTCACACAGTAAATTAATGAAGGAAAACTCCGGAAATAATGAGAAGTATAATGGCTTAATATAATACACGGAAAACTAAAGGCCAGAAGAATTCTAACAAGAAAATAATCTGTAAACTAAACTACAATTTGGTGAGATTGTTCTATTATGCTAAAACATAATTTGTTCAATCATTATTCAATTTAAAGCACTAGAACAGTGAAATGATATAACAAAAACACTATAAACATTATGATTATTAATTTTATTTTCTCAATGTACTATTTTAGTGTACAGTATTTTGATTAGATTAAGTTGTTTCTTTTGTATAATCTAAAGAACCCATGGCCCAACAAACATACACCACATCACGTTACTGAAACCGATTTATAATTCTTATATTTTCTTTTCTCAATGTACTATTTTAGTGTACAGTATTTTGATTAGATTAAGTTGTTTCTTTTGTATAATCTAAAGAACCCATGGCCCAACAAACATACACCACATCACGTTACTGAAACCGATTTATAATTCTTATATTTTCTATCATATGTATGACTTTGACTGTACATCGACTTTAATTTTTTTTATTAACCCTGAGAAAGAGTTTTTATGTTATCGAACCTGAAGGAGCTACTAACTGAAGAGAAGGGCATTGCATGTTAATAAATGTCAATATATGTTGAAAAGAAAAGAATAATAAAATTTATTGAAAATAAGACAAGACTGAATACGAGTTAAATTTTTATTTCACATTACATATAAAATTGGCACCAACAACTTGGAGCTACAGGATATAAGTACATTGAAGGGTAAGATTTATATTTAGATTTATATTATATTATACATACTAGAAAAAATACCACGTTACATAAATTGGCGACCAACTTGAGGGCTAGAAAAAATGAAATAAAGAAGAATTGGACAGAACAAGATGTCCAGGAGAGGAACCTCATGTAGGAGAAACAAGACAGGTAATACGAAAATGAATATGGAAGAGAAGGAGGCTCAACCTGCACTAGAAGTGGAGGTAGAAGCCAGCAATATAGAAGAAAATCAACCCGACAAACCAGCATATACGGAGAACGTAAGCATATAGGAAATGATAAGGCTTATGACCGAACAATTAAGTAAGAAAATGGAAGATATCAGTAAGAAATAGAACATACCAATAAGAAAATAGAAGATACCTATAAGAATATGGAAGAGAAAATGGAACAATTAAATCAGAAAATAGAAGATACCAATAAGAAAATAGAAGAACTAATGACTGAAATCAGAAAGGATCTGAAAAATCAGGTAGATGAGAAAATAGAGCACATGGAAGTCAATATTAATGGTGTAAAGAATCAAGTAACTAATAATACGGAGAAAATAGAAGAGGTAAATCAAAGAGAGTTAGTAAATACACGGGAAGAATTGGAGATGATTAGGAATAGGTCATTTAATGTACCTAATTTCCAACTTACTGATAATAGAGAAATGATTAATTTCCAGAATTACAGAAAGAACCCATTGGAATTTTTAGAAAGAATTGAAGATAAAATTGCAAAAAAACAGAGAAACAAGAGGGAGAGAAATAATACTGCAAACAACAGTAATCAGATTAATAATGGCAATCGAGATAATCGATCACGGGTAAACTATGTGCGAACACACAATCGAGGAAATAACCGCGGTTCTACAACACTACCGACGTAGACTACAACACCACTTACCCAACAAAACTATTGTAGTAATTAAAAATAATTATTTAAAAAACATCCGAGAGGACTTGTTAACCCATGTAGAAATTAACAATAATGAAATCACATACATTAGAGCTGACGTAAATGGGATTCCAACCGAATTAATGATAGATAACGTGGCGAACGTTTCATTGATTGACAGCACGGAGTTAAATAGAATAGAAAGGGAATGCAAGAAAATAATACCAACTCTACCCGTTAATAACGTAATACTAATCGGAGCTACTGGACGCCAGAACAAGTCTGTAAAGAAACAGGCATTGCTTGATATAAAAAGTAATGGATCAACAGTTCCCATGATATTTTTGGTAGCTAAGGACCTACCATTTAATCTGTTAGTCGAGTGCGATATGCTAAGGCAGTATTCGGCTATAATTGACCTGAGCGGAGAGAAGGTGTCTCTGATCTCAGATGATTTAGTATGGACGGCTGAGTTAATTGGAAGCCAATGTGCCCCTCAGAACCGTGCCAGTTATTATGTTAGGGAGGATAAATATGATGGATATAGTTCATTATAAAATAGCATAGAATATCATGACAATAATGAAGAAATGTGGCAGAATAAACTAGGAGAGATCCAGAGATTCCAGCATCAAAGAACCAGTCGAATTCAGAAGGAAGTCATATCCCATCACTCATTCCTTGAAAGAAGCGGTAAGAAATGAAATAAATAAAATGATGGCAGATGATATTATTGAATATAGTCACTCTCCATACACCAACACTATAGTTGCAATCCCAAAGAAAAACACTGTAAAGATATTATGAAGACCCTACACAAGAATGAATGATGATTTCTTCAGTCGTATAAATATTCCATCAGAAATAATCATTCTTGGGGGGGGGGGGCATTATGTAACATAACAAGATTACGCCCTAGAATAAATATATATTAATCAACAAAATTCGGTGTAAATTATGCCGAAACGCAATCTTTCTTATAAATAAAATACAAAGAAGTATAAAATCACGTTAACAAATAAAGAAATGAAAATAAAAGTAACTATTTAAAAATAACTAATAATGTCAAGGAGTAAAACGTAATAAAAAACTAAAGGTAAATATAACCATCTACTGCAACCACCAAAAGTTGGAACCACTAGCCGCCACTGTGTTTCACATGTTTTGTATACAGACACATGCACGTGTCAGTAATCTCAGATGTAAAAATGCATATTCAATAACATACTTCTTACACAGCCACCCTCGCAAACAACGATACACAAGCACTTATATTGTCGTTTCACATAACAGTCACGTACATACACCCCCAAAACGAACACTAATACTACTCCCACAAGTAATCGCAACTTTAACAACCCGCTCAGTGGGATTTATGTGCGCGTTTCGTATGCGTGTTAAGCATATCGGATGAATAGACAGAAGTTCCAGGAAGTACAGCTAAAATCTACGAAAAACAATAAAGTAAGCAGCTTCCCTGAACAAAAACGTTCACTGTAAACGATTAAGGACAATCATTTCAACAGTGAAATAGTAAGGAAGCGATAATAAATAACGAAGAAGTACAAAATTACTTACAGAATTAACACTGTTGCACACCACTATAGAAAAATTATTCCGTCTAGCGCTTTCAAGCTTCACAGCTCATCAGAGATATGAGATCATTTCCGATCTGACGATGAACTGTGAAGCTTGAAAGCGCTAATCGGAATAATTTTCTATAGTGGTGTGCAACAGTGTTAATTCTGTTTGTGATTATAACCACTAACACATCTTTCTTAATTAAAAGTACAAAATTACCAAAAACAGAAAACGATTGCCGTTTACCAAAGCGATTAAGTTCTTGGGGCGTGTTACGTGCACTGACCGTTCACGCTATTCATACTTGTTGGTAAGCAGTAAAGTACGTGAACTGCAAATTATTACAGCAGTATGGACGTTATTAAACTAGCTCTTAGACGCCCTTCACCAAGAACTTTTGGGGAGATTTGTCCGGTACAGGGAAGACTAAAACTATCACGTCACTCTTCGCTCATTAATTTCTTCCTACCGTCAAACAGATTATTGAAGCCCTGATAATTACTGAGCGTTTTTTCGGTATCAAATTCGTGAACTTTATTGAATTTTTTCTGTATAAACGTTTGGTGAAGAATAATTCTGGGATCTTTGTAATCCATTTTTCACACTTCGGGTGGGTATTCTTATACTTGCGGGTATACTTTACGCAGAACAACATGTTTATAGTATATAATGCGCACTAACTCGTAATCATTTTTGAGTAACGGTTTTCCAAAGTGTTCGATTTATGTTGAAAGAATCCCGTGTCAGAATATTTCATAGTGTTTTATTATTTATGGCTTTTCTTTCGCTTATACGGAGTTCGGCTTCAGTACCTCTGTCACCAACAATGAACACGTTGAATGATACAGCATATCTTAGAAAAAAATTATAGTTCAAAACCTTTTTTTTCAGTATTGAATTTTTGTTCTACGAAGAAGAAAAAAGCATTTTAAAGACGAAGATTAAATTAAATAATATGACAGTACTGTACTGGCAAACCCTGGTCCAGCCTGCATTGTGTGAAGTTTTCAGTTCCGATTTAACATTGAAAATGTTTATAAGGACGTGTCGCACATTTGCGGCCGATCGCTGGTACGTGATCGAAAATGGGAACCGGTGAGTTTCCATAGAAACTACTTCTTTGTTGTCAATAACGTAGTAGGCCTACACATATAAAACTTCGCTATGAATGCGACTACATTTAACTTATAATCTGTACATTGGTAAATGAAGAATGAATTCATTGATTGGTGAATGAAGAATGAATTCATTGATTGGTGAATGAACATAAATATATACATTTTTTAGATTTATTGAAGCATTTTCAATGCCCTTCTCTGTGCATTGCATTTGTGCAATGCCTGTAAACTTTATAATGTCGCTTATGAGACGTACACACTATTCAGGAATGATTTCAGAAGTCGTATGTCAGCACGCGGCCATGTATGTACAAATAAACACTGATATGTATCCGAAACTCCTGTCACTGATACGATAACGTAGAGACAGATTATCTACATCATTTCTGATTTTCTCAGCCGTTCTAGTAACTCGAATTTAGAAACCGTGTTTAGCGAGTCAGTTTCTCCGTTCTGTAACTCCCGTTGTTCACTCGGTTTTCGATCTACTGTAACTGGTTACTCATCGCTTGAAGATAGAATAATGAATTTAACATCAGGATGTTATGAAAAAAGTGACGAGATGTTGCCAGAAAAACTACGGCTTCACTAAATTACTCTGACCTTTGTACATTATTACATATAATATCTTCAAATAAATACACTGCAAGGAGGTTTATTTTCACCTGACGCACGTTTCACAGAAATTATTATGTATCTTCATCTTCATCTGCACCTTCAGTATCTGTACCTCTGAAGATACAGAATAATTTCTGTGAAACGTGCGTCAGGTGAAAATAAACCCACTTGCAGTGTATTTATTTGAAGATATTACATGGGATCCCTGCAGGAAACTCAAAAAATTACCTACAAAGGAATAATTATTACATATATACTTTTAATGTTTATAATGAATTTACCTCAAGATATTTTCTCCTTATTTAGAACATGTTTCGGGAAGCATTGTGTTCCCATCTTCAGCCTTCCCATTATAAATATAAATATATTATGTACATCAAGAAACAGACTTTAGCAAAAAGTGTTTGAATATATACTTTATAACGTAATATAGATAGATACTGTTGATATGTTTGTGATTGTAGATACGCTCCGGTATCCACAACGATATAAGATGATAAAATTTCAAAATGTAATTATTATTAGTGTTTTGATTATTATTAATAGTTGTGTGGGTATTCCCGTTTAAATCTTTCAATTTAAAAAGTATTTTAGCACTCCACTGTTCACCTCCCCACTTACCATATGTGGATGAGATTACTGTTCTGTTTGGTGACTGCTTCTGCTGTAACATACACTTTATACATACATGTGGATATTCTACTTGAATATCGTAAGTAATATATATGCACAATAAAATAAATTGAGGGCTTAATTATGATTTGAATTATAATGAATATTCAAATTCTGCCGCCACCTTCTGATAGAACTAGTTAGAAAAACTAAACTATTTTAATTTTGAAATTAAAAACTTTCCACTGGTAAAAAATAATTGAGATTTATTAACAGTTTTGAAATGCCATTAACTCTTTTAAATCAACAATCAATCACTAATAGTTTACAAAAAAAATAATTATTTATGAACAATTTTTAAAAAGAAACTCTTTTAACCTCAAGGCTGGTAACACTGAAGGTTGCTACAAAGAGGTTATGTCCTCTTTACACAGTTAAATTACCAAGTTCGTGTGATCTTTGAAGTTGCATGATACCAGATGCAAGATGTTATCTTTTACAACAATAATTAAGAAAGAATTAATACAAAAAAAACAAACAAACATTAAATATAAAAGTCGGTACCATATAATCGATAATTATCGTACTATCGTACGCTGGATATAATAGGTACAGAAGTTACCTTGAAAACACGTGCGTTGTGCAGCACTATTAAAAATTACTGTTATTATTTATTAGTTGGTTATAAAATCATTCATTGACAAGAGAAAAAGTTTATAATAAAAAAACTCTTGTGATAGCTTTCATTTAATTTATCTTACTTGAGAACAGAATTACGGAAAGGTGACAAATTGTCGTTATTATTTCTAGGTTAGTTAACCAAACGTAAGTAGTTGTTGTGGATAAATCTATTATTCATTGAATTCTTAATAGTCTAAATACATATATTTCATTCATAATTCATCTGATCTGTAACTATCAGTTCATTAGAATATTTTTTCGCAAAAAAATTATTTATTAGTCAAATCAAACGAAATGATTCAAATGAGTGACTATTCGTGACACTCATATTTGTAATATTTAAATTAAAATTGACTTCTTTAATTACGATAAATCGTAAAACATTTATGTTTTAAATTAACAAATTGCGAAATAATTCTTTTATTGAATTCTGATAATTTTCATCGTAATTGATACACTTCGATACTACTGACTAGAGTAGTACCCAAACAATAATTTTTTGTTTAATAACAAAAATTATTATTTTCATTTTATTTGTCAAATAATGAAAATATAGTACTCCCTGGTTTTTTATAAGACACAAATTCGAAAATACGACCGATATTATACACTGGCCGTATTTTGTTATTTAAATCACTCCGCACTAAACACTCGTTGTTATTGTGTAATGTACAGGTTATGTCTGTAGCGTACTTATGGAATGTGTCGCGCACAATTCAAATACAACTTAATACATTTCTTCGCCAATCTTGCTCGCTGAATTATACTAGTAGACTCTTTGACGACTGGATGATGACTGTGACGCTTCACCTAAGCGTCTCCTGCTTGTCTGGTTGATTTAATTCATTTGATTGGTGCAAATTGTCGAACTCTCTAACCCAAAGCACCTTGTTTAAATAAAACTTTTAATTTTTTACAAAATTCTTATATGGGTTGGAGACTATAGTGACGTAAGCGTTGATACACATAATGTTTAAAAAGTTTATAATTGCTATAACTTTTTTATTAATTGTCGTATCGTTGAATAATTAGTGGCAATAGATCGCGGACACCTTGGGCTTTAAATAAAGTCTAGACAAGGATAAAATCCGTCCATTATTAACTCATTACAACTATTTCACAAATTCCTATGGTGAATCTTAATATTAATAAGTTTATTTCATCCTACCTTACTCTAGATACACAATAACACTTTTTATTAAACGTTTTGAGTCGATTTCTCAATTGCTTAATACAAAAAAATAGGTGTAATTATTATTCAAACAATGTTTGATAATGGCGTCTCAAGCGTCCATATTCGATTATTTATAATCGCTTATAACACTATTATTTCTTATTTAATGACATTTGTTTGGTATCTTAACAATAATATATACATTTATTTACATCGGTTTATACTTTATTATATGAAAAATGTTGTGTTTCATATACTAGTAGTCTTATCTAACTACCTTCTGTTCTCTTTTCTTTTAAATTGTCACTTTGTTTTTGTTTTTCCACATAATGTATATAATGTTGAAAATGCAAATAGTGTAAAACTATAGTACCTAGTTTATTTAATATATTTATTAGTCCTTCGCTATCTGAAAACCTTCCAATCCTTAGTATTGGGTTTGTTTACATCAGGTTTTGACATGACAGTCGGTTGGTTTTTAACAAATCAACAATTAAATTGCTATTATTACATTTGATATGTGTTCTCATAGTAGCATCAGATATCTCTTTGACTACTGATAACATTTTTATCCACCTTTGAACAAGTTTGGATAGTGCATTTTGCTTAACTAACTGGTTACATAGTGTTTGTTTACGTTTGGTTCCACAATCATAGTCATTTAGTTTTCAATAATCTGACTATAAAACTACTATTACTATACCTATGATCTGTTCCCATAGTAGTATTAGATATTGTTCTAACTACTGGTAACATTTTCAGTGATCCTTGAACAAGTTTTATTATAGTATTTTGTTTAACTAATTTGTCACATTGTGTTTCCTTTCATCTAGCTTTGTGCTATCATATTTAATCTGCCTTATGTGCAGTGTATTTCAGTATCAAATATTATTTATTAGCGTGCATCATTATTTATAATGAATCCTTGATTGGAACAATTGTTGATGGTTGCTTGGTTTAATTAACATATATGATTTTTTGTGTTATAGGTGCATTCACTATGGGGTTATGTATCAATGTGCAGCATATTCTTATGCAGTATTTGCTTCTACTATTATGACTTCATTATGGTATTTTATTACAATGGTTTAATTGTTGATTAATACACATGTTTACACTATTTTTCTAAACAATAACACAAATATTCTTAATCTAATGGTATTACACATTTCTTGTTGTGTTTTGTACCTAATTTCTGGTACATTGGTTATTTGATACTTAACAAACTATCTTGTTTGTTATTATTTTCCCTGGACTTTCTTTATATTGTATTCTGTCTTGCCGTGGCATTCAGTTATATTTCATTTTAAAAATTACAAAGTTTTTTATTATCAGTTTCTATGAACAAATGGTTCTACTGTTCTATCTTACATTTCTTGGTGGTCTTATGATTATCTATTTTGGATTACAATCTTCATTAAATTGGTCACACTAATTGTCTGTGCATTTTTTAACCACTTAATCTTTGATGTTTCCACTATAAAGGTAACACATTTTCCTCTTGTTATAAACCTTTCTCACTTGTATTGTCTGTGGGGTTTATCTGAGTTAAAAATTGGTTGACTTGTTACAGGTTTTCACACTTACATTAAATTTTCACTATTACTGTTTGTGATTTCTTTAATATGCTAAACACTGTTTCTTCATAGTTGATAATCGTTATTCTTCTTCCGGTTACTAGTATAGTTTCTGGTATACTTGTTGAATGGTGAATTCTTGTATTGTCCATACATTGTCTTCACTCTTCATGTCATGTTTCCTTGCTATTCTTCTCCCTTTCTTCTTTTGGTTTAAATGTCTTCTTCAATATTTCCATTGTAGTAGTCGTTGTTCCATAGTATTTATATTTATAAATATATTGGTTTGTCTGCCATCATTGTGGTTGCTCTTGAGTTGTCTCTTCTTCATTTTGCATAGTCCTTATTTTGTTGGTTCCCCTCACTGTTGGAATCCTGTCGTCTTCTTCTTCATAGTTATTGTTTTGTTGGTTCCTCTCACTGCTGGAATTCTGTCGTCTTCTTCTTCATAGTTATTGTTTTGTTGGTTCCCCTCACTGTTGGAATCTATTGGGCCTGGTTTCTAACATTTTATATTGGCTTGTGGTCATTTTCTTTCTCTCTTTTGTACACGATGCTGCTATATTACACTTCCTTCTTCTTTGTTGGAATTTTACAACAATACACACTTTGTAGATACACACTTTTTGTTACATTATTTTACTTACTTAGAAATATTTTCATGATTTCCCGTCACTTGACGTAATAATTGTTTACACTATGTAACTACCAATTTTGGTAACGTTACAACTTTTATATGTAGGTAATATACTGTATATACTGTTTTACGTGGATAATGCTTCACTTATTGATAGAATCATGATTTCATCAAATACGAATGTTATTATTGTATGGGACGAATGCGATGAAAGAGGATTGTTACTGATGTGATTCCACATTACAATAGAAAGTCGTGTAGCGTCTGAAGTGTTTGTGTGCATTGTGTTATGTAACAACAAGAAAGGGTTGGATTGTAGGCCCACCGAGTGTAGGACGCTGATGCTCGGCCTACGCCAGCGCACACGCGTTCTTTCTCATTTCCATATCTGTGAAAACGTAATACAAAACTAATTACTAGTTGTGACCCTATCACCGTTGTGCAAATAAAATTAATTTCTTATTATTTTTATTTTTTTTTTTTTCAGTTCGAAAAGTACATTTTTTGTAGGTCTGATTTTAATCGTTGGTGTCTGTAATTTTGTTGCAGAAATTCTGTGTGGATGATGTGTCTTTATCAACGATCAAACAGGAACGGCTGGAGGAAGGTGAATCCTGTGGAGGTGCCATGCAGAAAGTGCCGTCACTCAGCGACCTGTCCGACCCAGAGAGCTCGCTCGGTAAGTGTATATTACACGTGCAAGCCACATACATGTATGCTATACAAATTATTTGGCCGCGTTAACCCATCACAGTGGGGTTGAGAGAGCCACTAATGAGGAAATCGTCATTATCCTATTAACGTGGATGAACTTCACTGTAAGCTATGCAACAGCCAACGGCTAATTCTGTGTTTTTAATAACCCGTCAGTTTTCGCTAGCTTTAATTGCAACGCTAGTTTGAATTCGTTAGCGTTGTAATTCAATTAGTTTGTGGAGGACACTGGACTGTTCGAATTTAAACCGTCTTGAGTTATTGTGGTTGTTTATACACTTAAAGAATCTTACTCTCGTTCTGCGAGCAGTGATATCGCCCGTGTATTTATCCTTGAGATACTGAAACCTGCTAGAGGTGAAATGTACTGGTTACATATGTAAATGTGGTCGGTTGCCTGTCTCCCCTCTCTAAATCTTGTTCATTCATTCGTGTTGTCCATTCACGCATATTGCCAGTTCTTTGTTTCCTTCAGAACTTTCCAATAGTTTGCCATTCGCGGATGATAACATTCGTCCAGAAAACTGAAGATGGTCTAAAGTTTGTCCCATTGTTCTTGCTTCTGCTGTACGATAAGTACAGAAGAAATACTGTGTAGAAGTGAATGATTAAAACGTCACGGACATATCTGTATTGTACCTGCTTTGGTGTATAAGCAGTAAAATGTTTGAAAAAGAATATCATATTTTTATTTATTAGGGTGCGATAATTTATTATTAGAAGCTTCGGTTACAATAAGCAATAAAATTGCATACATACCGTATCAGATGAAACAATGCAAGTAGTGATAACCGAGGATGAAGATTTGTGTGTGAGTCGTATTTGTACAGGGAAGACTTAGTCACTGCAGAGTAGGTTTCAGCTACAGTCAGTTGAAATGTTTGAGGAAGCAAAAGGGTTTGGCAGTCGGGCAGTAAGAGAAGTACAGAAAAGGATAATTCAACCTGCATTTGGAAGGTCGTATAAGAAAGGAAGGCCAAATGACTGGGTGGTATTTGATTTCTCAATGAAAATAATGTTTTCTAGTTGAGAGAAGACTGGTGAAGACAGTGGAGTAAAGTAAGTAATATATTCTTAAAACTCGTAGTCGATGGCCTTAAAGTGTTAATAACGTCCTTCAGCGGCTGCGTTGTCTGTCGTTCGATGGTCTTTGATCGTTGTGGGATGTCCGCTGGTTTTTGGATATGGCTGCAGGTGTACATAGTTTTAAGACTTCTTTGCGTAAAAGAATGAAAGGTGGTCTTGCAAAGTCACCAAGTGAATAAGATGAAAAGTAATGTATTTATGAACGAAAATTTGTCTTGTTGAGAGAAGTGACGATTGTACAATAAAAAATAATAAGTAATAGGATATAAATGTTTAGGAAGTGCATAAAGTGGTTGCGAGAAGGAATAGGAAACAAGGACACATCCATTATTTGGCCAAATGTGTATTACATGTTTTTGCGTCGGTATTTCAACAGGGCTCTCTTCCCCCCTCTTTTGTTTTCTCTTTATCGTGTTAAAACTTCCAATACCTCACAGTGTATCTCCTGAATTAAACAGAACTTGGTTGCTAGTAGTTGGAAAGGTTAATCAGTCTTGTATTGTTATTTGTATACATTATTTGTATTGTTTTATCAGCAGGCACTCAAACCATGTGCAGATTTTCTTAAGTTTAGTTCACGTTTCCTGTACTAAAACAGTAGTGTAGAGAAATAGCCTTGTACGGTACTGAATTTATAGACTCCATAGGGGCTTCGACACCTACTGCGTTGTACTAACATTACGTCCTGGACCTCGGTCTATACGGTTTACAGTATCAATATCTTTGACATTTTATGCAGTACTGTACACACATTATTTTGTCAACATTTGTTGCCTGTACGAAGACGGCTAACTTGAAGAACATGTGAAGGTTTCGGGTAGGTGTTAATGAAACTGAGATGGAAATATTTAATCCCACATTTGCATTCAGGTTTATGGAAGGAAACAGAATCAGCGGCTTTCTTTATTCGTCAGTTTAGTTGAATAAATAAGCTAAACCAAGCTAATAAGCAAGCTAACTCAATTTTTTAGGCTAAGGAGTATTCAGATATGAGTACCACTATACGAGAACACGAGGTGTAGTTATACTATTAGATTATTCGGAATTTGTTTACAAATTCATGGTCTTCCTTAGTTGGCTGGAAAGTAGTTTTGTCGAAGTCATTAAACTGGTTTATTGTTTATTTCAGCATTGTCGTGGGAACGAACTTATTGCATTCGGTTCAGTAAAAACTCCGTATTTTTATCAAGGAAGTACATTAGTACAGTCTGCATTGTGAAGTTGCCAACATTTTCTAATATCTGTCATTGAAAATTTTCCCATGCTCTAGAAAAGAGTAATCGTTTTTCGAAAGAGGAAATGCTATTAAACAGATTTGGCCAAGCGACAGATTGTACTCGCTACCCGTTTACTATTTCCGATAAATATAAAATGGAAAGCAGAGGAAACTCTGTCACCAAGTTCTGCACATCATTGTAGCAATATAATACGTAATTGTGTTGTGTTTTCGTTGTTTGGATCTATACATATTGTTCGTATTTCTCAATATGTAATTCATCTCATTGTTTTTAATACGATACAGTGAAAAATATGGCCGTGACCACAATTTCAATACTCTGGAAATATGAAAGTTAAACTTTGAATCGGATACGGTATTGTACTGTTTTTCTTGGAAGAAATACAACCCCTTCAGCCGATCCACATATGTGGACCTTATTTTTATTGTTAAGTGTTTCATTCGCTGTCGTTTTAGTCTTTTTTACCGGAAAATATATTCTTTTTGATAAATTGGTTCAAGTGGTAAATGCCAGCCGTGTATCTTTATTTACACTGAAGAAAATCAAAAAATGTAAATGGACCGTCAAAGTTGTTGCAATCAAGAGCTTGATACTAAAACGGAACAAGTAAATGTGTTCAACAGGCGTCATATTTTTCTGTACTCTTTTTGTAGTAACAATTACAGTTGGAATAGCATTCAGTGCTTTCATTGTGCCGAATTTTTCATTTTCTTAAAGCTTTGCAATGGCAATTACTTATACATTGTTCGGTGCCCGAATTGGCTAATATTCAACTTCGGTACTGAGGGTAAGCAGCTGTTGAAAAATTTAATTGAAAGAGGGGGAAAATCATCACTTGAACTGAAGTAGATCGTTATTGAAAGGAGGCTCTGCTGTGTGTTCAGATCTCTTATCAACGGGCGATTCTTCAGAAGACAAGTGAAACCAGAATTGAAATAGCGGGTGAAACTTGCGTCTTTTGGCAGTCTGCAAAACGCAGAACAGAAGACAGCATACTGTTATGAAATTAACACTAAACGTTAGTTCCTGGCGTGATAAGGTCAACATTTGGCATCCCGTTGATTGGCCCGGACTTACACAAGGCTGATAATGCTCTACCTATTATATACCCAGTGTAACAAGTTGAACATCTCAGCAGGCCGCATATCCATACAAGACAATTGCGCTGAGCTTTTTTGTGCTCATTGTATGTAATAGATTTAAAAACATTCCAGTAACGTAAGGCTAGGTAATTGTTATGTACGTGAATGCATTTTTTAGCGTGAATTCGTCGTTAGGCATAAATGTCATCATATTTTTGAAACTGTGAATACGAACGTATTTTTTTATTTTCTGTTTCATAAATTAATTATTATCGAATATCATTACTGGCGTGCTATATTACTGTAAAACATTCAGACAAGCCTGCGCATAACAGTTGCAAATGCCCCAAGATACTACGCGTATCCAAAATTGTGTGATATATTTTAAACACGATAGGTTCGATTGAGTATGTACAAATTAAAAAATAATAAACCATATAAAGTCCAAAATTGTCCTGACAGCTGAATTTTTGTTAGGTATTTTTATATGGTAAATAGCAAAAACCGCGTGCAGAGATACATAATAGACAAAAAATCGAATAATATCAGAAAAAACATTTACTATACAATATTTGGGCGCTAATATGTACTTAATTTTAATTTATGCTCAGAAGCGAACGAGAATTCTGTCTTTTAATCTCAAACAGTACTTTGTTTGAAGGAAACGGTCAGCAAGATATCAATAATAGACAGTATTTTGAAATGTAAAAAATCTTGGTGATAGTTTAGTACGGACCTCACAGATGGCGTTGGTGTGTTGTACGAGAGCTTAGTTTGTACGGACGCTCATAGATGGCGCTGGTGAGGTGTTTCAAGCGAAAAATTGTACGTCACGTAAGGTATTGTGAATTGTGTCCGCAGGCAAAAAAGCAAAATTCGTATAAATTGTTAAAAATTAATAGTTTGATTATAAAAAGTTTATAATTATATTAATAAAATGTTCATTACAATTTCTGTGTCTAGTTTAAACACAGTTTCAGTGTTTTCGTAACAGATGTACTTGTCTGAACTTTTATTTATCCAGATAAAAAAGACTGTCATGACTTTGTTTCTGATTATAAAACTTTTATTATATTTAATTCCTTATGCAGATATAATTATGCAATTAACAGTTGTGAGAAGTTATGTGTTTTTTGGTTCTCTTTTACATTAAACCTCCTAATGATTTTAATGTAAACCGCAGAAATCAGAATTTAATTGGTATTTTTTAATGGCACGCTCGGTCAGTGAAGAGTGAGGAATATCCACTTTGTTTATCCTGGGAATCGGTAGACGGTTCTTACGAGTACTAGTGTTTCAGCAGTTGTTAAAAAACTGTTTGCGTTTGTCTGAAACAATTCTGTTGTCTGCGTTTCAGGAGTTGAATGAAAGTATCGAAATTTATAATTTGGGCAGAGCATTAAGCGTTCGGTACGGCCCTCAGACGATTACATTATCATTTAATTAATCGTGGCGATATCGCGAGTCGCATCGTATGATATTTCGCAAACTGGCTCGCGCGCGCGCGCGTGTGTGTGATCGTATAACTGGCAACACAACAGGTAATTAATAGACTAGAGGCTGAAGGTGCGCGCTCGTGCGTGCGATAATAATACAGGTTACAATAATTGGCCAGTTCTCGTTCAGCCTGACTCACGCTATTTTTAGCAGCCACCAGTTCTTCTGGCAGTCGAGCTTCCTTTACTTCACTTTTTATAACCTGTTCCTTATCTTCACTCAGTCAGGACTGTACGACCCACACCCTTGCCTCTAGTTCTCACACTGGTACCATAGTGTGTATATGCGTGTGGGACAGTACAGGTCAGTAAGTTGTAAGCGAAAGCGTGAACGGATGGTTCACATCACTTGTGCACGTTCAGAAGGAATAGGTTCTAGTAGTACAGACCACCACCTCGAACACCATGTAACGTAGAAAATAGTCAGGGTCTTAATGGCCGGATATTGCGTAATGTTTTTTGACGGTTATAAAATGTACGACATTTCTGGGGGAACAATTTTTCGGACGATAATAGGTTGTAAAATTTTCAGAAGGTCGTGATTATGAATTGGACACAAACGAGACGTCACAAGATGGAGATGTTGGAGCAGGCTAGTTGTTTTAGAGAACGAGGTATCAGTGCTACTTCCGGCTGACCACTGATTAGGAAGAAGCACTGATAAAACAGCTGGAATTATCAGTTAGGTAAATGAAAGAAATAGAAACAAATAAAGAAAGCAGAAATATTTTGTTTTCTTTCAAACAAGGTGAGACGTACCATGACGAAATGAAACCGAAAGTTTTGAAACGCTGTTATAAAGAAGACGTCCGACATTCTTAAATGCTTTCTAATATAGCTTACACTGAATAATATGAACATAGGCTTTTAATATAGGCTTAAGCGTTACGTACATTCAGAGACGCTATTCATCCATGAATAGAAGTGAATTTGAGAAACCGTGCTCATAAAACAACACAAAACCCAACTACCCGATGTTGGTGAAACGTCAAGGCTTTCCGAGGCCAAAACTCGTTGTTGTGACCTCAGATTTGATACAAAATGTCCTAGCTTTCCTTCTTATGCCTTCCCATAAATTCGCTTATGGACTCTGGAACCTGGATCTACTAATTTTTCTGAATGATTACAGTGACTCCTGGCAAATTGCATTTTTTTATAACAGATCATAATGTTTACCGGTTGATGTTGTTGAGTATCCATTAACAAAATTCTCATGAAATTCATACTGTAAACTATAAATTTATTTAAGATTATAGAGTGTCTTTTTAATATGTTCCTCGGAAGCATACCTAATATCCAAATACACTATTGAATTGGGAGAAGGAATGAAAAGAACCTAGAAGATATTTGTGAAAATATTCTGTGTATATAAAGTCTTGTGGATTATATAAACGAAAATAGAGTTTACATCTCTACCAGATGGTTGGTCTTACAAACCGTAAGGTAAAACCATGTAAACAACTAGTGAAGGTGTCAGATATCGGATCGGTTTAATCTTTGTTCAGAAGAGAAGAGAGCGTTTAGTCGAAAGACAGTACACTACTGGAATGTATGACCGCCCTTGATACAGATGGCATGGCGTGGCGTGTGTGGTTAGTTAACGTGTGTGCAACCCTCACTCTCACTCACCCCTTGAAGCACCCACCTGTTGCTCAGCTGTCGCCAATCTTTTTCCCCCTACTCTACTCTGAACTAAGTTTGCTTTGTTACGAGTCTTAAAAAGTCCAAACATTCCTAAAGCGATTGAGTTTTGGTTTAGTAATTAACGATATTGTATTTAGCCTATGTTACTAGTTTCATATCGTCGGAGACCGTGGTGCTATAATAATGTACGGAAGACGGACAGAAATGATTATGTGCAAACATATTTTATAAACTAATTATAATATTGTTGCTCCTCCTTCGTACTGTGTCTGTCTCACTCAGAAACGTGCGCGCGCGCGCCCGGACGGACAACATGCACCAGACAATACTTGATAGGTGTAGGCTTATTTTCAGCGATTATAGAATGGTAATCGTTAAGATACAAGTAATCGCTAGCAAACACGTCTGTTACAACTTTACAACGATGGCGATTACGTCATAAGCACTTTTTGTGAACAGTCCATTAGCTTTACTGATCAATTTACCTTTCAGTATATTCTTTTGTGTATAATTAAAACCAGAGTAGGACAGTGGTAACTGAGACTGAAACCAGCCTCCATTCCTAGTGAGGTCGGCCGTTTCCCCGCAACAATTCTTATGTATGAAACTGTTTTCAAGATGTCATCGGCGTTTGCTGACGAAATATGAGGAACAATGATATTTTAATTTACTTTACGTAAACTTGTGTATTACACTTGTATTTCATTAATAACGTGTGTATTATACCCTGAACATTGTTGGTTACTAGGTTTTGGTGTGTGTGGTGGAGGGGGTTGGCTTGTTGTTATGGTGAGACTACGTTCGATGTGTGCATAAACTGGTTAGACTTTTTTAACGTGTGAAACTTAGTTTTCATACGTTACTACTACTTTTTTAACTAGTAATTAATTATATCAGAATTGGTTATATAGTTGTGTAGTATATATGTCATCGATATAACTGTCACGTAGTGGACGGCGGGACGGACGACGGGCGATCGGTGCAGGCTTCTGAGGTTTGACAGATGCCAGCACAGACTCGCCGTGCAGTGATAATTAAAGGAAGTGACGTCATATTAAAGTGAGTGGGGGAGAGACTCATTCATAAATACGTTAGCTTGAATTTTGAATAGAACGTTTGCTGTCTGTTGAACTCATGGAAGCAATTGATGAGTCACTGTTTTAAGTTGAGAGAATTGCGAGCGTGGCGCAGAATGACAACTGTCGCCCCGCACCCGCGCGCACACGAACAGATATGTTCACGTACGTTTACTATGTACGCGCGTGCTATAGCCGTACACGCGCACGAGCGTGCTTGTGGGATATATGAATTTGTTTCATTTTTACTCGATGTGAGCTTTATAGCTGTTCAACAGGTTCCCAAATAAAACTAAGTTTACCAATTATTATGAAGCTAGCGTAAAGATTATCGTTATTTAGTAAACGATCTCTAGCAGCAACTGGATATAAAAATCATGTGCGCTACGTGAGTGCCAATTAGATCACACACGTTAAGGCCTTTTATCAAGTATTGACCATGTTCAAAAGGAAGAAGACGAGGTAAATGAAGAACAGCGTAGGGGTGAAGAGTTGACACCGCGAAACAAGCTAGTTTCGCTAAACGCTGTGATGTACTTGAACTGCTACGCGGTTTCCATAAATGTTTCTGCATTCCTTCCAGATACAGTCCTCACAGTCTTCTCTTCTACTCCTCAACCCAGAGGTTGGTGGGTTTGCAATTTCTTCCTTTACGTACACAGCCTCGTGATCATCACATGCCTTCTTTCTTCTTTAACCCCGTCCATGTACTCCTTCCTCTCCCACTACACCACTCGATATAGGTGGTGAATCAGTTTGAATGGCGTATCAGGTCACCAACCATATAACTTCTCCTTTTCACAATCCATCCAGTGAGCATCTTTTTTTCACCCACCCTCCACAGAACCTCATCATTAGGTACTCTTTCCGTTCGTGGTATTTTCAAGGCCATCCTCCAGCACCAGATCTCAATAGCTTCAACGCAGCTCCTCTCCACTCTCCTTAAAGTCCAGTATTCACGATATACGCTAATTATTATATCGATCTAATGACTAACGATCGGTGACAGGTCTGATATAGTGTGTTATGTTGCCGTTTTAATTCTGACAGTATTATTTGCCTTTGTGTTGTTTTCAGGACTGTATGTGATACTACACCGACTGTTTACTAGACGGACCCGTTTCTCATCGAAGAAATCGTGTTCATTTTCTCCTAATCGTGTGGCGTACTTTTTCTCCTAATTCCCGAATGACGCGTACAATGCTTCAGAGCCTTTTATAGAGCGAAAAATTTGGACAGATGTTGAAGTTTCACTGCTCCTTGGCCTACGGAAATATCAGGACCGAACAAGTTAGAGAAAACGAAATGTCAGAGAATAGCTTGAAGTAGCAACTTCAAGGAGGACTAATAATCAATTTGTAACTCGTAATACATTATTTGTAATATTTCATTAGTGAGGGAGAGAGAGAGAGAGGGAGAGAGATGGAGATAAACAGATAGACAGCCAGACGGAGACAAGAGGCAGAATAAAACATTGGAAATAAAGGTTATAGATTAGACAAATTACAAATCTAATTTGTTACAAATTTTGATTCAATTAAGATACATTTATCATATAACAGATTACTCAACTGTATGTGCTGGTCCCAAGTAAGTAAAAATCAGCACTGTGACGGTACATACGTGGTTACAGTACAAATGGAGAGTCAAGTAGGTGGAGCGATCTGGTGGTGATGCGGATAATTACAGCGGCAGTGCAGTTCACAGTAGCAGCCACAGCCGCTTGTGCATGTCGGTCACGTTCCATTCAGCTTCCGGCTGTATAAACACGTAGTTGGAATGAATATTAATCGCTCAGAAACCCGTTACCACTACTGTGTATTTGTTTTACACCACTTTTGGATATTGTCTCTTTCCTATTTTACCGGATTAGTGAATCCTTTTTTGTCGTTACCTTTGTTATTCTAGTGACCTTTTTTGAACCCGTCTTTTGGTCCGTAGCTATCCAGCAAATTGTTTTAAGCTTTTTTCTTCTTCTATTTCTAAGTTTTTTTTCGCAAAACATAACTAATAGAAATGATTTTAGGTCAGAAGTCGTGTTCGACAACGCTGAGAAGAGCTGTACATGGTCTGATAAATAACATACAAAGAGCGAAAAGAGATATGACCAAGCAAATTGTGTCAGGGAGAAGCAAAAAAAATAATAATTGTGCACTGTATGTGTGTGGAGGGGGGGGAGAGAGTTTTAGATATAGCATTATTGAAGTCCTTTAGAGGCTTTGATTGCTGTCATTTATTGACAGCTAGCCTTATTATAATGGGTGTTTGTAAGTTATGTATTGTGACAGTTTTGCCTTGTCATATGTGTTGTGTTTCGTTTTGTGTCCCATGTCGTCGTACTGTAGGTTTGAATGGTCCGTGATTCAGGACCAATCAAGGCCACATACGACATTTATTTCTGACAAAGTCTTAGATATATTATTGTGTAACCACAGTAATAACAGTTATGCTAATAACTAATAACAGGAGTACTGTATTCTTATTCCAAAATTATGTAGCAGTGTTACTGTTATTTTGCGACGGGTAAAAACCGGCTGTTTTTCGAATTCAGACGTTGTCTTCGTGCGTCGTTACTGCTATACGATAGGCCTCTGTTGGATTTTCAACTCACAAACTATTCTGTACTTGATGGAATTAAGGTTGAAAAATTGCAGGTTCAATTGTTTACTTATCACGGTCAGACCTTGTATAACTCAAACTTTATCAGTCACTAATATCGTTATCATTAACTTTATCGTTGGAATCGTTTGTACTTTTAGTACTGTCAGAAATATAGTAGGCCTATACACGTATATCTGTACGTTAGTTACTTTGAAAAACGATATGGTTGTGCGGTATGATTTAGCTATAGGCTACTAAATATTGTATTTTCTGACACCTAATGGGAGGGAAAGATAGTGTATTATAGCCCCATGTGTTTAGTGTGTTCTCTTCTTATTTCAGATGCGAAAATAAGAAATTCCTCCCGAATATTTTCTTACTGTGAAATTACTTTAATCTATACGAATATTTCTTATTTTAGAAAATGCACTTTTAATTTTGTTTAGAAAACGTGTAGTTTTTATCCCGGTGTTACTTACTTACAACAGTAGGCCTACTGCACCTCTGATGAAATACGGTTTCAATAATTGTAAGTAATATATCACTATCACTACACAAATACTATGCTATGAGACCATTATTGTAACACCCTTGTGGTGATAGGCGCCTCTAATTACAATTTCAATAACTATAAGATGCGGGTAAAAAATGAGTAGGTTAGGAGCGGAAGACTTTTGTAGTACATTGTTAATCACAAAATCTATTATAAGTGGTAGTAACCAGCTCTTTACGACAGGGTTGTGACGGTAATTGAAGGCATGAGAATGAAAACCAGATATTGACCACTTTATTCAAAAACGGGTGATTATGATTCTCTCTTAAAAGCTCTATAGTTTGGTATGAAAACCATGTAAAAGTAGTTTTTCATTCAACCAACAGATGTCGCTGAAGTTTGTGGCTCATACCTTATAGTTGAGAATGAAAACCATGTGTAACACCATTGAGAATGAGAACCAGATATCTACATTGCAGTGGCGGTTTATACCTGCTTTTCATTCTCAGCAGATTTGTAGTATTATGTTTGTGAGGTTATTATTGATATGAGAACATAGGCAAGATTGTGTGTGCTTTTTTAGTATTTTTATTTCTTTGAAAATAGTGAATAAAATGAGTGATTTATATGTTGTGACAATAATGATAGTGATAAAGACGAAGAATATAAACCAAGTGATGAAAATAGTACAACCGATGAAAATAACGTAAATGATGTAGGTGGGCCGTCTATGAAAATGAAAAAAAGAATCAAGAAAATAGAAACATGGAAACAAGTTTCAAGAAAACATAAAAGAAACAGGGGTGAAGCGTACATTAATAAAAAAGTAATTTAATTCCAAAATGTATTTATAAAGACTGTAACTGTTCCTGTAAATGTACAATGAATTTTTCTGCTGAAGAAAAAACGAAAATAGTTAATAATTTTAATGAACTTGAAAACAAAAACATACAAGACGCTTACTTATTTGGCCTAATCAAGACATTTCCTATTATTAGACGTAGAAAACTAGATGCTGTAAGAAGAATACTTAAAAAAATCCAAGTGTCTGTCTTGATTTAGAACAAATGAAGGATAGAAAAAAAAATAACTTTTAAGTATTACATACGATCGCATGGCAAAGACATTCAGGTGTGTAAAAATGCCTTGTGTGGATTACACGGTATAACTAAATCAAGACTTGAACGCATTGCAAGCCATAAAACATTGCATGATACTCCGCCTCATTGCATGACAAACGTGGATTACATCCGGAAGTATGCCTGAAAATATTATAGCTCAAATAAAAGTTCACATTGAGAGCTTCCCCGCAAGAGAATCTCACTACTCAAAGCGTGATTCCGCTCGAAAAACGTTATCACCGGATTTGAATGTAGCATTAATGCATAAGCTGTACTTACAAAAATATGAACCAAACACATACATGAAGATGAAGGAAGGTGAAAAAAATGTGAAACCTATAGTGAACTACGAATATTATAACAATATTTTCAATACACAGTATAACTTTCGATTTGGTCGCCCACGTGTTGATGCTTGTGCGGTTTGTGGTGTTCTTAAGAAAAAAACAATGATGATGAAATAGATAATGAAAAGAAGAATCCACTTATTTTGAAGAAAAAACTTCACATTACCAAAGCGGATATTTTTTTTCTTGATCTGGATGAAAAAAGTAAGACTGCACGTAATGACCCATCTGTAGAAGTGGTGTGCTTTGATTACCAGCAGAACTTACCCCTGCCTGTGGTTCCTGAAGGTGATGTTTTTTATTCAAGACAATTATGGTTTTTCAACCAATGCTACTATTCTGGTGCATCAGGAAAGCCTAAGATGTATATGTTTGATGAGTTAGAACGTAAGAAAGGTGACAATGAAACTATATCTTTTCTTGATCACTATATTAAGAACTAACAAAATAACATGTCAATGGTTTACTATTTGTCAGCTCTGGCAATATCACAGAGGTTCGAGGAGATTTATCATCACTTCCCAGAACGTGGACACTCATTTTTGCCATGTGACCGTCAGTTTGCGTTAATTGGTAATAAGAAGTAGGGAAAAGAATATATTTTCATTCCAGAACTATACTTTTCACTTGTGGAGAATGCTTCTAAACAATTTCAGGTAATTAATGTTCAGCAACCAATGATTAAAGATTTTAAATCACTTTTTGAAAAACGTTTCAACAAGAAACCGAAGAGTACACAGGATGAAGCTTTTACTATATCTAAGTATACGATCTTCTTATACAAAGGACACAATGTGACAGTGAGTACTAATCATAGCCTTCATATCAATACACAAACATTTATTATAAAGAAACAATCTGTGAGACATAATGACATTGATCTGAGTTTAGCCAATAGATTGTATTTTCAGCCGATACCAGTAAATCCAAAGAAGGTAGCTGATGTCCTTAAGTTGTGTAACAAATATGTACCTCAGTGTTATCAACCCTATTATGACAGATTAAGACCATATGAAAACATACAAGATGATGAACAAACTTCAGGAGATGATTTCAGTGGAACTGAATAAAGTGATTAGAAAAAACTGAACTAAATTTTGACATTCAATTATTTGTAATTTTCATTAATAGCAAGTAAATATTATAAATACAGTAAGTTAAGTTAATTAGATTTTTTTAAGGTTTCTTTTGATTTTGTAATTTGTAAGCAAGTCAAATAAATAACATGTAAAGAGGAGGTAAGTGACATTTTATTTTTCATGTTGTTTGATAATGAAAACAAGGTATCTACATTTTGCTATTTTACATATTATTTTTATATTTTTTAAATAACTATAAAATTTAATGTTTAAAAAGGATAATAATAAATTAAATTACCAAAAGGAAGTTAAGAAAAATAATGTTGGCTGCAATAATGACTCAAAAATGTTGTTGAGATTGAAAACCAGGTATATCCAAATAGGTTTTGTGGTTTTAACAAGGTGCAAAAAACTTTTTATTGGCCAGACACGTGCTATTTGAGATTGATTTTGGTAGCCACATTAAGTTATGCAATTGTAATTTGACATAAATCTGTTTTGTTAAAAAAATCATTTTTTGGCTTTCCTGAAAAATTTACTTTTTGGTCAATACCTGATTTTCATTCTCATGCCTTCAATTGTATTGTGCAGAAACAGGAAAAAAACATTCGAACGAGGGCAGTGATTTCAAAGTCTAGTGATTTAAAGTTTAACTAGCATTTAGTTCAGTATGAGCAGGAGGAAATAGCTTATTGCTAGAAAAGTAAATTTTACATGAAACTTGGATTGATTGTATTAGACCTATTACTTTGTGTAATTCATAAATGGACATTTAAAATTCGCACAGCATTGTAACTTTGTAACTTTGTGTTACAGTTGAATGCGATAACACTTATACGTTACACATACCATATATCGTATAGTGTATTAGCCTATTACCCTATCCCTTCACAGAGAAAAGCCTGTCAGTCTGGACTTTTCTAGCGACTGTAAGCATAAACGTACGGGGAACACGGACTTTATGTTTCCTTAACTGCAAAACGCGATAAACAGATTTGTATCGTTTCGTAAATTGGTTACATAGATAGCCTAATTAAAACTTAATTTTTTTGGAATCCGTCGTAAAGTAAGCAGTCTGAACGTTTCTGGTTGTTTCCGAAAAGCTAAAACAGTAATTGGTTCCACAAACGTTTTTAGTATAAATTTGCATTGTTTAAAGAGGAAAATCTATCCCGCGTCCCAAGTATTATTCTATTTTTGATTATGACTAAAAAGGAAAAATTCAAATGCTCCAGGTTAATGTTGCAGAGAGAATATTTTCAAGTTTTTTTTTTATATAATTTATTGCAGTTGATCACAAACATGTCATCCAACAATACATATGATAGGTGTATAACAGTTTTCAAGGATAATTTAGGTGTTGTCAGATATGCGTTCGTGGGAGTATTTATAATTACAGCGATATTCTTTTAAATATTTCTGTAATAACGGTAGCTTGTCATTAAATAAAGTAAATAGCCTATAGGCTACCCTGATAGTTAACACAGCGTGAGCTGAATCGGATTAGGTTATGAGGTGTACCGTTTTATTAATGCCAACTAGTCTGTGTCTGTGCCAGTGCCAGTGCCAGTGCCACTCTCCTGCTTCCTGCCAAAAATGGAAACAGGAGAGTGGAGGTCCCTGTGAAATGCTGAAATTGATTAAATATTGCAGCGGGAAGATACAGTGCGCTGCATAAAGGCAAGGCGGATAAGCTGGGTGGGATATGTGGAGAGAATTCCACAGGAGAGACTGCCCTAGCGAGTGCTAAGTGGAAACATGGAAGAAACAAGAAGAAGGGGCAAACCCAGAAGGCGATGGGTGCGTAAGGTAGAGGAAGACAAGAAGAATGGGCGTATACAAAACTGGAGGAACGTTGTAACAGAGAGAGAGAACTGCTGGAGGCGAGTGGTAGCGGATGCCAAACGTCATCCCGGCCTGTATAGCTGTGGATGAAGAAGAAGTCTGTGTAGTAGTCTGCAAGGACGGAAGTCTGTGAAGAAGAAGTCTGCTATCAGTGTTTTTGAAAATAAATGACTTGCGATAGCGTAATCGACCTATGAAACGCAGGCTTACATTTTGTGAAAACGTGTAACGGAAATATCGCAAAGGTTTAAAAACAAATATATGTATTTTAGATTAATGCCGTTTTCTGATGACAACAGATCATTGATATGATCATTGATACCTACATTTTTACACAGGCTAAGTGTGTATTGCAGAATCGAGTGCAATTGAAATATTAAATCAAACAACAAATCGATTTGTTTGCTTATAGCTGATATTACTGAACAATTTTTAACGTGAAAACATTTATTTTCTAAATTGTGAAGTACACATCGAGGAGAAACAGTTAATAGAGTAAATAAATTTTATCCATACTAAGGATAGTAGGGTATGTCGACCAATTCGTACGCCCGGAACAAGTAATGCCAGTTTTTGACTGTAAGCCTAAATCGGCTAGCTGAGTAGGAGAGCTGAAATTTTAAAATTGTTCTTTTTTGCCTTTTTTTGTTTGTATTATCTCATCTTAACTCTCATTTTGTACATTTTGGACTTACGTATACGCTTAAAACTCGACTGCTTGGAAATGTACTGTTTGAAAACAAAGAGGTATCAGTTAGGTCGTCAGATACGGTGTAGATAGAATTGAAATGTTATGGTGACAGTGTACGAGACAAGTTATCAATGTATAGGCCACGTTTATAAGCCAAGGTAAAGTTTACTCACCCGTGCGTAATTGAACAGTTATTTTGTTCCTCTGTTTCGTGGTGTGTAATAATACGTGTGTGTTGGTAGTAGTAGTAGTAGTAGTAGTAGTAGTAGTAGTAGTAGTGGTCCCCTCGTCGTGTTTTGTTCACCCTTACACATTAAAGCTACCCTTGTGAGAAAAAATCAGCCAACCATTGCTAGTGGATGCTTTAATTTAACTAATTTACCTTTGAACGTCTACCTCTAGAGGGACACCTGTTTACAGACAATGCGTCGATCTTATTTATTCTGTTAAAAAAAAGTAAGTTTATAATTTTGTTCCACGTAAAGTAGCGTAATTGTTCCCAAAATGCTTTTACTTCTTACCACTAATTTTGTTTCCTTTTAACCGATTTGTTTGATTGTTTAATACCGAAACTATGTATATTGTTTAACGTCATGTAAACAGTTTAATTATAACAAGTTTTAACATTGAAAATGTTTATAAGGACGTGTCGCACATTTGCGGCCGATCGCTGGTGCGTGATCGAAAATGGGAACCGGTGAGTTTCCATAGAAACTACTTCTTTGTTGTCAATAACGTAGTACACATATAAAACTTCGCTTATGAATGCGACTACATTTAACTTATAATCTGTACATTGGTAAATGAAGAATGAATTCATTGATTGGTGAATGAACATAAATATATATATTTTTTAGATTTATTGAAGCATTTTCAATGCCCTTCTCTGTGCATTGCATTTGTGCAATGCCTGTAAATTTTTTCAACAGTTACAGTAGATAATGGCTTGGGCGGAGAGTTTTTCTTCGAGTATAGATATATATGGTAAGAAATATCGACAGACCGTTAGGAATAAGAAAGCGTTTTGAACTTTTGTTTACAGTTGTTTCTTTTTTAGACGAAGAATTTGGTATCAACGTAATCACTGGCTAAAGCTGAAATCAAAAGAAAATTAATGTCATCAATATTTTAACTGAAAAATCCAACAGCTGAAGTCCAAAACGTTCCTTAACGGCATGGTAATCTGTCATTGGAGACTAATTTAACAATAAATTAAAATTATAGTTAGGTAAGGATAGACGAAGATTCCAGTAGCAAGTATGCAGAGGCGTAGGCCTGTAGTAAATTATCACCGGAATTAGAAACAAATCATACAGTCTTAAGAAGTAAGAAGTACTTTGCAACATTCAGATAAACTGTAAGCTACCATTTGAGTGTCTACATGAATTTGGGTTATGGTTTATGACATATACTTTCTGTCCACCGGTCTTACATAGTATACATTAACGAATAAATACAGTTACCAAACAACAAATTTATGCAGTATATGTGTAATAATCTGTGAACTATCCATGTTTACCGGAGTGTTAGGTAGGAGGCCGAAGAAAACATTAATTAAAAGTACAAATCGTGGGACGAAAAAACGGGATAAAATCGTTACAGCGTGCTTTAGTCAAGAGTTGAGTGGTCTATAAATAATGTGTTAAAATTGGACATCGACGTTGAATTAATATTACTAAGTGAACATGATAAATACTCGCGGCCTTAAAATGTCAGAGAAGTAGTAGGCAGCGAATAGAAGATATTTTTGTCGTTCGTAAGTTGTGTGAAGAAAGACGAGTATCTTATTGCTGTTTTTTCCAAGAGAAACTCATAATTTTCTGTGATCGAAAGCAGTGTGTATTATTAAATTAAAACATATTGCCGCTCTCTGTTTTTACAAATCCACGGCTTCTATTTTACGAAAAATGTTAAAGCTTCGAAAATGTCGTGACCCCCTGAAAGCGCTTAAATCGAAGTCGTTATTTCGCTTCGCAGAAATACATTTTTCGTTCGTCATGAAAATCAGTCCAATTTTTTTATGTTTACATAATCTTCTTTGAACGGAATAAGTATCAGGCAGATGTAATAATAAATATTCGTATTGTATCCCTGTAGGCTATAGTTCCAACTATTGTTAGTGGTTTGTGATGTTCTCCTTCAAATCAGGTAGTAGGCATTTTCCTGTCTGTCATTGTTTGATGTGGATTCTTGCCTGCTAATAGGCCTACTACGGTAATACTACTGTCTCTGCTTTCTGTCTGTGAAAAAATTAGGCATTTAAAGGTATTTAATTAGTTTTGGAGGACTGTATTATTTTATTTTTTATTGTATTTCTACTATTTTTTCACTTGTCTTTTTTAGTTTTGTGTCAGTTTATGTACTTTACAAATATGTCGTTTAAAGTCTCTAATTTGTGAAGATGTATGTGAATTACTTTTCGAAATTATAAATTGTCTTAAATTTTTGTTCCTTTGTAACCGTTCTGGAATTTGCTGTGGATTTAACGGACTTACGCATGAATACAAACGTAGAAGGTAAACTGCAGCAATTACTGTAATGATTGATTAAGTTTTATCAGTACCGTCATTGTTTTGATATTTTTTGATATTGTGCGAAAAGTAATTGATGTAGTTTTTTGTGTGAGAGATGTAGCCTACCCTATTTATAATCTTCAATCAAAAGCGCCGTCATTTATTTGTTCTTGATAGATTATGAACAAATGAGTTGTAATTAGAAAGACATCCGCAGATAACTAAATTCGTTTAGTTTTTAGAGAGAATCATAGAAAACGGAATTTTATAATTCCCTAAACTGTCACCCACCTTTTTATACCTACCGGGTAGCAAAACCTATATTGGGACACCCCGACTGAACAAAAGGCATTTGTGTTAGCAGGCCATTCCAGCTTTGGATGTGATCTGAATTTTTTATATTAAAATTCACGGACCGGAATGCAGTATTCCAGTATTATGCAAGTAATGTATTTTAGTAGAGAAACCTGATCTTTGTTTGGAACAGTTTTTGCAGATAAAGTGTTTGTAGTCCGATTCTTTTAAACGTCCCAACGATATCTGTCTGGAAACGGAGAGATAGTGAATTTTAAAATTTGTCTTTTTTGCCTTTTTTTGTTTGTATTATTTATATTACATATCTCGGTAGCCGTCTTGTTAATAGAAATAATTTTTAAATTTGTGAATGAAAGATAAAAATTAACTTGTGAGAGAGTTGTTGGTGGGTGTATATATAAAGTAGTTAATTGAAAGTGTCAGTCAGGTAAGTGGAGGTCAGCGAGCGGTTCCCACGGTCAGTTCTCAGTAGAGTGGGGCGCGTGGCGAACCGCCTCGGGCTCTACTGACGTCACCTACACTTCCTTCCTCCCTGGGTACGTATGTTTACAGTTAAACCCTCCAGTCGTTTGTTGTTGCAATCCCAGTAATATGCAAACCCAACCTTTCTCTCTGTCATCTGTTTTAATTTATCTTCTTTTTTTTACATTTATTTTTTGATCCCATTTGTTATCATAAGAATTTATGGACCATCTGTTTTGGCTTTACAAACATCACCGGTTTAAATTCAGATACTCGTGGTTATTTTTAGGTATCATGGAACCGTTGTGTACTCCCAACTCAGTTGAGTATCGATTTATTAAATGTTATTTAGGAGTGTTTTTGACATGATAATGTCTTTTGGCTGGCCATCATTTGAAAATTTCTGTAACGCTGTAAACTGTAACGCATCACGCTGCATGACGTCATTCTTGCGCGACGTCATTGGGATTGTTGTAAATAAACGTTTGTTTTGATACGTCGCAATATATATAATGTGTTAAAAATAATATCACTGCAAACAATTAAACCAGATTTATAAAGCGTCCTGAAAGTTTAAAATCAAGTGTTAGCACAATTTACCAGCCGGGAATCGTTAACTAAAACCGCGACCGCTAACATGCTAACGTCGTCGCAGATTAAAGACCTAACAAGCAAACAACACTGCATAGCTGTAGATAGGTTATTGGGGTTATTGTCTCTAGTTAATGGTTGTCTTCGTATGTGATTCAGCTAACGATCTATTCATTAAAATATTTGTCATCATAAATGCAAATCTACTGTTCTTTATATTTAATTACTCACCGCAGAAATGTGAAGTATAACACAGATACATAATGTCATTGGGATTGTTGTAAATAAAGGTTTGTTTTGTGTTGTGGTGAAATACACTGCTGCTGGTATATAGTAACCATAACGTGGCGACTGATTAAAACAGCGTTCGACAATGGATAGCAGCGACGAGAAGGCTCAGATCAAGAAACGACAAAATGCCGAGCGAGCAAGAAAGTATCGGGAACGAAAGAAGCTCGAGAAGGAACAGCAACGAGCGGTTGCTGTCGGCGGTGAAGCTTCAATACCAGCGGCCCCATCGCAACAAAAACGAAAACAAGATGACTTGTTGAGCGAAGAATTGAACGAGTACTTAATAAATACACCGTTCGCGTCGATGATGACTGAGCAGGAGAAAATCGATGCATTCTACAACATGAAACTATCAGAGAAGCGAAGGAAAACCAACGAACGAGTAAAACGTTGTAGATTGAATAAGAAACAAGATGACTTGATGCACGAAGAATTGAACGAGTACTTAATAAATACACCGTTCGCGTCGACGATGACTGAGCAGGAGAAAATCGATTCATTCTACAACATAAAACTGGCAGACAAGCGAAGGAAGGCCAACGAACGAGTAAAACGTTGTAGATTGAATAAGAAAAAAATCAAGTACCGTCTGCCTAGTGGCAAAAGCTAAAGAGCATGATAATGTCTTTCGGCCGCCAGCTAAACGCAACATTATTATGGTTACTGACTGACTGATTGTTTCCTTTCTGCAAATGTTGCGTTTAGCTGGCGGCCAAAAGACATTATCATGCTCTTTAGCTTTTGCCACTAGGCAGACGGTACTTGATTTTTTTTTTGTGTAGTTCATCTCTAGACTGTAGTCGTTACGATCAGTTGCAATCAAGAAATGTTCAAGTAGTTATGTGTTCGTTGGACCGCAGGTCTTGGCCTATTACCAGAGGCTTGTTCAGATCATCTTCTATTAGATGTTTAACAATTTTATTAGGGTAATTTTTTTGTCTCACAGTCTTTGTAATTACTCGTAAATTTCATTTAGTTAATTTCAACTTGCATTGAATCAAAATAGAATATAAGTAACGTGTCCAGATTTTACACTATTTTATGAATATTTATTTTCCACTAACATAATTTGTTCTTTTTGGCGTTTAATAGTTCCACTTGTGTCTATTCATTTCGTTGTTTAAAATTCCTTTGAAAACGTCTTTATTATTTTCAAAATCGTGAATGATGACCTTTAAGAAAACCACACCTGCACAGGCAGATATCGTTTCTGTGGATAGCATTTAATTGACAGAGTAAACCGTTACGTCCAGTTGGCGACAAGTTTGAACCGACTTGTGACCCCTGATTTACATGTGTCTTTCTGTTATTCGTGAAAGGAGAGGAGCTCATGTGAAGGGAAACTATCATCGGCGAGTCACTGAATGGTTTCTACAAAATTTAGGAACTCATGAAAAGTCGTTGGCTTATCTGAATCGAAAATTGCACATGTTTCAATTTAAAAGGATTCTCAGACGCTCGTTTGGATGTGCGCAGAGTTTCGTATAGCGCACACAAATTTGCTATTTGACATTGTGTTACACATGTGGGCGCAGTTTACATTACCTTTTTAATACCAGTTGTGTGTGTGTGTGTGTGTGTGTGTGTGTGTGTGTGTGTGTGTGTGTCAGAGCGCGTGTAGGCTATATTCTGCTGTAAATTTCTAAAATCAAAAAAATTGTATACTATGACGTAACATAAGGAGGATAAATGCGTTGTAGTGGCGGCCTCAACGTTAAAAGATAACTTCAGTTTTAAAACGATAAATATTGCGGTCTGTGGCGTTCTTTAGGTCTGATAGTAATTTCCGGCCATCTGATTGGCTTTCTCGATGTTTCATTTTATTACACGAGATGTAAATGTTTTGTTTTAATTTGAAATGTTTTCAGTGTTTTCGTTAAGTGCGGCTGTTAGTAATGCCCGGCTTAGCTGAAGTAAGTTGTACAATTTCATCGTGGCCTAAGGTAGTATGTGCTAAAAGTTCTTGTTATGTATAAGTTTGCTACTCGTGTAGTGTAAATTCAGTGTTCAAATATCATTAAATCCAGTATAAAATTCATTACAATCAAATGGTTTGTCATCAATTTACTTAATTATTTATTCTGATGTGTTTAAACTTTTCTACTTCCATGTTCCGTAAGGAAATGGAAGTATGGTCATGGCAAAAAAAATTGTGTTCGAGATAACGGCAGATTCTGATTGTACTACCATCAAAACATGAAAAAAGTAATTTTTCGAAAAATGTGTGTAGAATTTTTTCTATGGCAAACGATAACAGCCGCAAACTCAAACAGAATCAAATAATTTTTTGCATACAGCTCTGAATTGTAGAGGACTCAAGGCCTGTTAAGATCGGTTAAGGGAAAGGGGTAGTTTACCTGCAACGTTTTACGTTTTAACAAGAGTAAAGTGCTTAATTTTGATAAATAAAGTATCCTGAAAAGAAGGTCATAATAATCCACTGTAGAAAGGTAGATGAAATATCTATAAATTAAAAGGGTAGTTGAAGGGGGAGAGGGTAATTTTTTTTATAAATTAAAATGGTAGTTGATGGAGCAAGTATGTTTTTATAAGTTTTATATGTGTACTACGTTATTGACAACAAAGAAGTAGTTTCTATGGAAACATTTCATTTCACTTTAACAAAATTCTATATTTTTCATTTTAATTTAAGTCACGTATGACTGAAAATATATCGTTCCTGGCAGGCAAGCATATCTCATTTATGTAATGTTTACTTTTCCATAAGTTTTATTATTGTGATTACCGCAATAAAAAGGCCGGCAGGACACACACACACACATACAAAATTCGCGTTATTTCTGGCCTCACTCATGTTTATTTTATTATGTTTGCACGCTTTTTAAATGGAAAGTGCCGAAACTCACACCAACAGAACGCGTGCAAGCCGGAAAGGTGGACATCGGTTTTCTTCCTGTGGATCGATGGGCAGTGTTGTTGTATTAAAGCAATTAATACAATCTGTGTACTTATTTCTATTATGATATGAGAATTATAAACTAATATGTGCATGTGTGTATGTATGAAAAATATATAAATATTTTTCTCATTTGGAAAATTGTTTGCCCCTCCTTGAAAATATTTTGACCTCCCTGATGGCTAGTTATTTACTAGCCTGTGTGGAATATAGCGTTATGACATGGATCAGAATGGTGGGTGTTAAACAGGAGACACAAACGTATTAAGGAAGAAATGTTTTGCTGAGAAATTTATAATTATACGGGTGAACAGAATAGTCGTTCAGGAAATCAGAATACAAATGGAAAGAAAGAAATCAAGACTCGATTTTAAAAAAGAAAAATGACTAGTATAGTATTGACAGGAAAGACTTTTATAACAGTACAGACATCCCTCGGCCCCTCGCAGCGAAAGTCCAATTTCATTACAGGAATCAGATCGCAGCTACCTTTAGGAACCTAAAGGTATTGCGACTACTCTTCGCGAATCGCAGCTACTCTTCGTTCGACCTACAGACATTGTATCCAAAAGTACAGTCCTTCCTCACGAAGGTTGAGGATAGTCTTAATCCACCTGACATGGTGGTACCATTTTAGCTGATACGTAATTTTTTCAGAACTCAAGCATCCACTTATTTAATTAATATTTAAATGATTTCAAATATAAAAATTTTAGGACATGGAAGTCATGTATGGTTCTCCATACCGATTTTTTAGAGCTAGCACGCGGAAAACTATAAGAAAGTGACAAATTCTGTTTGGTAATAGGTAAATCTGATAATACGTCAAATGTCACACGAAATGTTTTGAATTCTTTATAGTTTTGAGTTAATTTAATTCGTTTACTGACGTTTCGTGCGCTGTGGATTCGAAGACATTTGCCATTTCCACAAAATATTTTCTTTAGGCATTGTATAGTTGACCCGTTGCCCGTTGGGGTATGCTTTCAGTTTTTCCTTCACAGATTTATTTGTTTACTTCCTTATGATGACACGTGGACTACTTTGCCTCTACTTTGCCTCTTTTCCCATAGTAGTTTTTGACAAACGTCCGCGAAGTCAAAAATTATTATCCAGCCGTTGTCCAAATAACAGTTGTATGTCCGTTTTCTTATTGATCGATTCTTGAACATATTTGACACATCTGTTTGTATTTGCTTAGATTTCATGGCCGTCCCATTCTGACACAGAATGCTTAGGATGTTTGGCCATATCCATGGACATCTTTCTCTTCTTTCACCGCCGCAATCTGTTGTTCCCAGATAGGTCTGCATAATAGATTATCAGAAGTCGCTAAGTTTTCTAAGCTTTTTAGATCTCAAAAACATCTTTTTTCCGGCTTCTGAACCCAGTAAGATACACGTGGCTTGAAGGGAGTGGGATGAAACGATTCGTCACTACCATTAGCACTTACGAGTTAGAAGAACTATAAAAAGCGGTTGCAATCCAACGGGAAATGTACAACCACGTTGAAGACAATGATGGCTTATTACTCTCTCGCATAGAAGGTTGACGGTCGGCATCAAAGCAACTGTTAATGTGGTAACTAACGTTTTGTCTTGCATCAGTAAACGGCGCAATCTGATTGGTGCACAGATACAGGTCAGGGAAGTCCTGCGCAATTAAGAACACATTATTACATCCTAGGCTTCCGAATGTTAATCTTCTGGTCTTAGTAATACATGTACATGGCATCATTCAAATATTACTGTATCCCGTCATTGGTTTATTTTGATATTGATTGTTACTGCATAAATTGAATTAACCCGTACTGTATTCTCTGTAATTTGAAACCTGAGTTTTGGTTTGTGGCGAGTTTGACCTAAAAGTGAAAATAATTTAGCTTGAGTACTTTTCTCTTTTCTCGGATGTTTGCTCCAAATCGCGGTAAACGAAATAGCTGTTTTCTTCCTAATTTCAAAGTAACGTATTTAGTAATGTAAACACAATTCAGAATACGTGTTTCGGTTGAATTCGATATCGATTCACGAATTAAGAATACACGTCGGCGATACGCCGTTGTGGGAACACCTGACACGGCCCTGAAAGCCACCGTTTCAGTACACCTGTCTCACAGTAATTATGTAAATGTAGTAATACACATTACGCTACGTATGTGGAGACCTACTATCTTCTGCGTGCTACTCAGGTGTCTCCAAGGTCGCGGATGATCGGTAACATGGTTTTGATCTAAAGTAGACTCACCTCGGACCTCCCCTAAATTAAAAAGCGCTTCTGTGCTTAACGTGAAACATGAGCGTCCACTCCTTTAGCTATGATGATATTCTACACATGATTTTACCAAGGATAATTAATTATTTTCAATTGCTAGTTCATGTTCTTCAGCATGTGGTCAGTAACTGATTAGAAGTTCCAGAAGAATCGTTCTTGTCGATTCTACTACGACGTTCTCGTATGTTGTTCCGTTTGTTTCAAATATATTTCGAGGCATATGGATGACAGTATTCTATTCGTTCTCATTTCGGGTTCACAAATAATGAAAACAGTCTCTATTTAATTGACTTAATGAAACGAGTTCTCAGTTTTAACTCGATCGTTTGACATTTGTCAGTGTGTTTGCTGTGTGCTTGTAGGATGTCTCGCGGAAACATTTGAATGCGTCAAGTACTTTTCCTAAAGCCTTAGCATGCGTGTCTACACTTATACATCGAAGACCCCTATGGTTTTCTGAGATTGATCCCCCACCAAGAATTGGTGGTGGGAGGCAAAAATATGTGGGGTCAGAATGTTGAAAAAATCGATATCAGTGTGGTGTATCCATAGTAAAAAGAATTTTAACAAAACCTAACCGAGTATAGTAGGTATTCGGTTAAACGTTTTAGGACATCCAAAACGAGCAAAATTTTGAAAAAATTATAAAACTGTTAAGTTTTATTCAAAATACAAATACAAAAGTGTAAAATATAAATACACCAAAAAAAGAGATACAGTACCGTTTACCAAATGGTAAAAGCTTAAGAGCATGATAATGTCTTTCAGCCGCCAGCTAAACGCAACATTATTATGGTTACTGACTGACTGATTGTTTCTTTTGCGCAAGTGTTGTTTGCTTGTTAGGTCTTTAATCTGCGACGACGTTAGCATGTTAGCGGTCGCGGTTTTAGTTAACGATTCCCGGCTGGTAAATTGTGCTAACACTTGATTTTAAACTTTCAGGACGCTTTATAAATCTGGTTTAATTGTTTGCAGTAATATTATTTTTAACACACATATATATATATATATATATATATATTGCGACGTATCAAAACAAACCTGTATTTACAACAATCCCAATGACGTCATACAGCTTGACGGTAAATAAAATGTTACAGAAAGTTTCAAACGATGTCCAGCTAAAAGACATTATCATGTCAAAAATAAAAACAATACTATCAGGCCAGCAACTCGCATCGTAAGATTTTTGTTTTTTACATAGAATAATTAATTTAGGTAGGTACTTAGATATTATTTTTAACATCGTCGTTTGTGTAGTTTATCTACGTATACAACACATAAAAAGTGAAACAAATGGAAAAAACATTGAATATGAAAAATGACGTACGTTCCACCACCATAGGCCTATGTGGTGTTTCAGCTAACGCTAAGGATGTGATACGTATGAAGGACTGCTGTCAGCTTTAAAAAAAATTAAATTTTAAAATTTAATTTGATTAAATTTATTAATAAAATAATGAAATTTATTAATTTGATTTATGTAATATAAATGTATTTCGTTCAAAATGGTGAGCGAATTCTGTAGCTCAGGGAGTAATGTCGATGACTTGACGTGTTTTTTCTCACTATTTACCGAGGCATGATTCGCGGTGTGTTGTAGCGGTAATTGTGTACATGGTCATACAGAAGCCAACGTAGTGTGGCCTATTGTTATCAGAATTTGGTAGAACCGTTACAGTTTCCAATTAGGGTGTCCTGGGAACAGCATAGGTGTAATCCTGTTTACGGTAAGACTAGACTGTATCGTTGTATTTAGTGTAACAGTAACGTTGAAAAGAGCCGGCGTAATTTTGTTTCTGAAGGCTGGCAGACAAACGAAATTATTAGACTACTGTATGCAAACAAAGCAGTGTACACTTTCTGAGAAAACCAATTACGTATAAAGTGGTGGCGGCGTATTATTTTGAAGCTTTTAACAAAGCATAGCGTATACAGGGTAACTTGATTTCGCTCACCCTCGACTACTAGGCCTATACATCTCATCCTATCCCCACCTCGCCCCCAGCTGCAGCACGCGTCCACTTCATTTTTCCCTTCTTCTCGTGTCGTCAAACGATGTCGTGTCCAACTTTTCACGGTGATGATGTTATTGTAACTTAGTTTCCTGCCGTAGGAGCTCCCTCCCTTATTTACCAAGCCGTGTTCGTTTGTCGTATATCCTACACCGTTGTTGTGCTCTTTTTTTATAGCCTATATATTTTTATTTTCAAGCAGTGAGCGTCGCTCACATTCCGTCTCTCTCTCTCTCTCTCTCTCTCTCTCTCTCTCTCTCTCTCTCTCTCTCTCTCTCTCTCGTGTATGTGTGTAAGAAACGGCCTAATTATTTTGTTAAAACGTTAAATTGTACGAAAACCACTTTAAACTGTAGGCCTATAATGATCAAAAATTCTTCTTGAGATGATTAAGGAAATTTTATGTGGTATTCTGAAGAATGACCTGGAAACAGAAACGTAAACTAGGAAATAGAAAGGTGAGGAGTACGCTGCAGTCATATTTGGTATAAGAAATAAGGAAACACGTCATGTATTAGGCAAGGTTTTTTTTAGTTGATGTCGTTGAACACAGGCCTATGTGTAATTTGCTGCCGATAGTAGGTATAGATCGAACGAACATTAAACGTAGTTTGGAGAGATTTTAGTAAATTTGAAATTTTACGTGATAATTCAAGACAAAAATTGAAGATCATATGACATTTAAAGACCTAGGGTCAACATTTTTACTGACAATAAAATGATGGAATACGAGTCACATTTCAACTTATTTGGTTTACGAAGCACAAGAATCTGAAGCACAAGTTCAATAGCATTAAGTTACATACAGATCGAATAAAATTTTACATGGGTATGGTTGCATCCATACTTGAGATTGCGCGATACCGAAATGGCTCTACAAGATAGTAACTTTCAAAATGTGTTCGAGACCGGGTGCAGGAGTATCGATGATATTTGTGTGCCATTAGTAATTGAAAAGCTTTCAAACACAGCTAGTCGTTAATAGCCAATCATTCATTATAAACAGATACCCTTCACATAGAAGAACGCTCACTGCAAATCATCGCGACATGAGGTCATCATCATCATCATCGTCGTCGTCATCATATGGTATTATTCAGCTGGCAGGCCTGGACACCGTTGCCATCTTCGGTCGTAGCTTTTCCAAGGTCTGTATCTTCATCTCTTCATACAACGCTCTGCAGTGTATGGTTTCCAGAAGTTTCAGTGTTTCCTCCCTCCATCGGTTCTTTTCTGCTGATATGATTCACCAAACCCATTGTTTGTAGTCTGTTTAGCGTCAGGATGTGTCCCATCCAGTTTCATCCTTTTCTCTCTCTGTATACCCTCAGGAGTGTTCTACGCCGTTGCGGGAAAAATTCTCCTGGTTAAGAGCGCCCAACAGTGGAAAGAAGGAACTTTGCGTCTAACCAAAGACGTTACACAAGCTTCCTCTCAGACCAGTAAGTTAGTGTCATTCTGAGACGTCTTCACTGCCTTGGGACTGTCAGGAAGTGCAATAGCCAGCGATATCCTGGCGTGCTTAGATTTTGTTAAAGATAAATTTTACTATTACCAAGTAGTAGGTATGAAACAGAAGGACAACTGGCATAAACGCAAGAAAATAAAACCCTACGAAATGTTTAGAGAGTTTGGCGTATATTCAGAGGATGAAATAATTCGAAATAGAACAAAAGTAACATAAATAGTTGGTTACAGTAAAAAAACAACAATCTAAAATAAAAGCAAGAAAAATAAAAAAAATCTATTATGAAGTAACTCCGACTAGTTTTTCCGTGATAATTTTGAACACCCCTTGGTTACTTATTTTATCTAACCGTCGTACTCATATCCTCACTTCCAGTTCTCTCAGGTCCAAGTACATTCAAGACAAGAATTATAATTTTAATAGGCTACATGTGGAAAAAATCTCCTGTTAAAATGTTTTTTCTCCGCAGTCTTCAGTCTTCTTGAGAGAACTACGTCGACGCCGTTCTATACCGAAATACAATCACGTGAAGATGATGTTAATTATGTAGGGTACTAAAATTTTTTTAAGTCTCTTGTACACTATTACAGTCTGGCGTATAAACGTTTGGCCGGATGCTGTACCGAACTCGCGTATAGGTACGAAGATGAAACAGTTTCACGTAATTATTAATAATTATCGTATGACAGGATGTTAGTCTTGCAAGCAGTTAAGTTTGTTACCATTGTCGGTAACGTCTAAATTAACACCAGCAAGCTAGCCGCTTCTATCTGGTTCGTAGTCGTCCACGTCGCATTTGTCGTTTTTTCCCACACTCGCTAACAGTTAAATCAGTCGAAACGCCAGCGAGCGTGCAGAGGGAAGTTACGGCAGCGCGTCCGCGCGCGCGCGTGTGTGTTTGTGTTTCTCGATTTCCGCTTGAGCAGATTAACCTACTTAACAAACTTGTTTTCACGTACTGTTAAAAGACACATTTAACGCGAAGTTCATGATATTGGCCGGCGCCAGCTTGAAAAATATGACTACCAACCTCTACAGAAATTTTTCTTCTAGTGTAATTCAGGAAAAGCTAAACTTGACTATTAACAAAATATTAAGACGTGTTTATTACCGTTAAAGTATATGTCGTAAACAATTGTAACATGTAAATATTGAATATATAACATACCACTCTAAAATATTTACAGATGGTTATTAAGCAAATAATATAAACAAATCATCAGTAATTTTATGTAACTTACTTCACGTAGAGGACTTCGATGTTGGTAATACATCGTTAACTACATTACCGATAAGCCTCATTGTAAAAGAATTTGGTAATATCATTTGCACTTACTATAGTATCGTGTGTTTGTGTGTGTGTGTGTGTGTGTGTGTGTGTGAGAGAGCGCGCGCGCGTGTTATATTCAAATCTCTGAAGATATATATTGTATCTGTGAACGCACATCAGTTGGATATAGCCTACGTTGAAAAAATTTGCGGAAGATGTTTATTAGTTACTAGTGTATTACTGCAAGAAATGTATTACCAACACTCGCTTAAAGAAACGTTTTCAAGAAGAGTCTGAAGCTCAAGTTCGATAGCATTAAGGAAGATACAGATCAAACAAAATTTTACGAGGTTATGGTTGCATCTCCTACGACGGTGGTGTAGTAGCATTGAATGTCATTAACATTCAATCACTGGAAGAAATTCCAAACATCAAGAGTTATTTTCTAAGAAAAGATGGGTAATTATACTCCCCCCCCCCCCCAACACATAAATGATTATGAGCTGTATTTTACTTCAAGTCACCACCATCACCATCATCATCATCATTTAATTCATAGACTACAGAATGGAAACTAATAGGGTACGAATCCTCGCCGGTAACGGTAGTTGTAACCTTTAGTATGAGTTGCGTTATTTAAATTATGCCAATTTACAGTTTTTCATAACCATGTCTTGAGATGTTTTATAATACGAGCTGTTCAGTCTTTAATTTTTTTGCAACCTTTCTTTATAAGTGTTGTGAAAACAAGAAAAAATTGGAAGCTCAGTCCGAGTGAAAAATGAACATATTAATGATCGAGACCGTCAATTGTAATCAGTTAAATTTTAATACAGTACTTAACAGCTGAGTACATAGGCCTAATGTTTGATAACAGTAAACGTCATTAACACGAATAAGGGTAGACACGACTGTCGATGCTTGGTCAGTAAAGTAGTGCACTCACTGATTTCCTATAGAATCTTGTGCATCAGAAACGTGTAAAACTTCTGAAACGTTTGGAGAATCTGCTTGTTTATGTTTGTCATGAACTGATAATGATGTCAGCACTAACTCTAAACCGGGTATAGTGTGTTCATGTGCGTGTGGACGTGAAACAGGTGAGACAGAGAGCTGACCGTAGACGTTTCCATTGTTACATAAATGGATTTGATGTGTAAGAGAGTGTACTACAGTTATGAATGAAGTCTAGTTGGTGTTGTCTTCATTCATAAAAGATTTTGTCTCGAGGCGAAACGAGAGGCTGGCTGGCTGGCTCCTGACTCAACATTCAAGTCACGATTTCTCTTCTGGCGCTCGACCAAACAAACTCTCCCTACCAACCGGCCGTTCATTCATTCATACTCTGACCCAATATCGTTTTCTACTTTTACACAACTCCATCAGCTCGCAATATTGTTTAGTTCTTCACTTTTTCTTTTCCGGTCAAAATAACGTTACGCGTGCTATGGAAACGGAACATTTGTTGTCATACAATGTGTTTATGTATAACGATTAAGGTAATACGATAATTTAAAATATAATTCTGTAGTGGGGGTAATACGCTTATCTTAGTGTAACGATAACCAAGAGAGAATTTGATGAATACCGCGTTAGGCTTGTAACGAGAATTGTCGGAAAATTATTTACGCATAGGCGTAACTGTACATTTTACATCTAGAATTTATTTTTGATGAAATCTTCAAGAAATCAGTGATACACGTTTCCACATTCCAGGAAAAAAAAGTTACCAGACTAATGTTTAGCTTTTAATTTTATAATCGCATTCGTATAATCATATAATGCCAGTTCATCTATCGAAATTTCTGTAACAACGATTTAAATATCGTATTTTTAACAACTGAAATCGTGTGAACCGACTTGGAGATAATAGCTTGATAATAGGGCTACTTGATTTAAACGTGTATGTCCTTAATTGATTGTAAATTAACCCAAAGCGCTCCCACGCGTATCTCGCCGTTTTCGGAGATTTTAGAAAACGTTCAGTGCTCTTGGCCAAATGTAAAATTATAAAAATCACTTAAAGTTCGTAACTTATTCGCGTTGTTCAGGCCGTGTGTGAGAGAGTAGCGGTGACGAACGAGGTCAGAGTGTGTACGAAACGCCGCCGCTTGCTGCTTGCATCCGGTCTGTAATTACGGCTCAGCCTCTTCCGCAGATACCTTTACACGTACGAGCACCATACAGTTAAGATTTTTGCGTATAAGACATAGGACTACTGTATTTGGATTTTGACGATGTTAATTAACTTTGTCCTTTCAAATTCTTTTTAACAGTTTCACCGGATTTTTGTTTCTACGATGGTCAGCATGTGTAGGTATCTTCTGATCGGGAATTGTCGCCTTAACGAGGTTCCGAAGTAGTTCAGTCACATATATCTTCGGTGATATGTTTTATATGGACGTAGGCCTAAAGCATTTTGTAATTGTTTTTTATTGATCTATCACAGTTAATGAAACGTATATTTATGTTCAGTTGAATATGTTATCCTTCCCGTGTGAAGATTAAATAACGAGATTTTAAATCGTGTAGAAAATTTTGGAAAGTAGATCTTGTTCGATTCTTGATAACTGGAGACCTAATAGAAATTACACCGCTGGCTTTTCTAGAACATATTTAATAATCGTCTGTAGTTGTTTTTGTTGTCTCGAAGAGTAACGCTTATAGGCCTACACTGTAACCTATTAGAGAAAGTAGTGGTGTTTTGCACACTGTATGTCGAATGTTGCAGACGGCAATGCTGTGGCGCCTGCGGGTCTGCGTAACAGCCGACAACGATCGGCAGTCCCAAGAATTCGCACCGTCTAGAATTAGGGTTATTACCCGGCGCTACAAATCGACGAACGGACAGTGTAACTCCACGCTCCACGCTCAGCACAGAGAGTAGATTGTCGTAATAGGTATGTTTGAGGCGGTTCCTTTCAGGGGAGTCCGAAGCGACGTTATAGTCGTGTGGTTAAAGCACGTGACTCCACTTGTAAAGTCAAGCGTCACATGTGAATGACCACTCTGTGGCCGGAGTCCTATGCTGTCTACGCGGAGACAGGATAAATATCCGATCAGGCCGGCGTTGTAAGTAGAGTAGTTGGCAAAGTCGTGATCTGGTTAGTTTTTTTCATGAAGACTGAGGAAATGTGACAGAGATCTCGCTCATTAAGCGACAGAAAGAGGCAGAGGAAGAGAAATTGTAAAATTTACCCTTCGGATATTGAGAGGTTTATGGTGCGGTGTAACCCGTGTGACCAAGGACTGGTTACTGTGGTAAACGAAATTGGCAAGGAAACCTGATTCGCAATCATTTCACACGTTAACACTTGGACCCGAGGGCTGACGTAAATTAGACGTTTCGCGGAATGATTGATTATGTCTGTCCCGCCACCCGTTAATTGGAAACTGCAACCAGTTATATAATCGTTTGTCACTTGCTAAAGAACAGAGTTCATAAGAGAAAGTGATATGTGACCGTGCAATTAGGCTTCTTACAAAGTTTGCACATCGTATCGTGTATGAGATGGATAGACCCCCTCTCTGTGTGTGATGCTGGGAGGGAGTGGTTTCATCTCGGGCCGCCCCGCGGTTACTGCGCAAGACTTTCTACATACATCCATATTGCACACTGATTAATAGCATCACGGTTCTATTTCGGAGAGTGTAAACTATATTTCGCTTTATCGTTTCTTTTCTTTATTTTTCTTTGAGAAACGATCGCGATGATTTGCAGTGAGCTATAGACTAAGTTATAGAACGAAAAGTTTTCTTTATTTCAGTACAAAGTTTGTTTCGTTTAAATCAGTAGACATAAAACGATTAACAATAGCAATATTAATATGTAATATATACGTGATACTTAGTTTGAATGTTATTATTATAAATGTAGGCCTAACAGGTGTAACATGTGAGAGCAATTAGGCTAAATCTGAAGTGTCATTTCCGCATTGTACAAACTTATGGCACGTGAATGTGACTGCCTGTCCGTTTTGATTGCAGCCGAAAAGTCGTTTTCTGTGATCTTCAAACGCAACAGTAAATCGACGTTGAGATTTAATGTAGCACCAACTGCAGATAAAGTGTAATAAAGAGATGACCGATATCGCGTAATTTAAGAGATGCTTTCTGATGTCTAAAATGAACGCTACGTATTTAAAGTCGTCGAATGGGGAATCAGAGTAATACGTATTTTAGCGTAACTTTAGAAATGTGTTGGTAACTGTTACGGTCGATAGGGTTAGGAAGTTACCTATCCTAACAAGTCGTGTATGACATTTTATGTTACATTTGTAAGTAGGCTATGCTATGTAAGCTCCAAAAGAACTAGCCGTACAGGTGTCTGCGTCACAAGATTATCTACTAATGCAGTGGTTCCCAAAGTGGGGTTCGCGGACACTTTTAAGAAAAAATAGAGTATACCGTAATTTTCTCCGATTTTTTTTATAGTCTAAAATCTAAATTTTAGAATCTTAAAACAATTAGTAAAGTTTTCAGTATTTTTCTTTTTGGTGCAAGCTAATTGTAATTGTAAAGTACAATGTAAAACTAATGACTTTAATAATGTCTTTAAATCATGTCGTGTAGCAGATCTGTTTGTCAGCCGAACTGACTAGAGCGCCGCATCAACGCAGAACTGTATCTAAGCAAAACGTTTTTCCGTGTAAGCAAAACGTTTTACGCCTGGATTTCGACACGTGTGGGGCTGGAAAGATAGAGGCGAGGTTGGCGAAGTTAAGAAATAAACTTGATGTCGAGAGTGACTTAATATTGAAATTATCAAACATTAAACCTAGTATTGCAGACCTAATTGTTCAAAAGCAGTTTCATTCTTCACATTAAACTATGTTTGATATCATTAATATTATAATTTTGCAAGTAAAAAAATTTTGATTTTAATACATTTTAATTAAAATATAAGAGTTCGTATCATATTTACTGTTTGTTTTATTTCATAACTCAGACGGGGGTCCGTGAAATTTTTAATTTTCTGGAAGGGGTCCGCGGACTGAAAAGTTTGGGAACCACTGTACTAATGCATTCGGAGCTTTCCTGTTTTCAGAAAAGGTAATTGTTTTCGGTAGTGATATGTAGTAAATTTTGTTTAACCGATTAGGCCTATTCGCGGCTTTGTTTTCGTTTTAAAAAGCTTTTGAAGTATCGTATTGACTTAGTACCTACCTATCACATAGGCCTACATGAAATTATGTATTCACGTTTAGACGTTGTGTAGGTGAGGCTGCAGTGTATATAGCAGCTACTGCATGTATATACAGACATATATATACAGCTTTTTATATATATACAGCTACTCCATCTGTACGCAGATACGGACTTGAATTGCTCATTTTATAACAATTTTGTCTAAGTTGCGTGCTAAAGTTGAAAGCGTTTATGTTATCAGATAATGTCGATACGCGTGAGCTGTAAACAAATTTGGTTGACAGAGCAGCAGTATGCAAATGGCGAGAGTAGTATCACTTGTTGTGACAATATACATACAATTAATATTATGAAGTTCCCACAGTAGTGGTGCGGTGTGCGGCGCCGTGGGAACGCACGGTATCAACAGGTGTTGTGATGGATACGGACGGCGGCTTGGTACTGCCCAACTCATACGGGCAGCCACTCTCCTACACCCAAGGACATCATTACATTTTAATTACCTAGATAACCATCTTCGTACCAGACGCGTACCGTGTTTGTTACCAAAAAATATATATGTATTCGTTGAAACAAAGATATGGGCGATTAATTCCTTTCGATTCAAGTTATAAATTTTTTATACAAAACAGAAAATTATATCGCTGATTCGGTGTACCAGCGCCTGCCAGCGTTATTTTACGCTAATTAGTATTCGTTCAAAATGTGGGCATACATAACAAAACCTGTTTGACGAATAATTTTCTGGGATAATAGAAATTTTGGAACTTTCTTTGTGTTTATTGTTTTTAGTGGGTTTTAACGTTCGGTTACGTTGTCAGTTGTACGCGAAATATCGTTCACGTAAATTCGAAACTGCAGAAACATGGATTCAGTCAGAAAGTTTTTCCGTTTTGGCGTAGCCTACGTTAAAATGTGAAACGTCAGACACATTATGTTTTAGAGTTTCTCTAAAACAGTCTTACGATGAATTGGATGGACAGTTCGTGTATAACTTTGTTCACGAACAGTCTGTACTAAGGTAATGTGTAGAAACTGGTACGCCTATGCCTACGGGGGTTTCTAAAAACTAACGAGACTGGTGGTATGAGGTTGTTTATCAATACATTAAATACAAAACAGTTTTGTCTTCGTCAAAGTAGTTCATTTGAGAAGCCACACATTTCGGAGTGGTTGTTACCGTTGATTTAAACAGTGGTAGAAGTCTTCGTCTGTCAATGCCTTTCGTTGTTCTGCCACAGTCTTTCGGATGTTCTCTATATTTTCAAAATGGCGGCCCTGGAGTTGGCTTTTGATTTTTGGAAACTGGGATAGCAGAGGAGTGCCTTTTGGTCGAATTCTTGTTCACAGACAGCGTGGTGTGGCATGGGTGGAACGTTATTGTCTTGAAGCGTCCAAGAGTCAACCGTACCCGCCCGGACATGAATGACGATTCTCCTTTTATGAATTATCAGGAATCTCATGCAGTAAAATTAACTAACTTTTTGTTTTCTGTTTTGAAGTTTGGCACAAGATTTGATTACATAATCCTGGTTAGTATCATTGGGCTCAATTTTTGTGACGTGAAATAAAACAAACAGAAAAAACTGTAGCCAAAACTAGTAAGATTAAGAAGTTAAAAATTTTTAGCAATGTAAACAAACGCTACACTCTTCGCTATGTATTTTTGATCTCACAGTGCTGCCACTTTGTAGGAAAAATTCAGTTCTCGTTATTTTTCAGTCAAACCTCATGTGTTGGGCAACGTACCTCAATCATGTCGGTTGGCAGCAGACTCCTTAGCTGGAGAGAATCAATAATCCACCCCTGGATAATATTGTTTATTAATATAGCCTACACAGCACGATATTTGCATTAAAGTCAAAAGTAGAGAAAGAAATTCTTAGTTTAGTAGTGACCATCAATCAGTAAAAATTATGAAAGCTTTCGTGAGGTTCTGTCTTGGAATAGACATAATTTATAACACGTACCCTATGTGACCATGTTTCGACAGTTTATGTTGCCATCATCAGGGCAGTTGTGGACGAGTTGTTCTTATCATTTGCATTTTTGGTGTCATAACAACTCATCTACAGTTCTGATGATGATAATAAAAAATTTTGAAATATGGACACAACTGTTATAAGAAATATGATTTCTTAGTGACCGAACCTTACAAATGATTTCGTCATTTGTAGAAATACAATATTTTAAGCACAATCCAGGAAGGCTTTAAGGAATTTGGATCGATTTAGGCGTGTAATTGTTAGTTTATTTTTATAATATTTTTGTTTTGTTGTACAAACAAAACAAAATTAGATAAAAGTAAGTAGACGTTATTATTTCGATTTCGTCAAGTGGTACAGAAGTTTAGGAACACCCGTTGTTGGTGATTTTTTAAAAAAGTAGACAAGGAAAGTATCCGACTGTAATAAAAGTGGAAGCGAGTTTGTGAGCACCGTGTAGAGACACCTGGCCTTCAGGCTTTCCCACCAGGAACAATAGAAGCGGCGCATACTTCAATTCGCCGTAATGATCATGAAATAGTTGCGAGGGTGGTACTGGCCAGCAGACCATGCAAACACATGTATCACAAGCCTGTCGTCTCTCGATGAGACTGCCTCGCTTTATTGATTTCTCCCCTGCGGGTCTGTGAAATTTGTTAGGTACCATACGTGAGTGGAGTGTAAATAGGGTATTAATACAAATAGATGATAGGCCGAATGTGTATGTGAACAAGTTAGTGCTTTACGTTGGTACTGAATCTCAGAGTGTATTTAGGCCTAATGTAGCCTATTTAAGATTTCGTGTAATTGTTCCGTAACTACAAAACTAATCACTTTCTCGTTCAAATATCGTACTGTGTAGGCTGCAGCCTAATGTACGTATATTTCATTAGGTAATTTCTGCATCATCAAATACTGAATGCATTAACTTGTGTGTTGGTCAAATTATTAGTTTGGTTCACGTATACATATCGCAGATAAAAACTATATCGTCAGAAGCAATGATATATTTCATATACTATAATATAGCATATAATGTATCATATGATAGACCTATATCATAAAATATGTCGTAGCTTCTGTTGGTTTAGTTTTTATCTTGCGAAACTTACTTAAAGCAAACTAATAATCTAATCTACTTGCAGAAGAAATGTTATAATTGTGTGAACAATTTAAATTTATTATATTTTAGGTTAGTTATTAAAACTTTCGGCTTGTTAGTCGTGGTCCGTCACGGACCGCGGGCCACGAACCACGGGTGTCAATCCCGAAAGTTTCAGGCAATAACATGATTGGCTCGGGTTTTCGGAATTATGCCGTTGTATTTTTAAATAATTATTAAATATTATTAAATTATTTATTTAATATTATTATTAAATTATATTATAATATTATAATTATAATTAATTAATTATTAATTATTATTAATTATAATATTATTATTAATATTATTTATTAAATATTATTAAATATTAAAATAATTAATTATTTAATATATTTATGTATTAAATATACATAAAGTTTTATGTACACCATGTGTGTAAAGCGTCTTAATATAAATATGTCTGACAATAAATGGAGAAGTATCATTGCAGGAGTGTAGTAAGTGACGTTAAGAGCAAACTCAGCTACTTCTTTTTTGGAATACGCTGTTTATTGCACTTATCTATAATTTTGAAGTAGTGATATACGTAGTGTTAGCCAAAAGTCGTCACAGCACCAGTAGTAGGCCTATAGACCGTCGACGACGTTGAAGTGTGACGCCAAGGAGTGAATGACCAAACGTAAACAACAATGCTGGATCACAAATAACGATCTTCGTGCAATACAAAGAATAAACAGACGTTGTTGAAACCGTGTACAGACATTCGTAAATAACCATTCAACTTGGCGAAGTGTTTCATTACTGTCTTCTTCCCTTCCTTTTTTCAAGCACCATGTCTGTATTCATTTCACAGTATCGAGGGTTACAGTCGATAATTTTAGGTTGTTTGAATTTGTGTAATTAGTTAACATAGATTATATAAACATTTAGCTTATTCCTTCTCAACAATTTCATATATAATTAATTTTTTTTTCTATTCGATAAAAATAAAAATAAAAAAAAAGGTGCAGTATAGTACTAGTAATCGTGATGGAGTGGCTAGAAGCAATAGGAAACTACAGTCATTACCACCATCCGTTCTTTATAGCTGTTTTGTAAATAATGGTACAGTTGTTGACGAGAGTGATACAATGAAGTGCCCACTATGAGCGAATGCCTCCAATAATCTTTCTCCTCAGCAGTTCTTCTCCAGTTCATGTTCCACATCTTGAAAATAGCTATCGCACGTCATCTTTACGTCTCTTTGCTTCCCAAACACGAATCTGTCTGTCTCTCTCTCTCTCTCTCTCTCTCTCTCTCTCTCTCTCTCTCTCTCTCTCTCTCTCTCTCTCTCTCTCTCTCTCTCAGCCCTTGTTGGTCCCTGGCCTCCTTCAGTTTTTCCCTCCATTCGCGCGCACGTGAATATCGTTAAATAATTAGAAACTTTTTGATTTTACGTTGACTCAACATAAAAAATACGTAACTGCATAGTGGATCTCGTTCTCGGAATTAAAGTAATCAGCGAAAAGCAATTAATTGTGTAAAATAAAAATTTATGGAACGTTATCAGCACACCTCATGCCGTCATTAACATTCTCTTCCAGGCTGCTGGGCAGTCGTCTCTATCAAAAACTATAAATGTTTCGACTACTGCCGAGGTAGTTATTAACTGGTCATCAGTTGCCAGAGGCGCAGGGCTGAGCCAACTTGTCACTGATCATGGCGATTGCGGAAGTAGCCGAAACGTTTGGAGTTTGTAACGGATGACTGCCACACCCGTAGAACACGAAAGAAAATATAAATGAAAAAAGTGACTCAGAACATCAAACTCTTTAACATTTTGATGCTTCATTTAATGTCTTCGTCAATACATCTAACTACGTTCGTGTGTATCTCAGCTTGATGTTTGCGTGACTTTAAGCACACAAAGACTATAGTATAGCCTACACACTAGATTATATGTAGGCCTATAGTAGACGAGCAAGTCCAAGGGCATCGAGACAGTTAAGTTGTGGAAATTGTAGAAATTAAATTTAAACTTGGAATGTAGGGATTACGTGTTCGGATTCTTTATCTTTGGTTGCTGGTGACAATTTTGCACACAGGAAATGTGGCTAGGACTGAGGCTTAACCGCAGGCATTATAGGCCTATGCGGTCAAAGTGTTGTAAATATATATTTACAGAATAAATTTTATTTATTTTGTGGTTCGAAGAGGATAAACTAAATGCTGTTATTTTACTGTATTCTTCTTGGGTACGTCCGAGTGTATATGATACAATTTTTGTTCTTTAAACTGCTAAACGATGTGATTTCTGTCTGATGAACGCTTTACTTGGACTGCCTCCATCTAATATTTTCAGACTTGACATTTCGGCCACCAGACTGTTAGGGTTTTCAACCGCCACCACAGATTCTGATAGCTTTATGAGGTCAAAAGGCAAGTGTGAAAATGTCACGGTGGAGGAAATCCGGGAAATCTGAATAGAGGTTTCGATGTACAAATGATACACTCTGGTAAAGAGCTGTAGAAGATCTGCTCTGAGGCCGATTTAATAAAACGCAGTACTTTCGAATCCTTAGTAAACATGCTTCGTAATCGACAGAGCAGGACTCTCTTAATAACAGGCACTCGGATTAGAAAGTTTGGGGCTCAGATATCAAACCGCTGTATCTGAGAATAAGAATGGAAACAATGTCCTATTTCGAAATGCCACAAATCTAGGAAGAACACCAGTTATAGTTACACGCGGAGCGCTTTGATGTGTTAATATTGCTACGACAGCACAGAACATTCTACGCGTTTATCGAATGTGCCAGAAGGATCTCGATGTAAGCGTGCGGTGTACGTGCTACTAGACGCATTTTGCGAGAATCATTCGAGACGCTTTGCCAGTTCGGGACGAACAGGCTTAAGGAGGGGGCAGTGCTACGACAGCACAGAACAATCTACGCGTTTATCGAATGTGCCAGAAGGATCTCGATGTAAGCGTGCGGTGTACGTGCTACTAGACGCATTTTGCGAGAATCTTCTGGCACATTCGATAAACGCGTAGATTGTTCTGTGCTGTCGTAGCACTTCCCCCTCCTTAAGCCTGTTCGTCCCGAACTGGCAAAGCGTCTCCGAAGTAATACTCGACCAGGCGATCTAGGTGGACGTCCTTGCGAACGATAATTTTCCCGTTCTTCGAATTCAGTCTCGTGTGATCCGAACACACGTTCCCAGGAATGCGAGTCTTTTGCGCAACCACTAGTTTCGCTGGAATCACTCCCGTTGCGTCATGTACTGATGACCGAAATACCACTGGCTGATCCAAGTCTGTTTGGTACTCGTTAACAACCTCTTGCGTAACCTCATCTTCAGCCACTTTACCCTCGGGCGCTTCTATCAGCTCAGGAACAAGCAAGAGTTTTGTCTCGACACCCATAGTTGGCTTTCCAATCACTTCTTTCGTCCTTATACTTATTTGTACTTCCTCTGCTAGTTCTTCCTCCATTTCCGCTGGCAACGTGATGGCACAAACCCATTAATGTAGCGGGACGCTGACTTGGCAGCTTCAAACTCTAGGGCGTGAACAAGAGCTTCTGAGCTATCTCGGCGTAGATTGTTCTGTGTTTTTCTGCTTCTTCCGCCTCCTGTCTGCGTTTCTCGTCCTAGAAATCCGGAAGGACAGTTGGCAAGGTGGCTCGAACGTCTGCAAGAGTACAACTTCAGGGTACAACATCGGCGGGGGCGCCTGCACGGTAATGCAGATGGCTTATCACGAAGACCATGCCCGGAAGACTGCCGACATTGCCACAGAAAGGAAGAACAAAACTCAAGCGAACATGTTCAAGCCATCATTGTAGATTTCCTGGCTGATGGCTGGACAACACAAGACTGTCGACAAGAACAGATGACTGATGAAGACATTGGACCGATCTTGACAGTAAAAGAGGAAGGTCGCCGCCCGGATTGGCAATATATCTGCCATGGTTCCGAAGGGCTACTGGGCACAATGGGAATCTCTCACCTTAGAAAACGGATTACTGAAAAGGGCTTGGGAAAGTGCAGATGGACGAGACGTGGTCATGCAGTTGATAGTTGACTTCAAAAAACAATGACTTGAGAATCGGAGGCGAAGAGGTAATGCTATCAACAATGACGAGAAATCCGGTTGGGAGCAGTATGCTGAGTTGATAAAAGCTCTAGAATTACGCTATGGTGATAAACATTTGCGAGATGTGTACTGCACCCAGTTGAGAGCAAGGCGACAGCATTCCGGGGAGAGTCTTCAAGAGTTTGAAGCAAGTATCGACAGACTAATTAGACTGGCCTATCCTGAAGCGCCAGAAGATTTTCGAACGCGTTTTGCGATGCAGACATTTACTGCCGGTGTCCGAGATAACGAACTACAGCAAGTGTTACGAATGGCAAGACACCAGAACAGTGCGGACGCCCTGGTACATGCTTTGCAATTTGAGGCCGCCAAATCAGCGTCTGGTTGGACAAGTCATAAAGTGCGCGCGGTAAAAGATCGCGACGGCACAGACGATGAGGAAGAAGAACAAGGAACAGAGACTCGACGGTCGGCGCCACAGAATAAGATAAGAAAGGATGGAAGACCGAAGTGTTATCGATGTGGTAACAGCGTAGATTGTTCTGTGCTGTCGTAGCACTGCCCCTCCTTAAGCCTGTCCGTCCCGAACTGGCAAAGCGTCTCCGAAGTAATACTCGACCAGGCGATCTAGGTGGACGTGACAGCACAGAACAATCTACGCGTTTATCGAATGTGCCAGAAGGATCTCGATGTAAGCGTGCGGTGTACATGCTACTAGACGCATTTTGCGAGAATCTTCTCGACTGTGCCGGGCTTCGCTCGGGCGCTCGGACTGTGTCAAGGCCGTAGTAATTACGTAGTTCACGAGAGATAAGACGCAGTTTGGAAGCTTCTGGTGTGTGAGCGTGACTATAAATACATCGGGTAGCGGCCTTAGTTTTTCGGTTCCATGCGAGATATTGGATAGTGCGGTTCGAGAGTATTAGTGCGATATATTTCCAGAGCGGTTCGAGTTATTACGTACGTTCAAGTAGTTATTATTGAAGTGTTGCGTTTTATATTCGGACGGTATAATTGTAATACAATTGAGTTTTAATATTAGTGGACATTTTATTGCGTGTGAACAATTTTCATTTGGTTTGTTGTAGAGACTGTGTTGTTAATTACGAACTGTTTTACTGTAACAATTAAAGGTGTGATTAGCGACTTAATTGGTGTCTGGTACTTAATTTGTTTCCACTGTACCTACGACGATCGAGTAGACCGTCGTAACAATATGTTCCTCGAACAGTGATACTGACCGTATCCATGAATCAGATTTTCCTGTCAGTAAAATGACAGAATGATGTCTTGTCAACGTGGACACGGCGTTGCCGCAATTAGCGTTCAACAACTGCAGCTTTTCACCTTCAATGAAGCCGACCCGACCTGTCGAGCTCACTCTGCTGTCAGCGTAGGCTTTTGTTTAAGTGTAACAGGAACGTGTCAAAAACGGGAATATGAGTTATGGTGGAGCTAGAAAATTAATTGCGACTGATAAGAGTTTGCTTTGAAAGCCGACATAAACGGTCGGAGCGAAACTGCTAAAATGTCTAAAGTGGATCCAAATCTTTCCAGCTGCAGCTTGCAGATTTGAAAATGTGTCCACATAGAACTTACCAGAAAAAGATCGAATCGACTCGCTACTTCAAGATAATGCAGACTCTATGGACCTCTCACATGGCAGCTAACTTTAAGAGTTATTTAAGTGTTAAGAGACAATTAACTTTAACTAACTTATGGACATCGACATTAAGAGAACTTCATATTAATAATAAGATCCCTAATATTCATCGGGGAGCTTTAAGCTATATAGAGTAGATCTTCTGGTGATTAGAAAGAACTATCGGAGGAAAGGTGGATGGAAAAGGAAGGAAAGTTAGGTCTCACAACAAATAACTCGACCAATTGTCAAACCTCAGAAACGTCTCAATATGTGAAATATAGGGACGCTAAAGTCGACACTGTCAGAACATCACGAATTTCTTATAAGTACGTTTAGCGGCGTTCTGACCTTGAAGGAACAAGAGGGATGCGACGTAATATTTTAAAATTGAATTTTCGTGTAAAGAAAACGATAGTTTAATTTCAAATGTTTGATCAGTCTCTAATGGTACAAGCATACTCGACAAAAACAAGCTTTATTAGTAGAGCGCGGTGCATTCGACGAAGTTTGTATCACGCTGGTTGTTTCTGAGTAAATAAGTAAAACATTAGTGGTGCAGATAAAGCCTTTTAGTGGTGTTACCTTTTAAAAAAAATTAATAGCGGTAAGGAGAAAGGACGGTCGGTGTGTGGGGTGCGTATAAAGTGTTGAGGAGGTCAGGTCGCGTTGCGATTTAATGAAATGTTAGCAGCGATCTGTTAATTGTAGCCGCAAGCGAGCTGATTGTCGTGTCAAAGATCAAACAGAAGGAAGTTTGATTCAAGTCGCGCGCGATCTCATTACGCCCTGCCTCTGCCCTGTGGCTTTAATTGAAACGGCTCTCCCCCTACCTACAACCATTATGTTACATTTCTTAATAATGAAGCAATTAAACTGCTCCGTCTTCTTTATAGTGCCGTTGGTTTGCTCATAAAATCTCAAACTCTACGTAAGCATCAACTAGATTTGCATTTCACAGTATTTTTTGTATAATATATAATAAGTATACTGTTTCACGCGAGGAATTATCTACTTTCTTTTGTATGCGTTTGAAGATTTAAAATAAGTTCTTAATTACTTTTTGAAGATTCTGAGATTTAATCAAAATCGTGTCCAATAACGGCGTTGCAAAATCGACAGAAGCATTATTGAAACAGCAGCGATTAGTGAAAGCGTAGACAGGTACATTGGACGCCTTAGTGCGCATTATTTACGCTACACAGTAATGCTCAAGGATTAAGTAACAGCGAGCAAGTGCGCCTGGTAATCCAGCTCTAAGTGTGACAGCGGGGTGCCGTGATTGCCTAGCTGCACGCGCCCTGCAACCCCTTCTTAATGAATAGCCTCTGCTCGTAATTTTCTTGATCATTGCTTCCAAATTACTGCGGTGGGTATTTAATATTGATTTCTCAATTTCGTACAGCCCGTACTCCCACTGGGTGTACATATGATGGTAGCTAACAGATCGTCCACTACAATTGATTACTGCTTGTAATTAATTTATACGTTTAGCAGTAAATAAATGCTTACACATTTACGTCTTGTGGCCATTGCGGGTACAGTTCAGTTTTTATCATATTCTTAAAAAATTCATTTTATGAAATTGTTCTCGGTGACTTATTAGGCTACTTCTAAATACTAAAAACGTCTCTCAATTTAAGTTAGTAACTGTGTACGTATCTTAAAAATGTATTGTTTACATGATATTGTTTATATTGTAAGATCTGTGTTGACTTACAAGAAATACGTAAACCTGGTAATATCTTCTTTAATCTTAGGTTTAACCGAATTAAAACTTACATTTTAAAGATAACTAGGCTTATATAGGTTTTCCTTAACTACTTATTCCAATAATGAATTTATCGTGTACAATTTAAAATGAATTTTGTTTTACCTTTTGCGCTGTTTTTTCTCACCCCCTTAGCTCTGTAATCTGTCCATCTTTATTCCCCATTCGTTTCCCTCGTCTTGACTCCCCCTTTGCCTTTTATGGCCCGTGTCTCCTTAGCTTTCCCCCAGTCTTGTTGAACTCTCGCGAGCGCTAACGGTACGCACATAAGGCTCGTGAAAGATCAAACCCTACTCAAGGTATAATTCCGTTGAAAAATTCTACGCTGGAAGGCAACGTAGAAGGAGGGTGGGTGTATATTGTGCGCGGTAAAAAAATATAAAACATTAGTATGGCTGCTCTCGGGGTTAGGTTATAAAATTCCGTGTGTAACCTGTAGCGATTTTTTCTAGACTACATATTGCTTCTCGATATTGACAAGTACACGGTTGGGCATTGTTTCTACTTCCGCTGTGTAACCCGATACGTAGCCCGTGCCACGTGCATCTTGTCGTCTCCCCTACGCACAGACTTGTCCTCTTTGTAACGCTGCCACTTAACGTTCATTTACTAAGAGTTTTAAGCGATGTTTTTTACAGCGGGCCTTATTCGTTCAGATGCAAAAAAGATTGGTTTCTGCGTTGCCAAATCTGTCACAGCAGTAAGCGTTCTGTATAAATTAAAAAATGTAACCTATCCGTGCTCTGTGACTGACCTCTTTTGAATCCCAAGACACGTGTAGATTTAGAGTCTCGATTTCAAGACAACTGAATCATATGTTTGCGTTTTACTAAAGCAGTTTTGATTGTCATCTTTTCGACAAGTTCCATTGGAGTATACCATGTTATTATTTAATAATAATAATGGATCCTTTTTCACCGCGTAAACAATTTAAGAGCTAAGCAGGATAGGCTGCCTCATGTAAGGCTGTGTGGCTAGCACTACGCTTCAGCGGCCATTCTTAACATCCCACTTGTTATGATAGACGCAACGTGGTTTTATGGTGCGCCCGGGAGTCAAATCAGGCAATTCTAGAATAGTACCCAGCGCCACATTCACTGGTCGTCTAATTTCGCTATTAATATTTTACTCGTGTAAAATAGATAATAGGGGGTATCGCTCCTGCAAGAAATAGATAATTGTGTGTGTATCAAAGTAACAGTAAGGTAAAAAAATTTAGACGCATCTGTGGAACGATTCATAGATACTTGAAAAATAAAATAAAAGGGAAGGATACCCGAATGAAATTTTATAAAACTATGGCTGTCCCCACATTCCTGTATGCTAGTGAGACATGGACTCTTAACAAAAGGTACGTGCAGAGGATTCAGGCAGCCGAAATGAAATTTCTAAGAGGGACGCAGGGTTGTTCTCTCTTGGATCGGAGAAGGAACGAGGGTATTAGACGCGATTTAAATATTGTATCATTGCACCAGAAGATTGAAGACCACAGAAGGAGACTGTGTGAACACTTGAATCGCATGCCTGATATCCGTTTACCTGTGGCTGCCTCGGGTTATCACCCTACTGGGAAAGAGATGTCGGTAGACCGAGGAGGAGATTGGTTCCGGAACAGGTCTAAGGCCTAAGTCCTTGGAGTGGTGTTGATGATATCAAAGAAACAATAGACCGCATCAGTAGTGTTCTGAAAAGGCAACATTGACTACCAGAACGTATAAAAACGGAAACGTTGCTAGCACAAGAAAACAGCACATCTGAAACTATAACGTGGTATAGCCTATACTATTTCAGAGTTCTTACTTGGGCCACGCCATCGGAATCATAAAAAGAAGAAATAAACACATCTAATCAGGCCCGTAGCGAGGGGTGGGGGAGGAAGACACCCGCCGCCCGCCTAATTTGGTCGTCCTGACATGATTTTTTTAAAGTCTTATCAGTTTCGTTTAAATACTAACATACAACGTTTTTCATCAAATTTCGATTCACTATTTGTAGGGCCTACTAAAAAAAAGCGGAATTTTAGTAGAAAAATTAAATGTCTATTTTAATGTTTTATTTACATTTTACTTACATTAAATCGTATTACATTAAGTAGAAATAACTGTATAGTTTAAACATTGTTTGAATTTTGCAGTATATATTTTTTTAAAGCTAGAGACGTGCATCGGTTCAGTGAAGGAAAGCGACAAATCAGTGCAAGCACGACACCACCGACACAAGGCACAGGATAAAATATGAAGAAACAAAAATAAACGAAACAGAAGAACAGCAGATGCTCTGAATATTTACGCTTTACCATATAGTGGCTGTATACTGTACAAGCATTCTGCATCTGTATAACTGTAGGCTATTGTCCGTGTAGAAATACACGCAGCAGTATTACGGTAACGTCACGGTGGATAATTAGGAATGCGTCTGCTTCAAAGTGTCGTTGCTTTTTTTTCCATCAAGCGACTGTCACGAAGGCATATAATATGTAAATTAGAGTAAATTAAGAAACGAAATAATGTTGTAACATAATTACGGCGAGCGGAGGACAAACCGTGCAGGTGTGCTTTGAGTAATTCCCACACTCACACCGTCGGTAATGCAAACATGGAATGGATCAAACATTGCGATAAACGCTGTGTAAAGGCCCGCACAGGTGAAACGGAAGTCCCATGGGTTTCATTTGTCCAATCAACCGCCACATCCGGGCCAGCAACCCGTCTCAGCTGACGGAATCGAGCGTAAGAAAATTATTGACTTAATTTATTTTACGCGTATGACGCAACCGCGTGAAATACTGAATAATTGTACAGAAGAAAAAACGGGTTTTCGAAACTTCACTGTTCTGTCTGTCTTCAACAGTTTTCTTAGCCCATTTCACTTTACTTCACTTTACACGGTCTAGTGGATACATTGATGGCACATCTGTGCAATGTGTAGTACTCCTACGTATTAACTATTCTCAAAGAATTATGACGTTTTGTGTTAACTGAATTTCAGATATTAGGTCTACAGATTGTGTACGCAATATTGGATTATTATATAGGCTATGTAGTTTTTAAATATTGAATTAACAGAGGTTGTTGTTTATAGATTCTTCCATAATTCTCTCAGAAATGTCGAAGTTTGTATTGTCTATAAAACTCATAGAGATCAGGGAAGAGCCTGGGGAGTAGAGTGGAATAATGCAGTAGTCAGGTCAGACTTGTTTCAGAAATAGTCTTCATACAGTCGTTTCGAGATTGATGCGGTGTTATTGTGCAGTGTCCAACCGTACAATCTGATGTTTATAGATTCCACACTTCCGTAAATTTATGGACAGAAGTACCACTATTTTGTTTTTTTCTGAAGAAGGATAAGCGATCATCTCTCCAGTGCTTCTAAACTACTCACATGGAAGCTGTTAAAGACAAGTTTGAGTTTGTTCTGTTTACCGATAAAGCATTTTGTTTGCTAGGAACATAACATGTCAAGATTTATTGCTATAAGGGTTCAGGTTTCCATATTGTTTACGTCGAGGATATGTCTGAGGTCGTTACATAGCAACAACGTAGTAGGAAAGTGGTCATGAATTCGGAAAAAGAGGCATGGGGCAGGGATTTTTAATAGCAAATGTACACGTCCGATATCCTATATCCTAAAAGTCCTTTGATCGGAACGAACACAGTAGATCATCGAGGAAGACTGAGTTTTTCTTTTTTCTGCTGAGATGCGTATGGGCTTAAACAGCTGCCAGCCAGTATGGGTTATTTGTGCAGTTTGGGATTACAAGTTTTTTTTAATTTTAAGCGAGGTATTGAAATCAAGATACTTGAATTGCTCGATTTAGAAGAAGTTGTACAAGTCTTCGATTACGGTAAGAATACGTATTTTAGAAAATAAAAATTTTCTATATATGTTACTCTTTTGCAGTATTCGCGAAATCTGTTTGTAGTATGGTCCTAGTACCTTAGAATTGTAGAACTTACTCTGTGTGTGTGTGTGTGGCTCGAAGAGTGAGACAGAAGATGGCTGTATAGTGTATAGTGTGCAGAGATTACACAAGCAGAATAGTATTAGCGGTATGTAACAGGCGTGCGCGCCCGCGCGTGTGCGTGTAGCTGACAGGCCTCCACCCAAGAGGAAGCGCGCTCCAACGACCACCAGATAATTACCATCTCGACTGACATACATATTTATTTAAAATTTTATCATTGTAATGGACACAATCAGTTCGCCGTGTCGATCGATTCAGAACCTCTCAGCGGGTAGACACCGTTAATTACGCTGGCACGTTCTGCTAGAGGAATGTTGGATTCAGGGCCGGTGGGAGTTCTCTTGTTGTTTGTGGAAATGTTTCCTTTTCAACGTGTTTTTATTGGAACAAATTTGTTATAGAACACTAATTCGCGGAAAGTTTGTAATATCTAGATCGAAAAATGTACCCACTTTCTGATGCTAGTGGGCGAATTCTGTTTTTATGTGGTAAAATACTCTTACAGTGACTGATGGCACAGAAAAAAATCTGATAGTAGCGCATAGTGGTCACTTATGTTTCCTTTCTTACCGTGCTTTGTATGTTGTATCTTAGTATATTAGTAGTGGTCATACGCGCTGATTATAGCAGAAATAAACCTGTATTAACTAGTTACAAGAAAATGAGTAGTCTGTGCTCTCAGAATACCTGATGGATTGACCACAACTTACATGATTATTTGGTTTTTTCAAGGGCTAAGTAGTCACCGTGTCCTGTACCACTAATACTGGCTTTTAAACACGGTTTCAGTTAGTATCCTGCGACATGTTGCGTTAGCGATTTTTTGGCTGTACGGAACGCAAGTTGTGTTTTAGGAACACTACGTGTTTTTAGGATGTCATCATCATCATCATCACCGCTATTGTTATAATTGCGGCTCCGCCTGAAATACTACTGCTACTACTACTACTACTACTCCACAGCGCTACAGCTCATGAAGAGCCCTGGCCTCCAGAATGACATGCCTCCACTCTTCTGTATCCTGTGCGACCCTTCGCCACCTTCTGACCCCTAGTCTTCATCTACATCGTCCACCCATCTTCTTCTTGGCCTCCCTCTTGCTCTTCTTCCTCCTAGTCCTCCAGTGAACACTTTTTTCACTGCCCTCCCTGTACTTTTTCTGCCATTCTCTGTACGTGACCTGCCCACCTAATTCTACCTTGTTTCATTACGATGTCTAGTTTATTGTTTAGATCGCACAATTCGGCATTTGTCCTCATTCGCCACATTCCTGCATCTAGTACACCTCCATATATCCTCCTCAGAATCTTTCTTTCCCATCTTTTGATCATATCTTCTTGGGCTGAGGTCATGGTCCAGGCTTCTGAACATTCAGTACTAATGGCCGCAATACGGTTTTGTAAATATGGACCTTGGAGGTTCCAGAAATGTTTCTGGACTTTAAGATAGTCAGCAAAGAAAAATAGCACCTATTTCTCATGGCTAGTTTGTCTTGAATTTCCATTGCCATATGATTTTTTGACGTCAAGAGGGACCCAATATATCTAAAACTATCTACCCTCTCAAATTCACTGCCATTAACTTTAATTTTTGAGATTCTTTCTTCTCTGACATTTTTCTTCATCGGCATATATTTTGTCTTTTGGTTATTCACTTGCAGCCCTAGGTTGGTCGAAGCATGCTCCAGAGAGGTGTACGCCTCTTCCAGTGCCTGTTTGTTTCTTGTCATGAGAACAATATCGTCAGCATATGCAATGCACTGCGACCTTCTATTCATAATTGTGCCACCAGGGTTTATTGCTCAAACATTCTGCTTTAAGAGTAAGGTTGTGCGGTGACATAGCTAAAGCAGCACAGTTATTTTGGACCGAACGTTAGAACTTTTAATCGAACTGTCAAAAACACAGTTTGCTCGTACTGGGAAATACTGTATAATGAAATATGAAAGTAATAATACAAACAAAATAATAGTATTTATTATATTGTGTTGCTTTAAATACACATGTAGGAGCACCCTCGTTAAAGAAATATTTTTGATTTCACTGGTATCATATCTAAATACTATAGGCTACTAGTTTAACCGTATGGTTTTTGTAGTGATTTGTTATTAACTGAACCGGTAAGATTACATTTTTATAGCACTTTTGTAGATCATGTTTTTATGAAGAAATTAAATACTGTTTCCAGTAAAATAAGAAAGTTAAACTGTTAGACGTTACTTACTTACGGCGTCAGGCAAGCTGGAAAGTTAAAGTTGAGTCAAAAGTAGGGTAAAAGGTTATTTTCTCGGGAATAAAAGGTTAATCTAAAAAAAAGTTATAAAGGAGACAGTGGCGGATTATCTATAACGTGAGGGTATGCTGCAGTACCGGGCACCGGGGCCTCAGCTATCAGAGGGGGAACCATCCAGCCCTAAATCACAAAAACGTTTTGAAGATATCGAATGTGAAAAAAATTTCCTCAACCCAAAATCATAAAAATATGTGTGCACACTTTTCCACGCGTTGCCGTTTTTTTTTTTTAAGCGAGATATTCAAACCTAGATACTTGAATCGCTCGATTTATAAGAAATTATGCAAGTCTTCGTTAAGGCAAAATTCAGAAAAAATGGATCGATTAGTATTTTCTAAGCTTAAGTACTACTACACTCATTGTAATCACTGTTTAGCTAATATTAGTTGTAATTTGAGAGTTTAATAAAATAATAATTAACTGTCGAAATTGTGTATACGATTTTTCAATGTAAATAATGGATAAAAGGTTGAGTTTTGAATCGAGGTGGGTACCAGTGTAATGGAAGCATAGGGCACCCTGAAAGGAGAGCAGGTGTGTAGTAGAATGCCATTGAGGCGACGTTAAATATTAGAGAAGTAGTAAGGTAGGTCCAAAATGCTTAGCGTAATAATGTGCATTTATGAATGTCGTGCATTTAACGCGTACCAAGAGATGAAAACACCAGTACATAACCGTATACAGCTTAGGGGTTTTAGAATATACTGGCTATTTTAAAAATTTAATTAAAAAAACAAATAATACAAATGTTTATTGTAATGTAGGGCTAAGTCATTCCTAGTAGGACCAGCATTTGTTTGGACTTCGTGATATTGTAAAATTTGTTCATTCTTATTTTGTACTTGAGTATAATAGCAGAGACAAGTTAAAAGTGTCTAAAAGACTGTCTAGAACTTTACCATCAAGCGTATGGATGTTTAGATGGGATCATGACGTTCTTATCGATGAAACTCGATCCTTTTAGAATACAACGCGGAACTCGATCTCGTAGATACGAGACGCTAATAAGATATAGTGTTTAATAATAATATTATTGAATATATCTTGTCAACTAACAACTAAAGACGATTTAAGTGCTGCGGTGGATATTCTTCATGCGGTCGAATAGTGTAGGCCGTAATCGTCACACGGAGAAACGTTTTAACTTTGTAGAAAACGTTTTATGCTTTCGAAAGAACAAAAAGAAGAAAGGACAAAGAAAAACAGCGTGGAGGTGGTGTAGATTATTGATAAGAACAATTGGAGTCAGAAGAAGTTACATATGACAAATAGAACAAAGGGAAAGTTCAAGGATAGTCAGGTATTTACCGAGCCCGCCACGCACCTGTCTCGGTGTTACCTCACTGGGCAATGCTAATTACGCATCATTAATAATGGATGAGTTACAATCAAAACTAACGTACTTGCACTGTGACCCTTATTATATTTTATCACTTCTGGAAACGTAGACCGTCATACGAATGTGTCCTTCTGTATGTTATTAATTGTGTTTTGCAATCGTATTTATTTTGGTAACCTTGAATTTATTAATACAAAGGTAACTATTTTAAAGTCACCCATATTTTACGGTGATATTTTGTTTTCTGCAGTTTCCGTTCTGTTGCACTTCTCAGTACTCCATATATAATAAAAACCACCTACCTTCATTATCGTCGTTTTTCCGTTAGGTTAGTAATCCGTTTGGCTATTCAAATAAAGGTAAGTTTATCAAGTGGGCTGAAAACAAGGCGTCTTGGGCAAGTTTATTTGTATTTCGGAGCAGTACAGGACGGAGATATTTGTTACATAAACAGACTTAATGTCTGACAGTACCTAATGGTGAGCAATAAATAGCTTCGTAGGTCTACTGTTCATTATTTCTGCGTGTATTCGACACATTTTACAGTATTAACACAGTTTGCACCTTACACCCCGATCTTGTTTGTTTGATACTAATTTTACAACTATTTTTGTGTTTGTTATTAAAAACAATATGGTACACAGTATCAGAACAATTAAATCTGATTTCCTGCAGTGTTGATTTCTCTGTCCGTACGTTGAGAGGCTTTTTGTAGGCCTACATGCAGTAACTAGAATGTACGGGCGCGTAGACTGACAAAGGCTGGCTCACTTCACACGACGAGATGCGGCTATGGTTGGAGACAATCAACGTTTACACACCCACATACACGTGCACGAACCATATAGCTATTACGCATTCATCTGATTGGCCCGTAGCTGCTTCCCACTGTTTTGCTTTCCTGCCTTTTTTGTTCGCTATTGCTGTGTTTTGACGTTAAACACGTCTTTATTATGTTAACGCATGTGCTAATGTGGCTGCTTAACTATCAGCGCTCCGTAAGTTGTATTTCATCGTTTACCAGAGTATTTAACATTCGTGTTGTATTTACGTGTGGCTCTTTCCATTGAATTGTGGCTTATTTTTGCAAGTGCATGTCCCATCTCATCGTTTAGGGTCGATTAGCTGTCTCATATGTTACAAATGGTGGAGGAAAGATGTAACGTGAAAGTTGAAGATGATAAGATTAGATACTCCCAACTAAATGCAGAACTTCAAAGATTAGAGAGAAGAGATAAAGAAGGCATTTTTAATTTAACCTTTTAAAAATAACATTTCTAAAGTGTAGGCTAAAGAAGTAGGGGGAAATAGTAGAGCTGGGAAGACAAGGCATTTATTTAAAAGAATTAAATACATCCATGGAAATTGTATGCAAAAATTAAGATGATAAAAGACAGATGGCGGATATCTAACAGAAGGGCAGAAGATGAAAGGAATATATGGAAGACTTAAGTACAAGCAAGAAACTACCGCCACGGATAACCGCTTTGTTGGAACTACCAATCTAGAACTAGATGTCCTGAAAAGCGAAGTAAAATGGGCTCTTAAAAATATTGCCGGAATCAAGGCAAGTGGAGACGATGGAATCCCTGCATCTGTTTAAGAAGCTAAAAGAGGATGGTGTTGAAGTACTACATCCCGTATGTCAAAAAATATGAAAAACTCAGCAATGGCCAGTGGATTGGAAAGCCACCCATAGCTATCCCAATTCCTAAGAAGGGTAGCACCAAAGAATGCTCTAACTCTAACCATCCGTCAATCGTTCTCACTCCACAGGCCAGCAAAGTTATGCTTAAGATCTTGCGAAGTAGACTCCAGCAATATGTGAGCCGGGAGTAAACAGAAGAACAAGGTGGTTTCCGAAGAGGTAAAGGAACAAGAGATAAGACTTCTAGTATTCGTTGGATCATAGAGAAAGCAAGGGCGTCTTTGAAAGTTATTTACCTCTGTTTCACCGATTACGTAAAAACGTTTGACTGTAAACTGTGTTCGACATTCTAAAAGCCATGGGAATCCCTGAACATTTAATTTGCTCTTTGAAAAATCTGTACTTTGGCCAAGATGCATCAGTTACAACTGGTTATAGTGAATGGAATGGTTTAAGATAGAGAAAGAGGTACGACAAGGATGTATATTATCGCCTTACTTATTCAATTTATATGCCGGTCGCATGGTGCTAAATGCCATGTTGGATGAATCCAAATCTGACATTAGGATTCCTAGAAGAGTGATCAATAATCTCAGACATCACACTGTTCGCCGAAAGGGAAGAAGACTTAAGGAGCGTCTTGATGAAGCTGAAAGAAGAGATTGGAAAAGCCGGTTAAAAACTTAATGCCAAGAATCCAAAAATCTTGTCGACTGGCTCCATTACGTCATGGTATATAGATGGAGACGAAAAAGAAATAGGCCTAGTGCCCGATTTGTTTATTTGGGCTCGAAGATTTCTGCAGATGGATACTGCAGTCTAAATAGGCCTCGTTCTCGGAAGGAAAGCTTTGACAAACCTGAACACTGTCGTTAAAAGTAAAGCGGGATTAGGAAAGCTGAACGTCGAAGAATTGACGCCTTTTAACTGTGTTGCTGGAGAAGATTTCTGATTGTTCCATGGACTGTGAAGAGGACTAACCAGTCAATTTTGGAACACATCAATCCCGACTGTTCGTTGGAGAATCAAATCTTATAGGTGAAACCCCGACAATTTGATCCTGATAATGAGAAGACACTGTCATTCAGTGTTGCGTTTGGACAGCACTGTAGAAAAGAATCTGATGCTGAAAATTTGAAGGCAGAAGAAGAAGAGGATGGCAGATTCGTTGGGGTCATTGAAGCAACAATTAAGAATATAGAAGATCTCAGGTAAATAGTGCAAGACAGGAGACCTTGGTAAGACATGTTCATGGGGTCACGAAGAGTCGGCCACGACTGAACAACTGATCAACAGCCGTCTCAGAGTAAGACACACTAAGGACGTTTTTAATTCAGTTTTTTTGACTCACAAAAATCATTTATTCAGTTGGAAGTTAGTTCAGCTAACCTTGACTGTTGACGTGCCTATTATCTCCATTCCCTTTACCTAGAACTTCATAGATGTTTTAGTTTACTGTGGCCAGCAGCAACATGTCTTTGTGCAATAAAAACATGAAACCAGTCTCTCAAGTCAGTATTTTATTACTTTAAAATTTTGTAACGTTTGTTGGACCGAATATAAGCCTAATTAATGACAGAAACAGTCTAATCGAGTTCACTTCTTATGATATAATACTGATCAACATAATTTTATGAAGCGATATGAACAAATTAATTACGAGCTACAATGTGTTGTGCGGAAAGTGGTGTAGCAGTGAAACCCGACAATACGCAGCCTGTTTGATATTAACCCCGAACCGGAAATCCCCTTCCCCGCCCCTTCCCACTCTGCGGTGGGAACACGCCATTCTTTATCCGAATAGTTACGCGATGTCCATTCAATAGTTTTTGCAAAAAATAATTAGTAAATAAAAAAATTACAAATCGAAAATAATATTTCTATGGAAGAAACGTCTCTAAATGATACGGCACGTCCCAAGATTCTGTGCGTGTGCGTGTGCGCCTGCGCGGCGCGCGCGTGCACAACTCTGTATTCTTCAGTTCTTCAGTGTGGGTTGAGGACCTTACGGAATTATGTAAATTAGCCGATGGATTCCTACTTATCGTGGCGTAAGACGGAGGCAGATGTATTCTCTAATTACAAGACGGTATTAGGTGTTAGTATAGAATTTTGTATCCATTCATAATACGCACGGTTCCCTTAGGTAGATGTTCATTTTGTATTGAATAAATTACACCATTACGTCTTTTTTGCTCGGTGGTGTTGGTGTACCTGTGTAGAAATAATGTGTACATGAATCATGTGATTGATGCCAAAATTAAGGCAATTCACCAAAGAGGAAGTGCCGTTATTAGTAATTTCCCGTTTTATAAGGTAATTATCCCGAACGAACATCGCGCTTATTATAATTTCGGACAACGTTTTCGTGTGTTCGGTCGCACATAATTTAATCCTCCGTCCATGTTAAAAACTCAGCTACCACATTCTGCTATCTAGCCAAGTCAGTACATTATAATTGAAATAATACATTTTTTTGCGCTAATATCGAAATTATTATCTAAAGTTTTTTTTTTTTTTACAAATTGTTGCCTGCTGGTAGGCTACAATTATGTGTTTCTTTTACAGTATACATGTGTTCTTTTGCGTTTGGACAGCCTCCGGTTTTTGAATAATTTAATTGTTACGATCCGAAGGCGTATTGTACTGTCACAGAAATTTATAGCCATCCAACGTCCGTCATTAATGGTCAGGTCCGTCCAATAACCAAATACGCTGCGTAGCGTTCGTAACGTTTTTTTACGCGTCAGCTTGTTAGCGTATTCATTGACAAACACGGTTTATGATTTTTTTTTCTTTTTTTGTAGCCAGGCTCATCATGAAGTGAATCATACAGAAGTTGTAAGAAGTCTCTCGGAGAGAAGAACAACAGTTGTTTTGTTTTTTGTATAATTATATTTTCAACCTTGAAAACAACCTGTGGGAATAAATGCAGGGGTCATTAGCCTCGTGCTATTTTTTTGCAGTTTAATTTTATTATTCTTACTTTTTTACTTTACTGTCTTATAATTTTCATTAATGATTTAAATTTAGATAAACAGTTTCACGTAAAGCAGATTTTATTCTTTGACAGGTCTCCGCTCTCTTCAAAGGAAGAAGTACTCTCCTCACTCTTTTGTGTAAAAGTCACTTCTTATCTTTATCGTCTAAAAACCGTTTTATTCTTTTTAAATTAGCGTATTTCGTCATGAAAAATACTTAGATGTGTGTGTTTGTGTGTATGTGTGCGCATTTATTATCATAACATTTATCACATGACATGTAGGCCTATTAAAACAATTTAAAAGAATTTTGAAGTTTATAATAAAAATTGATAATATTTTTAATACTCTTTCATGGTAGTTCGATCAGGTTTGTTTGAACCTATACCCGATACTGTGGCTGTTTTCATACCCTTGTGATGTCCATACATGACCTGTAAGAACAGAATGTTTCTTTTTGTCATAGAAAAGGAATCCCTATAACTTAGTTTGACTTCACTTTATAAAGCATTTCGAAGTTACCAGTAGTTCTTACTACACAAAGTTTCACATTAATGTCAATAACCAGAGTCACAAACCTCCAGTGTATTTGAGGTGAGGTAATTGAACACAGTCGCATTCGCATGGGTAGTGATTCTTGAAGAAAGAATTTGTGGACAGCGATGTGTGATTATTTGTATTGCCACTGCCTGTCAAACGTATCGTTCCAGTTTCGTTTATAGGAAATATTCAGTTGTGTTTTCGTGGAATATTTTGTGATCCGTTTTCATTTTGCGCATCACATAAAGTAGTATTCACTCATTGCCATAAAAAAACGACATTTATGGAAGTATTATTTAAAAATTATGTAATGTAATATAAATTTCAAAATTTAATGACTCTTGGTGTAGCTGTGGGAATTATGGGAGCGTTACAGCCCCCTCTGTCCCATTAGACAGGCCGCCATTGGAGTCTTACAAGTAAAATCTGCAGACAGGCGTAACAACTCCTAGCGGCTGATGTAACATACACATAGGGCAGTGACGTAACTACGGGAAGAGGGATCAGGAGATCAATCTCGTGACTGTTAGAAATTTCCACAAAATCACTTAACGTAGGCCTATTTCTAAGCCAGTTTTGTGTTTTAAAATAAGGCTTATAAATAACTGTAGAAATAAAAGGGATTACAATATTTGCAGATTAATAAATAAAGGCGAGTCCTTCATTTATTCCAACCTTCAAGCTAGTGTCATTCATCCCTCAGAAGTTACTCTCATCCCTGCCCCCGAAGGCCCTCCTAGTTAACGCCACTGCAGTAGGCTATAACTGTTTAATCTTTTAGCTGACAAAAGGATGAAAAGGTACAGGCGTGTAATATGCGTGCAGGGCTGCTAATCGCAACTGTGAGGAGCAGTGCAACTCTGAAGTTGGAGTATGTGATCCTAACGCAAAATATAGGATGACCATTGTATTATACTGTATGTTTAAAGAATGCAATCCTCGGATGTATTTTAAGAAACTGTGTAGCCCTATCTATTTTTACACCTAGCACTTATTTTTATTCTATTATGAGGTGTCTATTATTTTTAACCATTTTCTTGTAAATTATAAAACAGCCTTATCTAACCGAAAAGATTCATCCAGCTAACAGGCAATGATCCAAAACTTTTATTCAATACTTTACGTGAACGAATCTATAGCAGTTGTGTAGTTGCCGTTCATTGTCTTGACTAACTTTGACTGTTTTCCAGCATGAATGAAGGCGTGAACCCAAAAACAGGCGTAAAGTTAACTACTACGTTGTCTTCTTCCTCTTCCGCGGCGCGACAACCCATTACTGAGTCACGGCCTCCTTAAAGTTTCTCCACATAAAAGAGTTTGACAGGTGGGATATGTGAATTCTCCGATCCAACCCCCAACCTGGAGGACCAGGAAGTTTGATTTCGGGGCGCTCTTCCCCTAGAGAGTTGCTTTCACCTCAGCTGACGAATTCTCTCTGCCCGGTCGCAGTAGGCTAACTGACTCAGCCCATGTGTGCAGCCGTTGGGCTACTATAGCCTCCTCCGCCTCCACACTAGATACACACCTTGTTGGCGATGTGCACCATCCTGCCCTGGCAGAACCCCTATGTCTCGTTTGCTTACCGCCGTTTGCTGTCACTCCGCCGAAGGGATTGGTTACCACAACCTTGGAGTGGATTGGTCGGCGTAACAGGGCCCACAGACGTGTAGGTGAGAGTGGAGTTGGGGTGGAGAGGCTGGTGCATTTCTCTTCTGTGAAAGCATACGTTCGCGTCAAACCCCCCTTTGGACCCCACTACGTTGTCTGGCCCATAGAATAAATTAGTAGCTTCTTGAAACACTATCATTGTATAGGAGCTATTAAGATTTCATTGTCCGTTTACTGGGTTTGTAAAGATGTGGGACTCGTTGATTAATCGTGATAGTCGAGTGATTGTTATTAATCATGTGATCAAATGGCTGTGTAGTATATTGAAACGTGAGGGGCTGTGTTTGCATTTCAGAAAGCAATACGATGAGTCATATAGCGATGTAGGTAAGCTATAGATAGATACACCGTACAGTCTCTATCGCGGTGATCTTATCTTAGTTTTTATACGAAACATTTGCATCTGAAAAATCGATAACACGAGTGAATATCGGTAGGCAGGAAATTAACAGTTCTCATCAACACACGAAATGTCAGCAGACTGAACGCTTCCTGTCGCCTGAGCGAGCGCTTGGTGCGTTACTGCGTTACAGGTTTGTTGTACGCGTTACACCCAAAATATTGAAAGTTAAGACTCACATTCCCACGGTCGATTTCTAGCAATTTCTCATTCTTAACTTTGCAGCTTCGATAAAACATACATGTGAGTTTGTTGATTTTTATCAATTTCCTTTATCTTATCTAGGATTTTTACATCAGTGTAGGCAAGGAATATATAAGTACAGTAATTTATTAAAGACTCCGTGTAAGAACAGTGGTTGATTTCTAGAATTATATGTGCGGAACGCATCAATTCAAAAGTTGTACAGGCACAAATATACTTTTATTTTATATTAGCGTATAAGTTTACATCAGGTTATTACAAAGAAGGTCTTCATTTTTAAAGACTTATAAAATATGTAACATACGTATAAACGTGAACCTAAAAAGGTAATAAGGTTTACTGATATTTCTAAAGAGCTTCATCATCAGGTTAGTCGCACGATAATCGAAAACATGTCACTCATGATTGCGTCATCCCGGAGCCTCAATCAAACTCTAAGTGATGGTTTCGTTGGTTCGGACAGTTTAAAAAAGTTTCCATAGTGTCGTTATTGTGTCGTCATCTTGTTTGTTTCGTGACTTTCCCTTACGCTTTGTGTCCAATGCTGTATGATGACCAGAAATCAGCCCTGTCACATTCACTTGAAGATATTGCTATTGAATCAATATCATATTTCTAAGTAGAAAGACTCTCCAGGAAAATTTTGGAATGCACATATTCTCGGAATAGTTTTAATTTTGAAGCAAGTTTTTTTTCTTTCATTTTCTCCATAGGTTATTGGTACCTTTTTTGAACGACAGTAATTAAGATAAAGATTAATGCTGGTGTTTTATTTTGACAAATGTTTAGTTTCGTAGTGAGGCTGATGAGGGGCACAATTTAAAAAGTAGTAGGAAATTTTTGTAATAATTAGGTTTTTCTTTTCATATATTTTTTCGGTAATTTATTTTTGGATCCAAGAGGTTTCGGAACGCCGTTCCGGCGCGTTCCCCCTGAAATCAAGCCCTGTGTAAGAATGATAGTGAAGAGAGCGATAGCAGCAAATGGTAACCTAATTCAGGTCGTCAGTTTTGTTTTATTCTCTGCGGTTTCATTCTGTTCCGTACTGAACGGTTTGCGTCTTCTTGCGTTATCGTCCGCTTTACGTTGTTTCCAGCCTTTTACTTTCGTAAAGGTTATTCTGAAAACTTCTCAGATATTTTTTTCGTAACAATTAATTGTGATAATTCTCATTTTCGTCCTTTCAGCATCTAACATACGGCATTTTTTTTAATCAACATTTTAAAGTCGTAAATTGTCTTCCAGTAGTCTTCACCGTAATTTGGGCTTCACTGTAATCGAATGTTCATATGTTGGCATGACGTAAAGGCCTACTTAATACATAGTACAATACATAATAAATTTATTATTTTCACAAAATAGCTATTATAAGTTTCAATTGTTTACCAATCTATTTCGAACTTCCTCGGAATTTTTTTTCTGTTACGTTCTTACTTGTTCCATAAACTCTCCGATGTAGTATTCATTCCGTAAGAGAATACAGTAAGTGGCTCTTATTGTCATTGAGCGATTATTATTATTATTTCGTGTTCTGCCCTAAGGCAGGTCTCCAAATGGTAAAACCTCTCCAAGCTATCCTATCGCATGCCAGTCTTTTCGTGTCTTCGTAATACCCTCTGATATTAATGCTATCTATTGACTTCATTCTTCTACGTCCTCTTCTTTTTTCTCCTTCTGTGACACCCACCATGGCAGTTGTAAGCAAGCAGTCTCTTCTTAAACAATGACCTAACCACTTCCTTTTTCTATTTTCTGTCACTTTCAGGATTCTTTTCTCATCCCCTACTATTCTTAAAACTTCAATTTGAGCGATTAAACCCGTCATTTTATACCGAATCAGATTCTCAAATCCCACCCACAGTAGGCCCTAGTTAATGTTTGACTTCGCGCTCGTGAATTACCAGCCTAATGGAATCGATGTAGGAAATTTCAATTCGCTTCTAATAAGCAACACCATGTCCGTATCACATTTTGTATATTTGTTGGAGAGTAGTGGATTATTTGTCTGTTCACCGTGTGTACCGGAAGAACGTGGTAACGAAGTCAGTGACATCATTTTATATACGTAATTCGTACAAGTATTTTCACAAAACTAGTGGTTTTACCATGTTTAGTTATTTTAAAATGGAAAATTGTATTGGAAACAAAGAGTTGTGTTGCTGTAGATAAAGCGAAATAATCTTATCTCTCCCACACACACACAGCCATCTAATTGGTGACAGTCCTTGTTCCCAGAACACAATCCCAACCCCCCTCCCAGATAAACTATCTGTTGTTAGATAACGTAGCAGCACTCATTGTCATTTCCTATTAATTTCTTCAAAAGCAGATAGAGGACGGTTTCGTACTTCGGCACAGAAACAGCCTTCGCAGATGACCAGTGAAAACTAGGCCTGCAACCTACCGTTATCTCCTAAATTCCACTGTAGGCCTATGCATGGCTGTTGTATTTTGTACTCAAGTTATAACAGTTTCGCTTTCGTGTAGCCGTATTTTTAGACCGAAAACACAACTTTGACAAATTTATCGCCAAATGTAGTCACTGTAAATATCGTAATCCAAGGCATATAAACAGGAGCCATATAAAATTCTTTGTCAATCATGTGAAAAGCGTAAGTCTGTTGATACAGTGCTTGATAATTTATTAAAAAAAAAGAATGGCAACCGATACTTCACGTTGAATGCAGTTGCAATTGATGGCAGGTGAGAAGGCGCCAGTACATTAACGTTTTATAGATACGATAACTTTGGAATGACTCGTGTCTTACGCAGCTGCCTCGCAAATCTTGGGACGTGTTTCAAGTTTTATTTACATTGTCGCATCGTATATAGAGCATTGAACCAGAGTAACGTGACATCTGGAAAAATGCAGTACATATTCTTCGAGGCAAATTGGTTCAAAAGGACAGGAAACGATTGGTTAGTATATCTGCAAATCGTAGGGAATTGCTGATAATAATCGGTTTCATAATACACAACCGAGAGAAAGCACCCAGATGTGTAAACAAACTCATCTTAGAACAAACGATACGACACGGATAGGAAGAGTAATCGTGCGAGTCTGATTTACAGTTTCCTACAGAAATGACTTCCCGCTCTTTGTATTATGACGTGAAACATTTTATTTTTAGTTATTAGTAGCCTATCGTTAAGCGTAAGCGTTGTTTTTAAATCGCCTTTTTTTTTAATATAAAGTAAATCGTCTTTGCTAGTCGGGAAGTGTTTCCATTTACATACAAAAGATAATAGCCTAATAGTTGAAACAGTTAATTGTACGAAGTGCCTTATCCTGTCTGTTTAAATGTACTTAATAGTTTACAGATTATTATGTTGTCAGAAGAAGATTTAAAAAAGTTATAAAAATTGTAATTTTCTATTAATAATAATAACAATATTCATAATAATGTGCGTGACTGCTTACGATCTGTGTGTGTTTGTGTATGCGTGCTATGCGCTCTTGTTTCCGTAAAAGATTTAAACACCTATAACGTAATAATTACCGTAACGGTGTGCGGATATCCTCGTTTCAACCTCATGCACGGTGCGGTGCAGTGTCGTAAAGTAATAGACGGTTCCTTCTCCACCTTTTAGAAGGTGTAACAACTGAAATACCAACCAAGTTTTTCCGTACAACGACGAAACCGAATACTATAGACTGTAAGAGTTTTTATACTTTTATTTTTTTTATAGAAATCTTGAAAGACCTGATTCAGCGATTATCCAGAATACTGGGAAAAAGGTTGTGAAACTAGCCACCGGCTAGTCTGGCAGGAACATCACAGTTTATAATGTATGTGCAACGATGTCGGTTAAGCTGTCCAACTCTTAGGTTACAGAATAGTTACTGATAAGTGAGAACGATAAAATAATAAATAGACTTATTGAAGCAACCACGGATGGTCTACGTCTATAATTAAAGAGAAAACAATCAGGGATCCAGTCTGTGTAGTGTGTTCAAACATGTAACATACCGAGTACTAACGAATATAACCAGCAGACAAGTGAAACCATCAGAATTAGCGGGCCCGATAGTGAGAGTTGTTTACATCTGCCGCTGCGATGCCTCTTTAGATAACGCCAATTACTGTATCTTGAAACGCCGGTGATTTCCCTTCATTGTACTCTTTAATACGAGTAATGCAGAATCTAAAAACAAAATAAAATCGAACAAGAAAAGCCAATTCTTATGTGAACGTGATTGTACTTGATATAACTTACCTATAGTTTAAAATATTTAAGCGTGTACTTCAAGACTATTATTTACTACTATTACATGACTGGTCAAGAAACATGGACGCGCATGCCCATTTCGGGATGGTTCAACAAAAAATGGTGGTGATAAATATTATAGTAACCAACCTTTTACCTAATGACAACATTTCTATAGATACATAGAATTGCTTGTTATAAATAATATTTAGTTGCACCTTAAAAAGACAATAAAAAGGATGCATTGTTAATTTTTTTAGCTGAATGAGAATTTTCAGGGGTGTGGGGCGGTTCAACTTCCAAAACACTTTCTCCCTACGCCCAAGCTGAAAATATAAATTTTGTTTGTTAGTCCAGTGAAGAAGAGAGCGATGTGACAAGGAAGAGAACGTTAACTGTTAACTGCTGGGCTAATAATGCAAATAAAAATGTTAAATAAGCATACCTTCTATTCTGTCTAGTGGGTATCCTATTTTGTCCAAGTTGGTTTCTATTTTATTATTCGTGATTGAGAAAAGCTGAGAATCCCCCTTTATATAATGTGAAAATAACGTATTTATCATCAGAAACAAAGCGGTAGCGCGAACTAAGGACTCATAGGCACACCCGCGAGAGACATCCAGTACGGCCGCTTTTGTCTACATCAAGTAATTGCGAAAATTACGGCATTACAAAAACTGTTCTGCATAATATTTAGGTCTATTTACAGACAGTTTGAGGCAAAGTAAACTATAGTCTGGTTGGCTATATTTTCAAGCATATTCTAACCAGACGAATGCTGGAAGCCTACAGAATGAATACAACTTTGAAATAACATTAAAAAAAGAAAAAATTAAGTTACTGAACTTCGAAGTTTAATATCTTAAGTGTGTCCTGCGTGCCTTGTAATAACTAATTACAGGCCCTGCGTGTCCGTTAGCGCAAAGGATAAAGTATGTGATTTGTGTATCGTAGTAACTGTCAATACTTTAGAGGACAAGAATTCCTATAGGCCTACCAACTCAAGAACTTCATACATACGTGTCGTGGGTTACGGTACACTAATTATTAATTATAGTTTGTCTCATAATTAATCTTATCTGTATTCATTTTTCGCCTGCGTTTGAGCAAAATGATATTTACAGTCAAAGCATGCGGTTTAGAGGCGTACATGAGGTATGCAAGGAGAGAACGACATGTTCCGCAGTTGGCGATGATCTCTGTGATGTGAAACTAGGAAGGGTAAAACAAAGTAAAATAAGACTTACTGTCTGAATCATGTGAAGGTAAGAAGAAGAAGAAAAGCATGATGATGATCATTATGACGACGACGACGACGATGATGATGATGATGAGAAGGAGGGGGAGGGGGAGGGTAGGACGACGACGACGACGACACAAAGTTTTCTGTGAGTCAGACGAATGGTTCCGGAACGGTTTGCGTATTTTTATTCGGTATGGGTGTTCGCGTTGACCAGAACCTCTCTGTTTACTTTAGGTGTGCCGGCGGTGTTTCCTTTGTCGCTCTACTTCATTACCATAAAATGTAGGCTTGTTGTAAAGCAATTGGAAATCTCGTATAAATACAGCGTGTGTGTTAATATTTTGTAAACATTTATATGACTTTATTAATTTGAAAGACATTTTTTGTAAAACGAAAGGATGAGTCTAATAATTGAAGTAGTGGAGATAAAATGATACAGTGACAGCACGCTGTTGTCGCGTGTTATTCACAAATATTATGTATGAGTTAAGTTCAGTATGACACATGGAATCTTGGAATGGTATTCAGTATTCAGCAATGGTAATCATGGAAATATCTGCGTCCTTTGAGAGATGAAATAAAAACAATCCGCTTAGCGTGAAGTGAAGTCGGTAACATTCTGTTAAATCGTTCCATACGTTTCCCATATACTTTTCCTGTCACCGGTACTTTTCCCGTATTGTCCGAAACTAAATACATAATTTTACTTATGTCACCTGCGTCATAGTACTTTGACTTGGAAAAAGGTTATCTGTACTCTTCAGTGGCGTAACAAAGAGGGGGGGGCAATCCCACCCAGGGCTATTATAAATTTCAGATAAATCCGGTAATCACTTAACGCAGATCAATTTCTAAGCCAGTTGTGTGAGTTTAAATAAGGCATATAAATAATTGTATAAATAAAAGGAATTACAATATTCGTAAATTAATAAAATAAAGTTAGTTTTCTGAGTAATGGCAATCAGTTAACATCGGCCAAAAAACATAAATGTTTTGCAGCCTTACGTACATTTTATGCAATGTATTGACAAAATTATATGGAAAGAATCCTTAAATTCTCACTTATCCAGAGGAAAATGAGGAGTCCAACCTTCAAGGTAGTCTCCCCCCCCCCCAAGAAGGTAGTCTCATCCACCCCCTGGATTTATAAATTATTATAAGAATTTATGAAGACTGAATATGTAGGACGTATCATAAGACCCAACGATTTATCGGAATACTCAGGGAGGGAAAGTAGACCTATATCAGAAATAAGACGACGAAAACCCTGTTTGGAAAAGCTCCAAAATAAGCAGCAGAAATCAGACTTAAGCGGTTACCGCAACATTGTAAATCATTATGATAATCTTGACTACCGTCAGTGAAACCTTTGGGCTGGGATTAATTGTATCGGTACAAATACAACACAAACTTACTTTCTCTTTCCAGTTAACAGTGACAAGTTTTTATTTATTAATTTTGGTATAGGTAACATATTCTTTTAGTGTAAAATATGTTAGATGTGCATTCTACATATTGTCAAATTATTTGGTTAACTCATAAAGTAGGAGAATTTACTTGTTTCTTAGTCAGGCCTACATTAAATAATAGTCTAATAGTTATTGTTAATACTGCCTCGGCCGGAAGGATAACGTTCGGAAGGCTTTGACGTAATAATGCGTTCTTTGCGCGACACTTCCCAGCACTATGCCTGTGCACCTATCAGATTGCACCATTAGGAAGACGATATTGGACCACAATCCTTTTTTTGAGTCCACATTGCCGCTGCGTTGTCACAATTGTTATTCCTCAACCACATTACCTTCAATGGAGCCGACCCATCGTGTCGTCATCATTTTTCTGTCGGGATAGGCGTTGTTTGATGATCTGCAGTAACTGTGCAACAACATAACTACAGTGATGCGAGATAAAAAATTAATTACCGCTGACAGGAGTTGCTCTGATGCCGACTGTTATCCTTCTAGCCGCGGTAAGCTATATAGGACCTACAGTATTTTATTTAAAAACTACAAGTTAAAAATATATTAAAATGTTAAAATACTATGTATAACGTGTACAAATTAAGTATTAATTTACATTACATAAAGGAATAAATAAAATAAAAGATAAATTTATGATAATATATTTCTCTACAGATCGATGCGATTAATGTCGTGATAACCTCTCAGCGTACTCTGTTTCACTGTTTTAGAAGCTTTCTGTCTCGTGGTTGAAAGATTCTGGTTGTGGCGTTCACGCAGCTCACAAAGCTGTACGAATCACTGCGTTACTGTCACTGGTCCGTGGAATTGTCGTAATCTGCAGACATAAACAGAGGCCTATGAATACATAGATGTGAACATTTATGTAAATGGAACAGATTATTAAGTTATGAAAAAGTAAAACTCTAAACATGATTTCTGTCCACCCTTAACGAAAGATGCATTGCTTTTAATGCCTTAAAATACATTCTCGAACCTCTAATTCTTCCGTAACTCGTCAGATTTGCCTACATACTTAGCAAGCTTCTTAAGGCAGTATGAGTAGAGTAAATAACAGATGATGAGATAAAACGGGAGCACGGATGTATCTTCATTTAACTTTAGTTGTAATATTCTGCTGGAAAAATGGTTTCGATGGTTGTGTTCAACACAAGAGGACATTCACAAGAGTGAAATGATTCACCTACCAGTTAAGGGATGCATTTAGTTCTTTTAAAAGAAAACGATAAAACGCGGAATTCTAGTAAGTATTAAACTCCCAGTATTGAAACATGGGTTGATTTTTTAAAATGAAGTACCACAATCGTAAAAGCCCTAAGTTACTGTATACTGATAGCTGAAAAAATTATTTTTAATTATAAAGTCTACTAAAATCTTCGGTAAAGACGTATTTGTCAACATTAATTTCTAACGAGGAAGGAATAGACTATAAATGGGCCTATATCAATAATATTATATTAAATAGTATGTGTTATAAAAAGCATTCAGTCGTTTGATTCAATTCTTATGTAATGTAGAGATTGAGTACGTCATGATTGTAAAATGATGCTTATTATCCAGTTCAGTTTGTACTTGTATAGGTGGCCTATAGCCTGTTGGTAGTATTGAAAGTTCTAGTGAATCTAACAGTAGGCCTATTAGCAGTATATTAATACTGCTCTGCTCTTATGCGAAGGTAGATGCTCGTGTTTTCTAACTCATGACTCGTTAGTTTATCTCTGACAATCTTTTCTAAGCGATTGGTAAAATGATAATGTTTTGTGTTTAAAAGATTTCATTTACGAGTAATCTCGTAAACAAGATAACGGGTGAAGTCTTATCTAGTAAAGGGTAGCCTGTATCCTTTGTTGGAATAGTTTCTTGGCAATGCGTGTAAACTCGTTGATAGGCGGATGTTCGAGCGTCATTACCTCTCTCTTGCCGTCGTGGCTCTCTGTACTTGTTTACATGGAGATTAATTGTTTTCGATTATTGGCACAGAAAATTGCCTCGTTTTTCTTTTAAGAATCAGGCATGAACGTGTTGTAGGTTGTATGTTAAGAGTATCTGGACAAGTTAATCAACTTCGTCTCTTCTGTCGTTCAGAGTTCTGAGAAGAGACAGAAAGGTGCAGTATTAGGAATTTCAAATCGAATAGTGGCCCGCGCAAAATCAATACAGTCAAATATGCAGTTTATCAATCTAAAAATAGCCTACCTCTTTCTGTCGGCACTAGTTTATGAAGACAGAGGGACCTGGTTTAACTAGCGGTCAGCGTATTCTTTTTCTGAACTGAAACATTTTATTTAATTAATACAGCTGTGTTAGTGGTTATAATCACAAACAGAAATAACGCTGTTGCACACCACTATGGATAAAATTATTCCGATTAGCGCTTTCAAGCTTCACAGCTCATCATTAGATCGGAAATATGATATTTCTGATCGGAATATGGTAAATAATGCTCATCGGAATATTGTTTTCTATAGTGGTGTGCAACAGTGTTATTTCTGTTTGAAACATTTTAGGTATCATCAAAGTAGAGCAACACCAAGCTAACCTGTACCGTCGTACACCCACGCAGATGTATGGACTGGTATCGTGAAGATTGTGGAAGTAACTATAAAATTACTTCAGTTAAATTATAAATGAGATGATCGTGCTTAGAGATTGGATGTTATTCGAAATGACACGTCGGAAACGTAAAGCCTGTGCAACCATAATCTGTGGAAGTAAACATTTGCGTATATGATGGAAACGAGTAGATTATTACTAAGAGTCCATGGGTGTCGACCCCCTAATGGGCTTATACGTGCTACAGAATGGCGATAATTGACGAAATATAAAACTTTTAAATTCTCATTAAAATAGTATCACCAGACAGTTCATATAGGCCTACCTTATGTCGTTTGTGTTTGTCATACTTTAATAAGAGTGACATTTGCCTTCTCAGTGAGAGCTGTAGAAAATTCAAGTGGACACTTAATTTTTAGTATATGTTTAGTAATTTTTAGTATAGTGTTTATCGTTCACTGCAATACCTTACATTAAGATATGATCTTAATTAAATAATTACAAGGTTTCACTACGTCTAGTCGTCGTAGGCGTATTTCGTGTGTTGACATAAAACAGTAAAATAGCCGATGAGTTTTCATGCGCACGCTCACAAGTGTCTGTAAATTCGTCTTTGTGTGTAGAGTGTAGAGTTTATTGTGAGACCTAGTGGAGTGGGTACTGTAATAGTCAATCTGAAAATGACTGCCTCATTGAGTGGATGAATATGATAATGACATGTAGGCAGAGCTTATCAAGGCTAACGCTGCCAGTCGAGCCGTCATCTACTACAGCAGTTACCGCTTCATGGTGATAATTAATTATATGTCGTCTCTGGTACGAAGAGGAGAATATTGTTGTTGACGCACGTAAACGATAAATAAGACAATTGGTCCTTAGCGTACGACGTAACCCGCAGCATTTAGGCCTACGTATTGACTAAATGCAGTTGTCAAACCGGGTCAGTTGTAATAATATGAAGTCGGGCTTTTTATTGCATAACTTCGTCATGATTGCTTCTGACTTCTGCTGTCCGTTTTATCTGAAGTATTTTTATATTGGCAACTTCCAAACTTTTATTATGCCTTTCTCGTCCTTTCCGCCTTAATTAGTAATCTTAACTCTAATCTTTCTGTAGTTCGTTTCCTGTACTAACGTATTTCTTCCTTCTCTTCAAAGCCTTAATTGTAATACTTCAGCCCAAGCATTTTCGCCTATGCTTCTCTTTCGAGAGCTGTTCTTCATTTCTACTGAACGCGTGTTGTCGTCAGTAATTATACGCCTAAGGGAACAGATTTCTTTCACTTGTTCGATTTTTGTTTTGTTAAGAGGATTCACCATTGGTTTATTGTAGGCTACATTTTCAGCCTCGTAGTCAAAAGATGCATGCGTTCTAATTTTTCTTCAGCACTACAGCCCAACGTGAGTCCTGGCTTCCATTCGACTCCAAAGTCTCCTGTCCATTGCCATCTCAGTGTAACCCCTCGCATCCATTCTTCTGAGATCTTGTAACACATCGTCCAACCATCTTGTCCTAGGTCGGTCCCTCTTTCTGCTTTTATAGACCTGCGCCCTCAGAATTTATTTTGGCGTACGCTGATCATCCAACCGCTCTAGGTTACCTAATCATTGTATTCGTTGAGACTTTACGAATCTTACAATGTCTTCGTGATTCAATAGCTCATCTGTCTCCTGGTTATTTCTGATTTTCGACTCTCCAACTTCTTTAACCGGGCCATAAACATGTCTTAGGACCTTTCTTTCAAAACTTGCGTCCTAATTCAACAGCGGTAAAAAAATTAACAGTTGAGTTAGCAGTTCATTCAAAGAATGCATATACTTATCACTATAAATGAGACTGTTGATGCAAAAAGATTAAGATGATACAGGGGTTAAGATGTGTGCCGTATGTGCAATGATAGATGGCCAAAGAACTTACTAGATTGGACCCCCCCCCCCAAAGAAGAAAAAGATGAAGGACGCTCAAGTCTTGGATAGAAATATAAGGAATGCAATGGCATAGAGAATTCTGGAGGATGTTTGGAAGCTAGACTGCGAAAAACAACTTTAAATCTTGTTCGAAGATCGCAAATACATAGGCCTATATATATATATATATATATAACTAGTTATTGCGATCACGATCGCAGAGTGGGATGCGACGAGTAAAACGGCGTACGATAGGCCTATAGGCGAAATGCCAAATGGTAACTGGTCTATCGAGAATGTGAACATAGTACCTACTACAAACGGAATCTGCGTGGAATCAAAGCGGTGTAGGTTACATGTAGATCTCCAGACCTCGCAAATTTTTATATTTCTTGCAAAACCCGTTAGGCCTTTGGGCATGAGTACTGAATGAGCGAAGAAAACAGAAACGTTGTCATTAAGCACTGGTTGTAACATCTGTGTCTGATGATTATAGTACGGAAACGATGAATAGGAACGTCAATAAATACACTTGTTTAGGTAACAACCACGTTATGGAATTGTTGTCGGTTTCCATGAAGTTTTTGCCCATTCTCCGATGCGTCTACTCCAATGATAAATGTCCGTTGTAGATTACGTCATGGAATACTAAAACGTTTGGTGCAACCGTCCCCTTCGTTTATTGCACCAACTGTTTGTTACCTAAGAAAGTATTGTTACAGACAGTTCTAGCCACTCAGGGTTAGTTTTTTTTTTAACTTCATTGCAACTAGTTACAAACTATCTAGCAATTTTATTCTAATACATAAGTTAACAGTGTGTAGGATAAGCTCCCACTGGAGCATTCCTCAGTACATTTACACTTTGTTCATGTGCTGAGAATTACTATACATATTTAGTTCACTAGTTCAAACGAGTCCAACATTATCAAGCAGTTGTAGCACTTCCGTGTTCATGAAGCCTTCTTTCATATTTATCCGCAACCCGTTTAATCTCGTCAGCAACCGTAGGCATTTTCAGGTCTCGGTGGATGAAGGTTATTATAAAAACATTTTGATATTTTTTATTTTGGAAAAAGCTGGTAACGTTTGAAGCGGTTCACATTCGTTATTACGTAACGTTGTTGTTACTAACACAGGACGGTTTTGTGAGGTAACGTGAGCGGGGCACGCTTAACGGAAGCAATAAGACGCGCCTCCCGCCATTGTCTTACCGCTTGACGCCATCTCGGTAATTCGTTAGACTTGTCTAACAAAAGTAGACGTGCTCTATGCGTACTACTCCCACCTTGTTGTAGTGCTTCATCGCGATGACTCATTACGTCCCAAGCATGCTAATTTCTCTATCCAATGTTTATAGTTTCTCGTATTTTCTTGGGCGGAGCTGAGCACCGTAGAGATTTTTGTAAAAAGAAAATAAATTACCGTGTACACGTTTATAACGCCAGACTTCTCTTGACTGTGAACAGTATTAATAAATAAAAACGAAAGCAGAAATAGTGCGCCCAGCTTGAGTACATGCATACTTTGTCACACAGCACTCTGTCATGTGTAAGCTTTCAAGTGGGGTCGGTTTGGACAGTTAGCTATGGCACTGAAGCCTTGAAATGTTATACGTTGTGTGATTAATATTTTCTACAAGCGATATCATTCGTGTGCTGTTAGTGACATCATAACCGTGTAAATTATTTTGTGAAAGTACTGATCCTAACTGTTTAACACAGCGTTATTTATAACAGGACCTAGCGAGCGCGTCCATTTATATGCGTCTATTTGGATGCGTACGATGGTAGACAAACATTTGTTGGTGATAACAGTAGCCTAATGTCGGATGTCATCATGCTTCTTTATATTCCTTGTATGGACGTAAAATTTAAAGAAATCGAAACGTTATGCGATTCTGAGACCTTGTCATCATTTTCCTGTTTGCATTGCAGCAGCTGTGAGGTAAATTAAGCATGACAAGTTGAGAAATTTATGACTGTAAGCTTTTTAGGGTCGTTTATAATGAGGTGCTAAAAAAAACAGTTCGATTAATGTCGGAGCAGTTCCATTAGCAAAGGTAAACACAAGTGGAATCAAAATTTGGACTCCTTCAAAGTACAAGTTTGTGAAGACTTGATTAGATATGCTTGAAACAGAGGTATGGAAGAGTTATGAAAATCCGTTGGGTCAGAACAGAGTTAGTTCAAATAAAGTGAACTGTGCATAAAAAACGAGTTCAGCTGTAAATATGAAAATAGGCCTATATCGTATCATATCCTTGGATCCTCACGAGAAATAGAAGCACCGAACAGATGTTTTGCGAAGAATTGGGCGGGGGGGGCACATTGCACGTACGTCAGGGAAAAGAAAAGCAGGAACGTCGTTCTCATTATAGGGAACCGTGTATAGGGAACGTATGCGATATTGGCCTTCTACGGTCTGTAACTCTATTGCAAATTAATATAATGTAGTAACCTATTCAATTCCAACAAACCTGACAACAACTATATAAATCGTACGATGTACATTTTCATTAGAGAAAGTAACCTCTCACACTGCGTAATTTTAACCTCTGTAACAGTCTAGCTGTGAAAACATTTTTAATTTCTGATTATGTATGTGATGGGTGAAAATAAAACTCCACATAATAAAGTCTGTCCACTGCAACTAAGAATTCATTGCTAAATTAAAAACATTAACAACGATTTTCGAATTACTCTATAGTGTTTTGTTATCGATTTTGACAGTATTGAAAAATTTGTTGAGACTTTCGTAAATAAAGGCCCCATCCTTATAACGACTGAGACATAATTTTCAAAGTATTAACTTTATAAGCTAAATTTAAATGCCAAAATTGGAATGTTTTGTTCACCACTGTAAAGGTGTAGTCAAAAAATGAAAGTACCTTCAGTCGTGAAAGAAGACATTCGCTCGTTCCTGTTATGATTCATACACTCTGAACGAGATACATTTTTCATTGCTTCCGAAAATCCAGTATGTATATTGGTTTGAGATAAAATAAAACAATAAAGTCACAAGTATTAGTTTATGTAAATACATTGCGGTTGAAGTGGCCAACTGATTGAGTGGAAAAGTGACTCACAAGTAACTAGGCTGCCAACACTGTGGGAACAAAACAACTTTTCTTATCAAGGTCAACACACTTCGAAGCTCTCATTAAATATACTGGTTTCGTATATATATAATACAGTACAAGTTTTTTAATCGCCTCACCCGGTAGCTGAATTGCCGTGTCTTTTTAATTTTATTTTACTTTTGTGTGCGTATTTTCAGCTTTATGTTACATTTTTATGTACACTTTCACACACACACCGCACACGTAGACACATTGCTTTTAAGATGAACACTACATAACGTATGGGGGTTATCGCGTTGTCATAATTAGTCGGATTGATTAAATTACTTTAGTATTATTAATTTAGCCGATTCGAGTTTTGCACGAATATCTTGAATCCTTGTTCACAACAGTAGTTGAAATGCAACAGCAGTGTAATTTTTATTCTAAAAATAAAGTATTAATGAAATACTTAAAAGCGTCTAATGATAATAAAAAATCACCGTTAGTTACATTTTAACTGATGACGACCTCCTAGACGGATATTTTAAGATCTAATGATGAAGCATATGGTTTGAAACCCGTCATCAATATAAAAAAAAAGAAGTCACAAGGCGGATTGAAAAAGGTTAGTTTTTTGATCGTTAGTTAACGTAGTGAAGAGGTTCCAGAAGTTTCATTTGGACTGAACATAATGATAAGAGTGTTAGTTGCGGTGAGAGTTAGGATAGTGTCAAAAATATATTAATGATGTACTGTTTTCAGTCAGTTCCGTAGTACGTAATAATTGTCTTGTACAAATCTTAAAACCATTTTCTGAACACAGAGTATGTAATTGGACAAAATTGTCAAACGCAACAGCTTCCAACTGAAGTAGTTTAACATAGCAGCGATTGATGAGAGGATGGAGCGTGGGTGTTTAAAACCATCGGAAATTATTTTTGAAATCTGGTCGGGAATGACGTTTGGTACAAAGCGGCGCGCGACAGTGCATATGGTAACATCGTATGAAACTGTTTATTTTTAAATTTATTGTGACAACGGTGTGTTTTGTATAACAAAGATTAAAACACGCGTTATTTGTTATTTGCGGTTACAAAGCCGATTGTGTATTTGTTTTGGTGTAAGATCCCCCCCTGTTACTGTAGATGTACGAAGCCTTGTTGATATCGTGATGATTGCCCCCTTCTACCCCCGACAGGACCTGTAGCCTCGCGCGGGCCGCTTCCGGTCTGGTGTCCCCCTCACCACTCCACTTCCTGTGCCTTTCTCAACTCACCTCCTACTTTTCTCTTCTCCCTTTCTTTTCAGACAATTCACAAAACCGAAGAAATTTAATTCTTCAGCCCTCTGTTCTCGTTTTACCTGAACCACGTATTGTCAATTTAACACGTCTAATTTCACGTTGTGGGTCATAATTTGTTTGCCGTGGCACAGACCTTACGTGATCTGACAGTGCGTTACGCGATTGATAGAACCGTGACTTTACTAAAAATTAAAGTGTATTACCACAGGAAACATTTTAATTGGGCAGTATCTATTGTTTGAATACGTTAATACGCCCTATTTTGTATGAATTACTTTTCAATAATTTTAATTTTTAATATGTTCAGTGTTAAGAAATTTTATCTATTTATTTTTAATTTGAAGTCCTTCTTTCCAAAAGTTTCTCCGACGTCATGATGTGGCAATTTAATGCTCCATAGTATTTACTAAATACGTAAAGAATGTGATATTAAAAATTACCCAAACAAGAAACAGCGAATCTTTTATAGGTTTGCTGCTTCTGTGCTTGAATCCCTGTATAATAATTATTCTTTATTTTAATCTAGGAAGTACACAGAACTTTCGGGGTTTCATTCTATGATTGTTAGATTTATGAAAATTTAAGCTATTTTTTTTTTAAGCGTGAACAACTTGTAATGTAAAAACCAGAAACCCTTGGTTTTTAAAAATGTTCAAATTTTATAGTTTTGATTATACCTAATTATTTGTGAGTGGTATATACGTGAACCACTGGTAATGCCGACCCTCGTTTTACACTTAAGTCTTACATGGATTTTTTGTGTCCCATGCTGCTAGAATATTTTTATAATAATTCTTGTATTGTATATTTATTAATACTCATTGTCGTTGGTTTTTTGTGTGGGAATATTGCAGTACTGAAAATACTGCATTGGTTGAAAATCATAACGTTTGTTACGTTAAAAACGATTTTTTTTTCGAATAATGAAGTAAAAGAAGTCCTCTAATTTAGTATTGTTCAAAAGTATAATCTACAATAAACGGCGAGTAACCCGACATTCCTGGTGTTAAGTCACAAGTAGATCCAGTTTAAACTTTTCGTTAAGCGTGCTCGCGTGAGTAACCGTTGTTCCTGTACGGACTAAAAGAGTTTTTGTTTTTGCAAACGAAGGAAGTCTGTACTATTTTCACTTGTTTTTCACTAAGCGTTGCTGTTAAGTACCTTGTAGTTTAGTGAATAATTTTCTAAGTGGTATGTTCTATTAAGTTTTATACTGTCGAAGATTTTGACGGTGCCTAGAGTGCAGTGACGGTTCATCTGTTTGCCGTGATGTTACGCGTAGCCATTAATTTTTGTTTACGTTAGCTCCCCGGCGACAATCCGTCTATTCGCTAATGTGAGTAATTTGTCTGGTAAACATATAATTACCATTACGTGCCCTTTTATGATAATTTATTAACAATTTCCTGTGCGCATGAGTTGTCAGAAGTAGGTTCTCTATTGCCCTTGAAGAACGGCTTTTTCTCTTGCAACTTTACGATTTCCGCTCGTAAAATGTCGCGAAATATCCGAACGGCGTGTCCGTGTCCTTAAACCGGAAGTGCAGACCTTTACCACTTTATTCTGTATTATGCAAAACCGAACCTAAATGTCGCAATTGGGATATGCGTTGAAGCGGTAGATAGGCCTACGTGTTCAATGTAGAAACGTAAGTCTGTGCTGTAGGCCTACGTCTGAGTGTTCTCGTGGATCGTTCTCGTGGCAGTCAGCACCTTCTTAGACGTGCTTCAACAACTAATAGGTTACCTTGGGATTTCCTCTGGTTGATCTGTAGGCTTAACTCATACTTTTTTGAAACTTCGCCCTTCTGCTTTGAATTGTCATTATATGTTCATTTATTTGAAATGTGTATATGTGCTGATATTCTCTGCACAAATCCTGTATGATTAGAATGCATTTTCGTTTTGTTTTAACTATCGGTTTTACTAAACGGTATGCATGTTGATCACACATATTTTCCTGTCTCATATTAATATTGCTTGTGCTCTGAACACAGATGACCTTACTTTTTAATAATTATTGTGATCACAAACTGTTCTTTCTGTGTATGAACGACCTCTGAATAATGACGTAGACCTATCCGTAAGTGAATCCTTTACTTCTGATAAGGCAGTGGATAACACAGTAACGTCGTTTGAAAGCTGGTGTTATGTGAAGCTGATAAAACAAAATTCAAAACTTTGTACTAAACTTATTTCATTTACACAAAATAGGAAAGACAACATTTGAACTAATACTAATAATAATAACAACAATAAAACAGAAAGTTACACTCTACACCGGAGTGAATTATGAGAGCTTCCAGTAGTGCTCTAATGTTATTAGTTGTGCAAAAAAGGCTGAAGGAAAGAAGGGATCCGCGAAGAAAGTGAGACAGTGTTTTGATAGCATCAGGACATGGTTACACGTTGGATAATTCGGAGGCTCTGAACGAATGATAGAAGGTTGAGAATTGCAATTATGAATTACGAATCTGCAACTATGGTCTCGAAAAAGATTACAACATGATGCTAATTATGATGTTGTACAACCCTACGTGAATTTGTAGTATCTGAGTTTATAAATGTTGCTTAAAAGGTTTATTTTTATTGTTCTGACATCCGCTGCTGTTTCTGCAGTGTTTAAAGCAATAAACTCACTTTACAGTATTTCTTGGTCGGCGTCTAGGAACACGAGAACGTTGAGGAAGTTTTTTTTTAAGACGTTGTTCAATAGAAAGTCGCGACAGGCTTCAGTTTGGATAACGCCCTCTGAAACATAAATAATTGTACATGTTTTAATTTTATTTATTCTATCATATTCATTTTTTAAAATATTAAAGTAAAACACTGGGAAATGAAATAAGTTTTAAGTCTTCTGAATTTCTGAAATTTTCAACCGTTTGATTCTCCGCCTCTTAAACATCGATTCTAAGCTAGGCTAAAGCTTAAAGTACATCTTTTACAATATTCCTGCTGTAACGGAAGTCTCAATTTTTAATTGCTTATAGCCTAATATTTCGTATCGTTTATATATGTAATATTACATAGTTAGCCACTAGGTTTAATGCTTGTTGAATTAATATTCGTCTGTTTTGTGTTTTGTTTCTTACTGTACGCTTCTTGCTGCGAGACTTGTAACCAAGAAAACAGACACGCTGGTGGTACAACTTGTTTAGTTTGAATACGCGTGTTGTTAGTCACGAATGTTCTTAGTACAATTTATCAGCTAGGCCTATATTAGCTATTTAAATTGTTCCCGTTCGAATAGAAAAATTGTAAAAATTTATTCTGAAAAGGAAGTGGTGGTGAACACCTGATGCAGGACGAACGAGGGGGAGGGAGTAAGTCAAGTGCGTGCGGCCAGGTGGCGCAGGCCGGCATCTGCCCCTCTAGTCGTGGGGTGGATAGTTCTCACGCCGACCAACGTTTACCTACACAACACAAACATAATGACGCTTCTGGAACATGCATGCACTGTGCATATTAGCATTTTTCGTTTTCATTAATCGCAGTCATTAATTTAGCTTTTGGCGGATTCGGTATGTCTCTGAGTTTGTGGTTTTATCCGCTGTTAACACACACACACACACACCTCGTTAGTGTGTCATGTATCCTTGTGAATCAACAACACCGAAAGGGGAAGCAAAAGGAATTTTTTTGAAAAGACGATTGTCATCAAAAAATTACAACTCGAAGAAACGAACAGTGTTCATTAGATAGCTAGAGATTGTAATGTTCTTACAACATTCTTTTAAAAAATGCAGGCCTATAAAAGTTTATTTAATGTAACTGTTACATGAATTGTTCTCGTTCCTAGAGCACCGTTACAAGTGCTGCTGTAAAGCAGTGTGCATTGTGCGTAGCGAACAAGTAACTAAGTGTCAGCGATGAAAGAAGAATGAAAAGGAAACTGTTGTCTTAATAAGAGCAGTGGAACATGAATCAGACGTTAGTCCGGTATTTGTTAATGCGCGTTAAGAGTTTATAGCTGGAGGTTATTATTGCGATTAAGTAATTGAAGAAAATGTGCCTTTGCGCCGTAAATCAATTTGCTACTTAGTCATACAGGCTTTACGTAACAGTTTGCAGCAAGCTAAAGAAAAATATAACCTCCGTTGGTAATGTAACCCGAAGGTATTAGCTTGCCAGTTGAGGGAAATACGCAATCTAATGTCCGTTTCACTCCCATTTTTGCCAGCAAGTGCACTTGCCGAACTGTGTGTTTAAAACGTCTATATCGGCGTTCTGAACCTCAGTAGCGGATGTCAGTATAACACTGTATTAAACGCTTTTATGAACATAAACTTACGTTTCCTAATAGAAACACCTTTTCCTCATTCAAGTAACTCTTGATTTTTGAAAGATTATTACAGTCAGATAGACTAAACATCCACAAATATCCAATAAAATATCCACACTCAAGACCAAGGTGATGGCTTTTCGTGGAACTGATCCCGTACGGGCAACAATTGTTATAGATGATACTGTCCTGGAACAAGTCAGGAATTTTGAATACCTGGCCTACGGTGTGTCTTTAAATACAAGCAACGACGTTGTGAATAAGTTGCATAAGTTCAACCTTAAGTGCGGGACCATCAGGCGAACTCTTTAAGTCAGCACGTAAAGAAACACGCCTAAAATTCTACAAGGTGATGGCCTTTCCCGCACTGCTTTATGGGTCTGAGATTGGACTTCAACGAAACGCCAGGCCAGTCGTATCCAAGCGGCTGAAATGAGATTTCTCAGGCACATGGCAGAGTATACTCTCCATGAACATACAAGAAGCACAGGTATACAGCAGGAACTAAATATTATGAGTAGGCCTATACTCGACAGGATTGCTCAATACCGGCTGAATTGGTGGGAACATCTTTGCCGAATGGATGACTGCCGCATCCCCAAACAACTATGGAACTATAGGCCTAAGCCGAAGGAACGGAGAGGTGTGGGACGTCCTAGGAAGCGCTGGAGTGACCAACTCTAGACTTTGCCTGTTTCAGACCGGAACAAACCACACTTGGTTTAATCCGTGCAGATGACTAAACATTACGTATTCGTTTTTACTTTAAGCTTCGTTATTTTATGTGCAGTCATTCACCGCAGTACTGAGTAACGAGTTTTATTCTATTTAACTTGACATTGGGTCTTATTAAACCCGAGACAGTGGCTTTCAGTTTAACGTGATAACATTGAATTGCAATTATTTTTGGCAAATTAAAGAAATCATTCAAAGTACTTTCTCTTTGATCAACCGATTCAGACTGATGCCGATTTTCATTTGCTTGTTAACTGTCGAACCCAACGGTGCGAATCCTTTGTCAATGTAAAATAAACAGTTTTAACTTTCTCTTGTAATATTTCTATTAGTGTTATTAATTTCATTTCATAATTAATATATTTACGATGTAGTTTTTAGGCTACTACTATAAGTTTGCTAAAAAACTGTAATTAATGAGTTTTATCTGCAATTTATTTTCTTTGGACTTTATATCGTTTTGGTTTTATTACGGGTCTATACGCTGTTTCAGTCCACTTGTTACTGTGAATTTTTTGTACGTAGCCGACACTCCACTAAGTATGGTAACTTATGGTATGGTTGTGTATACGTAGATTTACACACGCGCACGCTACGGTTAAATGCACTGCCATCGTAAAAATTTGTTCGCAGTATAAATTTACAAGTAAAATTCGTAAACATTGAATTTTATGTTATTGCAAGTACTTGTAACGTGTTCTCGTAAAATGTGTTCTGTTGCCGAGATGTTAAACAGCGGACAGTGGAGATACGTTTTATCGGTTTCAGCTGTGTTTCATGTGAGTGTAATATTTATAAAAGAAAGTACGAAGAATAAAACTAGAAATACTAAAGACATAACGGTATATTGTCAAAGATGTAATGGTGCAAACTGGAGGAACCTGTTTTTGTTGAATGGACGTACTAGCGAGACCCCGAGCGAGAGTATTCATTCATAACTACAAGACAGCGGAGGTGGTGGGGGATCCTGGGGTTTATCTGTCTCTCTCACACTCGCATTAGTCGGCCACCCTTCGTCGTGTGTACGTCGCCCGGCCCGGTGTGTCTTGTTTGTTGAAGCTTTTTGCTCCCCTCCTCCGTCTGTAAACTAACCAAAATCAAGAAAAGTGAATTTTCTCTTTGTGCCATCATCAGTGTTCAGTGATTTACAGTTTTTTTTCTTTGTTGGCTGTGATGTATTGTAAAACAAATGCTAGCGCGAACAGTGAACTAATGACCGTTCGAAATGAAATCAGCCAGTGCAAAACAATCAGAATTTGAGAACTGACATTTGTGGGTGCGGATGTGTAGTAGTACTGTCGTGAGAGAGTGTGACAGGGCGAGAGAATGCAGGAGAAAGAGTGAGAGAATGAGTAAGTGATAACATTTTTTGCCGCTTTTGTAAAGTTAAAATGTCTGTAAGGTGATTTTTTGTAAAGTGCAAAAGACAAATGTGCTTTAATTGCCGGATTTCGCCAGTGATGGGAATTAAAACAATGAAATCGTTTAATAGGCTTCGAGGTAAGTTGTTTTTGTTCTAGTTCTGAACGTACGATGCAGATTTGATTTAACATTACAGTACAATATAGATATAATTACGATTCCATGCTGAGGTTCCATAATATTAGTAAACTGATACATGCATTAGTTTGGTACGAAAATTTAGTACATAAATTATACTAACATCTGAATATACTAACGGCCGTACTTAGAACCGAGTAAACTAAACTGATTCAGATTGCCATTCGTTTTCCTATGTATTCAATGATTTGAATTAAGAAATTGATTCCTTGTTTTCACATAGTCCGTTCCCGTCAGTTTACATAAAAATAAAATCTTTTACAGCTTTAAAACATTCACAGAGTTAAAGATTTTCCAGTACTTTCAATGCAAAATTCGGTATCTCCCTCATCTATGTGTAAGGGGTAGTAGTAAGTGGACGACAAGTATATCCGTTTCCTTATGAATAACTCACGCAAGCACACCTGCAGTTTGTAATTATTATAAATAAGATTACACAATCTGTAAGTTCCTTTATCATGGAATGTGAATAATATAAAAGAATTATTAATAGACTAAGGTATGCGTAAGTAGTGCATATCATGAGTTTGCAACAACATTTATATCCTTTGCGCGCCCGCGCGCGCGCGCGCACACACACACACACACACACCGATTTTCTTATTCCGGACATCAAAAGATCTAAAATAGAAAAAAATGCTGTGTATGGGTCGTGTTCTACATAAAGCTGCCTAGTATTAGAGTATGCTGTTTCGTAATTAGGTTTTCCATTTTTAATTAATATGAATCGATAAAATTAGAAAACTTAATGTTCTTCAGTCTAGTTGGGCTATTTCAAAACAGGCGTTCTAATGTTTGTCAAGATTCCAACACACACGTCCGTGATAGATCTTCCTAAACTCTAGTAAAAGAGAAAATAACTAATACGGAATCAACTAATAATATACTCTGTTCAGAAACTTGTAATTATTTAGATTATACATTGTTCTGTAAAGGTAACTAAAAGTAACAAAACTTCCGAGTATGAAAGGTTGTTACATTTTTCACCCTGCATTAAATAGGACCTGTATTTATTTATATTGAGATGAACTTGCCAAATTACAAGCCGATTTGTGCACCCCTTTGTCTTTGCCCTAGACGTGTGAACTGGTGTAATTCACTCGGGCCCCCACATTCGTGTAGTCCGTTCAGCAACGATGGGGCATTGCCAATTAGTAATGTTAGTAAAACTTTATTCGTACCTTCAAAATATAGGTAGGCGACGTTAATTACCGCATTGTATTGCCACACTGTATGTATTTGTTGTGTAACCCTTGCAGATTCGGTGTCGCCACAGCGAGTTTAATGCCAGTGTAATTACAGGTTACGGTGTTCGTTTCCAGCCAACTAGTGAAATCCTGTTATTATGTAGTGTCCATTATGTACTGGAGACGTGTGTTTAAGCGTAAATACTGTGTGGTTACGCGGTGTTCATCGGTGGGCGCATAGAGATGATAAACTAAGTGAAATGGGGAACGTACGAGAATGACTCTTTTGATTATAACTTTGGTGAACTTCAAGTATTGCTTGGTAACATTTTTGGGTACGGAAAAGTTCAATACGTGCTAGAAGGATATTTTTAATACCCAGAGAAGATTTGAACGAATTGGGTAAAACTAGAATTCTGTATTCAATAGGTGTCTCTGTGGCGGTTCTTGCTTTAAACTGAACTGAGTTTATTAATGACACTGCAAGTATAACGTAACTCGGTATTGTACCAAAATGGTGAGTGATGTACTTTTATATTAGTGTAAACTTTTATTTTAGTCGCAGTCAGTTACACGAATGTCTTTCCCTCTTCCATTTACGTTCAATTTCACAAGTAACCGTCGAAATGGTTAATTATCTTCGGTTATCGTATGCTCCACGCACTTGGGGAACGTAGTTTTTTATGAGATTTGGGGTCTCAAAGAGTGCAGTGTTAAGACATGCTGCCACGACTCGTATCACTCGCAGTTTGGATTCGGGTTCGAGAACTGTGCGAGACGATTGGCAGCTCCTACTTGAGAGGTGGTGCCGTGTTTCTAACTTAAAATTGGACTCCCGCGATGGGGTCAGAGTACATTGAGAACATCGGTACTAACAAGAGTTTTAAGAGTTCCGTCTCTTGAGTAAATGTGATACTGTACAAACCAGCTAGTGGACTTTTCGAAGGCTCTTCACCGATGAGAATTTACTAGTAAGTCGGTTAGCGCCTTCGGGTATAGTGCATTCAAATTAATTAGTTATCGGGGAATGTTGCTTAAACCGTGTGATAACGCTTATTCTTGTTTGTCAACACATATAATTAAGCGTGTCGTTATCAATATCGTTTACTATCGTGTTAGTACAGCAATTAAGGAGCGCAAAGTATTTGTGTGAGCGCTTGTAATAAACTTTCTGTTTACATTTGCAAGTAGAATGAACATTAATTTTGTGTGTATTAAATATCTAAAACTAAAGCATTTGACATAAGTAGCAATTAACAGCTGCTGATACTGTTTTCCATTATCGTGAGCATTTCGTTGACCTCGTTAGTTCTTGGCCGTTTTCTGAGCTCGTGTGTATAGAATCTGTGGTCTAAGTAGAAACCCGAAAATTTACTATAGTAGCGTTTTGGAAACGTGAACAAATCTGTTTAACAGCAGTGACATCGTAGTGTTGTGGAGAAGAGAGTGAATGGACCACAGTGCAGTAGACCCATTTAAGTAAAAAAAAAAAAAAACGCCTGCATATTTAGAAAGTCAGAGAAGGTTTACTTTATTTTTTATTTGATTTGTGTTTATGGTGACTCATAAAGTAATGCGAATTTGTAAATTGCAGCCGCGCGCGCGCGTTTCACAGACCCGAGGAGCGTGTCTCACACAGAATAATTTATTAACAGGAAAACAAGATTAGAATTTGTATTGCTTCAAGGTTTTCTATAAAATATGTGTACGTTTCTGTAAAAAGAAACGCGTGTAAGTAATTTTTGTCTTTCGACTTTTTGCTAAGGAATGCATAATTTTTCTTTTACTCATCACGTTTTACAAATATTTTTCTGTTTTACTGTCGTTTTGTCGTAACGTTCCATAAAACGTTTTGATAATGCTTACATTTTATTTGTGCCAAGAGGTGTCACATTTTAACGTCTATAATGTAAACAAACAAAAAAACAACAGAGACGATAACATCTTAATTGTTGGACGACAGTGAGAAGGAAAACAGCAGCTAAATTACGTTTTCTTCGTAATGTCCGAGTGTTACTGTAGAAAAGCAAATGTCACGTAAGAGTGCATACAGTTCTTGGTTACATTGACAGAAGACGTTACATGAGGAGTAAAAGCGTGGAAAGACTCGAATAATGAAAGGTAACGGTGATAATACGTATTTGCCTTATCACCATTATTGTTCGACATATAGACTTACACATTGACCAGGTGATCAGTCTGCGTAAGGAAAAGGATAGGACTTTGAAGTAAGATAAACTGTTCAGTTTTACAGACGATAGGACTATAATTCTTTTAAGAAAAACGAGAATAATCTTCCAAGACAGTGCGCGTACTATTATGGTCAGTACCTACATTTTGTGAGTTAGATATGAAAATTATTAAAGTAAAAAAAAGTATTGTAATTAGAAATAACACAAAAACATAGCCTATACACAAAATAAAGACTTTCTAGTACTAGACCAGCAAAATCTCTTATGTGAAAGATCGTATAAGACATTAAATTTAGGATATGATCTCTATTTGATAGAGAAGATACTACAGACGCAGAGCCATATTTTACACAGATGACGTTGCTGCATTCAAGCCATATTTTACTCGGAGTCTTGTAAAGTGGTTTTTGTCACTGGTGATTCTGAATGGTTAGAATAATGGATTAGAAGAAACACCCGGGAGCAATTGTTGGCTTTTAAGAAGATAGTGCTGAAGAAGAGTGTACAAGATTTCATGGCGAAATGTGAGAAATGTTGAAGTTTTTAAGTTGCCATTGAGCGGAAGTCTCTTCAGATGGAAACAATGGAGCTGTATGAGGACAGATGGAAACAATGGAGCTGTATGAGGACAGATGGAAACTTTGATGACAGAAACATTTAGGGAAGACCAAGAAAGAGATCCTTGGATCTAGTAGATGGAGAAAGGATTTGGAATGATACAGAGATATTAAACAGGGACCGACCGGCAGGAAGACTGATGGCTTCAAGATGACCGATCCACGGGTACGTTTACAAGAAGAAGAATTATTAATGAATCCTTTTGATAAAAATTAGACATTAATTTTAGGATTGTTGCGAGGAAGATATTGTTGTATTGATTCAGTTCATGCCTATTGTAATCCATTCACCAGACGTGGGTTTTGGCTTCCATTTTGCTCTCACCCATACAGTCTCTTGCAATTCCTCTTCCCCATCACTCTCAAGGCATCCTCCACGTTGTCGACCCAGTTTTTTCTCGGTCTTCCTTGACTTCACTTTTCGAAAGTTTTCCAATTCAACGTCTGTTCATATGTGATGGATCCTTTCTTCCGATATGACCCAGGTGGGCGAGTCTTTTGTTCTTTAATGAGCCAGATCATGTTCGTAAGACATCGTTATTAAACCATTGATTCAGTTGTGGATTGTTTGTCGTTTGTTGTGGAAACTGTTTGCGTTTGGCACAGTATTCGTACTTGGAAGGAGACGGTTTCTCGGTAACATCACTGTCGTTTTCTTAGTCTGAAAATCAGTGTGTAGGCTTGGCGTAGTACAGCAGGAGGCACGTTTGTAACGTGTACGAATGCACCGTCTCATCGCGCCATTGCTGTTGGCACTCAGACCTCGTCGCTTGCGCTCCAAGGCGTGTCGCCCAGTCAAACCTTCATACATCTGTTTTCAGTTGCACAGGTGTAAAGCTTGCACAGCTTGTAGAACTTTGAATAAGTTAATTATTGTTTAGATTTGTTGCCCATAGAATACTGATCAAAGATGTTATCACCAAAATGATCCTAAATATATGTGACTACCAAAAATGTACTAAAGATGACTCCTGTTAGAGGTTAAGAAAAACATAATCGAAAGTTTGAAAGGTAGAAGCTTGTTAGGTTATCATTCACTTTTAAAATAAGGGGAAGAAACAATAAACGAGAAGATAATCAGTTTATGATGGCATAAACGTCTCTGTATGTTCTGTGAAACATACACGGTAATCAAAAGTGACATGAGGTTTGTCAATATTGCAGTATTGTTTTTTTTTTTATCATACGGTTGTGTTCGTCTGTGTATTTAATAGATTTTTTTTCACTTTTCTTGGTTAATTATTAAATACAACTGTTACGTGACGTGCGACATAAGACCTTTGCGATGAGAAAATAATATTAAGTTAAAGAATCAGGCCTATAGACTTACTGAGTTTTTTAAAATATCAGATCCGGGTGTTTTATAGGCGTACTATTTGGCCCGCTTCTATGCGGATGGTTTAACATGGTCCCTTATAAATGCTTTGTGCCTTTACTAAGCTGGTTACTGGGTATGGAAAGTGGATAACGGTAAATAGAGTGTTGGAAGAGCCATAGCTCTCGGTAAGATCTTACCTAAAGATAGATTTCAAGTTCATATACAGTGGTGGGAGTGATGGTGGTCTTAGATTAAGAGATAAGTTTAAATGTAGGACTAAATGGATATAGTATCTGGACTGCATTGAGTGAGATGTTAAAAATCGCTTCTCAAGAATAAAAACCCATTCATTATTTTTTCACTGACAAAAATGTTGAGTACAAGTAATACTGTAGAAAAGAGTAAATTTGTCACACAAATGAACATTTACTCTGCTGTGGACCAATTAATCCTGGAAGGGGAGAATTTTCTGAACTTCGGTAACTCAGAACAGGTGCGGGTGTAGGTTCGGTTCAGATGACTCGGTGTTCAAATCTATTGAGGACCTAGTATCACCAAGTGTAGAGTATAACATTGTTATCTGTCGCGGGTATCAGTCAAAGATGGAATGACTGCCGTTGGAACTGATTGACCGAGAAAGATGAGAGGTTTTCCTTCCTACTGCCAAGAGAGAGAGAAGAACTAAGAAATAAAGGTAGCGTAAAATAAATAAATATACAATATTTACTAGGGAATTGTTGATATTAAAACTTATAGCAAAAAGAATCCTATAGATAGTAGCGGCTTTTTAGTATTCAAGCCGAAATTGGGTACTTATATGGTAACCATTTTTTAAAATATGGATTTAGTCACTGTACGTTCTCAAAGTATGGACAGTTCGCTGCGTGGACGAAATCGAATGAATCAACTGTCCATATTGAAATAACGCGTGGATTAATACGATAAAGATGGTTGTTGTGTGAAGCACTGCTAAAAGGAGTTCAAATAAAAATTAACTGAAGATTCCATTTAATAATTTGTACGGCATTTACAGAGTAGAGTAAAATATTTGGCGGTACTAAATATTGTAATTCCTTAATCGTACGTGTTACGCCCACGACAGTCCTATAGGCCTATGCAGTTTTATAGTTTTCAATGTATTTTATAACGAAACTAATATTGTCACATTTTTTAACCGCTCGTTGCTATACAGATGTTTTTTGGTTAAATCGCAAAAATGGTGCATGTGTCCTGTACAACAGAGGGAAGTCGTATTTCCCATTCCGCGCATGTATTAAGATCTCGCTGTGAATGTTTAAATTCTTCTCCTTGTTTCTTCACGGCCTCCCAGTGTTTCATCTTCTGGCGCCACAGTGTACACAGACGATATCAGATGGGTGTTGCCCTGTCGCACAGGGTTCTCACATTTTCTTGCAATCCAAGTGTGTCGCGATGCAACGCGATGCGCATAAAACAAACGAAAATTAAGTATTTCGTAAGAGTGTATTTCTTTTTTATTTGACGTTTTCTGTGTCAATAACTTTGGTTTTCTTCTTCAAAAAGGACAAAATAAATATTTAATGTTTTCAAAACAAACAGATTCAGCACAACATATTTCACAGTTAATGTGTGCGTTCTGTGTTGTTAAAAATATCGGTCTCTTTTGTGGACTGCCAACTGTAGTGCGGCTTGTGGCGTGATACATGACCATATTGTTATAAACCAGAGACTTTGTTATGGTTTATTATGTGCGTCTTGTATTTATTTCGGTGGTGTGCATCGGAGCACATCATCGCGGCAGTTACGAGATATACTTTTCCATAAATTTGTGGTATCTTATTCATGAATAATCGTACTTTCCGTGTATTTGATATAACATCTCATAAAGATTGTTTACTCGGTACTTTTTGTAATTATCACAGTATATGTAGTCTTCTTGGATGATTGGGCGAATGTTTGTCAGATAATATGGTTTCCAGTACGTGAATTGTGCGGACCAAGCTGACTCTGGGCTGCGTGGTTGTGCGTCGCAGAGACGTACCACTTGGGATTCTGAGTTCCGAGCTATCTTCGTCAAGTGTGCGGGTGTATTGTGTGAGGTTAGTTATAGACATGGCTATTTCCACTAGTTTTTGTCCCTCCCCATGTTGCTTGAAAAATTGTTTTCTATAATAGACGCTGGAGTAATATTTTACTACAGATATTTACACACAAAAGAATTAACAGTTTTATGAAACTGTCGTTGTTGTGTTTCTGCTGTATGCAACCAACCTGAAACTTCTTCACGTGTAATAAAAATTGTATTAGTAGATTCGTGATATGTTCTGTCTGCGTTTTTGGTAAACTCGCATGAAGCGTAATTTTTACAGCGTAACAGACTTTGTGATTTTCATTGTGGAACGCTGACTTGTGGCTGCATACGATAATAGGCCTGGAAGTATAGGCTTAGTTGGTCATATTTCGGTGTTGTTCAAAGTTGTACTTAAACCTCTGCTCTATAAAATATCGGTAAGAAGATATGTTTTTCCGGTCCAACAATTCAACACCAGAAATTGGTACAGGTTTTGGGAGGCTCCTTGAGTAGTACTTTAGGAAGTGGGCTCACGCGGGAACTGTGTAAACGAAGTGTCTGAAAAACTGGATATGGAATGTTAGAATTCGGGAAAGTTAAGTAGGCATCTCCTTTAGAGTGGCGAACATTTTTTTCGGTAGAGGGCTGACATAAAGTTCATTAGCGTTTAATGGTAAGCGAGGTTGAAGTGCCGTTTTGGCTCTTTAGATTTTCTGTTGTTTTAATTTTTTCTTCTTGGAAAAAGATTCCGCGATTTTATGTAGAATAGAGTATTTATTTAATTCTTGGTCTGTCATCCTTTATCCTTTTTACACTAAATTGTTGGAAGCAAATAAAGTGTATTTAACGCATTTAAATCAGTAAAAATGACGAATGTTAACTATAAATATTAAGTTTATTGTTGTTTTATTGCATGAGATTTTGTGTATTACGATTCTGGAATAGTTAAAAAATTAATGTAACACAGGAATTAGTTCCGAAGTCTTGCAGCAGCTTACTGTAGTTCCTCCATGTTTGTAGCGTAAATTTGTTGCAACTTGCTAAAATATATGTCACTCTAGACTGAGTATTAAATATACGTGATCAGAGCATAATGCGATCAGAGTGTTACACGTATCGCACAGTAAACGTCTTTAACGAGTAGTGCCGTATTACTAGGCAGGAATGCCTAGGCGTATGCATTGTTTTACCATTTCCTTATTACGGAAAGGAGGGGATAGTGACTGAACGAAATAGATTGTTTTGTTGCCTGTGACAGAAATCAAACCAAGCCGCTCAGTATAGGCGTAGGTGTCATCACTACGGAAACTTCCACAGCATTTTATTTCAGTCTCCATCATATTTTCTGTGCGTGTAAAGTTAAATGATGCAGTATTGCTGATCGAATTTGAAGGGAAAATGTATGTAAGAGAATATCGTTTGAATGTTAGATTGTTTCGATTCCTATAGTTATAGGCCTACTATGTACGTTCAAAGATGTAAATAATAATAAAAAGTAATGGCACTTCAAACGTTGATGAATGTAAAAATGTATGCCTTATCAACTTGTGAGCCAACTGAATTAATTAATCGTACGACTGATATAAAATGTGGTTCACGGGGATGAAAGATTACGTCATATTGAATAAATTGATGTCAGATTTGATAAACTGAAAATGTATGTTCAGTGTTTTACGTGGTTAATTGGGACATCACTTTTAGCCTTGTATTGGGCACTTTTCAAGAAGTTTTGTTAAAGAGTTGTGTCAAGCCATCAAGGCATTTACAAACGCCGAATAACGAAAATCAAACTCGTTTGTTCGTCTTATTACCACTATTGGCCGTGTGGAGATTCGGTAATGTACAGTTAATTGTAGAATCAATAAAGTATCATAATTGAAATAATGTCAAAATTGGGGCCACCCACATGTTTACGACATTCTACATTTGAGGAGTACTCAATGGGGCTTTTGTTGACTTGGTGGACATCAATTGCCCACTAATTGTAGCATTGTCCTCAAGACGCCAGCATTCTCCTCCCTACGCTGCCAGCGTTCGTGCGTACTTGTCGCTTCGACTGTCAAGTCATTCCTGTTATTTGATCTGAATTTTGACAAATTTTTCTTCTTAGTCAACCGAAGTCAGAAGCATTTCCAGAGGCATTGATTAGTATATTGATATCACACTGTTTACACATAAGCGCCCTGTAAATATTTCGAAATGTGCCGAATCCTGTGCCGTTCGACTTTTTCTTGTAAGCGCGCAAACGTGCACAGGCTGCGATACAGCAGTTCGTTTTTGTAACAAGTATAATTGTACATAATGGATTCATAAAGCCGTTGGGTTGGTAACCACACTTACACGCGTTCTCCAGCAATTTAACGTTTAATATTCATTGCATTTCATTTGTCATAAACCCATCGTCACTGGTACCGCTTTACAGCGCGTTATTACGTCATGTCGTGTTATACTTATGTAATGTGTATTTTTTGATCTATTTTAATAATAAAATCTTCTTAATTATATTTTCTTAGGCCTCACTAGTTGCGCCAATTTGTAACGTAAATACAAATAATAAGAATAAGAATAAGAGCTTGCAATATCTCTTTTTCCCTATGTTGTTGTTGTTGTTTTTTGGTTAAACACCCCAAGTTGTGGATGCCAATTTGTAATATAATATATAAAAATTATGATGCTTGTGTTTCTGATAAACAATTAAACTTTCAAATTAATAAAAAAATGGTTAAATGATAACTGAGTTGTGTATTCGACTTGAGTTGTGGTTAGAGTTATACCTTTACTTGTTGATTTGTACCTGTAGGGTTCCAGTTTTGAGGTTATTTTTTTCATGAATTAATATATTTAATGGTTTAATTAATTTAAATTCTCTAATTTCTTTTCATTCCTTCCTTTATGCTGATTGGATTCACTTACCTACTTTAATTCAAATCGCACATGGTACCCGGGCAATAGGTACTACCAACTTATTCTTCGAATGTTCATTATAACACTAATATTTCGAAACTGATAAAAAAATGTTAAGTATTTAAAATAAGTCCATACACAATTAATTCTCTTCAATTTCTTTTATTCCTTTTTATATTTGTTTCTTTTCCTTTTTAAAATAAAATAACAACCTTTTCTTTTTAAACAATTGTCCAGGCTGGTTAAAATTTTTTAGCTCAGTAGTTGGCAATATGATCTCCGCATTCACGCCTAGTCTACAGATTTTTTACGTTTTTAAATATAAACTTGTGTTCTTTTGAATATAATAATTAAATACGAAAATGTCTTTTGCGAAATACAAAACCTCACAATATAAGAGTGACTACAATAGAACAGAACAATATCTTAGATCTAGAATAACAATTAGTTCGTATGTGCCGAACGATGTCGACTTTGAGGTTAACCTGTTCAGTGGGTTATACAGCTTTAAACATTAAAAAAAAAAACAAAGAAATAATGGTTTAAACGTGAAAAATTATAATATTGATAGTGTTTTTGTTTAGTGGTGGTGGAATAAATAGTTCAAGTGTACACAAAGTGTTATAGTTGTATTATGATAATTCGTTATAAGTCGTTTTAATTTTAAGTACGCACACTATACTTTCCTATTCCTTTTAAACACACTTTATTATTCACTCTTAAATTATTTATTCACTTTAACTCCTTTCTGCTAGTATAAACTCTCACGACACTTTTCTCACTTTTTTGTTATGTTTCGATGTTTACGTTTCACCTAACCTAGCCGAGGTTCGATTCTGATGTTAACTTCGCGGCTATCTCTATCGCGGAGGAGACGTTCTTTACTCGATGAATTATTACACTAGACTCCTTGGCGTGGCGTCAATTTTTGAGTTGATCGGCGTCAGTCTTTGGGATCATACACACAAAAGTGAAAAATTCCCATTGGTCGATATCTAACTCATTGTCGTGGATGGCGTCACTTTCCTGAGACCAAAATTACTAAAAATTCTTAAATTTAACATAATTTCCTTATGCTAAGTACAATTGTAAAGATATTATTACCAATTAATTGCTTTCTTTCTTCTGATCATTTTAAGATCTCACACGATATGTTTCTGTACAGTAATTCTAAAAATGAACAATTTTACGTTTGGCCTATGCTAATAAATTATTTTTAAAAGTTGTCTTTTTTGTTACATACCTATCTTTCTTGGTTGTACATATTATTTTATGTTACTAACAAACATTGTAATACTAGTAATTATAATTATGAACCTTAACTTCTTATAAAACCCTTGGCTTGTATAATAGGCCTAAGAATGTCTTGTGTACATTTGACTATTCTTTGTTTCTTACAATAAATTGCTTAATTCTAATACAAGTTGACTTATATTCTTTATTCATTATTGACCATATGATCTATTACTGGACATTACATGATCTAATATAACATTTATTTATAGTAATGTCCCTGTCTACCACCTACAGTAGATGTAGTTTTTTTGTCCAAGTAAACATCTTGTTAATTACATTCTTATTAGTACATTACAAACATTTAAGATTACTCATATCTTAATCTAATAAAATATACTATTCCTTTTTATATTGGACATTGTCTATTACAATTTTTATACATAATATGGTCTCTTTTTATCTACCAAGTAGATGCAAGTTTTGTGTAACATTTATTTCTTACTAACTACATTAATACCTTGTCCATAACCAACTATAGTTATTTCTTATTTCATTAGCTAGTAGTCAGTTTATTTGTCACACTTTCTACTACTAAATTATTTACATCACATTCTTCCTTACATTTCTATCATTCTTTAATATACTATAGTAATCCTTCTTTCCTACCACCCATTACAATATTGTTATACAAAAATAAAACTTTTATCAGCCATTTATAACATATTGATCTCTATTTGAATTGTCTAAGTGTCTTATCAGTTACACTCAGATATAATCTATACTTACAGTATATTATACAGAATCTAGGTTTACAGTTTTTTATCTTACATTTTCTTTAGGTTGTGTTGCCATGTTTCCAGTTACTGGTTATCCAGCTAGGCTCTGCATTATAGGTTTTTACCTAATCTGTACATGATTTGTTCTGCAGTTTACTGGAATTATTGTTATTAAGTTTAATATTACATGTTTGATATTTTAATTTTCTTATTTTACTTTATAATGATTTTAAATTTACTTGTGAATACATCTATTTCATAAGACAGGTTTATTACTTTAATTCTGTTTTGTACTTCATTATTTTTATGACAAACTTTATGTGTGAAACGTCACGTTACAACTTTCGTGAAGTGGGTCGTGTTTTGTCTTACCGAATTTTTCATGTCTTAGCCTGACTCTTAATATTCGTTACACACAATTTTTGTATTCTTATTTTTTCTCTCTTTCCTCTGTTGACTGTGTAGAAAGTTTCGGTTAAGTAATGAGTTTAGACTAACTCCTATTCCATGGGACTCAGATTGATTCCACGTGTCGTGATCAGTCACAGAAATTTACTCCTGTTAATACTACACATAAAACGTCTTACAGGAATAAAAAAAAACAAGCATGGCTTACATCAGTAATCAATTGTTTTGTTCTTGTGTAATACTTACGTAGTTATTCCTGATGGTTGTGTACCGTACAGGTGTATGGCGTGTATGTGAGTCTCCTTCGTATTTCTGTCCTGCATACCTCATCCCTCATCCTGCCACTTCCCTCCTTTAGTCTGTTGCTTTGTCATCTCTTACTTTTCTGTTTCATCTACAGTTGCTTTTCTTTACTCCCTTCGTTGCCATTTTACCACCTCTTGTTTCACACACAATGTTCTGGACAGTAATCTGGCCTTAAACATAACTCATATTTTTCTTGTATGGAACACCATCTATTGTACTCCCGATAAGCACTGTCGAACTATTTGTCTCATCGACAGACGTATAATAAGCTAAATTGCTTTCCGTATAAAGAACATAAAACCACTAATTAGTTAATTATATATTATTTTTCGTGGGCAATAAAATAATGGAAAATTTTCTTCTGTTTTAATTCTAGACAAAGTATAGTCGTTTAACAAGTTAAAGCAACTTTAATGATGAAATATTTGCAATTCTTATATACCAAGTATCCCTGACTATTGTTTTTTTATTGTACACTTAATATCTTTTTTTGCGCAAAATTTCAGGGTTAAATATTATTGTACTGTTAATTAGTAGTAAATTTGATTCTATAAAAAAAAATATATATAGACTAGAGATGTGTCCTCCTTTAACTACTGTGAATCTTTATTTCACGGTAAAGCTTAAATTGAATGTTGATTGAACCTCAGCGTTCACCTGTTACGAATCTGAATGCTGGATCTGGAATACTTACAGTAATATAAGAGTGTAATAGCACACTCGTCTACAGTGGCTGTATATTCGAGTCGCTCATAAGACGTAGTGACATCAGATAGGAATTTTATTATTTTATAAGTTTGTACCAGTGGCGTTACTCTCTTTTTTTCTGGGCCTCGCAGGAATCCTTTGCGGGCCCCCTACTACCCTTACTACCCTTACTTGTTACTTGGTTCCTCTTGAATGCTAACTCCTCCTTATAATTGTGACAACTACTAAAATTACAAAATGTAAACAGAATAACTGTTCTCTCTTGTATGTTAAATAGTCGATTAATAACATATAACTTTTGTTTCTATTAATAGTTTGATTTTTTATTTACTATCTTTTGTCTTTTATCAATGTAAAAAATATTGATTATCAGAGATGTCACTAGTAACTCATTATAATTTAGTCATTTATTGAACTTAATCCATCGTAGAAAATGACAAATTTTATTACATTTAAATTCATAAAGGCAATGAATGTTTATATTAAATTTTATATCGTACACTTTATTAAATAATCACTTAGGCCTATTAAAAGAAAATCTGTTTCACCTTTAAATCTTTCTGTCATATGTTTATAGCTTTAAAATTTGCAATAATTTTAGTTTAGGACCCCCACCCCCTTTATAGTTTTAGTCTCTAGTGCAGCACTAGAATTAAAGAAAAATATTCCCCTATAAAGACACATTTTTTTACAAAAATCGAATATTTTATTCAAAACATTGAAATGCAATTCTCAACTGGAACTACCCCACTACTGTGGAGTTAACAAACTAATTTATGCTCTCAAAATACATCATTAGGTACTGATAAAATAACGTAAAGCAGTATGTATGTTTGTTTTTTATGTTAAATACATACGGGGAAATTTGGTTTCACTTAATTTTAATGATTGATATCCATTCGTAAAAAATTAAGGAAAATGTTTGGGCGGGCCCCTCAAGTCCACAGCCCCCCGCATTGCGGACCCGGCAATTACGCCACTGGCTTGTACCAGCTGAAACGCTGCTAACTTAACTACGTCATCAACAAGGGGATAAATTCCCCTCTCTACTACTTAATTAGTAACTAGGGGTTGACAGAACAAATCTGGCACTTAGGCTTCAGCGCTGTTTGAAGATAATGATTTAGCCGCAGTTGTCTACAACTGTTTCTTATTTTATGCTTTATCAACCTGTTTGAATCGTTTCATGTTTGCTTGTTACTACACCTTATAGGCGTAAAGGCTACATTAGGGTCAGTTCTAGGCCACGTTCCATGATCGCATTCATTGTTTCGAATTGTCTGCAATCTCTGTAAAAGTTTTAAATACAGTGCACCGTACGTTGATTAACATTTCACGGTATAATAACTTTTACCTTGTTCATTATATTTTTTCTTGTAGTATTTCTGAAATTAACTATACATTTTTTAATTTTCTTTTACAGTCTCCCATACTTTTTCTAATCTTCGTTGACATTTAAACTTGCGTATATGTCACCTTCATATGAGTTGGCATAGTATTAGTTGGCATGGCTTTCTATCTTAAGTCGATACTTCACACATCTATCCTGTATGTGGTTTTGTGTAACAGACTTATTGTATAGACATCAGAAGCAAAATATGTTTCTTCAGGTTTCTGAGGTACCAGTTTACTATGAAAAAAATCTTGGTGAGGTAGGCCTATGTCAGCAGTTTCTTTGTAGGGACGCGAAATTGTGCATGTTACACTTTGCAAATGAAACAGAATTCGATTATTAACTAGTATCCCTGAGTTGGAGAACTCGCTGACTATTTTTAACGAAGTACGTGTTAGATAAGTTATAAGAGAAATTACGAAAATCCTGATTATTCTTTAGGCATTTATTTTTTAGTAAAATAACAGTCATACAAACGGGAAAAATTCCAAACACTCTGATTTGTAGGTATTAAAATTCCCTTTAGTCTGATCACACCCGACTGGAATTTTCCCAACACTTTTATCCCTTTTTTCCGCCGTTAGGTTCAATAATTTTGAAATTTCCAAAACTGTAGATTGTATTCAGATTTTTGTTAAAATTCTCTTTAATTTAATGCCCCGCACGGAATTTGCGATTTTAGTAATCTTTTGACCACTTTTTGAGGCCTAGCGTCCAAACATTTTGTAACTTCCAGAACTTGACGCTTATTTAGATTTTAGTTAAAATTTCTTTAATTTGATACCCCACACGAATTTTTCGATATAATCAAAATTTTCGCATTCTTTTTGGCCCGTGACTTCTCAAAACTTAAATTTTCAAATGTCTCCACTAAATTCAGATTGTGCTTAAAATTCCCTTTAATTTGATACCCCACATCGACTTTTGCGATTTTTCAGTTTTGACTCACTCACATCTTTGTCTTCCGCCTGCCTATTTTTTGGGGGCATCAATCAACTAAACAACAGGGTTCTGTATTCTGTAAAAGTGTAGACACGCGTGCTAAGTTTTACGAAAATCATTTGATTTGTTCAAAAGTTATCGAACGACATGCCGCAAGTATACAGACAAATGCCTAACGGTCGAGTTAAACTGAGCCCTCGCTTCTCTTTTTCAGTTAAATAATTAAGTTTTGAACTGTGAGTAATTAACAAACGTTGCTTGACCAACTTTTTTTTTATGTTATAAGGTACTGGAAAATATCGCGTCAGAGGAGAAATTTCAGAGAAACCAAATTTATTGATAACTCGTGAAGAACATTTCTCGCGTGAGATGTTTTGTGTGTTTGCTTGTATGTATTATGCATGTAGGGAATGAAAGTTTAGTGGACAAATCCGGAGTCTTTCGCTGCACCTGTAGTATGGATGTCGCATGTACAATCGTAGTGACTTATTTACGGAAATGTGTTTCTGGGCAAGAATAGTGATATAGGCCTATATTTTTTAAGAGAGTGTTTATTATCAAATTATCGAATATAGTATTATAGTACAGAAAGTAACTGGTCTTTGTTTGTGACTTCTGCAGAAGTAAAAAATATAACTTCAGAAAAGTTTGTGATTTAAAGTAATTCTGTTCGTTCAGTGGACAACCGTAACGTATTTAGAGAAGAGAGGAATTATCTGCTTGTGCAGTTCTCACATATATTTTGATCGTGGAGTGGCGTGAAGGATAAAACTCGTCCTTTCCTTATTGCGTGGTAACTGTGATCTGTCTGATGTCTCATCGTTTATGGGGTGTTAAGCAAGACGACATTTCAGTTTGACGTATAAAAAACACCATTTACATTTATCAACTCGACGTATTGCGTTTTAATGTGACAAATTTACGGCAAAGCGATGGACGCGTAAGGTACCTATAACGTTGCTTTAAGTGGCGACGGTTAGTGGCCCACAGCCTCACCAGGTTCTGCTGGGCTTGTGAAACGAGAACTTATTGTCTCGTTCGTTTCCTAGGTCATCCTCTGGTAGAACAATGCGAGGATATCGCTCGGTAATAACTGACGCGTACGTGATACGTGTCTCTCTTGTCGGCGTTTTTCATGGTCGTCTTACGTTCGGTGTAGCCTACACGTCCCATAAGAATTCATTCGTTTGGTCACTTCTACGCCGCACGGAAATAATATATTTTTATTTGTCCTTTAGTTTAATATAGAGCTGAATTGAGGGGGTCAGTGGAATATAGTGCAAAGCCTCATTTTTGAGAAATTCAGAGTTGAAAGTGTAATCAAATCCTCAAATTTTTTGAAACTAATTACAAGGCTTTTATGGCTTATAGGCTTCTAGCTATTATAAAATTCAGGTGTATTCAGGTGTGGACAAACTGCACATATTACGTGCTAACATATAGGCCTATTACTGTTACACATTATAGCTACTAAATGCAGTCCACATCTCAATTTATGAAAAATGTGGTTTGGCACTATCTTGCCCCGACCCTCTCAGTTATAAACCTACAAACCCTTAAACGAGTTAGGGTCTCACTTTATAAAAAACCGTGTATTTTTTGTTCTTTAAGAGGAATTTAACTGTTTTATTGTTGAACATGATTACTCTATGTTCCTCTGCACAAATCTAGTAGGCCTACACATTGACACTAAAGATTAAAATCAATCTCTAGCAGAGGATTATTTTTTACATACATCAGAGATCAGAGTGAGTTATTCTTTAAGCTTATTTGATAGAGTACGTGACACTTTTGTTCTTCTAATGAAATAATGAAAGCCCTTCCAGCGAAGTAACTTTTTGCATTTTGTTTGAGGTCGATAGACAGGCGACATTTTAATTTCTACTATTCTGTCTATGGATGCCATATCAGGAAATGAAGCGACTAGTCGAAGATAGGAAAACGTGGAGGGACCCTTGTGCAGAAAGTACGTGATGATGATTCTGGTTTTGTAGAAGTGGCTGACAAGCGGATGGACAGAGGGGATCTGTGCAATAGAATAGGCCTACATAGAACTAATGGTTATTACCAGTTCCAAATATAGAAATACTGTCATTTTATCTTAATGTGATTAGCACGGTATGGGATATGGGATCCTTAATTTTTTTAAATCTTAAAGCGAGTATTCTAACACATCCACCCCCCACTTTCATAGTTTTCTAAACTATCGCTATAGAGTTTCTGTCTCTGAAACTTCAAAGATACACTTCATAGTTTAGGATATCTTTGACATTAAAGGTTGCAACGTCAGAAAAAGTGATGTTCTTTGCTAGAATTTGGTTATATAATCTATTACGTAGAATCGATGGGTTAAATCGATCCCATCGATCACTAAATAATCGATGAGTAGATCGATGGGTTAATTAATCGATTAATTAAACTGTCTTAACTTTTCGTTTTTAGAAAGTGATTGTATTAATTGTATCCAGCTGTCTTTATTTTCCTATTAAGTGACCAATAATAAGATGTGGTAGGAATAACATGGAATGGATATGTGGCAGAAAATATTTTCCAGGTACTGGTGAAGAAAGATTTGGTTTTGTAACACAGATATACTGTGCAGACGCCTGGCGAAGAGCGAGCGGCACGCAGGAATAGTAAGTATGCGACGGCGTACAGTATTCTTAGAATGTCTGTATCGGTTGGCATTATGAGCACACAGCACACACTTCTAAAAAATACAATTTGAATGTAAAGGATGAAACAGTCGGAGATGATTTGTATTCTGTCCAGTGGACACAACGCAGCCATGTTTGGTCACACGTGGAATGGCGCGTGCGCACTGCCTACTACACAATACCACACACACACACACACACACACACTCGTAGACAAACCGGGTTATGTGGACGAACAACGATTTTCAGACGACACAAATGTTGGATTAATTTTTTTCGTTAGCCTTTGTACATAACGGCGGGACGTTACATATTTGTTATTTGTAATGGCCGTCGGTTGGTACCACTGTTACATTGTTTATTCAGTTACCACGTGTAATTGATTCAGCCTTGTTGTAGTCCATACATACATTGCAGAATGAAGACGAGTCACTCTCCACAGAGAAGGTATATTTAGCTGTAAATAAATATGACCACATAAGGATCTTTCATACAAGTGTCGTGTCGGGTTTCGTCCTGATTCTGACGTTATCTGTGTCCATACAAACGCATCTCCAGAGGTACATTAGTGAATTGGTTTTTACGGCGGTTTCACAACTTTTTGTTTGCTCAACACTCGTTTGGTTTACGTTGACTCGTTTATCGTTTGCTCAGCGTGGCTGGTGATTCAATTCTGTAACACTTTAGCGTTAATCAACTCACGAATCACGGAAATTTTTTAGGGCAACCGACAATATTTATATAGGCCTATATCTATTATTTAATTCCTATATATAGGCTATTCGCAACATTTCTTTGTTAATTTTATGTCATCCCGAAAATAAGGAATCAAGAAAAATTACATCATCCATTTTGATTTGCGCCTTTATTCAATTAATTTAGGCAAAAAAAAGAATACTTTATGGGACTGAAAAAGAGATTACTTCTGGCAAATAATGAGTAAAGGAGAATAGCATAGCAATTGGCGGCCTTTAACACACGTTTTTGCAACAAGACGATAATTGGCCTGTGTCAGGCAGTTTACGTATTGTAATTTATACAGCGTAACTGTAGTGAAATAAGTACAGATGAAAAGAGGTTGTTAAAAATCGTAAATTGGGGTTTATATAGGACAATCGTAAGAACACCTTCGTAATTTGGTACAGGTGCTTCATGGGTACTTAATTCTGTGAGCAAAAAGGAACAGACACCACGTGGTGTTTATTGTGGAAATGAGTTGTCTTAAAACGTCGCTCCTGAATTTAGTGATTAGCCACGTACTGAAATCGAGTCGTCCTGTTGCTGATCACCTTCTGTTTAAGTCGCGGTGTCTTTTTTAACCAATCTCTGCAGCCTCTGACAAAGAAACGTCTTTCTTCCACCAAAATTTCTCTGTATTATTGTAGTCTAAAGTATTAGTTAAAAGTTATTAAATAATATCCTACGATATGACAAGAAAGACAAAATGGAGTAAAGTAAAATCAGAGTTCGTAGAACATCAGTTGGGATCGACTATCAAGTTGAAGTACTTTCACAGATTTATTATACGAATGTATAAATCTTTTTATACGAATATTAATTATACGAAAGTACTTTCACAGAAGTACTTTTACGATTAATTATTTCATGCATTTGGTCCAGAAGACTGATGAAGTTCTCAATCGCTTGTGGTAATTGCTAGGCTCTTGTCTTGAAATTGTGTATTGCAATTAACGTTTTCAGCGTGTAAAATTGTTTTCAAGCATGGCAGCGTCAGTCGTTACAAAACGTTTAAACAGAGGTCAAAGTTTATACAAAATAGTATTTCGGTAGCACATTTATGAAACCGTGAATAGTAGAGTTGAAAATTTTCTCTTCTTATCAGGAATTTTGATAGCCTTGTTGCTACGAAACACTGTGAGGGGATAGAGCAAATATGTTATGAATTACTTCGCGTTAAAATTCATATTATTTCACAGTATTGATGTGGAGGTAATGTTTAAAAAACAGTCTACACGTTCAGCGAATAAAACCAGTAGGTACCGGAACCTGCTAAAAACCTGGCGATTCTTTAAATTACAAAGTATTTAAATGTAAAAATCTTTCTCGTATTTTATTATAACTTTCGTCCAGGGGGAACGAGGATAGTCTGTAGTTAAGAGTACCGATATCAATTGTTGGGCTGTGAATTTTAGAATGAATTTTAGAAAAAATGTCATTTAGTTAATGGTTAACAAAAAAAAAAAAAAAATGCTCATTAATAATGTAGTCCTTGAGTGGATCGTGTTCTCTCATCTGATCCAAAGAGATCGAAGGTCGCAAAAACATTCGTCCACTACCGTGTCTGTGTCATCATTTCATATTAATATTTAACTACACACTGTCCACTGTATATATTATTTGGCAACACCCGTCTTCGGAATTCATTTTACGAAGTCATTTTACACAGATGCCTTCAAGCTGTGCGGGACGAGCGGAAGGGGATACTAAGAGGTAAAACCATCCACAGGAATATTATATAGTTCAGAACCCTAAGTAACTGAATTAGAAAGTAAACTTTTTAAGCATAAAAATTCCTCATACTGAATAACAATGTCACTCACTAAATAGCGCTGAAAACAGAATTTTAAAGATGCAAATATAGGGGCCACTTGGTTTTCCTATGGCGTAGGCCTACTTCTTGCTTAGTTGAAAAGAGACCGTTCTATACTTAAACCATGCTGTGATTGGTCACTGTCTGTAAGAGTGTTTGCATAGTAACCGTTTCTAATTTTAAGCATAAATTTCGTAAAAATCTTAACAGAAATTGTAGTGACCAGTATTATTCCCATAAGCTGCGAATATATCACGTAACTACTGTAACTCATATCTTTGATATGATACCTATTTGCTTTGACGATAGGTAGGCCTATGTAATACTTCTAAATGTTATCAAACCAGTGAGAAGGTTGGTAAATGACCTGAAGATGGCTTGACTGCCGACAGCGTTCGTCAATACCAAAGATAACATAGTGGTTTGTACAAAATTACTAGTAGAAATATTTGAGACCACTAACACTCCAATACAACAATAAATTAATAGATTGACAAATCTAAGGAGTAGAAGAATAATGGAGCAGAGAAATAAAGTAGGAGATTTCTATAAATATTTGAAAACAAAAGTTAAGTTAAAGATAACTTTGTCTAAAATTTGGTTTAATAAGCAGTGTTTACTTAATAATATAATACCAAAGTATGAAAAAATCGAAATAAAAGGAATTAGTGACGTACGGAAAAAAGTCAAGAAGTTAAGTGAACAGTTATGGGTAAAACAGGAAATAAAATATTTGTATCAGCAACTGAATACGTATAATAAAAAATTACTAAAAATGCACTTAGAACTACATCAAAAGTATAATTACATAGAAATAGAAGAAATTTTGTACGATTTTGGTGAGCGGTAATGAAGACGAAATTGGAAGAAAGAAACAAGAAGTTGAAAACTAAGTTAGAATGTTTAAAAGAAATGAATGATACGAGAATGAAAAAACCAGATCAAGTAGATTTGAAGTTATCCGAGAGAATAGTTAATTTAACAGAGGTGGTATTCAATAATGAAGAAAAAAATATTAGAAAAAAGCCTAAAATATGCACCGCCAAAGAATTTGAATAAAGAAGGTTTATTAATAGAATGTGAAAGTATAATAAGCAAAGAAAAAGAAGAGAAAATAAAAAAACAATTAAGATTTGAAATTAGTAACATTGTGGGAGCATTAGAAGAAAAGAACAGAAGACAAGGGGGAAATAGTATGGCTATTAGGAGAAACATAAAACAGTTAAAAAATAAAATAAAACAGAATAATATTATGGTAACAAAAGCGGACAAAGGCAACTCCGTAGTGCTAATAGATAAAGAAGAGTATTTAAAGAAAGGGAATGAATTTATAAAAAGTAATAATTATGAAGAGATTAAATATGATTATACTAATAAATTTCAAAGTAGAGTGAAGAAATTAATAAAAAATTCCACTATGTTTAAGAATAAAATAAAACTAACAGAATAAAATCCGGAAGCGCCTAAATTTAAATGTCAGATAAAACTGCACAAAGAAAACCTCCCAGTTAGGCCAATAATATCGTTTATTGGAGCACCAGCATATAAGTTATCAAAAGAATGTAGTAAGATACTAAAAGTATATTATGATTTCGAGAAGAAACATAGTATAGAAAATAACAAAAAGTTGATAGAAGCACTGAAAGAAGAAGTACAAGTAAAGGAAAGTTCAAGGTTAATATCGCTTGATGTAGTAGATAGGCCTATATTTACAAACATCCCGGTTGAAAAAACGTTAAAACTAATTGAAAAGAACAAATTGAAAGGATACGAAAAGAAAGAAGAATTAATAAAAGTAATACAAGAGTGTTTGAAGCAAAATTACTTTAGGTTTAATAATAAGTTTTATATTCAGAAGAAGGGACTTCCAGTGGGATCATCAATGTCACCGATAATGGCAGAAATTTACATGAACTACTTTGCAAATAAAATAATGTCAACGGTGAAAAATAAAGACAAAATTAAGAAATGGATGAGGTATGTAGACGATATCTTGTTAATATGGGAGGGCGATGATGAATAATTAAAGGTATTTTTTGAAGAGGTTAACAAATTAGAAGAGAGTATAAAATTTAAAATGGAAGTAGGAAACAAGGAAATAAATTTCCTAGATTAAAAAGGTTGGTAAATGACCTGAAGATGGCTTGACTGCCGAAAACACTCGTCAATACCAAAGATAACATAGTGGTTTGTACAAAATTACTAGTAGAAGTGTTGTCAAACCGTACATGCCATAATCCTACTACAATTGTTTTGTCTTCATATAAAACGTAGCCTGCTGAATGCTAACTTTCCTACTGTTTACTGACATAAATTAACATATTTTTTTCAGAGGATAATTCTGTATTTAAAAAAAATATTAACGAGCACAGATACGATTTGTGTGTCACCATAATGGACAGACTAAATATGAGCATCATAATTATTTTACAGTTTATGTGTGTCTTAAGTAATCGTCGTGTTGTAGTACCTATGTCGTAAGCGAACTCCCGGCAGTCGTAAATCGTTGGGAGTGTTCAGGCACTGTAAACAATTATTTATTTCGCATTGTGATCGCTCCCGTTGCTTGCAGACCGAAGGCGAAGTATGCCATCGTAGACTTGAATGGACCAATAAAACATCCATTATGGTTTTGAAATTATGGGTAATAAGAATTTTTATTATTAAATACTGTATTAAAAATGTGTTGTATTACAATATGCGGCCTACAAAAACCTTTATAGATTTTAGTATGAAACTGTGGATCTTTTGCTCAGTACTCTTTTGTGCAATAAATTTTATGCTCATGACGACGATCTCGTATAATTTGAATTAGTTTGAGCATTGTCTTGTAAGGTTTTTGTATTAACATATTTTTAAACGGTTTCATATATACCTGTGCTCAATGATTTAGTTTTTCAGAAGTCTTCCTCTTCTACTAAAGAGTAGGCTACGTGTGAATTTGGTCTAGAATGACGTATTAGAATTCATAATGGACAATTGTTCTTGTGAAGTACATAGGCGTAGTTAATTGGAGTTTTATATTCTCAGTTTTAAGAGTTTCTGTATGTCCCTAGAAGTCAGGAGGTTTATGTATCTATTCTATTGAATACGAAGCGTGCTGTAAGGATTAAAAAGTGTAAGATGAGCTTATGTAACAGTGTCAATAAGTGTAAACTTAGATTGTTGTAGGCTATAGCCGACTAAATATTCACGTTTCTTCTTTTGATGGTACATTTTCACGTCATGTTGACTCATCTACAGAGGTCGTATCAAGTATAAAATTTTGGGTTTACATATTTTCTCATAAAACAATGAATATTTGTGTATATTGTTGAAAATAACAATTAATTTATATGGGATTATAAAAATTCTTACTTAACTTTTCACCCTTTAGCACAGACAAAACGTCCCAGTTACATGAAAGAACAAGTTATTAGACGTTAAAAAGTGAGTGAGGAGTAGCGAGGTGGTGATATTATGAGACAGGTGGTCAGTTAGGACACGTGTCAGCTGGCTTCTTCGCAACTGCTGCTACACCTCTTCTGTATTTGTTATGGTCTCAATTAGGTCACAGGCCGCATACTTGCTGCAGGGCTTAAGGGAAATACAATTCGACGGATGTTTATAACTATTAAAAATTTTGCTTGCATTCCGTATGATAATTAACATACTCAATCGAAACATTCACTTACTCGTAGGTTCTTCATGCTCTCGTTTTCACACTTTTTGTTTCCATAAATGTTGTTAATACTATTAAACTTCCCGGTTTGATTGCCACTGGATTCGAAAAGTGCATCAACTGTAATGTTTTTCGTGTATTAACACATGATAGTTCATAAACTCGTAAAATTAGCCTATACATCCGTGTTACTGGAGATATTTGTAAAATTAAGCATCCCATTCTTTAATTATCCACGTAGGTTTGATGTTTTTATTTTATTTGCGTAGTTCAGGATAATGTAAATAGCTTACTACTTACCTAAGTTGTTACGTTTGTAACTGGATTGAGCGCTGATATTGAAGTAACCAGTTTAAATCCAGGTTCTAGTTGATTACGTGACAGTTTTGTACGAAAAGTTCTATAAAATTTATGGAATGGACGCTACTATGGAATTATGAACTCCAATTTTGTAACTATCGGTTAATTAAGCAACCCATGTTTGTGTTCCAATAAACTCGTTAGTAAATGATAAAACTAGTAAAACATAGGTCTGTTCGCCGGTTATTTTTTTGTACCTGTGTTTAAGAATATTTAAATTTTATTTTTTGTTTAATTCTGACAAAGTTATTCATGTCCGAAGTGCAGCTGGTGGGTGTATGACGACATATGTTGGGCGAGCAGACGCGCCGAAATGTTCACAAGATTGAATTTCACGTTGTGGACACATGGGCCGTGGATGACCACGTTGGTTTTCCCCTTTATCTTGTATTGATTATTTTTCGTAAGTTTAAAATATAGTAAAGATCAGTTTCCAATGAGCCTTGTAGGCCTGATCGTGACGAGGATCGATGCTGAAATAGTATCGCACGATCAGCGTATGAAGCAAGACAATTTGACAGAAAACCACATGCACGCGTGCTTTCTCATAGAATTATAAGTGTTTCAGCGTTCTTGCTTGTACGTGGTTTAGGCGTAGGCTTACTTCTGTGTTGTACTTGCTTCTCACCGTATGGGTTATCAGTATTGTTAACTTCTACCTGACCAGCGATATACCGTGTAATAGTTATAAAAAAAAAAAATTGGTGGGTAAAGAATTTTTACCCACCAATTTTTTTACTTTTCTTCGTTGTAAAAAAATGGTTATCTACGGTCCATTCTCCTCATACAACGTTAATTTATAAACAGTAAGGTAATTATTTTCTACGTGTGTTTTTTTTTTTATTCGGGCAGTTTTTTTTAAGGAGTGTAGCATGTAGAAAAATTATTTTTGCCTTTTTCTCTCAGGTAGCAGATTGGTTTTTCTATACCGCCACTTCTTTGTCAACTTTTTATTATTAAATTATGTTTTTCATAATTTTTGTAGTAAGTTTGTAGCGTAGTAGTAATAAAAAAGAGAAAGCTAGGCATTGTTTAATTTCAAATCTTTGAAGGATTTGAACTTAAAAAAATAAAGAACGGTTTGTATGCAAACGCCTGCCTCTCAAAAATGGCCAATCGTTATTGATTTTTTTTTCTTAATCAGGGAACATTCTTAAATTTTAAGGAGAAATAGTATCCTGATTTTCTTATAGTTCTATCTTAATACTCAATGAGTAGTTCTTGAGAAGCATCGCTTATGTGTTCTTTCTTGATTTTTTTAGAAGATTGTCGAAAATTTCTATTGTCCTTGACAATTCGCAACTTTCTTAAATCCATTCAGTATTTTTGTATCCACGTTCATTACAACAAATGTGCGGCGTATAGTATGCAAGACACCACAGAAATTCGGTGATTCAGATTTTAAAATGAAGAACGTTCTGCACGACATAACTGTTTCGACGGTATTCCGATGTTGTGGTAACTGACTGTGTTGATGTTTAGCAGGAAATAAACGTTCTCTGGTTTCTGCGTTCTCAGTGTACTGCTTACGTGGAAGTGTCTGCTATCACTTAACGCTACAGTTGCTGTTGCTTCAAGTGATTACATCTGAGAATGCTAATCGAAGGGGATACATATGTAAAGGGCACTTATGCTGACACGGTGTCGTCAGGTCTGGAGTCGTCGTATGGTCACGATGTCGCACAAATAGGCATGTGTAGTTAGAGACGCAAGAACTCCGCAAAGAATAATTCAGACTATAACGTCACCGTGAATCAGACATGACTATTCATCGTGTAATGTGTATTAATTATTCTAGTTACTTGCCAGTATAATTTGTATTACTCGACAGATAGTGTCTTGTAGTAATTACTGAGACACTTTTAGCTTAGTAAAACTGACTAGACAGCGATAGACTTGGCCGGATTCTCTCGCTTGCCGCACTTGACACGCGTGGCCGATTCTACCACCTGCTACCGACTGAATCACATTACTAGTTTTTATGTAACACGTATTTGCTTTTATTATTCCTGGAGTAAATATTTGCATGTCTTCCCAGCCAGAAATACTGTGACATGTTAAAACATATAGCGCGCATACTGGAGAGAGTACACTCACATTGTACAGTACGGTAACGCAGACATGAAGTATGTCGTTTTAAAAGCTTCATAGTGTGCGTCATTGGCTATAACAATAGCCTCATACGTACGTTACACTGTCGATTTTAAACAAGTCAAAAAAGGCAAGTCGAATCGACCCCAAGTATTTTCGATGGTAATATTAACATTATAACGGACAAGTCTTCGTGTAACTATGCTTAAACTAGGCCAAACGTAGCTGATATATAGGACAAAGCACCCACAAGAGAGAAGTTCGTAGAGTGGAGGCCGGAAATGGCCAATCACGCCTCGGTTCTCCTCTATCTCGTTGCTCATTGGATAATCTAGAGGCCTGATAAAACAATGTCGAAACACATCATTGTAATTATGTACAAACTGTTACTGCTGACCGTCAGATACTTAGTAAGCCTATGCGTTCGTTTGATTAATATTTATTTACTCCGCTGAGTGGAAAACGTAGAAGCGAACTGTGACGCAACAAACATGATAGGTCGTATAATACTGTGATCACAGCAACATGCGCAGTCCCCTAGTGAACGAAATTGACAGTCGTAACTCTTCCACGTCTTTTAATACACACTCGTACCATGAAACCTGTCACAGTCATGTATCCCTGTAATCAGCCGAATGGACTGTCGAAGTTGGGCGGGATGTAGTACAGGAGACCATGCAAAACAGTAATATGGAGATGGTGAAACTAGATTTGGTATGACAAGTTCGTGTTCTGACTTACCATAATGTTATATAGGTAACAATGTTTAGGCCTAATAACTACTTCTTATGTTTTTAAACGGTTTCTTGGTTTTTTGGAAACACGAAAATAAACGTATCCAAATATTGTTTGCGACCAATTGTAAACTTTCCGTTCAGAGTAGATCGAGACGAATCAAGTAAAAAAGAATGGAACCCCCCCCCCCTCCAAAGAGTAAGCTTAATACGTCGACTATTATCTTACCTTATTGATGGAATACCGGGGTTACGACTGTATTGTGAGAAATTTTATGAGAACGTTGTGACGGGATATTCTAACAAACTACTGCAGCATATATTGCATATCTCCGCTAACGGATGTTTTTAATGATACAGCTATTGACTTGAGCACTTGAAAATATGTTGACAAACTGACTCTGTGAAATTCGAGAGATTCTTAAACAGTAACCGACGCTGCGCAATTGACCTGGCAGTCACGAAATAGCCTACACGTAATGTGACGCATATTCGGTAAAGATACTGTTATTGTCAAAATTCATTATTCCGATTTCCAGTTTCGTGAAATAAGAAAGATTCGTGAAATTTTTCCAGAATTAGAAAAATAAGGAAAGATTCTTGTGTGTCAACGGTAGACTCAGAGTGGCCCATGACGCTTCTTTGACAACGTTTGCTGACATGTCGATGTGCTCACATCTTGGTTCTTGTAATCGATTTGAGACGCATCGGATAGGGCTCGAAGTTTCTTCCTTAAAAATCGGTATGGAGAACCATACATAACTTCCATGTTCTAAGATTTATATTTAAAATCATTTTCGAAATGAAATATTACCATAGAAACTACTTATTTCTACTTACTGCTTCAGCCTTAACCACAGTACTGTGGTCACTAACGTATACCACCTCACGTTATCGCACTCGATTTTCACTGATGATGGAAGTCGATGGCGTTGCCGAAACGTCTGATTTTGTAGAAAACATTGGACTACGGCCAAACATCCCGGGAAGGAATTTTAACAAAAATTACACGTATTTCTTTGTTGCCGATAACGTAGTACACATATATAAAAAATATGCGTAAAATTAATGGCTTGTATAAGTTAATGATTGATCTCCATTAAGTAGTGCTCAAGTTTCCAAAGTTTTAATATTATGATGTCCGTAATTAAAACATCGGAGCAGGTTTAGTGTGTATAAGGGTACACCGTGGACAACAATTTTCAACATTTCCTATTGAGCGTTGCTTAGAGTAAAGCTGCGAATCTACAGTGTACGTTTCACAGAACAAACACGCGGAAAAGAAGGAGCGCTCCGAAGTCACTAATGGACCCTCAGCATCTTGCAGAGAGTTCATTCCCCAAAGACGAAAAGTCTGTCTATGAATCGTTCCTCTGTAAAAACGTGCAGTTACACTGCCCAGCGATCCACAGGAAGCAAATCGCTATCCACGCTGGACACTTTTTCGGCTTGCACGCGTTATGTTGGTGTGGGTTTCGGCACTTTCCATTTAAAAAGCGTGCAAATGTAAGAAAATATACGTGAGTGAGGCCAGAAATAACGCGAATTTTGTGTGTGTGTGTGTGTGTGTGTGTGTGTTCCCTGCCTTTTTATTGCAGTAATCATAATAATAAAATGGAAACGTAAACATTACATAATTGAGATATGCTTGCCTGCCACGAACGATATATTTTCTCTCATACATGATTAACACTAAAATGAAAAAATTATAATTTTATTGCCTGGGAACAAAATTATTTTATTTTTAACAATTACCATTGTTCGAAAAAGTTTAAATGAATTTTCAAGTACTTTACTGTTGTTAGAACGTAAAAGGTTGCAGGTAAACTACCCCTTCCCCTTAACCGATCTTCACCAAAATCAAAAGTCCTTGAGATCACTACAATTCAGGGATGTATGCAAAAAATTATTTGATTCTGTTTGAATTTGCGGCTGTTATCGTTTGCCATAGAAAAAAAATCGGTATGGAGATCCATACAGGACTTCCATGTTCTAAGATTTATGTTTAAAATCATATTCGAAATGAAATATTTCAATAGAAACTACTTCTTTCTACTTATTGCTTCAGCCTTAAACCACAGTACTGTGGTCACTAACGTATACCACCTCACGTTTTCGCACTCGATTTTCAATGAGATGGAAGTCGATGGCACTGCTGAAAAGTCTGGTTTTGCAGAAAACATTGGACTACGGCTAAACAGTCCGGGAAGGAATTTTAACAACAAACTACTTCTTTGTTGCCGATAACGTAGTACACATAAAAGAATTCTCCCCTCCCCATTCAACTATAATTTTCATTTATAGAAAATTACCCCCACCCCGTTCACCTAACCACTTCATTTATAGATATTTCATCTACATTTCTACAGTGGATTATTATGAGCTTCTTATCAAGATACTTTATTTATCAAAATTAAGTACTTTACTCTTGTTAAAACATAAAACGTTGCAGGTAAACTACCCGTTTCTCTAAACCGATCTTCACCAAAATCAATAGACCTTCAGTCCTCTAAAATGCAGGGATGCATGCAAAAAAATATTTGCTTCTGTTTCAATTTGCGGCAGTTATCGTTCGTCATGAAAACATTTCTCTTGTTACAACATAACATGTTTCAGGTAAACTACCCCTTTCCCTCTACCGATCTTTACCAAAATCAACAGGCCTTGAGCTCTCTACAATTTAGGGAGGTATGCAAAAAAATATTTGATTTTCTTTGAATTTACGGCAGTTATCGTTCGTCATAGAAAAAATTACTCTTGTTAAAATATAAAACGTTGCAGGTAAACTACCCCTTTCTCTAAACCGATCTTCACCCAAATCAACAGACCTTCAGTCCTCTACAATTCAGGGTTGCATGCAAAACATTATTTGATTCTGTTTGAATTTGTAGCTGTTATCGTTTGCCATAGGAAAAATATTACCCTTGATAAAAAAAACGTTGCTGGTAAACTACCCCTTTCCCTTAACCGATCTTCACCAAAAACAATAGGTCTTGAGTACTCTACAATTCAGGGCTGTATGCAAAACATTATTTCATTCTGTTTGAATTTGCGGCTCTTATCGTTTGCCATACTAAATACCCTTGTTAAAATATAAAACGTTGCAGGTAAACTATCCCTTTCCCTTAACCGATCTTCACCAAAAACAATAGGTATTGTGTACTATACAATTCAGGGCTGTATGCAAAACATTATTTGATTCTGTTTGAATTTGCGGTTCTTATCGTTTGCCATACTAAATACCTTGTTAAAATATAAAACGTTGCAGGTAAACTACCCCTTTCCCTTATCCGATCTTCAACAAAATCAACACACCTTGAGTTCAGTATAATTAAAAAAGGTATGAAAAAGTCTAGTTGATTCTGTTTGAATTAGCGACTGTTATCGTTTGCCATAGGAAAAAATTACCCTTGATAAAAACAAATGTTGCCGGTAAACTACCCCTTTCCCTTAACTGATCTTCACCAAAAACAATAGGTCTTGTGTACTCTACAAATCAATACTGTATGCAAAAAATTGTTTGATTCTGTTTGAATTTACGGCTATCGTTTGCCATAGAAAATAAAAATTACCCTTGATAAGAAAAACGTTACTGGTAAACTACCCCTTCCCGTTAACCGATCTTCACCAAAAACAAGAGATCTTGAGTACTCTACAAATCAGAGCTGTATGCATAAAAGAATTTGATTTTGTTTGAATTTGCGACTCTTATCGTTAGCCATATAAAATACCCTTTTAAAACATAAAACGTTGCAGGTAAGCTACCCCTTTCCATTAACCGATCTTCACCAAAAACAGTAGGTCCTAGGTCCTGAGCACTCTACAATTCAGGGCTGTATGCAAAACATTATTTGATTCTGTGTACATTTGCGGCTTTTATCGTTTGCCATAGAAAATACCCTTGTTAAAATATAAAATGTTGCAGGTAAACTACCCCTTTCTCTTAACCGATCTTCACCAAAACCAATACGTCTTGAGAACTCTATAATTCAGGGCTGTATGGAAAAGAGTAGTTGATTCTGTTTGAATTTGCGGCTGTTATCGTTTGCCATAGAAAAAATTACCCTTGTTTAAAAAAAAAAAAGTTGCCGGTAAACTACCACTTTCCCTTAACCGATCTTCACCAAAATCAATAGGTCTTGAGTACTCTACAAATCAGGGCTACATGCAAAAAATTATTTGATTCTGTTTGAATTTGCGAATCTTATCATTTGCCATAGAAAATACCCTTGTTAAAACATAAAACGTTACTGGCAAACTACCCCTTTCCCTTAACCGATCTTCACCAAAACCAACAGGTCTTGAAAACTCTACGATTCGGGGGTGTATGCAGAACATTATTTGATTCTGTTTGAATTTGTGGCAGTTATCTTTCGTAAAATATTACCCTTCTTAAAACATAAAATGTTGCTGGTAAACTACCCCTTTCCCTTAACTGATCTTCAAAAAAATCAACAGACCTTGAGTTCTCTTTAATTCAAAAAGGTATGCAAAAAGGTAGTTGATTCTGTTTGAATTTGCGGCAGTTATCGTTCGTCATATAAAAAATTACCCTTGTTAAAACATAAAATGTTGCCGGTAAACTACTTCTTTCCCTTAACCGATCTTCACCAATACCAATAGGACTTGAGAACTCTACAATTCAGGGCTGTATGCAAAACATTATTTGATTCTGTTTGAATTTGCGGCTGTTATCGTTTGTCATAAAAAAATTACCCCCCAAAAAAAACGTTGCCGGTAAACTACCCCTTCCCCTTAACCGATCTTCACCAAAACCAATAGGTCTTGAGAACTCTATATCTCAGGGCTGCATGCAATATAGTAGTTGATTCTGTTTGAATTTGCGGCTGTTATCGTTTGCCATAGAATAAAATTACACTTGTTTAAAAAAAGACTGTTGCAGGTAAACTACCCCTTTCCCTTAACCGATCTTCACCAAAATCAACAGGTCTTGAGTACTCTACAAATCAGGGCTACATGCAAAACATTATTTGATTCTGTTTGAATTTGCGACTCTTATCGTTGCCATAAAAAATACCCTTTTAAAACATAAAACGTTGCCGGTAAACTACGCCTTTCCCTTAACCGATCTTCACCAAAACCAATAGGTCTTGAGAACTCTATAACACAGGGCTGTATGCAAAAGAGTAGTTGATTCTGTTTGAATTTGCGGCTCTTATCGTTTGCCATAAAAAAATACCCTTTAAAACATAAAACGTTGCTGGTAAACTACCCTATTCCATTAACCAATCTTCACCAAAAACAATATGTCTTGAGAACTCTACAATTCAGGGCTGTATGCAAAACATTATTTGATTCTGTTTGAATTTGCGGCTGTTATCGTTTGTCATAAAAAAATTACCCCCGATAAAAAAACGTTGCCGGTAAACTACCCCTTCCCCTTAACCGATCTTCACCAAAACCAATAGGTCTTGAGAACTCTACAATTCAGGGCAGTATGCAAAACAGTATTTGATTCTCTTTGAATTTACGGCAGTTATCGTTCGTCATAGAAAAAAATTACCCTTGTTAAAACATAAAACGTTGCAGGTAAACTACCCCTTTACCTTAACCGATCTTCAACAAAATCAACAGACCTTGAGTTCTGTATAATTAAAACACGTATGCAGAAGAGTAGTTGATTCTGTTTTAATGTACGGCAGTTATCGTTCGTCATAAAAAAAGTTACCCTTGTTAAAACATAAAATGTTGCCGGTAAACTACCCTATTCCCTTAACCGATCTTCAGCAAAACCAACAAATCTTGAGAACTCTACAATTCAGGGCTGTATGCAAAATATTATATGATTCTGTTTGAATTTGCGGCTGTTATCGTTTGCCATAGAAAATACCCTTGATAAAACAAACATCGTGGCAGGCAAACTACCCCTTTCCCTTAACCGATCTTCACCAAAAAACAATAGGTCTTTAGTACTCAACAAAACAGGGCTGTATGCAAAAACGTATTTGATTCGGTTTGAATTTGCGGCTCTTATCGTTTGCCATAGAAAATACCCTTTTAAAACATAAAACGTTGCAGGTAAACTACCCCTTTCCCTTAACCGATCTTCACCAACACCAACAGGTATTGAGAACTCTACAATAGAGGGCTGTACGCAAAACATCATTTGATTCTGTTTGAATTTGCGGCTGTTATCGTTTACCATAGAAAAAAATTACCCTTGATAAAAACCCGTTGCTGGTAAACTACCCCTTTCCCTTAACCGATCTTCACCAAAAACGATATGTCTTGCGAACTCTACAATTCAGGGCTGTATGCAAAAAATTATTTCATTCTGTTTGAATTTGCGGCTCTTATCGTTTGCCATAGAAAAAAAATCTATAGACACACAGACACTTTTCGAAAAACGACTTTTTTCATGTTTTCAGTGTAGTACAATCAGAATCTGCAATAATCTCGAACACGATTTTTTTTTTGCCATCACCATACTTCCATTTCCTTAAGGAACATGGAAGTAAAAAACAATGAAAACGCCGAAGTTTGTCTGTAAACCAGCGGGCAATCTGGACACAAACTGAAAACTGGAAACAAAAGAAACATAAATTTTACAATTATGTGAAGTTTTGAAAATGCGTAGACTACTAGGCCATATGTTATTCGCAGGTCAGGTTCAACATTAAATTTCATAAAAACATGTTTTAAGTTGTCATTGGAAAGCGTAAATTGACAATAGGCCGATATGTGTTTGCATATCAAATTACTAAATTACATAGTAGTTGTAACAAAAGGAAGCCGTATGTAAATAGTGGCTTGAGCGCGCGCACGGACGTTTGTATACGAAGACTTATGAAGAAGCCATTACTGATGGTAACAAAGAGAACATAATGTAGCAACCGGTACGGGTAGTGTTCCGATAGACCAAGACACCTGTCCTTTGGGCAGCTGGTGGACAGTGCTAGCCTTAGCCTCGTTCATATGAATGTTAAATGTGTGTATGCGCGCGAACGTGCGTGGCGTTTATAGGAGTAAGACTATTTACACTCTAAAGAGTGCTGATTATTAAAAAGGAAACGTATTTCTGATGTCCGTTTGTAAATTTACGTACGTGTTTTATGTTATACTCTACACTAATTTGACTTCTTGAGCTGAGTTGTTAATGAGACATTGTAGTTATACACATTAGTGAAACCCATTTCATTCGGTTTATGGTTGTGGATTACGTAGTCAATGGCTGTAACCTTGTGGAGCATATGGGATGCGCAAAATGGGATACATCAGAAGACTACAAAGGCCTGCCATTTGACATGCTCTTTAAGATCTCGTGTTAAATAAAACTAAAACCTAAGAATAAACTGTACTATACCGTATTCTTATTCACGGATAGTGTTCCGATGCGGCGATTAAGAGGCAATAGCGCAGATAAACAGTCAGTAGTACTGTTGGAGACTTCTTTGTTATGAAGGAATTTCTTGCGTAGACTGCGAATAGTAGGATTTACTGTGAAATATTTGTTGGAATTGTTTTGTATAACAGTACCTACCAGGGATCGTGTACATAACATGAAGATCGGTAGATGCGGTGAACCTGCGCACTAATGGACTGAGTAGCCTATTGTATCAGTCAGTGGGCCTGTGTCTACTGGTGGTCACACTTGTGTATCTGAACTGTTCGTTCCTAAAACAACGATAAATCTGGAAAAAATGTGTTCTTAGTTAACTGAAACAGCAACAAAGTTCGGATTACATGTTGTGTGAAGAAGGCTTTGGCGAGAAATATTAAATACGCGGCTCGATAAAGGTTTTCGTTGTATATGCATTAACCATACGTTATGTGAAGACAGGTTTGTCATTTGTTAGAAAATCTATGGAAGTTGTTGCGAAACAAAAGTTTACTAATCTGAAATCAGTTGCATTTAAAAGTACAATATCAAGAAGCGTTTCTGGAATGTTATAAATGTACAGCTCGATCGTAGCCTTTAAAATTTGTAAGGAAATCGCTGGAAAATACCAGTAGGTAGGCTTTAGTCTCAAAACAAATTGTTATACTATACAATAGTAATACTGCCTAGTAATCAGAAATAGGCCTATGTTTAGAGTTAAAGCAATTAGGTTTGATGAATTTATACATCGATAATGACTTTCAATATAGGTTAGAGTATTTCTTTGGAAACCTGAATTAGTGTAGCAGTGAATGCATGAAGGTTGAAGTTTAGGGATACGTTTGTTATCATGGTTAAATTATTGTTATGTCATGTCCCTTATCATTTCTATACTGCCTTTTTGGATACAGCTAGACATAAACACGCATAAAAGGAGGCATAATTTGCTTTAAAACAATTGTGTTAGAATCCCGAATAAATGTACCAGAAGACTACTTTTAGTACCCTAATGTACTAGAAGACTAAGACTAAGACAGGATGAAAACATTAGAATAATTTGAATGAAGTCATGCGAAAGTACGACTAACCACGGCACAGCATATATAAATATTACGGGAGTGAAAATTGTGACTGTAGGCCAAATGACAAATGGGGCAAAGCGTGTAGATTTTGTTTGTGTGAGCGTCGAACGGTTTGGTCAATGCTGCTGCCAGCCAGCAGTAGTGGCAGTGTTGCTAACAAAGTGTCGGACAAGCGTTGCATTGACATAGTTAAGCGTTAACAATTTGAATACAATCAAGTATATTTTATTGTTCTCGTCGGCTAAGTTCTCTCCATTCAATGCATATTTTTCTATGCGAGAATAAATTACACGCATATGTTTCAACGTTTTGTTGTTGTTTTTCCTACACCCGCTAAATGCATACATATTTATACAGATCAGCGATTCAGCACATGATACGCACACCGTGTCGTCTGATAGTGTGAAGACTCGTCGGCCTCCTTCAAGATACGATTCAATAACGCTGATGATACATGGGGTCTTAGACAATAAAATGACAGTAATATTTGATCCTTGCTAGCGCAATAGCTCTTGTGATCAAAGAACATTGTAGCACTTTTTTATTAAGAGACTTGTAACGCTTTTGTAAGGTTTATGTCTGTCAGTACGCAAGTAGGCGGTATACGTAGGGATGGTAAGGAGAGCACAACACTAATTTAACTGCCAGAACATAATTGTGTCGCTAACTTCAAAACTTTTGTGGAATGCGATTTACCCTATATTTTCAGCTACTTTTGTTCTATAACGCCTCACTGAATACGTTGTGATAATTCTTATTGGTACTTTTGTCTGTAAACTTGACTCTTAGGAGTTCATAAGAAATTATTGTAAGGAATTACTAAATAATGTAAGAATTATTAAACGAGATTTATATAAAATTTATCGTCAATGAGCGTAACTTAACACTTACTGATGTGACTAAGCGTAGAATAAAACAGAACCTTCGAGAAGATTTAAATGAATTGAATAGAAAAAACATTTCCGAAGGCTTAGGATTTTTTTTTTAATTAAAAAAACTCGATTTTGGTTAATAAGCAAGTGAGTACGTGAGGGTTTTAAAAATAAGGTGTTCTTGTATAAACGATACTTGACTATCGACATTTTTTTACTAATAAGTAACACAGAATTGGCTGTGCACGATTACACACAGGTTATCGTACAACTTTCAAAAGTAATAAGTCAGTCTGGTTGTTTCAGTTGTTTTTACAATACCACCTTACAAAAACGAATTCATTCGTGTTTTGTAATACATATGTAAATAAATAAATACTGTCTAAATACTCAAAATGTTGGGCACGTTTAATACCATAGTGCTCGCTGACTTTCATTAATTTCCGGGCTTGGGCTCTGGCAGTGTGGGGAGTAACAGTAGAAATACCGTCAACAAATTAAATTAATTAAACAAAGCTTCAATTACGGTCATAATAATTGCGGCCGAAAGGCAAGCGACGTCAAATTGTACAAAATGCAGACTGTGACGTAAAAGGAGGGGCTTATTGTAACAGGCTCTGTGTTTACGTCATTGCATGGAGAACGAGATACGTTTTGTATCATTTACTAATCCGTTTTATGTAATATGCCTTATGTCTGTTATGCTTCGCGCAAAATACATTAAGTCCGACTTCTCATCCGGGTTACAAGTAGACGAAATTAAATAACAACGTTAATAGAACGTTTGTGTTGTCCACGTTAATATATTCGCGGAAAGATATATAAAATATTGCATACACGTGCTACCGCATTATAATAACGAATGATTGATTATATTAAACTTTGCGGATTGAAAACACAAGAACGTTTGTTGAAAATAAATTTGTAATAAACGTTTTCATTCATCTCTCTCTTATATCCGTTATGAGGAGAACGATAATTTGTTTTGTAATTTTCGCCGTATTATTCATTGGACAGTGACGCTTTTGAAATTGGCTAATGTTTATAATTAGGAATATCCGAGGATACATGAGAGCATACTTGAACCTCCATGCACGTTTACTGTGTTTTTTTTAAATATTTTTTTATTAGCCCTTTAAAAATAATACACGAACTAAAGACCAGGCTCAAGTTAAAACCAAACGGTAAAGGATATTAAAAATTGAATCGTAGGTTTGTTGTTTAAAAATATTGGAAATAGTAAAAAAAAACCTATTAAATTAAACAGAAAAGAATGTTACAAGAAACATTTTATGTGCAGTATAATTTTATTATAGGTCGAATGTTGTGCATTCAGAATTACGTTGTCCGGTATTGTGTGTCTGCATGCGCGTGTGTAGCGAGAGGGGGGAGAGGAGGGAGAGAGAGAGATAGAGACACTACGAACTAAGTAATTACTGAAAATTCCAATTTCACATATCGAAGTTAGCATGTGCTTAAAAGTTGAGGCTAAATGCGTGTTTTTGTTTAATTGAAATTGTGCTGATAGTAGTCACCGTATAAAAACAGAATTATATTAATTATCTTGTAAACATCTGTATATGGAGTGTTTTATAAACGAGCTGCTTTGCATGTAGCACAGTGTGTTTAAATTTGCTTAATAATTGTTATGTGTTTCAGACATCCCGACACAGGTGCCCCCGCTGACGCCAGGCACCAACAAGAAGATGACCGAGGCCCTGAAGGCGTCATTTGCTTCATGGGAAAAAGAACAAGTCCGATTAAATATAGTCAAAGGTAAGCCAAGTATTTATAGCTCACTTTTTTAATGTCTTTATTTGTGAAAGTTTCTGTAGTTTCCTCCCAGCATATAATTTGTAGTGGATTCGAAGGAAACTGGAAAACTAGCTTATTTGTTTTGTTACAAATAGAGTGACAGAGTTGTGGATAATATAGATATAACTACAGAGGTGTGTATAATAGACAGGAGGCGTCCATTAAGCGATTGAGGATCGGTTTTGTTGTTTACCATTTTCGTAACTTGAATAACCGTATTTAGATATAGCGATTCATCCTGTACCAGCAACAGATCATATTGTTCGAGAACCGGTCAGAAAAGACACGTTATCTCGTACGTAAAGAAATAAAATATAAATTCCTTGTATTCAAGTAGGTTTACAGAATAGAACAATGTGTCCCAGAACCAAACCCGAACAGGCGTGAATATCTTCAAACTAAATTAGGAGTGAACCGTATCGAAGTTGTATGGCTGAGGTTTCTTTGAGTAACCTTCACTTTCGTCAGCTGAGAATTTGGATTAACGGAGCAGATTTCTAAGCTGGAAAGAGAATTTCTGGTAGATTTCTCTTCCAAACTGTATAAAACCTACTTTTGTTATCACATCGTACTCGAATTGTATTTGCTCAGTTATTCTGCTGTAGACCAAAAATTGTCATAAAATCCATGAACTAAATATTCACAGTCATTTCTGAGATTGGAATTAACAGATGCTCGAAGAACGGTACACGGACATTTTCAAACCTTCTGTAACCGTATATCGAGTCATATGAGCTTTTTACCATACTCTTTTTATATGAGGATTTTAATGTGAGCCATTGTCTCAAAATAACTAGTTAGATGTGTGACTCGAAATATGTAGTCTATAATTTTGTTTTCTGTCAGTTTTAAGGATGAACATTTTGTGTAATTACTCAGTGTCCGATCGCCAGTGCAGGTATCATTTTCTAACATTCATTTTTTTTATATGTCTGTTATTACGCATATCTAACAACATTCAGATTTTTGACTAACGTCCACCACGCCCCGACATTTCGCATTAATTCACTTCCTGTGTATTTACGGACTCGGTACGATCGAATTAGACAAACTAAAGTGACTTCTTATTTTACGGGTTTCGATCGAATATGTAAGAGAGAGAATTGAGGGATAAAAGCAAGTTTGAGGAGGTTGAGGTGAACAGTCTGTCAGGTTTACCTTAATAACAGTCCTTAATTGGAAAAAAGAGGCATGGGGGAGATTTTATTTACGCAGGAATACAAGTATTTAGGGGTGAAAATTACGGCCAGTGGGAAGCAAGATAAAGAAATAAAATCCAGAATTCATTTTGGAAAGATGGCTCCTACATTACATGGAATCCTGTGGGATAAGCAAATTACAATAGAAACTAAAACAAAAATATTTAAAACCATTGTTAGAAGATTCATGACTGACGGCTCAGAAGTTTTGACTACCAATAAACATACAAAAACAAAATTAATGACAGCAGAGATGGACATTTGGAGACGTTCGGCAAGAGTATCCAGACGTGAGAAAATTAGAAATGAAGTTATTAAGGACAGAATGAATGTGTAAAATTCAATTGTTGATTTTATTCAAAAAATAATAATTACTATGGACACACAAAAAGAATGGCACAGGAAAGGTTGCCAAGGAGAGTTATGGAATGGCACCCCACCAGGAAGAAGGAAAAGAGGAATCACCTATCACCAGGATAGAAGAAATTTAGACTATATTGAGGGAAAGAGAAATTGTAGAAGATATTTGGAGGGACAAGCAGCAGTGGAAGATGAGAACTCAATCAATTCTGTAATCTTTGGTTCCGAAAAATGTGTAAACATTGTACAGCCGAAAAAAAAAGAATTGGAAAAAACACATGTAGTGTGAACATACAGAGTTATGGTTAGTCAACTACGATTGTAAACTCAATATAATGAATTCTCACGCAGGGTTCTGCGGCCGGTCTCCATTATGTTTTTGGAGTCTTCTTCCGGTACGGACCGCGTCAGAAATGTCTTGTATGACAACGTTTCACTCATATTACAATGAGTATCCTGAGGTCTAAGTGACACAAATGAGTATCCTTTGGTACTCCATACCGGAAGAGACTCCAAAAACATAATATAATAAAATTCCTGAAAAGCAACAACAACAACAAAATTCCGAAGCTTATTAAAAGTTTCTAATATCTAAAGTGAACAGTGAGTTGTAATCACGAATTTAGTTACAATGATAAAAATGTCATTTAAACGGTACTATGTGTTAAAGTTCGTGTCCTGTAAATATTAATGGACTCTCTATTCTTCTACCGATGTTACGTATTATTAGACAATAAGGTTGGATAAATATCTTCGTATATCGTCTCAGTTTGGACCAGATTAAAGAGTTCATGTTAAAAGTAAAATAATTTCTAATTCGATGAGAAATCTAAATCCACTTTGTCCGAGATACCAGCTGTAACGTGTCATATTTTTAAATACCGGGACATCAGCTTTTTGAAATTAATATTTTATCTGAAACGAAGTGAACCAGTGGAGCCGGCTGAAAATTTGTTGAATTTATTTTGCGTATTCTTTTTGAAGCGGAGAGAGAGCTATTTTGATCGGCCAGATGGCAGCCATGGAGATGTTTGTTTTTTCACAAACAGCCCACGTCAACGCGACATAAATATAGCTTTTAGTGTTTTCACATAGGCGTCTAGCATATCTATAATTCAAGTACGGTAAATTTCGTTTAACGAAATAATGAATGGACGTTTAATTTTTTGGGAGGTTTACTGGACTCGCAGACCTCTTCGAATTTCTTGTTTTTTTTTTTCTATTGTGAGATGACCGTGTTAGTAACAGATAAAAACGAATCGTTATAATTTTCCAACATTCGGTGCATTATATTAGAAATTGATTGACCGTGTAAAAGAAAGAGAGAGGGAGGGGAGGGAGAGAGAGACAGAGAGAGTTTGTGCATGAGCGTTGGGTAGATGCCTTGGGAAAGTGACTGCGGTTCAAACAATTATTAACGATTAACGAAATTTAATAAAAAACGGATACATTAGCAGCAGTTGCATCTTTGTTTAAATCATTCTTTTACAGCTCGAACCGTGTGGGATACGCTGATGGTATCGCATGAGCTAAACGCGTTCGTTGATTGTCTATAATAATATAACTATATAATTTCCATAAGGAATTAAAATTCGCAGCGAACGGATATTGGAGAGACCGGATGTTACGCTTCATCGCACAACACACGATCGTTTAGTCACAGTTATTGTTATAGTTTTAATTGTGAGCACAGACTCATTAACCGCTTCCAGTTCGCTTCTCACTTTCCGGGCCTTCCTACTCGCTTCTTGTCCGGTGCTTTATTGATAAATACATACTGCTTTTATCATTGCGTTATCGTTACATCCTGTAGCGTACAGATATGCTGCAGAAACGAAGAGCCCGATGAGTGGCCAGTTAATTATTACTTTAATGGCCATATTACATATCGGGCTGTCCGGTTCCGAGATTTAGAAAATTACACTGTAGTTTAAGCGCTTCGTTACGGTAAGCCAGAATTACCTGCCGTCCAAAAAATCTGATCTTACAAAACGCCTGTGTTGATTGCAATCTTTTGTTGTAGCTAGAGGAACATGTTAATAGTTTTGGTGGTGCAGTTTTGTTAGATCATACGCACTCGCGTGTTTGACGTTTGGACGTTGGTACTGGATAGTTACCATATCTAAAATACAACACAAACAACGAAGATGTAGGTTACTACACAATGTATTTATGAAATAATCCGAAGGCCATTGTGTTTAAATGAGAACGTGTACCCAAGGTAAAGGTCGTCATTTGATAACAGGTGTGTGTATGTGTGTGGGGGGGGTTCGATATGTTATCGCGCGCAAATCAAGTGATTCATACATTCATCTATTATTGTCAGTCATTTGTTACTGGACACGTGGCTTGCAGCCTCTATTAAAGTGATTTTTTGTTGTTATCATCAGTAGTGATTTTGCTGCGGCCGTTGCCGCTTCTCGCAACCCAGTTTCCATCGACCTAAACAGTCCTCTTAAGTGAGTCCACGCCCACTCGTGGCGTCTTCAATTTCTTTTCTCAAGAAATGTCTAGGCCACCCTTTTTCCTTTTGTTGGATGGTGTCCACATGGGAGTGGACATAGGCCTACATGGATATTGGATGTTGGCCTTCTTTGGTCATTTCTCTCTTGACTGCGCTCTAGGTGTCCGAACCAATTTGATATTTTCACCTCTAACGTTTCTGTTCTGTCTACACCGATCCCCACTTTTGCAGTTACATCTACATTCTTAATTCTAACCAATCTACTTCGTCTACAGCATCGTCTCCGATAGTCCACCTCCGTAGCTCTGATTCTGGGTATTTGTCTCCCAGAATTCTGCCCCATATAAGAGTATACTCTCTACTATAGCTTTATACATCCTAGTGTTATTACGCTTTGTAATGTGGGTACACCGCAGTAGATTATTCAGTTTCCGTGTAGCTGTTTTTGCTAGCTCTATTCTTGATTTTATTTCTTGATTGCTGTTACCATCAGATGTTATTATTACTCCTAAATACTTGGTGTTACCCGTAACTCTTACAACTTTTGTTCTTAGCCTCCACCACCTACTATCAAGTACTCTGTTTTGGATGCGTTTATTTCGAGGCCCCAATTCATTATTCTTCTCATCTTCGACCAGTATAGCCTGATAGTACCAGATCAACCGCAAATAACAGTATTTTCAAGAAGTAGCATTCATTTGATTCCTCGTGGAGCCACCACTCCCCGGAGGAGTAGAAAGGAGATATTTTAACAGATTCAACAGTATACATCCTATGAAGCGTGTTTACTATATTTTTCTGTTATATCTCATTCTAGTACTGTTTAGTCTCTCTTTGAATTTCTCTTATTTTTCGTACTTTACATTCATTTGTTCATAAGAGATTGTTTAAGGGCTGTTGCATTGAGTTAGCACTAGGATAGTTTCACCGATTCGCTCTACCTTAGGCTGATAAAGTTTAAATAGTTTACCGCGAACATATAAGTTAACTTACACATTCTAGAAAGTTTCTGTCTACAAACTATATACCCTAGTGTAAATTTTACTATATGTGTAGAGGAGCTGTTTTTGAAATGAGAATAAATAGCAAAAATGACGGACAGTATGAACACTACCATACGTGATCTTAAACATCTTACGAACGCTTTTTTGGTGAAAACAATCGAAACTATTTATCGTGAGAGCGCAGTGAAAATACAGTTGTGGGTGCCATAATATTGATACAGACGTTATAGAGGATAATAGTAGATGATTCAAAATGGAGCTTGTTCCGAAGTTATGATCAGTACACTAGGTATTAAGGTGTGCTATTTTCACTGACTGCAGTGAAAATGGGTGATGGGTATATGGGTAAGTGATGCAAGAGAGTTGATTGTTCTTCTTCTGTTAAGTTTCATTACGAATGAAATGGTTAGGGAAATTAAGAAGCGAGATCAATGGCCAGTAAACAATTAACCTTATACTACAACGCAGATGATGTGTGTTAACTCAAAATGAGTTCGACCTTAGTAATGCTCGCCAGTTTTTATCGATATGTAATTTTAAAGTTGTATTACTTTCATACTAATTAATTTAATGCTTTGTTAAAATCCCGACGACATATTCGTAATTTTACGAATACTTTCCGTGTTGATAAGTTTAGAATTTTTATTTTCGTATCGTTTTGTTTTAAATTTGCCTATTCGTAGAATGAAACGGAGACTTGGTGGTAAGTTATATTTATTATTCCCAGATCCCTGGTTAATAATGTTAGTTATGTGTTTTGGTTTGGAGGTGCCGCATTTTGGCCCATTCGTAACCGATCTCGCCTTTGAGTGCACAGGTGGGTCAGAAGATCAATGCACTGTTTCCATTTTACTTAACATTATTTTAAAAGGGTTGAGGTCGCGCCGTAGATTTCACCTGATGCTGGCAGAGATTAGATCGTATTTGTGAACATCCAGGACATCACGCGAAGTTGTACAACACGGGAGTTGCGTAAACCGCGCGTCCTAAATTGTCAGCCAAGCATTAAGCATTAATTACCCAAATCTTTCAAATCAAACAGCAGTTAATAACGTACATAAATGTAGAGTAAGTGGAGTTCATCGTTGTGGCGTGTGGTTGCGTTGTGCAATCACAACATGCCTCAAAAAGGGAGGGGGTGTTTTGCATTGCACACATCTAAATAGTAATCATTATTATGTAAGTTATATCTGTTGTTACATGAATCTCCACCGTAGCGTTACCAGGGGAAAGTTGATACATGTTTTTTTGTTTGCATTAAACGTCTGAATATAGGCCTATATCACGTTTTACTGCAATATATGTGTGGATTATCGGTTCGACTAGATTTGGCCGCTTTTGAACAGTCGATTAAAGGTATTATTTTTTTGACGATACGTTTCGAAAGCTGGCGATTGTTAGGACAAATATAGAGCATTTTACCTCGCACTTGAAAAAATTTAACGTTTTCACTTACTGTCTTTTATCGTTATATAGATTGTATTCTATCTCTAATAAATACTGGGTAAATAATTTAAGATCACTTTAAAAATAGTAGGTTTTGAGATGTTAAACTCTTTAGTTCTGGGAAACAGATAAAATAACATATCTTCATAGTAATAAGACAAGACTTCTACACCAGTTTCGGCGGCTCTTAGATATGTTCTTCCCATCACAGCCCGTCTTCAGTTACTCCCTTTCTTGGAAATTGACATAAAATTACCAAGACTTGATGTTAGTGCACCTAATGGAATTCAGATTCAGCGTTACGATGGCCTATATTGCGGAAAGTACGTGTATCAATCTTACATTATTTTAAAGATAGGCCTATAAGTTGCTCGTTAACTGTTAAATACCATTTTGTCATTAGACTTTATTGAAACACAATTTAGTGCTGTTTTCTAAGATTATAACTATAACATTTTATGGTGGTATGATTACTGTCCGCTTCTTTTTATCCAAGAATTGGGTTTTCCTCTCTCCGTTAAGCCTTCTAGTGCCAAGTTCATCAGAATTAAATTTTTATTTTCAGCAATTGGTGGGCACACATGCTCTTCCGACTGATTTTAGGTGATCCTTTTAGACAGTAGTTGTGTCTATCTAAAAACATACAGTAATAATTTTATTCCCATTTGCATTACTGTTCTTTTGATTTGTTTACCCCTTGGTTGTAATGTCTCTTTGTATTACAAACGCAGTCTCTCAATTCCAAAAAATGTTAAAAAATGTTTAAAAAAATATATGTAACGTCACTACATACAACTCTTTATTTCTCTTTATGAATGAACTCGTCATTTTTCAGCTAATATTTCTTAATAGACTAAGCTTGAAGGAATTAAGCAATTATTTCTACTCATTTGAAAGATTTCTTAAATCAAATAAATTGCGTAACTTCCTTTAACAACAAATCACTTTTTTTTAAAATAAAATTGGGGAAATCCGTGGGCTCGCGTGGCATCAAGAAAAGGTGTATTTACGAAATTCAGAGATATTCCACGAAACGCATAGAGGATAAACAGATTTAAAGCATGACAGAAGTAATAATTGTTTTCCTTTTGTGGCTATGCTTCGAATGGTCCACATGATTTAGCTGATACGTTCCGCGGTAGCACTTCCGACCACTCAGCTGTACAGAACGAAAACTATAAATTTTACTAGACTTTGAATATACAATGTGATGAAGATATGAATTAGGATCTTCTTTGGGGTTAAAATATGAGTGAGTCAGGGATAATGATTGGTTCTGTCTATATGCAAATTGCAGTCACCTTTATGGAGAATGTGCAGGAAGAGGTTCGGAAGCAAAAAGTATATATTTTATTTTTTAACGTCCGGCCTGTGTTGAATTTACTTATTTTGCTGATAATTCGTGTTTACGAGAATAATGAGTATTTAATATAGAATCTATATGTTATTTTTTGTAATTTTTGCAGAGTATACTTAGCCTAATCTTTGGAGGACACTATCATCTAGTATAAAATTATTTAGGCCTAGGTGTACAGACAAACAACGTTTCTTTTCGTTAAATTAAAACGGACTCTGTATGGCACCTGGCTACTAATCTAGAGGTCCCGGGTTCGATTCCCGGGCTCCACCATAAAATCAAGGTGCGTTTTTCAGCCCCCAGGTTGACTCAGCCTGTTGAAAATGAGTACCTGGGATAACATCCTGGGAATAATAATGGGCGGCTGAAGCGTAGTGCTGGCCACACTGCCTTCCTTGTATGCCGTACGGCTCACATAAGGCAGCCTACCCTGCCTTACTCCTAAGCTACTTCGGTCGTAGCTTATGCATGGGAGCCATTATTATTATTATTAAAACGGACTCTCAGCACACTATGTGCTGAAATTTGTCGTTTAATGCATATAAAATACTACTGGTAGCTTAATAAGATAATTGTTAGTAACATTATTTCTTACCCGATGTAGGGGCGGGACTGGAGATAGAGGTGCAGCGAGCCCTCAGAGATATTCTGCGAGTTACAAAGTGTAGGCCTACGTCAATCAATGCAATCTCCTCGTCTTCACTTACGCTGTGTAAATAGTGGCCCGAGTGAACAGCAGAAAAGCTTCGAATAACCTCGAGGAAATAGAACCGATAATATTGGGCACAAACGTAAGATCACAAGGATGTGGGAATGGACAGGTGTAACTGATATGCGAAAAATGTAACGGATAGGGCAAATGAAAACGGACGAAGAGGATAGAAAACTGGGGGTCAAGAGAAAATAGAAATTTGCTATCACTACTGCCCGCACTGTAGTTAGATGACGTCAGCGGTTTGCGCATAGCGACTTGATCAGAGGCGCTCAAGCTAGAGAGACACAAAACAGTTCGGCAGAAGCCTTTGTAATGCAGAAGACAAATATGGGCTAATATTATATGGAAAGACATTGAGGAAAAGATAAATAAAGTATTTGGAGAATTTTGAATTGTAGGTGTAGGGAAGAGTGCTCAAAATCAGTTCGAGGCACAGAATAACTAATGACGGTGTTGAGGAGGGTTGATGAGGATCGTAAGAGAACTCTAAAAATGAGAAGGAAAGAGAAATGGGTGAGGTGCGTTCTGAGTCGTAACTGTATAAAGAAAACGATAATTCAGAGAGAAGCTATACGTAAGAGAGAGAGATAAAGGAAGGCGATGGGTATATTGGATGATCTGAATGACGTTCGGGGGTATAGAGAGTTGAAGGACAGAGCACATGACAGTGAGGCTTTGTTGTATATACGTTAACATATAAGTCTTTGTTTCACGCGATTAACGTGATCTCGTTCATTTCCGTATTACGTCAGTCACAGACGGTTGACGTTAAAACAACACGTGATACAGTTTTCCGAGGAACCAAACGGTTTGAAGCCGCGTCGCGGTCACAGCCGTTTACAGAGTTGGGATAGTACCGCCTCGCGCGTGATTGAAGTGCTAATATTTACTCTGGCGTTGCTGTTTGCAAACAAACCTATACGATTATGTACACCCACCTAGCGTCGTTTACTTCAAATATTTATCATTCGTCACTTTTTTGTCGTGTCGTTGTGGTCCGAAGCAGACTGAACGGTTACGATCATACAGCCTGTATCTCAGTTTCAAGATTTTGTGACACCTCCTAATTATTGTCTCATTTGCGTCCCGATTGTACACGCTTGTATTAATACGTCTTATGGTTCACGGTTATGTCATACTTATTCTCTTATACTTTACCGCTTTAATCATACGACATTACGTTTCCGATAGCCTGCTTTCCCCGCGTTAACAAAATTATTGAATTCTTTTTGACGAATAAGGTGAAAATAAATTCTCATTTATTTATTCTTATTATCAGTACGTAGCGTGATTAAAAAATCGTGGCTCCACATACAAAATCAAGCGTCATATGCGTAGGAAGTGTGTTTCAAAAACGTTTGTTAGTCTGCTTACACAATTATCCGATCACATGATTTCTGTAAGATAATCTCTCAAATTTGTGTATAGTTCCCGTGAGGATGACTGTAGACAAAAATTGTAAGTTTGTCTCGCAAAATTTAATGTACTTTTAAGTACCCGCTCTCTCCTCTCAAGGCGATGGTAAACCAGCGTATGGTATCTCTGTGTAGAAATACTAAGCGGTTTGGAACTGACATCAATATCATAAGTGTCACTTAATCTGTGAGCATGTGTGAACGCACCCACATGTTGGCGCGTTTGCTACTTCGAATTCGAGTACGGTACTTATATCTCTCTAACTTTCTTGAATTTTACTATTAATAACAACTCTGTTTTCCAGGTTAACAAACATTTAAGTTTTTTTTTTTAAACAAACGTATCATTCTGTCTATGATGAGGATCATCAGTGGCCAATGTAAGGATGGCTGAACGTTGACAAGATGTCATTTTTGGTGCTAAGAAAATAAAACGCGTGTTAGATAGAGAAACAGAGTACTTATTAACTTGGAAGGCTAGTCTCGTTCTTAATTCCAGGAACTTGACTACAAGAAGTTTTAGATTTCTTACCAGCAAGAACGTAAGAGCATAAAAGTATAAATTGTGTTGTTCGAATATAAAGTCATTTATGACGTAACGAAAGGATTAGGAAAGAATTCTGATGTGGGAAAATTGAGAAAATTGTAATTTCTACATTCTTTTTTCTATTTAATTAACCGTGCATTTTTTTAGGTTACCTCTTCGTTCTCTGCTAACACTGCACTCCGGAACCATCTCTGCATGTATATCCGCTGTCAGCATTATTGCGGATATAACTGTTCTCCTTCCTCGTGGCACTTCCATTCTCTGTGTCTTGAATCCGCTGGGTTAAGGTTTCATTTGTTGTATAGTCATAAGAACTTACAATAAAAAAAATAATGATACTTTTACGTAATTTGTCAACAGTTATGTAAAAAATATAAAATAGTAGGTCTAATGATTTAATTTCGTACCCCCGATGTAGTTTAGGCATTCGGCACGGTTAGTCAACCTTATGTGATTGTTCGACATACAAGGAAGCGGAAGAATTGTGGCCAGGATTACGTTTCAACAACCCATTATTATTAACCTAGTACTCATTTCCACAGCAGTCTGAGTCGATGTGGCGGCTGATTTTATGGTACGCCAGGGATTCGAACCTAGGACCTTTAGATTGGTAGCCAGATGCCAAACCCACGAATCTACTAAGTCCTCTAAGTAAAACATAAGACTAAAAACCTTCCTTGAATTTCAAGAGTTGTTGAGTAAATCATTGTTCGAAATTTATCACGCACTAAGATAAAACGCTTTTAGGTTTTTGTCGTATTTGTTGCGTATTACGTGGCCTCTATTAATTTGAAGTGACTGTCTCTAGAGAGAAGACGAACACCGTCTGATGTACCAGATTATTATCAGAGCTCTGTTTGTGTAAACTGCTTCAATTTTGTGTGTCTGTCATCAAGACAGCAACAGTTTTTACCCTGGTATCGATTCGGAGGTATTTCATTTAAATTTTCTTCTTTTCCTAATCCTCCCCCGTCTCCTTCTTTTCAGGGATTAGGCATTTTCACTGATCCGTTCTCTTCAATTTGTAATGTTTAACATCTTTTGGTAGTACTGTACTCTATGTATGTTGATTCCAGTTGTGTTTATATTACTCCGTTCTGTTCTGTGTTTATATTCGATCTTCTCTGTACATTCTTTTATATATAGTAATGTCTGTAGTTTTGGAATTACGCCTACGTTTCGAGAACGTACCACGGAGGTATCGAGTTGCACTTGGTATTCCTATCACTTGCCGTCTTCCTTTGATCGAGCTTTCTTACAGAAAAACACCTCGAAAGGATATGGGGAATGGAAAAATCAGTGGGGTCCATAATTTCTGAGAATTCGTACCGTATTCCTTCGACAGTGGAATTGAAGAGTATTTAAAACCTGTAAATTTGTGAATTTAATGTATACCAATGAATACACTAGCTTTATTCACTGTCGTGTAGCCGAAGTTAGCACGTGTGCCACAATCAGTATAAGTGGAGCCACAATGCTTCCTATATGAGGCTCATATGAATGGTGTCAGTTCGAGATTTGCGTGGGTGACTCATATAATTATATGCCGTGTTATTGTACATTGTTTACATCCATATACTGAAGTTTCGTAATTCACACTGAGTTGCGTAAAAGATAAGAAAGACGTTTCCTCAGACCTTGCTGATGTAACTCGCTCTTTGTCAGCATCCAGCGACTGTCTGTTACAAGGGTTTTTTTTTATTAATACGGTTTGGTAACGATTGGTTCGATCCAGTCCTGTAAATATGTAGACTTTTTATTGGATACTAATTGGAGTTAGGTAATAACGGACCCAGTGAAGTTGCCATGGTAAGTTGCGCCTGTCCTGTGATCGGATCGCTGCGTCTAATTATTTATAACCGCCAATCAAAATGGCAATAAGAATGCTTTGCTCACCACTAATCTGCCCGCATACCCTCCCTTGCCGCTCACCTTTTTTCATCGCAAACCCCAACACAAACCGAGAGAATTATTTCACAAACATTTTTGTCATTAAAAAAAGAAACGGATTTTATAAAACGTCTTATGTTGTAGTTTTCTGGCCGGACTTTTTTATAATCGAATTTAGGAAACAATAATGCAAATTGTGATTACATTTCAAGTTGACTCTTTACAATTCTACTAGATTAGTGGTAGTGTATACAGAATAGTTAACTGGAGGAGGAAGTAAATAAACGTATTTAGTTTAGCCCTAAATTGTTTATCGAAGTTTTCTTTACATACGCTGTCTATTATTTCTTTTTCGTGTCTTCTGAATTTTCTTCATACTAAATGTGAAACGTCCTGGATAATTATTAAACAGAATAATTCCTAGTAAGAATTACCTATTTAAACAACAATTTCCTATTAAACAACAATTACCGAGGTAAGAATTTGAATTTATTAACCACTGTCTGAACTTGAATATTTAATTTTTCTTAAATGTATTTCTTGTGACTGGCTTAGTCTCTATTTAAAAAAAGTGAAGTGCACTGCAAGTTTATTAAGTGGCTTGCTTAAAGCGGGTTATTTGCAGACATGATAATGAATGGTAACAATACTCCGGGAACATTTTGTTATGCCAGGTTTTGGAACCGCATGTTCATATAGTAATGACCCCCCCCCCCTCAGTGAAATAGTTACTGGCATTGATCTGACACTTCGTACGCGTTTCCAATAAAGACTGATACAGTAATTCACTCAGCGTACATCTGTCTCTGTTTCTCTTCTTTATTTTACCCTTTCATCATCCTTTTGTAACTGTCTATATGCGCCCATTACACACACTTTTCATTTTACCCGCACGCTATTCGTTTAGGTTGTATGAAGTCAATAAGGTCGTGCAGTAACTCTAGATAAAAGTTGATTTATTAATTTCTTCCTGGCAGGAATTTTAGTGATTGCTTGCATTTGATTACAGGCACACGGTAACAAAGATTTGCTCTTCTATATTACTAAAACTAGAGACACTGGTTGTACACATATTACTTTAATTTGTCCACGGTAAAATTGGTGTTCCTTGAATATCTTGTTGACAAGGTCGTTGTCAACCTGGATGCTGTTCAAAATTATTTTCCCAAGTCGTTGTGACGTTTCAGTATTTTTTGTAAACCCGTTATCTTGCACGTCTTGTGACACGACACAGTGTCTTAACGTCAACCGCGAAATTTATTTTTGTACTGTACTAAACGATTGCTTGTTTTTGTACTGTACTAAACGATTGCTTGTTTTTGTACTGTACTAAACGATTGCTTGTTTTTGTACTGTACTAAACGATTGCTTGTTTTTGTACTGTACTAAACGATTGCTTGTTTTTGTAGGCTACTGTGTGTTTTGTTCCAATCTTCAAGTTTTCTGCATGCTTTGTTTTCTGCAAGTTTTCTTCATGTTACAATGCACATTTAACAACATATTAATGTATTCTTGTTTTTGGTAGGATGTTTTTTATAATTAAAGAAGTAATTACCGGCCAGAGGAGCTCTGCACTCGTCAGGGTAGACAGAATGTCAGGGTATTCGATTCCAAAGTAAAACTTGCATTCAAACTGAAAGCTTAGTTTATCGGTAGTCTATTCGTGCAGCCACTTAGCCTACATTAATTCACACTTTACAATAATAGGCTACAAATTGAATTGTATTTTTTCTTGTTAGATGTGATATTAACTGATTACTATATGAGAACTGTGGTTATCTATTTTTATATAAACCCAGTTAGTATAAAGGCAATTTTTTCGATGTATTTGTTGCTTTTGTTGGTGTGTATAAGTATTTACCTGATACGACTCTCGACTTGTGGAGTCGAAACGTCATAATTTAAAGCGATACAGTCCATTAGTATTGAGGAAAATTCTATGTTCACAGGTATAATTGTAAGGTATAGCATGTTTAATGCTGTGTTTAAGGAATATAGTTGTACGTGTCGGCTAGGGAAAGATGACTTATAAGAAAAATTGGAAGTATCAGTTGTTTTAGTGACAGCGAGTAAAAGTGTCTTATTTGAAAGGAATGGAAACAATGATTCGCTGTTTTAGATTCAGGAGACCGGAGACGATATTTATGAGGTGCACACGTTTGACAGTCGGGAACCTCTTTCGATGTCGCTGACGCGTTTAAACACGTCACATGTTGTCAGAAAAACATCACTTCCAGGCAGTTGACGTCAATGACTGCTAATTAATTCTGTTAGTTCGTAAACGCTATGCCGTGTTTACTTAATGACCACTGAATTAAACGAGTTGTTATTTAATTAATAATGGTAATTACAGCCGTCATGCAGAGTAGCTAGACCAGCAGGATTGCTTACAAAATTTTGATAAAATCGTGAATTCATTACTCCTGATACAAATTTTGTTCCTGCTTTCTGTAACTTCGAGACATACGTAATCTTGAATGCGCTTCAACTTTTATCACATATAACACTGTTTTTTCGTTCAAAGTTATACAATTTTATTACAGTTCATAGTTGACCGATTTATTATTGACACAGCTTGCCATTTCAACGCGTGCAATTTTTTATATTTATGTAATTTCTTCTATAATATATAGGCTATACTTAGTCCCGTTTATGTAATATTAAAAGTTATGTAATATAAATAATTACGTGGCAGTTACATACACTCGTGGTTTCTGTTTTCAATATATAATTAACCGTGTACATATTGAAATGTGTATTTTATCTGCACAACGTAGATCTTCTCGTTTTCCGGATACTTAATGGTCGTTACGTAGCGGTGCAACAGCGTAGCAGACGGATACAGGGCGCGCTGCAGCAGTTCGTTTCAATTTGTTGGTCTCCAACAGAGATAGTCACTCTTTGTCTTACATAAGTCGTTGGTTACATGAACACACTCAGCTGTATACCAAAATAATTACCTGGGTTTATTTTTTCTCTTTTCAATTCAGGTAGCGTGCAGCGATAAGGATATATAGGCCTACCTAGCCTATATATACTTAGTAGTTTTTATTCACTAGAAATTAAAAAAAAAAAAAATGAAACGCGTAATAGAAAATATAGTTATGTCAAAAGAAATCAAGTAATTACTTCTCCTCTGAAGTTACTACAATGAAATATGTACAAGTTTTACGTAATAGAGTCATTTTTTTGTTAATTTATAACAACCGTGGTTTTAGAAACGTGACTACATCCAAATTTTAACATTTTTTCCTTTTTAATTAAACCACTCGTTACACTGAAGATATACTGTAATTTAATAATTTGTGTGTTACTATAAGAAATACAGAAAATTATGTTCCTCTAAGTAAAATGACAAAACAGATATTGCTATGAAATTCAGATTGCTAGGAAAAATAATGACAGACTTTAATTCGAAGTTATTCTGAGGATTGAATTTGTTTGGAATGAATTGCTGCGAGCAGGTTTATGAAAGGAAGGCTTTAACACACAGAATATAGCCTATACTCCTGTTCCCGAATAAAACAATAACGTTTCTCGTTTGTCAGTCGCTCTTCGGAATTCATAAGATTGTAGAAATAATGTTTCGACCATTTATGTGGTTTCAGACTAGTTATTCACGTAAAGAATACCTGGAAACTGCAAAAACGAATTATTATGGTTCCTGTCGAACGAGCGGTGGATCGTCGCTTGTAAACAGACGATGAGTGTAATGGTAGGCGTATCGTTAAAAAAAATCTGTTGTAAATCAGATTTGAAGTAATTACGCTTTTCTTGAGTCGATAGTAAACGTTATTTAGCCTATATTGACCAATGGCGTATCTAGAATTTGGCCTTGGGGGGGGTCCGGGGTCCGTTCCTGTAATAAGCTGTTATATATTTAAAAAGGAGTTACTACTATATCAGTGTGCACAGCTGATAAAATAATAAAACAATCCCAAAATTAAGAGATTAACCAAATTCGTCAACTTTTTGACCCTGGGGGGGGTCCAGTCTCGTTCGCTCCCCCCTCGTAAATACGCCACTGATATTGACTAGTACACCACATCTTCTAATTCTTACACTTAAAGAGCTTGTGTATAGTTTACCAGTGATAGGTTCACATATTTCCCCTAGTATTTTGACCCGGTAAGGCGTAAGTGGAAACATTTGGTCCATCCTGATTCGTATGCATTCCCTGCTACTGCATTTATTATTATCGTACAGTTACCGGTATCATAGTGTTTTCAGCATTTCATTTTTCGTTCATTGTCTTGAAATTTATGGCAACGCTAGGGACGATCAACCAACTTAATAAGGTTTCGGTCATGTTCCATGGTTGTCGACTCTAACCGTGTTCTTGTTCTTTTCCCTTCCGGCGAGTGGACTAAAAGCTTGTTTTGGTTATACAAGGTTTTCGTGGTGTCTAATACCACGGGCGTGTTCTTATATACATGGTATTAGGAAATCTATTGCTGCCCGCTCTGCACAATTTCAAATTATTCCTGTATTCGTCGCTTCGCTTCAAGGAGACTACGCGAGAGCGTATTTGAAATATCCTCCTTTAAGAACATCTATTTGACTATATTCTCTCACCTTTTAGTGAAAACGTAATCTCATCTTCCTGAAGCTGGATCTGTCCTCTTCCGCGGATATCAGCTGCTTGCTTCCATGTAATAGCATTGGAATCGCCATAGTTTTCTGCAACTTGATTGTGGTAATTATTTAAATTTTCCAGGCTGATTGGTTGTGGTATGTTGTTAGAATGTCTTGATGCCAACATTTCAGTAGCATGCCCAGCGGGACTAGATTGTGGTATGTCCCAAACACTAACGTCAAACAATTTTAACAACATTAAATCACGCCCAATCAGTCCGATAATTTTAAATTATAGCTGTGACGACACGGACCATGACAGCCATAGTAACTTAATGATTTTAATAACTCCGACGTCTTGTTTAATTGTACCGCAAAATTTTGATTCTGACTTTGTTCTAGAAATTGTTGTTTCTTAGCAGTGTGTAGTGACGATTGGCATTATGCGGTATTTAAAAATTTACTAATACACAGAGTTCTCTGTGGAATTGACGCGAAAAGCTTCGTTTATTTGGTAATCCGTTAATTAAAGACGTTTGGATCAAAGTGGCATGCTGTATGCAGGAAGGATATATAGAGATTATACACAAGAGTTTCGAAAACTTATATGTGTAAAATGAAGAAAGAACGTAATGTGCCCACAACTTCACACAGTAACGCAATAGTCCTACTACGTATTCATTATGTGAACTACGATTTATAGTCTAATTTGTGCTTTTACGTAATGAAAAATAATGCTTTATTCGTTTGAGAAGATGCGAACAGTAACGTGTTGAAGAAAATCTGACGGTGCAAGGTCGGTCGGTCATCACCTTGAATAGAATTGCTAATTGTGTTGGGAAATTAGATTTCAACTCCAGCACTGTTGTCAAACTGACGTCTTGGGTTAGCAACAATTGTAATAGTCGTTAGTTGATACGGCTAATGATTCCCATTTAGCTTCTAATGATTTTTACTTTTTACCTTTTGTTTTAGTTGTAAGCCTGTGTGTGATGTTGAATAGACAACTCGTGTGCATTAGTGTGCACATGGAAACTCTTGCATTATTTGTGTAAGTAGTACGGCATTATTTGGATGCCATTATCATTATTGGCACATTTCTACGGTAAATACAGAAACCTTGCAAAATATTTTATGGAGGCTAGCCATGTTTGCATTAGTGATGTATTTTTATTTAATCTTAACGTGTTGAACGGCGTGCAACAAGATTGATTTCTGAAGATAAACGCTCCAAGCTTCGAAACAGTTTTATTCTATTTTTGTAAAACTTTATTTGACAGTATTTGTAACTGCTTATCAAGCTTACAGTCACCTGTGTTAGTAATAGTTCAATATCAAAGAAATTGGCGAAGATTTGAAAGGAGAATGTTCAGGAACATTTTAAGGGGAACGTGACAAAGAAAATATATGACCGGAGAAAAAACAACAAATAGGCCTAGTATATGAGATGTATATCTTCTCCGTTAGTGTACAGACAATGAAGTAGCTCTACCATGAATAGCTGATGTGCGTGAATGTCAATGTATACAGGAGGTTATATACAGTTATCCAGATGTTGTGTGAGTAAGAGGGGGCCTCTGGTGTGAGGTCGTATTGATGGGCATATCTCAAAACACTCGATGATATGCATGACGAGACGCTGTGAAGTCAAAATAGAGGACCAACTGTTGTATGTGTAGTAGATCAGGAAGTGAATTTTTACTCCATATTCCTTAAGGAAATGGAAGTATGGTGATGGCAACAAAAATCGTGTTCGAGATTATTGCAGATTCTGATTGTACTACACTCAAAACATGAAAAAAAGTCGTTTTTCGAAAAGTGTCTGTCTGTCTGTAGATTTTTTTTCTATGGCAAACGATAACAGCCGCAAATTCAAACAGAATCAAATAATTTTTTGCATACAGCGCTGAATTGTAGAGTTCTCATGACCTATTGTTTTTGGTGAAGATCGGTTGTAGGAAAGGGGTAGTTTACCTCCAACATTTTATGTTTTAACAAGTGTATATTCTATGGCAAACGATAACAGCCGCAAATGCAAACAGAATCAAATAATGTTTTGCATACAGCCCTGACTTGTAGAGTACTCAAGACATATTGTTTTTGGTGAAGATCGGTTAAGGGAAAGGGGTAGCTTACCTGCAACGTTTTATGTTTTAAAAGGGTATTTTTTATGGCAAACGATAAGAGTCGCAAATTCAAATAAAATCAAATAATTGTTTGCATACAGTCCTGATTTGTAGAGTACTCAAGACCTATTACATTTGGTGAAGATCGGTTAAGGGAAAGGGGTAGTTTACCTGCAACGGTTTTTTTTAATCAAGGGTAATTTTTTTTTATGGCAAACGATAACAGCCGCAAATTCAAACAGAATCAACTACTCTTTTGCATACAGCCCTGAATTATAGAGTTCTCAAGACCTATTGGTTTTGGTGAAGATCAGTTAAGGGAAAGGGGTAGTTTACCAGCAACGTTTTATGTTTTAAAAGGGTATTTTCTATGGCAAACGATAAAAGCCGCAAATTCAAACAGAATCAACTACTCTTTTGCATACAACCCTGAATTATAGAGTTCTCAAGACCTGTTGTTTTTGGTAAAGATCGGTTAAGGAAAAGGGGTAGTTTACCTGCAACGTTTTATGTTTGAAAAGGGTATTTTCTATGGCAAACGATAACAGCCGCAAATTCAAACAGAATCAAATAGTTATTTGCATACAGCCCTGATTTGTAGAGTACTCAAGACATATTATTTTTGGTAAAGATCGGTTAAAAGAAAGGGATAGTTTACGGGCAACGTTTTTTTTATCAAGGGTAATTTTTTTCTATGGCAAATGATAACAGCCGCAAATTCAAACAGAATCAAATAATATTTTGAATACAGCCCTGAATTGTAGAGTTCTCAAGAACTGTCGGTTTTGGTGAAGATCGGTTAAGGGAAAGGGGTAGTTGACCTGCAACGTTTTATGTTTTAACAAGGGTGAATTTTTCTATGACGAACGATAACTGCCGTAAATTCAAAGAAAATCAAATAATGTTTTGCACACAGCCTGAATTGTAGAGTTCTCAAGACCTATTGTTTTAGGTGAAGATCGGTTAAGGGAAAGGGGTAGTTTACCAGCAACGTTTTATGTTTTAACAAGGGTATTTTCTTTGGCAAACGATAACAGCCGCAAATTCAAACAGAATCAAATAATTATTTGCATACAGCCCTGATTTGTAGAGTTCTCAAGACTTATTGTTTTTGGTGAAGATCGGTTATGGGAAAGGGGTAGTTTACCGGCAACATTTTATGTTTTAAAACGGTATTTTCTATGGCAAACGATAACAGCCGCAAATTCAAACAGAATCAAATAATTATTTGCATACAGCCTGATTTGTAGAGTTCTCAAGACTTATTGTTTTTGGTGAAGATCGGTTAAGGGAAAGGGGTAGTTTACCTGTCACCTTTAATGTTTTAACAAGAGTAATTGTTTCTATGACGAACGATAACTGCCGCACATTCAAACAAAATCAAATAATGTTTTGCATGCATCCCTGAATTGTAGAGTACTCAAGACCTATTGATTTTGGTGAAGATCAGTTATGAGGAAGGGGTAGTTTACCTGCAACATTTCATGTGATAACAAGGTTAATTTTGTCTATGACGAACGATAACTGCCGTAAATTCAATCATAATCAAATAATGTTTTGCATATGTCCCTATATTGTAGAGAGCGAAAGGCCTGTTGATTTTGGTGAACATGGGTTACCGGGAAAGGGTAGTTTACCAGAAACATTTTTTGTTGTAACAAGAGTAAAGTACTTAATTTTGATAAATAAAGTATCCTGATAAGAAGATCTTAATAATCCACTGTAGAAACGTAGATGAAATATCTATAAATGAAGAGGCTAGTTGAACGGGGTGGGGGTAATTTTCTATAAATGAAATTTATAGTTAAGGCGGAGGGGATAATTTTTATATGTGTACTACGTTATCGGCAACAAAGTAGTAGTTTGTTGTTAAAATTCCTTCCCAGGCTGTTTGGCCGTAGTCCAATGTTTTCTGCAAAACCAGACGTTTCGGTAGTGGCGTCGACTGCCATCATCAGTAAAAAGCGAGTGCGATAACGTGTGGTGGTATACGTTAGTGACTACAGTACTGTGGTTAAGGCTGAAGCAATAAGTGGAAAGTAGTAGTTTCTATGGAAATATTTCATTTCGTAAATGATTTTTAATACGCGTATAAATGTTAGAACATGGAAGTCATGTATGGTTCTCCATACCGATATTTTCTATGACGAACGATAACTGCCGCATATTCAAACAGAATCAAATAATTTTTTGCATACGTCCCTGAATTGTAGAGAACTCAAGGCCTTTTGATTTTGGTGAAGATCGGTTAAGGGGAAGGGGTAGTTTACCTGCAACCTTTTACGTTTTAACAACAGTAAAGTACTTGAAAATTCATTTAAACTTTTTCAAACAATGGTAATTGTTAAAAATAAAATAATTTTGTTGCCAGGCAATAAAATTATAATTTTTTCATTTTAATGTAAATCATGAATGAGAGAAAATATATCGTTCGTGGCAGTTAAGCATATCTCAGTTATGTAATGTTTACGTTTCCATTTTATTATTATGACTACCGCAATAAAAAGGCAGGGAAGACACACACACACACACACACACACACACACACAAAATTCGCGTTATTTCTGGCCTCATTCATGTTTATTTTCTTACATTTGCACGCTTTTTAAATGGGAAGTGCCGAAACCCATACCAACATAACGCGTGCAAGCCGAAAAAGTGTCCAGCGTGGATAGCGATTTGCTTCCTGTGGATCGCTGGGCAGTGTAACTGCACGTGTTTACAGAGAACGATTCATAGACACACTTTTCGTCTTTAGGGAATGAACCCTCTGCAAGATGCTGAGGGCCCATGAGTGACTTCGGAGCGCTCCTTCTTTTCCGCGTGTTTGTTCTGTGAAACGTACACTGTAGATTCGCAGCTTTACTCTAAGCAACGCTCAATAGGAAATGTTGAAAATTTTTGTCCACGGTGTACCCTCATACACACTAAACCTGCTCTGATGTTTTAATTACGGACATCATAATATTAAAACTTTGGAAACTTGAGCACTACTTAATGGAGATCAATCATTAACTTATACAAGCCATTAATTTTATGCATATTTTTTATATGTATGTGTACAACGTTATCGGCAACAAAGAAGTAGTTTTTGTTAAAATTCTTTCCCGGGATATTTGGCCGTAGTCCAATGTTTTCTACAAAACCAGACGTTTCGGCAATGCCATCGACTTCCATCATCAGTGAAAATCGAGTGCGATAACGTGAGGTGGTATACGTTAGTGACCACAGTACTGTGGTTAAGGCTGAAGCAGTAAGTAGAAAGAAGTAGTTTCTTTGGTAATATTTCATTTCGAAAATGATTTTAAATATAAATCTTAGAATATGGAAGTCATGTATGGTTCTCCATACCGATATTTGTTGGTGCGATAGTTAAGCAGTTGATTAGACGATTTTTGCTATAGACATTAATGTATTGTATTGTAAATCTAACAGTTCTGTTCCTCTTTGAAGTAGATTTGCATGCCTGAAATTTTCAGATCTATGGTAGGTAGTGTGATTTTTTTTTCTTTTGTGCTGCATACGTCAGTGTACGTTATTTTAGTTCAGGATTCGGGTGTCAAAGTTGGTTTTTCGACACTTAAGCTATATGGTAGGTATAAGAATCGTAATAATTGCTTTTGTGTACGACTGGCAGTATAATGAGTGGATTCACAATGAGGTATGCAGTTTAAACGCGTGCTGGAAATGATATTCTACGTGATGATGTAACTGCGAAGTCTTCTTGTTCTTCGTATTTTTCGATCGTTTAACTCCTAAGTGAAGCGTAGGACCTCCACGACTGCTCAACCTTAGACGTCTGTCCTGAGCCAGAATCTTTGCTTACGCTCACGTGCTATTCGCAGCCCACATTCCCTCCCTCACTGTCCGTCCGTCACCGTATAATACATTGTCTTCCTCTTCTGCTCTGGTCTCTGTGGGTTCCATTCCATACAATGTTTTGCTACATTATCGGCAGACTGAGAGTCTGACCGATCCAACACTGTTTCTTTCTCTTTGTCTGCTGTTCGACGGGTACTGATTGGTCACCTGCCATAGTTATTCATTGGCTATTACTCTTGGCCACGATATTCTCACGATAGTACGCAAGCACTCATTTACAGAAATTTACGAATGTTGGTGCACTTTCCATGTCTCACATCCGTACAGTGGTATGGATTTAACATTTCAACTAAAGATTTTCAGTTTACTTGTCTTCAGAATCTCCGAAGACCGCCGTGTCGTGCGCAGGTGGAGTAAAGTCTACGTTGGTTTGTTAATTCTACTCTGCACGTTTAGTGCTGCTCCTTAGTTCCCGTTCTACCATGACGTCTACATAAGAGAATTCTGTAACTTATTCAATATCTGTATCATCTAAGATACAGGTGTAGTCGCGATGGTTGTTTTTCATCTCTTTTTGTTTTGATGGCGTTAATCGGCAGTCTTAAATGTTGTGAGCCAATATCTAATCGTTCGGCATGATCTCCACATCTCTTAACCTCTGCGCCGGTAAGCACATGAACGCTGCAAAATCTAGCAACTCTAGGGAGAATGTTTATCTCCCACCGCTTACGGAACTGCTGAAATTTCTTATATTTCTTCTTTTGTGTGCTGCTTTGCCTAATACAATTTAGGAAAGAACACACCACACATACGAACCTCCTTAATATCGGAAATAGTTGTTTTTAATGTAGAGTGAGTGAGTGAGTGAGTGTGTGTGTATGTGTGTGTGTGTGTGTGAGAGAGAGAGAGAGAGAGAGAGAGAGAGAGAGACTAGCTTTATATGACACGTACTGGATTGTCTTAATAAAGAAAATGTTTAGTAACCAATTAATACGTCTAGATAATAATAATTATTAAATAATTATCGGTAATCGTCAGTAATGGTATAATGATACCGGTCGAGTTTTTGGCCCTAGTTATTAAGTTGTGTTTTGTGCGCGAAAGGACAACTAATCCAATCCGCGTAAAGTGTTTTCATTCATCGGTCTCTTCACTTTCATCTTGTGTTAACACTTCCATAATATATAGGCTATAATGCCGGACAAATTCTATTACGTATCGCCTCCAGCACCTGTACAGTATTTAATTATGTGCATATACGACTTTTTGTTTTGGTGGTGGCTGCCGGCTGTTTGTAGTCGGCCAATTTTTCCTCCTCCTCCTCCTTCGCTTTGACCTTCGTGCGCTTCACACACACACACACAACTGTATTACATAGTTACACGTATAGATAGGCAGACAAGTTGAGCGTTGCTTGGAAAGCGGGGCGGCTCTCGCTATCTGGACGTGTTTAAATTGTTTTCCATATATACTGTATATAATAAGTTTGTTTAGTTAATGAAAACAGTATAACCGTTCAATACTAGTCATTAACGTACAGGCGTAATAAATTATCTCAGGACGTGGGAATGGATGGCTGTCAGATTTATTGCTATAAAAAATTAATTATGGAGAGCAGTCGATTTAATGAGCCAGCAGCAGCCCACTTGACGGGGAGGTTTTGTTTTTTTCTGTACGCGGTTCTTATGTCGGAAGATGTAAATGTATCTTATTACGTGCTGCTGCTGGCGAGTGTGTGTATGTGTGTGTCCGGCGGTAGCGTGTTGTTGTTGGTGATGATAATTGTTACAGTTTACCACATTCCATACGTATTGAGCAAAATTTACAACCTTCATAAATACGCTGATGCCAATCCGGACCGCGTGCAAAGTACCATTTTACTTTAGCAGGTTAAATTTATTGGTGCTGTATTGTTTCACCAGTCTTTAAAAACTCGATCCCGACCACGATAAACTGGTTTTTGAATTGTTTTATTAAAAAAAAAATGTATTTGTTACGCGTTGTGAACATTTTGAGTGTAATTACATGACTTGATCGGTTTTATCGATTAGAAAAGTGGCGAGCAAAGTAAAAACCCCGCGTAAACGAAGAAAGGAAAATTTATGGGTCTAAGAACGAACAGACAGATGCATTATGTGGTAGGTATTTTGGTGGTTATTCGTCAAGACAGTTACCAGCTTTCACTCATCGGGTCAGCTATAAGTGAGCACCTGGAAAGAAGAATAACGATCGGTACTTTAACGGGAAACAGATCTTCCTTTGTCGCTTGGAAAATCTGAAGAATAAATGAATATCTCCTAAACTAAGACTGCAGAATTCTGGAATCCGAATCAAGCACATATGACAACAAAATGTAGATTGTTTACGAGTCCGTGGCCTATTTGGAGGCATTTTCGAAAGGAAAATGGACGATAGGGCTACCGTAGAAAACTAAATATCGAGATGGAAAAACGGGAAACTGTATTGTGAATATCTAACTCTTTTCCTTGACAATAAAATATGGAGACTAATTTATTTAGCTCTTGTTCTGAGAATGGATGCATACGGGTTTGTCAGGAAGTTGAGGTCGAGCATGTTCCACGCACAAGGGCCACTGTATTTGCCAGGGTAACAAGAATAAAATAAGTAAGAAGAAAACTTAGTTCTCTTGTGTCGTAGATTACTTGCAAAAGTACAAGCTCGTCGAAATGGATAAGAAAAACTGTACCTTACCAAAATTCCTGCATGCCCTATTCCTGCCATCGTATAAATCTGTGATGAACACACACCGTAAGGTCATCACAGCGCACATCCGTCCATCCAGTGGACAGATTAGACATTCTGTACATCCATGCAATACCATTTCACACCGATAATTTCCATCCGAGGGTGGATGGATGTTTTATTGTGTCAGCCCGTACTCCCGTCAGTATATTTTAGCTGCTCTGCAGCTGTTGAGTTGCCGTTCGCACGAACAGAAAAAAACGTCCAAAGACGGACGTTCGCAAAGAATCACCTTGCAAGCGATTTCAAAACTCCGTTCACTGGACGTCTGTTGGATGGATTGATATCGGCGTGAACTGTCTCATTTGACAAGTCGGCAAGCGATCTTTTTCGAACATTCGTCCATTCCGTCCATGGGATGGATGGACGTGCGGTATGAAATGACCTTTATGAGTTCGTTAATAGTGCAGGATAAAACCCTTGAACTGCCTTGATTGCTGTAGCAATCACATTCAGTTAGTTAATTTGAAGTGAGGTTAGTGTGGTGTCTAATCAGACTTGTTTTCTTGTAGGGCTGTTTACGATTTAGCGTCCTTTAACATCGTAACTGGACGCTTTCTTGTATATTTATAAAAATATGAGAAATTAATCTGGCATAATTCAGACTTATCAGATATCCCATCCAACCGAAGAAACTATTTCTAACGTTTCTTCTTTTCTCTAAAACCGTACTTAAAATTTCAATTTCATGGTACAAAGTAAATAACGTGCAAGAACTCACAAAACTGTCTTGCGTTTCATTAATTCCATTAGGATTTCTCGTGAAAAACGTTGTAAACAAAGGCGTAAGATCTTAGACACCCGCTAAAATTAAATTTGTATGGGAACCCTTACTGTTGAAAGAAACGTTAATCGGCATTTTGCAATTTATGTTCTGAGCAGACATTCTAACAACACGTTTGGAATTAGATGTATTCCATGTCTGTTTTCGCTGTACTGTATGAGACCTGTTGAAAGTGCTAGTTAGTTACACAATTTTGTACATACTTTAATGTCAACGCTCTTGTACGCAGCGTTCAACGCATTTGTCGTAAGTGCAGTTTTATGTTTCGTTAACATTAACTTAAAGTAGATAATGTAAGTGGGTTTAAATAGGACACATTCTTCGTTTACTCTGAATCATTTTATCGATAGAAATAAAAAGTTGCGTATTTATTTAGAAGCTGTTGCCATATGTGCAGCATAGGGTTTCCACTGTAAAGTGTAGGCCTACTTTGGCTTCAGCGGAAAAGATGATAAGTTCGAAAGAATTAACTACGCTAAATTCGGCTTTATTTTTTCACCTTGCTTGTTCCTTGTTTTTCAATTTGTTTATAATTTAAGAGTTGCTAATTCTGTAAACGTTCTGTTAGGAGTTGGCAAGTTCTTTAACGCTATGAAGGATTAAATCTTTTAAGTATTAATGTTTTTTGTGTTTTACCGATTCAGAAAGTTACCTTATATGTATGAGGTTTTATTAAATGTTTTAATCGTTTGTCCGCTAATATTTTGCTTTTTACTCATGAGCATTATAAATTCAAGGCTTTTACGCACAGCTTCTAGAAAATATCACATCTTTCGAAGGCTTTATTTATTTGTGCACATGCGTTAATGTAAACATTTTAATAGTTATAAATCATGTAACATATATTTATATTATTCTGATTTTGTTTTCAGATCCGCGTCAGTGGACCGAAAACCACGTGGCTCACTGGCTTTGTTGGGCAATACGTGAGTTCTCCCTAGAGGGCGTTCCTATGCATCAGTTTTTCATGCGTGGCAAAGATATATGTGCAATGGGCAAAGATGCATTCCTAGCCAGAGCGCCTCCTTTCATGGGCGATATCCTCTGGGAGCATCTTGAGCAGCTACAAAAAGGTAAACTTATACGGACGTTTCTTCAGAATAAATTCAAATAAATTATTGTGGTCTTCCTTTTTTATTCAATATATTTCCTTTTATCTGTTGGACGTAACACTGATTGTAAACGTAACCTAGGTTTAAGTAGATTTGTTTAAATACTACATGAAAAGATATTTGGAGTTAATGCGCCTGCGTAGCACGTATGCTCACACATACATTCATACATATGGATGTATAAAGTTCGGCGAGTCTTATATTCAATGAGTTGTCTTGTTCCTGGTGACCCTATATGAGAGAAACGTTTTTCTATTTTTTGCAGTCATTATCCATATAGAAATTAAAGGAATAGGACACAATATTTCATTTTCTATTAGTCAGAATGTAAATGAAGAAGTTTAATTTGTAAAAAGGCTTGTTGTACGGTATTTGTGTTTTAAAATGATTTTATGTTTTGCCTCAAGGATGCCTCGATAATGTCCTCTTTCTCGAACAAAATTTGAACTCATCGTTTCAGGAAACTTGTATTTGTATTATAATTTTGTAACTCAGTATTATAGTTTAACTGTGAAATAAAATTTATATTAATAGGTCTGAAACTGAAATTCGTATCCTCTCTGTCGTATTGACAGTACCAAAACAACAGGACTGGAAATCGGTTTATGGTGTCAGTTCAGAAAGTTCCAAATTATTGTTTTCATTTTTTTCTGTACTTATCTGTAACTTTTGACTGATGTCTCAGTCTATCTGTGTGCTTGGTTGATACATTTTCTTCACCCCCGGTAGCAGCCCTAAAACGGATTTTTCTCTTGCGCGAAGCTCCGTTTTCAAATTTTCATCGCGTACCGTCACAAATCATGTAAAGTGGTTTTCAGTTTAGCAAATAAAAGTAGACAGTCGGTCTGTTGTGGAAAGTTAGGAATATTGTCCCGACTGTTGAGGAAGCGCAATTTGTTGTGCAAAAATTGCGAATTAACTTGATCGCCAGTGCTCTGTCGGTGTGGAGGAATTACTAGTTGTCTTTTCACAGTTCAGATCTCTTTCTCCTCACTTTTCCTCTCATGCATCACTCCCAGCTAATACCATTGCTAAACAGTTTGGCCTATGACAGACATGTGTGATTGAAACTCTTGAAAGTCGAGAAAATTGAATGAAGATTTTGTAGTTAACTACGCGATCCAACAGTCCCTGAAAGATAGCTATGCAACAGTGGTTCTGTACGTAGCCTTTGGACGACGTGACTGCAGTGGGAATTGTAGGTTTTTCTGCTAAGATCCCCATGACATGAACCAATTAAGATGTTATCTTTTACGACTTCTCAGACAGGGTGTCGCATTTAGAAATGAACCCTTTCGTCCAGTTTTTGTCACATTTCACGTGGGGATCGTTACTGACTGACTTCCAACCAATTGTAAACCCCTTAACAAATGGCGATAACTTGACACGACACAAAAAGGTTACTCTTCAAGTTGACAGTCACTCAACCTCACTTTGACAAGCCAGTGGCGCGGACCAGAACAAGTCGGGAACTTTGCGAGCAGATCTTATGTAATCGTCATATTATGGAGAAGGTATAGTAACTAAAGGATAATAAACGGTTTCATGGTTGCTTCTTTCGTGGAGAAGAGATAAATTTAGTGTTCAGCTACACTTAACGTGGAAATGGAACACAGGCTACAAACTTCCTTTTCAGGAGATGGTGTCAGTCGTTCATAACACTAAAATTTTCTTTATCAGATAACTTTATGTGCCAGTTGCAAAGATGTGGGTTGCACCTGCACTATATGTTGTCAGATTTTTTAATATGTATTTTTTATATGCACTTTTTTGTACGTAGTTACCATTCTTTTGTTTACTCCAAATTTTGTTGACTTTACGTTTTTTTAGAATTCTTTCGGTTCTTGTTTGTTTTCGAGGACGTTTCACAGTTAGGGAAATTCGCATTTCTCTTTTACGTTCTTGTTTAAGTTGTGACATCGTCGCATTCAGTCAAATTTACGACCCTTACTCTATCATTGGCCATATTGGTACCCTTTGCATTGGTATATTTCACGTAAAACAATACTCTGTAGACTACTTATAAAATATACCTGTTTCAGAGTCGTGCATATTGCATTTCCATATAGTGGTAACTCGACGTGCTATCAGTGTTTCTAGAATAGCTTCCTTCCTGATAACAAAGCTCATGCTATTTGAGTTGTCCCAACATTTGTTTGTCTTATTTTACATGGTGGCGGTAACTCTCCATCGTACAAATACTTATGGTTTTCTCTATATTTATATTAAGCCCCCATAGTTCGTACTTATCGTTAAGCTTTTTGCCGCCTATTTCAAGTCGTCCTTGTCTGACTTCTTATTACATAATGAGCAGGTTACATTGTATTGTACTTCTTATATATTTCATACTCCATCTCCAGAGAGCTTGTTGTAAAATAGACTATATATTACTTAAATAGGAGACAAGGTTACGTAACTGCTAATATTAAAATTTATTGTTGACAAAATAATATTGTTTTGTTCCAGATGTTTTAAACGGTTGCATAAATACGTTTGTATGAACTGAGACTTAATACTTTCAAAGTAAAATAGTCTTCAAAATGTTCCGATTGTTAAACTATATTTTATATGAAGTACTGAACTTTGGACGAAGACATTATGTGTAACTGAATGTTAGTCATGGTCTGGAACCTTTATTGCATATATAGGATAGGAAGTAGCGAATTTTATTATGATTTTCTTTATTTGTGTTTGTTGCTTGAAGTTACATTTCTTTAGCTTACAGTTACTTGTATTTGTTCAGTGCCATGTAATTTCAATTTTTTTCTTTTTTACCAGACGGTTTTTTATTCTGGAGTATATACACTAAATGCATATTATAGCTCTACCATTTTTATGCAGAAATATACTTACATACACAATGCAATTATACCTCTAGTTTGATGTTTGCAATTACACGTACTTGCAGCCTACGCAAGTATTTCCCGTCTCGGTTCAAATCCGCTGTCACTGACTTGATATCATCGTTTGAAGCCAAGTGGTGTGAGGCTCATCAGACCTATTTAACGCTCGCGTAATGATTGCCATGCATAAAGCAAAACGTAAATGGCGTCCAGTGGTCACTGTAATCGCCTGTCTAACATCTGGACATGTACGTGCGAATGTAATGCGAAGAACGACAGCGGAAAGAAACGATAAAGATAAAATTTATTGTTGCTGGCGCGATGTTTATTTTATACTAATTGTGCTGCGCTATGTGATGGGAACTTTAATTACTTGCGCGGATAGAAACAATGGCGGAGACAACAATAGCCGAATCACAAGAAAGACGCGCATCGTCTTCTTGGTGACGTTGTTAACCTTATAATCGTCTGCTACTTGTTTGAACAGCCGTCAGTTTAAACTTTATGGTGGGAGTTGTTTAGCCACAACGGTCCATAAGTAATTTTCATCATTTCATCGTTTTATTCCTTCAGTGTTACAGTGTATATTTTACTACATTTGTACCTCTGATAAACGATATTTGATATTTCGTTACTTGGGTAACCATGAAGGCAGTGTCCCTCTAATTTTATTGTACTATGTTTATTGCTATGTCATATGCTTCGTCTCGATTATTTTGTGATAAAAGCATGTAATTTGCTTCGACATAAAGTATTCGCTTTACTTCGTGGACATATCGTTGTCACGTTATATATTGTTAATCGTTGTTTCGAATCTCTTAGACGACAGTGTATTCATTGACGTTGTTTCGATTTATGTAAAATCTATGGAGTTTAATTTATTAGTATTTGTCATGTAATTACGTTCTACATTCATTACTTGCTCGGGTGTTAAGTTAATGCTGAGTTCCTAAATTATTCCCGTAGACATGGGGAATTTACTACATAAAACCAAATATAAAAGGTAGTAGCCTAACACTGAAGTCTCCATTTCTATGGTTGTTGGGCCTTTCACACAGACAGTTTTGGAAGTCAAATGCGGTAGAGTAGCCAAATTGTATTTTCACTATGTTCTGTGTACTTTGCTATTAACATGCGCAACACTTGCAAATGTAAATTTGCATTTCCGGAAGGAAGAATATATCTTCCTGCTTTTAACGCTCGCATAATGTAGTCATTTAAAAAGTATTATTCAATATTTACTGAAATTCTGTGTATCTCTGTAGGCGATAAGCGTAGGCAAGGATCATCACCTATCGATGAGTTTAAAAGATGTTAATAATAAAAATTCCTACTGTTTTACTTGTCTCTTTGCGATGTTTGTTAGCAGTGTGTTCGGAGTATTGAAAGTGAAAGCATCATTTAGGCCCCTCATGTTACGGTCAGTACGACGCTTGCGTTCGTTCAGTTCGATCAGTTATAGGGTTATGCTTTTACTATTAAACACAGTCGTGCTCGGATGTGAGATATGCTTTGCACTGGTTAAGCTTAGTTGCGAATTGATGGTGAAAATAACAAATAAAATGTATTTAACATGGCGATTAATAGATAGACTATCAGTCAGTCTGCTAGTCTGATTTCCACTAGTCGTAATGTCACCATCACAAAAATAATATTATGTGTAATGAAACCCAGATTAATGAAATCATTGCACAAGCGCCCACAGTAGGCCTACTATATTACATACTGATCAAGGAACGCTCAAACAAGAAGTAAACCATGCTGTTGCAATCATATAAACAGTAACGATGGAGCTGCATGGGACGTTCAGGATTATCGTAAACTCTTTTACTCTGTTACTACGTAACAAACCCGCTGGACATAATTCGTCGGACACTTTGCACGCTGTTTGTGGAGAGATGATACAAAAAACTACTAACGTAATTTGATATATTACACTAATCTGTTAATGTGTATAATATAGCGAAAGTATTATAATCTGGAAATGTGCAGTACGTGTAGTATACAATGGGTAGGCCTATGTAGTGAATGAGCTTTTGTTGTCGAGCTCTGAGCTTTTGTAAAAAGTAAGGGTAACGAATATACAACAAAGTATGCATGTGGAGTCGGTACACGCTCAGGGCGGCAGAAAGCGATACAGTCGATATATGTGATTTAGCGAGGGTTGTGCGTGCTTAAAACAAGACTGGAAGATTGTGGTTTTGTAGTTGTGAAACGACTGTAGCTGTGAGACAACGTTGTTATTCGTGTAAGCGCAAATTAACAGAAGAAACTGGTGTTCATCCACGTTTAGGAAGACAAAAAGACCACCTGTGCTTCACTTGAACCTCTACTTCAAACTTGAAAGAGCAAAAGAGTCCAAGCTTTACCCGAATCTTATTATTTAAAAGAATTTCTCGTTATGAAATGACGAATTTTATTGTGTTTATATAGCTTACTGCTATGTATGTAAACATGCATCTCTATGTTTACTGCTATTCCTCTATAAATTCCGAGCTGTGAAAATCCTTGGTCTGAAGTCACGTTCGCACCGCAGCTGCTGGAGTTGCTTCCTCAGTGATGTGCTGGAGTTGATCATGGTTATCAAGAAAGTAATAGTGGTCAGCAGAGCCGGATTAAGGTATCTTGGCGCCCTAGGCTAATTGTATTTTAGCCCCCCCCCCCCACCTCCGATAGGCTACTCTTACGTTTATTTTCAAGTGGCTTAATGAAGCTTTAAACACCCTACATTATATTTCTTAGGAATATTTCAAATATCTTACTGTTTTTGGAAATAGTCTCAAGAATTGAAAACTGAGGCTATTTTTCAGAGATTGTTTTAGAGTTACACCTTCAACAATTTGTAGTTTGCATGGCTTTTATAAGGAAAAAGTAACTCTAAGTAGTTACAGAATTACATCAGTTTTATTAACGGTACATTTAACATCATTTACACAAAGAAGACGATCACTTAAATATCTTGTGGATTTTGTTAAGTCTCATGTCAAGTTCAAGCTAGATTCTTTTCTCGCATTAGATTGAGCAAACGTTTTAATCGCCTCACTGAAATCAAGTCGTTGCAGAAAGTCACTTTCAATGAACACTGGGCATGTCAATGAACAGAGGGCTACACTGGTCAGTTTATCCTGGCGCAAATTTGAGCGTAAATAATTCTTCACCCTCTTCAAAGCTGAAAAAGATCTTTCGCCGGCCGCCGATGACTCATAACCGGAGAAAACAGTTTGGAAAGCACTTCTATTATTTACGTACAGTTTTACCATAATTTCTCGCAAACAGGCGCCTGTGTTCGAAATGAACTCAAATTTTTATCCTTGTAATTTATTACCAATTTTACATTTAGCTGTAAAATTTGATTATTTTTTAGGTAAAATTTTGCGCCCCCCAAAGTGCCGCGCACTAGGCTACAGCCTAGTCAGCCTAATGGTTAATCCGCGCCTGGTGGTCAGACTTTATCAGGAAGTAGGACAGTATGTCACTAAGAATTAATTTCGCAGTAGTGGTTGAAACGTGTAGTGAACATGATGCAGAACCGTTATGTGCGATGATCACAGCTCTTTATTGACTACATAACCGTGTAAATGGTCTATGAATTTCTGAGGCAAAAAAATAAAAGGGTAAACGAAACCATACGTTATGGAAACTCAACTCAATGTTAGAATGCTCAGGTTTGACAATATTCGTGCTGAATAAACGTAGAGATAATGTCATGAAACTTTACTTCATAAGTTTTAATAAACTGTGTGACAAATATGCGAACAAAATTGGACGTGTCCTTAGTATCTCAGTAAACAAGATACACGCAGTTATGACAGTTTTGAAACTGTAATGCTGTTTGTCTAAACAAGCGATATTCATTTTTTATACACGTCTGTTGTTTAATGTGAGCAAACGTAATTTGGTGTCCTGCAAATTCAATAAAGATGTACCTTTTCTTCCTTTGCAGAAAAATCTTGAATTCATCGTCATCATGTATACATTGTACGCGTATAAATATAAGATATAAAGTATACAGGTATATGATAAAGTTTATCATTCCTCTTCCTCCGGTTTTCCCATGACGTGCGTTTTTCCTTACAAACATTACAATGGTCTGTGTGTTTTGCCCGTGGATTGTTGTAACAACAGTCCATTAAGTTGTATTTTCCAGATAATATGCAAATAATTGACATACTTGTAAACGTACTGAACTAGTGTGGTAATCACGAACCTAAAACTATTAATCAATATTAGTGTTATGTTACCGAAATCAGCGCACAGATAAATATAATGAGCAGTAACTAGTTTACCGCCGAAGATCGTGACTCTTGAAAAAGTATAACTTTCCAAAAAATCTCACAGTATAAGCGGGGCATTAATCATTCCTGGCGTTCGTCAGTGGTACCCAGAGGGGACATTTTTCTGGTTTCCAAGTTTCTGTGGGGTCGTTGCCGGTCACATTCTTATATCGGTAGTAGTGAGTGGCGGCCCGCTTAAAAGCGCGTATAAATTATTTATGACAACCTTCTAAATAAACAGCTACCGCTTTTGCTGATTACAGGTAACAGAGTTGTGTACACAACCGTTCCGTCTCGAATGTTTCACGTGTTTTGTGTACGAATTTGAAAGGTTTACAGTGTTTATTGGTATCGACTTAAATTGTCGTAATAACAGTCATTATAAAACAAGAGTTCATTACTTACCGATCAGTCTGATACTCCAAGTGTTAAAACTAAATATTGTGTTTACTTCGTGAATGCCATACTAATAAACATTTTGACTCGATTATAGATTAGAAGACGTAACCACAGTGTATAAAGGTAATAACATAGTACCGCTTATCCTGCTACGTGAATATATACATGTAACTTCGCTTTATTAATGTTTAACTGCGATAATTAGAATGGCGATAGTAGTTAAGTTACTAAAATTGGAAAACGTGTACACCCTTATGACTAAAATCCTGCTCCTCTCTTTCAAAAATAACAGTGGAATTTTAGAACGTCACACGTAAAGTATAGAGGGTACACATAAGTTGTATGAGCTAATTTGATGCCATTAGCAGTATCAAGAGTATGTAATCGTAATCCCTTTGTACCTTTCTACAAAGGTACCGTACATTGGAGTGAATCTGCTGTGTGTCGAAATGTTTTTTGTACGCAATAGTATAAGAGTTTTAAATGTGTGGTTTGTCGTACGATCGAATACCAGTTTCAGCTGCAAGGCCTACGAATATTATTTTGAATATAGTTTAAATATTTGGTCTAAAAATTAATTCATATTTTTAAACATTCAGCGACAAACAATGATACTTGTCCGCCAAGAGTCTTCAAGAATATTCATGAAAACGTAGACATAACGTTTACGAAACGATCTTTATAATCACACCTCTGTTGTCGCGTTTCGGATGTTAAAAATTAATCTGAACTTTCTACTAAATACCTCCAATTAAACAACTGACGACATTATATACCGTATCTTGCTCGTCACCGACCACTTGTTTTAATTCGAAATTAAGCTTCTTTTTATTAATATCTGGACAAAGTTTAAAAATATTGCTGAATCTAAATACTGATGAAAATGGTAAGTGATCAGAAGAATAAACATAAACACGAACTCGTGATCTAATTAAATTTCTCGTTAAGCCGAGGGTGGCAGAATGGAAAGGTATGTCAGTAATGAACGCATATCTTCGTAAACATGATATTTTTATGCAATATCATATAATAAATGTTTTCTTGTGCTCCGTGCAGTTCTACCTACTCTATTCACAGCCCTTGACAGGAAGTTTAGACAAAGCTTTAATTTCAAAACGAGTGCAAAATCAGCGGTTTTGTTATATCTTGCGATCAACGTTATGCAATTTACATGAAGTAAGCTTCATTTTTAAATGATTAAGGTCACATATGTCACATAAACCATATATATATTTCTGTCACATGTATCCATATACAGAAATATGGACGGCAGTTTAGATAGCCTCATTATGACAGTTTGGATTAATCCATACTGGTACTGGTTTGGTAATCTGCCGCGGTTATGTTTGTTATTCATTTTCCGCAACATGTCCTGAGAATTGACGTAAAACGGTACACTGTGGTTAAATTAAGGTAAAACTGCTGTTACTCATTTTGACTCCTTTTGTAAGGGAGACGAGAAACAGTATTTTTGCTTCGAGAATTATAACCAAAAAAAAATCGTTTACCTTCATGGTCACATGCTTAGTTGTATCTGAAGCATTATAATAATGCAATATTTCTACTAATGTGCTTGTAATGTTTGTCCAAAAACATGAATAAAAATTTGAAATTGTACTTTCATGCGTAATAGATTACTTACCTTAAGTAGTAGCTCTGACCAGCTTGTGCATTAAAGTTGCAAAGTACGAAAATCGTAAGCATAATTTCAATATTTTCATAACTACCTGCTTATTTCGTATATTCGACATTTGTTTCCCACAGAACAACACTTATCGAAACTTAAACATAATTATTACTGTATAAAGGGGCTGAGAATAAAGGGAAGTCTTAATTAAACTCTGGTTCTAGTTTTCCTTTCAGGGATTCGTAAAGCTAACGGTTTTTGAACCCGGGGGCGTTGTCGTATTTTTATGCAACGTTCAAGACGTTTATTCATTAAAAACTTCCAGATTATTATTACATTTCATGATGCAAATTCCAATGTCTAAAGAATTTATGGTGGAGGGCGTAAGACAAAGTGTTAGCCGAGGGTGCGTGATGAAATAACGAAAGCGGCTGGCGTGACTTCCAAGGCATAGTTATGCATAAATAAATAGTTCAGTTAACCAAATAAATATGTAAATACTTTTTGTGATAAATTATGTGGTGTATTTAAAATTGACCTGTATATGTTTGTGTCGACCTTCTGGCTGACGCGATAATAGCGTATTGTTTTCTCTTAGGCTGTGTATTTCATTAGGCTTTATCTCTCACGAAAGCTACCCATTGTTTGAGTTAGTGGCGGCGAATGACATCAGACTTTTTTCGTTTCGGTTAATTATTTTCTTCCCGTGTTTTAACGTCATTCAACGAAGAAAAGAGTATTTTCTCCACATGTTATATATGTTATATGTTATAACTTAAATGTTTATATGTTGCATCTTTATATGTTATATAAAGAACAACAACTATCACATATACACACACCATATTATTAGTATTAGTATTACTATTATTATATTACTGCTAGTGTGGGCCTGATCAATTGTGGAGTAGGCTACAAGGGTGCCCATGTTCCTTCTCTTCTTAATTCATGTATAGACGATGTCGTACATTATTGGCAGAAGATGAACCTTCTAGAACGTTTTACAATTGGTAACTTTGTAGCTGACACGTTGTTATCTGGTGATGAGCAGGCTAGCCTGTCGAACTCGGAAGCGGCTTGAAAATGGCTGTACACTTCCGAATCTGCAAGGATTTCTTATTACAAATCTCCACATTTGTAAGACCAAGGTCACAGCTTTTCATGGAGCTGATTCCATACAAGCAAAAATTGTATGTGGTACTGGAGCAGATCAGTACGTAATTTCAAGTATGTGGGTTCCAATGTGTCTTACATTATTGACAATGATGTGGTGAAGAAGCTTCACCAGTTCAACAATATGTGTGGGACCATCAGGATAACTCTAAAATCAACGAGTAAAGAAACACCTGAAGTTCTGCAAGGTGATGACCCTCTCCACCCCTTCTCTACGGGTCTGAGAATTGGACTTTAACGAAATCCGAGCCCAGTCGTATTCAGGCAGCCAAATGAGATTTCTCAGGCACGTGGCAGGATATACTCTTCAAGATCGCAAGAGAAATGTAGATGTACGTCAGGACTGAATATTATGACTATACTTGATAGGACTGCCAAATATCGGCTAAAATGTTGGAACATCTTAACCGAATGGTTAACATCCCCAAACAACTATTGAATTGTAAGCCGAAAGGACGAAAAAGGACGAAGTGGGGCGTCCTAAGAAAAGGGTTGGAGTGACCAGGTCTATCTTCTTGGAACCGGTACAAACCATTTTTAGTTTAATACTTGCTAAAGATTATTATTATTAATTAAAAAGAGTAGTTGTAATATAACGCTCGATATATGTAGGCCCTATTAATTATTTCCGTATTGCCCATGTACAGGACCTGGTGATGACAATATATTTCAAACGTTGACAGTGAAGTATCGAAACACAGATAGAAATGTTTTAAAATTGTGTGTAATAGTTAACCGGGCTTTACAAAACCTGTAATTACAAGAAATTATCAAAACTACTTTCCTATTAAGCGATTTATACGACTAACCGTGTAGGCTGCACTTATTTAACATCTTTCGAGGTTTTTTTTGTATTTGCTTTACTTGTTTCAGAAATATGATTCAGCGACTGTTGTCTTTGTTTACATCCAAATAAGGTTATATGCGCGCTATTAAATACTGACTATGATTCTGTAGAATTTCATTATTTTTATTTTTAGTGTTATATGTTACTATAATACAAACTAAACTGTCGTTTGTGGTATAATTTAATTAAAACCAAAGTAGGCCTGTAATTAATTAATATGCTCTCTGAGCTGCAGAACACGCTCACTTATTTGATAATTTTTGATATTAGATAATTTTTCACTTGGGCTATCAGAAAAATTATAATGAAAATCTCGATTACCATACGTAATTTAGTTTTTTCTTTTTACCCTATCCTATGGTTTTTGCTTAGTAAAGTAACAGTTGTAGAGCAATCTTACAATAAACGCTAAAAATTCCAAACAATCGGAATTTCAACACTTTAGTCTGACACTATAGGCTGAATTTTTACAATTTTTCAGACTTTTGTACCATTTTGGGCCGTGGGTCAAAAAATTTTGAAATTTCAAAAAGTGTAAACCTGTACTATATTCACATTTTGGTTTAAATTCCTTTTAATTTGATATCACACGTGGAATTTTAAATTTTTATAAAATTTTTGCCTCACTTTTTGGACCCATAATCTTGAGATTATCAAAAATGAACACTACATTTAGATTTTAGATCAAATTTCTTTTAATTTGTTACGCCACATGACTTTTTGCGATTTTCACCCACTTTTTGGCCCCCGGCGTTCCAAAATCTTAAAATTTTCAAAGATGAACACTACAATCACATTTTGGTTATGATTTCCTTTAATTTGATACCCCACATGCATTTTTGCGACTTCTTCACAAACATGGACCACGTCACAATTGTGTAGCCCAGTAAAAGTTTGGACACGCATGCCAAGTTTCATGAAAATCTGCTGATGCGTTCAAAAGTTATCGTGAGGCATACCCAATATTTCTCATATTTTTAGGGTACAGACAGACAAATACCAAACTGTCGAGTTAAAACTGAGAACTCACTTTGCTCGTTCAAAAATGTATTTCATTCATAACAGTACAATGTTTTAAGATATACGTGAATATTACGTTCAGCATATCTTGCAAGGCCCAGATAACTGTTTAATCTCATTTGCTAGAACAGATTATGTCAAGTTTTTCTGTATATTGAATATGGAATATACAAAATATTGAATACGTATGTCGTAGCGTATAAAATCAGCTGATTTGGTTATACAAATTTTTATATTCTGTAGGACCTACATTAGTTATGATCCCAAAGATGTTAGCAGTGTGAAACAAAGTAAATATTATCAAATGAACATCACTTCAAAGACATGTTTTTGCAGAAGGAAGATATTAATAAAGATTAAAATATAAAATGAAAATAAAATATCATCGGAATTGTATTGATTGACTTTTTACTGTTTTTTCGGTTTCTCATTATTGAGTGTACTGATTGTAGAACTGTTAATGTTATTAAAACCTACAGTAAACGAATACATTCCATGTAAAAGAATATCCATGTTCTGCGAGTTAAAACTTACACGAATTACCTTATAAGAAAGTAAATGAGTTGTTGTGAACTTGATTGGCACAGTTAAGACATTTAAGATCATTGTTAAATGATTTTATAGAATGACTCTACAATAATGTTTTTATAATTGAAGGGTTTGCTGTAGAAAACTAATACCACATGCATATAAGAACACCATCAGTTTAAAAAGAAAACTAGAATTGTACGTTATATGAAGTGATGAACGTCACACACATTACGCAATAAATTTAAACTAAGTATTATGATTACTTATCATCTCACATGGCGTCTACGCTCATGATTTTGGAGATCACGTGGACTAACCAGAAAGTGTTATTTCTCGACGCTCTTAGTGATCTGTAGGTACAATACGTTGATGTAGTTTAGGGCGTCATTAAGCGTCCGACTTCTTGATACGTCCGACTCTGTGGATTCATTCTTCTAGTATTGACGATCACTCTGAACGCTGTAATTACAAAGACCATTCAGGCGTATAATATTACGCACATAATTATACGTATTAATACTTATGTATATGTTTTTATTGTAAACATGGTTAATGTTAAAGACTATGCCTATACATACTAAGTTATTCCATTTTAAATGTAATCAGCGATACAACGTATATTGGGGAGGCTAAAATTTGCGTTCAGCATAACGTGGAAGGCCCAGAGAACGGTTTAACCTTATTTGCTAGAACAGATTATATAGGCTATCAAGTTTTTGTGTATATTGAATTTGTCATTCATTAACGTTTTATATTATTACTTTCCTTGATCTGATAAGAAACAATTCTTTGACGAAGAGAACAGTAGAAAACATTTATAAACGATGGAAATGAACTCCGTTAATTTAACTTTTTTTTTTTTTAAACAAATTAACCATAGTAGCATGTACAAGTATCAGTTTTATAGAATTTTAGCTTGTCATTTACTAACAATAAAACATTAATCAAGAAACAAAGAGGTTAATGTAAGTACGTTGGAAGTGCTGAATTCTTTATTAACCCCGAGGGCCTTTTACATCTTATTAAATATCTCAATTCGTGAAAAATGTTCACGTCCAACTCGCCAGGTCGTCAAAATTGTAGACAATTTTTGAAAAAGTGATGTATTGGTGTAATTTAAGATCTAGAATATAAGAAAAATTGGTAATCGTTTGCCATTTTATTATGAGAAAATATTAGGCTCAGAAGCCTGCTGACCACTTTTGATATAGGTCTAATATACACGCTTTGCGTATTTCCTACGTAAAAGTTACTTTAACATGAAGATTAATCTTAGTATATTAAGATTAATTCATTAATATCGTAATGAACAGTGTAGTTTTACCCCTGTTTCTGCTATTACAAAACAAAGGTAATATTGTCAGAATTCTTGAAGAGAACGAAAGTAATCAAAAAACAGTAGGCCTAAGTAAAATTTAGTAACACGCCCGTTTAGGGCTAGAGAGAGTAAGAAAACGTAAAATATATGGAATAACGAAGTAATACAGATAGAAATGAAAGAATTGCAAAGCATGTGCATATTCTAACTAATCGTGGTCTCTCGCAGTTCCGACTTCTGTACACATAACAGACAACATATACAAACGATCGGATTAAGTCCATTCAAAACAACAATTAAAACGTATATTTATATTATGACTAATCCGCAGGAGATTGCAAAATCGCGTGTCCTGTGTGGTGACGCGTGTTGTTCGCCTTGTTCTTGTGCGCTCCATTGTGTCAGGTAGTTACACAATTTATGAGAATTACCAACCTTACTCAGTGGTAACGGTGTTAATGAATTTGGCTGACAGTGAACCTGGACCATGTCCCGCCCATTCTACACGGAGTTTCGTGCTGTAGATCGCTTATGTTCACATAAATGTAGGTGATAGACTATGGTAGAGCTGTTCTGTTTTCTGAACGCATACAGTGTTCTGATAGATAATTCAACTATATATACAACATAACTGTATTAGTTAATTGAAAAATGATGATCGTAAAGTTTCATGGACATCGAGCCGCCCTTTCGTATTCACGGAAAAGTAATGGTTACGTGGGCTACATCATTTTGACTCACAGTAGGCCTACTCTAGATTGTGGTTTCGTGAGGACGGTGATTGTACTTTTTGGTAGTATTCTACGGTTTGGAGAAGGAAGCAACCTCGTACCCCAAATAATCTACTTTTTCAATGGATTCCATCATAAAACTATTACAAATCAGCCAACGATAAACTCGCGGATAAATCTGTCTTTTACCGATGGTCAACTGTAAATCTCAATTAATTGTGAGAGAATGTAGGCGTGCTTAACAGACGACGGCTGTATAAAGAAAGATCACCTTGAGCGTGATACACCACCAAGAAGCGACATTACGATCCGGAAGATGTTATCTTTCCTGACCTTGAGGATTTACTGAATAGTAACAATGGTAAAACAGCAAAAGAACATCTCTTACTGTATCATGAAGGGGGAGGAATAACTAATGTCGTGTCTGAAATCATTAAGCGCACCGTCTGGACGATAGTTAATTAGATTCACATACTGGGAATTATGAACTAACGTTGTATGTGAGTTAGAACTGTGGAAGGTGTATGGTAGTGTTATCCATAGTCTGCAAGACTTCACTTCGCTCCCACTATTGAACGTCATTGAAAATTACGCGTTCAATTTCGAGACAAAGCTTATGGGCTGTAAAATCCAAGTTCTGCACATGGGGGTGTTTTACTGAAGGATTATTTCGACGTTGTAACATGGTAAAGACACTATGAAGTTTGTATATCGGGGATGTTCAATTGATTATTTATTATTATTAGCGGGGGTCCTACAGTCCTACAGCCGCATCCCGCATTTCGATCGCCATTTCTCCCTATCCTTCCAGTCATCATCTTGAATAGCTCGATCTCTTATGCTTTTTCTAATTCCTGTTCTCCATTGTGTTGTCAGTCTTCCGTTTCTTCTCCTGTTTTGTGGTAAGTCAATGCTTTCTTTGGCCATCACTTCTCCTCCATCCTCATTACGTTCTATTCTTTCTGCTGTTGTCAATACCGCCGTGTTTTCCTTCTTACATCTTCGTTTCTAACATGTTCCATTCTAGAAATATTACACGCTCTTCTTAAGAAGTCCATTTCCACAGTTTCTATAATCGTTTTCTCTTTATCTGAAAGTTGCCAGCATTCGCAGCCACAAGTTAAAATGGGCTCCACAATAGTTGTGTAGATTGTCAGTTTAGTTTGAATTTTCATTTTGTTCGACCAAAGTAACGGAGTTTAGCAAACGAATAGCCTTTTTTCCCTGTTGTATCCTATTTTTGATGTAATTTTTTGTTGTTCCACCTTTGGAAATAATGCTTCCCAAATATTTGAATTCGCTACACTTTCCGATTCCATGGATTTGCTATTTGCCATGTTCAATTGATACATGTTTTTCATAAACGATCATCCGATTCTTGAAAGCAGTAAGTCATATTTTCAGTCGTAATTTTCAAACGGTGTCTGATAGAACAAAAAGACCATTGGCATATGTGACGGGAATTTGTCGAGTGGAACGGACGACTTTACAGAGCGGAAAAGTAGTTATTACGTAAAGGATTTCAACACTCTTCGCACCTTATTTGTTGGGTAGCCGTCGGCCAGAGTACGAAACGTTTTTCTGGCTAACAACGAAACGAGTAGTAAATTGTGCTGTGGAAGTTTGGTAATTAATAAATTTGTCGTAATGTATAATGTATTTTTTTACGTACATTCTGCCCAATGGACATACACACGATCAAAAACTGGTCATCTCGTTAGATGATTAAATTGCGCATTTCCTTTATAGGAACGGGAATACCCGGTGTTCAGCGAACCCTGTCCATGCCATGGTCCGAACCTCTCGATCTGTTTCCTGTCCGCGGCGGATGTGCTATTGTTACAGATTGATTTGGATCTGCCCATGATGCTGCTACATGTATTGTTTGTTTTTATCTGTTTCTGGTGATTATTATTGCTGTTCACGGCCATAAAAACGCTCTTCAACCACTGGCATTAACATTTTAAATTACCGTCATGCGGCAGAATGTAGTGACGAGGAACCTTTGTTCTCTGTCCCTTTGTTTTCGTCACGAATAGACGACCTCCCATCTTTATACTGTACCCGTTGTAAAAATCAATGAAGCTGTAATTATAACGTTATACCAGACAGTGGGTTTATTATTTTTCCTGGTCTTAGCGTGTTAAATCGAAATATACTTCTAGAACTTAAAATATTTTGAACGAATTAAGCTTAGTCATCGTGCGAGTATAATTTTACTTTTTTAATTAGAAGTCAGGTGACGTCTGATTCTTTTTCATAAATTCACATATACGTAATTTCCTGTAGGTCTGGTCTCTTTCAGGTATATTGTAACGCTTTCGGTGGCACTCGCACAGTAGTCATTTATATTTAACCAGATAACCTTATGAACAAACTACTTATCGTTGAGCGAAAAGTGAACTAAATATACTTTTCAAAGTTCAAACAACGTTTGCTTAGATATTATTAGGCTATATGTAATTTTTTAACATTGAAAATGTTTATAAGGACGTTTCGCACATTTGCGTGCAGCCGATCGCTTGTGCGTGATCGAAAATGGGAACCGGTGAGTTTCCATAGAAACTACTTCTTTGTTGTCAATAACGTAGAAAATTTTTGAATTTTTTGGTGAGTTTCAGTGCCATATCCCCTTAAATTTATATTAAGGTAGTACATCGGACAAGAATTTATTACGGAGCGATTGATCAGGAGGAAGCGAGTGGAAGTACGGCTCAGACTTCCACCGATTCAAGTGTAGAAGGAACTAATTTGGCGGAAAAGCTACAATTGGAAGCAGAACGTCGAAAACGAAAGCTCGAATGTTGCCGAGAGTGGAAAAAGAAGCAAAAAGTACAGAAAATTGAGCAAGGTTTGGTCAAAACTCCACTAACTGAATCTGAACGTCTGCAACGAAAACGAGAAAATCAAAAACGCTATCGAAAACGTAAGAAAGAAGCAAAGATGAAGTCCAATGAACAGGAAGGTTTGGTCAGAACTCCACTAACTGAATCTGAACGCCTGCAACGAAAACTCAAAAATGATAAACGGTATCGAGAACGTAAGAAAGAAGCAAAGATGATGAGCAATGAACAGGAAGAATGTGAAGAGAAGCAAGTGAGTAATTTAGCAAGATATATCGAAACACACTTTTATAATGACAATTTGAACGACTACTGCTTTGTTTGTGAACGAATTTGGTGGACTAAAAGCTTAAAAGACGTTACTGGACACGCAGACGTTATAGAAATACTTAATAAACATGGTTATAATATTCTTGACAAATCCAAAGTATGCCACAATTGCTACAGATGCCTAAAGAAGAACAGGTTGCCACCTTATGCGACAAGGAACGGCTTTAAGTACCCACAAATACCAGAGAATTTACCTGAATTAACGCCAATAGAGGATCGTTTAATATCGCCGCGTTTTCCATTCATGTACATTCGTAACATATCATACTTTGCTGGCGCTAAACGTATAATTGGACAAGTCATAAACGTACCGATAAACCTTGATACCACTATTCTGCAATTGCCTCGCATGGTGAATGACGATTTGGCGTTTAACGTTTGCCTTAAGAAGCACATAATCAATAAAAATTCGTATATGCGAGGACTGGTTTCTAAAAGTAAATTAAAGCTCTGGTTAAGACATCTGTTGACGACTGAGCTATTCAGATATTATAACATCGCGATTAATGACAAGTTCTTCAATAATGAGCCTGAAAATGAAAGCAGTGCGTCTAGTGAGGATGAAGACGAGGATCAAGAACGACAGCAAGTAGAATGGAAAGACTTATTGTCTCGGATAAATCAATCTAATAGCAAAATAACAAGCATACAGCGAGATGTAACTGGCGAAGAGTACATCAAATTGCAGCAGCATACCTTATTCTGGTGTGAAATTTTGATTTTACATCTAGCCCCTGGACAAAATAATCAACCATTATCTCTCGCATTCGATGGAGATGCAGAAGAGTTATCATTCCCAGCGATATATTATGGTATGCAACGGCGGTTTACTTGTCGAGTCACACCATTTATGATAGCTAGTAGCGAAATACGTAGACGGGATCGGAGAGGTGTAAAATCCGATCATATCTTGTATATAGCTGCTAAAGTGCTGCGTTTGAGAATCATAGCGAATGTAAACTTAGCGTTTCGAGCAAATAATAATCAAATCAACAGCGTATCAAGACGAGATCTGGAAGATACCGAGTTTGTTAAGAGCTTGCTGCTAAAAAATGAGGCGTTCATGAGAAACATACCGAACTCAATCCAATATTGGCATCAGCGTAAAGTGGAATTATTCAGTATGATGCGACAATTAGGCAAACCTACCATATTTCTCACATTGAGCGCTTCAGAAATACATTGGCCTCATCTCTGAAAATCTGTTTATCGCTTTCAAGAAGATATACCAGTAGACGTGCCGATAGATCCAGCGATATTTAACGGCATGTCGAGCACAAATCGAGCAGAATTGGTAAACAACGATCCAGTTTTGTGCTGCTTGTATTTCGAGAAATTGGTATCGACCTTTATTAACCCGTTTAAAAAACCAAATGGTGTGTTCGGAGATCGTTACGTAGTTGATTATTTCAAGCGCATCGAATTCCAACATAGAGGTAGCCCTCATTGTCATATGTTACTATGGTTAAATAATACACCAACGTGTAAAAATATCACAGATAATGACGACTTAACCGCCAATACATCGTTAATCGATCAAATAAGCACAGTCGATAGTTCAAAATTGAAAAGCGTACGAAATTTACAGACGCATTGTGTTTTTCCCGAGTATAATTAGTGTTGTGAATCAACAGACAAATTATCCATCATATCTTTAAGTCGTTTTGTTAGTGCTGATCAATCAGATGATGATGACGAACCTTGAGTATCAACTTCGATCGTCGAACCATGCGAATATACGTTACGTCCTAATGATGGTAAAGATTCTTTCTTTACAACAACAAATACAAATCTAAAAGATATCTATGATGATTTTACTAATACGTGCAAGGATAAGATCTGTATTAGTACTGTCGACAAACTGAAAGAAACTCATCTTTAGTTGAAAAAAGCGATTGTTCGCCAGCATTTCGTTCAATTCCAATATAAGGAGGCGCCTCATGTACTGCTAACTACTAACGCGTACGGGTTGTTTATCAACGATTCTGAAAATTTCATCTCCAGAAACGTAATACAGGATTTAGATCATCTTCAACCCAAACATCGTGTGAATTTGTTGTTACCGACTGTCAAATATTGGTGGAATCAGCAGAGCAAAGAGTTGATGGAAGCGTGTATCGAAACGTTTGTTACCAATATGAAATGTATAGCCAATACATCTGCCTTTATTGATACCGTTGACCGCTATAAATTGCATGATTTTGCAAAGGTAGTTCAGAATATGAAAGCGAAAATATTAACGGCCGATAAAATAGGTAAGAATTATCGAATTACGCCTGCAGTATTTGGAGTAAGATTGTATAATTCGTTCGGAACACCAAGTAAAATTACAGCGCCTTTGTATAACATTAAGAACCAACAAACATTAACTTGCGGCAAATGGAAGGAACTCAAGACTACTGCTTATATGCATTCGGTTCTCTTATTGAAAGTTGCTGGTTTCAAGTTAACATCATCGGGGATCACTCTAGATATGTTCGTCGAGACGCTAGTCTTTGATAAGTTTGAACGAATGGACAAGATTAATAAAGCAGGACCTCGTAAAATATTGTTGCGAATTATAATCCAAGAGGATCAGACGTCTTCGGAAGAGGAATGTGATGAACAGCTTGAGAAAAAGCGCAAAATCAACATGACGATTGGTGAATGCGTGCGCGCTTATGAATGCGACTACATTTAACTTATAATCTGTACATTGGTAAATGAAGAAAAATAAATATATATATTTTTTAGGTTTATTGAAGCATTTTCAATGCCTTTCTCTATGCATTGCATTTGTGCAATGCCTGTAAATTTTTTATTAACTGGCTTCCATTTTACATAGTTATAACTTATTCCACAATATTTACCTAACATTCTGCAATATTTAGGCCTATTCTAATTGTTAATGTGGAATTTATCATTAGTAAAAAGTTCAGAACAGTGATCAAGCAAGAGATATAAAGGGCGCAGGAGAAGAAGATAAATTCAGATAAAGGAATATTGAGTACGTGCGCGATTAGTGTTCTGAAATAGTGAAATTTTACGTGTCTATGTTGACAGAATAACTTTTGTTTTCGTATATGATTTTCGTTGAAAGTGACCTGTTTGTCTGTGTGTTATTGTGTGTGCGTGCTTGCGTGTAATGAAAGACTACGTGTACACGTGGATTTACACATGAATAAATCTGAGATTTTCTACACTTGGATTATTGTTCATTACGATTGTGTGGCTGAGTAAGGCTATGTAAGCATAAAAATTTCGATTTTTTTTTTATCGCTCAATCGCATACACTAAGCATCAATAGCAGTAAATTATGAAGTTTTGTTATAGAAATATTTTCATTGAATAGTAGAGTCTGTTTACAATTTATTAAGTGCCCAGTGGGTCAAAGAATAACTCATTTGGCAGTGAATTTTAAATGGGAGCAAACTATCTCCTTGTAGCAGGAACATAAAAAAAGACACTCTTTACACTAAGTTCAGTATTTTAAGTCGATGATTTCATATTGAAATCTTGAAAGTCTTATCAAAAAAAGGTTAATATATATATTTTTATAGGAACGAAAAGCCTACAAGTGTAACAGGAAAACGCGGTTTGATCCGGAAGCCGACCCACCGCGGACGCGGGAATGGTCAAACACATGTGAAATGCCTGCAGTACATGTGTACGTAATAGTACTGCACGCCTGGCATCTCTGGTCTTTATCTTTTTTCGACTGTTATTTGGCTCTACTTTTAGGAAAATTCAATATTTCGTTTAGACTTCAATGGTAGGGCATAAGAATATCTCTGTCACTGTTGTGCTAACCATACCAGATCAGTTGGTTTATTTCAGTATTCTCCATACCGTTTTTTCAGACGGTTGACTTATAATATCGTTACTCCTACAAATCATACATCGTTACATCGCTATACATACCAAGAACATTCATTGTCCAATTGTGCCGACAACAACACCATTTCCTCACGTTGCTGTCCATAGCCGGTGTCAGTTATCGTTTCTTTGTTCAAATTAATCAATTTTTGCTTAGTAGAACAATCCTAAAATCGGTTTCAAAGAAGTCTTGAATTACGTTCCAGTTAATCGATGCAAGAAACAATGGTTGCTTTTTAGAAACGTTTGTGCTTTATTTAAGTTGTATCTGATATTAAGACAGAGTCTTGCATTTATGTTAACTTTATAGTATTGCTAAGACAATTTTTTTACAAACCCGTTTATAATTTTGAGAACGCGTTGTAATTAAAATTTTGCCGGTTGTGCGAAAAAGTAAATTTTACACGATTAGGAGCGAGTCTACGTTGCTTGGCAACTGCCGAGGTCAACTTTAATTCAACCTGACATTAAATCAACACGTTCATTGGTTAGGTTAATAAATAAACGCGTTTCAACTTCAAGGGGGACCGCACGTTGACGAAATTATTGTTCACCGGCAACGAAGAATTAACAAGTAATGAATACGCGCGCACGCGTATATGAGCGCTATGAGCTAACCTGTATAACCTATAGAGGAATATGAGCTAACCTGTACTCATACATAAGGCCGTTCACGTATTCTGTTAATAATTTTGTGATGTTAATCATATTTCTAAGGAGTGGATTTACTTATTTTAGTAACTGCACTCATTGGCGTTCTGTAAACTGTCCGGCATTAAGGTCACCGGATACAGTTTCATAGATTGTACATAGCCGAAAGGCAGGTTAAGTAACGTACAAACACTCTGTACTTTTTAATAATTATTTGCGTTGGAACTGGCTCGTATTTCATTGTCAAGTTAGCCGTTCGTTTCCTATCTTGTTAGCGTTCAGCTGAAAAGACAGAACGTACCACGTACGTTGTCCGTAATTACGCTATACAGAAATACCAAAATACCAGTATTTGTTGTTTTAGGTTATTTTATTCAATATATTTTTTTTTAACGGTTTTACATTATATGTTTGTGTTAAACTAGTAGACTATTCGCAAGGCAAAAATAAATCGAATTACATGGAGAGGAGATTAGAACAGATAGGGGAGAGAGAGAGAGAGAGAGAGAGAGAGAGAGAGAGAGAGAGAGAGAGAGAGAGAGAGAGAGAGAGAGAGAGAGAGAGTATGTGATACAAAAATATTTTTGAACCACAAGTATACTTAAATGCACTGGTATGCAAAACGAATGTAAACATACAGACGGAGATAGACATAGCGGTGTATGTATGTGTGGTATGAAGCGTATCTTAGCGTACCTGGTGTGTGGCGGGCGATGGGTCGCATTCACTGGACGCGCGTTCACAATGGACCATCGCATCACTTCTTATCTGTTGAACACTTTAAGTAAGTATCTGCACTTCCACTGTGGCACTGTAATCACTTCAATACACTGACCAAAACTCCGTACCCGACGAACGGTAACACTGGTCTTAACACTCGCACGTACGCACTCATTACGTGGTCACTCTTAATTATATTATAAATATGTAATAATTTAAAAGCGAATAAACGTAAACCGTTTTACGTGTCTGCTACGTAGGATTCGATCCGTCGTTTATGCACTGCTGTATGAAACTGATGTCAGCCGGGACTCGGTACCGGGGCCCAAGTACAATTGCGACACCAGGAAGGGGATGTGAAATGTCGTTTCGTTGTTCCATGTCCGGGAAAAGGGAATTTCCTATGCCAGTACAAAACACAAACATACTGTATTGACACCCCAACTGTGTGTGTGTGTGTGTGTGTGTGTGTGTGTGTGTGTGTGTGTGTGTGTGTACGGTCACAGGATATCCTTGTTCCTCAATATAATGTATTGAATCCAAGCCTATTTCCACAAAACAGCGTCGGCTTTGACAGTGTTACTGTTCGTTATGTCGTTCAAAACGGCGCATTACAGATTGTTTCAACAGGTGTTGACCGTTTTGTAATGACTTTTTTTGTTTGGGTCGTTTGTTTTCTATTCTGATACCGGTGACGTTCGCTACTTGTCTTCTTGTTTTTGGTTGACATTTATTTTATCAAAATATCGGGCACGTTTATAAATAACCGTGATACAACATTACCCGTTGCACTGTTTACGCAATTTTGCATTAAGGTCAGCGGATACACTTTTATAGGTCGTAACATGAAAGTCAGGTGTCAGGTTTTTTTTACGTTACTCCCAATGTCTGGTTTTATACGAGACACATTTGTACACATTACAGCCAGTGATTAAATTTAATGTCCACGAATTTGAATAAACTGGCGTTAATTAATTGCTAAAACGTGTAGTTGATTAGTAGATATAACACCACCGCTAGTCGTCGCGAGTAAAATCTGTTTTTTTTTTGTTTTTAGATTGACTGTAATCATTTTTGAAATTTTCATATTTGTAAGTCCCGTGCATAGATAATTATTTTGAAATGTAATTAAATAAACGTACATAGCGATAACAACGCTTAAAATCACGATAAATATATGGAAATGACAGAATACTGCATAGCATGTAGATCTCTTTTGTCTTTGTTCATAAGCTTGTTTTAAAAGAATAAGATTAATTCTTCAAATTACGAAACAGTAATTTCTGTCTATTGTATATACCTAAAATATTGTATTATAGGTAGGTAATGTTTATACAACAGACCTTCTGTCTGTTGTATAATGTGTGTGTTGTTTGAACAGTCACAGTCAGTCGTGTGACAAACGAGGTGTTAACGTATCCCTTGACGTTTCAGAAGTGGAAAAAGAGCGCAGCTCGCTCGAGAATGCTCCGGCCAGTCTATACGACTCTGTATGTGTGCCCGACCTGAGCGAGTTCCTGGGCGGTTACAACCAGAGTCCTGCGGGCTCCATCGAACAGAAGCCTACCGCTGCCACTGCTGTTAGTCAGTCCAGTACTCCGACATCAACTCCTACGCCTACCAGCAATTATCTCCATGAAGGTGAGTATCTCTCACTTATGTTTTGAATCGGATGACGCTGTGGCTCTGGTGGTGGGTGTGTTGTTACTCGACCTGCAAACGGATGGCGTTGTAGAGGAAATAACGGAACGCTGAATCGTTTCATTAGACTGATGTTCCAGTTCGTTATGGAATGGAGTGAAACTCACTGATGACTAACGTTGACCGGTTTTAATTCGCGATATTCCGATATTGTAATTGGCTTTCCAGATAGTATTTTTACACAGGAGCAGGTGGTAAGCGCGTAACTTATTCCCCACCGTAATTTTTAGCTTCTCCGCGTGTAGGCGCTGCATATCCCATATCCCTTGGCCTCCAAATTATGCGAGGTGAGAATGTTTACTTTTACTAACACATTGCGACCGACGACTCCGCGATGAAAATTGTACAAGCTATTGGGAATCGTAATAAGAGAAACCAAATTACACATGTCATAATATGTGTGACTCGTAAAGAACGGCTGCTATTCTCACATAACCTGATCTCACACAGTAAGCTGCTGTACTTGATACCTATTCCTAAATGACAGAACATTGAATTCAGTGTTACAGTTGCAGACAAGTGAACAGAATAAAGCGTAGAGGAAATTAGAAACGGTACTTGAATTGCTTAAGGAGCTTAATTTTATTTTTCTTTATTTGGACTGTTTCCAAGATCTCTGATAGCGAATAGGAATCTGTTATTTTATTTTTCCGAAGAAGTTTTATTTACTTTTCCATTTTTGATCACTGCTGTCTTAATTTCAATGTCGTAGGTTCACGGAAAGAAACGATAGACTATTTTAAATATTTCAGTTAAATTTCCTTTCAACGTGGGTCTTCGGTGTTTCTGTAACGAGCACTACGTGCTATATAAACTCAGTTTTAAATTGGTATGCATTTGATAATCTCTCCGAGTGATGGAACGAAGGCAGCACGTCGCGCGGGCCGATGAACGTTCTTAACACGGTGAAATTTCTAGTCGAATAAAATTTTGTACCTACAGAAACGTGTTTTGGAAATTATATACCACGGCCAACCTAAGTTATGTAATGTAGTTCATTTCTACAAAGCACGAGTTTTGCATTTAAAAGCCATTGGAACATAACAGTGAAAACGTTGTAATCTTCCATTAACACCCAGTTTTACCTAGAAATCTCACTTTTGTTTTTTGTTTGTAACTACTGCTGGTCAGTAACTGCCACGGGATGTACGCTATTGGAAGTGTGCGTAATATTATTTAATTAAAATACATAATACGACTTTTACTTGACACAGTTTCGGTAATATGTGTTTTTTTTTTCTCTTTCCGTTTGTGATGCGTCGAGCATGGCAGAGCGTAATTAATGAACAATTGTGCGAGCGAAAGTAGGAGCAGAGACGTTACATAATCGGACGGAGAGATGGATGAGCCCAGATAAACATCTCCGTACAATATTAGCTAACGTACGTACGTACCTACCACACGATACGCTACGGTGGCCATCCATTACGTCATTACGTATAATATAGAAAAAAGTGAAGAAAATTGTTACCTCTTTCCCGCTTGTGGTAAAATATATATTTTTTTTGTTTCACAACTCTCGTTAAGACGGCTGACGATTAATTTTATATCAGAAGTGGTGTTTAATTATTATTTCTATCTGATAATGTGTAATAGAACGCCGGAGAGGGCTTCCTTTGTATCAGTTAGCATGAATCTACAGAGATCCGGTTGCTCAATGCCTGTGGCTTTCCCAAATTCACCTTCGTTTATAACACGTACGACGGTTTGTTCATGTGATGAGTTGCGATAAGGTACATAAAATAGAAATGTGTTCATAAGATGCCCTAGGAAGATTGCACAAGACGTGTAGCTTCAGAAACGAAATTGAATTTGCGAACGTGTGAATTGTTTATTGGCGACTTGTACATGTGCATGTATATCCGGAAGTCGGTTGGGCGCTGCAGAAATTCGTGATTTCTCACTGGCGACAGCACACGTCTATTTACTGTACGCCGGAAGTTGTATTATTGAATAACCGTGTGAAAAAGATACTTGATATTTTCTGAATTATCAGTCAACAAGAAATCTTCTGATTTGTTTACACTTTTGTACGCTACCTGTATTTGAAACGAGGCTTAAGTAGTCGAGAGAGAGAGAGAGAGAGAGAGAGAGAGAGAGAGAGAGAGAGAGAGAGAGAGAGAGAGAGAGAGAGAGAGTTTCCAAATAGATCGAATTAACTTTTTCTAATCTTGTCATTAATTCTGATAAGCGTAACTTTGGTTACGGGAGATTTCTGATTCGTGCTCTAGTCTGACAGTCAGTTAGTTTTCGACGGGGGCTGATTGCTTCACCGTACGTTTGAAATTGCTTTTAATATACTTTATGTCTGTTGAAAGAATTCAAGTAGACCTGCTCAGATTTAATGTTTCAGCGGTCCGTATCTGACTATTAAAAGTGTAAACAATTCAAGTCTTCAATACAAATCTTGTAATTACAGCAGAAGTAGGCCTACTTAATAAACATTGGACAATTTCCAAAGTAAATAAAAACAAGGGAAATCTTATTTCCAGTGATGGCACGTACGCTTTGAGAAGGTTAAGATATGAAAACTGTTGTGAAATAGCGTGTTTCCGGTTGAACACTGAGTGAATTCAAATTAGCAGAATTGAGCCGTGGAAGACAAGTAGAAAACTTATGTCAAGTAAAGAAAGCACTAACCACTGGAAATAGTGTAAGACCTGTTAATATTGAAGAAGTTTGCGATAGTTTTCGGTGTGAATGTTTTATAATTTTAGATGGTTGTGGTACCGAACAACTCCGACGCTGTTCAGCGTTCGAATAACCACAGTTTAATTTGATAGGAATCGTGCCACTGTAGGTTCATTGTGCGGGATACATGCCTGTTACGGATTGCTGCAAGGATGAATGCAACTTCGTGCCAATTCGTTCAATAAACTTTTTTTATTATTTTAATTAAAAAGTGGTATAGTCATTGTTTTTTTCCTTAAATACAGATTGGAAATGTTCGTCGATCGAGATAGAAAATAAATAGCGTAGAAATCAGCGTTAATCGAATACGGAAGCATGGAGACGAGTGAAGCAAAAACAAAAGCTTCGGTATTGTTACGGAGACGATAAGAAAAGAACAAGATGGCGGTGGTGACCAGTGTTGCAGAACTAACCACTAGAAAGTACCAGCAGGCCCGGGTTGGCTGTTTTCGGCGTCTTCGCTTCGCGGTTGCCTGATTCCGTTCCCCTTCTTCGTAGATAGCGAGTGGGGTGCCCTAGTCGCTGCCTGATAATTGTACACTTGTAGGTGTTATTTTTCTTTCTTTTCTCGGTAAGTGCGCGTGGTTAAGGTGTTAGTGTAATGCGGGGACGTTTATCGTTGATAACGACGGGCCACAGTGCAAACACAACACGAACACGCTGTACGTATTTGTGAGATTAAACCGGTTCATTGGTTCCATCGTATCCATGATTCAGTGGTGCACCGTGCTTCACAAGTTTTCGCCGAACGTAACATAAAACGCCACACTTCGCTGATATGATTTGGAAAGGTAAGTTATTATGGTGGTCTGCAGTATCATTGTATTGTAATTATAGCACCAAACCTTCATACGAGAATCCAGTGCTCTGTCAATGTCTCTGTTTACTATCAGCTGAATTCGTAGCTCGGGGTAAGTACAGCGGGACACCCAGTCAGATATAGCAACGACATAGTCGTCATATTTCCCGCATATCAATGCGTTCAGACGAATAATTACAGTAACTATAAAAATACTTTTTTGTTTTCTCTTTATTTTTGTACGTAACGTTTGAAAACTTATTTCAGTCGTTTTAATATACTTTTCTTAATCGACGTATTCATGAAGATTAATGGGAATAGACACTGAATATGCGAGATACTGTAATATACTTTTGGTGCTTCCCTTTTCTATATATGTATGTGTAAATTATAAATCGTAAAAATAATTACTTTCTCTAGCCCTCTGTAACACAAATGTTATTACTTGAATTTGTGGTAGCCTCATGAAACTTAGTGTAGCCTTCGTAAACTTTAGTTTAAGAAGAATCAGTAACAGGAAATCTTAAGAACATAGGCCTATAGATATGCTTAGCCTACTTGATTTTATAATACCGTAATTAACAAACTAACAGATAAGGTGCAGTCGTAATATATCCTACTGTAATGGATGATACTGAAAACTTTTGGTGGTATCAGAAAATCATGACATTTAGATTTTATTACAGGCGCAAATTGAACGCTTTTCGTTCTAGACTAATACTTTTCTCTTAAAAATCACGTCTGATTACCAAATGTTAAGCGCCTAAGACAGACACCGATGTGGATTTTGAACGCACGTGTGTCATGTGTAGGGCCTACACTTTGACGAAAGTATGTCACCCTCAGAGATAGACGTGTGACCGCCTGCCATACGTGCGTGCAGTTGCCATGCAGGACGTAGCTATAGTATGCACTCCTTGTTTTCTTTTAGCGGATATGCCTGTACAGTCTTTAACAGTCGCAGTTGCCGGACAAAAATCGCTGGTAAACTCGTGGTTGAAAATATGTTAACAATTTAGTATTTGGTCTTCTCGTTGCGACCTATATGGAATTCGAATAATGAAACCACTACTAGGTTTGCTTCCTCTAAGTAATTGGACAATTAGAAAAACTGCTATTCTAACGAGTCGCGTTCAATCGTAGGTGGCTGTGGATACCATTTCCTTCATTTTATAAAATGTTTGAAAACGAAATACAAGTTACGAGTTGAATGGGAATATTTTCAAAATCGGTTGAATTGAAAGGAATCTGCGTATAAAGAGTGAATATCTGCACCTCGAGTAGCAGATAGTTTGTAATTGCAGATTAGAATTTCAATAGATAACGTATGTTGGTTAACGTGGAGATGCGATGTAATATGGTAATGTCATCGTCAGCGTCAGGGTTTATACCAATATTTCGAAAGGTTTAATCTTTTTACATTTCTTGCCGAGATCACCTCATTACTGGCTTATATATTAGCAATATTTTTTTATTGTTTTGTCTCTTCTCCTTTGGTATTACATTTTCTTTTCACTATTTTCTATACGCCTATCTCTTTATTTCTTCATTTATACTGAATTTGTGTCTGACGTCTGACATGTAATTTACTTTCTTTCCTGTCTTGATAATGTAGTCTGCTCCACATTTAAGAAACCGCGTGTGTTCTTTTTGTTCTTCTCACTTGCTTTTTATTTTATTTTCATTTGCTTAACGTCCAGCAGTTAGGCCTACGTTATAAAGAATTAAACGTGAAAAATGGGTACTGTCATCACTTTATAAACGTTAAGTAGTGTGTTCTGACTTCCGTTTTTAAATTCTCTTCTGATTAACTGTGCCCCACAGTATTGAAATCTGCGTTATTTTGTATGAATAGGCCTTATCATTATTTCTCACATAAGATACACTGTACCCTGGGTAGATGAGCTTGTTATTCAAGATTATTTTGCCCGCATTTGTTATTGACAGGCATTGCCTATGAACGCCATAACTTGAATTGTGTTGTGGAAATTTTGCTGTTTTGTTGTATTTGCTAACATGTACAGCCCACACTGTAGGCCTGCATCATCTCCAGTTTCCTGATCGTCTGAAAACCATTGAGTCTAGAGTAGCGTCATTGATTTCAATACGATAAGGTACAATATATGGCACTGCTAATTATGTTGTGTCATTTTGTTAATTCACAGTGTACGAACGGCCATATTCAACTACAAGTACCATCTCACAGAATAACTAATGTTTGACAGCCGTAGGGGATGGCAGATGTGATTTAAATCTCAAAAGCGTCGTATGTCCATTATTTCTTAGTAACAAGTCTGAAGTATGAAACGTAAATTGTACAAAAACGTAAATAAAAATATTATTATTTCTTTTTTCTAAATCTAAGCTACATGAAGGACGGACATGCTAAATTCAGATTAGTCTGGTAGTAGCCTTTTGAATTCAGTGGCTGGATTAATCGTTTTTGTAGAAAGCGACCTCAAACCTGGTGAAAATTACACGTTTCGGTAACACAGACGAAAAGATCGAATTCTTCGGCCTTAGGTGATGTAAGATTTGCCTCCTGTCGTCTCGATGTAGGCTAATAAATGTCGCGTTTATTGTGTTTTTATTTTCCATTACGAGATTTTGTTACTTTCAATCAAACGCGTTTAATTTGAATGCCGTACATAAACGTAAACAAGAAATCAACCTGTCTGCTGGACTGGACGACCGCCAGCTGAGAGATTAAAGCCGGTAATCGTATCCAACACGGGGCTGCTTCTCTGTAAATCTGTTTTCCTGTAATTTCAAAAACATCGTCGACATTACTTCTCTCTTGTCTGGCAAAATTACGTTTAAATAAAGGCGACGTTTTGGTTGTGTTACGTAACCTGTGACCATGAACGCCCCGTAATGTAAGTATACGGAGAATATTTGGTTAACGTGCATTCTCACTGTTCCACCTCCCCACTGTTCACATAAAAATCTCTCTCCTCCTTTCCTCATCTAGATCTGTGTCTGTGTATATGTGCTTTTGTGTATGTACTTTTTCTACTATGTTTATCAGGATCTTTTTTGGGGCGTCCAGTCTGAGTTGAAGATACGTCTACAGATACCGATATTTTTCGTACATTTGGAGGATCATTTTGCTGTAAAAATAATTGTAGATGTATTTGATAAATGTTTTGTGTATCTCTCTATTTAAATCATTATAGTTTGGTTTATTGTGCATCCATCTTGTATCAAACGAAGAGGCCTGTCCATTGGTACACTGAGCTGTAGAGACACAGGTACCAGTGGTTTCCTAAAATACGATTTCATCTCAATTTCTGTTAGGCTACATAAAATTCCAAATAACATAGTTTTCAAATTAAGGGAATTCCTGTTACCTTGTTGCTTCTTTCATTGTACGTTCAACGTCCATAGAATTCGTACTGAGTTCATATCTTTTGTGATGCCGTATTTAATTTTAGGAACGTACACGCTTACACAAAGCTTGATAAGTAGGCCTATATGAAAACGAAAGAGAGGCTGTGTAGTCGACTCTTGAAAGAGAAAATAAGTCGGTGTCGTTTAATTTGGAAAATAACTAAGTTACGCCAAAAAGTCAACTCCCTATGGTACTATTCTGCTTTGTATTCTGGGTGTTTTTTTTTTTTTGTTTTTACCTACCAGACTCTTTTAGCAATAAGATCTTTTACCTACAGACTTCTTTAAGTTTCTACTTCCCGTGTCTCTCTTTCTCTTTCTTCGTCTCCCAGTCTTTTGTGTTTCTATTGATTAATTTATTTGAATTTTCATAATTTTCCAGTGTCATCAACTTTTCACCATTTTTTTATAATTTCAATTTACATACCTGTAAAGGGCCAACGAATTTTCTTCTTTATCGTTAAAGGGTTAATGTTTCTCATGATAAGCGTTTTTTGCGTTACCAACTTTCTCCATTCGATGCTAATTTAGTTCAATACGTAATGCGTCCTTTCATGAAAACAAACCTGGATAGACGATGGTAGGGCGGCTTGGTGTTTGGAGATGTGTACACTCGTAAGGGCAGATAGAGATAAAAAATCGATCCGATACTAATTAATTGCAGAAAGAATATAAAGTTGAAACGTCGTCGTTCACTTCCTCGACATGATTAATTCCAATCTACATATGTCAGCTTTCACACACTCCTTTTAATATGCAGTTGACATTATTATTGGAGAAAGCTCACATCTTTTTCGGCACTTTTTAATTTTGTTGCTAGACGTACTTGATAAAATAAAATTAGTCATTAAAATTTCGTGTTTGATTAAAACAGTCTGACAGCCTAAGTAAGACCTGATCCTAAAAGTGAATTTTGCTCAGAGTCATGTACACATTTTATTAATTATGTATTTTTAATATTATATTTTGTTTTAATAAATTAATGTTATATAATGCTAGGGTCTTGCATAAAGCTGTCTGCGCAACAAAAGTACATTATGAGTTATGAAAACCGTTTAATCCCTTAAAATATTTGTTTTTATTTACAAAATAGGCCTATTTACAAAGTATTGCCTTATTTCTTATTAAGGAAATAACTGGTAAGAAAACACTAGTTCAGACAATGGACCTGTGAAACTGAAATGTTTAAACACACTTTGGCAAGTCTTTCAATCTAACTTTTTTATAAATATTTTCCGGTTTGTCGTCTTTTTGTTAGATCCAGTAATCCCTATTAATAGTGGACTTATAGGCTCTCTTGACTGTATTGAATAATTCATGTAGAAGTTTCTAGTTGAACCGATTCTGCATAAGTGTTTTCATATTTCCTTAGTGTTGTGGAATGTGTGTATTTCTTTCGTCATGATTAATACAAAAGTACGTAACCGTATCGGTAATTCTGTTCTGATAAGCAATTAGTAATTCCGTCGGATGCACTGCACGAAGCAGCAGACACGCGAGGTGTCTGTCCGGTAGTGTTCGGTGTAGACATGTGGGAAAACATAAACAACATAGTGTGGTCCGTAGTAAACAGATTAACGGAGAGAGAGTGAGAAAGAGAGCATAGAAATGTTCATTGACATGGGTTTTATACACAAAGTATTGCCCATCTATGGGAAGAAGGAAACTGTGTGACGTATTAATGTGACCGGTTGGCGGAAACAGAACCAGTTATGAGGTAACATCCGGTGGAACCTGTCGGAGAATGCACTTCCGTTGCGGCGCCCTATCTGGGCCAGTATAGGCTAGAGGGGGTTGGCTTCAGGGCACGCGAACACTTATTGAAGTGACAAACAAATATAACCCTTCCCCTCATGAATGAAACACTTACTGTGTAGTAAGCAGTAGTAAGTACTATAAGTACTGCATAATGGCAGCACCAGCGTCTGGCCGTCAGGCTATTGAAGAGTTTTACTCTGTATCGCTAATGACTTCACCGGAAACAACCAATCAGATTTCGTGACTCGAATCCTACACCACTTCGTATCACTTGTACCAACACGTTTGTATATTCGCGTGTTTATAATATTATTGTATTCTTTAATTTGGTTCTTAAGTTTGATTCAGTATAGAAATAATAATAAAGATTGAACGTATGTTTTCAGTGTTTTTAGTTATGTGTCTGTAGACGAGTTCAATTGTTTAGAAATGTTTTTACGTCATTTGTTTGATTTCCGGTTGAAGTTAAATTCGGAAACCGTGGGTGGGTGTTTTCAAGCAACACTCAAAATTGTACCCATCGAATGCATATTCGTTGATTCTTGTAAATTTCATTCATTTTTATTGTTTGTTGATTTGTTACTTCTTTTGACAATTGTGTTCAAAATGTAATTTGTTTCAGTGATTTTGGTAAAATTTTCATCGGAAGAAGGTGAAGTGTATTTTTTCATGGAAATAAACGTAGGTGAAAGTAATTATAAACCACACACATGCCTATTTTCATAGGCATATAGGTTATGTGAATCGTGTTCTTACGTATAATGAGATTCTGTTATAATTTGTCTCGCATACAAACTTAAAAAAACCCGTTTAAGTTTAAACGTTGTAATTATATTTATAGTAAAATATTACCTTATATTCGGTCCGCCGTGTGACTTCTCAAATTGAATTTATGTAACGCGTTTCAAGGCATATGCCTCATCATCAGACGTAAAATTTAAAAACTTAAAAACACACACATCACACAAGAAACATGTTTGTCAAAAATAATAAAATTGCAGCTATTAACATATTATGTGCACTTGTTGTTGGGTGCGCACCCGTTCAGGTATTGTCTGCTACTGATCGGAAATCGTTGAGCAGTCTCAAAGCAGTATCATACAGGCGGTTAGATTCAAAGTTCAATTGTTCATTCAAAACAAACTCGCGACTGCTATCATTACTATATACATTATAAATTTCAAGCTCTTCCAAGGCATTCATAAATCGGCCCTTGTTGCATATGTGCAATGGCATCAGATTAGACTTAAAGTCTGTATAATTGTGATTGTGTTGGGTCAGATGTCGAGTGTAATTAGATTTTATATAGCCTAATTGTAATTATATGTCTTTTTTGGTAAGTGTTCACGGAAGCGTTTATAAAAACCTCTTCCGGTCTGACCTATATAGAAACTGTTGCAATCATTACAGACCAGTTTATAAATGCCTGTTTTTTCTTCTATGGGTAAGGGCATTTTAGGTCTAAGTAGACTATATTAATCAGCTTATTATTGGTTCTGAAAGACATAGTATAACCAATATTGTTCGTCACTGAAGACAAAATTTTTGGCATAACATACGTGTATTTCGCAGATATAAACTTTTTCTGTGTTTTATTACAAAGAATATTAAGTGCCCCGTCCACTTAATAAAACACAGAACAAGTTTATATCTGCGAAATACACGTATGTTATGCCAAAAATTTTGTCTTTCAGTGATGAACAATATTGGTTATACTATGTCTTTCAGAACCAATAATAAGCTGATTAATATGCTTACACCTAAAATGCCCTTGCCCATAGAAGAAAAAACAGGCATTTATAAACTGGTCTGTAATGATTGCAACAGTTTCTGTATAGGTCAGACCGGAAGAGGTTTTTATAAACGCTTCCGTGAACACTTACCAAAAAAGACATATAATTACAATTAGGCTATATAAAATCTAATTACACTCGACATCTGACCCAACACAATCACAATTATACAGACTTTAAGTCTAATCTGATGCCATTGCACATATGCAACAAGGGCCGATTTATGAATGCCTTGGAAGAGCTTGAAATTTATAATGCATATAGTAATGATAGCAGTTGCGAGTTTGTTTTGAATGAACAATTGAACTTTGAAACTAACCGCCTGTATGATACTGCTTTGAGACTGCTCAACGATTTCCGATCAGTAGCAGACAATACCTGAACGGGTGCGCACCCAACAACAAGTGCACATAATATGTTAATAGCTGCAATTTTATTATTTTTGACAAACACGTTTCTTGTGTGATGTGTGTGTTTTTAAGTTTTTAAATTTTACGTCTGATGATGAAATATATGCCTTGAAACGCGTTACATAAATTCAATTTGAGAAGTCACACGGCGGACCGAATATAAGGTAATATTTTACTATAATTGTAAAGTGACTTGGATACCAACACGAACAAAAATGAATGTTGTAATTATACTAACGTAAGGTTACGTTGTTACAATTTTAAATTAATGGCTATATCTGTTGGTTGCGAAATATTATGTGTGACAAGATAAAATGTCCAAATGTTGTGATATTGTTGTAGGCCTATATTTAATAAAACGTTGACTTCTGAGTACGCGTAAGGGCGTATTAGACGCTCGCGGCCGCCGATCCGCTGTGCGGTGGTCGGCCATCCAGGTTTTTATTCATGCAAACTATGCTTGACTTTGCAGGTGGAGTCATTCGCTTTAGCCCTGGATGTGACTATTGCAAGTATCCATAAACTGTAGTAATTACACGTGTCAGTACACAAACTCGTAGTCCTGAAAGAACCACACAATTTTACGGCTTGCGCCATGTACATGATTTGTTCTACAGTGGTATAGGCCTACCATGACAGTCAATTTAAATCGCTGTTTTATTCTTTTGAACTAAATACTTGATTTAGTAGCATCAAATTCTGAATTTTTGATACTGTCGTATAGGCTATATTTTATTGAAGGATTCATTATCACACTAGCTTCTTCTGATTTTGGAGTGATCGTGTCTGCTTTCCTTAGCCATTTAAAATCTAATTGTAAAATAGTTATTTTAATTACCTCATAAATGGATATCCAGGAGGAAGAGGGTGTTTTTGAGTAGAGACTCAGTTGTAGCCGTAATGCTTATTTTGAAGAATGAACTGTAATTTCTGACGAGCCTGACTCGTCAGTGGAGGCTCGTTCTGTGATCTTATCTAGTTCAGTTCTTTCTGCCTGACGTTTCGGTCAGAACAGTAACGTCAGCCATTACTGACTTCGTGTCTCTACTGACAACCTTACAACAATCTTCAAAATTCTTTTATAAAACAGACTAGGCCTACATGTGATTCCAGTTTACCAGTGTCTTCAGTTTCCAACAGTTTCTTATAAATAATCCCTGGTGATAATTATCACTGCGTGTTCTAGTAAAGTAAGCGTAGTGGCGATTCATTGACAGTTCTGCGCACCTCTCATTCATCACTAGCATGAATGTCACCACTAATTGCTTTTATCCAAACGTTTTACTTTACTACTGATAAGACATTATCACCAGTATTGATTTTGCGAGCACTAGATTCTGTAGTAGGTATTGTAAGTGGTCAGTCGGCAATGCGAGTTTTATTTAAGTATCTTGTTCCTTAATATTCTTCTTAATATTGTCCAAACGTTTTACTTTACTACTGATAAGACATTATCACCAGTATTGATTTTGCGAGTACTAGATTCTGTAGTAGGTATTGTAAGTGGTCAGTCGGCAATGCGAGTTTTATTTAGGTATCTTGTTCCTTAATATTCTTCCTTGACCGAGCTACAGCGACTGTTCCAGTATTGGCAACTGCTAAGTATTGGTTCCCGGTTCAGATAAGAAATAATACATTTGATGCCAGAAATTGTGTAGGGAACAGTAGCGTCGTTTTCCCGTACTTTTTTCGGAATAGTGTAGCCAGTTTTGTAAATACTCCGCTATGTAGGCATATTTCGAAGTTTACGATGGAATGTGGCTTTTCCAACGAAATTAAAAATTGTTATAATTACTTTTACTAATCGATGTCTATCTCATAATAACTTTTATCTTCTCTTCTGGTGTACTAGAAGAGAGCATAATTATCATTGCTATAGAAGAGACCTACGGTGCTCTGTACAGGATGCCGGTTTTGAGAAGACCTGGTTTAGGGATTTCTAACGTATAGGCCTACCTATTTAGTACAACATAATGATAGGTCATTACGTCACATAGATTATTAGTCATTTAGTGCTGAAGGATATTGTAGCGCCTTAAGGATTTAGCCTTTCCATGTAAAGCAGTGTAGTCAGATGGATCCTATTTCGTACCCTTAATGTTCCTTTAGCATTCATAACATCCTTTAGAATTTTGTTTTAAAGAGGCACAATTGACGCTCCGTCGACATTTGTTGTTGCTGTTATGGGTATAAATAAAATTTTGGTAGCATCGGTGTTGTGGTTTGTATAAGTTCAGGAAACGTATGTGTTTATAATTTATTCATTTTCGTGAGTTCCAGTAGTCGCGGTCCTACAATTTGTAATGTGGGGGTGGTAGTGGATGGGATCAACAATAATAATTATACATAAAATAGTATGATAACTATCTCACTATGCGGGAATATGCCTAATAATAATTCTACATAAAAAGCAGTTTGCAGTTGCAGGCATTAATAACAGACAGTATACACAGATCATACTTAAAAATTTAGTAAGAAAACACTTAGGCTTGTGGAGGGGCCTGGGCCCATCTGGCCCCAGATTAAAGCCGCCATTGGTTCCAGATGTATCTGGTTCAAAATGAAATAATATAACCGTTATTACAGTATCCTCTTATTGAAGTTAGAGTTGCAAGTGGGGGAGAATTTAAAACTTTTGTAACCATTAAATTTGCTTTCTGCGTTTAAAAAACATTTCGCGAGAGATTTTCATCATGCGATGATAAAATAAATTAAGTTGTTTCCTTGAATTGATTCCTTCAGTGGTGTTAGTATCAAGAGTTGAATACACGCAGTGTAAAATTGTGTGATAAATTGCGTTCTCATGAGAATGTGTATCACGTCGTGGCCACTGATAAGCCTCTGTTTTAATCTCATTCTCCTTCCCCATCTCTCACACCCTATCTGTACCAATTTTTGTTGTCTGGCTGTATCGCCTACGGTGGGACTAGTACAGTTTGTACATAACTGAAGGAATGAATGGTGTCGTGGAAAGTTCTTAGCTTGTAGGCCTATATGTTACAGAAGTGTTTCCTTTTGGTTGATCGTTGTACCTGCGGAGTTATAGATACCACTGAACAAATATTACTGTCGTGTTGATTGAAAGCAACGGTTGCTACGTTTTATATTTTTGTTGCTCAGGACTCATTTCTTGCCACTTTGAACGCGTGTTAGGAATGTAAAGTTATAGATTGAGTCATGTTCTGTAATGTTTTATTTGTTTATACGTCTGTTACGGATTACCGAAAGTAATCTAGTAGCAGCGCCCACGAGCGAAGATTCTATATGTACGTACGTGTAGAAGCGTGGATATTACATCGCCACTGTTGATTCACAACGGAACGACCTACTAATCAGTGGATCATCTTGTTTACTGCTAGCTTACGTTGTGTCCGTTACAGCCTTTATTCTATATCCTTTGTTGCCTTCGTCGTGTCTTTCTGTTTTGTAGGGCGCATCAGTTCGTTTTCTGGACCACCTGTTATTGCTCTTTCTCATTACGTTACAACACCCATCATCGTTCGGTTGTATTGGCTTTGTCTTCTTTGACATTATTTTTTTTTTTGTATTTGCCACCTAAAGGACCACATGCAAATTTCAGTTCTTTATTCTTTTCTTTTTCTCCAATATTCGTTCATCTTTTTACTATGTCTCTTCTTCCTGTCTTCAGTCCACTTTGGACCTGCGTTTTTCTCTCTCCTACCCTGGACTCCTTCCATTTTTAACACTTGCCCGAAAAACTTCCTCTTTCAATTGCTTCTTCTGCGTGTATATTATTTTTTTCTAAATTCTTTTCGACTTCTTTAATCCAACTTGATGTTGACTTCTTCCCCCACAGATATTTGAAGATCTGCTTTGTTAACCTATTGTCGTCCATTCTATATAAATGTCCAAAAAAATAATAGTCTTCTTTTCCTCATTGTTTCTGACACATTTTCTACACTTTGATATATTTCATCATTACTTCTTAATTTCCAACCTTCTGAAGTTTTTCGTGGGCCTAATATTTTCCTAATAATTCGTCTTTCCAATATTTCTAGTTTGTATAAATTATAATTCAATGTTTTGACATTATTATTTATTTCCATTATTTCTTCATTACTTTTATATTGAAGATAGAATTATGTACGTGTGCTACATCAAGCAGTCCATCTCCACTGCCTAAATCCTCAATTTTCCATCTTGGAGTCTTATATAGGCCTATGGTCAATCGCAATGTACATAGGCTAGGTTATAACTAACAGTGCTTTTCATTCTTGAAGAGAGGACAGATTTGAGTTGTTGAATAGCTGACTATCTCTTTGAGATTGCTTGTAAGATTTTTAGTTAGTAACTAGGATTTTGAGAATTTTTAACTCGTTTTCAGTAGTTATTTTAACACGCGCGCGCATACATGCCGAATCTTTTCAATATAGCATATGGCGTACCTATTAAAAACTTTGAAACCTTTGATTGACGATAAAAACAAACCACTTTCAATGAACGAAATACTGCTGGTCATTAAAGAGGGCAAACAAACAGACGACCGTAGGAGTGCGGACGGACAACAGGATCTGGGAACGGGACAGCTGCGCTGTGAGCCCGTTGTGTGGCCTTAGGTGCCGTAGAGCAGCTCGTTCATTTGATTTCATCCGGTAAATTAATTCCACTCCCGCTTAATAATGTCAAGGACGTTCAGTAATTAGGTAAGCAGATTCAAGTACGTTCTTATAGTTTTAATAAATGTAGGCCTAAATAGTTTAAAAAAATGTAAATTGGCAAAATTTTGACTGAAAAGTAAACATTGAAATTTTCAAACGTACTTTATGCAAGGTAGGTCATATGGTATTAAATTGCGTAGACTTTTACGGCTCCTGTCATCATCGTTAGTATGTACAGCTTCCGGGCTAATCGGTCGTGGTATATCCCTAAAATGTCTTCTTGCTGACGTATTACGGTGTAGCAGTAGGCCTACTTGCTAAGTACCTGTTGCTTATTATATCAATTTACATTTATTTACGCAAATTTCGAGAACATCTAATTCTGTCCTGTTGTATTTTAAGAACTTCTCAACCGCTTCTGTGAATAAAGTATTAGGGGTATACTAGAAATTTATCATGATGTTACAGTTTATCGTCTGTAGTGTAGCTGTTGTTGGTTTCATAACAGTTTTGTTTTTACTTGGCCGGGATGTTAACCCGACGTCAAACCCTCAACCTTTAGGACCAGGTGATTTATTATACAGGTTTCCTTCCCCTAGCCTTTGGAGAGCCAACTCCTAGTTGCAAGCCAGCAGCTCAGTATTGCAGCCGACTAAATCCAACCAGATTCCCGCCTGTAATATTCCAAAGATAAACCGGTCCAGGATCGTTTCCCTTACGCCTTAACTTGGTACTGGTGGCTACTGCTACCTTCCACCGGGAATATTTATCGACCTTCCAGTCTAGATCCGTACTGTTCTGCATCAACATGGGCCACCTCTTGTAGGCACTTCACCACGCGGTACGGTCTTGGCTGGAGAGAGGCTGAGGCTCCTTTAGGAGCTACCATCACTTTATCCAACCCTGGGAATTTGTGAAGACCAGTGCCTAGTGATCCCGGCACAAAAGTACTACCTCTCCAGATACCCTTGACCCCAGATTTATAATCAGCCTATGCTAAAGAAAATCCTGAGGGCACACATCTATAAAAGCAGAAAAAGGGGCCGACCTAGGATAAGATGGTTGGATTATGTGCTGGAAGATCTAAGAAGAATGGTTGTGAGGGGTACAGTGAGAGGACAATGGATTGGAGACATTGAAGAAGACTGGTGTTGAAAACCAGGGCTCACGTTGGGCTGTAGTGCTAAAGAAGAAGAAGTGTAGCAGTGGAAATCTAATTTTGATATTTTAACTGTGTTACTGCGTATGCATATGTTAGTGTGATACGCTGTGAACATTCTCAATAATAACGTGGCACTATGAAAGTATTGTATGACCGTATGATTCCCATCAGAGACAAAAATAGGCGATTGCACAGTTTCAGTTAACGCCATTGCTCAAATTGTCAGGGACTGTACAGATCAATTGATTTTAATTTAAGAGCGCAGACGCTTGCAACATTTAGTACTGTTGGGATCTGATTTAGGAAGCCGTTGTAGTAGAACTACTCTAGAAAACTGCAGTTTGTAGCTTTGATGTTTTATTTTAGTAGTCTGGGTCACAGCGCTGGGAAATTGCATTCATTAGGTACGATGAGAGTAAGAGAAAACGGTGCTATGTATAGTGGTCTTAAAAGGATTTTTTTACGGAGAGTAGTATCATGTAAACGCGGCACTTATTTATTGAACATTCCCCGTATTATAATACCACCACTTGCCACCTACATCCAAGTTTATTATTTCTTACAGCTATTCACTTAGCTGTTTCTTAATACAACAGTTAGGATTTATAACCGATGTTCCCGCATATCTGTGGCAAAAATTGTCTACTCATGAATACATGTACTTGAGAAGGCGATTTTTAAGTGACAGTGGATAGTAACTTGTGAATCATGTATCAAGAATGTAATGTTGCATTGTTTAATATTGTAACCTCGTAACCAATTCAAGGTCAGTTTATATAATACAAACAACAGTTTATATAGTATACAAACAACTGTATATAGTATACAGTTTATACTTGTCTGTTATCTGAAATTATAACATGGGTAATACACGTTCTCAATAGGCTATCTCAGAAGTTTTGCATTTTCTGTGAAAGCATGTTACACATTCTGTGTGTAGAGCCGGATACTCACCGTGTTTCTTAGATTTATGCACCGAGTAGCTAATTTCGTTCTTTTTCTCGTAGCTATGTTATGTTGTGTATGATTTCCAGGTTTTCCCCAAAAGCTAGAAGAGATCGTATTTCATTCTTGGATTAACACACGATGCGATAACTAACAGTAGGCCTATCATTTTTCGTATCCATTAATGTAAGTCAGATCTGTGAATCTTTTGTAGATTTATTTTCTCATACTGTATTGAACATTTGTTAACAAAATTAGCACTATGTCTAAAACTAACACTACAAACTTTGTCTAAAACTATCACTATTTGTTTATTACCTTTATGTGTAAAAACTACGGTATAGTTTTCCGGATAAAAATTGTGAAAATTTTACATTCTCTAATAAAGTCGTGTTTTTGTGGGTACTCTTAAAAATTCATCTGTTATCATTTAGAAACGTAGAAAACTCTTATATCATTATTTTGTACATAGGAATTTGTTTTTATAGTTTTAATTTCTTTTGCAATCTTCATTGTAAAAAGAAATTGTTATTCTTTTCAAATCGGTATTATACGTATTGCCTAATAATTAATCCTGCTCTGGTACCTGTAGAGTACCTTCCTTTACGTTTTGTGTTTTGTTCTTCCAGAACAACGTTGTTTGAGTGTTTAATAAACTTCCAGTATACTGTAGTGACATCGTGAACTTAAAACTAAACACCATGTTAGAGTTGGCAGGTAAGTGGTTTAGTCATCTCATCGTCCGGTTTTATGATCCCACATAAATTTGTTGTTTTTGTCGTGTAAACAATCCTGGCCCAGCGGTAAGGAGGTCCTGGCTTTCGCTTATAGTTTTTTTCAATCTTTGCCATTATGAATTACGAGAGTTAATTGCGACATATGGCAAACAGCGTGGTACATATTACAGAGTGATTTGATTACGGCAAAATAAAATTACGGCCCATTTACGACAGATTGTAATTATGTAATTTTGCGGTGAAGCGCTTTAGAAGTCTATAAACCGGTTCAGTGATGAAACCATTCTGTGTTTGAGTTTTTAAAAGAATTACTTTTTTTTTATTGAAAACGAGCCTGCACCTTGGATACTGGGTAATTGTTATTGCGGGGTTGCTGTGTCGGGGAATCGACAGTGATCTGAAATCAGCTATTTGATTTACACGTCAAAACAGCAAATTTCCAGCTCTATACTATAGCCTTATGTGTGACCTAATAAGTAGGCCTGTATTTCTTTGACCAGATAGACTGCTAACTGTGTTTCATAACTGATTCCCACACACCTCATGATGAGAAGACAGATTTTTTAAATTATACCTTCCAAGTTCATTTTGTAAACTTAACCTGTACCGTGTAGGCCTGTTACCTAAATTAAATAGTGGTATTGGACTGTTAAGTTTTAGGCAGTTAGCGGATCGCTTATAATTTTACCAAACGTTTATAATTGTTGAAATCATTAGACGAGAAAACTATTGAGACAAAATTCATTGTACAAATTGTGCCCGTATTTATTCTGTCTCACATTCAACACTGATATGTATTTCGTCGCCGTACTTTTACATACAACGCGTCCGTAACATTTGGCAGATTGATCTAACGTGTTTACAGATAGCCTTTTAGAGGTTTCGCGAGCCCATCGTTTCCATAAAAACGCCTGTTTCTGACTGTTATTTTTAATTAAGCAAATAGCTAAAAGTCTGCGAGTGCAAGATCTTGTCCGGACAGGGGTGCCCACAGCATGGTGCAAGTCGTACCACTGGAATTTCGGGGTGGGGATTTTTCAAGGCGATTTTTTGTTATCGATTAGGCATGCTAGAAAACCTTTTGGTATTGATAAAAAGAATAATCTTAGTTTTTGATTCCAATAATTGCGTGAATGGCTTTAGTTTACAAAAATATTTGGATAAAACCCCAAGATCCACCTTTAACTGTGGGTTATTCCATACCCCCGTATTGTGACCCCCTACCTACGAAATAAAATTGGGTGGGGGATTGCACCATGGCATTTGGGGGGGAGGGATGGGATGGGCACCTCTGTGTCCGAATGCTGTTGAATACTCTTCTCGAAAGAACCGAAGTATACCGCGAATACGGTTTTGGCATCAAGTCAGATAAATAATAAACTACAAGGAGAGTCGTATTAATAAATATATTTGCGAATTTTTTATAACTTTGTGTGTCAAACGAATAATTTATAAAGTCAAAATTATAAGAAACCGTAAACTGATACATAATTGTAATAATGCGTACAATAAGAATTTTACGTACAGTAGAAAATCTGGCTTGTTTGTATTAATCTTTGTTTAGACGTTATGCATAACTAAGCAAAGCGAAGACCTGCTCAGTAGGCACTCTCCAGAACAATCATGGGTTTCGGGGTGAGAAAGTAGTAACTTGATACAGTGTGTATGAGTGTAGTGTACTAAGTAAACAACAAACTAAAACTGTTGTTTACACATATACCTACGTGTTAGCATGTTAATATTAACGTTTCAAAAAATAATTTCAGTTGCATGTCAGTCGGTGACGTTGCTTCTTACATAGCCGGATAACTGGTGTGATGCGACTGCTTTGAGAGTTGGGGCAACAAAACCGTTGCAAGTGATCTGTGATCTTGAAAACTACGTGTGGAAACGAAACGAAATTTGCATTTTCCTAAGTGAAAGAGCGATAGGCCTACACAAAAAAAGATACTGCGACTCTGTATAAAAAATAAAAAATCTATATTGTAATCTGTTTCTGAATGAATCAGGTTGTGTAAATTTGGATTTATAAAAAAAAAGTCTTGTTACATCCCCCAACGATAGAAGTGGAACTTAAGATGTAGTTCCACTTTACGCAGTACATGTGGTTCTTAATTTGTTAGATCAGATGGTTTGTCTTGTTGGAGTGGATTGTAGCCTCCAGAAGGCAATTCAGAACAGTTAATAAGATGTAAATGGTCGCACTAATTCGTTCTGCTTATGGAGATTATATAACCACATGCAACGTAACAAGTGTACGTTTCTGTTAGCATTTTCATATTTTACGCTTACAAGGGTTACGTCAGTAAAACTCGTACGTGTATTTTCACTTTCACATTTCGTCACCATATGTTCTTGTTCACTGCGTTCATAAACAATAAAACGTTATATATGTATATATATATATATTTTCCACAACGTAATTGGCGTACATGCGTGGCAGATGGCCAAGGGGGTAAGGTAAGTGCCGTTAACAACTCCTCCCGGTGGCACGAGACCGCTAAATATTCCGCCCCAATGTTTTCTTGATATGGAAATATCTTGTCTTCTGTTAAGCAAGGACACTCACTTGTTGCACCTCCCACAGGAAGTCGCCATCTTGCCAGCTGCCGTGCTGTGCGTTCTGTTCTGTCTTTCGCTTATCTGCGCAAACGCGCGCGCTCGCCCGTTTGCACTCATTCCTCTCTCTCCCTTTTGCTACCCTATATTACATCTGCTCGTATGAACTGAACTTACAAGTACAAATTACACGTGTGAATCGGAAGCGAGTAGCTGTAAACGAAGAAGATTAGCCTAATGTCGTTTTTGGCGTTAATCCTTCTTCGACAGACTAGTCTTTCCGGGAGGAAGGAGCATTTAGTTAAGCACGAGGAAGTGCAAGTACTGCAATACTTATTCAGGAATGTAAATAGAACTTAGAATTGTAACCTGTTTAAAATCCCAAATGTAAGCCTTGTTTGTCGTTAATGGGTTTAGACTTCTAATTTTTTCCACTTCCTAATATATAAATCTTACCCAACGGTGAGAGGCACAAGGGTTCGACAAAGAAAAAAAGATGGTTAAAAATTTGTTTTCCATACTTGAAGGTTTAATATCGTTGTTATTAACTATATTTCATATTATTAGGTGTACTGTCTTAATACTGCGTTAATTCTGTACATAGACGCATAAAACAAAACTTAGGCCTACGACTGTAGACCACATATAGGCCTACTAGTTCTACTACCATGCTCCGTGACACGAAACTTTGCAGCAAGCGAAAGAAATGACTCGCGACTGTCATAACACCGTAACACTGTGCGGCCAAAATTTACACTAAATCATCTTTCAGTTATTTTACAAAATGAAACGTATCTAGGCCTACATTTTTTACAATGCGTAATGGTTATTTTTAACTAAATTTTACGGTTGCAAGTTTATTGTCCGGTATAACTTATCAGCTGTGATCATTATTTGTAATAAATAAAGCATGATCTCGTTTATCGTTTAGACAAGACGAACTGACAGCCTAAAGCTCCTCACCATTGTTAACACTTGCCTCAAGCTTATCTGGCAGGCATTGTCTATACACGTAGGCCTATACACATGCGTCAAATGACCATTAAATGATTTTGTATATAAAAGAAAACTTACTGTGAACGCGTTCAAGTCTTGGCCGAAAATTTTTGTATTATTTCTCCCAGTTTGAGGGATTCAGTGGCCACTGTTCACCCTATTCTGCGTAAGTGACGAACTGAAATTCCATTTACGTATGTTACGCTGGTTTACGTACGTCCTGCTTGTTATGGCTATTCCCTAAAAAGATTTTAAAAAATAGAGTGCTTTTTAATGCAAATAAATGAACAGCACGCGGCGACTGTCCATTGAACTACCGCAATTGTATAGTACTTAGCGTCAGTGGAGGAGAGGGCGTGGATCTTCCGAATGACTGAAGTCTCGAGTGTCGGTTTCGGGTCGCGCTGGACGTGCCCTGAACGACACCGTGTTTGTTATTTATATTAGGTCCGGCTTTTGTGTACACACAGTCTTGTAAGGAATTTGCGTACCTAATTGTTTGATAACTAGTTCTGAAGGGATGAATGCAGTAGTAACATCTGCAAAGTGTGCGCGCCCCCTGCCGTGTTATTAAGGGAGGTTTCTCAATGGAAGAACACGTGGCACGTATCAAACTCAATACTGCCTCATTGTTCCTGCTTCCTGTTTTCTTGTTCCTGCGCCTCTATCAAGACGACAGTTCTATGTGAGCGTTTTTATACCAACATCTTAGACACTATGAAAACGTTTTCTTTTTTTTATTTTACTTTAGAAAGGTGGTACTTGAATTTACTGGTTGGTTCGAAAAACTCAACTATCGTTCTGCTTGTTTAATTACATAAAATTAATTGTTTTTTGTGTTATGTATTATATTCACTGAACTATATAATAGTCTGTGTAACTTAAATATTATGCCTATGCTTGGTGTACAGTGTATGAAAAGCCATAATTACACGTTTCCCCTGATAATTTAGTTGCTTTTTCCTTTTTTAATTCGTACAGGCAAAATATTTTTTGTTCTTGCAGATGTGTTTTGAACCGAACGAACGAGAAGCGGACTTGGACATCAATAAAATTAGGACGAAGAAAATTTAATACTAAAATAGTAAATAATATTGGCAGCCGTTTCAAAATGTTGTTACCAAGAAATGTGTGTTCATGATAACGTATTATAGGTTATTTTCCGGACCACGTAGAGATTACTTTTGAAATTATAATACTTTATGTGTACGTATGTGAACGTGTTAGCACGATAAAATCTCGTTCACCCTGATAGGCTACAGTGTAGGCCCTTAGCACCACACAAATGTATCGTTGGTGTAAAGAGGTTTGTCAGTTTAAGTTATTTTGTATTTCGTTAAACAGTTTTTTTTTTTTTTTGAAAATATTGCTGAAAGTCATTTATTTTGTATTTTTGACACTGCGAGGTAGACCTACATATAGGCATAGGCTATAAGCATACGTATTTTCGGTTATTACTTCGGTGAGAATGCAAGGTAACTTCATCAGTTTATATGCCTATTGTGCACTGTCTATTGTGTGATGTTAATATGTCAGTGATAACTAACACGCCTATTGGTGAAAAGATATTGTTTATGTAATTTTCATTTATGTACTGCTACGCGCTGACAGACATAATACACACTAGTTCATTTTGCAAGCAAGCTGTTGTTTGTTTTCTTTAAACGTGAAATACGTGTGACTGTGTTATTTTTAAATACGTTTACGCCTCCATCTGTTCCAATAGTTCTCGTTTATATGGTGTATTACTTTTTAACCATATCACGTAAAGCACTTTCGTGTAAATTGAAATTCATTTTGTTAGTTTATAAAAATGTTAATGTGCAATGTGTTGAAAATTTACAGTTAATCTATTGTAAAGAAACGTATTTTTCTGGCAAGAAAAAAGGTGAATCTGAGTTTGAATCTAGTAATGATTTGACGGTGTAAAAATAAATGTTAACGGTTAGGCCTACATCTTTTTACAGGCGCATCAAATAAGTAATCGCCGTAATTGATAGCTATGTGGTGAACGTTGAAAAAGGCATGTTTGTAATTCTACGAGGCGAATGAAACGGTTGCCGTTTAGTCTAGGACAAAAGAGGAATTTCGTAGAATTTTCCAACCGTCCCAGTATCTCTTGTCGGCAGGGACAGATGGAGGCGATTTTTTAACGTGATTACGAGCACACTATTGGTGGAACGTGTGAAGAAACCTTAAGGGAAGAACAGTGATTCTCTGACGACATGTAGTATCTTTGAAAATATAATGCGACACGGGCAGCAGATAAAGCTTGAATATAAATTCCGAAGTAAAAAAAAATTACCGGCTAATGCGTTGTTGATTTATATTTTGCTTAGGTTTTGGCCAACTCTCTGAGACTGGCTGGTAATAAAAACTTGAATCCAACGTGTTTATGATGGAAATCAAGGAGAAGAGCTTTGAAAACTGACGACGGCAGTAAATAAAAACATAACAGATCAAACCTATGTCAACATACTCAGCGGGCGGTCGACAGAAGGGTTCCTTCAAGTGTCAACCAGACCCATTTGTGGTTATCTAAACCGCATCATGTCATCTTGTTTACGGTCTTTGGCGAAACTGCATTACGGGAGCGCTTTACCGTTGTGTGTTCATACTTATATTTTATTCTTGCATTTGCCCTTATCGTGTTGATACTGGTAAATTGTAACTTGAAATGGAATGCTGTTGTTTTTACAGATTTTCTCTAAATGTTTCGATAGAATGTTAGTAGGCTACTAACGCAAACCTACATCTGAAATTTCGGCTTTTATTTATTTAATTATAATATTACTGCAGTCGATTTGTTAATGAAATTGGTTACGTTATGCCGTAAACCTCACCATTTAAAGTTTTCAAAATTAATAGTTTTTCAGAGTTAGAAAAATTGCCTTACTCGTGGATTAAAAGCAAGTGAATACAATAATTAGATCTGTAAATACATCTGTGTAGGAGAATACCGAAGTGGATAATAAGATCAAACAACCAGATTACATTTATTTTATATTACATATAAGTAATATGATACTGATACAGAGAAAAGTAATATGGTATTCTGTTACGTACATTAAAGTGGAGAATGTTTAAAAACCATATTTAATGTAAGCCTATTATGAAAAAAAAAATGCTACGCGATGTTTCAAGTGCTTGTATTTTAAATGCGTTTGTCACTGTGGATGTTGTAACTTAACAGTTTAGTTTTAACTCCGTTGATTTTTTTTTTGCAATCAGAAAATACATTCTTTAAGCTGAGCTGCTAATTAGTGTACACACATAATAAATGTACAACTAGTGGCGTGAAGAGGTGTTCCATCCAGCGATTTCACCTCGTGGTTCTTAAAAGTCTGAGGATTCACACGAGTAAGGAAGTAAATTGAAACTTACTGCCGCAGAAAATGAATATCTGATGGACTGCGGTGAGAAAGATTAGAAGCAAATGCAACCGAGTAAAAAGAGAATTGTGAGAGAGGAATTTATAATAGGCTAAAACCCTTTAGAGAAGAAACAGGAAATAAACAGGTAAAATTGTAAGGTCGCCAGAATGAGAAGAGAACAAGGGAGGAGAAGTAGAGGTTGACTCTCAAACTTATGGGAAGATGAAATCAGATAGATTGGTAAGAAAAGAGAAGAGACCATAGGAAAAGTTAAACAAGTGGCTCTTAAAAGAATGAATTAGGTACCCAACGCCGCAAGGGATAAATGGGAAATGAGAGAAGAAGAAAAAAAAGGAAATAAAATGAGCTAAGCGATCAAGGTGGTCTTGCCCATTGACTATAAGCCTACTATTTTGTGTGCATATTTAATATTTATACAGTGCGTAAATAATTAGGTAGGCCTAACTGCAGAATTCTCAGTAACGCAGCGCTCGATAAGTCTTACAAAGACTTTAGTAACTCGGATATTTTTGTGATTGACTACCGTAAGAATTTATAGAGGTACTTTCGAGTATACATGTGATTGTAGGCTGTTTCTGACTTCAGTATTATGTTTAATAACCTTACTGAATTAAGTTTTAGTCGTTGACATATTTACAACATACTAAGACAATTTCTGGCTCAGATGATACAGCTCAAGGACCATATATAACGACGTCCTCAGTAACACTTTCCAAGAATGAACGTGTAATCGTCTGTTCGTGAAGTTCAATTTATTTATTGATGTTGACGTAAAACTATCTGTTTTGATATTCCCTTTTTAGGACTTACTGTACAAGTCTGTGTCTTCCCTAAGAAACGTAATGTGTGTCAACTGCTTATATATTTTAACCCAAAATTCGTTGTTTTTTCAAATTTTAAAAGCCCCAACTACCTTTAATCAAGCAGAACGTAATAAAGTGTTAGGAAAATCATTACCGGTTAGTATTAAGTTTGGTTTCGTGTTTTTGTTCAGTGTTTGTTAAATCGGATTTTACAAGATCAGCTTGTTTACTTTCTATTTATCTACAGCAAACAAACGTAGATAGTCCATATATTGTAGACCAGTAAGCATTTTTGAGATTTATACCAAATGTTTGATTGCGAGATTTCATTTTTGTTCGTTTTTCTCACATGTTCGTCGTCTGTGTATTTTTTTCATTGTATAGGCCTATATAGTTTAAGACCATATTGTTATAATTAGAATGGTACATTGCCGTATACAGAAACAGACGTTGTGAAAATGGACTCGAATGGACTCGTCGGTCCTTCGAGTCCATTCGAGAGTCGTCAGCCGGTTCCTTTGGAGTTATGTTAGATCTTATTTATCTATTTCTAAAAACAGATTAGAGTACGCCTATAACCACCTTCATGAGAAAGATCGAAACTTTATCTGTAGACAGAAAACACACGCTGAAACCATAGCTGTGATAGTTATGTCCAGAACATAGCGTCAAACTTATTTGGAATAAATATGAGTAGCAGAGGGGGGTATAAAACTAGAAATAGTATAGAATGCAATTAAAACAATTGATTCGAAATGCATATGTGATGTGCTGAAACGCAATTTCAACTAGCCCATGTAAAACGTCATTAAACAAGAACATCACGCAAAACAAAAATAATTTAGTAATTGGCGAAATGATTAAACGATGGCGATGACATAAAGGTGATGAAGTAGGCCTAAGAGATTGCTAAGACATTCAATAAGTACACAGGAAGTGATAACGTATTATTTGGAGTACATGCAGGTTTTACATCCAAAATGGCATCAGCATCACGAGAGTGATGGAGATAATGTATCCGCGGAAAGACACGGCTTGGAAAAACGCCGAAAGAAGCGGTTGTAGCCCTCTTGTACACTTCGTGGAGGGTAGACTGTGGACAAAGATGTTGATGTTTATTTGTGAAGGGTAACTGTAAAGGTATCGAGTGGGTACTTGACTTCTGATGATAGGGCGTGCGCTTGCGTACTACACTTTGGTCGCTCCATTTTCATAACCTTTATTGAGCTGTTTTTCCATCTTTAGAGTGTTCTCGTCGCTTTTGGTTTTAGATAGATTTGACATTTTGAAAATATACATGGACATTATAAAAAACTGGAATTACCGACAGTAATGTGCACCTATGCACCCAGTAAAGTCATGTAGGTCTACATGTATTCACAGGTTACAGTATTATGTGAATTGGATCTTCTGGTTAAAATGTCATGGCGTCACATAAGTGAATACGTCGCCCATAACGTGGTCACACATCGGCTGGCTGGCCGAGGATCTCTACACTCGTCAGAGTAAATAGAGGGTAAAGATGCGATGATGTAAACAATAAACTTTTAAATGTTTGTTACAGGTGATGTGATATAGACCTGCTATAACTCACTTATGTATGGGCAGTTCTTACTTTTTTTGTCTCTTCTTAAATTTATGTAGGCCTAAGCCTATACCTACTACAAAGAATCTTAATATCATATGTCTCGTATGAAACATCATAGTCTTCCTGATAAGTGTCTTTCTGGGTTAACGTTTTTCGTCAAACTACCATAACGATGGACATAATTTTAATGTCATTCAATATTGTCAATATCTCTTGATATTATCTGTTATTATAGGCGTAAATAGCTGCTGTATGTCGAAGTTAACCATGTGTTAAAGGTACAATTGTATAGAACGATTTTTTGTTATCTAAGTTTCTACTGAAGTTCTGTTTCCCATTTTTAAACGGACAGTGTCAGTGTATTAAGCTATTATGTGTTATTAGTGCTGCCAGATTTTGTCCATCTCGCGTGTTTAAACCCGTGCAGACTCTAGAAGAAGGTATCATCTGTCAGTGAACGCACTAGTGTTTGCTTTTTCTTTGTCCTTAATAAGCAGTGTATTTCACCTATCCTTAGACTGTAGGCTAAGTAATAAATAATAACCCGCAGGCCTGCTAGCGACGGTTCAACTGAAACTCCAGACGAACGATACGATTTTGTCCCGCACACGTTTATTTCAGTGTGGTCTTAGTTAAAGCATGCCAAGTTATTTTTAATTTTTTGTCAGGAATGTGGGAGGAATCGATTTAAATATAAATATCTTTATACGCGTGATCTGGAAGCGTGCAAGACGTCAAATATAATGTAACACGCGTTCAACTTTGTACCGAAATACGACAGTAAGAATTTTACTACTACCGTCTTTCAGCATCAGGTGTGTGTGTGTGTGTGTGTGTGTGTGTGTGTGTGTGTGTGTGTGTGTGTGTGTGTGTGTGTGTGTGTGTGTGTGTGTGAACGAGAGAAACGGGGAGGGATTAAGTTTAAAAACTAATTAATTTTAACAATTATTTTCTTTTAAAACGTATAACTGTTCCAGTAGTAGTCGAAAGTATATTGTTGTGTTTGTTTATTGCATTAAAAATACAACAAAAATGATAAACTAAGTGTGTAAATGCCGATAAGCGGCTAATTGATATAGTTGTTGTGGGATTGTGTAGCGCAGTTTTCCGTTTTGACCGGAAACAGCGCGGAGCGGGGGATAGAATGGTGTGGAGTGGGGAGGCTCCCTTTGTCTCGTTTCCGGTCTCAGACTCCACTCCTCCACTGGGCGATCACATCTTTATCTTCATTAAATGCTTTTCCTCCCTGGGTTACAGATTTTCCTAGCGCATAATAGACAGTTTCGTGGTGTACATTTTCTGGTATTTTGTACCGTGTAAAACGAGACAAGACGGTGATTTTTTTTAGCAGCTGCATCTTATAGGTCTATATATTTCTCGAAAAAGTTTTCTATATAACTATTTAGCAAAGTCGTGTTAGTCAGTCATACTCGGTGATGTGGGCGTGAACACAAACGCACACAGTTTGCCTTGGGTGTGGACAAGAAAACACGTGTTGAGTACACACAATGTATTTTATTGAGGTGAAGACAACTAACACGCGTTTGTAGGTACCGATGTGTGAAACTTGGAAATGGTTAGCACAATAGTTTGTGGGTAATCGTTTGACCTTGTGGTTGCCGTACCAAACGTTAACGAAGCTCGGGCAGTTATCCGACGTTCATCGTTCGGGAATGGTTAAATATTTCACTTCCAGGATGGGACACCAGTTGCCGTTGCCTTTTCTGGGTTAATTACAGGTCCTCAGATACCCAATAAGATCACGGTCGTAAAATGGCAAGAGTTTCTTAAATATCGTAAGGCGAGTTTGAACATAGCCTAAAACTTGTTATCAATACCGGCAAGTCAAGTAAAAACCGTTTAGAAATTACGGGTTCTTGTTATAAATATTAAACGCTCTCTTTAATCTTTATTGAGGTTTGTTGTTCACCTTCTTTTATAAACCTCTTTGTCTGTTTCTCCCCCTCCCCCTCTCTCACTGTTTCTCTTTCACTCTAATAGCCTATTGTCTTCGAGTTAGTATTCCCAGCGTTAGCCTGTTTATTTCCGACCTCTGTTTTTCGCGAGTGGCAGTCTTTATTTCCTTTTTCTTCTAGGGATTTTAGTCTTCTTTCGTGTATTAGCGATAGGTCCGGCTTTGTGTTTTATTGGTCCGGTACTGTGTGTACACTTCCATTTCAACATCCAGTGTACTCGTCTAAAGTATCACACGAGTACATTTGGGACTGGTGCCATTTTCTTATGGGATCCGCTGACATGCAGTTCTGACACTCGTACTAACATATCCAAATTTACATTAAACTGGCGCAGAAACCACGAAAAACTGAGTGCGTAGTTCTACCTGGACCAGAGTCACTACTGGTGGAAGCTTACATAGATTCCTATGTAGTCGTACAAATTTACATTTCATATTATATTGATTAATATTAAAATCAGTTGTATAACGCAGAGTGTTAACATTAGTGTTGTAATTGCGTGAGTCAATTAGAACTGGTAATTTAGGCGGCTTATCCGTATAAGAGAGCGTAGAATGTTGTGGCGTGTATTGTACAGAACTAAGCAATAAACGAACACGTTTTTATTTAAAAGCGTAGGCTATGCTCTGAATAGCTGGATATTATATACTTGGACCAGATAGGTCTACTTCAAATAAGCAATCGCTGGCCAAAGTAAGTTATAAAAAACGCCCATCTAACACGTACCACTATTATTTCCAAGTGGCAAAAACGTTATGGAGCTGGTGTCCGAATGAGCTTCAACAAATTTGTGAACCAGTTTGTGGACTCATAAAACGCATCGAGAATTAAGTTAAACGGTTGAACTTATTATTTCTGAGAAGTGGCTAGAGTCTATCGCGTCAGTCCTGTGTTTATTATAGCGCTTCGCAAACTAGGTACAGTGCTACACAATTATGTAGAATAATCTTTTTGCGGCCACTTAATTACCGTAGTAAAAATTGGTTCCTAACCGGAGCAATCTAGTTGAAATAACCGAAGATCACACAATATGAAAATTATGAAGTGATAATATTGAGAGCGAATCGCTAAGTGGGAATTATGTACGTGAGAATTGATTTAAGTCTGGCTAATTGCAGGGTTGTTTTTGTTTCCAGTTAGTCGTTGCAAATATTTAATAATGATGTAGTTCACACCTGACCAAAGCCAACAACGTCTATATAACTAGTTATTTATGGTTGTGTAAAGAAGCTATGGGTTAACCAAAAAAATTAAACATCACGTATTAGGTAGTCCACAGGAAAACTGGTTTTAAATACGCCCCATCATCAGTTGGAAGCAATTTTAGTTTCAAGAAATTGGAAGTATTAAAATCTTATTATAAAACCATTTTTCTTTTAACACTATCAAATCATTATAATAATAATATTCAATTTGAGAGGTACGGGGAAAGGTAAGGCAGGCGGCGTGTACATTAATCATAAACCAGTTGGAGGGCGGGACGGAGCGGGGTTGTGTTTGGGGTGGGTGGGGGTAGACGGGCCGGTTCAGTAGAACGGCGACTGCCGATGTGTGAACATGGTACTGCACGTTGTGGATTTAGTGAACTCGGCACATGAAGCGTTCTATGCTGACAGCCCAAACAATTTCCTTCTCACAGACACGGAGCCTTCGTACTTACCAGGTAGGCCTACTTCTACACGTTAGACTTAATAATAATAACAACAACAAGAGTTTCGCTTATGTCCGTCACGATCATATTTTCCAGGTGTTATTTACGTGTAAATAGTTCAGTGATATTGTATTCCGTTGTTGACCGCACGAAAAGTTACCTATTATTTTTCCAATGAGAATCGGTAGCGATGATTTGCTTGTTCGTAGAAAAGATTTTTAGCGAATTTTCTGACGTAAATCGTATAAGCTATATTTTGTGTAAGTGCAGGAAAAACGGAATCTAGTAAAACGACTAAGACGTATGTAGTTTTTGCTACTGAGAGAACAGTTTCATAAAGTGTGTCGTATAGTTATGTCAGTGTATTATCCGTTTGTGATGTTAATATTAGTAAACGAAGGAACCGCTTCAATACGGCAGTGATGACAAGCTGACAAAGTATAGACTAAAAATAATGTTAAATATAAGTGTAAATATTAATTAATAGCCGTATTGTCTCAATAAAACCATTTAGGCTTGCTGTTTCGTATTTCTTCTTTCATGTGAAAATCGCTTCTCCCCCAAGTTATCCAGATTTCTTTCATCGGTTTTGCGATGTAATTAATTAATCGTCTCTGTGAATCCTTGCGATTGTAGATGTACCGTACCCGGCCATCGAGCCGGCATGTAGCCGAATATCCAGATTTATGTACTCATGCATACAAGTGGAGCCATGGTTTTATGATTTGCTGTGATACAGGGGTAAGTTACAAAATGCAAATAAGGGATTTTCCATTTAGATACCCTATCCAGCGAAGAATCGTTAATAAAACCGATAGTAACAAATACCATATCAAATGGTGGCACTTTCGTAATGTGCTGACGGTGATCGCAGTGCAGCATTCACTGCACCTCCCGCAATTAGCGAAAAAAGTTGTGTTTTTTTAACAAAGCGTTTGTAGGTTCTGTAGTTGTAGTCAAGTTGCAGTTGTTCTGTAATTTGTAAATGCAAAGAACACTGGGAAAATAACAGTTGACGTCAGTTTAAAAATACTGAAAAATAGAATTTAAGTAGTCTTTCGCGTACTAGGTCTATTACACAAAGTATAATTTTCATAGTTTCTAGTGTAGCCTATATTGCAAAATTCCAATGCAAATCGTGTACGGTGTTTGCGATCGCGTATTGGCGCGCGGCGAATACACGTGTATTAGATTGCGGTTGTGCAATTATCTATTGGTATTTAGGATACCAATCCTAAGAATACTACTAATACTGAAAACTAATTTGTATTTCTATATTATCAGAAACGTATCCTGTCAGTACAGAGCGAAGGCGGAAGGTAACTTTAAATTCTCGATAGCATGCATCAGGTTCGCTCGTACTGTATACAAGCCGAAATTATAATGATACGAGGTGAGGTGGAGTGTCGGGTATTCCGGTGAACGCGCGAGGATTTCCGGCGCCATCAGTGAAAACTTTTACGATTGTTTTGTTCGCACCGTTTCCTTGCCTTGCATCCTGATAGGTATGCTTCAGCTGACACTTGGTCTCCATATCAGTTGTTGTTCGGCCGCTTCTCCTCTCGCATTCGGCCAGTTTGTGTGTGTAGGCTATACGTTTGCATCAGTACTAGTTTAGGTTATTTTTGTATGCAAACATTTTGCTCGGTTTGGTTACAGTACTTTGTAATTTTTCGTTTACGGTATTGGTAGTTACTACGTGTAACTGTTACGAGGGTACATGTGACTTTATTTATATATTTGTTCGTAAGATTTTTTCCTGCTTTTTTATTCATATTTTTTATAGCGTATGTTTATACTGTGTATTTTTGTATTAATCCTGTTTTATTTTGGAAGTAGGCATACAGTTAAAATTTAGAGAAAATAAGGTTTAGAGAAATAACTTTTATTAGAACATAATAAGTTTTTTTAACGTTCATATTTTCTTACGTATGTTAACTTTAAGGCGTCATTTTTCCTTAAAACGAAAACATTAAGTAGGCCTATATGCTATGTTAGTGGTTCGGGACTCATTATAGATCCACGACGAGCAAGAAAGAAAATTGTATTCGTATAGCACATAAAAGTTACCTGAGAATTTAAATATGTAGTAAGCATATAGGCCTAAGGATATTTTAACGTTACAATGCATTTCACAAGCAGGATAGAATGATTTAAGAAAATACTTATGTAAGGTTATACCTAATTTCGTAATATCTCCTTGTAAACTATGAAGGCCTATTAACGAAGGCTATGAAGCTTACGTTTAATGTTACTCATTGTGTACTCATTTACCAAGTCTCCGTATCTCAGCATATGCCTACCGTAGCTTCTTGTGTTCGAGTTATTATAGTCATGAAACATTCGCATAGACGCCGATAAATGGGGGACAGGGAATAATTCTTGTACCGATTGACGAGCTGTACGCCAATCTATAGCCCTAAGTGTTGTAGGTTTCAGTCTTTTGAATCTAAACCTGTTGCTTTTAACCAAGTTTGTGTCCGGGTTATAGATTTGAGTTTGGAATATCAGAAAATACTTGACTTTAGTGGTGGGGTTCGTTGTTTAGTTTATTTGATTTAACATATGAAATGTAAGCGGCACGTAGCCTAATAGTGTGTAGCCTATGCTTATTTCTGCTTACATTTTTTAGTGACATTTCATGAATTGTCTTGTTTGAGGGGAGGGGTAGCTATACCCCGTAAATTTTTAAAGAACCTATAAAAATCCGTATTGTTCAGAAAATCTGAACAATTCTTATAGTTAATTAAATTAGGAATCTGTAGTGGACTCTGTTTTTACAAATAATATGTAGGCTTATTGCCTGAATCGCGAAGGTGTAGGCTATATTACCCTGTCTACATAAAAAATAAACTTATGTTAACTACTAAAGTTTTTTATTTGTCTTCACTAAACAATATTAATAATAATATAATCGTTGACTCCAGTTTGTATCGTCTTGGTGTAGGTGTAGGTATAGCGCAGAGTGCCTAACGTGAGCTATGCCTTCACGATATAATTCTTCTAAATCTCAAAGAACGTGTATTGAACTTGTTGTCAATGAAAGAAATTACTTTCTTACTTTTATTGACGATTCTAGGGCTTGCAGTGTGGGGGAGAGAATACAAAAAATAAATCTTAGTAGTTGGGAATAAAACAATTAAACATAAAGAGGTTATAGAGGGAGCATTGTAGTAGGTAGAAGTAGTGATAATAATGAAACATCAAAAAATAATTTTCAGTTACATAGGCATAGGCTACTCGCAAATTTTTTAAGATGACTTAGAATTCGTGGGGGGGGGGGGCAGTTGAGCTTCCCAGCGTTAGACAAGAACTCCTTAACTCCTAATCTTTCATTGACCGCAAAATATCGAATGCACCACTGTAAGGAGGAAGAAAGAAATATAGGTTATCTATTCAGATTTTAGGTTTAGACAAAATAGTACACGTTCGTGCTAGTACAACTTTTTAAGTGAATGTTTTACGTCCCCACAGAGTTGAATAACGACATTTTGTAGTTAATCAGTTTTATTCACTGAAGGATGCAAACAAACCCCGTTTTCTAGGACCATGACAGAAATAAGTTAAATCCGTACTAGTTTTGAGGTAGTAACGGTTGAAATCACAGCATATTAGTGATGGAAATCGAGTGCAAAATCCATACGGCGTGGTATGAATTGATGCGGCCAATTCATAATCGGAGTGCTTGTGTCAAATTTTACAGGATTTGGACGTGCGGTTAAACATTTAAGCAGAATCTTTGAAAAATTATTATAATTTAAGACAATAGCCTGTACTAATCGTAGACTTTAAACTGCGGGTTTAACGACAGTTTTGAATTTTGTTAACTATGTAAGAGCGGTAAAGGTTCCAGAACAGTTCGAAGAGAACAGTCGTACAGGTGTTAACTGTAGGCCTACATAACACCTTTTCGTCTTGCGGATCAATGGTACTTTCAAAATAGTACCAGTGACATAACGTCTGGATAATGTATCCAGTAACGTAACGTCAACAATAGGCTACATATAAACTAGTAATCTCCCAGAGCTACAGAACTCTATCACTATTTTGTGAACGAAATGCCGGTACATTTATTATTACGTAAATTTTAGAATTAAATAATTATGTCAGTTATCAGAAAAATTATGAAAACCGCGATTACTCTACCAATTGTTTAATAAAATAACAATTATAAAGCATACAATTATGCAATAGGCTAAACACTAAAAATTCCATAACACTAAAAATTCCAAACTACTGTATTTTTTAAAATTAAATTTGTAACCATATAGCCTACTGTCTAAATGACAATTCATCCTACCTTTTATTTATTTTTTACATGCAGGCCTCCATGTATTAAGTTTATGTATGTTTTCGTAATCCTCTATAGACCTATATCTAACAAATTTTAAAAATATACATAGGCTAACTGATAACAGTAGGCGTATATAAAGTGTTTGTAAACTTAGGTTATAAACTTGTTAAAGGCAATCCAGAATTTTCAGGGAGTGTTGTGAGGGATATTAATTCTATAAAATTATTCAAGGTACCGAGTTTGTATTTTGGAAAAATTCCTTGATCACCCATATAGACTTTTACAATTTTCATAAAATTTTGTGTTCTGACTTTGGCTCGTGGTGCCCTTAAAGTTAAAAATAAATTTTCATAGTAAACGGTACATTCACTTTGTGTTTGGATTGGTAGTTCGGGTCCTACTGGAGTTTTACTTTTTTTTTCAAAATTTTGAGCTACTTTTTGGGCTCTAATATGCCAAAGTTTTGAAATTTACAAAATCGAAAACTAGATTCATATTTTGGGTAAACATTCATTTAATTTGATACCCTACATTGATTTCAAATTTTTTTTACAATTTTGACATCCTCGAATTTTTGTCTCCCACCATCCACATTTTTGGGAGGATCAATCTAAAAAACAATAATGTAAAAGTGCGGCCACGCGTTGCCAAGTTTTACGAAAATCGGTTGATGCTTTCAAACGTTATCGTGGGACACACCCCAAACAAACAGACAGACAAATGCCAAACAGTCGTGAGTTCAAACAACTCGGCTCGCTCGATCAAAATGTTGGAAAACGTTATATGGGACAAACTTGTCCGCATAAAGAAGACAATAGTTTTACAAAATGTTTTGCTAAAGTTGTTAGTTGGCTCTTAGTTTGATCTGTATTTGTATCCTCTTCGGACCGTTGCTTTTTTTATTGTTACAGTAAAAGAGTAGTGGCGTAGCGAGGGGGTCGGGCGCGAGCTCGCGTGGCACGTGCTCAGTGGGGTACCATATGCTGCTTGTCCTGCCTTCTAGACCTGCTGCAAGTAGTTGAAGTTTTTTTTTTTTTATTCATTCAAAGATTGATGACACGAGGTAGCCTAATCATGTACTGACAGACGTTATGACGTATAGACAAGTAACAGGCGTAGGTCTATGTTGAACTATCAAGAGCTACCCATTACAACCAAAGACACCGTGTTTTAAGATCAGCCTGATAATAGCTTACCCAACGGAACAGTTAAACTAAATTAGACCCACTACACGTTTTGTTTGTACCTGTAGATTTGGCTCTCCGTAATCATAATTAAATTTGTCTAGGCGGTCGAAGGTTCAAAATAATCGATTATTGGTGTATCAGAATTAATTACAGTTGAAATGTCCCGGTATTCTACCGCGAAACCGTATTTTTAATAACACTTTCACCACGTAATCCGTTTTCTGAGATCTTCATTCTCAATTGAAGTTGCTGCTAAGTTTTAAATTGCGTATGTTAAGATTACGCTTACACGTCAACGTATTTGTTCGGAATCGTAAAATAGTAATAGGGGATAACAGTATAATAGTGGTGGCATAAAGGGACTGTGCAGTAGAATATTATCTCAGTTTTAATGTCATTATTTAAAATTGCATCTTTTTTATTTGTGTACTTTTTTCTACTGCACAGTTCTGTGCGTTTTATTCCAAATCGTACGTATTTGCATGTCGTAGTGTAACTTTGGCATAACGTTTAGGCCCACTTCCGGGAACATAAGTGAATGTTTTCTTGTTGGCTATACCGTGTATCAGGTTTACATCTCGGGTGGTTTACACGAATTCGGTTTAATTTGGAAAGTAAACTGTGTTGATCTGAATTGCATTTGGCAATTGCTATCGGTTCAGTAAACTAATCGAAGAGCGGATAAGGAGTAGTAACGAAAGCCAGAGAGCACATAGTGCTGGTTGGAAGGTGTGTGTGTGTATGTGTGTGTGTGTGTACGTGCGCAGGTGTGGGCACGCGCCTGCCGCCAGTCATCTGTCGCAGCACCTGTTGCAACGGTCACCTACACCTGCCCTGAACCTGGACCGCCAGACTCTCTGTATCTTCTGTCTACCCCTAAACTAAACCTATACACTACACTATACTACGCTTTGTTATTGTTCATACCCGGCTGAGTGGATGCACAACGTGACGGGGGAGAGTTACCGCGTTGTGTAATTCTGTACTTTCTTAGTGCGCCCCAGTTGGTTAACATTATGAGTAGCTATGTTATGTGTCGGACCGATTTTGAAAGACGCCATACTTTCAAAGCGGTAACTTTGTACTTACAATACAGTGTATACAATGAGTACATAAAGAGGACAGTATTTCTTGAAATACCGTAGCTTTATTGAAAGCGACTTTATAGCGGATCAGTGGAAAACATTAAACAGTAGGCCTAATTTATTACGTGTAGCCTACAGCGGAAGAAAACGAACGCAATAATTTTATCAGTGTTAGTAACCCAAAATAAAAACTGATGCAAGCCCCCCTCCTCAGCTTGTTAGACAAACAGATTGATTAATTACGCTCTGGCAGTATATGCCTAAAACTGGTAAGCTGTAGGCCTACTAAGCCTAGGCCTACTTTCCAAACTTCTCCTGCCGTCGAATGTGAGTTGACACGCACAAAATGTACAAACGTTGGCACGCTAATGTTTTGTAAAAAGGATTTTATCGTACCCTGACTTTGTATGTTTTTTTTCATAGCATGAGTGTCGTTTTGTTATACGCTTGTCACGTTTTATTCGGTTATAGGTCTATGTGATAACTAGTTTACCAGATGACGGTGGTGACACTTTGTGTTGCCGAAACCTCTTTGCGTTCATTCACGTTTCGTCGTTTTCGTTCTACTGACACTGTAGCCTTCGTCCTTCGGCTGCCGAATAATCGCCGGTGTTTGTCATTGCGCGTTTAGGCCTACATGAGTCAAGCGGTGTAACACACGGTAGGCCTACAGACACGAATACTTCTGTTTACTGTTTATTGGCTGTTACATTTCCTAGCAGCCAAGTTTACTGAAGTTCACTTTTGTCTCCTGACGTGTGTAAGATAAGATGTGGACTATAAGATTATGAATGTTAATCCTAATACAGTAATTAGGCCTATGCATTCGTCGGAGCAAGGAATAGAACGTAATATTATTTTCATTATATTGTGTAAGTCCTTTGTAGGCTACTTAGTTAGCGGGTCTATGGAATGTATTGTACGCTATACGTTCGTAATGCGTTTTATGGGTGTAAAGGGATTTTTTTTAAATTATGCCATGTTTTCTTTACCAGTATTTTGGTGTTTTATTTTTGCCTGAAATGGAGTCGTGTGACATCTTACGACAATATTTAGCCCGATAAATGTTTTCGACAAGAAATTACTTAAGAAAACTTGCGAGTAGCAATAATTTAAGAATACGGAAACGTTACGAGCTATTTACGAGACTGATCCTTTATAAATTGGTACTGATTTAAATGTAAAAGTACGGATACAGAAAAGCAATGGGTGAACAAGAATTTGATAATACGTCATATGTTTTGTGTAAACGAACGAACGGATTCTAGTGACAGTCTCAGAGAGAAATAGGCCTAACTAATTGCTCCAGCGTTATAGGCCTAGATAGAATCTTGTTAAACTCTTATTCTTCTCTGTAGGTTACTCCCGGCGATCAAGTGGAGAAAATCTACAAAATGGGTCTAGTTCCCCTCAGCTTCAGTTTTTTCCAATAACTTATGAGTTGATTTTAGTTTAAATTGTAAATCCATTCCTGACTGTGAGTGTAACAAGTTGGACGTGTTAATAGTACCGGCTCTGTTATTAATACTTTAGTATAGAAAGTAGATCTATAGCAAGTGTACTGTATACGCCATGCCCTCGTAGGCCTACTACTGACGTGTTTAACGTGCACATCGATTCCGTACACTGGGCAGTCGTGGATGAGACCGGATATACTGGATTAAATTCGCGAAAATTACGAAGCACAAAAACATAGTCTGTATAACACTATAATACCAGCAGGTAGCTTATAACGTAACGACTTCATTACTGCCTTTGCTGGTACAACTAAATTTTGGCGATTAATATTAAGAAAATTCTTACATTTTATTTAACATTTTGATTGTGATGGAATGAAACCACACCTGAAAGATGTGGTTTATGGGTTTTATTGTTTTATTGAACTGTTCTGTGCTGCCCATTGCTGTTTAGCGACGTTTTATTATGTAGGCTACAGTATACGGCCGCTTAAGACGGGTTAGTAAGTCGTAAGCATCAGTAAAACCAGTTGCAGCGTCTTCATTGAGTTTCGAGTACATTCTTTCGCTTGTTTTTTAGTGAATAGCGCAGCCACAGTATTGTATAACTGTACTTCTGTTACATATCGGTATCATTACTCGCTCAGTCTTAGAGTATTTCACATGACTTAGCATCGTTTAGCTAATGTACGTAATCGTCATTTTATCACAAGGGATTAATGTAATTTAGTATGTGTCAATTTAAGATAGACCGTTGTTTTTAAGAATGGAGTAGGCCTTCTTAATTGCTTCTGAGGATACCCAATCACAAGGAAAAATGAAGTAGCCTATTCATTCTGGGTGGTCATTAGCTTTCGGTTGCAGTAGAATATCGTATTTAATCTTTTTAATAGATATCGTAGGGATGGGAGTAAGTTACTAATAGGCTAATTACTGCAGATTTTAAAGTAGCCCTATAGGCTACTTGAAATGCGCAGAATATCCAGTTAAACTTTACCGGTGGTATGTGTTTCGTTTTTGACTAAATTTGTTAAAAGTCCTCGAACCACAGCAGTTCCTGACAAGGGCTGACATTTTTTTACAAGTTAGCCTATTCACTCGGCGTTCTGGGAATAGCAGTTATGGAATATGGAAGGAAGGCCCTGGGAATGTTAGGAAAGGACCTTAATTTAAGAATATATTTTGGTGTTTTCGAAAGTAGGCCTAATGATAATTAAAACATAAATACGGAACGAATTTGTGATCCATGTCAGTGTTGTATTCATTTTAATCACACTGCCAGTAACGGATCGTTCACAATTTTCTAGATTAAACCTCTCACGGTGACTTCCGGACCCACGTTAATATAAAGTCATTATTCATTAATAACTTACGTGTGGGCAGGCGTACCAAGCACACAGTGATGTAAAGAAGAATGACGCCTTAAGGAGTTCTGAGGAATACACGCCTAGGGTAATTATACGATGTTAGCATGGGCGAAATGATTAACGTGAAGAACAAATGTAACGAAATGGGTGTTCGTTCACTACAGTGCGTGAATCTGATGGCTTCGTAAGATGCCTTCTTCACATCTTGGTACTAAGCATGAGGTTTCCATTTTTTGTTAACATGATAATAAGATGCAGGGAGAAATAATGTATTTGGAAGAAACATTTCCGAAAGTTTTATTCACGTGTAAACGTAGTCTACTTTTTGTGTACGGTATTTTACTTACAACGCAGAGAGTTTGTGGTAAAAGAGCCATGTAACGCTCAATGACTACTCAGACATTCCTTGAAGGTCACATACCATTTGGAAAATTAGTCAGTTGCAAAATACACTGAAGGATTTTCCAGTAGGCTAAGTGCGAAACGCAGTACGTCACTGTATGTCTGTTTTGAAGGCGAAAAGTTCTATTACCACTAGAAGACGACAGATTGTCATAGTCATCGTTCAACTTAATTGTCGATTACACGGCCCGAGTATTTTACAAACTGATTTTTAGAGACAATGTTTTAACTTAGGCCTATTTATTTGGAGTGTTCGTAGGCTATATTAGCAAAATGTGCAACAGCAATAATCTCTTAAACATGTTTCGCAGCAGATTACGTCGATCTTATAACTTAGTATTGGCTGTAATACATAGTCGGTTTCATTTAGTGTTTTTACGCTTTGCACCCCGATTATATATTTATTCGTTATTATTGTGAAATATAAAAGATTGTACAGGTTTAGCATAAAAATTGGTCACTCTCAGTTTGTTTCACGAGTTAGGCCTCTCCATCAAAAGTAAACCGGGATTAATAGTAAATCTACATGTTTTGTTTATTGAGGATTGGACAGTAGGCCTAAGCAGTGTTTAGTAAACAAGCGCGACTGTGTGTTTGGCAACAGTCGACATAATACACAGCATTTTAATTAATACAAATTTCACTAAAAGTAATTTTATATCGCTGTAATCAGTGTAGGCCTATTGTTTATCACTATTTATAGAGTAAAAAAAGGCATATGAATACAACATTGCCCCATTTTCCAGAACAAATTGGTAGTGTAATTTGTCATCGATTTATTTTTTCTGGCAGTGAAAGCGTCAAGAAACCGTAAATTCAGTGTAGGCCTGTGGTGTGGATCAGATTTTATTCTTCCTCATTTTCCATAAATTTTTAATGATAGGCCTATTTAAACACATCTGAGTGCTTAGTTAAACAGTTCTTGGGTACCTAATGCAGACTCCATATTCAACTGTAACCATATTCCGTTTTCATTCCCGGGAGGCCTATTGGAATAGGCCTACATTTTTAAAAGTCGCTTATTTTGTGTTTAGATTTGAACGAAATGAAATCCTCATTCCAGTAAAATTGATAAATCAATTTTAAAATACTGCCTAAAGGCCCTATTTAAAAAAAGTTTGACCTGAAAATTTAGATAGGCTAGCTTATTTTACCTACATCCATCTTAATTTCCAAAATCGTGGCTTCTCGTCGTACCTCCCATCCAGATGTAATGTTTTGTTTCCAGTTACCAGGCCTTTTAAAGAATTTCGATGTCTTCACTTCTAATCATCACTCTGGTCGGTACGAAGAATTCCATATTGGAAAAGTCTTTTTGTTGCTCCCTGATTAGAATAAACTGGAGTATTAATTTAATTACCACAGCAATAAGCATTTCCACTAATAATTATTGCCATTAGGCCTATGTTTAATGTGATTTTAAATTTGTTTACTGATCTGATTCAACTCACGTGATTTGTTGACAACTCTATTGAGACCTAGTCTATAGCCCTATAGCCTAACTAACGAAATCTCAAACTAAAACTTCATTCTGCCCCATTGTACCCAGGTTTATTGTTGCACTGTAGCTCATAATTTGTTTAAGTTCAAATGCCAATTGTGTGATATTTATTCCTACAACACTACAGATAAACATTAGTAGGCCTAGATGATGATTTACAAGGAATTAAACAATCAGCCTACGTTAGGTAAAACATAGCCATTGTTTTCCATCAGCGTTTCACTAAAATAAAAATAAATTTTAAAATGACGCAAAGATGTGTAGGTGTAGGTACGTTAGAACAGGTGTAAGGCGTCGTCGCCAGGTGGGTCCGTCAACAGATGCTCATCATCGCGCGTATTGCTCTTGCTGCGTACCTACTGGGTGGTGGAAATAAGCTTTCCTTGAACACGTAATGTTGCATGTACGCCGACCTCTTGGCATTGTCCCAGTTAATCGCTAATTGTCGTCGACACAATACACTCATAGGTCGGTCGCGAATTTAATACGTCGCAAAATAAGTTTTCTAACTGTGTTTAGAACTTATTACAACGCTGTGTGTTGGAATTAAAAAAAACTCATTTTCTACATAAAAAAAGCTTATCTCATTGTTGATGTTTTTTAATGTGGCCATATAGTGTAAAGTACATCAAGTCGGACATTTCTAAATTAAATTTCAATAAAAAACGATGCACAAGGCACAATAGAAAATCGCTGGACCGGGAGAAAAGGCACCATTGTGATGAGTCCGTGTACCATGCTGTGATTGGTTACAGAGCGACGGGGCGGGATCAAGTGGTCCACTGAAACATACCAATCACAGTTCAGTGTGCCCACTGCAATAACTCTACAAAACTAACTTTACAATGGCCTCAGCATGCTGCTCTGGGAAAGCTTTGAACGTTTTGCATACCCGACTGTGTATTTCACAAGCAAATTATGTTTTTTGTTTAATATATTCTACTGTTTCTCACTAGATACTGCATTCTTTGAACTCGTAACATTTTGACTGTAGAAATACCTAGACATAAAAAGTTAATCCTACTTAGAAAACTGTTCAGTAATAAGATATTTCAGAAAGCTATTGCGTGATATAAAGTAATTTGTGAAAATGAAACGTCTTATGAAGGTTTTTGTGAACAAAACAATAATGTTTTACGTATATTTAATGAAATAGCGTAGCTATCTCGTACGCGTCGTCAGATTTTCAGATTTTTCAACGAAAGAATGTATTTTACGAGTTAACTCGTACCGGTAGTCTGTTTTTGACATATCGAACCAAAATGAATTGTATCCGTTATATTTCATGAAAAACAATTTCACTTGGTTTTAATTATTATTAGGCCTATTATTAGGTCTATTATCATCATCACCATCATTTACTTCCAGTATACTGTAGGTAGGCTGTATCACTGTAGCCTAGAAACCAAGGCGGATTTTCGTTTCTGCCGCTTTCGAGCTGTAGGCCTAACAGTTTTGTCGCCTCTTAGTGGCAATTAAAATTCTTATCGCTACATAAGTAAAAACTTTATTTAATCAATATCCCTACAACGTGAACACAATTCTCTTCTAGTGGCCCCCTTTTCTTAAAGTAAAATAAATTTTCTAGTTTTTTAAGGTTGCAATTTTTCTGCCTCTGCAAATTTCTCGCCTTGGGCAAATTTGTAACCTGCTCAGCCTCCTCCCCCTGTAAATCCCACTGTGGTGTATAGCCTACGTAAGATTTGAGGTAAGATATTGTTGGTGAATCATAACGATATGAATCAATCAGGCATGATCATTACCTACTGTAGATAAATGGTGAGCGTTGGAAATTCCTGTCAGTCACGCAAGGAATTTTGTCTAGCCTAGGCCTACCCACAAATGCAGCACATAGCCAAAGTATAGAAATCATGCGGAGGTTAAGGAAGTAGTTGAATCGTATTTAGCGGGGAGTTCGTGTAAGGGGAATGTCACAGACAAAATGATTTATCTCAACAAATCCTCACAGTCACAGCCAGCCCACTGTTAGTCCCCAGAATACGGTTCGGTTATCGAAATTTTGAATTTTAGGTTTACAATTCACCTTCTGGACACATAACGGATTGTACGCATTGTTACACATAACGAATGTTTTACAATCGAGTTAGGCTATAGACTGTTATAACAAAATTCTCTCTCTCTCTCTCTCTCTCTCTCTCTCTCTCTCTCTCTCTCTCTCTCTCTCTCTCTCTCTCTCTCTCTCTCTCTCTCTCTCTCTCTCTCTCTCTCTCTCTCTCTCTCTCTCTCTCTCTCTCTCTCTCTCTCTCTCTCTCTCTCTCTCTCTCTCTCTCTCTCTCTCTCTCTCTCTCTCTCTCTCTCTCTCTCTCTCTCTCTCTCTCTCTCTCTCTCTCTCTCTCTCTCTCTCTCTCTCTCTCTCTCTCTCTCTCTCTCTCTCTCTCTCTCTCTCTCTCTCTCTCTCTCTCTCTCTCTCTCTCTCTCTCTCTCTCTCTCTCTGCACCTAAGAATTCAAAGAATTTCGACGAAACCGAAACATCGAAGCATGATAATGTTTTTAGGCTTTTGAAACGTATAATGTGGATTACGTTTGGTGGATTACGTAAATCATTTCCAAACCACAGACGATCACAAACAGAGCATGTAAAACCAAATTTATTCTCACTAAAACGTTTGCTAAACTCAATGTCAGCAGCGATTATTTCTGTCTTGATGCGTTTACATATCAAATTTCTAGACTGTGGGGAATCGAAAGTGTGGAAGCGTCACGTTTTTCGATGACGATTTTTGTGGAATGACCCCCAGCCTAAAAACATTATCATGTTAATATCTTGAGCTTTTAAAACTGAATTGTTAAAAAAATTAACACAAACCATTGATGCTGCTATCAGTAAACTCAGTAGGCTAGGTGCTTTTTTATTTGAAACAGTAGCCTAATTGAAGGTTGTAGCCTACGTTAGCCTAGGCCTATATGATAAACCACTAGCTGCTTGATCCATCGATATTGTGTTTGTTTCACACTAGGCCTATAGGCCATCTGTGTATAGCCTAGGCTAAATGGAAACGTCTATTGTTAAGTAGAGTCCTAAAGCCCTTTGATTTATGGGTCACTGGTACAGTTATTATACTACCTTTAAGTTATTACTAGGCCTACTAGTTTTTAGATTCGTATTATATGATCACATAGGTAGCCTAGAAAGCGAACATTAATGTCGCAAGTAGACACCAGTGTCATCGACTTGCTAGTTACAAGTTACAATTAGGCTACAATTAGTGGAGCCTAATTCGTGCCTCTTGAGAGATAGTTTTCCATTGGCGTGGACCTTAGCCTATTCTTTATCGTTGTCAGGAAAATAGTAACACTGACATACGAATGATACTTATTATAGAGATCAAAGAAAGGATTACGCAGATAGTCATGTGTGTAGATGAGAATGCCTATGAATGGGTAGACGAGAGATTACATCCGAACTCTTGGTTTAAAACCTGTGCATGACTGTTTACTGTTTCATGGCAGCCTTGCCTTTTTTTCAAGTTAGAAACGAGTCTAATAACAATTAAAGAATGTAAATGAATTTGTGGGTTATAGACATAATAATGACTTCTTTGAGGTACCGGTAATTTGTTAACAAGCCACCGTTAGTTAAGTTGTATAGGCTACATTTTTCATGCATTTTGTGCAATCTTGCTAACTGAGTATTGCGACCTCCCTTGCGAATAGGAATATAGGCCTATAGGCCTATTATCTTTTAATAGCGGAGCACCCGGAATAACCCGGTTTTTCTGTGAAGCTAAGATAAATGCGCCCCATCACAAACTGCATAAGGTAAGCCCTAAATGCGCTCTCCTTGGGAGTTAAAATAGCATAGCCTACATGTTGGATGGAAGCGGGCGATTAAAATGTGTAGGATCTATTTATATTTTGAACACTTAACTTTTTTCAGAACTTTTTTGTTTTCGGAAGTAATAGACCTCCATAACTTCTTTTCATTATAATGACTCGGAGAGCAAAAAATTACATTGAATTGTGATAAAAAAGGCCTATATTCTCTTTATAATTAATGGCTTATTAAATTAAAAGTAAATAATTATTGTTACTATTCGTTTTAAATGGGCTACGTATCGCAAACTATATTTTCTATTGTTGGGTTCCTCTCACACTCCGTGTAGGCCTAGGCCTACTGGAACTATCAGAATACGCAGTCATTGGATCAAGAACTACTCTATCTTTTTTTGGTCCTAATGTTGCTCTCATCATATTCAGTTGTCTGCTGTCAGAGGAGTTTACAGAAATTCGGACCTATTGTTCTGATAGAAACTTTCAGTTCTTATTCTAACCGTCCGTAAATTCTTGACGTGAGGTTTATGTTTAACGTCATCAAGATTCTACGATGCCATATACACATTAAATTAATAGACTTAATGATGAGCCATTGTTGGTTTGTTCGATTCCAAGAGTTGTAGGCCTATTTAGAATTTAGAGCCACCTATTACTATTCATGTTACCTAAGTAGTAGTTACGAATCTAAGGTTTTGTATGTTCCCCTACAAGCTCTGGGATCTGTTAGATTGTCGTTCGGGAACTGTGAAACAAAAGCGAAATGTATGCAACATTGAAACCGGTTCTATTGCTATCAGCGTCCCTCGTCGTCTCATCTTCCGTTAAGTTTCGGGTTTTCTTTTACGCCTGGACTCAGTTAATTTGCGTAAACGTGCATCCTAAAGAGCTGAGACTATTTTAAAATATTTTAAAAATATTATTTTAAAAATGCAACATATCTTTTTACGTTTCCAAAGAAGCCTAACAGTAGGCTTACTTGCAATCGAGTAGAAAAAAATATGGAAAAGATAAAACAAAAATTAAAGTGCAAATAAGGTTGGTCCCTCAATACTGTAGGGGCCCGTACACGTAACCAGAATGAAACTACTCAAAGTTTTAGAAATTTGTAGACAACTAGGTAGGCCACAGTTGTGTTACGTCAGTTAGGTTCACCCAACTTATTGGGATCGAGGATAGTTCGGATGTCCGAAAATTGCTATATTCGAATACACAATGTGGGGTAGGCTGCATGTAGGCTTAGTATGTAAAACATATTCAAATGGTGTATTTAAACACTGCACCGTTAAAACACCGGAAATACATTATTATGGTGATAATTCATTATAACCTCCACTACGTAACGCCTCGTCTTACTGTCGCCGATTCACATTATAGGCCTACATTTCAAAAACAAAATATTAATTAAATACTGTAGTTTTTCCGTCTTGGTAATATGAACGGACAGTAAATTAAACAATTAACATAAAATGGAATCAAATAATAGTGAAAAGTTTCAGTAGGCCTATGAATTACACATAGCCTATGATGGTCATCAACAATCTAGTTAATGGTATTTGCAAGTTTTTTCTTTCTCAGCGAATTTGGCCATTTAACGTTTCGGATATTTAACTCTCGGATATCAGATGCCCTGCTGTATTGTCAAAAGATCCGTTAACAGCTTCTGAACCCACTGTAGGCTTATGTGTCGTTAAATTGTTGTACACAATATCAATCAGTTTTGCTAACTATTATTAGGCCTATGATTTGGCAGTCGCAAATCTGTAGACCTTGAGACCTAAATCGTGAGGTAATCTGCCGCATAAGTTCGCAGGATGTTCTTTATCATAATTACCGCAGTGGATAACAATATAAATTATGTATTTTCAGTTATATCTCTCATAATTCTTGAGCAGACAATACATGAGCATTCGACTGTAATTTTTACTCTTTCCTGTTCATTATAGTGGAAAACAATTGTGTTTTAAGCCTGAAAAATATAAAATAGGTCTACTCTTGTTTTCCTAAAATATGTTGGGTTGATTAGGTCTATATGTGTATGGACACATAGGAAGTAGGCTATAGCCTATCATACTAGACGATATGGAATACGATTCGTAGAAACCGTAGGCTATGGGAGGTGTTTTTATCTCATTCTTCATTTGACTACACGTGTCATTTTAAAGTTTCTGAAAATTTAATGTTCAAAAACTTTAATTTGCATTTTGTATTGTTTAATTCGTACAACGATGTAGTGGGCCTACCAGTGGACATTATTAGGCAGTTAGGCAGTCTCTGCGGTGTGACGGTCGTTGTGACTGTGTTCTGCAGTCGTAAAGAGTGTGTTACTGTACGGAATAACAAATAGACATAGTCGTAATGTCAACAGACACTGAAAGATCGACGCCCTGGAAGTAGAACGGGTGCTTCCAACCATACAGACTGCAATCGTGTAATAATATTAATAATTTGCAACAGTTCAAATTTGAAATTTCTGTAGAACGAATAACAGCATGACGTTATTGGTTAATAGTGGTAACTATCCAGCTACATTTAGGAGAGAGAGAGAGAGTGAGGTGCTTGCCAATCACAGTAGGCTAACTGGCAGCCACAAGACAAGAGGCTGAGATAGCATTTCTGAGGGCATGAAGAATAATGGTAATTTTAATTTGGAAAGAAAAACTGTACACAAGCATTAGTAATGAAACTATTTTTTTTTTTTATGTTTATAGAAACTGCGATGCAAATTGATTAGCTAGTTAGTAGTGTGTTGAACGGAAGTCCGCCCGGTTGATTCACAATGAGAAATCAGTCAAAGTTAGCAGGCGCCCAGGAAACATGCTTTGAGCAATCAGGTTGAGAGGTTTTTGTGAAGGCAAATAAACACGGGGAGAAAGTCGGCGTGATTACTGTCGATACTGTAGGAGGTAACAAACGGATAATGCAAACCTGGAATACGTTATCAATGAGACTTTTAGACTCTGTTATTGCATAGTGTAGTGTTCAGAACTACTGAATAACTGGATGAATACTGAAGTCTGAGGAGAGAGAAAGTGAGGGGGTGGCTTTTACTGGGAAGTGAGATTGAGAGATATGGATACCTAATCATTGGCTAACGTAATATTAGTAATGATAATAATAATAATAATAATAACAATAACAATAACAAACACGAATGCTATAAACTCTGTTTTAAGCCTCAAATGGTAGCAATTCAGGTTAACAACTTTATTATTTTCTTTAATACTGACCCCAGTTGGAAGGCGATGTTCCGCATGCGCCTATAACGATTCGGTTTGTCAATGATAGCCGAAAGAAAGCAATAGATGATACAGTAGGCCTATATAGTTAACTTAGACGTCTTGGATTTGATGTGTCCGCAGAAAGAGTAGGTCTACTTACCGTCATAGATTGTGAGAGAAATTATGTGGCGAGCGTGAACGAGGTGTACTTTTTGAAACTAAATGTAAGTCCCACCGATGAAAGTGTTTCAGTATAAATTGGAGAATTATTTAACATCGTCTTCATTTTTACTTTTCCTTTTAATTTTGGTAGTGAAACAATAGACTACCGTATGTGGTGTTGTAACGTAATAAATAAATTATAATATAGGCTGTATTGAGTTGCTGTTGTCAAGTACGAGTAGTAACTTTGGCGTTTTGGTTAGCAGGCGGGTATAATCACCTGCGTAGTCCGGTGTGCGAAGACAGAGAAGATGGATCACCGCCGCCCCAGGTGCCGCCACAGAGCTTCCTACATTTACGCAATCCATCCTCAGTGTATCAGCTCAAAGAGAGTAAGTACCACGTCACTTGTACACAGTTTTTTTTTTCTATTTATAAGCCTAACGTAGTCTGAGTTCACACGTTTGTAACGTGCTATCTACTGTCAGTGTATCGATTTTTATTTCGTAATCTAAGATAAAGGATGTTAGGGGTGTTAAGGATGACTCAAAGTTTCGCGCGATTACCTAATGTGATGAGCGAAAGAAGTGATCGAAACGGAATGCTCAGCTTACCAGTACTATTAAGAAGGAATAGAATTAGGAGTTGTAGAAGTTGAGTACTCAGGCCAGAGCAATACCTTAATGTGTTCATTTGAGAACAGTTAGGCCTATTCGAATGCTAAGCTAGTTTATCTTTCCAAACAACTGGTAAGCGGTTGTAGAATTGAGTAGATTTTGCTGAGGGAGGTAGAAATGCTGTGCATACTTTTATGTAGCCCTATTGCTTTTATAAATTAACGTCTGTTACAGAGCGAGGAGAGGCCTTTTACAGTGTTATTTAAAATTACAGTAAATCTGCTCTAATTCGCTATCCACCTGAATGCGTTTGATCCTTTTAACCATACTAATACGCAAAATTTAGGCTAAAGACTAGGTTATAGTTTATTTTATTTGGCCTTTTTATAATTTCTCATTACTTGTTTCTTTCTTTCGCCTTTGACAAACATGTTACAAAGCAGTACTGGTGTATGTAATTCTGTAACCCTATAGTTTATAACACGGCATCAGTGAAGTTAGGTTAGTTTATGTAAGTATATCAGTTACAAACTGTACGCCGTTGTTTTTATGTAGATCTGGTGTGTAGACTAACAGTATTTAACAGATTGATATCGACGTTTTTAAAGGCATGCATCTTTATTGTAATCCGGGTCAATTGGGTCAGCTGACTTGTACATTTGTTTTTTAATAACCACATATACAAAAGTGCAAAATACCCAAACACGATATCAAAAAAACTTTTAAGTTTGATGCAAAATTATGAAATTTTTGCAATGGTTAGGGAAAGAGGAGTATTAACTCATAGGCCTATTTGCTTTTTTTAATATAGGCACTATAAGCGTAATCTACGTTTACGAATTGATTTGTTCGTCGCCGTCTCTATCGTAATTAATAATTTTATTACCGTATGTGTGTAACACCGGCAGAACGGTCGTGTGGTTTAAGCATCGTGGCTCCATTTGTAAAGTCAAGCGGTGCATGCACGAAGACAAAAGCTGGTTAGACGATCACACGCAGCTCGGTGGTCGGTTACAGTGATAAGGGTCGAGAGAGAAGAAATTCGAAGTTATTCTGTTTTACATGAAATTAATTTACGTAGAACGAAAACCATAGTAATCTTTAAGCTAAGTAATTTTATGAGTCAGTTTTCGCTAATTCTTAGCGTAGATACTACTGGACGGCAAAGTTATCTACATACACCTAAGCCTTTCGCAAACTCAGATATATGACACAGACACTCCCATAAACCCTAAAACTGTTTCTGTAACTCACACGAACGTAAACGTTGTCTGTTTATTTGAATTATGTAATAATACGCGTATTACCGTTCGTAAGTGTGCGGAAGACTTTTCGTATCCAGTAAAGTTAGTTAAGCTGTGGTCCAGGGAACTGTTTTCGTAACTCGTACGCTTGTTTTATAATGCTTGGTAATTACCGCATACCACTCATTGAACGTGTGTATGTGTAAAAACGAAGATCCCGTTATATGTTTAGCGTGTAGGCTACTGTGCGAAATGTTTTTTCTCTAAATCAACCTTACTCTTTCGTATATACTTACTTCGTGGCTTGCGTTCTGTTCCTCTAAAAACATCAAAATGTCACACCTTTAGATGTCAGGCTCGAAATCCACTGTTGTACAGTCAGATATCATTAAGTAAGAAATAAATAAATACTTTACAACTGCTCCAGAACGTGAAAACAGAAATTTTAATTTTGATGTGTCGTTCGTTTCTTTCTTTCTTGTAAACATTGTTCAGATTGAACTTGATAGTTTTCGGGTTAAAGTTTCTACCTTAAGATTTAAAAGAACTTAAGTATTAATTACAGCATTGTTATAGACAGGCCTATTAGGCTATAATATTACTCTTAACAGAAACAGACATTCCCTGAACCCGTTCCCTTTGGTTTAATCTTAGTTTACGTTTAGGCCGGTTCATTGTTTGATCACTTCGTATTTAAGCTTAGGCTGTATTAACTTTTCAGTAAGACAGTTCTTCAAGTTTTTACTTAATGAATATTGTAATTTGTCGCATAGTCACACCTGTAGGTCTGTTCTCTTTCAGCGCCTGACACAAACCACCTTTTCTTTCTTTTTTGTTTCTGTTTGTTTTTCGTTTAAAAGGACTTTGTTTACATTATTTGAGCCCATTTGCCGATGCTGCATTCTCTTTTCATTGCATTTTTATAAGCGATAAGCATAATTTAATTTTAGCATTAATTTTTACCATTTCAGTTTAGATTGGCTCTTTATGATGATCATCCGATCATCCATGTTTTGCTTCTGTGTAGACACACGTGCACACACCCACGTGACTGACCACTCCACCCGCAAGGCAATCGCTTCAAAAAATGCTTCGATGCACTATGAGTTGGCTATAATTTCAGAAAACTTGGCATTTATTTAGGATTTCATAACTACGCTTTCATGATGTAGCCTTCTTTTTCAAACAAGGCTATAAACGGTACTTATTTGTTTATTGTTTTGGATGCACTTGAATAACTTGTTGCACGTGGTAAAGAATCGTGTTTTACGTTTATCGGCGCAGCCATCATGTGTGTACTTTTTTCTATTCTGTCTGGACGTTTCTAGCCTGTAAATTTCGTAAGTTTCTGTAGCTGCTTCATGAACGCTATTTAGAAATAGTATCCCCCTGTGTGTAACATAGGCTATAGCGAATATCCGTACAGTGTATTGTATTGGCCTTCTAGAGAGATTGAATAATAATTTTCTTTCTTTTTAATTTAACATAGTTGGACGCGCGGGACGGTGTTCAGATTTGAAACGATCCTACATCGAGTTAAACTATTTATGACGCAAACGTTTGTGAGTGTGTGTGCGTGTGTTATACAGTGAATTTAAATATGAAATTGAGAAAATTGGCAATTACTATAATATTAATTAATAGTGTGCCTACTATCGGGAGATGCTATTGGTTTCTACCTTTGTTACAAATTATCAAATAATGTTATAAATCGGGTTGGAGAAAGAAAATAAAGTGAACAAAGTAAGTAGCGTGAAGTATTCATAAATTAAATAAAGAATAATACTTTTAATTTTGTTGTTAAACTACTACTTATTGGTTTAGTACTAATCATTATGTACTAGTAGTACCCGATAAGAATGACTGTCCGATCGTATTACGTTTTTACTAATTGTGAGAAAATGCAACTAGTCCGTGCCTGTATGTTAATAAAAGTTCTTGTAATGTTATACGATGTCAACATTTTTTGCTTCTTTTGACGTATTTATGTTGCCATTGTTACTAGCGTTTTCCACAATATTCATTTTTCCCTCAACCTGTTTCTAATGCTCATCAGCGTGTATAAAGACAGAAATATGGCAAAAAACAATTCCACATAGCCCAACGTTATTCAGCATCGTGCAGTTTTGAAAAATACAAATTTGTATTTTCGGCCAAAGTACAGTGGTTTTGTTCCTATGACCTGAGATTACTTTGATTGTGTATAGACTACTCGTAAAGTTTTTGCAGCTTTCAAGTAGGCCTAATAAATATCTACTTTTACCGGTTCTTAATAGACCTTTCCAAAGTTTCTGTAAAAATTTGTGTATAGCATGTAAATACTTGAGTGATGTTTTGTTAAATAATGCAAAAATATAATTTGTACATTATATACAGCGTTTATTTATTCTTTTCTTTTTAAATTGTAAGTAAAAGTAATTCTATTTTTGGGTCGTATAAGTAACGTAGTATAATGTTTTATTAAACTTGGCGACTACACTTACGTGCGAAGACTCCAATTGGAAATTATCTTTTTACGAGACCATTTTTTGCCTTTATTTCTGTAATCAAGACGATTTTCTTCTCTGCTTTGAAGAGTCATAATAAACATAAGTGAAATATATTGACATCGTTTTCGTTAAAATATGTTACTGCTTATCATTATTGTCATCGTTACGAGCACTATATGCTTACCCACTGCTTGTTCTTTCTTCCAGAGTGATAACCGCCTTCGTTTCCTTGGACATCCTAAAAGGTCGTCAACTCTGTGGTTTATAATTAATTATAAGAATTTTTTACCCGTGATAGGTGCGCTGGATGGTTCCTTCTTATCTTTTCTTACTTTTTTGTGTTCTATCATACTCATCGTATACACTAAACTTTTTCTTATCCCTTCGTTTCTAATGCGGTCTAGCTTCGTACGTTTTTTTACCAATCTCAAAAACTTCACTTCTGCTAATCGTATTTCACTGACATCTTTTTTGCATGGTCGTCCACGTTTTGCTTACATAAATCAATATACGTAGGTGCTGTCATCATTTTGTAGTTTTTTAACTTCGTTTCTGTACTACCCTTGTTTTGAAGTGTATTGTCTATGGTATCGTGAGTATACTGGAATTTCCGTAGTTTATTCTCGATTACTCTGTCCTTGTTATAAATGATGTTCGGAGTGATAAAATTAAATTAGCGACACCTAATGAAAATTTTCATACAGAATAAAATTAGTGACACCCACTTTCACTTGCAGTTTGGTGATCCTCGTCCTTGTTGAGCTAGCTGCGATTTGGGGTGAGGAGCGTCTTCTTTTGATTCACACTGAAAATTCTGTTTGCTTTGATTTCCATAATAACAATGTCCACGTTACTTCAGCAGATTGAGAAAAATCGCGGTTTCAATGGCGTACGCGTTTGCCGGTCGAAGGTACAAGACAGACAGACGGGACTGAAGTAAAGATAACATCTGATTAGATTTTCGATTGGGAGTGATCAACATGTTTCCTCCTGCAGACTGTTGGGAAAATACTCAACTAAAAATTAGCTGTTCTTAATAAGATTTTAATCGAGCTGTACTTTACATAAAAATAAATATTTGTTGAATAATTAAACAATAAAATTCCCGCACGATGGCAGTGCCCATAGGCTAAAGTAAATTGTGATATTTGTTCCATCGTTTTCTACTTATAGGTACGCAAGCTTATGTGGGTACGCGTAATCTTGGGAGCTCTGATTTGAAAGTCATACTGCACATACTATCAGATCGCTTATACTCCGCTTCCTCTTGACTTATAAACGTGATTTCGATGACAATATTCGTAAGTAATAAATGATCGTCTGTTTCAGGTGGATATACGCAACCACTGGGAGAGAATTCCCTCCAGCTGACAGGTGCAGCTGGGGGAGGTAGTGCCGAAGGGGGAGGACCCGCACCTCCTAGCGAAGACAGCACAAACCCCACGTTTATAGCCCCGAACAATCCTTATGAAACGGATTCAGAGTATCACTCTCTAGAAAGCCACCATCAGTCACCTTATATGGAAAGCTCACCTGAGTTTTATTCAGGGCCTCCGCCTCTTCTGGAACTTAAATACCACCAGACTCAATATAACAAAAATTATCCACGTCCAGGTGAGTAAACTGTTTCGTTTAGCTTTGTGAGTTGTATGCGCGATTGTTCCAGGGGAAGGGTATTGCCATTCCAAAGAGGGAGAGATTGCACGTTTGCTGTGGATGGTTGTAACTAGATTATTAGCTAAAAAGCAGAGCACTCAGGAGAAAACATTGAAACTGTTGTTGAATAATCGTGTTTTAAAATTATCAAAACGGCGGCGGCAGAGCAAGAGGGAAAGGCTTAATTTAGTTAGAGTGGCAAATGTTGTTAGCGAGTGGAGTTCAGTTATGTGACAGCTGACATTACAAGCTACGCCTCTTATTCTCATTGGATATTCTTTGTTCATGCTTCAGCGATTTCACTGCACACAAAGAAGATACCTTCTTTGTTAAATGGCTTATGTTTAAGTGTTTTTTTTTTATACAGAATTTTATGGGAGTACAAGACGCTGTAGTATGGCTGTAAAACGTGTTTTGTTTTGTTGTACTTGAGATCGTTTCGTGCAGATTTCTTATGCAGAATTCGTTTTACAAAACACCGTCTGTCATAGCACCGTGACAGCGCATAGTGTCATTGTACTTTGGATGTCCATAACGATGATAAAAACATCGCAAACCTACTGTCTAATAGAATATGCCATTATTTTATAGCCTAGAATATGGTTTTAAGTAGGCCTAGTATGCAAAAAGCCAAGTTCCTTTGTTAAACCCTAAAATTATACATTCCTTTACACATAAAGACAACGGGATTTTTATATCACATTGCTTTATGTTTATTTACAAAATTTCGCAGATTTGTTTACCTGATTTCGATATTTTTAGAAAACCATCTGTAGTCATCACATACGTAGGCGCACATGAGCATTCTCAGTCTCCATTCCAACCCAGGGCTCAGTCTCAGGAGTGTTATTGATTCTGAACCCAAATGTACTACACAATTGTAAAATATTCTTTGTTTGTCTGAAATCGTTCCATAAAACTGAGACTTTTGATGCTACACTTAAAACTTTTAGTTGTCACTGATAATAATTGGTTCTAATTACAGTTCACTATTCTGGACTCTCCATTACCCGGAAACACTTTATATTGACAATGAATTGTTCAGTTAGATAAGTAAGTATTAATGGTAGGTAGATCAGAAGCAGCGGGGGGGGGGCAGTTTCCAGTAGTAGAAATCTCTCACCTGCATATTTTTGTTTCATAAGGAACATTCACATGAAACAGTATAACAGTAGATTTTATATCCAAAAAGAGTTGTTATTTTTCACTATATAATTTCAAGCCCAGATTGAGTTACTACATAAAGCAAGCCAAATGTTGTCTTCAGTATTTATTGCCGTAGTCAGTAATACCAAACTGTGAATTCTGAAAATTGTTAATTTAAGGCGCGATTAACTCCAGCTTTACTACCACTGTTGTGATGATAGATCCCAGAGTCGGGCTCTGGCACCACTCATCTATGCCTCTTGTGCAAACTCTGTGACCCTCTCTCCTGTTTTTCATAGGGAATCCAAGGTTTTAGAAATAAATTTAAAAAATTCAGTTCATAACAGGATGCATTTGAATAATTAAAGCCCTGAGTTTAATAATCCATTTGAATTTTAATATTATACAGCTTAAAATAGCCTTTATAGTTTAATAAAATTTCTATGAGAAAAGATGTATCAAGTAATAGACAGTGATCTGTATGATAATCTCTTTGTTAGATCTTTTTCTACTTTTTTTTTATCAGTACATCATTTTTTACACAGTGAAGATAAAAAAAATGAACAGCTTAAGTACGTATCGAATAACATTATGGACTGTTAGCGTTTACCATTTGAAAATACTTTTCATTGTTGTCACAGAAAAAAGTATGTGACATAAGTTTCTGCCATTGTTACTAACGAATACATTACAGAATTTTAATGAGTTCATGTAGAAAGGTTAAAACCGCTAACCTCAGTAACCCTGTTGGTAAATGAGGTTAAACAATTCCAGATACGTATTAGACACAGCCTCTTAAAACCTGAATATAAAGCTTGTGTCTATATTTTTGTGTGATTACAAACATTTGTGTGGGACACTTCGTACTGTGATCAGTCAGCAAAGTAATTAACTTTTGACACAGTTGGCTTACAGAAATCAAAGAACATTTGTTTTTCTAGTAAACATTTATTGTAGCACTCTTAGAGGCAAATATCTTGTTGCATGTGCTCACTGGCATATCTAGAATTTGGCCCGGGGGGGGGGGGGGGTTCATACTAAAGAAAAATCAAATTAAGACTAATCAAAATTACTTTGTTTAAAGTGGTTAAAAAACATGTGATAACATCCTGAAACCAATCCCATTAAAGTGAACGGAAATAACACAATAATAATACACATTATTAAAATGTTGTTCACAAGATACTGACTGAATGTATTTTCCTATATTTCATATTTCAAGTGTATATGCAAATGCTGTTTAATAAACCTGTTTGTATATTTAAAAGAGTTACTACTACATTAATGTTCACAGCTGAAAACAAAACTAATAAAATAGTGTAAAAATTAAGAGATTAACAAAATTCATCTACTTTTTTTCAACCCTTTGGGGGAGGCGGTCCTATTTATCCCCCTCCACCATAAATACACCCCTGCATATGCACATAATGACATACCATGTGTCTGTAAATTAAAACTGCACTGTGCACAAATATATTTGTAAATAAATAACATAAGTGTAAGAATGTTTGTTTTGTTTGCTTATCAACATTTGGTTATGAGAGCAGAAAAAAGTAAATACGAGCTTTATGATAAACATGTGTGCATATAAACTTGTTAGAGAGGTACAAAAGTAAAATAAATGTATATAAACAATAAATAAAAGAAGAGTAGGCCTCTGTGTGTGTGTGTGTGTGTGTTAATGTATATATTATTAGTTACTGAATTGGTATGATTTCAAGATAACGACTGAAATTGTAGTGTTTGCTTGTAAGTTTAGTGAAATATTGTTTTTATTTCACTCCATTACATTATTCCTTCATTTGATTTTCTAATTATTGTTTTATCTACGCTCAGATTTAAATCTAGAAAGGTTGTCCTGGATTCTGTTAATTTCATTAATTTTCCTTTTTTTTTGAGTAGGTTGAAATATAAAATTACATATTGCACTTTAAAGGCAATAGAATTGTGTTGAATTTTCATCCAGGTAATTATATATCATGTTGCATACTGTTTATTTTAAAAATTTTCACAGAATGTTTGTTTACCTGATTTGTATATTTGTAGAAAACCATCTTTTAGTTATCACATGTGTAGGTGCATATGAGGACTGAGGATTACTCTCTTCATAAAGACAAGGCTCATATATTGTTAATCTTCATTTCCAAAAAGCAATTTTTATCTGATCTATCTTACACGTAATGCCTTCTGTGTATCTTTTTTTCATTCAGACTCTTCTATTCAGGCATTTGAAATTTGTTTCCTACCTCAATTATTTGGGCATATAGACTCTTTTAGTTAAGCTCCAAACTAACACTCCAAAATATCATAATATTCTGTCCTGTTATTGTCCTTCTAAACTGTATCTCTAGAGATCTGTGACCATAATATTTATCCCATTCATTCTTTTTGTTGAATCCTACCCCCTGAAATGAAATTCTGCATACACCCCACCACATCCTCCAGCTAATTAATCATTTTTCCTTAGCATCTCTATTTAATATCACATCTGTTTTTTTACACTACCATTTTGTGCACTTAATTTTCCAGCTTGATTTCTAAATCAATTCTTTGTTCTCACGAATTCACACTTTTTTTAACCATTCTTTTAGTTGCTCAGGCCTCTACAAATTTCAATTAATTTTCATTCCTAACATTTATATTCATCTTGCATAATGGAGTGTGGTTCTTCTTACTTTCTTTTGTGAGTCCAGTTGTGTTCTCTGCCGACTTTCCTTATGCTCAACTCTTTTTTCATACAAAATATTTGGCAGCAGTTGATAGCATCCAAATTCAATTCCTCAGGCTGATATTAATTATTTACATGGAAGAACCGTGAATACATCCCAAAGGTCTTCTTTCCTTAATTTCTGTACAGCCTATTTTGAGGATGTCTTAGCAACCCCATTTTCTATAGTTTCAGTTCAAAAGACCATATTTTTGCAAAGTTATGGTCACCATCAGTTTCACATCCTATATAATATAGGCTGTTTAATTTGACTTTTTCTTTGTATGCATTCAACTTTAATTTTTTTTTGTCCCACGGTTTCCTCTGTTAAGAATGTCCATTTTTTTAGTGAACGTTGGACAGTGTGAAATAATGATAGTTAAAACAGTAGAGAAATTGTACTTTTGCCTTTAAAGAACTCAGTGAATCTCTCTTCTTATTTTTATTAGTCTTTCTGTGCTCAAACACACCAATAAGTGGTTGTAATCCCTTTACCCTAGTCACTGAGTTCCAGTCACCTACAATACTCAGCCTGTCATTTTCATCAACCTCTTGACCTATTAAATTTTTCCTGTATCTCTCCATTCAATATATTTTTTGAAAAATCCATTACATGAAAATGTAATTTCACTATCTTCAAAGCAAACTTATTTACTTTATTATACTGCTATTAGGGTATTTCAAACTTTTCATCTTCAGCTATGTGTTGAGCCTCCAAATAAGGCTGTAGTACATATGTACTACAGATAAATAAAAAACTGTGATTTAGATTAAACCAAGGTTTTTTTTTTATTGAACTTAGAACACAAATACCATAACATCTTTGCTTCAACTATAACTTTCTGTAATGTAATTAAATAATAAGCCATTGTAAATTCATAAGCTTAAGTAAAGGAACAATTTAATTTCTGTGAAAACATTGCAGCATGGAATGAGCAGAATTCAAAATTATAAACATGTTAAAATCACTACACTTACCACTAAATTATATGCACCCTGTTTGAGTTAATATGAATCTTAATGAATTAATTTATCTATAAGACTTAAGAATAATTGATTATTCTTTTCTTAAATGAAATATTTATTGTTTCATATACTGCATACTTTATATAATCTTGTTTTGTTTATAGGTCGATATACATATTATGAAGGTTATAGTGAAACGTATAGTTCTCCGTATGATAGCAGTCCATTCCAGACAGTACCAAGCAGCACAAATGAACCAGGTTGGGGTGGAAGTAGTGAGATGACCAGTGGTGTACCACCTCACATCCCTCACCCAGCCTTCCTTCACTCTGCCAGCAGGGAAGGTTTACCACCTCACACACAACATACACCGTCTCCCAATGGGGATTCTAAAGCCCTACTACAACCAGCAATGATTCCAGGATATTCAAGTAAGTGAAACGTAATTATGAGCGATATCTTCTTAAATTAGAATAGTACAATGTATGACTTATAAAGACCTAAAAAAAGTTCCTGCAATTTGATTACAAAAAAATCATACACTTACAGTGATATTTAATTTCTTCAAAATAAACTGCCTGCTGCATTGAGGCATTGGTCCAATTGCAATTTTAATGGTCACAAACATTGCTGGAAGACATTTTCTATTAGACTCTTCAAAACAGTCTGTGGTACCATTTAAATCCCTCTACTGTGTCACATAGTTTCTCCTTGATCTCCATTTTAATTTTGAGGAGTCACAAATATTAAATATAACAAAGAGAGTCACATACGAGGGGGGACCCAAAAGTAACGAGAATTTTTCTCTGGCAGTTGGTAGAACGCTAGTTCCGACTTCTCCCGCTAGGTGCCTTCACTAGACACCATTTTGTATCAGTTGCCCTAGCGGCATTGTTGTGGAAACATTAGCGCGGTCAGTGTGATTATTTTTTGTAAGCGCTGTTTCACGTTTTCGGCGATTTGTCAATGGCAGACATTAAATACCAACGTGCTAACATCAGGTTCTGTTTCCTGTTAGGGAAATCAGAAGCAGAAACTGTCACAATGCTTCGGACGGCTTATGGGGAGGAAGCTGTGAGCCAGGCAAGGATTTACAAGTGGTTTTCTCGTTTCAAAAATGGTCAAATGTCAATTGAAGACGAACCACGACCGGGACGTTCCTCGACTTCTAAAACGGACGAAAACATTGAAAAAATCCGTGTTGCGATCATGTTTGATCGTCGTAGAACAATCGATGAATTGGAGGAAATGACTGGAATATCGTGGAGTTCATGCCAACGAATTTTGACTGAAGATCTGAAGATGAAACGTGTTGCAGCAAAACTCGTTCCGTGTGTGCTTTCTTGTCGGCTCAAAATCCTTGCCTGGCTCAAAGCTTCCTCCCCATAAGCCGTCCGAAGCATTGCAACAGTTTCTGCTGTTGATTTCCCTAACAGGAAACAACCTGATGTTAGCACGTTGGTATTTAATGTCTGCCATTGACAAATCGCCGAAAACGTGAAACAGCGCTTACAAAAAATAGTCACACTGACCACGCTAATGTTTCCACAACAGTGCCGCTAGGCCAACTAGTACAAAATGGTGTCTAGTGAAGGCACCTAGCGGGAGAAGTCGGAACTAGCATTCTACCAACTGCCAGAGAAAAATTCTCGTTACTTTTGGGTCCCCCCTCGTATGCTAAGCTAGATGAATAAGTAGGGTGGGGAATGGTAATTGTGTTCATATATGTTAAAAACTGATTTATAAATTAATGGTAAGTAATAATGAAGTTAATGAGTGATGCATGAACTAGTACATTGGCGTGCTGCAACACCCATGTTCAGTTTGCCTACATCTCAGGATGTTTCTGTCAAACTACCTCGAGGCCACCTCATAATGTCATAGTAGAATTGCCCATTCGCTGTGTAGCTCTGTGGAATAAATTCTTTGTGGATAATGGGGTTTGATAACAATAGCAGAATCTTAGAATGTAAGGAGTGACGTAAACCGGTTACACTAAAGAGAAGAATCATGACACAGTATTGCAGAATGAACTCACTGTTCTTCTTAATCAAGTATTAGAAGAATTTTTGCTACAATTTCGGAGTAGATGCCAGTTGAAGGGTCCCCAAAATATTTGTCATCTTCAAGGAATGAATGTCTGTCATTTTTTACTTCAGTTGTGATGATTACTGTTTTTTTTTTCTGTCCCTAGCTGACCATAGGTTTAAATCTAACCCACAGCTTCACTGCTTCTCTGCTGGTGATTTCCCATTTTTGAAAACAAAATTTCACAGAAATTCTGTGCTCATTCAGGTCAGTCCATGTCAGAGACTGTGAAACACTACAAACATAACTTTAAAAAAAGTACGCAATGTAAACGATATATAATGCTACAAACAATATGATTTTCTGTGTCAACAATAAACTCTAGACTATTTTCTTAGTGATTCTGGTGGAGGCACCTAGCAGTGGATTTCTGTAATACACACCTTTAAAGAAGTATATTAAAATTTCAGGATTTTTTAGGTTACATCTTGCACCTATATATCAGATTGTGCCAAATTGGTGTATGTATAGCATTGTATAATTCTTCTCGTCAGTATTTAGAAATATATTTCTGTAAGAGCAGTAGTTCAGTTTGTTTATTACAGTATAAATAAGCTGTAGACATTTATTTTAAGAGATAGGTCAAAAGTAATTAGAAATATTTACTCATATAAATCGTGTATAAGTTTTAAATAATGTTTTAAATTAATATTTTCTTTGCAGGTGGTGGCCCATGTTTCACAGGTTCAGGACCCATTCAATTGTGGCAGTTCTTATTGGAACTGTTGACTGACAAAACATGTCAAGGGTTCATTTCTTGGACTGGGGATGGCTGGGAATTCAAGCTGACCGATCCAGATGAAGTTGCCAGACGCTGGGGAGTTCGGAAGAACAAACCTAAAATGAATTATGAGAAATTAAGTCGTGGACTTCGTTATTATTACGATAAAAATATAATCCATAAGACTGCCGGAAAGAGATATGTATACCGGTTTGTCTGTGATCTACAAGGCCTATTAGGGTAAGAACAGAGTTTTTAAATATAATTGTTATTTTTGAAGACTGTATCTTTATCCCATAAATGAAACATTACAAAGCTTAAACAAGATGCAATTTAAAATCATGGAATTTAAGTTCAGTATAGTAATTTAAAATTAAGCACGTTATTGATATTACAAATATTCATATTCCAAAAATTTTAATTTGTGTGAATCAGTTGTGTCTATAATTGAATGTCTTATTTCAAGACACAGCTTATGTGTAAAATAAATGAATTGAGTAAAAATAGACATGGCTATTTATAATAGTGATTTTTTTAAGATTATAAATCACTATTAAAGACAGTTTTCAATTCTACTTTTAAGAAAACTTAAATTACTGAGCAAATTACTGTTCACTTTAAGATATTACATAATGAGTTTTGTTTTACAATCTACTGTACTTTGTTTCAATCTGTTTTTAACCAATCTTTGTTTTCATATCTACATTTTTCTCTTTCCTTTGTTCTGCTCAGAATATTACTTCATATTTATTATCACGTAGTCCTTCAGTCTTCGACTGGTTTGTACCCTCCCCGCATATACCCGTGGTGCGTGTGGTACTGAGACTCTCACAGGTATATGGGACCTACAGTTTAACGCCGGATCCGAACGGCATAGTTGGGGAAGGTTTATACTAAGCAGGATACCTCTCGCTGGTTTGCCATTGCCTTGCGAGGGGGAATGGTCGTATCTAAATCAGATGGCCCCCGGCGGGAATTGAACCCGCGCCGACAGCGTAGCAGCGCCACACGCTAGCCACTACACCACGACCGCTCCATTTATTATACGCAAGTAATAAATACTCTAGTTTTTCATTTCTTAAAATTCCTTGTTCTCTGTATAATAATTGTTCCTGCATGTTTTGCTCTAGTCACTACCAGTGTATTCTTCATAGATAACAGGAAACGTGATTGTTTTCTCTTGTTTTTAAATTATTCATTGAAACATTACTTTTAGGAGTAAATATAATGTTGTTTTTTAATGTGTTGCATTTGTTGAATCACTTGTGCCATAGTTTTTCTTAATTTACATAAAATTTGTATTTTTGTGCACTACACAAAATTTGTTTTTGTGTACCAATTTCATTGTCTTTGTAATAACAGAAACTTACTGTGCAGGTACAGTCCTGAACAGCTGCATGAAATGGTCGACCTGAAGCCTGACAAAAAAGAAGATGACTGAGCTGATAGAAATTTTCAGATATTTAAATTTTAAAAAAATCAAAAGCCAGTTTAAGGCTGTTGGACAATTTTAACACAAATGTCGATTGAATTGCCAATATTCTTTAGACGTCCTTGCAAACTTAGTTGTTGATTTGTTTATATATAAATATATTTATATGTTTTTATTGAAAGGAAGATCTCTAATTTGATCAATGTTTGTAAAATAGCTATTTTTTGGGGAATGCCTGCTTTGTATAATTAGTGTTTTTAGACACTAATGGAATAGTGATGCTCTCTCAAAGTACTAGGACAGTTGTTTAGGATTGTTTTTGGTAAAATAATCTTACAATTTTTGACCGTTTGGTAAATCTGTGAATATTCGTTTCAAGATTAAGAGTGACTAAACAAAAAATTCCCTTCTCTTTTTAATAATAAATAACAGTTTTAGTAATTTCATATTAAGTAAATACAGTTTCTTTACAATTGTTATGAAAGTGTAATCACCATAATAGGAAATAAAATTTTGTGTATGAAGTTGTTAATGTAAGAATTTAAAAGAAGTGCCTTTTGTACATATATATAGACATTTGTAATTTAAATACAACACTTTTAAGAAAGATTTTGTGATTTTATATTATATTATTAAAGCGAATGATAAATAATTAAAATTTTTAGTTATAAGTCAATATTTGATATTTTCTTTGTTGTTACTTCATGTTTCATTTTATTGTAAATTATTTTTTTCTTTTCTGGAAAAGAAAAGTTACAAGGGATAATGATTGTATAATGACAATTTTTATCATGTATAATATTGTGTTTTCTGTATACCTTTTATTACCAATGTTATTTATTTTAACAAATTGAATATGTTTGTAATACAGTTTGCTTTAGTTTTGTAATAAATTTTACAACATTCGTATATGTTACTATCACGTGTATGCAAAATATAATGCATTTCTGTCTGAGGTTTTGTTCAAAGCATAAATAACATTGAATTATTTTAACATCTACAAACTTTATCAAAAGTAATGTATAATCATAAAACAAGAAATAAATTGGTGTTGTCTTTATGTGTGAAATATTCGGCAGATCTGATGAAAATTGTAGTAATTGTCACAATACTGTAATGAGCAGTATGTGTTGCAACTAGAACAGTAATAGCAGTACAGTATAAATAATGTCAGATTTTTTATGCTTGAAAATCTTCATGAAAATTTACCAGGTTACTTAACCATTAAAAACCACTGAACATTCTGTAATTATTGGGTTTTCTTACTTATTTACATTTCTCATCAAAATTATTTTTATAATATTTCTAATAGTAAGCCAACTCAGTTTGCGAGAATGAAGTCTACATGTTTGATCATGCACATTGACTGAGAGCAGAAGAGATGGAAATTGAAATTGAAACAACCAGATATTTAAATTCTTTAACAGATAGTAAATTTACAATGACCTTAAACTGAAACTTGTAGTTTTCTGCACTCTTGGTGTATGCTTCAAACTCAGAATAATTGTGTGTGTGTGTGTGTGCGCGCGCGCACGCTCGCGTGCGCGACATAGAGAGAGAGAGAGAGAGAGAGAGAGAGAGAGAGAGAGAGAGAGAGATGCTGATTTCTTGTGATCTCAATCCATTGCAAGAAATGGCCAAAGATGAAGAGTCTGAGATAACTCGATTATTACAAATTTGTACATTTTGAGTTTCACTGGCACAGCAAAAAATTGGTTAACATTGCTATTTAATTTTAAAAGGCGTAATGTTTCAGTGCATACTAACAGGACATTTTTTGAATATACATTACTCAGACTGTAACTGTTATTATAAGTGTAACTGTTATACGTTATTGTAACTGTTATTTGGACAAATTCTGTTGAGACCATGAATTAAAATTTTCTAAACTTGACCCACTAGAGTGTACAATTGGAACAGCCCTCACATGGAAATACTTATAATTTATTTTGTTTTATGATTAGTAACAAAGTAAAATCAGGGAACAGTGTTCAGAATAGAAACTATTTTATGGTATTTTGTTTCTAAAAACTAAAGTAGTGTATACTTTCTGAGCTTAATGTCTGTGATACAAACATTTGAAATTGTTAACGTATAGTTAATATTTTGCATAAATAATGAGTCCTTTTCAACAGTGTGAGAATAATTGTAGTATGTAATAAGTAAATGCTACAACAGTGTTATAAAATAAATAGAGTAACAAATGTTGTGTGACTATGTGTGTACTCAGAGAAGCTCAGGAAAGGAACATTTTATAATGACTGTATAATATTTGTAAAAAATGAATAAATAAATAAATAAATGGTATATATAAATAAATATCAGTGTTAAAATATGTAAGTGTATAAAAAATTGTAACCCAAGTATTTTACAAACTGTTTTGTACTCCTGGCATGAAAAACCCATATCCTTCAAACTGTCAATACTTTGAAAAATAATGTTGTTAGCAAGTTAAAAAGTTGATGCGTAAATATGTTTTTAAACCCGAAGAAATGTATGTTGTTCATGTCTGTGAAATTGATATGATAGGGATGGTTTTGCAATCTGCTATACCAGGTAAAACTGTGTGACATTTTAAAGTCTTTTTAATAGGTTTGTCTTTTGTGAGTACAAGGTAGTTTGTTGTTAAACTATGTCTTTATCAAAACGTATCATAAGTTTCTTCTGTCAATTTACATCAGTGACTAGTTAGCAGTATGAAGTGTAATATAGTATTGCTGGTTCATCTCCTTTGCAAATTGTGTTTAACAGTATGTAACATGACTCACACACCTCACTGTGGTGCAATAAAATTGTGGCCACTTGCTAAAATGATTGCTTTCAATTCAGTTAAATTTTTGGGGGTGTTGATTGTTATAATTTTGTTTGTCTCAGTTCCAGTTTAAATAATGCTCAATATAATGTTTGTAGCAATCTTATTTACCATAAAAACAAAATAACCTTATTACTGTTTTCTGTATTTATAGTTCAAGCAATGAAAATGATTTGCAACACTATCTTACTGAATAATTCAATTACAGTATTTTGGATATGGTATCATTTTTATGGCATATGAACACGTAAGTTGTTTTGGTGTATTTTGACTTAATCAATTCCTGTATTTTTAATTTTTTGCTTTCATAATTAACTAAAAATTATATTTACAGGATTCATAATGCATGAACTACATTAGTGGGTGTTTGTTAATGCATGGACAATGTAAGACATACAACAAAATGAAAGTGTTACATCACTTGATGCATAGAGGATATACTATGACTGATAATGTTATCTCCTTGAAATGTAAAGATCATTTTGATTAACAGTCTTGTTGCATGTTGAACAGAACACAACCATTTGTGTTTTTTTTTCAAGATATTTTGATCTCATGCTGTTAGAATTATTTTCAAAGAAATTCTTGTCTGTAACATGTTTTGTGTGAAAAACTGTATGAATTATTTAAACTTTCAAAAAATTAAACAGGTATAATTTAGGTAGATGGTGTTATATATGTAAAATAATTGTGTAATTATTCTTGGATTACAGTTATGAATATGTTGCCAATATACTAAGGCACTGGATGTATAATAAAATTAACAGAGAAGTGGCAGTAGCAGATTATATATGTTGTTATGTTCATGATTTTTTAGTGTTATTACTGTTACTTCTCAGAAGTATGCGTGCTACAGAATTTTCACTAAAACTTATACAATTACTGTTACATCATACTGAATGTGTTAAACTGTCAAAGCTTTGGACATGATGATATTTAAACTCTGTAATTCACTTTCTGAATTGCTGTCTCTCAGACAGGCCATGTATAACATAATTATTTGGTGCCTCATGTTTTTCTACCAAAACACATGAAATGTGTGTAGTACTAATATTTTTAATTGTTATTCAGTTTGGTGCAAATGTTAACCATGTTGAAACAAATATGTTTAAAATAACATTTATTTCCAAAATCAATTGAAATTTGATTTATTTTAATTTCTTAATTTTTAAGTCGAATATCTTATCAAAACTTCCACCAAAGTATTTTAGGAGACATTATTTTTTTTTAGAGTTTTGTGTTTTGACAAGAATTTTTTGTTTTGTGAAAGAACAAATTTAATTTTTGTGACACCAAAGGAAAGAAATGTTAACTATATAAAGATATAAATGTAATTAATAATATTATATAATACTTCTGGATTACTTTTTATTATTATGTTTGTGTGATAATTGTTAAAAAAAGAATTATAGATAATAAAATTTGTTTATATCTTTCATATAAAAACTCTTTAAAGAAACACTTCAATACAGTAATTTTTAAGAAAAATGGCGAGCCTTATTTCCAAGTGGACTACTGTTTTCTTAAAACTTTATGTGACACCTTCTCACATTATTATAATGTATAACATTCAGTCTCTTTAGAATTCATACTTCGTTCAACTGCTGGCTCTTGTTGTAACTGATGTAAATGTTGTACTTTAATTGAAAGAGTGCTGCTATGGTCAAGGCACAGTGATAGCTACACTGCTCTACTTGTATACCATTTGTATTCTATCCTGACCTACACTGACCCTAACTTGTGTCAAGGGTATAAAATGCATAACTTTAATATCAATTGCAAAATTTGTTGCTTTGTATTGGGCATGAACTGTTTCAGTTTTTATGCGTGTGTATTTACAGGCAGAACAAAGTTCATACTGTTTTAATTTGTGTAGTATTCGTGATTTTGTTCACATAACATTTTATCCTGCTTTCGGCTTCTTTGATAATACCTGACACTCACCTGCCAACCTTCTTTAAAAATTATATGTAAATCTAGTAATTTACAGATTCTGAATGTAATATAATCTTATAAGGACTTTCTGAAGCAGGACTTGCAAGAAAATAACACTGTTTCAATCAGCATGAGATGTTTTTCTCACTGTAACTGAATCGTATAGTTTTATGTGAAGTAATAAAAAAATGACACAAAGTTATCTTGTTTCCCAAAATATCCGAGTAATTTAGTTTGGTAGATTAATTTTATAATCTGAACATTATGAACATTACATAGTATCTTGTAGGAAGGTAGTAACAGGATGCACTATTCAGTCATAAAAATTATGACAGTCTAAACAACAATGTCTCACTAAGTTTTGGGGTTAAATAGAAGTTTAGAATCTACTAAAGTACAAGTAGCATCATCCTATATTATTTTCGTTACAGGCTTCTTCATTTCTTTTTAAGCTAACTTTCTTAGTTATGAAATTCCCTCTTAAGCCTACCTTTATTTCCTGCTACCAATTACTGTTTTACTAAAGAGAAGTAGTTTTTTTTTCTAAGCTAAAGGGAATTGTTTTCTGGAGTTTTCTTACCAAACAAATGAAAGTTGTCCATATTTCTGACATCACATGACATCCTTGTGTTGTTTTCCACATTATCTTACATAACTAAATCAGGGCCGGCCCCAGCGGTTCTGCTGCCCTGTGCAGTATTTATGTGCGCCACCCCCTCCATATTTTAACTCTGAACACATTCACACACACTAGACCTATTCTAAAGTTATGGCGACTGCCTTCAAATGACGACTAGGAATGTTTGCATTGTTGTGTTTATCAAATAACTAGAACTTTCTTGTGTTTACGATGCACCGAACGGCTACAATAAAAATTGTAGTGACAATACAAGGAATCGTGAGGCAATAAAAAAGTATGCCTATGTGATGACTTAAAATTAAAATACTAACTAAAATTCATTATGACTGAAATATAACAAAAGTAATGTATTATATGTATTATATACCTTACTTAAAAAATACTCGTCTAGCATTTCCACTCGTGCAAGGCAGCACTCATTGTCAGGTTTATGTTCTCTTGTTCACGAGTTTTTGACTCTTCGTTAAACTCCGCTGACTTTATACATAAAGTAATTCTTACTGAGCTTACATACTGTGATAAAATTAAGTGAATAATTTTATTTTTCCCTCATTTTCAAAATGTAATATCCTGGAATCTGCCGCCCTTTAAAATTTGCTGCCCTGGGCGGTGGCACGGTTCTCCCCTGCCTGGAGCCAGGCCTGATACTTACTACTTATTTCAACAGGACACTAAAAGAATCACTAAAGTTTGTTCTTAGTATATAACACATAAGTTATAATATTGTTTTAATGCATTTTTACAAAAGCAGTTATCACTGGGTTTATATTATATCTGTCTACCAAAAATACCTCAAAAAATGTGTTTCAAGCAAGTAATTTTCAAATGTCCAGATCAGGCCTGTAGTTTCAGGTATCATATATTTTGTGGAATAGTATCGTGTGCATTTACAGTATAAATTGAGCAACACATCTGTCTTTGTGTTGATGTTTGTCAGCAGCGTAAAATATTTCAGATTTCTGGATTTGTTATTAGACTGAATACATAATGTATCACAAAAAAATGTCCCGTACCAAGAAAAATAGTTGTGTACCTAAAAGAGCACACAAGTATTTTTTACACCACTATAATATTTTATAAATAAGTAATTAAAATGAAAACATCATATTGTGCTTTACAGAAAGAAATCCACAAGGTAAAGACATTACTAACTGCACCTTAAAAGCTGCCTTAATCTGTCATCACATAATGGTAGGTGCACACCCAGTCTAGAGTTATTCTTCACTTCAGTACTGATTAGCTACCACTGGTACTGAGGAACCTAGTAGTAGCACATGAGAAGCCTTGGACAAACTATGTCTTGTAACAAATCTTAAATAATTAATATAATGATTAATTATGTAATGGGACAGCAGGATGTGGACGCTGATGCTGACATGCTTGATGTCAGTGGTAACTGAAGAAATCCAATGTCATTGAAAGTTGCAGTAAACAGAAGTAAAAATAATTTGTGTATTATTAAAATTTGGAAACTAATGGGTTGTTGGGCCATGGTTGATTGCTTACAATGTGATTCATATTTTCTTAAACGTTTCGGCCACCCAACAGAGGCATTCTTCAATAGAAATGCGTTAACACACCTCTAGGTGGTTGGCCAAAAATGTTTAGAAAAATATGAATCATATTATAATTAACTGACAACAGCCCAGACCAGTAGTTCCAACTTTAGTAATGTTGACTCTGGCCATGACAGCCTTTACAATAATTTGTGTAGTTAAGTCACCATTCTTTGAAAGTAATTATACAAATAAGTACCGATGTGATCAGAAATGGAACATTGAGGTATTTGATAAGGAACTTGCTGGAGTTGGCATTTTGTCAGTTGAAGATGCTGAATCTACGTATATTTACAGAATACTCCTTAATATTATCCAGATATACCTAAAATGATATTTTGAGATGATCGTTATTCTATTGCAATATTTAAACTTGCCTTCTTGACTGAAAAAATTTTCAGATATTTTGTAGTTTGTGACCATGCACACTGGTCCTGAACCAACTTAAAATCAAAGGTCAGAGCCCCTCTGACTTTTCTTTTTTATTTGATTTCAGAATGTATTTGAAGTAATTTAAGACCAATTTTTAAAACATTCCTCAAGCTGTTTTTACAAAATCATGTTTTTAGTCAAAACAAAGTGTTTTGCATAAGTCAAAAAAATGATTATTTTTATTTAAAATTGTTTCTAGAAGAACCACTATACAAATAAGTGGTGCTTCCACAGGGAAAATAGCAAATGCTATACAATATGATCATGAAGATAATTGTCTTCCACTAACTAAATAGTGCCTGTAAAATAAATAGTTATTGAGCTGTAAAAAGTATTAACAGTCAGAAAACTGTTACACTTAACACTTAAACTGTCTACACTTGCATTTTTGACCTATACGTAAAAGTGCAAGACAAAAATATGGAAACCTTTGTGAGTGCACTTTGTGTGATTCACTGAGAAGAATAGGGCATACTAATTTTTCAAATAACATCCAGTTGTCTTGAAAAACCCACCCTAAGAAACAAAAATATGCTCAAAGTATCTTTTGTAGGTTTCATGCTTAACGTGCTCAATAACTTAAAAAAAAAAGTCATGTATGTAATTTTTCAAGTCAATATGAGAATTTAAAAGATATGGTAATGAGAATTCATTAGCACTTACACTAAAAGAGTATTTAGTATATGAAGAGATGAAAGATATTTCTGTTACAAGAACAAATAATAACTTGGCATCAGATGGCAAAATATCTTTATCTACAGCACATGGAAAGCCACAAAAGATAATTTGTTTTAATCAAGAAAATCTGGAGTCAGTTCAAATCAACAACACATTTCTGCAGAAAACATGTTTCTGCATGTTTCAGAAAGAGTTTTTCTCTTTCCTCCAGTACTTTGTTTGTTACTGCTTTTCTTGTTGCCTCAAAAAATGTTGTATTCAGACTTGATACAAAAACTGTTTACTTTAAATCATACTCTTGCTCAATACTTTTAAGTCACAAAATGAGGTTTAATACAAGCAAAAGTTGCTATAATTTAAAATGGTATAAAACATTACTATTGTGCAATAATATAAAAGCATTTATTGAATGTGTAAAAGGAACAGGCAACTTGAAAACGTACATATGAAATTTGATATTGATAGTTGTGGAGGTTTCTTGAAACCATTTCTTTCAGTACAATCAGCTGAAAAATCTACTTGCAAAAATTAAATTACAATCATGAATTTTTTGTAATTTGAGACGTAAATGAATGCCGTTTTCTCTTAATGCTACACAATCAGTTAAATAATTAATATTTACATTAAAAAAATTAATTAATATAAATCTACTTTTACTACAACTTGCTTTAAATAACACAATTCACACCTAAGCACACATCATGTGTGCAAGAAAACGAAAACATTTACGCAAGTGAAAAACGACAAAACATGGTTGGGTCTTGACGCATTTGAAAAGGTAATGTGCTGGTCCTCAAAAGGTTAAACACTCCAATATTGCATACCATATTCTTCCATCAAATTTCCTTTGTGCTCATCTAAAACCATGTATTAACAGCCTGTGATTGCCTTTTTATCTTTCTCTTCCCAATGGTGCAATATTCAGACACATAAAAGCGATGCTTCATACAAAAGGCAAAATGAGTTTTACCCAGATTAAACTTTGATATAGTACTGTCACTGAAGGAAACAAATTCAAATTAAGTGGCTTCTACGAGATTTTTTGCATAAGGCTAGTTAAAAGGGTGAGAAAATATTTGAAAAATGTTTACATAAATTCCGTTGCGGTTTTTTGAAAAAGAGGAGGGGGAAGGTACAAAAAATTATTTTTTCAATTATCTTGAAAAATAACAAATTTACGAAAAAAAGACAAATAACAAAAATTAAAGACCATTAAATTCTCTACAAAAAAGTTATTTATCATTTTTTTGTCAGGCCAATACTTTGTGAGAAAAATGGAATTGAAATATTAGAAAAAAATTGATTGTCAGAGTCTGCCCCGATGAGCGGGAAGGCTAATTTTGTCTGACATTGCAACATACAAATTTTAATAAAATCCGTTGTAATAGTCATAGAGACAAAAATCAAAAAGCATTTAAAGCTAAATGTTTGCACTTTTACATAAAATGAAAAGAAAATAATTAAATTATTAATAATTACTTAAAGTAATAACTTTTTTGTTTTTGATTTTTTTCAACTAATGCATAAACATATTAACAATTTAGTACAAATATATTTACATTTAAAAAAACTTCACAATATGAACTTTACATATATAGGTTTTTGAAAAAAATAATAAAAATTAGTATTGATTTATTGGCATAAAATGAGCGAGTTTTAAAATTTATCATTTTTTTGAGTTTGCAAAAGTATACATCATTTTCTTAACTTAAAATTTCTACAGAAATTTTCAAAATAAATATTTTTTAACAAAATTATGAACACGTTTTGGTCAAAGTGTCTTCTATAAGACTGCGGTGTAAAGAAATGTTAAAATTTATTTAAATTTAAATAAATGTAACTTTTATTAATAAATGTAGAAATATGTCCATTGCGCATATTAATATTAATAGTTAAAAACTAAAAAAAAATATTAATATGTAACTATTGTACGTAAAACTACAATATTTGAGGTTTCTCTTCTACATAGTGAGAATTTATATCCGTGCATGGGCATAAAAAGAACAGACCCTGAAAGTTGAAGAGTTTTAGGGAGAGCGAGGACAGCTGGTACATGCGCCATACAGATATTGAATTAACGCAGTTCAATATTGAATGTTCCATGCATTCGATACTATTTTTTATATTGTATTTTGCTGGAAGTTTAATTTTATGTTTTAAGATTTGTGTTAGTAATTTTAATATTTTATAATTTGGTGCAGTTCTAGTGTTTATTAATGGTCTGATAGGTTTATTGATTTTGTGTAATTTTATTAAAGAATTTAATTTTGGTGCACAAATTTTTCAAATATTGTGTATGATGAGGGAGAAATAGAAATAGAAGACTTGACTTCTGAATCTTTTCAAGAAATTGGAGAAGAAATCGATTTTTAAATATATTTATCATTATAAAAATAATTGTTATAATTAAATTTTATAAATAAATAATAAATGTACTAAAAAGTTAATTTCCACATTGATAATTCCGAAAAATTGAAGAAAAAAACGATATTTTAATAATTTTGTAAATCATAATAAGTTATAAGTAAATAATTTATAATTGTATAAATAAGAAATATGTTTTAAAAGTTATTTTATTGTCAAAATCTTCAGTGATTGGAAGAAAAACTATTTTTGAATATATTTATAAAGTGCATTTTTTAATAACATTTTTATTATAATGCGTAATAAATAAGTAAAAATTATACATAATAATATATACATAAAGGAATAATAATGAGTTTTTAAGCTTATATTCCTGAAAAAATTGCATGTCTATTAAATAAACATGTATTTTATGTGAAAATCCACCTTGTGAAAAATTTGGCCAACTTTGAATTAATTTTTCTACTAAAAGTATCACCCTGACAAAAGAAATGTTGATACCCTTTTCTATGCAGAATTTTATGCTCTTTGTTTTTGGTATTTTGTATTTTTCTCATAAATTTAATATTTTTTAAGATAATCACGAAGAATGAATTTTTTGTACCTTCCCCTCCCTTTTTTCGAAAACCTGCAACTGAATTTTTGTAAACTTTTTTTAAAATTCTTTCTTATCTTTTTATCTAGCACTATGCAAAAAATCTCTTAGAAGCCACTTAATTTGTAATTTCTATTTTTTTTCGGCTTCAGTTACTGAATATATCTGAATAAACACATCCCATGAATACATGAATATTCCTGCATCGCCTCCAAGTACTTTTATTTCTGTTTTTCTTTGTGTCAGTTTTTATGGCAAACTCACAAAGTACAAGGGGCGGCTGATAAGAAATGCACAGTTGCATGTAACTCGCAAATGAAAAGGGGTAGTCAAATGAAACAAATATGGAATAAAAATACATTTTATTTGCTACAAAAACTTACATTTATTTTTCCACATAGTCACCATTTACATATACACATTTCTCCCAACAGTGAACCAGTTGTCTCGTCCCGTCCAGTGGTCTTTCCTTGATCCACTACCTCACTGCATTTTTCAGTTCATTATCTATGGTGAAATTAATACCCTTAATATTCCTCTTTAAATGCAGACAAAAGTGAAAATCTCAGGGCGGCAAATCTGGTGAGTATGGAGGGTGTGGAATGGGTTAAAATTTCAAGTTCACAAGAGCTTTGAGGTTGCACGCAGTGAGGCACCCACTGCGAAGAGATTTTACTGTAGCCCAGTTCTGCAATACTGTGTCCTACTCGTTCTTTCAATATGCCTATCTGGGTGGTGATGCATTGTTGTGAAATGCGATGGTCATTTTGAATCAATTCATTCACCTACATTTGGTGCTTCTCATCAGTCACAGAAACTGGCCGACTACTGCAAGGTTCAGCATCAATATTTACTTAACCAGCTTCCGCTGCATGAAATTTTATTCCCCATCTACTCACGGGACTTCAATCAACAGTTTCATCACCATAAATGGCTTTTAGATGACAATGAATGGCACTAGCATTCACTTTTTCAGCTGTTAAAAATTCAATCACTGCACTTTTTTTAGAAACGTTTACATAGCTGGCGTACTCAACTCCATAACACTGGTGACTGATAGAGGCAGGGCCGCATTTACGTGTAGGCTATCTAGGGTGCAGCCTATGGGCCTGCACCACAAAAAAAACTTTAAAAATTTTAATTTTGAATAGACTAAAATAAAAAATGTCTTTGTTTTAATACCGTGGTGCGGGCCCTCTTATAATCATAAAAGACGTCGACGCAGTTATTTTGTGTGGACTAATTCGGCTGAACTCTTCAGTGGTCAACTGATATGAGTGAGTCAGCATTCAGAAAACTCGATCGCTTGGCGTTGCGTGGGAACTGGAGGGGGTTTCTCTTGGACCTGCTTTAAGTGAAAATGTTTGCTTGGAAAATGACATTGGATTGTGGCCGGAGTTTATGACACAAGGTAATATAGATTACTGCATAAAAATGGGCTCCACAGCACTTCAAAATTGTGACGGTGATCTATTTGACTGTAAATCTGTACACAGTATTTTGGGATGATATCTTGGGACAAGTAAACAAAAGTAGTGAAACTCTGCAGAACCCTAGATTGGACGTGAACACAGCCGCCTCAGCACTGACATCGCTAACAAGCTTCATAGGAACAAAACGGGATAGCTTTGAAGAATATGAGGTGAAAGCTGCTGAATTAACTGATTGCACTGAGTATGAGAGTTAAACACGGCGCAACCGCAAAATAAACGTGCGTTTGACACCTCTTGACTGTGTCCCAGTCCAAGCACCAGAAGTTAAGCTGACCCCATCAGAAAAATTTCAAACCCAGAATTTCCTTCCTGTCATAGATCAATTTGAAACTTCATTGCGGCAGAGGCTTGAGGCATACAAACTAGTTGATACCCGTTTTGGGTTTCTCAACAAGTTGGATACACTTACTAATGAAGAGATAATTGCAGCAGCTCAAAACTTAGTAGAAACATATAACAATGACTTAGAAGATCTATTGGGAAATGAACTGATTCAGTTCAAGGCTTTTTACCATGAGTTTCAAAAAGATGATGAGGAAAATGAAAAAGTCATTAGTCAGTTGAGGTGAATGTATAAACTCCTCCTAGAAAGAAACGTCAAAGATTGTTTTCTTAATATCGAGGTCACTCTAAGAATGCACCTGTCACTTATGGTCACTAACTGCAGTGGAGAAAGGTCATTTTCAAAATTGAAGTTGATCAAAAACAGGCTTCGAACCTCCATGTTAGAAGACAGGCTCAACGTTTTGGCTTTGCTCAGCATTGAAAGTGAGATTTTAAGACAACTAATTTATGAAGATATTATAAGTAGATTCATTAGTATGAAGTGTAGGCGCTAAGCCACTAAGCCATTTCCAAGTTAAGTTATATGTAGTAACTACAATTTAGTAGTAAATTGTACACACAGTATTTTCATACATATTAGTGTCATAGTATTGTATAGTACTGTAATATTACTCTACTCACTACTGTAGTAATGTAACTTACTGTAGTATAGTATCGTCTTTTAACACACTGCTAATAAATTCATTTCACACCCAAACTTTGTGTTCTTTTTTTAATATAGTTGTTCATAGCAATGTTAATAAATTGTGTTGAATATCCTAATGATTTTCAATTCTTTTCATTTTTATGTCATCAATTCATTAACTTCTAAATACTGTACAGTAACATTTTCTAAAATTTAGTAATAAACTTTAAATGTTTCTGTTTAGGTTTTTAGTTAGAAAAATGCTCTAAAATGCGATTTTTGCAGGTTAATTTTCAAAAAATTTCCAGACCCCCTGTTTTACTGGGGGGTATGGAATACTCCCCAGACCCCCGGTAGGGCCTGCACCACAGGTTCAGCCTAGGGGTCTACAGATCCTAAATACGGCCCTGGATAGACGGTGGGCTGATATACCTATACCAGGTATTTTGGTAAGATATTTTTGTGGAACGGATATAACAGTGACTGAAAAGTTGAAAAACCTGTTCCAATTCAACAATAAATGAAATATCACTATTACTTTAACGACTCGGAACACTAGGTTTTTTATAAGTAAAAGCAAAAAGTTTTACCTTACGGACACGTCATGGACAACGAAATCCAAGAATAAATGAAAGTCGAAATACCCGTTCTGATTACTCGCGGTTCCGAGTCGCGGGCCTACACAACTAATGAGTTAACAAGTACACAAGTAAATGAGTACTACAAGTATTAGGAGTATTACGGGTGCACAAGTAACATCATAACATCATTTTTGTGACTGTGTATTTGAAAATCCTCTGGTAACTATCTTGACTAGTTTGGATTATTTTCTTATCAGTCTTCTGATGGTAAAACAATAGGGCAAGTCTTACAAACTCATATGTTTGTTCTTATATCAAAACTGGGAATGAACACATAGACAAAAACTGCAGAAAGAATGGATAACAACAAAGCAGATTGTTATAGTCATTTTACCTTCAAGAGGTATATAATATTAAATGGTATAATTTTATAAAACAAAGCAGCTTAGTTGTATCAGGCAAGGTAAACTGCCAGCTTGATCTTATGACACAAGAAAGGTAGTGTGATCAGCACTACTATTCAGCTGCCCATGATTATCCTTGGATGGTATCCTAGATACTTATTTACGTTAGTTGAATTGGCCTGTTGGCTAGAAAACATATCCTGATTTTATGATACTGACCAGGAACTGAATCTGGAATTAGCGTGTTAGTAACCAAGCAGCAATTATGTCCCTGATGCATATAATCTCTGTTGTCAAAAAATTAAAGCTGTCGGTTTTGTAGAGAAAATGCAGAAAGAAAAATATGTGAAATAAAATAGAAATATTTGTATGAATTCAGGCTTCGTTTAGCAAGTTCATGTTTATGATAATAGAACTCAGGGCACATAATGCATTGTAATACAGTAATGGAGTATTGTAAATACATTAAAATTATACAATTTATTCTGTTCTGTTCAGTAAATTAAAGGCAGAAAACATTACTGATAAGTGAAAAGAAAATTTCTTTATATATTTTTTGAGTACTGGTGAGTATGAATGAATAAAACTGTGAATGAACTTACTATGTATAGTAAAATGCATGTGAGCATGAAATTATTGTTACTAAAATGTGGCAGTTATATAAAGCCATGATATGTTAATGGTATATACACGATAAGTATATAATGTAAGATATGAAGGCCACGTACAAGAGAAGAAAATTTGTATTCACAAAGAACACGTAACTGTTGTAGCATGCATGAAATATTAAATTTATTGTCACATTTTATAATGTTCTTTGTGAATAGATTATGAATTTAACCTCAAGAGGACTTTCTCCAATTACCACTAATTCTCTAAAGCAGCATATTATAGGATACAAGAAATACTGAATACTACTGGTATAAGGTCATTAATAGATTCTTATATACAGTACTGTTTAAACAGTGCTGCTAATAATGGTACTAAACTAGGAGAAAATTATTTTTGATGGCAGGTTGCTCATGTTATAGCACCATTTGCAAAGTCAGAAACTATACTATTAGTACAAAATTCTTGGATTTCGTTGTCCATGACATGTCCGTTACTTAACTAAATGTCACTATAATATTGACGACTCGTTTTTACCTTAGAGCCTTCTATAGAAGCCTTCTATAGGTGAAAGCCGGTTTAGGCTGTAAGGTAAAACTTTACGTTTTTACTTATAAAAAACTTAGTGTTCCGAGTCGTCAATATTATAGTGATATTTAGTACAAAATATTTTTCCTATTAGTTACAGACAAGAGCAGTATAATGGATAATTTTAAAAATAAAAATTAAACACTTGTATTCTTCTTTTTTAACTTTACAAACAGTATTAACTATGCAGATTACAAACAGAGTTTAATATAATATTCTACCACCCTCGCAGCTTAGAGCTAGAAAAAGATAGGTGTAACTCACTAATACTAAGCTCTCAATTCTTGCTTTGATGGCGACTCTTAAAATTATCTCAGGGTATCAAAATGATTATTAACACAATTTGAATTGAATGAATCCTAACTTTAATAAACTCTTCATTAACACATTACAAATTTACATAAAATCTTAAAATGATTCACAATATTGAATTTTTTAGCTTCTCATCAATTTTCATTTGAAAGTAGGTTCTTAGACAGATTGAATTGCCAATAGTAATAGATTTAACAAAAGATACATGAATTATTATGAGTTTTAATGTTCAAATTTGTTAACTTGTTTGCTGAATTCCGTTTGTGTTGATGATTCCTTCCCTCAGTTTCTGCGATCCTGGAGCTTTGCGTTCGTCAGCGATTCAGACGATCCTGTTGTCGACACTCCCCGTCAGACAGTCGCCTCGACAAGGGTGTGTTCTTTTGAAGAACACCGCTATGCTTGCTGCTAACAGTACTTCAACTCAACGTTACTTGCATGTCTTAGTCTAATAAACAATTACTAATCATTATTCTATATAAAATCTGAGTAAAATTGAGTAGCATTCACTTTTAACGTTATAATTCCTTTGTGTAATGTAACAAACAAGATTTTGTGAGGCTAAATTTAACATGGAGTTGGTGCAACTGTTATCATTAAGTTGTGAAATGTAAGGATTTTTTCAAATTCTTTTGGAACCTGATAATATTTAAAGGATAACCCCCTTTATATATATTAAAGGTTCATGTAAATATATTTAAGAACCGTTTTTTTTGGAACTTCAAACATTTAAATGAAGTAATTCTGAAACTCAAATAATTTCTAATCTGAAGGATAGTTTATTAGATTTGAAAACGTTAGCTACTTCACTATTCCATTTGCCACTAGGCTGAACATATAGCATGTTCTGTCATTTATTATTTTGTTTACTGCCACTGCCAATACAATTTCTTACAAATGCTCAACTATAGCCATTGTTCTGAAACTCTTGATAATGAAATTTGTTAAGAAAATTATTCCAACCAACATTTGATAAGAAAAAATATAGGAACAACATCACAAATTTTTCATATGTTAGTCAAGTTTTATTCAAAATCACATTTAGTGCCCTTAATGAAATTCGTAAAATAGTTGGCATCACCTAGGCTACTTTAACTGTTAACACACTATATTTAGTTTTTAAAGTGCAAACATCATCAGAATGAAATTGTCTTTTCTTTGCAGTGAGACGAATGGGAAGAGTTTTTTTTTTCAAATTTGAGTAGGATATCAATTTTACTTTATCATAGGATTTTGAAGTTGGGCTGTTAAAATCTGCTCTTCACTGAGACTACTCCAAATTTTCAATTTCAAAAAAAGATGGGCAGATAGCTTTGCCCACTTCCACGATATATTCTGAACATATGATACTAACATGTGGAAAAAATCTTGTTGAGATTATTAAATATGTTCTGATTTGGGCTACCTTTTTAAGTACTGTGTATGCTGTTGGTGTGTAAAATTTTAGTTGGAGCAAGAAGTAAAAGTTATGCCAGAATTTAAGGACAAGTTTCTGGCCCCTGATTGACAACTCAGCTTGTTAAAACATAAAAAAGTGCCACTTTTGTAAAGAATGTGCAAAAACAAAAGCAACTGCATGGGCCCTGAAGGTTAACTATTAAGTTTATACGTTTGTTAAATAATCCAGGGCATTGAAAGATGGTCTTTAGAAGGGAATGTAAATGCAAATATCCTGAAAGAGTTATGTATGAGAATAAATTTGAAATATCAGTATCAAATTTCAGTTTGTAGAAATTCTACCCAGAGTGCTTCTTTACTCCTAAATAATTTGTAAGTCAGTATCCACTTGTGGTCTTTAAATACAAGGGGGTCCTGATAGAACACAGTACAATAGGAGCAGATTGATGGTCAATACTTCCTTGACTGGATACAGAAAATCATTGTACCATATTGCAGAAAATTCCCTATTTTCAAATTGATGTACATATTAACCCTAGTTACATGTTAAAAATAGACTTGAAGAAATGGGTTAGAAGAAACATGGGTTGAATTTATTTACTCAATAGTTGTCAAAAGGATGTATACAAAAGTTGAGAGAGGTGTGTATGTAAAAAATAAAAAAAAACTTGCTTTGATTTTGATATTGATCATAAATGCTTTTTTGTTTCTGTTTTATCACTAAGTGTTCAGCTTCACTAAGAATGGTCCCTGCTTCAAAATTTATGATGTCAGGTCAGATCAAAAGCATTTTGAATGGCATAGCTAATGATTTAAGTGAATAAGAGAAACTATGTAAACTAAAATACAATGTTTTTCAGGCTTACAGTGATACCACCAGAGTGTATCATGCTTGAAACAAGCTACATCTGAGAAAACACAGTAATACACCCAATAGAGGTCAATATTTTATGCTTGGTTTTTATAAGAAAGTTGATGGTAAAATACATATCAGGAGCTGGGAGTAGAAAGGGCGAATATCAAAATAATAGTGTTGAGAAATCGCGTTTAAAGTTTGTGAATACTCTCAGGATAGAAAGGACGAACATGTATTTCAGTATTAAAAAACATAGATTCTAAATAGTTACACTTTTGTTATTAAATAATTGATAAGTAAAATAAAAAAATAATATAAAAACAACAACTTTTAAGATTATTCTAAAATTTAAATTAATCGAATGAAAATTCTAAATGTTGATGATATTGTGAGCACTCAGCTTAATAACATATTTACTAAGGTGTCAGAGTAAATAGTAGTTATACACTAATTACATGCTAAATCAGTAAGTAGATGTGAGCTGTGTAGTGAAGGTGAAACCTAATTAATTAAAGTGTTAGTGTCAATGAGTGTCGACAACAGGATCGTCCAAATCACTAACGGACGCAAAGCTCCAGGATCGCAGACTCCGAGGGAAGGAATCACCAACACAAACGGAATTCAGCAAACAAGTAAACACATTTGAACATTAACACTCATAATAATTCATGTATCTTTTGTTAAATCTATTACTATTGGCAATTCAATCTGTCTAAGAACCTACTTTCAAATGAGAATTGATGAGAAGCTAAAAAATTCAATATTGTGAATCATTTTAAGATTGTATGTTAATTTGTAATGTGTTATGAAGAGTTTATTAAAGTTAGGATTCATTCAATTCAAATTGTGTTAATAATCATTTTGATACCCTGAGATAATTTTAAGAGTCGCCATCAAAGCAAGAGTTGAGAGCTTAGTATTAGTGAGTTACACCCATCTTTTTCTAGCTCTAAGCTGCGAGGGTGGTAGAATATTATATTAAACTCTGTTTGTAATCTGCATAGTTAATACTGTTTGTAAAGTTAAAAAAGAAGAATACAAGTATTTAATTTTTATTTTTAAAATTATCCATTATACTGCTCTTGTCTGTAACTAATAGGAAAAATATTTTGTACTAATAGTATAGTTTCTGACTTTGCAAATGGTGCTATAACATGAGCAACCTGCCATCAAAAATAATTTTCTCCTAGTTTAGTACCATTATTAGCAGCACTGTTTAAACAGTACTGTATATAAGAATCTATTAATGACCTTATACCAGTAGTATTCAGTATTTCTTGTATCCTATAATATGCTGCTTTAGAGAATTAGTGGTAATTGGAGAGAGTCCTCTTGAGGTTAAATTCATAATCTATTCACAAAGAACATTATAAAATGTGACAATAAATTTAATATTTCATGCATGCTACAACAGTTACGTGTTCTTGGATGTGAGTAAAGGTTGTGGTGGTGGTAGTGACAATTCATAACATTCTTGAATAATTAACAAATATAAATCTATATAGATCCTATATAAATCTTTGATAGGCACATTTCAACAAATTTTTAAAAACATAATACATGTAATTTTAAATAAAAATATACTTACAAATAAAATAAAAAAGAACTTACTTTTTGAGATAAAATTAGATCTACTGTGGTATTCTACAATGAAATATTTGTGCTAAAGAGATATAGAACACTGCACATGATACCTGGCATTAGAAATGTATGATGCTACACTGAAATGTCTGTAATTCTAAAAAAAGCGTGTATTATTTTTCCTTTATTGAAAACTTGTAAACAAAACCACATTTTCTTAAAAACGCAGTGTTAATGGTACTGGATAAATGGGATAGACTAACCAAGAAACAAATAACAAGTAAGAAACAATATTCAGTAAATCAAGTAGATTATACGCTTTATTCATTTAATTATATTATGCATGTTGAAATTTCAACCAAAAGGACTGTTGGTTGTCTTCACAACATGACCTCTATTCACATGTTTATTTATACATAACCTAGAATATCTTAACCTTAATGCATGCTCCCTTTTCTACACAGCCACACACAAATGCATAAAATATCTTGGTAAAATAAAGCTGGGTATAAACATTTTTACATCATCACGAAACAAATATTCACCAACAAATTTTCACAAATCAATCACACTACAAGGAACACTACTACCTGTGCCCCAAATATTAAAAGATTCGATGTTTGTACACTACTCATCATACAATTTATAGTACAAAATTCAGAAAATTTCAAACTATCGTCTTTTCATGGGGGTCAAAATATTTAAATGGGGGTTATAAGCTATTCAAATTAAAATGTTCTTCTTAAAAAAATAAAGAAACTGGATAAATATTTCTGTAATAACTTCGTAATAAATTATTTATTTTTTTCAAAATATATACTTACAACAGATGTCACTTTATAAAGTGTAAAACCTTTTTTATGTTTAAACGGATCTGTCACTGTAAACCTTCTCACCCAACTGTCATCTTTCAGCGCCATATTCCAATGTACAGCCATTGAGATAACGACATTAAATTTCACTTTCTGTTGATACGGTTAGATTAACAATTTTACGCCCCAAAGTTTTGTTGATCAAGACTAACATTATAGATGTATGTGTATGCGTGTGTGTGTATGCCGTGTAATTTCTTAAATGAAAGTTATAAATTCCTTATGCATATATACCCATAAGAAAAAACAATGTGTATGTATAGGCCTACACACAAATAAATATTATGAATGTGAAGAAGAAAAGGCAACACGAAATAAAAATTAAGATAATGTTTCCTCAAAAAGTACAATAAACCTGTGAATTCTTCTTCACTAGGTAGCCTACAGTAGGCTATAGGTGTCTGCAGGCAATTCTGTAAGATATTCATTAGGTTATTGGTAAATCTGAAATCTGGCGGAGTCCACTCATGTGAATTTACGGAAAATTGAAATTAAAAGTTTTTCAAGTGCAATGATAAACTGATTTTCAATATTAATTTTTATTAATAATAGAGATGATTAATTTATTAATTGATTCATGATTAATTTTTTTTGTTACGTAGCTGTTAATAAAAAAGAAAACGAGAAAAAAGTTTGGACTTACGCTTAAAGCAGATCGCTTCCTACTAGACTGTGTTGATCGCGATGCGTCACTTCTGTGTGCGGAATGTCCAGCTGACGTTCCGTCATTACGTTCACCTCCCGCGGAGACAGGGGCTATAATGGAACATTGCGTCGTCAGTGAAAAGGGACGGCGAGTCGAGCAACGCCTGCGGCGATGAAGTCAACTCAAGAGCACATCCTGAAGGTTCCGTTGGTTAAATGCGACTGTATGAGATGCACAGTGGACGGTAGTACGTGCTGGTGTGTGGTTTAGTATGAAGAACAGATCTTCGTGTCCGATTTCACCGCGGTAAAGCAACGTAATTTCGTCACGTTCGTTACTTTAGGTCTACAGGATTCAAAACTGTCTACTTTGTGTTGTACTTGAGGCTGCATGTGTAATAAACAAACGTATGCTTCACAGGTTGCTTCAACTTCGCAGTTCCCCGATGTCACATTTGGGCACACTATCACATTGCACACCTAACAAAACTAACACTATATCTATATCCCTATTCATTATTACATAAACGGCGTACACATCAAAGGCACGTTTAAAAAGATCGCTGCACTAGAATTAATCACCTACTAGAATTAACATTTCCTACTGTCTACATTGAACTTTATCACATTATGTACTATAGCCGCTCCAATCTGGGAGGGGACCGGGCCCACCCTTTCCCTACTGAGGTGCCGCTCATGAGTCGAAGTAGAGAGGAACAGAGACCAGAGCCTGCGCGAGCCGGCAAGCCCATCACCCAAAACTTGGCGCGACCCGACCTACAGATGAGCTCCCGCCGCAGGGACGAGGACAATCTGGAGATTGTTAGGTGTGCCTGCTACCAGACGAAATGTTTCAATTGTACGGTGTCTAATTCAGGGTAAGCGTTCGCTGAGGACAGGTCAAGATTCACCTGGCATATCCAAGGGTGTTGACTAAGGGCACTGATGAGAGGGTTTCCTGTAGATTGGCACGACGGTGATAGAATTTACGGGAAAGTGGAGTTCAGGCAGGTGGATGGTCTGGTTCGATGTGAGGTGAAGCGGCCTTTGGCCATCTGCAAAAGACTACAGCTGTGCTCTCAGCTGCGTTAATGGAGACCCTCCATTTGTCCGCCACTCAACGTATGCGTCCTGCTGTTCCTGGAGCCAGATACTGGCCGTTTCAGCACTACTATCAACAGGATACACTGCCGTGTCATTGGTGAATGTGAACAACTGGACGTCAGGCAACTTGGCCACGTGTTGACGTACACCGAGAAAAGCAGGGTACCTAAGATGCTGCCCAGATGTACTCCAGCGGTAATTGCTTCTTCCGAAGAAAGAGCGCTGTCCACTCTTAAATCCTGTTCCGAAGAAAGCTAGCGATCAGATGAAACATCCGGAAGCATAATTTCCCTCCTGCGTTTGTTTAGAATTCCAGGATGTCAGACACGTTCGAAAGCTTTCTCAACAGAAAGACGACAACCGTCTGTTCCCGAGAGCAGCTGGTTTCGGCAACTGCCTACACGAAACGCATCAGCTGATGCGTCGAGGAGTGCTCCGAACGAAATCAAAATTGGCGGAGACCAGAATGTCGAACCATTTTAATTGATCCAGAACTCGCCGCTTTACCAAGCGTTCGCAAACTTTCGATGTGACTGACAGCAGGCTGATAGGGACCAAAGGTTATCGGCGAGCTTGGGGTCTTTACCCAGCTTCAGGATCATCGTGACCGTCTTCTGGCACCATTTCATATTAAAGTAGGCCAGCCAAAAGCAGGCATTTAACAGGTCGACCAGGAAGCAAACTCTCCGATGGAAGTAGAAGTAACATCTATACTTTTAGGATTATAAAAGCCTATAGTTACGATTATTACCAGACAGGAAAAGTTGGGGCCTTGCACATAAATGTTATCAAAGATGAGATAAGAAAAAGCTTTAATACAAATAATTTTTCTTGGGATTGGTGTTGTGCAGTGGACAGATATCTTAAACTCTCAATGAATATCGATGGATCTAGAAGTACTATGATAAATGACAATTTGTTATTAAAGACATGTTACATGCAGAACACACAAAAGATGTCTTGACAATGATGACAGATAATAATAACCAAAATTACACAATGAACAGTTTACTGTCCATAAGCAATTACCACTAGTGTCTAATGCCAAGTGTGCAGAAACAGCTGTTAGAGCACTCAAAATGCAACCAATTGTAAACACCAAAAAACATAAAACAATTTACATTTTGTCCTTAATTTAATTGAAGTAGGCTAACAATAAAGTGCTTGTAGATGCTATATATATATATATATATATATATTGCAACACATCTTTTTATGATTTCTTTCATTATGGATTATGAGTTTTACATGGACCTGGTTAGGGTATATCATGCCAACACTTACCTGCAGTATATGGTACTTTTCTGCTTTGCCGGCTATTAGGTGTGGGATTTGGGCTTATTAGGTATCAGGTAACGAGTTGGGACGATGTGTTTCCAAAAGAATTATTTTAGGAAGCTGAGTTGTATAAATTGTGAATAAATGAAAACTACCTTTTTAGTCTATCATTCCAATGATTATAATTGTCACCCTCAAGGTGCTTATCTTTAAACAAATCATAATAATAAAAAGAATTTCAAATATTTAACACGATTTACGGCGGGTTCCACTAATTTATATTCTTTCTTGAATATTACTTTACACATATTTTCTCTAGTGATATATTGTTATAATGCTTACGTCTAACAATCACATATTAAAATCATATATCTTAGTACATCATTTATAAGTTCCTGAAAATAAGACATACAATACACAGTATATACACAAAACATATAACATGGAAATATACACACATATATGGGCAGTTTCACACTGTCTGCCTGTAATTATAATTCATTTATAAAAATCATTTTTGTTATACTGAAATAATTATTTAATAAAATGGAAATACTGAATTGATTTCATTCTATGAAATCCGTAACCCTGTTCTTTATACATGAGAAAATAAAATACGAACTTTTTAAATGAATATAACAAGGGTTATAGTTATCGTTATCTCTATGGTAGTTATTATTAATATAAACACTTTTATTAAGGGTAACTCCCTTTTAATTATTCTACTCTTCAGCCTGCTTGGCTATCAACAATAATTAATATGAAACAATAAAATTTGTGACATCTACTATCTTGAGAACACTCTTAGAGCTTCTCTGCACTCTCCCTTAATTTATCACATTTAATTTATCAAATATAATTCTTTATACAGTGCACAATCTCATGAAAACATTTGCTTAGAGTCTTTCTGCACTCTTATTAACATATTATTATAATAATCACACATTATCTAAATGTTCTGTCTTTTTGAATGAATGTCTCTATATGATATACAGTACAACATTTAAAAGTGTCTTTAGGCTTTAGTCATACCGCCTATATAAAAAAATGTTTATCAATTATTTAAAACTTTTTAATTTCGCTTATAGCGGCTTTTCATTTACTTGTTGTGTTTTACAACATTATTATGAACCCTGAACCATATCAGGTCACCTGTTTTGATGATTTCATGTTACACAGATGTACACGGGTCTCAGGCGTCGGCGTTGAGTACAGCTATTCCTCTCGAAACCTCCGTCAGCGTCGCTTAGCGGTGTATGAACAGCTAGGCTAGGCGTCGTTCCTTTATCGTCATGGACACAGCGTCTCTGGCCTCGGGTATAGTCTGATGTCCGTAGTACGTAGTTGTAGTAACTCAGGTGTCTGCCGGTCTCATTGAAGTGTCTTCTGCAGCGTATCGTTCCGTGTGTACGACTCAACGAATACTTTATGAATGAGCCAGATGCTCGTTTTGGCTCACTGTTTATAGGGCAAAGCCACGTGTGCAAATGAGTTTCTATCGGCGAATACCTCACCAATCCTTTATTTATTTAGGTAACAAAGTTGTTTGTTAGACGTGTCTTGAACACAGTTATTAGCTATGTATACACGCGATCTTTAATTAGCACCGCGAAAGGTGTGAAATAGTAAAACGCTTATAGTTCACGACACTCTCACTATCTCGTTATGTGTTTGGTGTCTAAATAAAGCTACATTTCCGCACTATTCACTGGTCAACCTAGTTCTTCTTAATCTTTTGTCATTTTTTTATTATTTAAGTTTTAAAACACTTCTGACATGTGCCGACAAAATTATACATATTTATGCAGGTGGACTGTTATCTGTTTTGTTTGCTATATAAAATCTTATCTATACCCTTCTAAATGTACAATTGTAGCAGATAACGCTTATTATGCGTACTCCAGTTAGAACGATAAACATTGATAACAATGTTTCGTTATAATATATATATATATTTTTTATGTTACTGTACAAATATGAGTATTATAATGAAGAACAATTCGTCTGTAACCAACTGCAAACTTCAAACCAACAGTAACTTACAAACTTCAAAACCGGTGGCAGCTCATGCTACTTATACTTTGGGAAGGCAGCATTCACATTTTTATGCTCCTATTTTTTTAGACCTGGTTTTTCTTACAATCAACTGAAACCTCTATGGTCTGTGCACTTACTGAACCAAGCATAGCAAAATTATGTTGTTGACATGACATTCATCATAGTCTTTTTAAATCTGATGCAAAATTTTTAGCATATGCAATGATTATTATGCCATCTTTTAATTATAAGTAAAAGACAAGGGAAGCAGAAAAGTATATTACTTATTTGACAACCACATACTCATTCATATCTTTCAAAAATTTCAGGATTGAAACCCTGGTGGATCTATATTGTTTCTCCCCACTTGTCGCAGTTTTTTGCACAATATTCAACAATGTAAATGGTTTTCTAAGTATTTTAATGAACCATTTTTCTTGAAGAGTAAAACAGCTATAAAGAATATTATACTTTAAAATTGCATTGAGTGATTTATTCATTCTTGTGTGAACACAACTGAAGAGTATCAAGTCACATTATAATATACCCTAAAGCAAGAAATAAAACACCCAAAATACAAGAAATGTCACAAAAAAAACGCTAAAATTCACCAAACAATCGTACAAAAATTGATGTATGGTGCTAGTTCAACCAAACAGAGGTGATCTGGAGAAAATTCATTTCTTAGTGTTTACACCGAGATGACCTGACAATCTGTATTGTGGGAAATGGATTCATATAACATGCTGTTGCCTGATAGAGGAGAAGATCCCATAGGGCAGAATGGCAAATGCAAGTACACATTTTCACAGTAATAAAAACGAAATTAAATTTATTTGGGGTGTGAAGTCCTTCAGCCTTTCCTCATCTGTTGTATTGATGTGTACAGCTATCACAACGTTATTAGGACCTTAGAAAATCAGTGTCATATTTATGAAAATATTTATTGTTGACTTTCAAGTATAAAAATAAACTTCTGTTATTCAATAAACTCCTACACAAAACAAACAACAGACAAAGACAGAAAACAACAAATTCATAACACTAATATACATCAACAAACAAACTGAAAAAATAGCCCACAAATTCAAAAAAGTAGGATACAGAATCGCTTACAAAACTACTAACAAAACAGAACACACACACTATCAAAACACACACACAAAGCACAAAACAAATTTGATCTACCTGGTGTTTACAAACTAAATTGCTCAGATTGCAACAAATTCTACATAGGCCAGACAGGACATAGCTTCAAACAAAGATACATTGAACACACAAAAGCACTCCACTCCACTACAGAATCCACCTTTGAAAACCACCTCATTGAAGCAAACCACAAATACAAAAACAACGACAATAACATGGACATTCTACACATACACACAAAAGGCTGAAAACTAGACACTCTAGAAAATTGGAAATATACAACAAACACACGAAAACAAATAAAAACGACATCCTAAATGAACAGACACAATTCAAATGACACGCATTATTCGAACATATCACAACCACACACACACACACACACACACAACATCGATCTTTTGAAAATTGATACCGTCGCCAACAACAAGACAGACAGTGCTCACAGCGGCAGCCTCTGAAGAAGCTTTTTAAAAGCGAAAACCTATTTTTAAATAGGTAAAACATTTACGTTTTTACCCATTAAAAACTTTGTATTCCGAGTCGGTAGTGAAATAATTATATTTAGTTCTGTTATAAAGATTGCTGAATTACAATTTATACCATAATCAGAATATCTAAGCTCATTTATAGAAGATGAATAGGCCTACATTTTGTACTGTTACTTGCAGTTTACAGCACATGGGATAATGTCACCCTATAAAGCATATATAATGCCTGTAACAGAAAAGTATGTATTGTTGTTGTTGTTGTTGTTGTTGTTGTTGTTCTTCTTCTTCTTCTTCTTCCTCTTCGCCTTCAAGCACTAGCCCATTTGATACACTGTGATTCATTAGTCGACCCACCTGTCAATATTTCTTGTTGTTTCTCTGTGTCTATAAAATAGGATTTCTTCTGGCAAGGCATTCATCTTCCATTCTCAACATGTGGTCCTTATGTCTTTCTCTGTATTCTTTGATCTTCTCATTCAAATAATAAATTCCAAGACTCTCCCAGATTGTTTCATTTTCTAACCCTTCTTGTAACCCCCCGAACTAACAACTGGACGCTACTACAAGTTCTACTATTTAGAGGAGGTTTGCATGGATTATATAAAATAGCAAAGCACTCTAACCCAAAGATATTGGCAAACAGAACCAAGGCATTGCAAGTCTCCCATCCCTTAAGGTGAAAGCTCATACAAGAGTGAAATATAATGGAACAAGTCAACATTTTCAGATTCCTACCTCTGGCACATCCTATCATTGAAAAGTTCATGTTGAGAAAAAATATTACATACCATTTATCACTAAAATCTAACAAAAAATTGGTAATTAAATAATTATAAAAATGTAAATAAGGGTTGTTATAATAAATTCATGGCTTTAAAATTAGTCTAAAATTATTACATTTAATTAAATTAATAAGAATGCTATCTTCTAAAACTTTCAGGCCATGAAAACTTTTAGAATTATAGAACACAGTGTTGATAAATAATTTTATGAAATATTAAATAAAACAAAATTCTTGGCATTTATCATAATTTATGTCAAGTTAAAAAAAATGAAACAATACCAGTGTGAAAACAATGCTTCATTCTGCTTTCTAGGTTCATTTAAATATTTGGTTATTTTGCATAATAAAATAATACTTACATCTGTCAGATATCTATGAGTCAAAGTTAGAAACTAGGGAATGCTGAGCAAAATAATAAAATGTTTCTTCAACAGTGCTTTTGAATACCCATGTATTTCATCAGAATCTTAAGTTTTCTTCATTGGATTCGTAAGAATAAGATGTAAAAAGGCAAATAATTAATATTTGTCAAGATACACTTTTAGGGTTCTCAATCAAATGTTTCTTTTTAATATAAGTTTTGGTTAACAAAGTAAAACACGTTACATGCTGTTTAGTATTTACCTCAAATATTTACCATTAAAAATATATAGGCCTACACATTTCTTTAACCCAACTTAGTTTAATCACTGCTAGAATTGTTTTTTAATTATGCAGACAATTTTTTTCTGAATTACATAACAAGCAAAATAATTAGTTAAGCCTAATATATTAGGAGCTCGGAGGAGAAAGGGCGAATAAAAAAAAAATCAATTTTTTTTTTACAGAATCCTATGTAACGACCAAGAATTAAAATTTTTAAATTTTGATCGAAAATACGTTACAAGCAGCCAAGACACCCCAACACGAGCCAGAAGCAATAAATAAGGAAACAATTTAACGAAGTGTCAACTGAACGTTTGCTAGGGACAATACGAATACGCTTCACATAACTTTACAATGGGAAATAAGTTTGGCCTGTGACAGACTCGACTCAACCGAGATTTACAGCCCACAACAAGCAGGACAAAAAGGAAACGATGACAGTAGCACTTTACGGAGAAATTGTAACGAGCACACACTGCAAGGTTAATTTGAAGTGTGCCAGCAGTAAAAAAAAGGGTGTAGATGCACAATGGTATTTACCCTGTATGAGAACTGACAACGATATCTAAAGAATGGAATAGAACATGTGCACAGCGGGAGAACATCTTACTGGCGACAACTGATATTTACGACAGGGAGAAGGAGTGCCGTCTTGGAAGCGACGACACGCTGCGTCCGGATAGCTAACGGAAAAGGGTCATGGATAGTCAGACAATAACAAAATACGACACATTGTTCGCGTGAGAACAGCAGCAAGGTTCCGGAGTACACTTAGACAAAGACTTGATCGACAGCCGAAGAATTGCTCTTGTTCCAGGAAAAGGGTTCGGAGGCCTTCAACGCGAACTTGAGGGGAGACAAGATACCCAACCACAATCCAGCATCTACCCAGAGCACAGGTGGAGAGGACCGTCGTCATCATAGCAACGCGAACGATGAATGAGAAGTGGAGAACCATAGTCTTGCATAAGGGTAGGAGTTAACCTGACCTATCATGTTTGACCAGAGGCGTGTTTTCCAGGAGATTGCATTGTGGTAAACGATGCTTAATAAAAACTGTTTACAGAGCACGCGGGAGGACAGTCTTTCATAAATTTTTCAATCATATACAGTACTTTGAACAGTCTTCACGGAACTTAAATCTTAAATTTTCTAAGTCTTAATACAGTTCGGTTAACGTACATACAGCAGTTGGACTTTGAAACTCTGCTACGCGGTATTTTAATCAGTTGACTTAAACATTTCGATATTGGCGAGTTATCCGGTAATAGTGTATCTACAGTGACTAAATCATGCAATATACGCCAGTGATTAATAACTCTCAAGTACTTTATCTTACTTAGTTACCGCTTATTCAGAACTAAACTAACCAATCGCAGTTTCATCAATAACAGACTCGCAGAACTATTGTTAATGCTTTACCGGACAACGAAATCGTAGCGTTGTACAGTGCGAAGCGATACAATACCAATTGGAACAAATACACCACGTTATCAAAGACACGATACATTAATGTACACAAGAAGTTCAATAATAGACAGTCAGATATATACACCCTAGTTAACGATGAACTTACTCACACAACACATGATTTCATAGACTCTGATAGTAACGGTCGACATCAACAGAAAACACACACCGCGCGAGTGAATCTGATCCGCGTGTGTTGAGTGTCAGTGACATCACGGCTACGCAACCTCGTACATATGGACCACCAGCGGGAAGGAGTTACGCCGATGGAAATATTGGATAAATCACTTTACAAGTAATCTTTATGTAATTCTTGTCATAAGAACTCTACTGTCCTGTCTCTTTTCAAGAAAACACCCTTGAGTATTTAAATTAAATATGATAAATTTAAATTATGCTATTCATCTGAGGCAAGAAATGAACGCATTAGTATAAGATTTATGAGCCTCCAGGTGGTCTAGTGGCTAACGCGGGCGATTGATGCGCTCGTGGTCCCGGGTTCAATTCCCGGTGGAGGTTCCGTACGGCGTGCACTCAGCGTCGTGAGGCAAACTGAGTAGGCGCTGAGATAACAGCGCCGCCTCCTGGCTGTGAATACCGCAACTAGCGGCTGGTGGCGCGTAGTACTAGCCATACACCGTCACACTAACACAAAAGCCGCGCGGTACGCCTTGGTCCTTAACGGACTGTTGAGCGGAGGTTTATTTTATTTATAAGATTTATAGTTTGACTATTTATGTTTTTTTATATGTTGATTGTGTTATATATGTATGTGTATGTTTTCCAGCAAACAACGTACCGGATTCGCATTGTGATTTGATATATATACATGTGTTCCTTTTATGAATGTATTTACAGGGAATCATCTATACTTATATATAGAAGCCTCTTTACTTAATGATGTTAATAAGTAAGTGTTTATTTTACTCAGAATATATGCGTTCATTATTGTCAAAGTTACCTCAGAACAAGACATTAACGTCACTTGAATGATTTATAGTAGATTTTATTAATTTATACAATAATTAGAGTCTCAGTGCAATAATTATGCTAACATCAAATAACTAACGTATCACGTAGCTTCAATCAGTTTGGTATAAGTAGCCTAATTGAGTAATTACATGATCACATTCTACAAATTAGTATAATTAATTGCATACGTTATAGATTGGCACTCCAAGATCGCGGGGCTCGGCAATCACAGATTAATTAATTAAATTATTGTTAGTATAATTAATTGAACAATTATAAAAATTGGCGCCCATCGCACGGCAAAGAGGAGGCAGTAGATAGGATAAGCATATTATAACGGAACCAAATATTAACTATTTGGGGTTATATGTTTACCGCATGCTGAAACCATATTTAAATAAAAATTAACAGTTAAAACTCCATTTGAATGTAGAGCATTGAAAATAATGCTGTGTAAAGCAACGCACACGTGGTCGTTATGTAAGCAGTTCGCTGTACAAGGAAGCGACCACACCCAAACTGTTAATTATTAATATCTCGGAAACTAATAAATAAAGGCGAAATCCAACATAGCCAAAATGTTTGCCGAGATATTAATAATGACGTGTGCAAATTTGATGCAATATAATTAACAAATGTAAGAGTTAATTAAAATAATTAAATAACTTCTGTTAAAATAGAGTTACAGTAAAGAGATTTTAGTATATTGTAAAGATAATAATTTGTGACAGATTGTATATTTTAGATTTCACACAACTTGATTTGCAACCAAGTTATTGCAAAATTAAATAAGTACAGGATATCCTTAGCGACAAACTGGTTCCGCCGGATAATTAATTATTAGATAATAATTCTATTCTCCGTCTGTGGGAACCAGACTTCATTCTCACGGACTAAGGGAATTCTAAATTTTATGTGGTAGGGAGAGTGTTTCGACCAATGAAATCATTCCATGCAGCCCCGGCCAGTGCGATGTTTTCTGGTGAAAAAATCACTCTTCTGTCAGTACTCACGAAGTTAAGACGTAGTCCTTCGATCGTCTAGTAGCCAAAGTGGTGAAGATCAACAAGAAGACTCTACGTGGTCAACACACACGCAATTACGAACACACTAACTACAGATCATCTGTCTAGCTCGTAATTGTTGTGTAAAGGCGAGATACTCTTCAAGACATCAACTAAGCTTATTGTGTACTACCAGTTAGTCATAAGCACGCAAGAGATCCACCCGACTTCAAGACCAGACTTCAAGAATACAGCAGAGAGGCCGTCTAAATCATTGGTTAACAGCTGACGAGCAGAGCGACCGCCCGAACGAAGCACACACACACACTCGCTGACGTGCAACGTGCAAATCGACGGAGAACAGGAAGCAGTTCCAGCAGACAACAGCAGACGTTAAAATATTCACAAACAGCAGGGAAGCAGAGTGTTGCCGAATTTTGAACTCCACGACCGAATCCAGCAGTTCTAAGCAGATTACTTTCTCTAACCAAGGACTCGAATCGACGAGGGACAAATCGGGACGACATCCTCTTCAGTAACAGGAAAGCAAAATCCACTTATTTATTTTTCAGATCAAATTTTCTATTTTTCAATTAAAACATTGTAATTCAAATAATTCAGGTGCCAAACAAAAAGCAAAGACTCTAGTAATTAAAAAGTAAATTCGTTGTGATAATCTGTATAGCAGTTTAAGGCTTTAGTAAGTTATAGTTAAGAAATAGAAGTAGTATAAAAGCGCTATACAAATCTTAACTGACAATCTAATCTTAGATCATACTGCAGTAGATCAGAAGTAGAATCACTAGAAATGAAATAACGTGAACTAGACTGTCACGTCTAATTTATTTTAACTAATTATGCAAATTAATTTTAGAGTTTTATATTTTGTTTCATGAACACGTAGATTCAAATTAATTAAATAAATTTAATTAAATTCAAATCAAGTAATAAAGTCAAATTTAAATTGCAATTAACTCGCAAAGAACGAGTTCAGTTTCTTTCAACTATTAGACAATCGAAAAACATCGATTCATTGTATAGACTATAAGAAAATTCATAAGATTATAACCATTCTATTCTTGTGTGTTGTTGGTGTAATAAACAATGTTTTATTACCCCATATAACAGTGTTTTATTGTTGTACGATAAAGCCTACCAGTCTCACAAAACTCTCCCCCTTTAAAGTAACTTATCTTGTGTGTTGTTGTAATAATTTGAGATTACTAGCTTGCGAACTTCAAATCCAAAATCCACACGCCCTAGTCGGAAGAATCTGCAAGATCAGACAGCAGGTGGGTACTCACACACAACATTACATTACAATAACGCATAGAAGTGTAGTTATAAATGGCGCCCAACGTGGGGCCCGACAAACGTACGTCAAATTGAATTCACGTTCCGAACAAGAGTTATAAATGGCTTGCCCGGAACGTGGGGCGCGATCAAATTAAATTAAATTAATTAAATTCAATTTAAATTTAATTTTCACGTGTTAAACAAACTTTGCTGTTTTAACTCGTAAAACAGCTGGCGTCCAACTAAACAATCCCCAAAGAGTTTTGTGACTGGTGTTTGTACAACAGTAAAGTTATTGTGTGTATTTGAAACTGTTCTGTGTATTTTAAATTGTGTATATTTGACATTGTTGTCTATTTAAAATGGATATGGATAAAATACTTAAACAAATACAGCAAATGAACGCGGAAATGAAACAAGCTAACGCGGATTTGACCGCTAAAATAGACGCGAAATTTGAACAAATAACAGCCAATGCTGACATAAATATCGCGGAATTAAAATCTAATATCGAAACACAAAGAGTTAGTCTAACCGAAGCATTAGAACGCAGTAACGCTGACATAAACGCCGAGATTAAGCAAAGTAATAAAGAAAGTAGTAAAGAATTAACTGCGAAAATAGACGAAAGCGTAAATGAGTTAACCGCTAAAGTCGTTGAAATCGGTGAGAGTAATAAAGAGCTAACTGTGAAAGTCGCAGAGATCGGCGAAAGAGTAAATACGGTCGATACTAAAATCAATGAACGGTTTAAGGTTTTTGAGACCACAATGCAAAAATCGTTTATTGAACAAGTAACACGTATGGAGGGCCGGTTCAAAGACCACATAACCCGCTGTGAGAAACAGACACTAGAGGTTTCCAGGAAGGTGGAATCCCTAGAGGTAAAAATTCACGCGGACGTGACCGAAACACAACGACGAGTAGATAAATTAGACGCTTCAATTGTAGAGACGCGATCTAACATTGACTCTAATAAAGAGAGTGTTTTACAAACGTTAAGCGACGAGATTTTGAAAGTACGACAGGAGGTACGAAGGAGGTCTGCTCCAAATATTTTGGTACAAGGCCCTGTCGACGAGAAAAATCGTGTGTATTTTACGGGGGAAAATAACGAAAACCCCATTGAATTTTTATTAGCATGTGAGAGTGAAATGGCTAGAGTAGGTTCCCGACTAGAAGATCAAGACAAAATACAGTGGGTGGTTAACGCGATGCGTGATTCGGCGCGTAAGTGGTATAACATTGTACGCGATAGAGTGTCCACATACGCGGAGTTCAAACAAAAATTTGAAAGCCGATACTGGAACTCGCATACCCAACGACTTCTGCGCAATGAACTGGAATATGGCCGTTTTGACAAGAAAATGAATATTACCGCCGAAAATTATATAATCCAGCAGGTCGAGCGCGCGAAGCATTTAACCCCAGCATTTGCGGAGATTGACATAGTCACCAAGCTTGCCTACCATTTTAATCATAACATTAGAGTAGCTGTATTTACCCAGGGTATTCGCACGGTAGACGAACTCCTCATTCTAGTGTCCCAAAGTGAGACGGTTTTTGATTTTGGTGGGTGGCGTTATAATCCCGATTTTCGCCGAAATAATGAAGGGCAGAATACGCGACTACAGTACCATCAGCAAACGGATCAAAAACCGAGTACCAGTTCTACTCCACCCCAAACACCGTCAAAACAGCCAAATAAAACCTTTGAGTACAAGGGAAAACAAAATTTTGGTAGACCAAAGGGGCAGGGTAAGGGCGAATTGTGCTGGGTAACGATGGAGCACAAATTAGAGCGATTCAAACGGTCGAATTAGCCAAAGCTGATACAACTGAAAAAGACAGCAACTCCCACGGCAATAAAAATTCGAACAATAAATCGAAAAGTTACCAAGCTACAAAAAACGTGCCAAAATGCGCATCCAGCAAGGACGCGCTATAAATTCGGCAAAATTGTGTAAATATAAGCATGTTAATTATAAGGATTATATATTGTGTGAAATGTGTACTTTTAATTATGTAACTTGTGTGCCCGTTAATAATGTGTTCCCACCGGATGTCAGGGATCCGTTGCTAGAACCCGGTCCCACGCGACAAAGGCCCGTGAGCGCGGCGTGTCCGGTGTTACACGCCTTTGTCAATAGCGTTCCCACGAGAATTCTGCTGGATACCGGTAGTGTTGTATCCGGCGTCAGTGAAAGGTTCCTGCGTACCAATAAAAAATATTTTCGTACGGCCCCATCACTCCCAATCAATCAATTTTATATACGAACCGCTACCGATACAAAAGAAAAAATTGACACTCAATACTATCTAACTATCATGCTAGACGAAGTGCAATTTGAAGTGTGTGTAGTGGCTATAAACAATTTAATATGTGATATGTTATTGGGGGTAGATGTATTGGAACAAATACGTGCGGAAATAAACACCAGTGAACACTTATTAAAATGTACCATAGACAATGTTAGTTACACTTTTAAATTGAACACACATACACACACACAAAACCATGGTGACCCAATTAAAATCACACGGCCACCAAAACAAGTAATTCACTATAAAGAATGTGAAGAGGGGGAGACCACCTTAGATTCCCGAACTGAACGGAGATTGTCGTCGCTGCAAGAAGAATTCAGCGATATCTTCAGTGAAGAACATTCAATCTCGTCAGTGTATGAACACAGAATCCACCTCTCAGAGCCGGAGAAGTTCATAAGGAGAATCTACCAGGTCCCTATAAAATACCAGGCCGAGGTCCAGCAGGAGATACAGCGGATGTTGGAAGAAGATATTATTGAAAGATCTAATAGCAGCTTCCTCAACCCACTGCTGGTCGTCCGCAAGAAGACTGGAGAAATCCGACTCTGCCTGGATATGAGGAACTTAAACAGTCTCGTAGAGAAAGAGTTTGACTGCGCACCGACAGCGGAGGACCTCTTCATTAAATGTGAAGGAGCCAGGTACCTCACGAAGCTAGATCTAACAGCAAGCTTCTGGCAGGTCCCGCTGTGTGAGCAAGATCGTAAGTATACAGCATTTATATTTAATAACAAATGCTATCAACACAAGGTGGTACCTTTTGGCCTTAGCACGAGTCTCGCTGCGATTGTAAGATGCCTTGAGAGAGCTCTAGGACCTGAGGTAGACCCTTACACGGTAATATTCGTGGATGACATCCTCGTGATATCCCGCACGTTGGAGGAACACTTCGAGCATCTGCGGAGCGTCTTCCAGAAGCTGAGGTTAGCAAACATCAAGCTCAAACTACACAAGTGCGAGTTTGTAAAGTCCCAAATGAAGTTCCTGGGACATATAATCTCCGCTACAGGTATCAGTACGGACCCAGAGAAGCTCAGGAGTATTATGGAATTCCCGGTGCCCAAGAACCTCAAAGCACTGCGAGCATTCCTTGGACTCACGGGATATTACAGGAAATTTACCAGCAAATACGTAGAATATACAGTCCCGTTGCTACAGCTGGTACGCAAAAATATAAAGTGGAAATGGGGTTCTGAACAGAACGATGCGTTTGAGAGGGTTAAAGGCCTGTTCCAATCTAATTTACAATTGTTCCATCCACAGCAGGGTAGGAAGTACGTAATGTACACTGACGCTAGCGAGTACGCTATCGGCGCCGTGTTGCATCAAGAAGACGAACAAGGTAGTCTTCATGTTGTAGCATACGCCAATAGGACGCTCAAAGGCGCTGAGTTGCACTATTGTACTTCCGAGAAAGAAATACTCGCCATAATAAACGCACTCAGAAAATTCAGACACTACCTATACGGTACCCATTTCGAGATCCACACTGATAATCAGGCGTTATCGTTTATATTAAAATGTCGATTAGCAAATTCCCGACTAACACGATGGGTGTTAGCTATTCAGGAGTACTCATTCACGATTAAATATTGCAAAGGATCAGAGAATACCACCGCAGACACTCTAAGTAGATATCCGCCCGTAGAAAAGGAGGAAGTATATGAAGCAGCTGACGACGAGTTGAGAGTGTTAAACATGCAATACACTGTCGCGCCTGAAGCTACTAATATGCTACAGAACTTAGGACGCGAGCAGGACGATAACCTCGCACTCCTTGCTAAAAAGCTAATGTTAGCAGCTCACCCAAATCCTCACTATCTTATACAAGACAATATATTGTATAAATTGTTACAGGGCGAATGGAAAGTGGTATTGTCTCCAGCGATGCTTGCGTGTATAACACAATCTTTACATATAAAAATGGCGCACGCATCTCCTGTAAAATGTGTCAAAATATTGCAGGAGGATTTTACAATTACCAACATGTACCGTAGGGTAAAGAAATTGCTAAAAACATGTTATCCATGCCAGACAGCGAAAGTACCAAACGTACACACGTACGTGCCCATGGCCAATGTGATAACGGAAGGTAAGAGACAGATGATCGCCATCGACTTTCTGGGACCATTACCCAAGGCTACCAGAAATCTAAAACACATGGTAGTTTGCGTCGATGTGTTTACCAAAAAAGTTAGCCTTTATGCGATCCCTAGGCCCACCACAAAGTCCGTTTTAAATATTATACTTAATAAGTATATCCCACAACATGGACCAATAAGGAACGTACTTAGTGACCAGGGAAAGCAGTTCCAAAAAAAACACTGGGCAGCCACCCTGGAACGTAACGGTATCAAAGCAGTCCTAACCTCGATACGACGACCACAGGGAAACCTTGCCGAAAGGGTGAATCGGGAAATCGGTAAAATGTTCCGTATCTATTGCTATAAGGAACAAAGTAAATGGCCCGAGTTCTTACCGTTCTTCGAAAAGGCAATAAATGAGAGTTATCATGATACCACGGAATACACACCAGCAGAATTAGACTCTGGAACCACGCCAGAGAGGTTTTGGGATAATTATTTAAGTAAGCCAAAGACTTATAATCTACCTCTGCCGGTGCAATGTAAAAATCAACTTGTGAGGGAAAGAATAGTTGAAAAAGGGCGAAAAAGGGCAGACAAATTTAATACGACGCATAAACTAACGAACTTTATAGTAGGTGAAAAAGTACTGCTCAAGGCGAATCCTGTAGGCCGACGAGACATAAATGTGGCTGCAAAGTTCTTTCGTTTATATAATGGACCCTATCTGTTGGCTCAACAACTCGCACCTCACACGTTCATCGTTACGACTCTGGACCGAACGAAAACGATCGGTAAATTCCATGCGAGCTCTTTGAGAAAATACTTTGAGTAGCATGGCGTTCCAAAGCGCGTCGCGACGAAATAAAAAGACTTTAAAAAGATAAATAGTATATAGAGTTAATAATAATTGTATTATAATAATTAAAATTAAAATAAGTAATTTGTGTTTTATAATATTATTAATAATAATTATAGATAACTTGTGTACTAATAATAATGTTTTCCTAGCGCGATAAATAATAAGCGTATAGAGTGAGCGAGAACAGCGGCAGGAAACAGTTACGTCACGCGATAACGACTACCTGACCCACATATGAAACTAGGTCAAGCAATTAGCCGCGCGCCCGGCGATAACGTTTTAAATACTGTCAGCAAAATTCTTTGTACGCGTGGCATTGTATACAAATAAAGGCTACTACTCGTTTGAAAAACATTATACGCAATAAGTTGCAAATATAACATTTTAATACATGTATTTAGAGTTAAATTGTATATAATGCAATAACATTAACACTTGTGTACGTGTCTTCAGAATAAGTAATACAATGTATAGCTAGTAAGAATAATGATTACAGAATATGTGTGTAATGATTAAGAAAAAAAAATAACTGTAATTATTACATTCATTATTTTTTTAAAGCGGGTGTGGGAATATATAACGGAACCAAATATTAACTATTTGGGGTTATATGTTTACCGCATGCTGAAACCATATTTAAATAAAAATTAACAGTTAAAACTCCATTTGAATGTAGAGCATTGAAAATAATGCTGTGTAAAGCAACGCACACGTGGTCGTTATGTAAGCAGTTCGCTGTACAAGGAAGCGACCACACCCAAACTGTTAATTATTAATATCTCGGAAACTAATAAATAAAGGCGAAATCCAACATAGCCAAAATGTTTGCCGAGATATTAATAATGACGTGTGCAAATTTGATGCAATATAATTAACAAATGTAAGAGTTAATTAAAATAATTAAATAACTTCTGTTAAAATAGAGTTACAGTAAAGAGATTTTAGTATATTGTAAAGATAATAATTTGTGACAGATTGTATATTTTAGATTTCACACAACTTGATTTGCAACCAAGTTATTGCAAAATTAAATAAGTACAGGATATCCTTAGCGACAAACTGGTTCCGCCGGATAATTAATTATTAGATAATAATTCTATTCTCCGTCTGTGGGAACCAGACTTCATTCTCACGGACTAAGGGAATTCTAAATTTTATGTGGTAGGGAGAGTGTTTCGACCAATGAAATCATTCCATGCAGCCCCGGCCAGTGCGATGTTTTCTGGTGAAAAAATCACTCTTCTGTCAGTACTCACGAAGTTAAGACGTAGTCCTTCGATCGTCTAGTAGCCAAAGTGGTGAAGATCAACAAGAAGACTCTACGTGGTCAACACACACGCAATTACGAACACACTAACTACAGATCATCTGTCTAGCTCGTAATTGTTGTGTAAAGGCGAGATACTCTTCAAGACATCAACTAAGCTTATTGTGTACTACCAGTTAGTCATAAGCACGCAAGAGATCCACCCGACTTCAAGACCAGACTTCAAGAATACAGCAGAGAGGCCGTCTAAATCATTGGTTAACAGCTGACGAGCAGAGCGACCGCCCGAACGAAGCACACACACACACTCGCTGACGTGCAACGTGCAAATCGACGGAGAACAGGAAGCAGTTCCAGCAGACAACAGCAGACGTTAAAATATTCACAAACAGCAGGGAAGCAGAGTGTTGCCGAATTTTGAACTCCACGACCGAATCCAGCAGTTCTAAGCAGATTACTTTCTCTAACCAAGGACTCGAATCGACGAGGGACAAATCGGGACGACATCCTCTTCAGTAACAGGAAAGCAAAATCCACTTATTTATTTTTCAGATCAAATTTTCTATTTTTCAATTAAAACATTGTAATTCAAATAATTCAGGTGCCAAACAAAAAGCAAAGACTCTAGTAATTAAAAAGTAAATTCGTTGTGATAATCTGTATAGCAGTTTAAGGCTTTAGTAAGTTATAGTTAAGAAATAGAAGTAGTATAAAAGCGCTATACAAATCTTAACTGACAATCTAATCTTAGATCATACTGCAGTAGATCAGAAGTAGAATCACTAGAAATGAAATAACGTGAACTAGACTGTCACGTCTAATTTATTTTAACTAATTATGCAAATTAATTTTAGAGTTTTATATTATGTTTCATGAACACGTAGATTCAAATTAATTAAATAAATTTAATTAAATTCAAATCAAGTAATAAAGTCAAATTTAAATTGCAATTAACTCGCAAAGAACGAGTTCAGTTTCTTTCAACTATTAGACAATCGAAAAACATCGATTCATTGTATAGACTATAAGAAAAATTCATAAGATTATAACCATTCTATTCTTGTGTGTTGTTGGTGTAATAAACAATGTTTTATTACCCCATATAACAGTGTTTTATTGTTGTACGATAAAGCCTACCAGTCTCACAAAACTCTCCCCCTTTAAAGTAACTTATCTTGTGTGTTGTTGTAATAATTTGAGATTACTAGCTTGCGAACTTCAAATCCAAAATCCACACGCCCTAGTCGGAAGAATCTGCAAGATCAGACAGCAGGTGGGTACTCACACACAACATTACATTACAATAACGCATAGAAGTGTAGTTATAATATATATATTTCATGTTAGTTGTAAGAACAAATATTATTTGTGTGAAGCTAGTTGGACTGAATGTTAACGCGGAGTAAGGCTGCAGAAATGACGACTAGTAGTTCCGATTCCATGAATTTCGATATTAATAACCAGCAGGGTGTACCTGATATCGAACGTGAAGAATCACCAGTGGAGTCACAAATGACCGAGGAGACGTCAGACGTCAGAGCGCGGGGACAGGAGTCCCAACAACAACCGCAGGAAGAGGTGACGTTGCGCGCATTAATGGACTTTATGAGTAGGAAATTTGAGAAGCAGAATGAAGAGGCTAGTGAAAATCTTAGAATAATTAATGAAAATTTTATAGAGAAGTTCAACAAACTAGAAGAAAAGTTAGACAAACATAAGGAGGAAGTCACGCAACAAGTGGCCGAGAAAATCACACAAATACGCGCGGAAATGCGTGAATATATAAATAATTGTGACAAGAAGATAGACGAGGTCCAGAAGCAGCAGAACGAGACCATAAGAGCTAAAGAAGGACACCAACAAGAAATTCGAAGAGGTACGAGAAACTAGAGAAATAGACCGACAGGAACTAAAGAGTATTACCCAAAATACTCAAACAAGCATCAAGAAGATTAACAACAGAGTAGAAACACACGTTAAAGAAAATCATAAGAAGCAGGAGGAATTGAGAGTCGAACTATTCCAAACAGTAAGACAATTACAACAGGAACAGGGAGACGTAAACAGCACGATACAGCAGAAGATCAATGAGGTAGATGGGAGACAGAAGTCGGCGGAACTAAAACTGGATGAGAGCACCAGGGAGAAAACAACTCGTATCAACGAATTAAAGTCTCAAATAGAACGGCTGCAACGACAGCTAATTGAAGGTGAGTCTGGGATAATCAGTAGGATTAACGGACACACACATGCAGAATTAAAATACAACGGCACTGATAGGTTCCCGATGGAATTCCTGAAGGAGTTGCCAGAGATTCAAGAGCAATATTACAACAACAATGACATTAAATGGATCGGGAGGCACTTGGAGATGGACGCTGGGATATGGTGGCGTGTCATACGGAACCAAATATCCACGTTCGACGAGTTCAAAGAAGCCTTCACCTTGAAGTACTGGGATCAAGAACGCCAGGACAATATACGCGACAACCTCGAGTACGGCAGATATGAGTGGAATGGGCCAATCACAGGCATCCAATACGTAGAGAGAATATTACTAGAAAGCCGGCGACTATCGCCAGCATTGACCGATACGCAGCTAATCCGGAAGTTAGCCCGTCATTTTGGGAAGGATTTGCAGCTCGCCGTGGTCACACGTGGTATCACAAATATACCGAATTTCGAGGCATTAATTACAGAATTTACAAGTAACCAGTCAAGTGGAGAAAACAGTCGCAAGCCGCATTATAGACCCTACAACGAAGGAAAAAATAACCGGAGAGAGAGAGAGGGACATTATAACAAAAGTGAAAGTGACCGACAGCCGAGGGGTCGTTTTGACAACAAGCAATATATCAATACTGTGCAGTTTACGCCAGGAGAAGCGGGCCCCAGTAGAACGGTCAATGACACCACCCCGAGGGCGAGCGGTAACGGCGACAACAGCAAAAAAAAAAATATGTCAAACTAGAGAATAAGATAGAAATTTTAAACGACTTACTCCCGAGCGAGAATGTAAATATATTACTACCGGACTTACGAAAGGACCTGCTACAAGAGGACGACGAAATTATTAATAAACAAGTATTGAAATGTCCCGAGATTACTATCAAGTTTAATAATGATATAATTGTACAAGCCTTGCTTGATACGGGGTGCCTCATCAACAGGTTATCGGAGACGTGGTTTAATAACCATAAGAAGAGTATAGGACCATATGAGACACTACCCGTAACGAATACATTTATCATAAGTGCTGTAGGAAATAAATCCAAATTAGTTAAGAGACAAATATTGTGTGACATTGAGATTGATGGTATCCTATATGAATGTGTGTTTTTGATAATACCAGAATTAGTTAAACCATGCATACTAGGAATTAGTTTTCTACAAGAAGTTGGGTGTCGCATCGACATCGGAAACAAAGTAATTAATTTAAAAAACAACACTGATGAAGAGGAGCATATTATACCAATCATGAACATTGACGTGATAACCAGTGAAGAAGAAGAGGAAGTACTGCGATGCATCGATGAAAAGATTGGAGGCATAGACTGCGTGGATGAAGGAATACTGCAACGCCTGAAGGAGATTTTAGTAAGGAACCGGAATGTTTTTAGGGAGTGCCCGGGAAGAATAGAGGGTTACACACATGAGTTTCACGTTACGGACAGGACACCCTATTTTCAACGAGGTTGGCCTGTGCCGCTTGCTTACAGAGACAAGGTGAACGAAGAGATTAACCGAATGTTACGATATGGAGTAATCGAACGTTGCGCCAGCCCGTACGTCAATCCTATCGTGACTGTAATCAAGAAGGATGGGAAGGTTCGCCTGTGCCTTGATGCAAGGAAAGTGAACAGCGTAACTGTACCCGATTACGAAGGAGTGTCTCCGGTAAACGAGATATTGGCTAGATGTGGAGATATGCAGTATTTATCGACGGTCGACTTATCCAGTAGCTTCTGGCAGGTCCCATTAAAACAAGAATGTAGGGATTTCACTGCGTTCATGCACGAAGGGATGTGCTACCGCTTCACAGTGTCACCATTTGGACTTAGCACAGCTCTGCAGCGTTGACACGTGGATTGGATGTGGCTCTCGAGGAGGAAGTCAAGAAGAACTCGATTATCTACGTGAAGACTGCTTGTGTTACTCCAACAATATCCAAACACACTTAAACCATTTAGAAACACTGCTAAACAACCTTAATGAGGCAAATATCACTGTCAACCTCACCAAATCACAATTCTTTAGACGAGAAATCTCATTTCTTGGATATCGCCTTACAACAAAAGGGATACAAGCAACCGATGACAAGGTAAAAGCAATTATGGATTTCCCAGCACCAAAGAATACGAAACAACTCAAAGGTTTCCTTGGCCTCACCAATTTTTACAACAGATTCACGAGCAAATACGCGGAAACAACGCAGCCTTTACACGAACTGCTGAAAGGAGGACGAAAGTTTTCATGGACAAGAGAAGTGAACGAATGTTTCCAAAGGGTCAAGAATTTATTTATAAACACAGTAACTCTACTGTTCCCACGGCCGAACCAAAGGTACTACATTCAGTGTGACGCTAGTAATTTTGCATATGGTGGCCAGCTTTACCAGATCGATGAAGAAGGAGAAATTGGCGTGATCGCTTTTACAAGCAAAACATTTAAAGGCGCAGAACGTAATTATTTCACGACGGAAAAAGAACGCCTAAGTATCGTTAGATGTCTGGATAAGTTTCGAATGTACATACTTGGCCAGCCCCTAACGATAATCACAGACAATAAAGCTTTAACATTCATGCGCAAGTGCCACTTAAACAACTCGAGAATTACAAGATGGATTCTCGCCATACAAGAATACAATTTCGACATTATCCACTGTAAAGGAAAGGATAATGTAGTTGCGGACATATTGAGTAGATACCTGGCTGACGCGGAACAACATGAGACAAACGAGGAAACGCACGAGTACTTAATTAATCATCTAGTTGTTAAAATGAATCAACACATAGGGAAGATAATTAGAGATATCGGTAAATACCAGAATGAAGATGACAAACTCAGAACACTTATTGATAAGATTAGGAATAATGATGTAGACAATAAATTAAGCAAATTTTATAAAATTGTTAACAATAAGTTATACCGACGACAACGTGGCGAATGGAAACTATACATTCCTGACAGTGTGTCGAATAACTTAATTGCAGAGATACACCAAATGTACGGACACCTAGGCCCGAAAAGGTGTGTAAAAATGTTACAAGAGCACTTCACGCTTGACGGCTTGTTCAAGAAAGTAAAAGCATATATTCAGACTTGTGACTCATGACAAAGATACAAGGACACAAACAACAGGATGCTGTTTGGAGGAACAAAGGCGATGATACCATCAGCTAGAGGTGACATTGTGAGTGTCGATTACTATGGACCTCTACCAACTGGTACGGGAGGTGTCAAATACTTACTTGTCATGGTGGACAATTTCACAAAGTTTGTCAAGTTATTCACATTACGAAGAGCGACAACCACCACGACATTACGAAGAATCAGAGACTACTGTGCGGTGTTTGGACGACCAAAGGTCATCTTAACTGATAACGGCACGCAGTTTACCGCGGAAAAATGGATTAAGGGCCTCGAGGAGCTGAATATACAACCGAGATATACGGCGATAAGGAATCCTCGCGCAAACTTAGCCGAAAGGATTAACCGCCAACTTGGGAACCTATTCAGGATCTTTGTACACGACCAGCATAGTAAGTGGTCAAGGTACGTCAGATTGATTGAGACGTGTATCAATGAAACGTACCATGAAACAATAGAAATAACCCCCCACGAGGCGCAATTAGGAAAGAAGCTGACCCGCGCATGGGAGAAATGGCTGGACAAAGAAATCATCAACAGTAAATACAGTTCGAATATCAATGTATTTGTAAAAATCAAGGAAAAAAGAGAGAAGTATGCTAAACGCATCAATGATAACAAGAAAATTACTAAATTCACTATCGACGATAAGGTGCTGTTAAGAAGCTACCATCAATCAGACGCCGCAATGAAAAAGATCGACAAATTTTTCGAGTTGTATACAGGACCATACAAGGTTAATCGCGTCTTTGGTGATGCAACATACGAGCTCACTGAGTGCAATAGCAGTGGCAAGGTGAGAGGGAAATTTAATGTGCATCAGTTGAAGAAGTATTATGAAACGAAAGTACAAGTTTCACAGGAAAGCGAAAGTTACGTCGGCAGTTAGTGGACTACAGGGGACGGGGCAAACGCATAGGGTGAATGTCCCGCGAAAACCGGTCCAACTAGCTAAACAATATGATGTGTAACTTATTAACGTGTAATTTAAAGATTTTTTTTGTACATGAATTTCTTAAGTCACGATGTGACAATCTAATGACATTAATTACATGTGAATAACCAATATTAATGAAAATTTCAATAGAAAGACACTTATAGTGTGAAAAGTTTGATCGGGTGTGCAGCAGTAAATTGCTAAAGACATTATAACGAGCCTTTTATAGACACACAATGATGTAAGATCAATTAATCAAATATGAGTGGTATAAAGCGAAATTATCTATAATCGTGATGATATCAAATGAACTGTTAATTGTTCATAAGTAATGTATATAAATTTATAATCAATATAATCAGTATAAATGTTAGTAATGCGTATTGTGAGTGATACTCAGTAATAAATAGTGAATGTATCAATATGTATTTACAGGTTCATAAATTGTTGTTTTAAATGTTCAAGATAGACTAAGGACATTAACTATCGTAACGATATTTAAACGATACATGAATAATTACATTTCATGTTGAAAAACCATTATTTCATGTATTAGGTTATAAACGGATGACATAGCCATCCACAGCCATTATTATTATTGTAAATTAATTCCATATCTAATTATATATGCACCATATGTGAAAATGCGTTCATCCTTCCTCAGATGCACGGCAATAAATTCCCAGAGTTAGTTTACAACAAAATATAGGGAATATATACCCGTATACCCCAAGCAGAGGAAAGTGGGTCAATGACCGTGACCTTCTCAAGGGGGACTCCCACAACAAACACAGAGCGCAGGAATCGGATTAGAATGTCTTCTGCTGATCCAATATCCAATCCGTTTTGGGGACCATGTAACGACCAAGAATTAAAATTTTTAAATTTTGATCAAAAATACGTTACAAGCAGCCAAGACACCCCAACACGAGCCAGAAGCAATAAATAAGGAAACAATTTAACGAAGTGTCAACTGAACGTTTGCTAGGGACAATACGAATACGCTTCACATAACTTTACAATGGGAAATAAGGTTGGCCTGTGACAGACTCGACTCAACCGAGATTTACAGCCCACAACAAGCAGGACAAAAAGGAAACGACGACAGTAGCACTTTACGGAGAAATTGTAACGAGCACACACTGCAAGGTTAATTTGAAGTGTGCCAGCAGTAAAAAAAAGGGTGTAGATGCACAATGGTATTTACCCTGTATGAGAACTGACAACGATATCTAAAGAATGGAATCGAACATGTGCACAGCGGGAGAACATCTTACTGGCGACAACTGATATTTATGACAGGGAGAAGGAGTGCCGTCTTGGAAAGGACGACACGCTGCATCCGGATAGCTAACGGAAAAGGGTCATGGATAGTCAGACAATAACAAAATACGACACATTGTTCGCGTGAGAACAGCAGCAAGGTTCCGGAGTACACTTAGACAAAGACTTGATCGACAGCCGAAGAATTGCTCTTGTTCCAGGAAAAGGGTTCGGAGGCCTTCGACGCGAACTTGAGGGGAGACAAGATACCCAACCACAATCCAGCATCTACCCAGAGCACAGGTGGAGAGGACCGTCGTCATCATAGCAACGCGAACGACGAATGAGAAGTGGAGAACCATAGTCTTGCATAAGGGTAGGAGTTAACCTGACCTATCATGTTTGACCAGAGGCGTGTTTTCCAGGAGATTGCATTGTGGTAAACGATGCTTAATAAAAACTGTTTACAGAGCACGCGGGAGGACAGTCTTTCATAAATTTTTCAATCATATACTTTGAACAGTCTTCACGGAACTTAAATCTTAAATTTTCTAAGTCTTAATACAGTTCGGTTAACATACATACAGCAGTTGGACTTTGAAACTCTGCTACGCGGTATTTTAATCAGTTGACTTAAACATTTCGATATTGGCGAGTTATCCGGTAATAGTGTATCTACAGTGACTAAATCATGCAATATACGCCAGTGATTAATAACTCTCAAGTACTTTATCTTACTCAGTTACCGCTTATTCAGAACTAAACTAACCAATCGCAGTTTCATCAATAACAGACTCGCAGAATTATTGTTAATGCTTTACCGGACAACGAAATCGTAGCGTTGTACAGTGCGAAGCGATACAATACCAATTGGAACAAATACACCACGTTATCAAAGACACGATACATTAATGTACACAAGAAGTTCAATAATAGACAGTCAGATATATACACCCTAGTTAACGATGAACTTACTCACACAACACATGATTTCATAGACTCTGACAGTAACGGTCGACATCAACAGAAAACACACACAGCGCGAGTGAATCTGATCCGCGTGTGTTGAGTGTCAGTGACATCACGGCTACGCAACCTCGTACATATGGACCACCAGTGGGAAGGAGTTACGCCGATGGAAATATTGGATAAATCACTTTACAAGTAATCTTTATGTAATTCTTGTCATAAGAACTCTACTGTCCTGTCTCTTTTCAAGAAAACACCCTTGAGTATTTAAATTAAATATGATAAATTTAAATTATGCTATTCATCTGAGGCAAGAAATGAACGCATTAGTATAAGATTTATAGTTTGACTATTTATGTTTTTTTATATGTTGATTGTGTTATATATGTATTTGTATGTTTTCCAGCAAACAACGTACCGGATTCGCATTGTGATTTGATATATATACATGTGTTCCTTTTATGAATGTATTTACAGGGAATCATCTATACTTATATATAGAAGCCTCTTTACTTAATGATGTTAATAAATAAGTGTTTATTTTACTCAGAATATATGCGTTCATTATTGTCAAAGTTACCTCAGAACAAGACATTAACGTCACTTGAATGATTTATAGTAGATTTTATTAATTTATACAATAATTAGAGTCTCAGTGCAATAATTATGCTAACATCAAATAACTAACGTATCACGTAGCTTCAATCAGTTTGGTATAAGTAGCCTAATTGAGTAATTACATGATCACATTCTACAAATTAGTATAATTAATTGCATACGTTATAGATTGGCGCTCCAAGATCGCGGGGCTCGGCAATCACAGATTAATTAATTAAATTATTGTTGGTATAATTAATTGAACATTATACCTATTTGCTGACATGTTAAGAACATGGTAATACCACTATCACGTATATATTCGCCCTTAGTATTATGTAAATAGCATTGAAATGTATGGACTGCATAAAACCAGCTGAGAGCTTAGTGCTGTAATACTGGAGGAGTAAGGGCGAATATACTGCACGGTGCCACACATCGGCATGATTTTTGCTTAGGTTCTCCCTTTCTCCATCACGCTTAGTCATAGTTATACTTAACCTGACATGTCTATGAAAAGTTTGGTCAGTGTGATTGTTATTTTGATGTGATTAGTTTGTTCTTTCTTATACTGCAGACGTTATTTCTTTGTTATTCCAATAGTGTCTCATTATAATAGTGTCATTACATCAGTGAGTGAGAGTGTGGTTTTTTCTATAAAATGGAAAGAAAAAATTTGGATCTTCAGCAAGTTATCAATAACTAAACTGACGTGCAATGCTCAATACTACATTACATTGATATTAATGTGCGATTGTGTGAAATACTTAACATGAGATAAAAGTTTTACCTTATTACCTGAACTGGTTTTCGCTTTTAAAAAGCTTCTTCAGAGGCTGCCACTGTGAGCACTGTCTGTCTTGTTGTTGGCGACGGTATCGACTTTTTGAAAGATCGATGTTGTGTGTGTGTGGTTGTTATATGTTCGAATAATGCGTGTCATTTGAATTGTGTGTGTTCATTTAGGATGTCGTTTTTATTTGTTTTCCTGTGTTTGTTGTATATTTCCAATTTTCTAGAGTGTCTAGTTTTCAGCCTTTTGTGTGTATGTGTAGAATGTCCATGTTATTGTCGTTGTTTTTGTATGTGTGGTTTGCTTCAATGAGGTGGTTTGCAAAGGTGGATTCTGTAGTGGAGTGGAGTGCTTTTGTGTTTCAATGTATCTTTGTTTGAAGCTATGTCCTGTCTGGCCTATGTAGAATTTGTTGCAATCTGAGCAATTTAGTTTGTAAACACCAGGTAGATCGAATTTGTTTTGTGCTTTGTGTGTGTGTTTTGATAGTGTGTGTTCTGTTTTGTTAGTAGTTTTGTAAGCGATTCTGTATCCTACTTTTTTGAATTTGTGGGCTATTTTTTCAGTTTGTTTGTTGATGTATGTTAGTGTTATGAATTTGTTGTTTTCTGTCTTTATCTGTTGTTTGTTTTGTGTAGGAGTTTATTGAATAACAGAAGTTTATTTTTATACTTGAAAGTCAACAATAAATATTTTCATAAATATGACACTGATTTTCTAAGGTCCTAATAACGTTGTGATAGCTGTACACATCAATACAACAGATGAGGAAAGGCTGAAGGACTTCACCCCCCAAATAAATTTAATTTCGTTTTTATTACTGTGAAAATGTGTACTTGCATTTGCCATTCTGCCCTATGGGATCTTCTCCTCTATCAGGCAACAGCATGTTATATGAATCCATTTCCCACAGTACAGATTGTCAGGTCATCTCGGTGTAAACACTAAGAAATGAATTTTCTCCAGATCACCTCTGTTTGGTTGAACTAGCACCATACATCAATTTTTGTACGATTGTTTGGTGAATTTTAGCGTTTTTTTTGTAACATTTCTTGTATTTTGGGTGTTTTATTTCTTGCTTTAGGGTATATTATAATGTGACTTGATACTCTTCAGTTGTGTTCACACAAGAATGAATAAATAACTCAATGCAATTTTAAAGTATAATATTCTTTATAGCTGTTTTACTCTTCAAGAAAAATGGTTCATTAAAATACTTAGAAAACTATTTACATTGTTGAATATTGTGCAAAAAACTGCGACAAGTGGGGAGAAACAATATAGATCCACCAGGGTTTCAATCCTGAAATTTTTGAAAGATATGAATGAGTATGTGGTTGCCAAATAAGTAATATACTTTTCTGCTTCCCTTGTCTTTTACTTATAATTAAAAGATGGCATAATAATCATTGCATATGCTAAAAATTTTGCATCAGATTTAAAAAGACTATGATGAATGTCATGTCAACAACATAATTTTGCTATGCTTGGTTCAGTAAGTGCACAGACCATAGAGGTTTCAGTTGATTGTAAGAAAAACCAGGTCTAAAAAAATAGGAGCATAAAAATGTGAATGCTGCCTTCCCAAAGTATAAGTAGCATGAGCTGCCACCGGTTTTGAAGTTTGTAAGTTACTGTTGGTTTGAAGTTTGCAGTTGGTTACAGACGAATTGTTCTTCATTATAATACTCATATTTGTACAGTAACATAAAAAAAAAAAAAAAAAATATATATATATAGCATCTACAAGCACTTTATTGTTAGCCTACTTCAATTAAATTAAGGACAAAATGTAAATTGTTTTATGTTTTTTGGTGTTTACAATTGGTTGCATTTTGAGTGCTCTAACAGCTGTTTCTGCACACTTGGCATTAGACACTAGTGGTAATTGCTTATGGACAGTAAACTGTTCATTGTGTAATTTTGGTTATTATTATCTGTCATCATTGTCAAGACATCTTTTGTGTGTTCTGCATGTAACATGTCTTTAATAACAAATTGTCATTTATCATAGTACTTCTAGATCCATCGATATTCATTGAGAGTTTAAGATATCTGTCCACTGCACAACACCAATCCCAAGAAAAATTATTTGTATTAAAGCTTTTTCTTATCTCATCTTTGATAACATTTATGTGCAAGGCCCCAACTTTTCCTGTCTGGTAATAATCGTAACTATAGGCTTTTATAATCCTAAAAGTATAGATGTTACTTCTACTTCCATCGGAGAGTTTGCTTCCTGGTCGACCTGTTAAATGCCTACTTTTGGCTGGCCTACTTTAATATGAAATGGTGCCAGAAGACGGTCACGATGATCCTGAAGCTGGGTAAAGACCCCAAGCTCGCCGATAAGCTTTGGTCCCTATCAGCCTGCTGTCAGTCACATCGAAAGTTTGCGAACGCTTGGTAAAGCGGCGAGTTCTGGATCAATTAAAACGGTTCGACATTCTGGTCTCCGCCAATTTTGATTTCGTTCGGAGCACTCCTCGACGCATCAGCTGATGCGTGTTCGTGTAGGCAGTTGCCGAAACCAGCTGCTCTCGGGAACAGACGGTTGTCGTCTTTCTGTCGAGAAAGCTTTCGAACGTGTCTGACATCCTGGAATTCTAAACAAACGCAGGAGGGAAATTATGCTTCCGGATGTTTCATCTGATCGCTAGCTTTCTTCGGAACAGGATTTAAGAGTGGACAGCGCTCTTTCTTCGGAAGAAGCAATTACCGCTGGAGTACATCTGGGCAGCATCTTAGGTACCCTGCTTTTCTCGGTGTACGTCAACACGTGGCCAAGTTGCCTGACGTCCAGTTGTTCACATTCACCAATGACACGGCAGTGTATCCTGTTGATAGTAGTGCTGAAACGGCCAGTATCTGGCTCCAGGAACAGCAGGACGCATACGTTGAGTGGCGGACAAATGGAGGGTCTCCATTAACGCAGCTGAGAGCACAGCTGTAGTCTTTTGCAGATGGCCAAAGGCCGCTTCAGCTCACATCGAACCAGACCATCCACCTGCCTGAACTCCACTTTCCCGTAAATTCTATCACCGTCGTGCCAATCTACAGGAAACCCTCTCATCAGTGCCCTTAGTCAACACCCTTGGATATGCCAGGTGAATCTTGACCTGTCCTCAGCGAACGCTTACCCTGAATTAGACACCGTACAATTGAAACATTTCGTCTGGTAGCAGGCACACCTAACAATCTCCAGATTGTCCTCGTCCCTGCGGCGGGAGCTCATCTGTAGGTCGGGTCGCGCCAAGTTTTGGGTGATGGGCTTGCCGGCTCGCGCAGGCTCTGGTCTCTGTTCCTCTCTACTTCGACTCATGAGCGGCACCTCAGTAGGGAAAGGGTGGGCCCGGTCCCCTCCCAGATTGGAGCGGCTATAGTACATAATGTGATAAAGTTCAATGTAGACAGTAGGAAATGTTAATTCTAGTAGGTGATTAATTCTAGTGCAGCGATATTTTTAAACGTGCCTTTGATGTGTACGCCGTTTATGTAATAATGAATAGGGATATAGATATAGTGTTAGTTTTGTTAGGTGTGCAATGTGATAGTGTGCCCAAATGTGACGTCGGGGAACTGCGAAGTTGAAGCAACCTGTGAAGCATACGTTTGTTTATTACACATGCAGCCTCAAGTACAACACAAAGTAGACAGTTTTGAATCCTGTAGACCTAAAGTAACGAACGTGACGAAATTACGTTGCTTTACCGCGGTGAAATCGGACACGAAGATCTGTTCTTCATACTAAACCACACACCAGTACGTACTACCGTCCACTGTGCATATCATACAGTCGCATTTAACCAACGGAACCTTCAGGATGTGCTCTTGAGTTGACTTCATCGCCGCAGGCGTTCCTCTAGTACCTGTCCTCGGCCCGTTCTGTACCTCGTGTATACGAACGACCTGCCAGCAAGCTATATCCTCGACTCGCCGTCCCTCTTCGCTGACGACGCAATGTTCCATTATAGCCCCTGTCTCCGCGGGAGGTGAACGTAATGACGGAACGTCAACTGGACATTCCGCACGCGGAAGTGACGCATCGCGATCAACACAGTCTAGTAGGAAGCGATCTGCTTTAAGCGTAAGTCCAAACTTTTTTCTCGTTTTATTTTTTATTAACAGCTACGTAATAAAAAAAATTAATCATGAATCAAATAATAAATTAATCATCTCTATTATTAATAAAAATTAATATTGAAAATCAGTTTATCATTGCACTTGAAAACTTTTAATTTCAATTTTCCGTAAATTCAAATGAGTGGACTCCGCCAGATTTCAGATTTACCAATAACCTAATGAATATCTTACAGAATTGCCTGCAGACACCTATAGCCTACTGCAGGCTGCCTAGTGAAGAAGAATTCACAGGTTTATTGTACTTTTTGAGGAAACATTATCTTAATTTTTATTTCGTGTTGCCTTTTCTTCTTCACATTCATAATATTTATTTGTGTGTAGGCCTATACATACACATTGTTTTTTCTTATGGGTATATATGCATAAGGAATTTATAACTTTCATTTAAGAAATTACACGGCACACACACACGCATACACATACATCTATAATGTTAGTCTTGATCAACAAAACTTTGGGGCGTAAAATTGTTAATCTAACCGTATCAACAGAAAGTGAAATTTAATGTCGTTATCTCAATGGCTGTACATTGGAATATGGCGCCGAAAGATGACAGTTGGGTGAGAAGGTTTACAGTGACAGATCCGTTTAAACATAAAAAAGGTTTTACTCTTTATAAAGTGACATCTGTTGTAAGTATACATTTTGAAAAAAAATAAATAATATTACGAAGTTATTACAGAAATATTTATCCAGTTTCTTTATTTTTTTAAGAACATTTTAATTTGAATAGCTTATAACCCCCATTTAAATATTTTGACCCCCATGAAAAGACGATAGTTTGAAATTTTCTGAATTTTGTACTATAAATTGTATGATGAGTAGTGTACAAACGTCGAATCTTTTAATATTTGGGGCACAGTTAGTAGTGTTCCTTGTAGTGTGATTGATTTGTGAAAATTTGTTGGTGAATATTTGTTTCGTGATGATGTAAAAATGTTTATACCCAGCTTTATTTTACCAAGATATTTTATGCATTTGTGTGTGGCTGTGTAGAAAAGGGAGCATGCATTAAGGTTAAGATATTCTAGGTTATGTATAAATAAACATGTGAATAGAGGTCATGTTGTGAAGACAACCAACAGTCCTTTTGGTTGAAATTTCAACATGCATAATATAATTAAATGAATAAAGTGTATAATCTACTTGATTTACTGAATATTGTTTCTTACTTGTTATTTGTTTCTTGGTTAGTCTATCCCATTTATCCAGTACCATTTAACACTGCGTTTTTAAGAAAATGTGGTTTTGTTTACAAGTTTTTAATAAAGAAAAAATAATACACACTTTTTTTAGAATTACAGACATTTCAGTGTAGCATCATACATTTCTAATGCCAGGTATCATGTGCAGTGTTCTATATCTCTTTAGCACAAATATTTCATTGTAGAATACCACAGTAGACCTAATTTTATCTCAAAAAGTAAGTTCTTTTTTATTTTATTTGTAAGTATATTTTTATTTAAAATTACATGTATTATGTTTTTAAAAATTTGTTGAAATGTGCCTATCAAAGATTTATATAGGAGTAGTGATAAGGCTTTATTATTTATTAATTATTCAAGAATTTTATGAATTGTCACTACCACCACCACAACCTTTACTCACATCCAAGAACACGTAACTGTTGTAGCATGCATGAAATATTAAATTTATTGTCACATTTTATAATGTTCTTTGTGAATAGATTATGAATTTAACCTCAAGAGGACTCCCTCCAATTACCACTAATTCTCTAAAGCAGCATATTATAGGATACAAGAAATACTGAATACTACTGGTATAAGGTCATTAATAGATTCTTATATACAGTACTGTTTAAACAGTGCTGCTAATAATGGTACTAAACTAGGAGAAAATTATTTTTGATGGCAGGTTGCTCATGTTATAGCACCATTTGCAAAGTCAGAAACTATACTATTAGTACAAAATATTTTTCCTATTAGTTACAGACAAGAGCAGTATAATGGATAATTTTAAAAATAAAAATTAAACACTTGTATTCTTCTTTTTTAACCTTACAAACAGTATTAACTATGCAGATTACAAACAGAGTTTAATATAATATTCTACCACCCTCGCAGCTTAGAGCTAGAAAAAGATGGGTGTAACTCACTAATACTAAGCTCTCAACTCTTGCTTTGATGGCGACTCTTAAAATTATCTCAGGGCATCAAAATGATTATTAACACAATTTGAATTGAATGAATCCTAACTTTAATAAACTCTTCATTAACACATTACAAATTTACATACAGTCTTAAAATGATTCACAATATTGAATTTTTTAGCTTCTCATCAATTCTCATTTGAAAGTAGGTTCTTAGACAGATTGAATTGCCAATAGTAATAGATTTAACAAAAGATACATGAATTATTATGAGTTTTAATGTTCAAATTTGTTAACTTGTTTGCTGAATTCCGTTTGTGTTGGTGATTCCTTCCCTCGGAGTCTGCGATCCTGTATTGTATGAATAAGTTTACTAAACTGATCAATAACTTTAATAAAGTAGTGTGGCCCACCCTCAGCCCTCAATGTTTGAAATGCTGAAGCCACCACTGCTTGGGTGAACATCTGCAGCAGATTAATATGTAATGACGGTGTATGGTTTAATTCAGACAGTACATCATGCATGTGCACTATTCCACCTTATCCCTCATCCACTGAGATAACCTCAAGGCTAAGACTGGAGGTTAATAATAATAGGAATGTGCCTTGTTTTTAAAGTCTAATTTTTTGTTTTGTTTTGATTTATTGTACAATTCATTGTACTTTAGTTCCAACTATTAATTTTTAATCCACAACTTGAAATATGTTAAATCATATTTTTTGTTTTCACAATAAATGACAGTTAAATCTTACTTTTTTCTTATTTTCCTTTTTAATTCATTTTTATTTTTATGCAACTCAAAGAGTGTACCAGACAATAGGCAAACTTTTTAAACTGTGGCAGCCATAATCAGAAAGGTCCGGCGAATGAAACCGTATAAAACCACCAAACAGCAAATGTACAGAAAAAAATCTAAATTTGACACCCCAAATTGTCATGGTATCTGTAGTTACACCATTAGTTTTGTTTGTCTGGAGCAAACTTATCCGTTGTCTCATCATTACTCCTTAAAAGACACAGCTCCTAAATTTATAGTTTTATTATCAAAAACATTTCTCTTTAAAATGGGGTTTCTCTATTTAAAATAATTGTCTTTATTCATTTCTAGGTTTTTCCAAAGAAATTTCCAGAGTCAGTTACAAAAGTTGTCATTTGGAAAAGGTATAATGATTTTAAGAAGCTGCATAAAGAATTGAAAGCAAGATTTCAGAAATTACATCTTGAAGATAAATTCCCATCATTTGTCAAAGCAAAGTTTTTTGGTCGGTAAGTGTAGGCAGAACTACAACAAACTAGTAAATTTTAATTATGTTATATTTATAGCTCCCTTATGACACTGGGTTATCCTTTTTAATCATCAACACCGTCCTTGGGATTTTATTTCATGTGTTGTTTTGAGGCTCTCCATAGTGGTAAGGCATCAAATATTTTTCTGTTAATTCAAACTAGAATAGAAGCTTAATCACAGCATGTCTGTTAATTTTCTAACATTAAACCATTCTTAGTGGCTTAAATTGTTTGTTTTATTTAAATGTTTCACATTAGTTAAAAAAATTGTTTATTTGCAAAATTATTGACTTTTTTATTCTAATATTCCTTTACATTGTTTAGTTTGATATTGGTTTCTCATGTTATGTTTACAGATGTAGAAGCTAATCTGTATATTTTATAAAATAAAAAAAATTACTAGAAATATTTTTCCACAATTTTGTCTGTTTTTGACATTCTTAATTGTTACTGATTTCTTTTGAGTAAACAAATTAATTAATCTAATTTGTAGGTTTGAAGCAGATGTCATAGAAGAGAGACGTCAGGCAGCTTTGGTTTTGCTAGAATTTGTAGCTGATCATCCACCCTTGTTCACATCAGATGTGTTTGTAAAGTTTTTTGAGGTATGAAATTAAATCTTCCAGATACAGAATTGTATTTTTGTGTGGTAATTATTTACACAGATATTTTAATTATTATTTACGTACCTGTTACGTTTGTGTGTAATTTGTGTACATTTATATATGTTGTTACAATTCTTTAATTTTTAGGCATTATAATTCAGTTTAAAATTAATGTGTTCAGTGTTTTTGTTAATATATAGTAAGTCTTTTTTAAAGTATAATTGCAAGGGATTGAAGTTTTTTTTTGATAGAATTATGAAACATTATATAATGTCTGCATTATATAAACATCAAACATTAACTTCTGCGCTGTAAATTGTACTCTGTGTCTATTCTGGTACACATACCTGTGTTGTAATGTAATTACTATATAAATATTTCTACCTGCTTTTTTTGTAAATTTATTTGTCTGGGTGTTTTTGTGAAGTTTACACATTTAGTTTTTTTTAGTTCAGTATTATGAATATTCTTTAGTTTGTTTATTGTCCCACTATTACCTCTCACTTTTACTTTTGTCATTATTATATTTTACTTCTGATCACTGTAAACACAAAATAAATCAACTGCATAATATACTAAATTATTCCCATTTCTTTTGCATTGTGCCTTTCTAAGTATAGTTTTTTGCACTATAAATTAGTTCAAGTCAGATCAAATTAGAATCAGTAGCAGGGCCTATAAATTTCATCTTTTTTGCCACTCTCTTCTTTTTGCTATTTGTCCTCTTCTTCATATTTCTTATTATTGAGGATCATCAAAATATCTAGAAGTTGCCGATTCGAAATTATAGTAAGTGGAGGTAGTATAGTTGTTACAACAAATGAATTCTGAATCGTGTGTGAAGTGTTCCTGTTTATTAGTGTATGTATTCATTTATTCTCAAATCAAATACATTTAATAATGTAACTTCTTATACAAGTCTCTTATGACACCTTTCTTATATAATTGCAACATATTAATAACAAAGACGTAAAGGTAGGATACAGCATGTTATATTGTGAACATGTAACGTTATTAATATAGAAAAATACAACTATGTATTTTCATTTGTTCCGTTAGTATGTTGATATTTCCATCTTCCCAAAATCTTCAGGTCTTATGAAACTCAGGTTTTAGTGATAGTGGCTGACTTGTCCTGTTTCATTTACAAACTGATAAAACAGACAGCATCAATAATAAAAATATATCATGTAATGGGACAGAATTGGGTGATGGGTTTTAATTTAATTGTGAATGCAACGCACGAGAATTACCCACACAGGGCCTCAGTCTTTGACAATAGACATTCCTTGTTGGGGCACCTAGTTGCACGTTCGGTCTGTCTACCCTGCAATAAGCTACTTTTTCAGGTGCTCTGGAATGTGCATAAGTGCGCGGATGCTTGCTCGCGCAGGGTGATAATCACGTATTTTTTGCGAGCCCTAGGACTATGGTACGCCAGCCAGCTTTTGGTACTAAACTCGCTCTCCATGAGATGCCACGTGGAGCCTTTTAGCCAATCAGGGGCAAGAAGCCGTTCCAGAGAACATTGTTGGCTATCTTGACAGCATCGTTTTTGGCGTCTGTTGTCTCATCGCTGTAGAACCGCGCGGTTCAGCATAAAGGCTCGCGAGCCGAACTCTATTAAAACTTTAAAAACTGTATTCTAAATATAATAAAAAGTGGAAATAAAATGTGAATAACTACAACTACAAGGGCAGCACTTAATTTTGAAGAATTCAATAATAACATCAACTAAAATGCAGTGAACAATGTGGATGAACTAAAATACACGAAGTGCGACACGTGGTTTGCAGAGATGCCGTGAGTTAAGTAACCGATGACCAAGTCACTATATAACAATTTATAAGAGCTCTAAATTCTATGGGGTAAAATTTAAATGAATGAATGTGTGTGCGGGTAAATACTGGGTTGCTTTAATTTAATTAATTAGTAAAAATAAGCAATTGAATTTAATTATATAAGAAAGTAAAAGATAGACGTTTGTTGTTTTTGAATAATGGGGTTGTACCCCAATATTTAATGTCGTTCAGTTGAATGTAGAGAATAGAGAAGGAGAGAACCTGTTTAATTGATTCATAAAAGAAAAATGATAAAAGCATAATAAATGAGTTGAAATAGTTAACCGTAAAATGAGCGTAGTTATTGAAATACATAACCCTAAATCACGTTTATAGATCACAAGTTCGTGTGAAGGACCCTGGACGACACAAGGTAAGGGAAGTTTTATTATTAATCATTATGTGGTAGATAAAAAGTATTATAACATTGGCACCCGAACAGGGACTGTTTATAAAAATAATTGTATATAAACCACACCTACAAGTGAATATAAGCGTGATTTGGGAGTACATATAAATTACGTAAAGGTTATGTGATGTGCATACTATAGTTACGTAATACTTATAATATTAATTAATACTGAGTACATGTAAGGTTAAAAATTTTTTTTGTAAGAGTAAAATCTCATAAAGAATATAAAAATGGATATTAATGAGATTGAAGTTGAAATGAGCGAATCAGCTGTCATAAGTGGCCTGGGAGTTCATTCAACTCCGAATGTGGGTCAAGACAAAATAGTCGAATTAAGTGTAACAGATGAAACAAATATGACAGAGGATTCGGGGGTTCAGTTAACTCCAACCTCAACAAAATGTAATAGTAAATTTGATAATGACATGATGAGTATTTTACTAAATCAATTTAAGGAATTGAAAGAACACAATAAAGAAATAAAGAGTCGTTTTGATAGTAATGATGAAAAATTTAATGAATTAAGGGGTGAGATTAACGAACGTTTTGATATTAATGACAGTAAATTAAATGAACAGAATAATAAATTTGATGCTAAATTTAATGAAATAAAGGGGGAGATGGAACAACAAAATATCAAAAGTAAAAGTAATTTGAATAACCATCTGAACAAGATTAATGAACGGTTAAAGACAATAAAAGAACAAGTGTAGAGTCGGTAAATGAGCAGTTAAATAGTCATATTAACGATGTAAACAAACAAGTGTCAGATGCAGTAAAAGTACAAGTTAATGAACAAATTCACGAAGTAAAAGAAAATTTTGAACGTAAAATAAATGAATGTAATGCTGGTAGTGAGTATAAATTTAATTGTGCAGTTGATAAGATAGAAGAAGTTAGAGATAAAATTAAGACATATGAAACCAATACTAATCTTAAGATAAATGAAATAGAAAGTACTTGTAAAATGGAAATACAAGCGATACAAGATACAGTAAATGTTATGGATAAACGTAGCATGCAGTTTGAATGTTTAAATAATGATAAATTTGTGTCAATTGAACAAAGCATAGTTAATGTCAAAGATGAGTTAAATGTAGCGATAAGTAAAAAACTTAGTAGTGTTGCTGAGCAAGTAGTGATTACTCGAGACATGAATACGGATATTGATTTGGAATTGTTTAATTGTGACAGTAAGGGGGTACACCCCATGCAATTCTTAAATAGAGTGAAAGAATTCAATCAGTTCTGTAGTAGTAGTTGGGAGGTGCAGTTATTAAAAATAATGAAATGTTTTAAAGGGAGTTCCGCGGTATGGGCGGAGGTACATAAAATAGATTGGGTAGATTATCAGAGTTTTGAGAGGGCCTTTAGAGGTAAATATTGGTTGGAAGAAGAGCAAGAAATATTACGTAGTAAAATCATGGGATCCGGTAATTTTAGGACCCACGGGAATAACGTGACGATGTATGTAATGCGGTTATAGAACGAGGCGAAATATTTAGAGCCACTGCTACCGTTCCGATCATTTGTGCGACACATAAGTAAACACCTACCTCGAGAGATACAGATAACTCTGATGACACGCGAAATTACAGAAATTACGTAGCTTGAGAAGATATTAGATGTCTTTCAAAACATAAAGGAACGGGAAATGGGTAGGCGTTCGAACCCGCCAGCTTCACACATTAACGGGAATTATCATCAATCCAGGGGGATACCAACCTCTTATAGAGGGGCGCGTGGAAGTAATGGTGGTAATAGAGGCGAGGATTGGCGATATTCGGGGTGCCATGTTGAAAATTTTTCTGTAAGAACGACCTGTTATAGGTGTCATAAGGCAAGGGACTGTCAGCGAAGCAGCATAGCATACAACCAGCACAGTCAGCAGCAGGGAGGAGGAGATAGCAGCCGAGAGGAAATGAAAATGTCAACCGAAGCAGAGGTGGATACAACCAAGCTGTGGCGGGTACGTCTACGGGAAACTAGAAGAGACAATGGGGAACCGGGCCTAGCCATTGTCGACGGAGGACCCTGGGGTCCAAGAAGAATGCAGTTACCAGAGCAATATCATTATCACAGACATGTTAAAGAAGTTGCTGGAGGAAGACGACGCGGAAATTATGGAAACAAAAACCGGGTTGACAGAGGTAATCGTCAACATAGAAGGTAAGAACTTTAAAACATTAATAGATACAGGAAGTGAGATATCAGTAATTTCAGAAAACGTAATGGGAGAGTTACAAAAAGTAAATAAGCATATTCCATCATTACCAGTTGCGGGAGTAACAGTAGTGGGGGTAACCGGAGAACGGGGTAAAAGAGTTACTAGACAAGTACAATTAAATATATTCCTTAATGAAACTGAATTTGAAAATACCTTTCTAGTGGTTAAGGGACTGAGTTTAGATGTAATCTTGGGAAATGATTTTTTGGAGAGAAATAAAGCAGTAATAGATTTTAATAAAAGAATAGTAGAATTTAATAATGGGAGTGAACCAGTCAGGGTTAATTTTAAGAGGGTGAAAGATGAGATTAAAGTTATGGGAATAAAAATAATACAGAAGCGAGTAGGCGATGGAGACGTAGAAACAAGAGTGAATATATGTCGAGAGAGTGAGATTGTAGAGAATGAGGAGAGAGAGATGTATGCGAGTGGTGAGAGAATATGGGAAAATAGGGCGGATAAATTTTTTAATGAGGGTGGAGTTGTAGGGAGTCCCCAGCGACAGGCGTTGTGGGCAGTTGTGGAACGTTTTAGAGAAGTGTTTGCGGAGTTGCCTGGAAAAGCCAGGAACTATGTATGTGAGTTGAAGGTTCGAGAACACTCACCCTACATGCAGAGGAGTTATCCAGTGCCATTTTCAAAGAGGAGAGCCGTGCAAGAGGAGTTGGACAGAACGATGGAGGGAGACATTATTGAGAGATCGATATCGTCATACTCGAATCCATTAGGTGTGGTCATCAAGAAGGATAGAAAGGTAAGATTGTGTTTAGACGCTAGGAAAATAAATCAAATTATAATACCTGACCGGGAGTCACCGGAACCCATAAATGAAATATTTCAGAAATTCAGCGAAGTCAAGTACATGACATCTTTGGATTTGACAGCAGGATACTGGCAAGTTCCGCTCGCAGCAGAGAGCCGGAGATATACTGCATTTCTCTTCAATGGTAAGAATTATCAGTTCAAACATTTGCCATTTGGACTTAACACTAGTGTAGCAAGTTTCATAAAATGTCTAGATATGATATTGCAACCTGAGGACTTGGATTTTTTAACTGTATATGTTGACATATTAATAGCATCACGAACATTTTCGGAACATCTAGAGCATCTTGAATAAATTACAACAAGGGGGTCTAACGGTTAATTGGGATAAATCCAAGTTTCTACAAACCGAAATACACTTTTTAGGTTTCATTATTACTCCAGAGGGAATTCTAGCTAACCCTGATAAGGTAGAAGCTATTATGCGCTTTCCCGAACCGAAAAATATTAAGCAGCTGCAAAGTTTTTTGGGACTTTGCAACTTTTATAGAAAATTTCAGAAACACTATGCACAAATGACCGCAAGATTAAGTGCCGTTCTACAGAAGAATAAACAATGGAATTGGGGAGAGAAGGAAAGGGAGACATTCGAGGAGATAAAGAGAAAATTTTCGAATATGGTAATGACGAATCACCCTGATTTTTTGAAAACTTTCTATTTGCAGACTGACGCCAGTAACGTCGCCCTGGGAGCGGAGTTATACCAAGAAGATGATGATAAAGAACATCAGACGATAGCCTTCGCCAGCAGATCCCTTTTGGCGGCCGAACGGAATTACACGACTACGGAAAAAGAACTGATAAGCATCGTGTTTGCCGTAGGAAAGTTCCGGACTTACATCTTGGGCAACTGGACAATCATCAGAACCGATCACAAAGCATTGTCATTCCTAAACACGTGCCGATTAATCCATAGCCGGCTAACCAGGTGGGTATTAACATTACAGGAATATAATTTTTCATGGGAGTATATTAAGGGGACAGATAATAAAGTACCAGACACTCTTTCTAGGGTAGATGTTATAGAAAATAAAACAGGGAGGGATCTTAAGGAAATAGAGATTTTTCGTTTAACAAGGGAAGATAGAATTTTTGGTGAGGAATTAAGGGAGATTAAAAACATACAAAGATCAGATAATAAAGCGGGTAAAATAATCACTAGTCGAGAAGCAGATATAGATAGGTCTGAATATAATACACATTTCCAAATATATCAGGGAATACTGTTCAAGAAAGTAGAGGGGGTGAACGTGATTGGAGGTTAGTTGTATCTGAAGAGTTGATAGATAAAATTATTTGGGATTGTCATGTAAGATATGGATATTTTGGAGCGAAAAAGTGTACGAATGTGTTAAAAGAGTCTTGTGTTTTTAAGAATATGGAGAGGCAAGTGAGAAGATTGTTACGGGTATGCGATTTGTGTCAGAGGTCAAAAGTAGTGAACTATAGGGTGGAAAGAGAAATGAATTATGTTAAAGTGGAAAGACCGTTTGACTTAGTGGCTGTAGATTTATATGGGCCTTTGCCCAAAGGTAGAGGTGGAGTAGTGTATGTTTTTGTTGTTTTAGACACTTTTTCTAAGTTTGTTAGATTGTACAGTGTGAAGAAACTACGAGCCGGGTGCTGAGTGAAAAGATCACCAAGGGAAGGGTGACTTGGAATGGACAACAGAGTTAATCAGTAGTGACGAAAGACAGTCAAACAAAACCATGTACCATATACAAAAATACCAAAGTACTAGGGAACAAACACCGAGTAATGCAATTTATGACGAGACTGACAATGAACAACTATGGCATGAAAAAATCGAAGAAATCCGAACTTTCCAGAGAGAAAAGACGAACGCACAGTTAACCGTTCAACAAGCTGAACAACTTATAGACGTGTACAATAGATACCGACACGTATTTTCAGATACACCTGGGAAGGTCAGAGATTATCAGTGCGAAATTGAATTCCGAGAGCCTGTCAACTACGATAACAACATCTTACCCGATCGCATTTTCATTGAAGGAAGCAGTGAGCAGAGAATTACTTCATTAATCCAAGTTCCCAATGGAGCAGAATACCAGTTCGATAATGTGCAATTTCACCATAAGATACTCGAAAAGATGGACAAGATACAGAAAAAATATAAGCAATTGCAACCAAAACCCATACAATATCAGATCGGAGAGCAAGTGTTAATTAAGAACAGAGAGTTACCGAGTACCATGGAAGGGATAGCCAAGAAGCTATTACTACTTTACACAGGACCTTATATAGTCAGTAAGGATAACCAAAATAATACATATGAGATCGTAGACCCAAAAACACAAAGAAGAAAGGGGGCATATAACCAATCTTCTATGAAAAAGTATTATTAAATACAAGAAAAACATCCTGAACCTGATTAATAAACAATTAGTGTTGAAAGAAAAGTAATAAAAAACTAATAATAAAAAATATCATGTGTATCATACCCATCAGTAATATCGTATCAATAAAAGCTAAAGAACATGAGTCAGAAGAAAAGGAAAAAAATATTATAATTTGAAAGAATGTATTGTATAAACCAAATAACAATAATGTGAAGAATCCCATAACGATATTTATTTATAGTCGTACTTAGACTGCTTATATAATTTTGTTAAGATTGACTGTAGATGATCCAGCAATCATATGCCTGGGCAGACGATACGTTCCTCTGTACCCAGATGATATAATTGACGGCGGAGCCAAGGAGTCAAAAGTACCCTCCTCCGATCCGAATCAATATAATGTTAGGGAAAAAAATGTTAGGGAATTAGATATCAAAGGGATAAGAACATTACACAAGAGTATAATACAAGAAATCAAGGAGAATACTGACACTAGTTAAAACATAAAGAATCAATAGCTCAAAACTGATAAGTGATTGATAAAATAAAGTAAATAGATGATTGATAATTTCAATCAAACACCTGAACGATATTTGCTGAAATAATCAATTTTAGTGGCAGGGCAATATGTAAGGGTACATATCTTCAACACACACTTTTGAAGCCACGTGATAAGAATAAATTATTAAATGGTTTGATAAGGAGTGTGAAGAGGCAACTGACTTCAAAAACAAGACATACAAATTTATGATCCAAAGGAAATGCACTAGGGCTGTTCAAGAGGAATACAGGAAGGCCAGGCGGAGGGAAAAGAAGATTCATAGAGGAAAAAAGAGGGAGTATATGATGAGACAGATGGAAAAGATAGAGGAATATAAGAGTAAAAGGCTGAGCCGAGATATGTACAGGAAGGTGAATGATATGAGACAGGAATTTCAGCCTAGAACAAATGCCTGTAGGGATAATAATGGTGGCCTTGTGAGTGATAATGCTGGCGTGATCAGGAGATGGACAGAACACTTCGAAGAGTTGCTAGGCTCAGTTGGGGAGGCTTCGATGGAGGCATCTGAGAATGAAGAGGAGGTAGGAGAATTCGAGGATGATAGAGAGGAGTTGGTGCCATCCTATGACGAGGTGTATGAAGCTCTAGAAAAGCTTAAAAATAACAAGGCAGCAGGTTCCGATGGTTTACCAGGGGAACTATTAAAGAGCGCAGGAGGAGATTTCATAAAGGAATTTGCCCATCTTATAGAGCGAATATGGCTGGAGGAGGTAATGCCTGATGAGTGGAACAATGGGGTGGTGTGTTTAATACATAAAAAGGGTGATCCGCTTATATGTAAAAATTATAGGGGCATCTCTCTACTTAATACAGCATATAAGGTATTGTCCAACATCATATTTTCTAGGCTGCTTCCCTACGCTGAGGAAAACATAAAAGAATATCAGTGTGGATTCACTAGGAATAGGTCAACAACAGACCAAATATTTACACTAAGGCAAATCCTGGAAAAAACGTTGGAATATGGAGTGCCCACTCACCATCTCTTTGTGGATTTCCAGTCGGCATATGATTCAATCAACCGGAAAATGCTATATAGAGCTATGAAGGAGTTGCATATACCATCTAAGTTGGTGCGTATGGTTGGAGTAGTTATGTCCAATTCTAAGTGCCAAATCAGAATACAATCAAATCTATCTAACTCCTTAAAAACATTGAATGGGTTGAAACAAGGAGATGCCTTAGCATGTCTGTTGTTCAACATAGCTCTAGAAAAGGTCATCAGGGATTCAGGAATTCAAACTAGCGGACACATATTTCACAAGGAGGTACAGCTTCTGGCCTATGCCGATGACATTGACGTCATAAGTAGGTCTGAATCTGGCTTAAAGGAAGCCTTTCAGGAACTGGAGTTGTCCGCTAAGGCTATGGGCTTGGTTATAAACCAAAGCAAAACCAAATATATGGTTGTAGGTGCCAATACTCGTACCCTGTCCCTGCGCATTAACGATTATGAATTTGAAAAGGTTCAGGGTTTTCCATATCTCGGGTCATATGTGGACTCTGGAAATGACTCCTCTAGAGATATTGAAAGACGAATATTATCTGCTAATAGGTGTTACTACGGACTGGTGAAACATTTTAAATCAAAATTAATAACTAAAGATACAAAAGCCTCCCTATACAAGACCTTGATTAGACCAGTCCTGATGTACGGCTCGGAATGCTGGGTGTTAAAAAAACTAGATGAGCAGAGACTATCCGTTTTTGAGAGGAGGGTACTGAGGAGAATCTATGGCCCTGTGAGGAAAAACAACATTTGGAGGCGACTGCATAATCGAGAGTTGTACGAAAGGTTTAAAGATCTTCCGATCGTGCAACTCATACAAATTAACAGATTGCGTTGGGCTGGTCATGTGCAGAGAATGGCGGAGGATAGAATCCCAAAAAGAGTGATGAATTATTTGCCGATGGGAAGGAGAAGGAGGGGAAGACCGCGTACAAGATGGCTGGACCAGGTTGGTAAGGAGGGAGTGAGGCTGGGTGCAGCAAACTGGTGGAGATTGGCTGGGAGTAGAGACCAGTGGGGAAGATTTCTTTTGGAGGCCAGGGCCCGGACTGGGCTGTAGCGCCGAGGATGTATGTATGTATGTATGTATTAAATGATTAACACTATAAATAAAAAGGGATGGATCAGAGATAAAAGAATGGGTAATTAACATAATGATACGATCATACAGCTAAAGGTAATAAAACAAGTAACCTCTGATAAGAGAAAAGTAGCCAGCAACAAAACAAAACTAGAAACGATGATATTATAATACGATTTAACCAAAATAACCCAATACAGTCGACTCCCTCTCGTTCGGACTCCGATGGTTCGGACGCCGGATGGTCCGGACTACTTCTTGGAAATGAGTCATCAGCGCGCGCCGGGTTTCTCACGGCCGAAAACGACAGGATTGAGCGTGTCTGTTTATTTCCGGCCTACATGTAAACAAAGATCCTCAGTTCGGCTTACGATTGCGTTTGCTCCGGATCGTCATACAGTGTACTGTAGCTGTTTTTACTAATTACTACTGATATTGTTGTGTGTTTTAATAATTTTCAATGTGAGTTACATATGTTATTATAAGTGAGTTTATTTGTTAGGTGAAATTGTAGTTTCAGTAACTCTGATTATTTGACAGTAAAATTCTCAAAAATGAGTGAAAAACGGAAGCATAATACGGTTAAAATGCAAGACAGACTTAATATTTTACAACGTTTAGATAAGGGTGAATCAGTGCAAAGTATTTGTACGGAGTTTAATGTAGAGAAAAGCACAGTTTATGATTGGCGGAAAAACAGAAAATCGATCGAGGATTTTTGTATGCAAATTGAAGTCGAATCCGTCCTTTCTACTCGATCTACCTTGAAAAAACCACACCATGAACTTGTTGATGACGCATTATGGTTGTGGTTCATGCAGGAACGTAGAAGAGGGACTCCTATAAATGGGCCGATTTTGAAAGAAAAAGCCGTCATTCTTCATTCAAAACTTGGGGAAAAAGGAAACTTCTCGGCAAGCAATGGGTGGCTAACGAGATGGAAAAAACGGCATGGAGTGCATTTCCTTGGAGTTTGCGGGGAGAAGCTTTCAGCAGACCAACCGGCAGCTAATGATTTTTCTGAAAAATTGAAGCGTATCATTGAGCGTGAAAAACTAACCCCAGAACAAGTGTACAATATCGATGAGACCGGGCTTAACTATAAACTTTTGCCTAATAAAACCTTTGCCACTCCTCAAGAAAAGTCTGCTTCGGGCTTTAAAGTAAATAAAGAAAGGATCACTGTTGCACTATGCTCAAACGCAACTGGGACACACAAGATGCCGCTATTTGTGATTGGAAAGTCGGCCAAACCCAGAGTATTCAAAAACTTAAACATGTCTTCCCTTCCAGTGTATTACAGGTCACAAAAGTCTGCCTGGATGGATTCTTATTTGTTTAAGGAGTGGTTCGTGGCTCAATTTGTTCCGTCTGTAAAAGAACATTTGACATCCTTGAAATTGCCAGTAAAAGCAGTTCTTGTGCTTGATAATGCCCCTACGCATCCAGAGGAAGGTCTCGAATGTGATAGTTACAGTGACATCAAGCTTTTATATATGCCTCCAAATGTAACAAGTATCGCACAGCCCATGGACCAGGGTGTAATCGAATGCTTTAAGAGAAAATACCGGAGGAAGCTTCTTTCAGAAATTTTGGATAAGATGGATGGTAATGACAATGCAGGTGTCATCCAGACGCTCAAGACAATTAACATTAAGGACGTCATTTATATCGCTGCTAAATCGTATGATGAAATCCCATCATCTACGTTTACCAAATCCTGGAGAAAATTGTGGCCAGATGTTGAAACTCTCGTTGAGAAGAGACAAGAAGACAACCCAAATACAATAGGGTTAAATATTCATGCAACTGAACCTGATGACAACCACTCAATTTTAAAGGATTTACAACGGCTGCCTGATTCTGCTAGTATTAATGAGAATGACGTTGTGGAATGGATTTCGCGAGCTGATGATGAACTGGCTAATGAAATCCTGAATGATGACGAAATCGTCGATGTAGTCCTTCGTCAAGAGGAAGAAAAAGAAGAAGACGACGAAGGTGATAGTGAAGCGGGAAATGGCGTGGGAATTTTGACTCATGCAGAGGGTAGGGCAGCACTGGAACTGGCAACTACCTACGTCGAACAACAGCCTGGCGCATCAGCTGTGGATGTTATGTTTCTAAGGAAGTGGCGTGATTATGCCTTCAAGAAAACAGTTGAAGTAAAGAAGCAGAAGAAAATAACAGATTTCTTTTAATATTGCAAAGCCAAGTTTTTCATTAGTTTTAGGTTTAAGTTTATTCGTTTGGGACAATTTTATGAACCTAAAATTGTGTTCCGTACACTTGAAAATTGTCTTAAAATGTGATTTATAAATATAGATACGCTATTACAGGTTGTAATTTACATAAGTAAAAAACCACCGGATGGTCCAGGAAATTTTTTAATCCGGACAGGGATCCGGTCCCGAGGTGTCCGGATTAGAGGGAGTCGACTGTAGATGGTAAGTGAGTAGGTAGAACAAGCCCCAAGACCAGTGATGGGATATATAAACAATATATAAATGAAATAACATGAAACCAAATGAGAAGGTGACAGCCAAAATATAAATGAAACAAAGTGAAGTAAACTGATAAGATAGAAAGACACATACGAATAATATAGAACAGCAAAGGAGAAATGTTATACTCGACTAAGGTGATGAAAAAGAAACCAATAAATGATAAGTGTAAATGATAATTATTAGGATCATATAAAGAATAAATGCCAATGATAATTATTAGTATCAACTAATTAATCAATGTAAATAAAGAGTAGTAAAATCCGATAAAGTAATAACTAACTAAAAGTACACTAACCAATTAAATAGAGAGTAAATGTTACAAATAACTCTATCATGACATATACTTTTTAACAGAATAAATAACCAAGGTAAAGTGAGAGATAATTAGATGATGAACATGATATTAGTGAGAAAGAATTAATGTTAGGGAATACCCACCAATAACACTTAAATAAAACTATAAGAAAGTGCAAAAGTGATAGTGTAAACCCTACAAAAATAGAAACCCTTTTGATAGGAATAAACACAAAAAATCAGTGAGAAACACTAAAGATTAAAGGTGCAGTGTTAGTAATTAAGGATATCATTAATATTAGGATTAAGATTGATTGTAGATAAGGAATATAAGGATATTCAGGGAAAAAATCCCAGGAAGAGTTAAACGTTAGTGTTACCATGGATAGAGAATAAAGTTTATATTAGAATAGGGAAATAGAGTAAATAGTAGAAATGCAACATCAATAAATACCCTATGTTCAAGGGGATAGTTAATTAGGTAAATAAAGTAAATGGTGTGATGATGTTGTAACGGGGCAAAAAGGGGTGAAACAAATTTTACTCATTTTAAAACCAGTCAGGGTACTGTTCCGTAACCATCAGAAAATTCGCATCGGGAATTGTGAAGAAGAGATTACAGTGAGTGGACTGTATAGTCAAACTGTCGCATTGTAGTACAGGAATGCAGTTAGCAACGAGGGGTGCGCTTTCTCAGCCACATGCGCACACAGGTGGCGAACTTTCCCATGGTTGAGTCACGTTTTAAGAAATTCTTTCGCGGTGTGCGCGCAAGAAACTGCGTCAGTCAACGAATAACATCTGAAGGCAGCGGGCGCGAGTAGTGGTGTGCGTCGCCGGCCGGGCAAAGTTTTATCTCGCCCGCATATAAAATAGGAAAATAGTTAAAAGTCAGTCGACTAAGAAACTTTTCCCCGGCTGGGTGAACACATAGGCTCGTGAGCCTAAAACCTATTAAAATTTTTTAAAATATGATTTAGAGTGTGACGAGTATGAAGTAAAAAACAGTTATAATGCAGTGACGCGAAAAAATTAAACAATAGAACTTTTTCGGATGTAAAACAGTGAACCACCAAAACGACCGAACTACAACATTTGACACTGAAATCCGCAGGAAAGGAAGTAGCCACACGTAAATCCATTTTCAATAATTATACAAAATTCTTTAATTAATAGAGCTCTAAATGAATGCATGTGTGTGTGCGCAAATACTGGGTTGTTTTTATTAATTAGTTAATAAATGATTTAAGTGTTAATTATAATAGTTAGAAGAGGTAAATGGTTTTTATGTATCAATGTGGTTATAATTTTGTCAGAGGGGATTGATATCCCAGTATTAATTTGTTCATCAAAAAATGTAGAGAAGAAGGAAGTATATTTTTTTGATATAATTTAAATTGAACCATAAAAGAATTATGACATAAAAAATAAATAAATCAAGTGAGTTAGTTAACAAATACAATGAGAGTAATTATTAATAACACAACCCTAAATCACTTATAGATACGAGTTCACGTGAAGACTCTGGCCCGATACAGGCAAGGGAATTGTGATTTTGTATGTATTGTTTAAAAATATTAATTAATAAAAAGTTGTAGACTTTCAATGGCGCTTCCGAACGAGGGACAAATTTATAATTCAAATAGTATGTAAGCTTTCAATGGCGCCCGAACAGGGACAAAATTATAATTCAAGTAATATATAAACTTTCAATGGCGCGCCCGAACAGGCACAGTCTGTACAAATTAAATGTTGTACAGACCACGTCTACTCGAAAATCAGTGATTTGGAGGTTGAGTAGTAATACGTATAAATTACGTAAAGGTAATGTGATATGTATACCATAGTTAAGTAATGGGGGGTTGTGAGAGGTATTGTGATGAGAGAGAGAGAAGTAAAGATATAGAGATTTTTGAGATTAATAGAGGTTATGAAATGTTAGTGCAGAGTTTAGATATTGAGAGAGGAGAGGAAATTGACTTACCTTGTGAAATAAAGGTGGATGATTATTTTGATGATACGGTTGTAAACGATAGACTCTTACCTGATGTTGCGATGGATATAGTGGAGGAATATGATGATAAAATAACTTACCTTATGTTGACTAAAAATACTGATGGAAACAGAACAAAAATTACCAAGGTAGACGGGCTTTATGAAATAATGGGTGACAAAAATGTAGTTAATTATTGTGTTAATATAATTAACGAAAGTAGTCACTACAATAATAATTATAATGTAATGTATGTCGATAAGAATGAGTTATGTTATAAATACATCAGGTTAATATATAATGATGGAGGTTAAATAAAAAATAAGTGAATGGACATTTTAAATATTTTAGTTTATGGTTATGACCTTGCTAACTTATGAAATGAGGTGTGGTAAACAGAAAATTAATGACGAAGAATTGTAAATAAATTTATAGTGAAATTAATTGCGTTTATGTTGTAAAATGTTTTATGTAAACAATGTGTATGTAGTAGAATTTGATTTAATAATAAGAATATTTGAGCAGACTAAATAAATAATGAGAGTTTGTAATAAATGAATTGTAATTGTTTTGGAAGAAGGTAATTAAAGTAATGTTGTGTTTAAATAACAGAGTGAATTAAAATAAATTGTAGATGAATTAATTTATTAAATTGATTAAAATAAATTTTGATAATGGATTTAAACGATGTTTCTGAGATTTGAACTTGGTAATAAACAGTAAATGAAGAAATGTAAAATGTGTTTATAGTTGTGGAATCATATTGTTGTTGTAATGTTTTGGAAGGTACAAATGATTGTACATGATCTGGTAGTGATAAATGTTTATAATTTTGTGTCAATAACAGGAATCATGTGTTTTGAGTGATGTAATGTAAGTATGAATTTTATAATACAAGTAAATAAAGCAAAATGTCTACATGTGTTTAAAAGGTTTTAAATTAAATAATGAAATTAATTTGAAGTAGTAATTAATGTAAAATGTTGTAAAATGTTTAGGTGATAATAGTTATTTCAATAAGACATTTGAATCAGTCAAGTTAAATTTAATTGGGTGTTAGATGAAATAAGAATTTTGGGAAGAAAAGTGATACAGAACTGGGTTGATAGTAGGGACACAGTAGCGATAGGGCATATATGTAGAGTAATGGGAGTAATGTAATTGGAGAGTAAATAGATGATGGTGAAATTTTGTAAAGAGGGTGGTGTGGTAAGGAGTCCTTAACGACAGGCGTTATGGCGGGAGGGAATAGTTTTAAATGGGGTTTGGCGGAGTTACCTGGGAAGGAACCAGGAACTAATAAGGGAATGAGCATAAGGGAGGGAACACACATTCTAGGTACAAAGAGGGTATAAGATATTTTATTATAAGAGGAAAGTGATTTAAGTGGGATTAGAGAAGTTAATGGAAGTAAATATTTTTGAGAGATTGGTGTCATCCTATACAAATCTGTTAATGGTGGCTAGAGGTAAGAAGGGGAGTAAGGTTATATATATAAATGCCAATTCAATAAATTAGATCATTATGAATAACTGAGAATCGCCCAAACCAATTAATGATGAAAATTCTAAATAGAAAATCATAGTAAAAAAGTAATAATAAATGAAACAAGTGAAAGATTTAATAGAAGTTGAAAATAAAATTAAAGCTGTAAGGTGTGTAATTTCTGATCAAACTTAAAGGTTAATTGTTTATTTTAAGGTAATAACAACAATGTGAATTATGAGTATACTATGTTTTATGATGTTGTATTATGTTTGTTAGGGTATAGGAAAATTAAATAATAATATAACCAAACATATAAGGGTTTACCATCTGAGAATTGTAGTAACAGTGTAAGTGTAAACCTTATATGTCTTTTAGTAGTTTCCCCAACTTTCGGGCAGTCACGGCTTCACCGAACCCTGACCGTGGATTTATAATGTAAATATATTCTAAATTGGTGAACTTAGAAATTAACCGGGGCGGTAACTCAGGGGAATCTACATAACTATGGAACAGCAGCTATCATCGAAGGTGGTGGTAGTAAGGTGGTGCCGTATTAAGGGTGTGTGAATCATTATAGTAGGATTACTGGTGTCCTCGGACATCAGTAATACCGAATTTTTATATAATGCTGAAGCAAGAAGGGGGTAGGCAGCGTCTACCCCTAACAACCTTCCGTTCTTGTGGAAGCAACTGGGCGCCACAGTCCAGTGGGGAGTCATAGTGTGTGTGGCAAGGAGGTTACTCAGGGGAGTAACGAATTGAAATCGTAACTGACATAAACTGAAGGAGCTAATAAGCTAGTTAAATAATTTTATTTTGATTCAAGAGATGATTACCGTAGACGATTTGTACGAAAGTAATTGATTTACATGTGTTTGCTCCATATGATAATTTTGTAGACGAGTTTACGGATTTTGAAAAGATTGATGCTAATGAATTTATTATGTTTTATAATGTTATTATTTTTACTATGTTAGAGTGTAAGAATTATAAACATATGTTATGTATTTTTCATGGTATAGTTTTGTGTAGTGTATCTAGGGTAAGGCCATTCACCTGACCCAGAGAGATCAGCTGATGACTGATGTTAGACATGTAGTAGATGCCTTATAATTGATTGGCAGTTTTTTTATCGATCTAATTAAATGATTGAATGTTAAATTTTATGGAGGAAATACATTTTTTTGGGAATAAATTTTTTTATAAAAAAAAAAAAAATTGCCTGGAGTACAGATTATGTATTAAGGTTCAATATATATTGTTGATTATGGGTATTGCTAAAATATTAAATGAGTTATATGGTTCATATGATATGTGGTAGACAAATGTACTGATAAGGGAATTTAGGATAAAATAAGGTGTTCATTTTATTTCGTTTATGATGATTGTTAGCAGTTAATTAAGAAGAGTTGTAAATTCATTTAAAAGATTTTGAAATTTTTAGAGTAAATGGAAAGAGATGATAAAATTAATGGTAATATGAATCTTTGATATTAGACTTAGATTAATTTCTTTAGGTGAACAGAATTTAAATGATTTAAGTTGATTTGTTTGATTTATTTTTGATTTGAAACCGTAACATCCAGCCAAGTAAATTGAGAAATGAAATTGAAAATAAAATAGAAAATATTTTGGAATTTGATATCAAGAAGTAGAATGTAAATGTGTGTTCAATGTAATAATGAGTATGTGTATGCACCCAGTACTTGCTAAAGGCAACCCAGTATGTATGTAAGGGGGAACATATCGGTTGAGGATCTGGTATGGTATAAGGCCAGTTTTTGATTTTTTGATGGAATGATTTGAGGTTAGGTGGTACTATGGTGTGTACCTTTCTGATTTTATGGTGTTGGGATCTCGAACAGAGAAGTCCAGTAATGTCGTTCGGGTGCAGCCATAGTCGCCGAGCTAGGGGGGTAGTTTACCCATGATGTGTAAAGTAATAAAAGGGGATTGTTGGCACCATATCCTCACCGATCCTCTTAGGGTTAGCAATGAGAGTTTTTCTGTTTCGGCAGAAAACCTCTTATTGGGGGGGTATTGTAACGGGACAAAAGGGGTGAAACAAATTTTACTCATTTTAAAACCAGTCAGGGTACTGTTCCGTAACCATCAGAAAATACGCATCGGGAATTGTGAAGAAGAGATTACAGTGAGTAGACTGTATATTAAAACTGTCGCATTGTATTACAGGAATGCAGTTAGCAACGAGGGGTGCGCTTTCTCAGCCACATGCGCACACAGGCGGCGAACTTTCCCATGGTTGAGTCACGTTTTAAGAAATTAATGTCAGTCGACGAATAACATCTGAAGGCAGCGGGCGCGAGTAGTGGTGTGCGTCGCCGGCCAGGCAAAGTTTTATCTCGCCCGCATATAAAATAGGAAAATAGTTAAAAGTCAGTCGACTAAGAAACTTTTCCCTGGCTGGGTGAACACATAGGGTCGTGAGCCTAAAACCTATTAAAATTTTTTAAAATATGATTTAGAGTGTGACCGAGTATGAAGTAAAAAACAGTTATAACGCAGTGACACGAAAAAATTAACAATAGAACTTTTTCGTATGTAAAACAGTGAACCACCAAAACGACCGAACTACAACATTTGACACTGAAATCCGCAGGAAAGGAAGTAGCCACACGTAAATCCATTTTCAATAATTATACAAAATTCTTTAATTAATAGAGCTCTAAATGAATGCATGTGTGTGTGCGCAAATACTGGGTTGTTTTTATTAATTAGTTAATAAATGATTTAAGTGTTAATTATAATAGTTAGAAGAGGTAAATGGTTTTTATGTATCAATGTGGTTATAATTTTGTCAGAGGGGATTGATATCCCAGTATTAATTTGTTCATCAAAAAATGTAGAGAAGAAGGAAGTATATTTTTTTGATATAATTTAAATTGAACCATAAAAGAATTATGACATAAAAAATAAATAAATCAAGTGAGTTAGTTAACAAATACAATGAGAGTAATTATTAATAACACAACCCTAAATCACTTATAGGTCGAGTTCACGTGAAGACTCTGGCCCGATACAGGCAAGGGAATTGTGATTTTGTATGTATTGTTTAAAAATATTAATTAATAAAAAGTTGTAGACTTCCAATGGCGCTTCCGAACGAGGGACAAATGTATAATTCAAATAGTATGCAAGCTTTCAATGTTTAACACACAAAAATAAATAAGAAGTAATAAATTGTAAACAAGAGTAGCATAATAACTGTTAAAGAATTGTTTGATTAAGTTTATAAGTAGGAATATGGCTGAAGAGTTATGCAGTCCATAAGCCTAAATGTTATGTTATATTTTTATAGAGAATAGTGAGTCATAGACCAATTATAAACCATAGCAATATAAATAAGAAAAAAGGTAAATCCACATCAATCTAGTAATACTAGGAAAACAATTAGAACATAATAGACAACCATGATATGTAAACTAAAGAAAACATACAAATATTATAAAACAGATCCAAAACAATTCAGCAAGCCAACAAATCATTTGTAACACAAACAAAAGATGTATGAAAGTAAAATAATGTGTAATTAGAATAATATATGGAAAAATAGACAATTACTGCTTAGGCCTATGCAATGCCTAACTGTATAAAACCAATAACAACAAATTGTAAGAATTGTACTATGATATTAGTAAATCCAAGGCAAGTAAATAGTAAATAATAATTAGTGAATCATATTAAGAGATAAATGTTAAATTTAGGACATAAAATAAAAAAGAAATGTAATTAAATAATACCGACATAACTGTCAAAACAGAATACATAAGCCAACCCAACCTTATGGAATGTTAAATTAATCTTTGAAACAAAATACAAACAGTGGTGATAATATCTCATACTTAAATAAGAATACCGAAGATTAATAGCAATCAGAAGATATATAATCATTTTAAATAAAAATTCAAATATTCTAACAATGGTCTTAAGTCACGATCAGCATCATGACAACGGAACGTTATTGATGAATTTTCCATTAAAACCTATTATTCCATAAGTGACGCTTGAGACGAAGAGACGCCAAGCCATAGATGGCTAAAATTTTAACTTAAAACAACCAAAAGTGACTAAAATGTATTAAAATAAGGAATCAGACCATCTGATGAAGGACTAATGCACTCAACTGAAGCAACTGACTAGATTAATTCATTTAAAATTAAGGAACTTCAATCAAATAAGACGAAGAAGACGCCAGATATGACCAAATCCCAAGACGAGTGAAGATTAATGAACGAAACGATGACACAACCTAGTTCAACTGTATAACACCACACCATAAGTCTACTGATTGTTAAGTATTGCGGAATTACCTAAAATTTATAAATAAAATCCTTTCTTAATCATTTCTCACAATAGAAAAACTTTCACTACAACTGATCATATTGTTACGACGGTCTACTCGATCGTCGTAGGTACAGTGGAAACAAAATAAGTACAAGACACCAATTAAGTCACTAATCACACCTTTAATTGTTATAGTAAAACAGTTCGTAATTAACAACACAGTGTCTACAACAAATCAAATGAAAATTGTTCATATGCAATAAAATGTCCACTAATATTAAAACTCAACTGTATTACAATTATACCGTCCGAATATAAAACGCAACACTTCACTAATAACTACTTGAACGTACACCGTAATAACCCGAACCGCTCTGTAAATATATCGCACTAATACTCTCGAACCGCACAGTCAAAAAATCTCGCATTGAACTGAAAACTAAGGCTGCGACGCGATGTATTTATAGTTACACTCACACACCAGAAGCTTCCAAACTGCGTCTTATCTCTCGCGAACTACATAATTGCTACGGCCTTGACACAGTCCGAGCGCCCGAGCGAAGCCTGGCTCAGTCGAGAAAATTCTTGCAAAATGCGTCTAGTAGCACGTACACCACACGCTTACGTCGAGATCTTTCTGGCGCATTCGACAAACGCGTAGATTGTTCTGTGCTGTCGTAGCACTGCCCTCTCCTTAAGCCTGTTCGTCCCGAACTGGCAAAGCGTCTCTAAATTTGTATTTAGCCAGGCGATCTAGGTGGACGACCTTGAACTTTCGCTGTCCTTCCTGTTGAATCCGATAAACAACATCGTTAATTCTTTTTTTTACAGTGTAAGGTCCTTCCCAGTTAGACTGAAGCTTAGGTGAGCGACCACGACGGCGCTTTGGATTGAACAACCAGACCTGATCTCCTTCTTGGAAACCCACACTATTGCTGCGAATGTCATACCGAGTTTTCATTTTATCACTGGCAATCTTCAGCCGTCCTCTTACCAAACGATTCATTTCTCGCAGTTGGTTTTCTAATTGCGAGGAATAGTTCTTTGGCTCTTGGGACTGAGTCTCAGGTGATCCAAACATCAAGTCCCCAGGAAGACGAATCTCCCGCCCAAACACCAATTTTGCTGGAGTCATGCCGGTTGTGTCATGTACTGATGACCTATACGCCATAAGGAATAGTGGTATACGTTGGTCCCAGTCTGTTTGGTTCTCGTCAACAACTTTCGAAAGATGCTGCTCAAGTGTCCTGTTGAATCTCTCAACCATCCCGTCCGACTGAGGATGCAGAGGCGTTGTCCTGGTCTTTCGAATTCCAAGTAGACGGCATAATTCTTTAAACACTCCTGATTCAAAATTTCTCCCTTGATCCGTATGGATTTCCATAGGGGCTCCATAACGGCAACAGAAGTTGTGAACAAACTGCTTTGCCACAGTGGTAACCTCCTGATTTGGAATTGCGTAGGCTTCCACCCACTTAGTAAAGTAGTCACCTACAACCATGATGTACCGGTTTCCATCGTCAGTAACTGGGAATGGTCCAGCAATGTCTATGGCAATTCTCTCGAAAGGTTGTCCAACGTTATACTGTCTCATTTTTCCCCTGCTTCTGGTTTGTGGGCCCTTGCTTGCAGCACATATTTCACACGTCCGAACCCATTCCTCTACGTCGTGGCGAAGATGAAGCCAATAGAATCGCTTCCGTATTTTGTCAAGGGTTTTGTTAATGCCAAGATGGCCTCCAGATGTTCCATCATGCATCTCCTTCAAAACAGACTGCACTTTACTTCGGGGAACTATCAACTGCATGACCACGTCTCGTCCATCTGCACTTTCCCAAGCCCTTTTCAGCAATCTGTTTTCTAAGGTGAGAGATTCCCATTGTGCCCAGTAGCCCTTCAGCACTTCGGAACCATGGCAGATATCTTGCCAATCCGGGTGACGACCTTCCTCTTTTGCTGTCAAGATCGGTCCAATGTCTTCATCAGTCATCTGTTCTTGTCGACAGTCTTGTGTTGTCCAGCCATCAGCCAGGAAATCTACAGTGATGGCTTGAACATGTTCGCTTGAGTTTTGTTCTTCCTTTCTGTGGCAATGTCGGCAGTCTTCCGGGCATGGTCTTCGTGATAAGCCATCTGCATTACCGTGCAGGCGCCCCCGCCGATGTTGTACCTTGAAGTTGTACTCTTGCAGACGTTCGAGCCACCTTGCCAACTGTCCTTCCGGATTTTTAAATCTCAAGAGCCATGCAAGTGCAGCATGGTCGGTACGTAGTGAAAACTGTCTCCCATAGAGGTATTTATGGAAGTGCTCCAAAGCTCTGACAATTGCCAACAACTCTCTTCTTGTAACACAATAATTTCTCTCTGGTTTAGAAAGCGTCTTGCTGTAATACGCTATTACTCGTTCTTCACCGTTCTGCACTTGAGACAAAACTGCTCCTAGACCAGTATTGCTTGCGTCTGTGTCTACGATGTACTTCCCTTCGGAAACTGGAAAAGCGAGAATTGGCTGCGAACATAATGCAGTCTTCAACGTTCTAAATGTTTGTTCACACTCTCTCGACCACTGGAAGTTTCGTTTATTTTCCGTTAGCTCATGTAGTGGTTTAGCAATAGTAGCGAAGCCTTTCACAAAACGTCGGTAATATGAGCATAACCCCAGGAAACTCCGAACTTCGTGTTTATTCTTCGGAACTGGCCAGTCTCTTACGGTGTCTACTTTATTAGGATCCATGCTAACGCCCGCTGCCGAAACCAGATGGCCCAAATACTGTACTTCCTTCTGGAATAGAGAACACTTCTTCGGGCTCAGCTTCAGTTGTGCACCGTGAATTCTAGTTAGAACTTCCTTAAGGTTTTCCAAATGATCTTCGAAAGTCTTCCCGATCACTATGACATCGTCTAAGTAAACAAGGCAAGTTTTCCACGTCAGGCCTCGGAGTATCAGGTTCATCAATCTCTCAAATGTTGCCGGTGCATTACAGAGTCCAAATGGCATGACGTTAAATTGGAATAAGCCACTTGGGGTCGAGAAAGCGGTCTTTTCCTTGTCTTCTTGATGAAGACCCACTTGCCAATATCCACTCTTCAGGTCCAATGTGGAAAACCACTGTGCTCCGGACAACGTGTCGAGTGTATCGTCAACGCGAGGTAATGGATAGCAGTCTTTCTTTGTAACGTCATTTAACCTCTGGTAGTCTACACAGAAACGCAATCCACCATCCTTCTTCGCTACCAGCACTACCGGGGAAGACCAAGCACTTGACGAAGGTTCAATTACTCCCTCTGTCAACATGTCCTGTACTAACCGAGACATCTCCTCTTGTTTAGATAATGGAGGCCTTCGAGGAGTTTGGCGTATCGGTGTTGTGTCCCCGGTATTGATGCGATGTTGCACAAGAGAGGTTCTTCCCAGTGACTGTCCCCGAACTGCAAAACAATCTTTGAATTCGTGTAAAAACTGTCCGAGTTCTTTTACCTCACCACTTGAGAGGTCGTTAGAAGATCTGTTCAATAATTCTTGCAGTTCCTCTGGTAATTTAGAAGTATCCGAAGAACTGGGTCTTTGTTGCGTTATTCCGGCTACCCAGGCCACAGGAGTCAATTTGCCTAGGAGCGTATTGCTTTGTAAAGTGATAGCTTGATCCAAAATATTCGCCACTCTAATAGGTACATTTCCGGTTTCGTAAGGTTTTACTAAACTTCTGGCAATTAGTATGCCCGGTGTGCTGACTACCTGGGGTTCGAATATAGAGCACTGATTGCCCCTAGTATCTACCGCAGTTCTAACCATGATGATCTTTTCGGAGTTTGGTGGAACAGTTACGGCCACTTGGTTTATGACGTCCATCGATTTTTCTGCTGTCGTCATTGTTGATAGCATTACCTCTTCGCCTCCGATTCTCAAGACATTGTTTTTGAAGTCGACTATAAATCCGTATGCGTTCATAACGTCCACACCAAGAATTGCTTCATCCACAATGTCTGCAACAAGTACTTGATGATTAAACTCAAGTCTACCGAGGCGTAGGTGTATCTCCACTTTTCCATACACTTTTACAGGCCGTCCAGTAGCTGTTCGCAAGCTGCAAGAGCACCAGATTGGCTTGAGATCTTTCACCACGTCGGGGCGCACAATAGAAACTGTTGCGCCTGTGTCAACTGTAATCGAGGTTGGCCTTTCTTGAACAAATCCGGTAACTACCAAGCTCCCGGTGTTTTTCTGAAGCGTAGAAATTGCGTATTCTCTAGGGGCTTCGTTCCTCCAGTTAGTCAGCACACGCCCCGTTGCACCGACTATTGCTCGTTTCCCTGCTGCTGCAGTCTAACCCGACAATTTCGTTGTAGATGTCCAGGTTTCCCACATCGATAACACTTCGGTCTTCCATCCTTTCTTATTTTATTCTGTGGCGCCGACCGTCGAGTCTCTGTTCCTTGTTCTTCTTCCTCATCGTCTGTGCCGTCGCGATCTTTTAGCTCGCGCACTTTATGACTTGTCCAACCAGACGCTGATTTGGCGGCCTCAAATTGCAAAGCATGTACCAGGGCGTCCGCACTATTCTGGTGTCTTGCCATTCGTAACACTTGCTGTAGTTCGTTATCTCGGACACCGGCAGTTAATGTCTGCATCGCAAAACGCGTTCGAAAATCTTCTGGCGCTTCAGGATAGGCCAGTCTAATTAGTCTGTCGATACTTGCTTCAAACTCTTGAAGACTTTCCCCGGAATGCTGTCGCCTTGCTCTCAACTGGGTGCAGTACACATCTCGCAAATGTTTATCACCATACCGTAATTCCAGAGCTTTTATCAACTCGGCATAGGTGTTCTGACTGTCAGGTGGCACTTTCTGTAGTAGTTCTGCCGCGGGTCCTTTTAATGCAAGAACAAGTGAAACAGCCTTGTCTTTTTCTGTCCAATTATTTGCGCATGCAGCAGCTTCAAATTGGCAGAGGTACGTTGCCCAGTGAGTGCTTCCGTCAAAGGTTGGAGCTTTGACATGAACTGTCCCTACTGCAGGCAAAGTGACTTTCTCTGTTAACTTATTTTCTGTGTATTTTTCTGTCTTGATCACTAGTACAGTCTGTTCAGAAATTTGTTTTGGTTGAATCTTCATGCACTGTCCAACTTCAATTTTAATTTGTTCTCTTATGTTTGCCATTGAGTTTTCTACTGCAGATATTTTTGTTGACATAACTTCTTCCACAGTCAAGACAGATTTTTCTACTTTAGCTATTTTATTTGACATGGATTCTTCTACGTCAGATATTCTGGTAATCTGATTGTTGAGCTCACCTCGTAATTCACCTACGTCACTACGTAGGAGACCCAATTCTGCGGTAGTATGTTCTTGCAACTGCTTTTTTTCATGAATTAATGCTTTGATGTCACCTGCTTCACGTTTAGGTTCCTCTGCCTCCTGCTTACGTTCCTCTGCCTCCTGCCTGCGTTTTTCATGCTGTCTTTTTTCTGCTTCTTCCGCCTCCTGTCTGCGTTTCTCATCCTGTCGTTTCTCTGCTTCTTCTCTTTCTTGTATTCGTTCTTCTTTTTGTCATCTTTCTGCTTCTTCCTGTGTCTGCCGCAGCAGTGTTTGTAAAGCTTCCATCATCTGACTGGGATCCATGTTTACTGATTAATTATGAATCACACTCGTCTTGTACAACGCGTCCACTGTTTCCACTGTTAACCGTTCTATCCCAGTTCTGACACCACTGTTACGACGGTCTACTCGATCGTCGTAGGTACAGTGGAAACAAAATAAGTACAAGACACCAATTAAGTCACTAATCACACCTTTAATTGTTATAGTAAAACAGTTCGTAATTAACAACACAGTGTCTACAACAAATCAAATGAAAATTGTTCATACGCAATAAAATGTCCACTAATATTAAAACTCAACTGTATTACAATTATACCGTCCGAATATAAAACGCAACACTTCACTAATAACTACTTGAACGTACACCGTAATAACCCGAACCGCTCTATAAATATATCGCACTAATACTCTCGAACCGCACAGTCAAAAAATCTCGCATTGAACTGAAAACTAAGGCCGCGACGCGATGTATTTATAGTTACGCTCACACACCAGAAGCTTCCAAACTGCGTCTTATCTCTCGCGAACTACATAATTGCTACGGCCTTGACACAGTCCGAGCGCCCGAGCGAAGCCTGGCTCAGTCGAGAAAATTCTTGCAAAATGCGTCTAGTAGCACGTACACCACACGCTTACGTCGAGATCTTTCTGGCGCATTCGATAAACGCGTAGATTGTTCTGTGCCGTCGTAGCAATATTATTTCTTTCAAAGATTAATAAAAAATATTTATGAATACCAGTATTAACTATAAGATAACCTCTGTATAAAACGATAGCACAGACACATACACTTTTAAACATCACAGAGTTGAATTCAATGTAAAACTTCTTTCATAATTAATAACCACAATTGTAAGGTGGAGTACTTTATTTAAATATCTTGTTCTAACTTTTTTTGTCGTACTCAAAAGGATCTAGTGGCAATTTCATTTGTATAAATAAAGTAAACACGGCGACATTTTCGTCATCAACTAACTTTCGCTGCCACACTGCTCTCTGCTGAGTAAAGAATTAAATATTTGCCGAGGCTAAAAAAAATTATTATAATAAACTCAATTGTATAACTATTATTGAAATTTCATGAGCTATCAAGCATTAATACACAAGTATGAATCTTTATCAACTGTCCTGTAATTATTTCACATGTATTATATATGTTGTGTTCCGTAGCAGTGAATAGAAATTTTGACCAAATTTTATGTTGGCAACACGTTCCCCCCAGACTAGCGATATTCGAGTTCCCGCCAGCCGGCGAATAATTCGAATCACACACCGCAGTACCGTAAACAAACTGACTGAGATTAAATCTTTTAATTGTTTTGTTTGGAAAACAATTTGGTGCCTGTCGGGAAGAAAATACAAGTGAGTAAGGACAGGTAAGGTCGTACAGACAACAACAAGATCCGGTACGAGTTATTAGAGCATACACGATCGACATAATCAGCGACAGCTTTCAGTAAAAATTAATACATACTACAGATTATATAACAATAAATAACAAACGAATATAAAACCATACAGCACAAAAGGGTAGTATAACAATATATTTTTTAATTTTAATTTGTTTTGAGGTACAGTTTGTTGTGTTTTCATGTTCAAGATATATTGATGATTGTGTGTATTGATAATGTATTAACTGATTCATAGTGTTCACATTATATGTTTTGTAACCAAATGTATTGATAATGGAATTTATGATAGAAATAAGTTGTTTATTTTATTTTGTTTATTATGATTGTTAGCATATAGTTATGAGGATTTATAAAGAAAAGTAAATTCATTTAAAAGATTTTGGAATTTGGAAAGTTGCAATAAAAATAATTAATTGAAAGAGATGATGTAAATTATCTTTAAAGGAAATCTTTGATAAAGGACTTAGATTTATTTCATTATTTGAACAAAATTTAAATAATTTAATTTGATTTGAAATAGTAACGTCAAGCAAACAAATAAAAGTTGAGAAATGGGAACTAATTTTGTTTAGAAGCAAATATAAAATATTTATGTGAATTTTATAATAATAATTAATGTGGAGATAGTGTGTTTAATGTAGTAATGAATATGTGTATGCACCCAGTACTTGCTAAAGGCAATCCAGTATGTATGTAAGGGGAGATATATTGGTTGAGGATCTGGTTTGGTATAAGGCTAGTTGTTGCTTTTATTTGGAATGTTACAAGGTTAGGTGGTACTGTGGTGTGTACCTGTCCGACTTTATGGTGTTGGGATCTCGAACAGAGAAGTCCAGTAATGTCGTTCAGGTGCAGCCATAGTCGCTGAGCTAGGGGGGTAGTTTACCCATGATATATTAAGGAATAAAGGGGGGGTTGTTGGCACCATATCCTCACTGATCCTCTTAGGGTTAGCAATGAGAGTTTTTTTGCTTCGGCAGAAAACCTCTCATTGGGGGGGGGTATTGTAACGGGACAGAATTGGGTGATGGGTTTTAATTTAATTGTGAATGCAACGCATGAGAATTACCCACACAGGGCCTCAGTCTTTGACAATAGACATTCCTTGTCGGGGCACCTAGTTGCACGTTCGGTCTGTTTGCCCTGCAATAAGCTACTTTTTCAGGTGCTCTGGAATGTGCATAAGTGCACGGATGCTTGCTCGTGCAAGGTGATAATCACGTATTTTTTGCGAGCCCTAGGACTATGGTACGCCAGCCAGCTTTTGGTACTAAACTCGGTCTCCATGAGATGCCACGTGGCGCCTTTTAGCCAATCAGGGGCAAGAAGCCGTTCCAGAGAACATTGTTGGCCATCTTGACAGCGTCGTTTTTGGCGTCTGTTGTCTCATCGCTGTAGAACCGCGCGGTTCAGCATAAAGGCTCGCGAGCCGAACTCTATTAAAACTTTAAAAACTGTGTTCTAAATATAATAAAAAGTGGAAATAAAATGTGAATAACGTACAACTACAAGGGCAGCACTTAATTTTGAAGAATTCGATAGTAACATCAACTAAAATGCAGTGAACAATGTGGATGAACTAAAAATACACGAAGTGCGACACGTGGTTTGCAGAGACGCCGTGAGTTAAGTAACCGATGACCAAGTCACTATATAACAATTTATGGGGTAAAATTTAAACGAATGAATGTGTGTGCGGGTAAATACTGGGTTGCTTTAATTTAATGAATTAGTAGAAATAAGTAATTGAATTTAATTATATAAGAAAGTAAAAGATAGATGTTTGTTGTTTTTGATTAATGGTGTTGTACCCCAATATTTAATGTCGTTCAGTTGAATGTAGAGAATAGAGAAGGAGAGAACCTGTTTAATTGATTCATAAAAGAAAAATGATAAAAGCATAATAAATGAGTTGAAATAGTTAACCGTAAAATGAGCGTGGTTATTGAAATACATAACCCTAAATCACGTTTATAGATCACAAGTTCGTGTGAAGGACCCTGGACGACACAAGGTAAGGGAAGTTTTATTATTAATCATTATGTGGTAGATAAAAAGTATTATAACAATCATACTAAAGAATAGGTGATATCAATAACGTCCACATATGAACCAAGGATTACATTAATAGGCGTTTTTATTAGTTTAAATATTGCGTCCTGATCTACAGACTGTACTAGTTAACCCATTCGCATCCATGACATACTCTGGGCAGAAGAGAGAAAGCATCTAGAAAGACCCATAACCCTGGACAACATCATCGAAAAGGTGCTAAGTAAGCAGGGAAACTGGATTAAAGTGTCCAGTTTTCCATAGAAGATGCTGTTACGAAAGAATAAACAAATTGAGACCACCACAGCACTTCAATAGCAATGTTATTCAAAGAACATGAAGCCTAAATAGGCAAGGAAACAGCAAAACCGTGAAGCACTGTGTAAAATGAGTACCATGGTGATTCTTGCTAGGACAAAGGAGGTTGGATTTCAGTGGATGCAAGCCCCACACACTAGAAAGCATGACATTTTCTGATGGTGCGTAGGATTACCCTCCTCCTCAGGAAAAACCCATAATATGTCAGGATAATAAATATGCATATTTTAAATTACTACTTTATTATATCTTAATTATAAGACCAAATTAAAATCTAATTACATGTCTTTCTTTAGACTACACCAAAGATGTGTTAGACTTTCTCTTTACATATTTTTTTAAATTAATGTATAAGGAAAGGGGCTGAGAGTGATTTACCTCAAAAAATTGTTTTCCAGTGCAGATGTAATTGTTTGCCACAGCACAAAAATGTTAAGCACTGTTGATGTTAGTCATATTTTAAATCCATTAAATGTACATAATTAATGATGTAAGAGTATTACATTGTTTGTACTATAACGTTCATCTGGATTTACTGTGGTTCTTATAAATTGTCAGTTTCATATTTTTGTACATAATGCACAGCACAATCATGATATTGCTTTATTTTTTAGACGGGCTACATAGTAAGCAGTGAAGATGGAAGCGTCAGTAAAACTGATCTGTCAAAGTCAGATGATGTGTCTTCATTATTATCTTCTGTTGATGGCATTTTGGCTACGTGAGTTCTTGCTTTTAACTGTTAGTCAATAACTGTTTCCAATAATATTATAATCTGTTGCAGCATTAAGAATTTGACAAGTGGTTTTGTTATTATTCATGTTATTATTTTGTAAGTAGCATTATACTATGTATATCATAAATCTGTTTTCATTATTATGCTATCATGTTCAAGTAATGCTGTTACTGCTTTTATCAGCTTAGTAAAAGATTAGTTTACATTATTACATTATAAAAAATTACCAGGTTTTGTCCTTAGATTACAAGGACGATGATGACAACAATGGTGACCTTTTTTTATTTAGGTCTAGGTTACACTTGTCTCTTAGTTACAGGTCTCATAACACTGTAAACCAGTGGTTCCCAAAGTGGGGTCCGTGGTAAGAAAAAATTTAATATACTGTAATTTTCGCCAATTTTTATGCTCTAAAATCTAAATCTAAATTTAGTACCTTTAAACAACCTTAAACCTTTAAACAATTAGTTGGAGAATCCAGTGGGTTTTTTTTTTTCCAAACTAATTGTAATTGTAAAAGTAATTTCAAACTAATGGCTTTAATAATGTCTTTAAATCATGTTGTGTAGTAGATCTGTTTGTCCGCCGAACAGACTAGACCTCTCTCTTACAGTGCAAGAAGAAGATTCATTGGCAGAACTTTCAACTGACAGTTCATTAAAATTACAGTTTTCGCAATTACAGCTAGCTGACTTCTGGTTATAGGTAATGACTGACTATCCTGAACTCAGAAAAAGAGCTTTGAAGTGTTTAACTGTGTTTCCCTCTACTTATCTGTGTGAAACCGCAGTCTCCCTGCTCATGTACTTACAGTCAAAGTTAAGAAATAAACTTGATGTCGAGAGTTACTTAATATTGAAATTATCAGACATTAAACCCAATGTTACAGAGCTAATTGTGCAAAGGCAGCTTCATTGTTCATATTAAACTAGGTTTGATATCATTAATATTATTGTAAATTAAGAGAATTTTGATTTTAATACATTTTAATTAAATATAAGAGTTTTTATCATATTTACTGTTTGTTTTATTTCAGAACTCAAGACGGGGTCCGTAAATTTTTAAATTATTTTGGGGGTCCATGGACCGAAAAGTTTGGGAACCAATGATGTAAACTGTATAAATAAATAATAAGTTATCACACACACACACACACACACACACACACACACACACATACGCACGCACACACACATGCACGCACGCACGCACGCACGCACGCACGCACGCACGCACGCACGCACGCACGCACGCACGCACGCAGCCTTTGTATATATATGTGTACGTTAATGTTATTTTATTGAGATTAATGTTAGCTTTATGTGGTGTATATTACAGGAGCCAGACTGTCTCTAATCAATCACGTCTTGCTCCCCCTCTTCCACCTGTGGCCATTAATTCAGATGATGACCACACTAGTTTTACAACAGACACAGACTCAGCTATCAGCTCACCACTGCAGGTGCGTTGTGATGTGTTCTTAAAGAAGTATTTTTGTTTAATTTAATTTTAATTTCTATGTATTTTAATTTATTTTTAAGTATGTATGCATACGTCACACACACACACACACACACACACACACACACACACACACACACACACACACACACACACACACACACACACACACACACACACACACACACACACACACACACACACACACACACACACACACACACACACACACAAGGTGATATAGTAATATATGCAGTAAAACATGTATTATCCATGTGTGGCTCAACTGTGCATCAGTTTAACTATGTATTCACAATATTTATGGCTGTAAAAAATAGTTTCATGTTTGTGGCTGGCTGTCAACAGTGGTTAGAGATTGGAGATATGATGCAGTTTCTGCACGTTAGAGTAACTCGTAATAAATACCTTTTCCTTTGTCTTGTCGTATGGACTGTTTACTAAAATACAGTATTTCAGTTAGGTGACCTTACAGTGTCGTACCCTTATGGTATTATTCAGTTTTCTGCTGTTGTGTGAAGTACACACAGGGCCGTCTTAGGCCATGCAGGGGCCCTTGGGCACGCAGAGTTTGGGGCCCTCTTAGAAAGTAAAAAAAAAATGTGAATGAAAACATCAGTATGTACTTTTATTTAGTGACTTTATTGGTTATTATGGTTAGCTTTATACAAATTAAATATAAGTGAAGTGATTACTGTTTTGAGAATTGGACTTACATTAATAATAATGGTTTCTTCCAGGATTTCTGTTGTGCAAAATCTTCTATTATGTCCTCAAAGTCTAATTTTTGAAGGGCATCACCTTCTATGCACATGATTGACAAATTAGTAAGTCGTTCTTGTAACATAGTCGTTCGTAATTCATTTTTTATTCTTTTTAGCTGTGAAAATGAACGCTCTCCACTACAATTGGTGACCATTAAGCAAAGGAATATCCTTGTAGCAACTTCCACATTCGGGAAAATTTCTTCTAATTTATCTGCTTTTATTAGAGTATGTAAGGCTGAGATACTCAAGTCCGCCGATTCATTTGCAAGGTTTTTCAAGTACTGCCTTAAATGAAAACATTCTGATTTGAGCTCATTAGCATTAATGTCTTCGTGATAGAATTCTGCAAATTCTTTGCATTTATTTGTCAACTGGTCAGAATCGATTGTTTTTAACTGAGAAAGAAAACTAAAATGTTTGTTAACTTCCTTGTATGATTCCAAACCTTGCTTTAAATGAGCATCCAATGTGTCGATTATAGGAAGAAATGTTTCTATACGAAATTTTTCTTTGCCATTTAACAGTGTCTCTGATGGTCCTTCCAAAAAAGTGATGCGTGTGCTGCGAATTGCTTTTCTTTGAGAATTATCTTTGTAGTCAGCATTTGGATTTTTTTCTTTGGCAGCCGATTCGTACTGATTGAAATTACTGCGTGCGCTACTGATATAATCGGCAAGAGATGCAAAACGTTTTGTTGCAACGTCCATTGTCATGGTATAATTCTGTAAACTTATGCTTGTTTTATTGATGATTCCCAAAAGGTCATTCCATATCTCCGTTAGGAGAATGGTCTCCAATTTTTCCATTTTTTTGGCAAGGCTTTGAGCCTCGTTTCTTGTTTCTCCTAGTTGATCGGTGTTTCTGGCAATTGATGTTAAAGCTTCAGAAATATGATTATAACCATTTTGCAAAGCATTAAGAGCATCAGCGCGTGCAGACCATCTGGAATCAGTCTGCCTGTTAGTTTCTTCAACTGTAAAAAATGAGGTTAGTTTAGGTAGTTTGTTGATATTTTCTTTTTGAGCTGCAAGTTTTTTTCTTTTTTCTGAACCACTTAAATATGTTCTTTTCGACATAATTAAATGAGACTACAAAACTATATACAACACTTTAATAAAGATACTTTATAATTTATGGTAAATAAGCAAGTAAACAAAACGAATCATTGAAGTTTGAGACATCAATCCCCAACCAGTCGACAGCGTTGACATCTATGCGTGCCTACAGGTAGCGCTAACGTAGGTGACCGCTAGATGGCATAGTTTTAGTTTCGCATCTGCCTTGATAATCAAGTTGACAGTAAGTTAACGAAAATCTACTGCCGCAACCGCAACCGCAACCTGATGTTTAAAAAAATTTCTTTTAAATATTTTAAAGTTATTTAAATATTTGTATACATTTTATAGAATTAATTAAGAAATTTTATGCTATGTATTTTTCTGAAATTTTGTTAGATTTAGTAAAATTTTGTTCACTGTTTAGAAAATATTTAGAAATCTCATCTGGTTTCCGATTTACATTCAAATTTAGAAATTTGAATGGCAATTCTTAGTAAAATTACACTAAAAATTGAGCTCCTCTTTTTTCGATGTAAACGACAACGTCGGCATTTTGAGGCCCCCATCAAGCCGGGGCCCTGGGCTCGTGCCCCATGTGCCCTTATGGAAAAGACGGAACTGAGTATACAATCAGTTTTTCACTTCTGTTTGTATTGAACCTTTTTATTTCTATTCTTTATCTTTTTACTAGTGTTGTTTTTCTTGCTTTTTATTTTTAATACAGTGTGAAACTTTTAAAAAAGACTGGAAAATGGAAACATGTGGTGCTATCAATAGAACAAAAATTAAATATCATTAAACGTTTTGAAAAAGGCAAAAGTGTGTCAAAAGTGGTGAGTGAATTTAATTTAGGGATGAAAACTGCAGCTGATAAAGTGAGGCTATCTAAAAGGAAAAAAAAAACAATAAAAGGGGCTAGTTTAGATGAACTTGATAAAGCACTCTTTTTATGGTTTAGCTGAAAACAAGCACAAGGCGTTTATGTATCAGGACCTACAGTTGTTCAAAAGTGCAAAATTTTTTAATGATACACTCAGTTTTAGTGTGGATTTTAATACTGACTCGTGCTAGCTAGACCGTTTAAAGCATGGTATGGTATATATGAGTAACTGCTCAAGTAATTGAATGGATATTTGACAGTGGAGTGGAGATGAAAATCAGTTGGCATCTGAATAAATGAACAATTCTAACAAATCTAGTCTCAATCATTGTCATCTACCATCAAAATCTGTAGCCACTGAAATAGTGTTCCTCAACATACAGTCAGCAAAGGGAGAATGACAATTGTGTGTGCTGGTAATGCTGCCAGTACGGATAAATTAAAACTGGCACTTGTAGGGAAAGCAAAAAGGCTGCATTGTTTTCATAGAATTGAAATACATTTTTTGCCACTTCATTATTATCATAAAAAACGTGCTTCGATGGCCAGAGAGATTTTTAAAACCTGGTTTAAAACATGTTTGAACTAGCTGTGCATGAACACTTTAACATCAAAAGGTTTATTGAATAAGGCAGTTTTAATAATTGATATTGCTCCTTCTTGCTCATTAGAGTCAGATTTAATATTGCATGATGGTGAAATAAAAGTTATGTTTTTAAATCCTAGTGTCACCAGTTTTAGTCAGCACATGGACCAGGGGGTAATTGTGGCTTTGAAAAATTATTATAGTTTTAATTTAATGAAAAATTTCATTGAAGGAGGTGCTAATCTTATTTTATTTTTTACATTTTGGAAGTCTATCACCATAACAGATGTTAATTCAGTATCGAAAGCTTAAGATGGAGTAAAGCAGATGTCACTAATTTGTGCATGGCATAAGTTGCATAAGTCGAGTGATGATGGTGACAACGATATTGAAAATTTTCACTGTCGCTGAGATGCAATTAATTATACTGCATTGTGCTATAGCAGACTTCAGAAATGTCGATGATGATAATATTAAGGAGTGGAGTGAAAGTGATGGAAACGATCCTGGATATTGAATTTTCACTGACAAAGAATTTTACAGGAGATTACAGGGAGACGGATTCAAAATACAAAGAAGACGGTGATGAATCAGTGCCAGAAGTAGTTGTAAGATCACACTGGACTGTATGCAAACTGTGATGACATATTTCGAGCATCTGGTGAATACATCATATACAGACATTTTCCAACTCGACAAATTTTGGTCAATGATTCAGGAGAATTTTGCAAGCAGAAGAAGACGACAGATTGCTTTTTAATTGAGTATTACAACCGATGGCATTTAATAAAAATATAATCTGGAGAAAAGTCATAAATTCGTTATCAGGCTGATATCACATCAGGTGTTATATCAGCACAGAAAAGATTATTTATTTTCAAAATTTAAGAGTAACAATAAACCCTTATTAAACCTAACATGAAATCACGATACCTATTGACATCACACAATTTCTTAACGTAGCTGGTGTACGGGGTTAACAAATGACAATCTCGCCTATACCTTGGCCAGTAATACAGTTGTTACCTTTATAAGCATGCTGACATGGACGACCGTGTCTTTCATTCTGTACACATGCATTATTGGTTGAATTTTCATAGTTACAATCTTTTTTATAGATGTCAGTCCTTAAAGCTCAAATGGTACACCCTTGCGTGTATTTTGTTTGCCGCCGTATTTTTGTTGTTTTTTTTTGCTAAATTTCATTGTAGGAATAGACTTCATCAAAATGTTTTCCATAAATCTAGATCAATTACTGCATTAAAAAATTTGAGGGGTCTGTAATTCATTTTCAAATTGTATTTATGCGCGTTTCAGTGCCAACTTATTATCATTTATTATAGTCGACGCTGTTTTCACCATTTTCAATATGAAGACGTGATCGCATTTTAACGTTGTAACGATGTCTGACGACCTATTTGTGCTGCTCTTTCTTTTTATGGAATTTTTTCTATAAACGTATTTGTAATAAAAACTGAAATACAGGTGAATATCAAAACAACATATAATGAACTGTCTCATAGTTGTGGACTGTGTAATGAACTAGCACAAATTGAAAACGATATTCTACCGTCGGTTGTACAATTTTTTTTAATTCACTACAGAAGGAAAATTATATTTTTCCCACCAAATACCAAATAGTCGCCAATGAAAATCACATATGCACGGTACATCGCTCAATTGTGTACTTACAACAAACGTTTTAAAATATTTTTTGAATCAATTAAATTATTCTCCATGATAACGGAATAACAAGCCGAACAAAAAGCATGTTGTAGATACGATCATCTACATAGACGTAGGCCTGTAGGCCTACACATTTGGTAATATATTTCGAGAAGATAGTTTAAAACTCCGGCTGTGGACCCTTTAACGTATTTCAAACATATATTATTTTGAGTGTCACAAAATTCTAGACGATAGCCTAATTTTAAAGGAGTTTGATTGCATGTAGCTGCCCTAAGGGGGCTTTGCCCGTTCTGCTTTGCTCAAAAAGAACTCTGCCCCCCCCCCCCCCCAAATCAGCAAGTACTTTAATTCTTTTACACCAATCCCCGGTTCAGTAAATTTCATTTGGTGCGGTTTTGGTTTAGTACGGATATTATTTTATGACCTATCCCTCATTATAACACGGGGCCAGATTCGATTCAGTGCGGTACAACCTTTTGTACTTGTTATTAATAAAGTTTCCCATTTTAGTGAAATATTTCAAATACGTTCTTCATCTGTCTCTACGTCTCCCGAAGTGAAAGTGATGATAATGGGGGTATGGGGTATGAGTAATTTGACCAGTTGTAGTGAAAGCGCAGCTGTACTGCAAAGGGGATGGATGAGGTTCTTCACTTCAAAAGCTCTTGTGCTTGTATTAAAGAACACAACTCAGATAATGAAAGGAATTCGTGACTGGTTTGCTTGTTAGGAAATAGTGTTCACTACTTTAAAATCATCAAAACGCACTGATAGAATGCAAGTTCAAACTAAGATTGAATTATTTTTCAAAAAATGTCAGTAGAATGAATGTCATTAATATTAGCCCGTTTCGTGTTGCATTGTAAGGTAATCGTTTTATTTATATCACTTAAAAAGCTAAACAATTAGGCCTATGAAATAAAAACTTTTAACAAACTTTAGTATGTATGTCACGTCTTCTTCAGTGAACCTTTTTGTCTTGTGTCTACAAGCTTTATCGTGTTTAACACAGACAGCATAATTACAGAACGTACTAGAACCGTGTCAACTCACTTTAAATGTAAACAGGGCCAATAGTCATATTTTCCAAAATTCCGACCCTTACGTGCGTAACACAGGAAAATTTTTCATTGTTATATTTTCGTCTTAGAGTTACATATATTTTCTGTGTTTTCTATAATACCCTATTATGATAATTCTTTACTTGCTCTAGAACCAAACACGAGATACATTATCGAGTTCGTATTGTATATTTATACACAAATATTTTATGCCACCACTTTACGGTAATAGGGTAATAGGTTTACACGATTGTGAATGCTATGTAAACTAACATAAGGTTTCAGGTTGAATAAATAAGACTTTCAGAACCGAATAACCATGAAACGCATATTTGTTTATAGAAAATATGTTCTCGTTCAGTGCAGTTTCATTTCGTGCGCAAATGTTTGGGAACGAATTAATCGCACGAAACAAGGGATTGGTATCTATTATTATTATTAATTTTTTTTTAGCAAAGATGAATAATAGATTATATTAGGGTCAATAAGAAACTGAACACACACGTACAAGTGTACAAGACGTTAGACTTTTCAGAGGTAGTGACAGGTTCTGACCAATTTTTAGTAATTAGGAAAACACACCAAGACTCCGGGGATGTACTGACATCTAACATAGAAGCAGACGTTCATGTAAGACAAGAAGTAACACATTAACTTCTGAAACAGCCTAACAAAACTGAGAAAGATAATGCACAATTTCACATGACAAATGAGGAGGTAAATAATACAGGAAGACAAGATATAACCATCACTCTTCCTGTTGTTAATAGCAATATATATCTTGGGGATAACATAACAATATCTCGTTTTCGCGATGTTTCCGGCTTCCTCATTTTGTTTATTTTTGTTTGTTTGTCTATAAATTATAATTTAATTTATATTAAATTAAACGCCTCACACGTTGGTTCGCCAATTTGTAACGGTCTTTAGAAATTTCGTGTTCGTTACTTCCTTAAAAGCCTCACTTTGGATTCGTCAATTTATAACAAATTTTATAAATGTTGCGGGCACTTAAATTATATACGCCGCCCGTTGGAAACGTCAATTAGTAACAAATGTATATGTATTAATTACCTTCAACCACACTGTTGTTGTTGTAATAATGTTACTGTTAATAATATATGTTGAACGGCGAATGATTTTGTAATCTGCCGCTCGCTCCCACTATATGTACCGTTTCGATGACGTCACCCACCGTTGCCAACCGTTGTGGTGTCCGCTGTGCTCTGTGAACTTATTTTTTAAATGGAACAGCAATAATAACGATGCAAATATAACAACAAACATATATCTTTGTAGGAATCATTTATTCAATAAAGCATGGATTAACTGTTTCTCGCTTCTTTTATAATAATCACAATCGTGGCAAAAATTATGTGTCTCCTTTACCAGTTGGTACTGTAGTTGTAATTCTTATTGCATTCAGACCAAAATAAAGCGTTGGTTATTATTTCTTATTAAAGATAGATCATCTCAGGGCGTATATGGTTCGGGGATTACAATTAAACAAAACGTTATTCTATAAATCAAAGTACAAATTTTACAGTCAAGGATATTACAAAGTTTAGAGTGTAATGTGCACGCCTGCAGTTGAATCGTGGCTGCTAGTTATTATAGGTTATGTCCAGTTCATGTGTTTATTAATTATTATTGAAATCATAGGTTCTTGTGGTGTTTAAAAAAATGTCAAATCTCAATTCGTGTTATTAGTGAGTGTTATTAGTGTTGGTGTGATATGGTGTCTGTAGTTTAGTTGCTTAATTTTTAAAAAGTCGTGTATGCAAAAGTTGGTGTTGATGCATAATATAATAAAATGTCAAAGTCACCAAATCCTCTTCTTTATATGGTTCTTGGTCGAAGATAGGGCCCACGTCTGCTTCTGTCCTCCTCCCTGATTCTTGATTCTTCTATTTCCAATGCTAGGTGTTCCTCACTTGGTTGTAATAACTCGTATTATGTGTATCTATCGGTGTTAACATGTCTGGAACGTGTTTTCACAATTTATAGTTAATTATGTAAGACGTTTTACAAACGCGTCTGTACGCTATGACCGTTGTTAAAGAAGTCTCATTTTATTTATCCGAAATTTCTGGTTGCTATGGGTAAACTTGGAATCTGGTTGGTTGATTCGGATATACATTGTCATGTAATTTCATTATTTCAATGTCAGAATTTGTTCAAAACCTTTAAATTATTATAACTTTTCTGTACTAATTGGGAATTCAAAACTATTATCAACCTTATTTTGGTCTTTACATTTGACACACATAGATACTAAACATGCCTACCTTTACTTAAGAAATACAGCTGTTACAATTTTGTTATTTGAATTTTTCATAGATAGCTTACAACGAATTATTTTGTTTCTAGATTTGTAGTGTATACTAATTACTATAAATCTGTACATCCTTCAATATTTGTTTCATAAAATTCCTAACAGTATTATTTAAAATTTACAAAAGTTGGTTTTACCTGGCCTATGTACTGGTGTTATCTTCATCACCATGTTTATAAACATTTTACCTTAATGTCATTTTCCATGACTGATATCTTAGTAAACCTTTAACAGTTAAATTAACTTTTAACAACCATAAAAACTGTTTTAACATATAACACTATCTTAACAAAACAAAAAGGATATACTATCCTATTAGTTTAATCTCGTGCCCACATGGCTATCATTCTACTGAACATTTGAACAAATAAACTGCTTTTTACTTAATCTATACAATTGTTTAACACTTAAATTTATAACCTTAACATAACTTTAACATAGCTTTAATATAACTTTAATATAGGCTTCATCACCACTCAACAGAATATAACTTACTCTTAGTGCTTATTTTAACAATTATAACTTATGCACCGTTCTATAACATTAACTTTACTATCTCCTCTGCTTTCTTTATGCTATCATAACACTGCTTATAAACATTTACTATATAAACTTACTATTTAAACATTCATAACAATAACATCCTTAATAACATTAGAGGATTTTTATCCTGAATACAACTATACTATTAAGCTACTATCAATTCTTACTATAATAACAATATTTTGGTTACTCTTCATTTTTACTACTACCTCATTTGTCTATTCCATTTTTTTGGTACTTTTCACCCTTAAACATAGTCATATTCCTATAGGTTTAAGGAATTGGGAATATAAACAAATATTCTCCCAATTGTTATCTAGGTATATCCTTAATATTAGCACTTGACTGGTGATACTTGTTCAAAAAACACTTGGTTTATTATTTTATCACTGGTTAGTATTGCACTGTTTGGATTCTATTTGTCACACTTATAAATAATTAATATATCTAGTTTTGACTGTTTGATTAATTATTTGTTACCTTCTCATGTAAGTATTATTTCCACTTTTGTCATGTAATCTTACATATAGTATTTTCTTAAAATTAATGTACATTAGTTTATTTATTAACTGTATTGTACTTCAGTATCGTTTTAGAATGGTTTTGTTTTTATATTTATTCTTATTGGTTTTTATGGGTTTTTACATTTTATTGTCCACTCTCACCTTTATAGGCCTATGAGTTCTGATTTATTATTCTTGTGGTTTATCTCTATTTTGGGTTAAACTTGCACTTTGTACCTTTTCACTGTACTTTAGTGTTAATAGTGGTTATTTCATAATATTCATTTCTTTTACTCATTTCACTTTGGTGTACCCACCCTTATTAGATTGTCACTTGGTAAATCACTTACTAACTACTATTATGCACTCTTGTTATAAAATGTTACTGTGAATAAATTATTATGTGTTGTTTTCTAGACAACCTTATGATCATTATTTATTACAATTAGTGGTATGGTTCATGTATCTATAATAAGGTTTGTTATATTTTCATTACATCATTCAAATCAATCACTTACTACTATTTCTCTTTACATAGTATTGTATGTTTGGGCCTATTATCCCTCAATTTGTATTTTGATTACCTTGATATTATGACACATTGAATGGAACAATTTGTTTCCTTATAACATTGATACATAATCCGTCAGTCTTTATAATACTTATTTTGTCCTTATTTAAAGTTCATGTCTTAATCGGGGTTGGATGTATTTTGCATCACTTTGCCTGAATCATTAATTTGGGTACGGTCAGTTGTATTACTAGTCAGTCTGAAATATTTATTTGTTCCTCTTCACTATCATCTTGAAAGATATACTTCTTCTTGTTTAGCTTCTTATCCATTGTCTTTAATAAATCGGGTACGATATTAAGTGGTTTCAAATGTAATGTTACAATATATATACAAATATCCGGAGCCACAATCGATTTACTGAGATACAGCCACTGAAATGTATATATAAGAATTTATCCATCCTTCGTTGATCTCACCCCCAACAGAGCCACAATAGAAGTGGCTCTTTTTGTGCCACATTGTTAGGTAGAAAATAACCGCAAAATCAACAAATGATTGAGGGAGAAAACTATATATATATATATATATATATTACTATAATACTTATAACTATTTTGTATAGTTATAGTCAGAAAGTGAATGAAATATATATATATATATATATATATATATATATATATATATATCTACCCCTCAATTTAAGTTCATCATAATAACTCAACAAACTTTAGTATCCCAAATATTTTGTATCTCAACGTTATAAAAATATAAATACATAATTAAATGCAAAAACCCAGTAATAAAATGAAAATTGAAACCAAACCAGCCGGTTCGGTATATCATGAAAACCATACCCCTATACTTAATTTAAAAAAATCTCTCCCCAACTTTCGCACCCATTATTCAGAATGAAAAACAAAACCCTGGTACGTTCCCACAGGCCAGTTTATAATTATACTTGTTTGAACGGTATTACTATATTTAAAGTTACTCTGAAATTGTCTTGCCGACACATATACCCGGTTAAACTGTCACTGTATAAAGTTAATCTGATAGAGTTATGTACACCTCATATAGTGTTTTGTGCTGGCCAGGTTTGAAAAATAAAATGAGTAAATATCACCTCATATGATGCGGGCAGCTACATGGTTGTTTGCAGCAGCTGCACCTGCCTCCTCGGTCGCAGAACGAAGTTTAGCGGTTCATGGCATGATGAAGGTAACAGCACATCATGCTTTGGTCAGATCTCCGTCTGAGGCGAGAACCCTGCAGAATCGGAAAGATTAATGCACTGTTAACTAAAGCTTACACACTTGTCATATATAAGGCATGTATGACCAACACCAGAACTCGACGTGCCCAACCAATTCATTATAGTGCATAAAATTTAGGTGATACATTCCCCTTTTTATATTTTAAATAAATCATCATAATTCACTCATGACCTGGCACAATTATGAGGCACGCTCACAGGCATGTACAGCATTTATACATCAGAACAGGCAACCAGTTTATCCACCATGTGTTCTCGCAGTCAATCACAAATCTCGCAAACACATGATTATTTTTACGCTTATTAGCTAGGGACAATTGTGAAATACAAAATACTAAGTGTAGGCAGTATTAGAATTTTACAAATGCATCAAATTACTTAAAAAGGGGGCACTTCCGGTCCATGCCACGTGTTTTTTATAGACAATCTAACTAGGTCCCTGTTTTCACAAATCACATAATTTTCTTGTATCTCTCGTTGAATACTAAATAATGAGTTAATAATTACAATTAACAGGCAGCATTAAGTTAAAATTACTTGGACATTTCACAACAGGCAATGCCTACCTGGTCACGCCACATGCTTTCTCAATCTGTTCGCATCTAGATGGATTAAATTTAGAATTTAAAATTTTCACTACCAAATTATTATATATATATATATATATATATATACAAGGCACTTACCGGAAGGTCTTAAGCGATTAGCTTGCCATTAAAGATGAAAGAAACCACAAGAAAATGCTCTGCTGACGCGAGGAGAGGTAGACTAGTTTTCATAGCGGTAGCAAGGCAGGAACTGAATCTTGCAACGTGCACGGAACCGCAACCTAAATTCGGCCCGCTAGATAGCGTCCACAGCCGGAACACGGTCATACCGATATCGCGTTCACCAACAATTACGCTTCGTCCACTGACATCGATAACTAATATCGAATCTGTTATTAGAAATATTGTATTTTTATTACATACGAATGCCGGGTTATGCAAACACCGGCACACCCCCACCCCAAAAGGGCAACCTGGTTGTCCCACACTTGAACTCAGGGGTACCCTGCAGTGTACCCCTTATAGTCTTTTAAAACACGAGTATCACCGGTAGGTCTCATCAATCATTGCCCTCAGTACTCAAAAATCTCAGCACCGCTGCGACCATCCCCACGTGAGCCCTCTCCGCCATGCCAACCCCACGGGACCGCCCCAACACGTTACCCTCTCTAGTGACCACCACCTACCTCTACAGGTGCCAATCACATACGCATCCCTAGGAACAAACATGGTGTCACTAACCTTGGTATGTGAGTGACCATCCTACAACTCACGTCCACCTCCTGGACCGACCAGCCATATGCCGCAAAACAAGGCCTCACAATCCTTGCCATATGACTGGCCCACATCCCTAGACTAGGGCGGACGGCCCCGATTCCCCAGCCAGAGAAGACCGCTTCGAGGGCATGCGAACATCAAACCCGTCACTTTATTTAGCTGTTAATCTCCATACCACGAAAGGGGGGAGGGGTAACTTCTCTACCGAACAGTCAATACAACATATATACAACACACTATTAACCAAAAGAAACACAGTGAAATCGACCGAGAATGTGGCATGGCCATCTAACAATAAATTCAAGTCAACAATAGATCAGCTGATGAAGTAAGCACGGTTTATCAGATTAAGACAACAACAATTAAATTCCACCTTGCAGACGGCTATCAACGGCTCAGAGTCCAACTCGCCTAGATAACATAGTTTACAACGATACAGCTGTTTATAACATTCATGTTTTGTATGGTATCCAAGTCACTATTATGTAACAATAAGTGATTACCTGTGTGCGGTCCGCCGTGTGACTTCTCAAACTTATTATGTTACGCGTTTCAAGGCGTATGCCTCATCATCAGACGTTAAAAACCAAAAAACACATATATCACACAAAACTGCGTTTGTCAAAAAATAAAATTACAGAAGCAAGCATATTATGTGCACGTGATGTGGGGTGCGCACCCGTTCAAGTGTTGTCTGCTACTGATTGGAATCCGTTGAGCAGTCTCAAAGCAGTATCATACAGGCGGTTGGATACAAAGTTCAATTGTTCATTCAGAACACAATCACGACTGCTATCATTATTATATGCATTATAAATTTCCAGCTCCTCCAAGGCATTCATAAAATGGCCCTTGTTGCATATATGCAAAGGCATTAGATTGGACTTAAAATCTGTATAATTGTGATTGTGTTGGGTCAGATGACGAGTGTAATTAGATTTTATATCATTGTAATTGTGTGTCTTTTTTGGTAAGTGTTCACGGAAGCGTTTGTAAAAACCTCTTCCGGTCTGACCTATATAGAAGCTGTTACAATCATTGCAAACCAGTTTATAAATGCCTGTTTTTTCTTCAATAGGTAAGGGCAGTTTAGGTCTAAGTATATTAATTAGTTTATTATTGGTTCTAAAAGACATAGTATAACCAATATTGTTCATCACTGAGGATAAAATTTTTGGCATGATGTATGTGTATTTCGCAGATATAAATTTTTTCGGTGTTTTATTAAGTGGACGGGGCTTAAGTTGAATGTTATTATGCTTCTTTAGCAATTTGTCAATGATGTGACTACTGTAACCATTGGAAACTGCAATAACTCTTATTGTATTTAGCTCAGTCTGGAAATCATTATTGTCAAGGGGGACTGTCAACAATCTATGGATTAAACTATTATATGCTGCCATTTTTTGAAGTATGGATGGTCGGAATCTGCATGTATTGTATGGTTAGTGGCAGTAGGGTTCCTATAAATATTGAATTTCAATGTGTCCATTCGTCTAGTGAGGGTCAGGTCTAGAAAGTTAATTGAGTTATCATGCTCGGTCTCTAAAGTAAATTGAATATTATTGTTAATTTCATTTAAAAGATTTTTGAAGGAGTCAACTTGTCTCAAAGTTCCGTCAAAAATAATGAACGTGTCATCTACGTAACGTGAATAAAATTTAATCTTATTAGCGTATATGTTATTATTTAATAAATAAGTATTTTCGTAGAAATTTAAGTATATGTCAGCCAACAGGCCTGAGAGGGGTGAGCCCATAGCTAGACCATCATCTTGGCAATAGAATAAACCATTGAATGTGAAATAATTTTGATTCAAAATGACTTTAAGCAAGTCAATCAACTCATCTATCACCTGTGCACTCATGGAAGCGTTAATCCGTAAATTGTCCTTCAATAATTTTAAAGTTACATCAGTTGGAATATTTTTATATAAATCCACTATGTCAAATGACACTAATTTGTAATTGGGTTTTAATTTAACGGTATTTATCTCATTAATGAAGTCAGTATTATTTGTTAAGCTGTGATTATTCTTTAACTGTAAATTGTCTTTAATTAGTTTTACAAGAATTTTTGATGTTTTGAAACCGGGGGCTGTAGTGAAGTTAACCAGCGGTCTTATGGGTATGTGTGGTTTGTGGATTTTGGGGAGTCCCGTAAATATCGGAGCCTTCGCATTAATAGGCTTCAAATAACGACGTGTATTATCACTGAGCAAACTCGTACATTTGTTAATACATTGGTTGAGGTTTTTGGTGTATTTATCAGTAGGATCAGATTTTTAATTGTCTAATATTATGGTTAGAGATAAATTCGTGAACTTTTGCGTTATAAGAATCAGTATCCATGATTACTAATGTATTCCCTTTATCTGCTTTAATAATACTAGCATTATTAATAGTTATTTTTGTTTTGATTTGCCTCAAAGTTTTGTATTCACGGGAGAATCGTGGATGCATAAATAGATTATGTGGTAGGTTATCGTTAGATCTGATAGTTTTAGCGAATTTATTGTTTATCAATATGCGTGCTTCGTTCTGTACAGTCGGATTCGGAATAGTCTTAATAGCCGCCTCCGCCTCAACGAGCTCATAAATATGTTTGTTATTTCCGGTTGGTGGGAGATTATAATTAAGTCCTTTATTAAGGAGCTCCATTTCATTATCACTGAAGTTTATATTAGTTAAATTCATTGTTCTAGGATGAAATGTATGTTTGCAATTAATGTCAGTCTCTAGACGGTGTTTATTTTCTAAACTACGAAGTTTACATAATTGATTGAAGCGTATACGGCGTGAAACACTAGCTGTGTATTTAAATATATAGTCAAAAACATTGTTGATAACGCTTGGATGAATGCTGTTGAGGATATGTAAATGTAATTTGAATAAACGAGTGTTAAGAATAGATTTTTTAATATATAATGCCTTAATTTCTTCTCTAATATACATCCGTTCAGCAGAATGTTTGGTAATGTTTGCGGCCTTGGAAGAGCTGTTGATCTTTACAATAGCATATTTTGGTGTTATGTTCTTCAGTAAACAGATTTTGTTAAATTTAATATGCAAATTCGCTTTTAGCAATTGTATTTTAGTGTTTTGGAATTTAAATACCATTTTTGCCTGGCTGGGCTCCAGTCTAACATTCATGTTTCGTATAGTATCCAAGTCACTATTATGTAACAATAAGTGATTACCTGTATGCGGTCCGCCGTGTGACTTCTCAAACTTATTATGTTACGCGTTTCAAGGCGTATGCCTCATCATCAGACGTTAAAAACCAAAAAACACATATATCACACAAAACTGCGTTTGTCAAAAAATAAAATTATAGAAGCAAGCATATTATGTGCACGTGATGTAGGGTGCGCACCCGTTCAAGTGTTGTCTGCTACTGATTGGAATCCGTTGAGCAGTCTCAAAGCAGTATCATACAGGCGGTTGGATACAAAGTTCAATTGTTCATTCAGAACACAATCACGACTGCTATCATTATTATATGCATTATAAATTTCCAGCTCCTCCAAGGCATTCATAAAACGGCCCTTGTTGCATATATGCAAAGGCATTAGATTGGACTTAAAATCTGTATAATTGTGATTGTGTTGGGTCAGATGACGAGTGTAATTAGATTTTATATCATTGTAATTGTGTGTCTTTTTTGGTAAGTGTTCACGGAAGCGTTTGTAAAAACCTCTTCCGGTCTGACCTATATAGAAGCTGTTACAATCATTGCAAACCAGTTTATAAATGCCTGTTTTTTCTTCAATAGGTAAGGGCAGTTTAGGTCTAAGTATATTAATTAGTTTATTATTGGTTCTAAAAGACATAGTATAACCAATATTGTTCATCACTGAGGATAAAATTTTTGGCATGATGTATGTGTATTTCGCAGATATAAATTTTTTCGGTGTTTTATTAAGTGGACGGGGCTTAAGTTGAATGTTATTATGCTTCTTTAGCAATTTGTCAATGATGTGACTACTGTAACCATTGGAAACTGCAATAAATCTTATTGTATTTAGCTCAGTCTGGAAATCATTATTGTCAAGGGGGACTGTCAACAATCTATGGATTAAACTATTATATGCTGCCATTTTTTGAGAGTATGGATGGTGGGAATCTGCATGTATTGTATGGTTAGTGGCAGTAGGCTTCCTATAAATATTGAATTTCAATGTGTCCATTCGTCTAGTGAGGGTCAGGTCTAGAAAGTTAATTGAGTTATCATGCTCGGTCTCTAAAGTAAATTGAATATTATTGTTAATTTCATTTAAAAGATTTTTGAAGGAGTCAACTTGTCTCAAAGTTCCGTCAAAAATAATGAACGTGTCATCTACGTAACGTGAATAAAATTTATTTAAATGGTATTTAAATTCCAAAACACAAAAATACAATTGCTAAAAGCGAATTTGCATATTAAATTTAACAAAATCTGTTTACTGAAGAACATAACACCAAAATATGCTATTGTAAAGATCAACAGCTCTTCCAAGGCCGCAAACATTACCAAACATTCTGCTGAACGGATGTATATTAGAGAAGAAATTAAGGCATTATATATTAAAAAATCTATTCTTAACACTCGTTTATTCAAATTACATTTACATATCCTCAACAGCATTCATCCAAGCGTTATCAACAATGTTTTTGACTATATATTTAAATACACAGCTAGTGTTTCACGCCGTATACGCTTCAATCAATTACGTAAACTTCGTAGTTTAGAAAATAAACACCATCTAGAGACTGACATTAATTGCAAACATACATTTCATCCTAGAACAATGAATTTAACTAATATAAACTTCAGTGATAATGAAATGGAGCTCCTTAATAAAGGACTTAATTATAATCTCCCACCAACCGGAAATAACAAACATATTTATGAGCTCGTTGAGGCGGAGGCGGCTATTAAGACTATTCCGAATCCGATTGTACAGAACGAAGCACGCATATTGATAAACAATAAATTCACTAAAACTATCAGATCTAACGATAACCTACCACATAATCTATTTATGCATCCACGATTCTCCCGTGAATACAAAACTTTGAGGCAAATCAAAACAAAAATAACTATTAATAATGCTAGTATTATTAAAGCAGATAGAGGGAATACATTAGTAATCATGGATACTGATTCTTATAACGCAAAAGTTCACGAATTTATCTCTAACCATAATATTAGACAATTAAAAATCTGATCATACTGATAAATACACCAAAAACCTCAACCAATGTATTAACAAATGTACGAGTTTGCTCAGTGATAATACACGTCGTTATTTGAAGCCTATTAATGCGAAGGCTCCGATATTTACGGGACTCTCCAAAATCCACAAACCACACATACCCATAAGACCGCTGGTTAACTTCACTACAGCCCCCGGTTTCAAAACATCAAAAATTCTTGCAAAACTAATTAAAGACAATTTACAGTTAAAGAATAATCACAGCTTAACAAATAATACTGACTTCATTAATAAGATAAATACCGTTAAATTAAAACCCAATTACAAATTAGTTTCATTTGACATAGCGGATTTATATACAAATATTCCAACTGATGTAACTTTAAAATTATTGAAGGACAATTTACGGATTAACGCTTCCATGAGTGCACAGGCGATAGATGAGTTGATTGACTTGCTTAAAGTCATTTTAAATCAAAATTATTTCACATTCAATGGTTTATTCTATTGCCAAGATGATGGTCTAGCTATGGGCTCACCCCTCTCAGGCCTGTTGGCTGACATATACTTAAATTTCTACGAAAATACTTATTTATTAAATAATAACATATACGCTAATAAGATTAAATTTTATTCACGTTACGTAGATGACACGTTCATTATTTTTGACGGAACTTTGAGACAAGTTGACTCCTTCAAAAATCTTTTAAATGAAATTAACAATAATATTCAATTTACTTTAGAGACCGAGCATGATAACTCAATTAACTTTCTAGACCTGACCCTCACTAGACGAATGGACACATTGAAATTCAATATTTATAGGAAGCCTACTGCCACTAACCATACAATACATGCAGATTCCCACCATCCATACTCTCAAAAAATGGCAGCATATAATAGTTTAATCCATAGATTGTTGACAGTCCCCCTTGACAATAATGATTTCCAGACTGAGCTAAATACAATAAGATTTATTGCAGTTTCCAATGGTTACAGTAGTCACATCATTGACAAATTGCTAAAGAAGCATAATAACATTCAACTTAAGCCCCGTCCACTTAATAAAACACCGAAAAAATTTATATCTGCGAAATACACATACATCATGCCAAAAATTTTATCCTCAGTGGTGAACAATATTGGTTATACTATGTCTTTTAGAACCAATAATAAACTAATTAATATACTTAGACCTAAACTGCCCTTACCTATTGAAGAAAAAACAGGCATTTATAAACTGGTTTGCAATGATTGTAACAGCTTCTATATAGGTCAGACCGGAAGAGGTTTTTACAAACGCTTCCGTGAACACTTACCAAAAAAGACACACAATTACAATGATATAAAATCTAATTACACTCGTCATCTGACCCAACACAATCACAATTATACAGATTTTAAGTCCAATCTAATGCCTTTGCATATATGCAACAAGGGCCGTTTTATGAATGCCTTGGAGGAGCTGGAAATTTATAATGCATATAATAATGATAGCAGTCGTGATTGTGTTCTGAATGAACAATTGAACTTTGTATCCAACCGCCTGTATGATACTGCTTTGAGACTGCTCAACGGATTCCAGTCAGTAGCAGACAACACTTGAACGGGTGCGCACCCTACATCACGTGCACATAATATGCTTGCTTCTGTAATTTTATTTTTTGACAAACGCAGTTTTGTGTGATATATGTGTTTTTTGGTTTTTAACGTCTGATGATGAGGCATACGCCTTGAAACGCGTAACATAATAAGTTTGAGAAGTCACACGGCGGACCGCATACAGGTAATCACTTATTGTTAGCTGTTTATAAATTTACTGGGTCAATACTTTTAACATTTCACCTCCTCTGTATTTAGAAACTCCTCTGAATATAACTACCCCGGACAATATCTAGTATCCGCACAAAACAACAACCAACATTTTTCGCTCTTTTACACCAAACCAACTACATTAAATTAAAAAGAAGAACAACAGCAACAGCACCAACCTAGTCACAACGTTTCCAACCAAAATCTTTTCCTAACTCCTTTTCATATTTGTCTTTTTATTCCTTTTGTAATTTTTTTTTCTAAGGGGAGGGGTAGGAAAATTGGGAAGATGAAAAGGGCAAGGATCATTAAAAGGTCAAGAGCTAGGACTCGAGGTAAGGACACATGGCTTCCTCCGGAAATAAGGATGAATGGAGAAAACCAAGGCTCGCGCGGGCAGGGGCGCATCCCTGAAGTAGACGAACACCACTGGGACTGTGGGGAACATCTACCCGCTACCCATTACCCGCTTCTTCTCACCTTTCTATGACGGACTTTATGTATTTGTTCCTTCCGGACACCACTCTCTGAGGAATTATCTTGTGTGGAGCTGTACTGATTTGTTTCTTCTGAATCAGAATCACGGCAACTTACATCACTACTTTCACTCCGTTTTGGATTATCCACATCATCTAACTCCTCTGCTTCTGCCTCTCCTGCTTCTCTTTCTTCCTCTTCCAACCCTTCCTCTTCTTCTTCTATTCCTTCCTCCTTACCGTCCTCTTCTTCCTCTTCTACCATTTCCCCTTCTTCGTTGACATAATCCAATTCACCATCACAACACTGCACCTCCTCACCATCTTCCAGTTGCCCATCTGATCCATCTTCAACGGCATCTTCACCCAGCTCCTCACCAATTTCTTCACCACCCTCGTCACCAGCTCTTTCACAAACTTCTTCAACCTCTTCTCCAATCTCATTCTCATCCACATCATCGCCATCACGTCCACTACCACCATCATAATACTGCACATCTTCATCATCCTCTAGTTGCTCATCTGATCCACCTGAAATTTCTTTCCGTTCCTCAGAATCCTCAGCACTACTTACAGAAGCCGTCCGCAAATCTGCACACACTACAGCATTCTCACTCGCACACTCCACAACGCTGCCACCAAATTCCTCCTCAACTTCTACCTCATCTTCTTCAAACACCTCATCTACCTCATCTCCTTCAACCACACTTGCAGCATGGACATCCCCATGTCCATCCGCAAACTCAGAAACTTCAGCTGCCCTAACACCTATAACCATACTTCCCTGTGCAGCATCTGCAGACCGCTCTTCTGCCTCTTCCTTCGCTTCCTCTCCTTCACCACTTTCAGCAACTACAACATCCTCAACATTTCCCACCCTGGAATCCAGCTGTCCAGGTCTATGTGCAATGTCTAAATTAAATTCTACTTGCGATGGTAAAGCTACACTATCAAGTGACTTCTCATATCCATGCGTAGGCGATGATGATATTACAGGATCTGGATCCATCATGAACCGAGATGGAGATACCGGAACAAATTCTGTGGCATCTGGATTCAACTCTGATGTCACCTCTGAGTCCTCTAATTCCGTATTAACAGACGTGTTCTTGTCATTTTGTGTTGATCCACCGAAGTAATTCCCCTCTTCTTCTTTCTCTTCACCTTCTTCATCCACAACTCTGTTAGGCACTTGCGATTCATCTGGAACGTTTAAAATTTCTTTTCTTTCCAAATAGGAATAATGCCTTGCTACTGAATCCCTACTGGCCGATGTTTGTTCCCTAATATAACTTCTTCTTCCCCTGTTAATTTCATACTTATTTGTTTTCTCTTCTCTAACTGTTGTTACCGTCTTCTCGCTTGCCACCCCTTGTAGCTTTCATTACTTCTAAGATATTCCGTTTTTCTCACAGTTTCCTGCGTTCTCCACCAGCCACCATGTCTGTCATTTCTAGCTCTTTCTAATGACCGACTTGAGTCTCGATCACCCTTTGCCGCTCTTTCCTGGGACTTGTCATTCGCCTGGACCCTTCTGGCATACCCACACCACCGGTCCAGGTCCGCAAAACAACGTGGAGGATCTGCGAACACCAGCCGGGATCTCTCTTGGGGAGTCAGCCCTTCTCGTATTACCTGTATTACTTCCGTCTCGGGCAACCCCAACCTTAATACCTGGGCAGCTTGCCGTATATCGTGCACGAAGTCCCCCAACGCCTCTCCGTTGGCCTGTAGACGATAGAATAACTTAAAGCTCAACTGGTCACGTCGTCGACGGGGTATGAAGAAGTCCAACACCTCCCTGCCGCCACGACGCAGAGTGTTGGTGACCAGCCCAGCCAATGAACCCCGGCAATACGGATATATAAGGGGCAAGAGATCCCCATCGGACACCCCCGGGAAGTCCGCCAACTGCAGGACAAGGTCCAAGAAAACCAGCAACTTATCCTCGTCTACTCCATCCACCACCGGAAGTTTCTGGAGAATGCTGGAAATGGGGTTGGGCAATTTCTGATAACATACCGCCGCCAGAATTACACAATTCACAATATACAACAATAAAACATAAATCCCAACGCAATACCTAACACAAACATGATTTACAAAACAGAAAAAACTCGAGTACTAATCCTTCCTTTGAGCAGACCCCCGGGTTCCCTACTGCTGCGGAGACCTGACCCACTCCTGAACTAAACCTCATTCACTTCACAGAAGAAAACAACCAACCACTAACCTATACACGCAATACACAACACCTAACACCTATCACAACATATGACACTCCACAAACACGTACTTAACAACCATCAACATTCAATCAACATTAAATTTCAGAAAAATCCAAACGATATGCTCAGTCGGCATGCCTCACGATACCGACTTCCGATCGGGCCACACCGCATCCCGCTAATCTGACGCACTACAATTCCCTTCAATTACCAATACAGCCTACTCCCCATGCAACGCCCCAGACCTTCGGTAGCACAACATCTCACAGATATTCTAACTGAAAAAAAAAACCGGCCTCGTGGCGGGACCAGATTCACAAATATGAAACAGGCTAACAATTACACATTGATATAATATATAAAACATTAAACATGACACCATATCTGCATTTTATATGCTAATCTTTCAAATTTTTCTAAGTGAAGTTTGTCCAAACTGTTTCCAAGTTTGCAAGCACCGTCACACCAAAGGACCCAAGGGTTCAACCTAGATAGAACCACGCTCTGCTACCATTTGTAACCCCTCTATTTTTTGAATTTTTTAAATTAATTTTTTTTTTTTTTTTTTTAAAGAAGGGCTACTAGATATTTAATACTAGACTGAAGGCCTAGAAGAAGCATAAAATGTGCTGGGTCCAGTGAGACGGGACTTGCAATTAAACTCTCTGTTAACCAACAATAACAGCTTTTATTATATCTGAAATTACATACAAATTAAAATATCACATACTATCAGAATATCAATAATTCCATAAATTGTTTAAATCCCCCTTTTGTATAAAGTTGACATAGAACACATAATTGGACATAACACACACACACACACACACACACACACACACACACACACACACACACACACACACACACACACACACACACACACACACACACACACATCTTCCCCTCAATTTAAATTCATCATAATAACTCAACAAACTTTAGTATCCCAAATATTTTGAATCTTGACATTATAAAAATATACATACATATATATCTATCTCACTCAACCACCTAACACATAACAGCCTGTAAAATCACAAATAATTCAAAAAATCACAATTATAACGCGCTATCACATCATTCCCCACAACGCCCCGCGGCCCACTTGTATATTATCCTTTCATCGCCCCATCATATAGAAAGATAAGATGCAACCCGCTAGTATCTATTAATTGAGAACTGATATCACCTATTACCAAAACCCACTATAGATTTTTATAATGTCTGCAACTAGCTTATAGCTTACTCAGAATCTCCAACATAATTACCCAAGAACGGTAACAATTCTATGTTAATTTCAATTATACATTATAAACTTGAGAGGCACTTCTAATGGCCCATAATAGCGATTATGATTACAAGTTAAATTATTGATACCAGTTGTCTATTTCTGCAAAAATGTAAAACTGTTTGGTTTCTTATAAAACATAGATAATTGAAAAGGTTGGCCATACGAGTTGAATAATATTTAAAAGATTTAGTAATAATGACAGGTTCGTAATTAAAAACATAATTGCAAATTAAGGCTAAACACAGCCTGCATGAATTTTACAAATTGAACCATTGATGGATCTGAGCAAGCCAGGTTTGACACGTAATGGCCAGAAAAAAACAACCTACAAAATACAAATATCAGTGAACAGCCTGTATATGTTCATTAAAAAAAGAGAAGTTTTAATTTTATTAAGAAATAAATTTAAAAAAAAATTCAATTTGACCATAACAGCAACATATGCAACCGTGAATTGAAATGTAAGTACTGCCTGTACAATTTTATTAAAAAGGCAAAATTTTAATTTTATAAACATATACATATATTTAAAGAGATACTGAATTCACCTGGCCGCAGGAGTGCACCAGGACCTGCTTGACTTGACAAAGACCGACCTGTTGAAAACCTGCATGATATGGCACCCACAGGTGCCTACCTTTTGATTAGTGGAATTTAAAAGTAACAATCCAGAAACGGAATAAAAAAAACCCCCAGCCCTTGTATGTAGAAAAGAATAATTAAATGCAAAAACCCAGTAATAAAATGAAAATTGAAACCAAACCAGCCGGTTCGGTATATCATGAAAACCATACCCCTATACTTAATTACAAAAATCTCTCCCCAACTTTTGCACCCATTATTCAGAATGAAAAACAAAACCTTGGTACGCTCCCACAGGCCAGTTTACAATTATACTTGTTTGAACGGTATTACTATATTAAAGTTACTCTGAAATTGTCTTGCTGACACATATACCCGGTTAAACTGTCACTGTATAAAGTTAATCTGATAGAGTTACGTACACCTCATATAGTGTTTTGTGCTGGCCAGGTTTGAAAAATAAAATGAGTAAATATCACCTCATATGATGCGGGCAGCTACATGGTTGTTTGCAGCAGCTACACCTGCCTCCTCGGTCGCAGAACGAAGTTTAGCGGTTCATGGCATGATGAAGGTAACAGCACATTGTGCTTTGGTCAGATCTCCGTCTGAGGCGAGAACCCTGCAGAATCGGAAAGATTAATGCACTGTTAACTAAAGCTTACACACTTGTCATATATAAGGCATGTATGACCAACACCAGAACTAGGCCCAACCAATTCAATATAGTGCATAAAATTTAGGTGATACATTCCCCTTTTTATATTTTAAATAAATCATCATAATTCACTCATGACCTGGCACAATTATGAGGCACGCTCACAGGCATGTACAGCATTTACACATCAGAACAGGCAAACAGTTTATCCACCATTTGTTCTCACAGTCAATCAAAATCTCGCAAACACATGATTATTTTTACGCTTATTAGCTAGGGACAATTGTGAAATACAAAATACTAAATGTAGGCAGTATTAGAATTTTACAAATGCATCAAATTACTTAAAAAGGGGGCACTTCCGGTCCATGCCACGTGTTTTTTATAGACAATCTAACTAGGTCCCTGTTTTCACAAATCACATAATTTTCTTGTATCTCTCGTTGAATACTAAATAATGAGTTAATAATTACAATTAACAGGCAGCATTAAGTTAAAATTACTTAGACATTTCACAACAAGCAATGCCTACCTGGTCACGCCACATGCTTTCTCAATCTGTTCGCATCTAGATGGATTAAATTTAGAATTTAAAATTTTCACTACCAAATTATTATATATATATATATATATATACAAGGCACTTACCGGAAGGTCTTAAGCGATTAGCTTGCCATTAAAGATGAAAGAAACCACAAGAAAATGCTCTGCTGATGTGGGGAGAGGTAGACTAGTTTTCATAGCGGTAGTGGGGCAGGAACTGAATCTCGCAACGTGCACGGAACCGCAACCTAAATTCGGCCCGCTAGATAGTATCCACAGCCGGAACACGGTCATACCGATATCGCGTTCACCAACAATTACGCTTCGTCCAATGACATCGATAACTAATATCGAATCTATTATTAGAAATATTGTATTTTTATTTCATACGAAGCCGGGTTATGCAAACACCGGCACAGTACAATCCCAACTAACATGGATAATCGGGGTTTTACTGTACTTTTAGAAAAAATGTATTATTGTGTTGTTACAATATAATGTACCAACTTATGATGGGCCATAAGCTGCTTGACAAACATGTGTTGTTTGGTAACTTCTAGTGATGAAAGGTTTTGTGTAGTTGGTCATTAACTAGACACAATTTTAAAACATTTTTGTTGATGTTACGACTAACTGTTATGACTATGTGGGGGGTTGGGGTGGGGGGCATACATGTCTCAGTGGTGGTCAATGTTTTGTTTATAATAGTGATAAATGTTAATGAGTTTTATGTATCATTGAAATAGCAATGTTGGTAAGAATTACTATGACATAGATTTTTGTGTACATATATTTTATACTGCAGCCAAACAATTTTGTCGCTTGATAATTTTAAAAGCATCCGTGTATGAGGTTAATTTCTCACCCATCTAACACATTCATATCGCTGACTCACAGTTTGTAAATATATTTCACTCAGTGAACCTGTACAGTTTTGCAAGAAATTCCTTACAATTAGGTGAATAAATTTTATCATTTTTGTTCCTCCTTATATTATAAATGTATATGTTATATTTATCTTCCTCTAACTCCACAAAAACTGGAATAAACAACTGGTTCACAAATGTAAAAATCCTATTTCTTGAAGAGAGGTTGAAAGCAGAAACATAGGAATAAAACTCAACTAACTGATCAAATTTTAGTGAAAAATGGGCATACCATTCTTAGGTTACCTCTATATGATTCAGATCTCAATCACTTGAATTAAACAGCACACTTGAAAGAGTTTGGTTGGAAGTCTAAATACTGCATTTAAAATGGAAGATATATTATATGATTATGTTAACAATGCTTTACATAATATATACTGAATGGGTATTATTTCAAGAGATAGAGAAAAATGTTTGAATAAGGGAAAAATGTTAATGTAATAACGAAACAAAACAATAATACATTTACCATTAATAAAACTAGTTTGTTTTGTATTTGACAATCTTTAGAAGAGTGTTTTGTCAGTACATTGTGTGATAAAAGCGGATTGGTTTGTCGGTGTCTACAGTGTGTCTTAAGACAGCATTAATACATGTGAGGCTGTAGAGCTAAAAAGTTTGATGATATATTGATAACATGCCTAAATCAGATCCCTTTGTTATGCATTGACAACAAAGATACTTTTGTTAATTGCAGTAAGGCATTGACAGTAGAGTGAAATTAATACTTGAAGTATTTCAAATGAACTAGTAATTAAAATATTTAAATTCGTCCCTGTTCGGGCGCCATTTGAAGTATAACGAGTTAGTTAATAATTGGAATATTAAAATTTTGTATTACTTACCTTTAAAGATTCGTCCACATTACCAAGGTTTCGTCTGATGTACTTTGGCAGAGAAAAACAACAGGTGATGCAAAATAAACAAGTACATAGTTATAGTTCATACAACCCACTACTTTATTGTATTCTTATCTCTTCTCCTTCTCTACCTACTAACATTCCACTTACATACTATTGAATATTGAGGTGACAACACCATCTGATTAAAATAACAGCTTATCTCTTACTTCTTATAATTAAATCATTTTATAGTTATGAAAAACGACCCAGCTTGCTGCACACACACTTTCATTCCATTATAAAACCCCTTTTGTATTAATGACTTTATATCCCCCTGAAAACATGATTATGATCATTTTGATTTGAGTACCGTACAGTTTACCATGGCATCTGCGTCGACCGCATGACGCATCACTCACACTACTCCCTTCTTGATATAAAAACTGTTATTGTTCCATTGATTTTGCACATTACACTTGTTCACCGATTCATGTTCTTTTAATTTGATTACACTTTTATTCAGACATCCTTTTATAGTCGGCCGACCTTTATATTGCTCGGGCAGAAAGTTTAGTTGGATCACGCGTGGCCTATATTACTTGTCGACTGGGTGGAGCGCTACCAACAATTTCTCCCACTCGTAGTTAGGCATGACGGAAATTACAATGCCTTAGGCGTCAAAGTCATCGTCACTGTTCAGATAACACATGCAACTCCCGTGTGTTGGACGTCGACGAAATTTGGTGTCCACTGGTTTACGTCACTGAAAAGGTGTGTCCTTAATCTTGTATCCGCCGTGTACCGAGCACATGTTTAACTAAATTCGTGGAAAGCCATTTTGTTCGACTTCGCTAAGCGTCGGTTATGCGCTCCACAGATGTTTGTGCGTTTGTGCGCATTACACAGTATTAAAGTTCTGAGAATTCAACCGTTGTGGACAACATGACACATTCCATTGTAATTACTTCACCTCACAGCTTCTTTGTTTGATAATGCATCTATTTAACATGTTGGGCCGCACAAAAGGGGAAACAAAGTTATGGTATTTTTAATAAATAAAAACCCTTCCTTTTAGCCCCATTACAATACCCCCCCCAATGAGATATCTTCTGCCGAAACAGAAGAAATCTCATTGCTAAACCCCTAAGAGGATCGGTGAGGATATGGTGCCAACAACCCCCCTTTAGTTCTTATACATCATGGGTAAACTACCCCCCTGGCTCGGCGACTATGGCTGCACCTGAACGAGATTACTGGACTTCTCTATACGAGATCCCAACACCATAAAGTCGAACAGACACACACCACAGCGCACCTAACCTTCTAACATGCCACCCTCCAAGATCCAAATCCCTGGCCTTATACCATGCCAGATCCTCAACCGATATGTCCCCCCTTGTCATGCATACTGGGTCGCCTTCAGCAATACTGGGCGCATACATGTACTTATTAATACCTCCTAACAAAATTTATTCTCAAATCCAAAAATTTCGTTTAAATTAAAATCAAGTTGTTATATTACCATTACTTTGAATCCCTCAACTCTATTAATTTTCTCCACTACAACAATCACAAATAAAAAACAATTTGAACATCTTATTAAAACATGAATAATGTTTAATACTCTATATTCTAAACAATATAACTCCATGACGCACTAATAATACACATAAACAATAATACACTTGAAATTCACACATCACCTATATGGCAGGCACAAAATCAAATTTTTTTTTTAATTTATCAAAATATTACTCTTTTTTCAATATTCAGAAAGATTTAAAATTATTTAAATCGATTAAACGACAAAATTTGCATCAATCAATTGCTGGGAACTGGTCTTGTCTATAACATCAGCCATCAGCTGATCAAATTGGGTCAAGTCAATGACCTTGACATACCTATGTTATACAAAGCTACACCATGAAATACAGGAAACATCTTTAAAATTTTTATCTTCAAACATAATACGATAAGACATTTAAAATTAACATGGTTATTATTACAATTAACAATAAAATTTACATTTAAATTAATCAAAAATTACACATTTTATAGCTTTACTTACTTTCAACTTTGATTACAATCTGTCACTTGTTCCAATCAATTTTTTAATTATATTCAACTTTCATTATATTCAAATATTTAACTCCATTGAAAAATTTTCAAATCATTTATAAGTGATACTCTACAGCTGATCGGTTGATTTCCTTAGCAAGGTGAATGACCTTACCCTAACTACATTTCTAAACATTACATCATGTGAAATACATTACACATTTACAAAACTTATATTTTAACATAATAAAATAATAACACAATAAGACATACTAAACACAATACAATAAACATCTAATGCACCTATTTCTCAAATCAAGATACAATTATTTAATTACTTCAGGAGCGAGTCACCATCATTAAGTTACAAAATTTTAATTCGTTACTCCCCTGAGCAACCTCCCTTCCACACACACTATTGTACCCCCCACTGAACTGTGGCGTTCAGCTGCTTCCACAAGGACGGCATTGGTGGAGGAATTTAACATCTCCTTGTCCTTGCTTCTGCGTTACATTTTTTAAAATTAATTAGATATCATTATATCTATTGTTTCATATTTACAAGCCCTTAATGCGGGTCTACCACCTGGTTAACTGTTCCCACGCGAACAGAGTGGCAGCCGCTGTTCCATAGTTCCGGGGATTTCCCCTAAAGTCACCCCCCCTTTAATTTAAAATTTATACCAATTTCAAGCACAGCTATGGTCAGGTTTACAGTTGTTTGGCCATAGCTGGCCGCCATCCAAAACCACGATTAGTGCTGGTAAGGCAGTAATTGCCCGAATAGGCGGGGAAATCATCTTCATTTCAAGCATGTTTGACTTTGTTTTGTAATACACTGCACGGCAACAGATCAACATATAATATAAAATTATATAAAACTTGTGCAGTGTATTTTACGCCAGTTTGGCCTCCGATGGAGGTAACACTCTCTGTTACTCCCCAACCCTTACTGCTATCTACAGTGGCACATGCCACCACTGCAATAGCCAACCTATAGCTAAACTTAATGTCCTTCTACATTTGCAGTCTCTACATTCCATAATTATATCACTTCTATTAACACCACACAACCCCCCAAAATTACCCACATATCTCGTATGAAAACATAATACACACTTACCTTGAACTTTTGACATTTTTACATTACTAAACAATTCTCATTTAAATAATTTTTATAGAAAATTATAAACATTACAATCTGAAATCTTCATCAACTCCTTTTAATTATTTATCCCTTGCTGCAATTAAATTCCTCAAGATTTTCAAATTTATTATTAACCTATTTATTTTAACGATCATGTTATTCCACAAACTAAACCATTTAACCTTTATTTATTTATTAATTGTTATCAAATTCAAATCTCATAAAATAATTTAAATTCATTAGAAAATTTCTTTATACGACATTTAAATCCATCAAAATATTGAAACATCTCAAATTCATTAAAACACAACATCAACACAATTACAATTCATTAATTACCAACTCATTATTTATTTTGTCTGATAAAATATTATTATTATTAAAATCAATCTCTACTACATACACATTGTTTACCTCCCATACTTGTTACAATACGAACACAATTAATTTCACTAACATTTATTTACAAATCTTCATCATTAATTGTTCAATTTTACCACACTTCATTTCCAAATTCACCAAGATCATAACCATAAACTAAAATGTTTAGAATGTCCATACATTGAGTTTATATTCAACCTCCATCGTCAAAAATTAGTCTTGTTTTCACATAACATTTTTCAATTTTATTTATGCACATCATATGGCTATCATTTGTGTAATAACCATACAAATTTATATGTTCCATTGTACCATAATAATAATCTTTAGAGTTACCTCCCCTTATTACTTTGTCATAAATCATGTCAACATTATTATTTTTTGTCAAATCTCCGTCAGTATTATTTGTTATTCCCAGGTAAATTACGTTATTATTACAGTTGTCTGCTATTATCAGTACACTACTTCTCCCAACAGGTAAATATTTATTGAAACTTTTTATAGAGTTCAAAAATTGTATGGGGTTCACCCCCCTACTTTCATTACTAAAATACCCTAATTCTACTTCCACATTCACTCTTTCACTCACATTAGTTAATTTCTGATTAATGGGTACACTCAAATCTTCTCTGACCTTAATTATTTCACACTCATGTTCTGCTTGTTTATTTTTTAAACTAGTTACATTAATCTTAATTGCATCAACTTGTTCAAAGTTACTTCTGAATTCATCATTTATATTTTCTTGTATTTTACTTGCTTGTTTGATTTGCTCACACTCATTAATTATACATTGAACATTACTGTCAATTTTGTCATTTTGTTTTTTTAATTTTATCATTAAATTTATTTGTCAATGTGTCAAATATTTTATTTGTCTCTAGCATTTTCTCTTTCTGTTTTTCGTTAATTATTTTTATATCGTTTTTCATTTCGTTTTGTATCTTATTTATATCACTAGTCAGTTCATCTTTCACTCCAACAATAGCCTCATTCATACTTTCCAAGCGGCTATTCATATTTATTTCACTCACTCTCAATTCGCTCCTCACGTTCATGAACTCGTTATTTAAATCAGTAAGTTTAATATTTACAGCATTTATTTCTGATTTGATTTCAGATTTTAAATTATTATTTTCTGATTTGATTTCAGTTTTTAAATTATTATTTTCTGTTTTCATTTCAGTTCTCATTCCTGACATCATCTCCATCATTAACGCTAATTGGTTAAATATATGTACGTTATCGCTCTTATTACTACATTCAACATTTACCGTTTCAATTACATTTGGTATTTCTAATTGTACATTCTCATCACTACTTTCGTTTGTTGAAATTAAATTGTCTTGAGTAACATTTAAAATAGATTCTTCTACCCTACTTTCACCTAAATCTGCATTCTTATTTTTCTCCGCCACTTTTGATCAGTTTGTAAATTAATTTAATTTAATTTACAAAGTCCCTGTTCGGGCGCCATTTGAAGTATTTCAAATGAATTAGTAATTAAAATATTTAAATTCGTCCCTGTTTCGTGTGTCGTTTGAAGTATAACGAGTTAGTTAATAATTGGAATATTTAAATTTTGTATTACTTACCTTTAAAGATTCGTCCACATTACCAAGGTTTCGTCTGATGTACTTTGGCAGAGAAAAACAACAGGTGATGCAAAATAAACAAGTACATAGTTATTGTTCATACAACCCACTACTTTATTGTATTCTTATCTCTTCTCCTTCTCTACCTACTAACATTCCACTTACATACTATTGAATACTGAGGTGACAACACCATCTGATTAAAATAACAACTTATCTCTTACTTCTTATAATTAAATCATTTTATAGTTATGAAAAACGACCCAGCTTGCTGCACACACACTTTCATTCCATTATAAAACCCCTTTTGTATTAATGACTTTACATCCCCCTGAAAACATGATTATGATAATTTTGATCTGAGTACCGTACAGTTTACCATGGCATCTGCGTCGACCGCATGGCGCATCACTCACACTACTCCCTTCTTGATATAAAAACTGTTATTGTTCCATTGATTTTGCACATTACACTTGTTCACCGATTCATGTTCTTGTAATTTTTTTACACTTTTATTCAGACATCCTGTTATAGTCGGCCGACCTTTATATTGCTCGGGCAGAAAGTTTAGTTGGACCACGCGTGGCCTATATTACTTGTTGACTGGGTGGAGCGCTACCAACAATTTCTCCCACTTGTAGTTAGGCATGACGGAAATTACAATGCCTTAGGCGTCAAAGTCATCGTCACTGTTCAGATCACACATGCAACTCCCGTGTGTTGGACGTCAACGAAATTTGGTGTCCACTGGTTTACGTCACTGAAAAGGTGTGTCCTTAATCTTGTATCCGCCGTGTACCGAGCACATGTTTAACTAAATTCGTGGAAAGCCATTTTGTTCGACTTCGCTAAGCGTCGGTTATGCGCTCCGCAGATGTTTGTGCGCATTACACAGTATTAAAGTTCTGAGAATTCAACCGTTGTGGACAACACGACACATTCCATTGTAATTACTTCACCTCACAGCTTCTTTGTTTGATAATGCATCTATTTAACATGTTGGGCCACACAAAAGGGGAAACAAAGTTATGGTATTTTTAATAAATAAAAACCCTTCCTTTTAGCCCCATTACAATACCCGCCCCAATGAGATATCTTCTGCCGAAACAGAAGAAATCTCATTGCTAAACCCCTAAGAGGATCGGTGAGGATATGGTGCCAACAACCCCCCTTTAGTTCTTATACATCATGGGTAAACTACCCCCCTGGCTCGGCGACTATGGCTGCACCTGAACGAGATTACTGGACTTCTCTATACGAGATCCCAACACCATAAAGTCGAACAGACACACACCACAGCGCACCTAACCTTCTAACATGCCACCCTCCAAGATCCAAATCCCTGGCCTTATACCATGCCAGATCCTCAACCAATATGTCCCCCCTTGTCATGCATACTGGGTCGCCTTCAGCAATACTGGGCGCATACGTGTACTTATTAATACCTCCTAACAAAATTTATTCTCAAATCCAAAAATTTCGTTTAAATTAAAATCAAGTTGTTATATTACCATTACTTTGAATCCCTCAACTCTATTAATTTTCTCCACTACAACAATCACAAATAAAAAACAATTTGAACATCTTATTAAAACATGAATAATGTTTAATACTCTATATTCTAAACAATATAACTCCATGACGCACTAATAATACACATAAACAATAATACACTTGAAATTCACACATCACCTATATGGCAGGCACAAAATCAAATTTTTTTTTTAATTTATCAAAATATTACTCTTTTTTCAATATTCAGAAAGATTTAAAATTATTTAAATCGATTAAACGACAAAATTTGCATCAATCAATTGCTGGGAACTGGTCTTGTCTATAACATCAGCCATCAGCTGATCAAATTGGGTCAAGTCAACGACCTTGACATACCTATGTTATACAAAGCTACACCATGAAATACAGGAAACATCTTTAAAATTTTTATCTTCAAACATAATACGATAAGACATTTAAAATTAACATGGTTATTATTACAATTAACAATAAAATTTACATTTAAATTAATCAAAAATTACACATTTTATAGCTTTACTTACTTTCAACTTTGATTACAATCTGTCACTTGTTCCAATCAATTTTTTAATTATATTCAACTTTCATTATATTCAAATATTTAACTCCATTGAAAAATTTTCAAATCATTTATAAGTGATACTCTACAGCTGATCGGTTGATTTCCTTAGCAAGGTGAATGACCTTACCCTAACTACATTTCTAAACATTACATCATGTGAAATACATTACACGTTTACAAAACTTATATTTTAACATAATAAAATAATAACACAATAAGACATACTAAACACAATACAATAAACATCTAATGCACCTATTTCTCAAATCAAGATACAATTATTTAATTACTTCAGGAGCGAGTCACCATCATTAAGTTACAAAATTTTAATTCGTTACTCCCCTGAGCAACCTCCCTTCCACACACACTATTGTACCCCCCACTGAACTGTGGCGTTCAGCTGCTTCCACAAGGACGGCATTGGTGGAGGAATTTAACATCTCCTTGTCCTTGCTTCTGCGTTACATTTTTTAAAATTAATTAGATATCATTATATCTATTGTTTCATATTTACAAGCCCTTAATGCGGGTCTACCACCTGGTTAACTGTTCCCACGCGAACAGAGTGGCAGCCGCTGTTCCATAGTTCCGGGGATTTCCCCTAAAGTCACCCCCCCTTTAATTTAAAATTTATACCAATTTCAAGCACAGCTATGGTCAGGTTTACAGTTGTTTGGCCATAGCTGGCCGCCATCCAAAACCAAGATTAGTGCTGGTAAGGCAGTAATTGCCCGAATAGGCGGGGAAATCATCTTCATTTCAAGCATGTTTGACTTTGTTTTGTAATACACTGCACGGCAACAGATCAACATATAATATAAAATTATATAAAACTTGTGCAGTGTATTTTACGCCAGTTTGGCCTCCGATGGAGGTAACACTCTCTGTTACTCCCCAACCCTTACTGCTATCTACAGTGGCACATGCCACCACTGCAATAGCCAACCTATAGCTAAACTTAATGTCCTTCTACATTTGCAGTCTCTACATTCCATAATTATATCACTTCTATTAACACCACACAACCCCCCAAAATTACCCACATATCTCGTATGAAAACATAATACACACTTACCTTGAACTTTTGACATTTTTACATTACTAAACAATTCTCATTTAAATAATTTTTATAGAAAATTATAAACATTACAATCTGAAATCTTCATCAACTCCTTTTAATTATTTATCCCTTGCTGCAATTAAATTCCTCAAGATTTTCAAATTTATTATTAACCTATTTATTTTAACGATCATGTTATTCCACAAACTAAACCATTTAACCTTTATTTATTTATTAATTGTTATCAAATTCAAATCTCATAAAATAATTTAAATTCATTAGAAAATTTCTTTATACGACATTTAAATCCATCAAAATATTGAAACATCTCAAATTCATTAAAACACAACATCAACACAATTACAATTCATTAATTACCAACTCATTATTTATTTTGTCTGATAAAATATTATTATTATTAAAATCAATCTCTACTACATACACATTGTTTACCTCCCATACTTGTTACAATACGAACACAATTAATTTCACTAACATTTATTTACAAATCTTCATCATTAATTGTTCAATTTTACCACACTTCATTTCCAAATTCACCAAGATCATAACCATAAACTAAAATGTTTAGAATGTCCATACATTGAGTTTATATTCAACCTCCATCGTCAAAAATTAGTCTTGTTTTCACATAACATTTTTCAATTTTATTTATGCACATCATATGGCTATCATTTGTGTAATAACCATACAAATTTATATGTTCCATTGTACCATAATAATAATCTTTAGGGTTACCTCCCCTTATTACTTTGTCATAAATCATGTCAACATTATTATTTTTTGTCAAATCTCCGTCAGTATTATTTGTTATTCCCAGGTAAATTACGTTATTATTACAGTTGTCTGCTATTATCAGTACACTACTTCTCCCAACAGGTAAATATTTATTGAAACTTTTTATGGAGTTCAAAAATTGTATGGGGTTCACCCCCCTACTTTCATTACTAAAATACCCTAATTCTACTTCCACATTCACTCTTTCACTCACATTAGTTAATTTCTGATTAATGGGTACACTCAAATCTTCTCTGACCTTAATTATTTCACACTCATGTTCTGCTTGTTTATTTTTTAAACTAGTTACATTAATCTTAATTGCATCAACTTGTTCAAAGTTACTTCTGAATTCATCATTTATATTTTCTTGTATTTTACTTGCTTGTTTGATTTGCTCACACTCATTAATTATACATTGAACATTACTGTCAATTTTGTCATTTTGTTTTTTTAATTTTATCATTAAATTTATTTGTCAATGTGTCAAATATTTTATTTGTCTCTAGCATTTTCTCTTTCTGTTTTTCGTTAATTATTTTTATATCGTTTTTCATTTCGTTTTGTATCTTATTTATATCACTAGTCAGTTCATCTTTCACTCCAACAATAGCCTCATTCATACTTTCCAAGCGGCTATTCATATTTATTTCACTCACTCTCAATTCGCTCCTCACGTTCATGAACTCGTTATTTAAATCAGTAAGTTTAATATTTACAGCATTTATTTCTGATTTGATTTCAGATTTTAAATTATTATTTTCTGATTTGATTTCAGTTTTTAAATTATTATTTTCTGTTTTCATTTCAGTTCTCATTCCTGACATCATCTCCATCATTAACGCTAATTGGTTAAATATATGTACGTTATCGCTCTTATTACTACATTCAACATTTACCGTTTCAATTACATTTGGTATTTCTAATTGTACATTCTCATCACTACTTTCGTTTGTTGAAATTAAATTGTCTTGAGTAACATTTAAAATAGATTCTTCTACCCTACTTTCACCTAAATCTGCATTCTTATTTTTCTCCGCCACTTTTGATCAGTTTGTAAATTAATTTAATTTAATTTACAAAGTCCCTGTTCGGGCGCCATTTGAAGTATTTCAAATGAATTAGTAATTAAAATATTTAAATTCGTCCCTGTTTCGTGCGTCGTTTGAAGTATAACGAGTTAGTTAATAATTGGAATATTTAAATTTTGTATTACTTACCTTTAAAGATTCGTCCACATTACCAAGGTTTCGTCTGATGTACTTTGGCAGAGAAAAACAACAGGTGATGCAAAATAAACAAGTACATAGTTATTGTTCATACAACCCACTACTTTATTGTATTCTTATCTCTTCTCCTTCTCTACCTACTAACATTCCACTTACATACTATTGAATACTGAGGTGACAACACCATCTGATTAAAATAACAACTTATCTCTTACTTCTTATAATTAAATCATTTTATAGTTATGAAAAACGACCCAGCTTGCTGCACACACACTTTCATTCCATTATAAAACCCCTTTTGTATTAATGACTTTACATCCCCCTGAAAACATGATTATGATAATTTTGATCTGAGTACCGTACAGTTTACCATGGCATCTGCGTCGACCGCATGGCGCATCACTCACACTACTCCCTTCTTGATATAAAAACTGTTATTGTTCCATTGATTTTGCACATTACACTTGTTCACCGATTCATGTTCTTTTAATTTTTTTACACTTTTATTCAGACATCCTGTTATAGTCGGCCGACCTTTATATTGCTCGGGCAGAAAGTTTAGTTGGACCACGCGTGGCCTATATTACTTGTTGACTGGGTGGAGCGCTACCAACAATTTCTCCCACTTGTAGTTAGGCATGACGGAAATTACAATGCCTTAGGCGTCAAAGTCATCGTCACTGTTCAGATAACACATGCAACTCCCGTGTGTTGGACGTCGACGAAATTTGGTGTCCACTGGTTTACGTCACTGAAAAGGTGTGTCCTTAATCTTGTATCCGCCGTGTACCGAGCACATGTTTAACTAAATTCGTGGAAAGCCATTTTGTTCGACTTCGCTAAGCGTCGGTTATGCGCTCCGCAGATGTTTGTGCGCATTACACAGTATTAAAGTTCTGAGAATTCAACCGTTGTGGACAACACGACACATTCCATTGTAATTACTTCACCTCACAGCTTCTTTGTTTGATAATGCATCTATTTAACACGTGTTGGGCCACACAAAAGGGGAAACAAAGTTATGATATTTTTAATAAATAAAAACCCTTCCTTTTAGCCCCATTACAATACCCCCCCCAATGAGATATCTTCTGCCGAAACAGAAGAAATCTCATTGCTAAACCCCTAAGAGGATCGGTGAGGATATGGTGCCAACAACCCCCCTTTAGTTCTTATACATCATGGGTAAACTACCCCCCTGGCTCGGCGACTATGGCTGCACCTGAACGAGATTACTGGACTTCTCTATACGAGATCCCAACACCATAAAGTCGAACAGACACACACCACAGCGCACCTAACCTTCTAACATGCCACCCTCCAAGATCCAAATCCCTGGCCTTATACCATGCCAGATCCTCAACCGATATGTCCCCCCTTGTCATGCATACTGGGTCGCCTTCAGCAATACTGGGCGCATACATGTACTTATTAATACCTCCTAACAAAATTTATTCTCAAATCCAAAAATTTCGTTTAAATTAAAATCAAGTTGTTATATTACCATTACTTTGAATCCCTCAACTCTATTAATTTTCTCCACTACAACAATCACAAATAAAAAACAATTTGAACATCTTATTAAAACATGAATAATGTTTAATACTCTATATTCTAAACAATATAACTCCATGACGCACTAATAATACACATAAACAATAATACACTTGAAATTCACACATCACCTATATGGCAGGCACAAAATCAAATTTTTTTTTTAATTTATCAAAATATTACTCTTTTTTCAATATTCAGAAAGATTTAAAATTATTTAAATCGATTAAACGACAAAATTTGCATCAATCAATTGCTGGGAACTGGTCTTGTCTATAACATCAGCCATCAGCTGATCAAATTGGGTCAAGTCAACGACCTTGACATACCTATGTTATACAAAGCTACACCATGAAATACAGGAAACATCTTTAAAATTTTTATCTTCAAACATAATACGATAAGACATTTAAAATTAACATGGTTATTATTACAATTAACAATAAAATTTACATTTAAATTAATCAAAAATTACACATTTTATAGCTTTACTTACTTTCAACTTTGATTACAATCTGTCACTTGTTCCAATCAATTTTTTAATTATATTCAACTTTCATTATATTCAAATATTTAACTCCATTGAAAAATTTTCAAATCATTTATAAGTGATACTCTACAGCTGATCGGTTGATTTCCTTAGCAAGGTGAATGACCTTACCCTAACTACATTTCTAAACATTACATCATGTGAAATACATTACACGTTTACAAAACTTATATTTTAACATAATAAAATAATAACACAATAAGACATACTAAACACAATACAATAAACATCTAATGCACCTATTTCTCAAATCAAGATACAATTATTTAATTACTTCAGGAGCGAGTCACCATCATTAAGTTACAAAATTTTAATTCGTTACTCCCCTGAGCAACCTCCCTTCCACACACACTATTGTACCCCCCACTGAACTGTGGCGTTCAGCTGCTTCCACAAGGACGGCATTGGTGGAGGAATTTAACATCTCCTTGTCCTTGCTTCTGCGTTACATTTTTTAAAATTAATTAGATATCATTATATCTATTGTTTCATATTTACAAGCCCTTAATGCGGGTCTACCACCTGGTTAACTGTTCCCACGCGAACAGAGTGGCAGCCGCTGTTCCATAGTTCCGGGGATTTCCCCTAAAGTCACCCCCCCTTTAATTTAAAATTTATACCAATTTCAAGCACAGCTATGGTCAGGTTTACAGTTGTTTGGCCATAGCTGGCCGCCATCCAAAACCAAGATTAGTGCTGGTAAGGCAGTAATTGCCCGAATAGGCGGGGAAATCATCTTCATTTCAAGCATGTTTGACTTTGTTTTGTAATACACTGCACGGCAACAGATCAACATATAATATAAAATTATATAAAACTTGTGCAGTGTATTTTACGCCAGTTTGGCCTCCGATGGAGGTAACACTCTCTGTTACTCCCCAACCCTTACTGCTATCTACAGTGGCACATGCCACCACTGCAATAGCCAACCTATAGCTAAACTTAATGTCCTTCTACATTTGCAGTCTCTACATTCCATAATTATATCACTTCTATTAACACCACACAACCCCCCAAAATTACCCACATATCTCGTATGAAAACATAATACACACTTACCTTGAACTTTTGACATTTTTACATTACTAAACAATTCTCATTTAAATAATTTTTATAGAAAATTATAAACATTACAATCTGAAATCTTCATCAACTCCTTTTAATTATTTATCCCTTGCTGCAATTAAATTCCTCAAGATTTTCAAATTTATTATTAACCTATTTATTTTAACGATCATGTTATTCCACAAACTAAACCATTTAACCTTTATTTATTTATTAATTGTTATCAAATTCAAATCTCATAAAATAATTTAAATTCATTAGAAAATTTCTTTATACGACATTTAAATCCATCAAAATATTGAAACATCTCAAATTCATTAAAACACAACATCAACACAATTACAATTCATTAATTACCAACTCATTATTTATTTTGTCTGATAAAATATTATTATTATTAAAATCAATCTCTACTACATACACATTGTTTACCTCCCATACTTGTTACAATACGAACACAATTAATTTCACTAACATTTATTTACAAATCTTCATCATTAATTGTTCAATTTTACCACACTTCATTTCCAAATTCACCAAGATCATAACCATAAACTAAAATGTTTAGAATGTCCATACATTGAGTTTATATTCAACCTCCATCGTCAAAAATTAGTCTTGTTTTCACATAACATTTTTCAATTTTATTTATGCACATCATATGGCTATCATTTGTGTAATAACCATACAAATTTATATGTTCCATTGTACCATAATAATAATCTTTAGGGTTACCTCCCCTTATTACTTTGTCATAAATCATGTCAACATTATTATTTTTTGTCAAATCTCCGTCAGTATTATTTGTTATTCCCAGGTAAATTACGTTATTATTACAGTTGTCTGCTATTATCAGTACACTACTTCTCCCAACAGGTAAATATTTATTGAAACTTTTTATGGAGTTCAAAAATTGTATGGGGTTCACCCCCCTACTTTCATTACTAAAATACCCTAATTCTACTTCCACATTCACTCTTTCACTCACATTAGTTAATTTCTGATTAATGGGTACACTCAAATCTTCTCTGACCTTAATTATTTCACACTCATGTTCTGCTTGTTTATTTTTTAAACTAGTTACATTAATCTTAATTGCATCAACTTGTTCAAAGTTACTTCTGAATTCATCATTTATATTTTCTTGTATTTTACTTGCTTGTTTGATTTGCTCACACTCATTAATTATACATTGAACATTACTGTCAATTTTGTCATTTTGTTTTTTTAATTTTATCATTAAATTTATTTGTCAATGTGTCAAATATTTTATTTGTCTCTAGCATTTTCTCTTTCTGTTTTTCGTTAATTATTTTTATATCGTTTTTCATTTCGTTTTGTATCTTATTTATATCACTAGTCAGTTCATCTTTCACTCCAACAATAGCCTCATTCATACTTTCCAAGCGGCTATTCATATTTATTTCACTCACTCTCAATTCGCTCCTCACGTTCATGAACTCGTTATTTAAATCAGTAAGTTTAATATTTACAGCATTTATTTCTGATTTGATTTCAGATTTTAAATTATTATTTTCTGATTTGATTTCAGTTTTTAAATTATTATTTTCTGTTTTCATTTCAGTTCTCATTCCTGACATCATCTCCATCATTAACGCTAATTGGTTAAATATATGTACGTTATCGCTCTTATTACTACATTCAACATTTACCGTTTCAATTACATTTGGTATTTCTAATTGTACATTCTCATCACTACTTTCGTTTGTTGAAATTAAATTGTCTTGAGTAACATTTAAAATAGATTCTTCTACCCTACTTTCACCTAAATCTGCATTCTTATTTTTCTCCGCCACTTTTGATCAGTTTGTAAATTAATTTAATTTAATTTACAAAGTCCCTGTTCGGGCGCCATTTGAAGTATTTCAAATGAATTAGTAATTAAAATATTTAAATTCGTCCCTGTTTCGTGCGTCGTTTGAAGTATAACGAGTTAGTTAATAATTGGAATATTTAAATTTTGTATTACTTACCTTTAAAGATTCGTCCACATTACCAAGGTTTCGTCTGATGTACTTTGGCAGAGAAAAACAACAGGTGATGCAAAATAAACAAGTACATAGTTATTGTTCATACAACCCACTACTTTATTGTATTCTTATCTCTTCTCCTTCTCTACCTACTAACATTCCACTTACATACTATTGAATACTGAGGTGACAACACCATCTGATTAAAATAACAACTTATCTCTTACTTCTTATAATTAAATCATTTTATAGTTATGAAAAACGACCCAGCTTGCTGCACACACACTTTCATTCCATTATAAAACCCCTTTTGTATTAATGACTTTACATCCCCCTGAAAACATGATTATGATAATTTTGATCTGAGTACCGTACAGTTTACCATGGCATCTGCGTCGACCGCATGGCGCATCACTCACACTACTCCCTTCTTGATATAAAAACTGTTATTGTTCCATTGATTTTGCACATTACACTTGTTCACCGATTCATGTTCTTTTAATTTTTTTACACTTTTATTCAGACATCCTGTTATAGTCGGCCGACCTTTATATTGCTCGGGCAGAAAGTTTAGTTGGACCACGCGTGGCCTATATTACTTGTTGACTGGGTGGAGCGCTACCAACAATTTCTCCCACTTGTAGTTAGGCATGACGGAAATTACAATGCCTTAGGCGTCAAAGTCATCGTCACTGTTCAGATAACACATGCAACTCCCGTGTGTTGGACGTCGACGAAATTTGGTGTCCACTGGTTTACGTCACTGAAAAGGTGTGTCCTTAATCTTGTATCCGCCGTGTACCGAGCACATGTTTAACTAAATTCGTGGAAAGCCATTTTGTTCGACTTCGCTAAGCGTCGGTTATGCGCTCCGCAGATGTTTGTGCGCATTACACAGTATTAAAGTTCTGAGAATTCAACCGTTGTGGACAACACGACACATTCCATTGTAATTACTTCACCTCACAGCTTCTTTGTTTGATAATGCATCTATTTAACACGTGTTGGGCCACACAAAAGGGGAAACAAAGTTATGATATTTTTAATAAATAAAAACCCTTCCTTTTAGCCCCATTACAATACCCCCCCCAATGAGATATCTTCTGCCGAAACAGAAGAAATCTCATTGCTAAACCCCTAAGAGGATCGGTGAGGATATGGTGCCAACAACCCCCCTTTAGTTCTTATACATCATGGGTAAACTACCCCCCTGGCTCGGCGACTATGGCTGCACCTGAACGAGATTACTGGACTTCTCTATACGAGATCCCAACACCATAAAGTCGAACAGACACACACCACAGCGCACCTAACCTTCTAACATGCCACCCTCCAAGATCCAAATCCCTGGCCTTATACCATGCCAGATCCTCAACCGATATGTCCCCCCTTGTCATGCATACTGGGTCGCCTTCAGCAATACTGGGCGCATACATATACTTATTAATACCTCCTAACAAAATTTATTCTCAAATCCAAAAATTTCGTTTAAATTAAAATCAAGTTGTTATATTACCATTACTTTGAATCCCTCAACTCTATTAATTTTCTCCACTACAACAATCACAAATAAAAAACAATTTGAACATCTTATTAAAACATGAATAATGTTTAATACTCTATATTCTAAACAATATAACTCCATGACGCACTAATAATACACATAAACAATAATACACTTGAAATTCACACATCACCTATATGGCAGGCACAAAATCAAATTTTTTTTTTAATTTATCAAAATATTACTCTTTTTTCAATATTCAGAAAGATTTAAAATTATTTAAATCGATTAAACGACAAAATTTGCATCAATCAATTGCTGGGAACTGGTCTTGTCTATAACATCAGCCATCAGCTGATCAAATTGGGTCAAGTCAACGACCTTGACATACCTATGTTATACAAAGCTACACCATGAAATACAGGAAACATCTTTAAAATTTTTATCTTCAAACATAATACGATAAGACATTTAAAATTAACATGGTTATTATTACAATTAACAATAAAATTTACATTTAAATTAATCAAAAATTACACATTTTATAGCTTTACTTACTTTCAACTTTGATTACAATCTGTCACTTGTTCCAATCAATTTTTTAATTATATTCAACTTTCATTATATTCAAATATTTAACTCCATTGAAAAATTTTCAAATCATTTATAAGTGATACTCTACAGCTGATCGGTTGATTTCCTTAGCAAGGTGAATGACCTTACCCTAACTACATTTCTAAACATTACATCATGTGAAATACATTACACGTTTACAAAACTTATATTTTAACATAATAAAATAATAACACAATAAGACATACTAAACACAATACAATAAACATCTAATGCACCTATTCCTCAAATCAAGATACAATTATTTAATTACTTCAGGAGCGAGTCACCATCATTAAGTTACAAAATTTTAATTCGTTACTCCCCTGAGCAACCTCCCTTCCACACACACTATTGTACCCCCCACTGAACTGTGGCGTTCAGCTGCTTCCACAAGGACGGCATTGGTGGAGGAATTTAACATCTCCTTGTCCTTGCTTCTGCGTTACATTTTTTAAAATTAATTAGATATCATTATATCTATTGTTTCATATTTACAAGCCCTTAATGCGGGTCTACCACCTGGTTAACTGTTCCCACGCGAACAGAGTGGCAGCCGCTGTTCCATAGTTCCGGGGATTTCCCCTAAAGTCACCCCCTTTAATTTAAAATTTATACCAATTTCAAGCACAGCTATGGTCAGGTTTACAGTTGTTTGGCCATAGCTGGCCGCCATCCAAAACCACGATTAGTGCTGGTAAGGCAGTAATCGCCCGAAAAGGCAGGGAAATCATCTTCATTTCAAGCATGTTTGACTTTGTTTGGTAATACACTGCACGGCAACAGATCAACATATAGTATAAAATTATATAAAACTTGTGCAGTGTATTTTACGCCAGTTTGGCCTCCGATGGAGGTAACACTCTCTGTTACTCCCCAACCCTTACTGCTATCTACAGTGGCACATGCCACCACTGCAATAGCCAACCTATAGCTAAACTTAATGTCCTTCTACATTTGCAGTCTCTACATTCCATAATTATATCACTTCTATTAACACCACACAACCCCCCAAAATTACCCACATATCTCGTATGAAAACATAATACACACTTACCTTGAACTTTTGACATTTTTACATTACTAAACAATTCTCATTTAAATAATTTTTATAGAAAATTATAAACATTACAATCTGAAATCTTCATCAACTCCTTTTAATTATTTATCCCTTGCTGCAATTAAATTCCTCAAGATTTTCAAATTTATTATTAACCTATTTATTTTAACGATCATGTTATTCCACAAACTAAACCATTTAACCTTTATTTATTTATTAATTGTTATCAAATTCAAATCTCATAAAATAATTTAAATTCATTAGAAAATTTCTTTATACGACATTTAAATCCATCAAAATGTTGAAACATCTCAAATTCATTAAAACACAACATCAACACAATTACAATTCATTAATTACCAACTCATTATTTATTTTGTCTGATAAAATATTATTATTTTTAAAATCAATCTCTACTACATACACATTGTTTACCTCCCATACTTGTTACAATACGAACACAATTAATTTCACTAACATTTATTTACAAATCTTCATCATTAATTGTTCAATTTTACCACACTTCATTTCCAAATTCACCAAGATCATAACCATAAACTAAAATGTTTAGAATGTCCATACATTGAGTTTATATTCAACCTCCATCGTCAAAAATTAGTCTTGTTTTCACATAACATTTTTCAATTTTATTTATGCACATCATATGGCTATCATTTGTGTAATAACCATACAAATTTATATGTTCTATTGTACCATAATAATAATATTTAGGGTTACCTCCCCTTATTACTTTGTCATAAATCATGTCAACATAATTATTTTTTGTCAAATCTCCGTCAGTATTATTTGTTATTCCCAGGTAAATTACGTTATTATTACAGTTGTCTGCTATTATCAGTACACTACTTCTCCCAACAGGTAAATATTTATTGAAACTTTTTATGGAGTTCAAAAATTGTATGGGGTTCACCCCCCTACTTTCATTACTAAAATACCCTAATTCTACTTCCACATTCACTCTTTCACTCACATTAGTTAATTTCTGATTAATGGGTACACTCAAATCTTCTCTGACCTTAATTATTTCACACTCATGTTCTGCTTGTTTATTTTTTAAACTAGTTACATTAATCTTAATTGCATCAACTTGTTCAAAGTTACTTCTGAATTCATCATTTATATTTTCTTGTATTTTACTTGCTTGTTTGATTTGCTCACACTCATTAATTATACATTGAACATTACTGTCAATTTTGTCATTTTGTTTTTTTAATTTTATCATTAAATTTATTTGTCAATGTGTCAAATATTTTATTTGTCTCTAGCATTTTCTCTTTCTGTTTTTCGTTAATTATTTTTATATCGTTTTTCATTTCGTTTTGTATCTTATTTATATCACTAGTCAGTTCATCTTTCACTCCAACAATAGCCTCATTCATACTTTCCAAGCGGCTATTCATATTTATTTCACTCACTCTCAATTCGCTCCTCACGTTCATGAACTCGTTATTTAAATCAGTAAGTTTAATATTTACAGCATTTATTTCTGATTTGATTTCAGATTTTAAATTATTATTTTCTGATTTGATTTCAGTTTTTAAATTATTATTTTCTGTTTTCATTTCAGTTCTCATTCCTGACATCATCTCCATCATTAACGCTAATTGGTTAAATATATGTACGTTATCGCTCTTATTACTACATTCAACATTTACCGTTTCAATTACATTTGGTATTTCTAATTGTACATTCTCATCACTACTTTCGTTTGTTGAAATTAAATTGTCTTGAGTAACATTTAAAATAGATTCTTCTACCCTACTTTCACCTAAATCTGCATTCTTATTTTTCTCCGCCACTTTTGATCAGTTTGTAAATTAATTTAATTTAATTTACAAAGTCCCTGTTCGGGCGCCATTTGAAGTATTTCAAATGAATTAGTAATTAAAATATTTAAATTCGTCCCTGTTTCGTGCGTCGTTTGAAGTATAACGAGTTAGTTAATAATTGGAATATTTAAATTTTGTATTACTTACCTTTAAAGATTCGTCCACATTACCAAGGTTTCGTCTGATGTACTTTGGCAGAGAAAAACAACAGGTGATGCAAAATAAACAAGTACATAGTTATTGTTCATACAACCCACTACTTTATTGTATTCTTATCTCTTCTCCTTCTCTACCTACTAACATTCCACTTACATACTATTGAATACTGAGGTGACAACACCATCTGATTAAAATAACAACTTATCTCTTACTTCTTATAATTAAATCATTTTATAGTTATGAAAAACGACCCAGCTTGCTGCACACACACTTTCATTCCATTATAAAACCCCTTTTGTATTAATGACTTTACATCCCCCTGAAAACATGATTATGATAATTTTGATCTGAGTACCGTACAGTTTACCATGGCATCTGCGTCGACCGCATGGCGCATCACTCACACTACTCCCTTCTTGATATAAAAACTGTTATTGTTCCATTGATTTTGCACATTACACTTGTTCACCGATTCATGTTCTTTTAATTTTTTTACACTTTTATTCAGACATCCTGTTATAGTCGGCCGACCTTTATATTGCTCGGGCAGAAAGTTTAGTTGGACCACGCGTGGCCTATATTACTTGTTGACTGGGTGGAGCGCTACCAACAATTTCTCCCACTTGTAGTTAGGCATGACGGAAATTACAATGCCTTAGGCGTCAAAGTCATCGTCACTGTTCAGATAACACATGCAACTCCCGTGTGTTGGACGTCGACGAAATTTGGTGTCCACTGGTTTACGTCACTGAAAAGGTGTGTCCTTAATCTTGTATCCGCCGTGTACCGAGCACATGTTTAACTAAATTCGTGGAAAGCCATTTTGTTCGACTTCGCTAAGCGTCGGTTATGCGCTCCGCAGATGTTTGTGCGCATTACACAGTATTAAAGTTCTGAGAATTCAACCGTTGTGGACAACACGACACATTCCATTGTAATTACTTCACCTCACAGCTTCTTTGTTTGATAATGCATCTATTTAACACGTGTTGGGCCACACAAAAGGGGAAACAAAGTTATGATATTTTTAATAAATAAAAACCCTTCCTTTTAGCCCCATTACATACTAGGCCTACTATTGGTTATAAAAAGGATTTGACTTAACATGTGTACGAAAACAAATTTATAGTTAAGTATCTCAGATTTTGAGAAATGAGTAATAATTGTATATTGAACAAAATAATTGTTAAAAACCACTAACATGTGATTTCTATCTATTTATTTATAATAGCTGAAAAACTTTACTATTAGGAAATAGTAAGAAGATTTTAATAGATATGGAAGTATCATTAATAAACGTTATTACATATTGATTTTTGAAGTTATGGTAGAATAGTAGATACGTAAGTAATGGTGTGACTGGTGTTAATGGCATACACCATTATGGTGTATGGTGACAGTGTGGTAACAAAAGAAAAGTATACTGTATGAACATAACTTTATGTTATTTAGCTTTAATTTTAGTTAGTTTTAGTTTAAGTCTGACATTTTTTTCTTGTTTACATTAGTAGATATTTTTATAAACTGTGTATGTATCATTCAGGATTCAGATTTTAACGTGTTTGAGCATTTGCATGAAAGAAGAGATGAGTACTTGCAGGTACCAGATTTTAGCAGCGAAACATTGGTTAACCAAGCAAAGATACAGCAGACAACTGAGGAACCACAGTCTGTGATTCCTTCAGGGTCACAGTCTTTGACGACATTGAACAGCAGTGCATCAACAGAAAGCTTGTTTTCTAGAAAAATCCAGTCTCTGAAGAACATATTCATAGGAAACAATGGCAGTGATACAGTTGATAAAGCTAAAGGTAAATTCAGGTTTGTATTTAATTTTGTGCTAGCAGAAAAGGTGGAATGTAACTTTAAAAATGATAAAATATACAAACTGACCAAGAGAAATTATGTTAGTTTGTTAGTAAATTAATCACAATGTGATTTGTAGAAGATTTCTATAAGTTTCTATAAGACTTCTATAAGTAGAAGTTTTAAAGTTTAAAATATATGCAGTATTATATTAATTAAAAAGTAATTTTTAGTCTGCAATTGTTTATAGTCCGTATGGTGACTTGATGGGTTCTTTGTGCTCCTGCTATAAGCTAGTCATGTGAAACGGTAGTGGAGGGGGAACAGTCAACCACTGCTGTAAAAACTCAGGAACTAGTTAATAATGTCTTCTGTACATTTACTTCAGTATCATAGTTGTTTTAATAATTTTGTGCCATTAATATAGATTACTAATGATGATTGATGAAAATTAATACAGAAATACTGAGTTGTATATCAGAAAATTTCTGTAATTTTCAATGTTTCATTTACATAACACACAAAGCTTAAAAAAAGAGTCAAAACCCTTTAAGGTTAATTATTGCTGTAAAATAAATTAATTGGTTAGTAAATGACCTCTTTGATTTCACTTTAATATTCAGCCACTAGTCATGCACAAATACTTAGAAAAAAATAATTATATAATATCCGTGTTACCTTATTTGTAGTGCTCTAATGGGGTTGCAAGTTCATCTTGATCAGAATCATTCCTTATGTTTATGATTAACTGATTCATAATTTAGTTGCTCAGCTGATAACTTCCTCAGTAAAAATCTTTCATTTTCCTTGTGTGTTGGTATATGTTTTTCCACTAGTCTGCAGTAACAGAATCAAATAAAATTTGTGCACACGTGCCCAAGTTGTAGGGGACTTGAGGCCTATTGATTTTGGTGAAGATCGGTTAAGGGGGAGGGGTAGTTAACCTGCAATGTTTTACGTTGTAACAGAGTAAAGTACTCAATTTTGATAAATATAGTATCCTGAAAAAAGGCCATAATAATCCACTATAGAAAGGTTGATGAAATATCTATAAATGAAAATGGTAGTTGAAGGGGAGGGGGTTATTTTTGAAAATTTCCTTTCTAATGTCGAATAAACTACTTAATATTGAAGGATAAGATACTTTAGTAATTACATATTGTTACGACATCACAGAACAATCTACGTGTTTGTCGAATGTGCCAGAAGAATCTCGATGTAATGCATGTGGTGTACGTGCTTGTCAACGCATTTTCGAGAGGTTTCTCGAAGGCGCCAGCCACGCGGACTGTGTCAAGGCCGCAGTTAATTATGTAGTTCACACGAGCACTAAGACGCAATTAGGAACATCTGGTCTGTGAGCGCAGGTATAAATACATGGCGGCAGCGGCCTTAAGCTTCAGTAGAGCAGCGATATATTTTCAGTGCGGTTTGAGAGTTATTGTTGGGTGAAATTACTGTGCGCGTTAAAGTAGTTATTAGTTAAGTGTTGTGTTTTATAATCGGACGGTATATTGTAATACAATTGTGTTTAATAGTAGTGACATTTTATTGCGTGTGAACAGTTTTTGATTTGTTGCAGGAGACTGTGTTGTTAATTACGAACTGTTTAACTGTAAAAATTAAAGCTGGTGATAGTGACTTAATTGGTGTCTTGTACTTATTTTGTTTTCCACTGTACCTGCGACGATCAAGTAGACCGTCGTAACAGTGGCGTCAGAACTGGGATAAAACGGTTGTCAATGGAAACAGTGGACACTTTATACATGACGAGTGTAATTCGTAAACAATGGATGCCAGTCAGATGATGGAAAATTTACAGGCGCTGCTGTTACAGATGGAGAAACGACAGGATGAGAAACGCAGGCAGGATGCAGAAGAAGCAGAAAGACGACAAAAAGAAGAACGAAAGAAGAATGCAGTTGAGGAACGTCAGAAAGCACTAATACTAGAAACAGAAGAAATACAAAAAGAGGAACGTAAGCAGGAGGCAGAGGAACGTAAACGTGAAGCAGGTGACATCAAAGCGTTAATTCATGAGGAAAAGCAGATGCAAGAACATACTACTGCAGAATTGGGTCTCCTACGTGGTGACGTAGGTGAATTATGAGGTGAGCTCAATATTACCAGAATATCTGACGTAGAAGAATCCATGTCAAATAAAATAACTGAAGTAGAAAAATCTGTCTTGACTGTGGAAGAAGCTATGTCAACAAAAATATCTGCAGTAGAAAACTCAATGGCAAACATAAAAGAGCAGATTAAAAATGAAGTCGAGCAGTGCCTGAAGATACAACCAAAACAACTTTGTGAACAGAGTGTACCAATAATAAAGACAGAAAAAGATGCAGAAAATAAGTTAATAGAGAAAGTCACTTTGCCTGCAGAAGGCACAGTTCATGTCAAAGCTCCAACCTATGACGGAAGCAGTCACTGGACCTCCGCCAATTTGAAGCTACTGCATGCGCAAATAATTGGACAGAGAAAGAAAGGCAGTCTCACTCGTTCTCGCATTAAAAGGACCCACGGCAGAATTACTACAAAAAGTGCCACCTGACAGCCAGAACATCTATGCCAAGTTGATAAAAGCTCTAGAATTACGCTAAAGTGATAAACATTTGCGAGAGGTGTATTACGCTCAGTTGAGAACAAGATGACAACGTTCCGGGGAGAGTCTTCAAGAGTTTGAAGCAAGTATCGACAGATTGATTAGATTGGCCTATCCTGAAGCACCAGAAGACTTCCGAATAAGGTTTGCGGTGCAGACATTTATTGATGGCATCGAAGATTGTGAACTTCAGCAAGTGTTACGAATGGCAAGGCACCAAAATAGCTCAGAAGCTCTTGTTCACGCCCTAGTGTTTGAGCTGCCAAGTCAGCGTCCCGCTACATTAATGGGTTTGTGCCATTACGTTGCAGTCAGAAGATCCCTGTATCACATTGCCGTTACGATGGATGCAGAAAAACAATGTTGTCGGACAAACAATTCAAAAGTTCAAGAGAGTCGCAACTATTTGAAAAAGACAGAAGACCGAAATGTTACAACTGTGGAAAATGTGGTCATCTACAGGTAGACTGTTGGGAGAAGAAGATACCGAGTGATCGCACCAATTGGAGAGGTAAAGCCTCAGAACAGCACACAGTTTCCACGCTACATAAGACCAGTGGAAACTTGATTGTTAATGGATTTGCGGAAGGTAAACCAACATCATTTACAGTTGACATGGGCGCAACAGTGTCCATTGTGCGCCCTGACTTAGTCAGCAACCACCAGCCTCTAATTAGCTCTTGTACAATACAGACTGTGTCAAGTTGCTAGGAAAGGTAGACGTACGTGTACGCCTGGGTCTTCTCGAGTTTAGCCACCAAATGCTCGTTGCAGACATTGTCGATGAAGTGATTCTTGGCACGGACATTATGAATGCCTACGGATTCATTGTGGACTTAAGAGAGAATGTCCTGAAGGTTAGCCAAGAGAAGATAAAGCATGGCTAAAATGACAGGGTCTACCAACCATTCGATTAAGTGAGTGGCATTAGTCGAAGAAAAAGTCAACAGGTCTGGACAAGAGGAACGCTCCCTATTGCAAGCGGAAATGGAGGAAGAACAGGCAGAGGAAATACAAATAAGTGTAATGACAAAAGAAGTGATTGGAAAGCCAACTATGGGTGTCGAGACAAAACTCTTGCTTGTTCCTGAGCTGATAGAAGCGCCCGAGGGCAAAGTGGCTGAAGATGAGGTTACGCAAGAGGTTGTTGACGAGAACAAAACTAACTTGAATCAGCCAGTGGTGTTTAGGTCATCAGTACATGACGCAACGGGAGTGATTCCAGCAAAACTAGTGGTTGAGCGGAAGACTCACATTCCTGGGAACGTGATGTTCAGATCACACGAGACTGAATTCGAAGAACTGTAGAATTATCTTTCGCAAGGACGTCCACCTAGATCGCCTGGTCGAGTACTTCAGAGATGGTTTGCCAGTTCGGCACGAACAGGCTTAAGGAGGGGGCCGTGTTACGTCATCACAGAACAATCTACGTGTTTGTCGAATGTGCCAGAAGAATCTCGATGTAACGCGTGTGGCGTACGTGCTTGTCGACACATTTTCGAGAGGTTTCTTGAAGGCACCAGCTGCACGGACTGTGTCAAGGCCGCAGCCGCAGTTAATTACGTAGTTCACACGAGCGCTAAGACGCAATTAGGAACTTTCTCGTCTGTGAGCGCAGGTATAAATACATGGCGGCAGCGGCCTTAAGTTTCAGTAGAGCAGCGATATATTTTCAGTGCGGTTTGAGAGTTATTGTCGGGTGAAATCACTGTGTGCGTTATTAGTTAAGTGTTGTGTTTTATAATCGGACGGTATATTGTAATACAATTGTGTTTAATAGTAGTGACATTTTATTGCGTGTGAACAGTTTTTATTTGATTTGTTGTAGGAGACTGTGTTGTTAATTACGAACTGTTTAACTGTAAAAATTAAAGCTGGTGATAGTGACTTAATTGGTGTCTTGTACTTATTTTGTTTTCCACTGTACCTACGACGACCAAGTAGACCTCGTAACAATATAATGAAACTTTTACTCATTAAAAGTGTAAATGTCAAAAATGGGGTTGTTCAGTTAAGAGGGAGGGGAAGTTTACCTACATTGTTGTGTTTTAACAAGAGTACTTAATTTTGATATATAAGTGCCTTGAAAATAAAGTCATATTAATCCACTATAAAATGGTAAATGAGATATCTATAAATGGAGAGGGTAGTTGAAGGGGGGGGATTTAAAAAAATACTTTGTCGATATCAAGTAAAGTACGAGTATTTAATTTTGAACGCCAAGATACCTTAGCAATTACATATGATAAAACTATTACTTTATGAAAGTGTAAATATCATTAATGGTGGGGATTGGTTGAGGAGGAGGGATGATTATCTGCGTAGGCACGTTTCTTTGTAAAAATAAAGTACCCAATTTTTATAAATAAAATGACTCGAAAATAACATTATATTAAACGACTAACCCATAATAACAAAAATATCTATAAATAGTGAAAATAGTTTGAGGGTGGGGGATATTTTTTTATAAATTATCAAACCGAATTCAAGTAAATGATTGTAAATATAAATCTTAGAACATGGAAGTCATAGAACACTCCATATGTAGCGGGTCGTTTTTGAGTATTTTTTATTTTTAACCGTATGGGGCATTTATATATTTTTACTTATTTCGTTTTCGGGCGGGCTTGTATAAAATATTGTAAAAGTGTATTATGGTGCAACGTATTTGTCCGTATAACAGAACAGTGTTAAGCAACAACAGTGAAACAAAGCAGTAAGACGCAGGTTGTTGTTGAGTAATGCGGCGAAGAATTTACCACCCCAATTTTTCGCAGAACTTTGCGTGTGTGTGATCACGCCCGTATGCAACATTGATGGGCGGCGCGCCGGAGTGACGCTTGGAAAATACAACCCACGCTGTGAAACATGGCGATGTAGCAAACCGTTTGTCGCAGCTATCAGCTCAATACCGGAAACAGCATTAAACTCCGCCTACTGTTGGTGACATCAGCAGAGCCAAGTCAAATATTGTCCTCTGGTCACACACATATATCAGCTCCATTCCATATATAAAATGGTTACCCAACAGCAAATGAGCAATGAGCGACGAAAAATAGTGGCAGTGAACAACAGCTTCCCTCCAAAGAAAGCAAGCTGTACCTGTTACGTTCTCGGTGACAGTCGACATTTAGGCAGAGACGCCAAGTGGTCAACGAGATACAGAGTTCCGTTACAGACGCTTATGTTTTGTTTTCGGGCCCGGTTGGTCAAGTTTTCGGAAAAGGTAATTAATTCAGGAAGACCGACCGGGACCCGAGGAAGTGACCGATTTTACAAACAGTGCAGTGACGATTCAAGTGTAGCTACTAACATAAAATGTGACCGAAACGAAAGCACGTGCTCGGCGGACCTCGCGCATATCAAACTAATTTTTCTGTTAGTTTTTTAGAACATTTTAAAAGGGTTTGTATGGGGTGTGGTAGAGAGAATGAGCAAAGCTGGGCTACCTTGTGAGTAGAAAGTATATAGTTAATATAAGAGTAATGTAACCAACTTAGTTTATGTTTTCTTTCCTTTGTGGTTTTTGGATTAAGGATGTCCGTGCTTAGTAAGTAAAACATTCACTTAATCACTAAAATGTGTTAGTCGAAGTTATTTTGTCATTGCCACTTCCTCATTTCTGTGTTAAAAATTCGTCTAACGAAATCGGGGGTTTTCTGAAATTCTATTACAGTCAGATAGCGGGATTTTTATAAGGGCAAGAGTATATAAGTTTTCGATATTTTACCTTCTAGAAAAAATATCGTGGCGACCTTGGGCAGTTTTCAAAAGATAAGTTTTACGGGGACCATGACGGTAAGTGAAATTCTGGCAGCGGTAAGTATTATTTTATGAAGAGAGGAATGTGTTAAATATCAGTGCACAAAAAGTGAGTGACTTCACAGTGGCGACCCTGCCAGGATGTTCGTATATAAATTTTATAGGAACTAGACCTATTTTAATACACAGAAAATAGGATGTGGTAATGACGTATTTATGTAATATTATCGTATATAATTACGCTAAATAAGGTTATGTTTAGGTAGAGCGAGCGGGTGTTTACTTTTACGTATTAATAACTGTTTTTTGTATGGGGTATTTTGATTTAAGGGGACGTTATATAAAGGGTATGATATAAATAAATTTTGAAAATGACCGATGTACAAGATAAGAATAGACCTAACGCTAGCGTAGGGGTGGAAGAAAAAAAGGTGTCAATAGACGATCTGTTTAATCTAATGAAAACCATGTCTGAAAATATAAATAGCAATTATAAAGAGCAACAAATAGATTCCAATGTCAAATACAATAAAATGAATGACAGGTTTCACGAGTTAAAAAATGAAATACAAGAAATGAATAAATGTGTAGAAAGTACTAATGAAATAATAAGAACGGGTTTGAATAAATTAGAACAGAGTGTGGAGCGAATAGGAGTACATGTGATGAATCCAGATAAGAATAATACAAATGAAACTTGTAATGACAAATACAAAAATGTAATGCCAGATAAAGAGTTAACAAATAAGGAAAATAATGTACATAATACCGAGAATATTAATGTGTTTGAAGAGTTAGTATCAGAGACTGATACGGAAAAAATAAATAATGAGAGTATTAATGAAAGTGTAGAATGTAGTGATTATGAGATGCTAATGTATGTCAGTGAGTTAGAGAGAGAGAGGAGAAATAATGTTGTAGTAGAATGGGGACAGAGGGCAAATTTTCCCTTTATTATTTATGATGATTTAATGTGGTCACAAGAGTTTTTGAAGGGCAAGGGTCCCGTATTAGTAGAAGATTGGAGTTGTTTATTTTATTTGTATGATATTATACCCTCTGTGTGGAATGATTTTATAAGTATGAGATGGTGTTATGATGAGAGAGAATTAGAAGTATATAATTTAAAGAGAGATTATGGTGAATTGGAAGAAGTATTAGAAGAGTATTTAAATAAGAATGATTTGATTTTTAATACGAAAGTAACTGACCCGATATTGAAGAAATTTACTAACGGAGACTTAACAGATATACTTAGTGTTGACTTGTTGCAAGATTATTTTGGTAAGACGGATGACTTTGATTTTTGGGTTTATGACACACAAAGTATCAGTATGTGTGTTAACGAAATCGAAAAGTGTTATGTAGAACCAAGGTTAATTTGGAACGATGGAGGCTAAACTATAAACAATCAATGGACAATTTTATATATATTGTTTTATGGTTTTTTGACCTCGCAACCTTGAACATTGAAGTGTGATATGACTAAATAAATAAGGATGCAGATTTGTAAATAAATGTTTAATAAGTTTATTTGTGTGCATAGTAGAATGTTAAGTAAACAATATGTGTGTAGATGATTGTTGTAATACTAATATTAATATTTGCAATTTAAACAAATAACCGAATTAATTTTGAAAACTATTTGGCTAATTGTAAATGCTTAATTTAATTTAATTAAAATAATTTGAAATGTTTTAAATGTTTTGATTAATTCAAAGATTATATAATTGAATTTTCTGATGAATTTAAATGGTTTAACGAGAAGTGAAGTTGGTAATTAAATGATGAATTGTTGATTTGAAATAACTTTTTGTTAAATGTTTCAGAGGTTACTTGGAGTAGTGGTGTATGGTGTATATAGTTGTGTATGTCAGTATATGAATTATGGACTGTAAGTATAAAATTTTTATGAAACAAGTCAAATATAATAAAATGTACACAAATGTTTAACTTAATGGAACGAATTTTAACTTCAATAATGAAAATAACTTGAGATAATGATTTAAAGGGTAATAATAACTGAGATATGATGAAAAATAAATATTAATAATGAATTTGAAAATTTTAAGTAATCTAATTGTAGAAAGTTATGAAGGATGATTAATGATTGATGATGGATGAAGATGTCACATTAGAATGTTGTATATAAAAATTCTGTTAATTAGCTAGTAAGTGGCTATTGAGGGGGTGGCCTGTGCTCTCTTGGATAGCGAAATGGGTTGGGGGTAACAGTGAGTGTTACCTCCATCGGAGGCCAAACTGGCGATAAATGTGCGGCACACCTTATCTGTGTAAAGCAAAAAATTTTACACACATTACTAAATGACAGTGTCGCACATAATAGTATTGATGTATAACAGGCAGTGAAATGAAAGTTTAGATTTCCTCGACTTTTCGGGCGGTTACTGTCTTACCAGCACTAACCGTGGTTTTGGCTAGCGGCCAGCTATGGTCATACCAAGTCCCTTGACCATAGCTGACTTGAAATTGGTATATATTTGAAATTCATTGGGGGGTGACAATTAGAGGAAATCTCTCCGGAACTATGGAACAGCGGCCCGCCTTGGAGTAGCAAGACCGGTGGTAGAACCGTTTTAAGGGTGTATCATTTTATAACAAGAACATGATGATGTTCACCACGTTTAGAACTTAATAGCGGAAGCAGAGACACGGAGAGGCAAAAAACCCTGCTCCAAAATATACAGTCTCTGTGGAAGCGAATGGGCGCCACAGTCCACCATAATCTGAAATAGTGTGTGTGGCTGGGAGGTGACGCAAAGGAGTCACGAATGTAAATTTTATAACATAACATTTTTTTATTCAAAGTTTGATCAAATAACACTGCTTGTGTTCTGTTCAAATAATTATATGCTCAGACTCGTAATATAAGGTTCATACTATAATTTTAAAGGTATCATTTTATTGTGGTGTGCTAGATATAGTTGTTGATAAAATGTATTTTCATTATGTGTGTATTTTTTTTCTAAGCCAATAATTAAATCGCCTGGCAGGCAATCAACATAATAGAAGTAAGTATTGATAATGTATTCCATGTAATTTGTTCAATTTGAAATGCATTTTCATTGTGCTAGTAGGATCAGCTGATCAGCAATAACATGTCACTGGTGTGTTAGTTATAAATGTTTTAAGTAATTGAGGTTCAAGGTAATGTTTAATGTATTACAGATATTTTAAAGTAATGATAACAATAATGATAATAAGAAATAAAGTAACGATTTGTGAAATCTAATAAGAGATAGTTTTTTGGGTGATAAATATGTTGTGGGACACGTAGACCTGTCCAAATTGAATTAAAAGTTGAATTTGAAATGATAGAGATGAATATGATGTTATTTTGTTGTATTTGTAGTAATGTAATGAGATTGAGATTTTTGGGGATGGCAATTTTGTATTTGGGGGTAGTGTCATGTAGGAGTCCGCAACAAGGGTTGGGACGGGAAAGGGATAGATTTTAGTGGGGAAGGGGCCGCCTTAGGTAGAATCCGGGCCGCCAAATAAGGGAATTGAGTTTTGGGTAGGGGAAACACGTATCCTATGTACAAAGGGTTGGAGAGTATTTTTTTTATATATGTAGAGAAGGCGGCGTTTTGAGTTTAATGATAAGTTGGGGTTAGAGTGTCTTGATTAGTAGAGATTTGATAGAGATGGGTGTCATGGTAATTGAAGTTGTTAGTAGTAGAGTCAGATTGTTAAATAGAGAGTGATTTATAATAAAGATATAAAATTTTCATTTTTTCTAAACCAGTGACAGAATCTTGATAGAATTGAAAATAATGTAAAGTCAAGGATCGTTTATTATACAAATGTCAACTTGCTGATATTTATATTAATATTTTGTTTATTGTAAATATTTTGTTTTATTATGTTTGTATTTCCAGTTAGGATATTACAGATGTTCAGTGTATCTTCAGAACTTATATACAACATATGTAGGTCAAGGGTCTTGGACTTGACCTAGTTTTGATCAGCTGATGAGGTCATACACCTACTAAGCTTGTATAGTAGGAAGCCAATTTTACTTGTTTGTTTAATCAATTTAAACCAGTTTTGGATAATTTCCAAATATAAATGACGCAGGTTGTTGTTGAGTAATGCGGCGAAGAATTTACCACCCCAATTTTTCGCAGAACTTTGCGTGTGTGTGATCACGCCCGTATGCAACATTGATGGGCGGCGCGCCGGAGTGACGCTTGGAAAATACAACCCACGCTGTGAAACATGGCGATGTAGCAAACCGTTTGTCGCAGCTATCAGCTCAATACCGGAAACAGCATTAAACTCCGCCTACTGTTGGTGACATCAGCAGAGCCAAGTCAAATATTGTCCTCTGGTCACACACATATATCAGCTCCATTCCATATATAAAATGGTTACCCAACAGCAAATGAGCAATGAGCGACGAAAAATAGTGGCAGTGAACAACAGCTTCCCTCCAAAGAAAGCAAGCTGTACCTGTTACGTTCTCGGTGACAGTCGACATTTAGGCAGAGACGCCAAGTGGTCAACGAGATACAGAGTTCCGTTACAGACGCTTATGTTTTGTTTTCGGGCCCGGTTGGTCAAGTTTTCGGAAAAGGTAATTAATTCAGGAAGACCGACCGGGACCCGAGGAAGTGACCGATTTTACAAACAGTGCAGTGACGATTCAAGTGTAGCTACTAACATAAAATGTGACCGAAACGAAAGCACGTGCTCGGCGGACCTCGCGCATATCAAACTAATTTTTCTGTTAGTTTTTTAGAACATTTTAAAAGGGTTTGTATGGGGTGTGGTAGAGAGAATGAGCAAAGCTGGGCTACCTTGTGAGTAGAAAGTATATAGTTAATATAAGAGTAATGTAACCAACTTAGTTTATGTTTTCTTTCCTTTGTGGTTTTTGGATTAAGGATGTCCGTGCTTAGTAAGTAAAACATTCACTTAATCACTAAAATGTGTTAGTCGAAGTTATTTTGTCATTGCCACTTCCTCATTTCTGTGTTAAAAATTCGTCTAACGAAATCGGGGGTTTTCTGAAATTCTATTACAGTCAGATAGCGGGATTTTTATAAGGGCAAGAGTATATAAGTTTTCGATATTTTACCTTCTAGAAAAAATATCGTGGCGACCTTGGGCAGTTTTCAAAAGATAAGTTTTACGGGGACCATGACGGTAAGTGAAATTCTGGCAGCGGTAAGTATTATTTTATGAAGAGAGGAATGTGTTAAATATCAGTGCACAAAAAGTGAGTGACTTCACACATACTGATATTTTATACTTAGAGTACTGTAATTGGTAATCTGAAGTAATTACTCACACATAACTCTGACCACGATGCAACAGAAACTTCCAGCAAAACTGTGGCAATCCACAGTAGGAGATGAGTTCCTCCATCGTATTCTCCCTTTCACTGTAGAGAAGAAACTTTCAATGGAAGAATTAACAACATGACAAATACAGTACAGAGGTCTAACGCTGTGGTTAGTATTAAGTGTAGAGTTTGGTGTGGTTGTTAATTTATGGAATTAATTGCGACTAAATTTCAAACTTTGATATGTACTTGTGAAATGTATTTGTGACAGCTAGTTTTTCTTTAAATGATATAGAATTAATTTCGTACTGTGTAATAAGTGTAGTGCTATAATGGTAAATCCATAAAGTTTAATGGTAAAGATGTTTGAGGATACAGGTATACGAGGGGGGACCCAAAAGTAACGAGAATTTTTCTCTGGCAGTTGGTAGAACGCTAGTTCCGACTTCTCCCGCTAGGTGCGTTCACTAGACACCATTTTGTATCAGTTGCCCTAGCGGCATTGTTGTGGAAACATTGGCGCGGTCAGTGTGACTATTTTTTGTAAGCGGTGTTTACGTTTTCGGCGATTTGTCAATGGCAGACATTAAATACCAACGTGCTGACATCAGGTTCTGTTTCCTGTTAGGGAAATCAGCAGCAGAAACTGTCGCAATGCTTCGGACGGGTTATGGGGAGGAAGCTTTGAGCCAGGCAAGGATTTTGAGCCGACAAGAAAGCACACGTGGAACGAATTTTGCTGCAACACGTTTCATCTTCAGATCTTCAGTCAAAAGTCGTTGGCATGAACTCCAGGATATTCCAGTCATTTCCTCCAATTCATCGATTGTTCTACGACAATCAAAGATGACCGCAACACAGATATTTTCAGTGTTTTCGTCCGTTTTGGAAGTCGAGGGACGTCCCGGTCGTGGTTCGTCTTCAATTGACATTTGACCACTTTTAAAATGAGAAAACCACTCGTAAATCCTTGCCTGGCTCAAAGCTTCCTCCCCATAAGCCGTCCGAAGCATTGCGTCAGTTTCTGCTGCTGAATTCCCTAACAGGAAACAGAACCTGATGTTAGCACGTTGGTATTTAATGTCTGCCATTGACAAATCACCGAAAACGTGAAACAGCACTTACAAAAAATAGTCACACTGACCGCGCTAATGTTTCCACAACAATGCTGCTAGGGCAACTGATACAAAATGGTGTCTAGTGAAGGCACCTAGCGGGAGAAGTCGGAACTAGCGTTCTACCAACTGCCAGAGAAAAATTCTCGTTACTTTTGGGTCCCCCCTCGTATATGCATGGATGTTTTATTATACGAGGCTTATCCAAAAAGTAAGTACCGTCTGCGCATATATCCCGCGCATATTGTAGTATGAAGGTCGTGCATGCGTAGTTACTTCCTTCTATTCAACGACGAAGTAGCCAAGCTATATTGTTTGCTTACGTTCCGATTTACGTTTACTACAAATAGGTAATCATGTTTAAAAAAATCGATCCGCCCGCCAGTTGAGAAATAAGAACAGTTATTAGGTTTTTGAATGCGAGGAATCTTCGTCCTTATGAAATTCATCGTCAGATTTGTGATGTTTATGGACAGAATGCGATTAGTGAAGGTATGGTAAGAAAGTGGGTTAGGATGTTTAATGATGGAAGAGAAAATGTTCACGACAAGGAGCGTAGTGGTCGCCCGTCCTTAGTCAACGAAGAATTGCTGCGCAGTGTTGACGAGAAGGTTCGTTCCAATAGTCGATTCACAATTTCTGATTTGTCATTGGATTTTTCAAACATTTCTAGATCTTTATTACACGAAATTGTGACTGAACATGAACACTACAAAAAACTGTGTTCGAGATGGGTGCCGAAAATGCTAACGGACGGTCACAAAACGAAACGCATGGGAGCAGCCTTGGAATTTTTGCAGCGTTATGAAAGAGATGGAAATTGTTTTTTGAAAAGAATTGTCACTGGTGATGAAACATGGGTTTCTTACGAGACACCAAAAACTAAACGACAGTCACTGCAATGGCAGCATACTGGTTCCCCAAAAGCCACCTCTTTCTGCAAAAAAAAATCATGTGCACCGTTTTTTGGACTGTCAGGGAATTTTGTTAGTGGAATTTATGGAACGAGGCACAACAATCAACGCAGAAGTTTACTATGAAACACTTAAAACTTACGGCGAGCAATACAAAACAAAAGGCGTGGACTACTGACTTCTGGAGTGGTGTTTGTGCATGACAACGCGCGACCGTATACCGCACGTGTAACGATGGACGGCGCTTATTGATTCATTTTGCTGGGAACAATTCAGTCATCCTCCTTACAGTCCAGATTTGGCTCCCAGCGATTTCCATTTGTTTTTGCATCTGAAGAAATTTCTTGCTGGCCAGAAGTTTGAAAGTGATGATGAGATAAAAGGAAACGTCCAGCAGTGGTTGAAGTCGCAGGCGGTCGAATTCTTTGAAGTGGGCATATTAAAATTAGTGCCAAGATACGACAAATGTCTCATCTTGCATGGTGACTATGTAGAAACGTAGATTAATGTATGTCGAATTTTTGAAAAATAAATTAATTTGAAAATAATTTGTATCATTTTCTTAATGCCCAAACTGTATTTACTTTCTGGATAAGCCTCGTATATATGTTGATGTGTTTAGTAAATCCTGTGGTTACATGTATTGTTAATCAATATTGGGTTTATAACATATAGATATTCCTTTCTACTGGGTTGAAGCGGAAGAACATGTTGAACATGCTGTTGAAAGAGAGAAACTTGGTGACCATGAGGCAGCATTCGCATTGTATAAGACGGCGATTGCGTGCCTCCTTAGTGGTGTTCAGAGTGAGTAGATAACAGGTTCAATCATATAATCTTGTTTATTAAAACGTAAGTGGTTACTTTGTTGTCATTCATTATTAATTGACAGATATAGTTATCTGCTTTGACCAGTGTAGACTGTCATTAATAGAGTAATGTGATAGGATTGCTTATTTAATGTTTAATTTAGCAGTGCAAGATTGTGAATTTTGTTGCTAGCAATTCAACTTAGGCATGTCATCTTCAAATTAAATTCTTAGCATCTCATGTTATCTTAAACTCTCTCCACATATTTAAGCTAACGTAGATTATGTTTACTTTATGGTTTATAAATAACAGTGTAATTATGAATAAAAGGAGCTTAATGAAAGTTAGTATTACTTTAACAATAAAATAATAAAGTAAGGTTGTGGAATATTTAGATAGATCAACAAAATCCTTCTTTTAATATTTCAGTTCTTTGTACGTACTGATCAATTCTTCCTAGAAAATTGATTAAACATAAAAGATGATATACTGTGAAACTTTTACGTTCCCTGGTATTGTTTTCTAATTATCCCATTATTTACATCACAAATACTTATGGAAAATTCATAAGATTAATGGTAGACCAGGTGTGATTAAAAGATTATGCAATTTTGTGAGTTTGAAAAATTGTGTATTTATCCATCTAGTTATATTGCCCTCCAGAAAATCCGGTCCTTTGGGTATCGAGTATAACTTTTCACAGTTATAACACTTCCAAACATTATAACAATTCCACTGTTTGGAATAGTTTGAATGATTCAAACTTTGTAAATCATTGCTTTTTCATTTTTGTTTTGTTTTGGGAACAGGAAAAGGTAGTATCAGTATATAACTGGTGAATATGGCAAATGAAGGAGTATCCTTATGATATTTCCTTTTGACTAAGATTTGTTGAAAAGCAGTGATATTTGCCATGGTCTGCATAGGAAGTAATTACGAGGATTGTTCAATAGAAACACGTTTGCCATGGCAACGGAATTCATTTGTTTATATTGTCTGTTTAAGTTCTAGTGATGCATCTGTCAAAAATATTTGCAGTTTGCTCTTTTCTAAGTAACTGGGTTGGAAAATGGCATTTATGATAGACAATCCGTCCAAAGATAATCTGCGTGCCGTTATTCAGTTTTTGGCCACTGAGGGGCGTCAGCCAAGGGAAATTTATACGAGAATGAAAGTTGTATATGGTGACTATAGTTATTCTCATATGGCAGTGGTTGAATGGTGCAATAAATTTCGACAAGGAAGAGAATCCACTAAAGATTTAGCCCGTCCCGGACCATCATGTGTTGCAGCATCAGATGAAAATGTGAGACAGCTAAAAACTGCTGTATGCGCAAATAGGCGCCATAAAAGTTAGAGAACTTTCTCAAATGTTGAGCATCAGTGTGGGAACTGTTCATTCCATCATTAATAGTCTTGGCTATCACAGAGTTGCTGCTCAGTGGATTCCACGATTGCTTACTGTGTGATATTATTAATTAACCACATAATAAAACACAAAACAAAATTGATTAAACTTCCACTTACCGTCAATCGGTGTTCTTGGGTCCAGGGTTGCGTCATACGAACGTTAGGATACAAGCGTAATTTTTAAGGTTGTGTGAATGATTTACACAATACATTTTTTATGAAGAGAAATGCTATTTTAATTTGTTAAAATCATTGATAATTTCATCCAAAACAGTTGTGCATGTTTATGCAGATTAATTTACATTTTTTTCAATCTCTTCACTCGGTCATCTGTTACAGGTTAACTTATGCTAAAATCTTACCTTACTGATCACACTTCATTGTAAACACAGACAGAGCCCAGCCTGCAATTTTTCACACTCACACATACATGAAATTTATTTTTAAAAACCCCAAATCATTTTTAATACCCCATCACTTTTAAACATTGGTCGTAACCTTCACTGCCGGCAACGTGGTTTCCGCGCGCACTCATTATTACTTTTTTAGATTTATTTTTTGGTGTCCGAAAGTTATAGAAATATGTTCTCCACTTTTTAATTGACCGCGGTCACATGATTTTTACTCTTATTTCACTTTTTACTGGTACAATATGAAATTTTATAGAGAGCCGACTTGGCTCGGTCCGGCGCCGGAGCGATCAGTTAACAAACTGGGAGGGAAAACGTAGCAGGTGAAGCTAACGTGATCTCATACTTTTGGTGGAAATCACTGCTTTGGGTTTCTTCGCAGGAGTTTCGTCCCATGCAATTCATGTAGTTGTTGGGGTGACGACAGTATACGATCTCAGTGAGGCACTGGCTAACGTCACGAGATGGGCGGATCTTAAGTCTTCATATCCGGCCTCATGGTAAATGAGACTGCATAAAATTGGTTTCCTGACATCTTGGTTTTTTGGACGGTAGCGTCACCCCGAGCGTATACCTGTGTCGCACGTACAGGCGCATGGTCACATTCAAACAAAGTTCTTGGAAACTTGAGGTGGCTACATACCTCAACTGATTGCACAATGCTATTACGTCTTGCCTTTGTTCTAAACTGTTCCATTCACCACGTGTTCTGGTCACCGTTGAGAAATGAATTTACAAATATTTTTTATAAAACCCCAAAAATGCAATAAATAAAAATACCCATATTTTTGGACCGTTACAATACCCCTTCAATGAGAGATCTTCTGTCCAAAACAGAAGAAATCTCATTGATAAAACCCCTAAGAGGACCGGTGAGGAACTGGTGCCAACAACCCCCTTCTGTTCTTACACTTCATGGGTCTACGACCCCCCTGGCTCGGCGACTATGGGCGCATCTGAACGAGATCCCTGGACTTCTCTGTGCGAGATCCCAACACCGAAAAATCGAACAGACACGCACCACAGCGCACCTCACCGTCTAACATGCTACCCCAAAAATCCTCAATCCCTGGCTTAAATCATGCCAGATCCTCCACCGATATGTTTCCCCTTATATGCAAGCTGGGCTGCCTTTAGCAGATACTGGGCTCACGCACACACTTACATTACATGCTGAAAATTGAAAAATTCTTTGAAAATTTACTTAAATTACAACTCACTGGTTGTTTTCATTTAAAATCAAATCACAAATTTTGTATCTATTTTGAATTATTCTCTTCATTGGTTTTTTGTTTTTTGTTATCAGAAAATTATATCAATTGAACACTTCTTAAAAATAAAACGTCCTTAACCTAACACTTGATTACACCTAGAGTCTACCAATACAATTCAATAAAATAATTCAATAATAATAAACATGGTTAGTACACAAACAATAAAATAATCAAAGTTTAAAAATATCCATTATCTGGCAGGCGCAAAAATCAAGAAAAAATTTTTTTTTTTCAAAAATATTTCCAAAGAAAAATTTTAAATTCAAAAAATTTAAATTTCTTAAAATATTTTCTTTTTCCATATAGAAATCATTTAAAGTTTATTCAAATTAATTAAAAACACAAATTGGATTAACTTCCATGCTAAACATGCCTAGTACATGACCTCACTATCAACTGATCAAAACTAGGTCAAGTCAAAACCTTGACCTACATACGTTATGTACAAATTACATCTGTGAACACATTAAACATCGGTAAAATTCTGTCTTGAGACACAAAATATAATAAAATAAAACCTTTAAAATAACAAAATATTATTATAAATAACAATCAAATTGACATTTAAATTATTCAAATAAACTTTACAACTCTACATTTCCAAATTCTATCAAACTTTGTCACTGGCTTCAATTAAAAAAATTTTATATTTTCTTATTACAAATCTCTTTCTTTATTTGACAATCTTATTCTCCATTACTGTGGGTGATTTAAATACTTATAACAATTTAATTTACCCCTTGGTAGGCGTACATTTATAATCTCTACCCCTCTGACTCTAATACTCATCAACTTTAACCAACATGACACCCATCTCTATCAAAATGTCTATCCAACAATCTCTAAACCCAACTTACCATTCAACTCAATTCGCCACCTTCTCTCCATATATAAAAAAAAACTCTCTAACCCTTTGTACTTTGGATACGTGTGTTTCCGTCCCAAAAGCTCATCCCATTATGTTGGTTCCTGGATTCTACCTAAGGTAACCCTTTCCAGCGCCAAACGGTCCCTCCCCGTCCCAACCCTTATGTTGCGGACTCCCACATTACACTACCCCCTATTACAAAATTACCATCCCCAATAATCTCAATCTTATTACCTCACTTCAACTACAACAAAATAACATCATCAATTATGAACATCAATATATCACTCAATACTCTACATATATTACCCATAACTACTGTGTCGACATCAATACTTCTCAAATTCTATTACATTATCTCACAACAACATTACCTTAACTCAAAACAATATTTTTCTCTCTACTACCCCTTTAACTTTGACTTTAACTTGGACTGATCTATATGCCCCACAACATATTTATCACCCAAAAACTATCTTTTATTAGCTTTCACAAATTATTACTTTATTTCTCACTTTATCAAATTACTCTTCTCATTATTTAACACAATATCTTTAACACATTAAAACATTATATATGACATTAATTACCTTGAACATCTATAAACAATTTACAGTGACATTTTACTACCGATCAGCTGACATTCTTAATAAAGTGAAAACACATTTCAAAAATTGTGCAGATTACATTAAATACATATGCTTCTCAATACTTACATCTACCATCAATGTTTCCCCTTTCTCTGATTCTGGTAATTTTATGTTAACCGCCTGCCAGTCGGTTTAGTTATCTACTCAGTTTCAAAAATATACAAATTATATAAAACATATACCTTTTATCAAATCTTATATCTACCCTATTACAATAAAATGCTACATTTAAAAAATATAGAATGAACACCTTATAGTGAATGTATGAGCATCTAGTTATTTAAATGGAACACAAGCATTTTTATTAGATCAAAAATTAGAGTTAGCAATTTTTTATGTTATAAAATTTAAATTCGTGGCTCATCTGAGCCACCTCCCATCCATACACGCTATTGCAATTAATGTAAGACTGTAGCGCCTTTTCGCTTCCACAAAGACTGCATATTTGGAGGGGTTTGCTATCTCTGTGTCTTTGTTTCGGCAGTTACATTTTAAAATTTTTTGAATATCAACATATCCTTGGTTATATTTAAACGCCCTTAAAACGGGTCTACCACCTGGCTATGCTGTCCCCACGCGGACAGAGTGGCAGCCGCTGTTCCATAGTTCCTGGATTTCCCCTAATTTCACCCCCCCATTTAATTTCTACTATATACCAATTTCAAGTCAGCTATGGTCAAGGGACTTGGTATGACCATAGCTGACCGCTAGCCAAATCCACAATTAGTGCTGGTAAGGCAGTAATCGCCCGAAAAGTCGGGGAAATCTAACTAGCATTTCAATGCCTGTTCTACATTGTTATTAATATGTGCGACACGAGCGTCTATCAGTGTACAAATTAAATTTGTACAAAAAATGTGCTGCACATTGCCGCCATGTTGGCCTCCGATGGAGGTAACACTCCCTGTTACCCCCAACCCATTCCACTATCTACCAGGGCACAGGCCACCCCAGCGGTAGCACCTTACTAACTAAATAAGTAAAAGTAATGAACTAAAACTTTCTACCATTGCAGTTCCACACTCCACTGTTCTATCACTTCTTTGAGCACCAATCTACCCCCCAAAATTATCCCCACATCTTGTATTGACAACAAGTTTTTTATTTTTTATTTCACACTTTGCAAAACGTTCCCATGCTCACTGATACTAAAACCTGACAATTATATTTGGTCACTTAATTCTAAAATTTATTTGAATTTAACATTACAAACATCCAAAGGATTTTGGTATATATATTTTTTTTTCTCTTTTTTTTTTCAAAATTTTTATATTTACATTGGAGGCTGACTAACCTTCCAAACCCATGAATCTTCTAGTGGTCAGTATCCCCGCCTGAAACGGGGGTGTTCTTGCTATGAGGCAAGGTTGGTGATAAGTTAGATCTACTTTGTGAAGTTACTTCCCCTTATACTCAACTCAACTCCCTTACCGCTCTCATTTCTTCAGACCCGCCGTCTAACCTATCGCCAAATCCGCCTCTCAGCAAAACTCTTCATTTCGGCTTAAACAAAACTACTGTCAATGGCTCAACTTTAATTTTGCCATTGACACTGAGAATATTTAAATTTGCACGCACTGCCTTTTATTTAGGTGCAGCCTCCATTATGTACAAACACTTTAAGGCAGTGCAGGCACGTGACAGGTACACCAAGACCGCTGCATCTGGAGTGTATTAAAAATAATAATGCGTGTCACGTACCTTTGGGGTCCCCCTCCCCATTCAAATATGTTGCAAGTTTTCTAATTTCAACCAATTTTGGTGGAGCCGGACCATCGTTGTTTTCACTGCCCGAAGGAAGATCCTCCAACCATGGCCCGTCTCCAAGTTCCGAATTCCACGGCCAGGACTGGTAAGATCGTGACTGCCCGAAAATGGGGGAGGATCCCTTCTGAAAACATATATAAAAAACAATTAAATTTCATTCATACAATTAATCATTGATAAAATCCTTATGCTGACCAATATAATTTCAAATTTGTAGCGTTGTGTGTTCCCACTATCTCCATAGTTTCTCTATTCTGTAACACATATGAATTCTTCATCTTAACCTCTATTACCTTGTACGGCCCCTCGTAGAGTAAGAAGAATTTCTTGATCTCCTTATCTTGAGCACTCGACAAATCGTGGCGTCGCACCAATACCACTGTCCAACCTCGTACTGCGTCCACTTACCTTTCATATCATGCTCTGTTTTCTCTTCTCCCCCTTCATCAATAGACTTTCATTCGCTAGCCTAAGTTTTACCTCGCGGCCAATAGTGTTGGTTTCTGGTGGATACTCAATTAATTGCTCCAAAATTCTCTGCGGACGCTCTCCTCTTATTAGCTCATAAGGTGTGAACCCCGTCGACTCGTGGGTGGTGCAGTTAAGCCAATTTTCAATCTTCTGAACATATAGTGGCCACTCGCTGTGTTTGGCATGGCAGTATGTCCGGAAAATTCTGCCCAACTCCCTCATGACTCGCTCCGCCTGATTGGACTGCGGATGATACACTGCGGTGTGCTTTGGGATGATACCTTCCTATCCGAGAGTCTGGCGCCATCTTCCACTGATGAATTGCGGTCCATGGTCGGATAATATCACCTTCGGCTTTCCCACGTTGATCATGTAGTCGCATGTGATCTTTTCACTCAGCACCTTACTTGTTGCTCGCTTCACGCTATATAACCTTACATATTTGGAAAATGTGTCAAGTACAACAAAAATATGCATCACTCCACCCCTACCCTTTGGCAATGGGCCGTACAAATCTACAGCTACTAAATCAAATGGTTTTTCTACTTTAATGTAATTTAGTTCTCCTTCTAACCTATAATTCACAACTTTAGATTTCTGACATAGTTCGCAAACTCTAAGTATTTTTCGGACGCGTTTTTCCATATTTTTAAATAGACAAGATTCCCTTAATACATTCATACACTTCCTTGCCCCAAAATGCCCGTATCTAAGGTGACACTCCCACACTATTTTCTCTATCAGCCCTTCAGGTATAACTAACCTCCAATCCCTTTCTCTCCCCTCTACTTTTTTAAATAAACTCCCCTGAAACACTTGAAAATATTGTTTATATCCAAATTCATCTACATCTGATTCTACACTAGTAATTATCTTATTTAATTTACTATCAGCTCTTTGCATTACATTTATATCCTTCAATTCTTCCCCAAAAAGTTTATCTTCCCTGGACAATCTATAAATCTCTATTTCTTTAATATCTCTACCCGTTCGATTTCTATCTGTGTCTACTCGTGATAGTGTGTCTGGCACCCTGTTCTCTACACCCTTAATGTATTCCCAAGAAAAATTATACTCTTGGAGAGCTAACACCCACCTGGTTATCCGGCTGTGTGTGAGTTTACAAGTATTCAGGAACGACAGCGCCTTATGGTCCGTCCTGATGATGGTTTTATTACCCAGCAGATACGTACGGAACTTCTTCACAGCGAAAACTATACTGAGAAGCTCCTTCTCGGTGGTAGTATAGTTACGCTCTGCGGCTAGCAACGTCCGGCTGGCGAAGGCAATGGTTTTGTGTTCTTTCGCTTCGTCTTCTTGGTACAGTTCCGCTCCAAGTGCTATATTGCTGGCGTCTGTCTGTAAGTAGAAATTATCATTAAAATTTGCATGGTTCATTAGAATCATATCAGCAAACTTATTCTTGATTTCGTGGAACGCTGCTCTTTCGTTATCTCCCCACCTCCATTGTTTGTTCTTTTGCAGCACTGCGCTGAGTCGGGCCGTCGTCTGGGCGTAGTTTCGCTGGAACTTCCTGTAAAAATTACAGAGACCAAGAAAACTTTGTAATTGTTTTATATTTTTAGGCTCCGGAAACGTCAGGATGGATTCTACTTTGTCCGGATTAGCCCGTATTCCTGTAGGTGTTATGATGAAACCTAAAAAATGTATTTCTGTCTGTAAAAATTTTGATTTGTCCCAATTCACTGTCAAACCTCCCTGGTATAATTTCTCCAATACATATTCTAAATGTTCTACATGCTCCTCAAATGTTCTAGAAGCTATTAGAATATCATCGACATATATGGTTAAAAAATCTAAGTTATGAGGTTGCAAAATCTCATCAAGACACTTGATAAAGCTGGCTACACTGGTGTTCAAACCAAAAGGTAAACGTTTGAACTGATAATTTTTTCCGTTGAACAAGAACGCGGTATACTTCCTACTATTTACTGCCAACGGAACTTGCCAATACCCGGCGGTTAGGTCTAAAGAGGTCATATATTTCACCCCACTGAACGTCTGAAAGATTTCCTCAATGGCTTCGGGTGACTCCCGGTCTGGAATAATTATTTGATTAATTTTGCAGGCATCTAGACATAACCTAACTCTCCCATCTTTTTTGATCACTACTACTAAAGGGTTGGAATAAGTTGATACCGACCTTTCTATAATATCCCCCGCTAACATCCTATCCAATTCTAACTGTACGGCCCACCTTTTAGAATATGGTACTGGATAACTCCGTTGGACATATGGCGAATGCTCCCTCACCTTTAACTCGCATTCATAACCTTTTGCCGTTCCTGGTTCCCCGGCAAATACTCCCCTATAATCCTCGACTACCCGCCACAGCGCTTTACGCTGAGAACTCCCTATTACGCCACCCTCCCCACAAAATTTAACCGCTCTATCCGCCCATATTCTCTCCTCACTCTCTTCACTCACTCTCTCTCTACACATATTCATACTAAATTCCATATCCCGATTTATGGTCTTATCTGGTATAACCCTTATACCCGAAATCTTTACTGTGTCTAAAACCCGTTCAAAATTAACCGTTATTCGTTTATTCTCATTGTTCAATTCTAAAATTCTTGTTCTAAAATTGATGACCGCATTATTCCTGATTAGAAAATCATTACCCAAAATTACTTCTAAATTTAAGCCTCTCACAACTAAAAATGTATTCTCATAACTTTCCCCATTTATTAACATATTCAACTGGACTTGTATGGTAACCCATTTACTTCTAACACCCGTAATGCCAATTGTTACTCCCGCCACTGGCAAAGACAGAATATTTTTGTTAGTCTCTTTTAATTTATTTAGCACATGTTCCGCTATTACGGATATTTCACTACCTGTGTCTATAAGTGTCAAGACTGACTTACCTTCTATTTCCAGTTTTACCTCAGTCAACCACACTTCTGGTCTCCTCGTCTCCGCCTCCTCTTCCTCCATCAATTCCGTAGCCAAGTCCGTGTGAATAGTGTTATTCCTATATTTACTTTCATGGACCCCGCGGTTATTCCTCGACAATGGCCGGGCCTCCTCATCCATTGTCCTCCTTAGTTTCCCGTCCTCTCGTCTGTATTTCGGGGCATATACACTCTGCCCGTATGCTGATTTCCTCCTTCGTTTCTCGTATTCTCTGCTTGTCTGTCCCCGTTCCTCTGCTGTGGGTTGTTGAATCTCTGTTGTGTCCTCGGCTGCTGTCCGGGCCTCGCCCTTCTACATCTATAACAAAAATTACGGTCAGCATAATTTTCCACCAGACACCCGTCACATTTCCACATCGGATATCGTCTGTCCCGTTCTCGACCATTGTGTGTGGTTCCCCCATTTGGTCCTCCTCTTGGTGTATAGTTCCCTCCATTGTGCATATTAGGTTGTTGTATGCGTCTGCTGTCTTCCTGGTCCTTAATATTCTGAAAAACATCCAATATTTTTTCTAATTCATTGATATCACTTACCTCTCTGGTCATTAACGTGATCTGTACTTCCCTCGGTAGATGTTTGCTGATGTGGCGTACAAACGACTGGAATGGGAACGGTGGTTCTAAGTACTTAGCTTCATTGTATAGCTTCATTGTATAGACGGTAATATTACGGTTGTTTCTCCCAAAGCTCCCGGTTCCCATTATTTGACTTCGTAGTGTCTCCTGCTCCTCCTCCAACCAGTATTTATTCCGAAAGGCTTTTTCAAAATTTTCATACCTCTCCCATTCGTTTCGATGTGTCTCCGCCCATATCTCCGAATTACCCTTAAAACATTTCAAAATTGTTATAAGCTTAACTTCCCAACTACTACCATTAATTCTGTCAAATTCCCGTACTCGATTCAAAAATTGCATTGGATGCACTCTACGATTCTCACTACAAAAGGTTTCGAGTTCAACTTCATTATTAGCATCTCGTGTAATCAATATACATTCAGTAACATTGTTTAAATTTTGGTTTCTTACTAAACTTAATTCGTCTCTCACACTATTAATGTTCTGTTCAAGTGAACATAATTTTTTGTCGTTACTACATTCAGACTGTATGCTATTTTTTGATATTACATTAATTGATTCATTTAGTGCTTGTATTTCTGTCTTACAGGTATTTTCAATTTCATTGACCCTAAAGTCTACAGTATTTTTGTGTTCATCAATATTCTGACTCATTTTTTCGATTGTCATTACTACGCTACTCACCTTACATTCAGTTTCAGTATTACACTTATTTATTTTATATTCTATTTCATTATTATGCTCATTCATTGAATTTATTAATATTTCATTATTCTCATTTATCTGCTTCTCAACTCTATCTGACTATCTATTGCATTAAATTTAACATATATCTTCTGTATTGAATTCTCTAACTTGGTTTCTACTTGGTTAATTTTATCAGTAAATTCTACTTTGGTATTTTCACAACGTCTATTAATCTCATTAATATCATTTTTCAATTCATCAAAACGATTATCAAATTTTTTATCATTACTATCGAAACGTTTATTTAACTCATTAAATTCACTCTTCTGTTCACTGAATTTATTTAACATATATATTCTGTTCATCTCTAGCATTGTTTGTATCATTTTAAACATTTCGTAATTATCGTCAGACTTTTTATCTTGGACCGGTGTTGACTGACTTTCTGTTTTATTGTCAGTGAAGCTGACTTCGTTATTATTGATTTTGCTTTCTCTATTCGATTTTGGGGTCATTTGGATCCCCGAATCATCTGTACTATTTGATTCATTCGTGTTGCTTATATCTATAGTTTTGTCGTCTTGACCTACATTCGGTGTTGAATGTACTTCAAGACTGCTCATAACAGCTGATTCATCAAATTCAGTTATTTCGCTTATAACAGTTAAGTCGGACAAACCGACTTCATTCTCTGTATTTTCCATTTTTGTAATTTTACTTTATCTCTTTTTTATAACTTTATTATTGGTTGTTATATACTTATTATTATCTGAACCAACTCTCATGTCTTAACTCTTTGACTATATTTTACATTACGTATTTTCACTTAACCTCTAAATTACGCTTGTATCTTACTTGTAGGTATGGAATTTCATTAATTTATTAAATTCGTTCCAGTTCGAGGCACCATTGTGATATTATTAATTAACCACATAATAAAACACAAAACAAAATTGATTAAACTTCCACTTACCGTCAATCGGTGTTCTTGGGTCCAGGGTTGCGTCATACGAACGTTAGGATACAAGCGTAATTTTTAAGGTTGTGTGAATGATTTACACAATACATTTTTTATGAAGAGAAATGCTATTTTAATTTGTTAAAATCATTGATAATTTCATCCAAAACAGTTATGCATGTTTATGCACATTAATTTACATTTTTTTCAATCTCTTCACTCGGTCATCTGTTACAGGGTAACTTATGCTAAAATCTTACCTTACTGATCACACTTCATTATAAACACAGACAGAGCCCAGCCTGCAATTTTTCACACTCACACATACATGAAATTTATTTTTAAAAACCCCAAATCATTTTTAATACCCCATCACTTTTAAACATTGGTCGTAACCTTCACTGCCGGCAATGTGGTTTCCGCGCGCACTCGTTATTACTTTTTTAGATTTATTTTTTGGTGTCCGAAAGTTATAGAAATATGTTCTCCACTTTTTAATTGACCGCGGTCACATGATTTTTACTCTTATTTCACTTTTTACTGGTACAATATGAAATTTTATAGAGAGCCGACTTGGCTCGGTCCGGCGCCGGAGCGATCAGTTAACAAACTGGGAGGGAAAACGTAGCAGGTGAAGCTAACGTGATCTCATACTTTTGGTGGAAATCACTGCCTTGGGTTTCGTCGCAGGAGTTTTGTCCCATGCAATTCATGTAGTTGTTGGGGTGACGACAGTATACGATCTCAGTGAGGTATACGATAATGCTTGACCCCATGTAGCCCAGACGATTCAAGATCTGCTCTGTCGTATGAAGTGGGAAGTCTTACAACATCCACCTTACAGTCCCGATTTGTCCGACACTGGCTAACGTCACGAGATGGGCGGATCTTAAGTCTTCATATCCAGCCTCATGGTAAATGAGACTGCATAAAATTGGTTTCCTGACATCTTGGTTTTTTGGACGGTAGCGTCACCCCGAGCGTATACCTGTTTCGCGCGTACAGGCGCATGGTCACATTCAAACAAAGTTCTTGGAAACTTGAGGTGGCTACATACCTCAACTGATTGCACAATGCTATTACGTCTTGCCTTTGTTCTAAACTGTTCCATTCACCACGTGTTCTGGTCACCGTTGAGAAATGAATTTACAAATATTTTTTATAAAACCCCAAAAATGCAATAAATAAAAATACCCATATTTTTGGACCGTTACAACTGATGAGCAGAGAAATTTGCTTTTGGCCTTATCATTACAGCATTTGATGCGCCATCAACAACAAGGTAATGCCTTTCTACAAAAAATTGTTGCTGGTGAAGAGTCTTGGTGTTATCGCTATGAATCAGAATCCAAACATCAGAGTATGCAGTGGAAGCATGCACAATTTCCAAAGTGAAACAATGTTGGTCCCAACCTTTGGCAGGAAAAGTAATGGTGACCATATTTTTTTATTATCAGGGTGTGCTGCTCTTAGATTTTAAAGAACCTGGTGTCAACATCAATGCCAAGCAATATGCAGACAGATTAAAATGCTTACGGGTCAACAGATGAATAAAGGTCCCGGGAAGCTCACAAACGGTGTAATTCTTCTGCATGATAATGCTTGACCCCATGTAGCCCAGACGATTCAAGATCTGCTCTGTCGTATGAAGTGGGAAGTCTTACAACATCCACCTTACAGTCCCGATTTGTCCCCATGTGATTATCATGTTATTGGCTCATTAAAGAAATCACTAAAAGGACGGCGGTTCAAATCGGACGCTGAGGTAGAGTTTGCTGTTAGCAAATGGTTCCACAAACAGCCGCAAGAATTTTACCAGCAGGGAATCTGCAGATTAGTGCAACAGTGGGACTCATGCCTTAATGTTAATGGAGATTTCTTGAATAAAAAATGCTTTACAGCCTCTAAACGTGTTTCTATTGAACAATCCTCGTATATTTGTGCTGGTGCCATGTAGTTGCCAGAAATTGGTCAAACAGCGAATATCATGGTTGATTCCCCAAGTGGTGGTGATTCCACGACCTTTTATTGCACCACACTTGATTTACTGAATTCTTCAGTTTTGTGCTTTCATTTTCACCAGAAGTTGTTTTTCTTTACAATTAGAATACTTTAAAATTATTGAATCATTCCAACTTAGTCAACACCCGATTATAAAGATTTGTGTCTAAATGATTTAAACAAATTTTTCTTTAATTCGTTTTTTGACCTTTTTAGTTTATACATTCCCAAAAAAATAAAATGTTCATGATATCAAAAAAGTTCTGACATAACCAACACATCCTGTCCAAGTATCACACGTTGTAGCATATTCAGTTCTTGAAAGACTGCTCTGCACTCCCCCCCACATACACACACATTCCAATTATAATTTTTAGTTTTACATATTTAAATATGATACTTTCTCCAATATAGTCGACCAGAGATGTACGTCATTTAAAGGTAGATGGAAGATTGAGACAAACTCTTTTCACTGATCCTTGAAGTTTGCCAATGTTGCGTTTAACTATGAAGGTGCAGACATGAAATTAACTAAAGGACGGACAGGCATATTATTTTTATGTATTTTTTACCGTCTTTTAGTTAATTTCATGTCTGCACCTTCATATAAAATTGCCAAAAAACTCGAAAAAATTTTTAGACAACATATAACGTTCAATAAAAATTATAGCTTGAAAAACAGTTTTGAACTGGTCGAACTTACAAAAACTATTACAATCGAGCCGAGACACACCCTCGCCTCATTCGATATAGTAAATTTATACACGAACGTACCTATTAATGAAACGTTAGAAATAGCAAAAAGTTTATTACTCTCTAAATCCACATTAAATCATGAAACAGTTGATGAGTTAATCAATTTGACAAAAGTAATATTAGAACAAAATTATTTCACTTTCGATAACAAATATTATTTACAACGGCATGGATTGGCGATGGGATCCCCATTATCAGGCATCCTGGCGGAAATTTACTTAAATCATATTGAAACAAACGAAATTTTATCAACTAAAAACAAACATTATAATAAATTTTATTTTACCGACGATATGGGGATGGCACAATAATGATTTATAATGGCAATTGCAGGCAATTGGAGATGCTTAAAAAATATATGAATACTATTACAAATATTTGCAATTCGCATTAGAGACGGAAATTAATAATAAAATTAATTTTTTAGATTTAACTTTAACAAAAATAAATAATAAAATTAACTATAATATTTACAGAAAACCAACAATCACAGATCATGCTATTCACGCCTCATCATATCACCCTATTTCACATAAAATGGCATTTTTTAATTGTATGATTCATAGATTGCTGGCATTGCCCCTATCTATGGAAGATTATAAAAATGAACTAAACATTATCAAACACATAGCGATAGCCAATGGATACAAAAGTCATATAGTAGATAGAATAATTAATAAAAAACAAAATAAACCAATAAATATTGATGTGTCCAAAGAAAAAGTAAACAAATATATTGCAATAGAATATGATGAAATTCTACACCATATTTTAAAAAACCATTTAAAAAAGCAAAATATTACTGTGGCTTCAAAGGCGAATAATAAGCTTGAGAAAAAACTTACATTTACAAACAAAAATATACCCTCCGATATATTTGACGGTACTGGTGTATATAGACTTAATTTGTTCTGATTGCACACAGTTCTACATAGGACAAACAGTTCCTTCAAATTATGCTATAAAGAACATATCCCAAGCTCCAAGTCAAATGTAAGAAGATCCACATTTGCAGAACATTTAAGCTTACATAACCATAACATAAAGAGTATTGGTGATAATTTAGATATCCTACATAAATGTAAAAAGTCACTAAGGCTAGACACGCTTGAAAGGTTCGAGATATATAAAGCTATAAAGGAGGATCACAATCATGTCCTAAACGAAAAAGCAATACATACAAATAATATTTTATTTAATAGAATCGATCATATAGAACGAGAAATCGGCTATATCAGATCGATAAAATTGAACGAAGGTCAAGCCGGCATTGATTAGTTTTACCGTGGGGGCGTTCCTGTGCAGGTTCGTTACAGCCGCGTGTTGCTTTTATTTCGTTGTTATTTTGTTTTAATATGTGTTATTTATTATTTTGTACAATGTATGTGTTGTTTTTTAATTTTTAATATTTGACGAGATGAATATACATCGATTAATGTTTTAACCTTAATCATATTGGATCTGATGATGACACCATTGGTGTCGAAACTCGAGTAATCCCTATAGGATTCTGAGAAACGTTGACAGAAGGTAATTAACCTATTTTATAGACTTAACCATTTCTGGAGGCCAGTCAAATGTTTGAATTCTTTCTGTTTGTTATTTTTAATTGCGTTCTTGATTTCTAAAATGTTTAAACCTTTTCAAGTAATATGTTTCATCAAGTGCCCAACAAGTGTCTTCAATCAATATCGTTAGACAATTGTTACAGACAGTTGTACGAGCATCGCAAAAAAATTTTTGAATCACTAATTTGTAGGATGTGAAATTCAGAACTTGTATGAACGTTCTGAGCAAACCTTGTACACCAATCCTTGAATTTGTTTTCTTAGTTCTGTGATGTCCTTGAAAATAATTTGTACATTTAAGTCCTGTGACAACAAATTACACATTGGTTCTGTGTACTTTCTTATTGGCAAGTAATATTCAGTGTGGATAATTAGAGAAGCATTATAATTAGTTTGTTACATCATATTGATTAATCTTGGCCAATTAAGAAGTACTTTGTTACATGCATGTCTGTGCTTGAGATCTTAGTTACATATAGTTTTTATTGGCATTGTAATATAAAAAGGTTTCAGTTCAGAAATGCTGTCGGTTGTGAGCATTTTGAAATGCTTATATTGGAGAAGAAACAGTAATTGTTTTTCGTATGAGAGGAAGTAGATGCACACACGCACACACGCGCGCGCGCGCGCGCGTGCGTGTGTGTGTGGATCTGACCACAAAATGCAGTTGGTCAGTTTTTGCAGTAAATAATATAATGAAGAAATGAGTAGACATTGATAACACTTACAGACGTTTCACTTGGTCTTTCTCAAAGGGTCTGAAGTCAATGAGAATGTCACAACTGGAGGAAATGGAGTCCATCCTTGAGACGTGGTTAAGACAAGCTTGATTTGCAAGTTATAAGTGAACTACAGAGTAGGTCATAAGTTGCTTGATATTAATGTTTAAATATATGGATTTTTGTCAGGCAACATATGGCATCTCTGTACATCCAGGTAAACGACTTAAAAAACTTAGTTAAGTGATCTGTCCATAAGGAATTCTATATTAGTTGTTACTAATGTGTAGATGTGTGAGTGACTAATTATCAGAATTCTGTTGTAGTAGTGGTGTGACTATTGTAGTGACTATGTAATTCTCAGAGTTATTCACTCACATTAGTGTCAACTGAAATGGAACACATTATAGATTAGATAGTTTGCGCTGCTGTTATAAGAGTATATAGTTGTTACTTAATGTGATTATAATGGTAATATATTTTTTTCAGATGACAATGATAATGAGAGAAGAAAGGCTGTAGGAGAGAAAACAGCTGCATATTTAGTAAAGGCTGAATTCATTGCTGATAATTTCCTCTCTGAAAAAAGTCACTCAAAGCAAACGGTTATTTTTTTTTTGTACATTTTCTTAAAAGTAAAGTGTAGTCATGAAATGTTCAAATTAATTGTAATTGTTATTACTTACAAACTTTTTTTGTAAGTGATGGGATTATTTTTTAAAATTTATTATGATCTCTTTGTGTGTGGGATCTGTAACAGTAATAATACAAGAGTATGGACTGAAATACTACACAACCCCCATCCTCCCAAAAACGAACAAGAAACCAGAGTCATCAGGTGTATTTGTAAAGTTGGGACATATCACCCATCAAATTCTACAGTGTGGTCTAGTATTAGTATAATGAAGAGTATAAATCCTTCAGACCTGTTAGGCAAACCCACTGAACACACAGTGAATTATGGTGAAAGGTTAGTTACTGAAGTAAACTAACTCATAATAATGTTACTATATGTCTTACAATTCATTCTTATGATATATAATTATGATACACTTCCTCATTAATTGATTGACTTACACATAATAATCAATAAGAAAACCAAAACATACAAACTTACATATTGTAAGAGTAAAAGAGTTTATAATGGAAATTTAATTTTGGAAGTTCGTTTAAACAAATTATTAAGTTACTCATCAAATAATTTTAAAAAACATTTCTGACCAATTGTGAAAATTGTATCTTCGATTTCTAAACTAATGCAACTTATACATTCTTATATCTACATTATTATCAATGCAGTCTATATATTATCCAAAATTGTTTTAAATGTCAAAAATTGAGCCCATTTCCACATTACAGCTTAATATTCATTGCACATCAATTCGTAAAAGGCCCCATACACCTGCGAACAAATTGCGCAACAGAGGCTGTTGTGCAAACAATTGTATAGTGTATGGTGTTGTTTGACGTGCTGCACAACTAGTTGCAGAAATTCAAAGTTGTTTGAAATTAATTGCACGAGTGGCGTTGCACAACTATTGCATCGTGTATGGGCTTTGTGCAACACATTGTGCAATAACTGCAGTTTCTTTTCACGCGTGTAAGTAGAAGGTAGTGTTTTTAAAATGGCCACTTTTATAAATAACAGAGAATTTTTGAGTGAGTTTATTGATTTATACCGTCAGTTGCCGGAAGTATGGAAGGTAAAGAGCGATGCATACAGGAATAGAAATTTGAAGAATTTGGCATATGAAAAACTAATTGAAAAATTGAAGGAGGTCGAACCTAATGCCGATAGAGATGGTGTGGAAAAAATTAATGTTTTCCGCAGTGCCTATCGGAAAGAATTAAAAAAAGTAATCGCAAGTTATAAATCTGGCACAGGAACTGAAAGTGTTTACGAACCAATCTTATGGTACTTCGAGGAACTAGATTTCCTGAGGGATCAAGAAACTCAAGTACCAGGAACCTCTACCATGAACGACCCCCATGAGATTGAAAATGAAGGCACAGTAAGTAAACAATTTATATTTAAATTCTGTTATTCTAATTTATTTCGACAAAAAATAAAAACATACATACTGCGACTTTAGAAAGTAAAAAGAAATCATGTATTATTATGGTTTGTTGAACTGAATTGTTATGTATAAATATGAGGTGGTTTAAACAAAATCCTTATTCAGTTTACTCAATTTTTATTTTTTAACAGGGACATTTCGGCATCTCGCCATAATCATCCTAAATACATCGAAAATTAGTTTGTACAATAATTATAAAATTAATTAGATTTAATATTATTTACAATTTTTATAATAATAAATACCTGATATAAATGTATGATTGGCATATTTACTAATGCCATCTGAAAATAATTTATATCAGGTATTTATTATTATAAAAATTGTAAATAATATTAAATCTAATTAATTTTATAATTATTGTACAAACTAATTTTCGATGTATTTAGGATGATTATGGCAAGATGCCGAAACGTCCCTGTTAAAAAATAAAAATTGGGTAAACTGAATAAGGATTTTGTTGAAATCATGTATGTATTAGAACATTGCTAAAAGACAGGATATTTTTATTAAACACAAATCTTTTACTGAAAAATTTATTCATAGTTTATTGTTGAAATATGTTGTTCTGCCATGGAACTGCTCCAACAGTATTAAAATAATTACAAAACTGTGCTCTTATTTATTTTGCTGTGATGGTACTGTTTCTTCCTTGGAGTGGCTGTAGTGTAAGTAACATGGGGTCTGCTCTCCAATCAGCATTTATAAACTCTCCAGTATTTATGTTTTCAACATCTACGCCACCTTGGAAATAAGATTCTACTTTTTTATGTCGCAAAAAGTTGTGCAAGTAGCAACATGCCAATACTATGGTGACAGCTTTTTCTGGACATAGGTTAATTTGATTTAACAGAATCCTGAACCGAGAAGCTAGTATTCCAAATGCATTTTCAATCATTTGGCGGCTCCGTGACACCCTGTAGTTATAAATCATTTCTTTGTTGGTGAGGTTTCTCTTGCTAAATGGTTTCATTAAATTCTCCATAAGTGGAAAAGCATCATCCCTTACGAAAACATAGGGCATTTTGATATTGGTTGATGGTAAATTTTCCGGTTCAGGAATGCACAGGTCTTTTTCGACAAGTTTTTTATAGAGCAACGTATTTGAAAACACCCCTCCATCAGAAACTCATCCATTTGCGCCCACATCAGCCACCAAGAATTCATAATTTACATTTACGATTCCCATTAGAACAATGCTAAATGAATGTTTGTAGTTGAAGTAATATGAGCCTGTTCCGGGGGGGGGGGGCTTAAATATGTTCACATGTTTGCCGTCTATCGCCCCAAGACAATGAGGAAAATTCCACTTCGTCTCAAAATCTTTAGCCATAATTTTCCATTCATTTTCACTTTGTGGGAGCGGAAAAACAACATGCTGTCATTAGTGTTGTTTATACAATTGTTTAATAAGGAAAAGTATGCATCTTTACTACAGGGATTAGGGCCCTAGTTGGCATGTTCCGGAACCCATCTCCTCCTTGGTCTACCAGCATCCCTCTTTCCACTCGGCTTGTACTTGAGAGCTGCCACTGGCAATCTGGTATCTGGCATTCGGGCCACATGTCCACACCATCTCCTCTTATACTCCGTAATCGTCTCATTTAAAGACTGGATCTTTAAGTTTTGTCTAATGTCTATGTTTCTTCTCCTATCCAAAAGGGAGAATCCTTGGACACTTCTCAGAAATCTCATTTCGGCAGCCTGAATTTTCTTTTCTTCCCCTTTACCGAGGGTCCATGTCTCACTTGCATAAAGGAATGTTGGAACAGCTACTGTTTTATAAAATTTCATACGGGTTTCCTTCCAAGTTTTATTTCGTAAATTTCTATGAATTGTCCCACAGATGGATCTAAACTTTGATAGTTTATTAACCCAGTCGGTATCAACGTTGTATGAGATGTTATATCCCAGATAATTAAAATCACAAACTTGTTCCAAAGTTTGATTGTCTACCACAATTTTTATTCTAATGGGACGTTTACCTAGAAACGCCATGGTTTTTTATTTAGCGGCAGATATCCTCAGCCCATAATTTCGCAAAATAGTATTAAATGTAAATATCGCTTTTTGTAACTGGTCTTCCGTTTCTTGTATTATTACCTTATCATCTGCGTACAGTTGGGAATTCACATAAATATTTCCTTGAAGATGTATTCCTGAGTCATCCCCAGTCTTCCATAGTCGTAATATGTCGTCGATATAAATATTAAAAAGTGTCAGTGAAATAGGACACCCTTGTCTAACACCTTTATTTGTAGGAATACCGTCTGTCAACCTACCATTTAAATCTAGGGTAATGGAAGTTCTGTTATATAAGCTTTGGAGCACTGCAATTAATTGTGTGGGAAAACCTCTTCGTTCCATGATATTCCATAGTAGTGATCGCCTAACATTATCAAAAGCCTTCGCTATATCTATAAAAGCAAGATGCGTTTCCTGGTCGAACTCTCTTCTTTTCTCAATTATCAACTTAAGAGTAAAATTGCATCTATACACGATCTTCCTTTTCGAAAGCCATTCTGTTCTTCTAACAATAATACGTCTGTAATTGGTTTCAATCTTCCATTTACTATTCTGGCGTAAAGCTTATATGTTGTGTCAAGGATGGATATTCCTCTATAATTATCTGGCCTTGTTGTATCCCCTCTCATAAATAGTGAGATAACTCTTGCTCTTAACCATTCTTTTGGAACTGAGTGCTCCTTCCAGCACATATTCAGGAAATGTAACAGACGTAACTGCAATAAAATGCCTCCGTATTTCAAAAGCTCTATATTAATGCCATTCAATCCTGGTGAAGTGCGATTCTTAGATTCTCTCAATGCCTGCAGTAATTCCTCTAGAGTTATTGCATCTTTTTCGGATCTCACTTTGCTTCAACTTGTCTTGGGTGAGATCTTTCTGGTCTTTAATCTTTCCTATCAGCCTCCCTTGGTTAACTCTTGTTCTTTTCGACCCCGACGCTATTAGAGTATTCGAGAGCTAGGGTGTCTTCCCATGTTTTTTCATTCTATTTCTTGACACCTGCTGCCTTGCAGTAAGGCGTTGGATCGTCAAAGGCTAAGGGAGATAACCCCTACAGAAAATCAGGTTTGTTAGGAAACCTTAGGGTGGCAGCCCCATCGCCTAACTACCTAGTTAGAGGCTGGTAACCTCTGCTAAGGAATCTTATTGCACTGCCCTGTACTGCCTTGTATGGTTGGGGGTTGGCACCTCAAAGACTAGGAGAAGGATACTTCGAGGTAAAACCAGGGTCAGGCCAAGGTCTGTAGCTGTGGTGATAGCAGTTGGCCTAGGAGAAGAAGACTCCGAAATCAAACTCCTGGTCCTCCAGGTTGGGGGTTTTACAGTGGGCTAGTAACCTGCTTAAGTAAAACAATATTTACATGCAGAACTCAACTGAGCCTCGGAAATCGGACGGGAAACGTGGATAATCGACCTAAGCTAACGGAAAAGGACAAACATAAATGGATAATGGATAATTTAAAGGTGGCTACATGGAATGTTAGAGGAATAGCTGGTAAGGAAGCGGAACTACTAAGAATATTTGAGGAGAATAAAGTAAATATTGCAGTAGTAACAGAAACGAAAAAGAAAAATAAAGGTCCAAAATATGTAGGAGATTACGCAATGTTTTATAGTGGCGTGGATGAGAAATCTAGGGCAGCAAGAGGAGTGGCAGTATTTATCGATAAAAAATGGCAACAAGGTATACAAGAATATCATTTTGAAAGAGAGGATACTGTATTTAAAAATAAAATATGGACGTGGTCATATAATTGTCATAGGTGCTTATGCCCCCATAGAGGGTGAAACTGTAGATTTTTACAACAGGATTCAGAAAATAATCGACAAAAATAAAAACCATGAAATCTTATTGATGGGTGATATGAATGCCAGGGTTGGTAATGTTCCAATCCCAAATATAGTAGGAGTTTTCGGGGAAGATACGTTAAATGATAATGGAGAGGTTTTGAGAGAATTTGGTACGTTTGACGAGTTAAAAATAACTAACACCTTTTTCCGTAAGAAAGAAATTCATAAATATACATGGTCATCAAGGGGACTTAGCTCCTTAATAGATTATATCATCATCAGCAAAAAATTGGCAAAACAGGTTATTGACATGAGAGTATATAGAAGTATGCATCTTATAAACCTATTTTTTATTTTTTGCAGGATCCTTCCCAAGACATAAGTAGCCAAGAAACAAATACACCTCAAGAAACAGATACAGATATACCTCAAGAAACAGATATACCTCAAGAAACAGATACACCTCAAGAAATAGATACACCGGATACTCCTATACAACGTAGAGCTAAAAAATGAAAAGGGACAACTGATTACAAGGAATCACAGAAACGGAATGAAATATTGAAGATGGCTTGCGAACATCTTCACACTTATAACAACGAGGTGGACGTTTTGGCAAAAAGTTGGGCATTAGAATTCATGAAGCTCTCATCAGTTCAGCAAGTTTATGCCAAAAAAGCCATAAATGATATTTTATATAAAGGGCGCCTGGGAACTTTGCATAGAAATTCAGTTACTATAAATGAACCAGCTTCACGTCCCCCCTCTGCAATTTCACCCTACTACGCATCTTCGTCACATTCAAATAATAGCCAATCATACTCATACCCTCCAACCCCACTACAGGTAACTACAATGGAGAACACACCAGTACACTATTGTAGTAGCAGACCTACTCTCTGACCCACAGTTTCAATAAGTATATGGTACCTCGACAACTACTTCATTTCAACGTTTCATTTACGTTATTTTTTAGTTCGTATTTGTGTTATTTTATGTTAAAATTTGAAAATGAATAGAGCAATAATTACGTACCTTTATATATTTCTTCAAAACCTTTATGATTGCTTCACAGGTCTCGATGACAATCTTTCCAAGTGTTTGAGCAGCAATCGCTGTTTCAAACTTTAAACCCTCAAAGGTAAGTCGAGATGCAAGGTACCTTAAAGTAGCAAACAACCTTTGCTTGGGTGCGTCTCTCAATATTGTGTCTTCTTTTTGTATAAGTGGTGTTACCATAGCCAATAATTCACCAAAAGTAGTGGGGTCCATTCGTAAATAATTTTTATAGTCTAGTGGTGAACTCAACTGAAGTTCTTTGAGGAGATTTGCGTGGCTAAAAAGAGATCTTTTCTTTAACCACTCTTTCATCCAGACTCTCTGCTTCCTTTTTCTTTTCTTAACACTAACATCCGACACAACAGCAATTATTGTAGCTAAACAGGCTGCGTCATCAGACAGCATGTTTCCGTAGGTACACGACAAAAGCAACTGGAGTTTTCATAAAATTGCGTATAGTGTATGGGTGACCTTGTTGCACAACAGGTTTGCACAACAACCTGTTGTGCAACGTCAGTTTGTGCAATTTGTTTGCAGGTGTATGGGTGGCTTAATAGTACAGTGAAACTTCGATTAACCGTCAGGGTCGGGACCGGGACCGTGACGGTTAATCGAATAGACGGATAACAGAAAAACCGTAAACAACAACCCACCCCCATCCATTGCATATGAACGAATGATAAAAAATGCACGTTTTCGAACTGGAAATACACTGTATACACATGTATTTTATTTTACAGAAACAAACAATATACAATTTACATATAAATTGTAACACATATATAATTGTATAACAGTATATGTAGTACAACATATGTACTGTACATATTGTTACATGAACTTATGCTCTAGACGTACATATATATTCAAATTTTAAAATAGTCTGTCATTTTCGTTTGTTTCTTTGAGGCTCGTGCTTTCTGAGCGGTAATGTACCGTACTTTACGTAGGAGAAGTATCTGTATCGTGTTTGCCTCTTCTTGCCCCTCAAACCACTCAGTGCATTTTGATAACATTGTTTCTGCTTCTGTATGGCTTAACGTAGTTTTTTCATTCAAAATATACACTCGTCTTTGTCAATTTCTTCTTCTTCGTTATCAGTCACACTGGAAACAATTTCATTGTCGTTCAAAATGTCAAAGCCTCCGTCCAATTTGTCACATCCCAACCACTCTGTTACTTCTGCTGGCGTTATGTCTTCAGCATTCGGTACATTATTGCACAGTTGCACAATTTCGTCGACACTAACATTCCCAGTTTTCTTAGGTTCGCCATCATTAGCTTCAGGCCAGAGTTTATTCCACCCATTTTTAAGATTTGGCACTTGAAGATCATCCCATGCAGCAGCAACATTGAAAATGGCATCTTTTATGTTGTACGTTTTCCAAAACTCTTACAGACATTTTATCATCAGATGAAATCAAACTTCCAATAAAAGCTTTCCTATAACGACGTTTCATGTTTTCGATTATGCCCTGGTTCATAGGCTGGATTAGCGGTGGTGTGTTTGCCGGAAGGAAGAGGCATGTTATTTTGCCATCATCACTTTTAATTCCGCAAGTGGGATGTGCTGGAGCATTGTCCATTAGCAGCAATGCTTCCTGTGGTAACTGCATTTCAGCCAAATGAGCTCTAACTTGTGGCACAAACACTTTGTGGAACCAATCAGAAAAAATATCTTGAGATATCCAAGCACTCTTTTGAGCGTAATAGGTAGCAGGCAATGCATTCAAATTAAAATTTTTGAATGCACGAGGTGTTTTTGCTTTTCCAATCACAAGCAGGGGTAACCTGTGATTACCGGTGGCATTTTCAGAAACCATTAAAGTGATCCGATCTTTTTGGACTTTAAAACCCGGGGCTGATGTCTCCGAAAGTGATGCCAATGTCTTTTTGTGGTAAAGCTTTCCAATTGAGCCTGGTTTCGTTGCAATTGTACACTTGTTCCCTTATGAGGTTTAATTTGGCCACTTTCTCTTTAAATTGTTCTCTGTACTCGGCAGTAATTGCGCTATTTGCACTAAGTTTTTCACCACTAATGTCTAGTTTCTGAATGCCATGGCGACACTTAAACTTATCGAGCCATCGTATGCTTGCTTTAAAATTAGGATCTCCATCAAGTTTTTTGTTTGTTTCAACCGCCTTGGGCATTATTATGGGGCCTGAAAGTGGAATTCCTTGACTCCGTGCTTGTATAAACCATTGATACATAACAGTGTCCAGTTGGTCATATTTTGCTGATTTCATGGTTTTACGAGTCTTAGGATCTCCATCGATGTTTTGCATTTTTGAAACATGTTCTATTTTTTCAGCATCGCGTTTAATGTCATTCACTGTGGTTCTTCCAACGCCGTAAATGAGAGCAATACTAGTGGGAGTTTCACGTTTTTTCAAACGTTTAATAATCTCAATTTTCTGGTTGTGATCTAACACGACCCATTTCCGCTCTTCAGCCATTTTTTAGCTGTTGCAGAAAAACTAAAAAGAAAAGAAACCTTAACAACCAAACTTACTGGTGTGAATGTCACTATCGTATGCCGAAACAATTAAGCCGCTACGCAACAAATAACGTACAGCACCGAGCACAACAGCTTCTCAGCCATAACTGAAACTGACCACGTGTGCGATAGCTAGGCAGGCCAAGAACATGACTCATCAATAGAACAATAGTGCGCCACTCCGGCACCTCCGCCACTCAGCAGTAAAGTGAGGATGATTTTTCGCGGCAATGTGGTTACTGTACATAGAGTACGGACTGACAGTTAACAGAAACTGACTGTTAAAAGAGTGACAGTTAATCGAAGTTTCACTGTAATACAAATTGTGCCATCCTATAACAGTGTGCTTTATGTAATCTGTTATTTTTTTATGTGAAGCATAACACTGGGCTGCATAGAATTTGTGCATGGCTTGGTCATGGGAAAATGTGTGTTGTCTAATACATGTAGAGGCCCAAAGCAAGATTTCACATGCCCAGGAATAGTAGTTCAGATGAAGCACTGTAAAGTGGGGGAAAAACCAGTTGAGATAAGGTCCATGTTGTGTTACACAAAAAGTAACAATGATCAGTTGCCATTCATCATCAGACAAAGCAGTTACAATTTCATGGCTCACAGTACAAACATTAGCCTAGGCTCTCGGCAGCTGACACTGCACACTATGCCACTTAACATGGGGTAACAACCACATAAGCACAGAACAGACAGATAAGTACAAAATAAGTTTGTCACAGTGTTAATGTACATCAGGTGAGTGACGTGAAAGTGGAGTTAAGTTATTTTGGAAGTCACCCTGCCATTTTCTGTTCTGTGTTTTGTAGGTTCACGTAAATGGGCCTGAGGGGATTTCTTATAAGGGAGAAACTTTGTGAAATAATGAGTAATGGGGGAACTGTTATTACAGTAATACAGTTATTACATACCAGCTTTACAAATACAGTCAATGACCCTGGGGTTTTTGCGTTACATTTTTTTCAGGGCCTCTGTACAGTAGATTGTATGGCCTTACTTTCTTACAAATTGTGACTGTTACAAACCAGATAAAAATGTTTGCCATGACATGTAATTAGTAAATACATACAACGCTCAAATTAAAACATACAGATAATTAAATGAGGTGGGGTCAGTGCAAGATAGTGCCAAGCCACATTTTTGAGAAATCCAAATTTGAAGTTTAAGTCCTCAAATGTTTTGAAATTAATTACATGGCTTTTAAGATCATTATTATTATCTTAAATCACATGTGAACAAACTGCACACATTACTTGTTAGCATGTAGTATTGTTCCACATTATAGGTACTAAATGCAGTCCCCATCTCAATTTATAAAAAAATGTGGTTTGACACTATCTTGTCCCGACCCCCTCAAATGTATTAGTGAAGATCACACTTTAAATTTTTGTCTGTGTAACCCCAACCTTTGTTAAAGCAGTTTCTCTATGTTAAATGGTTTGTCCAAACCCACAAATTGCATAATTTGAAGTCCCCACATTTGTATAAATTTAGTTTTTCACTTTTGCTTTGTATCTGTTTGTTCGATCCTTTACAGTGACGTTTTTGCACCAAGTTGTGCAGACTGGAGTTGCTATTGCTGACTTGTGGCAAATGAAAGTATGTCTGCACTGTCTGGTTTTTGTCTAACAACTGACAACTAGATCTTCCTCATAGTCGTTCCTCTGTAAAACTCTTTTATTTTGTAGTTATAACTGGATTTTATGTTGATGGTTTGGGGATCATCCTTTATGTGTGTACTGTGTGTAAGTGAGTGGTTTTGATGGTTACCACACATAAAGGTGTGCTACTTTGTTCCAGAGGTCAAACACCATGTTGCTTAATGTTATACTCGCTTGCATAATTAGTACGGTAGTATGAAGAATTCTAAAAAATAATTATTCTCCACTTGCCCAATAAAATGTTCCATTGCAGACAGTATTTTAACAGGTTTGGAGTGTATTTATGTTAGTTGAGTAAATTGTTTTTTCCACCCAGAACTTCCACATTATGCACACTTTTGGTATGGTCATCTTTTGTTGACTAATGTATATCACATCTGTCAGAATGTATATATATCATGGACTAATGTATATTAGAAAATATATATCATGTTTTTTTGTGAAATAACCCAACATTGATCCTGACATGACCACTTCCAGGTTTTAATTAAATTTTATGTGCTTGTACTAAGTGTGTAAAATGACTGAAATTGTTTGTAAGGAATTTCATGTAATGGTTTTTCAGAGACCAAAAAAATTACTTTTGGACAGATTTGTTAAAACATTTTATTCTTATTACAGGAACAAGGAAACTTATAGAAGGCACAAACAGCTTCCTTTTAAAGGCTAACAAATTTTCTAGTAATTTAATATTCGTTATCTGATACTTAATTTGAAAATATTTTTGAATTAATTAAACCAATATCACTGTTTCACATTGGTTTTCAACTTCCTTGTTTTCCTGACCGTGAGATGACTTTACACTAAACTGTAGAATTATAAGAATAACCAAACTGCCAAATTTGTGGAAACCATAAGAATTTAAAATTTTTAAATATTATATTAACACCAGTAGTCATTAGTGACTGACTTTGTTATTTTGATTTTTACTTTATTATTCGTGAAACAAGTCTAGTCACTGCCTTAATAAATAAAGATTACAACAGTTTAGCTCCTCATAACAGGAGTTACTTTCAGTAAAGTACAAATCGACAAAAACAATACACGTGTTTAAAAATATAAAAATATTCTAAAGAAAAACAATCAAGATGGTTAAACCGACTAGTTTTTCCTGTACAGTATTTTAATTTTATTTAAGGTAGTAAATACTGTTAGTAACAGATACTTAGGAACTGTTATTATCATACTAAGGCTAATTCATTTCTGTGAAATTAAAAAAATATTTTTTTATGTATCACTGTGGTAGAGTTGGATAATGGGGTTGTATAGGTAATTTAAAACAAAATTCATGTACATACTTAAGAACAGAATCATTTTTTACATATAAATTATGTTTACAGGAAAAAGATCTAGTTCCTTTATCACAGCTCTGGCAGCCTGTATCAGATTTGCAATGGTACAAAGTTCTTGGAGTTGTAGGCAAAACAATGCTAGTCATTGATACTCGTACACACTGTCTGCAGATTATAAAAGTAAGCATAATTAATGACTGTACGGTTGTACATGTGAAATACGCAAAACATATGTCTGGTATTGTTGTATGTGTTCTAAATATTTCTGATCAAAGAAAAAAATTAAGTGAAATTGATAACAGTGAGATTGTTGACACGAACTGGAATGAAAACTTATCAGTGACATATAATTTGGCATTCAAAACATATGTGTATCTGTAACAGAATGTGAATTGAATTTTGATTTTGAACTTATTTTGTCCAAAGCTTGATTTTAAATTGAATGCCTTTTATTCCCATGTTTGACCACACTTGTGATGGAGCACACATCACAAGAATAATTACTGTTAGGTATAATTTAGGAAGTTGTATGTAACACGGATGGCTTATTTTGTTCAGAATGAATACATCTTTTGAGTTTATTTCAAAGCGTTTGAATGCTTTTTGTATGTTTCTTCCTTTAGAATTGAAATAACAATATCTTTCACTCTTTAGAGTTACAGTATGCCAATAAGCACATTTCCTTAAAGTACAGCATTTAAGTACAACAGTTTAAAATGAAGTAATAGAATTTTTTACATTGAGTTGAAGCTTGAGTTATGTAAGTTGCTTTTCTCAACATATGAAATTAAACCTAATCTTGCTTTTGTCACATGGTAATTTTGCTGCTGAAATTGTATATGACAGGACACTTCCTATCCAGTTACTTGTACAGTTGAATACAATGTTCACTTAGTTTGTTCATCATCATCTTCAAGGATTAAACCAAGAATGGTTTGTTCTGGTCTCAAATAGGCAAAGATTAGAGCTAGTCACTCCAGCACTTCCTCGGATGTCCCACACCTCTCCATCCCCTTGGCGTACAGTTCCATAGATAGTTGTTTGGGGATGCGGCAGTCATCCATTCGGCAAAGATGTTCCCACCAATTCAGCCGATACTGGGCGATCCTGTCGAGTATACTCATAATATTCAGTTCCTGCCGTATATCTGTGTTTCTTCTATGATCATGGAGAGTATATCCTGCCATGTGCCTGAGAAATCTCATTTCAGCTGCTTGGATATGACTGCCCTGGCCTTTCGTTGAAGTCCAATTCTCAGACCCATAAAAAAGTGTGGGAATAGCCATCACCTTGTAGACTTTTAGGAGTGTTTCTTTACTTGCTGACTTAAGGTTTTGCCTAATGGTCCCGCACATAAGGTTGAACTTATGCAATTTATTCACAGGTTTAGTTTGTTTGAAACACATATTAATATGCATCTGATAATGAAAATTCAAACTGTATCCACACATTGCAATACAAACAGAACGAACCAGGTGTCTTTTGGAATTATTGGCTCTTGTGACTTTCACCCAGAATTTTTTTCAAATTCCAAGTCAACAACATTGAAGGAATCAACAGTTTCTTTTGGGGATAAGCCAACTTATTCATCTATATAGAATTATTCACCTATATTTCACCCTACATTTATCAAGAAGAAATAATTTTTTATAGAAAAGATTTCCTGTTTAGGGCATGAAAAATCCTGAAAAAAATATATGTAACCCGAAGTATGTTGATAATGTAGTTCCTTGATTGTCTACAAATTTGTTTGTGTTTTATTGCAATATTTCATGAATCACATACTTAATTTTGGCATTTTTATAAAAGTAGAAAAGTGACTAATGGAATGTCACATAATAAAATTTTAAACATAAAACTGCTAGCAACTGCTAAAAGCAGCTAGTTCTTGTCCCAATTGTATATGATACATCAATTTTCAGTCACTGTAGTACATGGCACTACACCGACTAGAAATAGAGGTTCTTCTTATGTTCAACTAAATAAGGCTACTAGTATGAGGTATAAAGACTTGAGTTACTTTTGTTTCAACTTTTGTCTGTTTTGTGTTAACTTAATAATCTCTTTCCATGTGATATTTCTCTTTTGAGCTGTTTACGTTGCACCCTATTCCCATATTTTTCTTAATCTGCCTCTTAATTTGGATCTTTGTACACTTGTTTTATACACTCCCTGGTAAGCTTTCCTCTGCCAGTTACTTAACCCTTTGGGGACCAGCATTATTTACACTGGTACGTGTAAAAAGATCCAGATCAGTTTTGCCATTTTTGTAGTGACTGATTTTTCTAGATCCTTTTCCACATATGTATGTATAGAACTAGCCACTTTTTAATTACTTGGGTATAAATGTTTTTTTTTTTTAAGACAAGTTGGTGATACAGAGTATAGTATAATGTAGTGTACTGATTACTTTCTGTATTAAAATATTAATAAATTACAGTGGCAGCTGATGGTTGAAAAATTTGGGGGTTGCAGTTGGGTTGGATGGTTTTAAATTGTTTTATTCTCTGAATAGAAAATGTCCAAGTCTCCTCGCCTCCAAACAATACACAAGGAAAGCAAAACAATGCAATTTTAGTGTCACACCCACGTAACCACGAATATTTATTGTATGACTTTTAAATTTACGATTAAATATTCTGTTACCTGATTTTACACTTTGATTAAAATTTGAAAGGTCTGGTGTAGGCCTACCTACTCTCTTTAATTTCAATTTTTTCTTTAATAGGACGTAAACTGAACAGCGTTTTTGTTAAGTTTACAACAGAATTAATTGCGTCCTACCAGTTAAATATAATAAATATCTTACACTATGACACCTTAATTCTTTATATGTACTATTATTTACATTTAACGATGAACTGGACTGACACTAACAACGAACTTCCAACCCGGTGCACCACGTGTTATTTACCAACAAACAGACTGGTGGCGCCGTGAGGTACAAGCGGGGTTTGCAGTCCGTAATCATACCAAGCGAGCCTATACTGCTGCAATAGGAACAACTGAGTCTTCCCAGCCAGAGCACTACTCCATTGTATTTCCCCATATACAAAGCACGTCACAGTTGGTGCACCACTTGCCATGTACACCGCGGCAAGAGCGTGTACGGTTTTTAGTAATTGCTCTGCGCTTTTCAATCAGCAAATGATTAATTATTATGATGATTTAGCTTGAAAACACTATTATTACTTATTGTCTTATTCATAATTCTATAATTTAAAACACAATTCGGGATTTAATGGGCGTTGTGCAACCTAAGCACGGGCTGCCACTGATAACTTATTATAATGGTAATGTGGTTTTTGGGCGATAAAAATTGTATTCAACTTCCTCATCTTACAAAAAAAAAAATCTGGCACACAAAACTGCTATAGTTAATTCAGACCTAATTGTGTGCAAAAAATGAATACTCTGTATGTAACAGACGCAGAGATAATAATATAAATTTATGTATTATACACAGCAAAAAATATGCTAATTGTAAGTTTTGTAGTTGTATGTACACATCATCAAAGCTAGAAACTGAACTTGTGTAATAAGCAGTGTAACAATCAATATAAAATATCAGGTAAGTAACTGGGAGAGCAAGGACGAAAATATAAGTATATATAAGAAACCTTTATACCTCAAAAAGTGACAGAGTTATAGAGATACCTTAATAAAATGCGGTACACATGTTTATATTAATGTTCTTTAATAAATTAAGATATCATGGTTATTTTATGATCTCAAATTTCAAAGAGGCATCCACTTTAATTTCTTGTTCACTAACAGCTCTATAAATTTTATCAAATTGTTGTTTATCAAGTAAAGTTAAGCATTTTATTGTAAACACTATACATCTTGTTTGTTCAAATCTGGTAATAAATAACCGAGTTATGGTGGGAAAGACTATATGCGTAAATTCTGACTACTTGATTTTTTTGTGCTGGACTTCGGTTCTTCCTGTATAAAACGTTTATTTAATGTTACTATTGTTTTTTAAAATTATCTAAATGATAGTAATTTATAACAATATAAAGAATTGACTTTACTGAAATTAATAACATTTAACAAATTTAAAGGCACATATGTGGTGATGGTTTTCTTCTGCCCAGTAATTGTTGTTATGGACATTATTAATTACATTTCATGTAAAATTTACTTTATCGGTGAACATGTCAAGTACATGTTCAACTTTCAGACTTAAAAAGGGATAAGCATGGCAAAAAAAAAAAGGAATAAGAGAAACAAAGGTACCTACATAATTAAAAATAAAATATAATGCAGAGGACATGTTGGGGCATGTTCTTGTCACCTCTTGGTTTTCATGTGACAATACTGCTGATCCATGTGGTTTGCTGGTGAGTCAATTAAATGGGTTACTCACTGGAATACTGATTGGTGACTGACTAAAGTTACAAACTGAACCTGGCGTAGCAGTTCCTGACAGAGCATGGTGAACAACAAAAAATACCAAAAAAATATTATTGTCTCCACCTGGGTTTATGAGTCTGTATATCATTTATTAATATGTATTTACCACCATTGATTTCCCACATTTCTCTGTTATTTAAGTTAACTAACCCATGGTTCCCTTCTGCATTTTTGTTCATACCATCTCCTACAATGTTGTTAAAACTTCTCTCTCTCTCTCTCTCTCTCTCTCTCTCTCTCTCTCTCTCTCTCTCTCTCTCTCTCTCTCTCTCTCTCTCTCTCTCTCTCTCTCTCTCTCTCTCTCCCCCCCCACACACACACAGACACACACACATATATATATATATATCTATGATATTTAGGATTTGATTGATAATGAAGATTAGATTCTGTACAGTTTCAGATTCTCATCCTTCAGTATTACAAATTTTATCATAGAATTGAGCTACAGTTGACTATGGTTAATCCAGGGAAGAGGTACCTAGTTGAAACTAAAATGAATAATAATAGCTCCATTTTGTATCCATTATTTCATTCATTTCACAGGTGATTTGTCCTGGCAGTGATAAATACATGTTTTAGCAACCATGTACCTTACTCATTGTTCTACTAAGCCAATTGGAGGACAATGTATCCACAAAAATTGCAACCTGAAGAAATTAGATAATTTTGTAATAGTAAGTGTTGGCACTGTAGATATTGTTTAAAATATTCTATTAAAATTATTTCAGCCTATATAAATAAATTTGTTTTAATATGAGTTTATACAAAACAAGTGATTTTATATACATACTACTGAAAACTGTGTAAGGTTTGCTTTGTAAATTTCAACAAATTTGTATATTCATGTTCAAGGCACATTAGAAATTATTTTACATTTGAACTAAATAGTAGAAGACAGGAACTACAGAAACTGATTGTATTTCCAGGCACTCCATAAATCTTCATGTCCAGTAGACAAAACAGGACGTTGTATATTTCCTCGTAGGGTGCCATATATGGTGGATCTTTGCTTTATATTTGAAACAGACTCGTCAGTTTTTTTGGTTTTAGAACATGTAAGGTATGTTGAATAACTTTAAAATGGCAATTTTTATTTAGCAAGTCGATAGAATAATTACTAGAAATATGACTCACATAATATGTGATTAATCCTTGTATCTGTTGAATGACTCTAATTATGAAATTGCATGATAGAAAATCAATATTTATTTTAGCCTGTGGAATATACCTTACAGTTACTTGAAATGGGTAGATATTAGTAATTAGAACTTGTTGATTGTTCATTTTAATATGTAATATATACGAGGTGTGTTCATAAAAAGACCAAACTTTTTGAGTAACACATCAACCCGCACAAATGACGCGCCGCATCTTTGCGCGCACCTAGCGATAGTTTTTGATAACAAACTGCCACTTATTGTGTTCCGCTATTAGCAGTAGTCTTTGAGGTATATCACATTGAGTGGGGATGTGCACACGCTGGCCGGCGGATTAGTGACAAAGTGATTAAGAAAGACCGCGAGAACAACATGTGCGTTTGAAATTTTGCAGCAAAACTAGGTTAAAACTTTTCAGAGACATTCTGGTTTTCAATTAAGCATATGCGGAAGCTGTAACAGTACGAAAACCTGATGTCGGATTTATGGTACGAGTGGTAAAGTAAAATTTGTTTTCTGCTTAGGATAAGAATATATTTTCCTGTGGTAAAGAGAGTAAATATGATTGACTGGAGTCAGAAAGTTGTACTAAATGCAGGGTTGTTAAAAGAAGGCGTTTTCTATCCTAACTCTTGTTATATGTTGTTTGATAATTTTAGCTTTAAGCAAACCAATGCCTCAAAACGCAAACCAATGCACTAAGGGGAGACATATCGGTTGTGGATATGGATATAGAGAAGGCCACTATTTTAAAATTTGTATTGCATGTTTCAGAGTTTGGTGGTGTTGTGACCGCGGTCCTGAGCTGGCCGGTGCGTCAGACCAGGAGTGTAAGGTGCCTAATGGCCTTATGGTGTTGGGATCTCTCCTGAGAAGTCCAGTAAGGTCAGATAGTACGATCATCATCATTAGACCCAGGGTAAGTGATTGTATTTCTTTTATGTTAACACTACAGGGGGTTATGGCACCATATCTGGGCTGATCCTTTTAGAACGTGTGAATGGGTCAATGAAAGTTTTTATGTTTCGACATAAAACCTTTCATTGAGGGGGTTTTGTAACAGTACAAAAACCTGATGTCGGATTTATGGTACGAATGGTATCAAATTATTGTATTTCACTGTATTTTTGCATTCATGTGTATGGATGGTACAATTTTCCCTTGTGTTGCCGAAAACGATGCAGATTCAACAACGCAAAATGATTCCAAGGTCAAAGGCGGACGTGCGGATCAGAACACTTTAAATGGTTACATAAATTAATACAGGCTCTAGATACGTTTGTTTCATTGGTCAACAATGCCAGACATCATTAACAATAAGAATGACGTAAATAAAATACGAATACCAGGGCGTTTCCTTGCCTAGAGACAAAGAATAATGACGTACGCACACACACACGTACATAAAAAGTGCGTAGTGCCTCAGCCCAGTCTTCACAACGCCGCATCAGCGGTAACACGTTACAGAAATTCGCCGGCAAGTAATACTGGCCTAGTGAGTCTAAAACAACCAAGATGTAATATAGTAAATAACAGTCAGTTAAAATGGATTAACATCAGTGCATAACAGTTTTCAAAATTCATAAATTAGAGTCAGTGTAACAACAGTCAATAAAAATGTAACCAAGGAATCTCTGCTGAAACACCATGTGAACCATCTACCAGAACTTCCAGTCTACAATCAGGAAAGTTAACATCATATAATCTTATTGAGCTCAAAGAATTAACCATCCAGTATATACGTATATAAAAATGTATTAAATATTTTCAGAATGAGTGAGTGAGCGTGCGAAAGGAAAGCGTGTCTGATATACTGTCGACAGCCAAGCTGAGGTGTTGGTTTGCGTCGAGTCTCAAAGTAAATATAAATAGAAGCATTTTAAATAAAGAGGCAGCTGCTAAATAACTGAGAGAGGGGTAATTTGATCAAAAAAATATCATATAATTTGTATATCATAAGTAATGAAGAAATGTAAGTAACGGCCGCCATTTTGTTTTGGTCGTTAAGAGACGCCATTGTCTAATAATTAAAAGTCAGGTGTAAAATGGGAAAACAATAAATCGAAATTGATTTAAATGGTTATAGATGTTAGTACTTTTATTTCAAGGCCCAACTCAGTCGCTATTCACGCTTAATTCGAAACCCTGGACCCACAGTAAACAAATACGATCAGATCAACAGTTACAGCATAGTTATGGTAAGTACGATAATTATGGTGTGGTTAGCATACATGAATAAAATTAATAAAAATGAACTTGCTAAATGTGTATAGTCACAAATGTCGACCTGAACTAGGGACTTTGTTAGTTTGTATAATCACAAATGGTGCCCGAACAGGTGACTATATGAAAAATATCCTGTTGTATTTTTATATAATAAGCCTGAATAAAGAGACGGAGTGGGTATTGAAATCAGAAGTACGATTGTAGGTTATGTTGTGACATATGTAGAAAGCAACAATTCATTAACAATTTTTTTCACAATGGCAAACAGTAGTAAAATAAGTATGACTGAATCACAAATTATGAGAGAAGGCGATCAGTCAACGCCAGTCGTAAATAAAAGAGAACGAGATTGTAAAAATTATGCAAAGACTTTTTGAAATACAAAATAATAAATTTGATGAGAAATTCAATGATTTGAAAAGTGACATTAATGAAATTAAGAAACAAAATTGTAATATTGATAAAAGAATAAGTGAAATAGAGACACGGTTAGATGAGATAGAGTTAGAAAATAAGAGGGGAGTAGACAATTAGATATAAACAAAGACAAGGTAAGTGGGGGAGAAAATTATGATAATAAAAATAAAAATATGGTAATAGATGATAATAGTGTGGATGTTGGTAGAGATAATGAGATTTTAATGAGAATAGAGGTTAATGGTGAGGAGATAGTTGTTGATGAGAGTGAAAGTGGGGGTAAGGAGAGTTTAAGTGAATATAGTGGGCAGAGGGCAAATTTTCCCAGTGGTAGGAGTGGAGTAAAGACTCCAAAATTGTTGTTTGAGGATGAAGGTTCCTCTAGAATTTATGTGGGAGACATGTGGTCTCCAAATGATCCCTTAGTTGTACCTGGTGAGGCCAGGGGGTGTTTTTATGAAGTAGTAGTGGCCTATGCAAATATATAGAGAGAGAAGGTAGCTTGGTGTGATAGAGATACATTGAGAGCGAGAGGTGTTGTGAGAGATATGGCGAGAGAAAGAGAGAAATAGAGATTTTTAAGATAAGTAGAACTTATGAAGAATTTATGGAAAGGTTAGGAGTAGAGATGATGTATAATAAAAGTAAATACTTACCTTGTAATGAAACTGAAGTAGTAGGAGATAAGGGAAATAATGATTTTATAAATTACCTAATTATGACTAATAATACAGAAGGTGACAGGACAATGACCAATCATGACAGATTATATGAGTTTGCGGAAAATGATGAAAATTTGAATGGTATGATGTTAATATAAGAGATTCAGTAATAAGCAATGTATATAGATATAAGATAAGATTACTGTTTGACGATGGAGGGTAGATATTTTATTGTGTTTATGAACATTTAATTATGTGATAGTGTTTTTCAAGATGGACTGCTTATGAACTGATTTATGGTAAATGATTAAATGATAATGTGGATTGTATATTTTTTGTGTATTAATGTCAGTGTATTTGTGTACTTTTGATGTTATGTATTTTATGTGTAAACCATGTACTGTAGAATTTTAAATAATTGAAGAAAGTTTGATAAGGAATTTGAAATAATTATGAGATTTAGATTCTAGTGAATAATAAATGATTAAACATGTAATATATTTGGATATTGAGTTGTTTTAGGATTGTAAGATAAGTGATGAATTTTCTAGTGGTATATTAATGTAAAGTATTAAAAAGGGATAGAGCCTGGGTGATGATAATGATAAATAAGGGCATTGGAGTTAGTTAAATAGAGTTAATGGGAGTTAGTGAAAATAAGAATTTTGAGATACAGATAGATATAAAGAGGTGTTAGATATATTAGGGACACAGTAGTTATTGATTATATGTAGAGAGGTGAGTAATGTGAATGGTATATATATTTGTTGATGATGATATTTTGTAGTAAGGATCCGGTGTAAGGAGTGATCAGCGTGCGACGTGGCAAGAGACCAGCGTGCAACGTTGTGGCAGGTGGAGCAATTTTGGTTAGAGTGTTTGCCGATATTTGGTGGAGGGCAAATGGTTAGGAATGGATATGGCCAGGTAGGGAACACACATCCTAGTACAAAGACGAACGGTGCCAGAGGATTTAAATGGGATTAGTGAAGGCGGTTATTATTGAGATATTGGTGTCATAATATGTTAATGGTTAGAAGCGGTTGTTAGTAGAAAAAAGGGGCAGTAAGGTTAGATAGACAAATGCCAAAATAAGATAGAGAATAGTGAATAACAGAGAGTCACCCAAACTAGACAAGGATTGAGGAAGGGTTAGAAAAAGAAAATTCATGGTAGGAAGGTAATGTAACTGAAAGATTAATGATAAATTTGAAATTTTTGTGTATAGAATCTAATGATAAATGAATGTTCACTAATTTAAAAGTTAATAAAGAGTGGATAATAGTAACGTTATAAAGTTTTGATACCAGTTATTTAAATGTAAATTGTTTAATGGAAATGTAATAATGTTAATGTGTAATGTACAATGTTTTATTATGTTGAGGGTACAATAGTGTGTGTGGATAGGAGGTCGTTACGGGGGTAGCGACGGTAAAAAAATGCTAATCTGTTAAAAAGGTGAAGATAACAATGGTTTTGAACAAAATAAATGATTTAGTTCTGTGGTAAAGAAATATAAGAATAAAGAAAAATGAGTCAAGAAAATATAAAGAGTTTTGAAGTTGTTTGCCATGATAGATATATGTTTCAATGTTATATTGTTATATTATATATTACTGTCGATAATAAAATACAATATAACATCTTTACACTTAGGCAATAATTTCAAAGGTCAGGCGCCATCTTGATTTGCAAGAAAGTAAATATAAACGTAAATAACTTGTAGTTTTACTTACCTTTAAAAGTTACTATAGGGCAGGAATTCATTTAAGCGAACTCTTGAGTAGCAGAAATTGTTATGTGAAATAATAATACTTTGTTAAAATTTTTACCAAATGATATTACCCAATTTATTATCCAAAAGACTCTAAGTACATATGAAAAACTTACTCTAGCTGTACCAAACACGTACATATTACGCCATGGGGCGTTTAGCAAACATCAAACCCTTAGAACATTTTAACCCTCCAAAATACCTACACAGTAAACATTAAACATTTGATATGTGATTTATAGATATATATATTTTATATTCGCACAACCCAGCACTTAAAAGATTTAAGTCACTCTCTCTCACTCTCTGGTACAATTTATTTTATTTTGAGCTCATTTAAATTTTAAATAAAATATTTTGAATTGGTTTAAAATTGGTCAGTATAATATTGAATGAATTTTGAATTGGTCAATATTACACAATGAGTTGATTTACTTGAAATAAAAAAGAATATTGGAACGTTCTCACCAAATTATATTTTGGACAGGTCTCACCGCACTGCTAGGGTTCGTTGATCGTGCACAATCTGTTCCTTCTTTACATCGATTTTTCGGGCCCACACCGTCGTGTCTACCCACGAAAACACTTTGGGCAGATTCTATACGCACGCCGTTTTTGACGATCCATCGGCCGATGACACCTGTTCAATTCCTTACCGCCCCAACATTTCTGATATTTTAAACAGTTATTTAACCACTTTTGGTGGTGTAAAAGTTAATTTCACACTTGGTGAACTTCTTGCCGGCCGGCTGCATTCACACTCCAGAAGAAAATGACACAGAGTCTTTGTTTCGCATTGCGTAGGTGGGGCAAAAGCGACGTCATCCGGCTTTTGTTCATATAGCCAAGCCTTGAGTTGTTTACGGAAATATGCATTCCTTCCACTGACGTCATCAGGGCTTGTCTCGTTATCGCTATTTGTTACATACGGTTTTTTGCTGTGTTTGTTGTTTTGCAATGAAAACGATCGAAATCCTGTCAATTCACATCTGCGTTTTATAAAATAATTATATAGTCCACTCACCAAAACTTTACTGGGATTATGAAATATTTAAATAATTATTACCAAATAATTGTTAAAAATAATTGAATACAATAATTATGGTCTTTTGTACCATGTTTTTATAAATTTAGTATTGTACCAGAATTGTACCATAGATAAGTAAAATAGTAGAGTTAGTGGTTGTTGCTTAGAAAAGTAAAATTTGTTTTCTGCTTAGGATAAGAATATATTTTCCTGTGGTAAAGAGAGTAAATATGATTGACTGGAGTCAGAAAGTTGTACTAAATGCAGGGTTGTTAAAAGGAGAAGGCATTTTCTATCCTAACTCTTGTTATATGTTGTTTGAGAATTTTAGCTTTAAGCAAACCAATGCCTCAAAACGCAAACCAATGCACTAAGGGGAGACATATCGGTTGTGGATATGGATATAGAGAAGGCCACTATTTTAAAATTTGTATTGCATGTTTCAGAGTTTGGTGGTGTTGTGACCGCGGTCCTGAGCTGGCCGGTGCGTCAGACCAGGAGCGTAAGGTGCCTAATGGCCTTATGGTGTTGGGATCTCTCCTGAGAAGTCCAGTAAGGTCAGATAGTACGATCATCATCATTAGACCCAGGGTAAGTGATTGTATTTCTTTTATGTTAACACTACAGGGGGTTATGGCACCATATCTGGGCTGATCCTTTTAGAACGTGTGAATGGGTCAATGAAAGTTTTTATGTTTCGACATAAAACCTTTCATTGAGGGGGTTTTGTAACAGTACAAAAACCTGATGTCGGATTTATGGTACGAGTGGTATCAAATTATTGTATTTCACTGTATTTTTGCATTCATGTGTATGGATGGTACAATTTTCCCTTGTGTTGCCGAAAACGATGCAGATTCAACAACGCAAAATGATTCCAAGGTCAAAGGCGGACGTGCGGATCAGAACACTTTAAATGGTTACATAAATTAATACAGGCTCTAGATACGTTTGTTTCATTGGTCAACAATGCCAGACATCATTAACAATAAGAATGACGTAAATAAAATACGAATACCAGGGCGTTTCCTTGCCTAGAGACAAAGAATAATGACGTATGCACACACACACGTACGTAAAAAGTGCGTAGTGCCTCAGCCCAGTCTTCACAATGCCGCATCAGCGGTAACACGTTACAGAAATTCGCCGGCAAGTAATACTGGCCTAGTGAGTCTAAAACAACCAAGATGTAATATAGTAAATAACAGTCAGTTAAAATGGATTAACATCAGTGCATAACAGTTTTCAAAATTCATAAATTAGAGTCAGTGTAACAACAGTCAATAAAAATGTAACCAAGGAATCTCTGCTGAAACACCATGTGAACCATCTACCAGAACTTCCAGTCTACAATCAGGAAAGTTAACATCATATAATCTTATTGAGCTCAAAGAATTAACCATCCAGTATATACGTATATAAAAATGTATTAAATATTTTCAGAATGAGTGAGTGAGCGTGCGAAAGGAAAGCGTGTCTGATATACTGTCGACAGCCAAGCTGAGGTGTTGGTTTGTGTCGAGTCTCAAAGTAAATATAAATAGAAGCATTTTAAATAAAGAGGCAGCTGCTAAATAACTGAGAGAGGGGTAATTTGATCAAAAAATATCATATAATTTGTATATCATAAGTAATGAAGAAATGTAAGTAATGGCCGCCATTTTGTTTTGGTCGTTAAGAGACGCCATTGTCTAATAATTAAAAGTCAGGTGTAAAATGGGAAAACAATAAATCGAAATTGATTTAAATGGTTATAGATGTTAGTACTTTTATTTCAAGGCCCAACTCAGTCGCTATTCACGCTTAATTCGAAACCCTGGACCCACAGTAAACAAATACGATCAGATCAGGTACAGCACAGTTATGGTAAGTACGATAATTATGGTGTGGTTAGCATACATGAATAAAATTAATAAAAATGAACTTGCTAAATGTGTATAATAACAAATGACGCCCAGAAAAGTTAGATTAGTTAATGTGTATAATCACAAAGCCTGCATGAGGCAAACGATTAGTTTAAGAATTTTTAATGAGGGAAAAACAATGGTCGGTGCAGATCAAAGCGATATCGAAGATCATGGGAAGAGAGCTCGTGATGTGGTAATTGTAAATCATCGTTTAAATGCCGATATTTTCTGACAGAATCCATTTAAGATCGTAAAATTAAATTTTTATAGAAAAATTTAAATGTATCGTATCACTGAAAAATTCTTACTGTGTTTGTTGACAACGATCAGAAAGAGACCCGTTTTGAAATCAGTCAAAAACTGCGTACCAATGCAAATGGTAATGAAAACTTTGGAAGACAATGGAAATAGCTCTGTAAAGATTTTACGAAGTCAGCAGCAAAATTTTATTCACACACGTGTTAAGATCTTCATTCTCACTTCGTTATAAATCCGCCGGACGGTGTGTGCCCGTGCCCACTACAGCGCGTGTAGCTCGAAGACTGAAGATCGTGACGGGACAGAGAAAACGGCATTCAGGCGTCAAAACCTGTTGCTAGCAGCACTTAATTCTGCAGCTCGCTCTATGTGCTAGTTGATGTGCTACACAAATAGTTCGGTCTTTTTTTGAACACACCTCGTACGCCAGCTTCGTCGTGCTTATTTGCTAAACTGCTAAATGTCATGTTCTGGACAAGACCTTTCAGTGTTTCCACCATTTTTAAGTACTAAACCATGATGACTGGGTTTATGACGTGAAAATGGAAACATTGAAAGGCGTCGTCCAGAACATGACATTTAAGAGTTTAACAAATAAGCACAAAGAAGTTGGAGTTACAGAGACTGCTAATTAAAATAACAAGATTAGTAATATATACAGATGCAGCTATTAATTGTTAATTTTTTACTTCCATATTCCTTAAGGAATGGAAGTATGGTGATGGCAAAAAAAATCGTGTTCGAGATTATTGCAGATTCTGATTCTACTACACTCAAAACATGAAAAAAAGTCGTTTTCCGAAAAGTGTCTGTGTGTGTGTCTGTGTGTGTTTCTGTAGATTTTTTTTCTATGGCAAACGATAACTGCCGCAAATTCAAACAGAATCAAATAATTTTTTGCATACAGCCCTGATTTGTAGAGTACTCACGACCTATTGTTTTTGGTGAAGATCGGTTGAGGGAAAGGGGTAGTTTACCTAAAACGGTTTTTTTTTATCAAGGGAAATTTTTTTTTTTTGGCAAACGATAACAGCCGCAAATTCAAACAGAATCAAATAATGTTTCGCATACAGCCCTGAATTGTAGAGTTCTCAAGACCTATTGTTTTTGGTGAAGATCGGTTAAGGGAAAGGGGTAGTTTACCTGTAACGTTTTATGTTTTAACAAGGGTATTTCCTATGGCAAACGAAAACAGCCGCAAATTCAAACAGAATCAAAAGATTATTTGCATACAGCCCTAAATTGTAGAGTTCTCAAGACCTATTGTTTATGGTGAAGATCGGTTAAGGGAAAGGGGTAGTTTACCTAAAACGGTTTTTTTTTATCAAGGGAAATTTTTTTTTTGTTGGCAAACGATAACAGCCGCAAATTCAAACAGAATCAAATAATGTTTCGCATACAGCCCTGAATTGTAGAGTTCTCAAGACCTATTGTTTTTGGTGAAGATCGGTTAAGGGAAAGGGGTAGTTTACCTGTAACGTTTTATGTTTTAACAAGGGTGTTTCCTATGGCAAACGAAAACAGCCGCAAATTCAAACAGAATCAAAAGATTATTTGCATACAGCCCTAAATTGTAGAGTTCTCAAGACCTATTGTTTATGGTGAAGATCGGTTAAGGGAAAGGGGTAGTTTACCTACAACGTTTTTTTAACTAGGGTATTTTCTATGGCAAACGATAACAGCCGCAAATTCGAACAGAATCAAATAATTTTCTGCATACAGCCCTGATTTGTAGAGTACTCAAGACCTATTGTTTTTGGTGAAGATCGGTTGAGGGGAAGGGGTAGTTTACCTGCAACGTTTTTTTATCAAGTGTATTTTCTATGGCAAACGATAACAGCCGCAAATTCAAACATAATCAAATAATTTTTTGCATACGTCAGTGAATTGTAGAGGACTCTAGGAATTTTGATTTTGGTGAAGATCGGTTAAGGGGAAGGGGTAGTTTACCTGCAACCTTTTACGTTTTAACAAGAGTAAAGTACTTGAAAATTCATTTAAACTTTTTCAAACAATGGTAATTGTTAAAAATAAAATAATTTTGTTGCCAGGCAATAAAATTATAGTTTTTTCATTTATGTATTTTTTTCTCAGTTATGTACTGTTTACGTTTCCATTTTATTATTATGACTACCGCAATGAAAAGGCAGGGAACACACACACACACACACACACACACACACACACACACACACACACACACACACACACACACACACACACACACACACACACACACACACACACACACACACACACACACACACACACACACACACACACACACACACACACACACACACACACACACACACACACACACACACACACACAGTTCGCGTTATTTTTGGCCTCATTCATGTTTATTTTCTTACATTTGCACGGTTTTTAAATGGAAAGTGCCGAACGCATACCAACATAACGCATGCAAGCCGAAAAAGTGTCCAGCGTGGATAGCGATTTCCTTCCTGTGGATCGCTGGGCAGTGTAACTGCACGTGTTTACAGAGGAACGATTCATAGACAGACTTTTCGTCTTTAGGGAATATTTAGGTAATATTTCATTTTGAAAATGATTTTAAATATAAATCTTAGAATATGGAAGTCATGTATGGTTCTCCATACCGATATTTATAATCAAAATTACATCGTAAGTGTTCGACATTAAACTTCAAATACTACATATTTACATAACCTGTAAATGTGTGTTTATATATGTGAGTCATTAAACATTTTATGTTATTGTTGCAGTGGTGGAAAGTTATGGGATTATGTTAGTCCATACTTCCACAAGCAGCCAGTGGATCCACCTCCTAAACTACATTCATCAGGTAACCCATATATTGGACAACATTTGATTGATACTGAAGACCAGATTTCTGTATCAACTTCAGACTCCTGCCCTTCAGCATTACAAACTGCCTCAAAAGAATTTGGTTCACAGTCGACCGCTTCTAGTCCAGGGAACAGTTACCTAGATTTAATTAGAGATTATACGATATCTAAAAAACTGCAAGCTGAAAAAGATTCAGAACAGTGTGTGATAGTAAGTAGTGAAACCAGTGAGAAGCCAGCATCTGTTGAAAATGATGTAAAACTAACAACTGTGCCTCTATTGTATATAGATGAGAGTACAAGTATCTGTGATGATGTTACTATAACACCAGCACAGAGTGATGTTGAACTGTGTGAAGAAACTGCTGTGTCAGAATTAAATGTTTGTAATTTGCTCACAAGCACTTTAAAAAAAGTCAGTGATAATGAGAGCTGTGGCAGTAATGTATCAGTTTTAAGTGAAACAAGTGATAAAATGTATAGTGAAATGTTGAATATCATTATTCCAGATCAAGTAGAAAGTGACAGGTATTTAAGTACGTGTGACTTAGTTGAAAATGCTCAAAAATTAATAAAGTCAGTGAATGAAGCATTAACAGAAAGTAAAACATTAGTAAACCGTGTGAATGATTTAGATATAAGTAGTGATAAAGGAGACAGTATAGCATCAAAGCTAGATTTGTCAAATGTATTGGAAATAAAAAAGGAAGACTTTGATGCTTTGTCAGTTAGTTCTAATGCTTCAGGCAAGTCACTTGACATTACTAGACTCCATGCTGATTTAAGCTCAAAGGTAATAAGCTTTTTAAAAATTTAATTATATAAATTTTTGTTGTTACTGTTAACACTATTATGACACATTATAACAACAAATAATTATACATATTATTTGTAACAGACTAATTCATATTAATTAATAATAGTTTATTAATTTCAAAGTAATATTGAGAAACCGATTAATTACAGTTAATTTCTTTTGTGATTTATTCCAGTGGTTTGTTGTTAGTACTCGTAACCACATTACAATTGAAGTGACTGAGCATTGTTTATTCAGTGATTCTTCTTCTTCAGCAGCGCAACAACCCATTACTGAGTCAAGGCCTCCTTTACCAGCCTCCACCAGTTGTCCTGGTCAAGTGCAGCTGCTATCCAGTTCCAGGCACACATCATAGTTCACACCGTCTTCCCAACATAGATTGGGTCTACCAACTCTAGTGGTGCCATAGATCTGTTCTGTGAGTGCCTTTCTGGGTATTTCATTCTCCCAAATTAAGTACTGATCACATGTCCAGCCCACCTGAGTCTACCAAGTTTTATAATTTTCACAATATCTGGTTCATTCAGAAGAGTGTTCAGTTCTTGGTTGGTCCTTTTCCTCCATTCACCTCCCACACATATTGGACCAAAAATGCTGTGGAGGATTTTGTGTTCATGAACCAGCAGGCTTGACTCAGGCTTTCTAGAAATGGTCCAGGTCTCAGAACCATAGGTGAGAACTGGGCGGATCAGTGTTTTATACAGAAGCAGGTTGATGCTCCTGGCAATTGTTCTGCTCTGGAACACCAAACACCAAAGAAGCACCTATTTATTCAGTGATTGAACCTAATAATGTTTTGTAGCAGAAATTGTGATTTAACCAGACTACGCAAACAAAAACTGAAATTTTAGGTGGGCAAGTTCTTTTTCACCTTTATAGCAAATCTTCTAGCCCCAAAGTTACAAGAAAAGTACCACAACATTCTTTTGTATTTTTTTAGCTGTACTTTTTGTATGTAGGTGTAAATGTCCACATAAGAAATATATGAAACATTTAATCTTTGTTATTCTTGGTAAGTCATAGTAACATTTTGTATGTATGCTATTGTCATTTATTGTGGGTATTTATATTGTAGCTTTGTCAACATAATCCAAATATTCAGCTACCAAAACTACAAAACTGCTTAATGCATTTTTTTGTTAATTACAGTGAAATGTATTCTAGTGAAATTTTGAAATTTCCATGTGGCAGGCTGGCTTAAATTTTTTCAAGGACAATTTTTTATGAAGACCTAATGAAGTGCTGACACACCTTTGGTGGATGATATTTAACGCTTCATTGAACTTATTTTGTTTTTTCTTAAGTGGTTTGTCGTTTTCTTCAAAGATTCGGTAATGATTCAGTATCACTTCTTTTTGGTTTATAATTCCATGCCATAAATGTGAAGCCCTGCCAGTTTTGTTTTGCAAATGCTGTTTCCAGTGTGATGTTTCAAGTACATTTTTCCTTTGATGAATCAGATCATACATTTTGTGAATCATATTTTGAATTTTAACCCAGGAATCTTCTGGGTCATTCCATAAAAAAAATCAGTTTCTCACCAACCATCTCAGATTTTGATGAAACTTGGCTTATTTGTTCTCCCTATAGAGATAAGCAACCACACCAAATTTTAACCCTCTATCTCTCTCCCTCTTCATTGTATAGGCTTTCAAAGTTGTGAATGTTTGGCATTTTTAACAATCGGATGTAGCGAAACGAGACTTGCTAACCTTTTGAAAATAATTTGTAACTTTTTTATTTATCATCCAATTTTTGTGAAATTTTGTAGTTATATACTCTAAAGTATAAGGATTCTAGAAAAAATAAACAATACCTTTAAGTAAAACTACTACTGTCAGATTTTTTATTATGGATACTCGAGTTTAAGCATTAATTACAAGTGAACCTGTAGGTCTACTTAAAAACTAGTTACATCAAATTTTTGCGCGTTTAATTTTGCGTTGATCTGTGTAAGAAACATATTTTTTGAAGGTTGATTAAAATTTTTTTTTGCCGTTAGAGTAAAAAAAGTCCATGTTTTTTTTTTGTGTTTTTCAAGAAACCGCTCTCTTTGAAATTATATAAATTAAAAACCCTTGGTCCGATCATAACTAAATTCTTATACAGTATGGGCACAAGTGTTTTCAATACATTACTTAAGTTATAAAACTGTTTTGTGATCCAAAAAAAGTTGTTATCAGTTTTGTGAATCAACTTTTTCTCGGTACAGGATAGTCGTACAAAGGCAGACTTGGTCTTGTTTTGAATCTCTTGATCGTGGTTATCAAAATCCACAACTGCTGCAAACATACATTGAGATGCCGATTTTATACAGAGTGATATTCATGCAAGGGTGTGTGTGCGCTGGACCGTGTGTAAGCGGGTCTTCCGGCGCCAAAAGCGGGTGCCGTGTTGCCAATTCAATCACGTACGAGTAGGCAGCTTATTGCAGGGGTTTTGTTTGTTGTTTTTCTATGATGACCAGTTTATTATAAAAAAATGAAATAATTTTATATGCTAGCAAATATTTATTTAGCACGACTATGTTCTAGTCAGTGTGTTTGGAATAACTTGGCTGTGTGGTTTAAGCTTGAGTCCAATCACAAAGAAAAACATTAGTTTTTATCTGAGCACTATATTTTAGAAAGGCGTTGGGAAACAAGCGAGTCTTATTACGACCAGTAAATACTTTCTTTCTTAACTGCTCGGATCCATCATTTAAGATGTCTCATTCGTGAGATGTGGAGTACATAACACATGTTGTACGTGCAGAGATATTGAGACGAATCTCTGGATTTACCGTTACGAGTATTTATCGAATCTGCAGACAAACATACGTGAAGAGGGGAGAACGTCAGCAGGACTTAGAGGATCATAGACACTAATTAGAAATTATGGCATATGAGACTATTAAAGTAGTTGGTTTGATTACTTCACTAACAGAAAGGGAAGAATCCGTATACTTAATTTAGAATTTCGGATGAACCAGTTACGGAAGATTACGGTCTCTTGAGTTCCAGAATGCTCATCAAGACTGCTCTGTTTTCGAAAACGACTCAACTTGTTTTTTTCACTATTCAAAGACTTGCCAAATAGCGTATGCATAAAGTCATTGATATTACAATAGTTTAAAAAATTTTCTCTCTCCCTTTTGTTGTAGCCATAATACTGCTTTGAGAAAACCAGTCTTTATCCTTGTTTTATGCAGTCTTTAACGTCTGGTACATACAGCTAGGGCCTCATATTTTTCTGATGATAAACTTAACGCTTTTTTCGTTCTGTACTGATTCATGATTAATACTTCCAGCAAAGACTAACTGTAACAACTAAACGAAGAAAATAGAATAACTAAAGAATTTATGAAATAGCTATAGATACGTCCATATAATTTCAAATATTTTCAAAATTCAACTGAAAATCGATAACGTAGTGGCGGCAACAAACAGCGTAAATAAAAGGAAATGAAAAGAAAATAAAGGGAATAAAGCAAGGCCGTGACTCGACGGAGTAACGGAATTAAAAACCAGTACGGTAGTAGAAAGAAAATCGTCTCCTGAGAAAAAGAAATACAACATGACGTTCACTGATGGACGCGACATTTAGGTACTATAGCGTGGCTTTCTTTGAGTCATGCGGTCATATAGAAACGATTTCTTTTCTACCATAAATGGAATCGTTTAGACAATTTTTTCAAATGCGAATATTCAACCGACAATAAACTTATTTTTCTGTATGATTTAAAAAATTTTATCGGATATGAACAATGAACAAAAATTAACAGTAACGGGTTCCCTGTTTTAAAAGTTAAACAACGCACACCTACTACCTCTTGTAGTTTACAAAAAAACATTTCGGGTGTATCTGTGTTGCTTAAAGAAACCAGAAAAGAGTACGGTAAACACTAATGTTTTTCTTTGTGATTGGACTCAAGCTTAAACCGCACAGTCAAGTTATTCCAAACACACTGACTAGAACATAGTCGTGCTAAATAAATATTTGCTAGCACATAAAATTATTTCATTTTTTTATAATAAACTGGTCATCATAGAAAAACAACAAACAAAACCCCTGCAATAAGCTGCCTACTCGTACGTGATTGAACTTGGCAACACGGCACCCGCTTTCGCCGCCGGAAGGCCCGCTTACACACGGTCCAGCGCACACACACCCTTGCATGAATATCACTCTGTATAAAATCGGCATCTCAATGTATGTTTGCAGCAGTTGTGGATTTTGATAACCACGATCAAGAGCTTCAAAACAAGACCAAGTCTGCCTTTGTATGACTATCCTGTACTGAGAAAAAGTTGTTTCACAAAACTGATAACTTTTTTTTGGATCACAAAACAGTTTTATAACTTAAGTAATGTATTGAAAACACTTGTGCCCATACTGTATAAAAATTTAGTTATGATCGGACCAAGGGTTTTTAATTTATATAATTTCAAAGAGAGCGGTTTCTTGAAAAACACAAAAAAACATGGACTTTTTTACTCTAACCGCAAAAAAAAATTTAAATCAACCTTCAAAAAATATGTTTCTTACACAGATCAACGCAAAATTAAACGCGCAAAAGTTTGATGTAACTAGTTTTTAAGTAGACCTACTGGTTCACTTGTAATTAACGCTTAAACTCGAGTATCCGTAATAAAAATCCGACAGTAAGGCTGGAAAGAATGTTTTATTTGCAACTTTGTAGTTTTATTTTGTAAAAAACATGGTTTAGCATTAAATTGAATATCACAGAAAGGGAAAGGGATAATCACAAAAACTTTTTTTTTTTCAAAATAAACCTCAATACATGGGCTATAATATGAAAAAATAAAATTGATGGTGTTTTCATTCCTTTGTTGTATTTTTTCTGTTAAAGGTAAGTTTTTTAAAAATTCTTGTTGAGCGATTTTACTAAGCCGTAGAAATTTAAAAGGGTGTTTAAGTATTTTTTTAATAAAACTAAAATTTTAAAGGATTATAAAACAAACAGGCCCTATATTAAAACAAATATAAGTTAGAAAAATATCAACAACTTCTCAAGTAATCAATCAAAATTCAGAAATTCCTAATTGCATTTTCTTGAGACTTTTGAATTTCGAGGTATAGGCCTAGGTTGATATTATTGAAGAATAAATAAATAACTAATAAATATTTTCATCCATAGGAAATATTGTATTTTAACCTAAATGGGCTTGTTAAGAATTTTTTTAATGCTGACACAAAAAATCAAATATTTTTTTTAACATTATGTACATTTAATAAAGAAATGATAACAAAGTCTGGAAATTTACCAAAATTGCATTCCAATATTTGTTATTTACAGTATGTACAGTCAAAGAAATTTAATGGAGTAACATTTTTTCTGAATTGAACTCATACACTCCTCTGAGAATTGGTAGGTTCTTCCAGTTGATGTGTGAGGAGGCTCAACAATTGCAGGCACATGAGGAATTGGTACCGGGCAAATGTCCTCTCCTTTGGGCTAATGAAATGATGCTGATGATCCTGCAGGATGCAAAAATTGAACAGTCACATCACCTTCTTCTTTATTTACTTCAGTGATGATTCAAAAGTACCACAGATTGTCATATTTACAAGCTACATAGGATGTTGGGTTCAAATTTTCTTCTCTCACAAGTGATGTCAATTTATTCCTTAAATTATACGTAAGGGTGGGTTTCTCATCACCACTGATCCTCCTTGCTTCCAAGTTCCCTATACAATCTAATGGCTTAAAGTTATTGAAACTTCTGGTTCCTGGAAGTGTTTGTACATCTTCAAAGCATTCTGCAAGGTCAGAACGTATCTGATTTACAGAATCTTTAGAACTAAAATGAAAATTAACTTTGGTGATGTTGACTTTACAAAACTCAAACAATTCTGATGGAGAAAATATTTGATGTCCAAGAGGTCTTTGTAGACTTTCCTTTCATGCTAGCCTTTTAACAATCCTCCTATACCATCACACTCAGTTTTCCCATGGCTAGTTGCGAAGAACTACCACTGCGCCCTGATCTTAAAATCTTTTTCATGCAGATGAAGGTTTATAAAATTAAATTTATTTTTATATTGGCCTGGACAGCCATCACTGAAATAGTGGATTTTTGTAACATGTGAATACTTTTCTTTAATGAATTCTGTTACAATTTCTTGAATTTTGTAGACCATACAAACATCATGTTTCATGTTGTCAGATGTGACACAAAGAGACAAAACCATCCTTTCACCTTAAATACTTTTAAGGTTAATTATAATAGGATCTACAGTGCAGGAGTCAGATGTCCAGTGGTATCATTGGGCTTTGTTCTGGATAGTAAAAGAGTAATTTTCACTAAGTCCATTGATACTGTGGCAACGTTTGCATCAGAAGATTCTTTGAGTGTCTTGAAATATTTTGATTGAGACTTTGCAATGTAAGAGTGTGGGACAAGTTTTCCCAATTTAGATGAAAGGTCATCAATAAGTTCATCAATTTTTGCAGAACATGTAATTATTTGTGTTTTGTCAGTTGAAATCCATTGATGTCGAACTAAATTCAATGGTGTCATCTTCATCACAATCCTCAATTTTTGTTTGTAAAAAGTTTGTTAGTTTTTTTTTTGGTGGGCAATGGTTACAATGCCTTAGCATACATGCACGGTTTCGGTTATCACATACTAGCATTTTTGTGAGATCTTTATAGCTCTCTTCAAATTATGCAGCATAAATTAATAAAATTACATTCTGATGAATGGTGCATACACATACTGAGTGGGTACCATTGGCATCTGCTAAAACACACCATTTGGGGCGGAGAGAACAGAATTTAGAAAAACCGACTTTAATTTCAGGATACTCCCATTTAAAATTTGAATAAACTTCGTGTAGGTTGCCTAAAATCAACTTTCATTTCATATCATATCAGCAGGCTCTGACAGAGGCTACTATAAATGGAAAAATAGTTACTAATAATTTTTAATTTCTTTATAACTTTTATATATACACAGCTGATATCATTATTAATACATATTTGCCATATTACACCCCATATTAATTTAATTTATTTAGGCCTATATTAGTTTTATTTATATTGTCTTTAAATATATTCATTAGCATTATAATAATCAGAAATTTGAATTATATTTTTAAAAACCTTTTACAATAATACATTAGTAAAACAACTCGATAAAAACTTGCCTGAAATTCATATATTTATCAGAAAAAAAAACAACAAAGGAATGAAAACCCCCTTTTGTTTGTTTTATAATCACTTAAAATTTTAGTTTTATTAAAAAAAATACTTAAGACCCTTTTAAATTTCTATGGCTTAGTAAAAACGCTTAATAAAATATTTTAAAAAACTTAACTTTAAAAAAACCCCATCAATTTTATTTTTTCATATGATGCCCATGTATCGAGGATTATTTAAAAAAAAAATTGTGATTATCCCTTTCCCTTTTTGTGATATTCAATTCAACACTAAACCATGTTTTTTACACACAAAAAAACTACAAAGATGCAAATAAAACATTTTTTCCAGCCTTAGTAGTTTTACTTAAAGGTAGCCTATTGTGTATTTTTTTCTAGAATCCTTATACTTTAGAGTATATAACTACAAAATTTCACAAAAATTGGATGATAAATAAAAAAGTTACAAATTATTTTCCAAAGGGTAGCGTCTCATTTCACAACATCCAACTGTTAAAAACACCAAAATTTCAAAACTTTGAAAGCCTATACAATGAAAACGGAGAGAGAAGATAGAGGGTTAAAATTTGGTGTGGTTACTTATCTCTGTAAGGAGACCAAATAAGCCAAGTTTCATCAAAATCTGAGAAGGTGGGTGAGATGGTCTGGTTGAACTGACATGGAATGACCCTTCTTTATTTTATCTCAAAGTTCAAACTGCATCTCCAACTGTGAACATATATTTTAATTTCTTAGAGAAATGAACTCACATTGAAAATATTATGTAAGGTGTTATGAAACAGTGAATTAATCATTCTCATGTGTTAACCTATGAACAAATGTTGAAACCTGTTATAGCCTTTCTAACTAGTAGGTAAAAACTCATTTGGTATAAGCAGTACTTGCAAACATGGGTGTAAATGTAATATTTTGAGAAAATAATACAATAAAAAGATTTTTATATGTTCATGTATATGCTGTGACTAATATCGCTTATCTGACATGTAAGTCATTTATAAGTTTCTAATGGTCTGTGAACTTACCTGGTTGTAATTGCTTCCAGGATGACAGCAGTTTAGTATGTGCCTATGGTACTGATAACTGTTGACATTGTGAACTGATACTGTGAATTCAGATTACTTACTAAATGCCAGTCTCCTTTCAACAGTTCTTTATGAATACATGTGCATAATTTTTTTGGTGCTGTGCATCCAACCAGATAAACTGAGGTCAGTGCAGTTGGAGATGGTAACCTATGAAAATTATTGGATCGTGGTCACTAAGCTCCAACTTCTACCTGTTTAGATGTGTGTCAACTGTTTGTACATCAACTGTTCTTTTGTACGTTCCTATATATCTTACATTGGAACTACCTTTGTCATTCTTATTTTTTAAGTTCATTTTAAAGGCCATCCGTAATAGGTTATGATCATTATGAATGTTACATCTTGGATAACTTTTGCATTATATAATTTGATTCTGTAATTTCTTGTACCTGATATATAGTCTGGTTGAATCTTCATACATCTCCTGACGTTATTAATGTACATGATCTTGAGCAATTGTTGAGCAGTGTATTGGCTATAAACGTGTCTTTATCTGTGCAGGACTCAACTTTCTCTGAGTTCTATTTCCTAACACAAACTCTCCAGTTCCTGGTACTTTTCCCAGGTACAGGTAACCATCATTTTCTTGTCCATTCAACTTTCGAATTAGTTCTTGTAGCTGTTCATATGTCTTATTCATTTTTGTATCATATAAAATGAGGTAGAGGTAAACACTTGTATTGCTATGGTATTTAGTGGTTATGTTTCTATTATCATGCACATCATATTGTTAAATTACGTAATACACATCTTTGACTGTATGTCCCCATTCTTTGTTGAATCAAATCCAATACTGTTCCTTCCCAATACGTGAACAAAAGCCTCTAAACTCATTACTGTACCAATCTCCTTGCTGAGAGCATTTCATTTCATGTCATTTATTCTTAAAACATTTTGGTTTTCTCATTTCATTTACTTTTAAATTTTCTAAAAACACCCACATTCACCATGGTCCTAACATTCCAAGTACTTATCTTAGGCCTACGTGGTTTATTCTCCCCAGACATTCTTCAGGAGAGTATTTTACTTCACAAATAGTTAATGCATAGAGATATTATTACATTGGCCACAAATTGTTGTATGCCTTTAGGATCTTCAATGTAGTGGTTTCCCCTTATCTTGTCATACAGTGTAACTTTTGTCTTTTTCGGTAAAATTCTTTTTCAAATTAATTTAACAACTTCCACTTACCTTACGACTTGGATCTGGCCGGATCTCGTAGTGGAGGTAAACCCATTTCGTTCGACGAACTATGACAGCACATAAAACGAACTAAGGTTTTGAAAGAATTTTAAATCGCAATTTTGTGGAAGAGAAATTAGATTTTTCTTTAATTCGTCTGAATTATTGACATTACAAATCTTCGTGCGACATGTTACGCAATTATTATACCTTACTGACTATAGCTTACCTTGTAATGGACAATTTTACAACTTCATAATTATACACACATAAACAAAAAAACACAGCCCAGCTTTGCACACTCTCTACTCACATTCCGTTTTCAAAACCCCAATTACCAGATTGACTACATAATTTTTATAACACTACCGATAACGCTTACTTCGGTGACCTCGTGGCCAGCCCGCGGTAGATTGAAGATGTCTATGAAAAAGACGAAAAGGAATTCCAAATTTACATATTAGTGTTCTACACTCCTCCCATACTACCATTGCTTTTAAAAGAACTGCTTTACTTTCATTATTGAAAAATAACGAGATTACACGAGCGTATTGAGCTCGCGTGTCGGCGCCGACACAGTCAGAGACGAACTGGCCAAGGTGTTTCCTTGAGTCGCGGGAAATGAGCAGTCACGGCCATCATGTTTTAGTCGCCGTTGGTGCTTAATTGCGGTGGCATAACCATTTTATGCATGGATTATAACTGGTATATGTGTGGTACCAGAGGCCGATATTGGCATCTGCTCTGCTGATGTCGCTCACAGTAGGCGGAGTTTAACGCTGTTTTCCGGTAGCCGGTCACTTGGAACTACTAACTTTTCGTCCCAGCGCCATGTTTGTCTCAACTGTGGTGTCTCTCACGGCGTCATTGCCGATCCCCGCCCGGCTGAGTTGCATACGGGCGTCGAAACACATGCACAGAGTTCTTAGAATTTTGGTGGAGGTAAATTCTTCTGCCGTGTTACACCACTGAAATTGCGCATTGCCTTTGTTCCAAACGCTGTTTCTCAACCTCGTGCTGTTGCTTGGAAAATAACGTTGCACAATAATGCAGCTTTACCATACTTTATCCAAACCCGCCCGAAATTGAAATGAATAAAATATAATTACCCCATACTGTTAAAAATAAAACACCCCAAATTTGACCCGCTACAATACCCCCTCGATGAGAATTCTGCTGTCCATGACAGAAGAAATCTCATCGACAAACCCCGAAGAGGACCGGTGAGGAACTGGTGCCAACAACCCCCTGATTCTTAGTCTCTCGGGTACACGACCCCCCTGGCTCAGCGACCATGGACTCATCTGAACGAGATCACTGGACTTCTCTATAAGAGATCCCAACACCGAGAAATCGATCAGACTCGCACCACAGCGCGCCTCGCCTTCTAACACGCTACCCCCCAAAAATCCTCAATCCCTGGCTAAAATTATCCCAGCTCCTCCGCCGATATGGATCCCCTTTTTGCAAGCTGGGCTGCCTTTAGCAGATACTGGGCTCACACACACTAACATTACATATTACCCTAACACATTAAAATGAAAACTTCCTTTTAAAATTTATTATAAATTTAAACAATTCAAAATTCAAAAAAAATAATCTTTTATCAAAAATTCTCTTCCTCTTTTTTCTAATTTTTGTTTCAAATGACTTAATCTAGACATTTCTAATAACATAAACTCCTCCTTATTCTAACAGGAGAATCACTTATAGTCTACCAATATAATGCAATACAATAAAAGAAAAATGGTTAATACACACATAATAAAAGAATCATTACTCAAATATTCACTCGCTGGCAGGCGAAAAATCAAGTTTTTTTTTTTTTTCACAAAAAAAATTTAAAATTTTCAAAATTTTAAAATTCAAAAAAAAATTTAAATTTATTCAGTAAAAGATTTTATTAAATTTATTTATTAAATAACATTTTTTTAAAATTATTCAAATATTGGTTTGAATTAATCAAACAAACAAATTAAAATTGGATTCCTACTATACAAGCTTAGTAGGTGTATGACCTCATCAGCTGATCGAAACTAGGTCAAGTCCAGAACCCTTGACCTACATATGTTATGTATGATTTCTGAAAACACCTTGAACATCTGTAATATCCTAACTTGAAATACAAAACATAGTAACATAAAATATTTAAAATAAACAAAATATTAATATAATAATCAAGTTGACATTTAAATTATTTAGAATAAACAATTCTTGACTTTACATTATTTTCACTTCTATCAAAATTCTGTCACTGGTTGAAAAAAAATAAACAATTGTATATTCTTTATCATGAATCTCTCTTTCTTTTCAACAATCTTACTTTAATATACTGTGGGTGATGTAAATTATTTATTCTCATTTATTCTGTCTACATATATAATCTTTACCCCTTTGACTCCAATATCAATCAACTTCAACTCCCATGACACCCATCTCTACCAAAATATCTATCCCAAAACACACTAAACCCAACTTACCATTTAACACAATTCGCCACCTTCTCTACATATAAAATACTCTCTAACCCTTTGTATATAGGATACGTGTTTCCCCGCCCCCCAAAAACTCAATTCCCTTATCTGGCGGCCCGGATTTTACCTAAGGCGGCCCCTTCCCCACTAAAATCTATTCCTATCCCGTCCCAACCCTTGTTGCGGACTCCTACATTACACTACCCTCTAATACAAAATTGCCATCCCCAAAAATCTCAATCTCATTACCTTACTACCAATACACAAAATAACCTCATTATCATTAAACACATCAATATGTCACTCAAAATCTACATAAAGTCTCCGTTACTACTGTGTCAACATTAATACTTCACCAACTCTGTTATATTACATTAACTCAAAACAACATTACATCATATTCACCTCTACTATTTCAAATTCAACTTTGATTTCAACTTGGACAGATATATGTGTCCCATAAAATTATGCATCACCCAAAATTTGTCTCTTATTAGCTGGCATAAATTGTTACTTTATTTCTCATTGTAGCAAATTATTTTTATCATTACTTCAAAATATCTGTAATACATTAAACATTACATTGGACATTAATTATTTGTAACATTTACAAACCAACATACCAGTGACATTATTGCTGATTAGCTGATATCCTAACATAATAAAAACACAATGAAAATACATCTTAAAATTGAGCAAATTATATGAAATATACATAGTTATTTTCATTTATTCTCCCTTCTCACCTCATTGTTTCTCATTTTTCTGATTCTGATGCTTATGTTAACCTGCCAGACGATTTACTTATTGGCTTAAACAAATACACACATAATAAAATTACATATTCTTATCATTGCTTATCTAATAGACAACAATAACATAATACACTTAAAATCATAGCATAAACACCTTAATTTACGAGTCTGAGCATATAATTATGTGGACAGAGCACAAGCATTTTTGATGGGATTAAACCTTGAATAAGCAAAAACTTTTACGTCATAAAATTTTAAATTCGTGACTCCTTTACGTCACCTCCCAGCCACACACACTATTTCAGATTATGTAGGACTGTCTCGCCCTTTCGCTTCCACAGAGACTGTATATTTTGGAGCAGGGTTTACCTCTCCGTGTCTCTGCTTCCGCTGTTAAGTTTTAAAGTTAGTGAACATCATCATGTTCTTGTTATAAAATCATGCACCCTTAAAATGGTTCTGCCACCGGTCTTGCTGTTCCTCCTCGAACAGAGTGGCAGCCGCTGTTCCATAGTTTCCGGAGATTTCCTCTAATTGTCCCCCCATTAAATTTCAAATATATACCAATTTCAAGTCAGCTATGGTCAAGGGACTTGATATGACCATAGCTGGCCGCTAGCCAAAACCACGGTTAGTGCTGGTAAGACAGTAACCGCCCGAAAAGTCGAGGAAATCTAACTTTAATTTAATTGCCTGTTACACATCACTACTGTGTGCGACATGGTAGTTGGCAGTGTGTACACTTTAATTTACACTGATAAGGTGTGCCGCACGTTTATCGCCCTTTTGGCCTCCGATGGAGGTAACACTCACTGTTACCCCCAACCCATTTCGCTATCTAAGAGAGCACAGGCCACCCCCTCAATAGCCACTTAATAACTAACTAATTACTTAACAATTGAAAATTAATCTTTCTACATTTGCAGTTCCACACTCCATTGTTCTATCACTTCATTTAGCACCAATCTACCCCCCAAAATTATCCCCACAGCTTGTATTGATACCAAGTTTTTATTTGTTACACCTTTTTTCAAAATGTTCCCATACTCACTGATACTAAAACTTGACAATTGTATTTGGTCACTTAATTCTAGGATTTATTTAATTTTGAAATTATATGCATTCCATTTTTTTTTTTTTTTTTTTTTTTTTTTCAAAAAAAATTAAACTTCAAACTCAAAACTTTAAGTTCATTGTTAAAATCCTTGTTTCTATTAATTTGATTAATTTAATTGTTTAATGGTTTTTAATGTCTCAAACTCTGAGTTACAATGATTACCTCATTATTATTTTAACAAAAAATTTCTTTAATTCTTTTATGTCACAATAGAGTTTTGTTATGGTCACCAAGTATGTCTGTAGGCATTAGTCACAACATACCACTCCAACACACCTGTCTACATGAACCGTTGTGTGCCAGACTTGTTTTCATAAACAACAGTTATAAACATTCTCAGTTTCAGCTATCATAGACTAAACACTTTGGGTTACTTCATATACTGACATATCTGCTCATTACACTTTTCAATTTTTATAAATCTTTTAGATAACATATTTGTCTCTTACATTTTTATTCCAATTCGGATCAGATATAGTTTTAATTCATTAATAAAAGTGGCCCTTTTAAATTATTTGTTTAACTTGAAAATTCCTTAACAATCTTCACCCAAAACAGTTTGATTTGAATTACAGCTGTATGACGTTAAGGTATAAAATATGTAAAATTACAATTTCCATTTGAATCAAAATGAATTTACCCAGCACTAGCATTTACAATATTAAGTTACTCCAGGGGCGGTTACAATTCAATTTCATCTCTTAATACATTCAAAACAATTTCCATGACTTTGATTACAGTTCTCAAAATGATTCTACGTGATTAACTGTTTGTTTTTTCTTAATATTTCAATAAATTTTACACACATTACATCATTAGTTCTGATCTCGCTTTAAATTCCTCCACAATCACATGCTCAATACCGTTATACCGTACTCATAACCTAACATAGCAGGTACCACAAAATAATAATTAAACCCTTTGGTTACAACTTTTACGGTGAAATATTTTCCAAAATTGTTTACTTACTTATTATAATATTTATACTTATTATTTTTTCTTAACTACCTGTAAATAGGTTATATGTTACATGTACCGCATTATTGTATATAGAGATGCGATGGAAGACGAACAGAACCCCTACAGTGCATATACTGAACTACCCTCCCCTTTTATTTCTTTCAAATTACAAAACCGACCACAACCACTAATCTACAACCCCATCTCGATATACCATAATGCGGTTAAACTATACAAAATTTATTATTTAGTTTGTCTACTCAGCCACAAAACTTCTCCACTACCTACCTAATTACAGGATGAGTTTACAATTCATAAATAACGCCGGTTTATTTAATTTTGAGGATTACCCTAATGTGTTATTGAGAATTAGGGCAATCAAATGGTTCCAAAAAAGTGTGCCAATTTGTGTAACTATTGTTTATGTGTTTACTCTAAGGGGATGGTAGGGAAATCGGGAAGATAAAAGGGATAAGGATTATTACAAGGTCAAGAACTAGGACTAAAGGTAGGGACAAAGCTTCCTCCGAGAATAAGGGTACATGGAGAAAACCAAGGCTCGCGTGGGCAGGGGCGCGTCCCTGAAATAGACGAAACCCACTGGGACAAGTGGAGAACACCTATCCGCTACCACTATTTGAGTAATGATTCTTTTATTATGTGTGTATTAACCATTTTTCTTTTATTGTATTACATTATATTGGTAGACTATAAGTGATTCTCCTGTTAGAATAAGGAGGAGTTTATGTTATTAGAAATGTCTAGATTAAGTCATTTGAAACAAAAATTAGAAAAAAGAGGAAGAGAATTTTTGATAAAAGATTATTTTTTTTGAATTTTGAATTGTTTAAATTTATAATAAATTTTAAAAGGAAGTTTTCATTTTAATGTGTTAGGGTAATATGTAATGTTAGTGTGTGTGAGCCCAGTATCTGCTAAAGGCAGCCCAGCTTGCAAAAAGGGGATCCATATCGGCGGAGGAGCTGGGATAATTTTAGCCAGGGATTGAGGATTTTTGGGGGGTAGCGTGTTAGAAGGCGAGGCGCGCTGTGGTGCGAGTCTGATCGATTTCTCGGTGTTGGGATCTCTTATAGAGAAGTCCAGTGATCTCGTTCAGATGAGTCCATGGTCGCTGAGCCAGGGGGGTCGTGTACCCGAGAGACTAAGAATCAGGGGGTTGTTGGCACCAGTTTCTCACCGGTCCTCTTCGGGGTTTGTCGATGAGATTTCTTCTGTCATGGACAGCAGAATTCTCATCGAGGGGGTATTGTAGCGGGTCAAATTTGGGGTGTTTTATTTTTAACAGTATGGGGTAATTATATTTTATTCATTTCAATTTCGGGCGGGTTTGGATAAAGTATGGTAAAGCTGCATTATTGTGCAACGTTATTTTCCAAGCAACAGCACGAGGTTGAGAAACAGCGTTTGGAACAAAGGCAATGCGCAATTTCAGTGGTGTAACACAGCAGAAGAATTTACCTCCACCAAAATTCTAAGTACTCTGTGCATGTGTTTCGACGCCCGTATGCAACTCAGCCGGGCGGGGATCGGCAATGACGCCGTGAGAGACACCACAGTTGAGACAAACATGGCGCTGGGACGAAAAGTTAGTAGTTCCAAGTGACCGGCTACCGGAAAACAGCGTTAAACTCCGCCTACTGTGAGCGACATCAGCAGAGCAGATGCCAATATCGGCCTCTGGTACCACACATATACCAGTTATAATCCATGCATAAAATGGTTATGCCACCGCAATTAAGCACCAACGGCGACTAAAACATGATGGCCGTGACTGCTCATTTCCCGCGACTCAAGGAAACACCTTGGCCAGTTCGTCTCTGACTGTGTCGGTGCCGACACGCGAGCTCAATACGCTCGTGTAATCTCGTTATTTTTCAATAATGAAAGTAAAGCAGTTCTTTTAAAAGCAGTGGTAGTATGGGAGGAGTGTAGAACACTAATATGTAAATTTGGAATTCCTTTTCGTCTTTTTCATAGACATCTTCAATCTACCGCGGGCTGGCCACGAGGTCACCGAAGTAAGCGTTATCGGTAGTGTTATAAAAATTATGTAGTCAATCTGGTAATTGGGGTTTTGAAAACGGAATGTGAGTAGAGAGTGTGCAAAGCTGGGCTGTGTTTTTTTGTTTATGTGTGTATAATTATGAAGTTGTAAAATTGTCCATTACAAGGTAAGCTATAGTCAGTAAGGTATAATAATTGCGTAACATGTCGCACGAAGATTTGTAATGTCAATAATTCAGACGAATTAAAGAAAAATCTAATTTCTCTTCCACAAAATTGCGATTTAAAATTCTTTCGAAACCTTAGTTCGTTTTATGTGCTGTCATAGTTCGTCGAACGAAATGGGTTTACCTCCACTACGAGATCCGGCCAGATCCAAGTCGTAAGGTAAGTGGAAGTTGTTAAATTAATTTGAAAAAGAATTTTACCGAAAAAGACAAAAGTTACAACAGTACATTGGCCAACTGGTGGCTTATCCACTTTTAGGGCCAGTTTTCTGAAAGGATACTTTGATCTCTGCCTGCTTATCCACCCTCCACTATATTATGCCTCCTTATACTTTGGTGATGGAATTTGGTTTAAGGGATGATTCTGTCAGTGATTTGGTTACAAGGCAACTCTTCTGTATTAACACTGTGCATCACTTATATCTGTGGTTGGTATTTGAATGGAAGCTATTTATGGACAGATCCTGGTACATACAACCTATTTTGCAGTTATGATGTTGATCTGTACTGTTCTATAAAATGTATGAATATTACATTTTATTTGATGATACCAAAATGTATATCTATTTGGATAGCATTTATATAATGGCTGTGTGTGCATGCATAGTGTTTTTTTTTTTTTTTTTTTAAGCTATTCCTGTGGTTCAGTATTATAAAATAAGAAATACAGCTTTTAAAATGTTGATGTATACATTGAGCATATATGGTATTTAATTTTAATGGTAAATTCAGTTTTGTGGTATAAACTTTATAACATGTTTGATATAAGATTTGAGAAATATGAAGTGTGCATGTAAAGAGCTCATGAAACAAACATGTAAGCTTTTTTAATTTCTGAATTAGATATGCTAGAAATCTTGCAGTTTTCAGTTTTGTGTGTATGGTTACCACTGTTACGTATATTTTCTTCTTTTTCTTTCCCATGTATGTTTATGATGTTGGGTCTTGGTCCATTTGTTAAATCTGTTCAAGGCTCGTCATATTTCAAGGCTCAATTATTTTATTGAATTAATATTTTTATAATTACAGGCCATGTGGCGAGTGATGAAACTGTCTTGGTGGTGCGCAGTGGCAAAGAGAAAGAATGCGCATGTACGGGACAGCGGCTAGGGACAACAACCCATCAGTTGGCTTAGGTCTCCGTGAGGGAAAGTGTCTCCCCAACCTGCTACCTCCCCTCCTACGTGCATAGACAGTTTCATCACTCGCCTCACGGCCTGTACAGTAACTTTGACTTAAAACAAGAATAAACTTGATTAAAGTCACAGTGCCATTAAGTATTTTAGAATTAAAAGAGAAAGGAGTCAGTTAGGTTTCTATTTAGAAACAGTGATTGGAATTGTTGATTCACATTGACCCTGCTTAACAAAGACTACCTGCATAGAAGAGGAATACACAGTGTCCATTCATAATCCATACCTGGTATACTGCTGACCTAAATGCTGTGTGTAAGCACAGCTAGGAGAATGAGATCACACCACTTCCTATAATGAGGTACCACAGTTGGAATAGGAGAGGAGTCAAGATGACTCAACATATCCATTCCAATATTAAGATATTTCATTAGTCATCACAGTAATGTTTATACATTTATAATCTATTCTTTATGTCTTACTCAAATGTGTAATTTTCAGTAACATTATAAAATTGCTAGTACAGTCAACTTCCGATTATCTGGGATAATCACCGGCAGGGTGATCACGGATAAGTCAAAATCCCGGTTAAAGCAAAAATTGTAACCTAGTGCTTAAATGAAGGTCTTAGTTAAAAATAAAATATGTGCATACAATAAAGTAGTACATACCTTTTATTACACAATAAAAATTAGTCAAATCACGTTTTTATCAATTAAAATAGTATATTTACAAGCCGAACAATATGTACAAAGTCAGTGTTTATACACGCTGAAAATAATCTGGTAATAATGTTTGCTTCTTAGCACTTGCTGTTTTCTTTAAAATAGACGACCGTATTTTGTGTAAAACCAACTTGTCGCACAACAAATTGTCTTCTTGTCCTTCTAAATAGTCAAGAAGCCCCTCCACTTAATTGAGCGCTGTCCCATGTGTGACTTTGGGCTCGGAAACACATTCGTCACTCCCCTCCCCTTCTCATCTCCACCACTCTCACTTTCTGCTACGCCCTGTGCGCACATCAATATTTCGTCATCAATAAACACAGGCATGTTAGCGTCGACTTCAAACCACTCATTTATGTTATCTTGGTCAACGTTTTCACCACCTGGGACAGTGGTTGCTAACTGGGCCAAGTCAGCTGAGGTTGCAACGTCATCCTCAAACCCAGCAAAATCCTTATCTTCCGATATGTCAGAAAATATTTTTTTCCAAGACTTTGTAATCGTAGTGAGTTTAACTTTGTCCCACGCAGCCGCAGTCTCATAGATCGCATCCAGAACACTTAGTCCCTTAAAAAAGGTCTTCAGATCGTTCCCTTCCTCTATAAACTTTCTCAAAATACTTGACCAATAGTTGCGTTTTACAGTAGCTATTACCTCTTGATCCATTGGCTGGATCAAGGCTGTAACATTGGACGGCAATTATTTAACAACGATCTGTCCGTTGTTGGATTTGAGCAACATTTCACTTGGATGTGATTTAGCATTGTCTAATACTAACGCTGCTTTTGGGGGAAGTCCTTGTGATTTTAAAAACTCTCGAACTTGTGGACAAAACTTATTGTGGAACCAATCATAAAAAATGTCTTTATTCATCCAACCTTTCTTTTGATTATAGTAAATTACAGGCATATTAACTGCTCATGTCCTTTTAAATGATCGTGGTTTTTTTGATTTTCCTATCACTAGGAGCTTACGTTTATGTGTCCCAGTCGCGTTAGAGCAACACAGTGTGAAGTTATTTTTTACTCTACCACATTTTTAATTTATAATAAAATTCATTGCTTACCTTGTATAGCCAGGAGTCCGTCACACGAACCTGTGAATGCTAAGTGTGACTTAGGGTTATATCATTAATTTACTCAACTCTCATTTGTATTGTTAATTTAACTCACTTTTATTTAACATTTATTCATATCCTTCTTAAGTTTACTTTATTTTCATTTCTCTTCTCAAAACTATTACTGATCTTTTTAATTACTTTTCAAAATTACAAAAAAACATGGTAATTTACTTATTCTAATAACTAGTTTAAATATTCTTTATTATAAAGCAACCCAGCATCTGCTCATTCACTCTTTCACACACATTTTGTCCCCTTTTTATTTTTTAAAAACAAGAGATCTCTTTTTTCATTTTAATTTTGAACTTCAGTTTTTTAATTAAATTGAAATGGTAGGTTTACTTCCGTGTTGTAGTAATGTAGAGTGCGTGTCGAAATCAGTCCACTTTAGTTCACTTGATTATTCCGAAAGTTAAATTTGGATCACTGCCGACTATCTGACAATTCACTATTTTCCGCTACAGACTTTACCACATTTTTTACTGGTATCACTTTATACTTCACAAAATTTATTTTGAAATTTTAATACGTTTTCGGCTCGCGAGCCTATGTGTTCACCCGGCCGGGAGGATATTTTTTAGTCAACTGCCTTTGTTCAGTGCGCACACCGCGCTAAGGTATTTTTTCAGACGTGCCCAAACCATGGGAACGTTGGGTGCCTGAGTGTGCGTGTGGCTGGGAATGCGCACCCCTGTTGACAAGTTTTACATTCCTGTGCTGATGCGTATCAGCTGCGAGGATATAGTTCATTCACCAAATATTCTTTACTGTTTAAAATGATTAAAACCTGTCTCACCCCTTTTGCCCCGTTACAATACCCTCCCCCCCAATGAGAGGTTTCCTGCCGAAACAGAAAAACTCTCATTGCTAAACCCTAAGAGGATCAGTGAGGATATGGCGCCAACAACCCCCCTTTAATTTTTAATACACCATGGGTAAACTACCCCCCCTAGACCGGTGACTATGACTGCACCTGCCCGACATTACTGGACTTCTCCGGGCGAGATCCCAACACCATAAAATCGGACAGGTACTCACCATAGTACCACCTAACCTTGTATCATTTCACCAAAAAATCAAAAACTGGCCTTATACCATACCAGATCCTCAACCGATATGTCTCCTCTTACATACATACTGGGTTGCCTTTAGCAAATACTGGGTGCGAACACATATTTGTTACTAAATAATAATAAAATATTATTATGTTAATTATATTATATCTGATTATAATGTGGTATTAATTATGATCAGTTATGTTACTAAATTCCACCCTATCTGCACCTTAATTAATATAATACAAAATTAATATAAAATTCAACTTTGATTCAAACAGTTAAATAAATGTATGTACCCTATCAAAATCTACTTGGATGTTACTTTACATTACTTGTTTCAATTAATTTCAGCATAATTTTCAAAACTCAAAGTCTTACTGTATTATTTTTTCTCTTTACAACTCTTCTTAATTTCCCAGTTAACAATCCTGTTACACAAAATAAAATAAACAATTTGTCCCTATCCACTTATTCAAACACAATTACACATGATTATAAAATATATCATAATATAAACATCATATATCAGCTGACACCTTCTCTACATATAGTGAAAATTAAAAATTAAAATAATTTCTTTACGGCAAAAACAAACAAAAAAATTTTGTTTTTCTTTTCAAAAAAAATTTAATTTCCAAAAAGAATTATTTTGTCAATAAATATTATTATTCAATCATTTAATTACAGTATATTGATTACCAAAAGAATCTACAAATCAATTATAAGGAACATACTACATATCTAACACCAGTCATCAGCTGATATCTCATGGTCAGGTGAATGACCTTACACTAGACACACTTCAAAAAATTATACAATGTAAAAGGCATAACACATGTTTATAATTCTTACACTCTAACATAGTACAACATAATAAAACATAATAAATTCCTTTTCTCTGAGAATTAATCTTTTCAATCAGTAAATTCGTATGGAGCAAAACATATTTAAATCAATTACTTCTGAACAAATTATCTACTACAATAGTATCTCTTGAATCAAAATAAAATCATTTAATTAGCTTATCAGCTCATTCAGTTTATGTCAGTTTAAGGTTTCAATTCGTTACTCCCCTGAGTAACCTCCTTACCACACACACTATACCCCCCCTGGACTGTGGCGCCCAGTTGCTTCCACAAGAACGGAAGTTTGTTAGGGGTAGACGCTGCCTACCCCGTCCTTGCTTCGGCCTTACAAAACATTCGGAATTACTGATGTCCGAAGACACCAGTAATCCTACTAAACTTAGCTATATGCCCTTATACGGTCTACTATCCCATTCGATGGATAGTCGCTGTTCCATAGTTCTGGTGATTCCCCTGATTTACCCCCCGGTTGATTTCTAAATTCACCTCTTACAACGATAACAGCTATGGCCAGTTTAGGCAGAACGTGACGCAATGAGCCCCAACCATAGCTGTCAAAGCTGAGCCAATTCCACGGTCAGGGTTCGGTGAGGCCGTGACCGCCCGAAAGTTGGGGAATCACAAGTAAAAGATATATGTGTTTATGATATACTTACATTTAAAAGTTACAATTTTCATTACATGACATTTCTAGTCTTGGTTGTGTGTTTTAACATCCTACATTTCTTTCTTAACTTTCCCTACACTCCTTCATTAACTTAAAATAGTGAGTACAACAAAATATTTGGTTATTCATCTGCACTAATATATTCCTACTTACATAGGCCATCACCAACTAACGATTGAATCTTTAATTACAACTTAATTGACCATTTAATAAAAAGAATTTACTCTCCCTCTTTCCATTAAAATAAACATCTACTTTGCATCTGAATAAAAATTACAAACATTTCAAATTCCAGTTTTAGTTTCAAATCCTATTGACTCTTGATCTTGTTACATTTTATTATTACCTTTCAGTTCTGAACTTTTATTACATTCTTTGTAATAGTTTTACATTAAGTTAATCGCTGAAAACCACCCCCAAAAATTCACAACTACCCCAAATTAATTTCATCATTTAGTTCACACATTTGATACTCACTTAAAATTTACCATTCAAACATTAAACATTTTACTTTATTTAAGTTTCATTATAAACTTCATATTTACATATAGTCAATTATTCACTTAAAACAAAAATACGACTACTGTCATAGACTCAAACTGATAAACATTCCGAATTATATATATTGACAATTATTTACTTAGAAACTAATTATTATTATCCTCATTGGCCATGAGGCTGTGATCGCCTGAAAATGGGGGTTTGCTGAGATGGGGCAGGCGATGGCCAAACACACTACGTGAATTCATGTTCCCCTTTTTCTACCACTGAATTACATTACCTTGCACTAATACAAAATTTACTCTCCCATTTATCCAAACCCGCCGTCTGATCATTGCCAATCCCATCTCCACAAAACCCATTTTTCTGAATATACTAAAACTTCTGTCATTTGTTAATTTTTATTTTGCTAATGACACTGGTTACTTTTACTTGAAAACATTGCCTCACTTTACTTTTATCTTAGTACTCTACTTTAGGCAAACGTTGGTACGTGGTGCTGTGCTTATTAATGCACCTTGTGTGTACAAAGTTTATCTACACGTACCTTGGGGTCCCCCTCCCCGTTCAATAATATAGTTAAATTTCTAATTGTTACCAATTTTGATGGAGTCGGACCATCGTCGCTTTCACCACCCGAAAGAAGTTCCGCCAACCATGGTCCGCCTCCAAAGTGCCAAAACCCATGGTCAGGATTGGTAAGTTCGTGACTGCCTGAAAATGGGGGTGGATCCCTTCTGAAACATACAATACATATTAGAAATCATAAACTTGATTTGGAATCTATTGTGACAAATACCTCTTTAAATTCGTGGCATTCTGTGTACCCACTGTTTCTCGCGTCGCCCGGTTCTGCAAAACATATGAATTATTCATCTTAATTTCTATTATTTCGTAGGGGCCTTCGTACAGCAAAAAGAACTTTTTTATCTCTTTGTCTTGAGCACTTGACAAGTCATGGCGCTTTACCAACACTAACTGCCCGATTTCATATTTCACGCACTTACCTTTCATATCGTGCCTCCGTTTCCTCCTTCCTCCTTTTGTCAATAATCTCTCATTAGCCAGCCTCAACTTCACATCGTGGCTTATTGTATTCGTCTCTGGTGGATAATCGAATAACTGCTCTAAAATTCGAGGTGGACGCTTTCCTCTTACCAACTCGTAAGGCGTGAACCCTGTCAACTCATGTGTTACGCAGTTCAGCCAGTTCTCAATTCTTTGAACGTATAAGGGCCACTCGCTATGTTTGGCGTGACAGTAAGCTCGGAAAATGCGGCCTAATTCCCTCATGACCCTCTCTGCCTGGTTGGACTGCGGATGATATACGGCCATGTGTTTTGGGATGATGCCTTCCCATCCGAGAGTCTGGCGCCATTTTCCACTGATGAACTATGGTCTGTGGTCTGACAGGATTACTTTTGGTTTTCCGATGTTGACCATGTAGTCATGAGTGATCTTCTCGCTCAATACCTTACTTGTCGCTCTCTTCACACTATACAATCGGACATATTTTGAAAAAGTGTCAAGTACAACGAAGATATACATAACACCACCCCTACCCTTTGGCAATGGGCCATATAGATCTACGGCTACTAAGTCAAATGGTTTCTTAACTTTAATATAGTTCAATTCTCCTTCTACTCTATAATTCACGACTTTAGATTTTTGACATATTTCACAAATTCTAAGTATTTTTCGCACATGCCTTTCCATATTTCTAAATATACAAGATTCCCTCAGTACACTCACATACTTTTTTGCCCCAAAATGTCCATATCTATAGTGACAATCCCACACTATTTTTTCTATCAATCCCTCCGGTATGACTAACCTCCAATTCCTTTCTCTACCATCTACTCTTTTAAATAAACTCCCATTAAATACTTGACAATATTGTCTATACCCAAATGCATCTAATTCCGACTCTACGCTTGTCATAATTTTGTTTAGTTTGCTATCTGCTCTCTGCATTATGTTTATGTCTTTTAATTCTTCACCAAAAAGTTTATCTTCCCTGGACAATCTGTAAATCTCTATTTCTTTAATATCTCTACCCGTTCTATTTCTATCTGTGTCTATGCGTGATAGTGTGTCTGGCACCCGGTTTTCTACCCCCTTAATATAATCCCAAGAGAAATTATACTCTTGTAATGTTAATACCCACCTGGTTAGCCGGCTGTGTGTGAGCTTACAGGTGTTTAAAAACAATAGAGCTTTATGGTCCGTCCTGATAATGGTGTTACTACCCAGCAGATAGGTCCTGAATTTCTTAACGGCAAACATGATGCTGGGAAGCTCCTTTTCGGTAGTCGTGTAGTTTCTTTCTGATGCTAGCAGTGTCCGACTGGCGAAAGCGATGGTATGGTGTTCCTTCGCCTCGTCCTCCTGATATAGTTCGGCTCCTAATGCTATATTGCTAGCATCCGTCTGCAAATAAAAACTATTATTGAAATTTGGATGGTTCATCAGAATCATATCGGCGAACTTACTCTTAATTTCGCAGAACGCTTCCCTTTCATTTTCCCCCCATTTCCATTGTTTGTTTTTCTGCAACACAGCACTGAGTCTTGCTGTCGTCTGAGCGTAGTTTCGCTGGAACTTCCTGTAAAAATTACATAGACCAAGAAAACTTTGTAACTGTTTTATGTTTTTAGGCTCAGGAAACGTCATGATGGATTCCACTTTGTCTGGGTTAGCCTGGATTCCTGTGTTATGATGAATCCCAAAAAATCGGTCTGTAAAAATTTAGATTTATCCCAATTTACGGTTAAACCTCCCTGATATAACTTATCCAACACATATTCCAAATGTTCTACATGTTCCTCGAATGTTCTGGAAGCTATCAGAATGTCATCCACATATATAGTCAAAAAATCTAAATTGTGAGGTTGCAAAATTTCGTCAAGACACTTAATAAAACTAGCTACGCTGGTGTTCAATCCAAACGGTAGGCCAGTAAATTGATAATTTTTTCCGTTAAATAAAAATGCAGTATACTTGCGGCTACTTTGTGCTAGCGGTACCTGCCAATATCCGGCCGTCAAGTCCAGCGATGTCATATATTTTACCCCACTAAACTTCTGGAAAATCTCTTCGATGGCTTCAGGGGACTCCCTGTCCGGAATAATAATTTGGTTAATCTTTCTCGCGTCTAGACATAATCTAACTCTCCTGTCTTTCTTTATAACTACCACTAAAGGGTTGGAATAGGTCGACACCGATCTCTCTATAATATCACCCTCTAACATTCTATCCAATTCTAACTGCACTGCCCCCCTCTTCGAATATGGCACCGGATAACTTCGTTGTACATACGGCGCATGCTCCCTCACCTTTAATTCACACTCATAACCTTTTGCCCTTCCTGGTTCCCCGGCAAACATTCCCCTAAAACCCTCTACTACCCGCCACAATGCTTCACGTTGAGGACTCCCTATTGCGCCACCCTCACCACAAAATTTAACCGCTCTATCCGCCCATATTCTCTCCTCACTCTCATCACTCACTCTCTCACTACATATATTCATACTAACCTCCATGTCCTTATCTATAACCCTATTCGGTATAACCCGTATCCCTGAAATCTTCACCGTATCTAACACCCGCTCAAAATTAACTGTTATTTGTTTACCTTCATTATTTAATTCTAAGACCCTCTTTTTAAAATTGATTATCGCATTATTCCTGATCAGAAAATCATTACCCAATATTACTTCTAAGTTTAGTCCCCTTACAACTAAGAATGTATTTTCATAACTTTCCCCATTTATTACTATACTCAACTGGACTTGTGTTGTCACCCTTTTACTTCTAACACCCGTAATGACTACAATGGTTACCCCCGCAACTGGCAGAGATGGAATATTTTTATTACTTTCCCTTAATTTATTTAATATGTGTTCCGCTATTACTGATACTTCACTGCCCGTGTCTATTAGTGTCGTAACTGGCTTACCTTCAATTTCCAGTTTTACCTCCATCAGCCAGGCTTCCGGCCTCATCGTTCCCATCTCCTCTTCTTCCATTAATTCGGTCGCCATATCTGTGTGAATTGTGTGATTCCTGTATCTGTCTCCATGGACCCCGCAGTCATCTATTGACAATGGCCGGGCCTCCTCATCCATTGTCCTTCTTAGTTTTCCGCCCGCTTGGCCGTACCTCCTGGTGTGTACACTCTTTCCTCTCGATGGTTTCCTCCTCCATTTATGGGTAGTTCTGCTCGCCCCTCACTGGTTCTCTGATGTGGGTTGTTATATCTCTGCTGCGTCCGGTTCTGATGACCTGGCCTCGGCTTCCTACACCTATAACAAAAATTACGGTCCGCATAATTTTCCATGGGACACCCACCACATTTCCACATCGGATATCGTCTACTTGGTTCTCGACCATTGTACATAGTTCCCGTATGTTGTCCTCCTCTTTGTGTGTAACTCCCTCCGCTGCTCACATTGGGTTGGTGTGGACGTCTGCTGACTTCCTGGTCTCTAATATTCTGAAAAACATCCAACATTCTTTCTAATTCACTGATACTACTCACCTCTCTTGTCATCAGCGTGATCTGAACCTCTCTAGGTAAGTGTTTGCTTACATGTCGTACGAATGACTGAAATGGCAATGGTGGCTCTAAGTATTTTGCCTTGTTGAAAAGTCTCATTGTATATACCGTAATGTTACTGTTATTTCTCCCAAAACTCCCTGTTCCCATTATTTGACTGCGCAATATCTCCTGCTCCTCTTCTGACCAATATTTATTACGGAACGCTGCTTCAAAATTTTCATATCTCCCCCATTCGTTTCTATGTACTTCCGCCCATATCTCAGAATTGCCCTTAAAACATTTAAAAATTGTTATAAGTTTTATTTCCCAACTACTACCGTTAAACTGATTAAACTCCCGTACTCTGTTTAAAAACTGCATTGGATGCACTCTACGGTTCTCACTACAAAAAGTTTCAAGTTCTATTTCATTATTAATGTCTCGCGTAATTACTACTCACTTTACTAAAAATGAACTTTATCTTGTGAAAACTTACTTTTTTCGTCGGACGCATTTCTGCATACGTATCCGCCTTCTTCAGCTTTTAGTCAGACTGCCATCATTTCGTAACGGTTTTTGTGTGGAAGGTGTAGTGGGGGTGGTGTGTGGGGGAAGGGGATTGGTGCAGGGATTCAACTTGATGTTTGTTTTTTGTAAAATTGTGTCAAAAAGTGTATGTGATTTATATTGTAATTGATCATTGAGTATGTTGTTTGGTTGTGTTGTGTGGTGTTTATATATTTCGTATTGTTCAGTTGTGTTGAGTTTTCGACCTTTAGGTAAGTAATGTAAAATTTCGAGATTAGTGTCTATGTTGGTGTAACTGTGGTTTTCTGTGTGTATGTGTGTGGCAAATGCGGAGTGTATATTGTTGTTGGTTAGAGCTTTTAAGTGTTCAGAATAATGGGATGAAAAAGATCTTCCTGTCTGGCCGATGTAGAAACTATTGCAGTCATTACAATTTAATTTGTAAACACCTGTTTTGTTATATTTGTCTATGTCTGTGTTTGTATTATTGATGTGTTTTGTAATGGTATTGGTTGTTCTGTATGCTATTTTGTATTTGTGTTTTCTGAATGTGTTGGCGATTTTGTGTGTGTAGGAGTTGTGGTATGTGAGTGTGATGTATTTATTGTGTTGTGTGTTGATGGTATTTTGTGTTTTGTTGTTTTTGTTTTTGATGCGTTTGTGTAGTGTGTTTATTAAATTAGGGTTGTAACCGTTTTTGATTGCTATGTATTTTATTGTGTTGAGTTCGTCGGCGTAATCTTGTTTATTTAAGGGTATTTTAGTTAGTCTATGGAGCATATGGTTGATGTTGTGTTGGGTGGTTTGATGTGTTGTGTTTTTCATCCCGTTATTCTGAACACTTAAAAGCTCTAACCAACAACAATATACACTCCGCATTTGCCACACACATACACACAGAAAACCACAGTTACACCAACATAGACACTAATCTCGAAATTTTACATTACTTACCTAAAGGTCGAAAACTCAACACAACTGAACAATACGAAATATATAAACACCACACAACACAACCAAACAACATACTCAACGATCAATTACAATATAAATCACATACACTTTTTGACACAATTTTACAAAAAACAAACATCAAGTTGAATCCCTGTACCAATCCCCTTCCCCCACACACCACCCCCACTACACCTTCCACACAAAAACCGTTACGAAATGAAGGCAGTCTGACTAAAAGCTGAAGAAGGCGGATACGTACGCCGAAACGCGTCCGACGAAAAAAGTAAGTTTTCACAAGATAAAGTTCATTTTTAGTAAAGTGATAGTGCTGTGAAAGAAGAGATGAACAATCAAGACAATTACTACTCGTTCGGTAATATTGTTTAACTGCTGATTTATTGCTATACTCAACTCATCTTTAACACTACTAATGCTCTGCTCAATTGAATACAATTTCTTATCATTAATACATTCGGACTGAATGTTATTTTTGGTTATTACATTAACTGACTCTTGTAACGATTGTATTTCCGTTTTACAAGTATTTTCAATTTCATTGATTTTAATGTCTGTATTACTCTTATGCTCATTAATATTTTGATTCATTTTTTCAATCTTGTCCACTACACTACAATATTTATATTCAGTGTCAGTATTACATTTATTTATTTTACTCTCAACATCATTTGTGATTTCATTAAGTTGTTCACTAAACTGCTCATTTACAGAATCGGTTATTTGTTTTTGAATGGTATTAAAACACTCATCAAAAGCATTCAGACACTTATTAATATTATCTTCAAACTTAACACTCTGTTGTTTCATATCATACAAACGCTTATCAAATTTTTCGTAAATATTATTTATGTCACCCTTTAACTCATGGAATTTAACATTCTGTTCATCGAACTAGCTATTAATTTTATTGAATTTAACATCAGAATCACTCTTTTGTTCATTAAATTTCATATATAACATTGTTTGTATCATTTTGAACATTTCATAACTCTCGTCAGACTTTTTACTTTGGACCGGTGTCGACTGACTCGTTACACCTTCCATTAATTTTGATTCGGTCAAATTACTTTCACTTATTAACATTATCTCTGTTTGAATTCCTGAATCGCTTTTATCAGCCGATTCAGTTGACATACTTTCAAACATCGATTTATTTTCGGCTTCGTCGCCTACAATTACGTCAATTTCATTTATATCATTTTCGTTATTTCCTGCCATTTTTATAAATTTACTGATTTTCGTTTAAATGATTCTCTTAACTTACATATAAAACATCTTACACTTAACTCAAAATCATTTTATCACTCACTTAACCTAACATTTTTTTGTACATAATTTATACGTATTACTACTCAACTTCTAAATCACGCTTATACCCATGAGTAAGTGTGGCTTGTATAAAATTTAGTTTGTACAAGCTGTCCCTGTTCGGGCACCAATTGTGAAGTTATTTTTTACTTTACCACATTTTTTAATTTATAATAAAATTCATTGCTTACCTTGTATAGCCAGGAGTCCGTCACATGAACCTGTGAATGCTAAGCGTGACTTAGGGTTGTATCATTAATTTACTCAACTCTCATTTGTATTGTTAATTTAACTCACTTTTATTTAGCATTTATTCATATCCTTCTTAAGTTTACTTTCTTTTCATTTCTCTTCTCAAAACTATTACTGATCTTTTTAATTACTTTTCAAAATTACAAAAAAAAACATGGTAATTTACTTATTCATTATTCTAATAACTAGTTTAAATATTCTTTATTATAAAGCAACCCAGCATCTGCTCATTCACTCTTTCACACACATTTTGTCCCCTTTTTATTTTTTAAAAACAAGAGATCTCTTTTTTCATTTTAATTTTGAACTTCAGTTTTTTATTTAAATTGAAATGGTAGGTTTACTTCCGTGTTGTAGTAATGTAGAGCGCGTGTCGAATTCAGTCCACTTTAGTTCACTTGATTATTCCGAAAGTTAAATTTGGATCACTGCCGACTATCTGACAATTCACTATTTTCCGCTACAGACTTTACCACATTTTTTACTGGTATCACTTTATACTCCACAAAATTTATTTGGAAATTTTAATATGTTTTCGGCTCGCGAGCCTATGTGTTCACCCGGCCGGGAGGATATTTTTTAGTCGACTGCCTTTGTTCAGTGCGCACACCGCGCTAAGGTATTTTTTCAGACGTGCCCAAACCATGGGAACGTTGGCCGCCTGAGTGCGCGTGTGGCTGGGAATGCGCACCCCTGTTGACAAGTTTTACATTCCTGTGCCGATGCGTATCAGCCGCGAGGATATAGTTCATTCACCAAATATTCTTTACTGTTTAAAATGATTAAAACCTGTCTCACCCCTTTTGCCCCGTTACAACATTACCGTTATTCGTTCCTTACTAACTTTGTGTCTCGGCGCACTTTTTTCATTTTCAGACGCTAAAGTTTTCGTCGGTAAGCACTTCCAAAATAATCCCGACTCGTCGGAATTGTAAATTTGTGCTGGTTGTAAATTTTTATCCAAAACAAACTGATTAAAGTCTTTGCAAAACTGTTCTGCTGCCGTTTGATTGCCACTCAATTTTTCTCCGCGAATTTCCAACTCTTATGCCGTGACGTTGTTTGAAACGTGTCAGCCAGCCAGATGATGCGTCAAAATTTCCTTGAAGACCTAAAGCTTTGAAAAAAAACTTAAATTTTTCGGCGCATATTTGTCCGCTTACAGGATTCCCTTGTGCTCGTTGATTATTGAACCACTCGAGTAAATCTCAGTCCAAGTCTTCGTACGTTGACTTCTTCATAGTTTTCTGTTTCTTCATGCCAGATGATGAGTCAGAAGAACACGCAAATTTTAAAAGTTCCACCTTTATCTTAACCAAATCACGAACGTTTGATTACCAATTCCATATTCGTCCTGTAACGATTTAACAGTTTGGCCCCTCTCATATTTTTCTATAACCTCTAGTGTTTTCTGAATCGATAAAACAATCCTTTTACAGTTTTTATCCATTTTGAAACTCGAGTCACAAACAAAACATGCGAACACAATAAAACAACACGTGAGGGTAAACAATTCGGTTTAGCACAAGTCACAATGCAACGAATGACTGACTGGACTGTGAAGGTCAAACTCGGCACACCCTGCTACCCTCTGTCTGCGCCTAAAGCCAGTTCGCACTAAGATGAGCTGTGCGATTTGATGTAGTACGTTGCGTCTTCTAATTGTGCACGCGCGCAGTGTTAAGAGGCCGTCAAATTGTATCATGACACATTAAACAGACTGTCATTTCTTCGTATTGTTTAAATTAGCAGCCATCTTTACTATTTCTTTTATGAATTTGCTAACTGCTATAATTTTTTATTGTTCGACTAAGCTAAAAGAAATAGACTGTCATTTGCTTATAATAATTACAACTAGTGATTTATTTGCTACAGTACAACACTGAAAATAATAGGCTTAAGAATATTGTAATAAAGTCATTATAAGCGTAGTATGTATCAATATTTTTGCTAAAACTACAATTTTTTGAAATCATATATTTTTCCCGGTTGACCCGATCCCGGAAAATCGGAAGTTGACTGTATTTCCTTCAATAATAGTTTTTTTTTAATCCAGTGCAGTTTCTGTGATTTTTTTTTGGATTTGGTTACAGTAGTTCTTCCATTTGCCAATAGTATAGTATACTGTTTTTTTATTTTTAATTTATAATAACTCAGATAATCATTTGCATAGTTTTCCTTTGGTATTATAACACATTCAGTAGCATAACCAAGAATTGAGTTAATGGTGGTTATGGAAGTTATAGGGCCAATGGAGTGTTATAATTAAATTCTGCAAACAGGCAGTACCAACTACTTGCTAGTGGGCATGGTATACGTACAAAGTAGGCTGTAATATGTGAATAATCTCCTATTACAATGAACATGTCTCTCCCCCCAACTTATTAATAACTCATCACCACTGAAAAAAATCCTGGTCTGTAACCCCCCTCCCCTGAATAGAACAATACTGGCTACACTGCTGCTCACATAAGGTCAACAGGGATAATTCTAAAGTAATTAACTACATTACGAATATGTATAACAAAATCTAATAACTATAAATAAGGTATAATTTCATTTCCTATTTTATTTTAACTCTGTTAAATAGTTTACCTTTTATCATTTCCTCCATGAAAGAAACATTATTACAACTAACGTATTTCTTTATGTTATTCTTATGAATAAATAATGTTGGTACTTTTTATCTTTACTGTTGTAACTGGCTACATTCTGTTGTAGTGAATGCTATATGTACGAGACATGTGAAGACAGTGAAGTGACACCAAATGTGCATGTGGGATGAATGTACATGTATGTGATTCAAGTATACAAGATTTCTTCTCACTTTTGTATACTTAACAGTGTACTTTTGTAAATATTGTAAGTGTGAACAAATGAATTTAGGTTTTGGAACCAGTTTTTCTCTTCAGTCCATTGGAACATCAAATGTTATTTTTATTTTCCACCTAAATTTATTTCAGAATATTTACTTCCTATAAGACATTTCTTACCTTACAAGGTATAGCGACTATTTTTTTAATGATATAAAATATTATGGGTTTCTTACAAAATACTGAACATATTTTATTTTTGTCTAATAATAATAGAATCAATAACGTCAGTGGGGGTTATATATTTGTGTTTGTTTTCATAGGCAGTAACATGTTTGGATATGGATTTTGACAGAAGACTTATATAGTATAGTTGGTGTGATCAAAATTAATTGCAGTTTAGTGTATGTTATGTAATAGTGACTTACGTTCCTGTAAGTGGCCTAAAGGTTTGTATACAATTCAGATTGTACCTTACAGTGTTCTAGCCATGATTTTCCAGTGAGGAGTTACTGACCAAGATTATTCCATGGATGGACTGTAAATAGTATTTTTTCAAGGTGGTGGATTTTTTATGATAAGCAGGCAGAGAGATGTTTGTGGTATTAGTGGGTTTATCAGTTACAGCCCACTGGCTGCTAGTGAGCTGGTACTGCATACCTGTAGGTTTTACCTATGAGATCTTATTGGTGACCTACTCAATGGGGAGGGGGATTATAATCCGTACTATCCCCTTTCTGCATCACAGGTACCTTTAGATGATCAATTTGAAAGTGAAATATGTAGATGCCTTATTTATACAGTCTTTTCAGTGGAAAAACAAAAACAAATACCGGTATATACATGTAATATCATTGTGCACGTAGATATAACCCTCTACAGACATTTGCATTACTCTCTGCAAATACTTTACTCCTGTGATGACAGGAGTGAGTAATCTTCACCACCATGGTTTGTTTTATGGTAGAAGAAAAAAACATTTGGACATGATTTTTATATTTCCCATGTTAAATTCACATATTTAGTATTACTTATTATTTCTGTCGTACATGCCTGGTTTCTGATGTTGATTTTTAAACTTTACAGAATCAGTGTATACTGTTTCCGTTCTTAGCTTAATCCTGATGTAAACAAACAGGCGTGTCATATCTGAAACGCTACTTGCTACTTGAATTAGAGGCGTGTCACTCTGACAGAAGGAGTACAGACAGGGTATATATAATATTGATACTATATAAACACACGGAAATTGTAATAATTTGTTCTGACCAAAGTAAAATTTGTGTGACTGTGTCAGACTGACAGTGAAACATTTTATAACACCAGTAATGACTTTTTTTATTAACCGTTTAAATATCGCAATGAATAAAAAAGTGAAGTTTGTTTAAAACAAAAATAGAAGCTGTGATAATTACCAGTGTACTGAATACTATCAGTTGCTGTGAGATAGAAATTCAGTGCCTTCCATATCTGTGTCTTAACTTGTATCATCACTTGTATGTTATTATTGATAAGATTGTTCATTGTCCACAAGATGTCGGTAATGTGGGCCAGTTGCCATAGCTTATCATCTTTCTTGATTATATACTGCATACAATGGCTTCACTTGTCAGCCTTTGTTTCATTTACCACCTTCTCAATAAATTGTTTTATATCAAGCAGCTAATGTTGTGTTGTGATGGAAAACATATCCTTTCAACTGGCTCATATTAAGTCAATATGATTCAGAATACAGTGATAAGGAGGAAGTCTTAAAACAACGTGCCCTGTTTAAGTGCCCATTTAAGTGGCAAGATAACTCTCACAACTCTCACAAGACTATACAGACATTCTGCACATGCGCGTAATACATTAGTATGTGAAAAATGTCAACTCCCCTGACCAATAGCGTTTCAGATTTGCCACGTGGGTTTGTTTACATCAGGATTGAACTAAAAACGGAAAGAGTATACATACATTTACAAAAAATTAGATAATATTACGTCAGCACGCATGGTGCAAAAGTACAGTATAATACTCAAAATTGTTCATGTATTTTTTCATGTGTGATGGCAGGGTTCATCACCTGTAAGTAGTGTTGAAATTGCTCCTCAGTGGTGCCATCTGGAGCTAGAAAGTAGTGGCAATATCTCGGAACAAACAGTGAAACGATGGGCGGCCCAGCTGCTTGTTGCACTCAACTGTCTTCATCAGAATGGAATAATCTGCATGTAATTATGTCTTTTGTAAATAAGGTTAACAGCAAGTTTTTTAGTGCATGCAAAATAAATGTAATAGGCCTAAGTTAATTTTGTGGACATTTTTGCATGGATTTTTACATATTTTTTGTCATGTTAGGAGAATGGTTTATTCACAGTCATATAACACTGTTACTATATGGTAATAATAATTATACATTTATTACCTGAATGGAATAGAGGCACACACGAGTTTTTTTTGGTGATATGTGGATCCTTACCTTAACAATATTGTGGCAACCACAATTTATATATGGTTACCTTACCACATATGTGTGTGGCAACTAAGGAAAAAAGTCCAACTCTTAATAAGTATTTTTTTCAGATATGAGTTTAATATCAGCTTTGTTTTTATTTTTATTGGTAGTAGCCAGTGGCTGCTATCATTTGATATTCAGTTAGAGGCTTTGCCTACAACTATTTCTGACAGAGTCAAGACAGTCACAGAAGATGGGTTATCACAGTTTTAGGTTCAGTGTCTTACTGACAATCACACAACACACTATGACCTAATATCAGAAAAAAAAGAATGAGGCCACTAGAAACAAGTTTACTAGGTATTGTTTGTTTTATGCTTTATGATATTTTTTACACGTATCATTTGATCTGTTGCGTAGTTTGTATATTGTAAATAAATAGAGAAGAGATAAGAAAGAAATGAAAATTGCAGTCCTTTAGAATGTACAAGTTGTAAATTGTGATGACATGTGTAAATTTGTTTATTAAATTTTTAATTTTTACTTCCATATTCCTTAAGGAAATGGAAGTATGGTGATGGCAAAAAAAATCGTGTTCGAGATTATTGCAGATTCTGATTGTACTACACTCAAAACATGAAAAAAAGTCGTTTTTCGAAAAGTGTCTGTGTGTGTGTGTGTCTGTGTGTCTGTCTGTCTGTGTGTCTATAGATTTTTTACTTCCATGTTCCTTAAGGAAATGGAAGTATGGTGATGGCAAAAAAAATCGTGTTCGAGATTGTTGCAGATTCTGATTGTACTACACTCAAAACATGAAAAAAAGTCATTTTTCGAAAAGTGTGTGTGTGTGTGTGTGTGTGTGTGTGTGTGTGTGTGTGTCTGTGTCTGTGTGTCTGTGTGTCTGTAGATTTTTTTCTATGGCAAACGATAACAGCCGCAAATTCAAACAGAATCAAATAATTTTTTGCATACAGCCCTGATTTGTAGAGTACTCACGACCTATTGTTTTTGGTGAGGATCGGTAAGGGAAAGGGGTAGTTTACCTGCAACGGTTTTTTTTTTATCAAGGGTAATTTTGTTTGTTTGGCAAACGATAACGGACGCAAATTCAAACAGAATCAAATAATGTTTCGCATACAGCCCTGAATTGTAGAGTTCTCAAGATCTGTTGATTTTGGTACAGATCGGTTAAGGGAAAGGGGTAGTTTACCTGCAATGTTTTATGTTTTAACAAGGGTATTTCCTATGGCAAACGATAACAGTCGCAAATTCAAACATAATCAAATAATGTTTTGCATACTGCCCTGAATTGTAGAGTTCTCAAGACCTTTTGGTTTTGGTGAAGATCGGTTAAGGAAAAGGGGTAGTTTACCTGCAACGTTTTATGTTTTAAAAGGGTATTTTCTATGGCAAACGATAAGAGCCGCAAATTCAAACAGAATCAAATAAGTTTTTGCATACAGCCCTGATTTATTGAGTACTAAAGACCTATTGTTTTTGGTGAAGATCGTTTGAGGGAAAGGGGTAGTTTACCTGCCACGTTTTTTGTTTTATCAAGGGTATTTTGTATGGCAAACGATAACAGCCGCAAATGCAAACAAAATCACATAATATTTTTCATACAACCCTGAATTGTAGAGTTCTCAAGACCTATCGTTTTTGGTGAAGATCGGTTAAGGGAAAGGGGTAGTTTACCTGCAACGGTTTTTTATCAAGGGTAATTTTACTTCCATATTCCTTAAGGAATGGAAGTATGGTGATGGCAAAAAAAATCGTGTTCGAGATTATTGCAGATTCTGATTCTACTACGCTCAAAACATGAAAAAAAGTCGTTTTCCGAAAAGTGTGTGTGTGTGTGTGTGTGTGTCTGTAGATTTTTTTCTATGGCAAACGATAACTGCCGCAAATTCAAACAGAATCAAATAATTTTTTGCATACAGCCCTGATTTGTAGAGTACTCGCGACCTATTGTTTTTGGTGAAGATCGGTTGAGGGAAAGGGGTAGTTTACCTGCAACAGTTTTTTTTTATCAAGGGAAATTATTTTTTTTTTTGGCAAACGATAACAGCCGCAAATTCAAACAGAATTAAATAATGTTTCCTATACAGCCCTGAATTGTAGAGTTCTCAAGACATATTGTTTTTGGTGAAGATCGGTTAAGGGAAAGGGGTAGTTTACCTGTAACGTTTTATGTCTTAACAAGGGTATTTCCTATGGCAAACGATAACAGCCGCAAATTCAAACAGAATCAAACGATTATTTGCATACATCCCTAAATTGTAGAGTTCTCAAGACCTATTGTTTTTGGTGAAGATCGGTTAAGGGAAAGGGGTAGTTTACCTGCAACGTTTTATGTTTTAACAAGGGTATTTTTTCTATGACGAACGATAACTGCCGTAAATTCAAAGAGAATCAACTAATATTTTGCATACAGCACTGAATTGTAGAGTTCTCAAGACCTATTGTTTTTGGTGAAGATCGGTTAAGGGGAAGGGGTAGTTTACCTGCAACGTTTTTTTATCAAGCATATTTTTTCTATGGCAAACGATAACTGCCGCAAATTCAAACAGAATCAAATAATTTTTTGCATACGTCCCTGAATTGTAGAGGTCTCAAGGACTTTCGATTTTGGTGAAGATCGGTTAAGGGGAAGGGGTAGTTTACCTGCAACCTTTTACGTTTTAACAAGAGTAAAGTACTTGAAAATTTATTTAAACTTTTTCAAACAATGGTAATTGTTAAAAATAAAATAATTTTGTTGCCAGGCAATAAAATTAAAATTTTTTCATTTTAATGTAAATCATGTATAAGAGAAAATATATCGCGCTTGGCAGGCGATATTAAGATTTAAATATAAATCTTAGAATATGGAAGTCATGTATGGTTCTCCATACCGATATTTTTCTATGGTAAACGATAACAGCCGCAAATTCAAACAGAATCGGAAGTTTTATCCAATCATATAGAATCAAATGATGTTTTGCATACAGGCCTATGTTGTAGATTTCTCAATACCTGTTGGTGTTGGTGAAGATCGGTTAAGGGAAAGGGGTAGTTTACCAGCAACGTTTTATGTTTTAAAAGGGTATTTTCTATGGCAAACGATAAGAGCCGCAAATTCAAACAGAATCAAATACGTTTTTGCATACAGCCCTGTTTTGTTGAGTACTAAAGACCTGTTGTTTTTGGTGAAGATCGATTAAGGGAAAGGGGTAGTTTACCAGACACGTTTTTTGTTTTATCAAGGGTATTTTATATGGCAAACGATAACAGCCGCAAATTCAAACAGAATCATATAATATTTTGCATACAGCCCTGAAATGTAGAGTTCTCAAGACCTGTTGGTGTTGGTGAAGATCGGTTAAGGGAAAGGGGTAGTTTACCTGCAACGTTTTATGTTTTAACAAGGGTATTTTTTCTATGACGAACGATAACTGCCGTAAATTCAAAGAGAATCAACTAATATTTTGCATACAGCCCTGAATTGTAGAGTTCTCAAGACCTATTGTTTTTGGTGAAGATCGGTTAATGGAATAGGGTAGTTTACCAGCAACGTTTTATGTTTTATCAAGGGTGTTTTCTATGGCAAACGATAACAGCCGCAAATTCAAACAGAATCAAATAATTGTTTGCCAGGCCTGAATTGTAGAGTACCTAAGACCTGTCGTTTTTGGTGAAGATCGGTTAAGGGAAAGGGGTAGTTTACCTGCAACGGTTTTTTATCAAGGGTAATTTTTTTCTATAGTAAACGATAACAGCCGCAACTTCAAACAGAATCAAATGATGTTTTGCATACCGCCCTGTATTGTAGAGATCTCAATACCTATTGGTGTTGGTGAAGATCGGTTAAGGGAAAGGGGTAGTTTACCAGCAACAATTTATGTTTTAACAAGGGTAATTGTTTATATGACGAACGATAACTGCCGTAAATTCAAACAGAATCAACTAGGTTTTTGCATACCTTTTTGAACTAAAGAGAACTCAAGGTCTGTTGATTTTGTTGAAGATCGGTTAAGGGAAGGCGTAGTTTATCAGCAACGTTTAATGTTTTAAAAAGGGTAATTTTTTTATGACGAACGGTAACTGCCGAAAATTCAATGAGAATCAAATAATTTTTTGCACCCTCTCCTGAGTTGCAGAGAGCTCAAGGTCTATTGATTTTGGTGAAGATCGGTAAAGGGAAAAGGGTAGTTTACCTGCAACATTTTATGTTGTAACAAGAGAAATGTTTCCATGACGAACGATAACTGCCGCACATTCAAACAGAATCAAATATTTTTTTGCATGCTTCCCTGAATTGTAGAGGACGGAAGGTCTGTTGATTTTGGAGAAGATCGGTTAAGAGAAAGGGGTAGTTTACCTGAAACATTTTATGATTTAACAAGAGTAAAGTAGGTACTTAATTTTTATAAATAAAGTATCCTGATAAGAAGCTCATAGTAATCCACTGTAGAAACGTAGATGAAATATCTATAAATGAAGAGGTTAGGTGAACGGGGTGGGGGTAATTTTCTATTATTAAAAATTATAGTTGATGGTGGAGGGGAGAATTTTTTATATGTGTACTACGTTATCGGCAACAAAGAAGTAGTTTTTTGTTAAAACTGCTTCCCGGGCTCTTTAGCCGTAGTCCAATGTTTTCTGCAAAACCAGACTTTTCGGCAGTGCCATCGACTGCCATCATCGGTAAAAAACGAGTGCGAAAACGTGAGGTGGTATACGTTAGTGACCACAGTACTGTGGTTAATGCTGAAGCAATAAGTAGAAAGACGTAGTTTCTATGGAAATATTTCATTTCGAATATGATTTTAAATATAAATCTTAGAACATGGAAATCACGTATGGTTCTCCAAACCGATATTTTTCTATGGCAAACGATAACAGCCGCAAATTCAAACAGAATCAAATAATTTTTTACATGCAACTCTGAATTGTAGAGTTTTCAAGACCTATTGTTTTTGGTGAAGATCGGTTAAGGGAAAGGGGTAGTTTACCAGCAACGTTTTATGTTTTAACAAGGGTAATTTTTTCTATGACGAACGATAACTGCCGCATATTCAAACAGAATCAAATAAGTTTTTGCATACAGCCCTGATTTATTGAGTACTAAAGACCTATTGTTTTTGGTGAAGATCGTTTGAGGGAAAGGGGTAGTTTACCTGCCACGTTTTTTGTTTTATCAAGGGTATTTTGTATGGCAAACGATAACAGCCGCAAAGTCAAACAAAATCACATAGTATTTTACATACAACCCTGAATTGTAGAGTTCTCAAGACCTATCGTTTTTGGTGAAGATCGGTTAAGGGAAAGGGGTAGTTTACCTGCAACGGTTTTTTATCAAGGGTATTTTACTTCCATATTCCTTAAGGAATGGAAGTATGGTGATGGCAAAAAAAATCGTGTTCGAGATTATTGCAGATTCTGATTCTACTACACTCAAAACATGAAAAAAAGTCGTTTTCCGAAAAGTGTCTGTGTGTCTGTCTGTCTGTCTGTCTGTAGATTTTTTTTCTATGGCAAACGATAACTGCCGCAAATTCAAACAGAATCAAATAATTTTTTGCATACAGTCCTGATTTGCAGAGTACTCGCGACCTATTGTTTTTGGTGAAGATCGGTTGAGGGAAAGGGGTAGTTTACCTGCAACGGTTTTTTTTTAGCAAGTGTAATTTTGTTTGTTTGGCAAACGATAACAGCCGCAAATTCAAACAGAATCAAATAATGTTTCGCATACAGCCCTGAATTGTAGTGTTCTCAAGATCTGTTGATTTTGGTGAAGATCGGTTAAGGGAAAGGGGTAGTTTACCTGTAACGTTTTATGTTTTAACAAGGGTATTTCCTATGGCAAACGATAACAGCCGCAAATTCAAACAGAATGAAAAGATTATTTGCATACAGCCCTAAATTGTAGAGTTCTCAAGACCTGTTGTTTTTGGTCAAGATCGGTTCAGGGAAAGGGGTAGTTTACCTGCAACGTTTTTTTAACAAGGGTATTTCCTATGGCAAACGATAACAGCCGCAAATTCAAACAGAACCAAATAATGTTTTGCATAAAGTCCTGATTTGTAGAGTACTCAAGACCTATTGTTTTTGGTGAAGATCGGTTAAGGGGAAGGGGTAGTTTACCTGCACCATTTTTTTATCAAGCGTATTTTCTATGGCAAACGATAACAGCCGCAAATTCAAACAGAATCAAATAATTTTTTGCATACGTCCCTGAATTGTAGAGTTCTCAAGACCTATTGTTTTTTGTGAAGATCGGTTGAGGGAAAGGGGTAGTTTACCTGCAACGGTTTTTTAACAAGGGTATTTTCTATGGCAAACGGTAACAGCCGCAAATTCAAACAGAATCAAATAATTTTTTGCATACATCCCTGAATTGTAGAGGTCTCAATGACTTTCGATTTTGGTGAAGATCGGTTAAGGGGAAGGGGTAGTTTACCTGCAACCTTTTACGTTTTAACAAGAGTGAAGTACTTGAAAATTTATTTAAACTTTTTGAAACAATGGTAATTGTTAAAAATACAATAATTTTGTTGCCAGGCAATAAAATTATAATTTTTTCATTTTAATGTAATATAATATTTTTCATTTAATACAGCAATAAAAAGGCAGGTAAGACACAGCCTGGCTGTTTGGGTGAAAATGATTTTAAATATAAATCTTAGAATATGGAAGTCATGTATGGTCCTCCATACCGATATTTACTTCCATATTCCTTAAAGAATGGAAGTATGGTTATGGCAAAAAAAATCGTGTTCGAGATTATTGCAGATTCTGATTCTACTACGCTCAAAACATGAAAAAAAGTCGTTTTCCGAAATGTGTGTGTGTGTGTGTGTGTGTCTGTCTGTAGATTTTTTTTCTATGGCAAACGATAACTGCCGCAAATTCAAACAGAATCAAATAATTTTTTGCATACAGCCCTGATTTGTAGAGTACTCGCGACCTATTGTTTTTGGTGAAGATCGGTTGAGGGAAAGGGGTAGTTTACCTGCAACGGTTTTTTTTAACAAGGGAAATTTTTTTTTTGGCAAACGATAACAGCCGCAATTTCAAACAGAATTAAATAATGTTTCGTATACAGCCCTGAATTGTAGAGTTCTCAAGACCTATTGTTTTTGGTGAAGATCGGTTGAGGGAAAGGGGTAGTTTACCTGCAACATTTTTTTAACAAGGGAATTTTCTATGGCAAACGATAACAGCCGCAAATTCAAACAGAATCAAATAATGTTTTGCATACAGCCCTGATTTGTAGAGTACTCAAGACCTATTGTTTTTGGTGAAGATCGGTTAAGGGGAAGGGGTAGTTTACCTGCAACGTTTTTTTATCAAGCGTATTTTTTCTATGGCAAACGATAACTGCCGCAAATTCAAACAGAATGAAATAATTTTTTGCATACGTCCCTGAATTGTAGAGGTCTCAAGGACTTTCGATTTTGGTGAAGATCGGTTAAGGGGAAGGGGTAGTTTACCTGCAACCTTTTACGTTTTAACAAGAGTAAAGTACTTGAAAATATATTTAAACTTTTTCAAACAATGGTAATTGTTAAAAATAAAATAATTTTGTTGCCAGGCAATAAAATTAAAATTTTTTCATTTTAATGTAAATCATGTATAAGAGAAAATATATCGCGCTTGGCAGGCGATATTAAGATTTAAATATAAATCTTAGAATATGGAAGTCATGTATGGTTCTCCATACCGATATTTTTCTATGGTAAACGATAACAGCCGCAAATTCAAACAGAATCAAATGATGTTTTGCATACAGCCCTATATTGTAGATTTCTCAATACCTGTTGGTGTTGGTGAAGATCGGTTAAGGGAAAGGGGTAGTTTACCAGCAACGTTTTATGTTTTAAAAGGGTATTTTCTATGGCAAACATAAAAGAGCCGCAAATTCAAACAGAATCAAATACGTTTTTGCATACAGCCCTGTTTTGTTGAGTACTAAAGACCTGTTGTTTTTGGTGAAGATCGATTAAGGGAAAGGGGTAGTTTACCAGATACGTTTTTTGTTTTATCAAGGGTATTTTATATGGCAAATGATAACAGCCGCAAATTCAAACAGAATCATATAATATTTTGCATACAGCCCTGAAATGTAGAGTTCTCAAGACCTGTTGGTGTTGGTGAAGATCGGTTAAGGGAAAGGGGTAGTTTACCTGCAACGTTTTATGTTTTAACAAGGGTATTTTTTCTATGATGAACGATAACTGCCGTAAATTCAAAGAGAATCAACTAATATTTTGCATACAGCCCTGAATTGTAGAGTTCTCAAGACCTATTGTTTTTGGTGAAGATCAGTTAATGGAATAGGGTAGTTTACCAGCAACGTTTTATGTTTTATCAAGGGTGTTTTCTATGGCAAACGATAACAGCCGCAAATTCAAACAGAATCAAATAATTGTTTGCATACAGGCCTGTATTGTAGAGATCTCAATACCTATTGGTGTTGGTGAAGATCGGTTAAGGGAAAGGGGTAGTTTACCAGCAACAATTTATGTTTTAACAAGGGTAATTTTTTATATGACGAACGATAACTGCCGTAAATTCAAACAGAATCAACTAGGTTTTTGCATACCTTTTTGAACTAAAGAGAACTCAAGGTCTGTTGATTTTGTTGAAGATCGGTTAAGGGAAGGCGTAGTTTATCAGCAACGTTTAATGTTTTAAAAAGGGTAATTTTTTTATGACGAACGGTAACTGCCGAAAATTCAATGAGAATCAAATAATTTTTTGCACCCTCTCCTGAGTTGCAGAGAGCTCAAGGTCTATTGATTTTGGTGAAGATCGGTAAAGGGAAAGGGGTAGTTTACCTGCAACATTTTATGTTGTAACAAGAGAAATGTTTCCATGACGAACGATAACTGCCGCATATTCAAACAGAATCAAATATTTTTTTGCATGCTTCCCTGAATTGTAGAGGACGGAAGGTCTGTTGATTTTGGAGAAGATCGGTTAAGAGAAAGGGGTAGTTTACCTGAAACATTTTATGATTTAACAAGAGTAAAGTAGGTACTTAATTTTTATAAATAAAAGTATCCTGATAAGAAGCTCATAGTAATCCACTGTAGAAACGTAGATGAAATATCTATAAATGAAGAGGTTAGGTGAACGGGGTGGGGGTAATTTTCTATTATTAAAAATTATAGTTGATGGTGGAGGGGAGAATTTTTTATATGTGTACTACGTTATCGGCAACAAAGAAGTAGTTTTTTGTTAAAACTGCTTCCCGGGCTCTTTAGCCGTAGTCCAATGTTTTCTGCAAAACCAGACTTTTCGGCAGTGCCATCGACTGCCATCATCGGTAAAAATCGTGTGCGAAAACGTGAGGTGGTATACGTTAGTGACCACAGTACTGTGGTTAATGCTGAAGCAATAAGTAGAAAGACGTAGTTTCTATGGAAATATTTCATTTCGAATATGATTTTAAATATAAATCTTAGAACATGGAAGTCATGTATGGTTCTCCATACCGATATTTTTCTATGGCAAACGATAACAGCCGCAAATTCAAACAGAATCAAATAATTTTTTACATGCAACTCTGAATTGTAGAGTTTTCAAGACCTATTGTTTTTGGTGAAGATCGGTTAAGGGAAAGGGGTAGTTTACCAGCAATGTTTTACATTTTAACAAGGGTAATTTTTTCTATGACGAACGATAACTGCCGCATATTCAAACAGAATCAAATAATTTTTTGCATACGTCACTGAATTGTAGAGAACTGGAGGCCGTTTGATTTTGGTGAAGATCGGTTAAGGGGAAGGGGTAGTTTACCTGCATCCTTTTACGTTTTAACAAGAGTAAAGTACTTGAAAATTCATTTAAACTTTTTCAAACAGTGGTAATTGTTAAAAATAAAATAAATTTGTTGCCAGGCAATAAAATTATAATTTTTTCATTTTAATGTAAATCATGTATGAGAGAAAATATATCGTTCGTGGCAGGCAAGTATATCTCAGTTATGTAATGTTTACGTTTCCATTTTATTATTATGACTACCGCAATAAAAAGGCAGGTAACACACACACACACACACACACACACACACACACACACACACACACACACACACACACACACACACACACACACACACACACACACACACACACACACACAATTCGCGTTATTTCTGGCCTCATTCATGTTTATTTTCTTACATTTGCACGCTTTTTAAATGGAAAGTGCTGAAACCCATACCAACATAACGTGTGCAAGCCGAAAAAGTGTCCAGCGTGGATAGCGATTTGCTTCCTGTGGATCACTGGGCAGTGTAACTGCACGTGTTTACAGAGGAACGATTCATAGACAGACTTTTCGTCTTTAGGGAATGAACCCTCTGCAAGATGCTGAGGGTCCATGAGTGACTTCGGAGCGCTCCTTCTTTTCCGCGTGTTTGTTCTGTGAAACGTACACTGTAGATTCGCAGCTTTACTCTAAGCAACGCTCAATAGGAAATGTTGAAAATTTTTGTCCACGGTGTACCCTCATACACACTAAACCTGCTCTGATGTTTTAATTACGGGCATCATAATATTAAAACTTTGGAAACTTGAGCACTACTTAATGGAGATCGATCATTAACTTATACAAGCCATTAATTTTATGCATATTTTTTATATATGTGTGTACAACGTTATCGGCAACAAAGAAGTAGTGTTTGTTAAAATTCCTTCCCGGGATATTTGGCCGTAGTCCAATGTTTTCTACAAAACCAGACGTTTCGGCAATGCCATCGACTTCCATCATCAGTGAAAATCGAGTGCGATAACATGAGGTGGTATACGTTAGTGACCACAGTACTGTGGTTAAGGCTGAAGCAGTAAGTAGAAAGAAGTAGTTTCTATGGTAATATTTCATTTCGAAAATGATTTTATATATAAATCTTAGAATATGGAAGTCATGTATGGTTCTCCATACTGATATTTTTATTTTAAATTCATTGAGAAAAGGAAATTACTTTACAAGGAGGTGACCACTTGTTATTGTTTTGTGGGACCGTAAACCTTTTTTTATTGCTTTTACATAATTACATAATTCCTAGACTTTGGGAATGGATTAGATTTTGTTTGGTCATAATTGATTAGACTGTGATGGTACAATTCTGGTACAATATTAAATTAACAAAACATGGTATAAAAGACCATAAGTATTGTATTCCTTCATTTTTTAACAATTTGGTCATAATTAATTAAACCTTTAATAATCCCTGTAAAGTTTCGGTGAGTGGACTATATAAATATTTTGTGAACGCAAAAGTGAATTGGCAGGATTCTAACTGTTTTTATCGCAAAAAACAAGAAACACAGCAACAAACGTATGTCGCATACTGAGATAAGGCGCCGAACCCTGACGACGTCAGAGCTGAGGAATGTTTTTCCGTAAACAAGTCGATGCTGTAAACAGATGAACAATAGCTTGATGACGTAGTTTTCGCTCCACCTACGCTATATGAAACAAAGAATCTTGGTCATTTTCTTCTAGAGCGTGAACGCAGCCGGCCAGCAAACAGTTCACCGAGTGTGAATTTTCACTTTTACACCACTAAAAGTGGTTAATTACAAAAGTGTTTAAGGTGCAATACTCCGAGATGTGACCGGTAGCAATCGGTAAACTCGCGGTGTGCGAAGTTTTACCGTATGGGAAACCGCAGCTGACACTGTACAAAAAATTTGGGTGAGAACGTTCCAACATCATTTTTATTTTCACATAAAACAACATAATTCAAAATAATGACCAACTCAAAAGTCGCTCAATGTTAAAATGAAATTAAATCTTATTTAAAATTTTAAAATGAGCTCAATAAAATAAATCAATTGTACCAGAGCGTGAGAGAGAGAGTGAGAGAGAGAGAGAGTGCCTTAAATTCTCTAAGTGCTGGGTTGTGCGAGGTATATAAATGTATTTGTTTAATGTTACATAATTGCATATTCAATTAGGTTAAAATTGTTTTTGCTAACGCCCATGGCGTAATATGTGGGGTACATATTCGAGTCAGTTTCCAGTATGTATTTAGATTCAATTTAAAAAAATAAAAAGTAACTTGTATACGTTATCTTGAGTACAATTATTTCAGGTAGTATGTTTCACAAACCTGGTTCGTGTTACATGAATTCTGGCCCTAAATGTAAATTTGTATGATGTTGCCCAATCTGACAACATGGCGTCCGGTTTCAAAAGTGAAATTAATTTACTAGTACACACAAGATTATTGTAACTAATAAAACAATAAAAGCCATTAGTTACAAATTGCGCCTGAAAGAACAGGGACATTAGTTACAAATGGCGCATGCCGTCCAGGGACTCGACATAAAACCTAATTTTATGTGGAGTATACTTACCTGAATGTGAAATAGCTACCTGGGGTAAGAGTGCGAAAGTACGTAACACGTGCGCAAGGTAAGGTTAAATTTTTAGGTTATAAACATATATGGTTTAGCAACATAAAATAGCAAATATGAGTACTAATGACAATATTACATTAGAAATCAGTACAGCTGAGGTAGATTTGACTAGTGAGATGGATATTCAACCAACTCAAACTAGTCAGACTGACGAGGCAAATACGCCTGTATCTGTTGTATCTGTAGAGACGGAGAAAGTCGCTACATCCATTTCAACTGGTTCAGAAATTACACCGGATGGTACGGCTGCAATGATGCAGCTATTATTAAATAAATTTGATGACAAAATTACTAATTTAAATGACAAATTAGATGAGCAAAAAAGCGATTCTATTATTAAATTTACATATTTGAATAACAAATTTGATAATTTTGATAAGCAATTTCACGAGCAGAAAAATGAAATCATAAATAGTCTCGATATCAAGTGTAACGAATTGAAAAACGAAATTAAAATTCGTAATGATAATCTTATTAAGCAGTGCGATAAAGTGATTAAAAAATTGGATGAGAATTTAATTCAACTAGAAAATCAGAAGGTGAGTGGTAGTGAACATAGTACGAAAAACGAAGTACTGATTACTAAAATAAATAACAGTGATAAGCTGAATAATGAATTTACAGATAGTAAGAATATGGTGTTAGAAAATGATAATGAAAGTATTATGAGTGATGATGAAGTGTTTGAGTGTATTGAGTCAGAGAGAGAGCTTGGAGAAAGTATTTTTGTACAAGGGGTGCAGGGGTTAGAATTTTCTTTTGATGTTGTGTTAGGGGGTGAAGAAGAGTCTTAACGTATTTTTAAGAAGGACAAGAGTTCCTTACATTTATATTTGGGAGACGATAGGTCTACAAATAAAGTTCCTTGGTATTTTTGTGTACCTCATAAGTGGTACAGTAATTTTGAGTTAGGGACCCCTGCATATTTGGAGAGAGAGAGTGTAATTTGGTGTTATGGAGAGAAATATATTAAGAGAGACAGTGTAGAGAGATATGGTGAGAAAAAGAAAGTAATAAAATTTTTTAAAGTAAATAGAAAGTACAGAGAATTGGTAGAGAGGTTAGGCATAATAGAGATGGTGGATGAAAATAATGAATACTTACCTTGTAGTAACAGTGAAATTGAAATAACAATAAATGATGAGAATAATGGTATTAAGTACTTACCTGTGGTAGAAAATTATGATGACAATTACAAAATGAATAACAAGATATCTGATCTTACTGATACAGACAGAACCCTACTCGATTGTGACTTGATATATTTGTTTGATAATTGTTTGATATATGAATATGAATATAATGTTTCTAATCATAAAATTTTTTCATTAAAAAATAAGATAAATAGACATAAGATTAGGCTGTTATTCAACGATGGAGGATAGACCGTTGTATTGTGAAATGAACATTAAATATATGTGAAAAGTCGTTTTGAATTGGACTGCATATGGACTGATTTCGATTAATGACACAATAATGAAGTTAGATTGTATATTTTTCATTGTTTTATATGTATTTATGTCAATGTATTTATGGGTTTTGACAATTTTTGTGTATTACAGGTAATTTTTATATATTTGTGTACACCATGTATGTTTTAATAATTGTGTTAATAATTAACAATTAACATGTTTTGTTTAACAAGTTTAAATAATTGAATAATAATTAAAGAGTAATTATTCTCAATTACTGAATTAAAATAGTACAAAAGAAAGTTGTACTAATTTGTAACAGAAGTAAATTATTAATTGTAATGGAAGTTTCTAATGAAGTTAAAATATTATTTAATTGGTAATGAATAATAATAAATGATTAAGTAAGAATATATATTTGAAAAGGAAGATGTACTGTTATGAGTAGGTGAGAGATGAATTTTATAAGACAATTGTCAATGATTACAGTAAGGTAGAATGTTTAAACAGGGATAGAGCCTGGGTATAGATAAAATGCAGGTGAGTTTAATTAAAGTAAATGGGAGTTAGATTAGTTAAGAATTTTGAAGTAAATAATACGAAGAAAGTATTAGATATTTAGGGACACAGTAGTTAGTGATTATTTGTAGAGGTGAATAAAGTAATGGTTAAACATATTTGTGGTTGATGATATTTTGTAGTGGGGGTGAGGTGATAAGGAGTAGCCAACTTATAGTGTTGTGGCAGGTAAAGCGTAGTTTAAGGGAGTGTTTGCCGAATTTTTGGAAGAGCAAAATATTATGAATGTATATAGCCAGTTAGGGAACACCCATCTCTGTACAAAGACGCGCGGTGCTATAGGATTTATCGTCGGAATGAAATTAGTAAAGGTGTTTATAATTGAGATATTGGTGTCATGATAGGTAAATTGGTGGTCAGTTAGAAGAAAGGTGAGTAAGATTATAATAAGTAGAAGCATAGTGAACACAGGAGTCACCCAGACTAAACAATGATTAGAATGTGAAAGGTTAGGTAGTTAGGTAGGTAGAAAATTCAGAGTAGAGAGGTAATGAAAAATGAATAATGAAATAATAATAACGTAATATGAATAATAATAATAAATTTGAAATGAATTTTATAATTATAATAAATAATTGATGACTAATTAATGCAAGTTTAGATTTAATTAATTAATTAACTGAAATTGTAAATTTTTTTAAAAATGCAAGTTAAATAGATAAAATGTTAAGTTTAAATATGAATTAACCATTTTGATGTGTTACTGTATTAATATTAATGTATCAGTGTTAATTATCAATGTATTATCATGTATTATGTATTGTTATGAAATTTTAACATGTATAGGAAATAGTGTGTGTGGAGGAGAAAGAGGGGTAAATATTGTTAACAGCGCCAATTATTACCTGTTAATAATAATAATAATAATTTTAATTTCAATAAGATTTTATTGATTATTTTTTGTTTTTCTCCATGTGTGAGTAATATTTTCATTTATAATTAAATTCTTTTTTATATCAATATGTGTTTCTTTTATAATTATAATAATTATAAAACAGAAAGAATTAATTATTATCGATGGGAATCGAAACGATATTTATAATTCAGGGTAGTCCATAATGAGAATGGCAAGTCTATGTAATTCTTGTATGTTACATTTTATATATTATATTTCTAGTAATTCAAGCAAACCCAGTGCTTATTAGCACAAACCAGCACCTAGCTAAGGAGAACCAGATCAGTTAAGGATAGAGTAATTTACCAAGCCACTATTTTGATATTTTAATTTATTGTTTCAGTGTTTGGTGATGTTATGATGGCGGTCCTGAGCTGACCAGCGCGTCAGAGCAGGGGCGTTACGCGCCTAATTGGCCTTATGGTGTTGGGATCTCGAAGGAGAAGTCCAGTAAGGTCATGCAGGTACTGTCATCGTCATCAGACCACGGGTGAGTTATTGATTTTCTTTTTGTATAAATTGTAAGGGGGTTGTGGCGACCTATCCTGGCTGATCCCTTTAGGAAGTAGGAATGGGTCAATGAAAGTTTTTATGCTTCGGCACAAAATCTTTCATTGAGGGGGTTTTGTGATGGTACAATTCTGGTACAATATTAAATTAACAAAACATGGTATAAAAGACCATAAGTATTGTATTCCTTCATTTTTTAACAATTTGGTCATAATTAATTAAACCTTGAATAATCCCTGTAAAGTTTCGGTGAGTGGACTATATAAATATTTTGTGAACGCAAAAGTGAATTGGCAGGATTCTAACTGTTTTCATCGCAAAAAACGTATGTCGCATACTGAGATAAGGCGCCGAACCCTGACGACGTCAGAGCTGAGGAATGTTTTTCCGTAAACAAGTCGATGCTGTAAACAGATGAACAATAGCTTGATGACGTAGTTTTCGCCCCACCTACGCTATATGAAACAAAGAATCTTGGTCATTTTCTTCTAGAGCGTGAACACAGCCGGCCGGCAAACAGTTCACCGAGTGTGAATTTTCACTTTTACACCACTAAAAGTGGTTAATTACAAAAGTGTTTAAGGTGCAATACTCCGAGATGTGACCGGTAGCAATCAGTAAACTCGCGGTGTGCGAAGTTTTACCGTACGGGAAACCGCAGCTGAGACTGTACAAAAAATTTGGGTGAGAACGTTCCAACATCATTTTTATTTTCACATAAAACAACATAATTCAAAATAATGTAACGATAAAAAAGAAGCCGAAAATATATTCAATATATAAATCCACTACCAGGACTTACCTGTTATAACTACGCTTACCTGCTGCAGAAATTTTATCAGAAGCCCAGAGTCGCCACCTATATCTTTGAAGGACAGATATGGAGACCTTTACACTTTACCTTAATAAAACGGACAATTTAGCAATCTGACCCCACCCAATTAATAATTCAGAAAGATTCCGGTCCGTTAGACGAATTTTTCAACACAGAAATGAGAACGTGGTAATGACGAAATAACTTAGTCTAACACATTTTTGTTATGAAATGATTACTTTTAATGTTCTTCTACTTGAAACTTAGATAAAATAAAATTATGATCAATCACAAACATGGTAATTGAATTATTGGATCATATTTATCTCTGAAACTATTACGTTTACTGTTCTTAGTATAAACATGTTAATTGAATTATTATATTATATTTATATAAAATTATAAGTACAGCCCAGCCTGCTCATTCTCTCATATTATTTACAATACCTTCTTTTTAGAAAATCCCATTTGTTTTAACTCTCGCACATATATCGAGGCCTCGCCCGAACACGCGTTCTCGCTTCGTTATTCACGGCACTTTAAATGTTTCACTCGCTGACCACTGTACTTCTCTCGTTATATATCCATTACTTCCTCGGGTCCCGGTCGGTATTCACTCTATTGTTGACTCAGTTACATTTTATAAACTACACCGACCGGGTCCGAACAAAAATGTCTTTGTCTGTAGCTGAAGTTGGTTGCTCGTGGACTATATGGCGTCTCTGACTAATATAGACTGGTAACGTGGACCGCGAGCGGGAGAAAGCGGCGGTTCACGGCCACCTGATTTTCGTTGTTGTTGAGGAAACCAATGCCTGTCATTTGTTCGTCACAGCTTCGTCCCATGCTATACATGTAGTTTTTGGAAGTTAAGATAGCAGACGATTTCAGATAGGCACTGGCTGACGTCATTAAAGTGGGTGGTCCTTAGCAGCATTTCCTGAGGGCCGCTACGGAGACGATGAATAAATTTGTTCTTTAGCCATTTTGGTTTTCGGACTGGCCGCGTCCCCCGAGCGCCTGCTTGAGTAGTTGCGCTCGTGCATCGACACACATATACAGAGTTCTGAGAAATTCGAAGGGGGTACGAATTCCTTTGCCGAGTTACACAATACCATAACTGCGTCTCTGCTTTGTTCTAACACTGTTTCACTTGCCATGTGTTCTGTGATAATGAAAATAACGTTCGCCGGGAAATAAGACTTCCACAATAAATTTATAAAATCCCACACGAAATGAAATAAATAAAAATACAATGCCCCCTACTGTAAGAAATAAATAACCCAATTCTGACACGTTACAATACCCCCTCAATGAGAATTCTGCTGTCCAAAACAGAAGAAATCTCATTGATAAACCCCGAAGAGGACCGGTGAGGAACTGGTGCCAACAACCCCCTTGTTCTTAATCTACATGGGTACACGACCCCCCTGGCTCAGCGACTATGGACTCATCTGAACGAGATCACTGGACTTCTCCATAAGAGAGCCCAACACCGAAAAATCGAACAGACCAGTACCACCGTCCACCTCGCCGTCTAACATGCTACCCCCCAAAATCCTCAATCCCTGGCTTAAATTATTCCAGATCCTCCACCGATATGTTTCCCCTTTTATGCAAGCTGGGCTGCCTTTAGCAGATGCTGGGCTCACACACACTCACATTACACATTACACCTTGACAAATTCTTTAAAATTTACAAAAAATTCAAAAATTCAAAATTCAAAATTCAAAATAATATACTTTATCAAAAAAATTCTCTTCCTTGTTTTTCTGTTTTATTTAAAATGACTTAATTTAGACATTTCTCCTAATCAAGACATATCCTTACTCTAACATGTGACTACTTAGAGTCTAACAATACAATGCAATACAAAATAAATCAATAAAAATAAACATGGTTAATACACAAACAAGAAAATAATCAATACTCAACATATCCATTAACTGGCAGGCGAAAAATCCAGATTTTTTTTTTTCAAAAATCTATTTTCCCAAAAAAAATTTAATTTTACTTAAAGGTTTCCTTTATATATATAATTTGTTTAAAATTTGTTTGAATTGATCAAATAAACAAACTGAATTGACTTCCTCCTGCACAAGCTTAGTAGGCATATGACCTCATCAGCTGATCGAAACTAGGTCAAGTTCAAGACCCTTGACCTACATATGTTATGTACGCTTTCTATCTGAAATTACATTTGACATCTGTAACAATCTAATTTGAACACAAAACATAATAAAATAAAATATTTAGAATAACAAAATATTATTATAAATAATAAGCAAATTGACATTTAAATTATTTAAAATAAACAATTCTTAATTTTACACTACCAAATTCTATCAAAATTCTGTCACTGGTTTCAAAAATAAAAATTTTATATTCTTTATCATAAATCTCTCTCTTTATTTAACAGTCTGATTCTACATTACTGTGGGTGATTTAAACATTTATCTCATTTAATTTACTACTTGATCTGTATGCATATATCGACTTCCTCCCTTTGACTCTAATATTCATCAACTTCAACTAACCTGACACCCATCTCTATCAAAAACATCTCCCAAAACACTCTCTAAACCCCAACTTATCATTAAACTCAAATCGCCACCTTCTCTCTATATATAAAAAAAATACTCTCTAACCCTTTGTACATAGGATACGTGTCCCCCCCCCAAACTCAATTTCCCTTATTTGGCCCCTGGATTCTACCTAAGGCGGCCCCTCCTCACTAAATCGATTCTAATCCCGTCCCAACTTATCATTATGTTGCGGACTCCCACATTACACTACCCCCCTACTACAAAATTGCCATCCCCAAAATCTCAATCTCATTACCTCACTACAATTACAACAAAATAACAACATCATTAATTATAAACAACAATATATCACTAAAAATTCTACATATATTCTCCACTACTACTGTGTCAACATCAATACTTCTCAAAATTCTATAACATATATTAACTCAAAACAACATTACATTATTTCAAAACAATATTTCGATCTTTACTACTTCAACTTGGACAGATCTATATGTCCCCCAAAATATTCATCACCCCACAACTATCTCTTGTTAACTTGCATAAATTATTACTTTACTTCTCACTTTATCAAATTATTTTTATCATTACTTTAAAACATCTGTAATACATTAAAACATTACATTGAACACTAATTACTTGGAACATTTATAACCAATATACCAGTGACCTGTTATTGCTGATCAGCTGATCTCCCTAACACAATTAAAACACATCTCAAAATCGAACAAATTACATGAAATATATAGATATTTATTTATCCTCACTTCTCACCTCATTGTTTCCCCTCTCTGATTCTGATCATTTTGTGTTACCCGCCTGCCAGACGTTTAATTATTAGCTTAGTTTAAAATATACACACATAATGAAAACACCTATTCTTATCAATACCTATATCTAACGTACAACAATAAAATAATACATTTAAAATTACAGCATGAACACCTTATATTGAGTGTCTGAGCAGCTAGTTATTTAACAGAGCACAAGCAGTTTTATTGTATCAATATTTGAATTAGCAAAAAAATTTTTTATGTTGTAAAATTTAAATTCGTGGCTCATCTGAGCCACCTCGCGTCCACACACAAAATTTTCCAAATTTATTATTAATAATTATTATATATTATTTTTCAGTGATTATTAAAATTTTTTAATTATCATTTTTATTGAACACAATTATTTCAAATAAACATCTTATTAGTGAATTAAAATCTTAGTTACCTGTAAACATTTTTGTTATACATGATTATAAAATTTTTATACTTACAGTTCAGTTAACATGATATATACAAAACATAATCCCCATACCACAATACTTTCACCTCACCTGTGAAACATTTAACACAAAAAATATTAGTTAAATCAAACAATTTATCATTCATTACCAAATTTCCATCTCGTAAAATAATTTAAATTCATCAAAAAATTTAATTATACAACATTCCAATAATCAATCAAAATATTTTAAACATTTCAACTTGTTTTAATTAAATTCATTATTAAAATACAAATTCCAATACTATCAAAATATTCACCATTATTATTGTTTGCGATTATACAAATTAGCCAATTACTGTTTCCAAAATTAATGTTATTATTTCTTTAAATTGCAAAATATTATTATTACAACAATTAATTACCTACATACACTGTTCACTTAACCACAACACATACAATTGGCTCTACTACATATTTATTTACAAATCTGATTCATTATTTATTCGGTTATCATAGTTCAATGTCCAACTTAGCTAGGTCAAACCCCCTAAAACAAAATATTTACTGTTTTATGGTTTAGCCTCCATCGTCAAAAAGATATCTCACATATTTATAGCATAAACCATTTTTATTTACATCCAATTTATTATTATTATTCTTATTATAAACCATTACCTCTATGTCATTCATCTTCCCTTTTATTATTTCATAAGACTTGTCACTATTATTTGTTTTTATCCCGCCTCCGTGAATATTTGTTGTTACACCCAGGTAAGTTATTTTCTCATCATATTCCTCCACTACAAGTACACTAATTCTTCCTACAGGTACATATTTATCCTCAATATAATCATTGTCTACTACTACACAAGGTATGTCTACATTATTTATCATAATTCTCTTAATATCCATATTCTCTATCAGCTCTACATAACCTCTATTTATCTTGAACCACTCTAACTCTTTCTCTCTCTCTCATAATCACTTTCATCACAATACCTGTCACCACACCACTGACCTACTTCACTCCATGCAAAGGGCACAACAAACTTACTATACCACTTCCTGGCTTTTCCAGGTTTACAAAAAATTAGGGGACTGCTTGAAGACACCTTGTCTTCCACATAATTAACGGAGGAAACTCTGTCCTCAAAAATCACTACTAGCGGAGTCCTTACTCCACTTACATCACGGGGAAAATTTGCCCTTTGCCACCCTAACCTTTCATCACACTCTCTCTCAATTTCATCAACACTCGCTAACATTTCGTTATTAAATTCTATTTCACCACAAACTTCATCATCACTATTTGTTTTCACTACATCATTCTTAAATAGCTCGTTTTCAATTATTTTATCACTATTATTTATTAATTCATCTTTACAACTGTAACTTACCTTGTTAATTATTTCTTCGCTATTATCAAAGACATTATTACCACTTACCTGTGTTAATTCAACTTCTGTACTCTCTTTTAACTGACCTCTATTCTCCTCCCGCTTCTCGTCTTGTTTTTTCATATCATTATTGAATCCCTTGACATCACTAATCATGTTCTTTAACATTGCGTTTTGTTTATCCAAACGTTCATTAAACTCTTTGCACATCATAAATATCATATTTATCATATGTGTCTTATAATCAGATTCACTCATCTCATTGTCTGTTACCTGATCGACTTTATTTTTGTTAACTCGGTCTGTCTCTCTACCTTTATTTACCACCCCCACACTCTCATCATTATCACTAGGCCTATTTACTGCCTTATTCTCTACCACTGTTATTTCAACTGTCTTACCTTTATCACTGGGCATCTCACTATGTTTATTAATTTCTGCGAATATTCCTTCCTCTTGTTCTTCCATTCGTGTTAATCTATTGTCTAAATTACCCCATTCCTCGTCTGTCATCTCACCCACAACACCTCGAAATTCTTTCTCCCACTCATCCCACGCAAAATCACTATCATTACTTTGTATTATAGACATTCTTAAAGTTCGTTTGTATAACACTTTTATATATAAAACTACTATTTTTCTATACTCAAACACCTAACACACTATGAATCACAACACAAACATAACCTACGTAAATATGTGCGATACAATTTTTATACATTCGTCATTACCACATCCTATTTTCTGTGTATTAAAATAGGTCTATCTCGTATAAATAAAATTAAACGAAAATCCTGGCAGTGCGAGCCAAATGTAACGATAAAAAAGAAGCCGAAAATATATTCAATACATAAATCCACTACCAGGACTTACCTGTTATAACTACGCTTACCTGCTGCAGAAATTTTATCAGAAGCCCAGAGTCGCCACCTATATCTTTGAAGGACAGATATGGAGACCTTTACACTTTACCTTAATAAAACGGACAATTTAGCAATCTGACCCCACCCAATTAATAATTCAGAAAGATTCCGGTCCGTTAGACGAATTTTTCAACACAGAAATGAGAACGTGGTAATGACGAAATAACTTAGTCTAACACATTTTTGTTATGAAATGATTACTTTTAATGTTCTTCTACTTGAAACTTAGATAAAATAAAATTATGATCAATCACAAACATGGTAATTGAATTATTGGATCATATTTATCTCTGAAACTATTATGTTTACTGTTCTTAGTATAAACATGTTAATTGAATTATTATATTATATTTATATAAAATTATAAGTACAGCCCAGCCTGCTCATTCTCTCATATTATTTACAATACCTTCTTTTTAGAAAATCCCATTTGTTTTAACTCTCGCACATATATCGAGGCCTCGCCCGAACACGCGTTCTCGCTTCGTTATTCACGGCACTTTAAATGTTTCACTCGCTGACCACTGTACTTCTCTCGTTATATATCCATTACTTCCTCGGGTCCCGGTCGGTATTCACTCTATTGTTGACTCAGTTACATTTTATAAACTACACCGACCGGGTCCGAACAAAAATGTCTTTGTCTGTAGCTGAAGTTGGTTGCTCGTGGACTATATGGCGTCTCTGACAAATATATAGTCTGGTAACGTGGACCGCGAGCGGGAGAAAGCGGCGGTTCACGGCCACCTGATTTTCGTTGTTGTTGAGGAAACCAATGCCTGTCATTTGTTCGTCACAGCTTTGTCCCATGCTATGCATGTAGTTTTTGGAAGTTAAGATAGCAGACGATTTCAGCTAGGCACTGGCTGACGTCATTAAAGTGGGCGGTCCTTAGCAGCATTTCCTGAGGGCCGCTACGGAGACGATGAATAAATTTGTTCTTTAGCCATTTTGGTTTTCGGACTGGCCGCGTCCCCCGAGCGCCTGCTTGAGTAGTTGTGCTCGTGCATCGACACACATATACAGAGTTCTGAGAAATTCGAAGGGGGTACGAATTCCTTTGCCGAGTTACACAATACCGTAACTGCGTCTCTGCTTTGTTCTAACACTGTTTCACTTGCCATGTGTTCTGTGATAATGAAAATAACGTTCGCCGGGAAATAAAACTTCCACAATAAATTTATAAAATCCCACATGAAATGAAATAAATAAAAATACAATGCCCCCTACTGTAAGAAATAAATAACCCAATTCTGACACGTTACAATAATGACCAACTCAAAAGTCGCTCAATGTTAAAATGAAATTAAATCTTATTTAAAATTTTAAAATGAGCTCAATAAAATAAATCAATTGTACCAGAGCGTGAGAGAGAGGGTGAGAGAGAGAGAGAGTGCCTTAAATTCTCTAAGTGCTGGGTTGTGCGAGGTATATAAATGTATTTGTTTAATGTTACATAATTGCATATTCAATTAGGTTAAAATTGTTTTTGCTAACGCCCATGGCGTAATATGTGGGGTACATATTCGAGTCAGTTTCCAGTATGTATTTAGATTAAATTTAAAAAAATAAAAAGTAACTTGTATATGTTATCTTGAGTACAGTTATTTCAGGTAGTATGTTTCACAAACCTGGTTCGTGTTACACGAATTCTGGCCCTAAATGTAAATTTGTATGATGTTGCCCAATCTGACAACATGGCGTCCGGTTTCAAAAGTGAAATTAATTTACTAGTACACACAAGATTATTGTAACTAATAAAACAATAAAAGCCATTACTTACAAGACTAATTCACAATGGTGAATGAAGAAGCTGTAGTCAAAGATGTAACAGAACATAACCACAGGATGCAGTTTTATTAGAGATTGCGACGGTACAATTCTGGTACCCTAATAAATTTGTAAACCTATGGTTCCAAACATAATTATTGTATTTTTATTTTATAACAATTTTTTAATAATAATAATTTTATTTTGTATTCCCTATAAGAGTTTTGGTGAGGATTGTCAACAACGCAATATTAAGTTAACAGGATTTATGTCGAATTCAGTGGAAAATTACAAATGTAGCAAAAAACAGTTTGTCACAATAGCGAGTAAACAAGTCAAGCCCATGATTACGTCAGACGAAAGAATACAAGGCGCATTGTATTCCACTAGGCTGGGCCATTTGAACAAAGAACCAGTGACGTAGTTTTGCCCCACCTCTGCAATGCTTGCTGATGAAATGTGGTCATTTTTGTCCAGACAGTGAACCGTGCCGGCCGGCGTATTCACAAAGTGTGGTTATTTAAATTTTACACCACCAAAAGTTTATTAATAACAGTGGTGCATTAACCAATTTGGAGTTAAAACATCGGCAGAGTGTAATTCACGATGCGACGCCAAAAAATCTGGCAAAAGTGAGATCCAGGTGGGACGCTACAGAATTCGAGAGTGTGTGACCAAAGACGATGAGACAGTCCAGAATTTTAGCATGTGCAATCAAAGAATTCGAGGTGTTCGATGTCCGTAACGCAAAAGTGCAGCTAAGTACCATTGGCTACAACAAATTTATATAAAATTTTAATATTCAAAAATATTTATGACCAAATGTCATTAAATAACAAAACTAACTTGGTATACCATTAACTGAAACGAGCTCATAATAATTGTACCAGAGAGTGAGAGAGAGAGAAAGAGTGGATTGTGGACCCAGCATTATTAAAAGGTGCTGGGTTGTGCCACTGTAAAGTTATACGTAAATTTATACATATATATGTTTAACATTTTAATATTATGTATTTTGGAGGGCAAATGAAATGTTTAAGGGAATTTTTTGACTTAATCAATGTAACTGCGTCTCATGACGTAACACCTATTGGGTGTATAGAAGCGTGCGTATTTCGCACGATAGAGTCACATGTTTTGTAGTAATATGTAATTGAAAGGTAATGTCATTTGGTAAACATTTCAAGCAAGATTTATTATTTCAAACAACACTTTCTGCTACTTCGAGTTTCGCTTAACAGAATTCTGCCCTTAAGGTAAGTTAAATATAATCTATAAAACAGGTTAATTACCTTCCGTTACGCTTTTTGAAATCCGAATAATTAATGACGGAAGGTAATTAACCTGTTTTATAGTCTTAAAACGCTTTTGGAGGCAAATAAAATGTTTAAATATAATCTTCTCGTAGATATCACGAGATGGCGCCAGAGATCAAAAGTTGAATAAATTTATTGAGTAATTGTTAAGTAAGCTTATGGCAGTAATAAAATAATATAACAAGATATGAGTTGTAATCTGTTAAGTAAGCTTATGGCAGTAATAAAATAATATAACAAGATATGAGTTGTAATCTGGTCTTGGGGATGCAGGTGAAAGAAGGGAATAGATTGATAATAGAAAGAAAAGAAATTTATGGAACTTATGTTGCAAATCTGCTTTCTGTGCCACAAGTGAGTGAATAGTTGAAGAAGGAAGGTTGTGTTGTATATTTTGACTGCTAAGATGAATTTCTTCATTTAAAATAAATTGGAAGTACAGACTTGAAGGTATTGGGAATACAACTGATGGGATACTACAAAAGATGGAAGTTTTCATTAATACCCAAATTGTCTGAGATGTAATATTGCAAGTCCAAAATTCAGTGTGAATTGTGTGGCATGTGGAATAAAGGGTAGTATAAAGCATGTGTTATGTGTTGCCATAGTATAAAGAATTCTGTCTAGTGTAATTAGACAATGTCTAGTAAAATACAATGTTAACGTAATATTTGTTGGCGATTGTGACTTGGTGACTTCACAGGATCATTACTCAGTTACTAATGCAGTGTTGTGGAATGTTGATTAGTGCATAGTGAATTATTGTCTTGGCGGAGAGGAATGGTTTTATTACATTTTAGATGTTAAATAAAGTCTGATTGTTTTGTTGTCTTTGAAATTAGAGTTCTGCCATTGCAATTGATAACTCTCATACAGGCCTGTATACATTGACTTAGTCCTCTACTAATGTTCGTGTTAGTATGAGACATGCTTCATCAACTTTTCAATTGTTGAATGTGTGTTGTGCCAGTTATGTTTATTTTGGCGTAATGCAGATATATTTTAGAAGGCAGTTTGTGTTTGACCATCTGTGGTCTATATTTTCTGGATATTAGACACTTAAGTATGTATAAATTGAAATATGACACTATATGAAAAAGTATATAAAGGATAACCTGTGTATAGGCACAGGTCTTAGAACATAACTGTCATGGTATGACACTTTAACAAGTACATGACCACTCGTTTAGAAGGCAGTTTGTGTTTGACCGTCTGTGGTCTTTATTTTCTGGATATTACCCACTTAAGTACTTATAAATTGAAATAAGACACTATATGAAAATGTATATGGGCTTGTTTTCCTTATAAAAATTTGAGATTATTTTATTTTATATATGGTAGTAAAGATAATTTGGGTTTGTAATGCATAGTAATAATAGGCGGATAGATAGATGGAGTTGCAGTAGTGAGGCGTGGGTTTTGGAAATTACTTCATTAAATATTTAATAACATTTAAAATTACTTCATAAAATCAGAAAAATTTGGACTAACAATTTAGAATTTTAGGTTTAGATGTTTTAAAATTCTACACATATTTTCTATTTTTTTTTTAACGGTGTTATGGTATTTTCTCTTTCTAGAACAGAGATTGAAGAAGTGGGAATTGCATAGGCACAGGTCTTAGAACATAAACTGTCATGGTATGACACTTTATCAAGTACAATAACTGTGACTGTGTAAAAACAAACACACATGCACATGAACAGACACACACTTGTATACACATACATAATATGAATGTTGGTCATGGTTACATACATGATGAAGTATATCCCATTTAATACATATTTTACCACAGTAATGTATATGTATCTTGTGATAGTAACTTTGCATGGTTTATTATTTGGACTTAATGCACTGTATTATATGAATAATGTTTGATATTTTGTTTTCAAGGGACCTGAACCCAGATAATGTTCTTGTAAATGGAGAGGCGATCCGACTAACATACTTTTGTAGTTTTCCAACAGTGGAACCAACATTAGATTCAAATGCAGTGAAACACTTATACTCAGCACCTGAGATTATGTCAATATTTCCTGTGACGCATGCAGCTGACTGGTGGAGCTACGGAGTGCTTCTTTATCAGCTCCTGACTGGACAGGTATTAAATGGTCCTTGTTTTTGGTCTCCAACTGTTCTGGTATTCTTTTTCTTAGAATTTTGATAAACATATGTACATTAAAGAGTAAGCTTTCTGAGCTGTGAGCTATGCTCACTATTTTGAATGATGTACATTTATTATTAGATAAAATCAAGTTAATACAATTTTGTGTTTAAATCTGTGAGTAAAGTTCTTCATGTTTATATTTCTTAGCATTAGTTGAGAAACACACCGAGGAGATGACCACTCGTTATTGTTTTGTGGGACCATAAACCTTCTTTTTTATTGCTTTTACATAATTATAAAGACCTGGTATAAAAACTTGCAAGAAGTAACGTAATGTAAATGTTACAAATTTCTAGACTTAGACAAGGAAATTCTAGTCTCTCCTCTTAGGACAATCATAAAGCATAAAGCCAGGTGTGAATTATTTGAATGTATTTTTCTTAAATAGATAACATTTTTAGTTAGCTTTCTTAAGTAGTCAGTTGAAACAAGATATGTTTTGTTTTTTAATAATTTATTGTCATGAGTTTTAAAGTACTTCTATATTATCTTGGATCAGTCAGTTTGTGAATGGCTAAGATCCTGTTTGATAGGATGTTTTAATAAATGGAGCAAGTGTTAGTAATGTTAGAATTCAGTCTGTATCATGCCTTGTACTGTAACAAATTGCTTCATATTTAGAAATTGTAAAAAGGTTAAGTGAGGCATGATTAACTTCTGAGAAAGTCCTGAGATGATCTGTTAGTACAGATAGATCAATAATAAATCTTCTGTTGCTAGCTAGTTTTGGACTTCAGGTTAATAGGAGTATGTAGTTATTGTATTACTGAATGTAATGTCACTTGGCATAGTAAAGTGATAGAACGCAGTTAATAGAGAATTGAAGGTAACATAGTTTACGACTGATATACAAACAACATTAACATTGAAATATACGGTTTTTCTCTGTTCCTTAAATCTGATTTCATTTTGTTTATACCACACACAACCACCCATGCATGTGCTTGCACACACACATCATCATTGATGATGACGTCATCTCATTTATTTACGTGTTTCTAATTTTTATCAAAGTAAATAACATTTAAAATTTATACTTTGTAACAAATTATTGTTTTTACAGGTGGATGTTCCAGGAGGAAAGGTCCTGAAACAAAATTTTTTATTGTTTACTAGTAACTTGACAAAGTTATTTACCCCAAACGTAAAATCTTGGGTTTTTGAACTCAGAGTTTTTAAACTTTTCAGAAACTTTCATGAAAATACTGGATATAGAGCTTTTAATCCTTTCCGTTTAATAGTTCAGGTCATACAATATACAGGACCACTAATTTTCTTCCATTATTCGTTTTCAGGAATTTTCACATTGCATTATTATTCCTTGGAAAGAAGGAATATGGATTAAATTTTTACCTGGCAAAAACGAACTTTTTAACTAAAAAATGAATTGTTTTCTGACAATACCGTTTATACATTTTTCCTTATGTTTAGCTGTAGAATCACCTCCTGAAATAGTATTCATTCCTCTCGAAACACCGTGTGCATTATTGTGAAGTACAGGACGAATAAGAATTGTCCATGAATTGTAAAGTTTCTCTTCAGTTAACGTTTTGTAATTCTGTTGAATAGATATTAAAGAACATAAAAAAATACTGCAATTTTAAACAAAATTGTAATAGACCCTCAAGGCCACTTTTTAACACGTTTTGTAATAAGTAACATTAAATAGTAAAGAAATGTTATTTACCGTCTTACAATTAACCAAATTGATATTTTTCAGTTGTTCTAATGTGTGGAACTTTTCAGAGCTTGTCCTCTTGTCATCCAGGCGGTATCATGTGCCATACGATTGTGTACATTCCTGACTACATATCAGTTGAAGCATGTTCTCTCTTAAAGGAGGTTAGTTGACGGATTAGTAATTTGTATATAATTTAATTACTAAAGGTAGTGCATTTATTTTGTTTAATATGTGTTTGTGTGTTGTAATGTTATTTTTTTTCTGGTTAAGTTAAAATATAGTATTTATTATATAACGGTCAATTCTTTTATGTCCCAGAGTTGGTGCGCCTTTTGTAACGTTCTTGTTTTTTCTAAGTAAAGTTTGAGTTGATGGTTGATAAATATGACTAATTACTGGTTGGGCTAAGTCGTTTCAAAAACATGTATTTTAATTGCGTTGTTTGGTTGATCTATTTTAATAATAAAATCTTATTAATTATGTTTTCTTAGACCTCACTAGTTGTTTGCACTGATTTGTAATATAATTACCAATAAGAATTATGGTTCTGTTGATAAACAATTAAACTTTCCAATTAATAATAAAAAAAATTATTAATTGAGAACTGAGTGTTGTATTCGACTTGAGTTGTGGTTATATTTATACCTTTACTTGTTGATTTGTACCTATAGTGTTCCCGTTTTGATGTTATTTTTCATGAATTAATATAATTAATGGTTTAATAGATTTAAATGATTTAACTTCTTTTAATTTCTTCCTGGAGGCTGATTGAACTCACTTACCTACTGTAACGGGGCAATTTTGAGGGATATATTTTTATTTCGTTTAATAACAATATTGAGACTGATCTGTTTGCACACCCTTACGGCCACCGAGACCACTAATACTTGTTTGGACACCCTGTATACAATTCCGTACCAGTCCGTGCTTGGTACAAACGATAACAACTTTGGAATGCGGCTGGGAGTGCGCGCTCGTGTGCTGATGTCTATAATCTCAAACTCAAAATCATTGCCAGAAGTAACCACCACGTGAATAATCCACTGGTCACGTGAGTGAAATTAACCAATCAGCAATCGGGCGGACGGAAGTGGTGAGGACCGACGTTTTGGAAAGCGTCTTTGTCGTTCATCAAACCTGCGAGCCGGTCGGCTCTAGTGTGTACACGCGTGTCAAGAAAATTATTTTGCTCGTAAATGTGCTTTTAACAAAACTTAACCAGTAAAAAATGTGATTCATAGAACACGGAACTTAATTGAAATCTTTTAAAAAGTAAAGCAGTGACAGTTTCCGGACGTAAAGTGGTAAAAAATGCAGGGAGCAACACGTGGCCGATAATGACGACTCTTCAAAACGTAACTGTATCACAAAATCTATGATGTCAATATTAGAATATAGAGCTCTATTTTTTTGAAGAAAACAAAATTTTTTAAGAATGTTTGTGTGCGTGAGAGCAGGCTGGGCGGCCTTATTAGTTCATTAACATGTTTAGGGTATAAGCTTTAGCGTTAAGTATTTTAACAAATTTGGTTTCCTGTACAATGTGAGTAAAGTTAAACATATACAATGGGGATTACCTATTAAATTTCAATGAATAGTACAGTGATTACTGTCCATGTAACGTAAAATAAATTGTTTGATACTATTTAGATGTTGAAGTTAGATATAATAAAACAGTGGTAATTTCCCATATCAAGATGTATTGGTCATTGCGTTTACCTATTTCTCTCTGCTAATAAGTACATCAGACGAGACCCTGGAAGTTTACGAAAGGTAAGTGTTACCATAAAATTCAATATTTCAATAATTTATTTTAACTAGTAATGTTTTACTACTTTTCTTTCAAATTGCACCTATTACCCGGGCAATAGGTACTACCAACTTTTCTTCGCATGTAAACAAACACTAATATTCCAAAACTGATAAAAAAAATTGTTAAGTATTTAAAATAATTCTGTACTCAATTAATTCTCTTCAATTTCTTTTATTCTTTGTTATATTTGTTTCTTTTCCTTTTAAAATAAAGTGACAAACTTTTCTTTTTAAACAGTGGCTCAGGCTTGTTAAAATTCTTCGCTCAGAAGTTGGCAATATGATCTAATTCAAGCCTAGTATACAGATTATTTATGTTATTTTAATATAAATTCAGGTTCTTTTGACTACAATAATACTAAACAAAAATATCTTTTACGAAGTACAAAACCTCACAATAATATAAGAGTGACTACAATAAAACAGAACAATATCTTAGATCTAGAATAACAATTATTTCGTATGTCGATCGGTGTCGACTTTTGAGGTTAACCTATTTCAATCGGTTATACTGTTTTAACATTAAAAAACAAAACAAAGAAATAATGGTTTAAAAGTGAAAAATTATAATATTGATAGTGTTTTTGTTTAGTTGTGGTGGAATAAATAGTTCAAGTGTACACAGAGTGTTATAATTATTATAGTAATTTGTTATAAGTCGATTATAACCTTAAGTATGTACACTATACTTTCCTTTTCTTTTAAAACACACCTTATTATTCACTGTTAATTATTAATGCACTTTAATCTGCTTTTGTTAGTATGAACTCTCACGACACTCTTTACACTTTTTGGTTATGTTTGTATGTTTATGTTTCCTCTAACCTAGTCGAGGTTCGACTCTGATGTTAAATTCACGGCTACGACTGTCGCGGAAGAGACGTTCTTGACTCGATGAATTCTCACACTAGACTCCCCTCGCTAAGCGTCACTTTTTTGCCAGTTTGGCATGGGCTTTTGGGTTACTACAGCAAAATATAAAAATTCCAATTGGTTGAAATTTCTCTTTTGTCGTTGATAGCGTCTGTATTTGGGTTGATACACTTTTGTTTTCTGAGATCAAAATTAACAAAATTCTTAAAATTAACATAATTTTCTTATGCTAATTACAATTGTCAATATATTATTACCATTGAATTGCTTTCTTTCTGCTGATCATTTTAAGATCTCATATGATATGTTTCCATACAGTATTTCTAAAAATGAACAATTTTAATGTTTGGCCTATGCTAATACATTATTTGTTAAAAGTTATCTTTTTTATTACATTTTTTGTTTTCTCGGTTGTATATATGATTTTATGCTATTAACAAACATTTTAATACTAGTAATCATAATTATGAACCTTAACTTTCTATAAAACTCCTGGCTTATATAATAGGCCTAAGAATGTCTTGTGTACATAGGACTATTCTTTACTTCTTACAATAAAATTACTTACTTCTAATACATTGTAACATTTGGTATTTAATCCTAATAAACAACATGATCTTTTACTATACACATTATGATTTAATACATGCTTTGTACCTTGTAATGTCCCTGTCTACCTTCTACAGTAGAGGTAGGGTTTTTGTTCAAGTAGACATCTTGTTAATTACATTCTTATTAGTACATTACAAACATTTTAGATTACTCATATTTTAATCTAGTAACATATACCATTTCTTTATATTATATTGGACATTGGCTATTACAATTTTTATACATTATATTGTCTCTTTTATCTACCAAGTAGATGTAGGTTTTGTTTAACATTAATTTCTTACTAACTACATTATTATACAAAAATAAAACTTTTGCAACCTTTTTGTAACATAATGATCTAATTTCTATCATTCTTTAATATACAATAGTAATCTTTCCTTCCTACCACACACTACAACATTATTATACAAAAATAAAACTTTTGCAAAATTTTTATAACATAATGATCTCTATTTGAATTGTCTAAGTGTCTATTAGTTACACTCAGATATAACTGAATCTATACTTACAGTATACATTATACTGAATCTAGGTTTATAGTTTTTTGTCTTACATTTTCTTTAGGTTATGTTGCCATGTTCCCAGTTACTGGTTATACTTAGTTCACAATACTTTATATTTTTATTATGGTTTACACTGTGTCATTTGCACTGTTTAATTATCACTATTTATTACTTTTCCTTTTTAATACACATAATTATGACAATAATTATCTGGTCTTTACTATAACTCTATATTTATGCTAATTACAAATGCAGTCTTAGGCCTGAGACCTAGCTTGACTGTTAGGCTTGTTACATAACTGATTTTTCTTAACCTTAACCTTCCGTCGGGCGCATCTCATCTGAGAGGCCAATGCGTCCATTTTGTCTCCTTCCTCTGCTACCAGGTAGCGTTGGCCACTGGGCCTCCCAGTAGCTGTCTCTGTTTACGTGCTGAATACAACTTCCCCACTCAGTTTGCTTTTGACCTTCACCACGCGAAGTTATAAAAGTTTTGTTCAGAGAAGCTCATTGCGCCCGAAGTCGCCACATTCTTGAAGGTGCGTATTTTCAAAATATTTCCATAAAAACAATTTATTTCACTTATTTCAAGACTAAATAATGTGAGATTCATCAATAATTTTGCGAAAATATCTTGGTTGTCAGCCTGGGCTATCCGGCACAATGCACCCATACATGTAATTATTTTGTTTTTTCTTTAATTTTGTTCCAGTTTTTCTGCAAAAATGTCTCTCGAAGTTTACGATTTAAATAACCCAAGTCATGTAGAAGAAATAATGCGCTTGCTAGAAGAGGATGATGACAGTGACCCGATCTCGAATGACGATTTTGGTGAGGAAAGTGATGTCGCTTCCGAAGATGAGGTAGAAGAACGCGATGGCGATACCGAAACGGAGCAGGAGGGTGAAACCGATGAAGAGGAGGATGATGCAGGTACCAGTTTTTTTTTGGTAAAAGATAAGACTTCCAAGTGGAATAAAAATCCTCCACCGAGAGGGATGTACGTATGGGATCCCACAACGTGATTACTCATGTACCTGGAGTCAAGAGGAATGCAAGGGATGCTAAAACTGCTGTTGGTTGTTGGGATAATTTATTTACTGATGAAATGTTAGACATGATAGTAAAGTACACCAACCAGTACATGGACACCATCAGGGACAAATTTTCCAGAGAAAGGGACATCAATCCCATGGATGTTATAGAAATAAGAGCTTTCATTGGATTGTTGTATTTAGTGGGAGCTTATAGAGGAAATCGGCAAAGTCTCGAGGAACTTTGGGGGAAAGAGGGTGACGGCATTGAAAAATTCGGACTCGTGATGAATATCAAACGGTTCAAAACTCTCACACGTTGCCTTCGTTTTGACGATCGAAATACAAGAGAAGAAAGAAAAAAAGAAGATAAGCTTGCTCCAGTTCATGACATTTTCCAAAAATTCGTGCAAAACTGCCAGAAGAGTTAAATTCCTGGGGAGAATGTGACCATTTACGAAATGCTTCCAGGTTTTCGAGGAAACTACCCATTTCGGCAGTTCATACCATCAAAGTCTACCAAATATGGTATTAAATGTTTTGCCCTCACTGATGCAAAAATGTGTTATACATATAATATGGAAATTTATGCTGGGAACCAACCACAAGGACCTTTTTTCATCAGCAACAAGCCAAGTGAAGTAGTGAAGAGGATGGCTGAGCCCTTGTTTGGATCTGGTCGCAACATAACTGCTAATAATTGGTTCACTGATGTGGATCTCGTCGATGAACTGAAAAAGAAGAAACTATCCTATGTTGGGACTGTCAGAAAAAATAAAAGACAATTGCCGTCAGAATTCGTTGCTACTAAAGGAAGAGAACAATTTAGCAGCTTGTTTGGCTTCAATGATGGAAAGACTTTGGTGTCGTACGTTCCACGCCCAAAAAAGAACGTGATTCTCATATCAACGCTTCATAATGACAATGCCATTGATCCTGACTCCGAAGGACAGAAGTAACCAAGCATTATCACGTTCTATAATTCAACGAAAGGAGGCGTTGATAGAACAGACAAAATGTGCGCTACATTCAACGTGCCCGAAACATCAAGCGTTGGCCAATGGTAATATTTTTCACGCTGTTGAATGTGGGTAGTATTAACGCTCAATTTATTTATCTTGGTAATGATTTAGAACCACTGCGCAGAAGACTGTTCCTAAAACGATTGGCCCACGAACTGGTGATTGGAGAGCTAAGCCGAAGAAGTATGAAAACTATAGGAATGCCGATCGACCTCCAAAACAGGCTCAAAAGATTTCGTCCTCCCTCCGAGGAAGAAGTAAATATCCCCCTACCACCCCCTAAAAGACGGCGATGCTCAACCTGCACCAGCAAAACAGGTTTGAGAAGGCTGACAAATCATGAATGCAAGAAATGCGAAACACCTATCTGCTTATCCCATGCCAATATGATGTGCGATCGGTGCTTTACTGACGAAGGAACAGACCTCCTCTCCGAGTGATTCACATTTGAAGAAGACTAAATATTGATAATGTGAACTTTTTTAACATTTTTTTAACTTCACCTAACTTGTTTTTACTTTTTTTTCATGTTATTTGGAGGCAAGTAATACATTTTCTTAAAATTTGTTTAACCAGTATTATGTCAAATACACGGTTTTCTTGCAGCAACTTTTGTATTTTTTATTCTTTGGACATCCCTAACAATGATGTTCATTCATTGCCCGTTGTTCAAATTAACATAATAAGGTGTTAATTACGTTTTTTTGAATGTGTGCTGGTCAGGCACATTGCGCCCGAACTCCAGGGTCAACATATTGCGCCCGATGGAAGGTTAAATACATTTTTTGCTTATATCCTAAAACGTTACTTTTTTCAATATTACAATCTGATATATACACTTATTCCCCTAATCTATTGGGTAATTTATTATGTACAAGAATTTATTATGTCTAGTCTAGTCCTTTTTTATGTCTGTTTTGTCAAGTTATTTATTATGTTTGTTTACAAGGCTAATTTATGTTTTTAATCTATTCATGCATCTGTAACAATTATTCTTTATTTATTCATGGTTTATTGACTTAGTTATTATAATTCTTCCTTTATATAATCATTTTTTGATTGTTCTCATTAGATCACTCATCCTCTATTGCATTCCTCATTCAGTTACCTATTATTTGTTTATTTGATTAAGTTCCCTAAATATTTTGATAATTCAATTGAGTTTTTTGTTTTGTATCATCTTATGATGCTACAGTGTTAATTAATTTTCTTCAGAATTTGTTGCTACTAGAGAATTTAAAATAATTGTATTGTATTTCCACTGCTAGATTAATGTGATATACAAATTGGGGTGAAGGCTGTATTTCATCCTTCACTATATAATTACTTAACTATAGTTAAATAACTAAACTATATTCTATACCATACTGTAACTACATCATACTATACATACAGTTACTATAGTGTATTATACTATAGTTATTATACCACACTACACTTTAAGCATAGTTACTATACTATAATTTCATATAACTGTATTCGGTCTGTTCATGTTTGAATGAAAAACAGAATTTCTGGTAATTGTGAACATTGTACATGGTATTGAGTTATGTGTGTGTGATTTTTCCACAGAACAAACTGATTTGTGATTTTTTTTAATGATTTTTTTTTTATCAGTATCTGCAGGATATCAGATATAATGATGTATTGGTTATGGTGATCAGAATATAGTATGTATTGGTTGTAATAACCTGAATTTGCTGCTTCTCAGGAAGTGACTAAAAAACAACATCTATTATAGTATTAGATTAAATTATTACCAAGTTTGCATCTAATCTGTTGATACAGGACCTCTCAAAGTGCTGTGCAAGTTATTGCAGTAACCAGTAGGACTTTTCTTCTGCTGCTTGTCTGAATTGACATCAATAAAAAATAATGTCTTGTTACTCTTTGTTCATCCATACCATTGTGTGTGTGTGCACGAACGTGTGCACACTTTTGAATACTAAAAAAATCAGTTCATTTCTTTTTTTTTTAACCATCTGTAGACTTCAATATTTCACACTTTTACCATTCATGATAGTTTGAGAAGTCTTGTTGTATAGCCAAAGTTCTAAAGCCTCAATTTATTCATGTTGTGTTTCATTACTGTCTAAGTCTCCACGGCATAAAATAAGACTAATAAGACATTCAAACTCAACAAATCTGCAAGCTTTTATTAGTGAGTAGCATTTCATTTTATAATTGCAGCTCTGGCCTTTTGTATTTGCTTATACACTTCAGCAACTGTGCTCTTTAATCAAATTTTTCCTAAGTACTGGTATATTATTTGCCCACTCAGTGTGTATATTGTCAATATATGTTGACTTTTTTGATTATCATATGTTTTGTCTTAACTAAATTTAAAATGAAAAAGATTGTGGAGAAGCCTCAGAAAGCATTGCTACTAGCTGGGGCACTTAATTAGCTATAATTGGGTAAGTGTAATTATAATCATCTCCCTCTCTCTACCCTTGCAGGGGTTCCTGGCCACCAAACTGTAGTGTGGTCATTGGTGCAGGTTTCTGTACTATTGCATGTGATGGTTGATTTTGCATGTGGAGCCATGATGCTCTAATCACATGACTGTAACTATAGTATTGAAAGTACTGGAGGAAGTGTTTGATGGTAGAACGTTAAAGGAAGACTGCAAAAGATGTTCTTCAATAAGGTGGCTGCAGAAAATGATTTTAAGTAGAAGGCAGTTTTTTAAAGGACCATGACAACTTTAGAATATGGTCATTCAAAAATACGTAAATTGATGTAGAAGAGAAGGCAAAACGATTAAACCCTTTAAAAACTTTACCCTTTCCACTGAGATAGTGCAGCCTTCATAAATTCTACAGGTTTTTGCTTTTGATGTTTATCGTTAACCTTAAGCAATATGAAAGTAAGAGTCTATAAATTATATTGTTTATTTATATAATACAAATAATATTTATATTACATAAATGATATTTATTAGTATGATTAGACTGGATATGTTCATATATTAGTATGGATTAGTATATAGAGTATATTCATATTATCTTGTATTTGAAGAGGCATCAACAACAGTACAAATAGTGTCAGTTGTTTTGACACAAACCACATGTTTTCCATGAGAATCCAGACTGTCAAATGCTGCACTATCATTTCACAAAAGATTATTCACAAAACTGTGTTCATAATCATCAGTAGCTCCACAACCCACCGTGCGCCTCAGCTTCCCTCAGGATTTTCCTCCAGACTTCCCTATCCTTACCCATTGTCCACAAATTTTTCACTCCAAGTATGGTACTTTCACATTTTCTAGGATTCCATCAATCCATCATAGTCTAGGTCTTCCATGTCCTCTATTTCCTTCTGGTGTGCATTTCATAATCGTCTTAAGAAAATCCTCCTCATTCATACTGTGTACATGTCCTGCCCATCTCAGCCTAGCTATCTTAATTGATGTCACAATATCAGGCAATCTGTATAACTCATAGAGGTTATATATTCTCCACTCTCCACCTTCCCTAAGGAGTCTATACATTTTCCTTTCAAACAAAACAGTGTTAGTGCAAGTTAACTACAGTGTGTAAAATACAAAGACTGTAGTTTGTACAAGTACATACATATATGCAGCTCATAGCATCAAAAAGTTTCCATTCCAAGGCTTATACTTGGGTGGTCTGTTGCTTAACATTCTTTTAACTTAGTTGTACCTAACAGATTCTCATCTTTCTGTGTCTTCTAGAACTGTTTTATTAATGCCTATCAGTTCTGTGACCTTCTGTTATTGACACAGCCTCACAGTATTTTCTCAGTGTTCTACATGGTCTTCTCACACCTATCTCAAGATCCATGTCTTTTCTCATAGTTTTCTTTCATACATATTCAGTTTTCTCAGTTTGATATACACACAAGTGTTGTGAGAATAAACTGCTCAGTAAATGGCTTATTAAACAAACACTGAACACAGTATTCAGTTAAATAAAAGTATTTATTAAAAAAATTAATGCTATACAAAAAACCAGGGAGGAGTGTACTGTAGTCACAGTGCTTGTGTTGTGTACCCCACACAGATAGGTAAGTAATGACCTCAGATTTGCATTGTGTGCACTGAATGTGTTAATGCACTCAAACATATCTTTTGAGTACAAATTTATAAAATAATTTTTATTTACAGTTCTATGCATCTAGATAGAACAATTTGGAATGTTTGTTATTGTTATTATTTGTTGCTCTGGTGATAATATTGCTAGTTGTAATTCTTTTGTTTATGAAAATAAAAGTTATTATATAAATTATTTTGCGATTAATTATTTTATAATTATTATATAAATACACACAAGTAACAATTATATTCATAATTACTCATAATTATTCGTGTTCATTGAAAAATAATAATAAGTAATATTTCTTTACAATAATATATTTTTTATGTTTGTATTTTATTTATTGTTTCATAAGTTTTTTTTTTACTGTCATTTTAAGATTTGGAGATATGTGATATGTCAGAGCTGAAGGTGACAGTATTAAAAAAACTGTCAAAACACTTAAAAAAAATAAATAAAAAATAATATATGCTTGTATACAAATATCAATTAATTTTTAATTTTATGTTGGCAGTTGTTGAGGTACAATCCATCAGAACGATTAGGTTCAGGGTTACTGGGAGTGGAAGAAATCAAGACACATCCATTTTTTGAGGGTATTGATTGGGATCAGGTGTATAATGATGGTCTCTCTCCTATTGTTTAGTCTGTAGTAATATAATGGTAGTCTGTACTACTGAGTAAGATATGAATACTATCGTATAACAAATTTAATTTTGTTTTTTGCTCTCTGTATTTTAATATAAACACATTTTTTCTGTTAATTTATTGTAAGCATGTGTGATTGAATGAACATAAACAATATGAACAAAGTTGAACAAAGTCATTGTTTGTGGTATATTACTATATATTTTAGTAACACAAACAATAAAGTGTATTTACGAAGTTTTAGATGTGCAAATTTAAGGTTTGTAGTCAATCCTTATTACAATTTTATCTGTTATTTGAAGTAAAATTAATGTTTAAATTGTCCAGAACTGGATTGTTTGTCAATTTGTATTACTTTTTACTGTATTTCTTTTAGAAAGAGTTTATTTTTTAGTGTCATTTTCAAAATAGTTATTGTATGACTTCAGTTATTGTATATGAATTCTTTTTATATAAGAATTATTATTTAAATGAATTGATAAAGAAGTCAAGAGAGACAAATGGCATAATACTACAGTGTGTTGTTACGACTGTTTAAGCTTAATGTAATTATTAATAAAAATGTCTGTATGGGCAATAATCGAACAGTTACTTTATTGAATATACGTTATGTTGAGAAAAATTAGGAAAAGAACAATTTTATACATTAATAAAAATGTATAAGATGCTTTTGTTGAAACAAGTATTTAGTTATTGACAGACTGTTTAAAAAATAGATCTTACCAGAAAATTGTATACAGTAGATTGGTATTTTAACCAAGCATTGTATGTTATATATGAAATCTTACAGTTTGCAAAAAATTTAAAGTGTTAATGTTTGGTGACAAGTGAAAGAAAAAAAACATTCAGTAACATAGTGAATGGAGAAAGATACACATACTTTACACAGATGTAGATACAGTAGTAGTTTCTATGTACACATAATTTCATTTTTTTTTTAATTATGGAGTCTCATTTTTGAATTTTTGATATTGCTCTCTTTGAGTGTGTGTGTACATGTGTTTTGTGTTAACAAACAATTGGATTATTTCCATGTAACAAAAGTTGGGGGAATGTAAACAATTTATTAGACATGACAATAATGGAACAAAAGTAATTGTTACCTTTTAGTTCATACTTTTTTAAACTTGTCGAAAATAAATGATCCTGAATGACATGATGGTTTGGTGCTTCTACAGTAAACATAAAAAAATCTGTTATTTTAGTTTGGACTCTACCTCAAAAAATTATTTTGGGTAGTAAACACTGGTACCCACGTCAACAAATAGATCTATTGTCATAGTAAAAGCCGAGACTTTGACCTCAGCTTTTATCAGTTAGTTATTAGTTTATGTACATTTCTTAGACCTGTTAAATGTTACTGTGTTTAAGTAATAAATCCTGCAAGATTCATAGGTGTGTTGGTATGAAACGTTCAAAGCTTTTCTCAAAATAACCGTCATTCAGGAGATTCCACATGTTTTGCGGCACTCAGAGGAAGTTAGAAGTAAACATTTTTATGTCAGATTTCTTTTTTTTTGTGCAGTTATGTTCCCTTGTTTCATTTTTAGGGTTTGATTAAATTGGTGTTGTATTTAATTGGTGTGTTGGTATAGCAACGTAGCCTGAGAAAAATGTTTTTAGGAGTTTTTTATTGTATTAAAATGACAAGTCATCCATAATTTTTGTTACGAAGTAAGAGTGAGCTCTCAGAAACATCATGCAACAGCGATCTGCACTAAATTGAATGTTAATTTCCATTATACTGGGATGTGGTACATTAAATCTTCAAATGTAAAACAAAATTTTTATGGTGTTTGTCATTGGTGGTTCACCAAAAGAGGGCAACAGATTCCTCATAAATTTAGTTTTGTAAATCCAGTTCTAAAAACAAGAATGGTTTTGAAGCACATAAACACTGTTAGTTTTCCAGTTAAAAAATAATCAGTAGTGAACTTTTCACATAATATAACAGATATTAGATTCCAGTAAATTATTATTTAATATGCAAAATTCTTATTGTTTGCAAATGCAATAAATTAAACATTACTTATTTATTCCTGTAGTGTTTTCTTCCTTCCATTATGTTTCGTCAAACCGTACAGTTGTATTTGCCATTTTTATAATTTGTATGTATGGTACATAATAAATTATTGTGAAGCAAATATAAGATCAACACGGAATTTTTATGGTAAAATATTTTTAATTACTAGTTTTTCTATCTTTGAATACTTAATTATTTATTTGTTCTTTGACAATTGTATCGAACCTTTTGGTCAGGAGGTATACATAAATATAGGCTATGTTTAATATAATAAAGAATATAGGAATATTCTGCAGATTGTAAGCTGTAATTCATTTTATATGGCTATAAAATTGTACGACTATTGAAATTTCAGTTTTAACTCCCTTCTCCTCAGTATTGTTTTGTTGGCAGATTCACCACTGCATCAGTAGACTCTGAATTGTAGTTGACATACTTCTGATTGATTATTGCCTTGCATTTTTAGTGGTACTATGCTGTACATTGTGAAATATCTGTTTTCAGAGTGAGTGTAATAGTAGGCTACTGCTTCTGTAGGGTCTGACTCTTTTATTAACTCTCTTCTGTTAGAGCTTCATGGCAGCCAATAGTTTAATAGTATGAAAGTTTATAACTATTTTCATCAAAAAGTGATGCATGTGGGACCAGAAAGTATTCCTTGAGTGAACAATAGGCGTGCAATAAACATGACTCTTGAGAAGACTTGGGAAACAGTTTTACAGCCTCCTCCATGCAAGTATTTCCTCTCACTCATAATTTTGGGAAACGAAAATCTACTTCCTTATATTCTGAGTCGATATGTCTGAATATAGTCATTGTTCAGATCGAATACATGCACATGCACTTTTGTTGTTTACTAATGCACAAACTTAAGTCAAATACTTCAGTGTGTGTGTGTGTGTGTGTGTGTGTGTGTGTGTGTGTGTGTGTGTGTGAGCGAGAGAGAGAGAGAGAGAGAGAGAGAGAGAGAGAGAGAGAGAGAGAGAGAGAGAGAGAGAGAGAGAGAGAGAGAGAGAGAGAGGTACCCACTACTTCTCTCACATTTTGTGTGTTTTTTAATGAATCATTGTGTAAGAAAATAGAAATCAGGTGGGAGCACGGATACTAGAATACACGGTAGGGGTCACGCGCAGGTGGGCTGTGAGCGGTGACGTCACCGCGTACCCACTCGCCTCGCCCCACCCCATAGAATCTTATAGGCACAGCGCGCGCACATGTTTAACTCATTCACGTTTGTGAATATAATCGAGATTTTTCATGTTTAAGTGTATTATTATTATTACTAAGTTATTTATTAGTTAAATAAACAAATATATTTTTTCTATGGTCGGTGAAATGCTAGTATAAAGCCTCCGAAGGACGTCAACTTCTTTCACCATCTCGGAGGGCACTACTTTTTTTTTGCTGGCGGAAGAGGCTCGCACAGGCTTAGACCACATAGACCTGTGGTACGGAGAAACCCCCAATAATGTCATTTTAAACTCTTTAAAACAGTAAATTTTAATTTATCTTTACAAATTGTACATATCAATTATATTTATATACATAATATAAATCAACTTTTCTACTTTCACACCAAAGCCTTTAACTGTATTAGGCTAACGTGTTTCCTTTTCTTTATTCTGGAAAGTTATGTTGCAACTTTTTTCATTTTCTTCACTATTTGTCTTTGTTCGCCCTCAGTTCGCTTATTACCTTTGCATTTTTTTTTCTTGTTGATAGCTTTCATTCTGATGAAAGTGCGGGTCCTTACAAAACACATCACAGCAAAGTCCTCTATTCCTGGATATTTCGCGTTTATAACGTCCTTTAATCTTACAAAAACTTTTGGGTTACCATCAATGGAATTGCCGTGGAATCGTTGAAATCATTTTGATCTTTTCTTTCTTCTCATTTCCTTTTGGTATGTGTTTTATTACTCTCATTGTGAGAACGAGGTCATACAGCTTGTCTAACGCGCCATCTTGTTCTGGTAAACAATTTCCGTATGCACTTTTTAATTTATATCCATCAACAGGAGCTCTGGAGTTCAGCACATCAAATCCATTGTTTATGACCTTTACAGCCTCACCAACATAACTGAACTCAGGAAGGTTATGACAAATGGCTTGTCCTACAGTGAGAGAAAACAGCTCAGCTGCTTTCCTTACATTTTGCCTTTCCGTACCAGCAACAAGCAAATGGTTCATGGTTAGTTTATGAGCGTATTGTAAATCTACGCCGGTGTCTTGAAGTTCAACTAACTTAATGAACGCTTCTTTTGTGAGCAAACTACCAGATTTAAGTCGATAACCATCGTCAAGCAGATGATTCCTTAACAGTTTTAAGGCATGAGGCATATCACAAAAAACCCATACTTTTCTGTTTTGATTTGATGGATGTTCGAATCCTGAGTCATCAAATGTAACCTTTAGATTCCCTATAAGTTTTCTGTTTGATGGCCCCATATCACACACAATTGCTCTCACTTTAAATTCAACATTTTCTATGACTTTAATCATTTCAGTCAACAAGTCCTTAGAAACGGCCGTGTCAAAGTTATAATAAATGGGCTGCATCCATTTTCCTACTAAACTTCTGATGACCGCAACTTGAGCATTGTTGTGGGGTCCTCTGATAATCTCCTCTACCTGGTCAAAACATAAGTCACTGTTAACTTTCATTTCATCAAAGCTAAGAATTACGTCTTTTTCAAATGTAGTTAGTAGCTTTGATTGGGTTTTCATGACAGTAAGGCTTAAATCAATAAAACCTGGTGGAACGCTAAACTGCCTGAGTCTTCTTTTAATAGTGACTTCACTAGGAAGAGGATATTCCAATACATCCCTGACAAAAGATAACGCTTTATAAGATATACAACGTAAAGTCGCAGCCTTTGCAATATCTTCAGATGACCAATTAGTGCACCGTCCTTTCATAACCACTTGTTGTTGACAGTCAGAAAAAGAACCCTCAACCACTTTTAGCGAATGTTTTGTTTTAAGTAACTCATCATTACACCGAGAGAGACGATCGTGTAAATTTGTATTCTTTTGCCTAAGTTCTTTTATTTCTTTCTCCATAATTTCTAATTTTTGACATAAGCCCACAGTGTCGCATTTACAGCATTGTTTGTTTTCATAGTTGATGTTTTCTCTACTAGTAGTTTCTTCATTAGTTGGTAATATATTTACCTGTAAAATCTCTTCTACTTCTTTACGGTAACTTCGTTTTTGTGCCCGAATTTCTCTCTCATTATTAGGCTCATTACTACCCCGTAAATCAACATTGGAGGATGGGAGATGTAAATTTGGAACAGCATCAGGCTTCAACTTGCGTTTCGGAGGAAGATTCAACAGTTCACTTTTCAAATCCCTTTCATAATCAGAATCAGCAAAATGTATTGAGCACACACGAGCATTATCAACTGAAAACGAATCGGCACGTTTACAAGCATTTATCCATTTTTGTTTCGTCTCATTGTTCTTAGGAAATGTATGAAAATTAATTCCTAACTTACTTCCTTGTCTGCCGTGGTTAGTACAACTCGCGATCGCACAACAAACCATTATTTTTTACTCAAAACAACTTCAAACTTACTCTCAAAACCCCTCAATACACTGATAACTGCAGCGTAACTCTGCACTTAATCGTCAATCACCGATAAGAATTTACACTCACGTAAACAACGTTGTATTCACTCATAAACGCAGTAACAACACAATAGGTTATGGCAGTGGAGCGGTGGCTGGGTTCGCGGTGACGTCAGCGGCGCGGCTTGCTACTGCGCACACACCCCGTGACCCCTACCGTGTATTCTAGTATCCGTGGGTGGGAGGAACAGGCAAGACGGTCGAAATTGATGAAAGTGCGTTTGGTCAGTGAAATATAACAGAGGAAGGGTAACAAACACCAAGTGGGTTGTTGGGGAAATAGAGAGAGAATCAATGAAATGTTTCCTAGGGATATAGGGAATAAATCATAATAATTAAAAATGAACATAATTAAAATAAAGGGAGGGATTAAAATAAATAACAGAAGGGTCATGTGGATAAAGGGGTAAGTGCTGTGCACGCATGTGTGTGTGTGTGTGTGTGTGTGTGTGTGTGTGTGTGAAGTATTAAAAGAAAAAAGAAAATAAATGAGCAGTATTGTGTGTGTGTGTGTGTGTGTGTGTGCACGTACACGTGTATTCTGTTCATATGTATGTGAATAGCATATGGCAACAGAACAATATTCATGCTGTTGGCATTTTTTTAGGACACTCGCATGCCCGGTGTGTTTCTTGTAGATGGGAGTGTGGGTCTATACTGTAGTTATATTTAAAGTGAAGCATGCGCATGTGTATATTATTTATGTGTGTATATATTGTGATGGCCAATCGAACAATATTCGTGCTGCTATCGTTTTCTCTTCTGCTAGATTGTGTGTGTGTGTGTGTGTGTGTGTGTGTGTGTGTGTGTGTGTGTGTGTGTGTGTGTGTGTGTGTGTGTGTGTGAGTCCTATTCTGCACGAATTGTGAACTATTAGTTTGTAATGGCTCAATACTAGCAATTGTTTATTACAATGATCTGTTTCTAGCAGATGTGTCAGGTATAGGGGGAGGTTGTAGATCAACCTTCTTGGGTTTATGTCTATTACACCTAATTGCTCACTCGAGAAATTCTTTCTGGCTCCACATGTATCACTTTTTACCTTATTTTCAATCTGGTTTGCAGTTGTTGGGCTACGCAAAACAAGTGAGGTCCTTTACAAGTAAGCTGGCAAATCATCAGGACCAGTATTAGCCATGAAGCAATAAGCACAAATCATTCACTATATGTACATAGTATATGTACTGATGTCAAAAAGCACCATTCCAACATGTACAGCAAGGAATCAACAGCCTGAAGTTAGCAGGACTGAATCTGTTGAAACTTGTCAGAACCCCTTTTGAGGTGAAATAGCACACTTTTGTATAAGATTCAGCCTGATTGAATATCAGGGTACATTATACATATGAAAACATAAGCATTATGTCACAATGTTGTACAAAATTTTTCATTCATATGAAGGCAGCTTATGTAGACAGATGCATGTAGTATATACGTACATAAAATACGTATTCTAAAAATTATGAATGCACCTTCTGGTGCCTGTTATATTTATAATATATTGTAACATATGAGGCATGTCCAGAAAATAAGTGCTGTTTAGCTAGTAAAAACGTAGATAATTGGGATACAGATATTTTATTCACACTGTTTCAACATAATTCCCATCTAAATTGAGGGACTCATTGTATTTTGACATTGATTTGAAGATACTTAGAATAGAATTCTGCCATCTGTGATATGAACAATTTCTGAATGCTCCATATTTGTCTCATTATTCTGAACTTCTGGCTGCTGAGAAATTTCTTAAGCTGGAAATCGCTCAGTGCTAATGTACTGAGGCTTACTGAATTGTTTTCAGCAACAATTTGTTGTTGATTATTTAACTGCTTATTATTATTTATTTAATTATTTAACTTACAAATTTCTGAAAATAATATTTCGTGCAGTAAGCTCCCAAAGTCTTTAAATAGTATGGGAGTTGTAATCAAACTGAATTACATAGCAGCCGAGTTCTGTGACACTGTTTATCTGTTTAAACAGTTGTTTTTCCATAACATTAAGGCTGAAGACATTCAGTTCACATCTGATCTGCACAATGAATATTTTATTCAAACTGTGCAGCAAATCTTCATTGATTATGGGTACCACTAAACTCCTTGTCATTAGGTTACTCTCGTCATTCATTAAACCTATTTCTTTTTATTATTATTATTATTATTATTATATTTGTTCACTCAAAACATTCAATCCATAAACGTCACAAATTTGATGTTAATTTTTTTTTGTGACAAACAGAAATAACACTGTTACACACACTATAGAAAAAATTCCTGCTTAGCGCTTTCAAGCTTCACAGTTTATCATCAGATCATAAATCTGTTTGTGATTATAACCACTAACACAAATTTATTAATTAAATTTGTTGTGGTTAAACAATCATATTCACAAGTGGCTTGCATAATCACAATTATTTTATACATGACAACCTAAACATAGTCGTACTCAGCATGAATATGAACAAACAAAAATTGCTGACTTACTTTATTCTTCGATAGAAGGAGGTAACTATGTATGTGTGGACAAGTGCAAGAAACATGCACAGATAGTACTTATTTTCTTGACGCATCTTATGAAATGATAGCAATAGTTTTTAAGATTTTAAAGGAGTAGCATATCCATAACAATGCTGTTAATTAATGTTTCCTACGCTAACATTAAGTTAAGAGTGAGTTACACTATTGAAACCATTAAAGGGGTGTTAAGACGTATGAAGAACAATATAAGTGTATAAATATTTATAAAATTTTAGTCAAGGTTGAAAACATAAATAAATGACAAAACAACCAAAGAGAATTTGTGATGTGATCTGCATTTGTTTTTAAATGTAATGGAATTTTATTTTTAGATATATATATGTATATAATTTTGTTATAAAATATGATGTTGATTGAAAAAAAAAATAGTTTAACAGTATTACTTTAACAGTATTAATTGAAGTCTCATTTGCAGTTTGTGAAATATATTAACTCAATTAGAGATTAAAACACACTTTATCTCTGTTACAAGACATGGGCTTATTCTTGTAACTCTTTGAGAATTTCTTAATAGGCTGAAAGAATTGTCAGAATTTCTCAACAAAAATTGTATGAATCTACCAGGTGTATTTTAATCACTTATTGAATTCTTATTGTTTGAATTTTATGTTGAGAAGTGTATAAATGAGTAGTTGTATTGAAATAACTAATATTATCTGGCAAACATTGTTATATTTTGTATTTATGTATGTAGTGAACATCTTGTAATTTATTGTTGTTCTTGTTTATATAATTTGTTGTTTATTGTGATTCTACATGTCAATGAAGGAAATGGGCTTGTAGTGATGATTTTTAGCTCTCTGTGTTGTCATTTGGCATTTGTGAGGCAGTTACCTCTTTAACCCTTTCAATGCTACTGAAGCAGTAATGCGCCACAGACAGTAATGAGTTTATAAAAAATGTAGCACTGAAAGGGGTAGTTGCGTAGTTTATTCTGTGATGTCAAGTTGAATCTTTCCATGCCTTAAGCAAGTTTTATAAAATTTTTGTTAAATTCTGCTTACATAAATTTTATTCTTTCCGAATCTTTACATTGTATCACATTGCTACTGAACAATTTAAGCCCTTTTTTTAAATCACAAATATTAATTGTTAGTCACTTACCAGGGGTTTATTCCTGAATTACTGAGTAACTTACAGCAAGTAATTTTATACATTTTGCTAACATGGTACGTACTAGTATTTATTTCATGAAAGTGTTGGAAATTTATTGAAAGTTAAGCATAATGTTTGTGACTTTAAGAAGGAAAATTTAAAGAATGCAGTTCTGCAGAAACTAACATGTACTTGTATCATGAGTGGCTTTGGCTAAAAATGAAACAATTTTGACTGTCTGTATTTTTTTCTTTGTAAATTTCTTTATATGATGGTATGGTATGTTTGTTGTTTTGTTTTGAGAAACTGTGATGCATTGTGGTCCAATTCCTAAATAACAACTTAATCTCTTGGAGTTGTTTGAGCCAGAGAGACATGTCCGGTGTAGTACTGCAGTGTTATTGTTAACACTGTATACTATTATACTAGTGTAGTGGTGATAACTGAAATTATAATTAGTTGTTGATTATAAAGCAAAGTATTTTTATAATAAAACTAGCTTACATTGGACAATAAGTTAGGTTAAGTCTAGTGTATGAATTGGAAAAGAAAAAAATTTTAATAAAATTTTACAATATTTATTTAATTAAAAATTTTCTTTATATGTAACTATAAACTTATTTATGTATCTGAGGCTTATTAAGTTGGGTTCAATCTGTATGGCAGTGAGAATTTTGTAGGTAATAAATAAATCTTCATTATTTCAGAAGCTTTATTATATAAATCATATAATATAAATTATTATATAAATCATATTTTCTTAATAAATAACATGTAATAAGTCGTACCACTTGGCAGGATCATTCAGTAGACATTTGTTTACAGTAGCTAACATCTATTACTTAATCAAAGAACTTTAATTTTAGGGATGTGCTTGATATAATTTCATCTGTACAAGTTTACAGAGATATTTTTTATTTCATTTCCTTTTCAGAATTGCATTGGATGAATTATGTCAAATAAATAGTAGTGGGACAAATGAAGGGATTCTACTTTGTCAGTATATGGTTGAAACAACTCAGCTAAATTTTATCTGTAGATTTTTCTGCTAGATCAAATGTTAAGGTTGACCTGAAGCAGAAGTTTGTATTGAATAATAATGATTTAAATATTTTGTGTCAACGTTTTGATATTTTAATGACATAATTGAGACTATGTGAATAACGTACATGAAATTCTGAATCCTGTTAATGTGTTGTTTGTTTTAGATAAACAAAATTTATGGTACTCTATAAGTCAGAGACTTCAAAACACAGCCACAAATCACACACACACACTCACACTGAACAAAATAAATATTTACGTGATCATACTCTCACTGTCACATAATCATAAGTTAAGTTTTTATTTTTATATGGTGTGGCCTACTATTCCACTATTAAATTTTTATACATTTGCCAGTAATTTATGAATTTTAAAACATCTATTGAATCTACTGGATTGTGAGTTCATTATAACTGACTATATAAATACAAGTTATTCCTTTGTAAGTGACTTGCTGAGTTTTCTGCAAATCTCCCATGTAATATCTTCAAATAAATACACTGCGAGTAGGATGTTTCAATGAAATTATATTAATATAATTTATATAAAAATTATGTTATATAAATTATATCACATTTTAATTAAAATTCAAAAACCTCTGAAGATACAGAATAATTTCTGTGAAACGTCATGTATAAATAAACCTACTTGCGGTGTATTTATTTGAAGATATTAAATACAAGTTAAGTGGATTGAAACTTTTAAGAGACTGTTAGAAATTACTAAACTTACAGTGCAGCTTAAGTTCAGTTAAAACTAATAATATATAAAGGTAAAGTTTAGAATTAAACTGATTATTGAATTAACAAGTATATTCCATATAAAAAATATCGGTATGGAGAACCATACATGACTTCCATATTCTAAGATTTATTTTTAAAATAGAAACTACTTCTTTCTACTTACTGCTTCAGCCTTAACCACAGTACTGTGGTCACTAACATATACCACCTCACGTTATCGCACTCGATTTTCACTGATGATGGAAGTCAATGGCATTGCCGAAACGTCTGGTTTTGTAGAAAACATTGGACTACGGCCAAATATCCCGGGAAGGAATTTTAACAAAACTACTTCTTTGTTGCCGATAACGTTGTACACATATATATAAAAAATATGCATAAAATTAATGGCTTGTATAAGTTAATGCTTGATCTCCATTAAGTAGTGCTCAAGTTTCCAAAGTTTTAATATTATGATGTCCGTAATTAAAACATCAGAGCAGGTTTAGTGTGTATGAGGGTTCACCGTGGACAAAAATTTTCAACATTTCCTATTGAGCGTTGCTTAGAATAAATCTGCGAATCTACAGTGTACGTTTCACAGAACAAACACGCGGAAAAGAAGGAGCGCTCCGAAGTCACTCATGGACCCTCAGCATCTTGCAGAGGGTTCATTCCCTAAAGACGAAAAGTCTGTCTATGAATCATTCCTCTGTAAACACGTGCAGTTACACTGCCCAGCGATCCACAGGAAGCAAATCGCTATCCACGCTGGACACTTTTTCGGCTTGCATGTGTTATGTTGGTATGGGTTCGGCACTTTCCATTTAAAAACCATGCAAATGTAAGAAAATAAACATGAATAAGGCCAGAAATAACACGAATTGTGTGTGTGTGTGTGTGTGTGTGTGTGTCTTCCCTGCCTTTTTATTGCGGTAGTGATAATAATAAAATGGAAACGTAAACAGTACATAACTGAGATATGCTTGCCTGCCACGCACGATATATTTTCTCTTATACATGACTAGCAGAATACCCGTGCTTCACTACGGAGTTTCACGTTGTACGTAATGAAAATGTTAGTTTAATTAATAAAGTTTAATTAAAGTAGGCTTCTTAAAAATAAATAGCTGTTGCCCACAACTTCGTTCGCGTGGTCTTCAATTTAATGCGATAACATATTTAGAACAGAATCTATTCTATTGGGTTGCCATAGTAACCAGATCTAATAGTTTTTTAAGACCGCAAAGGACCCCCCAGAGGATCATATCGAAAAAAACACCTGTCCTATGTTGGTTCTCCCGTTGCGTAAAATATTTGTGCCAAGTTTGGTTGAAATTGGTCCAATGGTTTAGGTGGAGACGTGGAAGACCCCAAAGGACCCCCCAAAGGATCGTATCGAAAAAAACACTTGTCCTATGTGGGTTCTCCCTTTGCGTAAAATATTTGTGCCAAGTTTGGTTGAAATCGGTACAGTGGTTTAGGAGGAGATGTGGAAGAAACCTTTGCGGACGTGCGCACAACAACTCACCGAAGTTTCATCGCAATCGGATGAATGGTATAGGAACGCATACGGGACAAACAAAGAAACATTCATTTTTATATATAAGATGTAAACTATACCACTTACTTGACATAAACCGTGATAGCTAAGCTAATGTACAACATATATGTATTAATTATACACATAAATGTTCCTCGATAGACACTCTATCTATTGGCGAAAACTTGAATAAAATCCGTTCAGTACTTCCTGAGATTAGCGATTTCAAACACAGAGAGAAAACGGACCGACTTTACTTTATACTATGTACAGATTTACATGAAAATGAAAATATTATAATTTTATTGCCTGGCAACAAAATTATTTTATTTTTAACAATTACCATTGTTTGAAAAAGTTTAAATGAATTTTCAAGTACTTTACTCTTGTTAAAACGTAAAAGATTGCAGGTAAACTACCCCTTCCCCTTAACCGATCTTCACCAAAATCAAAAGGCCTGAGCCTCTACAATTCAGTGACGTATGCAAAAAATTATTTGATTCTGTTTGAATTTGCAGCAGTTATCGTTTGCCATAGAAAATACGCTTGATAAAAAACGTTGCAGGTAAACTACCCCTTCCCCTCAACCGATCTTCACCAAAAACAATAGGTCTTGAGTACTCTACAAATCACGCTGTATGCAGAAAATTATTTGATTCTGTTTGAATTTGCGGCTGTTATCGTTTGCCATAGAAAATACCCTTGATAAAAAAACGCTGCAGGTAAACTACCCCTTTCCCTTAACCGATCTTCACCAAAAACAATAGGTCTTGAGAACTCTGCAATTTAGGGCTGTATGCAAATAATCTTTTGATTCTGTTTGAATTTGCGGCTGTTATCGTTTGCCATAGGAAATACCCTTGTTAAAACATAAAACGTTACAGGTAAACTACCCCTTTCCCTTAACCGATCTTCACCAAAAACAATAGGTCTTGAGAACTCTACAATTCAGGGCTGTATGCGAAACATTATTTGATTCTGTTTGAATTTGCGGCTGTTATCGTTTGCCAAAAAAAAAATTTCCCTTGATAAAAAAAAACCGTTGCAGGTAAACTACCCCTTTCCCTCAACCGATCTTCACCAAAAACAATAGGTCGTGAGTACTCTACAAATCAGGGCTGTATCAAAAAATTATTTGATTCTGTTTGAATTTGCGGCAGTTATCGTTTGCCATAGAAAAAAAATCTACACATAGACAGACAGACACACAGACAGATAGACAGACAGACACACACACAGACACTTTTCGGAAAACGACTTTTTTTCATGTTTTGAGTGTAGTACAATCAGAATCTGCAATAATCTCGAACACGATTTTTTTTGCCATCACCATACTTCCATTTCCTTAAGGAATATGGAAGTAATAACACATTTCACGTATTATCATTTTAGAGTACAATATGAATGCTTTAGTTTTATTTCATTCACATAAATGAAAAAGATTATTAACATGAAAAATTACTACTGTATGAGAACTGCATGACTGAAGACATCAGAGTGGTTTACTCTAGTTATTTCAACTGTGTGAATTACCACATTGTTTTGAGAAAATGTTAAACCATATCAAAAAATATAACTTTGTCCTTTGTCTAAGGTTTTCACTCTAAACTTATTTTGCTACGCAAAAGATAAAAAAAAAAATACTTGCTCAATATGTTTTTAGTCAAGTTTCCAATTACTCTTTCACCGCCCCCAAATTTAAATACATCTCTTTCACCCTTAACCTAGTGAATTTTGTGTTATTATCATGAAGACCAGTTTATTTCTTAAATAATTTTACCTTCATTTTCGAGTGACTAATTTTTAATCTTTAGTGCAGCTAACCCAGTAACCTGTGTTACATAATAGTAGAAACATTTTTTCATAATGTTGAGAAATGCAGTATACTGGACAACATAGAATGCTTGCTGTCCTTTAAAGAGTCCCCACAAGCTTTTTCAGATAACTGTATATGAAATTCAGCATTGATTTCTTCTAAGCCAATATGTAATAGATTTGTGATTTGGTTAACTTGTGAATAGGTGAAATAATTGTTTCAGGAATCACAAAATTGTAGATTTACTAAATTTTTCAGAAGTAAGTGTAGAAACTTTGTTGTTTATAATGTGACCAGGTAAATAATAGACAAGTGTGTTGTATGTAGAAAGATAAATATGACAGATTAATATTTAGAATACAGTTCCTGTTGCTTAGTGTACTTTAAGTCTTTTAAGGTCAAGTTTTTCAGCTATGCAATGTTATCGGTTAATTAATTATTAAATGCCCCTATTCGGGCGAAACAACTGCAATGTTACTCAGTAATTGTTTATTAAAATTAATATGATTATATATAATGTTTGGTCCAGGGAATCGTTTAGTGTACTTAGGCAGAGAACAGTTGGCAAATACAAATAACAAAATGCGTAAATCAAGTAAAATATAACATTATTTATTTTCCTTTGGGAACATAAAAAAAGATCATGAACACACTTATTCCGCCTTAAGGCGTAAAACTGATTATCAACAAACTACGACATCAAAATACTAATACGTATATCAAAATTATGCAACTCAACACTTCTTGTTAGGCCTATATGCATATGCTTCACACACACACAAACATACACATTTACTTATTTTTTGACTTTGTTGAGCTCAACTTTATAATTTAGGAAAAAGCCAGTATTTTAAAATGTTGAAATGGTATATATTGTTGAAATATCTACTTCCCTTGATTATGCTGAGTAGAATTTCACCACATGGCATGCGTTGTTTTACTGTTTTCACTGTCACATTTTTACGTGTTACTGCCGAACTGTCAATTTGTTTTAATTAGTTACTGTTGATGAATATCTAGCCAAATACGGTTTTCACTTTGAAATGTACAGAAAGATTCACATTTTTGTTGTATGCGGGCGCCCACGATTGCTACTGCAGACAGTAAAAGATGAAATTCGACTGGCGTTCAGTCTTACAAATTTCCGTTTGGTGCATCTCTAAGCTGGTTCTCTCTGCTCCCCGCCGTACGTCTCGTCCTCAGTATTATAACGTTCCGTTGAGTTGAGTTTCACCTTTTTAACTTCGTCACGAAATGTTTTTCGTCAACAAATACTTGATGTGTTGGTCACTGGCTGTAAATAGATTTTCGTTATAATCTCATAACCATATATGGCCATGGAAATTATTTACTGGCTTCGCCTCCCCCCAAAGGGGCCTCATCTTTACATGTTATAGAATTTATGAAATTACACAATAATATTTAGGTAAATTTAGACCCATTACAGCTAATACAGTTTTTCCCCAGCTGTTTCTCCAACTGTATGATTGTGTAAATTAGGAAATAGATATGTGACTTGTATTATGGAACAGTATGATATATTGCAGTACAAAGTTTGATTATACTGTAAGTAAAACCTGAATGAAAACTGGGGCATTGTATGTACAGGTGTTATGTACAGGTACAATAACTAGTGAAGTACTTAATTGTTTATGAATAATCATTTCATGGGTAATTGTTGCCATTAAAACGCTAACTAGTGAGGACTTTCTTAAGATGCAGGGAAAGGTGGAAGTGTTTGATACTAAATCAGGGTTATGTGAGAGGTAATTTGATTAATGTACTGCACTTTTCTGACTACAGTATATTCATTTTAGATAAATTTAACAAAACTTTTCATCTAAAAATTAGTGCTCCATAATCAGAAAAATGTAGTACATATTATTAACAGTTGGGCACATAATGAACAACAAAATCCAAGCGTCTGTAAGTGTTGTTAATGTAGTTCAGTATAGGAAAGGATTATAATGGAGCAAAAGAATGCCAGAAGTCAACATTACATACCTTTTGTTTTGAATGCAAGTCATAGTTTTTACAAGGTTTCTCAAGAAACAGCAAATTTATTCTTGAACCTTTGGCATAAATTCCACTAAATATCATTACTAACACTCTGCATGTCAAGGACAAAACAATTTTATACTGCAAAACAAACCATCCTCCACTCAAACCAAAACCATCATCTATGGGTGTAAGTCACTAAGTAGTTAAAACTTTTTTATAAAATTTCATTAAAACTGTTACTGTTTCATGGCGTTTCATCAAAATGATTAAAAAGTAAGGTAATATTATACCTTTCCCCTGAATTCTTTCAATGTAGACATACAATTTTCAGCAGTCTACTATCATGTTACTTTCTTAAAGTAATACTGTTTTAATTTTGCTTGTATAGTCTGAATGTTTGACTGGAAAAGGCTAATTGTGTATTGTGGGAGATTTAACATTAAATTTAAAAGTAAATTTTTTGTATAATTTTAGTGATTAGTACTGCGTTGTCTGCCACCAAGATGCAAACAATTGGATGTGGAAAGATACTCTTGCTGAACAAATAGAATTCAGAAATTAGAAGAAATATTTTCTTGTTCTGCCCCCTCAAAGTACTAAGTTTTTGAATAGTAAATTAATGGTCACCAGTTTTTATTATTTCTTGCAAATCTGCTGTATGCTACAGACACTTCATGCCAATGACTGTGAACAAACTAACGCTGACTTGGTAGGTAGTGTAAATAAAATCTAATGTGAGCATAAGACATTTGATTTGTGGTTAAAAATATTTGATAGTTGAAGTACTACTGTTAATTAGAATGTAATACTGATAACAGTTACTGATTTGATAGTTGTTTATAAAAGTGAGTAAAAGTAGTGAAATAGCAAAATTTGATTTATGTGTAAACTGCATTTAATACAAAGTACTGTTAATTAAATGAAAAATAAAATTTGTCACATTGAAAGTAAACTTAGTTTGTGATTAATTTTAAAAATATGTAGTCTGAGTAAGTCATTTATGCAAGAGTTGAATTTTCATACTTAAGTATCATTACTTATTTGGCATTGTTATTATATGAAATAAACCTACAAGATTAGTTAAGGATCTTGTATTTATTAGCTTATAGTATTATCTGTCATTACTGTATGACATATTACATCATGCACATAAATATGTGTGTACAAAGAGACTTGTACAGATGCGATGCTCTCAATAAAAATTAGTGTAATTTGGTAGAAAATATGGGCACATTTTAGTTTTATATCTTTAAATTGTGTAAGAATACGTTTATTGCTTTTACAGAGACAAAATGATGTAGCTACAGTGTTAGAGGTATTTTGTATTATATATATATGTGTGTGTGTGTGTGTGTGTGTGTGTGTGTGTATGTGTGTGTGTGTGTGTGTGTGTGTGTGTGTGTGTGTGTGTGTGTGTCTTCTGTGGATTGTTTAAATACTTATTTTAAGGATAATATAATGAAAAAAAGAAAGTCTATGATTTCTGTTTTAGTTTGTCTAACAATTTTTATGAGTGTAAAGATAAAGTCTTTAAACACTGAAGTAAGCTTAGTAGTTTGTTTAACTATTTTCAGCAAAGAAGGTGCAATTTCTTAAAGAAGAAATTGTGGGACCTTTAAGAGTAAAAGAATATACAACATTGTGAAGATTATATAAAAGAACATACGATAACATTCATAACAAATTATTAGTTAATTAGAAAGGCAGAACTAGTAATGTGTGATTTTATAAAAGCACTTGTGTATTGCTGCACCCTCTTTCCCAAAATGTAGCATTATGGTACATGTATTTGTCTTTGTTTGGAAGACCCCTGGAAAGGAAAAGACACCACCTGTTCAATACATAATTGAAACTATACTTTGTGTCTTATCTTTTGATTTACAATTGTATAAGTTATTGTACTTTTAAGAATAATATTATGATATTAAAGATCATTGACACAGGTTTGTAAAGTCACAAGAAAAATGCACCACATTGGTAGACGAGATGGGTGTTTTGGAAACATTCAATCCATATAACACTATTATTAATATTAGAATTGTAGTTAGAAGTTTATAATTCACTAAAGTTATTATAGTGAATTCAATTTTAAAAATGTACTTCAAAATGTTCCATTTTGTTGAATGTCTGCCAGTGTATTCATCAGAAAATCACCTGGTTATACTTGGATTCATTCTGCCATTATGAAATATTTTCCATTTCATCTTCTTTTAACCTTTTTTTGTGTATGTCACACTCTATTTTTTAGGATAGAACTATAGATATATTTTGTCCTACTAGCAAAAAAAGATAAGTAATATTATTAAGGCATATAATTAAAATTACTTTTGGAAAGGTGTGTCACTAAAAAGAAATCTTATAATACTTTATATTATTGATATAGAGTTTGACGATTTTTTTTAAATTGCTTCATCCAATCATTTATAATAATTTTATAGCATGTGGAGGTGGCCTGTAACGCTTTTTATGTTTCAAATGATCATATTATTTCTTTAGAATCAGTCCGCGACAATTTCTTTGGAGTCTTAATAATATCTTGTTTCGTCAAAGTATTATAAGTGTCAGAGTCAATGCAAGTTAACAGTACGTACTCAGAAGACTTATTATCAGTCTTAGAACAATTCGAAGTTTCGGTCATGGAGTTAATCTCAACTGTGGGTTAAGTTAATCTTAATCAGACTTTGTGATTGATTAATATACTGACGAGTCGGGAAGTGCGGAGAGAATGTTGAGGTACATATCAAAATAGAACTCAAGAACGAGACTTAGTTTGAATAAATAGTTGATGCGATAACGAGTTGTATAATACGCTCAAGTACTAACAATGCGAATTTGTAAAAGACAATTAAAACTATGAGCTAAACATTTCGATTGTGTGCCAAACTAAAATACTCTTTACATCAGATACGTACATTTAGATAAAGTAATGAAAAAGTTCGTGAGTGTATAAGATATAATGATAAACTAAAAACTACAAACATTCAATAAATATTAATAATGTGTTAAAGCCAAAATCATAAACTAACAAATCGCGAGTTGAACAATGCGGAACTATGTGACCGTACAATTAAACGTACGCCAGACCAATAACTTTTACGGGTGTGATTTAAAAGAGGATCGACATCGGAGTGAGAACCTTGTGATAGTGAAAAGTGAACAGCAAACCAGCAATGGAGGTGACAGCCAGATTGTCAACCATTCCAAGGAGCAAGGGAGACAGGAGTCCTCCATAGACGTGCCGCCTAGTATGGATACATACCAAAAGTAAATTATTTATGTATTACTAGTGTAAGTCACCACTGTCCTGCCGCTCAAAAAGATAAACACCTCTGAGATAATTAAGAGTCAGATTTAAATTAAAGTTAGAGTAAAGTTAAACGATAATTCTTGCGAAAGTATATGAGAAAGATGAATCCATAAGTAAGAGTAAATTTGTAGTATACAAAGACATCATAAATTAACTGTCTATAACAAAGTACTATAACGAAATGAATTATTAGGGAAACAATTAACGTACAAATGTAATGTATTATTGATTATCACATAATGATGTTTTGATTTAATGTCATTGACTAGTGATGAAACTATATATAATGTTTGAATAAAATCTAGTGCGTAATGTAAACCTTGGGCATACGAGTCATGTTATTCATGGTTACCCTAATTGATACGAATTGTCTGACACGACTAAGTAGACTTACACATGACATCTTAAAAACAATGTATTCAAAGTACAAGATCAACTCTATTACATATGGATTATCAGCAGAGAGCTGAAGCACGATAAAAGGTAATTAGTGTTTATTACTTTATTACACTTGTTGTTATTTATAGTATGCATAATGTGTGTTGTTGTCAATCACGTTCAACAGGTGGAACACGATAAAGTTTGGTAATTCAATAATATGATATGCATAATTAATTTAGACTTCAAAAATACATAATATCCATGAAAAAGAGAAAGTTTTACTGATTACTACATCAAAATTAATCCTAGAATCAAATTTATAGCTCAATTAAAATGCAATTCAATACTTAATTTAATTAATTAATCAAATTAATTAATTAGTAAAATTACACAGTTGTAATCAACTTAACTAGGTTATAATTTAACTCCATATAATTACAATATTTGAAAACTCCTACATACAAACAGTGGATTGTGTGTACACTATTTGTGACAACTTAACCAAACACAGTTTTCTAAACTCTGATACTTTTTTTCTTGTTTAGATACCCTTAACTTTGTCCAAACAATTTTCACTTTTTCCTAAGGGAACAATTTGTGGTTACCTATAATCCATCCACAACAATTATGTCACTAATTTTTTTTTTTGGGAGGGGGCTGTAACTACACAGTATAACTATTACTGATACTAAATGTTTTACAAAAAACCTTATTGTACAAACTGTTATGCTGTATTCATAATTCACAAAGATGAACAACTAATACCAGTAAGAGTAAATGTCATAAAATCACAGTTGTATATTGCTGCAATAAAGCTAGTACAAACTAGCAAAAAAGATGACTCAGAGCCTTTTTTCTAAAGCAGGCTGTGGCAATAAATAATAATTATTCCTGTAGCCACCTTTCACAAAATCACTCCTAACATAGAAGGGAAGGTAAGCTTTTCCCAAGGTTCCCAATCTTGCTTAATGCCAAAACAGTAACTGATCATAAGCTAATAACTAACTTCAGTATAATTATTGGACATGTTTGTTACATGTAGTTTTACATTTTACAGACATTTGAAGTCAATGTATTTTTCAACAATGTGGCAAGTTTGGTTTCCATCCATCTTTAGCAAACATTCTTCACATGTTTCACAAAATACCGCTGAATAAATGAAAAAAATAAATAAAAACTGGCTGAATTCAGTCAAACTTGTCAAAAGATGTCAACTAAATCAGCTAAGTACATGTTTACATGAAGCAGTTATTTTGCTGCTTATACCTACATTTGATGTCACTTTGTTGGAGGGGGGTTCTAACCTGTGCAAGGAGTCATAAGAGTATTTAATTAATTATATAATTGATTAATCAATTAATCATAAGTAAACCACAACCTAACAGCTTGGCAAATTATGATTCAAACTATGTAATTTTAAGTTAAATTAATCAAGACATTCTGAAGTGTATCACTCACAATTCTAACATTCCAATCAGTTTTCTAGATTCATGCAATGACCAAAATTTGTGACCTAGTGTCAACACAGACAAAGTTTTACAGAGCAGATGTCAAACTAGCCCACCCACCTGTGAAACACTCAAGCTGCCATGTCTCTGTTCTACAGTACCGTACACAAGATGACTTTTTTTCAGTAACGTGATATAAAGATCTTTAAGTTGCATAATTTTATTAGTTTAAGCAAATTGGTTGCCACCCCCAGAAGCAACCACACAACTGTTAAATTGTTCATGGCACTGAGCTGTTTTGTTTGGTGCTCTTTAGTAACAAATTTCAAATCATATGTTCGAGCAGTGTATCACAAACATCACATGGCGTGTGTCATTATCTTATAAACAACTGACTGATGTTCATGCAAAATTGAAAAAGAATTATCATAGCTTAGAATCTCCTTGTATACTACAACAAAGAAGGAGGACAAGTTGTAACTGTTGCTGGGTACAGAGACGACAGTAAAAGTCTGTGAATGTAGAAACCAAGGGACAGTTCAAGCAATCAATGCAGTCATTCTAAAAACTCAGATAAGCATAGTTGAACCTAAGGTTAGTGGTTACACTGTTACAGAACTGCAAACAATTTTTTCTGACTGAAGTTGTGGACCACATTTGTAGCTTAATTGTAAATATTTTTATTACCGTTAAAGTAAATCAAAATAGACTATGGGGTGGGGGGGTGTCAACATATTTGCTTTAAAACACTAGTCTTCTATTGCCTCAACAACATTGACAAAAGATGTAAAATTAAACGTTATTAATTTTGTTTGGCTGAAGATACAAACAAAATTTGGACTCAGACATAGAATTGAATGAATGATTTGCTTTACTGTTCATGAGCTTTGTCACTTTTCCTGTTTATATTATCACATAGCAGCCATTTTGGCATCAGTCTTGCCTGCCCCTCAGGCAGCTACCAACCAGTAATAACTCAGGTTAAGAAATTCTACATGTATACAAATCAACAAAGTATATTTAACATAATACTGAAGTCTATCTGCAATGTACAACATGTTTTGAAACATTACATTCAATGAGGAATTTTACACTGTTGCATAACTATAATTATTATCTTATAAAAATATACTACAATTGTACTGGGATTACCTTGCTTTAATTTATGACAATATGGTACAAACAACATCAAATGTACTCTCACGTTTCTATACACTTATCTCCAGCAGTCACATTGTACTTGTACACCTTATCAAATAATGCTGCACTTACATTTCCAACTAAAACCCAGTTAACAAAATTTATATATTATACTGACGTACAACTTAACAACCATAACCAGTGGCTGGATTCTGATGTCTTTAAATTGCTGCACATCATCACTTGTTAATATGTAGTAAATTCTAATGACCTCCAGAGAACAGAAATGCATACACATTACATACTTTTTACTCAATTCATGCCAGTTTATTTATTTATAGGCAGTGGTGGCTGATATACATACTATTTGGGGAGGGCGGTCACACACATCCCATTTTTTTATAACCCAAATCCTAAACTGTAATATTTCACTTTGCTTATAACAAAAATTTAAGCACTTACATTACAAATAAATGTATTCTTACAAAAGGAAAAGATTCATATTTTGACAGCCACAAAACCAATTGTTTTCTATTCTTATCTTCAAATGTATGAGGTCTATTTAAAAAGAATTCAACCAAATTTATTTTCTGGAAAAATATTTTAATGTGGTGAGTGGTAAAACGGCAAAATGCGGCAGGATATCTAGTGACCATGAATGACATTTTGTAACTTGGAGCACAACTGTTGTCCAGCAGCACTGTGTATGCTACTATAATAGATGCTTTTTACATTTTATTTTGTGCATAATGATGGAACATATGGACCAATGTTGAGACAAAAGTTTGGTGATATCCACATGCAAAACAATTCGTAAACTATGCCAATGGGGTTACACCAATTAAAAAGTGGTACAACCATTTTCAAAATTGCAGAACTTCAGTTGATCATGATCAACATGTGGTAGGCTATCAACAAGCCAACAACACAAACAGTTTGGTAATGGGTAACTGTTGACTGACCATCCAAGAAACTGCAAATTATTGGAATTGCTGAGGATCCTGCACACAATTTTAATTATGACTTGGAAAGGCAGAGTGGTTGCAAAATTTGTGCCAAAGCTGATTTCTCTGAACACAAAGAGACCCAGTTCGGCAACACAAGAAACCAGACCTATGCAAATTATGCAAGAGCTAGTTGTACCATGATAATGCCCCCACACATTAATTGTGCTAATCCAAGATTTTGGTCAAACATTGAATTTCTCAAGTTCACCAGACTCCTTACTCACAAGATATGATTGCTTGTGATGTGTGATTGTTCCTCACACTAAAAACATTGCAAGATTATCAATTTAATAGGTGGTAGAACATAATGACATGCAACACCACAGCTGGTAGCTATACCAAAAGAGAACTATGTGACATGTCTACACAGTGTCACTTCCCACTGGGTTAAGGATATGAGAGTCATAAGGGAACTACTTCGAAGGAGCTTACAATTGGAAGCTATTATTTTTCCCACAGTCTATGATTGGAACTTTTGTTCTTTTGAACAAACCTTGTGCAAGTGATATTTGATTCTAAACCACTCTTTATTTTTCTATTGCATTTATTTTGTCATTTCTTATTTTAAAGTAATTTTTTTCTTTCCTAGTCATCCATTGCTTTACCATTTTCACACATTTATTTATACTGAGTACATTTACAACTTACTTGAATATTATAGAAGCTTCTGAAACAGAATGAATACTCATACATCTGAAGTTCCATTCCTTAGAAGTACATAAATTTTATATATCCTTTACCTTCATTATTGGGAAACCTATATTGCAGGTGAGAGATTCTTAGGTTACATTTTCTAAACTAAACTGGGTTGGGTTGCAGAGAGGGGGATAGATACTGTCGTCAAAGCAGGCATTGTATTTACCAGTATGTTGTTGAAATATGTACTAAGTACTTCATAATTTCATTCGTGAAGTACGTACTACACTACACTTTCGTTTATCCGGAATTGATGAGACCGGACACTTTCTGAATAAACCAAACTAATGGCGAAAATGCTGGTATTAGCAATTTTTACCTACCGCTATACAGAAAAGTTGTTTTTTTATTTTGAAGACTTTATTCAAACTGTAATAGCCTACTGTACTGTATTTTACGAGTAAATCTTAAGGAAAAACAAAATCGATTTCAGAATATTATACTGTATAAACAAGGGAAAAATGTATTTAGCATTAGACATTATACATACATTATATTAAATTCAGTACAGTACAGTACTAGCATTTCTAAAAATTAACAAGTTTAATGTAGCAAGAAAAAACAATAAACACACATACATGAACGATCAAAGTCTTTACTTTTTAAAAAAAGTACATTATTTTTTTCTGCTTTAGCGATGTTTCGCTCTTCTTAGCTGTACAGTCACAGTCTTTTTAGAAGTAACAGTTGTGCTGGTTTTGTCTCACTTTGGCACTCAAAATAATTTAATAATTTGTCCAGCATTGAAGTAGCCTCTGAATGGTTGATTGCCATTGCTACGTCATCCGCATCATCATCGGAACTTGAATCTTCATTGTTTGATTTTTTAGAACATTCAGCGACGATCTCGTCCTCAGAAAGGAACTGATGCCCGAGATCATATTGGTCTACACCTACATTTAACAACTCGGATACTTCTTCTTCTTGAACATTTTCACCACCTTCAATATCTTTTAACAATTCAATAATCTCTTTTATTTCCAGAAAGATTATAATTTTTGGCACTTTCTGTAGTTTTAGTGTCGCAATTTTCCACCATTTCTGGCCACACCTTGTAATAAAACGGGGTTTATCACAAATAATAAATTTATGTTGATAAGAAAAAATTTTGTTTGTTTATAAGTTTAATTTTAAAAAATTTTATTAATGTTTTATAGAAAATTTTTTTTTATTTGATCAATTAATTAAATAATTATTAATTTTTAATTACCTTCAAGTGTGTAAATTAGTAATTGTGTGTCAAAATATTTGTTCACTAGAGACGATCTTGTTATGTAGTCGGATCAAGTATTCTCTCTTCTAACTTAGCTCCTCTTCTTCTACTTCTTGATATATTTTTCTAATATTTCTAATTTATGTTTAGAAGAAAGAAAAAGCTAATATTTATAATACAAATAATCATAAACACAAAGTATTTGAGTAATTCTGATGTTTATTTTTTAAAATTTGAATTTGTGCGCCAATCTTACGCGCATCGACAATGGCATTGGCTGAGACTCACTCAGGTCGATTGTGATAAATGACAAAATATAACATTACAAAATTAATTATTTCGAGTTCTTTTAACTGTCAAAATCGTCAGAGAGGGCAAGGAACAAGATACAATACTTACAAATACTTTAATCTAAATTATTATTCGCTAAAAATAACAGGATTCTGAAAATATTGTCAATTAATAAGTAAAAATTCGAACCAATTCGTAGAATGACGTCACTGGCCCATGAAGGCTGTGTCCGTGCTGGTCGCCCAGTAAATAAAATGGCTGCCGTTCACCTCGGTTTTCTGCTATTCAACGCTGACACTATGTTCTTCTCCCTCAAATATAAATGTGGATTCCGTCCTCTGCGATGTTGTAGTTCCTCTGGATAATTACGTGAAGTGTTTCTCTCTCCTCGGCGATGTTGTTCTGTGATAGTTTATTGGTGTAGTGTTCTGTGTTCAAATCTGTTGAGTTCGTGTCCAGATAATATTGGTGTTGAATTTTTCTCAAAATGGCGGTTAATTTCTTGTGCTCGTACTGGATCTCATTATTCCTGTTGTTCTGGTTCAGTTTTGGTGTTAGTTATGATGTAGTGGTGTTATTTTCCATTTGGTAACCTCTGTAATATTTTTCGAGGTTGTACTTCAACGTTTTGTCACCATTTATATTTTTCAGATCTTCCGTCCATAAATTTTGATCTGTACACATTCACAAGTAACAATAGACTGATGACTTAAAGTTGTCGGTTTCGGTGGTAATTTATAAAATATCTTATTCCTCTTACCATTGTCTGTTCACATTTACATGTCTTGGATTTGGTTTCAACTCATAAAAATACATGACAAGTTTTTCTATTTATTGCTGTAACTTAATTATTTATTAAATTTATGAAAATTTAACTATCTAGCAATATTCTTACGCTAATTTTACATAATTCAATATATAACTGGGTCCGTTTTAAGTTCAGATAAGTCTAAAATTTACAATTTTTGATATTTCTTATAGGCCTTGCATTTTTTACAATATTGGTAATTAAATGGTTTATAAGTGATTTTATGTTAATATTTCCTTTAAATAATTTTACTCACTTCATGATTATTGTTTGTTGTTAATAATTTGTTGTTATAATACTCCAATATTGATTAATTTACATTTTATCTGAATAGTGTACCTTTCTAGGCCTAGTATTATATATTTCCAAATAAAGTTAATTTTATTCTTTTGTCATTACTTTTGCTAATATTTGTTTCTGTACTGATTACATTTTCATAGCTTTGTTTTACATGGACTAGTTTCTATTAATTATATACAGTTCTATTGAATTTATTCATTTGGGTTTGACTCTAAGTAGTAGTTGATTTTGGTCTAAAATGCTGTTTTGTTTTTCTATTGGGGTTTGTTAGTTATTTTGCCCTATTATTCTTTATATGGTTTACAGTTTAATAATACAATATTCATATTATCTACTTGCCTTCTCTGCCTTAACAAACTTTGAAATTATTGAATGTTATTTTAAATACAACAGAACATCTTATATCTACTAATTTTTATATCATTTAATCATAACAAAAATATCTTATGCCTATTATTTTTTATATATCATTTAACTATAATAGAAACATCTTATTACTAACAATACCTTCAGTCATTAACTGTCCTTTGTTTTTTTTGTTTTTATGTTTCCTTTTGTAACAAATTTAATTATACTAAAACATCTTATTACTAATAATACTTTCAGTCATTGACTGTCTTTTGTATTTGTTTTTTCTGGTAACAACTTAACTGTGATAAAAACATCTTATATCTATTAATTTTTATTATACCTAATCTTTAAACACTTTTATTACTAAAACTATTCTCAGTCATTAGACTGTCGTTTATTCTTATGTTTTTTATATGGTATCACTCTACACTAATGGTAGTCTTTTTAAATAATTTTTATTTCCTACACTATTTTTTATTATCGTGTGTCACTTGTTATTCTCTACACTCACTGTAGTCTCCAACTTTTATTGTATTTATTATGGTATTTCACCTTATATTTCCTACACTAATGGTAGTCTTTTGTTTTTACACTATGGTAGTTTTTGGTTTGTTTCTACACTATTGGTAGTCTTTTGGTTTGTTTTTACTCTGTTCTTAAATTAGGCTTACATTTAGTTTACAATTTATTTTAATTGCATTGTATCCTGTAACTTGAGTTATTTAGTCTGACATTTATCATTGGTTTTAATTTAGTTTCAATTGGTATATTCATTCTTCATAATATTTTAGTGAATAGCCTTTCTTGTTTCTATATTCCTTTTAGGAACCTTGACATATTTTGTGTCTTCTTTCTTATTATATAAGTATTTCCTTATCTTGTGGTTTCATGTCCTTATATTATTAATTCAATGAATCTCACTTGATTATTTGGTTTCATTTATTTTCTCATTTACAGCTCCTTATTAATTTGTTATTGGTTTTGTATCTTGGGGTTTTCTGCTTAATTTAATAAATTTCCCCTTATTAATTTTTTGTTTACTTTTTACTTTTGTCTTTTCATTTACTGCTCCTCAACCTACTGGGTATATGTGTTGTACTGGGGTTTTATATAGTTGGTTTCTTTTATATATGGACCAAGAGTTTTCGTTGTTATTCAGTTTAATTTTATTAACATTTTATCGACTATAATGATCAGCTCCTTTAATTTATTTTTTAACCATTTATTTTTTCTCACTCACTATTGATAGTTCTTCTTTATTAATGTTGTATTAAGTTAAATTTTAAGGTGATAATTCTGTTATGCTACATATGCTCTCCTGTAAAAGTGATTAGTTCAGATCATACTCTTAGTATGGATGAAATAATTACTACTAATTCTTTTTATTTACTATATTATATTCTTGATTTCACTTTATATACCTTCTTTTTCCACCGTTGCTTTCTCTCAGATGATATGTATCTCCTTCATCAGCTTCTTTTTTCATTAATAAGTAATCCTTAATCTTGTGTATAACATTATCATTTTATATCTTTTCTTATTTGGTGCTTCCTCACCCGTATGTTTTACTCCCTAACATTCCCTAACATGTGAGTTGGAACAGTTCAGAGTGGCACATTTCGGCTTCAATCTCTGCTGGCCAATACTTCACTTAACTGAGCTCAGAGGAATTATCATCTCTGCTCAAAATATAAGACTGATGGAATTTTTTTACATCCAGTCATAAAAATAAATAATCATTAAAAGTAGTCTCTTTTGACTTATAATAAACATCCTTGGATTCTTCACTTCATAATATTTTATATTAATTAATACTTTCATACACTTGACTCTTCTTCTCTATCAAAGCTCATTCCGTATTATGTGGTTTAGGTATGTGGTATAATATACATTTCATCTTTTTATCTTGTTTACACAGTAATTAGCATTTATATATATATATTTTTTTTCAATTGGTATTCAATGAGTCGTTTTATTGCTCATGGCATAACATTAATTCCTTCTTTATCGATTATCACTATAATAGTGGTTATTACAACAATATTATCATTATGATACCAGGGTTTTTGGTTTCTGGTCTTAATATTTGGTTTTTATTTAATTAGTTCCTCTTCATTGTTTCATCTTTATCAAATTATTTTCTTTGTGAGTTTGGTTAAGTTATTCTGATTAAATTATAAAATATTCTGGTTTCTTCTTCTCTTCTTCATTTAAAATTCTGTATCATTTTTGTTTTAAATTGTCTCATTTACATAATTTATAATAGTTGTTATAGTTATCATAGTCACTATTACAATACAAACTATAGTATAGTTTTTATAGCTGTGATAGTTTATTAAGGGTTTTTTTTCTCTTCATCAACATTGGTTCTTATGAAGATTTGCTATTCTTCCTTCTTATGACACTTTTAACATTCATTAATATATTTTTCTTATAATATTAACTTATTCAAGTGTTTAATATAGGTTGTTTTCATTATTTATTGGAATATGTGCTTTTTTTGCTTTGTCTCTAGAGAGTTTGAGAAAGTTTACACATTTGTACTCCATTTACTCTCAAATTCTTTTTATATCTAATAGCTACATCTCATCATTCGTGTAAGTTGTACTTACTATTTTTTGACTTTAGTTATATTTTTTCAATATTCCTTTTATACATATAATAATTATTTCAAATAATTCGTGTAAGTTGATCTTACTACCTTTTTTGAATTTTGACATTTTATTCATCAAAATTCGTTTTGTTCATAATAGTTTCTTCAAATAATTCTTGTAAGTTGGTCCTACTACCTTTTTTGAATTTTGACATATTATTCTTCAAAATTCGTTTTATAAGATTCCTTTTATATAATAGTTTCTTCAAATAATTCATGTAAGTTGTCCTTACTAATTTTTTGAATTTGGACATTTTATTCATCAAAATTCGTTTTGTTCATAATAGTTTCTTCAAATAACTCGTGTAAGTTGGTCTTACTATTTTTTGAATTTGGACATTTTCTCCAAAATTCTTTTTATATTTAATTGTTTTTAATAGTTTCTTCATATAATTCATGTAAGTTGGCCTTACTATTTTTAGAATTTGGACATATTATTTCTTCTCTATATATTTTTTGATTGATAACTGATTATAGGTTCCTTTTATTTTATTTGAATTAATATCTTTTAATACATAAGTATTGTTGTTATTATTTTTAATAATCTGATATGGGCCGGTATACAGCAGTAATAACTTTTTAGTAATGCCTTCCAAAGTACTGGGTAGTTCCCTGTTTTTCAATAGTACCTTTTCTCCGACTTCGTAGTTTATTACCTTCTTAATCACCTTTTGATACTTGTTCTGGCGCCTTTCCTGGTCTTCTGCCAATTTATTGTAGAACCTCAGTCGATTAAATTTGTATTCTTGACTCATGGGAAATTCTATGATGTCTTGTATTTCTCTAGGAGGTGGTTTTTCATACATTGCCGTATATGGTGTGGTCCCTATAGCGGGGTGATATGCTAAATTAAGGAATTCCTCGGTGGCTGATAAGTATTCTTGCCACTTCCTTTGTTGATTATGACAATAAGTCCGTCGTATTCTTCCGACTTCTCGCAGCACCCTCTCCGCTGGATTACTACTGGGGTGGTAGACAGATGTCTTGTACGTCTTGATGCCCAATGTAATTAGAGTGTTTTTCCACCTCCTACCCTTAAATTGCGTTCCATGGTCTGTGATTATGGATGCTGGGCTTCCTATCTCTGGAATGTAATAATTTGTTATCACTCCTAAAATGTTCAAAGTGGTGGCTCTGTTCACCGGGTATAGTTTTATAAATTTGGTGAAGTGATCCATCATTATAATAATGTATTTGTAACGATGGCGTCCGCCACTGCGGGGAAATGGACCACAGATGTCCAGAAAGACCTTTTCCAGTTTTGCTTGTGATGTAATTGGTATCATCATACCCTCTTTTCTTTCATTGTTGGTTTTTACCAATTGACATATAAGACAGGTCTTGAGACAGTTTCTTGTCTTTCGATTTATATTTTTTACATGGCAATTCTCTTCTATCGCCTTGATCACCTTCAAGGCCCCCATGTGACCATATCGAAGATGATAATCCAGGATGATATCCTTCTCGACTGTAGTAGGGATTACGATCTTCCATATCTCTTCATCAAGGGATGTTTTGGTGAATAATATATCATTATGTATGCAATAGAACTTGGTTATGGTCTCATCTTGGTGGGAGAGACGAAGTTTAATATTGTTTAGCTTCGGGTCAGACTGCTGGTGTTTGCTGATGTCCCTAACTATTTTTTCTAAATCGGATCTGTCCTTAATAAGATTATAGATCTTCAGGATGCTCTCCTTCTCGCCTTCGAACGTCTGTTCTTCCAAATTTACCCTTGACAATACGTCTGCTTCTACATTCTTACTTCCAGGAACATGCTCCCACTGTAGACCATATTCCTGCAGGGCAAGTACCCACCTGGTCAATCTACCATGGCTTAATTTGAATCTTCTTAGAAATTATATAGACTTGTGATCTGTGCGAACGGTCACTGGATATCCTAGAATATACGTTCGAAACTTCCCACAGGCAAAGACTACACTTAGCAGCTCCTTTTCCGTCACATTGTAGTTCTTTTCACACTGGTTAAGGGTTCTGCTAGCAAAGCTCACTACTAGGTGGTTTCCACTTTCGTCTTCTTGGTACAACGTTGATCCCAAGCTAATATTACTAGCGTCACAGTTTAGGAAGAAAGGTCGGTTAAAATCTGGATGGTTAAGCATTACTGCTTCTAAGAACTTCTCTTTAATTGATTGTAATGTTTCGTCCTGTTCTTGACCCCATCGCCATTTATTCTTGGACGATAATTGATACTGAAATCGGGCCGTCAGCTCTGAATAATTATTTTGGAATTTCCTGTAGTAGTTACACAGGCCTAAAAATGACTGTAGTTGCCTTCTGTTTTTCGGTGTAGGGAATCGCTGTATGGCGTCTACCTTTTCTGTCGACGGTGTTATTCCTTGACTATTCAACTGGAAACCCAAAAATTTGACTTCTTTAGCTATAAGTTTTGACTTGTCTAGCTTGAGAGTAACGTTATTCTCAGCCAGCTTCTTCAAGACATGCTCCACACGGTAACAATGTTCTTCCCAATTGGTTGATGTGATTAAGAGATCATCAATATAGACAGTTGTGAATTGGAGCGCTTCTGGTCCGAGTATTTGGTCCACACAAGCGACAAAAACGGCTACCGAGTTCATTAACCCGAAGGGCAATCTCTTAAACTGATAGTTGCGTCCTTCAAAAATGAACGCCATGTATTGCCGGCTTTGTGGGTGCAATTCCACCTGCCAATACCCACACACACACTGTATCCCACGTAGTAATAAACTTGGTTCCGTGGAATCTCTTCAATATTTCATCAATTTCGCCAGGCGAGGTACGATCGTTAATAATCATTTTATTTATCTCACGTGCATCAAGGCAAAGTCTTACCTTACCATTCTTCTTTTGTATAGCCACAATCGGACTAGTGTATGGTGACTGACTGCTTTCGATAATATCCTTACTAATCATATTCTGGATCTCTGCGCATACGGCTTCCTTCAAAGATTGTGCTATGGGGTATGATTTTCGATTGAATTCCACCGGTTCTCTGAATCGTATTGAACATTGATAGTTTCTGATCTTTCCAGGTTCGTCTGAAAATACAGTTCGATATTTTTCGTATATGCTAACTAACTGATTCAACTGGTTTTCATTTAATCGCTCGGTGGTATTGTGGCACTGGAAGTCACGTATCTCCTGAATCTTTTGTGGCCATAGGTCATCTTCAGTATCCTGACTTACTGGCTTGTTGTCTGACGAGTAGTTCGATAAGTAATTCACTTTACTTTTGTGGTCGAGAAGTTGTCTGGAGTCTACCATCTTGTTGTTGGTATCTGGTCTCCGAACAGACGCCGAGCGGAGTTTTTAACTCACTAAAACAAACTGATAGAAAACTGAGATAAAACTGAGTAAAAACTGAGTTAAAACTAAGTAAAAACTGAGACTCGCTCACGTTTGCCATTTGGTTTTGTGACTCTTACTCCTACTCTATGTTCTTCCCTAGATTCTGTCTTTCCCCACCAATTTCGTTCCTATTGGGTCTCATTCTTGAGTTCTTCCGAAGTCTTCATCCTGAGTTGCTCTTTGGGCGACCCAACTTCATCCTTATTCGTTCTCGACTCCAGTTCCTATGGTAACATCTTATTCGAGAACCGTCTTTACCAAACTCTTGTTTCTGATAGGTTGGCGTATATCCCTTCTCTCATTTCTTTCGGTTCTAGTCCACCCTAGCTTTAAGACGATAGACCGGATTTCATGCTTGTCAATCATCCTCTTGTTCTAGTGTCTCCCCTTTTTGTTCGTTTCCTGATAATCGTTAACTAGCTATGCATGTGTTCCATAGTCTAAGTGTAACGAATCGTAGTATTGTTTTCTAGTTTCTCCGACTATCTTTCTCACACTTTCGGTGGTCCTGTTCCTGGTACGGCACAGCCTGTTGTGCCTGCTGTTGCGTCTGTTGCACAGCCTGCTGGCCTGGTCCGCAAACATACCTCCTGCTGCTCCATCCTGTTTTGTTCTATTCATGTAATGTCCATACGAGTCCTTCCCTTTGTCAGTGATGTACACCCTAATCTTGTTGCAAAGCTCCCATGTGTGTCCAGACAATACTAGTGTCGCGTTCATCTCCGCTTTCTTGGTAATTCGTCTTTGTAAGGGTTCTTCTTTTGTTTTTCTGGTACTGCAGTGCGTTCCCACGTATGCCCTTATGCATGGACATCTGTTATAACTGAGGTATTGTCTTTCCAAGTTGAGCGCCTTCCTGTCGCCAAATGGACGCCCCAGTTGTTGTTTGAATGGCAACTGATACAATGCCAGCATATGTCACTTTTGACAGCAGCACACTTGTCGCCACTCCCTTCATTGCAACACCCAAAAAAATTTCTTAAAAACAATTACGCTATATGATTCTCTATTTAAAATTGTCACACACTGTAGTGAGTGAATTGATGGTTTTGATAGGTCTTCTATAGAAGGACATGGCACCAATTTTGCCAGGTATACAACAACAATAAAAGTTTATCCAAGTCTTTTGGCAAGTTGCTAAAGAAGATTTGAATTTGAACATATCTTTCTTGTTGAATTCTTTAATTACCAGTACAGAACTTCTTTTCCTTGCTATTCTCTAGTATATGGTACCACTATTTTTTTCTCTTTATTCAGTTTCTCTGTTACTTACCCAAATATACTATTAAAAAATTTCTTTTTTTCTTTTTATAGTTAATGCATGCAGTGGTGACAAATCATTTTACCAAAATCTTACTGCAGAACTAGTATGTGCCCTCAATGCCACTAGCTGTAGACACAGGCTATCTACTTGTTATCATTAGACGTTAACCTGTGCATTACTCTGCAATTTCACTTGTATCAAACCTGCTTTCATTTGTTTGTTACACTGACCTGTTTCTGTACTTGCATTGTGTACAAGAACTTTAAGTTAAACAAAGGAAAATTAAAACCCAGCCTGAAAAATACAGATAGCATGGAGGAGGGTCAATTATCAAGGCTGAGATTTTAGCATCTTTTCATATATCTTTGCTTTTTAGTTAAAATGAACTTATGGGTATTAAACAAAAATCAGTGTTCTGTTAAACAGAAAATAAGATAATATAATACAACATTAAGTGTGTACGTATTTCACAGTATGTATGTAAGTTGATACTACAATAGTTTTACAATATAAAGTTTTAAGTAAATAACTTTAAAACAAAAATAAACAATATTACTAAATAAACAAAATCATGCTTACATTATAGTCATCACCTGTAAAATTCTTCATTTTCTCATAGTTGATTCCTTCATGGTGTAAAAATTGGGAGAAAATGTAAATTTTACGATTTTTACACTGAATTTCACACTCAGATTCCACACTAATTGCCAGTGGAAGCAATACTGTATCTAAATGACAGACTAAAGTGTAAAGCTTTTGTTTCACTTCTCTATTATAAACTAGAGATGACATATTTAGTGGAAACTTAAAAAATGCTGCCACCTTGATGTGCCATTTTAAGGGGAGGGGATGAAGATACACAAATTAATTGTGGTGGCTATGATGAGTCATCACAGAAAAAAATAATCTTTTTATAGTGGCAAGGCAATTACTTAATTTTGTTTTAGGTCACTTGAGCAGATCAGTGAACATTATACCATGATTTGTTGACACTTTGCCAACATGGAACACTGATGTTTTAGATATAAATTTTTACCTTGCCTTAGCCAGCTTTCGCTCATTGTGAGTTTCATCAAAGGTAGCTGCTAGAAGTTCTGTCAGTTCCGTTTCAAAAATTTTTATCTAAAATGTCGAAAAAGTGGATGCAAATCATTAATAATACTCAGATATATCATGGACAACAGATCCCCCTCAAAAGATACATTTCTGAATCTTAAATTAACATATATATTTCATGATAAATGAACATAATATAATAATAATAATAATAATAATAATAATAACAATAATAATAATAATAATAACAATAATAATAATGAAAACATAATGAGAAATGTGGTGGTGAGTAAATAACTAAAACATTGATCGGTGTAGAATATCAAAGTCTGCACCCAAGATCTGATTCCAGCTCCTGTTTAATTCATTTCATTATTAAAAGTATTTTTGAGATAATTATCTGACTTTTCATGTGGTCTATAACAGCACTGTAGTCGAACACAGTGACGGCCCTGGAATTTGCGAGACCCCTCAAAAGTTGAAGTGGAGAAGAGGACATAGAATTACTATAATTCAATAATGAATTACTAAAAAAGGCAATAATCATATTTAATGTATGTATGTATGTAGGGTATGTTTAATATATTAAAAAAGAGAGTTACAAAAGAAAGTAAAAACATGAGAGATGTATGCAATGTGCATAATAACTCAATATAATATTCCTGGATTTCGTTGTCCATGACGTGTCCGTTACTTAACTAAATACAACTATTACATTAACGACTCGGAACACAGATATATCATGGACAACAGATCCCCCTCAAAAGATACATATCTGAATCTTAAATTAACATATATATTTCATGATAAATGAACATAATATAATGATAATAATAACAATAATAATAATAATGAAAACATAATGAGAAATGTGGTGGTTCCGTGAAATATTGTGTTCCGAGTTGTTAATGTAATAGTTGTATTTAGTCAATATAATATAAAAGTAATATGTAATTAAAAATCTGCTCTCCTGCTTTTAGCAGTACTGAATTTATCAGTGACATTAGACATAGTCCGGTTTTGAACACCAAGTTCACTTTCAATTGGTAGTGCTGACATCACTTTCAGTCAAAAAGATCACAATTGAAGATAACCCCTATTGAGACATGGTTAATCAAAGACTAATGTTCAATTAACTTTAAAGAAAGTGACCATTCTGCAGCCACAACAGAGGCTTGTATCATTAAATGAGTTCTTAAAATATTTGTTGTTTTGTTTTGAACCATGTATCACCAATTTATTAGTCTTCTGGTACAGTTCTGATAAACATCTTCATTCAGCTCCTCTGCGACTATATCATAGTATGATGAATCTGGGACTAGCAGAATGAATACTTTTTGAAAATAGTTCTATCTATGGAGATTTACTTTATTGTCCTTCAACATTATAATATTCTAAAAGAAGTGAAAGTTTTCTTCGTAATTTCTTTGCAAATCTTGTGAGAGAACTCTGATGGCTCACATCAATAGCAATACAAAAGTACTGTATATCTTCTACCTTAATAGCATCTTCTACTTAAAAAAATTTGTTGGAGGCTTACACGGTTGGAGTCATTGTTACTAAAATCTTCTACATTTGTACTTATATTGTCTGGATATCATAGCCAATAAATGTTTTTCTCCTACTTTGAACTTGCATGAGGTCCCTGTAAGCGTAAGGTCCTAGGCGATGTCTTGTTCACCTGTATAGAAGGGCCGCCTTTAATTGAACATTGGAGTTTTGTAGAACTTTACAGTGCTAAGAACTATGTTACATTATCATGTGCTAGCTGGAACACTACAGAGGGCTCATTGAAAAAAACAAACTATTGCATAGTGTGACTAAATAAGTTTTATGTTGTGCTATTACTTTTTATTGATAATTTAAAACTTAATTAATTTTTTATATTATTCATTGTTTACTTTCTAATTTTTTTGGGCGCCATCTTGTATTGCCACCTACAAGAAAAAATATATGTACTTACCATATTTCTTGGGTTCTTTTCGGCGAACACAGGAGAACAGAATGGTTTATTTGCAAGAATTAATTTAATTCACATTGGCAATGAACAAAAGGTTTATTTACTCTATAATGCACGTAACAAAAAATAAAACTTCTTTTCCTGCACTTACATACTATTGCAAATTTAGCTATAAACTCATGAAATGAATGCTATTAAAATTAATTTCCTTACATCTTTTCCATTATTGATTTGGTCTTATTTATTAATTATATTTCTCTCTTTTATACACAAACCAGCACTTCTTTTAAATTCTTATATTCGCCCTCTCTCTCTCTCTCTCTCTCTCTCTCTTGATCTACATTTCTACACCCCTCCCCGGTTTATTTAGTTCATTAGTTAAGTTTATTTTAGACTGCCAGTACTTTGGTAAAACATTCTCAAAAATTTCTTTTTTTTTTTCTTTTAAAGCTTTTAGATTTACCCCTTGTTGGTTACTTATCTGCCAAATTTAAGATCTTGACGAGTCCGTCTCTACCACGCATTTCGTTTCTATTCCGCACATTTTCCTTATTTTATTCGTTCCCCGAAACTGTAACTGTATTAAAACTGTTTACTTTTGATTTAAATTCACATTTTGAAACAAATTGTTACGTACGGGCGACGAAAACTTCGCCTAACCGGCTAGCCGGCGGACGCGATGGTTACATGCGTCCGATGTTAGTAGTTGTTATTTGCCAACTGTCTTTGTTCTGTGTGTGTGACGAAACTAGTGGCGCGGCCACTCCTACATTCCAGCGTTATGTAAGGCACTGACATAACATCGGGTGATGCCGTTACATCACTTGTTTACAGTTTGTAAGTCCTTGAAGCTGCCCTTGGCACAGTTTTGTTGGCTGTTTCTATTGCGTTATTAATTTTCATGCGTAATGTCACAAGCAGTGCTACCACTGTTGCTACTAATGAATTTTACCTTTCTGTTTACGTTTTGTCCCAATTATCATAAAAATGTTATTTGCTTTATACAAAATACAAATTTCTTTATTACCCCAAAAATAGGCCAAAATGTCCCGTTACAATACCCCCTCAAGGAGAGAGATTTTATGCCGAAGCATAAAAACTCTCATTGACACACTCATACTTGCTAAAGGGATCAGCCAGGATATGTCGCCACAACCCCCTTGATGGTTTACCAAAAAATATAATTAACTCACCCTTGGTCCGGTGACTGTGACCGCACCTGAATGACAATACTGGACTTCTCTCTCGAGATCCCAACACCATAAAGTCAGACAGATACTTAACGCCCCTGCTCTGACGCGCTGGCCAGCTCAGGACCGCCGCCACAGCATCACCAAACTCTGAAACAACAAATTAAAATGTCAACTAGTGGCCTTATACAACACCATATCCCCAACTGATCTGTTTCCCCTTAACGGTGCTGGTTTGCGCTAAGAAGCACTGGTTTTGTTTTTCACTTACTTCTAACATATATATCAAAATACCTAACAACACAACATGTTACCCATTTTAAAATTCCATAATCTCATAATCTCATTCTGTTTACTTTTTCTTGTTAAAGTTGAAATTTAAAATTCAAAATTCAAAATTATTGCCCTGATTCCCATCAGAATTTAAATAAACATTTCCCATTACCATATTACACATTTCTCTTATCCCCAATTTGCATCTAAAATATTTAAATTCATAAAAGTCTCTTAAATACTAACAGACACAATATAACATAAGAAAACATAGTACATTCATAATTCATATTGTTATGATTACATTTAAATTTGACCACAAACTACACACTTTACATCTTAAAATTTGCATATAAAATTATAAAAATTACATTTTAATCTCTATTTAACTTTTATTAATTCGTTTCTCAAAAAATTTTTTTTTTTTTTTTCATAACATTGCAATTATTCCATTTCATTAACTTGGGTGATTCTCAGTTATTCATTATAATTCACTTTATCAACTTGGCATTTACCCATAATCTTACGCCTTTTATTACTCTAACGCTCCCTTACAAAATCTTTAACTAGTATGACACCCCATCTCTATCAAACTATCGATCAAACAGTCTCTAAACCCAACTTACTATTAAACTCAATTCGCCACATTCTCTCGATATATAAAAAAAATACTCTCTAACCCTTTGTACTTAGGATAAGTGTTCCCCCCCCAAAAGCTTATTCCCTTACTCTGGTTCCTGGATTCTACCTAAGGTAACCCTTTCCGGCACCAAACGGTCCCTTCCCGTCCCAACCCTTTTGTTGCGGACTCCACCATTACACTATCCCCTCTTACAAAATTACCATCCCCAAATCTCATTCTTATTACCCCACTTCAACTACAACAAAATAACATCATCATTTATAAACATCAATATATCAATCAATACTCTACATATATTCCCCATAACTACTGTGTCAACATCAATACTTTTCAAATTCTATTACATTAACTCACAACATTTCATTAATTCAAAACAATATTTTCATCTCTATTAACACTTTAACTTTAACTTTAACTTGGACTGATCTACATGTCCCACAAAATATTAATCACCCACAATCTATCTTTTACAACCCATTGAAAAATTTAATTATCTCAAATTTATTTCATTTTTATTTAAAATCTTTAAACACATTGAAAACTTATTCTATAAAATATTGTTATATTTTGTAATCCTTATTCCTAACATACTACATGCAATTAACACAATAAGACATAATAAACACAATATAGGAAGTATCTAGTGCATCTATTTTTCAAATCAAAACAAAATTATTTTGTAGCGAGTCATCATTATTAAAATACAACAAATTTTTTAATTCGTTACCCCCCTGGATAACGTCCCTGCCACACACACTATGACCCCCCTGGACTGTGGCGTCCAGTTGCGTCCACAAAGACTGAAATTTTGGAGGAATTTTGACATCTCCGTGTCCTTGCTTCTGTGTTACATTTTAATAAAACTAGATATCATAATATCTAAACGTTCATATTACACGCCCCTAATGCGGGTCTACCACCTGGCTTTGCTGTCCCTCCTCGGACAGAGTGGCAGCCACTGTTTCATAGTTTGGTGATTCCCCTAAATTACCCCCTGTCAATTTCAAAATTCACCTTTACAACGATAACAGCTATGGCCAGTTAAGGCAGAACGTGGCGCAATGAGCCCCAACCATAGCTGTTAAAGCTAAACCAATTCCACGGTCAGGGTTCGGTAAGGCCGTGACCGCCCGAAAAGTTGGGGAATCACAAGTAAAATATATATATATTTTTTTTTAAATTAAAATTAACAATTTGCATTACATGACATTTCTAGTCTTGGTGGTGTTTTAACCTCATACATTTCTTTCTTAACTTTCCCTACTTTGACCTTCATTGACATAAAATAATCAGTACAACAAAATATTTACTTAGTCACTTAAATTAATCTATTTACACTTAACGATGTTGTCATTACATGAAAATAAACAATTCACTTTTTAGATTTACCAAAATTACATAACTTACACTTTTAATTTCATTTTCAAATTCTATTTACTCGTGACCTTGTTACATTTTATTATTGCATAATAGATTTTATTACATAAGAGTAAATTTTGTTTGAACACACTGCCTCACTAAAATTATTTATTTATACACCTACGAATTCCACAAACTAAACAATTTAACATTTATTTGTTTATTAATTATTATTAAATTGAAATCTCATAAAATAATTTAAATATCTCATAAAAAATTCAATTATGTAACATTCTAAATCAATCACAATATTTTAAACCTCTCAAATCATTTACTTCAATTAATTATTAAAAACACAACATATTTCAATTATTATCAAAAATTTACAAATCATTAATTACTGTCTTCATAATTATTTTCTTATTTATTTAGACTGCAAAATATTAATAATATTATTATTATTATTATCATAACATTTCCTACTACATATACACATTGTTTACCAAACATTTTACAATACACACAATTGAATTCACTACAAATATATTTACAAACTTTTGTCATTAACTGTTCCATTTTTTCACACTTCATTGTCCAAGTCTGCCAGGTCATTACCATAAATTACAATATTTAAAATTGTCCATTCACTGATTTTTTAGTTCAACCTCCATCATCATATACATAACGAATATATTTATAACATGCATCATTGTTATACACACTCAATTTGTTATTATCATTATTATAATAATCCATTAACTTTATTTCATTCATTATGCCATTATAATTTATAGGGTTATTCCCTATTAATGTTTCATAAGCCTTGTCAACATAATTTATTTTTGTCCAGTCTCTGTTAGTAAATTTTCTCAATACCAAGTCAATTATTTTATCATCATAAATTAAATGGTTATTACTTAAACGTACTTCTAACCTTACTTTCCACTCATCATAATCTCTCCTTAAATTATATACTTCTATCTCTTTATCAACCCACAGTTCTCCATCCAAATTTCTCTCTTCATAATGCCATTTCACACCTTCTCTCTCATTCCATGCAGAGGGTACTAACTCAATTAAATATTTCCTGACTTCTCCAGGAACAACAAAAAACTTCAAAAAACAATTATTCGTAGAACTCTTCTCTACCCAATATATACGTGAAGATCTTTTTTCACCCCCCATAACACCTCGTAAAAATTTTACCCTCTGTTTCATACCCACAATATAACTCTCTTTCCACTCATTATCTAACTCATCAACACTAATTACTACGCCTTTACAATCTATGACTTTCTCTCTCTCACTCACTATCTCTATCTCATCATTATCCAATACTTTACTCTCCACTATATCATTATTATTATTCACCATTATTTCATCATTAGAATTAATTATATTAACATCACTTACCTCAGAATTGTAATCACCATCTTTATCTTCACTAGTTAACCCTACTTCTCCCACTATTTTGTCACTATTATTTAGAAATTCATTATTAGAATTATCATTATCACTCACCTGGTTAATTATTTCTTCACTATCATTAACACCATTATTATCACTTACCTGTTTTAGTTCAACTTCTGTACTCTCTTTCGATCTACATCCACCTCCTCCCCACTTTTCGACCATCTCGTCTAAATGTTTATTTATCATGTCAGAACCCTTATCCATTACTGTTTTTAACTCATTAATAAGGTTAAATAGGTCATTTAATGTATACTCCTTTTCTTCCACTCCTACACTATCGTCATTTTCCTTAGGCCTATTTACTGTCTTATTTTCTACCACCGTTACTTCAGCTATCTTACCTTTATCGTTCGTCATCTTACTGCCAATACTAATATCATCACTATGCTTTCTAATTTCGGAAAATATTCCCTCTTCTTGTTCTTCCATCCGCGTTAAATTGTTATCTAAATTACCCCACTCCTCGTCTGTCATTTCGCCTATCACCTCTCTAAATTCACTCTCCCACTCATCCCACGCGAAACCCATATCATTACCTTGTATTTTAGCCATATTTAAAAGATTTTTATTATAATACCCTTTATACTACTTAATAATTATCATACATATTAATTATTATGCATATTACTTCACAATACCCACTACAAAACATCAACATCAATATTTCACATTTATCACAACATAACCCCTATCTACGTCTATTTTACGTAATTTATTTTTATCTCAAACAACCATTCTGCTCTCCCAGTAGGCCGTATTTATATAAAATTTATTTATATAAATGTCCCTGTTCGGGCACCATTTGTGCTATTACTTTTTATTGATAATTTAAAACTTAATTAATTTTTTATATTATTCTTTGTTTACTTTCTAATTTTTTCAGGCGCCATCTTGTATTGCCACCTACAAGAAAAAATATATGTACTTACCATATTTCTTGGGTTCTTTTCAGCGAACACAGGAGAACAGAATGGTTTATTTGCAAGAATTAATTTAATTCACATTGGCAATGAACAAAATTTTTATTTACTCTATAATGCACGTAACAAAAAATAAAACTTCTTTTCCTGCACTTACATACTATTGCAAATTTAGCTATAAACTCATGAAATGAATGCTATTAAAATTAATTTCCTTATATCTTTTCCATTATTGATTTGGTCTTATTTATTAATTATATTTCTCTCTTTTATACACAAACCAGCACTTCTTTTAAATTCTTATATTCGCTCTCTCTCTCTCTCTCTCTCTCTCTCTCTCTCTCTTGATCTACATTTCTACACCCCTCCCCAGTTTATTTAGTTCATTAGTTAAGTTTATTTTAGACTGCCAGTACTTTGGTAAAACATTCTCAAAAATTTCTTTTTTTTTTCTTTTAAAGCTTTTAGATTTACCCCTTGTCGGTTACTTATCTGCCAAATTTAAGATCTTGACGAGTCCGTCTCTACCACGCATTTCGTTTCTATTCCGCACATTTTCCTTATTTTATTCGTTCCCCGGAACTGTAACTGTATTAAAACTGTTTACTTTTGATTTAAATTCACATTTTGAAACAAATTGTTACGTACGGGCGACGAAAACTTCGCCTAACCCCCGCGACGGTTACATGCGTCCGATGTTAGTAGTTGTTATTTGCCGACTGTCTTTGTTCTGTGTGTGTGACGAAACTAGTGGCGCGGCCACTCCTACATTCCAGCGTTATGTAAGGCACTGACGTAACATCGGGTGATGCCGTTACATCACTTGTTTACAGTTTGTAAGTCCTTGAAGCTGCCCTTGGCACAGTTTTGTTGGCTGTTTCTATTGCTTTATTAATTTTCATGCGTAATGTCACAAGCAGTGCTACCACTGCCGCTACTAATGAATTTTACCTTTCTGTTTACGTTTTGTCCCAATTATCATAAAAATGTTATTTGCTTTATACAAAATACAAATTTCTTTATTACCCCAAAAATAGGCCAAAATGTCCCGTTACAATGTGAGAGACCTCTAGTCCACACGTGCCAGTTCAAAGCAGTTCAACAACATTTTATCAAAAGGGGTAATAAGTTTTAACTTATTTACGTAAGTTATTTGTTCAATTTTTGAAATTTACATTATGAAATTACTGTACAAATAATACTCATGATGTTTAATACATTTATAATATTACATAAAAGTCACTGTGTCTACAAGTTCATATTACATTAGTTTCATCTGTCTGTAAAGATAAGATTGTTTTTACTGTCAGTTAACAGTATTACAGAGAGTTCTTGAGGTTCTGAAGGATTAATAAAAATTTTAAAGATAGCTTACATGTATAATAGAAATTTTTTGAAATTTTAAATTTGTTGTAGTTAACATAATTTTAAGCTTAAAGTTAGTATATTGTTTTAACGAGAACAATATGCTTGAGCCCTTATTTTATGCATGTATTTGTGTACTCAACAAAAAGGTTTATACAGGATATTTAAAATCAATAGTAAATAAGGTAAATTATTCTAATGATCACACAGACAATAAAAAAAAAAAAAAAACTAGAAATGGTAAGACACCATTATGTTGTGGCTAACACTTACCTCATGTCAAATCTACTGTTTAATTACATGTATTTAGAATAATCAGCAGGTTGAAATATGCGCTTCTTGCAGGTTTGCTGAGCTGTATGCTCTTTTGTGTGAAAGCTCACATTTGACTTAGCATATTATGAATTTCTTTAGCCTTATGTAGCTCCACCTTACAACTACATTTTGTGAAAGGGATACATTATTACAATTGTGACTATTAAATGTGTTTTTAAAATTTGTTAAATTATTTGCTTGGTGCCCTTGTAACAAGTATCTAAAATAATTTTAACTATTTTTAGAAGAAAATAACTCTTTTTAGAAGGATTTTTGAATATACTAATAATTTTATTTAATCTGTTTATAATAAACAATTGCTTAAACAAGTAAAATTCGAAGGGGCCTGGTTCAACAAGGTGGAAAGGGATCTGGAAGAAATGGAGATCACATATGAAGACATCCAGGAATATGACCGTCTTAAGAAAAAACTTGGAGCACATCAGGGTTTCCAGGAAAAGCCCAAGTTGAAAATAGGCAAGACATGGGGACTGGAGAAAGAAAAGAAGTGTACTGAAAACAAATAGGGGAAAACTGGGCAAAAGGTAAAGCTCAGGGAAGAAAATAGTTGAAATAATATAATCACTAGATAGCTGAAACAAAAAACAAATAAACAAATACTGACGAAAAGATTTTAATTGTGTGAATCCTTGGTTTGCAGGCCTGATATCAGAACAGTTCAACATTTATGAAGAGAACAATGAAAATAGGCAAAATTATTTATATTTATCCAAGGCAGGCCAATTATTTTTATTCTACAAAAGTTATTGTAGTCTTATTTTGTATTATATGAAACATGGCTAGACTTACATAGCTGTATACATAGCTGTATTTTGTTATACGGTATTGTATTTTGTTTTACAAATTGTAAAGTTTTATTTAATGTACTTCATTTTTTTGGTGGGAAAGTAATATTGTATACAAAGAAGGTATATTTAGAGGTTTATTTCACTCAGTTTCTAGTCAAATTTCAAGAGAAACATTCTACCAAGTGTTAATTTAATTTACAATTACAATCAATAAAGTCCCTAGTTCTGGGCGACATTGTTAATTTACACTCTCTATATACTCTTTGTTTATAATAATAAATAAAATATATTTACTTACCGCATGTTCAATGCCACATCCGGTTTGAGCACGTGGCTTGTAAACAACGTCCAGGGTATCGTTAAACGAGAGACAGAAACAGTTGGGATTTTGAAATAATGATGCTAACACCATATATATATATATATATATATATATATATATATATGCAACAAAAATTTGGTTTTAATATTTCTCAAGTATCATGATCAACGTTATAGAATACAAAAGTAAAATGGAGTCTTATACCCCAACAAGATGGCGGCCTTGCACTTCTGCTCTGCTAATTATTAATATTATTTTTTATCATTTCTTTCTTGTATTTAATTTAATATAAAATCATTTTAAATCGGCTGCAGCTCTCGTAAATTGATCTATTAAGATACACATTAATTGATCGTTAATTGATCATTGTATACACAAACCAATGCCTCAATTGTTTTATGAATGCCGGCACATACACGCTGCCATGCTCTCACACAAACATACATTAATAAAGGTACATCTTTAGATTTGTTATAATTTTGTCATAATTTTGAGCTCAAAAGGGATATTGAAATGTATTAATAATTTTGACTTCCCTGCGTGTGTAGAATCGAAGTTGTAGTCAGGCGTCCCACATCGTCTGGCAGATGTTCGGCCGAGCGTTACTTGTTGCTTTGCGCTGTATTTCACTGAAGTTAATTTACATTTTAAATTGTTATTTACTGATTGAGGTTTCTAAACTGTCACTCGTTACATTTTGACTACATTTTAGACTTCCAAAAACACTTTGCTGGCAATAGTCTGGCGGCGAATTTGGTTGTGTGCTACTGCATCGAACGTAGATTGAAGACTGAGAATGAACCACAAGTACAATTTACGCAAGTGGTAGGGTTATGCCGTCATCGTACTTTTGTTTTAAGGCGGATGACGCCATTGTTCTGCGTCACAATTATTACGTTTGTTGCATATTTGATGACGTTTCCATATTAGTTCACAATTTGCTTTGTTTAATATCTGCTGAAAAGCACGTACGCCATGACCTTGGAGTTGAGTTGTACTGACGAAATTGCGTCTTGGGTAATTCATTTGGGAAGGTTAACGTAACCACTTTTAAACATATATAGAAATACAATAAAATTATTCTCTCTGTACCAATGAATCCTAAGACGGACTTTTGTACCATCACAAAACCCCCTCAATGAGAGGTTTTATGTCGAAACATAAAAACTCTCATTGACTCATTCACACTTTCTAAAAGGAACAGCCCAGATATGGCGCCACAACCCCCTGTAGTGCTTACATGAAAAAGAATTACAATAACTCACCCTTGGTCCAATGATGATGACAGTACCTGCATGACCTTACTGGACTTCTCAGGTGAGATCCCAACACTGCAAGGCCATTTAGGCATTCAACGTTCCTGCTCTGACACGCAGGCCAGCTCAGGACCGCCGTCACAGCATCACCAAACGCTGAAACATTGAGTACAGAATTTAAAATAGTGGCCTTGTATAATCCCATATCGACAACTGATATGTCTCCCCTTAGCTGCATTGGTTTATGCTCCGAGGCATTGGTTTTCTTAACTATTAAGTTTCAAATAACAAACAAGATTTAAGACAGAATGCCTTCTCCTTTTACATTACTATCTTTACCAAGACTGGACTCCAGTCAACACCACTCTACTCCTTTTACCACAAGAAAATATATGCTTATACTAATGTCATAACACGTAAAACAATTTCTTAAGTTTTCAAAAGCAACAACACTTATCTATATCTCTACTATATGAAATTCAAAACACAACTTTACTATGGCAAACCGACTACCTTTTAAAATTTTATTTATCAGCTTCTCCTGATATCATTAATTCTTCAAACGGAATCAGAACTCTTTTGTGTTCAATACCATTATTAACATTATTTATTTAATACTTAACATTTGTTACCGTTGCTACCCCTGTAGCAACCTCCCAGCCACACACTCTATTACCATACAACATAATAAAACATAGTAAAACATTGAACATTAAACATTAACATTGTTACATTTGACTGAATAATTCACATTTATATAATTTGCATAAAATTGATACACCTTACTACTTGAACTTTCTATTTACTCTTAACAATTCTTTTACATCAACTTTTAATCATCTAACATTTGTTACCATTGAGATTCTCCAAAAAAAAAAATTCAAATTTATTATCCACCTTTATGTTACAATAGCTTTCATTTGTTATCACCTTTCCCCTATGAATTTTCTCTTTCTAACATTTTCATTTTGATCATTATCTATTAGTTTGGGTGTTTCTCTGTTATTCACTATAATTTGATTTATTAGATTGGCATCTATATATCTCACCTTACTCACCTTTCTTCCTACTACCAGCCATTAACAGATTTCCTAGGGTGACACCAATCTCTCCATAACAACCCCTTTCATTAATTCTACTTATACCATTCTCCTCTTGAAATAAAATATCTATTACCTCTTTGTACCTAGGATGTGTGTTCCCGACCTTGGCAATCTCATTCATAACCTCTTACCCTTCCCATAATCTCGGCAAGCACTATAACCCTTCTCTAATTACGGTAACTGCCCAACGACGCACGTTGATCATCCCTTACCACCTCATCACTATCTACAAAGTATCACCAGCAACTATTTAATCTCCATATACATTATTCATCTTCCCTACATATAATCACTCTCCCTACTGTGTCCCTAAAATATCTAACACCCTCCTTGTGTATTACTGGTATTTCAAAATTCTTATTCTCTCTAACTCCCATTAAAATTAACTTGGCTAACTCACATGCCTTATTTATCATTATCACCCAAACCTCCTTACAACCTTTCACCTTAATATAACACTAGAAAATTCATCACTTATCTCCTAATAACAATAATTCAATCTAACCATATTATGTGTTTAATCATTTGCTATTCTTTAGATACTCTAAATCTCATAAAATCATTTATATTCATTATCAACTCTCTCTGTACAACAATAATTAAGCAATTAATCTTCAATTGTTTAACTCATTATTTAAAATCTCACAATTAATCTCCTCCTTTATCTAGTCAAAACAAAAAAATGTTACAACTATTATTAAATCAACTAACCTATAACTTCCTGTTACATACATTATAATAAATAGAAATATATTGTGTATGTTGTTCGTGTTGTTATATGTGTCGGGTGTTACACTCCGCGCACTTTTGATACTTACTGATGACTGGTTCCTCTGTGATGGTGTCGTCCTGAAAAACAACTTAAGCTACTATGTGTATGTGGGCGCCACTTGGATTTTTTGTTCCAAGAAATTATTATTAAAATTAAATTTTGATTTCGTAGTAGTTAATTTAATTCTATGAAAAAATGTGAACAAGACAGTTTGAATTTGCAAATAACGAATGTTTTAATGAACCTTAAAAATTGTCTGAAGGACTAACACTCATATTAAATAAAATTGCAGAGTTACAAAAAATTATTATTGACAAGTTTTTCTCCAATCAAGTATCGGCTAACAAATATTTTATTTACTCAGTTGAAAAGCATGAGTTAAGTGTATGAAAAATCTTTATACTCAGGACGTGACTCCTTTGAACTACCAAGACAAATCAATAAGATGCTTTACAAAAATTGAGTGATTTGAAGGTGTGTGATATGTGTAGTACAACTGTGTGACAAATGATACCAGGTAAAATTGACTTTAACTTTTGAACAACTCACGTTCCGGTGGGTAATTATTTCTTGTACTGGACACTTCTCTTGGGGACGTTTTCAATCTCGCCTCTTCGTGTTGACGTTCCTTGTGCGCTGATAATTATTTGTAAGTCAAAATACGGTTTTTTAAAACTCCGCACTATTGGAAATAAGTTTAGCAGTGAATTTACGCTTTAAATACTGCCAGCAATAATCAGCTGTCGCGTGGTTTCACGATTTGGCCGCCACAGCACTGGCTCTCCTCTCACAGTTGAAAATAGGCTTGTGTACGTAACGTTATAGGGATTTTTGTCAAAGTCAGTTTGTCTTAGTGAATACCAGCAGAATTGATTCTCTATTAAAATTTTGGTCCTTTCCAGGGCCGCTGATATTCTGGCTGCGTGCGTTCTATTAAATATGTCGTGTTGCTGCTCTATTTCAACAACACGTTGGCGTATACTCTTCGTAGAGGTTAAGTCAGTATTTTGTCATGTACGGGAAAAGCCTGTCTGTGTTTTCGTGTCGACTCCTCGTTCTTCGGTTTCGCCTCGGATGTGATGATCAGTTTCGTGGGTGATGTGTCTCTTCTGGATTCAAAGCATAAAGTGTTTTTCGGTCGAATTTCGTCTTCCTTTTATACTCTGTAAGGCTCATTGTTTTAATTTTTTGACATGAACTTCCGGTGTATTTGTGTAAAAATTCCTTCTAGAACGTTCGAGAATAATCAAATGGAACATCATGGAACAAATTTGACTTCCGTAGAAGCTTTAGAACAAAATTTCTTATTCTTCACACTAAGGATATTACTAAAATTATTCTGGTATTTGTCAAACAATTTTACATAACTACTTACAATCTGCATGCCATTACTATTTTTGGATTCTCTGCTTTCAACTGAATCTAATGATACTAATTACGATTGGTTTTGAACAAATTAACTCTAATAAAAAACATAAAATACAACTCTTACCTTGGAATGTTTTCATAAAATTTCAATTTTCTAACTATAAAATTGTTGTGAAGTTGTTTGGTTCCTTCTACAACATTAATGCATAATATAATCATCTTTTTATAACAAAATAAAAAAAATTAACACATATAATATATAAATAAGTTTGGTTTTGTATGGTCCTTGCATATGGCCTATGTTATTGTCACTGGTTCTTTACAATAATTTGTCTTTTTTCGGTAACATATATGGGATTTTTCGAGTATTCACTGAGAGTTTATTATATTGTCTGTCTTTGGTGATACCTGGTTTATCCTGATACATATTATTTTTACTGTAAGATTACTTAGCATCATATTGGTTTGCATAAGTGATTCATTTTCTTGGTGTGACAAATTTCACTCTCATATTTCAAATTCTTTAAGAATTAAGCTTGTTTTCAACTGAGTATGTTTGTTTCTATAGTACACTATAGGATTGTACCTTTTTCCTTTATTTTTGCTGATATTCTGCAATTATTCTGTCAAATATGACTGTTTTTTGTGATTGCTCCTTGGCCTCAGCCAGGTATGGTATAGGTAAATAGTTTCCTAACTCGACTATTAAAGTGTTTAAGTTAGTCAAATATATTAGTATAGTCACATTATATTGTATTTCAACTTTATAATACAATTTGGTTGCATTTTGTCAACATTAAATTCATAAATATTACAATATTATAGGTCTATTACATGTTTTCAGTTAATACTGTTTTTGGCTATTTTAATTGATTTTTAATCACTTTACAGCTTTCTTTATTTAAGATAATTTGTTCGTCTTTGTCTAATTGACAATTAGATATAGTTTTTATCTTAATTCTATAATAATTAATTTTCACATAAAATCTGAGTGGTTGGACTCGGCTCCTAAACATAGATTTTTTGTCATAACATTTATATATTTTTTATTTTAACTTACATCCTTTCTAATAATGTATTCAAATCATTTAATACGTTTATTTTATTTACATTACAAAGTATAATAATGGATCTTGTCCATTAATTCACAATAAATAGTTTTTTATACCCTATTCAGAGTTACATTTCATAATAAGTAATGACCTCATTTTGGTTGTTTCTGATATTATCTGTCTCTCTTATAGTATATTATTGGTTTTACACTGTTCTTCACTTAAATAATATATATGGGGTTTGAGTCTTAGTCATAGTCTTGTCGTTTTTTCATGTTAATGATATTAATTATTAGACAATATTACAAAATTTTTCGGATTACTTGGGTTCGATACTGTTCACCTCACTTTCCTCTTATGATAAATTACTATGCAAATAATTTCCTTTATGAAACGTTCTGTGACGTTACAACATATTTTACAGAAAAATACATATAATACACAACATAAAGAATACATCAATACCTGGACATTAACACACACAAAAATATACAATTCAGCTTATTATTTTATCATTGACCATTAATCAGTTCGTAATACAATCCATTTTAAAAAACACTGTCCACATATATAAATGTTCATAACACAATAAAACAATTTATCCACCATCATCAAATAATAATCTTATCTTAGGTCTACATACATTGTTTATTATTGAATACATTATGTTAGTATCATAAATGTACAGACTATTCAATTTTTTATAATTTTCCACAATCTCATAATTTGTCATGATCGGGTATGGTCCTGTCACCTTTAGTACTGTCTGTCACACTCCAGTAATTCATATTATCATCTTTTATAACATCATCTACTGCTCCTATATCAATGCAAGGTAAAATTTCACTATAATTATATACCATCTCTACACCTAACCTTTCCACAAATTCTCTATAATTCCTACTCACCTTAAATATCTCTATCTCTCTCTTTCTCTCATCACAATACCTCTCTCTCTCTCTCTCTCTCTCTCTCTCTCTCTTTCTCAAAATATCTCTCACAATAACACCAAGTTACACTCTCTCTCTCAATATATGCAGGGGACACTAACTCATATTTACTGCACCACCTATGAAGTGCACAAAAAATCCAGGGAACTCTATTTGCAGACTTTTGTCTTCCAAATACTCACGTGAAGCCATTTCTTCACCCCCTACTACAACATTAAGGGAAAAATTTACCCCCTGCAACCCATCTACCTGTAAATTCTTTCTCCATTTTCTCTCTCTCTCATTAACACATACTAACATTCCATCATTATCATATTGTACTCTCTCTAAAATTTCATTATCACTATCAATATTCACCACTTTATTCTCTAATACCATATTTTTACTTTTATTATCATAATTCTCCCCACTACTTACCTTGTCGTCTTTATCTTCACTTAATTTATTTGACTCTCTACTATTTTCTACCCCCATTTTACTCTCGTAATTCTCGTCTACTTTATTCTTTTGTTTATCAAACTTCTCATTTCATTTCTTGATTTCATTTTTAATTTCATTGAACTTCTCATCGAATTGATTAAATTTATCATTAAAATTATTTTTGATTTCTCTAATCTCACTTTTCTGTTTATGAATATCTTTTGATATTGTTCTTAACATACTTATTATGTCATTGTCAAATGGATTGTTATCTTTCTTTGAGGTTGGAGTTGCGTGAGTATTCGAGTCGTCTATTGTTGACTCAGTTAAGCTGTATTCTTTTACTGGGGTTGAATGAGCCCCTTGGTTCCCCCACATCAGCCAACTCTCTCATTTCAACTCCAATCTCGTTGTGGTTTGCCATTTTGAATATAAAAAGAAAATTCTGTTTCTTTTAAACTGTTGTTTTGCATCTACTTAACCTTACAACAACATAACCTAACTATCGTAACATACGTTGTTTACGTGTTATGTTATATACCATCATATACCCACTCTGTTTCTGTACTCTGGTTTATTTATATAAAAAATAATTTTTATATAAAGTCACAGTTCGGGCTGCCATTGTTAATTTACATAAATTTTGTCCCTGTTCTGGCGCCATCGTTAATTTACAATTAATATACAAACAATAAAGTCCCTAGTTCTGGGCGACATTGTTAATTTACACTCTCTATATACTCTTTGTTTATAATAATAAATAAAATATATTTACTTACCGCATGTTCAATGCCACATCCGGTTTGAGCACGTGGTTTGTAAACAACATTAAATTTCTTATCTGGGTCCAGGGTATCGTTAAACGAGAGTCAGAAACAGTTGGGATTTTGAAATAATGATGCTAACACCATATATATATATATGCAACAAAACTTTGGTTTTAATATTTCTCAAGTATCATGATCAACGTTATAGAATACAAAAGTAAAATGGAGTCTTATACCCCAACAAGATGGCGGCCTTGCACTTCCGCTCTGCTAATTATTATTAATTATTTTTTATCATTTCTTTCTTGTATTTAATTTAATATAAAATCATTTTAAATCGGCTGCAGCTCTCGTAAATTGATCTATTAAGTTTTAGATCATTGTATACACAAACCAATGCTTCAATTGTTTTATGAATGCCGGCACATACACGCTGCCATGCTCTCACACAAACATACATTAATAAAGGTACATCTTTAAATTTGTTATAATTTTGTCATAATTTTGAGCTCAAAAGGGATATTGAAATGTATTAATAATTTTGACTCCCTGCGTGTGTAGAATCGAAGTTGTAGTCAGGCGTCCCACATCGTCTGGCAGATGTTCGGCCAAGCGTTCCTTGTTGCTTTGTGCTGTATTCCACTGAAGTTAATTTACATTTTAAATTGTTATTTACTGATTGAGGTTTCTAAACTGTCACTCGTTACATTTTGACTACATTTTAGACTTCCAAAAACACTTTGCTGGCAATAGTCTGGCGGCGAATTTGGTTGTGTGCTACTGCATCGAACGTAGATTGAAGACTGAGAACGAACCACAAGTACAATTTACGCAAGTGGTAGGGTTATGCCATCATCGTTCTTTTGTTTTAAGGCGGTTGACGCCATTGTTCTGCGTCACAATTATTACGTTTTTTGCATATTTGATGACGTTTCCATATTAGTTCACAATTTGCTTTGTTTAATATCTGCTGAAAAGCAGTACGCCATGACCTTGGAGTTGAGCTGTACTGACGAAACTGCGTCTTGGGTAATTCATTTGTGAAGGTTAACCTAACCACTTTTAAACATATAGAAATACAATAAAATTATTCTCTCTGTACCAATGAATCCTAAGACGGACTTTTGTACCGTCACACAAGAATAAGCAATTAATTTCAACAGTAAGTTCAAAATTAGTTACACTGTATTTTAAAAATTTAAACGAAGAACTGAGAGCATTGTAAATACTATATGTGCCCCTTATGTGATCTAATTATAGAGTAGATATCCAAAGTTGCCCAGTGAAGCCCTTGTTAGAAAAGTATTACTTCTGTACCTAAAATAAAATACATACTAAGGCAATGGAAAATAGGATACACATAAAGACACATAACAGGCGTTCTTAATTCTAAAAAAACTGAGAGAATTATAATTATGGACTAAACAGAAGATTTGCTTCCTCCTTTCCTGTAAAACTAACCATCTGATAAGCCAAGGACTACAATAATCTTGTTTGGAGGTTTATTAGATTTATGTCTAATAAAGATATGCATAATGAGAAATCTTATTGGTTTATTTACTTGTTGCAGGTAATATCAAAGGTGTTTGAAGACCTTAAAGCTAACTTTTGAAGAAAGAGATCATAGCAAAAACAAAAACGTGAATGAGAAGTCAATGTGCTGCAATTCTGATATCTTAAAGATTTTTCTACAAATGTAATGGCCTTTATAGGAGATGAGCTGGTTTGGACCAAAATATGCATAGACAACACATGCATAGAACAAGTAAGACATTTCAACTATCTTGGACATGACGTTACTTATGATGAAGATAGATATATAGAAAATAAAGTGACGAATTTCACAAGAATGTGTGGTATGATTTGGAGAAAATTGGGAAATAAATGTAGAAAAGAAACCGAAATAAAATTTTACAAAACAATGGCAATACCTACACTACTGTATGGTTCTGAAACTTCGGTCATAAAGAAAAAAGATGAACAGAAGGTACAAACAGCAGAAATGAAATTTCTGAGATCAGTTAAAAGGTGTAATAGACGTGATCATATAAGAAATGAAGGTATAATAAGGGCTTTAGATATTTTTGCAGTTAATGAAAGAATTAAAGAATACAGAAGAAAATGGATTCAACACATCAATAGAATGGAAGAAAGTAGAATGCCGAAGATGGCGAAAGATTGCAACACTACAGGCAAAAGAAAAGTTTGTAGACCTAAGAAAAGGTGGACTGAGGAATTGGAACAGGCCACTAAAGCCTAAAACCGTTAAGAAGAAGATGATGATAAAGATTTTTCTATATCATAAAGAGGAGGGAATATTCGAGACTTAAGGACAAGAATGAAATGTCCCAAATCTCTATAAGAGTACTGGTACAGCAAAGACTGATTGGTTCAATTCTCTACTTGTAACACACAAACAGATGAAATTTTTCTCTTTTGGAGATTTAGAGTAGAGGCACAAAACAATGGTTCTTTTTTGGAGATGGTACTGCCATTTTGGTTACTGATTCTTCTATTGATAAAACAACATGAAAGTTATAAAAATCTATGGACAGAGTCAACAACTAGGATTCTAAACTGTTGCAATGAAATTAATGAATCTAGTTTGGGTTTACTACCCTAATTATGAAATTATAGTTGATGCTAAGTTAAGCTGGAATTTACATATTAAAATAGATGGACTTAGCTACTCAGCGTAAAGTGTAAGAAAATCTTTGGAAAACATACACATCAAACTAATCTTACAAAAATAACTCCTTAATCAAGTGTGGGTGGTATGAATTTTAGTTGTGGAGCTGCAACAAAAAATTCAACATTAAACCTTTAACATTTAAAACAGTTACTGTATGGAATAGTCAGTGCACAATGGTATATAAGATGAAAAAGTCCATAAAGATCTTAAAACAGTGTAATAAATGAAATAATAAGAATTAGCAGCAGTGAAGTCTATATGAAAACATAATGATCCCAACATACTAGATGTAGATGTACAGCAGCAATAAGCCTGGAGACATAAAATGATGAAGCCATTGATGTGTACTATACATTTGAGGTTAGTATACCGAACGATTGGTTAAGTAAGTTCAACACAAGAAAAACCTTGCTAAGGTTTGTTGCTTTAGGATAATATGTTTGTTAAAAAAAAAAGATTGTTGCTAAAAAAATTATGGATAATAGTTTGTGGTTAGTATAATGTAACAAGTAAAGTGTAAAAAGTTAGTATTATCTTTAAATAGTAATGTACTAGTAATTGTTCCTATCAACATTTTCCATAGGTAGCTTATATATACCGGCTGTCCATATTGTTCTGAGTAGCTTTCCGAATGTTTAGAAACCATGGAGAGTTAGTACACAAAGAGTTATAAAATTATAAAGAATTGTTTTATGTTGAAAATCTGGATGTGTGTCAAAATGTTAGTTTTTAATTTAACCACATAGACCATACGTAATAGTATAAAGTAGGCCCATATTTAACTCAAGAAAACAAAATAAAAGTTACAAGGGATACAAAATTAAAATATTATAATTACACTTAAAAGGCTAGTTACTACTTGATATAGTTGAAATGAATTTCTTGGTAATGGACTTTCTGCATAGATTTAAAAATGTAAATTGTAAGATAAATGAGTAACAAAAATGATACATGAAAAAAGAATGCAATGTCCTTGGCACCAAATAGAAAACTACTACTGAATAGTTCCCTTCAAGACACAACAGTTTAATAATAGCAAAATATGTGTCATGACCATTAGTGGCACGAAAGAGGACACTAGAAAATACTGAATGATAATGTATATAAAGTAATGTGATGTCACAAGGATAATTGGGTAGCCAGCAAAAATTAACAAAAGGATGGGACACAGTTGGGTCCATAAGAAGATGAAGCAAAGTGCAATAAAATTAGGACTTACCAGAACACAAGATTAGAAGGAATATGGATGCATAAATGAATGCAGTATCTAGGATTGTGGTGAATATGTCCAAATGGAAGCTGTGACCAAAACAAAGGAAAATGTTCATTGGAGACTGAACTAGACAAGTGAAAAAAACATGCATCAAACTTTGTAAAACAAATAATATGTGAATTGAAAATAATGACATAATAATACTGAAGACAGTAGGAGGAGCAGTGAATAGTCTATCACAAATAATGGAGAAGGCCTCAACACTTAACAAATTTAACAATCCACAAATTTGTATACCTTAGGCCTTGAAAACTAGTGTAAGTTAGTCATAGATACTAATTGTCATCAATTCTGTACAAACACAACGAAGTTTAAATAAATAATTGCTTACCGAATCCGTCGAGGACTTACTTGTAATTTCGCTTAACTTGACGCGTTTCGATGCATATGCCCCATCTTCAGAATAATTTCTCTTTAAAGAACGTCAGACATTAAGATTAAAATATAATAAATTAAAATTAAAATCAATAGTTAAAACAATAAAGCATCAAAAATATTAAAACACACTAAAAACACAGAGGAGCACGCACTGTCACAACATGATGTGTTCGCGTTGCGTTTATAGCCGGTGTACACCGTCGCGATGTTACTTGCGCACTGACTGTCTGACGTTCTTTAAAGAGAAATTATTCTGAAGATGGGGCATATGCCGCAAAACGTGTCAAGTTAAGCGAAATTACAAGTAAGTCACTCGACGGATTCAGTAAGCAATTATTTATTTAATATAAGTGACTTGGATACTTTAAAAATGAATATTAAACAACAAAGTTTGTTGGCATTCCTTTTTTTCATTCATCAAGTTATGTAGTAATCATAAGGAATGAATAGGTTTTTTAATTTTGTTTAAGTTACTTATTTATGTTTTATGGCTTACTTACAAGTTTATGCTGGATGAAAAGTTGAAACAAGTAGGCCTAAATATATGAGAAAATATTATACAGGGAAAATTTAAATCCAAGTACTATACCAACCATCTTGATCTACATATGAAAGCAATTCAAACCCTGAGGTTTTGGAAGTGACAATGGTACTATCATTATGATATAAATAAATAAATATAATGCTGAGGAATGTTATCTTCTTTATTTTGTTCTCAATATGCAGTAGGATAATTGAAAGGTTATAACTGTTTTCAGATCTGTGTTTGTTCTATAGTGTGATACACCAAAGCAACATAGATGCAAATAGGAGTGACAGTCGTACATGGTACAATACTAGCTGATATATTAAAAGATGAAAGAAGCTGTTGCTTGGCTTATTCATCTTGAAAAATTTACTTTAGCTGAAGAAGCAAATGGAAAATACTTTAAAATACAAACAACACTGAACTGTCCATGGCAGAATTACATAGATCAATTTAAACAAGATCCTAGTATGATATGGAAAGAAATTGTCTACACTATTGTTGAAATCAATGGTAAATAATATCTATGAATTTCTGGTAGGTGATGATCCATTAATTGATGAACTACAAGAAAAAAATGCACCAAAATCCAGAGTATACAGCATCAAGAATTGGACGAAATGTAGAGGCAAATTTATCGTTTGGATTTTGCTTAATTGATGAGGCCCATAAAGAGAATACATTTAATTCAAATAGCAAAAAAAAAACAAATTTTAATTTTTGTTTGTGATTGCAAAAATCATTTCTGCATTAACCTCATAGTTTGCCGGAATCATCTGTATGCCTTAACTCTGACTAAAACAAGATTCTTCAAGAAGCTTCAGGATTCTTCATAAGAATGTGTCCAACAATTTTGTTATCCTGGACATAAATTTTTCTAGAAAGTAAAGTGCAGTCATAAGTTCTGTACAAGTTCCGTCTCCAGACACATGGAAAAAGTACAGTCAAACAGCATTACTTAATGAAATTGAGAAATCCTTAAGAATTACAGAAAGTACTTCTCCATATTACCCAAAAATTGTTCAAGTATTAGTGCCTACAGGTGCTGCTGCTACTAGTGTAAACAGAAAACTATCTGTGGCTTTTTGATAATACCTATGGACCCTCTTTGAATGAACTAAGTGATGAAGCTGTGCAAAATTTTCAGGTCAAAGTGAAATACTCTGTAATTGGAACTTTAACATTTTACAAGATACAAAAGTGATTCTGTGAAGCACAAGGCATAGCACATAACAGGGGTGCCCACAGGGGGGGATCATAGCGCAAGTTGTGCATTGAGAATTTGGGGGGGGATTTTTCGGGTGTATTTTAAGGATTTTTGGGGGGGATTTTTTCAAGAATAACATTTTAAATCCAACATTGATGGAAATTTTTACCGTGTTTGTGCAACAAACTAAGTTATTAGTAAAAAACTAAAGCAATTGCATATCTTTATGATTGTTTTAACGAATTGGCGGCATAAATGTCTCTACCAGTACAACTAGTAGTAAATTTTATCGTAACAAGTGTAACAATTATCGTAACTGTAGTGTAGGATCTTGTTTTGTTTTTCATGACTTTTTCAACTAAAATAATTTGTATAGGCTTATTGAAAAACCCCGAGATCTAGGTCTAAAATATACCTAAAACTCGAGTTTTGAAGTCTTAATTTTCAAATTTTCCCCTTTTACTGGGGGGTATTCTATACTCCCCAGACCCCCCGGAACGGCTTGCACCCCCTGGGTCATTATTAGTGGGGGACGTTTCAATTGGGGGGAGTGCTGAGACTTTTGGGGGGATTTGCGCATTGGGCCTTGGGGGGGATGGGCACCCCTGGCACATAACATCGTGGAGGTTTATAAATTTTTTCTTCAGATATTTACAACTTCCACCAGTTCCAGATGTTCCATTATATTCAAATGCATCAGATGAATTGTGGAATGAAAAAATTATTGTTGCAAGCATTCAGAAAAAAATCAAACTTTGTACTTCAGTGATGCAGCAAGAAAGTGAACAAGTGTACAGAGGCATTTTAGACTGCATTGTTTCTACTGGCACTTTAATGCATAGTTGGTAGGAAAAGTTTATGTAATGAGATAAACTGTAATCTCTTTTTCAGAGACAGACAAATTTAAAGATGCTATAAGATTTATGATTTATTCCAACAAATGAACTTGTCACAGAATGAATACTGTGGTAGAAATTCTGTATGACTTTAGTAATTGAACTCTATCACTTCCAGTTACTAAACTAGCTTAATAAAATTTTACAAATACAATGGACCTAAACTTTATAATGATGTGTTTCTGATTTTGCCAACAGTGACTTATAAGAAATGTAACCAAAATGACTGTTCTCATCATTCATTGCCACTATCACCTGCTCATGTGGTAACAATACCAGATGGACACACTAAGTCATATAAATCACAGGGACACACTATAGATAAAATAATTGTTGACATTGGTTAAAACAAAACTATGCCTGGAGTTTTAGTTGTTGCTCTTAGTAGAGCAAGAAAGTTACCAGGTATAGAGGTATAGTTATGTACAATTCTTCCAATTTAGCCAGGATTCAGTCAATATTATAATCAAAACAATTGAAACTTCAAGAACTGTATTTTCAAGAATTTTCTTAGTATATAATAAAGTTTGTAAAGTTATTATTTTTGTTTAGATAAATGTTTTTTTTCTCAATAGTTTGTGTATATTTGTTTTTACTCAGGCTTTGAAAATTTAGTTTAATTTTCTCTACTATTTCAACCCCACTAAATAAATTGGTATTACATTAAGTGAATATGTCCATCAATCATTCTGGGGACAAAATATTAAGGTAATGTAATTTGAAACAGAAATGCTTATCACAACTGTTTTATATATATTGCAATGGTACAACCATTAACGGTACTGTGCATTGCAAAAATAAATGAAATAAATAATAAAAATAAATAAATATGAATTAATAGACATGATTCAGATTGCATAAGCTGTATCGTAGTTAAAAATAGGGAGCGCAGAATTCATGCATGGACGCGTGTTCATGCATTCATGCATTCCCGACACACCTGTCGCTAGCGTTGTGTACACGTGTATTTTGTTTGTGTGTGTGAAGCCTCTCCGTTCCTGAATGTAACCAACCCTTTTCAAGTAGAATAGTTTTATATTTTATTTTAATTATAAGGAAAATATGTACGATAGGGTAAAACAAAAGACACCAATGTGTATAGAAATTAAAGGTGAATAAAGGGTTAAAAGACCGTGCCGAAATGACGAAAAGTGCAATTACTATACGTAAAAAGTGAATAGCTCTTTTTGTAATTACAATAAAGAAGTGTAATTTACATATAGTAAACATATAAAAATTAGTGATCGATTGAGCATCGAGTAATGTGAAACAAACTTCGTAATTCGCGAAGATAGGTGAAAATAGTGAATTGAACCAGAGTGGGGGAAGTGACGCTTCGACAAAATCTGACAAGTTAAAAATTGTTCAGACATGAGTTTTTGCACGACCTGACTATAAATACCAGGTCGCTCTAATAAAGTTTCTTCTTCTCGATTCAACTGTTGCCACATGAGGCTATGTCAGTCGACGACGCTATTTTAAATTTATAGTAAGAGGCACAGGACAAACTGAAGTCCAACCAGAGCAGCAGAGCACATACGAGGAGGTCTATGGACACACCTGCAGCATATGATGTGAGGCGTGACGACTCGTAAACCGTACATGCAGTAGAATCCGACCAGAAGACCAAGAGGACACGGAGGACACAGACTGAGGACCAAAGGAGGACATACGGATGATTAACCACATCAAACGAGGTGATGAAAAAACCAATGTAATTACAGACATTTGAAAGACAATAATTAAAGTTAGAATGAAAGACATTCAACCTGTATTAAAATAACTAATTGTACATAAATGTAAAATCAGAGTAAAATTTAGAATAATATCTCTTGTATAAAATTTAGTAGTTGAGAGTAACATAAATGATAAGAGAAATATTTGATTTTTTGAGTTAACATAATTAATAAAGTCTTTGTTGATAAAGGAGAATGCATATGCAGTAGAAAGTTTTAAAACTAATTAATATTAAAGAGATTGGAATACAAGTAACTTCATTATTAAAGTAAATTAATCAGAAATTGCAAAAAGTTGATCACACAATGAGTAAGCCGAGAGCAAAATAAATATTTAATTAATTAAAATTAGATAATAAGATTTATGTATAACCTGTGTATGTAAATTGTTAGCTATAAGTTGTGTATGAAGGAGTCGTACAAACGGTATAATAATGAGTAGTATTTCTATATGCGAAATGAAAAATTTTGTTTAATAAAAATAAATAATGGAACAATTTCAAACTTAAATAACGTATCATCTTCTTATTACGATTACACCCAGGAATTCAATACATTATATAATTTGTTATGTTATATAAATTGGCCCTGAACTTGGGGCTACACAAATTAAATTATATATCAATGTTAGTGTTGTTAAAATATATATTGCAACGTTACAAGTATCATAAAAATGAATACACTTCAGTCTATCTACCCAACGCAACTGTGTAGTGTTAATCACCATCTAAGTCGTAAGATTTTTGTGTGTTCCTTGTGTTGAGTATATGTAGTTGCATAATAAACGTATTTTTTAAAAAGAGGTGTGAGACATGACATGAAATAATTAATTAAAACATACTGGTAATAAAAGAATCAATCAACAGTTTATTAAATATTGCAAAGAAAATTAATTGATTACCGGTATTAAAATTTGAAACTAGAAAATTCAAAATATTCTCTTTTATAAGGTTACACTCTGAAAACATAACATATCTTTGCTATTCAGCACACATTAATAACATATAGTCATAAATATCTAAACATATATATGATGAACAAATTATGAAATTCTTTTATATTGTTTGGATATGTGACGGAATAATTATTAAAATTTGAAATCATAGCAAATAATTTATAAAAATAATATTAACTTTACCAAATAAAAATTAAACAGTTGCTATTAATATTTTAATAAAAATAATATTTACTTTATGAAAAATTATTATTTTTATAATGATACACCCAATTTTTAAATTAAATAGAATACAATTATTTTTATATTATTATATACACATACCACCAAAGTCAGTAAACTTCCATTTTTTAAAATAATGAATAAGGCCTTTTCGAAATATTAAAATTTCATCATCAGTTCATACACTGTAATGTTCCTGTTGTGATGTTTTCCTTTAAAATCACAATTATTTTTAACATCAATTTACAATTACTTTGAATATTTACACTATATACATTTAAGTCTTCATATTACTTTATTATATTATATTCTGTTCTTTGTTTAACACAAAAATATAAATTGTTCTTTTGTCACTTGCATATTGTTGAAGCTACCATTCTGTGTGTACATGTGTGTGTGTGTGTGCGCGCGTCTCCTGAATGATGACAAAGACGATGATGATGCTGATGCTTCCTCGGTATTCTATAGCCTGTTGTTGATGGTGGTCCTATGCTTCTCCATCAATCGTGGTGTATGGCAGATGATGGTGATGATGAGTTCAAGTCAATTAGCAAATGGACATAGTGACCTCGTGTGAAATTTGCTTGAGTCTGATGATTAGCAAACAGACATAGCATCCTCGTACAAAGATTTCTTGAGTCTGACCCTCGTCCAAAATTGCCGGAGGTATTTATAGTAGACGACAAACTGACATGTCAGATATTGTTTTTGACATGTTAAACCTTGTCAATTCATGTGTAGCATCATTTTTTTAACTGATCACTTTTTAGTCCATTTTAGCGATAATCAAAAACTTGATATTTAGGCGAGTAGTTGCATTGCCTTCGTAATTTTTCACTTGTCATTTATATACAACACACTCATTAATTACTAGTTAATTGTGGTAGTAATTAACATTAATTTGTATGACGTCTTTATTATTGCACTTTTCTGCAATAATTTTACATCACTGTACACGTTTAAATGTCCTTGTTATAATGGTGTTGTTAGAATTGTGGTATGTCGTTTGTAACAGGTAAAAACATATTTATTAATTTATTTTAATCATGTTAATACCTGATTTAATAATACAAACCAACAATTCATACGTAGTGCAATGCACGTCGGCGCACACACACACACACACACACACACACACACACACACACACACACACACACACACACACACACACACACACACACACACACACACACACACACACACACATACACACACACACACACACACACACACACACACACACACACATAATGACTTACACTCACGCCTGTACTTTCACGCACAAAATTTTTAAAAATATTTGTCATACTCTCCTTACACTAATTATTTACAAAATACTGCCCTGGGTAAATGTGCAAATATCTGTATTGTTCCAATATATTATTAATAATAAAACTTTTTGTACAAGAATATATTTTACTATTTTGTGAATATTACAATGTTTCAACACCTATTTAACTATCTTCATCAGATATACAAATTAATAAATAAAACAATTTTTAAAGTCAATTGTTCAAAACAGCTGTTTTATATGTAGACTAAGATCAATGTTTTATGAATGTATGTAAAAATATTATGTTATATAATTAATTGTAAAATATAATATAAATAAATATATAAAAACAATTATAAAATTGAAAAAAACTGTTAAAAAACAATTATAAAATTGTTGTAATTGCTTGGGTGTCTGACATCACAATATAGAATACAAGTAATTATTTTCAAAGTTGCAAATCTGATATCAATTAAATATTTATTATAAAACTTAAAAGTTTATTTGTAGTGTTTTAATAAAAAATAATATTTACTTTATTTCAATAAACATTAATTATTGTGCACCCATTATAACTAACTGGAAAAATTACTCAAATACAGATGTTACAATTACATACTTAAATTATATTAAATATTTAAAATTTTGTAATTACACTATGTACAAATTACTTATTTCTTCTTTTCTTTATACCATGATCATACTTGTTTACTGTCTATTTAAAAAAAAAAAATGTTTTTTTTTCACCTGTTTTTCACTGTTGAGTTACCATGCCCTGTGTGTTGTTCGTGGTGCTGGAGTCTGTTGTCGGTTGTCCATTGAACAGAGTGTCTCCCGTCTTGGAATGATGGGCGTTGGTTTTATATTGCTGAGCAATCGCACATAGTGTCTCCATGAACACAAATTATTCTAGCGTCTGTGTCCTCGTTCACAATCACATGGGGTTATATACCGACGGCCCACCGACAGGTTGCAGATTGCTTACCATACCATCACAAACTTGTCAGCTTCTGTTCAGGTTTGTACTGTGCGTCAGTTTTTAACACCCCTTGCAGATTTTGACCTGCCTTCAGAAACCTATGTTTGCAAAAAAAAAATGTTTGTTTTGTTATCAGTTAAGTATTTTGTCGAAAGTATGTATGTATGGAAGCTTGCATAAACTTAAAAGCAAGGACTAAATTATTAGCATTCAGGTATTATGGTTATAAATTTAACTGAAAAACCAATGCAATAGTTCAGAATTTTTAGTGTTAATTGTATTATTATTTTATTTACAATTATTGTTATATTAGTAAATAAATAGTAGAGTTATTGAGGTAATAATTTTTATGCTAATTGAAAAATTATCTAATACTGAAATTTATGTAATAACAAATATATTTCGTTCAAAACAATGAGCAAGTATCACAGCTCAGAGAGTTTACTAGTGTACAAAATGTATGTAAAACCAATATAGCCAGAATAAATTATAGTCTAATGCCAGTGTTGTAAAGACTACATGTGAGGAGGGGAATACTACGTTTATGTTTTTAATTGTCTTCTGTACAGTGAATAGGTGGCATTATAATATTTCATTAGATTTCGGTTTCCCTATCTACAGGTATTTTAAGGCTCACATTAAAAATCAAAACAGTTCATACATTAATTGCTTTAACAGAGAAGTTGAGTTGATTGTGTAATAATAAAATATTTTTATGAAATGAGAAACTAGTTAATGGGCTGAATTACAAATAACTAAATTAATATTTTTTAAAAATATTAATTAAAATTAAATTACTATTATTTTTTATAATAATAAGTATTTTTTGAATAACAAATAGTTAATTATATATGAGTACTTTGCAGCTCACCTCTTTATTTTATGATTGAATTTTCACACATTAACAAAATTAAGTTGTACAGACTTTGTTTAAATTTTAGTTGTAAGAAAGTTATTATTTTCTGCCTAAAAGCTACCTCAGCAAATAATCAATTGAATGCTTTGTGCTACAAAATGTTTTTTCTTATATTCTAAAATACTCACCTTGTGTTTCAGGTAAGTAACAAAAGGAAACTTCCAGTAATGATATATTTACATGGCGGAGGTTATATTTGGGGATCAGGCAGCAGTACAGTTTATGGACCAGAATATCTTCTGGATAAGGATATCGTACTGGTTACAATAAATTACAGATTAGGCCCTTTAGGTAGGAACTTAAACAAGTATTTTGTGTGTGTGTGTGTGTGTGTGTGTGTGTGTGTGTGTGTGTGCATGAACATTATAATACAAATGTAATTTATTTTTCTGCAAGTAGTATTATTGCATGTTTATTTTTGACTAATGCATGTTTCATAGACGTAAACATCTTTTGTTTCAAGACAGAATCAATGAATAATAGAGATCAATCAGATACACAGTTTCAATTTTGAGCATTTTTATGGCTGCAAGTTGTGTGCTAAACAATTGTACAAGAAAGTATTAATTATAACTGCAATAATTCCAAGAAACTTAGAAAGACAGTTTCCCAATGCGTGTGTGTGTGTGTGTGTGTGTTTTAATATAATAATAAAAAACATTTTTTGAAAAAGTTTCCAATAAAAGAATAACAAAGTAGCAGTTTTCACACTATCAGAAAGCTTACAGATTGTGTCTTAAAACAGTAGAGTAAATCAACAGTCACAGTTTTTATTTAACCACATCTATAAAACATTGCACATTTGTATTATACTAATTCTCCTATGTATGTGTATTCCTATAGTCATTAAGTTGATTAATAGAGTTTTAAATAGCAGCACAATCAAACAGTTGTAACAGCTAAGCATTCTACAATTGGATTAACACCATACTCATTTTTCTATAAAAAATTCACGGAAGTGATTGCTGCCACGTCCAACCTTGTCTTTTATAGTCACCATCAACATAAACAAGATTGTAATTACTGAGAAGGATGTAGAATTGTTTTCTTAGTTTTTCTTAATCTTAATGATGGAATTGCTCAGTTATTGATCCAACATGTGATAACTGATGAATTGCAGAACTCTTCTAAAATGCTTTCTTGGTTAACAATGTTAGCCATAAATAGAAAACTGGAGTCCTTTTATCTGCATTTACTTTTTGAATTTCTTTAACCAGGTTTTCTCTCTATGGAAGATAATGTAATTCCTGGTAATTATGGGTTTAAAGACCAAAGCGCAGCCTTCAGATGGGTAAGAGATAATATAAAACGTTTTGGTGGAGACCCAGATTCAGTGACCATATTTGGTGAAAGTGCTGGAGGATCAAGTGTGCACTATCACATGAAATCACCTCTCAGTAAAGGTGAGTTATAAATTTAAGTTAGTGTGGTATATTTTGATTTTTTTTCTTAGGAAGCTGATACAAAACTTAAGTTACAATGGAATAAATGTCTTCACGAAAAGGTTTCTTCCATTACGTAGGTTTCAGCATTCATCTGAAACAGACCTTAGGTGATATTTTACCTTTAAACATAATATTATATTTTATGTTATATTTATTTTGTTACAATATGACTAAAAAGAATACAAGCATAAGATAACAGTAGTATAAAAATACTATATGAAACACAGTTTTGATAAAATCTAAAATGATTTGTAAACTTTGTTTAGGACTTTTCCATCGTGCAATATCACAAAGTGGCAGTTCACTTTGTTCCTGGACAAACAGTCCAGCAGGACTTTACAGTCAACATGGAGCTTACTTGGCAAGCTTAGTTGAATGTCCATCATCACCAACAACATCAATGCTTGATTGTCTGAGGAGTGTTTCACCTTATGCCATTACAGAGGCGTTAGTTAATTTTACTGTAAGTGACTTTGTATTTTGCTTTTGATACAATATATAGAAAGTGAAAAAATTTTCTGGGATATTGTAGAAGTACAGGAACATGCATGTTGTTCATGTTCGTTCTATGATGTTCTGGTCAGTTCTGTATGTTTATAGTTGTTTATACATCACATAATTATCTGATGAGCTCACCAACATTACATTATCATCAACACGTTCAACATAACGTTTATGTTTATATTAAGAAATCTCTGTTGCCATGGCAGGATGTATTGATCTTACTTATTTATTTTCCATATAGAAAATACTGTAAAACATCAAAATAAAAAAATAAAGGAAAAATAATATGTTGCTTATATACTAAAAACAATCTTTATATGGAAATTCTGAGACACATTTGACTTTCAAACAAAATGATAAACACTCAATAATAAAAAGTGGGTATTGCTTTCATAAACTTGTACTTTTAATGTAGGCAATGATGGACTATAACTATTTCCTAAATTAAATCACATTTTTGTATCTGGTGTCTATTAATCACTGAGGTTTCTGATGAAAGCAGTGTTTCAGTTAACATCTACAACCATCTTTAGGCTAATTAGGTGTGCAAACTGCATTAGAAACTATCCTTTAACTCTATCACATTTGCAATAATCACTCTGCAGTAGCGGGTTGTACAAATACTATTACATGAAAATTAACTTGCCATATCTATAACTACTGATATATCTTAAAAACAAGAAATAGTAGAAAACTTCAAGTATACCAAAAAACAAAAACTAATAAATCAATAATATTTACTGTCAGACAAGAGCGTAAAGCATTCAAAAAAATGTAACCAATAAACTACTGAGCTGGCAAACTAAACTAAACTACTGAGATTCTAAACTAGGGTTATTGTAAATTAATATATAAAACTGTACCTTATTATCTGTCTTGTGACTTTCCTTTTTTAAAAACAACACTACGCGTTTCGGAACATTTGTTCCATCATCAGTGTTATTACTCTTGCGAGGTCGTCGAAACATTAAGATATATTACAAACACATAAAACACTAAACATAAGTTCGAATTCAGTATCTACCGCGCACGATACGTTTTCGGTGCACACCTTGACAATACTGAACTAACGCTATCAGTTCACCGCTGTCACTGCTCGTGCATGATGTGTGACGTGTACCTTAGTTGTTCTGAGATTTGCATCGCAGTGTCATACAACGAGTTAGAGTGGAAATTTAACGAATCATTTAATAAATAATCTGGACTGGTTTTAAAGGCCTTATATATATTTCAAATTCTTCATTAGCATTCATATTCCTACCTTTATTGCATATGTGTATTGGTTTAAAGTTTGTACTAAAATCCGTATAATTATGATTATTGTCAATCAAATGTCGTCCAAAATTGGATTTATTTTTTCCAAAGTCTTTTTTGGGGAGATGTTGTTTGAATCTCTTTATGAAAGGTCTCCCCGTCTGGCCTATATAAAAACAGTTACAGTCATCACATATTATCTTGTATACACCTGTTTTTTCTTCTAAAGGTCTGACCGTTTTTGGACCAAGTATTTTATATATGTTATTGCTTGTTTGAAAGGCCGTCGCTATATTCATTTTCTTAAAGACATTTGTTAGAATTTTCGGAAGGACATTACCATACTCAGTTGATATGTGTATTCCTCCATCCTTGTTCTTCTTCGGGGGCCTCATTTGTCTGTTTTGTTGTTTCTTGAGTAGTTTATCTATCATTGAACTTTGATATCCGTTAGCTCTGGCTATGTATTTTATTGTATTTAACTCTTTATGAAAATCAATTGTCTCAAGTGGTATTGTAATTAGCCTATGAATAAAACTGTTATATGCAGCCATTTTTTGAGATATAGGGTGGTGGGAGTCTGCGTGTATAGTGATATCTGTTGTGGTTGGTTTTCTATAGATTTGGTATTGGAATCTATTTTTTGGTTTTATGACTGTTAAGTCAAGAAAATTCAGCTTATTGTCAGTTTCAGTTTCGAGGGTGAATTGTATGCGTTTATGTATGCTATTCATATAATGTCTCAATGTATCTATCTGTCGTAATGAACCATCAAAAATTATAAAAGTATCATCGACATATCGCGTGTAAAAGACTATTTTGCTGTGAAGTTTATTTTTATTGGACAGTAAATGTGTATTTTCGTAATGATTCAGGTAGATATCTGATAATAAGCCAGAAAGTTGTGAGCCCATGGCGAGGCCCTCCTCTTGAATAAAATAACTATTATTGAACGTGAAATAGTTCTGCTTTAATATAACTTCTAATAAATCAATTAATTCGTTAATTTTTTGTGAACTTAGTAATTTTGCTTCATTGAGGAGTTCCCTTAAAATGGCTATTGTTTCCTGAATAGGTATGTTTGTGTATAAGTTAACAATATCAAATGACGCAATTTTGTAATTAGGCTGCAATTTAATGTCTTTTAATTTGTTAACAAAATCAATATTATTTTTAATACTATGATTATTTTCTAATCTTATGTTGTCTTTTATTATTTTTGCAAGTTTTTTGGCGATTTTATACCCTGGGGCTGTTGTAAAATTTATAAGTGGTCTAATTGGTACATCAATTTTATGAATCTTGGGTAAACCTGTGAATTGAGGTGTCCGGGCATTTATAGGCTTTAATACGCGTCGTGTGGTTTCGTCAAATAGACTCGTGCATCTGTTAATCATGTTATTCAAGTTCTTAACGAAACCGTTGGTTGGATCAGCAGACAACGTTTGGATATTGTTATTGTTTATAAATTCATTAACCTTCGATATATATTGGTTCATGTACATTATAACTATGGTGTTTCCCTTATCAGGTCTAGTAATGAGAGTATTATTATCTGTCAGTTTATTTTGTATCTGTTTTAAAAGTTTAAAGTCTGTAATGTGTTTATGACCAACATTACTGATATTATTCGGGGGTTTTAATCTCTTATTCAGTTTACTGTTTACTATTATGCGTGTTTCGTTCTGCAGTCTATGGTCTGGCACCATTTTTATAGCTGCCTCGGCATTAACTATTTCTTGAATTATATGATTTCTATTGTTATATGGGATGTTGTATTTTAACCCTTTGTTTAGAATATTCATTTCTTCGTTGTTTAAATCTATTGACGTTAAATTTGAAACTCGTTCATAAAATTCATGTTGACATTTGATACTATCGTCGGGGCATTGTTTATTTTGGAGATAGATAAACTTTCTATTCTGTTTGAAATATATACGTTGTAGAGTGTGTCTGATATATTTATCAATGGTTTGCATTACACTGTTTATGATGGCTGGGTGAATGTTATTAAGCATTTCCAGTTGTGCTTTGTATAACTTTATGTTTAGATCCACCTTCTTTGCATACAAATTTCTCAACTCTTCTTTTATCCACATTTGTTCAGCGTGTTCCTTTACCTTTATTGCAGTTTTGGATGTGTTCTTAATTTTGATGATAGCATACTTTGGTATTACGTTGTTCTTAATACATTTTTTGTTGAATTTTATGTGTAGGTTGGTTTTCAATAACTTTATCTTAATGTTTTGATATTTAAATACTATAGATGCCTGACTGGCTTCCAATTTAAAATCCATGATATTCGTATCCAAGTCACACTTTGGACAGTCTTTTACACGCGATATGTCGATGATACTTTTATAATTTTTGATGGTTCATTACGACAGATAGATACATTGAGACATTATATGAATAGCATACATAAACGCATACAATTCACCCTCGAAACTGAAACTGACAATAAGCTGAATTTTCTTGACTTAACAGTCATAAAACCAAAAAATAGATTCCAATACCAAATCTATAGAAAACCAACCACAACAGATATCACTATACACGCAGACTCCCACCACCCTATATCTCAAAAAATGGCTGCATATAACAGTTTTATTCATAGGCTAATTACAATACCACTTGAGACAATTGATTTTCATAAAGAGTTAAATACAATAAAATACATAGCCAGAGCTAACGGATATCAAAGTTCAATGATAGATAAACTACTCAAGAAACAACAAAACAGACAAATGAGGCCCCCGAAGAAGAACAAGGATGGAGGAATACACATATCAACTGAGTATGGTAATGTCCTTCCGAAAATTCTAACAAATGTCTTTAAGAAAATGAATATAGCGACGGCCTTTCAAACAAGCAATAACATATATAAAATACTTGGTCCAAAAACGGTCAGACCTTTAGAAGAAAAAACAGGTGTATACAAGATAATATGTGATGACTGTAACTGTTTTTATATAGGCCAGACGGGAAGACCTTTCATAAAGAGATTCAAAGAACATCTCCCCAAAAACGACTTTGGAAAAACTAAATCCAATTTTGGACGACATTTGATTGACAATAATCATAATTATACAGATTTTAGTACAAACTTTAAACCAATACACATATGCAATAAAGGTAGGAATATGAATGCTAATGAAGAATTTGAAATATATATAAGGCCTTTAAAACCAGTCCAGATTATTTATTAAATGATCAGTTAAATTTCCACTCTAACTCGTTGTATGACACTGCGATGCAAATCTCAGAACAATTAAGGTACATGTCACACATCATGCGCGAGCAGCGATAGCGGTGAACTGATAGCGTTAGTTCAGTATTGTCAAGGTGCGCACCGAAAACGTATTGCGTGCGGTAGATACTGAATTCGAACTTATGTTTAGTGTTTTATATGTTTGTGATATATCTTAATGTTTCGACGACCTCGCAAGAGTAATAACACCTGATGATGGAAAAAATGTTCCGAAACGCGTAGTGTTGTTTTTAAAAAAGGAAAGTCACAAGACGGAAGGTAAAGTTTTATATATTAATTTATTCAAAGTGTGACTTGGATACGAATATCATGGATTTTAAATAGGGTTATTGTGTTTGTACTTGATGTTTTAGTTGTTGGTGTGTTTGACTAACGGGTGGGTTCATATCTAGCGCTAGTTTGAATAAAGTGTAATTTGAAGGGTATTAGAATCAATTGTGCTTCAGGTAGCATAAAGCATTATCTAAAACTCTTCTGAAGATGACCACAAATTTTATCACAATGTCTCAGAAATATTTTAAAATTACTTTCAATAAATTGGCCAGTTCATATTAAACTTTCATAATTTTACCTACAACTTTGACCATTACTAAAAAAAGTAACAACAACAACAGTAATGATAATGTAACAAAAAGCTAACTCAACACTAAAGAAATATAGCCAAAAAGTTTAAAATTAATTATTTAATTATATTTTAATTTGTACATTTTTATAAATAAATCTTAAGTCTTTTATAAAAACATGTGATACGAAAATACATATTCATCAATGATAAAACTTTATTAAAGGGAAACTACTTCCAAATATCATGAAATGAGTTTCAGGAAAACTAACATTTATGTCCTTAAACTTTTTTCTTGATTATTAAACAGTGAAACCAACATATCATGAATATCGATATTTATTTTTGAAAACTATATTTTGTGTTGACTATATATCAGGTTTGGGATGTTGACCCACCAGTGCCATTCCCACCATCTATAGAACCAAAGGATGTGGAGGATGCATTCATGACAGCTGATCCTTGGACTATACCCACATTTGTCCCTTGGCTAACAGGCATATTGTCAGAAGAAGGAGCATTCAGAACGTCAAGTAAGTTTTATTTAATTATTTTTTTCTTTAATACACTGTTGCATCCTTTTCATAAAAATTTATACCATTTATACATCTCCAGTTTTAGTGTTAGATATAGTGACTTCAGTAAACAAATTTTATTTGGATGTGTTCAAATTGACTACATTGATGTGACAAAGGAAAGTTTTATGGAAGGGCAGGGCTGTGGTTCCTTCTAATCGTATATGTCATGTTTGTAAAGCAAATTGCTTTATCAGCTTACAATTCAAGTTATCCATTTCATTATAGTAAGCGTTATATTTTAAAACATCATGTTTACATGTCTACTTGATCTCAAATTTTGTTTTCAATTATTTATCACTTTTGAAATTTCTGGAAAGCCACACAATCTCCTGGGAATTAAGAAGTCAAGGAGTCACTTGCCTCCTGGCTGTGACAAATTATGCCAGTGAATATCAAACAAAAGACTCTTGTAAGAGACATATTATAGGCTTCATACGTGTCTACTTGTCTACTTATGTTACATTAGAGATAATCTATTCAAATTCTCGGAATTCGTAGTGACTGTAACACATATGACTATAAGGTATCCTACATATTAAATGACATGTTTTGATATGGCAGTATTAAGTACCAGTATTAATTAACAAATTGACAAGTAACGATTAACTTATATGACTTTGTAACCTAAACATGGCTACCACTTACAAGTAAAATTAATAAGTTGTGGTAACAAATAAGAACTAATCCAGGTTATACAATATTTTAACTGTGTCTTATTAATTAATCCAAGGCATACTTTTTAGATTCATACTTTTTACTTAAAATCAGTCAATTGGTATTCAGTTACTTACTTTCTTTTATCAGTTATTTTCTTTACGTTAGCAGTCTTCATAACAACTTTGTCAAATTTTGTTGCTTCCCTGCTATATACACTTTTTCCTTGAACGAGGCCTTTTGGTTTCGCAACCATTATCAAGTTCTTCCTACAACAACATTAAAATACCTACTTCCCTTATATATATACTAACCCTCCCACGCATCACCGGTTACATTCAACCAATAGGAGGCAGTACTTACTGCCCAGTCCTTGCTAGCCCCGCCCCTTACTCAGTCAACCTGACCTCGTCATATACATTTCTTCTAGAAATCTCCTACAGCTTTCTACCTTCTGAACATATCCTGTAACCGTATTACACCTTTTATACACTACTCTTTCAAAATATAGTAAAATATATCCTCATTACTAAATTCAGTCTTTATGTTCATCAGCGCATTACTATTCTTTTTCCTTACTTTTAATATTTCTAATTCTTCATACAATTTGCGTTTACTTATGTTATTCTCTAACCTTACTATTTCGATGTTCTCTGTTGGGTCTAAAAACCTATGCCCTGTTTCATTAAAATGTCTCACATAGAGCGAATTCATAGTTCTGTCTCCTCCTCTCGCATGCTCTCTCAATCTAATTTCGAATTTACGTCCTGTTTCACCCAGGTAAACCTTATCACACTGTTTACAGTTCAACTTATAAACACCGCTTTTCTGTAATTCAGGCGTTATTTCAGTACTACTATTCTTTATATAATCAAAAACTATCTTTGTCTTTTTTATCCCTACATCTACAGTATATTGTGTTTTTCAAAGCACTTGATTATGTTCCTCGTTTGAAATCCCAGATACGTTATTGATCCTATGTATTTCTTTTCTTTCTTCGCTTCTTGTCTACTATTTCCTTCTATTTTTTCACAATTTTCTCTACTATCCCTGGTTTATAATTATTATTTTTCTCTATTTCTTCTATTCTTTTTAACTCTTCTGTTTTACATGAATCATCTTCTAAGCATTTTATTGCTCTATAACAAAATGAGTTTAGTGCAGCCATCTTGTGACTTATGGGATGGTATGATTCCTGAGGTATAATTAAGTCTGTATACGTTTCTTTCCTAAATACATCAAATTTAAAAACACCACACTCTTTCTTTATATTTAGATCTAGGTAATTTATTTGTACTCCACCTATTTCCTCTTTGAACTTAATTTTATTTTTAATTTGATTAATTTCATTCGTTAGTTCTGTGAATTCTTCATTTGTTCCTTCCCACACCACCAAAATGTCGTCTACGTACCTTATCCATTCCTTTATTTTATCCTTATATTTTGATTCCATTAGGACACGCCTCTCAAAACAATTCATATATATTTCCGCCATTACTGGTGACAACGGACAACCTATTGGTAGCCCCTCCTTTTGAATGTAATATTTATTATTAAACCTAAAGTAGTTTTGGTGTACGCACACTGTCAGAACTTTTATTAAATCACTTTTGTACTGATACTGTCCTAAATTGTTATTTTTAATAATTTCTACAGTATGTTCAACCGATATATTCGTAAACATATCTGACACGTCTAACGACATAAGTTTCGTATTTTCACTTATTTTTACTAACTTCAACCGTTCTATTACATTTCTACTATTTTCTACACTATATGTTGCCTCAAAATCATATAACCTCCTAAGCAACTTGCTCACTTCTTTCGATATCTTATAACTAGGCGAATTAATAAACGAAACTATTGTCCTAAATGGCATACCATCTTTATGTAATTTTGGTTGACACCTCAACCTTGGCGCTTCTGGGTTTGATTCTATAAGTAATTTCTTCTTCTTATCGCTTAGGAATGTTATTTCTTTTAACACTTTTTTAATTTGAGCTTGGTATTTGCTTGTGTAATCATATTTAATTCCTTGATATGGGCCTTCTTTTATGAAGTCTTCTATCTTGTTTATGTACCAATCTTTCTTCATTACAACCGAAGTATTTCCTTTGTCTGCTTTAGTAACTAGTAGATTATTTTCTTTTATTTTATTTTTCAATTTCTTTACATCCTTCATGACCTGTTCTTCCACCTTATTTCTTCTATTTGTACTTTTATTATACATTTTTTCAACGATTTCTTTTAACTCATACCTCATTTGTTTTTTAGTATCCTTATTTTCTATTTTCTCTACTACTAGCCGTGTGCCCGATAGGATTTCCCGTCGGCAACATCTCAGGAACCATCCGACTTTTCTCAAATGTTAGAGTTTTTGGGTAACCTGTTCTGCCCATGCCCTCTTTTTTACCCTTTGGTCGCGGCGAGGAATTAGTTCCGCGTAAATAATATAAAGACTAAAGAGACTTTAACAAACTATCCATGTAACCCTGCAAAGAAAAATTAGACTGCACACATCAAAGAATCACCTATAGGACTTCACGATATACCACATTTTGAGTCCAGACTTGGGAGCCAATCCGTCCTTGATTCACGGAATCTGCCACAAAAACTTTCACACTTCAAAGTGCCTGACTCGAGAAAAGGCGACATAAATTTGACCATGTCCAAAAGCTGGAGCTGGAAGATAAAGTCCGATTTTGTCAAAGGTCTGACCTTGGGACTTGTTGATTGTCATGACGAACGACAGCCTAATAGGAAATTGTCGCCTTCTCAGCTGGAATGGAAGCTCAGCTTGGCTTGGAGATAGATTAATCCGAGGAATGAACACACGTTCGCCGGCATGATCACCAGTAAGGATTTCGGCATCAAGAACATGTTCACCCATATTTCGGATAATCAGGCGTGTTCCATTCCACAATCCTTTCATTGTGTTTAAGTTATGCTGTAGCATGACGATCGATCCTATCTTCAGTCTCAGTATGTGCGGAGGCATTCCTGAAGGAGTCTGCGAGTTAATGAACTCCATTGGATAATTATTTTGTTCCTCTGGATCATCACACTCGATATTGTCGATGCTGCTGTAAATTTTGGCTTCTCCGCGGATTTTGTCGACAATCTTATCGTTCATCTCAAGTGAATCTTCATTTCTCGGTGTCAGGATCGCAACATTTTTGAATGACTCTCAAGATGAGGGGTCAAGATCGTTTCCAAAAATTAGCTCTACCAGATCTTTTTTAGCGATGCAAGGCTCAGGAATCTGGAAGCTATCGTCACCAAAAACTTCTGCATGTGGCAGACGGGCTTCTCCAAGTTTCAGAAGCCATTCAGCAAATACTTTCTCATTGCGATCCGCTCTCATATTTTGGGTGAGCTTGAATTCTTTGAATGAGTAGAAGAGGTTGCATCGCTTGAGAGATTCTCCGACGATTGCTGCTCGACCTCCTCTTGGAACAACAGGTAAACATTGCCTGAAGTCTCCGCCCAACAAAATGATTTTACCTCCAAATGGAATTATAGTAAAAAATAAAACCATAAAATAGTTTTAGTGATTTTCACTCGTCAATTTATTAAAATTATAAATCCATGACAGCTGTTTCGGCAGCACAGTGCCTTCATCAGATGGTGTAAGCTGACTAATTTTCGTACAAACAATACAGAATATAAAATATAATACACGTGCTGTTATATAGAGAGCGATAGTAATCTCGTGTCAATAAGATTTAATACACATTACACAAACATATAACATAACATAAACCAAATCTATTTATACAAATTAAGCAGAGGCGAGCTATTTAGATCTAACTGATCATTTAATAATACATTTAAATATTTGTGTTTATTAATTTCAAGGCTTTCTAATAAATCAAGCTTTGGACCCTTATCAGATAAATGTAAAATTTCAAAATTGTCATTATAACTATGGTCTTTTTCTAACAAGTGATTTGCATAATTTGATTTGCCATCATTATATCTAAAACTATAATTGTGACCATACATTCTTTTTCCGAAAGATCTACCTGTCTGTCCGATATAAACTTTATTACAAGACCACAGGATAATTTGTATACACCAGACTTTTGCAGTTTATCTGTTTTACTCTTATTATTTTTAATATATTTTCCCAAAGAAGACTGCGTCTTAAAAGCTATATTTACATTCCTTTGTGTGAAATATTTACCAATATTATCAGAAGCAGAACCTATGTAAGTGAGAGTGTGATATCTTTTAATCTGTGTTGAGGGAGGGTAAACTAGTTTTAAAGCTTGTGAATAAAAATTTTTGTTTAACAAGTGATCTATGAGGCTAGGTTGGTAACCATTGTTGACAGCTATTTGTTTAATAATGTTAAGTTCTGATTGGAAATTTGAGTCTGATAACGGAATACTAACTAATCTGTGGATAAAACTGTGAAAAGCAGCCAATTTATGTGAGTATGGATGTGTGGAAGTAATGTGTATTGTCATATCTGTATGTGTAGGCTTATGAAAAATACCGAAGTCTAATTTATTATTGCATTTTGTTATTGTAAGGTCTAAAAAATTGATACTATTATTATCTTCTAATTCTAAGGTAAAGCTAATATTTTTATGTAAATTGTTAATAAAATTAAGAAAGATCTGTAATTGTCTACGTGCACCTAGAAAAATTGCTAAAATATCGTCCACATATCTATACCAAAAAATAAACAATTTGAAATAAGGGTGTGCTCTAATTTTAGTTTCTATGTAGTCCATAAAGATTTCAGCTGCCAAAGGGCTAAATGGATTTCCCATTGCAAGCCCTTCTTTGCCAATTTAGATCTTTCCATTAAATTCAAAGTAGTTTTGATTAAGGCAAACCTTCAGTAAATTCAAGATATCCTCTCTCATAAAGGGGTTATTACAATTTTCAATTAATAATTTTTCTACAATATCTATTACATCAGTCGGTGGAATACTCGGAAACAAATTCTTCACATCAAATGATAATAAAATAGCTTTCTCTGGGATATGTGAATCTTTAATTCTGTTAATTAAGTCTAGTGAATTTTTAATACTATGTGTTGATTGAAATTTGCATTGTGTTTGTATAATCTTAATTAGTCTTTTAGATAATTTAACAGAAGGAGCAGTTACATATGATACCACTGGTCTAATTGGATGGTTATCCTTATGCAATTTAGTATTCCACCGACTGATGTAATAGATATTGTAGAAAAATTATTAATTGAAAATTGTAATAACTCCTTTATGAGAGAGGATATCTTGAATTTACTGAAGGTTTGCCTTAATCAAAACTACTTTGAATTTAATGGAAAGATCTACATTGGCAAAGAAGGGCTTGCAATGGGAAATCCACTTAGCCCTTTGGCAGCTGAAATCTTTATGGACTACATAGAAACTAAAATTAGAGCACACCCTTATTTCAAATTGTTTATTTTTTGGTATAGATATGTGGACGATATTTTAGCAATTTTTCTAGGTACACGTAGACAATTACAGATCTTTCTTAATTGTATTAACAATTTACATAAAAATATTAGCTTTACCTTAGAATTAGAAGATAACAATAGTATCAATTTTTTAGACCTTACAATAACAAAATGCAATAATAAATTAGACTTCGGTATTTTTCATAAGCCTACACATACAGATATGACAATACACATTACTTCCACACATCCATACTCACATAAATTGGCTGCTTTTCACAGTTTTATCCACAGACTAGTTAGTATTCCGTTATCAGACTCAAATTTCCAATCAGAACTTAACATTATTAAACAAATAGCTGTCAACAATGGTTACCAACCTAGCCTCATAGATCACTTGTTAAACAAAAAATTGTATTCACAAGCTTTAAAACTAGTTTACCCTCCCTCAACACAGATTAAAAGATATCACACTCTCACTTACATAGGTTCTGCTTCTGATAATATTGGTAAATATTTCACACAAAGGAATATAAATATAGCTTTTAAGACGCAGTCTTCTTTGGGAAAATATATTAAAAATAATAAGAGTAAAACAGATAAACTGCAAAAGTCTGGTGTATACAAATTATCCTGTGGTCTTGTAATAAAGTTTATATCGGACAGACAGGTAGATCTTTCGAAAAAAGAATGTATGGTCACAATTACAGTTTTAGATATAATGATGGCAAATCAAATTATGCAAATCACTTGTTAGAAAAAGACCATAGTTATAATGACAATTTTGAAATTTTACATTTATCTGATAAGGGTCCAAAGCTTGATTTATTAGAAAGCCTTGAAATTAATAAACACAAATATTTAAATGTATTATTAAATGATCAGTTAGATCTAAATAGCTCGCCTCTGCTTAATTTGTATAAATAGATTTGGTTTATGTTATGTTATATGTTTGTGTAATGTGTATTAAATCTTATTGACACGAGATTACTATCGCTCTCTATACAACAGCACTTGTATTATATTTTATATTCTGTATTGTTTGTACGAAAATTAGTCAGCTTACATCATCTGATGAAGGCACTGTGCTGCCAAAACAGCTGTCGTGGATTTATAATTTTAATAAATTGACGAGTGAAAATCACTAAAACTATTTTATGGTTTTATTTTTTACTATAATTTACAATGGATTTTCACCAAGTAAAGGCATCAAGCATTAATTATCCAAATGGAATTTTACTTTTCATCATATCCCGAAGAAGCAGATCGAGAACTTCAAGAGCACGTCCTTGTGCCATTGCTACTTCATCCCAGATAATCAAGCTGGCAGCCTCCAACTCGCGATATGCTTTTTGGCCTTGGGTCAGGAGTGATGTTGATGTTTTGTTAAGTGGTACCGGTAACTTAAACCTTAAGTGAGCCATCCTTCCACCTTTCAGCAATGTCGCTGCGATTCCTGTTGAGGCTACTGGAATTACGATCTTTCCGTCTCCTCTTAAAATATGCATCAAAGTGTTGTAGACATAAGTTTTGTCAGTTCCACCAGGACCGTCAATAGAAAAGAGTTTGTTGTCTCCTCTTCCTTCACAGGCTTGCAGAATGCTGTCAACAACATGTCTTTGCTCTCGATTGCATTTGGCATAGCACTCTTCGCCAAGTCTCTTCTCTTCCTCCTGGTCATAACTTTCATCTTGATCGACGTGGAAGACTGGATCAGGAAGTCCAAAATCAGAATTCTTCGTTCCGTGAAGTCTCAGGATATCATTGATTTCTGCAAGTCATCTATCCTTGGAAACATCAGCCGAGTGATCCCTTCTCAAATCCTCGTTTAAACTTTCCAGATGCCCATCAAATAATTCAAGAGGTGTAGGATTTTGAGGATTGCAGAACACCAGAATGATGGCAAAAAGATCCCTCAGAGATTTTGCCGACTGATATCTTGAAGCTTCCTTAAGACATCTCGACCATTCTTCATCGTTTTCAAGCAATCCCCTGGCTCTTGCTGTCTCCTCGAATGTTCCACATGTAATGCCATTCACAGTTCTCAGGTTCTCAAACGATGTTTTGGACGTCGAACGTTTAGAAGAAGAAGTCGCAGGAAATATCGCTCACGATCCAAAGGGCTGACGCTGTACATCCGAGAAATTGTATCCAAACAACGCACTCGTTTTTGCCATTTTCCATTAACGAATCGATATGATTCTCCGACTTCTGTGTAGAGGAGCTCTCTTGCATCAGGGCCTGACTGACACAGCTTGAAGTATGCAGTCAGAGTTGTATCTTTTGAGGAAGCATTCTCTAATGCCTGATGTTCTTGACCTTCCAGAAACGTAACATTCTGTTGATGAGGTAAATGAACTGCCAATCTCTCAATGTGGTGGCTTTGAGAGTGCAATTTAAATCCAAGAAGTCGCCAAGCCACTTCCGGAGCCATCACCATTCTACCATCAATGTATCGAGTAATTTCATCATGCTCATTGTTTTCGGAGGTGATTTCCATCTTTGCGCAATCATGACCTTTGTATACATAGGCCTACTTATAAAGATACTTCGTCGCCTTCACAGTGGCACAAATCTCCACGTTGATGTGAGCATTGAACTCTTTGAGGAGAAACTTTTTGTACGGAACTACCCATCGATTGTCAATCCTGACTCCATTCTTCATGAAAGAATTACCATCTCTTTGTCTGTAAAGAGGGTAGCCGTCGACATTCTCTTGAGTCTCAGGGTTGAATTTCTTTGGGAACTCCTTCGTGCATTTGCCATGTTCCATACAAACACAGTTACGGTTAAGTTCTCCACACGGTCCATGAATCATGTGCTGGGTCACGATGCTGTAAAGATTTAGTTCGGCAATCTCGTCAGGTATCTCAGCACAGACTACTTCATCAATCATTTCTCTTCCTCTGATTTTGTCATCACTTTTCAGCATCATCAAGATGTTGGAATGTGGAAGACCCCGTTTTTGCCACTCGACAACGTAAATGAGGGCAAGATATCTCCCAAAATGACCATCTTTGAGCATTCCTAAAAGAACTTTGATTTTGAGGTGAAACACTCTCGCCACCAAGTCTGGTCGGTCTTGAGGAGTTTGTCCAGGCTTCAGTTCGTTTGTTATCTCAGGGCAGTTTGGATTACAGGTGAACGTGATGAAAAGATCAGGTTTCCCGTACCGATTCACGATTGCCATGGCGTCCTGGTAATTTTGTTGCATATACCTTGGACCGCCGTGGAATGTCGAAGACAATATGCAGACTCTTCTAATCGGTCTCTGGTGGTCAGCTGCATCTTGAGCAAGGGCATCCATAAGTCCTTGATACTTCTCAATTCTAAGTTTGCTTTGATTCTGACGAATATAGAAGAGGTTGTTCGACTCATATCTCACGTAGGAGAGAACCAAATACTGCTGAAAGAGCTTGCAGCCATGATGAAGAGGAGTGAATCCATGGTTATCTCTCTCTATAAGCCTGTATTTGTAGAACTGCTGCATTGTTAGCCTGTTGTGAGATGCAGTTTGTCTTCGTCCCGTGTGAGTCATGTTTGGATCCCATCCAAGTTCACCTCGGGGAAAGAGCAGAGGAAAGGCCATCAGATCAATGTGGGGGCTCATGTTGGAGTATTTGAGGAGTCCATGCTGGTTATGGAAAACAGTAAAGTCCATATTCTGAGGAGGGTTTCCGCTTTCTCCCGTAAAGATGATCGCAATCTCGTTTGCACTCGGTCCGTTGTATCTCTTCTTGTCCTTCTCCGGGTCTTTGAAAAACATGAGCTTGACTATTTCAGGCTCTCCAACTTGAGCAACAACATCCTTAATCATCTTGTAAGCCTGTGCGTACACATTGGATCGCCGCAACACAGTGTCCAACTTGCTCATGACAGTCGCCAAGCATTTGTCATTCTCAGATCTTCCCATTCTCTCCTCAAGTGCTTGTTGAGAGTCGACATAACAGAGACAGGCTATCGGTTGCAGGTCTGTCAGTTGACATCAAGTGAGAGGTCATGAACAGTACGTCTCCCGAGACTTTGTACGGTATTGGTCCTCTTCTTCCGGCAAAACTGTGGTCCACCTCGGCATCAATGGATGCAAAAGCCAATGCACTGTTGTAGTTGCGAATGTACTCGCAGAAGTTTTTGGCCTCTGAGGACTGGCTGACAAAGAGTTCTTCTAATTCCTTGGGCACAGATCTGACAATCCGCGAATCCGGCATTTTGACTTTTTCGTTGCCACAGCACATGGAAAAATATCTGCCTGTGACTCTCTCGCCAGGAAACATTTTTGCCAAGCAGTCATGACATCGGTCAGACATTGATACTACTGTGAGAGATGGTTTGCTGTCATCGTAATTGGTGGCATATGCAGTCTTCAGGTTTCTTCTTCTGTTGACCTCTGGATGTGTGCGTTGATACTTGGCCACAGCTTGTGTGTGTACCTCTGGATGTATGAGTTGATTCTTGGCCACTGCTTGTCGGTGTACTTCAGGATGTGATTCCTGATATTTTGCTACCGCTTTCTGATGCGCAGTAGGGTTATTTTTAGAAGATTTTTTTCTGACTTATTCGGGTTTCATTTGTGTATTGAGCCTTTCGTTTTTTGTTTGACTTTTGTGTTAGACTTGGAGCAATCTGTTCTAAGCTTTGGTATGACAAAGATGAAGACAGGGCCTGACTCTCAGGCAACGGAGTTACTGGTATTTCTACTCTTCACATTATTTTTTTAGCAGTAATAACTTTTGGAATACCTGTGTTAAAAACTTGCGAAACCGAATTTTCTTGTGAAGCATATGCATCAAAATGCCCACTTGAAAGACTTGCTGTAAACCTAAACCACTTAACAGGTCGACCCTCAGTTCCTGTTTTCACATAAAACGTACCATTTCGATAGACTTCGAAAACAAACAGAAAGATTCGCCCAGCAGCTTCCAACTCACATAAACTACTGAACGTTGATGTTTTTATCATATCGTTGTTATAATCGGACGATGTGGCATAGTTATCTCCATTTTTGTCACATGACATAATAGAAAATTCTATCCAGTTATCTACAACATACCTAACGATCTGCCCACGCACATCATTATGCATTTCCTGGGTTTCATTAATAAAAAAAGATAAGATTAAGATAAAAAAAAGCATGTATAATTTTTGGAATAAGAATATTTATTGCATTACATGTGTTTCAACATAAATATCTCTGAATCTCTTTCTTCCCCGTCAGTTTCTATGCGTGTTTCGTACTTTTATTTTCAGGCCCGAAATAAGCAGGCTCCATCTCCTACAATAGGAACAACAGTCTGTGGGACATTCTGCCCCTCAATCATCAAAATTTTCACAACCATTTTAAATAAATACAATGAAAGTAAGTGCAATTAGCACGAAAAATAACTATCCCTATTTACAAAACAAAACCTAACTTAAAATTACTCAAATACTAAACCAAAACAAATGAATAAACCTGAAAACTTACATATAACTAAGCTATGAAATTGTTCATTGTCATGAACCTAACATTGACAAAAATATATTGACAGAAATATTTTTTCTTAAATTAGAAGAAAAACCATGAAAGGTGAATTTCCTCTAATTAAAGGCATAATATTTCTCAAAAGTATTTGATCCTCATTATTGTGTCTGTCCATTAGTGTCATAAAAGGCAGGGTGACGTATTTGTTGTCATTAAAGGCCGGTTCGATTCCCTGTTCAAGCAAGCGGTTTTTTAAAATAAATTACTTAATTTCAACCTTTAGAAGGCTGATTTAGAAAAAAAGCACGTCTAATTTTTGGAATAAGAATATTTATTTAAAGTTAATAATTCAATATTTTATTGCATTATATGTGTTTCAACATAAATATCTCTGAATCTCTTTCTTCCCCGTCAGTTTCTATGCGTGTTTCATACTTTTATTTTCAAGTCGATCCGTGACATTTCCCTTTTGATAAATCAACCCTTAAATCAGTCAAAACGTATTTTTTTATTAGGCACTTACTTTCGAAGTTCTTCAGAAGCCTAAATACCAACTTCTACATTTCTAACTTCAAAAATGACGCACTTCCCATACAAACTTTTGTCCCTTATTTTACCCCCTTAGGGGATGAATTCCCAAAAACGCTGATAAAACTGACTTTTTCCATATTTCTAACTTCAAAAATGACGAACTTCCATACAAATTTTCATCCCCTATTTAACCCCCTTAGGGGATAAATTTTCAAAAATCCTTTCTTAGTGCTCACCTACGTTATATAAGGAACTCCTGTGCAAAATTTCATGCTTCTAGACCCACCGGTTTAGGCTGTGCGTTGTCAGTCAGTCAGTCAGTGTTAGAGTTTTATTAAGTAGATTACTTCACACTCCACTAATGCCTTTTCCCTATTTATGCCAACAGGCGGTGCATATTTTAAACACTTATTTAATAATTTTTGTTCCTCTTCTGTGAATGTAACTTCTGTAAGGTTAACCACTCGTTGTGCAAAACCTTCCTCACTACTCTTTTTGTTACGTACCCTTATATTTCCTTTTTTGGATAGTTTCTCTAATTTACCAACTAATTTGTGGTTTAAATTCTTTAATTTCTTATTTATGTAATTCTCACCAAACCCGTATAATATTTCTTCCAATTCTATAAATGAGAATATTTTATATAATTCCAAGTGCCTTTTAAACAATTCTTTATTAAATGTATTTAATTTTCCGTAGAGGTGCCTAATTTCTAATTTTATCCATAATTTTTCACTAAATTTTTTCACTTTTGTCGCTACTTCACCATTATTATTTATCTTATTTTTTGCATATTTCTTACAAAATTTGACAAAGTTGTTATGAAGACTGCTAACATAGAGAAAATAACTGATAATAGACGTGCGTTGCAAGCGGAAGAATTGTATAAGGTAAGCTTAATGTTTAAATATTTAAAAACTAAAGTAAAATTGAAGAAAACTCTTAGCAAAATATGGTTTAATAAACAGTGCGAGTATAGAAATATAATACCGAAATATTTAAACACTAAGCTTACCTTATTCAATTCTTCCGCTTGCAACGCGCGTCTATTATCAGTTATTTTCTCTATGTTAGCAGTCTTCATAACAACTTTGTCAAATTTTGTAAGAAATATGCAAAAATTAAGATAAATAATAATGGTGAAGTAGCTACAAAAGTGAAAAAATTTAGTGAAAAATTATGGATAAAATTAGAAATTAGGCACCTCTACGGAAAATTAAATACATTTAAAAAAGAATTATTTAAAAGGCACTTGGAATTATATAAAATATTCTCATTTATAGAATTGGAAGAAATATTATACAGGTTTGGTGAGAATTACATAAATAAGAAATTAAAGAATTTAAACCACAAATTACTTGGTAAATTAGAGAAACTATCCAAAAAAGGAAATATAAGGGTACGTAACAAAAAGAGTAGTGAGGAAGGTTTTGCACAACGAGTGGTTAACCTTACAGAAGTTACATTCACAGAAGAGGAACAAAAATTATTAAATAAGTCAAATATATTGGAACTTACCGTCTGCGGCTTTCCAGAAACAGCGTCTTTATAAATTTCTGGAAAGCCGCAGACGGTAAGTTCCAATATATTTGATTGAACAACACGTGGCTTGGTACTAAACATTTAGGATTTATTCCTTTTAAACATTAAATAAGTGTTTAAAATATGCACCGCCTGTTGGCATAAGTAGGGAAAAGGCATTAGTGGTGTGTGAAGTAATAGTAGAGAAAATAGAAAATGAGGATACTAAAAAACAAATGAGGTATGAGTTAAAAGAAATCGTTGAAAAAATGTATAATAAAAGTACAAATAGAAGAAATAAGGTGGAAGAACAGGTCACGAAGGATGTAAAGAAATTGAAAAATAAAATAAAAGAAAATAATCTACTAGTTACTAAAGCAGACAAAGGAAATACTTCGGTTGTAATGAAGAAAGATTGGTACATAAACAAGACAGAAGACTTCATAAAAGAAGGCCCATATCAAGGTATAAAATATGATTACACAAGCAAATACCAAGCTCAAATTAAAAAAGTGTTAAAAGAAATAACATTCCTAAGCGATAAGAAGAAGAAATTACTTATAGAATCAAACCCACAAGCACCAAGGTTGAGGTGTCAACCAGTGGCGAAGCTAGTAGTTAATGAATGGGTAGGCAAAAATCTTATCTTAAATTTTTTTTTAAGGAATCACTAAAAGGATGGTGGTGCAAATCGGACGCTGAGGTAGAGTTTGCTGTATGCGAATGGTTCCACAAACAGCCGTAAGAATTTTACTAGCAGGGAATCTACAGGTTGGTGCAACAGTGGAACTCATGTCTTAATGTTAATGGAGACTTCTTTTAAAATCATTGAATAAAAAATGCTTTACAGCTCTATACGTGTTTCTGTTGAGCAATCCTTGTACTAGTCATACACAATAATACAACTGATTGAACTTCAAATTTTTAAACTTGATTAGTTTATATATATATATATGTTTAATGTTACAAATAATTCAAATAACAATCTTGATCATCTGTTAGTTCAGCGGAATAACAGGGAGACTTTTAATAACCGCAATAAAATAAACACACAACACAGCGCGCTTTAACTTGAATGTTTGGACCACAGAAGGGAGGCATGCCTCAACGCTCTATGTGTACAGCACAGGACAATCCCCCCTCCCTTCACTTCCCTATCCCACCGGCACATTACTTACATACGATGTATACAAAAAACGCTGAGGCAAGTTCAGGTTGCCTCATTCGCTTTAAACGAGCTATGCCGAGTCTCACCTGTCACCATCTAGCGGTCGCTCAGTAAAGCAGGTTTCGGCCTAATAAATTCGACAGTCGCAGTAACAATGTATAATCTTTACGTTATGTAGTTAATATGTATTTATAATTTTTATTCTACAGAATTTTTTAGGGTAGGCATTGTCTCAATTGCCTCCATGTAACTTCGCCACTGGTGTCAACCAAAATTACATAAAGGAGGTATGCCGTTTAGGCCAATAGTTTCGTTTATTAATTCGCCTAGTTATAAGATTTCGAAAGAAATGAGCAAGTTGCTTAGGAGGTTATACGATTTTGAGGTAACATATAGTGTAGAAAATAGTAGAAATGTAATAGAACGGTTGAAGTTAGTAAAAATAAGTGAAAATACGAAACTTATGTCGTTAGACGTGTCAGATATGTTTACGAATATATCGGTTGAACATACTGTAGAAATTATTAAAAATAACAATTTAGGACAGTATCAGTACAAAAGTGATTTAATAAAAGTTCTGACAGTGTGCGTACACCAAAACTACTTTAGGTTTAATAATAAGTATTACATTCAAAAGGAGGGGCTACCAATGGGTTGTCCGTTGTCACCAGTAATGGCGGAAATATATATGAATTGTTTTGAGAGGCGTGTCCTAATGGAATCAAAATATAAGGATAAAATAAAGGAATGGATAAGGTACGTAGACGGCATTTTGGTGGTGTGGGAAGGAACAAATGAAGAATTCACAGAACTAACGAATAAAATTAATCAAATTAAAAATAAAATTAAGTTCAAAGAGGAAATAGGTGGAGTACAAATAAATTACCTAGATCTAAATATAAAGATAGAGTGTGGTGTTTTTAAATTTGATGTATTTAGGAAAGAAACGTATACAGACTTAATTATACCTCAGGAATCATACCATCCCGTAAGTCACAAGATGACTGCACTAAACTCATTTTGTTATAGAGCAATAAAATGCTTAGAAGATGATTCATGTAAAACAGAAGAGTTAAAAAGAATAGAAGAAATAGAGAAAAATAATAATTATAAACCGGGGATAGTAGAGAAAATTGTAAAAAGAATAGAAGGAAATAGTAGACAAGAAGAGAAGAAAGAAAAGAAATATATAGGATCAATAACGTATCTGGAATTTCAAACGAGGAACATAATAAAGTGCTTTGAAAAACACAATATAGATGTAGCGATAAAAAAGACAAAGACAGTTTTTGATTATATAACGAATAGTAGTACTGAAATAACGCCTGAATTACAGAAAAGTGGTATTTATAAGTTGAACTGTAAACAGTGTGGTAAGGTTTACCTGGGTGAAAAAGGACGTAAGTTCGAAATTAGATTGAGAGAGCATGCGAGAGGAGAAGGAGACAGAACTACGAATTCGCTCTATGCGAGACATTTTAATGAAACAGGGCATAGGTTTTTAGACCCAACAGAGAACGTCGAAATAGTAAGGTTAGAGAATAACATAAGTAAACGCAAATTGTATGAAGAATTATAAATATTAAAAGTAAGGAAAAAGAATAGTAATGCACTGATGAACATAAAGACTGAATTTAGTAATGAGGATATATTTTACTATATTTTGAAAGAGTAGTGTATAAAAGGTGTAATATGGTTACAGGATATGTTCAGAAGGTAGAAAGCTGTAGGAGATTTCTAGAGGAAATGTATATGACGAGGTCAGGTTGACTGAGTAAGGGGCGGGGCTAGCTAGGACTGGACGGTAAGTACTGCCTCCTATTGGTTGAATGTAACCGGTGATGCGTGGGAGGGTTAGTATATATATAAGGGAAGTAGGTATTTTAATGTTGTTGTAGGAAGAACTTGATAATGGTTGCGAAACCGAAAGGCCTCGTTCAAGGAAAAAGTGTATATAGCAGGGAAGCAACAAAATTTGACAAAGTTACTTTCTTTTACTTAAAGTTTCATCGTTTTGAGACCCTCTTCCTTTGAGAACCTATTTTAACTTAAAGTCTGTTAGCAGTTAAATTTCCCTTCATAACAGTTCTGCAGGATAATACTATTGTTCTTTAGGAAATGATAATTAAGTCAGTGGAAGATACTGTAGCAAATGGTAAATAAATGTAGTGTTTAATGGTTAGTTAGTTATATGTCTCAGTAAGCGTGACTATGGCCTTCTTTCTTCTCAGTATACTTCTTCCAAATGTTTTTATTGTATTATAGTTCTTTAATAAGACAGATTTTCAATTTTTACTTGTTTGTAATTAACATTCATGATATTATTATAATGAAATGAATAAAGAACAGGGAAACAAATTTTGAGCTTGAAGTTGCTTTGACAAGAGTATATATTAACATTCTTAGTGTCTTTAAAATATTACCAAAACATAGAGCTTGAAAAAGAGTCTTATTTTATTTGAACAAAAAATCAGGAAAACAGATTAAGAGAAGTTCTAACTACAGTTCATACAAATTTCAGGGACTTTTTATGATATACTGCTTTTTTTAGTATATATTTAACACTTTCTTGCTTTCTCATAAAGTGAAAATAAACTATGAGTAACAACATAGATATAAATCATCTGGTTACAACTAACTGGCTGAACAAAGTATACAAGTTCTCATGCTTATGCTGATTGTAACAGATGAAAGTGTACCAACAGATTGAGTCTGCAACTTACATGGTAACCGGTAAGTCTGATTATCAAATGGTAACCATGTGTTCAAAGTATATTGTGTATATTATCTTCTTCAGCTTCCTTCAGGGAGTAGATGAATTGCCTGTTCCGCTCTCAAAGGAATTACATCCATATCACAATGCTTTCTAGGCGTTCCTATATATTTAATAATATATATATATATACTTTCACTTATGAACTTACTTTTGTCACTTCCCAAACGTTTCGAGATGTTGTTTCTCTTCTTCAGTGGGTTTAATGCTAACTGTCGATTACAGAATAACCATTACGGAATGGAGTGTGTGGTGGGGGTTGATGGTGGGAAGGGATTGGCGCTGAGGTTCGAATTATGTGTGTGGATCAGTGTGTCAAATAGTGTATGTGATTTGTAATGTATCTGTTCATTTAATATGTTGTTTGGTTGTAGTGTGTGATATCTGTATATTTCAAATTGTTCAGCTGTGTTTAGTTTTCTACTTTTAGGTAAGTAGTGTAATATTTCCATGTTGTGTTCTATGTTTGTGTAACTGTGGTTTTCGTTATGTAAATGTGTGGCAAATGTGGAATGTATGTAGTTTGTGGTGAGGGCTTTTAAATGTTCAGAAAACCTGGAAGAAAAAGATCTTCCCGTTCCTATATATCTTCATCCAATAGGTTTGTATTTCCAAATATCCTTGGGCTCTACCGTCTGACATTCAATGCAAAAGAGCAATCCTTCTCTGTTTTCTCTTGCAATGTAATCTTGAATATTAAAAGTTTTAACTTCTTACATAAGATGTGTATAACATAATGTCTATAAATTAAAAATACACTCATGAAAAATATAGTAATTTATCATGATCAAACTCATTAAATAAATATAAAAATATCCAAATGTAAAACACAATTTTTTCTCATCATCTAGATATTTACTAAAAGAATTAATGTTGATTTTTAGCTTTAACAAAGGACAGCAATCCTGTCCAGAGGCTCCAAGAATTAAATGACAATTTTGGGGAATTAGGAAGTTTAACTTTGATGTTTGATAAAACTGCTGCTGATCCTATAGCAACTGCTCTTGAAGTGCGTCAATTTTATTTTGGTGATCAACAGATTAGTAATCAAACACTGAAAGAGGTTGTGAATGTAAGTTAGTAAATTTATTATTTATGGTAATTTTTTTAAAATAGTGTCTTCTATTTGACTGTGATTTATATTACAAACAGTACTCGATTAAACAATACAATCTATTCAGAACTCTGTATTGAATTACAATAAAAGTGTAGTAATTAATAATGCTTGATAAAAATTAAAATACTACTGACTCGGAACACTTAAGTTTTTATTGGTAAAAATTTTAAATAGCCTTATAGCCTGAACCAGTTTTTGCTTTTCACAAGGTTTGTCGGAGGCTTGTTACCTATAAAAAATATAGTGTTCCGAGTCAGTAGTATTATACTTATAATTAGTTAATCAACGGATACGTCATGGACAACAAAATCCAAGAAAAATTTAAAAAAATTACTTCAGCTGTACAGCTTACATAATAAAAAGGAACATATCAATTTATAAGGACTTTAACTTTGAGTTTGCAAGACAAAAAAAAATATCAGAGGACATTACTGAATAGATTAGATAACATTGTAAATGAATTTAATTGCATGACAAATTAATTCACCACACACCATCAACGTATTAAACATTATGTGAATAATTTATACAAGGTGGTGTTCTACATTAATTATTTTTGTACTTTATCACTTTATAAATGATACATTATAATATTTTTATTGTAAATACATTACAATAATATAATAATAATATAAATACATTAAAAATACAATATTTTTGTCATAAAATGGAATTGCATTTTGAAGACCTTAATTTTTTGTGAATCACTCATAGTATAACTAATACAATAAACTTATGTTGGACTATTAATTCATCGCTAACCTAATTGGTTACACTTGCAATTTACCTTCACTTCCATTTGTTACCCACCTCTATTTTATATTCGATTTTCTAAGTGAGCAAGTGCCACAGTACCTAACAAATAACACTAAAACATAATCCAGATCATTTGCACATGTATATATGGATTGTGTAAAAAAACAGTTTGGTTGGTTTAAAGATGATTGGTTTTGAATATAGCTTACCTATATGAGACATCATTGTACAACAGAAATGTAACTTGCTAATCTGAAAATTTTAAAAGAATGATATTAATTATTAATTATGTTTTAATTTATATGTTTTTGAAGTAAGTTTTAATTAACTTTGCTTTGAATAACTATTTTACTATCATGTTATTCCTAAATGTGCTTCATAGTATTGTTGAGGCATCGTGGTATGCAAGGAACCATGACATCTATCAAGATATGAAAATACCTGTGGTTACTGATGAAATCAAATGCTTTGGGGCTAAATATTCTAATAAACTGACTGAATTCGTCCCTCTTGAATTTCGCATTAGAATCGCCGATTTATTTTATTGCGATTATTAATTATTATTTACTTGGTTTTTATTTTATTTAAGTTATATGGGTTCGGTTTTACTTATTATGAAGTCGTTGGTTTAAAGTGTTCAAGATTAATTGTAATTGTTAAACTGTTCGTCGTTCCTTGGACGTTGCGTATTGGACAGAGGTTGGTTCTTCTTCACTAGTAGATATAATTCGGTTGCATTGGTGCTCACTGGAATCAAAGATAATTTAGGATAACGGTACTTACTTTGAGTGACATCCAGGTTATCAGGTAGAGTGTATCAGCTCATCTAAAAACAAAATTAATTCAAACTCACTCGTGGCACCATCGTGTTGCCAACCGTTGCATGTCATCTACTGAGCCTGCAAATGCCTATCTATGTGAAATAATTGGGCCAACTCTAATCGTTAGTTTAAACATAATTTATTTCTCGTTAAAGTCTATGTATTAATTTCCTTGAACAATTAACATAAGAAAGACAGATTTCACAATTACTTTTTCATTTCGTAAAACTCTTCTTAAAATCTCAGGGTGATTAAGCTGCATATGTGGATAAAACACTCCACGATGTTTTTGTTACAATAATTTTAATAAACATGGGTTCTTTTAGTCTGCAAGATACTAGCCCTTTATACAACACAACAATTATAATTATTAATAGGAGAGTGGTCACCTTGGATAACTAAAATCTCAATTCATTAATGAAACTTTAACAGACGGCTTGCGTCAACTTCTAGGTTAGACCTGGCGTGTCTGGTATAATGCCAGTTAAGTTAATTAAAATTCTAAATGATCAATCAACAAAGAAAATTCAAATTTACTAAAGTTATAATCGTCTTCAGCACATTCAACTATCATTAGACTACTAGATGGGATATCCTTTCTCAGGTATTTTTCTTAATTCTAACAACATATCAGTAGGTTATGAAATGGTTGTACACTGACTTAACCTATTAGATTCAGTAAAGCATACTGTCCTTTTATAATTGGTTAACAATCATTTTATAATTAGAGTGAATAATATTTGTTACCTCTTATCCCTAATCTAATTGTTAATAGACTTTACGAGGTTTGATGCCACTTCAAAGTTCGTCATATGAAGTAGTCCAGTATCAAAACTAATCATCCAACAAAAACAAAATTTGTTAGGAAATCCAAAAAATTGGTTTTGACTCTTATATCATGGTACAAAAACGTTTGGTCATTTCTATCACTTACTTATGTTAACTAAAGCTTTTCTAGAAAATTTCAGCCTATGAAATTTTTGGTTAATGAAGAAAACAAAAAAAATAAATTCCAGATGATGAGTTTTGTTGCCGCACAAGACAAATGATTAGTTTTTTTACCAAATTACAAACACTGGAGAAGTGTCCAGCTTCTTGTAAAATGTTATTAAACCAATTTAATGAGATTTTCAGATGAAAGGATATAAAATTAATTTTAAGTACAACGTTAATTAAATGATTTTACACTTTTTTTTACATTAAGGTATTTTTATTAACCACGTCTTAGAATACATTACAAAAAATAACACCGTATCATTTTTGGTAAACAAAATGTCCTCAATATTTCTTAACACAGACTATACGGTGAGTACAATAAATCAGTAAAATAAAATTTATTGAGAATTTAATTAATGCTGTTTTTACTATTTAATAGTAAAAACAGCATTAATTAAATTCTCAAGTCAAAATCAACCAGTGGGATACCTTCATCACAATCTTCTTGTTCGGTAGTTAATCCATTTAAGACAGTTTTTTTATAAAACTCTAAATTAGGTAGATCATTCCAATTACTTCCATAATGTTTGGAGAGAAGTTTAATCACATCGTTTTTTTTCTTAATGTTAGCTGGCAAACCAACAGGTATTTGACAAGGACTTATTTCAGCTGAACTTTTAGTTGGTTTACAAACACTTTTTGCAACACTTTTTGCACCATGTACGAGAATTCGCCCTTTACCAATATTTTGGATTTAAATCTTTTTAAAATAAAGCGTTTTGCTTCAGCAAATTTAAAATGCCAAGAATGTGGAGGCTTTACAACATCATTTACAGAAGATTTCCAGTCATAAACTATGATATCTTTTGCCTCAATGACTGTGCCATAATCATTAAAGATCTGTAAATATTCTGCAGGCTCTACAATAACATTTTTACGTTTAACAACTTTTTCTGTGACCGAAGATACGATCAGGGGGCATGTAAGAATGCCCAGGTACAGGAAAAGTTATTTCTGCAGTAGTAATTGATTTAGGAGCATCAGTCAGTAACCATTTAGAAATCATTCCCATTACAATACATGTACTATTTTTATTTTGGCCAGCACATCCATCGGCAAGCATGCGGATGGTGTTAACTGATTCCTCAAAATGTGTATTCATAAGACGGTGATAAAGAAACAACGCTATTTCATTTGAGCCTTTTTTGTATTCCAATTCATTCCAAGTGTAAATAAATGTATTTAATTTATTTTGTGAAGATTTTGAACTTCCTGAGCAAACTGTAAAATTATGTAAATAAAATTGTCGGCTATAATAAGCAATTTGATCAGGAATTTTAGGCAATACAAGATTTTTTTCACAGTCGAAAGAGAAAATAATACAATTTGGTTGTTCTGTTTGAAGTAATTCAAAAAGGTGTTAGCACGCTTCTTGTGAACTTTTAACTCCAGATCTAAATTGCTTTTAACAGAAAAATCTTTTTCTACTTTAATTCGTTCCTTAAGTTCTATACATTTTGAGCATTCATCAGTTGATGGTGTACCAAAACTAACATTATAATCAGTACAAAATAATGATCGGTAATAGTCATACTTTACCTTCACTTAATAGTGATACCTTCACGTTATCATCTACACTGGCATTATAGAGTTTCCACATTTTTTTAATGGACAAATCACTGTTTAAGTACTGACGTTTAGAATTATTTCTGCAGTAATATGAGTCTAAGGGTACAAATGATTCAATATGTGTTTTTACACAATTTTTTTTAACATTAAATAACTTAGACTTTCGATCTCCTCCACGATTTTCTTTTGGAGATTTGCCTGTCACAAGCTGTTCCTTACACAATTTTTGTACTCTAAATTTAGAAATTCCAAGTGTATTAACGAAGTATTTTTACAAACTGATATCTGAACACTTCCTGATAATTGTCTCAACCTAGGGATGAAGTATTTAATACTCACAGCTTTAGGTTTACTTTTTTTATCAACACTCACAATTATTGTAGCAGATTTTCGTTTTGGAATCATATTTCTGGTGTGCTGCAGTATAAAATTATCTTGTTCTACCTTTACTGAAGTTGAGTAAAAATTCTGGTGGAATCGACGAATGTCTTGCGTATTAAGACTCATACGGTTGAACCCACTTGTGCTACTATGACCACACGTTGGTTGTTTGGGCAGGCTGGTTGATGAATGCCTGAAAGTAATAAAAAGATATTTTGAATTTCAAGAAATAAAACTATGCATAGGCATAATTAAAACAAAAAGTTACAAAAGCTGATTTTTTATGATTCTGTAACACAGGAATTATGTGTGTTTAACAAGAAAGTGAGGTTATGGATTTTACTAAACAAAATGCAACTGAAAGCTAACAAACTTACCTCATACATTTCTCTTTGTTTGTTTTCCAACTACCAGAACTGCATAACTTCTTTCTTCCTTTTCCAGTTTCCGCTGGAATAATACCAGAAGATGACTGAAGTACTAAAGTTTCAGGATCCATTTTTGATTACCACTGAATAGTGAACATTAATAACAGCTGTGCTATGACAAAAAATGTTCTTTCCCTCTTTTTTTACAATGTGGGGAGACCGGGGATAGTTTGGACACGGGGTTACATTGGACATGTTCATAATTTCCGCCACAGTACTGTAGTTGGTACAACTTGTTTATTAATTTTGCCGCTTTTTGTAGTGTAATCAGCTGACATTTGAATGGCATCTAGAGTGAACAAGAGACAAGGTAAGTCGATTTTTTAAAATTTTGCATGTTATTTTATAAAAAGGTTAATGATGTATTCTTGTGATTTAGGTTCTTTACTGTGAAAGAATTTTGCTGTAATTTATTTGAGGCATTTCTAAATATGTTTAGAGTAATGTAATAATTATCAAACATTGAAACATCCGTTTTGAGGTTAGGCACAAATAATTTTGTTTTGTTATGACATAAGGGGTTACATTGGACAGACGTGGGGTTACTTTGGACAAGTGTCCAATGTATCCACATTTCCGTCCAATACATCAGTTTTGCTTTATTTACAAACACATTTGATAATATTTGTTATTAATACGCAAAAGCTATCAATTTGGTGATATAGTCAGTTTTAATTTGAACCTACATATTTATGTTACAATATTTATAAAATTTTTAATAAATAATAATTTACAGTAGGCCTATTATTTATTATTCTTTTGGCATATTATTTTTATTCTAAAGTATAGAACATGTGAATTTAAAAAAAAGAAGTATGTATTAAAATATTATGTATTGGTGCCGCTTTTAAACTGCATTTTCGCATGTGGTTATATTAATTAACATATAATGTCACTTTATATAACATCCTATGTCACATCTGTGTATGTTAACTAAGGCAGTTTATTATTATAACGGATCAGTTATAGGAATGTGACTAATATTTATTGGTTTTGTTTTATTTTTAGATGGTTTGAGTTTACAAAAGGCGAACAGAAAGGCATTTGGAAGAAGGGGATGCGAAATCTGCGGTTGAGGATGTGATCCAGAGGGGTACGTCATTGTGTACTGCTGCGGCCCAACATGGTGTAAAGAAGTCTCGGCTGGGATACTTGGTGAAGAAAGCAACAGAGATCGGCCTTGAAAACATGGTTTACAGTTCACACTTTAAAAATAGACAGGTATTTCCAGATGCAATGGAGAAGTCGCTCGGTGAGTACTTGTTAAAATGCTCAAACATGTTTTATGGTTTAACACCAAAAATTACCAGAAAATTGGCTTACCAGTATGCAAAAAAGAATGAATTACAAGTTCCACCGACCTGGGATGAGCGAGAAGAAGCAGGTGAAGACTGGTTCACAGCCTTTATGAAAAGACAACCCAGTCTTTCTTTACGGACTCCAGAGTCAACAAGTTTGGCTAGGATGACTGCATTCAATAGGCATACTGTAAGCATATTATTCAGTAAACTTGAAGAAGTTCTGAAGAGGCACAGCTTCCGTCCAAATGAAATATTTAATCTGGACGAAACTGGCACAACCACAGTTCCTCGTACCGAAAACTTTGTTGCTCAGAAGGGGCGCAAACAGGTGGGGCAGGTCACCTCTCGGGAACGAGGAGAGCTTGTCACACAAGTGGCGATAATCTGTGCCAATGGCAACTCACTGCCACCAGTGTGGGTTTTTCCTCGGAAGCGCTTTGATGAAAATCGTGTGATGTCTGGCGCTCCTGCAGGTGCTCTTGGGTTAGTGCACCAGTCAGGATGGATGACATCAGAAAACTTTATAAAAGTGCTTGCATTTTTTAAAGAAAATGTACGGTGCTCTAAGGAGAGACATGTGCTCCTGTTAATGGACAACCACGAGTCTCACCTGAGTGTTCAGGGTTTAGACTTTTGTAAAGACAATGGGATTGTCATTCTGACACTTCCCCCACACACATCCAACAAGCTTCAACCATTGGACCGTTCTGTTTTTGGACCATTTAAAAAATTCTTTAGTTCGGCTGTCAACTCTTGGATGAACACCAACCCAAACACAACGCTAAACATTTATGCACTGCCAAAATTGTGCGCATCTGCCTGGGACCGAGCAGCAACTCCGGAAAATGTAAAATCTGGTTTTAAGGCTACAGGCATTGTACCCTTTGACAGGGACATCTTCTCTGATGAAGACCTCTTGCCCTCCGAAGTTTCAGTACGTCTGTTGCCAGTTGATGGGTCTATGGAACAACCACTTCCTCAGGCAGTTTGTGAAAGTCCAGTAGCAGGAAACTCAGTGGTGACTGCTGGAACAAGCTGTGCAGCAATGGATACTGTCACCCCAGAAGATATAAGGCCTCTTCCTAAGGGAAAACCCAGGGTACAGTCTAATCGTGGCTGTAAACAAGGTCGGTGCATGATCGCTACAGACACTCCTGAAAAACTAGAGCTGGAGAAGAGAAGTAGAGGTCCGATTCCCAAGAGGAAAATTCTTGTATCATCATCATCATCATCCTCCAGTGAAGAAGACAATGATGACTTATGTGAAGAATCGGGAGAGTCCTCTTTCACGTTTTCTGAGTCTTCTGAAGACAGTGATACTGAAGATGATGGAGGTAATGAAGACACTAAGGAGGGAGATTTTGTGGTAGTAAAATTTCCTCAGAAAAAAACTGTGCTGCACTACATTGGCAGGGTAGTAACAGTAATCCAACCCGGGTTTGAGTATGAAATCAATTTTCTTTGACGGCGAGGAACGGCTTTTGTTTACCCTATAGTAGAAAACAAGGCTGTCATTAGATTTGAAGACATTTGTAAAAAAATAACATTGGTGTCAATGAGAAGAGGAAAGCATTATTTTAACTTAAAATTCTTAACAAATTTCATTAACCAGGGCTTGTATTAGACATAAAGTGTGTTTTGTGTTGCAAGTGAACACTGAAAACTTTTTAAATTTTGTTCAGCTTTCTTATTTGATTATTTAAATAAATTGTATTCTGGTTTATTATTCATTGTTATGTATGTCATTATGTATGTTATTGTTATCATTCACTTATTATTTTCTATTTGTACTAACTTGCAGACCATGTATCGTTTTATCATTTTCTCCATCTGTCCGAACTATCCCCTCTCCTTGTCCAATGTGGGGTTACCACTAGTGGGGATAGTTTGGACAATTTGCACCCATGTGATTTTTTTGCTTTATAGTGGTTCCAGGGCATATGAGACAAATTTCTTTGGGTCAAATGAATAGCCCACATTCTGAGCTATCAAATGGTGCATAATACATAGCAATTAGTCGTTAATTGTTTATGCTAAAAATTCTTAACCAAAAATTGTCCAAACTATCCCCGGTCTCCCCAATATTATTTTCGTTGAAGAAATTTTCGATTTTAGTGTTTAATTGGTGTTTGTCCATTATGACGCTAATGTTACCTTTGTCAGCTTTTAGGATTGTTGTGTTGTGTTCAAGTAACTTGTGTTTTACATTGTTAAGTGTTTTTATACGAAAATAATATAACGGAAATAAATAAAGACCCCACACTAAAATTTCATAAACAGATTAACAAATTTATAAACAACACAAAACATATAATCAAACCAGAAAGCGCCAAATACCTTAAACAAATAAAACCTAACCCCCCTAAACTAAATGCATTACCAAAAATACATAAACCTAACATTCCCATCAGACCACTAATAAACAACACACAGGCATCCTCCCACAAAATCGCAAAACAACTAGACAAAATAATCAGAGAAAATATTAATCTCAGTAACAACACATCTATCAAAAACAACATCGACCTAGTCAGGAAAACTGAACACATCCACATCCCACATAACTCAACTCTGGCATCTTTTGATATAACCAATCTATACACTAATGTCCCCATCAAAGAAACCATCCAAACACTAGAACAACTACTCAGACAAAACAACACACCTGAAACACACATACAAGAAATCATCACACTTACCAAACTAATAACTGAACAAAATTACTTTACATACAATAACAAGATATACACACAAACAGAAGGTCTCCCGATGGGATCCCCCATATCAGGAATACTAGCAGAAATATATATACACAACATAGAACAGAACCACGTAATAAACAACAACAAATACACTAACAAAATTATATACTGGCACAGGTATGTAGATGATATATTACTTTTATTCAAAGGCAACACAAGACAAGTTGAAAACTTCCACAAATACATAAACACTATACACCACAAATTAAAATTTACACTGGAAATTGAACAAAACAATAGTATAAATTTTCTAGACCTAACAATTAACAAAACTAACAATACACACACGTACAAAATATACAGGAAACCAACCACAACTGACATGGTTATACACAACACATCAAACCACCCAACACAACATAAACATGCGGCCTTCAACCATATGCTCCATAGACTAACTAAAATACCCTTAAATAAACAAGATTACTCCGACGAACTCAACACAATAAAATACATAGCAATCAAAAACGGTTACAACCCTAATTTAATAAACACACTACACAAACACATCAAAAACAAGAACAACAAAACACAAAATACCATCAACACACAACACAATAAATACATCACACTCACATACCACAACTCCTACACACACAAAATCGCCAACACATTCAGAAAACACAAATACAAAATAGCATACAGAACAACCAATACCATCAAAAAACACATCAATAATACAAACACAGACATAGACAAATATAACAAAACAGGTGTTTACCAATTAAATTGTAATGACTGCAATAGTTTCTACATCGGCCAGACGGGAAGATCTTTTTCATCCCGTTATTCTGAACACTTAAAAGCTCTAACCAACAACAATATACACTCCGCATTTGCCACACACATACACACAGAAAACCACAGTTGCACCAACATAGACACTAATCTTGAAATTTTACATTACTTACCTAAAGGTCGAAAACTCAACACAACTGAACAATACGAAATATATAAACACCACACAACACAACCAAACAACATACTTAGCGATCAATTACAATATAAATCACATACACTTTTTGACACAATTTTACATAAAACAAACATCAAGTTGAATCCCCGCGCCAATCCCCTTCCTCCACACACCACCCCCACTACACCTTCCATACAACAACCGTTACGAAATGATGGCAGTCTGACTCAAAGCTGAAGAAGGCGGATACGTACGCCGAAACGCGTCCAACGAAAAAGTAAGTTTCACAAGAAAAAGTTCATTTTTAGATAAGTGTTAGTGCTGTGAAAGAAGAGATAAATAATCAAGACAACTCTAAAATTGAGTATAAACCTTTGCTGTACAGATAGCGTTATGTTTTAGATTTAGTTGATATAATTCATTGGTGGTATTTTATGAGTTAGTTACATTTCACACTTATTCTTAAGTCTTCCCTTCAACTACTGGTCATCATTGTCTGACTTAATTGATGTCCTTTTTTGTGTATTTTTGTTATTAACATACTTAGTGTTTGGCACACCTAGGCCCTAGGCCTTATTTTTATTTCGCTATTAATCTTAGAATACATTGGTTATATTGATTACATTCTGATTACTACTTGTTGTCTTGTCTATCTTATGACTTTACTACTGTTGGTTTAGTCTGATACTCTTGTTCAACATAATATTTAGAATCAGGCTCTAGGCTCCTTCTAGGCCTATTATCACCCAAGTTAATTTTACAAGTGGTTTGTTCATTGGTATTGGATTACTTCTGAATATTGTTACTTATTTATCTAAATTAACTATTACGACTTCTGGTTATTGCATTTAGTGGGTTTGATACAATTATTCCCTTGAATTATACTCTTATGATTCACCTATAGTTCAGGCCCTATATGGTGTTACGTCTTTTCTCTTAACTCTTAATTATTTTTAACTAGCAGAATACCCGTGCTTCGCTACGGAGTTTCACGTTGTACGTAATGAAAATGTTAGTTTAATTAATAAAGTTCAATTAAAGTAGGCTTCTTAAAAATAAATAGCTGTTGCCCACAACTTCATTTGCGTGGTCTTCAATTTAATGCGATAATATATTTAGAACAGAATCTATTCTATTGGGTTGCCATAGTAACCAGATCTAATAGTTTTTTAAGACCGCAAAGGACCCCCCAAAGGATCGTATCGAAAAAACACCTGTCCTATGTTGGTTCTCCCTTTGTGTAAAATATTTGTGCCAAGTTTGGTTGAAATCGGTCCAATGGTTTAGGTGGAGACGTGGAAGACCCCAAAGGACCCCCCAAAGGATCGTATCGAAAAAACACTTGTCCTATGTTGGTTCTCCCTTTGCGTAAAATATTTGTGCCAAGTTTGGTTGAAATCGGTCCAATGGTTTAGGAGGAGATGTGGAAGACCCCAAAGAACCCCCCCAAAAGACCCCATAGAAAAAACACCTATCCTATGTTGGTTCTCCCGTTGCATAAAATATTTGTGCCAAGTTTGGTTGAAATCGGTCCAGTGGTTTAGGAGGAGATGTGGAAGACCCCAAAGGACCCCATCGAAAAAAATACAGAAACCTTCGCGGGCGTGCGCACGACAACTCACCGAAGTAGGTTCATCGCAATCGGATGAATGGTATAGGAACGCATACGGGACAAACAAAGAAACATTCATTTTTATATATAAGATGTAAACTATACCACTTACTTGACATAAACCGTGATAGCTAAGCTAATGTACAACATATATGTATTAATTATACACATAAATGTTCCTCAATAGACACTCTATCTATTGGCGAAAACTTGAATAAAATCCGTTCAGTACTTCCTGAGATTAGCGATTTCAAACACAGAGAGAAAACGGACCGACTTTACTTTATACTATGTCAGTGGCGGCTCGTCCATAAGAGCACAAGAGCACGTGAACCCCCTATAAAAATAATTATACGATATAAATTATACATCTTTATTGACGCAGTACTAAAATGGCTTATCTTCAGTAAGTTTAAAAGAGCGGACAATGAAAAACAGCGTAGAGCGTGCCAAGTGAAGTTAAGTGTAATGACGCGCCAGTGGCTGGGAGCGGACTGAATGTGCCGCTCTCGATGCTGTACACACGGGATATACGACAGGCGGGCGAGTCCATTTGCTCGCGGTAGGGGGGGAAACATGTTTACAAGGGGCTTAACGGAGAATACCGAAGAGCTGCCTCTGACACAGCTCAGATCAGTACGTAGTTCCACGGCTGTAGTTGACGGTGGATGCTCCTTACCTTGGTGCGCGCGCGTGTTACATTTGTGTTTTGCAGTTTCGATTATTTTTTAGTGATAAAGTTTTAGTTGAAATTACAGTTTATCTATTATAGTGTAGCTAGTGAACTGTTGTTTTTATTTACTGTACAATAATGAAAAGTACCTGTAAGTACTCAGTTAGTAATTTAAACGAAGTAGCGTTTGCCAGTTTACCCATAGAAGTTAAAATAACAATAAAAGAGAGTGGTAGGCCAACGCCCCGACTTAATATAAGTCAAACATCGACATCAAAATCTAGAACTTTTAAAAGAGAATTTAAAGAAGAGCTATTCGAAAAAATTCCTTGGCTTTGTGGTTGTGAACAAACAAACAAAATATTTTGTTTTCCTTGTTTGTTATTTTCCTGTGAAAAGGGCGATCCTGCTTGGGTGAAAAACGGCGTTTGTGACTTAGCTCATTTGAATCAAAAAATTAAAAAACACGAAAGTTCTCATGGACACATAAGTGCTACATTGGATTTTAATTTGCTGGGAAAGGTTGACGTTCGTCAGCAGCTTGACAGTGCTTATCGACAAAATATTAAAAAGCACAATGAACAAGTGACTAAAAATAGGTATGTCCTTTCTAAGCTTATAGACTGTATTAAATTTTGCGGTGCATTTGAGTTGGTTCGAGGTCATCGTGAGGATGACAATTCCTTAAATCCTGGCATATTTAAAGGGCTTGTAAACTTTTCTGCAGAACTTGACTCATCTTTGAAAGAACACTTGAGTACCGCTACTGTCTTTAAAGGTACCTCGAAAGAAATTCAAAATGAATTGTTAGATTGTATGCTTTTTGTATGTCAAGAAAACAATACAAGAAATAAAAACTGCACAGTATGTTTCTTTGATTGCGGACGAAACATCAGACATCTCGTCTGTATTTCAGTTAGGTATAGTTTTCCGCTATGTTTTAGCTAATGGCCAACCAGTTGAAAATTTTGGAAATTTGATAACCCTGAAGGGCACGACGCAGAATCTATAGCCAAATGTATTTGTACCAGTTTAGATTATGTTGTGCAACATCCAGAAAAACTCGTATCTCAAAGCTATGACGGTGCGAATGTAATGAGTGGGCACCATGCTGGCGTGCAGACCATAGTGCAACAAACCTATAAACATGCTTTTTTCGTTCACTGTTACGCTCATCAGTTGAACTTGATTGTAGCTCAAGCAACAAGCCAAAACCAAGATGTCAGAATTTTTTTTTTGGACTTAAGTGATATAACAAATTTTTTTTCGAATTCCCCTCAGGGAGTGGCTGTTTTGGACAAGATAGTTGGCAAACGAATACCTCGGGCGTCAGCTACAAGGTGGAATTTTAAGAGCAGAACTGTTAATACTGTTTTTGAGTACAGAGAGGAATTAATTGAATGTATGGAGGGAATCCAATCAACCTCTAAGCAACCAACCACCATAATTAAAGCTGGTGCTCTAGCTCGTCTCCTTAGAGATAATAAGTTTATATTTTGGCTTTCTATTTTTCACAGATTAATGCCACATGTGGATATTTTGTACAACCAATTACAGCTAACTTACACTGATGCTGTGAGAACTTAAGCCAATGTTGACCACTTCGTCAAAGCCATTGATAAGGAAAGAGCTAACATGGACAAAGTGACAGAGCTGGTTAATCAGTACCCAGAAAATGCACCTAAACGATCGAGGCGTGAAGAAGATTTTTACTTAAGTAGAACAGTGGCTGCCAAGGAAACCTGTGACATTATTACAACGCAAATAAAAACAAGATTTTCATTCACAACATCTTGCTCAGCTGTATCTCTTTTTGAATCACAAAAGTTTGAAGAGTTTGAACAGAAATTCCCCGAGAAATTGCTTGAAGATACAGTAAATGTGTATTCATTTCTTGAAAAAAATCGTCTCAAGACAGAGCTTGAAATCATTTACAAAAGAACTGATTTCAGAAACATGCGTGGTGCTGTTAGTCTTTTACAGTTTTTTATTGAAAACAACTTTTTGTCATCATTTTTTGAATGTTATAAACTGTTATTAATTATTGCAACAATTCCAATGACGACTGCTGAAGCTGAAAGGTGTTTTTCAACCCTAAAATGGATAAAGACATTTTTGCGGTCTACGATGTGTCAAGAGAGGCTTACAGCTTTAGCCATGCTTGCAATCGAGAAGGAAATGATTTCTAACATCCATAATTTCAATGAAAGAGTTATTGATGTTTTTGTGTCAAGAAAAGATAGAAGGATGGACTTTGTTTACAAAAACTGTACTTAAAGAAAATATTTGTCTAAGCTACCATCCAAGTAAATTTGTGTAAGTAAACCTTACCATCATATGCAGCAGCTTTGATTATTTTCCTTTTTCTGTGTGTTTAATAATCTAATCTAATAATTGAGAGCATGAGGCCTTGTGACTAACTATCTAAATATTTAACACTTAAAACAAGCTTTCTGTTTTGCGTTTATTTTACTACTTTAAAATTAAATGAAAATAATTGTTTTAGTAAAAAAGAACAAGTAGCATATTATAACAAGTATGATCAATAAAGTAATCCTTTATTATTAAGTTGTGAAATAGTTAAAGTACAGTAATATCTATAATAACATTTCGTTTCAAAATTAATACATTACATCAAGGTATAGCAGCGCCTAAATTATTTGAATATTGCAAGCAACACACAAGTGTTTGACACAGTGTATCTCAAAAACTGCAAATTATTAATTGTGAACCCCCTGTAGATGTACTCACGAGCCGCCACTGTACTATGTATAGATGTAGTGATCATTCTCCTTTACAAAATAGTGATAGTAATTATTCTAAGGTGTTACAATCATTTGATTGGTATTAGGATATCACCTTTTTCTGTTAATTCAGAAAACTTCTTGCATCTGGTCTCAAGATACAAGTATGTCTATTTTATATTATCCTGATATATTTTCAGGCTAATTACAATTGTTTTACGTTATATAAGTGACTGTGAACCTTGCTGGTTCTATTGACACTAATGTCTCATCCCTTTTATCCCTTATTGTTAAAGTTTTTGAAAGATTTGTTAGGTAACTTCAGAATGTCCATTTCATTGTTTGAATTTACACTAATTACAATACAATTCTAATTATTCTAAACATTATTTTTGTGTTGGTATTACCCTTTTAACATTTAGGTTCATTACCCTCCAACAGAAATAGAATTACTTGTCATTTAGTTACTTAATTATTTTATTTTAGGTGCATAATTCACATTGAGTGAGGTTATGGGTCCTATCTTGGTTTGACAACAATGTGTTTATTTTATTGTGATTTCAGTGTCTTTCATTTCACACTATTATAGTATACTAATGTTATTTATTACTTTAGGTTTATTAAACCCCTTTCTGTCTCTATCACCCTTTTTAAAACAGTATTCATTAATATCATCCTATAAGTTATATCCCTACATTTGCTCTTAACACAGTTAATTTATACTTAGACTAATTTTACTTCACTCTCCTGACTTTATTCATTATATCATTCATTTACTTTATAAGCTTTCTTTGTCAGCATAGTTATTTAAATTAGTTTATCATGGCTTCATTATTATTCTGTTCTTTACTATGGGCTTTTCTTGTTATGATCCCTTCCTCTTGTTTAGTGTAGGACCTATCTTATTTCTTCTAGTTTTTGTATCTAGTTGGGTTTTGTAGTATTCTTCTTTACTCCACTTATAGTTTCTTCTCTCTGTCTTTGGTTTTCTCATTTTTTCCTAATGTATTGGGTTAGTTGTCAGTTACTTTACGTCTCGTCTATGTCATTGTCATTATTTCTTTGATCATCTTCATCAGATAGTTAAAGATGTATTCTTTATGCATTTAAAATCACTTTCTATTTATCTTTGTTATTAAAGTTAAAGTTTGAATGTAGTATTTCTTCTGATTTGTTATTGTTGTTTATTGTTTGTTTTGGACCATGGTGGTCGTGATATTATGTAACATTACAATATGAACAAAGGCTTTATAAACATCAGAATAACATTAAAAATACTACAACTTCTTAATAGTGCTGAACTTGTTTGGCGATTGCAGAGACAGAAACCTTTTGAACTGGTGTAGGAAAGTAAAGTGTTTAATGAAACATCTGTACGAGCACGAAGTGTAAACTACAGTGAGGTATTAGGCAACTATAGCACTTTCTACACACTGCTAACATAGTTGTTAGAATAAAATTGCTTAATAGTTTGTAAGTAGTTGCAATATAAATAAATGAAAAAAATCTTATTCCTTAGTATTTTGAAACACTGAATTTTTGCGAACGGAATCTTCTATGTTTTAAGTCCCTCACTGGATATGAAACTCAGATTTTACATCTCATACCTAAATAATAAAATACACAAAAATTTTTTTTGTTTTCAGATGTACACAGATGCATATTTCCTGTACTGTTGTAAAGAAGCTGTTCGAAGGCATTTTGGAGTTGTTTTTCTGTATTACTTTTCTTACGATGGTCAAAATTCTCTTCAGGGTTTATATGGGAATACACGAGATGATCTAGGTATTTATTTGTATATGCATATACACAGGTAATAGAATATGAGATCGTACTCAGTAATTAATGATTAACTTATCTAAAATTTGTCCCTGTTCGGGCGTCTATTTGCAGTAGTTCTCAGTAATTAATACTTAATTTTGCATTACCTTACCTTTATTTGGACGTCAAATGTAAATCTTGACGTTCATGTGAAAATTAAACAAGGTGTCGTCTAGTGTACTCGGCAGAGAAAAACAGGTCAATGCAAATAAACAAGTACATATTTATAAGATCATATAAAACATTACTTTATTTCTTTAACATGACATTCATTTCTTTTTCTACGTATTTTTATATAATTATATTACGACATACTGTGATAGCCCATTATAGGATGTTATCAACTAAACATATTAAAAGAAAACCAAATATTGAAAATACACATTATAATTGGTATACCTTAAATAATTAATGCAACCCAGTGTTTTTGTACATTACGTAATTTTCACACTCCCATATATATATATATATATATATATATATATATATATATATATATATATTGTAATTTATCTGTTTTTGTTGTGCGAGTGTAATACGATTGCGGGGTTATTTTGTTCAGCCCCACGTTGTAAGCGCCTTCTGTAATGTTACCGTGTATTTACGGGTGAATTTTATTTTGTTATGGGGCTTATGATGTCATGAGTTACTCTCTCTCAAGCCCCGCGATGGGAGCCATCTGTAATTTATCAGTGTATTGTTGTTTTTATTTTATTTGTTTTGAGTTTTGAAGAGTTTTATTTAGTGTAAATTGCCTCCACTTATGTCAAATACGGATCGGCTGCCGCAATCGATTGTCCTCGAGTGCCCCGTTCTTTTTCCAAATGCTTCGGTCCGTTCGCTGCTCACTCTTCTGTTGAATTACCTGTAATTGTCCTGTAAACCTTCAAATTATCTACAATGACAACTCCTTTGATTCCAAATAACAATATTTATTTTCATTAAAGTTGTTCAGAGAAACGAACAGTCGACTTGTGTCGAAAACAAATATGGGTCGGGTCGACTCTAGCGCTCAATTCGACTTTTACACTAACAAGTTCCAAATAACAAATTGTTTATAATCATATACTAATTCTCAGGGTTTAAGGGTTCTTTTAGACTGTCATTGAATTCAGCAAATACATACAAAAATACAATACATTACAAAGGTAAGTAAAATTTTAAAATCTTAATACTATATTTCGTTATGGTTAGTTGCTATAGTAACCAGACTATCGGCAAGATGGCCGCCGAAAACGTTTGGCCACGTGCTGTCACATGTTATTTTAAAATATATGTTTCAGTGTTCACTGTTTTAGTTTTTAAGATTTTTCTTCGATAAATGATTCCTGGTGTTATTCTGTAAGTGTAGATAGTGTCTATGGTAGTGTTGTGTAATCGTACCTGTAGTGTGGTTATGGTTAAAGTTGACGTCACTCACAGGCGTTATAAAAGTGTGTTCATGGTGGGCAATCAGGATTTTCAAAGGTTCTGCGTTTATTTGTTGGTTTGATTTAAATATTTTCCTCTTCCAATCTTCCACAGTATTTGTAGCTTCTATTAGTTATAATTTTTAATCGCCAACGGTCCAGAAAACATTACTTTGGTTTAATTAAAAACTTCTTCATTAGAGCTTATCTGCTCACTGCACTAGTTAACAATACAATAATATATTTCTATATTCCTGCCTTTCCATCAACGGTTTCGTGCCCTCACAATACTGGCCTGTGATTGGTCAAAACAGAGAGTTCATAAGGTCACGTGGTCAGTTTACAAGATTTAAATGTTCATCTGCCTATAAGAAAAATGCTCATTTTTCAGCTTTAAGCTTTCTTAAATTTAAATTACATCATTCTTTTCTTTATGTCATTATGAACATTTTGCTACTCATTTACTTACTTTGGTTAATTATAAAGGGTGGTTTTTCACCTTACAAAAATTCTAATGTTGGGCCTATACTTTAATTATACATTTGTTATATCACTTTACAATTCCTTAAATTAATCTGATCTGTAACTGTTAAAACAATTAGCTTCATCATATAAATTTTGTCCCTTTCCTGTTTTATCACATTGGTTTACTAATCTACTCATTTCTGACATTAGTTCCCTTGTATGGAATTTGTGGCCTAGGCCATCAATAGCATTTCATTAAAATATTCTAAATAACATTTATTATTACCTAGGTTTTTGGTTTTGAACCCTTTTTCCTGAGTTACATCTTATTACATGAGCCTTGACCCTTAACAAGTTTTCACAATAGTTAAAAATTACATCTTTTGACTTATTACTTAAAGTAGTGTTTACATGGACAAGTTTACAATCATAAATTAACAAATAATATAATTAGAACAAAATCTTTTAACATGTTACCTTCGAGCTATTGCCTTCATGGCCAAATTCTACATTTATCAATTGACAAATAATTATAAACTACTTAGTGTACCATTCTTCCATCCTATCAATCTTATCAAGCATTACTGGCTAATGAATAGATTATTGTTCATAGGTCCTGGTTTCTAATACACATTTTCTTATTTTGCCAGTAGGCTCACACAAACTTATAATGTAGTTTACAAATGTTAATAACTATAGGCTTTGGTGTAGAACACAAATACAACTACTTACACCAAAGCCTTCACTAACATCTCAATCTGAGATGAAACCCTTCACCACAATTCACTATTGGTGTTATTTATGGGTTTTCCTTTTTTTTTTTAAAGTAATTAACCCGCACTTATTTTGTCACCACTCCACTGACACTTATTATATTTATAACATATTTAAATAATAATAGGGATTGTTAACTTTATTCCCCACTCTTTCACATTCACTCATTTACATAAAGGTTTGCATGTATTTTCTTTACTTGCTATAATACATTTTAATTATTTATTTTATTATTTGTATTGTATTTTTTCCTTATCTTTTATATTGTACAGTCTTTTCTGTAAGTAAGGGTTGTTCATCTTTATCTGGTTTTAATAGGGTAGTATTGGTGATTCTACCTACTGAATTGAGCGGTTTTCAGTTTTGGGATGGGGCTACTATTCTGTCGCATTACATATGCTCCCCCCCTAAAACATGTTTATTTTTCTTAGCTGCAGGTCTGTGGAGAATAAACTGTTAATCTCCTGTTTCTTACATCATTCAAAATACTTTTTCATTTCGGACACATTGGGCGCCATCTGTAATTTATCTGTTTTTGTTGTGCGAGTGTAATATGATTGCGGGTTTATTTTGTTCAGCCCCACGTTGTAAGCGCCGTCTGTAATGTTACCGTGTATTTACGGGTGAATTTTATTTTGTTATGGGGCTTATGATGTCGTGAGGTACTCTCTCTGGGAGCCATCTGTAATTTATCAGTGTATTGTTGTTTTTATTTTATGTGTTTTGAGTTTTGAAGAGTTTTATTTAGTGTAAATTGCCTCCACTTATGTCAAATACGGATCGGCTGCCGCAATCGATTGTCCTCGATTGTCTTTTCTGTAAGTAAGGGTTGTTCGTCTTTATCTGGTTTTAATAGGGTAGTATTGGTGATTCTACCTACTGAGTTGAGCGGTTTTCAGTTTTGGGATGGGGCTACTATTCTGTTGCATTACAATATATATATATATATATATATATATATATTTGCAACGATACAGCCATACACTGTATTAGGCATTAATTTAAATAAATATAAATTTTGTATAATTTGTATAAGTTACGGGTAAATGGACAGGTCTGAGATTGCAAAAACATTTCATTGTTAGATTAGGGGAGAGATTAACCTGTTTCGACAAGCAGTGAACACCTGCTCAATTGTATGTGTGTTACACGTGTATCTTGTGTGTGTTAGTGATGCAGGCAAAGACAGGAATCTCAGCAACCCGCCCCAAGTAATTAATAAAATAATTATTTTAATTCACTGTGCAAAAACTAATTAGTGTATGATCAAACCAAAGGCACCAAAGTATGTGTAAAATTTATAGTTATCCCCAGTGAAAAGATGACGTTAATAGAACACGTTATGCGAAGACAGTGCAAAATAAATGTGCTAAAAAATACGCAAATTACCCTAAGATGCTCAAATTAATATAGTGAGTGCTTAATCGAATTAGCTATGATTTGGGCTATCTCGATTCCGTGCAAAACATTGCTATTTGCTAATAATTGCAAATAGATGAAAAGGTTCGGGAGTGGGGGCTGTCACGAGATATGCAAGTATCGACAGGACGATTTTGGAGCCGACTGGCGCGGAATCTCGAGAGGTTATAAATTAAGGTTTCGACCAAAAACCCTTCTCTTCATTTCAAGACACAGTTGCAGCCGGACATGCTGTCCATCGGCAAAACAGTTTATTTTTATTCTATTACAAGTTGCAGTAACAAACGAAATAATGTTCGTTAAATTCACGACAATATTACGGAAAAAGTAAATACCGCAATAGTAAGTCTACCAAGAGTATATACGGGAATGCTGCTGTAGAGCGACGCTGGACTCTAGACGTATCCAGGAACATGCTGCCGTAGAACGACGCTGGACTCTAGATATATCTAGGACCACGCCAGGACAAGAGGAATGGAAAACTAACTCTGGACAACGCTGGACCCTGGACAACAGTCGTAAGATCATCAGAAATCGAGGTGACATGCGTAATGCATTTTAAATGATTTGTAAAAAAAGAGCTCATAAAGATGATTTCAAAAGACAGTAAATTAAAACAAAGAAAAGTTTATACTTAGTAATAATATGTTGAAATGTAAATAAATGTTTACATTCAGAATGATCACTGTTGCACACCACTATATAAAAATTATTCCGATTAGCGCTTTCAAGCTTCACAGCCTTGAAAGCGCTAATCGGAATAATTTTTATATAGTGGTGTGCAACAGTGATCATTCTGATTGTGATTTCAACCACTAACACAAATTTCTTCATTAAATAAATGTTTAGTCGTAAGAATGAGCGATCGCATATATATAAAAGCATTAATAAATGAAAGAGAATTTAAAGTAAAGAGAGTAGAATTTATTATCAAAATAGATAGTAAAGTGATTAGATATTTGAAGTATAGAAAGATTAATTTAAAGTTGAATATTAAAACAAAGGTCAGTCTACAAGCAATTAATATAAATTTAAATTGAATTTTAAACATTGGTATAGACTGAGCGAGTAGAGGTCAGATCTGAGATAAGACAATTTATTTCAATATAAAAATATTTTAATTTTATAATAAATTAATAAACCAATTATTTAACATGTCTAGATATAAGATTATTAACATGTTTAGATATAAGAGATTTTTTAAAATATGTGTAATGTTGCATATCATAAGATATAAACATTTAATAATGAGACATATCGTGACCGACTATTATTAATGATGTTTGTGAATATTTATAATAATGAATAAATAATAAATATGGGTTTTAAATATTGATAAATAAAAATACTCTTATTATAAATACACCTGGTATAATTATACAACCTGCATGAATTACTGTATATCGAATTTACATATAATTCGTTGTATAATTTTGTATCCCTTGAAAGTGAGGCCTGACATGCCCACATGTATATGTATATATATGTAACGTAATATATATTTACTATTTCTTTAAATCCCCATTTTTTCTTTTTTAATTAATAGCTTTTTTCTTTGTTTTATCAGAATTTAAACAGCTGTATACTATGTTAAAATTTGTTCAAAATATAGGAAAAGTTCAAAAGTTACTCATTCTTGTTGCTAATCCTTTCGCCACCAATTCGAATTTGTTATTCACCACTCCGATATTATTTTAAACTGTTAACACTGTTATTAATGAATGTCCACTTGTTTCTCACTCCGTTATTATTTTAAACTGTTAACATTGTTATTAATGAATGTCCACTTGTTTCTCACTCCGTTATTATTGGAAATACTTTTAAAACCACATTTTATATTAGTCGGCCGACTGGATATTTTGCTCGCGAGCACTGTTTTTGACCACGCGGTCTGAGGGCTTTTGTCGACTGAAGATTTTCAAAATGGCCAAAGATCTTCTGTGTGCGGCAACTTGCGTCGGGATTGGTGGAACGCATCTCGAGGAGTTTATGTCATCTAGCACCTGGTGCAAAGGAATTTTTCAGGCGTGCTCTTTCCGTGTGACCATTGGCCGACTCGCGCACGCATACGCATGAATTTGCACCCCTTCTGACAGTTTACATTCCTAGACTCTTTAATTGCTTTTGTGCCTCGCACGGATTGGTACGAGGGGGACTGCAAGGTGTTCAAAAATGTCATGCGTTTGTGATCAAAACGTTGTTCAGCTTGAGTTGCTACTACTTTTTATAATTATTAAAGAATAAAATAAATCCCAATAGTTTCTCCCGTTACAATACCCCCCCAAAGAGAGGTTTTCTGTCGAAACAGAAAAACCCTCATTGCCTAAAAACCTAAGAGGATCAGCTAGGATATGGCGCCAACAACCCCCCTTTAATCCTTATTACAATCATGGGTAACTTACACATCTAGTCTGGTGACTATGGCTGCACCTGAATGACATTACTGGACTTCTCTGGTCGAGATCCCAACACCGCAAAGTCAGACAGGCACCCGCCACAGTATTACCAAACTCTGTAACATTCAATAAAAAATATCAATTACGGCCTTTCAACATACCACATCCTTAACTGACTTGTTTCCTCTTAGTCGTACTGGTTTGCGTTAAGAAGCACTGGTTGCATCTATTCGTATATTCTTACCATATGTATATTACATTTGTATATTCAATTAAACATTCTTATTTTACAAAAACCTAACCTCAAAATAAGCAATACCATTTAGGTTAATATCTGATTACAATTTTTTAGCAGTAAATAACTTTTATTTCCATTTCCATTAATTAAATATTTTACCTGTTTGTCTGGTATTATCATTTCAAATTAAAACTAGATTATTCAATTCCCATCATTGCATTTCTATCAGTTATCATTTATTTTATAATTCAAATCAAAAGAAATCTAAGTTCATTACCAAAATTAACATTTTAATTTAATTAGATCATCTCTTTCCATTAATTACTTTAATTACATTACTTAAAACTTTTTACATTACAAAATTATACTTTTTATATATGTTATATATTTACAATTCCTACACACTAACATAATAAACATCATACAATATAAACATTCATAAAGAACATAACCCTCATTCCATTACAATAAACATCTCATTTGCATCTGAATAAAATTTACAAACATTTCAATTTTAATTTTAATTGAACCTGTAATTATTTATCATTTGTTGTACCATTAAATTCTCAACAAAAATTCAAATCTATTGTCAACATTTATTCTACCTAACATTTACACACTTTCCCTAAGTTAACTTCTTTCAAATTCATTTAATTCCTTTATTGAAACATTTTACTCTACTTCAAAGTCATTATCAAATTTATACTCACATATGGTCAATCATTTAATCAAATAAAACATGATTACTGTCATAGACTCAAAATATAAACAATCGTCACCACACATATAACGTACAAAACCCTATGTACCTTCTGAAACATTATAACAACCATATGACTCAACAACTTCATACATTTTACGTTTACTCATTTACTCTTTATTATCAAGTTCAAATCTTATAAAAATCATTTAAATTCATTATCAAAATTCATTTATACAACATTAATTAATTAATTAATTCATCTCAAATAATTTAGCTCAATCAGTTTTTAAAAACACCAAGTTACTTTAATTACAATAGTCAAAACAATTACAATTCATTTATTATCACCTTCATAATTATTATCATTATTTGTTTAGTTTGATAAAATATTATTATTATTAAAATCGGTTTCTACTACATACACACATTGTTTACCTTACCTACAAAGTGGAACATAACCTATTACATAAACACAATTAACCTCACTATAAATTTATTTACAATTTTTTCGCAATATCATTATTGTTTACCACACCCCATTACATAATTTAGCCAAGTCATCACCATAAACTAAAATAATTAAATGTTCGTCCACTGTTTATTTAACCACCATCATCGTAAATTAGTCTGACCTTACGATTACACCATTCATTTACAATTACAGACATATTGTTATTATTATTATCATAATCATCATTATCAATTTTCTCCATTGTATCACTATAGTAGTTACAAACCTTGTTGCATACTATTAATTCAAAATTCCTGTCAACGTTTGGCATGGTAAATTCTCCATTAATATTTTCCGTTAATATCAGGTACGTTATATCATTATATTCATCTACTACATCAGTTACATCATAATGTACATAGTCAATATCATCAACCTTATCATCATTTGCTGTACTACCTATTTCGCAAGGTAAGTATTCAATATTATTAACTCTCGTAATATATAATTTCTCTACTAACCCTCTATAACCTCTATTCAGCTTAAATATCTCTATCACTCTCTCTCTCTCTCTCATAATCACTTTGTATTTCCATTAAAACTTCATTTCCACTATTATTCTTCACTTTACTTTCTAACACCACATTTTTAATTATATCATCATAATTACCACTAGTTTTAAATTCGTCACTTACCTTATTATTTGTACCTTCATTATTTTTGTTCTCGTTACACTCACCTGTAACTGTACCATTTTCTACCCCCTCCTTCAGAGTTCTACTTTCGTTTACTTCGTCTTGTATTTTATTTATATTTATCGTCATTTCACCTTTCATTCCAGCAATAATCTCATTCTGTTTCTCTAGTTTCTTATTTATCTCAACAAACTTCTCATTCACTTCATTAAAACTCTCACTTACTCTTTTAAATTGGTTATTCATATTTAAATTATTCATTTTTATTTCGCTTCTTATATTCACCAATTCGTTATTTATGTCTACTAACCTTTCGTCTTGTTTGTTAAATTTACTATTTATTTCATTTATCTCTGACTTTAACTCATTCAAACTCGTGTTCAAATTATTGTTATTCTTATCATTATTTTTATTTTGTTGTTCAAACTTATTATTCATCTCTGACTTGATTTCAGTTTTAAACTCATTCAAATTATCATTATTCTTTTTCATTACTTCCATAATCAACGCTATTTGATTAAATATATCTACATTATTGCTTTTGCTATTCTTAGCGTCTACCGTTTCAATTTCGTCTGCTATTTCGTTTACGCTCTCGTTAATATTTTCATTCGTCGATACTAAATTGTCTTGTGTAATGTCTAAAATTGACTCCCCTCTGCACTCTCACATAAATTTACATCCGTTTTTTCTCTGCCATTTTCGACTAGGTTGTAAATTATTTAATTTTAATTTACAACGTCCCTGTTTGGGCGCCAACTGAGATCGTACTCAGTAATTAATGATTAATTTATTTAAAATTTGTCCCTGTTCGTGCATCTATTTGCAGTAGTTCTCAGTAATTAATACTTAATTTTGCGTTACCTTACCTTTATTTGGACGTCACATGTAAATCTTGACGTTCATGTGAAAATTAAACAAGGTGTTGTCTAGTGTACTCGGCAGAGAAAAACAGGTCAATGCAAATAAACAAGTACATATTTATAAGATCATATAAAACATTACTTTATTTCTTTAACATGACATTCATTTCTTTTTCTACATATTTTTATATAATTATATTACAACATACTGTGATAGCCCATTATAGGATATTATCAACTAAGCATATTAAAAGAAAACCAAATATTGAAAATACACATTATAATCAGTATACCTTAAATAATTAATGCAACCCAGTGTTTTTGTTCATTACTTAATTTTCACACTCCCCCCCCCCACACACACACACACAATTTCTTTAAATCCCCATTTTTTCTTTTTTAATTAATAGCTTTTTTCTTTGTTTTATCAGAATTTAAACAGCTTTATACTATGTTAAAATTTGTTCAAAGTATAGGAAAAGTTCAAAAGTTACTCATCCTCGTTGCTAATCCTTTCCCCACCAATTCGAATTTGTTATTCGCCACTCCGATATTATTTTAAACTGTTAACACTGTTATTAATGAATGTCCACTTGTTTCTCACTCCGTTATTATTGGAAATACTTTTAAAACCACATTTTATAGTAGTCGGCCGACTGGATATTTTGCTCGTGAGCACTGTTTTCTGACCGCGCGGTCTGAGGGCTTTTGTCGACTGAAGATTTTCAAAATGGCCAAAGATCTTCTGTGTGCGGCAACTTGCGTCGGGATTGGTGGAACACATCTCGAGGAGTTTACATCATCTAGCACCTGGTGCGAAGGAATTTTTCAGGCGTCCTCTTTCCGTGTGACTGTTGGCCGACTCGCGCGCGCATACGCATGAATTTGCACCCCTTCTGACAGTTTACATTCCTAGACTCTTTAATTGCTTTTGTGCCTCGCACGGCTTGGTACGAGGGGGACTGCAAGGTGTTCAAAAATGTCATGCGTTTGTGATCAAAACATTGTTCAGCTTGAGTTGCTACTACTTTTTATAATTATTAAAGAATAAAATAAATCCCAATAGTTTCTCCCGTTACAAATGAAACAAATCTGAAAATGTAAGATGGGAGTAAGACGTTTAATATTTCTGATATAAATCATTATGTCACTTGTCTGTTTTAATATGTATCATAATAATATATTGTAAAAACATAATCTATTGTAACATGTGTTCTTCTAAATTAGAAAATTAATATATTATTATATATTTATTGTTTCTGTAGTTCTTAGTCTTAGAAAGTGAAAGACTGAGATGATGTTTATTGAAAGCATGTACTTAATAAAAATTTTTTAAACAAAAATTTTTCTGTCTGGATTAAATGTATTAAAGTGACATTAACTGTTATAATTCATTTCAAATTCTTATTAAATTACGTGTGTGTTAATATAATAGTAGGAGTAGTAGTAGAAGTAGTAGTAGTAGTAGTAGTAGTAGTAGTAGTAGTAGTAGTAGTAGTAGTAGTAGTAGTAGTAGTAGTGTGGTGATTGTAACAGCAGCAGCAACAGTGGTAACTGATGATGATAAAAAGTAGTAAGTAGGCCTACCTATTAATTTCTGTTAATAGTATAATCAGCGATACTGTTGTTAGTTGTAGCTTTAAAATTTCATTGTAATATAGTAGTATTAACATTAACTACACCCAAATTAATGTGCTGTTAATTATACTATATATTTTTATTTCATGATATGTAACTAAAATCTATAAGAAACTGAAATAATTAATTATTTCGCGGTCATGTGAAATGTTTGTCAGGTGTGTGTCATGCTGATGATCTCTTATACTTATTCACACTGAAAGATTTTGTCCCAGTAAGAAATCCATCTTCAGCTGACGACCAATTGAGTGATAACGTAGTTGAATTGTGGACAAACTTTGCCATATATGGGTAAGTAACTACTATTTCATCTAGCTCTAGGATAAGAATTTAATGATAATTTTATTGATTAAACAATAAGAATAAATTAATTAACTGAAAAAAATGGAGCAAGATGGTTAATGAAATTATATATATATATATATATATATATATATATATATTACTATAATACTTATAACTATTTTACCTCAAGATATATTTTTTCCTTTAGGGACATGTTTCGGGAGATCCTGTCTCCCATTTTCACCTTCGCCATCTTGCTTCTGGTGCAGTGACTGCACCAGAAGCAAGATGGCGAAGGTGAAAATGGGAGAACAGGATCTCCCGAAACATGTCCCTAAAGGAAAAAATACATCTTGAGGTAAAATAGTTATAAGTATTATAGTATTATATACATCAAGAAACGGACTGTAGCAGAAAGTAATGAAATATATATATATATATATATATATATATATATATATATATATATTTCAATCACTTTCTGCTACAGTCCATTTCTTGATGTATATAATACTTTAATATTTATAACTAAATTTACCTCAAGATATACTTTTTTCCCTATTAGGAACATGTTTCATGAAAGAAGATGGCGAAGGCTGAAGATGAGAGAACAGGAACTCTCGAAACATGTTCCTAATAGGGAAAAAAGTATATCTTGAGGTAAATTTAGTTATAATTATTAAAGTAATATATATATATATATATATATATATATTGCAACAGAACACAGGATGATAAGATATGCTGTTTATATCAGAGTACATGAATGACGAGCAGATTCTTGTTTAAATTTGTTTTGTGTAATATTTTGTTTTTTAGTCATAAGTTTTGTATTTAAAAATTGATAAGCATATATGTTACACCAAACTCTTCATAAAAAAATGTACTATATTGTCATGTATTTTTTGTATGAATTGGTGCGCGTGTGCGGGTGTGATAATCTGCGATCGATATAGCGGCAGTGGTAGTTAACCGATTTACATGAAAATTTGACAAGGAATTATTTAAATAAATAGCTTCGATTTGTGTATACTCTGAGGTTTGTAATTATTTTAGAAATATGATTTTGTAAGTAAAGCAAAACTCAAGTGTAACTCTTATCAATGATAGGGTAATAATAATTGTAGATAATTTCCATGCAGGACTATGCAAAATTATACAAAGTTTTTCATGAATTTTGTGTATATGGTTGTTCCATCAATCATGTGACTTGGGCTTGGCCTATCAAATTACACCAAATTGAGTGAGATTCATACGTTGCAGAGCTTGGTTGAACACAGTCTGTCTGTCGACGTTGCTAGGGGAAGTTGTGCCCCGGGTAAGAGAGTTATTCTCTTACAAACGTAAAAAGATCTTATATAAAATAAACCATAAACCTTAAAAATCTTAACGAAGTTTTGTGGTAAGAACAAGAGGGAAAGAGGAATATTTTATATAAAGAAAACTATAAACCTTGTAATTCTTAACGAAGTTTTGCGGTAAGAACCAAGAGGATAAATAAGTAAATAAAATTTAAAATAAAATTCAGTGCTGTGTCGTGTAAGTTAAGATATCCGCATAGGGAACTTAAAGACACTACAAGATATCGTGGAAGCAGTTAAACATAACTACGAGACTCTGCTGTACGAGACTCTGGAGCTGCTTGCTGTACAAGGACGACGAGACGAAGAGGACACCAGGAAGGAGTGAAGCTGTAGAAGAGGACGACGAGACAGGACCGACGAGACGAGAGGAGGACGTTGCAGCAAACAAGTAAAAGCGATTTATATTAATCGAACAATATAAACAATTTAATATACTATCAATACATGACAATTTAAAAAACATTATACATCTTTATAAACAATATTTGCATGTAATAAATAATATTTCATCTCCTCCATAATAATAGACTTTTATCGATTTCTACACACTCACAATATCCTTATTAGAATAATAAAGTTTTATCTGTTGCAATATATAAAATCACAATTATATAAATTATATATATCACTATGATATATTGTGATGTAAGATATATTTTATTTAAAATCTGAACTTTGCTTACACTGTACTTTTCAACAATTTCATAACAAGCAACTATAAGATTAACTGTTTTTAGCTGCAATTACTTTTTATTGTAACATTATTATAATTGAGAATAGGCTGTTTGCTAGAAACTGTGTGAATGTATGAATATTCATGAGTCATACGTACTTCATGTGTTAACACTAATCAAAAAACACTTCTAGAAATTAATATTATAAACTCTGATAATTCAAGTGAATGTAATAGAAATTAATAATAGTAGCCCCCAACATGTTTGTTTACATATAAACAGTACATGTTTTTAAACATGGTCATGTGGAATTACATAACAGTTTATAATTTTTGATATAGCCTTATCTGTATTGATTATAGTATGTTATTCTTTTAAATTCTCTTCAATATAATAATCAGAATTAACAATGTCTGTATAATTTCATAATTACACCTAAAATATGAAATATGTTAAACCATATGTGGGTAAGTATGGATGTTGATTTAGTCTACGGAGTCATTTAATAACATAACGAACAATCGTTTAATGACTGTCAAAATATGTTCTAGAAGAACCAATGAGCTTGGCACCATAGGCAAAACTTGGGGGTGACCAAGGGGAACATCTGCACCTCCTCCTCCCAATATTCTGAGACTTAGAAAATTTTTCAGTTATTATAAAAATAAAAATAGTCAAGAAAGAGACAGTTTCTAAGATTGCAAGTACACAGTACAGGCTTTTTATCACAGTCCGAATATGGAACAGTTTTTGTTATACTCTTACTTTCGGCAACTTAATTTTACAGTAAAGTTGTTTCTAGAAGATTTATTATTATTATTATTTTTTTTTTTAAGACGGACTATTTGACAGATTTGAGAGTAGAACTTTGAATCAGTTGGTCTGCTAAAAAAGAAAGCACTAACTCAAATCCAAACTTGAATACAAGCCATGCATTGTAAACAGAGACTTGTTTGGTCTATGAATATGGAGCACTTTAATATTGAACTGATGATAAGCTCAGCTGAAGTTCTCCAAATCGTCCCTCTCTATATTCCTTTTCTACCTCTCTTTGTCACATATATTCTGACTCATACGGTATGCTTGTATTGTTTATTGGTTACTAAACAAAACCAACAAATTGGGGGTGTGTTGACTAATGTTTCTAAATTATCTGTGACTAGTACATCATCACATTCTCATAAGTTAGATGTGACAAATAAGGACAATTCATAAGAAGAATGCAAACTATCAAGTAGCTGTGAAAAAACAGAACTTTCATGGGTATTGGACTGAGACCCTATTATAAGATGGTTTCACTAAACAACTCATATTTTTAAAGCTTCACTTTACCCCCTCCCAAAAATTAGGCCCCTAGTTATATCCATGGTGACAAGCAACTGACTGAATAGTAAATTAGAGAGGGAGTTAAAATCAAGTGTAGTCGAGTACTTTTGGTAGTATAACAGTGGAGATTTACAATTTCAGTATCAAATGTTTGTATAAAGTAAGAAATATTCCAAGGACAGAGTATTGGTCAGAATGTGTATGGCAAAGAGAGAAGAAGAAAGAGTAAGATTTGGAAAACTTCAGCTGTACTGATTATCATTTCAATATTAAAGCATTCCAAGTTCAGAGACCAAACAAGTAAGTCTTTGTTTGTTTACAATGATGCATGTGTTATTTTCTAGTTTGGATCTCAGAGTTGGTGCTTTTAAAACAAAATGCTTGTTTTGAAGTTATTTTATTCAAATCGATGAAATATTCATCTTATACATTTCTCTAGAAGAAATTAAAAAAAAAAAAAAAAAAAATAATAATAAAAACAACAATGATGATGATGATTATCCTCATCATTGATCAATTTATAGCATCTGCTGTCACTGATTGATTTCCAAACTTTTCTTCCAAACTTATCTCTGCACAAGTCTTCAGTTAAATTGCATGCCCTGAGTGTTTGTTGAATGTTTTCACCACATGTCCAAGAATACATCTCATAATACATCATATAATATATCTCCTATTTTCCTTTGACCTGTAGTACCCATTGAAATGCCATTTTTGATAATCTTTCATCTCCCATTCTGTGGAAATGTCCAAACCAGATTAGTCGATTTGCTTTAGCTCATCCAAAATAATGTGTAGTACATTTATCATTGCCCTAATACTCTTGTTTCAGACTATCCACTAGATATTGTCTTCTCAGTGCATCCATTTCTGTGGCCATAATTTTTCTTTTTTTCAGCGCCACATACTATAGTGCTTTTAATGGTGTAGATGTACTACCTTGTACCTTTTTATATTTTCTTGTGCCACCATATTCCATTTAATCTCTTAATTGCCTTCCGTCCCAGACCAATTCTTTGTCTAACTTCTTCCTTATCTTTCCCATTTTCACTGTCAGGCTAAAATTATATTCAAGTACTTGTAAAATGCTACAGGGTTTGATCTCTTTGTTGCCATCTAATTGTGAGATGCTTTGCAAACTTCCTGTACACAGGTATTGTGTTTTATTAATGTTTGTGGATAATCCCCACTTTTCATATTTTTGGTTAATTTTTTTTGTCACACATTCCAGATCAGCTTTACCTTGGGCCAATATACCTTAGTTGTCTGCAAACTTGTCACTTATTTGCAACTCCTTTCCTCTACATTTTTTTCTTCCACTGGTGGAGTAATTTATATATTATATATATATTGTGACAATATAAGCATAGGCTGTACTGTGCATTTATTAAATAAAATAAATATTTAGATTAATTTTATTAATATGTAATAGATAAGCAGGTGTGAAATTGAAAGCTGAGTTTATACACAGGAATCAACAGGCACGATCATGCGATTGCTGCTGAGAGTGTGTACACTAGTAAATAGAGTGTGTGTGTGAAGCCTGTTCAAGCCTGAAAGTTTGCAATCTCACCCCAAGTAGATGCTAAATTATAGTTTTATTTAATTATAAGCAAACCGTAAATGTTAGAAAAATTGCAAAGACTTCTAAATATGCATAAAAATAATACACATGTGCAGTGCGAAAACGGTGTGATTAGGACGTTCAGTGCAAATTCTGTGCGATTTTAAGAGCGTAGTAATTACACTATTGATGCGAGTCCAATAGTAATTACATAGAATATGTGTAATTAAATCAGACAATGTTAGAACACCTTGAAATCCGCATTAGAAGTTGCAGTTGGCAGAAATGTGAGAAAATATGAAATTGGACGATAGTGGGGGAACTGACGCTACGGACAGTTTCTGACATGCAGAATTCTGTTCCGACAGGTGTGGTTTCTTGATTGAATATAAATATGGGCCCAGGAGAGCCAATTTTACTCTCAAACAGTCTTCAGTCGTGGCGGTACTCTCTTTCCGTTAGCGACACGAATTTTTAATACTCTCAATCAGTCTTCAGAAGCGGCGGGATGCTATGTTCAGTATCAACACGATTTTTTTAAATAAACTGTAAAGTCAGATGGACAATACGTTCATCCAAGTATCAAACAGTAACTCTTAGTTTGATTTTTTTTAAATACAATTATCGAACATACTCTACAAGTTTACAACCACAAACGTTCAGGACTCTAGACAACCGACGAGTCACATCAGGCAGAGGAACGGTATGCGGAGCAATAGAGGCATCTGCTAGGACAACAGCAGCTGATGCAGAGCAACATATCACGCTACACTACAGCAACCAGATGGGACCATGAGGGACGAGTAACTGGAGGATGACAAGTGGAACCGGAGAACGTGCAGGGAACTCCATTTGAAAGATCAATGGAGGACATGGGTACGATCTACAGAATCGAGGTGACAAATAACCAATTTATAATTTGTAAATGAGAGAATAAAGACATTGAAAAGACATTTAAAAATTAAAAAAAATAAATAAAAGTTATGTTAAATGTAGAGAGAGATAAGAGAATATAATTTAAAGTCAATAAGAATTTGCTTGGATGATTAACAAGTAATTTAGTAAATGTAAATTTTTATTTAAAGCTTATAAAGTAATCAATGAATAATATTACACGCAATGCAGAAAGTAAAGTAGTTGGGAAGTTATAGAAAGAGAATAACAATTCTCTTAGTCAATTTAAATTTTTATAAAACATTAAGATGTATGCAATGCATAAAGTAATGTAATAAAAAAAAATATATATATAAAGCAAAGAAAACAAAACTGCAATAAAGCACACAGTCAGACTGAGTGGTCGAGAAACTTTAGATTAACAAATAAATGTTTAGCATATACTTTTGTTAATATAGGATATAAAATTTATTTTATGATGAATGTATTGCAACAAAGAAACGTTTAAACAAACAATACGGTAATGAATATTTTATGGAGAAGTAAATGTGATTTTAAAAACACTTGTGATTTTTTTTTAAATAAATTAATGAAAACACGTACAATTCAATTAATGACTACTCTTATTACTATTATACCCAAACCCCAGTAATTGGTACATTCTAACCGTAATGTTAGATACATGTTAGCACAGCACAAATTAAATTACATTAAATAATCAATTCGTGTTGTATAATTTTGTCTCCCAAAAGTGGGGGCTATACAATTTAAAATACATTTAAATTGGTAATTTGTATTGTTATAAAATATATATATATATATATATATATATTACATTTAATATTTATACATAAATTTACCTCAAGATGTTATTACACGACTGCTAAAAAGGAGTGTTATGTTTTCAGTGGTAGGGTATGTATGTATGTACGTATGTATGTATGTTTGTTCCACTATAACTTTTTAACGGCTTTACCGATTTTGATGTTCGATGGCTCGATGGATTCCTTACTTCACCAGAAGTGTCATAGGCTATATATCACCATCAGTTGACTTCCGGTTTTGACCGGAAGTGAATACAAGTGATCGGTTCTAAGGATTTTTGTTTGTTTGTTTATTGGTCCATCAGGTGGCGCTAGTGGAAGGTATTCTGTAAAGTTCACTCCAGATAGTGCTCGCGATTTAAGACCACGCTCACTAATACTATGTAAGCGCGCTATTGTGTGAGAGTATATATGTGCAATCTGTGAGAAACAGAGAACAGCTGATCTGAAAGTATATATATATATATATATATATATATATTGGTTTGCTATATATATTTCTCTCTGCGAAATATGGTGAACCTGAAATACATGAAATGACGGATCAACAATATGCCGCAGCAGTAAACTTAATGAATTTTCAGCAGCGCCAATTGTTCAAAATGATTTCAGACAGATTGCTTCCAAGTGAAAATAATACTGAGGCATTACGTGTGTTCGTTACTGGAGGAGCAGGCACCAGCAAAACCTTTACTCTGAAAATTATTGTAGAACAGATTCGCCATCTTTCTCGTTTACCTGCAAGCAGAGCTGTTACGGTAGCAGCACCCACAGGTGTCGCTGCAAGATTGATTGGAGGTAGCACTTTGCACTCTACTTTTGCTCTTCCTATCGAAAAAGGCAAGGTGACAGCTCTTCACCCTCTTACTGATGAGCGTCTTCAAAGGGAACGGCTAAGGTGGAAGCATATTAATTGGCTAATCATTGACAAAATCTCAATGGTACCCTATACTACCCTAAGAAATATTCACTTAAGGTTCCAACAGCTTAAAATGAATGATGCTCTCTTCGGGGGTATCAATATTATTTTGTTTGGCGATCTAATGCAGTTGCCACCTGTATCAAAAGCAGTTGCCACCTGTATCAAAAGCAGTTGGTGGTACCTACTGCTTCAAGCAGTCTCATTACTTATCAGCTGAAATTAATTTGTGGACACTGTTTAGTTTCTGTGAATTACCTCAAAATATGCGGCAAGCTAACAACACTACTTTTATAGACATTCTAAATAATATACGAGTCGGCCAACTCACCATGCAGCAGCTAGAAATTTTAGATCGTCGAAGAGTTCCTTTGACAGATGAATTTGCTGATGGCGAGTGTCTGCGTATTTTCCCAACCACTAAACAGGTAGAAGAATATAATGCTATGATGACTGAAAAGTTGAAAACATCATCTAAAGTTTACGATATTGCAGCGGTGGCTGTGTCTGTCGAAGCTAAGAATTACGGACAAAAGTTAAAGAAAGACTTCATACCAACGGATCCAAACAAAACTGGAGGTATTCCAAACTCTTTAGTAATTGGAGTCGGAACTAGGGTAATGTTGCGAAAAAACATTAATGTTAATCATGGTCTGGTCAACGGAGCAATAGGCATCATAAGAAAAATTGAGTGGCCTGCACTACGTCGAGATCAGCTTCAACGTGGTGAGCTTCCACAAGCCGTATTTGTAGAATTTGATGACAGATCAATTAGGGGAAATACAGCTGGTATTGGAGTAAAGATAGAGCCCACCACTGTTGAATATGATGCTTTGCAAGGCCAGGGGAAAGTAGAACGACGTATGCTGCCATTAATATTGTGTTGGGCTGTATAACAGTACATAAACTCCAAGGCACTACTTTAGACAAAGCAGTCATTGATTCAAGTAGTAATATTTTTGCCAAGGGTCAGGCATACGTCGCACTAAGTCGTGTGAAAACATTAGAGGGATTAGCAATAAGTTGTCTGGATCCACGAAAATTGTTGCATGAACCGCACGATAAAAACTCACTTGAGGAAATAAATTGACTCAGAAATCTGTAGACCAAAGCTTTTTCTTTATAATTTCTAATAAATGAAATTATTTAGTTAATTATATAATTTATAAAACAATTTATCGAAATGTTTGTATTATACTAGTTATATAATAGTATATAAAATAAAGTTATACTATATTTATAAGTTTATAAGTTCATACGCTAATTATACTATGTACATAATAAAGTTTCTAAATAAAACTATGTAAAAATTGAAATTTTTTTTGCACTTCACACATACGCATGCACACACTGCACATTCCCATTATACTCTTTTTAAACACAAAAAGGAATAAAATAAAAAAAAATAATTAAAAAAATTAAAAAACACGACTGCCAAAAAAATAAATGAATAAATAAAAAATAAATTGATAAAAACATTAAATAAAAAACTAAATAAAAATAATATTTAATAAAAATCACAAAATCTAAATAAAGTCGATTTAAAAAGCCAAAAACAAGGTATTGAAATTCAGCTCTGATCAGATTTAACGAAAATGTTATGAATGATTAAACGCGTAGTAATTTTATTAGATTTAAATTACTTTTCGATGTTGAATATATATCAATGCATCATATGAAGACTACAATTATAAAAAATATTGCTGATAAAATTTTGCTCTTCAATTTTAATTTTCAATGCAGTCGGGGCTGTTTCTAAATAGATTTGTTCTTTTCATTAAACAGCCCCCGACTGCATTGAAAATTAAAATTGAAGAGCAAAATTTTATCAGGAATATTTTTTGTAATTGTAGTCTTCATATGATGCATTGATATATATTCAACATTGAAAAGTAATTTAAATCTAATAAAATTACTATGCGTTTAATCATTCATAACATTTTCGTTAAATCTGATCAGAGCTGAATTTCAATACCTTGTTTTTGGTTTTTTAAATCGACTTTATTTAGATTTTGTGATTTTTATTAAATATTATTTTTATTTATTTTTTTATTTAATGTTTTTATCAATTTATTTTTTATTTATTCATTTATTTTTTTGGCAGTCGTGTTTTTTAATTTTTTAAATAATTTTTTTTATTTTTCTATTTGGAACATGTTTCGGGTACTATCTTGTTCCCATCCTCAGGCTTCCGGTTTTAATGTCTGGTGAAGTACATATGTGTTGTTGGTTGATAATTGTGGCTTCCTGTTGGCTTCTGGTATTTCAAGTTGGTTTTATTGTGTGTGATTGTGGTGTATGTGTTAGTTTTTTGTGTATTTTCAATGTTGAGTGCTTTGAATATTGTGTCATGTTTTGTATTGATTTGTATTTGTTCAGGTATTCGTTTGTTTTGTCTTAATCATTTTGTAATGGTGAAGCCCCTCAAAACTTTTTGTCCAATTGTAATTTTTATTTGTGTGTCCCTGTAGAGTTCTTTCATAGCTTGAATAACAGTCTGGTTTGTGCTCGTACTGTGTAGTACTTCACATAATTTTATAACTGGCACGTTGTCACAAGCTTTAGAGAGATCAACAAACAGTAGCCTAGACAAATCGCTTTGTTCACTATACTTGCTTTTCTGTTACTTATTTGAGACAAAAGATGTTATTGAAGCATGATCTTCCTGTCTACAAGTAACTTTGGTTTTTTTGCCTTCTTCTACGATGTCTGCAAAATCCTTCCGTATAATTGTGATGATTTTAAATGTATCAAAAAATCGCACAGATTAAAATTTTTTAATTTTAATAAGTAAGAGTATCATACACCCTTACCTATACCCAGATTCCTGTATCAACTTGAAACCTTCCAGTACCAACACGCCAAGAAAAGTATTAAGTAGTGAATAATAATAATAATTACTTAAATAATTAAAAAATGCGACTAGAGAAATAAAGAAATCCCTAAGTCGTAATAAAATAAACATAAAGTATTTATCTTCTAATTAATGAATAAATAATAATAGGAAAAGTACGAACTATTTTCTTAGTGCGTAAATACGCCCTAGCTTACTGAGCCCTCTCCCCTAAACCGTACACGCATTCGGCCGTAGAACGTCGCAATGAGTAGATGTGAGTTTTGGTGTTGTACACATATACGTATGTGTAAGTTCTCTAGAAGCATATCCAGCGTGAAATCTTGTTATTGTGAATAATGTAGTGTCTAGAGTTTGTGAGAAAATATATAAATAAAATAGAAAAAGGTAGCCAACACATCTCTTAAAAACAAAATCAAATGTAAGTGTAACATAGTTAACTACTAGACTGTAGTACTGCAAAGTGAGAACTATAAATGTAATTAAAATAAAGAAAATGTGAACTACAAGAATCTGCACTAAGAAAAGTGAAATTACAACATTTGGAACTTCAAGTAAACAACCTATCTTCGAGAGCTTCAAGTAAACTAAAAATCAACCCGATGTAGATACACCAAGAACAACGTACTCAACCCGTAGAAGACGACTGGAGATGTCCCAAGAATACAACAACAACCTCAGGTGATATCAAACCACAAATTTTGTAAATTTCCCCTTAATAAGAAGTAACAAAGAATTTTAAAGAACTTTCGCAATGTAATGAACAAATTATCGGATTTGTATATTTTGTAATTTTCTAAGAAGTAATAGTAACCGTAATGTATATATTGATAAATTAATAATTTTGAGAAAATTGAGACCCGGATCCGTGGTATTAAAAGCAACAGTTATATGAATAAATTTTGATATAACAAGAATAATATAATTAAGGTCTTTGAAGCAGTAAAAGCACTGTTTACAAAAATAACTTTCTTTAAAATCAGTAATAATGTTTGATTAATACTTCAATAGCAATAAAGAGATGTTTTAGCTAATACCTAGTGAGTGAATAAGTTTATGCAAACCTTGTCAGTTTCCTAATATCATACTTGTTTTGTAATTTGTTAGTAAGAGTTTTACTAACAACGGCAGCTGGTTTAGTTTACTGGTAAATAATTAAACTAGTTCCCGATTTTTGTGTTGTCTTGCCAAGGGGTGGCACAAAATTGCGCCACTCTGCTAAATTTAAAATTGTGTAATTTACTTGGTAAAAAAAAATATTGTTTACAGAGTGTCACGTACAGAAAATTGCAACATAATTATGTAATTGTTGTTGTGTAAGTTTATAAGTCGTTAACGATAAAAAAGGACAAACATAAATTTATTCACTCAGAAATAAAAAAAAAATAAATAAATGAGTAAAATTTTAATTATATAATAATAACATTAGTATCGTGAGTTTGCCGTGTTAAGCAAGTACTAGCTGGTAGGGAAACAATTCCAAACAAGTCAATTCCAAGCCAGTTGGTTCATGTTAAATATGTGTTGAGGAATGTAAACTCTCCCCTTTGTAAGAACCCATCTCATTCATAACCCCTCCTCCCTAAAGCAAACAAAGCCACGTTAGACAAGCTCTTTCCTGTTTTTGTATTCTTCTGAATTACTACCCTATGCAACTAGACGACACCCCAAAACAGCTGATTCTTTGTGCTGTTTGTTAAATCAATGAACTTTCCGTATATGAAATTTCTCTCTACTAAAATAGTATTATCGTTTTGTTTTGATTAATTATATATGTCAATACTGAGAATTTAATTGTTGTGAAATCAGTTATGTTGATTAATTAAGATAAGATTACATCCCAAAGCTTAATATGAAATAAGATATATGTGTATGTGTTTAAATGAATTAATGTTATCTATTTTTAAACATTGAGAAAACGAAGTAAAGTAAGTGACATAAGATTTGTCGTTCGTAATACGTCGTGTGTAAAGTGGTTATTATCAAAAATGACTCAATTTAACCCCGATTTCTTGTTGAAAGACGAATTAACCTATGAAGCATTATGGCATGGTCTCCCCTACTCTAATGTAACTGTCGCGGAACTTCGCAAGACGTTACGCGAAAATAAACCGGACAAACCTTCATTATTAAGTCGTTTGAGTGTTTTAGATTTAAATAGCGAAAAAGAAACGTGTTATCGTAAGTATACAGAACTAACTTCGTACGCACAAACCCTGCGTGATGAAAAATCCCCCGCAGTAATATTACGCACCACCCAAAGAATTGAGCATCTATACCGTCGTATCACCAATCTGTTGACCTGGCCCGGTGATAAAGGTATCCCTCCTGATGTAAAAAAATTTGCCGAGGAAGCATTAAAACAATTACCTGAGATAATACGCGAATTACGTAGACGATCCGAATTGTTTAGATTAGACGAAATCGAAGAAGCAATGACGAAATTAAATATTTCACCTACCCAATCGCCGACTCAAGAACAACCAAACGGTACTGCAAAAATTCAGATTCTGCAGGAATCCAATATAGATCCATTCAAGGAACGGTTAAGTGGTAGTCAAGTAAATATTCAAGCAGTAAACGTTACGTCACTCCCTAATGAACTAGAAGATATGACCCATACCTACGAATTACCTTCTCATTCGCGGACTAATCAACCTGCGGAAAATCCTAGAATGATGAGCCAAATAAATTTAACTCCCGAGCTCTGTGAAAAAATAACCCACCCTGTAGAAAGTATTTTGTCCAATATACAAATCACTGATGGACTGAATATTACAAAGCTCCTTAATTTTATCAAACATATCTTAGAATTAAAGGAACTGCAACAACTAAGAGATAACCAGATTTTGCAAGTTATTTTGCCTAAGTGTAGATCTCCATTAAAAGATAGAGTGTTAGAATCCCTAAGGTATAATCAATCGGTAGAAGAACTTCATACCACACTAATAAGACATTTCATTCCCACCGGTATTTACGAAGAATTGAAGCGAAACTTAGTACTTCGTGCACAAGGTACATACGAGAGACTAGCTCATTATATTTCTGAAGTAAGAGAATCTGCTTTATTGTTACAAGTTAAATGGAGCGAACAACAGTTAGTAGACAATATCATAGTAAGACTATCCCCCGAGGAGCGATCTCGACTAGCACTCGTCAAGCCACCTACAACTTTTACGGAACTAGAACTATGTTGTATACATTCGTCCGACGTCTGGTATTCTGACCAGAATAGAAGTGTTTCTATGTCCCAGAGTCAACAAAGAAATTCATTGCAAACTAGACCTATTGGAAATGATACCCGAAACTACCGCGATAAGCGATTCGTAAGTACACATAAAACCCAAAACTATCCCCATGTTTCATACTCTAAATCAAAATCCCGACAACCTACGAGCGAAGTAAGTGAGGAAAGAAGATGTTATAACTGTGGAAAGGCCGGACATATTAGCAAGTTATGTAAACAAAAGCGTTATCTACAGAAAACCGACCAATCAAAAAATGTGTGAAGCTGGAAGACCGAAAATCCTACGTCTTCCGAAGCATCAGAAGGAAAGGTAACAACAATACTAAGCGTCAAATAAAGATGAGTAAAAATAAACGCAGACCCTTATTTAACAAAATTTATCGAGAAGTGCAACTCTATTGGTGCATGTAAAACAAGTATATGCCAACTACCCTATGTACAGATAGACCTTGGAGCAACGAAAACCCTTGGTTTAATTGATTCAGGATCTACCCGTAGTATAATTAGTAAACAGTTAGCCACCTTATTAGCTAATCATAAACTGATTAAACGTAGCCAAATGGTGAACATAAAGTGTACCACCGCAAATAAACAAAACCTAAAGATATCTCACAGTATTACGGTGAAATTAAAAATTCAGAATTTTACTTGGTACATTCCCCTACTAGTAGCTGAAGAGTTAGGGCAGAACTTAATATTAGGCGCGGATTTTATAAGAAAAACTGCTTTAATCCTTGATATATATGCAAAACAATATTTTTTCAGATTTGATCGTACTCAAAAATATCAGTTCGACTCCGAATTAAGTAACGACACTGTTAGTGAAACCGCAAATATTCATTCAGAGCCTAATGAATCGAGTCTAAGTCATTTAAAAGGAAATGAGAGACTAAGAATCCAAAAGTTAATAAAAGATTTTTCTGCTGTACTCACCCCCAAGTTAGGATTAACTCATTTAATTGAATATAAAATAAATCTTAGTGACAACAAAGTAATACGACTCCACCCATACAAACTATCTCCGCCCAAGATGGAAATCATGAGAAACCACATTAACAAACTCCTTGATCAGCACGTCATTGAACCATCAACATCTCCATATTCATCGCCTGCATTCCTAGTACCAAAAGGAACTGACAAACATAGACTAGTCGTGGATTATAGACAACTAAATAAGAGTATAGAATTTGAATCGATACCACTGCCAGACATACACAGTGCGTTTCACTATTTTACAAAAGCGAAAATCTTCACCATAATGGATCTTAACCAAGCATTCCATCAAATTCCACTAGCTGAGGAATCAAAACATTTAACTGCTTTTGCTGTCCCATTTAATCTATATCAATTTACGAGAGTACCATTCGGTATATCACAAGGAAGTTCAGTATGCAGTCGACTGTTAGAAAAAATTTTCCATGATGTTAAATTTAAATTTGTATATCATTATCTCGACGATATAGTAGTATATAGTGAGTCAATGGATCAACATATTGATCACTTGCGTGAAGTATTATCCCGGTTAAAGAAAGCCGGACTGACCGTAAACCCTAGTAAAGTTAATTTCGCAGTGAAACAATTCTCATTTTTAGGTCACATAGTATCAGCCGAAGGTAAGGTTACCATCGATCCCGAACGTACACGTGCAATCCGAGAATTTTTACCTCCCAGAGAAGTCAAAGGTATAGCTAGATTTTTAGGTATGATTAATTATTTTCATAAGTATATACCCCACTTAGCAGATATAGCAGCCCCATTGAATGCCTTAAGAAAGAAAGGAACGAAATTCGAGTGGACTACTCTACATCAAGAAGCGTTTGAAACACTTAAAGAAAGTATTATATCCCCACCTGTATTGCAGTTAGCGGATTTCAGTAAACCATTTATCGTACAGACCGATAGTTCAAGTGTAGCATTAGGAGCCGTAATATACCAGGAAATAAATAATACTAGACTCCCGATCAGTTATGCATCCCGGACACTGACCGAGCAAGAAAGGAAGTTCTCAGCCTATGAACTTGAATGTTTAGCCGTAGTATTTGCTTTTGATAAATTCAAACCATTTTTGGAACACAAAGAATTTCTACTAGAAACCGATAATCAAGCTTTATCATGGTTATTAAATCACCCAAAGCAATTAGGTCGTATCGGACGATGGGTGTTAAGATTAAATTGCTACAAGTTCAAAGTGCAACATATTCGTGGAACTCAAAATGTAGTGGCGATACTCAAAATTTGGAAATGCCGATACTCTATCCCGCATGTTCCAACTACCCAATACAAGATCTGGAGAAGACAATATTGAAACCACTATCGTTAATACACTAATTACTAACTTTCCCCTTGCATTTAAGGATATAGCATATCACCAACAACAAGATCCGAAATTGTGTAAAATAATCGAACAAATAGAAAAAGGAAATAACTCTGATAAATATATCTTGAGTAAAAGAGTACTTTGTTTTAAGAAGGCAAACGGAAAATTACTAAGAATAATCGCCCCGGAAATAATCAAACCCATGTTAATGGAGTACTACCATTCATCTACAATTGGAGCTCATATGGGAATTAGGAAAACGATACATCGTATTCGCAAGGAATACCACTGGGAAAACATGAATAGTGAAATAAAAAAGTTCGTGAAAGAATGCGAAATTTGTGCGCTGAGCAAACCAGCAAGAACCAGTCAAGTCGGAAAATTAATCTCCGAAATACTTACTACTCCCTTCTCGAAAATATACATCGACTATTCTGGACCTTATCCCCGCTCTAAATCCGGAAATACTATGCTGTTAATTTGTGTAGACTCATTCACTAAATTCGTGTGGATGTATCCTATGCGTCGTGCATTAGCATCTACGACAATTAAAATTCTACAAGAACAACTATTTAAAGACTATGGCACACCCTTAAGCTTAATATCTGACAATGGACCCCAGTTTAAATCGAAAGAATCTAATGACATGTGTTTTAAATTAGGTATAAATCATATTACCGTGACCGAGTACAGACCGCAAGGAAATATAGCAGGAAGATACTTGCGTAACTTAAAATCAGCATTAATATCTTATCATGCTAAAGACCAGACAACCTGGGATTAAAATATTTCGTGGATACAATTTTCATTCAATTCAGCGTATCATGAAGGTCATAAATCAACACCATTTGATTTACTGTACAAGTACAAACCCAACCATCCTTTAACCACGAAGTGGAAAATCAATGAGTTATTACCCCGCGACGTGAATGGGAATAACATACGAAAAATATGGAACGAAGCTCGTGCAAATCTGAGAGCTAATTTACAGAAATCAAGGAAGTATCATGAGAATAATAATAAGCTAATAAAGTATAAAATAGGTGATTTAGTCATGTATAAAACTCATCCTATGAGTAAAGCAGTTGATAAGATCACTTCGAAACTATCTTATCGATGGTGTGGCCCCTACCAAATTCGTAAGTTCATCACCCCCGTTACTGTAGCTCTGTATGAACCCAATACAGAAAATTACGTTCGCAGAAGTCATTTGTCTCAAATAAAAAAATGTTTTTCGTGTCAAGATACAGAAGGAAGACTACGAGAAAGATAGAAAACCTAGAATACTATCTAAGTATTAAGAATAAAATATGTTGTGTAGACTTATACCGAAATAGGATAAGATTGTGTAACATCCTATACTATAGGTAACTATAAACTCAAAACCCCCTCGTACGAATACAAGCGAGGCCTGATCAACCTTAGCTAATGTCCTGCGAGAATGGTATTATACATGAGAAATCTGATGACAAGTATAATGAAGATGAAGAGAAAGAAAGAAAGAAAAATAATCTTTAGCGCTGTAAACTAAAAGTAATTCTATTGTTCTTACAATACGGTATTATTATTAGTAAAATACTCATGAGTATAACTCCGTAAAACGAGTGAGCAATTCAAGAAAAAACCGGTAGTAGATATAAGAATTAAAATAAGGTAGATTTACGTTTTGTGTATTTTATATAGTAGATGTAGTAGAATTTACATGTGACATAAGTATAAGATAATCGATTGATGAATAGAAATAAGCTGAGAGAGAGAAATTTCAGTATGAAATATAATTGTTTATTAGAATTATATTATTACACCCCCCCGTTTTTCATAGTTAAGTGCAGGAGGATGTGACGATTTTAAATGTATCAAAAAATCGCACAGATTAAAATTTTTTAATTTTAATAAGTAAGAGTATCATACACCCTTACCTATACCCAGATTCCTGTATCAACTTGAAACCTTCCAGTACCAACACGCCAAGAAAAGTATTAAGTAGTGAATAATAATAATAATTACTTAAATAATTAAAAAATGCGACTAGAGAAATAAAGAAATCCCTAAGTCATAATAAAATAAACATAAAGTATTTATCTTCTAATTAATGAATAAATAATAATAGGAAAAGTACGAACTATTTTCTTAGTGCGTAAATACGCCCTAGCTTACTGAGCCCTCTCCCCTAAACCATACGCGCATTCGGCCGTAGAACGTCGCAATGAGTAGATGTGAGTTTTGGTGTTGTACACATATACGTATGTGTAAGTTCTCTAGAAGCATATCCAGCGTGAAATCTTGTTATTGTGAATAATGTAGTGTCTAGAGTTTGTGAGAAAATATATAAATAAAATAGAAAAAGGTAGCCAACACGTCTCTTAAAAACAAAATCAAATGTAAGTGTAACATAGTTAACTACTAGACTGTAGTACTGCAAAGTGAGAACTATAACTGTAATTAAAATAAAGAAAATGTGAACTACAAGAATCTGCACTAAGAAAAGTGAAATTACAACATTTGGAACTTCAAGTAAACAACCTATCTTCGAGAGCTTCAAGTAAACTAAAAATCAACCCGATGTAGATACACCAAGAACAACGTACTCAACCCGTAGAAGACGACTGGAGATGTCCCAAGAATACAACAACAACCTCAGGTGATATCAAACCACAAATTTTGTAAATTTCCCCTTAATAAGAAGTAACAAAGAATTTTAAAGAACTTTCGCAATGTAATGAACAAATTATCGGATTTGTATATTTTGTAATTTTGTAAGAAGTAATAGTAACCGTAATGTATATATTGATAAATTAATAATTTTGAGAAAATTGAGACCCGGATCCGTGGTATTAAAAGCAACAGTTATATGAATAAATTTTGATATAACAAGAATAATATAATTAAGATCTTTGAAGCAGTAAAAGCACTGTTTACAAAAATAACTTTCTTTAAAATCAGTAATAATGTTTGATTAATACTTCAATAGCAATAAAGAGATGTTTTAGCTAATACCTAGTGAGTGAATAAGTTTATGCAAACCTTGTCAGTTTCCTATATCATACTTGTTTTGTAATTTGTTAGTAAGAGTTTTACTAACAACGGCAGCTGGTTTAGTTTACTGGTAAATAATTAAACTAGTTCCCGATTTTTGTGTTGTCTTGCCAAGGGGCGGCACATAATCAACTCAGGGTAGATGTAACTGTGATTCCTCTATAATTTTCACAATTTTGTCTATCTTATTTTTTGTATATGGGTAACACGTAACAAATATTCCACTCATTGGGTATTTGTTTGTGCTGAATACAGTTGTTAATAAATAAATAAATAAAATATTTAGGAACTACTTTTGCTGCAAACTAATTTGGAATTATCTACTAATTTACTTTCTACAGTGAAAGTATTTTTAGATTTGACAATGATGGTCTGACTGTATTGACTGTAATTAAAAGAAAATTGAAAATTATGTAGATATTTAGTCTGCTAGTTGGAAAAACTAGTATATTAAGAGCAATTATCTTTATAATAAATGAGTTTGGATGTGTTTAAATATACAGCCAGTATTTGATTTAAGTTTGATATTTACATAATAAGACAGAAAATAATATAGAAACTGTTTAAGTGCCAATGTATTACATTCAAAATATGTAGTCTGTATTAGACTACACAACCTACTTTACCATAGTTTGATACATTCGAGTCCTTATCTTAAGATAATATTACTTGTATTTACAAATGTTTTCATATTTTATATTGAAATATTTTTACAGAAACCCAACACCGCCTGATTCACCATTTATATGGCCACCTGTATGTTCAGATAACAATTACTTGAATATAAGTAATGATGGATTTATTAGACAGACAAGTTTACTTACAGAGAGAGACAATTTTTGGGCTAACCTGAACTACAGAGAGAAACCACCTCTTAATCCCAGGTACTGGGATTGTCTTGAGGATGTTCATAACACTTGTTCTTAACTTATAAACAAGATGTCTGAAATTTAGTAAGTAATGTATTAAAATGTATGTAATGTACTTCAAAAATACATTGTTGAGTTATAATATACAATTTTTATCCTTGATATTCCAATCCCAAATGCAGTGAAATTATATAAACGGGTTTAAAAAGTTACTATAAAAGAAGATTATACTATCATAAACAGATTTTATTTGTGTTCAATATTAGGCAATATATCATGTGTGATATTACAAAAACTTGTTACTAATACAAAAAGGAAATTCTTCTATTTATTTATAAACCAACTGGTATTAATGAAAACTGTTGTCTCTTCCTTATATTAGTATATTAACATTTTTGTTATGATTGTTTCTAACTTTACATAACCGAGGGTGACTTTTAAAATCTGTCAAATGTTTTACTTTGTGTTATAAGATTTAATAATAATTTACTCCAAAATAGAAGGATAAAATTACAAGGAGCTACTATAAGCAATGGTTCAAAATAAATATATATAAAACGTATTATTATGATGATCAGCACACACTACTAATGTAACTAATGTATATTATCTTTTAACAGTATCATAATAAATAGTACAGGTCACCAATTACTGATTTCCACTTACAATAATTCACAATTAATGGTTTACACAAAAATACTGCTGTCCAACAAGGCACACTGGATTGCAAGCAGCATGTCTTATCATTTCAATTCGCAATACAAGTCTACCACTACAACTCACTTACTGCTTCTGAAACATCATTTTCATTACAAGATTGTCCTAGAGGCCAGTAGAATAATCCTAGAGCCCTGGAAGGTGTAGAAATGTCTAGAGGACTTGAAGTTGCATTGTTAGCTGAATTTTAAACATTGCTGCCAGACCTATGACACATATGCCATGCAAATTGGCTATCTCTGAGGCATTAGACTGCCTCTCCTTAAGTCTGCTCATCCTGAACTGGCAAATTGTCTTGGTAGTAATACATCACTAGGCAGTTTAGATGGTGACCTTGATTTTTCCTTCTTGGCCTTCTTGTTGTGTCTGATAAACATCATCATTGATCATTTGATCTAAGGCCTTCACAGATGTTGTCAACATTAGTTAAATTAGCATGAGCTGGGCTGTGGTCTAATGGTGTTAAAACCAGATGTTTCGGCCTCACCAGCAGAGGCAATCTTCAGTGGAAAATTGTGGTAGTTGTTCACCAAAATAACCCCAGTACTGGTGGAAAACTAAGAAGCCCCACGTAAATAAATTCCCTTAGTCAGCATGATGTAAGCTGGCAACCAACGTTGACCAATCAGAATCAAGTATCGCTTGATTGGTTCACCATGTTGGAGGCAAGTAGTGTGTTAGGGGGGTATCGGAACAGGAAGTGTGATGTCACGATCAGCTGATGACCGGAATTAGTGACGTCACGAACAGCTGGCAATGGCGTCACAGGTAAGTGACGTCATGATCAGCTGATTGGCTGATGATGATGTCAGTAGTGTCAGCTGAGCGTGATGTCATGTTCTGGTCAGAGTAGATCGTGACATCGCACTTCCTGGCTCGATACCCCCCCTACTTGAACGTGAATTTCTGTATCTGTGCATGCGTGCATTCGGACACAAAATTTTCTCCGTTAAAAGTTAGTTTATACCAAAATATATCTTCATAATTTAATACAAGCAATATATTATGTAACAAGTCGTCATTACCAACAAACGACCCGATTCAAATCTGTAAAAACCTGTTAGCACCATTTAATTTATAAATAATAAAAATAATTGAGCAATAAACTGCAATTTGGGATCATAAAACGTGTATTGTGTCATACTAAAGTACCTGCCTACTCGTCAACACTAACAGAATTGTGCCATAACGCTTCACGGTGATACGATGCAACAGTTCTAACAAGTGGATTGCACCACAATGCTTCACCACGGTGATACGACGCAACGGTTCCAATAAAAAAATTAAACCAGTCCACGAAAGTCATCGAGAGATGTTGCACCGGCAACGGTGAACGAAACAGGAAACACTGACCTCTGTCAACGCTGTGTCACTCGTATAAATGGTGGTAGTGGTGGAAGGGAAATGAACGAGGAGGGGGAAAAATAACACGCATATATATCGTTTTTTCCGCTGTATGTATTCCAAAAGACAAAACAAAATATTTTATCCGCACGCGCGCGTGCGCACGCACACACACACACACACACACACACACACACAAATAAATACAAATAAAACAACACATGATACTATATGTAATAATTAATACAAAATATTAAAAACTAACGAGTATAGAAGTATATACATATAGACCTATAACCAAAAAAAAAAACATATAGGAACATAAACTACTAACACCAGGTGATGCTACACGATGATACATTAATAAAAAAATAATAAAAAAACACATGGTACCAACATCCAACAATTAATGCAAAATAGTATAAATTAACGAGTACAGAAACAGACACATAAAAAAAAAACACATTTGAATATAAACTACAAACACTAGGCGATACAACATGATGATACAGACATATAATACAAAAAATAAAAACTAATGAGTATATAAACAAACCACAAAACAGATGTATGGACATGAACTATTAACACTAGACTGTGCGGGGCAGCGCGGGGAGAGCCTGTGTGTTCTAGGTCAATGAACGAGCTAAATGTTTGATAACACAATGGACATACAATTACAATAATATCCAGTAAGCGGAAGATAATACAATCATCCGATTCACAAACTAAAAACTTAGTTCTTTAAAAACATAAATTGTTCAAAGCCGATTTTGTACTGTACTACGCTGGAAAACTGAAATTATTAAATAAAACTCCACACATGTACAACAAAGCATGTCTCTACACATTTAACTCAAACGCAATCTCGGTTTACAGCAAATATCTGTTTAATTTACGTACAGCGTGTCCTCCGCAACGTAGAAAAAAATCCGCTTAAACAAAGTAGGCCTATCTGTGAAAGAACCTCCGCACATCGTTTTCAAAGGGGCGCGCGTTACACGCTCTGTTTACCAAAACATAAAACATACCCACCCCCATTTGTCAACATCTGGATAGCGGCACGCGCGTGGTAAGAAGGGTGGCAGATAACGTATGTGTGTGAAGGCGAGCCTAAACACCCGCCTCGGGTGCGGTACATAATTAGCTCATTGAACACACACGGTTTAATGAAGAGATGAGATATCTATCAGTTACATTCCTACAGACAGTATGGGCGCGAATTTTCTTCCAATTTTAGAATTGAACATACAATTAGTAGGGGAAAGTGCCCTATTATCGGGTGCCATTTTATTTTTTGAATATTGACCAAGTAGGATTATCTAATATTAAAAAAAAATTATTTTCGCATATTTTGTACTGTTAGTTTGCAATGTACATTTGCAATTTGGTTTAACGTTTTGTTGACAGAAGTTCTGTGATAATATGTCAGAAAGTGCATTTTTTAACTTGGAATAAAAGGGTTCCTAATTCCGGGTTGGGTGTAAGTATGGAAACTGAAATAATTTTAGGCCTAATTAAGGTTGTTTTTCTCAAATAATAAACATTTATTGCTACACAAATCTTAATTACAGTTTTGATATAGTGAAAATTTATTTGATTTTATGTAATTCAGATTTCATTTGTTCGTTTTGAAACACAAGTCACACTTAAAAATTTTCCAGTCATTCTTTTCGATTCCTGCACACAGTTCATGTGACCAGCGGAAGCACTTGATACACCTGATCCATGTGTCTTTAGAGGTGTCAGTGGACCATTGTTGGCAGCAGTAGAGACAATCCTCATCTTCTTCAAATTCAGAAGGTGAATCATTAAGTATGACATCATCAATAAGGCTTGAATCGGATTCACTGTCACTATCCTCTTGCTTCTTTCTCTTAATCTTCTTTTTCTGCAGCTCCTCATTATTTACAAACAGTTTTTTTTTTGCAATTTAGGCTGATTTTCTGTACTCCAGACGTTCAAGCTTCATCAAATGACATGTTTGAAGCTGCAGTTTTAAGCAAAGTTTTCCTTTCTTTGACTTAATCTTCTTTGCTTCTTTTAACGCTAATTTTTCTTTTTTTGCGATGGATTCTGCTAAGGTGTTTTTGAATGGAGATGAGGTCAGAAGAGCTGCCTTTTCTGACCTTGATGTGGTTTTAGGAGGTGGGAGCAGAGGTGGTGGACTAACTTCAAAAGGAGAAATAAATCCAGCCACAAATCGATTCTGCTGGTCTGTTCTTTCTGGGGAAGGAGCCGTAGTATATCTATCTGTCATCTCTTCAACAGGAAAGGCGTCCGGTGGAAAAATCAATGGATAGAATGGGTAGAGCCCACACTTCCTGAAACCATTAGCTGCTACTTCAAGGGTAGCAGCTCTAGAATACCGTCAACGGTCCCACATCTTTATCTTTAAGACACTGAAAAGTATGATGGAAAAGCCAGTAACTTTTAAATGGAGCCATGAAAGACACATCTAAAGGTTGTAACCAATGTGTCATATGAGGTGGCAGACAAACTATTCTGACCACTTTTTCCCGAGCACGATCTATAACATTAATATTTTTTTGTGTGAGAGTAATGACCGTCTAGAATAAGTAGCACTGGATCTTCAATTGTTGGTTTTACATTATCGATAAAATGTTCAAACCACTCAGAAAATGTAGACAGTTGAATGCATCCAGTGGGGTGGCATTTTATACAGCCCCCAGTGGTACTCCATTTTTTAAGTTTTAGTCTATTTTTTTCTAGGGAAAATGATGAAAGGTGGAACAAAGTGTGCAGTTGGGCTCATGCATATACAACGGTCATAAGAGCACCTCGTTCAGCAGAAGATATTGTAGAGACACTTTTTCCCCTTTATGCTGATAATTTTGCTGGTTCTACCCTGCACGACTGTGATTCCCGTTTCATCGCAGTTGTAGATTCTATGTGGGGGAAAATCCAGAATGTTTGCTTCATCTTTCAGAAGCTTGAAGAAAGCGTCGACCTTTTTCTTGGTGGAACCTTTCGCTCTTGCTACAGAGAGTTTTTTTGGTTTTTGGAAGGTCAGCTGAGGATGACGTTTTAAAAAACCCCTCAGCCATTTCTTTCCAGCTGTACCCATATTTTTATTAAAATGATTTGGCAACCTGTTTCGTAATGCCAGCTGAAAAGCAATCATAGATCTTATGTCACTGCTCGTCAGTCCGTAATACCTTTCGTCCATTACTTGGCAGTAACGAGTAAGTTCATTCTTAATCTCGTGTGAAAGCACTGGTTTTCTGCCAATAGCCTGTGATACAATATCATTTATACCTAAGTCACTATTTTTATACTTTCTAACATAGTCCTCCAATGTCGTTTGAGGAACACTGAAATATTTAGCAGCCTTAAAATAGGCTATCCCATCTCCTTTTTAAGCACTGTATTAACGGCTTTTTTCATGGCTTCTGGGTCCCAACACCGTCTCTTCTTCGGAGGCATCTAATAACAAACAAAAAACAGTGCCTTGTACAAACTGAAGCATAATTTCGGGTACCCGGAATTAAGAAACCTTCAACTACCCGAAATTAGGAACCACTACGCATTTACTTATTAACCTATCTAACTTAAAACTGAATGAATGGGAGCGTATTTATAAAATAACACATGAAAGAGCACTGTTTAAACTACCTTCTCATTTTAAAATTATTAAAATATGTCTTACCTTGCCTGATGAATACACTTGTAAAGAAAATCCTGAAAAATGTTTTTATTTTTACAAATCACAAAACTTAATGCGGAGTAACACAGGCAGAAAGCAACGCAACCCGGCTCACCTAGAGGTGGGCCGATATACCTGTAACAGGTATTTTGGAACGATATTTTTGTGGAACGAATGTAACAGTGACTGAAAAGTTGAAATACCTGTTATTCGCGGCGACGCTGTTCAGAGTCGAGACATGTCTCCCTCGCTGTTCCGAGTCGAGGCATGCCCCCTACGCTACACACACACACACACACACACACACACAAAGTATGCAAGTAACAAGTAAACGAATATGCCAAGGCCAAATACTAGGTGTACAAAAATATCGCTGGTACGCAAAGAACAACCAGTACACGAGTATTTCAAATACTAGGGGCATCACCGATACACAAAATACTAAGCGTATCAGAGGAACAGTAGTATTTTAGGAACAGGTAGTATCAAGCGTATTTCGAGTAGGAACTAGTACGCAGCCACTTTTTCGTCCTGAATACTTCATTCTGAGCAAAGAGACGAAGCTGTTTTTAATAAAGGAAAAAATTCATCCTGATGTTACATTTATTCTCGTGTGATATGCAGATATAGCCTATAACACAGATATTAATAAATTATATATTTTACTAGTCACCAACTTGTAACTAAAACCGGTTCAGGTTGTAAGGTAAAACTTTATTTCATTATTTGTTGTGGTATTATGTGTACTCTAAATTATTTCATTGCCCCGAGTTTCGTAACTGATTTGTCTAAAGTCTAACCAATGTTAGTTTTACTCCTAGTGAAAACTTAAATTGGTATTCCCAAAGGGAGATAGGCCTATAAATTCTCTTGTTTCTTATTTTCTTTTAAACAGTAATAGTTTAATAAAGTCACAGTGTAAAGTAACACTGTTAATACTTTTAGTTTCAATTTATTTCTTATAACAAATTATATAGTATAGGCTGGTTATATAATATCTTCAAATAAATGCACTGCAAGTCGGTTTATTAATAGGTTTAATTAGGTGAAAATAAACCTACTTGCAGTGTATTAATTTTAAGATATTACTAGGAGACCTGCAGGAAACTCAAAACGAGTTACTTACAAAGGATAATATAGGTTATGTATATATAGTATATAATAACAGGTATTTGTACCTGTTATTTTTTTGGAACTGTATTTTCATACCTATTATTTTAAAATAACAGTTTAGCCCACCTCTACGGCTCACAATGGCCGCTTGGCATGTTGTCCCCTGCTAGTTTGCAGTGTCAGTTGTAGGGTGCAGCACTAAACAGTGAAGTAAATCGCCTTCCCGGAATTAGGAGACCACCCGAAATTAGGGCATCTTACCCTAGATACAAATGTTAACTGTAATGTGTAAGCTATTTTAGTTTCAGCTTTTTTAAAACATACAATTCTAAATATATACCTAGGCCTAAAATACCAATCATTAAACAGCTGTTATTATTATTTGTCTAAATCCAGTATATTTATAATTTTTAATTAATATAAAAGTAAAAGGTTTTTTGTATTCTTTTAAAACATACAATTTTAAATATATACAATACTAATCATGATCATGAAACAAATGTTATTATTATTTGTCTAAATTCAGTATAATTATTATTATTAAGTAATAGGATACTATTATTAAAATATAGCAATTGACCCACAATACCAATCATGAAACAATTGTTACTATTATTAGCCTAAATTCAGTATATTTATTATTACTACATACATACTACATACTACTACTATATACTACATACTACAAAATGTAAAAAATAATAATGGTACATAATTATTTAAGTAAAATTGATTTGAATAAACATTTTCTTAGCAAAGAATGTAATAAGCAGAAACCACAAAAAAAAGACACTTTCCGAAGGTGTACGTGACGTGATTTAGTCGATTTCTACAGGCGAAATGATCACACACGCGCGCGTGGCGCGCGCACACACACACACACACACACACACACAATATCGTCCTCTGGCCGGATCCAGTTAGAGGTACATCCCCACTCCGACAAAATTATTAAGGAAGAAAGCGTTAGTGAACGTGCAGAATCTATACGACGATAAATGTTTCCTCTGGTCCGTTCTAGCCGGTTTATTTTCTGTATACACTTTTTATAAGTTGGCGTCTGGGCTGGCGACTACCTGGGGCTGGCCGGGGTAATCTCCTGGCATTCACAACCGCCCGCAGCTGTTTCAATAATGTGTCACCTACTAGCAACGCCACTCAGGCATTTAACTTTTTTAACTGACTCACAATTTCAAATTTTCTTGTACATATTTGAAAAGTTCGGAAAAAAATATGAAAAATGACACCAAACACGACATTAATAGGTTGGAAAACCAAATTACCGTTACAACATGTTTACAAACAAATGTTCATTTAACGCAACAGTCTACAGTCTGGCTAATGTTTTGTCCTCTGGGAAGTGTGATTCACAACGTATAGTTTGTTCTATGGGCAAGGAAAGTTGTTCAGTCTGAAGTGAGTGTTAGCCGATGTAACGTCGTATCTATTGTAATATCCGTAGTGTTATTAGTTGTACAGTAATCTAAAGTATTTTATGTCTTAGTCTAAATTATTTTTTTAGTAAGTGTAAATATAATATGTTTCAGCTTTCGATATGCGTTTGTGTGTTTATGTGCCGTTAAGCGATTAAGTAGTGTTTTTTTTACTTTATTAACATTTCTTTATAAGTAAAATTTCAATTTATTGAAGTCCATTTGCGACTATGCCACCATCAACACCATACAACTCTCAGAAGTACCAATCCTCCGAAAGCTTAAAACTACGTTATGTGAGGCACATTTGTTCCACGGGTGCATAAGGGCATTAGCAAAGGTTTTAAAAAGTATTGGCTTCAAATGGAAGAAATTAAATAATAGAAAAATACTAATGGAGAAACCATCAGTGGCTCTAGCAAGGTGCCGATTTTTAAGGAAAATTCGTGAAGTTGACATTAAAAATGTTTTTTTTTTTGATGAAACGTGGATGAATGCTAACATCTCTAAAGATTCTGGATGGACCGATGACAGCATAAAGTGTTCAGTAAATGCACCTTTAGGAAAGGGCAAAAGGTTAATAATATGCCATGCAGGGGGCTTCAACGGGATCGCCACCTCTAATTTTTCAGTCCAAAAAACCGTAGAGTATCATGAAGAAATGAATACCGAGGTGTTTGAGGGTTGGTTTTTTGAAGTTCTTCTTCCTTCGATCCCATCTGGATCAACAATCGTCATGGACAACGCCCCGTACCACTCTCGGGTAGCTAATAAAGCGCCAACGTCTGCCTCGAGGAAGAGCGAAGTGGTAGAATGGCTAAAGTCACGTAATATTACGTTTTCTACAGATATGCGCAGGCCAGAGCTCTACAGCCTTGTAAAGCTGCATAAGCCACAGGTGACATCTTACGTAATAGACAAGAAAGCCTCTGAGCTTGGTTTCAAAATTATAAGACTCCCACCATAGCACTGCAACTACAACCCAATTGAACTAGTTTGGGCAAACTTAAAAACATATGTTTCAGGACGAAATACCACCTTTAAAATAAATGATGTCCAATGTTTGTTTATGGAAGCAGTAAACTCTTTCTCTACAGACGCTTGGAGAAAATGCGTAGAACTCGTGAAAAAAGAAAATGATTCTGATTGGACAAATGAAGGACTGGATGACATCAGTGTTCAGGAATTAGTGATCAATTTGGCTCCTGGTGACTCAGATGACAGTGACTGGGAAAGTGACGAAGATTCCGATTTGGGAGTGTCACCTCTGGAGTAAGCAGGTATGGTTCATATTTAAATACATACAATTTCACTCTGATAAAAATTTATTTTTACCATAATACATTTCAAATGTTAAACGGAAAGCACTATTGTTTTCGTTTTGTTTGCAGAGTCATGGTGCACGATGGCCGCTTAAGGGAAACAACTTCTCCGCTTAATGAAAAATACCTTGGCATAAAGAAATATATTTGAACATTTATCTTTCAATCATGTAAATAGCTACAGTATGTAAAATATTATCTGAATTTTCTTTATAAAGTGTACATTAAATGGCTCCAATAAATGAACATTTGTTTATAAACATGCTGTAACGGTAATTTGGTTTTCCAACCCATGGAAAACCCTGTTTGTGAATGTCAGGGGATTACCCGGGCCAGCGCCAGGTAGTCGCCGGCCCAGACGCCAACTTAGTGTATACAGATAATACATCCGATCACTTCTAACCCGCACCGTTTGTCTCACTACAGACAGTACGAAAACGAGCTGAATATGGAGGAGATCGACTATCCGGTGCCGGTGAATCGAATTAAAAAATTCGAAAAACAAAACGCAAATATTTCGGTGAACGTGTTCGGTTACGAAAGCGAAAGTAACGAGTCCGGATACAGAAAAGCGAAGTGTACCCTATACGGATAACTGAGCACAAAGGTAGACGCACGTAAATCTTTTATTATTAGTCAACGACGAAGGGGCCAAACATTATTGTCTTATTAGAAACATGTCTAGTTTGCTGTATACACTAACTAAAAGTAAGTCGTCTTCGTTCTACTGCAATTACTGCTTACAACAATTTCGCGATAATACGGATCCTGAAATGGCGCGAAAACGACTCGAGGATCACGAGCTATTCTGCACACCGCACGGAGCGCAAAAAGTCGAACTGCAGTAGGGGGAAAATGGGGGTCCTGACTCACAAAGGAATGCCGCCTTTCCCACGGTCTAGATCAAAGAGATGCCGCCGTTCCCGCGGTCTAAGATTTTTTCCCACGCTCTCCCCACCACAGCTGGACCCGCAGCATCCCAAAGGAGCACAGAATCCGCGAATTTCCGCGAATAAAATTTTTTTATTTTTTTAATTTGATATTTTTATTTTTTTAATTAAATTGATTTGCCTATCCGCGAATATATGCCGCCTTTCGCGAGCCTAGATCAAAGAGATGCCGCCGTTCCCGCGGTCCAAGATTTTTTTCCCACGCTCTCCCCACCACCAATGGACCCACAGCATCCGCGAATTTCCGCGAATAAAATTTTTTATTTTTTTAATATGATTTTTTTTTAATTTTTTTAATTAAATTGATTTGCATATCAGGGGTGGTTGGTGGGTGGGGGGTTCCGACTTGATGCATTATAGTGTATATATTAAAATATATGATCAGGGTTACCAACCTTGCATGAGTTCAAATTTGTTGTGTGTTATAATGTATTTTAAATCTATATGATCAGGTTTACCAACCTATGTATGGGTTCAAACTTGATATGTGTGTGTGTTATATAGTGTATATATTAAAATATATGATCAGGGTTACCAATATTGCATTATTGTGTATAGAACAGATCTGCCAACATTTTTCTGTGGTGGGAAATTCAAACTATATGATCATGATTGTTGTCGACATCAATTCTCTCTTTGAATGTAAGTAACTCTCCCTCCCTCTCTCTCTGTCTCTCTAGACACAGTTATCCATCACGATATAAACTCTCTCTCTCTCTCTCTCTCTCTCTCTCTCACACATTTGAATGTAAGTAAAACTATCTCTCTCCCTCCCTCTCTCTCTCTCTCTCTCTCTCTCTCTCTCTCTCTCTCTCGCACACACACACACATTAAGTAGATTACTGTTGCCTGTTGTATCTCTCTGTGTGTGTGTTTATGTAACGGGTCTCTCTCTCTACGCCAATCTCGGTTCTGCCAAGTCTGTGTGGTAAAGTGTTACGCATAAAAAAATCTCCTTGAAATAAGGTATTTTCAAAAGTTTTGTGTGCGCGCACACACACACACACACACACACACACACACACACACACACACACACACACACACACACACACACACACACACACACACACACACACACACACACACACACACACACACACACACACACACACACACACACACACACACACACACACTGTGTATGTCTCTCTCTCGCTGCAAACGTTGACAAGAATTCCCTTATTCAAAGCGATTTGTATGTGTACACAAACTTAAATATGGTTTACAGACCATTGTAATTTTAAAAATTCATTTTTGCATTAATTAAATATATATCGTAAACAATGAAATAATAATATTTCGTCATTAGAAAGTTATATTCAGTGTGGTAATTAGTGATAGAAAGATTAACTATGTACGCACACGCACACGCACACACACACACACACACACACACACACACACACAACGATACAGAATTAGATATAGTTATTAGAGGTTTATAACGAAATAAATTAAAATAAACCATAATTTGTTTTAAATGATTAAATATATATATTTACAACACTGTATACAAACTTAAAATATAGTTTACAAACAGCTATAATACAATTATTCAAAAATACATTTTACATTGATTAAATATATATATATATCACAAACAAACATTGTTATATATATATAAAATAAATACAATATTAATAATAATAATATTGTTTTAAATGATTAAATATATATTTACAACACTGTACACAAACTTAAAATATAGTTTACAAACCGTTATAATACAATTATTCAAAAATACATTTTACATTGATTAAATATATATCACAAACAAACATTGTTATATAAAATAAATACAATATTAATAATAATAATAATTTTTGACATTGTAAGATTTTTAAATAATAATTTCACGGCTGTAGATACAGTTCACAAGGAAGTTTATCTGTAACATAACAATACAGTCGATATTAGAATCACTGATACGATAAATATTCAATTATCACATGCACACACACACAGTCAGTGGAAAGATAGAATCAAATGCGTTAAGTAAGTAAACTTTTTTCAAGTATATGTCATTTTTCATAAAGTTAATGTACTTTCAAATAATTTCTAATCAAACCAAATATTATTCACTGGAACTTTGTAAATACTGCTTAGAATCAATGATACATTTATCACATAAAGTTAATGTACTTTCAAATAATTTCTAATCGAACCAAATATTATTCAACGAAACTTTGTAAAAAAATACTAAATAGAATCAATGATACAGTTATCATGTACATACAAATTCAATTATTAAAGTGTTAAGTACAGAGAGTTGAAACATACAGACATACAGAGTTGAAACAGAGAGTACACACACACACACACATCAATAAATTGTTTGTTAACACGATTGCTACTTACGACGTTAGGACACAATCTCCACCTGCATTGTTTGATTCCTCGTCCCTCGATACACTAAATGTAGTTCTTTGGGTTTGATATGCCTGAGCTCCTCATTCGTGAAGACACCTGCATACCTCTTGGGAAGATAGACACGATACTGGTGGTCGCCATCCTCCAACGTAGCAAGCACAGAGTTCCCATATTTTGTGTCCACATTTGTTAAGACCATGATGGGATATTTTTTATTCACTGTCAATTCTGAACATCGCTTGTACTCGATAGCACTTACAGCATTAAACTTTACAAGAAACGACATTATTAGAAGATAGAGAGAAAGACACTAGTGAACACGTCTGTATCAAACGAGAGAGAACCAAACAATGACAGAATATTCGACACAAAAGGACAGTACAATGTGACAGTGGTGGTGGTGGTGGTAACGTCGTCATCAGAAAAGTCGGTGTCCCACTTTCATTTACAGCTTTGCATGTATGAACATGTCCCACAGACGAAATTAGAGACACCAAAAATATAACAATGTCATTAGGAAAGTCTACATTCCACTTTCATAAGGAAATAGTCACCGCTTACAGCTATGCATGTATGTACATGTCCACAACAGAATTAGAGAGATATAAATGTCATCATTCGCTGTGACCTACTTTCTAAATTTGTTACATTAAAAATGTTTGTTTAAAGCAAAAATCATGAATCATCCATTCCCGAATAGCATGCACCTTATAGTTGGCACATCGGTCAGAAGAATTGAAATGTCTAAGACATTCTGTTCCATGAAATAGATACGATATGTTTTTAGGGCAACCAAAGTCATCGAGATTGATGATATTATTGTGTATTATCTTTGATTGTAAAAAACGTTTTTTCTCAAAACCCTTCACAAACACATATTTATATATACGTGTATGTGATGTTAACAATGAAACAAGATTATCGTACGGTGTCTCTCCTTCGCTCCATCTAAGTCTATGATAATTTGACGTTAACCAGTGGTTTGTCCTAACGTATTTTGGATTCGTAACGGATGTAGCAGGCGGAGTGAAAATCCAATGTCTACCAGCAAATCTCAGAACGTCCATGATTGACAGTTCCTTCACAATATATTTTCCGTTGTCATCGAAAAAGCACTGGAAGTCAATTATAACTGCAGTGTTATCCATAATACTGTAAGACAAAGAAACCACACATTACAAACTCTATATATATATATTATGTTTAAACACACAAATATCGTTGCGATATTAATATGCGAACTTACGTTTACAGACGTCTGGACTGAAGCACCGAGAGACATCAACTGACGAAAGAAACAAGTGTTGAGGGGGTACTATACATGGAGACGAATTTTTTTAGCACGTGGGGAGGTGTCGTTATCATCGTTCTCCATGTTGATGCGGTGTATTCGATAATGACCGTATGCAAGTGTATCACGACCATTGTCTAGTATATAGCGCTTATCATCATACGGTGACAACGCTTGCTTATTTACGCGCATCGTGTACAGCGTATGATGATCGCTACGTAAACAAAGCGCACTAGGCTGACAATGATCAGTGAGACACTTGCGATACATATCGTGTCGTAGACTCCTCTTAATCGCAACTCGAGGCACACCTTTACATACACGTTTTTGACACTCTTTGATAGGATCTTCGTGGGCCACAAGGAACGAATAACATTTCGCTCGGAGACCCACGAATTCTCTAATAGGACGACCACACGTTTCATCCTTGAACAGTCCGACAACCTTTTTGTTCTTAAGGCTATAACAAGGATGAGACGTAGGGTAATCCGAGGTATCAAAAACGTGCAAGTCCTTCTTCATATCTGCGTACAAGTCTGATGTTTGAATACTATACATCAGACTGTCTGTATCAGTCATTAACAATTTAACGTTGCGACCGTACTTGGCGACAGCATAACGATAATGAAAGTCGTACATTATTGTTTTGCTAACGTCAAGCACCGTGAAGCCGACATACACGGGACGGGAAAGAACAATGGATTTTTTACGGAGTGAGAGCCCCACCAGATCGTTCGTATAACGAATCATACGTTTTAGCCTAGGTGTGGAAACTAGTTTTTGAAGCCGTCGTTCATCCGAGACTAGTTCAAAGTCTATATGTTTCCGTACGTTCTCCAGCGACTTACCGTATACGGCGTTGTTCATCAGTTTGAAAAGGTCTTTTTCAAAGCTGTTGACGGCTGCTTGCCTCTTGCGGGTGTTGAAATCGATAAACGGTTTCAACCAAGCGCTTTGCTTAAAACACAACACCCTATGAGTCGCTTTCAGCTCTAAACCAAGACTTAAATACAATTTCAAATTTCGATAATGGAGAACGTAATTTTGTTTGTCCTCCAAAGTTGTTAACAACTTCTCTACGGATGACCCTGATTCGTTATACGATGATCTGTATATACTCTCGTGTAACCGTTTGGAAAAGGGAGAAAGGATATCATATGTTACGCGCTGGCGCACAGGTGCAAGCGGGTAGTCGGAATGCAGGTCGTGTAAGGTATTAGGATAGTGTAGGTCGACTTCGAGGATGTACCCGATGTCGGAATCATCACTCACATTACGTACGTCCAAGGACTCGATTTCGTTACGATCGAGCCATCGGAAGTCTGCGTAAGGGAGTGGTTGCGACATGGCTGCACCGTATAAATTGTTACAGTCCGTATACAGAATGAAGGAGGTCGGTTTCGAAACATCGTACTGATCTGGAATCAAAGGGTTGTTAGCGACTGCATGACGGTTGGATATCATCGCGCAGCCTCCGCGGACCCCAGACTCGACGAACAGATGTTGATTTATCTCTGTCAACAGCTCTAATTCGACCCCGGTCATTTTTAGCATCGCGTTCCAAGCGAGTCCGGGAAGCTAGTAAAAATGACATGGGTCCTAGCAGTAATCGCGTAAGGCCATGTCTCGAAAACTTTCAAAGACATCGGCCAGCAGCATTACGTCTGTCAACAAATACAAATCATGGCAATCTCCAAACGTACGCAGATTGAATGCACTCCACACGTTTTGTGCGTGCTCGTAATCTGCGTCCGAAATAGACGATTCCATCAACCGGTTATCAAAGTGTTCACGAGCGGGTAGACTTGTTTCGTTGAACCGATCAATGCTGTCAACGTACTCGTAAGGGTATACCCCCTTGCGTACGAGCAGATTGGTCTGTTCGTCGAAACCCCGTCTAAGCATTTCCTCTCTAAGCAAAGGAAATTGGCTCCCGGACGTGGACAGATTGGTAACGAGTGTGTCCAGAGAGCGATTAAGAAATTGAAAGGAGTCTACGAAACGCAAGGGACCCAGGGAGAACGACACGTAACGCTCACTAGATGTTGCAATGCAGGATACGTGTTGGTCCTTATATTTTCCTAAACCCTGCATTAAATGGTGACAGTCGTAGCCACGAAGGTTGTGAAAGAAGACAGGGATATGACGAGGCATCTTGTAGCTCAGATTACAGCTATTGTGGGCTGCTCCCAAGAATTTCCCCGTAAGATGACAATGATTGCGTACCTTGTCATCGTCTGTCAAAGGGCGCTCACACAAATGACAAACGGTGGCGTTAGTGAACGCAACATTGTCATCATCGGACATAATTAATTGTACGTTATGTCGTACTACCTTCATCATATCCTCGGCGTCTTTCATCAACCACGAGAAGAAAGTGTCTACGACGTTTTCACACCGATAAACTTTAGCCTCTCTCCAGAGGCTGTGCGTGTGATCGACGATAGCATAGGAGAAACCTGACGGAATATGCATCGCTTCGTATGATGTGGACGATACAGGAGGAGAAGTTATTTTCTGACGGGCACCGCTGCTATCAACTGAGTAGAATTCACCTAACTCTTTCACTGTCGTCGGGACGTTGTTACCAGGTGAACACGATTGAAGCGGAGTGATGAGGGACTCGAAGTCGGCGTAGACGGTAAAGGGTACTTTGAGACAGTGTGCGTAATTTTTAAATGACATAAACTTCTCCTCCTCTGTGGGCATTTTGGTTTTCTGTTCACCATAAGGTGTACAGTAGGGGAGATGATCGGACAGACCAGTTCTGTGGTGAAACGATGCAGGCAGTAGTCGCAGTAAAATGATTGAGTTCGGTGTTTTGTAAGGGATGATAACAATTTATTAATGCTACTGATAAGACAGTAGTGTTTTCGGCTATTTGTATCGGACAGAAGCAAAAGATTAACATGATGTAATCTGTCCTTATTGGGGGTAATTCTTAACGGATAAACCTCATTTTTTGATTCGTTTCTGATATTGTCTTCTATATCATAGCCGAAAAACGTTTATAGAAATGTTGGGATTCTGTGTTTCAAATTTAGAAAGTGAGTTTATAGAAACAGGGTACTCGATACCGGACATATTTATTGTGTTTTTGAATAAGAGGTATTTTGAAACACGTTCTTTATTACGTTCTTGAGGGTGTATGTGAGCTAGTACGGACCATAGAAAACACATTTCATCTTGGGAGTTCTTGATGTTGACTACTACCTTGGTGAGTGAGAGTTTTCGCGGGGTTGGAAGGTAGGAGGACGCTGCTAGAGGCCGGTACCGTCCAACAACCAGTTCCAGCTTCAGTACAGCATCCACCGACCATCCGCTCCCGTCACGGGTAAAATTGGATATGCTATTCATGATTTTATCGTATGATTCGTCTAGTAGACAGTTCAACTCGTCGTTGTCGTCCGTGAGCAACGTACGACAACGTCCGTGGAAGACGGCGTCTTTGGTTACCTCTTTTTCTTCGCCGCTGTCACCATCTAACACAGTTTTAGTGAAACGTATCCTGCACGCAATATGCCATTTGATACTGCGTAAACGTGCTTGTTCTGCCAGAATATCCTTGCACAATAAAGGTCGCACCTCAGTCATTATCGGTAATATATCTTGATCTCCTGTGTCCGTGTACACGGGCAGGTAATTAAATGTTGTGAGGGATCCTCTAATACTAGTGTTTCGCACGATATAAAATCGTGTCATAACTGAAACAATAGAAACACATGTATTAGTTAATAGGAATGATGAATAACACACACACACACACACACACACACACACACACACACACACACACACACACACACACACACACACACACACACACACACACACACACACACACACACACACACACACACACACACACACACACACACACACACACACACACACACACACACACACACACACACACACACACACACACACACACACACACACACACACACACACACACACACACACACACACACACACACACACACACACACACACACACACACACACACACACACACACACACACACACACACACACACACACACACACACACACACACACACACACACACACACACACACACACACACACACACACAAATTCATGTTTACACACAAATTCATGTTTGTGGTAAATAAATAGATAGTACACGTTAGTAATACGTTAGTTTATTGCAAACTGTGAAGATGGCAGCTACTCCTGATTTTAGCATTGAAAGTGAAAGAAGAAAATCGTTCAAGTATTGGGAAGTGACGTTTGTCAGCCCCGACGAGTTAGCGTTTGCCGGGTTTTACTACTATCCGCTAAATTATGATGTTTGTGGACATAGTATGTCATTCATAGACGATAGAGTTAAATGCTTTTGTTGCGGAATTGAATTAGTTCATTGGAGAGAAGGTGACATACCTATGGTGGAACATGAAAAATTTTCTCCGTCATGTCAATTTCTAAACGATGTCAAGAGACAATACATTGGGGAGAAGGTGACAAACCTATGTCAGAACATAAAAAATTTTCTCCGCCATATCAATTTCTAAACAACGTCAAGAGACTATCTTGTACATGTTAGACAGAGTTGGATCATATGTTAATTCATATCAAACAAGTTTGGTTTGCTACATAATTATAGAGAGAGACAATTGGTATTTAAAAATTTTTACCTTGTTGAGGATGTTCCTGTTCCTGCTGATGTTGTTGTTGTTCTGGATTCTGCTGAAGGTCGGACATGATGATGATATTCAGACGTGAGAGTGAATACTGAAAAACAAAGAAACTGTTATAGATATATATAGTATTTTTAACGCTGGTATTATGTTAGTGTATCTTAAACCATGAACAACGCACGCAAGACTATAGCTCTAGAGCTACACAGAGCAGCGAGAAGGAATTTCGTTAGGCGCGCGGTTGAATGACTTGTACCAGGCGGATCTTGTGGAGATGATACCATACGCTCGAGTGAACAAAGGGTACAAGTACATGATGACAGTGATCAATGTGTTTAGCAAGTACGCGTACGCTGTACCATTGAAAACAAAGACAGGAAAAGAAGTAAAGCACGCACTAGAGCCTATACTAACTGCTAATCGAATGAAATATTTACAGACGGACAACGGGAAGGAGTATTACAACAGCACAGTACAAGCGTTGCTAAAAAAGTATAATGTGAAACATTACTCAACCTATAGTGAGAAAAAAGCTTCCATAGTGGAACGTTTTAATCGCACACTGAAGACACACATGTATCGAGCTTTCAGCGAACAAGGACACTACCGCTGGTTGGATCTACTACCTATATTACTGAAATCGTACAACAATACAACACACAGAACCATTGGTATGAAACCGAGTGAAGTGAATGACGCCAACGAACATATAGTGTTGGAACGAATAAGGAAGAACACAGCGCCTAAAATCAGTCCAACGAAACCACCCAAATTTAAAGTCGGTGACCGTGTTCGTATAAGTAAGCACAAAATGACGTTCGCCAAAGGTTATACACCAAATTGGACTAACGAAATATTCACTGTGGATAAAGTACAATCCACTACCATCCCCGTCACTTATCTGCTAAAAGATCATCTAAACAAAGTGTTGAAAGGTGGTTTTCACGAGCACGAGATTAGTAACATCTAAACAAAGTGTTGAAAGGTGGTTTTTACGAGCACGAGATTAGTAAGTCCAAAGTCGGCGACGTATACCTAGTGGAAAAGGTGTTACAACGCAAAGGTGACAGAGTGCGTGTTCGTTGGCTCGGTTTCGATGGTAAACACGATGCATGGATACATAAGAAAGATCTAATATAAAAAAGGTGACAGCACGTGCTGAAAACAGTATGCTTTCGGTATTCACAAAGATGAAGATTGTACAGCAAGCAAACAAATTACCAATAAAGGATATGGACTTTTTGGCTGGTGACGAAGGCAGTGCTAAACGTAAACATGACCCGCTATTACCGAACAGTATTCGCTGTATCGTTACAGGCCCAAGTTCCTGTGGGAAATCCAATGTGCTATTCAACCTACTGTTTGATGCCAACGGACTACGTTTCCGCAACGTATACGTGTTTTCAAAATCATTATTTCAACCAAAATACAGAATGCTAGAAACAGTGATGAAATCACTCGCTGATGAAGGTTTAGGTTATCATGCATACAGCGAGAACGAAGAAGTCCCACTACCGAGTGAAATCACTGGTCTCGACTCTGTTATCGTATTCGATGACGTATCGTGTGAAAGACAAAACAATATTCGAAAGTATTTTGCTATGGGGAGACATAGCGGTGTGGACACATTCTATCTATGCCAGACATATAGCCAGATACCGAAACAATTGGTGCGTGACAACGCTAACTTGTTGATATTGTTCAAACAAGACGATCTAAATTTACGACATGGATACAATGATCATGTTAACATGGATATGAAATATGATGCTTTCAAAGACGTTTGCACGGAGCGTGGAAGGATCGTTATGGATTTATAGTCATAGACAAAGACTCGTCAATAAATGAAGGTAGATATAGAATCGGCTTTGATCGATTCATAATTGTTTCCAGCGAAGTATAAAAGTGGTTGCACTGTAGTAATGTAATCAGTCCTCTTGCTAACACGCGATGGCGATGAATAAGGAGGAACGACTTACGTATGATATAGATACGATAAGCGACAACATAAGGAAAAAATATCATGCATTACAACATGGTATCAGAGAAAGCGACGAGAAGTTTAGAAAAAATTACAGACCGATTCTGGAACCGTTAGAAGCTATTTCACGAAAGTTAAGTGGTGATATGATGGAGGAGGAGGAGGAGGATGAGGAGAAGAAGCAGCAGATAAAACAAGAAGAGCCTACACAACACGTAATAACTGAAAACGAAAGTGGTATGCAGAGTCATAACGCTTCTCATTTCAGTGACGAGGACGCCTGGAACCCTAACACTTCACATTTCAGTGACGATTCATTAGCAAACAAATATATGCGTTTGTGCGAATCGGCGGACTGTAAACGGATTATAGATCGTATGTATGGTGTTCGATACGAAGGTGGTAAATTTATGATAGGTGATTCAAATGTAAAAATCGATGATAACGACAACTTTCATGTCAAAGGAAAAATTTACGAGGGTACGCCTGGTCTGTATGAACTTTTGTTTATGAAACTACCGAAAAAATACAATAAGAACGATATGAGGAAATGTAAGTCCATACTACTAGCAACCAACGGACACAAACAAAAATATAAACACAATACGCGAATAAACAGTAACAGTGGCGTCAAGTACCGACTAGTAATATCTAAATTGTTTGCATCGAGTGCACGAAAACGTACAGGGAGTGGCTATATGGAGATGAAACCGAACACTGCAATCGATTACGTGCATTGGGATGATCCTAACGAGTTGGTTAATAGATTGAGACTGTTAATGGCGTCTCAAAGTAGTGGCCATACTGGTCATAGGAATGAAATCGTTTCGATATTGGAAGAATTACGTGAAGCCGGCATTATCATATAAAAGCAGACGCACCGTTCTATAACCACCAGTTCTTTATAAATATGAGTGTAGACAATTTCGGTAGACACGACAGCGCTGTAAGAGTGCGAAAAGAAACTCATCGAAGTCTGTCTGAGGATATCGGTTTAGGAGTGACTAACGACGGTCACTTTGATGTGAAAAACAAAAAGATACGCAACTTGGGTGATCCTGAAGAGCTGCACGATGTTGTTTCTTTACAGTACGTAAAGGACGCATGCTTACAGTACAAGAACGACGACGCTACCGTAGACGCAAAAGATCATCGAATAATAATGCTAAACGATCCGCTTAAATCAAGAGATGCAGCCACAAAACGATACGTAGACGAGAAGAGTTTGAAAAAAGATCGTGCAGGTAACGTAATCGTTAATGACTGTCGACTAACGCGTGTGCAAGCGCCTGTTGACTTCAAAGACGCAGTGAATTTGGAATTTTTACACGCACACACAATCAGTTTGCAAAGCGATGCTTTCTACGCTGCCGGAAGAAAAATTACGAATATAGCGAACGGTGTCAATGACAAAGACGCAGTCACTGTACGACAAATGCACGAATTAAAATTACATATAAAGACCGAATTGTACAAGGTCACTCAGGTATTTCACGCTCATATAATCAATCTAATAAAGTTTGTCTATAAATATCAAGACAGCGCGACACAGCGTTCAGTCCTGTCTGAATATATTGAAGAGGTGGGACGTTTAATAGACGTTCTCGATACGGAAACGGAAATCAAGGATTGGAGATCTGTTTACAAGAATGCACGTACTTCGTAAGAAAAGAATGGGGCGTGGTGTAATTGGAAAAATACTTAAAAACACTGTGCCCGCTATCGTTTCGTCAGTACCTACTTTGATTAATCGAGCGGTGGACGCATTACCAGTAGAATTACACCTACCCGGCTACCGATTCTGTGGACCCGGAACAAAACTCAAAGAGAGATTGGCACGTGGTGAGCGCGGAATCAACGAGCTGGACGAAGCCTGTCGCGAACACGATATCGCCTACGCAAGGTACAAAGACAACAGTCGAAGACGTATAGCTGATCGCATTCTTGCCGACAAAGCGTGGGAACGAGTGAAAGGTTGGAATTCCGGTGTTAGTGAAAGAGCGTATGCTGCAGCTGTATCCGCCGCAATGAAAGCGAAATCAGCAGTGGGTGGAGGGAGCTCGCGTAGTGGTTGCAGAAAAAAGAAGAAGAAGAAGGGTTCAGGAATTAAACGTCAATCTGCGAACAAACGCAAAACGACCTGCAAACGCAAAACAGTCTCAAGGCATAAACGTAACAATAAAAAAATAGCGTCAGGTCTATACCTACGTCCTTACAGACAACAAAACTAATTTGCATACCAGTGCGTGCATTGTCCGACAGTGATTTGTATGTGTACGCAAAACTTTTGAAAATACCTTATTTCAGAGGAGTTTTTATGCGTAACACTTTACCACACACACGACCATGGAAGAATGAGAGTGCGGTTGTTAATCTGGACAGTGCAGAAGGACCTGGTACGCACTGGGTTTGCTACAAGAAGCGAAACAAACGAGTTTACTACTATGATGCGTATGGTAATATGCAGCCACCTCTTGAGCTGACACAGTATTTTGGAACCGACACTGACATTTACTACAATTACGAGCGTGAACAGCCACCACACACAGTCATCTGTGGGCATTTATGTTTGGACTTCTTAACGCGTGAGTGATCAGTAAGCGACAAGATATCTTCGCTATCGAACACCTTAACAGGTACGAATGCTGCTGCTCTTGTATGTGACTTTTTCCCGCCTCTCGAACTAATAAACGGCGAATGGTATGTAGGTCTATTGGACTTTACTACATACAACAGTATACCGAACGTGATTGAGGGAAAAAACAATGTGTTTCCAGTACTACGGGACGGAACAACGTGGGACTTGATAACTTTACCTACAGGTGCTTATGAAATCGGTGACATAGAAGCCTTCCTCAAAAAGCAGTTAGGAGACTCAAAGATTAGTCTACGTCCTAACAACAATACACTAAAATGTGAACTGACTTGTGCACTGGATATTGACTTTCAACAAACAATGTGCGGTATCGGTGATATGTTGGGTTTCAAGGAAAAGCGTCTGCTTGAAGCGAATAAAACTCACACGTCTGACGCCACAGTTAACATTATAAAAGTGAACAGTATACTGATAAGGTGTAATATAGCGCAAGGATCATACAAGAACGGTAAAAACGAGCACACGCTGCACTCATTCTATCCGTCAGTCGAACCAGGATTCAAAATAATTGAATCGCCTACAAACGTTATATACCTACCTGTGAATGTGAGTCGTTTGGACAACATAACATTATCTTTACACGACCAGGACGGTGACGTAATAGATTTTCGCGGAGAAGTCATCACTGTGCGTTTACATCTAAAACGACTATAGACATGGGCTTGTACTTTGTTTCTTCGCCACCGCTGCTACCACAGTCGTCAGAAATAAAAGAAGAAGAAGAAAGATCAGTTAGGAAACGCATCAGTACTCGTTCGAAACTGAAACGATTAACATCAGTTAACCGTCGTTTCCTGATTTAACTGGGTTTTGTTGTAAACAAGTAACATGGCGAGTGGAATATTATCTGTGGAGCAGCAACCGTTCTTTGAAGACAGTATCACGCACTTTTCATTTCACTCACACGCACCGTACGCAACAACAAGATATGGAAACAATGATGAAACACGTGTGCCAATACAACAACAGGACGTCTTTACACTGCCGTCAGAAAGTTTCCTCTACATCGGAGGCAAGTTGGTTAAAAACTCTAGTGTGGCTGCAGATACTGCGCTGAATGTGGAACTGGTGAACAATGCTATAGCATTTCTCTTTGAAGAGATTCGTTACGAGTTGGCCGGAGTGGTAGTGGACCATACCAGAAACGTCGGTGTTACGTCAACTATTAAAACTTTTCTATCACTCAACAACAACACACGTGACGCAATGGAAAACGCAGGTTGGGTGGCACCGACCACGAACGTATTAAAAGTGAATGATGACGGTGAATTCAACTTTTGTATTCCCCTGAAAATGCTAATGGGATTCGCAGAAGACTATACACGCATCGTGCTGAACGTGAAACAAGAACTTATACTCCTACGCACATCTACCGACATAAACGCTATGGTTTTAGCAAGCGGACAAACGACTGCTAATTGTGTTCTTGAACTAGATAAAGTTTACTGGAAAATGCCTTATGTACATGTAGCTAATGCGTACAGATTACCACTGTTACGACTCATAGAGAAAGACCACTCGATAACTATGCCTTTTAGGACCTGGGAGTTGCACGAGTATCCTGCCTTACCACAGACTAAAAGGCAGAATTGGATTGTCAAGACCTCGAGTCAGCTAGAAAAACCACGCTTTGTTGTGTTAGCGTTTCAGACAGCAAGAAAGAATGTACTGACAGCACACGCCGATGAATTTGATCATTGTAACGTGATCAATGCGAGACTGTTTCTAAACGACAAGTATTATCCTTACGATAATTTAAACTTGGATATTGGGAAAGACCGTTTTGCATTATTGTACAATATGTACGCCAGTTTTCAAAGTTCGTGTTACCACCGTTTAGACGTCAGCCCAGTACTGACACCAGAATTATTCAAATCAAAAGCCCCGCTGTTTGTATTCGATTGTAGCAAACAAGACGATGCGCTTAAGTCTTCAGCAGTTGATGTACGTTTAGAATTTGAATCGTCAATGAATTTTCCTACACAGACGACTGCCTACTCTATGATACTACATGATTCGCTTGTAGAATATACACCATTGTCCAACACAGTACATAGACGTGTTTAAGTCTTATTTTATACATATTTTGTAAATACTAGTTTTAAATATATATATTTTCATATTTGTAACATTATAATATTGGAGCTGTGTGTGTATGTATTTTAATTGTAAAACTAGTTTTAATACTTGTAACAATATAATCTTGGAACTGTGTTTTAAAAAAAAAAAAAAAATTGTAAATACTAGTTTAGATATATTTTCATACTTGTAACAATATAATAGTTTAGATATATTTTCATACTTGTAACAATATAATCTTGGAGCTGTGTATGTATTTTAATTGTAAAAACTGTTTAATATAATCTTGGAGCTGTGTATGTATTTTAATAAATTTATATAGTACACACACTTTATTATTATTTGTATAACCCACTCCATAATGTATACTTACTTGCAACAAACTAGCGAGCGTTGTCCACACACACGTACCCTTAAATGACAGACGTTGCACGCTTAAAATTCAGCTATACCTAAAATATATCTTCAATTAGAAGTGTAATATAAAAAGTATAGTAAGAATATATTTCAGAAATTGTAATTTGATCACACACACACACACACACACACACACACACACACACACACACACACACACACACACACACACACACACACACACACACACACACACACACACACACACACACACACACACACACACACACACACACACACACACACACACACACACACACACACACACACACTTATTTGAATGAGTCATGTATTAAATTCAATAAATAATGCACTTGATAATGTTTTAATGTGAATAATTTTTACGTTTAAATAAAATCTGTACATACATTAAAATTAATATAAAAATACGGTAAGAATATATTTCAGAAAATTGTAACAGACATAATAATTTGATCACACACACACACACACACACACACACACACACACACACACACACACACACACACACACACACACACACACACACACACACACACACACACACACACACACACACACACACACACACACACACACACATGTGTTAAATTCAATAAATAATGCGCTTGATAATGTTTTAATGCAAATAATTTTTACGTTTAAATAAAATCTGTAAATACAATAAAAATTATGCTCAGTTATTAACGTATTCAAAATGTTTCATGTACACTTACTTATTTGAATGAGTCATGTATTAAATTCAATAAATAATGCACTTGATAATGTTTTAATGTGAATAATTTTTACGTTTAAATAAAATCTGTACATACAATAAAATTAATATAAAAATACGGTAAGAATATATTTCAGAAAATTGTAACAGACATAATAATTTGATCATACACACACACATGTATTAAATTCAATAAATAATGCGCTTGATAATGTTTTAATGCAAATAATTTTTACGTTTAAATAAAATCTGTACACTTACCAAACTAGTATGTGTTGTCTACACACCCTTAATGATGGAAGTTGTGTATACTGAAGACTCGTAAGACGTACAATAATACAAACAGTCTTTCAACTATTAAAAATGCAGTGATAGATTTCACGATGTATCAGCACACGCAGGCGGTCAAATGAGAAATTGCCACTATAAAAAAAAAATACGGTAAGAATATATTTCAGAAAATTGTAACAGACATAATAATTTGATCATACACACACGTACACACACACACACACATGTATTAAATTCAATAAATAATGCGCTTGATAATGTTTTAATGCAAATAATTTTTACGTTTAAATAAAATCTGTACATACAATAAAAATTATGCTCAGTTATTAACGTATTCAAATGTTTCATGTACACTTATTTATTTGAATGAGTCATGTATTAAATTCAATAAATAATGCACTTGATAATGTTTTAATGTGAATAATTTTTAAGTTTAAATAAAATCTGTACATACAATAAAATTAATATAAAAATACGGTAAGAATATATTTCAGAAAATTGTAACAGACATAATAATTTGATCATACACACACACGCATACACACATACATGTATTAAATTCAATAAATAATGCGCTTGATAATGTTTTAATGCAAATAATTTTTACGTTTAAATAAAATCTGTACACTTACCAAACTAGTATGTGCTACACACCCTTAATGATGGAAGTTGTGTATACTGAAGACTCGTAAGACGTACAATAATACAAACAGTCTTTCAACTATTAAAAATGCAGTGATAGATTTCACGATGTATCAGCACACGCAGGCGGTCAAATGAGAAATTGCCACTATAAAAAAAAAATACGGTAAGAATATATTTCAGAAAATTGTAACAGACATAATAATTTGATCATACACACACGTACACACACACACACACACATGTATTAAATTCAATAAATAATGCGCTTGATAATGTTTTAATGCAAATAATTTTTACGTTTAAATAAAATCTGTACATACAATAAAAATTATGCTCAGTTATTAACGTATTCAAATGTTTCATGTACACTTATTTATTTGAATGAGTCATGTATTAAATTCAATAAATAATGCACTTGATAATGTTTTAATGTGAATAATTTTTAAGTTTAAATAAAATCTGTACATACAATAAAATTAATATAAAAATACGGTAAGAATATATTTCAGAAAATTGTAACAGACATAATAATTTGATCATACACACACACGCATACACACATACATGTATTAAATTCAATAAATAATGCGCTTGATAATGTTTTAATGCAAATAATTTTTACGTTTAAATAAAATCTGTACACTTACCAAACTAGTATGTGTTGTCTACACACCCTTAATGATGGAAGTTGTGTATACTGAAGACTCGTAAGACGTACAATAATACAAACAGTCTTTCAACTATTAAAAATGCAGTGATGTATCAGCACACGCAGGCGGTCAAATGAGAAATTGCCACTGATTTTCTTCGCGTATATATTGTACTCTGGTAGTGGGGAAAGCTTGTGTGTCCGTTTTTAGAGTAAATACTTTCTAATCCATAATTAATCCTAATTACTGTCAGCGCTGCTAATGATTGACATGTGTCAAATTAGAAAGTAGGACGCACCGATTTAGACGATGTACACACGGTTAATGACCCCTGGTTTAAGTTAGCGAACAATAACTATATCTAATTCTGTATCGTTGTGTGTGTGTGTGTGTGTGTGTGTGTGTGTGTGTGCATACATAGTTAATCTTTCTATCATACAGTGGTGTAAATATATATTTAATCATTTAAAACAAATTATGGTTTATTTTAATTTATTTCGTTATAAACCTCCGAATATGCATGCAATTATTTGTATAGTAATCAGAAATGTGTGTGTGTGAGAGAGAGAGAGAGAGAGAGAGAGAGAGAGAGAGCGTGAGAGAGAGAGATTTTAATAATTTGCAGGTTGTATCTTACAATCATGAAAATTATTATTATTTAAACTGATAATTGTTTTATTAAAATCTTACAATGACGAAATATTATTATTTCATTGTTTACGATATATATTTAATTAATGCAAAAATGAATTTTTAAAATTGCAATGGTCTGTAAACCATATTTAAGTTTGTGTACAGTGACAGCGTAATCGCTTTGAATAAGGGAATTCTTGTCAACGTTTGCAGCGAGAGAGAGACATACACAATGTGTGTGTGTACACAAAACTTTTGAAAATACCTTATTTCAAGGAGTTTTTATGCGTAACACTTTACCACACAGACTTGACAGAACCGAGATTGGCGTAGAGAGAGAGACCCGTTACATAAACACACACAGAGAGAGATGCAACAGGCAACAGTAATCTACTTAATGTGTGTGTGTGTGTGTGTGCGAGAGAGAGAGAGGGAGGGAGAGAGATAGTTTTACTTACATTCAAATGTGAGAGAGAGTGAGAGAGAGAGTTTATATCGTGATGGATAACTGTGTCTAGAGAGACAGAGAGAGAGGGAGGGAGAGTTACTTACATTCAAAGAGAGAATTGATATCGACAACAATCATGATCATATAGTTTGAATTTCCCACCACAGAAAAATGTTGGCAGATCTGTTCTATACACAATAATGCAAGATTGGTAACCCTGATCATATATTTTAATATATACACTATATAACACACACATATCAAGTTTGAACCCATACATAGGTTGGTAAACCTGATCATATAGATTTAATATACATTATAACACACAACAAATTTGAACTCATGCAAGGTTGGTAACCCTGATCATATATTTTAATATATACACTATAATGCATCAAGTCGGAACCCGTACGATGCAGGAAGGGGGTCTACCCGTACGAGTATGTCACGGACGAAAGTAAGTTCGAGGACGCTTCTCTGCCCGCGCCGGAACACTTTTACAACTGCTTAGCCGAGACGCCCGTGTCGGACGAAGATTACGCGCACGCGCAAAACGTTTGGACGGCTTTCGGGATGCAAACGTTGGGCGACTACCACGACCTCTATTTGAAAACCGACTTGTTGCTGTTGGCCGACGTGTTCGAAAACTTTCGCAAGACGAGCCTACAGTATTACGAGATAGATCCCTGTAACGTTTATTCCGCGCCGGGACTCGCTTGGAACGCGATGATGAAGATGACGGGAATTCGACTCGAACTCCTTCAGGACATACATAGACATGTACCTGTTCGCAGAGAGTGGGGTAAGAGGGGGTACAGCGATGGTACCCACCAGATACGCCAAGGCCAACAACCCTTACGTACCGGACTACGATCGCGAACGGGAAAACAATTACCTCCTCTACCTGGATTGTACAAACCTGTACGGCACCGCGGTGAGACAGCCGTTGCCTCACTCCGGATTCCGTTGGTTGGTACGCGAAGAAACCGACGCGTTAGATTTGAGTAGGCCTACGGTAGGCGCGGAAGACGAGAAATCAGAAACATTCTCGACGTCGATCTAGGTTATCCCCCTCATTTACACGACTTACATTCGGACTACCCGCTGGCGCGGGAACGCAGAAAAGTCGGCGAGCACGAGTTGTCGTCGTACAGCAAACGATTCAATTATTTGAAGAACTTCCATTTGCCCGCCACCGGCGCTGTTGAAAAACTGATCACCAGCAGAGGCGTACGCAAGGGGGTTACCGGGTTTGAACCCCCCCCTTGAACGTTTAACCACTTTTTTTAATATTATATAAAATAAAAATAAAAATTGACATATTTATATTAGAGTATCTTTTTAAAAATCCATAATCGTTTTCTCTCCTCTAATTTCTCACTGTCAGAGTAACAAAATCTATCGACATAAGGTACAGTCCGCCCTCCCCTTCTTCAATAAACCAATCCCTGTGCTTGGTGCTGCGGCACGTACAGTACATCACTTCACGTGGGACACAAGTAGCTGTCTTTCAGCATTCTGAGAACGCGGCAGTGCTCTCACTGGCGCGGTGAGTGTCAAAGCATATACCCCTCTACCCCTCCTCGTCTACTGAAAGAGAGAAAGGAGCAGCAAAGCCGTGCCGCTTGTTAAGAAGGTACGATAATAATACCGACCTTGTAATAAAAAATGAGGCCGACACCATATAAACTTACTTGTTGTGAAACGTATTGTTTTGAGAGTTCTGCAGTGCAGATGTGAAATATTGTACATTGTCGAGCGGTATTCACCCGTTAGTCTGAGTTCAAATTTTGTTGTGGAACGTGCGTTTAAGGTTTTGTGCATTTGGCAGTTCATATTTTTAAATAGAAACTTCACATTATCGTTCCGGGTTCTTTGATATGTCTAAGCGACCGCAAAGCTCAATTTTACAATTGTTTAGCAAAAAGTCGCGTACCGGTAGTGATTATCGTAAGGTTAGTGAGAATTTCACATTGCCAAATGTTTCTTCAGCAGCCGCAGCGTGACGATGTTGTCGCAAACGTTCTTCCCGAAACTAGTTTCACATCCCCCTGTGAAAACTCGGCTGATATTGAATGTACATCGACATCACTCAATAATGTTGACGTGCCTGCTGAATCATATAGAAGTGATAAGTGTATTGTTCTGATTCCGGAAGCATCAACATCTTCAGATTCCAGTGAACCACACGTTTATGATATTGGAGTTTATGCAGGAAAAGACTTGTCTAATGAAAAGAAACTGGATGTCTTGATCAATGTCTGGGAACCAAATCCAGGGTGTGTTTTTCCAACAAAAGGAAAGAGTCGAAATTATACAGGATACTTACACGAAGGAAAATGCTACAGGTTTAGAGTAACGCCGTTTGGTCTAAGTACCAGCCTCGCTAGCCTAGCACGTGGGCTAGACAAGGTACTGACAGAAGAGGTAAAACAGAATACCATAATTTATGTAGATGACATCTTGTGCTTTTCAAATAATGAGCAAGAACACATCGTACATTTAGAACATTTATTGGAAAGTTAAAGAATGCAAATATGACTGTCAATTTGGAAAAATCACAGTTTTTTAGGAAAGAGATACAGTACCTTGGGTACTGTCTAACAACAAAAGGGATTAAGACCACACAAGATAAAGTAGCCGCTATACTAAACTTTCCCACACCCAGAAATACCAAACAGCTGAAAGGTTTTTTAGGTCTTACAAATTTCTACAATAAATTCACAGATAAATACACAGAATGTACACAACCATTACTGAAATTACTACAGAAGGGTAATAAGTTCAAATGGGATTGGGATATGGCACAACAGTTCCAGCGGGTGAAAGAATTATTTATTAATACAGTAATGCTGAAATTTCCCATATTAGGAAAGCGATTTTACCTGCAATACGACGCCAGCAGTTATGCTTATGGCGGACAACTGTACAAAATAGATGATAATGTTGCTGTCATAGCATATACGAGCAAAACGTTTAAAAATGCAGAGAAAATTATTTCGCTACCGAACGAGAGCTACTCGCAATAGTACAGCGTTTGCAAAAATTCCGAATATATATATTAGGACAGCCACTTACCATTATAACAGACAATAAGGCATTAACATTCATCCAGAAGTGTCACTTAAATAATACAAGAATAACAAGATGGATACTCAGCATACAGGAGTAGAACTTTGAAATCTTACTCTGCAAGGGTAAAGAGAACATCGTTGCAGATACCCTCAGCAGGTACCCGGAAGACCACGACAATAACGAAATAACGGAAGATAAATACGAATACTACATTAATGGGATAGAGGTCAAATTAAATAAGAATATCGCCAACAAATTACGAAACATAAACCAGATACAAATGACAAATGAAAAATTAAAAGAAATTGTAAAAAAGGTTCAGGAGGGAGATGATGACAGAATGAAGCTACACTACAAAGTAATCAGTAATAAATTATACCGTAAGTGGAAAAACAACTGGAAGCTATATATTCCTAAGGAATTTCAAACTGAATTAATTAATGATATTCATCAGATTTACGGACACACCAGAACCAAGAAAACAGTACAGTTAGTAAAGGAATATTTCACAATGGACTTAATGTCCCAGACAATCAGCCGGGTAATAAAATACTGTGACGTCTGTCAAAAATGTAAGGACAGTGGAAACAAATTAATTACTGGTGAAACTCGTCCAATATTACCGGCACGCAAGGGTGAGCTAGTCAGCATCGATTATTACGGACCACTTCCGGTATCCAGTGGTGGTGTCAGATATTTACTAGTGATAGTCGATAATTTTACAAAATACGTAGATTTGTACACTCTACGTAGAGCAACCACGAATGCTACACTAAAACGCTTACAACAATATATTACCAACCATGGAAAACCAGAGAGTATATTAACAGACAATGGAACGCAGTTTATGTCCAGAAAATGGACACGAGGACTCGAACAATTCAATATTAAGCCAAGATTTACTGTTAATACGAAATCCATGCACGAATATAGCTGAAAGATGGAACAGACAGTTAGGAAACCTATTTAGAATATTCGTTAGAGAGAAGCATACTAAATGGGCTACCTCTATAAAAGTTATAAGAGCATGCCTCAACGAAACATATCAGGAAACTCTAAAGATGACGCCATACGAAGCGCAATTCGAGACTAAACCAACTAGGGACTGGGAGAAATATATAGATCCTACGGTGGTTGGTACCGAAAAAGTAGACCTAAGCAAGATACATTTACGAGATAAAGGTGAAAAGCAAGCAGCTCGGATTAACAAAGCCAACAAAATCACCAAGTTTAAGGTTGGAGACCAGGTACTAATACGTACATATAAACTCTCTGACGCTACACAAAACATCATTGCAAAGTTTTGCGCATTGTATGAAGGTCCATACGTTATCACCCGTGAAATTGGAAATGCTACTTATATGCTGAATGAATGCACAGACACATAGTAAGAGGGGTCTTCAATACGAGACAATTAAAGCTATATCATTCAGACCACTTAGTTGATTCATAAAATACCTGTATAAAATGGAAATATGATTTGTACAAAACATTGTAAACTTATAACACTAAGTTAATAATAAGTAATGGAGTATTAATATGAATAATTTAATCTCGTACCTTGTCTTATAATGAAGATAATGGATGTTTTAATAATAACATGTTAGAATAATAAAACTATTAATTTTGGTAGTTAAAATTTTGTCAAACTGTTAGCAATAAATTGTTAATGTAACATTTTAACTTGTACTAAAATGTCCAATTTATTGTTGTATAACACTAATGATGTTTATTATTGATTTTATAATTATACCTATTTGTTTGCTAAAATTTTAACGCATAATTGGAGGAAATAAGAGATTGCATTAATAACATTTGAAAAACAAATATATAAATGTAATACATGTATTTGTTGATTGTAAAGAAGGAAGATAATTTTAACATTAATTTGTAGATTCATAAAATGTATAAAATTTTGTTTAAAATTCTTAAACTAAGATCTAGTTGCGATAAAAAGCGAAATATAGGTTAAGGTAATACTCAGTTATTATATAGCCTATTGACACAAAACAAAGTGAACTAAGTGAATACACGTGGATAGACAATCTAATGTTGCTAGATCACTACTATCACTACAATTGTGACTATTAGTTGTGTTTTTTATATATAATATTAGCTAGATTTGGCATATATGCATATATATTGCGTATCAATGGACAATTATGATAAGGACATGTAGCAATAAAATCATATCTGAACTTAGACATAAGTAGATGTAAGATTTTATAGATGAATGCTAGTCTAGAAATTATAACTATATGTAAATTATAAAAAATGGATTCATGATTATAATATGAAAGCAAAAAAATAAGTTACGGTGTAGGAACCCTCAAAATGATGTTCACCATTAATTAGGTCACAAAAGGTAGACGTCACCTACTACACTAGGTTCGTAGGACGTTGTACATTTAATATGGAATGTCATATAAAACGTAATTCATAGGGCATAAATTTGGGATCCTTTGGATTCAAGAAGGTCATCACAACGGAACCCAAATTGGGGACAAATGTAACGCCAAAACGTGAAAAAATTTTTTTTTTTTGAAAGAAAGAAAGGGACCATCTGGCAGCGTGTGAAATGATATTGACGTATGGGAGAAACAATAAAAGGAGATAATAAAATGGATGTAACAGACTTCAACGTCGACGTACAGATGTCTATAAGTATCATAAATCTAAACAAAAGCAGATGTTTGACAGAGAGAAAATTTACCAGGAAAGACTACAGAGGCGTGTGAACAAAGTTAACATGTGCAGCCAGAAGCATGTTGAAATTAAGGGATTGTTCTGAAAGCAAGGCAAACAATCGCCAGAACGAAGTACAATGAGGATTTACTAAGAAAATATACGACGAAGGCTAACGTACTAATCAACGGAACAACTGAATTTTCACTGAAAGACACCCTGGCGAGTAGTACAATTACAAATACAAAGAGAGCCACACATGAGAAACTTACGTAACATGCGCATCTGGACGAAGTAAGAAACAAAGGGTACTCTTACTAAAAGGATAGAAAACGCCAGAGAGAAGCACTACCAGATATTCCAGGAAGAACGCAACGGGGAGGACTAAACTAGTCGACAAGCAGGTGCACGCCAGTACTCTTAAGTGGTGTCTTGCTAAGAGGCATGAAAAACGCCAGAAAGAATTATGACTATAACATGTTGAAAAGACTACAGCAGGGGTAGAACTAATTAACAGATGCAGCTGCAAGCTGGACAGAAGGTAAGGATGTCACTGTCAAAAGGCATAGAACAATACCAAAGAGATTTATGGCAAAGGGTAGCTGAACCCAGAGTGAGAAATTGGTGGGAACAGAAATCGCCTATTAGAAAACAGCTTGGAATATAGGCGGGTTTTCTAAAGGGAAGTTCTTGGAAAACCAGAGCGTAAAACCAATGAAAACGGAGCAGAGTAACTCGTGAGAGTACTAGGAGGGAATTTTCGTAGAAAATATAGAGAAGAACGAATGGAAACGAAGCAGGAGGACGAAAAAGGACTTAAGTGGGGAGAATGTAAGAAAGTAGTGGGAAAAAGAAGGGTAGATAATAAATACACAGAACGAAGGTGAGATCAGGAGTCTTTGCTAAAATTTCGGAAGTCAATGACTAAAGTTTCGGAGAGTCGGTAGAGTCCGTTATAATGGTTACGGAGTCGTGACTTAAACACTTAGGAGTCTTTACTTAAAATCGGTAGTAGTCGGTGGTGAAAGTTCAGCAAAGTGATGTAAGACTTACGTAAAGTTAACCCGTGTAAATCGTGTGACGATTTATAAACTTATGCTATAATTTCGTAAAATCAATATTAACAATAATGCGTGTAATACAGTTAACATTGAAGAGTAAGAACTAAGGTTTTAAATTTTATAACTTGTAAAACAATTAGGATCGGAGCATGTGTTCGGGATCAGTCGTGTGTAAACTATCTCTCACCTAACACATGTAACGACATAACGCTATAAACTAGTGAACGGTACAAATGTAATATCAGAAAATGCCGGATATTATGAACTAAAGTGAAGTGATAAAAGTGTGAAACCATTATTCACTACGCTGGTAGACCTCGATTGATTCAGCAAAATGAAAATTCATGAAAATATTGAGCAGCGGATCACTATGGACAACGCAGACATAAAGAGCCGGAGATAATTCAACGCAGATCAACGCGCTGTAGATTGTGGATAACGTACCAATAGTAAATTTTATGTATTATTTGATATTTGCTCAAACACCTGTCTGTCCTACTGAAAGAACCCATGCATAAAACAATTAATACTAAAGAAGTTACGCATGAAGTAACAATAAAACGTACAGTAGTATGCTTACAACAATTTAAATAAGGATTAAAATTCATATCTTAAACATGAATCCATTGAGATGGTAAATATGTGTTAATATGAAAATTAACTAAGATAAGGATTATTCATGCTTAATAAATTTAATTTGAACCTTGAGATATAGAGATCTTAGAAGAAATGTCTATTGATAGAAATCGTATTCTAAAATAATGAATGATTATAATATGTTAAAATATAAGATAATTGACAGTAATGGCAACGAACGTAAATTAATAAATGCAGTCATTAAACTGATAAATGTGTATGTGTCTCGTTATTTAATTAACAACCTGAGGATGATACGACAAAATTACTTAATTAGTATTCTTGAACACAAAAAAATATAATTTGTACTCATCACTCTTAAGTAAACTCAACTAACATCAATAGACATCTCCATAGATAATAATAAACAATTGTTACAATGGCTTTACCGCTGGAAGTGGCTTGCATATTCCGAATTTAAGGGAGGGAGTTTTTGTAAATTTTGTGCACTTTTTACTCCAAGTGATGGTGTTGGATCTGGCAAGCAACCCTTAGGTCAACTTTGTAGTGTGAAATTTGACAACTGGAAGGATCCCGTCGAGCGATTTTCAGAACATGAGAAGTGTCTGTATCACAAAAAAAGTTTGGAGGTAGCCGGTACTTTGGCTGATATTTCATGTGGGGAAAAAAGTCTATCGATGTGCTAATAAATACTGCAACAATGCAAAGGAAACTGGAGAACAGGAAAAATTTTACTCCTATTATTGAAAGTGTTTTGTTCTGCGGGAAACAATGTATCGCACTGCGAGGCTACAGGGATTCGGGACGAATAGAGGTCGACCAAGAACCAGAATAAAATGATGGAAATTTCAGGACACTTCTTCGCTTTCGAAGTAAGACTGATTCAGTATTAAAAAATAAGTTATGTTAACGTGTAGTGTTGGAAATGCGCAGTACACCAGACCTAGAATACAGAATGAAATAATTGAAGTGTGCAACGACCTGATTGTTCGAAATCTCGTGAAAGAACTTAATGCCTCCAGTTGCTTCTCTATTCTCGCCAATGAGACGTAAGACATATCAGGCTTAGAACAATTATCACTGTGTGTTCGTCATGTTGATAGAGAAACTTTCACTGTGAAGGAAAACTTTCTACAATTCGTACCACTATATGATGTGACCGGAAAAGGAATCGCAACGGCGATATTGGACAAATTGCGTTCATTAAATATAGACATAAATAAGATTCGTGGTCAAAGGTATGACGGAGCTATGTCCATGTCAGGAAAAGTAAACGGAGTCCAGGCACATGTAAAGGAAATAATTCCGTCAGCTTTATATGGCCACTGAACTTTGTGCAACACGTTGGTTGGAAAGGTACAACTCCGTGGCCGCGGTGGTGGAATTGTATGACCCTATTATTGCAACCCTTCAAAGCATATCAGAATGGAAAGACAAAGACTCGTCGTCACAAGCAAATTTACTTTTATGTGCTCTGACTGTCTGTCAATTTGTGATATCGCTGTTTTGTATTCAGAGACTGTTTTCTTTAAGTCTCCCATTGTGTAAATTCCTGCAGAATTCAACTATTGATCTCGTGGAAGCAGTAAACCTTGCTGAAGATATTAACAGTGAAATGAAATCTATACGCGAAAATGTCGATGAAGAATTTTCTAAAATTTTCATTTGTGCTTCTGAAGTCTTGGATAGGTTGGGGTCCTCCATTCAAATCCCTCGCATGGCAGCGCGACAAAAGAAAACCGTGTAAACTTGGAGTTATCATCAGTAACGCCAGAACTTTACTTTCGTGTCTCTACTTTTATTCCATTTCTGGATACCAACAGGTCCCAACTAGATTCGCGTTTCTTGAAACACAAGGAAATATTGAAAGGCTTTCAGTGTCTTTTACCTACGAACCCAGTCCTTCTGCCCCTGCCGTCTCAAGTTTCTGCTTTCACTACGCTCACAGAGTTCTACGCCAGTGACATAAGAAGCGGTTGCAAAGAAGACCTGAATAATGAATTAAAATTTTGATACAGAAAAATTGCACGTCTTGAGAAGGGAGACCAACCGAAAACGGCCGTAGATGGGTTAACTATGTGCAATCCTAACATACTGCCAAATATATTTACTTTGCTAGAATACTAGCTGCGCTCCCAGTACAAATGCTCACATGTACAAATGAACGATGTTTCTCAAAATTACGCCGTCTAAAAACATATTTGCGTAATTCTACTGGAAATACACATTTGAATGGATTAGCACTCCTCAATATACATAGAAATTACGCTCCAACTGCCGAAGATGTGTTAAATTAACAAACGAAAGAAAACGTCGTTTGGACATTGTATTGTGAATGCTGAAATTTCCGAAGTGTAGTGACGTTATATAATGTAGGCTACGTACATTATATATACTGTATACATTAATTTAATTACCGGTACTCGTTTTAAACAATGATTTTTCAAAACAATAATAGACTACAGTAGAATATTGATTTGAACATTGGAGACAACTGCATTCAATTTTTTATTCAAATTCAAATTCAAATTCAAATTCCTTCATAGAGTGTGGATTCATCATGCCAGTTTCATTCTTCAACCTTGGTGAGTTCCATATTGACATATTGTGTTTAATTAAATTTATTTCAATATATTTGATTGCTTCCATGGATTTTCCTGTTATGTAAAGTGTCTTACCTATCGTATACAAATAACCTTTGACTAAAATATATGATTATTGTGTAGCATAAGTGTAATAATATCATGTAGCATTGTCACAGGCATTTTTATTATACAAAATGAAACAGATGTTTATATTTGTTAAAAAATTGTAGCCTAAGGCTGTGAAAAAAATACGTTTCGAAGATTTTATTAGGGTATTTATGAATATGTTCTATTCGAACATAGTATAATAAATATACCATAACATGATATAATAATAATAATAATAATAATAATACACAAAATTTAAATACCGATAATGTCAATTGTAAACAATTTTAATAATGACCCCCCCCTTAACAAAATTCTGCGTACGCCACTGATCACCAGCTTGAGGACAACAAAAATTACATCGTACACTACAGAACGCTGCAGCTGTACCTCAAACTCGGCATGGAATTGGAAGTCCTCACCCGCGTGTTAGCGTTTCGTCAGACCGCGTGGATGAAGCCGTTCATAGACTTCAATACGGAGAAACGGAAAGCCGCGGCGAACGATTTTTGAAAAAAACTTCTTCAAACTAATGATCAACGCGGTTACGGCAAATCGTTAGAAAACGTGTAGATTTTCGTTTAGTATCCAACGAACGCGAAATGATAAATAGCTGAGTGCGAGCCCGAGATTCGTGCACACAAACGTGTATAACGAAGATTTGGTAGGCGTGATGATGAAAAAGAGGACAATGTTGTAACGCCAAAACTAAAAAAATTTTTGTATAAAAGAAAGATGACACAAGAGGCAGTTGTTGATTTGACAATGACGAATGAAAGGACATTACCAGATGCAGTTAGGACAAAAGGAGCGTAAATCCTTTAGTTACGGCCGAGCATGGTTCTGGACAGGCCATAAATCCGAGATAGCAGATGGTCACCTAAAGAAATTAAGGGGTGTCGAGCTGTAAACTAAGAAAACAAAGACATCAGAGTAATGGGAGTATTACTGAGAAAGCTATCGTCGCGGGAAGCAGATACAAAATAACGAAAAACAGGCCACACCACATGTCTGAACCCATCAACGACGCAACGAGACTCTGTTCTCAATGAAAGGAAGAGATCGACCAGATGTATTACGAACAAAGGACATATCCGGTGAGATACGGGTACAATGGGTGAACCAATTAACAAAGACGGCGGGAAGCGAAGTAAAGTGAGAGGTTTATAGCTAAGACACAGAGAAACACTAGCAGTGGTGACGTTACTTAGAAACGACCACACCAAGCGCGTGTGAACTAACAAGGACACAGATAGACAGAATAAGACAACGCAGAAATAGGTCACGCTTGTGAGTAGCAGAAGTCAGCAGGGGCATGACAAGGGAAGACTGGGAAATTTATAGCGACGTTAAGTGTACTTGTTAAGCAGATGCAGCTGTGGCAATTAGAGAAATTTGTCTGAAAGGAACAGAAGAACAAATGTCAGGATGATTACATGCGTGAAATCTGACTACCGCCAGGGACGAAACGTGTATCCAAAAAGGAAGGCGATGGGGTAGGAAATGAAATATCCTATCAGAAGCCAGAACTCAACGGAGGCGGGTTTTTAATAGCAAGTTTCTAAGAAAGCTAGAACGAAAACGAATGAGAATTTCGCAGATTATCAAGTGAGGGAAAATAGGAGGGTATTCCCGTGGAAGAGACAAACGATAACCAATGGGAAGGAACCGATGGGCGAAGAGAATCTAGAGTGGGAATTCGGTGGATTGAGTATATAAAATAAGCCGAGAACGCAAACAGGGGAGTCTAAGATAAATTTTCGAGAGAGTGAGAGAGTCAGAATTCTAATAGTAAATTTTCGGAGTGACGATCAGAAGTGTTGACGAAGTATGATATAATTTTCTTAAAAGCGTAACTTAACAGTTAGGAGTCGTGACGGAAGTTCAGAATTCGTTGATAGTGAAAGTCCGCGAATTAACTGAAAAAGTACTAAGATCCGATATGTATAAATGATTGTGAAGCAGTGTCACTTATACGTTATTTCATAAAACAAAGTTGACAACAACGTGTGCAATACGATCGAGATAAACAAGTGCGAACTAAGAATATAGTAGTACATAACTTATACGTGTAAAATGAATAAGATCGCAATATGTCTCTATAACAGTCTTGTGAAAACCGTAAATTGATTTTCAAAAAATCTAACACTATAACTGGTTACCTGTCAGTATTCTATTGCAATATCGGAAGATGCCGGGGTGTGATATTCTAAGTGAAGTGTGTGTAGAAGGATAAATCACGAGATGAGATACGTACCTTCAATGACATCATCAATCGAAGGAGTGAGCGATGAACTGTACGCAGATCAGACGCCGTAGAAAGGAATAACTTACCAAAAGTAAAATTTTATGTATTAGTTAATACTTAACAAACACCTGTCTGTCCTATTAAAAGAACTCACGTAAAAGCTTTGGCATACTAAAACACTCATGTGTGTCTTGGTAAAGATAATTCTTATATCATAAAAAACTTTAAAATAAATTTTGTGTAATTAGTAAAGTTAATGACTATTAACGTTGAAACTCAAATTAAAACCTTTGGTTGGAGCTCGTAAGATGAATTGCTATTGAAGTAGAGGATATTTAACATTTCGAATGAGCATTATATGTTAAATAAGAACTAGTATGAAAATAATAAATGCCTCAAGTATACTGAAATTTGTGTATGCGTTTATTTATTTAATACATACCTGAGATAGGGAACAAATATCATTATTCGACAGAATGACATAGTATGCATAATCATCAAGCATATGTAAACAAATAAAATTATTTGGAGCTTCAGTAGAATTCATGTTAACATTAATTACCGTTGCTGGATATAAATCCTATAATTTATTAACTAACACTGTCTTAACATCATATTTTACACACAAACAAGTGACTAATTAACACTTGTTACAGGCTTAACACTTGACTAATTTTAGGCTACAGGGATTCGGGACGAATAGAGGTCGACCAAGAACCAGAATAAAATGATGGAAATTTCAGTTCACTTCTTCGCTTTCGAAGTAAGACTGATTCAGTATTAAAAAATAAGTTATGTTAACGTGTAGTGTTGGAAATGCGCAGTACACCAGACCTAGAATACAGAATGAAATAATTGAAGTGTGCAACGACCTGATTGTTCGAAATCTCGTGAAAGAACTTAATGCCTCCAGTTGCTTCTCTATTCTCGCCAATGAGACGTAAGACATATCAGGCTTAGAACAATTATCACTGTGTGTTCGTCATGTTGATAGAGAAACTTTCACTGTGAAGGAAAACTTTCTACAATTCGTACCACTATATGATGTGACCGGAAAAGGAATCGCAACGGCGATATTGGACAAATTGCGTTCATTAAATATAGACATAAATAAGATTCGTGGTCAAAGGTATGACGGAGCTATGTCCATGTCAGGAAAAGTAAACGGAGTCCAGGCACATGTAAAGGAAATAATTCCGTCAGCTTTATATGGCCACTGCTCAGCACACAGCCTCAACTTAGCTGTATCCAGTGCCTGTGAAGTAGCTGCCATTAGAAACTGCATGGGTACAATATCGAGTCTGTACGAATTTCTTAATACACCTAAAGGCAACATGTTTTAAAATCGGCGATAAGTAAAATGGAAACTACAACTTCACGCCGTGAAAAACTCGTTGAACTTTGTGCAACACGTTGGTTGGAAAGGTACAACTCCGTGGCCGCGGTGGTGGAATTGTATGACCCTAATATTGCAACCCTTCAAAGCATATCAGAATGGAAAGACAAAGACTCGTCCTCACAAGCAAATTTACTTTTATGTGCTCTGACTGTCTGTCAATTTGTGATATCGCTGTTTTGTATTCAGAGACTGTTTTCTTTAAGTCTCCCATTGTGTAAATTCCTGCAGAATTCAGCTATTGATCTCGTGGAAGCAGTAAACCTTGCTGAAGATATTAACAGTGAAATGAAATCTATACGCGAAAATGTCGATGAAGAATTTTCTAAAATTTTCATTTGTGCTTCTGAAGTCTTGGATAGGTTGGGGTCCTCCATTCAAATCCCTCGCATGGCAGCGCGACAAAAGAAAACCGTGTAAACTTGGAGTTATCATCAGTAACGCCAGAACTTTACTTTCGTGTCTCTACTTTTATTCCATTTCTGGATACCAACAGGTCCCAACTAGATTCGCGTTTCTTGAAACACAAGGAAATATTGAAAGGCTTTCAGTGTCTTTTACCTACGAACCCAGTCCTTCTGCCCCTGCCGTCTCAAGTTTCTGCTTTCACTACGCTCACAGAGTTCTACGCCAGTGACATAAGAAGCGGTTGCAAAGAAGACCTGAATAATGAATTAAAATTTTGATACAGAAAAATTGCACGTCTTGAGAAGGGAGACCAACCGAAAACGGCCGTAGATGGGTTAACTATGTGCAATCCTAACATACTGCCAAATATATTTACTTTGCTAGAATACTAGCTGCGCTCCCAGTACAAATGCTCACATGTACAAATGAACGATGTTTCTCAAAATTACGCCGTCTAAAAACATATTTGCGTAATTCTACTGGAAATACACATTTGAATGGATTAGCACTCCTCAATATACATAGAAATTACGCTCCAACTGCCGAAGATGTGTTAAATTAACAAACGAAAGAAAACGTCGTTTGGACATTGTATTGTGAATGCTGAAATTTCCGAAGTGTAGTGACGTTATATAATGTAGGCTACGTACATTATATATACTGTATACATTAATTTAATTACCGGTACTCGTTTTAAACAATGATTTTTCAAAACAATAATAGACTACAGTAGAATATTGATTTGAACATTGGAGACAACTGCATTCAATTTTTTATTCAAATTCAAATTCAAATTCAAATTCCTTCATAGAGTGTGGATTCATCATGCCAGTTTCATTCTTCAACCTTGGTGAGTTCCATATTGACATATTGTGTTTAATTAAATTTATTTCAATATATTTGATTGCTTCCATGGATTTTCCTGTTATGTAAAGTGTCTTACCTATCGTATACAAATAACCTTTGACTAAAATATATGATTATTGTGTAGCATAAGTGTAATAATATCATGTAGCATTGTCACAGGCATTTTTATTATACAAAATGAAACAGATGTTTATATTTGTTAAAAAATTGTAGCCTAAGGCTGTGAAAAAAATACGTTTCGAAGATTTTATTAGGGTATTTATGAATATGTTCTATTCGAACATAGTATAATAAATATACCGTAACATGATATAATAATAATAATAATAATAATACACAAAATTTAAATACCGATAATGTCAATTGTAAACAATTTTAATAATGACCCCCCCCTTAACAAAATTCTGCGTACGCCACTGATCACCAGCTTGAGGACAACAAAAATTACATCGTACACTACAGAACGCTGCAGCTGTACCTCAAACTCGGCATGGAATTGGAAGTCCTCACCCGCGTGTTAGCGTTTCGTCAGACGCGTGGATGAAGCCGTTCATAGACTTCAATACGGAGAAACGGAAAGCCGCGGCGAACGATTTTTGAAAAAAACTTCTTCAAACTAATGATCAACGCGGTTACGGCAAATCGTTAGAAAACGTATAGATTTTCGTTTAGTATCCAACGAACGCGAAATGATAAATAGCTGAGTGCGAGCCCGAGATTCGTGCACACAAACGTGTATAACGAAGATTTGGTAGGCGTGATGATGAAAAAGAGGACAATGTTGTAACGCCAAAACTAAAAAAATTTTTGTATAAAAGAAAGATGACACAAGAGGCAGTTGTTGATTTGACAATGACGAATGAAAGGACATTACCAGATGCAGTTAGGACAAAAGGAGCGTAAATCCTTTAGTTACGGCCGAGCATGGTTCTGGACAGGCCATAAATCCGAGATAGCAGATGGTCACCTAAAGAAATTAAGGGGTGTCGAGCTGTAAACTAAGAAAACAAAGACATCAGAGTAATGGGAGTATTACTGAGAAAGCTATCGTCGCGGGAAGCAGATACAAAATAACGAAAAACAGGCCACACCACATGTCTGAACCCATCAACGACGCAACGAGACTCTGTTCTCAATGAAAGGAAGAGATCGACCAGATGTATTACGAACAAAGGACATATCCGGTGAGATACGGGTACAATGGGTGAACCAATTAACAAAGACGGCGGGAAGCGAAGTAAAGTGAGAGGTTTATAGCTAAGACACAGAGAAACACTAGCAGTGGTGACGTTACTTAGAAACGACCACACCAAGCGCGTGTGAACTAACAAGGACACAGATAGACAGAATAAGACAACGCAGAAATAGGTCACGCTTGTGAGTAGCAGAAGTCAGCAGGGGCATGACAAGGGAAGACTGGGAAATTTATAGCGACGTTAAGTGTACTTGTTAAGCAGATGCAGCTGTGGCAATTAGAGAAATTTGTCTGAAAGGAACAGAAGAACAAATGTCAGGATGATTACATGCGTGAAATCTGACTACCGCCAGGGACGAAGGGTGTATCCAAACAGGAAGGCGATGGGGTAGGAAATGAAATATCCTATCAGAAGCCAGAACTCAACGGAGGCGGGTTTTTAATAGCAAGTTTCTAAGAAAGCTAGAACGAAAACGAATGAGAATTTCGCAGATTATCAAGTGAGGGAAAATAGGAGGGTATTCCCGTGGAAGAGACAAACGATAACCAATGGGAAGGAACCGATGGGCGAAGAGAATCTAGAGTGGGAATTCGGTGGATTGAGTATATAAAATAAGCCGAGAACGCAAACAGGGGAGTCTAAGATAAATTTTCGAGAGAGTGAGAGAGTCAGAATTCTAATAGTAAATTTTCGGAGTGGCGATCAGAAGTGTTGACGAAGTATGATATAATTTTCTTAAAAGCGTAACTTAACAGTTAGGAGTCGTGACGGAAGTTCAGAATTCGTTGATAGTGAAAGTCCGCGAATTAACTGAAAAAGTACTAAGATCCGATATGTATAAATGATTGTGAAGCAGTGTCACTTATACGTTATTTCATAAAACAAAGTTGACAACAACGTATGCAATACGATCGAGATAAACAAGTGCGAACTAAGAATATAGTAGTACATAACTTATACGTGTAAAATGAATAAGATCGCAATATGTCTCTATAACAGTCTTGTGAAAACCGTAAATTGAATTTCAAAAAATCTAACACTATAACTGGTTACCTGTCAGTATTCTATTGCAATATCGGAAGATGCCGGGGTGTGATATTCTAAGTGAAGTGTGTGTACAAGGATAAATCACGAGATGAGATACGTACCTTCAATGACATCATCAATCGAAGGAGTGAGCGATGAACTGTACGCAGATCAGACGCCGTAGAAAGGAATAACTTACCAAAAGTAAAATTTTATGTATTAGTTAATACTTAACAAACACCTGTCTGTCCTATTAAAAGAACTCACGTAAAAGCTTTGGCATACTAAAACACTCATGTGTGTCTTGGTAAAGATAATTCTTATATCATAAAAAACTTTAAAATAAATTTTGTGTAATTAGTAAAGTTAATGACTATTAACGTTGAAACTCAAATTAAAACCTTTGGTTGGAGCTCGTAAGATGAATTGCTATTGAAGTAGAGGATATTTAACATTTCGAATGAGCATAATATGTTAAATAAGAACTAGTATGAAAATAATAAATGCCTCAAGTATACTGAAATTTGTGTATGCGTTTATTTATTTAATACATACCTGAGATAGGGAACAAATATCATTATTCGACAGAATGACATAGTATGCATAATCATCAAGCATATGTAAACAAATAAAATTATTTGGAGCTTCAGTAGAATTCATGTTAACATTAATTACCGTTGCTGGATATAAATCCTATAATTTATTAACTAACACTGTCTTAACATCATATTTTACACACAAACAAGTGACTAATTAACACTTGTTACAGGCTTAACACTTGACTAATTTTAGGCTACAGGGATTCGGGACGAATAGAGGTCGACCAAGAACCAGAATAAAATGATGGAAATTTCAGGGCACTTCTTCGCTTTCGAAGTAAGACTGATTCAGTATTAAAAAATAAGTTATGTTAACGTGTAGTGTTGGAAATGCGCAGTACACCAGACCTAGAATACAGAATGAAATAATTGAAGTGTGCAACGACCTGATTGTTCGAAATCTCGTGAAAGAACTTAATGCCTCCAGTTGCTTCTCTATTCTCGCCAATGAGACGTAAGACATATCAGGCTTAGAACAATTATCACTGTGTGTTCGTCATGTTGATAGAGAAACTTTCACTGTGAAGGAAAACTTTCTACAATTCGTACCACTATATGATGTGACCGGAAAAGGAATCGCAACGGCGATATTGGACAAATTGCGTTCATTAAATATAGACATAAATAAGATTCGTGGTCAAAGGTATGACGGAGCTATGTCCATGTCAGGAAAAGTAAACGGAGTCCAGGCACATGTAAAGGAAATAATTCCGTCAGCTTTATATGGCCACTGCTCAGCACACAGCCTCAACTTAGCTGTATCCAGTGCCTGTGAAGTAGCTGCCATTAGAAACTGCATGGGTACAATATCGAGTCTGTACGAATTTCTTAATACACCTAAAGGCAACATGTTTTAAAATCGGCGATAAGTAAAATGGAAACTACAACTTCACGCCGTGAAAAACTCGTTGAACTTTGTGCAACACGTTGGTTGGAAAGGTACAACTCCGTGGCCGCGGTGGTGGAATTGTATGACCCTAATATTGCAACCCTTCAAAGCATATCAGAATGGAAAGACAAAGACTCGTCCTCACAAGCAAATTTACTTTTATGTGCTCTGACTGTCTGTCAATTTGTGATATCGCTGTTTTGTATTCAGAGACTGTTTTCTTTAAGTCTCCCATTGTGTAAATTCCTGCAGAATTCAACTATTGATCTCGTGGAAGCAGTAAACCTTGCTGAAGATATTAACAGTGAAAGGAAATCTATACGCGAAAATGTCGATGAAGAATTTTCTAAAATTTTTATTTGTGCTTCTGAAGTCTTGAATAGGTTGGGGTCCTCCATTCAAATCCCTCGCATGGCAGCGCGACAAAAGAAAACCGTGTAAACTTGGAGTTATCATCAGTAACGCCAGAACTTTACTTTCGTGTCTCTACTTTTATTCCATTTCTGGATACCAACAGGTCCCAACTAGATTCGCGTTTCTTGAAACACAAGGAAATATTGAAAGGCTTTCAGTGTCTCTTACCTACGAACCCAGTCCTTCTGCCCCTGCCGTCTCAAGTTTCTGCTTTCACTACGCTCACAGAGTTCTACGCCAGTGACATAAGAAGCGGTTGCAAAGAAGACCTGAATAATGAATTAAAATTTTGATACAGAAAAATTGCACGTCTTGAGAAGGGAGACCAACCGAAAACGGCCGTAGATGGGTTAACTATGTGCAATCCTAACATACTGCCAAATATATTTACTTTGCTAGAATACTAGCTGCGCTCCCAGTACAAATGCTCACATGTACAAATGAACGATGTTTCTCAAAATTACGCCGTCTAAAAACATATTTGCGTAATTCTACTGGAAATACACATTTGAATGGATTAGCACTCCTCAATATACATAGAAATTACGCTCCAACTGCCGAAGATGTGTTAAATTAACAAACGAAAGAAAACGTCGTTTGGACATTGTATTGTGAATGCTGAAATTTCCGAAGTGTAGTGACGTTATATAATGTAGGCTACGTACATTATATATACTGTATACATTAATTTAATTACCGGTACTCGTTTTAAACAATGATTTTTCAAAACAATAATAGACTACAGTAGAATATTGATTTGAACATTGGAGACAACTGCATTCAATTTTTTATTCAAATTCAAATTCAAATTCAAATTCCTTCATAGAGTGTGGATTCATCATGCCAGTTTCATTCTTCAACCTTGGTGAGTTCCATATTGACATATTGTGTTTAATTAAATTTATTTCAATATATTTGATTGCTTCCATGGATTTTCCTGTTATGTAAAGTGTCTTACCTATCGTATACAAATAACCTTTGACTAAAATATATGATTATTGTGTAGCATAAGTGTAATAATATCATGTAGCATTGTCACAGGCATTTTTATTATACAAAATGAAACAGATGTTTATATTTGTTAAAAAATTGTAGCCTAAGGCTGTGAAAAAAATACGTTTCGAAGATTTTATTAGGGTATTTATGAATATGTTCTATTCGAACATAGTATAATAAATATACCATAACATGATATAATAATAATAATAATAATAATACACAAAATTTAAATACCGATAATGTCAATTGTAAACAATTTTAATAATGACCCCCCCCCCCTTAACAAAATTCTGCGTACGCCACTGATCACCAGCTTGAGGACAACAAAAATTACATCGTACACTACAGAACGCTGCAGCTGTACCTCAAACTCGGCATGGAATTGGAAGTCCTCACCCGCGTGTTAGCGTTTCGTCAGACCGCGTGGATGAAGCCGTTCATAGACTTCAATACGGAGAAACGGAAAGCCGCGGCGAACGATTTTTGAGAAAAACTTCTTCAAACTAATGATCAACGCGGTTACGGCAAATCGTTAGAAAACGTATAGATTTTCGTTTAGTATCCAACGAACGCGAAATGATAAATAGCTGAGTGCGAGCCCGAGATTCGTGCACACAAACGTGTATAACGAAGATTTGGTAGGCGTGATGATGAAAAAGAGGACAATGTTGTAACGCCAAAACTAAAAAAATTTTTGTATAAAAGAAAGATGACACAAGAGGCAGTTGTTGATTTGACAATGACGAATGAAAGGACATTACCAGATGCAGTTAGGACAAAAGGAGCGTAAATCCTTTAGTTACGGCAGAGCATGGTTCTGGACAGGCCATAAATCCGAGATAGCAGATGGTCACCTAAAGAAATTAAGGGGTGTCGAGCTGTAAACTAAGAAAACAAAGACATCAGAGTAATGGGAGTATTACTGAGAAAGCTATCGTCGCGGGAAGAAGATACAAAATAACGAAAAACAGGCCACACCACATGTCTGAACCCATCAACGACGCAACGAGACTCTGTTCTCAATGAAAGGAAGAGATCGACCAGATGTATTACGAACAAAGGACATATCCGGTGAGATACGGGTACAATGGGTGAACCAATTAACAAAGACGGCGGGAAGCGAAGTAAAGTGAGAGGTTTATAGCTAAGACACAGAGAAACACTAGCAGTGGTGACGTTACTTAGAAACTACCACACCAAGCGCGTGTGAACTAACAAGGACACAGATAGACAGAATAAGACAACGCAGAAATAGGTCACGCTTGTGAGTAGCAGAAGTCAGCAGGGGCATGACAAGGGATGACTGGGGAATTTATAGCGACGTTAAGTGTACTTGTTAAGCAGATGCAGCTGTGGCAATTAGAGAAATTTGTCTGAAAGGAACAGAAGAACAAATGTCAGGATGATTACATGCGTGAAATCTGACTACCGCCAGGGACGAAGGGTGTATCCAAAAAGGAAGGCGATGGGGTAGGAAATGAAATATCCTATCAGAAGCCAGAACTCAACGGAGGCGGGTTTTTAATAGCAAGTTTCTAAGAAAGCTAGAACGAAAACGAATGAGAATTTCGCAGATTATCAAGTGAGGGAAAATAGGAGGGTATTCCCGTGGAAGAGACAAACGATAACCAATGGGAAGGAACCGATGGGCGAAGAGAATCTAGAGTGGGAATTCGGTGGATTGAGTATATAAAATAAGCCGAGAACGCAAACAGGAGAGTCTAAGGTAAATTTTCGAGAGAGTGAGAGAGTCAGAATTCTAATAGTAAATTTTCGGAGTGACGATCAGAAGTGTTGACGAAGTATGATATAATTTTCTTAAAAGCGTAACTTAACAGTTAGGAGTCGTGACGGAAGTTCAGAATTCGTTGATAGTGAAAGTCCGCGAATTAACTGAAAAAGTACTAAGATCCGATATGTATAAATGATTGTGAAGCAGTGTCACTTATACGTTATTTCATAAAACAAAGTTGACAACAACGTATGCAATACGATCGAGATAAACAAGTGCGAACTAAGAATATAGTAGTACACAACTTATACGTGTAAAATGAATAAGATCGCAATATGTCTCTATAACAGTCTTGTGAAAACCGTAAATTGAATTTCAAAAAATCTAACACTATAACTGGTTACCTGTCAGTATTCTATTGCAATATCGGAAGATGCCGGGGTGTGATATTCTAAGTGAAGTGTGTGTAGAAGGATAAATCACGAGATGAGATACGTACCTTCAATGACATCATCAATCGAAGGAGTGAGCGATGAACTGTACGCAGATCAGACGCCGTAGAGAGGAATAACTTACCAAAAGTAAAATTTTATGTATTAGTTAATACTTAACAAACACCTGTCTGTCCTATTAAAAGAACTCACGTAAAAGCTTTGGCATACTAAAACACTCATGTGTGTCTTGGTAAAGATAATTCTTATATCATAAAAAACTTTAAAATAAATTTTGTGTAATTAGTAAAGTTAATGACTATTAACGTTGAAACTCAAATTAAAACCTTTGGTTGGAGCTCGTAAGATGAATTGCTATTGAAGTAGAGGATATTTAACATTTCGAATGAGCATAATATGTTAAATAAGAACTAGTATGAAAATAATAAATGCCTCAAGTATACTGAAATTTGTGTATGCGTTTATTTATTTAATACATACCTGAGATAGGGAACAAATATCATTATTCGACAGAATGACATAGTATGCATAATCATCAAGCATATGTAAACAAATAAAATTATTTGGAGCTTCAGTAGAATTCATGTTAACATTAATTACCGTTGCTGGATATAAATCCTATAATTAGTAACTAACACTGTCTTAACATCATATTTTACACACAAACAAGTGACTAATTAACACTTGTTACAGGCTTAACACTTGACTAATTTTAGGCTACAGGGATTCGGGACGAATAGAGGTCGACCAAGAACCAGAATAAAATGATGGAAATTTCAGGGCACTTCTTCGCTTTCGAAGTAAGACTGATTCAGTATTAAAAAATAAGTTATGTTAACGTGTAGTGTTGGAAATGCGCAGTACACCAGACCTAGAATACAGAATGAAATAATTGAAGTGTGCAACGACCTGATTGTTCGAAATCTCGTGAAAGAACTTAATGCCTCCAGTTGCTTCTCTATTCTCGCCAATGAGACGTAAGACATATCAGGCTTAGAACAATTATCACTGTGTGTTCGTCATGTTGATAGAGAAACTTTCACTGTGAAGGAAAACTTTCTACAATTCGTACCACTATATGATGTGACCGGAAAAGGAATCGCAACGGCGATATTGGACAAATTGCGTTCATTAAATATAGACATAAATAAGATTCGTGGTCAAAGGTATGACGGAGCTATGTCCATGTCAGGAAAAGTAAACGGAGTCCAGGCACATGTAAAGGAAATAATTCCGTCAGCTTTATATGTCTACTGCTCAGCACACAGCCTCAACTTAGCTGTATCCAGTGCCTGTGAAGTAGCTGCCATTAGAAACTGCATGGGTACAATATCGAGTCTGTACGAATTTCTTAATACACCTAAAGGCAACATGTTTTAAAATCGGCGATAAGTAAAATGGAAACTACAACTTCACGCCGTGAAAAACTCGTTGAACTTTGTGCAACACGTTGGTTGGAAAGGTACAACTCCGTGGCCGCGGTGGTGGGATTGTATGACCCTATTATTGCAACCCTTCAAAGCATATCAGAATGGAAAGACAAAGACTCGTCCTCACAAGCAAATTTACTTTTATGTGCTCTGACTGTCTGTCAATTTGTGATATCGCTGTTTTGTATTCAGAGACTGTTTTCTTTAAGTCTCCCATTGTGTAAATTCCTGCAGAATTCAACTATTGATCTCGTGGAAGCAGTAAACCTTGCTGAAGATATTAACAGTGAAAGGAAATCTATACGCGAAAATGTCGATGAAGAATTTTCTAAAATTTTTATTTGTGCTTCTGAAGTCTTGAATAGGTTGGGGTCCTCCATTCAAATCCCTCGCATGGCAGCGCGACAAAAGAAAACCGTGTAAACTTGGAGTTATCATCAGTAACGCCAGAACTTTACTTTCGTGTCTCTACTTTTATTCCATTTCTGGATACCAACAGGTCCCAACTAGATTCGCGTTTCTTGAAACACAAGGAAATATTGAAAGGCTTTCAGTGTCTTTTACCTACGAACCCAGTCCTTCTGCCCCTGCCGTCTCAAGTTTCTGCTTTCACTACGCTCACAGAGTTCTACGCCAGTGACATAAGAAGCGGTTGCAAAGAAGACCTGAATAATGAATTAAAATTTTGATACAGAAAAATTGCACGTCTTGAGAAGGGAGACCAACCGAAAACGGCCGTAGATGGGTTAACTATGTGCAATCCTAACATACTGCCAAATATATTTACTTTGCTAGAATACTAGCTGCGCTCCCAGTACAAATGCTCACATGTACAAATGAACGATGTTTCTCAAAATTACGCCGTCTAAAAACATATTTGCGTAATTCTACTGGAAATACACATTTGAATGGATTAGCACTCCTCAATATACATAGAAATTACGCTCCAACTGCCGAAGATGTGTTAAATTAACAAACGAAAGAAAACGTCGTTTGGACATTGTATTGTGAATGCTGAAATTTCCGAAGTGTAGTGACGTTATATAATGTAGGCTACGTACATTATATATACTGTATACATTAATTTAATTACCGGTACTCGTTTTAAACAATGATTTTTCAAAACAATAATAGACTACAGTAGAATATTGATTTGAACATTTGAGACAACTGCATTCAATTTTTTATTCAAATTCAAATTCAAATTCCTTCATAGAGTGTGGATTCATCATGCCAGTTTCATTCTTCAACCTTGGTGAGTTCCATATTGACATATTGTGTTTAATTAAATTTATTTCAATATATTTGATTGCTTCCACGGATTTTCCTGTTATGTAAAGTGTCTTACCTATCGTATACAAATAACCTTTGACTAAAATATATGATTATTGTGTAGCATAAGTGTAATAATATCATGTAGCATTGTTACAGGCATTTTTATTATACAAAATGAAACAGATGTTTATATTTGTTAAAAAATTGTAGCCTAAGGCTGTGAAAAAAATACGTTTCGAAGATTTTATTAGGGTATTTATGAATATGTTCTATTCGAACATAGTATAATAAATATACCATAACATGATATAATAATAATAATAATAATAATAATAATACACAAAATTTAAAATACCGATAATGTCAATTGTAAACAATTTTAATAATGACCCCCCCCTTAACAAAATTCTGCGTACGCTACTGGTCACCAGCTTGAGGACAACAAAAATTACATCGTACACTACAGAACGCTGCAGCTGTACCTCAAACTCGGCATGGAATTGAAAGTCCTCACCCGCGTGTTAGCGTTTCATCAGACCGCGTGGATGAAGCCGTTCATAGACTTCAATACGGAGAAACGGAAAGCCGCGGCGAACGATTTTTGAAAAAAACTTCTTCAAACTAATGATCAACGCGGTTACGGCAAATCGTTAGAAAACGTATAGATTTTCGTTTAGTATCCAACGAACGCGAAATGATAAATAGCTGAGTGCGAGCCCGAGATTCGTGCACACAAACGTGTATAACGAAGATTTGGTAGGCGTGATGATGAAAAAGAGGACAATGTTGTAACGCCAAAACTAAAAAAATTTTTGTATAAAAGAAAGATGACACAAGAGGCAGTTGTTGATTTGACAATGACGAATGAAAGGACATTACCAGATGCAGTTAGGACAAAAGGAGCGTAAATCCTTTAGTTACGGCCGAGCATGGTTCTGGACAGGCCATAAATCCGAGATAGCAGATGGTCACCTAAAGAAATTAAGGGGTGTCGAGCTGTAAACTAAGAAAACAAAGACATCAGAGTAATGGGAGTATTACTGAGAAAGCTATCGTCGCGGGAAGCAGATACAAAATAACGAAAAACAGGCCACACCACATGTCTGAACCCATCAACGACGCAACGAGACTCTGTTCTCAATGAAAGGAAGAGATCGACCAGATGTATTACGAACAAAGGACATATCCGGTGAGATACGGGTACAATGGGTGAACCAATTAACAAAGACGGCGGGAAGCGAAGTAAAGTGAGAGGTTTATAGCTAAGACACAGAGAAACACTAGCAGTGGTGACGTTACTTAGAAACGACCACACCAAGCGCGTGTGAACTAACAAGGACACAGATAGACAGAATAAGACAACGCAGAAATAGGTCACGCTTGTGAGTAGCAGAAGTCAGCAGGGGCATGACAAGGGAAGACTGGGGATTTATAGCGTGGTTAAGTGTACTTGTTAAGCAGATGCAGCTGTGGCAATTAGAGAAATTTGTCTGAAAGGAACAGAAGAACAAATGTCAGGATGATTACATGCGTGAAATCTGACTACCGCCAGGGACGAAGGGTGTATCCAAAAAGGAAGGCGATGGGGTAGGAAATGAAATATCCTATCAGAAGCCAGAACTCAACGGAGGCGGGTTTTTAATAGCAAGTTTCTAAGAAAGCTAGAACGAAAACGAATGAGAATTTCGCAGATTATCAAGTGAGGGAAAATAGGAGGGTATTCCCGTGGAAGAGACAAACGATAACCAATGGGAAGGAACCGATGGGCGAAGAGAATCTAGAGTGGGAATTCGGTGGATTGAGTATATAAAATAAGCCGAGAACGCAAACAGGGGAGTCTAAGATAAATTTTCGAGAGAGTGAGAGAGTCAGAATTCTAATAGTAAATTTTCGGAGTGACGATCAGAAGTGTTGACGAAGTATGATATAATTTTCTTAAAAGCGTAACTTAACAGTTAGGAGTCGTGACGGAAGTTCAGAATTCGTTGATAGTGAAGGTCCGCGAATTAACTGAAAACGTACTAAGATCCGATATGTATAAATGATTGTGAAGCAGTGTCACTTATACGTTATTTCATAAAACAAAGTTGACAACAACGTATGCAATACGATCGAGATTAACAAGTGCGAACTAAGAATATAGTAGTACATAACTTATACGCGTAAAATGAATAAGATCGCAATATGTCTCTATAACAGTCTTGTGAAAACCGTAAATTGAATTTCAAAAAATCTAACACTATAACTGGTTACCTGTCAGTATTCTATTGCAATATCGGAAGATGCCGGGGTGTGATATTCTAAGTGAAGTGTGTGTACAAGGATAAATCACGAGATGAGATACGTACCTTCAATGACATCATCAATCGAAGGAGTGAGCGATGAACTGTACGCAGATCAGACGCCGTAGAAAGGAATAACTTACCAAAAGTAAAATTTTATGTATTAGTTAATACTTAACAAACACCTGTCTGTCCTATTAAAAGAACTCACGTAAAAGCTTTGGCATACTAAAACACTCATGTGTGTCTTGGTAAAGATAATTCTTATATCATAAAAAACTTTAAAATAAATTTTGTGTAATTAGTAAAGTTAATGACTATTAACGTTGAAACTCAAATTAAAACCTTTGGTTGGAGCTCGTAAGATGAATTGCTATTGAAGTAGAGGATATTTAACATTTCGAATGAGCATAATATGTTAAATAAGAACTAGTATGAAAATAATAAATGCCTCAAGTATACTGAAATTTGTGTATGCGTTTATTTATTTAATACATACCTGAGATAGGGAACAAATATCATTATTCGACAGAATGACATAGTATGCATAATCATCAAGCATATGTAAACAAATAAAATTATTTGGAGCTTCAGTAGAATTCATGTTAACATTAATTACCGTTGCTGGATATAAATTCTATAATTTATTAACTAACACTGTCTTAACATCATATTTTACACACAAACAAGTGACTAATTAACACTTGTTACAGGCTTAACACTTGACTAATTTTAGGCTACAGGGATTCGGGACGAATAGAGGTCGACCAAGAACCAGAATAAAATGATGGAAATTTCAGGGCACTTCTTCGCTTTCGAAGTAAGACTGATTCAGTATTAAAAAATAAGTTATGTTAACGTGTAGTGTTGGAAATGCGCAGTACACCAGACCTAGAATACAGAATGAAATAATTGAAGTGTGCAACGACCTGATTGTTCGAAATCTCGTGAAAGAACTTAATGCCTCCAGTTGCTTCTCTATTCTCGCCAATGAGACGTAAGACATATCAGGCTTAGAACAATTATCACTGTGTGTTCGTCACGTTGATAGAGAAACTTTCACTGTGAAGGAAAACTTTCTACAATTCGTACCACTATATGATGTGACCGGAAAAGGAATCGCAACGGCGATATTGGACAAATTGCGTTCATTAAATATAGACATAAATAAGATTCGTGGTCAAAGGTATGACGGAGCTATGTCCATGTCAGGAAAAGTAAACGGAGTCCAGGCACATGTAAAGGAAATAATTCCGTCAGCTTTATATGTCCACTGCTCAGCACACAGCCTCAACTTAGCTGTATCCAGTGCCTGTGAAGTAGCTGCCATTAGAAACTGCATGGGTACAATATCGAGTCTGTACGAATTTCTTAATACACCTAAAGGCAACATGTTTTAAAATCGGCGATAAGTAAAATGGAAACTACAACTTCACGCCGTGAAAAACTCGTTGAACTTTGTGCAACACGTTGGTTGGAAAGGTACAACTCCGTGGCCGCGGTGGTGGAATTGTATGACCCTAATATTGCAACCCTTCAAAGCATATCAGAATGGAAAGACAAAGACTCGTCCTCACAAGCAAATTTACTTTTATGTGCTCTGACTGTCTGTCAATTTGTGATATCGCTGTTTTGTATTCAGAGACTGTTTTCTTTAAGTCTCCCATTGTGTAAATTCCTGCAGAATTCAACTATTGATCTCGTGGAAGCAGTAAACCTTGCTGAAGATATTAACAGTGAAATGAAATCTATACGCGAAAATGTCGATGAAGAATTTTCTAAAATTTTCATTTGTGCTTCTGAAGTCTTGAATAATTTGGGGTCCTCTATTCAAATCCCTCGCATGGCAGCGCGACAAAAGAAAACCGTGTAAACTTGGAGTTATCATCAGTAACGCCAGAACTTTACTTTCGTGTCTCTACTTTTATTCCATTTCTGGATACCAACAGGTCCCAACTAGATTCGCGTTTCTTGAAACACAAGGAAATATTGAAAGGCTTTCAGTGACTTTTACCTACGAACCCAGTCCTTCTGCCCCTGCCGTCTCAAGTTTCTGCTTTCACTACGCTCACAGAGTTCTACGCCAGTGACATAAGAAGCGGTTGCAAAGAAGACCTGAATAATGTATTAAAATTTTGATACAGAAAAATTGCACGTCTTGAGAAGGGAGACCAACCGAAAACGGCCGTAGATGGGTTAACTATGTGCAATCCTAACATACTGCCAAATATATTTACTTTGCTAGAATACTAGCTGCGCTCCCAGTACAAATGCTCACATGTACAAATGAACGATGTTTCTCAAAATTACGCCGTCTAAAAACATATTTGCGTAATTCTACTGGAAATACACGTTTGAATGGATTAGCACTCCTCAATATACATAGAAATTACGCTCCAACTGCCGAAGATGTGTTAAATTAACAAACGAAAGAAAACGTCGTTTGGACATTGTATTGTGAATGCTGAAATTTCCGAAGTGTAGTGACGTTATATAATGTAGGCTACGTACATTATATATACTGTATACATTAATTTAATTACCGGTACTCGTTTTAAACAATGATTTTTCAAAACAATAATAGACTACAGTAGAATATTGATTTGAACATTGGAGACAACTGCATTCAATTTTTTATTCAAATTCAAATTCAAATTCAAATTCCTTCATAAAGTGTGGATTCATCATGCCAGTTTCATTCTTCAACCTTGGTGAGTTCCATATTGACATATTGTGTTTAATTAAATTTATTTCAATATATTTGATTGCTTCCATGGATTTTCCTGTTATGTAAAGTGTCTTACCTATCGTATACAAATAACCTTTGACTAAAATATATGATTATTGTGTAGCATAAGTGTAATAATATCATGTAGCATTGTCACAGGCATTTTTATTATACAAAATGAAACAGATGTTTATATTTGTTAAAAAATTGTAGCCTAAGGCTGTGAAAAAAATACGTTTCGAAGATTTTATTAGGGTATTTATGAATATGTTCTATTCGAACATAGTATAATAAATATACCGTAACATGATATAATAATAATAATAATAATAATACACAAAATTTAAATACCGATAATGTCAATTGTAAACAATTTTAATAATGACCCCCCCCCTTAACAAAATTCTGCGTACGCCACTGATCACCAGCTTGAGGACAACAAAAATTACATCGTACACTACAGAACGCTGCAGCTGTACCTCAAACTCGGCATGGAATTGGAAGTCCTCACCCGCGTGTTAGCGTTTCGTCAGACCGCGTGGATGAAGCCGTTCATAGACTTCAATACGGAGAAACGGAAAGCCGCGGCGAACGATTTTTGAAAAAAACTTCTTCAAACTAATGATCAACGCGGTTACGGCAAATCGTTAGAAAACGTATAGATTTTCGTTTAGTATCCAACGAACGCGAAATGATAAATAGCTGAGTGCGAGCCCGAGATTCGTGCACACAAACGTGTATAACGAAGATTTGGTAGGCGTGATGATGAAAAAGAGGACAATGTTGTAACGCCAAAACTAAAAAAATTTTTGTATAAAAGAAAGATGACACAAGAGGCAGTTGTTGATTTGACAATGACGAATGAAAGGACATTACCAGATGCAGTTAGGACAAAAGGAGCGTAAATCCTTTAGTTACGGCCGAGCATGGTTCTGGACAGGCCATAAATCCGAGATAGCAGATGGTCACCTAAAGAAATTAAGGGGTGTCGAGCTGTAAACTAAGAAAACAAAGACATCAGAGTAATGGGAGTATTACTGAGAAAGCTATCGTCGCGGGAAGCAGTTACAAAATAACGAAAAACAGGCCACACCACATGTCTGAACCCATCAACGACGCAACGAGACTCTGTTCTCAATGAAAGGAAGAGATCGACCAGATGTATTACGAACAAAGGACATATCCGGTGAGATACGGGTACAATGGGTGAACCAATTAACAAAGACGGCGGGAAGCGAAGTAAAGTGAGAGGTTTATAGCTAAGACACAGAGAAACACTAGCAGTGGTGACGTTACTTAGAAACGACCACACCAAGCGCGTGTGAACTAACAAGGACACAGATAGACAGAATAAGACAACGCAGAAATAGGTCACGCTTGTGAGTAGCAGAAGTCAGCAGGGGCATGACAAGGGAAGACTGGGGATTTATAGCGTGGTTAAGTGTACTTGTTAAGCAGATGCAGCTGTGGCAATTAGAGAAATTTGTCTGAAAGGAACAGAAGAACAAATGTCAGGATGATTACATGCGTGAAATCTGACTACCGCCAGGGACGAAGGGTGTATCCAAAAAGGAAGGCGATGGGGTAGGAAATGAAATATCCTATCAGAAGCCAGAACTCAAAGGAGGCGGGTTTTTAATAGCAAGTTTCTAAGAAAGCTAGAACGAAAACGAATGAGAATTTCGCAGATTATCAAGTAAGGGAAAATAGGAGGGTATTCCCGTGGAAGAGACAAACGATAACCAATGGGAAGGAACCGATGGGCGAAGAGAATCTAGAGTGGGAATTCGGTGGATTGAGTATATAAAATAAGCCGAGAACGCAAACAGGGGAGTCTAAGGTAAATTTTCGAGAGAGTGAGAGAGTCAGAATTCTAATAGTAAATTTTCGGAGTGACGATCAGAAGTGTTGACGAAGTATGATATAATTTTCTTAAAAGCGTAACTTAACAGTTAGGAGTCGTGACGGAAGTTCAGAATTCGTTGATAGTGAAAGTCCGCGAATTAACTGAAAAAGTACTAAGATCCGATATGTATAAATGATTGTGAAGCAGTGTCACTTATACGTTATTTCATAAAACAAAGTTGACAACAACGTATGCAGTACGATCGAGATAAACAAGTGCGAACTAAGAATATAGTAGTACATAACTTATACGTGTAAAATGAATAAGATCGCAATATGTCTCTATAACAGTCTTGTGAAAACCGTAAATTGAATTTCAAAAAATCTAACACTATAACTGGTTACCTGTCAGTATTCTATTGCAATATCGGAAGATGCCGGGGTGTGATATTCTAAGTGAAGTGTGTGTAGAAGGATAAATCACGAGATGAGATACGTACCTTCAATGACATCATCAATCGAAGGAGTGAGTGATGAACTGTACGCAGATCAGACGCCGTAGAAAGGAATAACTTACCAAAAGTAAAATTTTATGTATTAGTTAATACTTAACAAACACCTGTCTGTCCTATTAAAAGAACTCACGTAAAAGCTTTGGCATACTAAAACACTCATGTGTGTCTTGGAAAAGATAATTCTTATATCATAAAAAACTTTAAAATAAATTTTGTGTAATTAGTAAATTTAATGACTATTAACGTTGAAACTCAAATTAAAACCTTTGGTTGGAGCTCGTAAGATGAATTGCTATTGAAGTAGAGGATATTTAACATTTCGAATGAGCATAATATGTTAAATAAGAACTAGTATGAAAATAATAAATGCCTCAAGTATACTGAAATTTGTGTATGCGTTTATTTTTTTTAATACATACCTGAGATAGGGAACAAATATCATTATTCGACAGAATGACATAGTATGCATAATCATCAAGCATATGTAAACAAATAAAATTATTTGGAGCTTCAGTAGAATTCATGTTAACATTAATTACAGTTGCTGGATATAAATCCTATAATTTATTAACTAACACTGTCTTAACATCATATTTTACACACAAACAAGTGACTAATTAACACTTGTTACAGGATTAACACATGACTAATTTTAGGCTACAGGGATTCGGGACGAATAGAGGTCGACCAAGAACCAGAACAAAGTGATGGAAATTTCAGGGCACTTCTTCGCTTTCGAAGTAAGACTGATTCAGTATTAAAAAATAAGTTATGTTAACGTGTAGTGTTGGAAATGCGCAGTACACCAGACCTAGAATACAGAATGAAATGAAGTGTGCAACGACCTGATTGTTCGAAATCTCGTGAAAGAACTTAATGCCACCAGTTGCTTCTCTATTCTCGCCAATGAGACGTAAGACATATCAGGCTTAGAACAATTATCACTGTGTGTTCGTCATGTTGATAGAGAAACTTTCACTGTGAAGGAAAACTTTCTACAATTCGTACCACTATATGATGTGACCGGAAAAGGAATCGCAACGGCGATATTGGACAAATTGCGTTCATTAAATATAGACATAAATAAGATTCGTGGTCAAAGGTATGACGGAGCTATGTCCATGTCAGGAAAAGTAAACGGAGTCCAGGCACATGTAAAGGAAATAATTCCGTCAACTTTATATGTCCACTGCTCAGCACACGGCCTCAACTTAGCTGTATCCAGTGCCTGTGAAGTAGCTGCCATTAGAAACTGCATGGGTACAATATCGAGTCTGTACGAATTTCTTAATACACCTAAAGGCAACATGTTTTAAAATCGGCGATAAGTAAAATGGAAACTACAACTTCACGCCGTGAAAAACTCGTTGAACTTTGTGCAACACGTTGGTTGGAAAGGTACAACTCCGTGGCCGCGGTGGTGGAATTGTATGACCCTAATATTGCAACCCTTCAAAGCATATCAGAATGGAAAGACAAAGACTCGTCCTCACAAGCAAATTTACTTTTATGTGCTCTGACTGTCTGTCAATTTGTGATATCGCTGTTTTGTATTCAGAGACTGTTTTCTTTAAGTCTCCCATTGTGTAAATTCCTGCAGAATTCAACTATTGATCTCGTGGAAGCAGTAAACCTTGCTGAAGATATTAACAGTGAAATGAAATCTATACGCGAAAATGTCGATGAAGAATTTTCTAAAATTTTCATTTGTGCTTCTGAAGTCTTGAATAGGTTGGGGTCCTCCATTCAAATCCCTCGCATGGCAGCGCGACAAAAGAAAACCGTGTAAACTTGGAGTTATCATCAGTAACGCCAGAACTTTACTTTCGTGTCTCTACTTTTATTCCATTTCTGGATACCAACAGGTCCCAACTAGTTTCGCGTTTCTAGAAACACAAGGCAATATTGAAAGGCTTTCAGTGTCTTTTACCTACGAACCCAGTCCTTCTGCCCCTGCCGTCTCAAGTTTCTGCTTTCACTACGCTCACAGAGTTCTACGCCAGTGACATAAGAAGCGGTTGCAAAGAAGACCTGAATAATGAATTAAAATTTTGATACAGAAAAATTGCACGTCTTGAGAAGGGAGACCAACCGAAAACGGCCGTAGATGGGTTAACTATGTGCAATCCTAACATACTGCCAAATATATTTACTTTGCTAGAATACAAGCTGCGCTCCCAGTACAAATGCTCACATGTACAAATGAACGATGTTTCTCAAAATTACGCCGTCTAAAAACATATTTGCGTAATTCTACTGGAAATACACATTTGAATGGATTAGCACTCCTCAATATACATAGAAATTACGCTCCAACTGCCGAAGATGTGTTAAATTAACAAACGAAAGAAAACGTCGTTTGGACATTGTATTGTGAATGCTGAAATTTCCGAAGTGTAGTGACGTTATATAATGTAGGCTACGTACATTATATATACTGTATACATTAATTTAATTACCGGTACTCGTTTTAAACAATGATTTTTCAAAACAATAATAGACTACAGTAGAATATTGATTTGAACATTGGAGACAACTGCATTCAATTTTTTATTCAAATTCAAATTCAAATTCAAATTCCTTCATAGAGTGTGGATTCATCATGCCAGTTTCATTCTTCAACCTTGGTGAGTTCCATATTGACATATTGTGTTTAATTAAATTTATTTCAATATATTTGATTGCTTCCATGGATTTTCCTGTTATGTAAAGTGTCTTACCTATCGTATACAAATAACCTTTGACTAAAATATATGATTATTGTGTAGCATAAGTGTAATAATATCATGTAGCATTGTCACAGGCATTTTTATTATACAAAATGAAACAGATGTTTATATTTATTAAAAAATTGTAGCCTAAGGCTGTGAAAAAAATACGTTTCGAAGATTTTATTAGGGTATTTATGAATATGTTCTATTCGAACATAGTATAATAAATATACCGTAACATGATATAATAATAATAATAATAATAATACACAAAATTTAAAATACCGATAATGTCAATTGTAAACAATTTTAATAATGACCCCCCCCTTAACAAAATTCTGCGTACGCTACTGATCACCAGCTTGAGGACAACAAAAATTACATCGTACACTACAGAACGCTGCAGCTGTACCTCAAACTCGGCATGGAATTGATAGTCCTCACCCGCGTGTTAGCGTTTCATCAGACCGCGTGGATGAAGCCGTTCATAGACTTCAATACGGAGAAACGGAAAGCCGCGGCGAACGATTTTTGAAAAAAACTTCTTCAAACTAATGATCAACGCGGTTACGGCAAATCGTTAGAAAACGTATAGATTTTCGTTTAGTATCCAACGAACGCGAAATGATAAATAGCTGAGTGCGAGCCCGAGATTCGTGCACACAAACGTGTATAACGAAGATTTGGTAGGCGTGATGATGAAAAAGAGGACAATGTTGTAACGCCAAAACTAAAAAAATTTTTGTATAAAAGAAAGATGACACAAGAGGCAGTTGTTGATTTGACAATGACGAATGAAAGGACATTACCAGATGCAGTTAGGACAAAAGGAGCGTAAATCCTTTAGTTACGGCCGAGCATGGTTCTGGACAGGCCATAAATCCGAGATAGCAGATGGTCACCTAAAGAAATTAAGGGGTGTCGAGCTGTAAACTAAGAAAACAAAGACATCAGAGTAATGGGAGTATTACTGAGAAAGCTATCGTCGCGGGAAGCAGATACAAAATAACGAAAAACAGGCCACACCACATGTCTGAACCCATCAACGACGCAACGAGACTCTGTTCTCAATGAAAGGAAGAGATCGACCAGATGTATTACGAACAAAGGACATATCCGGTGAGATACGGGTACAATGGGTGAACCAATTAACAAAGACGGCGGGAAGCGAAGTAAAGTGAGAGGTTTATAGCTAAGACACAGAGAAACACTAGCAGTGGTGACGTTACTTAGAAACGACCACACCAAGCGCGTGTGAACTAACAAGGACACAGATAGACAGAATAAGACAACGCAGAAATAGGTCACGCTTGTGAGTAGCAGAAGTCAGCAGGGGCATGACAAGGGAAGACTGGGAAATTTATAGCGACGTTAAGTGTACTTGTTAAGCAGATGCAGCTGTGGCAATTAGAGAAATTTGTCTGAAAGGAACAGAAGAACAAATGTCAGGATGATTACATGCGTGAAATCTGACTACCGCCAGGGACGAAGGGTGTATCCAAAAAGGAAGGCGATGGGGTAGGAAATGAAATATCCTATCAGAAGCCAGAACTCAACGGAGGCGGGTTTTTAATAGCAAGTTTCTAAGAAAGCTAGAACGAAAACGAATGAGAATTTCGCAGATTATCAAGTGAGGGAAAATAGGAGGGTATTCCCGTGGAAGAGACAAACGATAACCAATGGGAAGGAACCGATGGGCGAAGAGAATCTAGAGTGGGAATTCGGTGGATTGAGTATATAAAATAAGCCGAGAACGCAAACAGGGGAGTCTAAGATAAATTTTCGAGAGAGTGAGAGAGTCAGAATTCTAATAGTAAATTTTCGGAGTGACGATCAGAAGTGTTGACGAAGTATGATATAATTTTCTTAAAAGCGTAACTTAACAGTTAGGAGTCGTGACGGAAGTTCAGAATTCGTTGATAGTGAAAGTCCGCGAATTAACTGAAAACGTACTAAGATCCGATATGTATAAATGATTGTGAAGCAGTGTCACTTATACGTTATTTCATAAAACAAAGTTGACAACAACGTATGCAATACGATCGAGATTAACAAGTGCGAACTAAGAATATAGTAGTACATAACTTATACGCGTAAAATGAATAAGATCGCAATATGTCTCTATAACAGTCTTGTGAAAACCGTAAATTGAATTTCAAAAAATCTAACACTATAACTGGTTACCTGTCAGTATTCTATTGCAATATCGGAAGATGCCGGGGTGTGATATTCTAAGTGAAGTGTGTGTACAAGGATAAATCACGAGATGAGATACGTACCTTCAATGACATCATCAATCGAAGGAGTGAGCGATGAACTGTACGCAGATCAGACGCCGTAGAAAGGAATAACTTACCAAAAGTAAAATTTTATGTATTAGTTAATACTTAACAAACACCTGTCTGTCCTATTAAAAGAACTCACGTAAAAGCTTTGGCATACTAAAACACTCATGTGTGTCTTGGTAAAGATAATTCTTATATCATAAAAAACTTTAAAATAAATTTTGTGTAATTAGTAAAGTTAATGACTATTAACGTTGAAACTCAAATTAAAACCTTTGGTTGGAGCTCGTAAGATGAATTGCTATTGAAGTAGAGGATATTTAACATTTCGAATGAGCATAATATGTTAAATAAGAACTAGAATGAAAATAATAAATGCCTCAAGTATACTGAAATTTGTGTATGCGTTTATTTATTTAATACATACCTGAGATAGGGAACAAATATCATTATTCGACAGAATGACATAGTATGCATAATCATCAAGCATATGTAAACAAATAAAATTATTTGGAGCTTCAGTAGAATTCATGTTAACATTAATTACCGTTGCTGGATATAAATCCTATAATTTATTAACTAACACTGTCTTAACATCATATTTTACACACAAACAAGTGACTAATTAACACTTGTTACAGGCTTAACACTTGACTAATTTTAGGCTACAGGGATTCGGGACGAATAGAGGTCGACCAAGAACCAGAATAAAATGATGGAAATTTCAGGGCACTTCTTCGCTTTCGAAGTAAGACTGATTCAGTATTAAAAAATAAGTTATGTTAACGTGTAGTGTTGGAAATGCGCAGTACACCAGACCTAGAATACAGAATGAAATAATTGAAGTGTGCAACGACCTGATTGTTCGAAATCTCGTGAAAGAACTTAATGCCTCCAGTTGCTTCTCTATTCTCGCCAATGAGACGTAAGACATATCAGGCTTAGAACAATTATCACTGTGTGTTCGTCACGTTGATAGAGAAACTTTCACTGTGAAGGAAAACTTTCTACAATTCGTACCACTATATGATGTGACCGGAAAAGGAATCGCAACGGCGATATTTGACAAATTGCGTTCATTAAATATAGACATAAATAAGATTCGTGGTCAAAGGTATGACGGAGCTATGTCCATGTCAGGAAAAGTAAACGGAGTCCAGGCACATGTAAAGGAAATAATTCCGTCAGCTTTATATGTCCACTGCTCAGCACACAGCCTCAACTTAGCTGTATCCAGTGCCTGTGAAGTAGCTGCCATTAGAAACTGCATGGGTACAACATCGAGTCTGTACGAATTTCTTAATACACCTAAAGGCAACATGTTTTAAAATCGGCGATAAGTAAAATGGAAACTACAACTTCACGCCGTGAAAAACTCGTTGAACTTTGTGCAACACGTTGGTTGGAAAGGTACAACTCCGTGGCCACGGTGGTGGAATTGTATGATCCTATTATAGCAACCCTTCAAAGCATATCAGAATGGAAAGACAAAGACTCGTCCTCACAAGCAAATTTACTTTTATGTGCTCTGACTGTCTGTCAATTTGTGATATCGCTGTTTTGTATTCAGAGACTGTTTTCTTTAAGTCTCCCATTGTGTAAATTCCTGCAGAATTCAACTATTGATCTCGTGGAAGCAGTAAACCTTGCTGAAGATATTAACAGTGAAATGAAATCTATACGCGAAAATGTCGATGAAGAATTTTCTAAAATTTTCATTTGTGCTTCTGAAGTCTTGAATAATTTGGGGTCCTCTATTCAAATCCCTCGCATGGCAGCGCGACAAAAGAAAACCGTGTAAACTTGGAGTTATCATCAGTAACGCCAGAACTTTACTTTCGTGTCTCTACTTTTATTCCATTTCTGGATACCAACAGGTCCCAACTAGATTCGCGTTTCTTGAAACACAAGGAAATATTGAAAGGCTTTCAGTGACTTTTACCTACGAACCCAGTCCTTCTGCCCCTGCCGTCTCAAGTTTCTGCTTTCACTACGCTCACAGAGTTCTACGCCAGTGACATAAGAAGCGGTTGCAAAGAAGACCTGAATAATGTATTAAAATTTTGATACAGAAAAATTGCACGTCTTGAGAAGGGAGACCAACCGAAAACGGCCGTAGATGGGTTAACTATGTGCAATCCTAACATACTGCCAAATATATTTACTTTGCTAGAATACAAGCTGCGCTCCCAATACAAATGCTCACATGTACAAATGAACGATGTTTCTCAAAATTACGCCGTCTAAAAACATATTTGCGTAATTCTACTGGAAATACACGTTTGAATGGATTAGCACTCCTCAATATACATAGAAATTACGCTCCAACTGCCGAAGATGTGTTAAATTAACAAACGAAAGAAAACGTCGTTTGGACATTGTATTGTGAATGCTGAAATTTCCGAAGTGTAGTGACGTTATATAATGTAGGCTACGTACATTATATATACTGTATACATTAATTTAATTACCGGTACTCGTTTTAAACAATGATTTTTCAAAACAATAATAGACTACAGTAGAATATTGATTTGAACATTGGAGACAACTGCATTCAATTTTTTATTCAAATTCAAATTCAAATTCCTTCATAGAGTGTGGATTCATCATGCCAGTTTCATTCTTCAACCTTGGTGAGTTCCATATTGACATATTGTGTTTAATTAAATTTATTTCAATATATTTGATTGCTTCTATGGATTTTCCTGTTATGTAAAGTGTCTTACCTATCGTATACAAATAACCGTTGACTAAAATATATGATTATTGTGTAGCATAAGTGTAATAATGTCATGTAGCATTGTCACAGGCATTTTTATTATACAAAATGAAACAGATGTTTATATTTGTTAAAAAATTGTAGCCTAAGGCTGTGAAAAAAATACGTTTCGAAGATTTTATTAGGGTATTTATGAATATGTTCTATTCGAACATAGTATAATAAATATACCGTAACATGATATAATAATAATAATAATACACAAAATTTAAAATACCGATAATGTCAATTGTAAACAATTTTAATAATGACCCCCCCCTTAACAAAATTCTGCGTACGCCACTGATCACCAGCTTGAGGACAACAAAAATTACATCGTACACTACAGAACGCTGCAGCTGTACCTCAAACTCGGCATGGAATTGAAAGTCCTCACCCGCGTGTTAGCGTTTCGTCAGACCGCGTGGATGAAGCCGTTCATAGACTTCAATACGGAGAAACGGAAAGCCGCGGCGAACGATTTTTGAAAAAAACTTCTTCAAACTAATGATCAACGCGGTTACGGCAAATCGTTAGAAAACGTATAGATTTTCGTTTAGTATCCAACGAACGCGAAATGATAAATAGCTGAGTGCGAGCCCGAGATTCGTGCACACAAACGTGTATAACGAAGATTTGGTAGGCGTGATGATGAAAAAGAGGACAATGTTGTAACGCCAAAACTAAAAAAATTTTTGTATAAAAGAAAGGTGACACAAGAGGCAGTTGTTGATTTGACAATGACGAATGAAAGGACATTACCAGATGCAGTTAGGACAAAAGGAGCGTAAATCTTTTAGTTACGGCCGAGCATGGTTCTGGACAGGCCATAAATCCGAGATAGCAGATGGTCACCTAAAGAAATTAAGGGGTGTCGAGCTGTAAACTTAGAAAACAAAGACATCAGAGTAATGGGAGTATTACTGAGAAAGCTATCGTCGCGGGAAGAAGATACAAAATAACGAAAAACAGGCCACACCACATGTCTGAACCCATCAACGACGCAACGAGACTCTGTTCTCAATGAAAGGAAGAGATCGACCAGCTGTATTACGAACAAAGGACATATCCGGTGAGATACGGGTACAATGGGTGAACCAATTAACAAAGACGGCGGGAAGCGAAGTAAAGTGAGAGGTTTATAGCTAAGACACAGAGAAACAGTAGCAGTGGTGACGTTACTTAGAAACGACCACACCAAGCGCGTGTGAACTAACAAGGACACAGATAGACAGAATAAGACAACGCAGAAATAGGTCACGCTTGTGAGTAGCAGAAGTCAGCAGGGGCATGACAAGGGAAGACTGGGAAATTTATAGCGACGTTAAGTATACTTGTTAAGCAGATGCAGCTGTGGCAATTAGAGAAATTTGTCTGAAAGGAACAGAAGAACAAATGTCAGGATGATTACATGCGTGAAATCTGACTACCGCCAGGGACGAAGGGTGTATCCAAAAAGGAAGGCGATGGGGTAGGAAATGAAATATCCTATCAGAAGCCAGAACTCAACGGAGGCGGGTTTTTAATAGCTAGTTTCTAAGAAAGCTAGAACGTAAACGAATGAGAATTTCACAGTTTATCAAGTGAGGGAAAATAGGAGGGTATTCCCGTGGAAGAGACAAACGATAACCAATGGGAAGGAACCGATGGGCGAAGAGAATCTAGAGTGGGAATTCGGTGGATTGAGTATATAAAATAAGCCGAGAACGCAAACAGGGGAGTCTAAGATAAATTTTCGAGAGAGTGAGAGAGTCAGAATTCTAATAGTAAATTTTCGGAGTGACGATCAGAAGTGTTGACGAAGTATGATATAATTTTCTTAAAAGCGTAACTTAACAGTTAGGAGTCGTGACGGAAGTTCAGAATTCGTTGATAGTGAAAGTCCGCGAATTAACTGAAAACGTACTAAGATCCGATATGTATAAATGATTGTGAAGCAGTGTCACTTATACGTTATTTCATAAAACCAAGTTGACAACAACGTATGCAATACGATCGAGATTAACAAGTGCGAACTAAGAATATAGTGGTACATAACTTATACGCGTAAAATGAATAAGATCGCAATATGTCTCTATAACAGTCTTGTGAAAACCGTAAATTGAATTTCAAAAAATCTAACACTATAACTGGTTACCTGTCAGTATTCTATTACAATATCGGAAGATGCCTGGGTGTGATATTCTAAGTGAAGTTTGTGTACAAGGATAAATCACGAGATGAGATACGTACCTTCAATGACATCATCAATCGAAGGAGTGAGCGATGAACTCTACGCAGATCAGACGCCGTAGAAAGGAATAACTTACCAAAAGTAAAATTTTATGTATTAGTTAAAACTTAACAAACACCTGTCTGTCCTATTAAAAGAACTCACGTAAAAGCTTTGGCATACTAAAACACTCATGTGTGTCTTGGTAAAGATAATTCATAAAAAACTTAAAATAAATTTTTTGTAATTAGTAAAGTTAATGACTATTAACGTTGAAACTCAAATTAAAACCTTTGGTTGGAGCTCGTAAGATGAATTGCTATTGAAGTAGAGGATATTTAACATTACGAATGAGCATAATATGTTAAATAAGAACTAGTATGAAAATAATAAATGCCTCAAGTATACTGAAATTTGTGTATGCGTTTATTTATTTAATACATACCTGAGATAGGGAACAAATATCATTATTCGACAGAATGACATAGTATGCATAATCATCAAGCATATGTAAACAAATAAAATTATTTGGAGCTTCAGTAGAATTCATGTTAACATTAATTACCGTTGCTGGATATAAATCCTATAATTTATTAACTAACACTGTCTTAACATCATATTTTACACACAAACAAGTGACTAATTAACACTTGTTACAGGCTTAACACTTGACTAATTTTAGGCTACAGGGATTCGGGACGAATAGAGGTCGACCAAGAACCAGAATAAAATGATGGAAATTTCAGGGCACTTCTTCGCTTTCGAAGTAAGACTGATTCAGTATTAAAAAATAAGTTATGTTAACGTGTAGTGTTGGAAATGCGCAGTACACCATACCTAGAATACAGAATGAAATAATTGAAGTGTGCAACGACCTGATTGTTCGAAATCTCGTGAAAGAACTTAATGCCTCCAGTTGCTTCTCTATTCTCGCCAATGAGACGTAAGACATATCAGGCTTAGAACAATTATCACTTTGTGTTCGTCATGTTGATAGAGAAACTTTCACTGTGAAGGAAAACTTTCTACAATTCGTACCACTATATGATGTGACCGGAAAAGGAATCGCAACGGCGATATTGGACAAATTGCGTTCATTAAATATAGACATAAATAAGATTCGTGGTCAAAGGTATGACGGAGCTATGTCCATGTCAGGAAAAGTAAACGGAGTCCAGGCACATGTAAAGGAAATAATTCCGTCAGCTTTATATGTCCACTGCTCAGCACACAGCCTCAACTTAGCTGTATCCAGTGCCTGTGAAGTAGCTGCCATTAGAAACTGCATGGGTACAATATCGAGTCTGTACGAATTTCTTAATACACCTAAAGGCAACATGTTTTAAAATCGGCGATAAGTAAAATGGAAACTACAACTTCACGCCGTGAAAAACTCGTTGAACTTTGTGCAACACGTTGGTTGGAAAGGTACAACTCCGTGGCCGCGGTGGTGAAATTGTATGACCCTATTATTGCAACCCTTCAAAGCATATCAGAATGGAAAGACAAAGACTCGTCCTCACAAGCAAATTTACTTTTATGTGCTCTGACTGTCTGTCAATTTGTGATATCGCTGTTTTGTATTCAGAGACTGTTTTCTTTAAGTCTCCCATTGTGTAAATTCCTGCAGAATTCAACTATTGATCTCGTGGAAGCAGTAAACCTTGCTGAAGATATTAACAGTGAAATGAAATCTATACGCGAAAATGTCGATGAAGAATTTTCTAAAATTTTCATTTGTGCTTCTGAAGTCTTGAATAGGTTGGGGTCCTCCATTCAAATCCCTCGCATGGCAGCGCGATAAAAGAAAACCGTGTAAACTTGGAGTTATCATCAGTAACGCCAGAACTTTACTTTCGTGTCTCTACTTTTATTCCATTTCTGGATACCAACAGGTCCCAACTAGATTCGCGTTTCTTGAAACACAAGGAAATATTGAAAGGCTTTCAGTGTCTTTTACCTACGAACCCAGTCCTTCTGCCCCTGCCGTCTCAAGTTTCTGCTTTCACTACGCTCACAGAGTTCTACGCCAGTGACATCAGAAGCGGTTGCAAAGAAGACCTGAATAATGAATTAAAATTTTGATACAGAAAAATTGCACGTCTTGAGAAGGGAGACCAACCGAAAACTGCCGTAGATGGGTTAACTATGTGCAATCCTAACATACTGCCAAATATATTTACTTTGCTAGAATACTAGCTGCGCTCCCAGTACAAATGCTCACATGTACAAATGAACGATGTTTCTCAAAATTACGCCGTCTAAAAACATATTTGCGTAATTCTACTGGAAATACACATTTGAATGGATTAGCACTCCTCAATATACATAGAAATTACGCTCCAACTGCCGAAGATGTGTTAAATTAACAAACGAAAGAAAACGTCGTTTGGACATTGTATTGTGAATGCTGAAATTTCCGAAGTGTAGTGACGTTATATAATGTAGGCTACGTACATTATATATACTGTATACATTAATTTAATTACCGGTACTCGTTTTAAACAATGATTTTTCAAAACAATAATAGACTACAGTAGAATATTGATTTGAACATTGGAGACAACTGCATTCAATTTTTTATTCAAATTCAAATTCAAATTCAAATTCAAATTCCTTCATAGAGTGTGGATTCATCATGCCAGTTTCATTCTTCAACCTTGGTGAGTTCCATATTGACATATTGTGTTTAATTGAATTTATTTCAATATATTTGATTGCTTCCATGGATTTTCCTGTTATGTAAAGTGTCTTACCTATCGTATACAAATAACCTTTGACTAAAATATATGATTATTGTGTAGCATAAGTGTAATAATGTCATGTAGCATTGTCACAGGCATTTTTATTATACAAAATGAAACAGATGTTTATATTTGTTAAAAAATTGTAGCCTAAGGCTGTGAAAAAAATACGTTTCGAAGATTTTATTAGGGTATTTATGAATATGTTCTATTCGAACATAGTATAATAAATATACCGTAACATGATATAATAATAATAATAATAATACACAAAATTTAAAATACCGATAATGTCAATTGTAAACAATTTTAATAATGACCCCCCCCTTAACAAAATTCTGCGTACGCCACTGATCACCAGCTTGAGAACAACAAAAATTACATCGTACACTACAGAACGCTGCAGCTGTACCTCAAACTCGGCATGCGATTGAAATTCCTCACCCGCGTGTTAGCGTTTCGTCAGACCGCGTGGATGAAGCCGTTCATAGACTTCAATACGGAGAAACGGAAAGCCGCGGCGAACGATTTTTGAAAAAAACTTCTTCAAACTAATGATCAACGCGGTTACGGCAAATCGTTAGAAAACGTATAGATTTTCGTTTAGTATCCAACGAACGCGAAATGATAAATAGCTGAGTGCGAGCCCGAGATTCGTGCACACAAACGTGTATAACGAAGATTTGGTAGGCGTGATGATGAAAAAGAGGACAATGTTGTAACGCCAAAACTAAAAAAATTTTTGTATAAAAGAAAGGTGACACAAGAGGCAGTTGTTGATTTGACAATGACGAATGAAAGGACATTACCAGATGCAGTTAGGACAAAAGGAGCGTAAATCCTTTAGTTACGGCCGAGCATGGTTCTGGACAGGCCATAAATCCGATATAGCAGATGGTCACCTAAAGAAATTAAGGGGTGTCGAGCTGTAAACTAAGAAAACAAAGACATCAGAGTAATGGGAGTATTACTGAGAAAGCTATCGTCGCGGGAAGAAGATACAAAATAACGAAAAACAGGCCACACCACATGTCTGAACCCATCAACGACGCAACGAGACTCTGTTCTCAATGAAAGGAAGAGATCGACCAGATGTATTACGAACAAAGGACATATCCGGTGAGATACGGGTACAATGGGTGAACCAATTAACAAAGACGGCGGGAAGCGAAGTAAAGTGAGAGGTTTATAGCTAAGACACAGAGAAACAGTAGCAGTGGTGACGTTACTTAGAAACGACCACACCAAGCGCGTGTGAACTAACAAGGACACAGATAGACAGAATAAGACAACGCAGAAATAGGTCACGCTTGTGAGTAGCAGAAGTCAGCAGGGGCATGACAAGGGAAGACTGGGAAATTTATAACGACGTTAAGTGTACTTGTTAAGCAGATGGAGCTGTGGCAATTAGAGAAATTTGTCTGAAAGGAACAGAAGAACAAATGTCAGGATGATTACATGCGTGAAATCTGACTACCGCCAGGGACGAAGGGTGTATCCAAAAAGGAAGGCGATGGGGTAGGAAATGAAATATCCTATCAGAAGCCAGAAATCAACGGAGGCGGGTTTTTAATAGCTAGTTTCTAAGAAAGCTAGAACGAAAACGAATGAGAATTTCGCAGATTATCAAGTGAGGGAAAATAGGAGGGTATTCCCGTGGAAGAGACAAACGATAACCAATGGGAAGGAACCGATGGGCGAAGAGAATTAGAGTGGGAATTCGGTGGATTGAGTATATAAAATAAGCCGAGAACGCAAACAGGGGAGTCTAAGATAAATTTTCGAGAGAGTGAGAGAGTCAGAATTCTAATAGTAAATTTTCGGAGTGACGATCAGAAGTGTTGACGAAGTATGATATAATTTTCTTAAAAGCGTAACTTAACAGTTAGGAGTCGTGACGGAAGTTCAGAATTCGTTGATAGTGAAAGTCCGCGAATTAACTGAAAACGTACTAAGATCCGATATGTATAAATGATTGTGAAGCAGTGTCACTTATACGTTATTTCATAAAACCAAGTTGACAACAACGTATGCAATGCGATCGAGATTAACAAGTGCGAACTAAGAATATAGTGGTACATAACTTATACGCGTAAAATGAATAAGATCGCAATATATCTCTATAACAGTCTTGTGAAAACCGTAAATTGAATTTCAAAAAATCTAACACTATAACTGGTTACCTGTCAGTATTCTATTGCAATATCGGAAGATGCCGGGGTGTGATATTCTAAGTGAAGTGTGTGTACAAGGATAAATCACGAGATGAGATACGTACCTTCAATGACATCATCAATCGAAGGAGTGAGCGATGAACTCTACGCAGATCAGACGCCGTAGAAAGGAATAACTTACCAAAAGTAAAATTTTATGTATTAGTTAATACTTAACAAACACCTGTCTGTCCTATTAAAAGAACTCACGTAAAAGCTTTGGCATATTAAAACACTCATGTGTGTCTTGGTAAAGATAATTCTTATATCATAAAAAACTTTAAAATAAATTTTGTGTAATTAGTAAAGTTAATGACTATTAACGTTGAAACTCAAGTTAAAACCTTTGGTTGGAGCTCGTAAGATGAATTGCTATTGAAGTAGAGGATATTTAACATTTCGAATGAGCATAATATGTTAAATAAGAACTAGTATGAAAATAATAAATGCCTCAAGTATACTGAAATTTGTGTATGCGTTTATTTATTTAATACATACCTGAGATAGGGAACAAATATCATTATTCGACAGAATGACATAGTATGCATAATCATCAAGCATATGTAAACATATAAAATTATTTGGAGCTTCAGTAGAATTCATGTTAACATTAATTACCGTTGCTGGATATAAATCCTATAATTTATTAACTAACACTGTCTTAACATCATATTTTACACACAAACAAGTGACTAATTAACACTTGTTATAGGCTTAACACTTGACTAATTTTAGGCTACAGGGATTCGGGACGAATAGAGGTCGACCAAGAACCAGAATAAAATGATGGATATTTCAGGGCACTTCTTCGCTTTCGAAGTAAGAGTGATTCAGTATTAAAAAATAAGTTATGTTAACGTGTAGTGTTGGAAATGCGCAGTACACCAGACCTAGAATACAGAATGAAATAATTGAAGTGTGCAACGATCTGATTGTTCGAAATCTCGTGAAAGAACTTAATGCCTCCAGTTGCTTCTCTATTCTCGCCAATGAGACGTAAGACATATCAGGCTTAGAACAATTATCACTGTGTGTTCGTCATGTTGATAGAGAAACTTTCACTGTGAAGGAAAACTTTCTACAATTCGTACCACTATATGATGTGACCGGAAAAGGAATCGCAACGGCGATATTGGACAAATTGCGTTCATTAAATATAGACATAAATAAGATTCGTGGTCAAAGGTATGACGGAGCTATGTCCATGTCAGGAAAAGTAAACGGAGTCCAGGCACATGTAAAGGAAATAATTCCGTCAGCTTTATATGTCCACTGCTCAGCACACAGCCTCAACTTAGCTGTATCCAGTGCCTATGAAGTAGCTGCCATTAGAAACTGCATGGGTACAATATCGAGTCTGTACGAATTTCTTAATACACCTAAAGGCAACATGTTTTAAAATCGGCGATAAGTAAAATGGAAACTACAACTTCACGCCGTGAAAAACTCGTTGAACTTTGTGCAACACGTTGGTTGGAAAGGTACAACTCCGTGGCCGCGGTGGTGGAATTGTATGACCCTATTATTGCAACCCTTCAAAGCATATCAGAATGGAAAGACAAAGACTCGTCCTCAGAAGCAAATTTACTTTTATGTGCTCTGACTGTCTGTCAATTTGTGATATCGCTGTTTTGTATTCAGAGACTGTTTTCTTTAAGTCTCCCATTGTGTAAATTCCTGCAGAATTCAACTATTGATCTCGTGGAAGCAGTAAACCTTGCTGAAGATATTAACAGTGAAATGAAATCTATACGCGAAAATGTCGATGAAGAATTTTCTAAAATTTTCATTTGTGCTTCTGAAGTCTTGAATAGGTTGGGGTCCTCCATTCAAATCCCTCGCATGGCAGCGCGACAAAAGAAAACCGTGTAAACTTGGAGTTATCATCAGTAACGCCAGAACTTTACTTTCGTGTCTCTACTTTTATTCCATTTCTGGATACCAACAGGTCCCAACTAGATTCGCGTTTCTTGAAACACAAGGAAATATTGAAAGGCTTTCAGTGTCTTTTACCTACGAACCCAGTCCTTCTGCCCCTGCCGTCTCAAGTTTCTGCTTTCACTACGCTCACAGAGTTCTACGCCAGTGACATAAGAAGCGGTTGCAAAGAAGACCTGAATAATGTATTAAAATTTTGATACAGAAAAATTGCACGTCTTGAGAAGGGAGACCAACCGAAAACGGCCGTAGATGGGTTAACTATGTGCAATCCTAACATACTGCCAAATATATTTACTTTGCTAGAATACAAGCTGCGCTCCCAGTACAAATGCTCACATGTACAAATGAACGATGTTTCTCAAAATTACGCCGTCTAAAAACATATTTGCGTAATTCTACTGGAAATACACGTTTGAATGGATTAGCACTCCTCAATATACATAGAAATTACGCTCCAACTGCCGAAGATGTGTTAAATTAACAAACGAAATAAAACGTCGTTTGGACATTGTATTGTGAATGCTGAAATTTCCGAAGTGTAGTGACGTTATGTAATGTAGGCTTTTACATTATATATACTGTATACATTAATTTAATTACCGGTACTCGTTTTAAACAATGATTTTTCAAAACAATAATAGACTACAGTAGAATATTGATTTGAACATTGGAGACAACTGCATTCAATTTTTTATTCAAATTCAAATTCAAATTCCTTCATAGAGTGTGGATTCATCATGCCAGTTTCATTCTTCAACCTTGGTGAGTTCCATATTGACATATTGTGTTTAATTGAATTTATTTCAATATATTTGATTGCTTCCATGGATTTTCCTGTTATGTAAAGTGTCTTACCTATCGTATACAAATAACCTTTGACTAAAATATATGATTATTGTGTAGCATAAGTGTAATAATGTCATGTAGCATTGTCACAGGCATTTTTATTATACAAAATTAAACAGATGTTTATATTTGTTAAAAAATTGTAGCCTAAGGCTGTGAAAAAAATACGTTTCGAAGATTTTATTAGGGTATTTATGAATATGTTCTATTCGAACATAGTATAATAAATATACCGTAACATGATATAATAATAATAATAATACACAAAATTTAAAATACCGATAATGTCAATTGTAAACAATTTTAATAATGACCCCCCCCTTAACAAAATTCTGCGTACGCCACTGATCACCAGCTTGAGGACAACAAAAATTACATCGTACACTGCAGAACGCTGCAGCTGTACCTCAAACTCGGCATGGAATTGAAAGTCCTCACCCGCGTGTTAGCGTTTCGTCAGACCGCGTGGATGAAGCCGTTCATAGACTTCAATACGGAGAAACGGAAAGCCGCGGCGAACGATTTTTGAAAAAAACTTCTTCAAACTAATGATCAACGCGGTTACGGCAAATCGTTAGAAAACGTATAGATTTTCGTTTAGTATCCAACGAACGCGAAATGATAAATAGCTGAGTGAGAACCCGAGATTCGTGCACACAAACGTGTATAACGAAGATTTGGTAGGCGTGATGATGAAAAAGAGGACAATGTTGTAACGCCAAAACTAAAAAAATTTTTGTATAAAAGAAAGGTGACACAAGAGGCAGTTGTTGATTTGACAATGACGAATGAAAGGACATTACCAGATGCAGTTAGGACAAAAGGAGCGTAAATCCTTTAGTTACGGCCGAGCATGGTTCTGGACAGGCCATAAATCCGATATAGCAGATGGTCACCTAAAGAAATTAAGGGGTGTCGAGCTGTAAACTAAGAAAACAAAGACATCAGAGTAATGGGAGTATTACTGAGAAAGCTATCGTCGCGGGAAGAAGATACAAAATAACGAAAAACAGGCCACACCACATGTCTGAACCCATCAACGACGCAACGAGACTCTGTTCTCAATGAAAGGAAGAGATCGACCAGATGTATTACGAACAAAGGACATATCCGGTGAGATACGGGTACAATGGGTGAACCAATTAACAAAGACGGCGGGAAGCGAAGTAAAGTGAGAGGTTTATAGCTAAGACACAGAGAAACAGTAGCAGTGGTGACGTTACTTAGAAACGACCACACCAAGCGCGTGTGAACTAACAAGGACACAGATAGACAGAATAAGACAACGCAGAAATAGGTCACGCTTGTGAGTAGCAGAAGTCAGCAGGGGCATGACAAGGGAAGACTGGGAAATTTATAACGACGTTAAGTGTACTTGTTAAGCAGATGGAGCTGTGGCAATTAGAGAAATTTGTCTGAAAGGAACAGAAGAACAAATGTCAGGATGATTACATGCGTGAAATCTGACTACCGCCAGGGACGAAGGGTGTATCCAAAAAGGAAGGCGATGGGGTAGGAAATGAAATATCCTATCAGAAGCCAGAAATCAACGGAGGCGGGTTTTTAATAGCTAGTTTCTAAGAAAGCTAGAACGAAAACGAATGAGAATTTCGCAGATTATCAAGTGAGGGAAAATAGGAGGGTATTCCCGTGGAAGAGACAAACGATAACCAATGGGAAGGAACCGATGGGCGAAGAGAATTAGAGTGGGAATTCGGTGGATTGAGTATATAAAATAAGCCGAGAACGCAAACAGGGGAGTCTAAGATAAATTTTCGAGAGAGTGAGAGAGTCAGAATTCTAATAGTAAATTTTCGGAGTGACGATCAGAAGTGTTGACGAAGTATGATATAATTTTCTTAAAAGCGTAACTTAACAGTTAGGAGTCGTGACGGAAGTTCAGAATTCGTTGATAGTGAAAGTCCGCGAATTAACTGAAAACGTACTAAGATCCGATATGTATAAATGATTGTGAAGCAGTGTCACTTATACGTTATTTCATAAAACCAAGTTGACAACAACGTATGCAATGCGATCGAGATTAACAAGTGCGAACTAAGAATATAGTGGTACATAACTTATACGCGTAAAATGAATAAGATCGCAATATATCTCTATAACAGTCTTGTGAAAACCGTAAATTGAATTTCAAAAAATCTAACACTATAACTGGTTACCTGTCAGTATTCTATTGCAATATCGGAAGATGCCGGGGTGTGATATTCTAAGTGAAGTGTGTGTACAAGGATAAATCACGAGATGAGATACGTACCTTCAATGACATCATCAATCGAAGGAGTGAGCGATGAACTCTACGCAGATCAGACGCCGTAGAAAGGAATAACTTACCAAAAGTAAAATTTTATGTATTAGTTAATACTTAACAAACACCTGTCTGTCCTATTAAAAGAACTCACGTAAAAGCTTTGGCATATTAAAACACTCATGTGTGTCTTGGTAAAGATAATTCTTATATCATAAAAAACTTTAAAATAAATTTTGTGTAATTAGTAAAGTTAATGACTATTAACGTTGAAACTCAAATTAAAACCTTTGGTTGGAGCTCGTAAGATGAATTGCTATTGAAGTAGAGGATATTTAACATTTCGAATGAGCATAATATGTTAAATAAGAACTAGTATGAAAATAATAAATGCCTCAAGTATACTGAAATTTGTGTATGCGTTTATTTATTTAATACATACCTGAGATAGGGAACAAATATCATTATTCGACAGAATGACATAGTATGCATAATCATCAAGCATATGTAAACATATAAAATTATTTGGAGCTTCAGTAGAATTCATGTTAACATTAATTACCGTTGCTGGATATAAATCCTATAATTTATTAACTAACACTGTCTTAACATCATATTTTACACACAAACAAGTGACTAATTAACACTTGTTATAGGCTTAACACTTGACTAATTTTAGGCTACAGGGATTCGGGACGAATAGAGGTCGACCAAGAACCAGAATAAAATGATGGATATTTCAGGGCACTTCTTCGCTTTCGAAGTAAGAGTGATTCAGTATTAAAAAATAAGTTATGTTAACGTGTAGTGTTGGAAATGCGCAGTACACCAGACCTAGAATACAGAATGAAATAATTGAAGTGTGCAACGATCTGATTGTTCGAAATCTCGTGAAAGAACTTAATGCCTCCAGTTGCTTCTCTATTCTCGCCAATGAGACGTAAGACATATCAGGCTTAGAACAATTATCACTGTGTGTTCGTCATGTTGATAGAGAAACTTTCACTGTGAAGGAAAACTTTCTACAATTCGTACCACTATATGATGTGACCGGAAAAGGAATCGCAACGGCGATATTGGACAAATTGCGTTCATTAAATATAGACATAAATAAGATTCGTGGTCAAAGGTATGACGGAGCTATGTCCATGTCAGGAAAAGTAAACGGAGTCCAGGCACATGTAAAGGAAATAATTCCGTCAGCTTTATATGTCCACTGCTCAGCACACAGCCTCAACTTAGCTGTATCCAGTGCCTATGAAGTAGCTGCCATTAGAAACTGCATGGGTACAATATCGAGTCTGTACGAATTTCTTAATACACCTAAAGGCAACATGTTTTAAAATCGGCGATAAGTAAAATGGAAACTACAACTTCACGCCGTGAAAAACTCGTTGAACTTTGTGCAACACGTTGGTTGGAAAGGTACAACTCCGTGGCCGCGGTGGTGGAATTGTATGACCCTATTATTGCAACCCTTCAAAGCATATCAGAATGGAAAGACAAAGACTCGTCCTCAGAAGCAAATTTACTTTTATGTGCTCTGACTGTCTGTCAATTTGTGATATCGCTGTTTTGTATTCAGAGACTGTTTTCTTTAAGTCTCCCATTGTGTAAATTCCTGCAGAATTCAACTATTGATCTCGTGGAAGCAGTAAACCTTGCTGAAGATATTAACAGTGAAATGAAATCTATACGCGAAAATGTCGATGAAGAATTTTCTAAAATTTTCATTTGTGCTTCTGAAGTCTTGAATAGGTTGGGGTCCTCCATTCAAATCCCTCGCATGGCAGCGCGACAAAAGAAAACCGTGTAAACTTGGAGTTATCATCAGTAACGCCAGAACTTTACTTTCGTGTCTCTACTTTTATTCCATTTCTGGATACCAACAGGTCCCAACTAGATTCGCGTTTCTTGAAACACAAGGAAATATTGAAAGGCTTTCAGTGTCTTTTACCTACGAACCCAGTCCTTCTGCCCCTGCCGTCTCAAGTTTCTGCTTTCACTACGCTCACAGAGTTCTACGCCAGTGACATAAGAAGCGGTTGCAAAGAAGACCTGAATAATGTATTAAAATTTTGATACAGAAAAATTGCACGTCTTGAGAAGGGAGACCAACCGAAAACGGCCGTAGATGGGTTAACTATGTGCAATCCTAACATACTGCCAAATATATTTACTTTGCTAGAATACAAGCTGCGCTCCCAGTACAAATGCTCACATGTACAAATGAACGATGTTTCTCAAAATTACGCCGTCTAAAAACATATTTGCGTAATTCTACTGGAAATACACGTTTGAATGGATTAGCACTCCTCAATATACATAGAAATTACGCTCCAACTGCCGAAGATGTGTTAAATTAACAAACGAAATAAAACGTCGTTTGGACATTGTATTGTGAATGCTGAAATTTCCGAAGTGTAGTGACGTTATGTAATGTAGGCTTTTACATTATATATACTGTATACATTAATTTAATTACCGGTACTCGTTTTAAACAATGATTTTTCAAAACAATAATAGACTACAGTAGAATATTGATTTGAACATTGGAGACAACTGCATTCAATTTTTTATTCAAATTCAAATTCAAATTCCTTCATAGAGTGTGGATTCATCATGCCAGTTTCATTCTTCAACCTTGGTGAGTTCCATATTGACATATTGTGTTTAATTGAATTTATTTCAATATATTTGATTGCTTCCATGGATTTTCCTGTTATGTAAAGTGTCTTACCTATCGTATACAAATAACCTTTGACTAAAATATATGATTATTGTGTAGCATAAGTGTAATAATGTCATGTAGCATTGTCACAGGCATTTTTATTATACAAAATTAAACAGATGTTTATATTTGTTAAAAAATTGTAGCCTAAGGCTGTGAAAAAAATACGTTTCGAAGATTTTATTAGGGTATTTATGAATATGTTCTATTCGAACATAGTATAATAAATATACCGTAACATGATATAATAATAATAATAATACACAAAATTTAAAATACCGATAATGTCAATTGTAAACAATTTTAATAATGACCCCCCCCTTAACAAAATTCTGCGTACGCCACTGATCACCAGCTTGAGGACAACAAAAATTACATCGTACACTGCAGAACGCTGCAGCTGTACCTCAAACTCGGCATGGAATTGAAAGTCCTCACCCGCGTGTTAGCGTTTCGTCAGACCGCGTGGATGAAGCCGTTCATAGACTTCAATACGGAGAAACGGAAAGCCGCGGCGAACGATTTTTGAAAAAAACTTCTTCAAACTAATGATCAACGCGGTTACGGCAAATCGTTAGAAAACGTATAGATTTTCGTTTAGTATCCAACGAACGCGAAATGATAAATAGCTGAGTGAGAACCCGAGATTCGTGCACACAAACGTGTATAACGAAGATTTGGTAGGCGTGATGATGAAAAAGAGGACAATGTTGTAACGCCAAAACTAAAAAAATTTTTGTATAAAAGAAAGGTGACACAAGAGGCAGTTGTTGATTTGACAATGACGAATGAAAGGACATTACCAGATGCAGTTAGGACAAAAGGAGCGTAAATCCTTTAGTTACGGCCGAGCATGGTTCTGGACAGGCCATAAATCCGAGATAGCAGATGGTCACCTAAAGAAATTAAGGGGTGTCGAGCTGTAAACTAAGAAAACAAAGACATCAGAGTAATGGGAGTATTACTGAGAAAGCTATCGTCGCGGGAAGAAGATACAAAATAACGAAAAACAGGCCACACCACATGTCTGAACCCATCAACGACGCAACGAGACTCTGTTCTCAATGAAAGGAAGAGATCGACCAGATGTATTACGAACAAAGGTCATATCCGGTGAGATACGGGTACAATGGGTGAACCAATTAACAAAGACGGCGGGAAGCGAAGTAAAGTGAGAGGTTTATAGCTAAGACACAGAGAAACAGTAGCAGTGGTGACGTTACTTAGAAACGACCACACCAAGCGCGTGTGAACTAACAAGGACACAGATAGACAGAATAAGACAACGCAGAAATAGGTCACGCTTGTGAGTAGCAGAAGTCAGCAGGGGCATGACAAGGGAAGACTGGGAAATTTATAGCGACGTTAAGTGTACTTGTTAAGCAGATGCAGCTGTGGCAATTAGAGAAATTTGTCTGAAAGGAACAGAAGAACAAATGTCAGGATGATTACATGCGTGAAATCTGACTACCGCCAGGGACGAAGGGTGTATCCAAAAAGGAAGGCGATGGGGTAGGAAATGAAATATCCTATCAGAAGCCAGAACTCAACGGAGGCGGGTTTTTAATAGCTAGTTTCTAAGAAAGCTAGAACGAAAACGAATGAGAATTTCGCAGATTATCAAGTGAGGGAAAATAGGAGGGTATTCCCGTGGAAGAGACAAACGATAACCAATGGGAAGGAACCGATGGGCGAAGAGAATCTAGAGTGGGAATTCGGTGGATTGAGTATATAAAATAAGCCGAGAACGCAAACAGGGGAGTCTAAGATAAATTTTCGAGAGAGTGAGAGAGTCAGAATTCTAATAGTAAATTTTCGGAGTGACGATCAGAAGTGTTGACGAAGTATGATATAATTTTCTTAAAAGCGTAACTTAACAGTTAGGAGTCGTGACGGAAGTTCAGAATTCGTTGATAGTGAAAGTCCGCGAATTAACTGAAAACGTGTTAAGATCCGATATGTATAAATGATTGTGAAGCAGTGTCACTTATACGTTATTTCATAAAACAAAGTTGACAACAACGTATGCAATACGATCGAGATTAACAAGTGCGAACTAAGAATATAGTGGTACATAACTTATACGCGTAAAATGAATAAGATCGCAATATGTCTCTATAACAGTCTTGCGAAAACCGTAAATTGAATTTCAAAAAATCTAACACTATAACTGGTTACCTGTCAGTATTCTATTGCAATATCGGAAGATGCCGGGGTGTGATATTCTAAGTGAAGTGTGTGTACAAGGATAAATCACGAGATGAGATACGTACCTTCAATGACATCATCAATCGAAGGAGTGAGCGATGAACTCTACGCAGATCAGACGCCGTAGAAAGGAATAACTTACCAAAAGTAAAATTTTATGTATTAGTTAATACTTAACAAACACCTGTCTGTCCTATTAAAAGAACTCACGTAAAAGCTTTGGCATATTAAAACACTCATGTGTGTCTTGGTAAAGATAATTCTTATATCATAAAAAACTTTAAAATAAATTTTGTGTAATTAGTAAAGTTAATGACTATTAACGTTGAAACTCAAGTTAAAACCTTTGGTTGGAGCTCGTAAGATGAATTGCTATTGAAGTAGAGGATATTTAACATTTCGAATGAGCATAATATGTTAAATAAGAACTAGTATGAAAATAATAAATGCCTCAAGTATACTGAAATTTGTGTATGCGTTTATTTATTTAATATATACCTGAGATAGGGAACAAATATCATTATTCGACAGAATGACATAGTATGCATAATCATCAAGCATATGTAAACATATAAAATTATTTGGAGCTTCAGTAGAATTCATGTTAACATTAATTACCGTTGCTGGATATAAATCCTATAATTTATTAACTAACACTGTCTTAACATCATATTTTACACACAAACAAGTGACTAATTAACACTTGTTATAGGCTTAACACTTGACTAATTTTAGGCTACAGGGATTCGGGACGAATAGAGGTCGACCAAGAACCAGAATAAAATGATGGAAATTTCAGGGCACTTCTTCGCTTTCGAAGTAAGACTGATTCAGTATTAAAAAATAAGTTATGTTAACGTTATAACAAATAGAAAGGGGTGTGTGTAATTGTAAAAGTGTTGTAATCTGTCGGGCGTTACCTCCGCGCACTTTTGTTACTTACTCTGTTGACTGGATCCTCTGCAGTGATGTAGTCCTGTAACACAACTTAAAACTATGCTTTTTGTGGGCGCCACTTGGAAACGTTTGTTCCAAGAAAAAAATTAAATGTGATTGATAAAATTTTTAAATCTACGAAAAAATTTAAACAAGTCAGTTTAGCTTTGAAAAATCAGTTTAGTTTAATAATTCTTTAAAAACAACAAACAAATCGTCTGAAGGACTATCATTCATAAAAATTATAAAATTGCAGAGAAAAAATTTTACAAGTTATTATTATTGACAATTTTTTATATGTCCAATCAAGTATCGGCTAGTATTTCAGATTCTGACTCAGTTGACAAGCATGAGTTTAATATGTGAAAAAACTTTACTCTCAGGACGTGACTCCTTTGAACTACCAAGACATATCAATTAGATGCCTTACAAGAAAAAAACTAAGTGATTTGAAGGTGTATGTGTGGCGTGTAAAGTACAACTGTGTGATAAATGTAACCAGGTAACAAATGACTTTAATTTTGGTAACTCACGTTCCAATGGTCGTTTATTCTCTCACTGGACACTTCCTTCGGGTAGTTTCTCGATCTCGCCTCTTCGGGTGTACACTGAATCTATTTAAAGTCAATTTTTGCGATCGTTACTTTTTCCGCACTTTTTGTCAAAACGTTTGGCAGTAAAATCTCGTTCAAACGCCGCCACTACGAATCATCTGTTTAGCGTTGATTCAGAAATCTGCCACCGCAGCGCTGATTCCCATGCAGTTTTGAGGAAGGCTAGTGTATTGTTTGTTTCGTTCGGGGGAATTATTTGTCACGTTAGTCAGTCAATGCGAACACAGCAGAATTCGTTCTCTATTAAATGTTGGGACCCTCCTGGGCCGTCGACGTTCTGGCTGCGTGCTTTCTATTAAAATTTGCCGTATCGCTGCTCTATTTCAGCGATATTTTTTGGCGACTCTCGTTGAGGTTAAGTCAGTCGGGTATGTCTATGTACGGGAAAAGCCTTCCTGCCGTGTCTTGTCGATTTTTCGCCTCTCGGTTTCGCCTTAGCTGCGTTGATCAGTGTTGTGTGAGATGCATCAGTTCTGGAGTTCAATCTTCAAGTGTTTCCTGGGTCGAATTTGGTCTCGCTTTTATACTAAATCGGGATGACTGTTTTCGTCGACTTCCGGTATATTTGTGTAAAAATTCTTTCTAGATTGTTCGAGAATAAACGAAATGGAATGTCATAGAACAATTTTCACTTCCGTAGAAGCTTTTAGAACGAATTTCTTATTCTTCATACAATGGATATTTCAAAATTTACACTGGTATTTATCAAACAGTTTCACATTAGTACTTACAATTTGTATGCCATTAATGTATTTAGATTCCTTGTTTTTTACTGAATCTAGCGATACTAAATATGATTGGTATCTAATTAACTTAAGTCTAATAAACATTACAATTTACAACCCTCACCTTGAGTTGTAGTCATTAAAAACTCAATATAATATTTATAACAAAAATTGTTGTGGAGTTATAAAGTTCCCTTCGCAAGCTGGACATCTACTACTACTACTCTCCTACAACAAAATAAACAAATTTTAACATCAATAAAACACAAATAAATACAATTTTATATGGCCTCTGCTCATGGCCTAAATTCTTGTCAGTTTTCTAATGCAATGATTAGTCTTTTCCTTTAATATATGTATCATTTCACCACTATACACACAGAGTTTATTATTTTGTCTATCTTTTGTGATACCTGGTTACTTTGTACATATATTATATTTATCACAAGATGACATAGCATCATTGATTGTCTTGAGATGTCATTTTTTATGGTGTGACAAATCTCACTCTAAATAGTTAAATTCTTTTAGAATTGATTTTACTTTCAACTGACTTTATTTCTTATTAAGGTATTCTGATGTATTGTACCTTTCTACCTTATTTTTGTTAGTATTATGTAAGTATTTTAGCCAGATATGATTATTTTTGTACTGGATAATTGGCTTCATCCATACATGGTATAAGTAAATATTTTGCTGACTTGACTATTACAATGTTAAAGTTGGTCAGGTATATTAGCATAGTTGCTTTATATCATATTACAGCTTTCTAATACAGTTTGGTTGCATTTTGGCAACATTAAATTCATAAATTATACAATATTAGATGCCTATTACCTGTTTTTAGTTACACTGTTTTTGGCTATTTTGACTGCTTTTTATTCATTTGACAGCTTCCTTTATTTAAGATAAATTGTTCACTATTGTCTGCTTGACAATAACATATAGTTTTTATTTGAATCTGATAATAATTAATTTTTTCATGAAATCTTGGTGTATGGTCTCAAATCCAACACATTAATATTTATTTGTCATTGCAAATATACAATTTTTATTTTAACTTAAACTCTTTCTAATAATGTATTTAAGTCATTTAAAACATTTAGAAATAATTATTATACAAAATTACACAATTTTTTGGGACTACTTGGGTTCGATACTGTTCACTTCACTTTCCTCCTATGCTAACTTACTATATAAATGATTTCTTTTATGTAACGTTCTGTAACGTTACAACGTGTAGTGTTGGAAATGCGCAGTACACCAGACCTAGAATACAGAATGAAATAATTGAAGTGTGCAACGACCTGATTGTTCGAAATCTCGTGAAAGAACTTAATGCCTCCAGTTGCTTCTCTATTCTCGCCAATGAGACGTAAGACATATCAGGCTTAGAACAATTATCACTGTGTGTTCGTCATGTTGATAGAGAAACTTTCACTGTGAAGGAAAACTTTCTACAATTCGTACCACTATATGATGTGACCGGAAAAGGAATCGCAACGGCGATATTGGACAAATTGCGTTCATTAAATATAGACATAAATAAGATTCGTGGTCAAAGGTATGACGCAGCTATGTCCATGTCAGGAAAAGTAAACGGAGTCCAGGCACATGTAAAGGAAATAATTCCGTCAGCTTTATATGTCCACTGCTCAGCACACAGCCTCAACTTAGCTGTATCCAGTGCCTGTGAAGTAGCTGCCATTAGAAACTGCATGGGTACAATATCGAGTCTGTACGAATTTCTTAATACACCTAAAGGCAACATGTTTTAAAATCGGCGATAAGTAAAATGGAAACTACAACTTCACGCCGTGAAAAACTCGTTGAACTTTGTGCAACACGTTGGTTGGAAAGGTACAACTCCGTGGCCGCGGTGGTGGAATTGTATTACCCTATTATTGCAACCCTTCAAAGCATATCAGAATGGAAAGACAAAGACTCGTCCTCACAAGCAAATTTACTTTTATGTGCTCTGACTGTCTGTCAATTTGTGATATCGCTGTTTTGTATTCAGAGACTGTTTTCTTTAAGTCTCCCATTGTGTAAATTCCTGCAGAATTCAACTATTGATCTCGTGGAAGCAGTAAACCTTGCTGAAGATATTAACAGTGAAATGAAATCTATACGCGAAAATGTCGATGAAGAATTTTCTAAAATTTTCATTTGTGCTTCTGAAGTCTTGAATAGGTTGGGGTCCTCCATTCAAATCCCTCGCATGGCAGCGCGAAAAAAGAAAACCGTGTAAACTTGGAGTTATCATCAGTAACGCCAGAACTTTACTTTCGTGTCTCTACTTTTATTCCATTTCTGGATACCAACAGGTCCCAACTAGATTCGCGTTTCTTGAAACACAAGGAAATATTGAAAGGCTTTCAGTGTCTTTTACCTACGAACCCAGTCCTTCTGCCCCTGCCGTCTCAAGTTTCTGCTTTCACTACGCTCACAGAGTTCTACGCCAGTGACATAAGAAGCGGTTGCAAAGAAGACCTGAATAATGAATTAAAATTTTGATACAGAAAAATTGCACGTCTTGAGAAGGGAGACCAACCGAAAACGGCCGTAGATGGGTTAACTATGTGCAATCCTAACATACTGCCAAATATATTTACTTTGCTAGAATACTAGCTGCGCTCCCAGTACAAATGCTCACATGTACAAATGAACGATGTTTCTCAAAATTACGTCGTCTAAAAACATATTTGCGTAATTCTACTGGAAATACACATTTGAATGGATTAGCACTCCCCAATATACATAGAAATTACGCTCCAACTGCGAAGATGTGTTAAATTAACAAACGAAAGAAAACGTCGTTTGGACATTGTATTGTGAATGCTGAAATTTCCGAAGTGTAGTGACGTTATATAATGTAGGCTACGTACATTATATATACTGTATACATTAATTTAATTACCGGTACTCGTTTTAAACAATGATTTTTCAAAACAATAATAGACTACAGTAGAATATTGATTTTAACATTGGAGACAACTGCATTCAATTTTTTATTCAAATTCAAATTCAAATTCCTTCATAGAGTGTGGATTCATCATGCCAGTTTCATTCTTCAACCTTGGTGAGTTCCATATTGACATATTGTGTTTAATTGAATTTATTTCAATATATTTGATTGCTTCCATGGATTTTCCTGTTATGTAAAGTGTCTTACCTATCGTATACAAATAACCTTTGACTAAAATATATGATTATTGTGTAGCATAAGTGTAATAATGTCATGTAGCATTGTCACAGGCATTTTTATTATACAAAATGAAACAGATGTTTATATTTGTTAAAAAATTGTAGCCTAAGGCTGTGAAAAAAATACGTTTCGAAGATTTTATTAGGGTATTTATGAATATGTTCTATTCGAACATAGTATAATAAATATACCGTAACATGATATAATAATAATAATAATAATAATAATAATAATACACAAAATTTAAAATACCGATAATGTCAATTGTAAACAATTTTAATAATGACCCCCCCCCTTAACAAAATTCTGCGTACGCCACTGATCACCAGCTTGAGGACAACAAAAATTACATCGTACACTACAGAACGCTGCAGCTGTACCTCAAACTCGGCATGGAATTGAAAGTCTTCACCCGCGTGTTAGCGTTTCGTCAGACCGCGTGGATGAAGCCGTTCATAGACTTCAATACGGAGAAACGGAAAGCCGCGGCGAACGATTTTTGAAAAAAACTTCTTCAAACTAATGATCAACGCGGTTACGGCAAATCGTTAGAAAACGTATAGATTTTCGTTTAGTATCCAACGAACGCGAAATGATAAATAGCTGAGTGCGAACCCGAGATTCGTGCACACAAACGTGTATAACGAAGATTTGGTAGGCGTGATGATGAAAAAGAGGACAATGTTGTAACGCCAAAACTAAAAAAATTTTTGTATAAAAGAAAGGTGACACAAGAGGCAGTTGTTGATTTGACAATGACGAATGAAAGGACATTACCAGATGCAGTTAGGACAAAAGGAGCGTAAATCCTTTAGTTACGGCCGAGCATGGTTCTTGACAGGCCATAAATCCGAGATAGCAGATGGTCACCTAAAGAAATTAAGGGGTGTCGAGCTGTAAACTAAGAAAACAAAGACATCAGAGTAATGGGAGTATTACTGAGAAAGCTATCGTCGCGGGAAGAAGATACAAAATAACGAAAAACAGGCCACACCACATGTCTGAACCCATCAACGACGCAACGAGACTCTGTTCTCAATGAAAGGAAGAGATCGACCAGATGTATTACGAACAAAGGACATATCCGGTGAGATACGGGTACAATGGGTGAACCAATTAACAAAGACGGCGGGAAGCGAAGTAAAGTGAGAGGTTTATAGCTAAGACACAGAGAAACAGTAGCAGTGGTGACGTTACTTAGAAACGACCACACCAAGCGCGTGTGAACTAACAAGGACACAGATAGACAGAATAAGACAACGCAGAAATAGGTCACGCTTGTGAGTAGCAGAAGTAAGCAGGGGCATGACAAGGGAAGACTGGGACTTTTATAGCGACGTTAAGTGTACTTGTTAAGCAGATGCAGCTGTGGCAATTAGAGAAATTTGTCTGAAAGGAACAGAAGAACAAATGTCAGGATGATTACATGCGTGAAATCTGACTACCGCCAGGGACGAAGGGTGTATCCAAAAAGGAAGGCGATGGGGTAGGAAATGAAATATCCTATCAGAAGCCAGAACTCAACGGAGGCGGGTTTTTAATAGCTAGTTTCTAAGAAAGCTAGAACGAAAACGAATGAGAATTTCGCAGATTATCAAGTGAGGGAAAATAGGAGGGTATTCCCGTGGAAGAGACAAACGATAACCAATGGGAAGGAACCGATGGGCGAAGAGAATCTAGAGTGGGAATTCGGTGGATTGAGTATATAAAATAAGCCGAGAACGCAAACAGGGGAGTCTAAGATAAATTTTCGAGAGAGTGAGAGAGTCAGAATTCTAATAGTAAATTTTCGGAGTGACGATCAGAAGTGTTGACGAAGTATGATATAATTTTCTTAAAAGCGTAACTTAACAGTTAGGAGTCGTGACGGAAGTTCAGAATTCGTTGATAGTGAAAGTCCGCGAATTAACTGAAAACGTACTAAGATCCGATATGTATAAATGATTGTGAAGCAGTGTCACTTATACGTTATTTCATAAAACAAAGTTGACAACAACGTATGCAATACGATCGAGATTAACAAGTGCGAACTAAGAATATAGTGGTACATAACTTATACGCGTAAAATGAATAAGATCGCAATATGTCTCTATAACAGTCTTGTGAAAACCGTAAATTGAATTTCAAAAAATCTAACACTATAACTGGTTACCTGTCAGTATTCTATTGCAATATCGGAAGATGCCGGGGTGTGATATTCTAAGTGAAGTGTGTGTACAAGGATAAATCACGAGATGAGATACGTACCTTCAATGACATCATCAATCGAAGGAGTGAGCGATGAACTCTACGCAGATCAGACGCCGTAGAAAGGAATAACTTACCAAAAGTAAAATTTTATGTATTAGTTAATACTTAACAAACACCTGTCTGTCCTATTAAAAGAACTCACGTAAAAGCTTTGGCATATTAAAACACTCATGTGTGTCTTGGTAAAGATAATTCTTATATCATAAAAAACTTTAAAATAAATTTTGTGTAATTAGTAAAGTTAATGACTATTAACGTTGAAACTCAAGTTAAAACCTTTGGTTGGAGCTCGTAAGATGAATTGCTATTGAAGTAGAGGATATTTAACATTTCGAATGAGCATAATATGTTAAATAAGAACTAGTATGAAAATAATAAATGCCTCAAGTATACTGAAATTTGTGTATGCGTTTATTTATTTAATACATACCTGAGATAGGGAACAAATATCATTATTCGACAGAATGACATAGTATGCATAATCATCAAGCATATGTAAACATATAAAATTATTTGGAGCTTCAGTAGAATTCATGTTAACATTAATTACCGTTGCTGGATATAAATCCTATAATTTATTAACTAACACTGTCTTAACATCATATTTTACACACAAACAAGTGACTAATTAACACTTGTTATAGGCTTAACACTTGACTAATTTTAGGCTACAGGGATTCGGGACGAATAGAGGTCGACCAAGAACCAGAATAAAATGATGGAAATTTCAGGGCACTTCTTCGCTTTCGAAGTAAGACTGATTCAGTATTAAAAAATAAGTTATGTTAACGTGTAGTGTTGGAAATGCGCAGTACACCATACCTAGAATACAGAATGAAATAATTGAAGTGTGCAACGACCTGATTGTTCGAAATCTCGTGAAAGAACTTAATGCCTCCAGTTGCTTCTCTATTCTCGCCAATGAGACGTAAGACATATCAGGCTTAGAACAATTATCACTGTGTGTTCGTCATGTTGATAGAGAAACTTTCACTGTGAAGGAAAACTTTCTACAATTCGTACCACTATATGATGTGACCGGAAAAGGAATCGCAACGGCGATATTGGACAAATTGCGTTCATTAAATATAGACATAAATAAGATTCGTGGTCAAAGGTATGACGCAGCTACGTCCATGTCAGGAAAAGTAAACGGAGTCCAGGCACATGTAAAGGAAATAATTCCGTCAGCTTTATATGTCCACTGCTCAGCACACAGCCTCAACTTAGCTGTATCCAGTGCCTGTGAAGTAGCTGCCATTAGAAACTGCATGGGTACAATATCGAGTCTGTACGAATTTCTTAATACACCTAAAGGCAACATGTTTTAAAATCGGCGATAAGTAAAATGGAAACTACAACTTCACGCCGTGAAAAACTCGTTGAACTTTGTGCAACACGTTGGTTGGAAAGGTACAACTCCGTGGCCGCGGTGGTGGAATTGTATGACCCTATTATTGCAACCCTTCAAAGCATATCAGAATGGAAAGACAAAGACTCGTCCTCACAAGCAAATTTACTTTTATGTGCTCTGACTGTCTGTCAATTTGTGATATCGCTGTTTTGTATTCAGAGACTGTTTTCTTTAAGTCTCCCATTGTGTAAATTCCTGCAGAATTCAACTATTGATCTCGTGGAAGCAGTAAACCTTGCTGAAGATATTAACAGTGAAATGAAATCTATACGCGAAAATGTCGATGAAGAATTTTCTAAAATTTTCATTTGTGCTTCTGAAGTCTTGAATAGGTTGGGGTCCTCCATTCAAATCCCTCGCATGGCAGCGCGACAAAAGAAAACCGTGTAAACTTGGAGTTATCATCAGTAACGCCAGAACTTTACTTTCGTGTCTCTACTTTTATTCCATTTCTGGATACCAACAGGTCCCAACTAGATTCGCGTTTCTTGAAACACAAGGAAATATTGAAAGGCTTTCAGTGTCTTTTACCTACGAACCCAGTCCTTCTGCCCCTGCCGTCTCAAGTTTCTGCTTTCACTACGCTCACAGAGTTCTACGCCAGTGACATAAGAAGCGGTTGCAAAGAAGACCTGAATAATGAATTAAAATTTTGATACAGAAAAATTGCACGTCTTGAGAAGGGAGACCAACCGAAAACGGCCGTAGATGGGTTAACTATGTGCAATCCTAACATACTGCCAAATATATTTACTTTGCTAGAATACTAGCTGCGCTCCCAGTACAAATGCTCACATGTACAAATGAACGATGTTTCTCAAAATTACGCCGTCTAAAAACATATTTGCGTAATTCTACTGGAAATACACATTTGAATGGATTAGCACTCCCCAATATACATAGAAATTACGCTCCAACTGCCGAAGATGTGTTAAATTAACAAACGAAAGAAAACGTCGTTTGGACATTGTATTGTGAATGCTGAAATTTCCGAAGTGTAGTGACGTTATATAATGTAGGCTACGTACATTATATATACTGTATACATTAATTTAATTACCGGTACTCGTTTTAAACAATGATTTTTCAAAACAATAATAGACTACAGTAGAATATTGATTTGAACATTGGAGACAACTGCATTCAATTTTTTATTCAAATTCAAATTCAAATTCCTTCATAGAGTGTGGATTCATCATGCCAGTTTCATTCTTCAACCTTGGTGAGTTCCATATTGACATATTGTGTTTAATTGAATTTATTTCAATATATTTGATTGCTTCCATGGATTTTCCTGTTATGTAAAGTGTCAACCTATCGTATACAAATAACCTTTGACTAAAATATATGATTATTGTGTAGCATAAGTGTAATAATGTCATGTAGCATTGTCACAGGCATTTTTATTATACAAAATGAAACAGATGTTTATATTTGTTAAAAAATTGTAGCCTAAGGCTGTGAAAAAAATACGTTTCGAAGATTTTATTAGGGTATTTATGAATATGTTCTATTCGAACATAGTATAATAAATATACCGTAACATGATATAATAATAATAATAATAATAATACACAAAATTTAAAATACCGATAATGTCAATTGTAAACAATTTTAATAATGACCCCCCCCCTTAACAAAATTCTGCGTACGCCACTGATCACCAGCTTGAGGACAACAAAAATTACATCGTACACTACAGAACGCTGCAGCTGTACCTCAAACTCGGCATGGAATTGAAAGTCCTCACCCGCGTGTTAGCGTTTCGTCAGACCGCGTGGATGAAGCCGTTCATAGACTTCAATACGGAGAAACGGAAAGCCGCGGCGAACGATTTTTGAAAAAAACTTCTTCAAACTAATGATCAACGCGGTTACGGCAAATCGTTAGAAAACGTATAGATTTTCGTTTAGTATCCAACGAACGCGAAATGATAAATAGCTGAGTGCGAACCCGAGATTCGTGCACACAAACGTGTATAACGAAGATTTGGTAGGCGTGATGATGAAAAAAGAGGACAATGTTGTAACGCCAAAACTAAAAAAATTTTTGTATAAAAGAAAGGTGACACAAGAGGCAGTTGTTGATTTGACAATGACGAATGAAAGGACATTACCAGATGCAGTTAGGACAAAAGGAGCGTAAATCCTTTAGTTACGGCCGAGCATGGTTCTTGACAGGCCATAAATCCGAGATAGCAGATGGTCACCTAAAGAAATTAAGGGGTGTCGAGCTGTAAACTAAGAAAACAAAGACATCAGAGTAATGGGAGTATTACTGAGAAAGCTATCGTCGCGGGAAGAAGATACAAAATAACGAAAAACAGGCCACACCACATGTCTGAACCCATCAACGACGCAACGAGACTCTGTTCTCAATGAAAGGAAGAGATCGACCAGATGTATTACGAACAAAGGACATATCCGGTGAGATACGGGTACAATGGGTGAACCAATTAACAAAGACGGCGGGAAGCGAAGTAAAGTGAGAGGTTTATAGCTAAGACACAGAGAAACAGTAGCAGTGGTGACGTTACTTAGAAACGACCACACCAAGCGCGTGTGAACTAACAAGGACACAGATAGACAGAAAAAGACAACGCAGAAATAGGTCACGCTTGTGAGTAGCAGAAGTCAGCAGGGGCATGACAAGGGAAGACTGGGAAATTTATAGCGACGTTAAGTGTACTTGTTAAGCAGATGCAGCTGTGGCAATTAGAGAAATTTGTCTGAAAGGAACAGAAGAACAAATGTCAGGATGATTACATGCGTGAAATCTGACTACCGCCAGGGACGAAGGGTGTATCCAAAAAGGATGGCGATGGGGTAGGAAATGAAATATCCTATCAGAAGCCAGAACTCAACGGAGGCGGGTTTTTAATAGCTAGTTTCTAAGAAAGCTAGAACGAAAACGAATGAGAATTTCGCAGATTATCAAGTGAGGGAAAATAGGAGGGTATTCCCGTGGAAGAGACAAACGATAACCAATGGGAAGGAACCGATGGGCGAAGAGAATCTAGAGTGGGAATTCGGTGGATTGAGTATATAAAATAAGCCGAGAACGCAAACAGGGGAGTCTAAGATAAATTTTCGAGAGAGTGAGAGAGTCAGAATTCTAATAGTAAATTTTCGGAGTGACGATCAGAAGTGTTGACGAAGTATGATATAATTTTCTTAAAAGCGTAACTTAACAGTTAGGAGTCGTGACGGAAGTTCAGAATTCGTTGATAGTGAAAGTCCGCGAATTAACTGAAAACGTACTAAGATCCGATATGTATAAATGATTGTGAAGCAGTGTCACTTATACGTTATTTCATAAAACAAAGTTGACAACAACGTATGCAATACGATCGAGATTAACAAGTGCGAACTAAGAATATAGTGGTACATAACTTATACGCGGAAAATGAATAAGATCGCAATATGTCTCTATAACAGTCTTGTGAAAACCGTAAATTGAATTTCAAAAAATCTAACACTATAACTGGTTACCTGTCAGTATTCTATTGCAATATCGGAAGATGCCGGGGTGTGATATTCTAAGTGAAGTGTGTGTACAAGGATAAATCACGAGATGAGATACGTACCTTCAATGACATCATCAATCGAAGGAGTGAGCGATGAACTCTACGCAGATCAGACGCCGTAGAAAGGAATAACTTACCAAAAGTAAAATTTTATGTATTAGTTAATACTTAACAAACACCTGTCTGTCCTATTAAAAGAACTCACGTAAAAGCTTTGGCATATTAAAACACTCATGTGTGTCTTGGTAAAGATAATTCTTATATCATAAAAAACTTTAAAATAAATTTTGTGTAATTAGTAAAGTTAATGACTATTAACGTTGAAACTCAAATTAAAACCTTTGGTTGGAGCTCGTAAGATGAATTGCTATTGAAGTAGAGGATATTTAACATTTCGAATGAGCATAATATGTTAAATAAGAACTAGTATGAAAATAATAAATGCCTCAAGTATACTGAAATTTGTGTATGCGTTTATTTATTTAATACATACCTGAGATAGGGAACAAATATCATTATTCGACAGAATGACATAGTATGCATAATCATCAAGCATATGTAAACATATAAAATTATTTGGAGCTTCAGTAGAATTCATGTTAACATTAATTACCGTTGCTGGATATAAATCCTATAATTTATTAACTAACACTGTCTTAACATCATATTTTACACACAAACAAGTGACTAATTAACACTTGTTATAGACTTAACACTTGACTAATTTTAGGCTACAGGGATTCGGGACGAATAGAGGTCGACCAAGAACCAGAATAAAATGATGGAAATTTCAGGGCACTTCTTCGCTTTCGAAGTAAGAGTGATTCAGTATTAAAAAATAAGTTATGTTAACGTGTAGTGTTGGAAATGCGCAGTACACCAGACCTAGAATACAGAATGAAATAATTGAAGTGTGCAACGACCTGATTGTTCGAAATCTCGTGAAAGAACTTAATGCCTCCAGTTGCTTCTCTATTCTCGCCAATGAGACGTAAGACATATCAGGCTTAGAACAATTATCACTGTGTGTTCGTCATGTTGATAGAGAAACTTTCACTGTGAAGGAAAACTTTCTACAATTCGTACCACTATATGATGTGACCGGAAAAGGAATCGCAACGGCGATATTGGACAAATTGCGTTCATTAAATATAGACATAAATAAGATTCGTGGTCAAAGGTATGACGCAGCTACGTCCATGTCAGGAAAAGTAAACGGAGTCCAGGCACATGTAAAGGAAATAATTCCGTCAGCTTTATATGTCCACTGCTCAGCACACAGCCTCAACTTAGCTGTATCCAGTGCCTGTGAAGTAGCTGCCATTAGAAACTGCATGGGTACAATATCGAGTCTGTACGAATTTCTTAATACACCTAAAGGCAACATGTTTTAAAATCGGCGATAAGTAAAATGGAAACTACAACTTCACGCCGTGAAAAACTCGTTGAACTTTGTGCAACACGTTGGTTGGAAAGGTACAACTCCGTGGCCGCGGTGGTGGAATTGTATGACCCTATTATTGCAACCCTTCAAAGCATATCAGAATGGAAAGACAAAGACTCGTCCTCACAAGCAAATTTACTTTTATGTGCTCTGACTGTCTGTCAATTTGTGATATCGCTGTTTTGTATTCAGAGACTGTTTTCTTTAAGTCTCCCATTGTGTAAATTCCTGCAGAATTCAACTATTGATCTCGTGGAAGCAGTAAACCTTGCTGAAGATATTAACAGTGAAATGAAATCTATACGCGAAAATGTCGATGAAGAATTTTCTAAAATTTTCATTTGTGCTTCTGAAGTCTTGAATAGGTTGGGGTCCTCCATTCAAATCCCTCGCATGGCAGCGCGACAAAAGAAAACCGTGTAAACTTGGAGTTATCATCAGTAACGCCAGAACTTTACTTTCGTGTCTCTACTTTTATTCCATTTCTGGATACCAACAGGTCCCAACTAGATTCGCGTTTCTTGAAACACAAGGAAATATTGAAAGGCTTTCAGTGTCTTTTACCTACGAACCCAGTCCTTCTGCCCCTGCCGTCTCAAGTTTCTGCTTTCACTACGCTCACAGAGTTCTACGCCAGTGACATAAGAAGCGGTTGCAAAGAAGACCTGAATAATGAATTAAAATTTTGATACAGAAAAATTGCACGTCTTGAGAAGGGAGACCAACCGAAAACGGCCGTAGATGGGTTAACTATGTGCAATCCTAACATACTGCCAAATATATTTACTTTGCTAGAATACTAGCTGCGCTCCCAGTACAAATGCTCACATGTACAAATGAACGATGTTTCTCAAAATTACGCCGTCTAAAAACATATTTGCGTAATTCTACTGGAAATACACATTTGAATGGATTAGCACTCCCCAATATACATAGAAATTACGCTCCAACTGCCGAAGATGTGTTAAATTAACAAACGAAAGAAAACGTCGTTTGGACATTGTATTGTGAATGCTGAAATTTCCGAAGTGTAGTGACGTTATATAATGTAGGCTACGTACATTATATATACTGTATACATTAATTTAATTACCGGTACTCGTTTTAAACAATGATTTTTCAAAACAATAATAGACTACAGTAGAATATTGATTTGAACATTGGAGACAACTGCATTCAATTTTTTATTCAAATTCAAATTCAAATTCCTTCATAGAGTGTGGATTCATCATGCCAGTTTCATTCTTCAACCTTGGTGAGTTCCATATTGACATATTGTGTTTAATTGAATTTATTTCAATATATTTGATTGCTTCCATGGATTTTCCTGTTATGTAAAGTGTCAACCTATCGTATACAAATAACCTTTGACTAAAATATATGATTATTGTGTAGCATAAGTGTAATAATGTCATGTAGCATTGTCACAGGCATTTTTATTATACAAAATGAAACAGATGTTTATATTTGTTAAAAAATTGTAGCCTAAGGCTGTGAAAAAAATACGTTTCGAAGATTTTATTAGGGTATTTATGAATATGTTCTATTCGAACATAGTATAATAAATATACCGTAACATGATATAATAATAATAATAATAATAATACACAAAATTTAAAATACCGATAATGTCAATTGTAAACAATTTTAATAATGACCCCCCCCCTAACAAAATTCTGCGTACGCCACTGATCACCAGCTTGAGGACAACAAAAATTACATCGTACACTACAGAACGCTGCAGCTGTACCTCAAACTCGGCATGGAATTGAAAGTCCTCACCCGCGTGTTAGCGTTTCGTCAGACCGCGTGGATGAAGCCGTTCATAGACTTCAATACGGAGAAACGGAAAGCCGCGGCGAACGATTTTTGAAAAAAACTTCTTCAAACTAATGATCAACGCGGTTACGGCAAATCGTTAGAAAACGTATAGATATTCGTTTAGTATCCAACGAACGCGAAATGATAAATAGCTGAGTGCGAACCCGAGATTCGTGCACACAAACGTGTATAACGAAGATTTGGTAGGCGTGATGATGAAAAAAGAGGACAATGTTGTAACGCCAAAACTAAACAAATTTTTGTATAAAAGAAAGGTGACACAAGAGGCAGTTGTTGATTTGACAATGACGAATGAAAGGACATTACCAGATGCAGTTAGGACAAAAGGAGCGTAAATCCTTTAGTTACGGCCGAGCATGGTTCTTGACAGGCCATAAATCCGAGATAGCAGATGGTCACCTAAAGAAATTAAGGGGTGTCGAGCTGTAAACTAAGAAAACAAAGACATCAGAGTAATGGGAGTATTACTGAGAAAGCTATCGTCGCGGGAAGAAGATACAAAATAACGAAAAACAGGCCACACCACATGTCTGAACCCATCAACGACGCAACGAGACTCTGTTCTCAATGAAAGGAAGAGATCGACCAGATGTATTACGAACAAAGGACATATCCGGTGAGATACGGGTACAATGGGTGAACCAATTAACAAAGACGGCGGGAAGCGAAGTAAAGTGAGAGGTTTATAGCTAAGACACAGAGAAACAGTAGCAGTGGTGACGTTACTTAGAAACGACCACACCAAGCGCGTGTGAACTAACAAGGACACAGATAGACAGAAAAAGACAACGCAGAAATAGGTCACGCTTGTGAGTAGCAGAAGTCAGCAGGGGCATGACAAGGGAAGACTGGGAAATTTATAGCGACGTTAAGTGTACTTGTTAAGCAGATGCAGCTGTGGCAATTAGAGAAATTTGTCTGAAAGGAACAGAAGAACAAATGTCAGGATGATTACATGCGTGAAATCTGACTACCGCCAGGGACGAAGGGTGTATCCAAAAAGGAAGGCGATGGGGTAGGAAATGAAATATCCTATCAGAAGACAGAACTCAACGGAGGCGGGTTTTTAATAGCTAGTTTCTAAGAAAGCTAGAACGAAAACGAATGAGAATTTCGCAGATTATCAAGTGAGGGAAAATAGGAGGGTATTCCCGTGGAAGAGACAAACGATAACCAATGGGAAGGAACCGATGGGCGAAGAGAATCTAGAGTGGGAATTCGGTGGATTGAGTATATAAAATAAGCCGAGAACGCAAACAGGGGAGTCTAAGATAAATTTTCGAGAGAGTGAGAGAGTCAGAATTCTAATAGTAAATTTTCGGAGTGACGATCAGAAGTGTTGACGAAGTATGATATAATTTTCTTAAAAGCGTAACTTAACAGTTAGGAGTCGTGACGGAAGTTCAGAATTCGTTGATAGTGAAAGTCCGCGAATTAACTGAAAACGTACTAAGATCCGATATGTATAAATGATTGTGAAGCAGTGTCACTTATACGTTATTTCATAAAACAAAGTTGACAACAACGTATGCAATACGATCGAGATTAACAAGTGCGAACTAAGAATATAGTGGTACATAACTTATACGCGTAAAATGAATAAGATCGCAATATGTCTCTATAACAGTCTTGTGAAAACCGTAAATTGAATTTCAAAAAATCTAACACTATAACTGGTTACCTGTCAGTATTCTATTGCAATATCGGAAGATGCCGGGGTGTGATATTCTAAGTGAAGTGTGTGTACAAGGATAAATCACGAGATGAGATACGTACCTTCAATGACATCATCAATCGAAGGAGTGAGCGATGAACTCTACGCAGATCAGACGCCGTAGAAAGGAATAACTTACCAAAAGTAAAATTTTATGTATTAGTTAATACTTAACAAACACCTGTCTGTCCTATTAAAAGAACTCACGTAAAAGCTTTGGCATATTAAAACACTCATGTGTGTCTTGGTAAAGATAATTCTTATATCATAAAAAACTTTAAAATAAATTTTGTGTAATTAGTAAAGTTAATGACTATTAACGTTGAAACTCAAGTTAAAACCTTTGGTTGGAGCTCGTAAGATGAATTGCTATTGAAGTAGAGGATATTTAACATTTCGAATGAGCATAATATGTTAAATAAGAACTAGTATGAAAATAATAAATGCCTCAAGTATACTGAAATTTGTGTATGCGTTTATTTATTTAATACATACCTGAGATAGGGAACAAATATCATTATTCGACAGAATGACATAGTATGCATAATCATCAAGCATATGTAAACATATAAAATTATTTGGAGCTTCAGTAGAATTCATGTTAACATTAATTACCGTTGCTGGATATAAATCCTATAATTTATTAACTAACACTGTCTTAACATCATATTTTACACACAAACAAGTGACTAATTAACACTTGTTATAGGCTTAACACTTGACTAATTTTAGGCTACAGGGATTCGGGACGAATAGAGGTCGACCAAGAACCAGAATAAAATGATGGAAATTTCAGGGCACTTCTTCGCTTTCGAAGTAAGAGTGATTCAGTATTAAAAAATAAGTTATGTTAACGTGTAGTGTTGGAAATGCGCAGTACACCAGACCTAGAATACAGAATGAAATAATTGAAGTGTGCAACGACCTGATTGTTCGAAATCTCGTGAAAGAACTTAATGCCTCCAGTTGCTTCTCTATTCTCGCCAATGAGACGTAAGACATATCAGGCTTAGAACAATTATCACTGTGTGTTCGTCATGTTGATAGAGAAACTTTCACTGTGAAGGAAAACTTTCTACAATTCGTACCACTATATGATGTGACCGGAAAAGGAATCGCAACGGCGATATTGGACAAATTGCGTTCATTAAATATAGACATAAATAAGATTCGTGGTCAAAGGTATGACGCAGCTACGTCCATGTCAGGAAAAGTAAACGGAGTCCAGGCACATGTAAAGGAAATAATTCCGTCAGCTTTATATGTCCACTGCTCAGCACACAGCCTCAACTTAGCTGTATCCAGTGCCTGTGAAGTAGCTGCCATTAGAAACTGCATGGGTACAATATCGAGTCTGTACGAATTTCTTAATACACCTAAAGGCAACATGTTTTAAAATCGGCGATAAGTAAAATGGAAACTACAACTTCACGCCGTGAAAAACTCGTTGAACTTTGTGCAACACGTTGGTTGGAAAGGTACAACTCCGTGGCCGCGGTGGTGGAATTGTATGACCCTATTATTGCAACCCTTCAAAGCATATCAGAATGGAAAGACAAAGACTCGTCCTCAGAAGCAAATTTACTTTTATGTGCTCTGACTGTCTGTCAATTTGTGATATCGCTGTTTTGTATTCAGAGACTGTTTTCTTTAAGTCTCCCATTGTGTAAATTCCTGCAGAATTCAACTATTGATCTCGTGGAAGCAGTAAACCTTGCTGAAGATATTAACAGTGAAATGAAATCTATACGCGAAAATGTCGATGAAGAATTTTCTAAAATTTTCATTTGTGCTTCTGAAGTCTTGAATAGGTTGGGGTCCTCCATTCAAATCCCTCGCATGGCAGCGCGACAAAAGAAAACCGTGTAAACTTGGAGTTATCATCAGTAACGCCAGAACTTTACTTTCGTGTCTCTACTTTTATTCCATTTCTGGATACCAACAGGTCCCAACTAGATTCGCGTTTCTTGAAACACAAGGAAATATTGAAAGGCTTTCAGTGTCTTTTACCTACGAACCCAGTCCTTCTGCCCCTGCCGTCTCAAGTTTCTGCTTTCACTACGCTCACAGAGTTCTACGCCAGTGACATAAGAAGCGGTTGCAAAGAAGACCTGAATAATGAATTAAAATTTTGATACAGAAAAATTGCACGTCTTGAGAAGGGAGACCAACCGAAAACGGCCGTAGATGGGTTAACTATGTGCAATCCTAACATACTGCCAAATATATTTACTTTGCTAGAATACTAGCTGCGCTCCCAGTACAAATGCTCACATGTACAAATGAACGATGTTTCTCAAAATTACGCCGTCTAAAAACATATTTGCGTAATTCTACTGGAAATACACATTTGAATGGATTAGCACTCCCCAATATACATAGAAATTACGCTCCAACTGCCGAAGATGTGTTAAATTAACAAACGAAAGAAAACGTCGTTTGGACATTGTATTGTGAATGCTGAAATTTCCGAAGTGTAGTGACGTTATATAATGTAGGCTACGTACATTATATATACTGTACACATTAATTTAATTACCGGTACTCGTTTTAAACAATGATTTTTCAAAACAATAATAGACTACAGTAGAATATTGATTTGAACATTGGAGACAACTGCATTCAATTTTTTATTCAAATTCAAATTCAAATTCCTTCATAGAGTGTGGATTCATCATGCCAGTTTCATTCTTCAACCTTGGTGAGTTCCATATTGACATATTGTGTTTAATTGAATTTATTTCAATATATTTGATTGCTTCCATGGATTTTCCTGTTATGTAAAGTGTCAACCTATCGTATACAAATAACCTTTGACTAAAATATATGATTATTGTGTAGCATAAGTGTAATAATGTCATGTAGCATTGTCACAGGCATTTTTATTATACAAAATGAAACAGATGTTTATATTTGTTAAAAAATTGTAGCCTAAGGCTGTGAAAAAAATACGTTTCGAAGATTTTATTAGGGTATTTATGAATATGTTCTATTCGAACATAGTATAATAAATATACCGTAACATGATATAATAATAATAATAATAATAATACACAAAATTTAAAATACCGATAATGTCAATTGTAAACAATTTTAATAATGACCCCCCCCTTAACAAAATTCTGCGTACGCCACTGATCACCAGCTTGAGGACAACAAAAATTACATCGTACACTACAGAACGCTGCAGCTGTACCTCAAACTCGGCATGGAATTGAAAGTCCTCACCCGCGTGTTAGCGTTTCGTCAGACCGCGTGGATGAAGCCGTTCATAGACTTCAATACGGAGAAACGGAAAGCCGCGGCGAACGATTTTTGAAAAAAACTTCTTCAAACTAATGATCAACGCGGTTACGGCAAATCGTTAGAAAACGTATAGATTTTCGTTTAGTATCCAACGAACGCGAAATGATAAATAGCTGAGTGCGAACCCGAGATTCGTGCACACAAACGTGTATAACGAAGATTTGGTAGGCGTGATGATGAAAAAGAGGACAATGTTGTAACGCCAAAACTAAAAAAATTTTTGTATAAAAGAAAGGTGACACAAGAGGCAGGTGTTGATTTGACAATGACGAATGAAAGGACATTACCAGATGCAGTTAGGACAAAAGGAGCGTAAATCCTTTAGTTACGGCCGAGCATGGTTCTTGACAGGCCATAAATCCGAGATAGCAGATGGTCACCTAAAGAAATTAAGGGGTGTCGAGCTGTAAACTAAGAAAACAAAGACATCAGAGTAATGGGAGTATTACTGAGAAAGCTATCGTCGCGGGAAGAAGATACAAAATAACGAAAAACAGGCCACACCACATGTCTGAACCCATCAACGACGCAACGAGACTCTGTTCTCAATGAAAGGAAGAGATCGACCAGATGTATTACGAACAAAGGACATATCCGGTGAGATACGGGTACAATGGGTGAACCAATTAACAAAGACGGCGGGAAGCGAAGTAAAGTGAGAGGTTTATAGCTAAGACACAGAGAAACAGTAGCAGTGGTGACGTTACTTAGAAACGACCACACCAAGCGCGTGTGAACTAACAAGGACACAGATAGACAGAAAAAGACAACGCAGAAATAGGTCACGCTTGTGAGTAGCAGAAGTCAGCAGGGGCATGACAAGGGAAGACTGGGAAATTTATAGCGACGTTAAGTGTACTTGTTAAGCAGATGCAGCTGTGGCAATTAGAGAAATTTGTCTGAAAGGAACAGAAGAACAAATGTCAGGATGATTACATGCGTGAAATCTGACTACCGCCAGGGACGAAGGGTGTATCCAAAAAGGAAGGCGATGGGGTAGGAAATGAAATATCCTATCAGAAGCCAGAACTCAACGGAGGCGGGTTTTTAATAGCTAGTTTCTAAGAAAGCTAGAACGAAAACGAATGAGAATTTCGCAGATTATCAAGTGAGGGAAAATAGGAGGGTATTCCCGTGGAAGAGACAAACGATAACCAATGGGAAGGAACCGATGGGCGAAGAGAATCTAGAGTGGGAATTCGGTGGATTGAGTATATAAAATAAGCCGAGAACGCAAACAGGGGAGTCTAAGATAAATTTTCGAGAGAGTGAGAGAGTCAGAATTCTAATAGTAAATTTTCGGAGTGACGATCAGAAGTGTTGACGAAGTATGATATAATTTTCTTAAAAGCGTAACTTAACAGTTAGGAGTCGTGACGGAAGTTCAGAATTCGTTGATAGTGAAAGTCCGCGAATTAACTGAAAACGTACTAAGATCCTATATGTATAAATGATTGTGAAGCAGTGTCACTTATACGTTATTTCATAAAACAAAGTTGACAACAACGTATGCAATACGATCGAGATTAACAAGTGCGAACTAAGAATATAGTGGTACATAACTTATACGCGTAAAATGAATAAGATCGCAATATGTCTCTATAACAGTCTTGTGAAAACCGTAAATTGAATTTCAAAAAATCTAACACTATAACTGGTTACCTGTCAGTATTCTATTGCAATATCGGAAGATGCCGGGGTGTGATATTCTAAGTGAAGTGTGTGTACAAGGATAAATCACGAGATGAGATACGTACCTTCAATGACATCATCAATCGAAGGAGTGAGCGATGAACTCTACGCAGATCAGACGCCGTAGAAAGGAATAACTTACCAAAAGTAAAATTTTATGTATTAGTTAATACTTAACAAACACCTGTCTGTCCTATTAAAAGAACTCACGTAAAAGCTTTGGCATATTAAAACACTCATGTGTGTCTTGGTAAAGATAATTCTTATATCATAAAAAACTTTAAAATAAATTTTGTGTAATTAGTAAAGTTAATGACTATTAACGTTGAAACTCAAGTTAAAACCTTTGGTTGGAGCTCGTAAGATGAATTGCTATTGAAGTAGAGGATATTTAACATTTCGAATGAGCATAATATGTTAAATAAGAACTAGTATGAAAATAATAAATGCCTCAAGTATACTGAAATTTGTGTATGCGTTTATTTATTTAATACATACCTGAGATAGGGAACAAATATCATTATTCGACAGAATGACATAGTATGCATAATCATCAAGCATATGTAAACATATAAAATTATTTGGAGCTTCAGTAGAATTCATGTTAACATTAATTACCGTTGCTGGATATAAATCCTATAATTTATTAACTAACACTGTCTTAACATCATATTTTACACACAAACAAGTGACTAATTAACACTTGTTATAGACTTAACACTTGACTAATTTTAGGCTACAGGGATTCGGGACGAATAGAGGTCGACCAAGAACCAGAATAAAATGATGGAAATTTCAGGGCACTTCTTCGCTTTCGAAGTAAGAGTGATTCAGTATTAAAAAATAAGTTATGTTAACGTGTAGTGTTGGAAATGCGCAGTACACCAGACCTAGAATACAGAATGAAATAATTGAAGTGTGCAACGACCTGATTGTTCGAAATCTCGTGAAAGAACTTAATGCCTCCAGTTGCTTCTCTATTCTCGCCAATGAGACGTAAGACATATCAGGCTTAGAACAATTATCACTGTGTGTTCGTCATGTTGATAGAGAAACTTTCACTGTGAAGGAAAACTTTCTACAATTCGTACCACTATATGATGTGACCGGAAAAGGAATCGCAACGGCGATATTGGACAAATTGCGTTCATTAAATATAGACATAAATAAGATTCGTGGTCAAAGGTATGACGGAGCTATGTCCATGTCAGGAAAAGTAAACGGAGTCCAGGCACATGTAAAGGAAATAATTCCGTCAGCTTTATATGTCCACTGCTCAGCACACAGCCTCAACTTAGCTGTATCCAGTGCCTGTGAAGTAGCTGCCATTAGAAACTGCATGGGTACAATATCGAGTCTGTACGAATTTCTTAATACACCTAAAGGCAACATGTTTTAAAATCGGCGATAAGTAAAATGGAAACTACAACTTCACGCCGTGAAAAACTCGTTGAACTTTGTGCAACACGTTGGTTGGAAAGGTACAACTCCGTGGCCGCGGTGGTGGAATTGTATGACCCTATTATTGCAACCCTTCAAAGCATATCAGAATGGAAAGACAAAGACTCGTCCTCACAAGCAAATTTACTTTTATGTGCTCTGACTGTCTGTCAATTTGTGATATCGCTGTTTTGTATTCAGAGACTGTTTTCTTTAAGTCTCCCATTGTGTAAATTCCTGCAGAATTCAACTATTGATCTCGTGGAAGCAGTAAACCTTGCTGAAGATATTAACAGTGAAATGAAATCTATACGCGAAAATGTCGATGAAGAATTTTCTAAAATTTTCATTTGTGCTTCTGAAGTCTTGAATAGGTTGGGGTCCTCCATTCAAATCCCTCGCATGGCAGCGCGACAAAAGAAAACCGTGTAAACTTGGAGTTATCATCAGTAACGCCAGAACTTTACTTTCGTGTCTCTACTTTTATTCCATTTCTGGATACCAACAGGTCCCAACTAGATTCGCGTTTCTTGAAACACAAGGAAATATTGAAAGGCTTTCAGTGTCTTTTACCTACGAACCCAGTCCTTCTGCCCCTGCCGTCTCAAGTTTCTGCTTTCACTACGCTCACAGAGTTCTACGCCAGTGACATAAGAAGCGGTTGCAAAGAAGACCTGAATAATGAATTAAAATTTTGATACAGAAAAATTGCACGTCTTGAGAAGGGAGACCAACCGAAAACGGCCGTAGATGGGTTAACTATGTGCAATCCTAACATACTGCCAAATATATTTACTTTGCTAGAATACTAGCTGCGCTCCCAGTACAAATGCTCACATGTACAAATGAACGATGTTTCTCAAAATTACGCCGTCTAAAAACATATTTGCGTAATTCTACTGGAAATACACGTTTGAATGGATTAGCACTCCTCAATATACATAGAAATTACGCTCCAACTGCCGAAGATGTGTTAAATTAACAAACGAAAGAAAACGTCGTTTGGACATTGTATTGTGAATGCTGAAATTTCCGAAGTGTAGTGACGTTATATAATGTAGGCTACGTACATTATATATACTGTATACATTAATTTAATTACCGGTACTCGTTTTAAACAATGATTTTTCAAAACAATAATAGACTACAGTAGAATATTGATTTGAACATTGGAGACAACTGCATTCAATTTTTTATTCAAATTCAAATTCAAATTCCTTCATAGAGTGTGGATTCATCATGCCAGTTTCATTCTTCAACCTTGGTGAGTTCCATATTGACATATTGTGTTTAATTGAATTTATTTCAATATATTTGATTGCTTCCATGGATTTTCCTGTTATGTAAAGTGTCAACCTATCGTATACAAATAACCTTTGACTAAAATATATGATTATTGTGTAGCATAAGTGTAATAATGTCATGTAGCATTGTCACAGGCATTTTTATTATACAAAATGAAACAGATGTTTATATTTGTTAAAAAATTGTAGCCTAAGGCTGTGAAAAAAATACGTTTCGAAGATTTTATTAGGGTATTTATGAATATGTTCTATTCGAACATAGTATAATAAATATACCGTAACATGATATAATAATAATAATAATAATATAACACAAAATTTAAAATACCGATAATGTCAATTGTAAACAATTTTAATAATGACCCCCCCCCTTAACAAAATTCTGCGTACGCCACTGATCACCAGCTTGAGGACAACAAAAATTACATCGTACACTACAGAACGCTGCAGCTGTACCTCAAACTCGGCATGGAATTGAAAGTCCTCACCCGCGTGTTAGCGTTTCGTCAGACCGCGTGGATGAAGCCGTTCATAGACTTCAATACGGAGAAACGGAAAGCCGCGGCGAACGATTTTTGAAAAAAACTTCTTCAAACTAATGATCAACGCGGTTACGGCAAATCGTTAGAAAACGTATAGATTTTCGTTTAGTATCCAACGAACGCGAAATGATAAATAGCTGAGTGCGAACCCGAGATTCGTGCACACAAACGTGTATAACGAAGATTTGGTAGGCGTGATGATGAAAAAGAGGACAATGTTGTAACGCCAAAACTAAAAAAATTTTTGTATAAAAGAAAGGTGACACAAGAGGCAGGTGTTGATTTGACAATGACGAATGAAAGGACATTACCAGATGCAGTTAGGACAAAAGGAGCGTAAATCCTTTAGTTACGGCCGAGCATGGTTCTTGACAGGCCATAAATCCGAGATAGCAGATGGTCACCTAAAGAAATTAAGGGGTGTCGAGCTGTAAACTAAGAAAACAAAGACATCAGAGTAATGGGAGTATTACTGAGAAAGCTATCGTCGCGGGAAGAAGATACAAAATAACGAAAAACAGGCCACACCACATGTCTGAACCCATCAACGACGCAACGAGACTCTGTTCTCAATGAAAGGAAGAGATCGACCAGATGTATTACGAACAAAGGACATATCCGGTGAGATACGGGTACAATGGGTGAACCAATTAACAAAGACGGCGGGAAGCGAAGTAAAGTGAGAGGTTTATAGCTAAGACACAGAGAAACAGTAGCAGTGGTGACGTTACTTAGAAACGACCACACCAAGCGCGTGTGAACTAACAAGGACACAGATAGACAGAAAAAGACAACGCAGAAATAGGTCACGCTTGTGAGTAGCAGAAGTCAGCAGGGGCATGACAAGGGAAGACTGGGAAATTTATAGCGACGTTAAGTGTACTTGTTAAGCAGATGCAGCTGTGGCAATTAGAGAAATTTGTCTGAAAGGAACAGAAGAACAAATGTCAGGATGATTACATGCGTGAAATCTGACTACCGCCAGGGACGAAGGGTGTATCCAAAAAGGAAGGCGATGGGGTAGGAAATGAAATATCCTATCAGAAGCCAGAACTCAACGGAGGCGGGTTTTTAATAGCTAGTTTCTAAGAAAGCTAGAACGAAAACGAATGAGAATTTCGCAGATTATCAAGTGAGGGAAAATAGGAGGGTATTCCCGTGGAAGAGACAAACGATAACCAATGGGAAGGAACCGATGGGCGAAGAGAATCTAGAGTGGGAATTCGGTGGATTGAGTATATAAAATAAGCCGAGAACGCAAACAGGGGAGTCTAAGATAAATTTTCGAGAGAGTGAGAGAGTCAGAATTCTAATAGTAAATTTTCGGAGTGACGATCAGAAGTGTTGACGAAGTATGATATAATTTTCTTAAAAGCGTAACTTAACAGTTAGGAGTCGTGACGGAAGTTCAGAATTCGTTGATAGTGAAAGTCCGCGAATTAACTGAAAACGTACTAAGATCCGATATGTATAAATGATTGTGAAGCAGTGTCACTTATACGTTATTTCATAAAACAAAGTTGACAACAACGTATGCAATACGATCGAGATTAACAAGTGCGAACTAAGAATATAGTGGTACATAACTTATACGCGTAAAATGAATAAGATCGCAATATGTCTCTATAACAGTCTTGTGAAAACCGTAAATTGAATTTCAAAAAAATCTAACACTATAACTGGTTACCTGTCAGTATTCTATTGCAATATCGGAAGATGCCGGGGTGTGATATTCTAAGTGAAGTGTGTGTACAAGGATAAATCACGAGATGAGATACGTACCTTCAATGACATCATCAATCGAAGGAGTGAGCGATGAACTCTACGCAGATCAGACGCCGTAGAAAGGAATAACTTACCAAAAGTAAAATTTTATGTATTAGTTAATACTTAACAAACACCTGTCTGTCCTATTAAAAGAACTCACGTAAAAGCTTTGGCATATTAAAACACTCATGTGTGTCTTGGTAAAGATAATTCTTATATCATAAAAAACTTTAAAATAAATTTTGTGTAATTAGTAAAGTTAATGACTATTAACGTTGAAACTCAAGTTAAAACCTTTGGTTGGAGCTCGTAAGATGAATTGCTATTGAAGTAGAGGATATTTAACATTTCGAATGAGCATAATATGTTAAATAAGAACTAGTATGAAAATAATAAATGCCTCAAGTATACTGAAATTTGTGTATGCGTTTATTTATTTAATACATACCTGAGATAGGGAACAAATATCATTATTCGACAGAATGACATAGTATGCATAATCATCAAGCATATGTAAACATATAAAATTATTTGGAGCTTCAGTAGAATTCATGTTAACATTAATTACCGTTGCTGGATATAAATCCTATAATTTATTAACTAACACTGTCTTAACATCATATTTTACACACAAACAAGTGACTAATTAACACTTGTTATAGACTTAACACTTGACTAATTTTAGGCTACAGGGATTCGGGACGAATAGAGGTCGACCAAGAACCAGAATAAAATGATGGAAATTTCAGGGCACTTCTTCGCTTTCGAAGTAAGAGTGATTCAGTATTAAAAAATAAGTTATGTTAACGTGTAGTGTTGGAAATGCGCAGTACACCAGACCTAGAATACAGAATGAAATAATTGAAGTGTGCAACGACCTGATTGTTCGAAATCTCGTGAAAGAACTTAATGCCTCCAGTTGCTTCTCTATTCTCGCCAATGAGACGTAAGACATATCAGGCTTAGAACAATTATCACTGTGTGTTCGTCATGTTGATAGAGAAACTTTCACTGTGAAGGAAAACTTTCTACAATTCGTACCACTATATGATGTGACCGGAAAAGGAATCGCAACGGCGATATTGGACAAATTGCGTTCATTAAATATAGACATAAATAAGATTCGTGGTCAAAGGTATGACGGAGCTATGTCCATGTCAGGAAAAGTAAACGGAGTCCAGGCACATGTAAAGGAAATAATTCCGTCAGCTTTATATGTCCACTGCTCAGCACACAGCCTCAACTTAGCTGTATCCAGTGCCTGTGAAGTAGCTGCCATTAGAAACTGCATGGGTACAATATCGAGTCTGTACGAATTTCTTAATACACCTAAAGGCAACATGTTTTAAAATCGGCGATAAGTAAAATGGAAACTACAACTTCACGCCGTGAAAAACTCGTTGAACTTTGTGCAACACGTTGGTTGGAAAGGTACAACTCCGTGGCCGCGGTGGTGGAATTGTATGACCCTATTATTGCAACCCTTCAAAGCATATCAGAATGGAAAGACAAAGACTCGTCCTCACAAGCAAATTTACTTTTATGTGCTCTGACTGTCTGTCAATTTGTGATATCGCTGTTTTGTATTCAGAGACTGTTTTCTTTAAGTCTCCCATTGTGTAAATTCCTGCAGAATTCAACTATTGATCTCGTGGAAGCAGTAAACCTTGCTGAAGATATTAACAGTGAAATGAAATCTATACGCGAAAATGTCGATGAAGAATTTTCTAAAATTTTCATTTGTGCTTCTGAAGTCTTGAATAGGTTGGGGTCCTCCATTCAAATCCCTCGCATGGCAGCGCGACAAAAGAAAACCGTGTAAACTTGGAGTTATCATCAGTAACGCCAGAACTTTACTTTCGTGTCTCTACTTTTATTCCATTTCTGGATACCAACAGGTCCCAACTAGATTCGCGTTTCTTGAAACACAAGGAAATATTGAAAGGCTTTCAGTGTCTTTTACCTACGAACCCAGTCCTTCTGCCCCTGCCGTCTCAAGTTTCTGCTTTCACTACGCTCACAGAGTTCTACGCCAGTGACATAAGAAGCGGTTGCAAAGAAGACCTGAATAATGAATTAAAATTTTGATACAGAAAAATTGCACGTCTTGAGAAGGGAGACCAACCGAAAACGGCCGTAGATGGGTTAACTATGTGCAATCCTAACATACTGCCAAATATATTTACTTTGCTAGAATACTAGCTGCGCTCCCAGTACAAATGCTCACATGTACAAATGAACGATGTTTCTCAAAATTACGCCGTCTAAAAACATATTTGCGTAATTCTACTGGAAATACACGTTTGAATGGATTAGCACTCCTCAATATACATAGAAATTACGCTCCAACTGCCGAAGATGTGTTAAATTAACAAACGAAAGAAAACGTCGTTTGGACATTGTATTGTGAATGCTGAAATTTCCGAAGTGTAGTGACGTTATATAATGTAGGCTACGTACATTATATATACTGTATACATTAATTTAATTACCGGTACTCGTTTTAAACAATGATTTTTCAAAACAATAATAGACTACAGTAGAATATTGATTTGAACATTGGAGACAACTGCATTCAATTTTTTATTCAAATTCAAATTCAAATTCCTTCATAGAGTGTGGATTCATCATGCCAGTTTCATTCTTCAACCTTGGTGAGTTCCATATTGACATATTGTGTTTAATTGAATTTATTTCAATATATTTGATTGCTTCCATGGATTTTCCTGTTATGTAAAGTGTCAACCTATCGTATACAAATAACCTTTGACTAAAATATATGATTATTGTGTAGCATAAGTGTAATAATGTCATGTAGCATTGTCACAGGCATTTTTATTATACAAAATGAAACAGATGTTTATATTTGTTAAAAAATTGTAGCCTAAGGCTGTGAAAAAAATACGTTTCGAAGATTTTATTAGGGTATTTATGAATATGTTCTATTCGAACATAGTATAATAAATATACCGTAACATGATATAATAATAATAATAATAATATAACACAAAATTTAAAATACCGATAATGTCAATTGTAAACAATTTTAATAATGACCCCCCCCCTTAACAAAATTCTGCGTACGCCACTGATCACCAGCTTGAGGACAACAAAAATTACATCGTACACTACAGAACGCTGCAGCTGTACCTCAAACTCGGCATGGAATTGAAAGTCCTCACCCGCGTGTTAGCGTTTCGTCAGACCGCGTGGATGAAGCCGTTCATAGACTTCAATACGGAGAAACGGAAAGCCGCGGCGAACGATTTTTGAAAAAAACTTCTTCAAACTAATGATCAACGCGGTTACGGCAAATCGTTAGAAAACGTATAGATTTTCGTTTAGTATCCAACGAACGCGAAATGATAAATAGCTGAGTGCGAACCCGAGATTCGTGCACACAAACGTGTATAACGAAGATTTGGTAGGCGTGATGATGAAAAAGAGGACAATGTTGTAACGCCAAAACTAAAAAAATTTTTGTATAAAAGAAAGGTGACACAAGAGGCAGGTGTTGATTTGACAATGACGAATGAAAGGACATTACCAGATGCAGTTAGGACAAAAGGAGCGTAAATCCTTTAGTTACGGCCGAGCATGGTTCTTGACAGGCCATAAATCCGAGATAGCAGATGGTCACCTAAAGAAATTAAGGGGTGTCGAGCTGTAAACTAAGAAAACAAAGACATCAGAGTAATGGGAGTATTACTGAGAAAGCTATCGTCGCGGGAAGAAGATACAAAATAACGAAAAACAGGCCACACCACATGTCTGAACCCATCAACGACGCAACGAGACTCTGTTCTCAATGAAAGGAAGAGATCGACCAGATGTATTACGAACAAAGGACATATCCGGTGAGATACGGGTACAATGGGTGAACCAATTAACAAAGACGGCGGGAAGCGAAGTAAAGTGAGAGGTTTATAGCTAAGACACAGAGAAACAGTAGCAGTGGTGACGTTACTTAGAAACGACCACACCAAGCGCGTGTGAACTAACAAGGACACAGATAGACAGAAAAAGACAACGCAGAAATAGGTCACGCTTGTGAGTAGCAGAAGTCAGCAGGGGCATGACAAGGGAAGACTGGGAAATTTATAGCGACGTTAAGTGTACTTGTTAAGCAGATGCAGCTGTGGCAATTAGAGAAATTTGTCTGAAAGGAACAGAAGAACAAATGTCAGGATGATTACATGCGTGAAATCTGACTACCGCCAGGGACGAAGGGTGTATCCAAAAAGGAAGGCGATGGGGTAGGAAATGAAATATCCTATCAGAAGCCAGAACTCAACGGAGGCGGGTTTTTAATAGCTAGTTTCTAAGAAAGCTAGAACGAAAACGAATGAGAATTTCGCAGATTATCAAGTGAGGGAAAATAGGAGGGTATTCCCGTGGAAGAGACAAACGATAACCAATGGGAAGGAACCGATGGGCGAAGAGAATCTAGAGTGGGAATTCGGTGGATTGAGTATATAAAATAAGCCGAGAACGCAAACAGGGGAGTCTAAGATAAATTTTCGAGAGAGTGAGAGAGTCAGAATTCTAATAGTAAATTTTCGGAGTGACGATCAGAAGTGTTGACGAAGTATGATATAATTTTCTTAAAAGCGTAACTTAACAGTTAGGAGTCGTGACGGAAGTTCAGAATTCGTTGATAGTGAAAGTCCGCGAATTAACTGAAAACGTACTAAGATCCGATATGTATAAATGATTGTGAAGCAGTGTCACTTATACGTTATTTCATAAAACAAAGTTGACAACAACGTATGCAATACGATCGAGATTAACAAGTGCGAACTAAGAATATAGTGGTACATAACTTATACGCGTAAAATGAATAAGATCGCAATATGTCTCTATAACAGTCTTGTGAAAACCGTAAATTGAATTTCAAAAAATCTAACACTATAACTGGTTACCTGTCAGTATTCTATTGCAATATCGGAAGATGCCGGGGTGTGATATTCTAAGTGAAGTGTGTGTACAAGGATAAATCACGAGATGAGATACGTACCTTCAATGACATCATCAATCGAAGGAGTGAGCGATGAACTCTACGCAGATCAGACGCCGTAGAAAGGAATAACTTACCAAAAGTAAAATTTTATGTATTAGTTAATACTTAACAAACACCTGTCTGTCCTATTAAAAGAACTCACGTAAAAGCTTTGGCATATTAAAACACTCATGTGTGTCTTGGTAAAGATAATTCTTATATCATAAAAAACTTTAAAATAAATTTTGTGTAATTAGTAAAGTTAATGACTATTAACGTTGAAACTCAAGTTAAAACCTTTGGTTGGAGCTCGTAAGATGAATTGCTATTGAAGTAGAGGATATTTAACATTTCGAATGAGCATAATATGTTAAATAAGAACTAGTATGAAAATAATAAATGCCTCAAGTATACTGAAATTTGTGTATGCGTTTATTTATTTAATACATACCTGAGATAGGGAACAAATATCATTATTCGACAGAATGACATAGTATGCATAATCATCAAGCATATGTAAACATATAAAATTATTTGGAGCTTCAGTAGAATTCATGTTAACATTAATTACCGTTGCTGGATATAAATCCTATAATTTATTAACTAACACTGTCTTAACATCATATTTTACACACAAACAAGTGACTAATTAACACTTGTTATAGACTTAACACTTGACTAATTTTAGGCTACAGGGATTCGGGACGAATAGAGGTCGACCAAGAACCAGAATAAAATGATGGAAATTTCAGGGCACTTCTTCGCTTTCGAAGTAAGAGTGATTCAGTATTAAAAAATAAGTTATGTTAACGTGTAGTGTTGGAAATGCGCAGTACACCAGACCTAGAATACAGAATGAAATAATTGAAGTGTGCAACGACCTGATTGTTCGAAATCTCGTGAAAGAACTTAATGCCTCCAGTTGCTTCTCTATTCTCGCCAATGAGACGTAAGACATATCAGGCTTAGAACAATTATCACTGTGTGTTCGTCATGTTGATAGAGAAACTTTCACTGTGAAGGAAAACTTTCTACAATTCGTACCACTATATGATGTGACCGGAAAAGGAATCGCAACGGCGATATTGGACAAATTGCGTTCATTAAATATAGACATAAATAAGATTCGTGGTCAAAGGTATGACGGAGCTATGTCCATGTCAGGAAAAGTAAACGGAGTCCAGGCACATGTAAAGGAAATAATTCCGTCAGCTTTATATGTCCACTGCTCAGCACACAGCCTCAACTTAGCTGTATCCAGTGCCTGTGAAGTAGCTGCCATTAGAAACTGCATGGGTACAATATCGAGTCTGTACGAATTTCTTAATACACCTAAAGGCAACATGTTTTAAAATCGGCGATAAGTAAAATGGAAACTACAACTTCACGCCGTGAAAAACTCGTTGAACTTTGTGCAACACGTTGGTTGGAAAGGTACAACTCCGTGGCCGCGGTGGTGGAATTGTATGACCCTATTATTGCAACCCTTCAAAGCATATCAGAATGGAAAGACAAAGACTCGTCCTCACAAGCAAATTTACTTTTATGTGCTCTGACTGTCTGTCAATTTGTGATATCGCTGTTTTGTATTCAGAGACTGTTTTCTTTAAGTCTCCCATTGTGTAAATTCCTGCAGAATTCAACTATTGATCTCGTGGAAGCAGTAAACCTTGCTGAAGATATTAACAGTGAAATGAAATCTATACGCGAAAATGTCGATGAAGAATTTTCTAAAATTTTCATTTGTGCTTCTGAAGTCTTGAATAGGTTGGGGTCCTCCATTCAAATCCCTCGCATGGCAGCGCGACAAAAGAAAACCGTGTAAACTTGGAGTTATCATCAGTAACGCCAGAACTTTACTTTCGTGTCTCTACTTTTATTCCATTTCTGGATACCAACAGGTCCCAACTAGATTCGCGTTTCTTGAAACACAAGGAAATATTGAAAGGCTTTCAGTGTCTTTTACCTACGAACCCAGTCCTTCTGCCCCTGCCGTCTCAAGTTTCTGCTTTCACTACGCTCACAGAGTTCTACGCCAGTGACATAAGAAGCGGTTGCAAAGAAGACCTGAATAATGAATTAAAATTTTGATACAGAAAAATTGCACGTCTTGAGAAGGGAGACCAACCGAAAACGGCCGTAGATGGGTTAACTATGTGCAATCCTAACATACTGCCAAATATATTTACTTTGCTAGAATACTAGCTGCGCTCCCAGTACAAATGCTCACATGTACAAATGAACGATGTTTCTCAAAATTACGCCGTCTAAAAACATATTTGCGTAATTCTACTGGAAATACACATTTGAATGGATTAGCACTCCCCAATATACATAGAAATTACGCTCCAACTGCCGAAGATGTGTTAAATTAACAAACGAAAGAAAACGTCGTTTGGACATTGTATTGTGAATGCTGAAATTTCCGAAGTGTAGTGACGTTATATAATGTAGGCTACGTACATTATATATACTGTATACATTAATTTAATTACCGGTACTCGTTTTAAACAATGATTTTTCAAAACAATAATAGACTACAGTAGAATATTGATTTGAACATTGGAGACAACTGCATTCAATTTTTTATTCAAATTCAAATTCAAATTCCTTCATAGAGTGTGGATTCATCATGCCAGTTTCATTCTTCAACCTTGGTGAGTTCCATATTGACATATTGTGTTTAATTGAATTTATTTCAATATATTTGATTGCTTCCATGGATTTTCCTGTTATGTAAAGTGTCAACCTATCGTATACAAATAACCTTTGACTAAAATATATGATTATTGTGTAGCATAAGTGTAATAATGTCATGTAGCATTGTCACAGGCATTTTTATTATACAAAATGAAACAGATGTTTATATTTGTTAAAAAATTGTAGCCTAAGGCTGTGAAAAAAATACGTTTCGAAGATTTTATTAGGGTATTTATGAATATGTTCTATTCGAACATAGTATAATAAATATACCGTAACATGATATAATAATAATAATAATAATAATAATAGTTGTCTTGATTATTCATCTCTTCTTTCACAGCACTACACTTAACTAAAAATGAACTTTTTTCATGTGAAAAACTTACTATTTTATCGGACGCGTTTCGGCTTAGTATCCGCCTTCTTCAGCTTTGGTAACAGACTGACAGCATTTTGTAACGGTTGTGTGGAAGGTGAAGTGGGGGTGGTGTGTGGCGGAAGGGGATTGGCGCGGGGATTCAATTTATTGTTTGTTTTCTGTATAATTGTGTCAAAAAGTGTATGTGACTTATATTGTAATTGATCGTTGAGTATGTTGTTTGGTTGTGTTGTGTGGTGTTTATATATTTCATATTGTTCAGTTGTGTTGAGTTTTTGACCTTTGGGTATGTAATGTAGAATTTCAAGATTAGTGTCTATGTTGGTGTAACTGTGGTTTTCTGTGTGTATGTGTGTGGCAAATGCAGAGTGTATATTGTTGTTGGTTAAAGCTTTTAAGTGTCATTCCACTTCACCTTCCACACAACCGTTACAAAATGCTGGCAGTCTGTTACCAAAGCTGAAGAAGGCGGATACTAAGCCGAAACGCGTCCGATAAAATAGTAAGTTTTTCACATGAAAAAAGTTCATTTTTAGTTAAATAATAATAATACACAAAATTTAAAATACCGATAATGTCAATTGTAAACAATTTTAATAATGACCCCCCCCTTAACAAAATTCTGCGTACGCCACTGATCACCAGCTTGAGGACAACAAAAATTACATCGTACACTACAGAACGCTGCAGCTGTACCTCAAACTCGGCATGGAATTGAAAGTCCTCACCCGCGTGTTAGCGTTTCGTCAGACCGCGTGGATGAAGCCGTTCATAGACTTCAATACGGAGAAACGGAAAGCCGCGGCGAACGATTTTTGAAAAAAACTTCTTCAAACTAATGATCAACGCGGTTACGGCAAATCGTTAGAAAACGTATAGATTTTCGTTTAGTATCCAACGAACGCGAAATGATAAATAGCTGAGTGCGAACCCGAGATTCGTGCACACAAACGTGTATAACGAAGATTTGGTAGGCGTGATGATGAAAAAGAAGACAATGTTGTAACGCCAAAACTAAAAAAATTTTTGTATAAAAGAAAGGTGACACAAGAGGCAGTTGTTGATTTGACAATGACGAATGAAAGGACATTACCAGATGCAGTTAGGACAAAAGGAGCGTAAATCCTTTAGTTACGGCCGAGCATGGTTCTTGACAGGCCATAAATCCGAGATAGCAGATGGTCACCTAAAGAAATTAAGGGGTGTCGAGCTGTAAACTAAGAAAACAAAGACATCAGAGTAATGGGAGTATTACTGAGAAAGCTATCGTCGCGGGAAGAAGATACAAAATAACGAAAAACAGGCCACACCACATGTCTGAACCCATCAACGACGCAACGAGACTCTGTTCTCAATGAAAGGAAGAGATCGACCAGATGTATTACGAACAAAGGACATATCCGGTGAGATACGGGTACAATGGGTGAACCAATTAACAAAGACGGCGGGAAGCGAAGTAAAGTGAGAGGTTTATAGCTAAGACACAGAGAAACAGTAGCAGTGGTGACGTTACTTAGAAACGACCACACCAAGCGCGTGTGAACTAACAAGGACACAGATAGACAGAAAAAGACAACGCAGAAATAGGTCACGCTTGTGAGTAGCAGAAGTCAGCAGGGGCATGACAAGGGAAGACTGGGAAATTTATAGCGACGTTAAGTGTACTTGTTAAGCAGATGCAGCTGTGGCAATTAGAGAAATTTGTCTGAAAGGAACAGAAGAACAAATGTCAGGATGATTACATGCGTGAAATCTGACTACCGCCAGGGACGAAGGGTGTATCCAAAAAGGAAGGCGATGGGGTAGGAAATGAAATATCCTATCAGAAGCCAGAACTCAACGGAGGCGGGTTTTTAATAGCTAGTTTCTAAGAAAGCTAGAACGAAAACGAATGAGAATTTCGCAGATTATCAAGTGAGGGAAAATAGGAGGGTATTCCCGTGGAAGAGACAAACGATAACCAATGGGAAGGAACCGATGGGCGAAGAGAATCTAGAGTGGGAATTCGGTGGATTGAGTATATAAAATAAGCCGAGAACGCAAACAGGGGAGTCTAAGATAAATTTTCGAGAGAGTGAGAGAGTCAGAATTCTAATAGTAAATTTTCGGAGTGACGATCAGAAGTGTTGACGAAGTATGATATAATTTTCTTAAAAGCGTAACTTAACAGTTAGGAGTCGTGACGGAAGTTCAGAATTCGTTGATAGTGAAAGTCCGCGAATTAACTGAAAACGTACTAAGATCCTATATGTATAAATGATTGTGAAGCAGTGTCACTTATACGTTATTTCATAAAACAAAGTTGACAACAACGTATGCAATACGATCGAGATTAACAAGTGCGAACTAAGAATATAGTGGTACATAACTTATACGCGTAAAATGAATAAGATCGCAATATGTCTCTATAACAGTCTTGTGAAAACCGTAAATTGAATTTCAAAAAATCTAACACTATAACTGGTTACCTGTCAGTATTCTATTGCAATATCGGAAGATGCCGGGGTGTGATATTCTAAGTGAAGTGTGTGTACAAGGATAAATCACGAGATGAGATACGTACCTTCAATGACATCATCAATCGAAGGAGTGAGCGATGAACTCTACGCAGATCAGACGCCGTAGAAAGGAATAACTTACCAAAAGTAAAATTTTATGTATTAGTTAATACTTAACAAACACCTGTCTGTCCTATTAAAAGAACTCACGTAAAAGCTTTGGCATATTAAAACACTCATGTGTGTCTTGGTAAAGATAATTCTTATATCATAAAAAACTTTAAAATAAATTTTGTGTAATTAGTAAAGTTAATGACTATTAACGTTGAAACTCAAGTTAAAACCTTTGGTTGGAGCTCGTAAGATGAATTGCTATTGAAGTAGAGGATATTTAACATTTCGAATGAGCATAATATGTTAAATAAGAACTAGTATGAAAATAATAAATGCCTCAAGTATACTGAAATTTGTGTATGCGTTTATTTATTTAATACATACCTGAGATAGGGAACAAATATCATTATTCGACAGAATGACATAGTATGCATAATCATCAAGCATATGTAAACATATAAAATTATTTGGAGCTTCAGTAGAATTCATGTTAACATTAATTACCGTTGCTGGATATAAATCCTATAATTTATTAACTAACACTGTCTTAACATCATATTTTACACACAAACAAGTGACTAATTAACACTTGTTATAGACTTAACACTTGACTAATTTTAGGCTACAGGGATTCGGGACGAATAGAGGTCGACCAAGAACCAGAATAAAATGATGGAAATTTCAGGGCACTTCTTCGCTTTCGAAGTAAGAGTGATTCAGTATTAAAAAATAAGTTATGTTAACGTGTAGTGTTGGAAATGCGCAGTACACCAGACCTAGAATACAGAATGAAATAATTGAAGTGTGCAACGACCTGATTGTTCGAAATCTCGTGAAAGAACTTAATGCCTCCAGTTGCTTCTCTATTCTCGCCAATGAGACGTAAGACATATCAGGCTTAGAACAATTATCACTGTGTGTTCGTCATGTTGATAGAGAAACTTTCACTGTGAAGGAAAACTTTCTACAATTCGTACCACTATATGATGTGACCGGAAAAGGAATCGCAACGGCGATATTGGACAAATTGCGTTCATTAAATATAGACATAAATAAGATTCGTGGTCAAAGGTATGACGGAGCTATGTCCATGTCAGGAAAAGTAAACGGAGTCCAGGCACATGTAAAGGAAATAATTCCGTCAGCTTTATATGTCCACTGCTCAGCACACAGCCTCAACTTAGCTGTATCCAGTGCCTGTGAAGTAGCTGCCATTAGAAACTGCATGGGTACAATATCGAGTCTGTACGAATTTCTTAATACACCTAAAGGCAACATGTTTTAAAATCGGCGATAAGTAAAATGGAAACTACAACTTCACGCCGTGAAAAACTCGTTGAACTTTGTGCAACACGTTGGTTGGAAAGGTACAACTCCGTGGCCGCGGTGGTGGAATTGTATGACCCTATTATTGCAACCCTTCAAAGCATATCAGAATGGAAAGACAAAGACTCGTCCTCACAAGCAAATTTACTTTTATGTGCTCTGACTGTCTGTCAATTTGTGATATCGCTGTTTTGTATTCAGAGACTGTTTTCTTTAAGTCTCCCATTGTGTAAATTCCTGCAGAATTCAACTATTGATCTCGTGGAAGCAGTAAACCTTGCTGAAGATATTAACAGTGAAATGAAATCTATACGCGAAAATGTCGATGAAGAATTTTCTAAAATTTTCATTTGTGCTTCTGAAGTCTTGAATAGGTTGGGGTCCTCCATTCAAATCCCTCGCATGGCAGCGCGACAAAAGAAAACCGTGTAAACTTGGAGTTATCATCAGTAACGCCAGAACTTTACTTTCGTGTCTCTACTTTTATTCCATTTCTGGATACCAACAGGTCCCAACTAGATTCGCGTTTCTTGAAACACAAGGAAATATTGAAAGGCTTTCAGTGTCTTTTACCTACGAACCCAGTCCTTCTGCCCCTGCCGTCTCAAGTTTCTGCTTTCACTACGCTCACAGAGTTCTACGCCAGTGACATAAGAAGCGGTTGCAAAGAAGACCTGAATAATGAATTAAAATTTTGATACAGAAAAATTGCACGTCTTGAGAAGGGAGACCAACCGAAAACGGCCGTAGATGGGTTAACTATGTGCAATCCTAACATACTGCCAAATATATTTACTTTGCTAGAATACTAGCTGCGCTCCCAGTACAAATGCTCACATGTACAAATGAACGATGTTTCTCAAAATTACGCCGTCTAAAAACATATTTGCGTAATTCTACTGGAAATACACATTTGAATGGATTAGCACTCCCCAATATACATAGAAATTACGCTCCAACTGCCGAAGATGTGTTAAATTAACAAACGAAAGAAAACGTCGTTTGGACATTGTATTGTGAATGCTGAAATTTCCGAAGTGTAGTGACGTTATATAATGTAGGCTACGTACATTATATATACTGTATACATTAATTTAATTACCGGTACTCGTTTTAAACAATGATTTTTCAAAACAATAATAGACTACAGTAGAATATTGATTTGAACATTGGAGACAACTGCATTCAATTTTTTATTCAAATTCAAATTCAAATTCCTTCATAGAGTGTGGATTCATCATGCCAGTTTCATTCTTCAACCTTGGTGAGTTCCATATTGACATATTGTGTTTAATTGAATTTATTTCAATATATTTGATTGCTTCCATGGATTTTCCTGTTAAGTAAAGTGTCAACCTATCGTATACAAATAACCTTTGACTAAAATATATGATTATTGTGTAGCATAAGTGTAATAATGTCATGTAGCATTGTCACAGGCATTTTTATTATACAAAATGAAACAGATGTTTATATTTGTTAAAAAATTGTAGCCTAAGGCTGTGAAAAAAATACGTTTCGAAGATTTTATTAGGGTATTTATGAATATGTTCTATTCGAACATAGTATAATAAATATACCGTAACATGATATAATAATAATAATAATAATAATACACAAAATTTAAAATACCGATAATGTCAATTGTAAACAATTTTAATAATGACCCCCCCCTTAACAAAATTCTGCGTACGCCACTGATCACCAGCTTGAGGACAACAAAAATTACATCGTACACTACAGAACGCTGCAGCTGTACCTCAAACTCGGCATGGAATTGAAAGTCCTCACCCGCGTGTTAGCGTTTCGTCAGACCGCGTGGATGAAGCCGTTCATAGACTTCAATACGGAGAAACGGAAAGCCGCGGCGAACGATTTTTGAAAAAAACTTCTTCAAACTAATGATCAACGCGGTTACGGCAAATCGTTAGAAAACGTATAGATTTTCGTTTAGTATCCAACGAACGCGAAATGATAAATAGCTGAGTGCGAGCCCGAGATTCGTGCACACAAACGTGTATAACGAAGATTTGGTAGGCGTGATGATGAAAAAGAGGACAATGTTGTAACGCCAAAACTAAAAAAATTTTTGTATAAAAGAAAGGTGACACAAGAGGCAGTTGTTGGTTTGACAATGACGAATGAAAGGACATTACCAGATGCAGTTAGGACAAAAGGAGCGTAAATCCTTTAGTTACGGCCGAGCATGGTTCTGGACAGGCCATAAATCCGAGATAGCAGATGGTCACCTAAAGAAATTAAGGGGTGTCGAGCTGTAAACTAAGAAAACAAAGACATCAGAGTAATGGGAGTATTACTGAGAAAGCTATCGTCGCGGGAAGAAGATACAAAATAACGAAAAACAGGCCACACCACATGTCTGAACCCATCAACGACGCAACGAGACTCTGTTCTCAATGAAAGGAAGAGATCGACCAGCTGTATTACGAACAAAGGACATATCCGGTGAGATACGGGTACAATGGGTGAACCAATTAACAAAGACGGCGGGAAGCGAAGTAAAGTGAGAGGTTTATAGCTAAGACACAGAGAAACAGTAGCAGTGGTGACGTTACTTAGAAACGACCACACCAAGCGCGTGTGAACTAACAAGGACACAGATAGACAGAATAAGACAACGCAGAAATAGGTCACGCTTGTGAGTAGCAGAAGTCAGCAGGGGCATGACAAGGGAAGACTGGGAAATTTATAGCGACGTTAAGTGTACTTGTTAAGCAGATGCAGCTGTGGCAATTAGAGAAATTTGTCTGAAAGGAACAGAAGAACAAATGTCAGGATGATTACATGCGTGAAATCTGACTACCGCCAGGGACGAAGGGTGTATCCAAAAAGGAAGGCGATGGGGTAGGAAATGAAATATCCTATCAGAAGCCAGAACTCAACGGAGGCGGGTTTTTAATAACTAGTTTCTAAGAAAGCTAGAACGAAAACGAATGAGAATTTCGCAGATTATCAAGTGAGGGAAAATAGGAGGGTATTCCCGTGGAAGAGACAAACGATAACCAATGGGAAGGAACCGATGGGCGAAGAGAATCTAGAGTGGGAATTCGGTGGATTGAGTATATAAAATAAGCCGAGAACGCAAACAGGGGAGTCTAAGATAAATTTTCGAGAGAGTGAGAGAGTCAGAATTCTAATAGTAAATTTTCGGAGTGACGATCAGAAGTGTTGACGAAGTATGATATAATTTTCTTAAAAGCGTAACTTAACAGTTAGGAGTCGTGACGGAAGTTCAGAATTCGTTGATAGTGAAAGTCCGCGAATTAACTGAAAACGTACTAAGATCCGATATGTATAAATGATTGTGAAGCAGTGTCACTTATACGTTATTTCATAAAACAAAGTTGACAACAACGTATGCAATACGATCGAGATTAACAAGTGCGAACTAAGAATATAGTGGTACATAACTTATACGCGTAAAATGAATAAGATCGCAATATGTCTCTATAACAGTCTTGTGAAAACCGTAAATTGAATTTCAAAAAATCTAACACTATAACTGGTTACCTGTCAGTATTCTATTGCAATATCGGAAGATGCCGGGGTGTGATATTCTAAGTGAAGTGTGTGTACAAGGATAAATCACGAGATGAGATACGTACCTTCAATGACATCATCAATCGAAGGAGTGAGCGATGAACTCTACGCAGATCAGACGCCGTAGAAAGGAATAACTTACCAAAAGTAAAATTTTATGTATTAGTTAATACTTAACAAACACCTGTCTGTCCTATTAAAAGAACTCACGTAAAAGCTTTGGCATATTAAAACACTCATGTGTGTCTTGGTAAAGATAATTCTTATATCATAAAAAACTTTAAAATAAATTTTGTGTAATTAGTAAAGTTAATGACTATTAACGTTGAAACTCAAGTTAAAACCTTTGGTTGGAGCTCGTAAGATGAATTGCTATTGAAGTAGAGGATATTTAACATTTCGAATGAGCATAATATGTTAAATAAGAACTAGTATGAAAATAATAAATGCCTCAAGTATACTGAAATTTGTGTATGCGTTTATTTATTTAATACATACCTGAGATAGGGAACAAATATCATTATTCGACAGAATGACATAGTATGCATAATCATCAAGCATATGTAAACATATAAAATTATTTGGAGCTTCAGTAGAATTCATGTTAACATTAATTACCGTTGCTGGATATAAATCCTATAATTTATTAACTAACACTGTCTTAACATCATATTTTACACACAAACAAGTGACTAATTAACACTTGTTATAGACTTAACACTTGACTAATTTTAGGCTACAGGGATTCGGGACGAATAGAGGTCGACCAAGAACCAGAATAAAATGATGGAAATTTCAGGGCACTTCTTCGCTTTCGAAGTAAGAGTGATTCAGTATTAAAAAATAAGTTATGTTAACGTGTAGTGTTGGAAATGCGCAGTACACCAGACCTAGAATACAGAATGAAATAATTGAAGTGTGCAACGACCTGATTGTTCGAAATCTCGTGAAAGAACTTAATGCCTCCAGTTGCTTCTCTATTCTCGCCAATGAGACGTAAGACATATCAGGCTTAGAACAATTATCACTGTGTGTTCGTCATGTTGATAGAGAAACTTTCACTGTGAAGGAAAACTTTCTACAATTCGTACCACTATATGATGTGACCGGAAAAGGAATCGCAACGGCGATATTGGACAAATTGCGTTCATTAAATATAGACATAAATAAGATTCGTGGTCAAAGGTATGACGGAGCTATGTCCATGTCAGGAAAAGTAAACGGAGTCCAGGCACATGTAAAGGAAATAATTCCGTCAGCTTTATATGTCCACTGCTCAGCACACAGCCTCAACTTAGCTGTATCCAGTGCCTGTGAAGTAGCTGCCATTAGAAACTGCATGGGTACAATATCGAGTCTGTACGAATTTCTTAATACACCTAAAGGCAACATGTTTTAAAATCGGCGATAAGTAAAATGGAAACTACAACTTCACGCCGTGAAAAACTCGTTGAACTTTGTGCAACACGTTGGTTGGAAAGGTACAACTCCGTGGCCGCGGTGGTGGAATTGTATGACCCTATTATTGCAACCCTTCAAAGCATATCAGAATGGAAAGACAAAGACTCGTCCTCACAAGCAAATTTACTTTTATGTGCTCTGACTGTCTGTCAATTTGTGATATCGCTGTTTTGTATTCAGAGACTGTTTTCTTTAAGTCTCCCATTGTGTAAATTCCTGCAGAATTCAACTATTGATCTCGTGGAAGCAGTAAACCTTGCTGAAGATATTAACAGTGAAATGAAATCTATACGCGAAAATGTCGATGAAGAATTTTCTAAAATTTTCATTTGTGCTTCTGAAGTCTTGAATAGGTTGGGGTCCTCCATTCAAATCCCTCGCATGGCAGCGCGACAAAAGAAAACCGTGTAAACTTGGAGTTATCATCAGTAACGCCAGAACTTTACTTTCGTGTCTCTACTTTTATTCCATTTCTGGATACCAACAGGTCCCAACTAGATTCGCGTTTCTTGAAACACAAGGAAATATTGAAAGGCTTTCAGTGTCTTTTACCTACGAACCCAGTCCTTCTGCCCCTGCCGTCTCAAGTTTCTGCTTTCACTACGCTCACAGAGTTCTACGCCAGTGACATAAGAAGCGGTTGCAAAGAAGACCTGAATAATGAATTAAAATTTTGATACAGAAAAATTGCACGTCTTGAGAAGGGAGACCAACCGAAAACGGCCGTAGATGGGTTAACTATGTGCAATCCTAACATACTGCCAAATATATTTACTTTGCTAGAATACTAGCTGCGCTCCCAGTACAAATGCTCACATGTACAAATGAACGATGTTTCTCAAAATTACGCCGTCTAAAAACATATTTGCGTAATTCTACTGGAAATACACATTTGAATGGATTAGCACTCCCCAATATACATAGAAATTACGCTCCAACTGCCGAAGATGTGTTAAATTAACAAACGAAAGAAAACGTCGTTTGGACATTGTATTGTGAATGCTGAAATTTCCGAAGTGTAGTGACGTTATATAATGTAGGCTACGTACATTATATATACTGTATACATTAATTTAATTACCGGTACTCGTTTTAAACAATGATTTTTCAAAACAATAATAGACTACAGTAGAATATTGATTTGAACATTGGAGACAACTGCATTCAATTTTTTATTCAAATTCAAATTCAAATTCCTTCATAGAGTGTGGATTCATCATGCCAGTTTCATTCTTCAACCTTGGTGAGTTCCATATTGACATATTGTGTTTAATTGAATTTATTTCAATATATTTGATTGCTTCCATGGATTTTCCTGTTAAGTAAAGTGTCAACCTATCGTATACAAATAACCTTTGACTAAAATATATGATTATTGTGTAGCATAAGTGTAATAATGTCATGTAGCATTGTCACAGGCATTTTTATTATACAAAATGAAACAGATGTTTATATTTGTTAAAAAATTGTAGCCTAAGGCTGTGAAAAAAATACGTTTCGAAGATTTTATTAGGGTATTTATGAATATGTTCTATTCGAACATAGTATAATAAATATACCGTAACATGATATAATAATAATAATAATAATAATACACAAAATTTAAAATACCGATAATGTCAATTGTAAACAATTTTAATAATGACCCCCCCCTTAACAAAATTCTGCGTACGCCACTGATCACCAGCTTGAGGACAACAAAAATTACATCGTACACTACAGAACGCTGCAGCTGTACCTCAAACTCGGCATGGAATTGAAAGTCCTCACCCGCGTGTTAGCGTTTCGTCAGACCGCGTGGATGAAGCCGTTCATAGACTTCAATACGGAGAAACGGAAAGCCGCGGCGAACGATTTTTGAAAAAAACTTCTTCAAACTAATGATCAACGCGGTTACGGCAAATCGTTAGAAAACGTATAGATTTTCGTTTAGTATCCAACGAACGCGAAATGATAAATAGCTGAGTGCGAGCCCGAGATTCGTGCACACAAACGTGTATAACGAAGATTTGGTAGGCGTGATGATGAAAAAGAGGACAATGTTGTAACGCCAAAACTAAAAAAATTTTTGTATAAAAGAAAGGTGACACAAGAGGCAGTTGTTGGTTTGACAATGACGAATGAAAGGACATTACCAGATGCAGTTAGGACAAAAGGAGCGTAAATCCTTTAGTTACGGCCGAGCATGGTTCTGGACAGGCCATAAATCCGAGATAGCAGATGGTCACCTAAAGAAATTAAGGGGTGTCGAGCTGTAAACTAAGAAAACAAAGACATCAGAGTAATGGGAGTATTACTGAGAAAGCTATCGTCGCGGGAAGAAGATACAAAATAACGAAAAACAGGCCACACCACATGTCTGAACCCATCAACGACGCAACGAGACTCTGTTCTCAATGAAAGGAAGAGATCGACCAGCTGTATTACGAACAAAGGACATATCCGGTGAGATACGGGTACAATGGGTGAACCAATTAACAAAGACGGCGGGAAGCGAAGTAAAGTGAGAGGTTTATAGCTAAGACACAGAGAAACAGTAGCAGTGGTGACGTTACTTAGAAACGACCACACCAAGCGCGTGTGAACTAACAAGGACACAGATAGACAGAATAAGACAACGCAGAAATAGGTCACGCTTGTGAGTAGCAGAAGTCAGCAGGGGCATGACAAGGGAAGACTGGGAAATTTATAGCGACGTTAAGTGTACTTGTTAAGCAGATGCAGCTGTGGCAATTAGAGAAATTTGTCTGAAAGGAACAGAAGAACAAATGTCAGGATGATTACATGCGTGAAATCTGACTACCGCCAGGGACGAAGGGTGTATCCAAAAAGGAAGGCGATGGGGTAGGAAATGAAATATCCTATCAGAAGCCAGAACTCAACGGAGGCGGGTTTTTAATAACTAGTTTCTAAGAAAGCTAGAACGAAAACGAATGAGAATTTCGCAGATTATCAAGTGAGGGAAAATAGGAGGGTATTCCCGTGGAAGAGACAAACGATAACCAATGGGAAGGAACCGATGGGCGAAGAGAATCTAGAGTGGGAATTCGGTGGATTGAGTATATAAAATAAGCCGAGAACGCAAACAGGGGAGTCTAAGATAAATTTTCGAGAGAGTGAGAGAGTCAGAATTCTAATAGTAAATTTTCGGAGTGACGATCAGAAGTGTTGACGAAGTATGATATAATTTTCTTAAAAGCGTAACTTAACAGTTAGGAGTCGTGACGGAAGTTCAGAATTCGTTGATAGTGAAAGTCCGCGAATTAACTGAAAACGTACTAAGATCCGATATGTATAAATGATTGTGAAGCAGTGTCACTTATACGTTATTTCATAAAACAAAGTTGACAACAACGTATGCAATACGATCGAGATTAACAAGTGCGAACTAAGAATATAGTGGTACATAACTTATACGCGTAAAATGAATAAGATCGCAATATGTCTCTATAACAGTCTTGTGAAAACCGTAAATTGAATTTCAAAAAATCTAACACTATAACTGGTTACCTGTCAGTATTCTATTGCAATATCGGAAGATGCCGGGGTGTGATATTCTAAGTGAAGTGTGTGTACAAGGATAAATCACGAGATGAGATACGTACCTTCAATGACATCATCAATCGAAGGAGTGAGCGATGAACTCTACGCAGATCAGACGCCGTAGAAAGGAATAACTTACCAAAAGTAAAATTTTATGTATTAGTTAATACTTAACAAACACCTGTCTGTCCTATTAAAAGAACTCACGTAAAAGCTTTGGCATATTAAAACACTCATGTGTGTCTTGGTAAAGATAATTCTTATATCATAAAAAACTTTAAAATAAATTTTGTGTAATTAGTAAAGTTAATGACTATTAACGTTGAAACTCAAGTTAAAACCTTTGGTTGGAGCTCGTAAGATGAATTGCTATTGAAGTAGAGGATATTTAACATTTCGAATGAGCATAATATGTTAAATAAGAACTAGTATGAAAATAATAAATGCCTCAAGTATACTGAAATTTGTGTATGCGTTTATTTATTTAATACATACCTGAGATAGGGAACAAATATCATTATTCGACAGAATGACATAGTATGCATAATCATCAAGCATATGTAAACATATAAAATTATTTGGAGCTTCAGTAGAATTCATGTTAACATTAATTACCGTTGCTGGATATAAATCCTATAATTTATTAACTAACACTGTCTTAACATCATATTTTACACACAAACAAGTGACTAATTAACACTTGTTATAGACTTAACACTTGACTAATTTTAGGCTACAGGGATTCGGGACGAATAGAGGTCGACCAAGAACCAGAATAAAATGATGGAAATTTCAGGGCACTTCTTCGCTTTCGAAGTAAGACTGATTCAGTATTAAAAAATAAGTTATGTTAACGTGTAGTGTTGGAAATGCGCAGTACACCAGACCTAGAATACAGAATGAAATAATTGAAGTGTGCAACGACCTGATTGTTCGAAATCTCGTGAAAGAACTTAATGCCTCCAGTTGCTTCTCTATTCTCGCCAATGAGACGTAAGACATATCAGGCTTAGAACAATTATCACTGTGTGTTCGTCATGTTGATAGAGAAACTTTCACTGTGAAGGAAAACTTTCTACAATTCGTACCACTATATGATGTGACCGGAAAAGGAATCGCAACGGCGATATTGGACAAATTGCGTTCATTAAATATAGACATAAATAAGATTCGTGGTCAAAGGTATGACGGAGCTATGTCCATGTCAGGAAAAGTAAACGGAGTCCAGGCACATGTAAAGGAAATAATTCCGTCAGCTTTATATGTCCACTGCTCAGCACACAGCCTCAACTTAGCTGTATCCAGTGCCTGTGAAGTAGCTGCCATTAGAAACTGCATGGGTACAATATCGAGTCTGTACGAATTTCTTAATACACCTAAAGGCAACATGTTTTAAAATCGGCGATAAGTAAAATGGAAACTACAACTTCACGCCGTGAAAAACTCGTTGAACTTTGTGCAACACGTTGGTTGGAAAGGTACAACTCCGTGGCCGCGGTGGTGGAATTGTATGACCCTATTATTGCAACCCTTCAAAGCATATCAGAATGGAAAGACAAAGACTCGTCCTCACAAGCAAATTTACTTTTATGTGCTCTGACTGTCTGTCAATTTGTGATATCGCTGTTTTGTATTCAGAGACTGTTTTCTTTAAGTCTCCCATTGTGTAAATTCCTGCAGAATTCAACTATTGATCTCGTGGAAGCAGTAAACCTTGCTGAAGATATTAACAGTGAAATGAAATCTATACGCGAAAATGTCGATGAAGAATTTTCTAAAATTTTCATTTGTGCTTCTGAAGTCTTGAATAGGTTGGGGTCCTCCATTCAAATCCCTCGCATGGCAGCGCGACAAAAGAAAACCATGTAAACTTGGAGTTATCATCAGTAACGCCAGAACTTTACTTTCGTGTCTCTACTTTTATTCCATTTCTGGATACCAACAGGTCCCAACTAGATTCGCGTTTCTTGAAACACAAGGAAATATTGAAAGGCTTTCAGTGTCTTTTACCTACGAACCCAGTCCTTCTGCCCCTGCCGTCTCAAGTTTCTGCTTTCACTACGCTCACAGAGTTCTACGCCAGTGACATAAGAAGCGGTTGCAAAGAAGACCTGAATAATGAATTAAAATTTTGATACAGAAAAATTGCACGTCTTGAGAAGGGAGACCAACCGAAAACGGCCGTAGATGGGTTAACTATGTGCAATCCTAACATACTGCCAAATATATTTACTTTGCTAGAATACTAGCTGCGCTCCCAGTACAAATGCTCACATGTACAAATGAACGATGTTTCTCAAAATTACGCCGTCTAAAAACATATTTGCGTAATTCTACTGGAAATACACATTTGAATGGATTAGCACTCCCCAATATACATAGAAATTACGCTCCAACTGCCGAAGATGTGTTAAATTAACAAACGAAAGAAAACGTCGTTTGGACATTGTATTGTGAATGCTGAAATTTCCGAAGTGTAGTGACGTTATATAATGTAGGCTACGTACATTATATATACTGTATACATTAATTTAATTACCGGTACTCGTTTTAAACAATGATTTTTCAAAACAATAATAGACTACAGTAGAATATTGATTTGAACATTGGAGACAACTGCATTCAATTTTTTATTCAAATTCAAATTCAAATTCCTTCATAGAGTGTGGATTCATCATGCCAGTTTCATTCTTCAACCTTGGTGAGTTCCATATTGACATATTGTGTTTAATTGAATTTATTTCAATATATTTGATTGCTTCCATGGATTTTCCTGTTATGTAAAGTGTCAACCTATCGTATACAAATAACCTTTGACTAAAATATATGATTATTGTGTAGCATAAGTGTAATAATGTCATGTAGCATTGTCACAGGCATTTTTATTATACAAAATGAAACAGATGTTTATATTTGTTAAAAAATTGTAGCCTAAGGCTGTGAAAAAAATACGTTTCGAAGATTTTATTAGGGTATTTATGAATATGTTCTATTCGAACATAGTATAATAAATATACCGTAACATGATATAATAATAATAATAATAATAATAATACACAAAATTTAAAATACCGATAATGTCAATTGTAAACAATTTTAATACTGACCCCCCCCCTTAACAAAATTCTGCGTACGCCACTGATCACCAGCTTGAGGACAACAAAAATTACATCGTACACTACAGAACGCTGCAGCTGTACCTCAAACTCGGCATGGAATTGAAAGTCCTCACCCGCGTGTTAGCGTTTCGTCAGACCGCGTGGATGAAGCCGTTCATAGACTTCAATACGGAGAAACGGAAAGCCGCGGCGAACGATTTTTGAAAAAAACTTCTTCAAACTAATGATCAACGCGGTTACGGCAAATCGTTAGAAAACGTATAGATTTTCGTTTAGTATCCAACGAACGCGAAATGATAAATAGCTGAGTGCGAACCCGAGATTCGTGCACACAAACGTGTATAACGAAGATTTGGTAGGCGTGATGATGAAAAAGAGGACAATGTTGTAACGCCAAAACTAAAAAAATTTTTGTATAAAAGAAAGGTGACACAAGAGGCAGGTGTTGATTTGACAATGACGAATGAAAGGACATTACCAGATGCAGTTAGGACAAAAGGAGCGTAAATCCTTTAGTTACGGCCGAGCATGGTTCTTGACAGGCCATAAATCCGAGATAGCAGATGGTCACCTAAAGAAATTAAGGGGTGTCGAGCTGTAAACTAAGAAAACAAAGACATCAGAGTAATGGGAGTATTACTGAGAAAGCTATCGTCGCGGGAAGAAGATACAAAATAACGAAAAACAGGCCACACCACATGTCTGAACCCATCAACGACGCAACGAGACTCTGTTCTCAATGAAAGGAAGAGATCGACCAGATGTATTACGAACAAAGGACATATCCGGTGAGATACGGGTACAATGGGTGAACCAATTAACAAAGACGGCGGGAAGCGAAGTAAAGTGAGAGGTTTATAGCTAAGACACAGAGAAACAGTAGCAGTGGTGACGTTACTTAGAAACGACCACACCAAGCGCGTGTGAACTAACAAGGACACAGATAGACAGAAAAAGACAACGCAGAAATAGGTCACGCTTGTGAGTAGCAGAAGTCAGCAGGGGCATGACAAGGGAAGACTGGGAAATTTATAGCGACGTTAAGTGTACTTGTTAAGCAGATGCAGCTGTGGCAATTAGAGAAATTTGTCTGAAAGGAACAGAAGAACAAATGTCAGGATGATTACATGCGTGAAATCTGACTACCGCCAGGGACGAAGGGTGTATCCAAAAAGGAAGGCGATGGGGTAGGAAATGAAATATCCTATCAGAAGCCAGAACTCAACGGAGGCGGGTTTTTAATAGCTAGTTTCTAAGAAAGCTAGAACGAAAACGAATGAGAATTTCGCAGATTATCAAGTGAGGGAAAATAGGAGGGTATTCCCGTGGAAGAGACAAACGATAACCAATGGGAAGGAACCGATGGGCGAAGAGAATCTAGAGTGGGAATTCGGTGGATTGAGTATATAAAATAAGCCGAGAACGCAAACAGGGGAGTCTAAGATAAATTTTCGAGAGAGTGAGAGAGTCAGAATTCTAATAGTAAATTTTCGGAGTGACGATCAGAAGTGTTGACGAAGTATGATATAATTTTCTTAAAAGCGTAACTTAACAGTTAGGAGTCGTGACGGAAGTTCAGAATTCGTTGATAGTGAAAGTCCGCGAATTAACTGAAAACGTACTAAGATCCGATATGTATAAATGATTGTGAAGCAGTGTCACTTATACGTTATTTCATAAAACAAAGTTGACAACAACGTATGCAATACGATCGAGATTAACAAGTGCGAACTAAGAATATAGTGGTACATAACTTATACGCGTAAAATGAATAAGATCGCAATATGTCTCTATAACAGTCTTGTGAAAACCGTAAATTGAATTTCAAAAAATCTAACACTATAACTGGTTACCTGTCAGTATTCTATTGCAATATCGGAAGATGCCGGGGTGTGATATTCTAAGTGAAGTGTGTGTACAAGGATAAATCACGAGATGAGATACGTACCTTCAATGACATCATCAATCGAAGGAGTGAGCGATGAACTCTACGCAGATCAGACGCCGTAGAAAGGAATAACTTACCAAAAGTAAAATTTTATGTATTAGTTAATACTTAACAAACACCTGTCTGTCCTATTAAAAGAACTCACGTAAAAGCTTTGGCATATTAAAACACTCATGTGTGTCTTGGTAAAGATAATTCTTATATCATAAAAAACTTTAAAATAAATTTTGTGTAATTAGTAAAGTTAATGACTATTAACGTTGAAACTCAAGTTAAAACCTTTGGTTGGAGCTCGTAAGATGAATTGCTATTGAAGTAGAGGATATTTAACGTTTCGAATGAGCATAATATGTTAAATAAGAACTAGTATGAAAATAATAAATGCCTCAAGTATACTGAAATTTGTGTATGCGTTTATTTATTTAATACATACCTGAGATAGGGAACAAATATCATTATTCGACAGAATGACATAGTATGCATAATCATCAAGCATATGTAAACATATAAAATTATTTGGAGCTTCAGTAGAATTCATGTTAACATTAATTACCGTTGCTGGATATAAATCCTATAATTTATTAACTAACACTGTCTTAACATCATATTTTACACACAAACAAGTGACTAATTAACACTTGTTATAGACTTAACACTTGACTAATTTTAGGCTACAGGGATTCGGGACGAATAGAGGTCGACCAAGAACCAGAATAAAATGATGGAAATTTCAGGGCACTTCTTCGCTTTCGAAGTAAGAGTGATTCAGTATTAAAAAATAAGTTATGTTAACGTGTAGTGTTGGAAATGCGCAGTACACCAGACCTAGAATACAGAATGAAATAATTGAAGTGTGCAACGACCTGATTGTTCGAAATCTCGTGAAAGAACTTAATGCCTCCAGTTGCTTCTCTATTCTCGCCAATGAGACTTAAGACATATCAGGCTTAGAACAATTATCACTGTGTGTTCGTCATGTTGATAGAGAAACTTTCACTGTGAAGGAAAACTTTCTACAATTCGTACCACTATATGATGTGACCGGAAAAGGAATCGCAACGGCGATATTGGACAAATTGCGTTCATTAAATATAGACATAAATAAGATTCGTGGTCAAAGGTATGACGGAGCTATGTCCATGTCAGGAAAAGTAAACGGAGTCCAGGCACATGTAAAGGAAATAATTCCGTCAGCTTTATATGTCCACTGCTCAGCACACAGCCTCAACTTAGCTGTATCCAGTGCCTGTGAAGTAGCTGCCATTAGAAACTGCATGGGTACAATATCGAGTCTGTACGAATTTCTTAATACACCTAAAGGCAACATGTTTTAAAATCGGCGATAAGTAAAATGGAAACTACAACTTCACGCCGTGAAAAACTCGTTGAACTTTGTGCAACACGTTGGTTGGAAAGGTACAACTCCGTGGCCGCGGTGGTGGAATTGTATGACCCTATTATTGCAACCCTTCAAAGCATATCAGAATGGAAAGACAAAGACTCGTCCTCACAAGCAAATTTACTTTTATGTGCTCTGACTGTCTGTCAATTTGTGATATCGCTGTTTTGTATTCAGAGACTGTTTTCTTTAAGTCTCCCATTGTGTAAATTCCTGCAGAATTCAACTATTGATCTCGTGGAAGCAGTAAACCTTGCTGAAGATATTAACAGTGAAATGAAATCTATACGCGAAAATGTCGATGAAGAATTTTCTAAAATTTTCATTTGTGCTTCTGAAGTCTTGAATAGGTTGGGGTCCTCCATTCAAATCCCTCGCATGGCAGCGCGACAAAAGAAAACCGTGTAAACTTGGAGTTATCATCAGTAACGCCAGAACTTTACTTTCGTGTCTCTACTTTTATTCCATTTCTGGATACCAACAGGTCCCAACTAGATTCGCGTTTCTTGAAACACAAGGAAATATTGAAAGGCTTTCAGTGTCTTTTACCTACGAACCCAGTCCTTCTGCCCCTGCCGTCTCAAGTTTCTGCTTTCACTACGCTCACAGAGTTCTACGCCAGTGACATAAGAAGCGGTTGCAAAGAAGACCTGAATAATGAATTAAAATTTTGATACAGAAAAATTGCACGTCTTGAGAAGGGAGACCAACCGAAAACGGCCGTAGATGGGTTAACTATGTGCAATCCTAACATACTGCCAAATATATTTACTTTGCTAGAATACTAGCTGCGCTCCCAGTACAAATGCTCACATGTACAAATGAACGATGTTTCTCAAAATTACGCCGTCTAAAAACATATTTGCGTAATTCTACTGGAAATACACATTTGAATGGATTAGCACTCCCCAATATACATAGAAATTACGCTCCAACTGCCGAAGATGTGTTAAATTAACAAACGAAAGAAAACGTCGTTTGGACATTGTATTGTGAATGCTGAAATTTCCGAAGTGTAGTGACGTTATATAATGTAGGCTACGTACATTATATATACTGTATACATTAATTTAATTACCGGTACTCGTTTTAAACAATGATTTTTCAAAACAATAATAGACTACAGTAGAATATTGATTTGAACATTGGAGACAACTGCATTCAATTTTTTATTCAAATTCAAATTCAAATTCCTTCATAGAGTGTGGATTCATCATGCCAGTTTCATTCTTCAACCTTGGTGAGTTCCATATTGACATATTGTGTTTAATTGAATTTATTTCAATATATTTGATTGCTTCCATGGATTTTCCTGTTATGTAAAGTGTCAACCTATCGTATACAAATAACCTTTGACTAAAATATATGATTATTGTGTAGCATAAGTGTAATAATGTCATGTAGCATTGTCACAGGCATTTTTATTATACAAAATGAAACAGATGTTTATATTTGTTAAAAAATTGTAGCCTAAGGCTGTGAAAAAAATACGTTTCGAAGATTTTATTAGGGTATTTATGAATATGTTCTATTCGAACATAGTATAATAAATATACCGTAACATGATATAATAATAATAATAATAATAATACACAAAATTTAAAATACCGATAATGTCAATTGTAAACAATTTTAATACTGACCCCCCCCTTAACAAAATTCTGCGTACGCCACTGATCACCAGCTTGAGGACAACAAAAATTACATCGTACACTACAGAACGCTGCAGCTGTACCTCAAACTCGGCATGGAATTGAAAGTCCTCACCCGCGTGTTAGCGTTTCGTCAGACCGCGTGGATGAAGCCGTTCATAGACTTCAATACGGAGAAACGGAAAGCCGCGGCGAACGATTTTTGAAAAAAACTTCTTCAAACTAATGATCAACGCGGTTACGGCAAATCGTTAGAAAACGTATAGATTTTCGTTTAGTATCCAACGAACGCGAAATGATAAATAGCTGAGTGCGAACCCGAGATTCGTGCACACAAACGTGTATAACGAAGATTTGGTAGGCGTGATGATGAAAAAGAGGACAATGTTGTAACGCCAAAACTAAAAAAATTTTTGTATAAAAGAAAGGTGACACAAGAGGCAGGTGTTGATTTGACAATGACGAATGAAAGGACATTACCAGATGCAGTTAGGACAAAAGGAGCGTAAATCCTTTAGTTACGGCCGAGCATGGTTCTTGACAGGCCATAAATCCGAGATAGCAGATGGTCACCTAAAGAAATTAAGGGGTGTCGAGCTGTAAACTAAGAAAACAAAGACATCAGAGTAATGGGAGTATTACTGAGAAAGCTATCGTCGCGGGAAGAAGATACAAAATAACGAAAAACAGGCCACACCACATGTCTGAACCCATCAACGACGCAACGAGACTCTGTTCTCAATGAAAGGAAGAGATCGACCAGATGTATTACGAACAAAGGACATATCCGGTGAGATACGGGTACAATGGGTGAACCAATTAACAAAGACGGCGGGAAGCGAAGTAAAGTGAGAGGTTTATAGCTAAGACACAGAGAAACAGTAGCAGTGGTGACGTTACTTAGAAACGACCACACCAAGCGCGTGTGAACTAACAAGGACACAGATAGACAGAAAAAGACAACGCAGAAATAGGTCACGCTTGTGAGTAGCAGAAGTCAGCAGGGGCATGACAAGGGAAGACTGGGAAATTTATAGCGACGTTAAGTGTACTTGTTAAGCAGATGCAGCTGTGGCAATTAGAGAAATTTGTCTGAAAGGAACAGAAGAACAAATGTCAGGATGATTACATGCGTGAAATCTGACTACCGCCAGGGACGAAGGGTGTATCCAAAAAGGAAGGCGATGGGGTAGGAAATGAAATATCCTATCAGAAGCCAGAACTCAACGGAGGCGGGTTTTTAATAGCTAGTTTCTAAGAAAGCTAGAACGAAAACGAATGAGAATTTCGCAGATTATCAAGTGAGGGAAAATAGGAGGGTATTCCCGTGGAAGAGACAAACGATAACCAATGGGAAGGAACCGATGGGCGAAGAGAATCTAGAGTGGGAATTCGGTGGATTGAGTATATAAAATAAGCCGAGAACGCAAACAGGGGAGTCTAAGATAAATTTTCGAGAGAGTGAGAGAGTCAGAATTCTAATAGTAAATTTTCGGAGTGACGATCAGAAGTGTTGACGAAGTATGATATAATTTTCTTAAAAGCGTAACTTAACAGTTAGGAGTCGTGACGGAAGTTCAGAATTCGTTGATAGTGAAAGTCCGCGAATTAACTGAAAACGTACTAAGATCCGATATGTATAAATGATTGTGAAGCAGTGTCACTTATACGTTATTTCATAAAACAAAGTTGACAACAACGTATGCAATACGATCGAGATTAACAAGTGCGAACTAAGAATATAGTGGTACATAACTTATACGCGTAAAATGAATAAGATCGCAATATGTCTCTATAACAGTCTTGTGAAAACCGTAAATTGAATTTCAAAAAATCTAACACTATAACTGGTTACCTGTCAGTATTCTATTGCAATATCGGAAGATGCCGGGGTGTGATATTCTAAGTGAAGTGTGTGTACAAGGATAAATCACGAGATGAGATACGTACCTTCAATGACATCATCAATCGAAGGAGTGAGCGATGAACTCTACGCAGATCAGACGCCGTAGAAAGGAATAACTTACCAAAAGTAAAATTTTATGTATTAGTTAATACTTAACAAACACCTGTCTGTCCTATTAAAAGAACTCACGTAAAAGCTTTGGCATATTAAAACACTCATGTGTGTCTTGGTAAAGATAATTCTTATATCATAAAAAACTTTAAAATAAATTTTGTGTAATTAGTAAAGTTAATGACTATTAACGTTGAAACTCAAGTTAAAACCTTTGGTTGGAGCTCGTAAGATGAATTGCTATTGAAGTAGAGGATATTTAACATTTCGAATGAGCATAATATGTTAAATAAGAACTAGTATGAAAATAATAAATGCCTCAAGTATACTGAAATTTGTGTATGCGTTTATTTATTTAATACATACCTGAGATAGGGAACAAATATCATTATTCGACAGAATGACATAGTATGCATAATCATCAAGCATATGTAAACATATAAAATTATTTGGAGCTTCAGTAGAATTCATGTTAACATTAATTACCGTTGCTGGATATAAATCCTATAATTTATTAACTAACACTGTCTTAACATCATATTTTACACACAAACAAGTGACTAATTAACACTTGTTATAGACTTAACACTTGACTAATTTTAGGCTACAGGGATTCGGGACGAATAGAGGTCGACCAAGAACCAGAATAAAATGATGGAAATTTCAGGGCACTTCTTCGCTTTCGAAGTAAGAGTGATTCAGTATTAAAAAATAAGTTATGTTAACGTGTAGTGTTGGAAATGCGCAGTACACCAGACCTAGAATACAGAATGAAATAATTGAAGTGTGCAACGACCTGATTGTTCGAAATCTCGTGAAAGAACTTAATGCCTCCAGTTGCTTCTCTATTCTCGCCAATGAGACATAAGACATATCAGGCTTAGAACAATTATCACTGTGTGTTCGTCATGTTGATAGAGAAACTTTCACTGTGAAGGAAAACTTTCTACAATTCGTACCACTATATGATGTGACCGGAAAAGGAATCGCAACGGCGATATTGGACAAATTGCGTTCATTAAATATAGACATAAATAAGATTCGTGGTCAAAGGTATGACGGAGCTATGTCCATGTCAGGAAAAGTAAACGGAGTCCAGGCACATGTAAAGGAAATAATTCCGTCAGCTTTATATGTCCACTGCTCAGCACACAGCCTCAACTTAGCTGTATCCAGTGCCTGTGAAGTAGCTGCCATTAGAAACTGCATGGGTACAATATCGAGTCTGTACGAATTTCTTAATACACCTAAAGGCAACATGTTTTAAAATCGGCGATAAGTAAAATGGAAACTACAACTTCACGCCGTGAAAAACTCGTTGAACTTTGTGCAACACGTTGGTTGGAAAGGTACAACTCCGTGGCCGCGGTGGTGGAATTGTATGACCCTATTATTGCAACCCTTCAAAGCATATCAGAATGGAAAGACAAAGACTCGTCCTCACAAGCAAATTTACTTTTATGTGCTCTGACTGTCTGTCAATTTGTGATATCGCTGTTTTGTATTCAGAGACTGTTTTCTTTAAGTCTCCCATTGTGTAAATTCCTGCAGAATTCAACTATTGATCTCGTGGAAGCAGTAAACCTTGCTGAAGATATTAACAGTGAAATGAAATCTATACGCGAAAATGTCGATGAAGAATTTTCTAAAATTTTCATTTGTGCTTCTGAAGTCTTGAATAGGTTGGGGTCCTCCATTCAAATCCCTCGCATGGCAGCGCGACAAAAGAAAACCGTGTAAACTTGGAGTTATCATCAGTAACGCCAGAACTTTACTTTCGTGTCTCTACTTTTATTCCATTTCTGGATACCAACAGGTCCCAACTAGATTCGCGTTTCTTGAAACACAAGGAAATATTGAAAGGCTTTCAGTGTCTTTTACCTACGAACCCAGTCCTTCTGCCCCTGCCGTCTCAAGTTTCTGCTTTCACTACGCTCACAGAGTTCTACGCCAGTGACATAAGAAGCGGTTGCAAAGAAGACCTGAATAATGAATTAAAATTTTGATACAGAAAAATTGCACGTCTTGAGAAGGGAGACCAACCGAAAACGGCCGTAGATGGGTTAACTATGTGCAATCCTAACATACTGCCAAATATATTTACTTTGCTAGAATACTAGCTGCGCTCCCAGTACAAATGCTCACATGTACAAATGAACGATGTTTCTCAAAATTACGCCGTCTAAAAACATATTTGCGTAATTCTACTGGAAATACACATTTGAATGGATTAGCACTCCCCAATATACATAGAAATTACGCTCCAACTGCCGAAGATGTGTTAAATTAACAAACGAAAGAAAACGTCGTTTGGACATTGTATTGTGAATGCTGAAATTTCCGAAGTGTAGTGACGTTATATAATGTAGGCTACGTACATTATATATACTGTATACATTAATTTAATTACCGGTACTCGTTTTAAACAATGATTTTTCAAAACAATAATAGACTACAGTAGAATATTGATTTGAACATTGGAGACAACTGCATTCAATTTTTTATTCAAATTCAAATTCAAATTCCTTCATAGAGTGTGGATTCATCATGCCAGTTTCATTCTTCAACCTTGGTGAGTTCCATATTGACATATTGTGTTTAATTGAATTTATTTCAATATATTTGATTGCTTCCATGGATTTTCCTGTTATGTAAAGTGTCAACCTATCGTATACAAATAACCTTTGACTAAAATATATGATTATTGTGTAGCATAAGTGTAATAATGTCATGTAGCATTGTCACAGGCATTTTTATTATACAAAATGAAACAGATGTTTATATTTGTTAAAAAATTGTAGCCTAAGGCTGTGAAAAAAATACGTTTCGAAGATTTTATTAGGGTATTTATGAATATGTTCTATTCGAACATAGTATAATAAATATACCGTAACATGATATAATAATAATAATAATAATAATACACAAAATTTAAAATACCGATAATGTCAATTGTAAACAATTTTAATAATGACCCCCCCCCTTAACAAAATTCTGCGTACGCCACTGATCACCAGCTTGAGGACAACAAAAATTACATCGTACACTACAGAACGCTGCAGCTGTACCTCAAACTCGGCATGGAATTGAAAGTCCTCACCCGCGTGTTAGCGTTTCGTCAGACCGCGTGGATGAAGCCGTTCATAGACTTCAATACGGAGAAACGGAAAGCCGCGGCGAACGATTTTTGAAAAAAACTTCTTCAAACTAATGATCAACGCGGTTACGGCAAATCGTTAGAAAACGTATAGATTTTCGTTTAGTATCCAACGAACGCGAAATGATAAATAGCTGAGTGCGAGCCCGAGATTCGTGCACACAAACGTGTATAACGAAGATTTGGTAGGCGTGATGATGAAAAAGAGGACAATGTTGTAACGCCAAAACTAAAAAAATTTTTGTATAAAAGAAAGGTGACACAAGAGGCAGTTGTTGGTTTGACAATGACGAATGAAAGGACATTACCAGATGCAGTTAGGACAAAAGGAGCGTAAATCCTTTAGTTACGGCCGAGCATGGTTCTGGACAGGCCATAAATCCGAGATAGCAGATGGTCACCTAAAGAAATTAAGGGGTGTCGAGCTGTAAACTAAGAAAACAAAGACATCAGAGTAATGGGAGTATTACTGAGAAAGCTATCGTCGCGGGAAGAAGATACAAAATAACGAAAAACAGGCCACACCACATGTCTGAACCCATCAACGACGCAACGAGACTCTGTTCTCAATGAAAGGAAGAGATCGACCAGCTGTATTACGAACAAAGGACATATCCGGTGAGATACGGGTACAATGGGTGAACCAATTAACAAAGACGGCGGGAAGCGAAGTAAAGTGAGAGGTTTATAGCTAAGACACAGAGAAACAGTAGCAGTGGTGACGTTACTTAGAAACGACCACACCAAGCGCGTGTGAACTAACAAGGACACAGATAGACAGAATAAGACAACGCAGAAATAGGTCACGCTTGTGAGTAGCAGAAGTCAGCAGGGGCATGACAAGGGAAGACTGGGAAATTTATAGCGACGTTAAGTGTACTTGTTAAGCAGATGCAGCTGTGGCAATTAGAGAAATTTGTCTGAAAGGAACAGAAGAACAAATGTCAGGATGATTACATGCGTGAAATCTGACTACCGCCAGGGACGAAGGGTGTATCCAAAAAGGAAGGCGATGGGGTAGGAAATGAAATATCCTATCAGAAGCCAGAACTCAACGGAGGCGGGTTTTTAATAGCTAGTTTCTAAGAAAGCTAGAACGAAAACGAATGAGAATTTCGCAGATTATCAAGTGAGGGAAAATAGGAGGGTATTCCCGTGGAAGAGACAAACGATAACCAATGGGAAGGAACCGATGGGCGAAGAGAATCTAGAGTGGGAATTCGGTGGATTGAGTATATAAAATAAGCCGAGAACGCAAACAGGGGAGTCTAAGATAAATTTTCGAGAGAGTGAGAGAGTCAGAATTCTAATAGTAAATTTTCGGAGTGACGATCAGAAGTGTTGACGAAGTATGATATAATTTTCTTAAAAGCGTAACTTAACAGTTAGGAGTCGTGACGGAAGTTCAGAATTCGTTGATAGTGAAAGTCCGCGAATTAACTGAAAACGTACTAAGATCCGATATGTATAAATGATTGTGAAGCAGTGTCACTTATACGTTATTTCATAAAACAAAGTTGACAACAACGTATGCAATACGATCGAGATTAACAAGTGCGAACTAAGAATATAGTGGTACATAACTTATACGCGTAAAATGAATAAGATCGCAATATGTCTCTATAACAGTCTTGTGAAAACCGTAAATTGAATTTCAAAAAATCTAACACTATAACTGGTTACCTGTCAGTATTCTATTGCAATATCGGAAGATGCCGGGGTGTGATATTCTAAGTGAAGTGTGTGTACAAGGATAAATCACGAGATGAGATACGTACCTTCAATGACATCATCAATCGAAGGAGTGAGCGATGAACTCTACGCAGATCAGACGCCGTAGAAAGGAATAACTTACCAAAAGTAAAATTTTATGTATTAGTTAATACTTAACAAACACCTGTCTGTCCTATTAAAAGAACTCACGTAAAAGCTTTGGCATATTAAAACACTCATGTGTGTCTTGGTAAAGATAATTCTTATATCATAAAAAACTTTAAAATAAATTTTGTGTAATTAGTAAAGTTAATGACTATTAACGTTGAAACTCAAGTTAAAACCTTTGGTTGGAGCTCGTAAGATGAATTGCTATTGAAGTAGAGGATATTTAACATTTCGAATGAGCATAATATGTTAAATAAGAACTAGTATGAAAATAATAAATGCCTCAAGTATACTGAAATTTGTGTATGCGTTTATTTATTTAATACATACCTGAGATAGGGAACAAATATCATTATTCGACAGAATGACATAGTATGCATAATCATCAAGCATATGTAAACATATAAAATTATTTGGAGCTTCAGTAGAATTCATGTTAACATTAATTACCGTTGCTGGATATAAATCCTATAATTTATTAACTAACACTGTCTTAACATCATATTTTACACACAAACAAGTGACTAATTAACACTTGTTATAGACTTAACACTTGACTAATTTTAGGCTACAGGGATTCGGGACGAATAGAGGTCGACCAAGAACCAGAATAAAATGATGGAAATTTCAGGGCACTTCTTCGCTTTCGAAGTAAGACTGATTCAGTATTAAAAAATAAGTTATGTTAACGTGTAGTGTTGGAAATGCGCAGTACACCAGACCTAGAATACAGAATGAAATAATTGAAGTGTGCAACGACCTGATTGTTCGAAATCTCGTGAAAGAACTTAATGCCTCCAGTTGCTTCTCTATTCTCGCCAATGAGACGTAAGACATATCAGGCTTAGAACAATTATCACTGTGTGTTCGTCATGTTGATAGAGAAACTTTCACTGTGAAGGAAAACTTTCTACAATTCGTACCACTATATGATGTGACCGGAAAAGGAATCGCAACGGCGATATTGGACAAATTGCGTTCATTAAATATAGACATAAATAAGATTCGTGGTCAAAGGTATGACGGAGCTATGTCCATGTCAGGAAAAGTAAACGGAGTCCAGGCACATGTAAAGGAAATAATTCCGTCAGCTTTATATGTCCACTGCTCAGCACACAGCCTCAACTTAGCTGTATCCAGTGCCTGTGAAGTAGCTGCCATTAGAAACTGCATGGGTACAATATCGAGTCTGTACGAATTTCTTAATACACCTAAAGGCAACATGTTTTAAAATCGGCGATAAGTAAAATGGAAACTACAACTTCACGCCGTGAAAAACTCGTTGAACTTTGTGCAACACGTTGGTTGGAAAGGTACAACTCCGTGGCCGCGGTGGTGGAATTGTATGACCCTATTATTGCAACCCTTCAAAGCATATCAGAATGGAAAGACAAAGACTCGTCCTCACAAGCAAATTTACTTTTATGTGCTCTGACTGTCTGTCAATTTGTGATATCGCTGTTTTGTATTCAGAGACTGTTTTCTTTAAGTCTCCCATTGTGTAAATTCCTGCAGAATTCAACTATTGATGTCGTGGAAGCAGTAAACCTTGCTGAAGATATTAACAGTGAAATGAAATCTATACGCGAAAATGTCGATGAAGAATTTTCTAAAATTTTCATTTGTGCTTCTGAAGTCTTGAATAGGTTGGGGTCCTCCATTCAAATCCCTCGCATGGCAGCGCGACAAAAGAAAACCGTGTAAACTTGGAGTTATCATCAGTAACGCCAGAACTTTACTTTCGTGTCTCTACTTTTATTCCATTTCTGGATACCAACAGGTCCCAACTAGATTCGCGTTTCTTGAAACACAAGGAAATATTGAAAGGCTTTCAGTGTCTTTTACCTACGAACCCAGTCCTTCTGCCCCTGCCGTCTCAAGTTTCTGCTTTCACTACGCTCACAGAGTTCTACGCCAGTGACATAAGAAGCGGTTGCAAAGAAGACCTGAATAATGAATTAAAATTTTGATACAGAAAAATTGCACGTCTTGCGAAGGGAGACCAACCGAAAACGGCCGTAGATGGGTTAACTATGTGCAATCCTAACATACTGCCAAATATATTTACTTTGCTAGAATACTAGCTGTGCTCCCAGTACAAATGCTCACATGTACAAATGAACGATGTTTCTCAAAATTACGCCGTCTAAAAACATATTTGCGTAATTCTACTGGAAATACACATTTGAATGGATTAGCACTCCCCAATATACATAGAAATTACGCTCCAACTGCCGAAGATGTGTTAAATTAACAAACGAAAGAAAACGTCGTTTGGACATTGTATTGTGAATGCTGAAATTTCCGAAGTGTAGTGACGTTATATAATGTAGGCTACGTACATTATATATACTGTATACATTAATTTATTACCGGTACTCGTTTTAAACAATGATTTTTCAAAACAATAATAGACTACAGTAGAATATTGATTTGAACATTGGAGACAACTGCATTCAATTTTTTATTCAAATTCAAATTCAAATTCCTTCATAGAGTGTGGATTCATCATGCCAGTTTCATTCTTCAACCTTGGTGAGTTCCATATTGACATATTGTGTTTAATTGAATTTATTTCAATATATTTGATTGCTTCCATGGATTTTCCTGTTATGTAAAGTGTCAACCTATCGTATACAAATAACCTTTGACTAAAATATATGATTATTGTGTAGCATAAGTGTAATAATGTCATGTAGCATTGTCACAGGCATTTTTATTATACAAAATGAAACAGATGTTTATATTTGTTAAAAAATTGTAGCCTAAGGCTGTGAAAAAAATACGTTTCGAAGATTTTATTAGGGTATTTATGAATATGTTCTATTCGAACATAGTATAATAAATATACCGTAACATGATATAATAATAATAATAATAATAATACACAAAATTTAAAATACCGATAATGTCAATTGTAAACAATTTTAATAATGACCCCCCCCCTAACAAAATTCTGCGTACGCCACTGATCACCAGCTTGAGGACAACAAAAATTACATCGTACACTACAGAACGCTGCAGCTGTACCTCAAACTCGGCATGGAATTGAAAGTCCTCACCCGCGTGTTAGCGTTTCGTCAGACCGCGTGGATGAAGCCGTTCATAGACTTCAATACGGAGAAACGGAAAGCCGCGGCGAACGATTTTTGAAAAAAACTTCTTCAAACTAATGATCAACGCGGTTACGGCAAATCGTTAGAAAACGTATAGATTTTCGTTTAGTATCCAACGAACGCGAAATGATAAATAGCTGAGTGCGAACCCGAGATTCGTGCACACAAACGTGTATAACGAAGATTTGGTAGGCGTGATGATGAAAAAGAGGACAATGTTATAACGCCAAAACTAAAAAAATTTTTGTATAAAAGAAAGGTGACACAAGAGGCAGTTGTTGATTTGACAATGACGAATGAAAGGACATTACCAGATGCAGTTAGGACAAAAGGAGCGTAAATCCTTTAGTTACGGCCGAGCATGGTTCTGGACAGGCCATAAATCCGAGATAGCAGATGGTCACCTAAAGAAATTAAGGGGTGTCGAGCTGTAAACTAAGAAAACAAAGACATCAGAGTAATGGGAGTATTACTGAGAAAGCTATCGTCGCGGGAAGAAGATACAAAATAACGAAAAACAGGCCACACCACATGTCTGAACCCATCAACGACGCAACGAGACTCTGTTCTCAATGAAAGGAAGAGATCGACCAGCTGTATTACGAACAAAGGACATATCCGGTGAGATACGGGTACAATGGGTGAACCAATTAACAAAGACGGCGGGAAGCGAAGTAAAGTGAGAGGTTTATAGCTAAGACACAGAGAAACAGTAGCAGTGGTGACGTTACTTAGAAACGACCACACCAAGCGCGTGTGAACTAACAAGGACACAGATAGACAGAATAAGACAACGCAGAAATAGGTCACGCTTGTGAGTAGCAGAAGTCAGCAGGGGCATGACAAGGGAAGACTGGGAAATTTATAGCGACGTTAAGTGTACTTGTTAAGCAGATGCAGCTGTGGCAATTAGAGAAATTTGTCTGAAAGGAACAGAAGAACAAATGTCAGGATGATTACATGCGTGAAATCTGACTACCGCCAGGGACGAAGGGTGTATCCAAAAAGGAAGGCGATGGGGTAGGAAATGAAATATCCTATCAGAAGCCAGAACTCAACGGAGGCGGGTTTTTAATAGCTAGTTTCTAAGAAAGCTAGAACGAAAACGAATGAGAATTTCGCAGATTATCAAGTGAGGGAAAATAGGAGGGTATTCCCGTGGAAGAGACAAACGATAACCAATGGGAAGGAACCGATGGGCGAAGAGAATCTAGAGTGGGAATTCGGTGGATTGAGTATATAAAATAAGCCGAGAACGCAAACAGGGGAGTCTAAGATAAATTTTCGAGAGAGTGAGAGAGTCAGAATTCTAATAGTAAATTTTCGGAGTGACGATCAGAAGTGTTGACGAAGTATGATATAATTTTCTTAAAAGCGTAACTTAACAGTTAGGAGTCGTGACGGAAGTTCAGAATTCGTTGATAGTGAAAGTCCGCGAATTAACTGAAAACGTACTAAGATCCGATATGTATAAATGATTGTGAAGCAGTGTCACTTATACGTTATTTCATAAAACAAAGTTGACAACAACGTATGCAATACGATCGAGATTAACAAGTGCGAACTAAGAATATAGTGGTACATAACTTATACGCGTAAAATGAATAAGATCGCAATATGTCTCTATAACAGTCTTGTGAAAACCGTAAATTGAATTTCAAAAAATCTAACACTATAACTGGTTACCTGTCAGTATTCTATTGCAATATCGGAAGATGCCGGGGTGTGATATTCTAAGTGAAGTGTGTGTACAAGGATAAATCACGAGATGAGATACGTACCTTCAATGACATCATCAATCGAAGGAGTGAGCGATGAACTCTACGCAGATCAGACGCCGTAGAAAGGAATAACTTACCAAAAGTAAAATTTTATGTATTAGTTAATACTTAACAAACACCTGTCTGTCCTATTAAAAGAACTCACGTAAAAGCTTTGGCATATTAAAACACTCATGTGTGTCTTGGTAAAGATAATTCTTATATCATAAAAAACTTTAAAATAAATTTTGTGTAATTAGTAAAGTTAATGACTATTAACGTTGAAACTCAAGTTAAAACCTTTGGTTGGAGCTCGTAAGATGAATTGCTATTGAAGTAGAGGATATTTAACATTTCGAATGAGCATAATATGTTAAATAAGAACTAGTATGAAAATAATAAATGCCTCAAGTATACTGAAATTTGTGTATGCGTTTATTTATTTAATACATACCTGAGATAGGGAACAAATATCATTATTCGACAGAATGACATAGTATGCATAATCATCAAGCATATGTAAACATATAAAATTATTTGGAGCTTCAGTAGAATTCATGTTAACATTAATTACCGTTGCTGGATATAAATCCTATAATTTATTAACTAACACTGTCTTAACATCATATTTTACACACAAACAAGTGACTAATTAACACTTGTTATAGACTTAACACTTGACTAATTTTAGGCTACAGGGATTCGGGACGAATAGAGGTCGACCAAGAACCAGAATAAAATGATGGAAATTTCAGGGCACTTCTTCGCTTTCGAAGTAAGAGTGATTCAGTATTAAAAAATAAGTTATGTTAACGTGTAGTGTTGGAAATGCGCAGTACACCAGACCTAGAATACAGAATGAAATAATTGAAGTGTGCAACGACCTGATTGTTCGAAATCTCGTGAAAGAACTTAATGCCTCCAGTTGCTTCTCTATTCTCGCCAATGAGACGTAAGACATATCAGGCTTAGAACAATTATCACTGTGTGTTCGTCATGTTGATAGAGAAACTTTCACTGTGAAGGAAAACTTTCTACAATTCGTACCACTATATGATGTGACCGGAAAAGGAATCGCAACGGCGATATTGGACAAATTGCGTTCATTAAATATAGACATAAATAAGATTCGTGGTCAAAGGTATGACGGAGCTATGTCCATGTCAGGAAAAGTAAACGGAGTCCAGGCACATGTAAAGGAAATAATTCCGTCAGCTTTATATGTCCACTGCTCAGCACACAGCCTCAACTTAGCTGTATCCAGTGCCTGTGAAGTAGCTGCCATTAGAAACTGCATGGGTACAATATCGAGTCTGTACGAATTTCTTAATACACCTAAAGGCAACATGTTTTAAAATCGGCGATAAGTAAAATGGAAACTACAACTTCACGCCGTGAAAAACTCGTTGAACTTTGTGCAACACGTTGGTTGGAAAGGTACAACTCCGTGGCCGCGGTGGTGGAATTGTATGACCCTATTATTGCAACCCTTCAAAGCATATCAGAATGGAAAGACAAAGACTCGTCCTCACAAGCAAATTTACTTTTATGTGCTCTGACTGTCTGTCAATTTGTGATATCGCTGTTTTGTATTCAGAGACTGTTTTCTTTAAGTCTCCCATTGTGTAAATTCCTGCAGAATTCAACTATTGATGTCGTGGAAGCAGTAAACCTTGCTGAAGATATTAACAGTGAAATGAAATCTATACGCGAAAATGTCGATGAAGAATTTTCTAAAATTTTCATTTGTGCTTCTGAAGTCTTGAATTGGTTGGGGTCCTCCATTCAAATCCCTCGCATGGCAGCGCGACAAAAGAAAACCGTGTAAACTTGGAGTTATCATCACCAGTAACTGGTGGTGACGGAGTAACGCCAGAACTTTACTTTCGTGTCTCTACTTTTATTCCATTTCTGGATACCAACAGGTCCCAACTAGATTCGCGTTTCTTGAAACACAAGGAAATATTGAAAGGCTTTCAGTGTCTTTTACCTACGAACCCAGTCCTTCTGCCCCTGCCGTCTCAAGTTTCTGCTTTCACTACGCTCACAGAGTTCTACGCCAGTGACATAAGAAGCGGTTGCAAAGAAGACCTGAATAATGAATTAAAATTTTGATACAGAAAAATTGCACGTCTTGAGAAGGGAGACCAACCGAAAACGGCCGTAGATGGGTTAACTATGTGCAATCCTAACATACTGCCAAATATATTTACTTTGCTAGAATACTAGCTGTGCTCCCAGTACAAATGCTCACATGTACAAATGAACGATGTTTCTCAAAATTACGCCGTCTAAAAACATATTTGCGTAATTCTACTGGAAATACACATTTGAATGGATTAGCACTCCCCAATATACATAGAAATTACGCTCCAACTGCCGAAGATGTGTTAAATTAACAGGCGAAAGAAAACGTCGTTTGGACATTGTATTGTGAATGCTGAAATTTCCGAAGTGTAGTGACGTTATATAATGTAGGCTACGTACATTATATATACTGTATACATTAATTTAATTACCGGTACTCGTTTTAAACAATGATTTTTCAAAACAATAATAGACTACAGTAGAATATTGATTTGAACATTGGAGACAACTGCATTCAATTTTTTATTCAAATTCAAATTCAAATTCCTTCATAGAGTGTGGATTCATCATGCCAGTTTCATTCTTCAACCTTGGTGAGTTCCATATTGACATATTGTGTTTAATTGAATTTATTTCAATATATTTGATTGCTTCCATGGATTTTCCTGTTATGTAAAGTGTCAACCTATCGTATACAAATAACCTTTGACTAAAATATATGATTATTGTGTAGCATAAGTGTAATAATGTCATGTAGCATTGTCACAGGCATTTTTATTATACAAAATGAAACAGATGTTTATATTTGTTAAAAAATTTTAGCCTAAGGCTGTGAAAAAATACGTTTCGAAGATTTTATTAGGGTATTTATGAATATGTTCTATTCGAACATAGAATAATAAATATACCGTAACATGATATAATAATAATAATAATAATAATACACAAAATTTAAAATACCGATAATGTCAATTGTAAACAATTTTAATAATGACCCCCCCTTAACAAAATTCTGCGTACGCCACTGATCACCAGCTTGAGGACAACAAAAATTACATCGTACACTACAGAACGCTGCAGCTGTACCTCAAACTCGGCATGGAATTGAAAGTCCTCACCCGCGTGTTAGCGTTTCGTCAGACCGCGTGGATGAAGCCGTTCATAGACTTCAATACGGAGAAACGGAAAGCCGCGGCGAACGATTTTTGAAAAAAACTTCTTCAAACTAATGATCAACGCGGTTACGGCAAATCGTTAGAAAACGTATAGATTTTCGTTTAGTATCCAACGAACGCGAAATGATAAATAGCTGAGTGCGAGCCCGAGATTCGTGCACACAAACGTGTATAACGAAGATTTGGTAGGCGTGATGATGAAAAAGAGGACAATGTTGTAACGCCAAAACTAAAAAAATTTTTGTATAAAAGAAAGGTGACACAAGAGGCAGTTGTTGATTTGACAATGACGAATGAAAGGACATTACCAGATGCAGTTAGGACAAAAGGAGCGTAAATCCTTTAGTTACGGCCGAGCATGGTTCTGGACAGGCCATAAATCCGAGATAGCAGATGGTCACCTAAAGAAATTAAGGGGTGTCGAGCTGTAAACTAAGAAAACAAAGACATCAGAGTAATGGGAGTATTACTGAGAAAGCTATCGTCGCGGGAAGAAGATACAAAATAACGAAAAACAGGCCACACCACATGTCTGAACCCATCAACGACGCAACGAGACTCTGTTCTCAATGAAAGGAAGAGATCGACCAGCTGTATTACGAACAAAGGACATATCCGGTGAGATACGGGTACAATGGGTGAACCAATTAACAAAGACGGCGGGAAGCGAAGTAAAGTGAGAGGTTTATAGCTAAGACACAGAGAAACAGTAGCAGTGGTGACGTTACTTAGAAACGACCACACCAAGCGCGTGTGAACTAACAAGGACACAGATAGACAGAATAAGACAACGCAGAAATAGGTCACGCTTGTGAGTAGCAGAAGTCAGCAGGGGCATGACAAGGGAAGACTGGGAAATTTATAGCGACGTTAAGTGTACTTGTTAAGCAGATGCAGCTGTGGCAATTAGAGAAATTTGTCTGAAAGGAACAGAAGAACAAATGTCAGGATGATTACATGCGTGAAATCTGACTACCGCCAGGGACGAAGGGTGTATCCAAAAAGGAAGGCGATGGGGTAGGAAATGAAATATCCTATCAGAAGCCAGAACTCAACGGAGGCGGGTTTTTAATAGCTAGTTTCTAAGAAAGCTAGAACGAAAACGAATGAGAATTTCGCAGATTATCAAGTGAGGGAAAATAGGAGGGTATTCCCGTGGAAGAGACAAACGATAACCAATGGGAAGGAACCGATGGGCGAAGAGAATCTAGAGTGGGAATTCGGTGGATTGAGTATATAAAATAAGCCGAGAACGCAAACAGGGGAGTCTAAGATAAATTTTCGAGAGAGTGAGAGAGTCAGAATTCTAATAGTAAATTTTCGGAGTGACGATCAGAAGTGTTGACGAAGTATGATATAATTTTCTTAAAAGCGTAACTTAACAGTTAGGAGTCGTGACGGAAGTTCAGAATTCGTTGATAGTGAAAGTCCGCGAATTAACTGAAAACGTACTAAGATCCGATATGTATAAATGATTGTGAAGCAGTGTCACTTATACGTTATTTCATAAAACAAAGTTGACAACAACGTATGCAATACGATCGAGATTAACAAGTGCGAACTAAGAATATAGTGGTACATAACTTATACGCGTAAAATGAATAAGATCGCAATATGTCTCTATAACAGTCTTGTGAAAACCGTAAATTGAATTTCAAAAAATCTAACACTATAACTGGTTACCTGTCAGTATTCTATTGCAATATCGGAAGATGCCGGGGTGTGATATTCTAAGTGAAGTGTGTGTACAAGGATAAATCACGAGATGAGATACGTACCTTCAATGACATCATCAATCGAAGGAGTGAGCGATGAACTGTACGCAGATCAGACGCCGTAGAAAGGAATAACTTACCAAAAGTAAAATTTTATGTATTAGTTAAAACTTAACAAACACCTGTCTGTCCTATTAAAAGAACTCACGTAAAAGCTTTGGCATACTAAAACACTCATGTGTGTCTTGGTAAAGATAATTCTTATATCATAAAAAACTTTAAAATAAATTTTGTGTAATTAGTAAAGTTAATGACTATTAACGTTGAAACTCAAGTTAAAACCTTTGGTTGGAGCTCGTAAGATGAATTGCTATTGAAGTAGAGGATATTTAACATTTCGAATGAGCATAATATGTTAAATAAGAACTAGTATGAAAATAATAAATGCCTCAAGTATACTGAAATTTGTGTATGCGTTTATTTATTTAATACATACCTGAGATAGGGAACAAATATCATTATTCGACAGAATGACATAGTATGCATAATCATCAAGCATATGTAAACATATAAAATTATTTGGAGCTTCAGTAGAATTCATGTTAACATTAATTACCGTTGCTGGATATAAATCCTATAATTTATTAACTAACACTGTCTTAACATCATATTTTACACACAAACAAGTGACTAATTAACACTTGTTATAGACTTAACACTTGACTAATTTTAGGCTACAGGGATTCGGGACGAATAGAGGTCGACCAAGAACCAGAATAAAATGATGGAAATTTCAGGGCACTTCTTCGCTTTCGAAGTAAGAGTGATTCAGTATTAAAAAATAAGTTATGTTAACGTGTAGTGTTGGAAATGCGCAGTACACCAGACCTAGAATACAGAATGAAATAATTGAAGTGTGCAACGACCTGATTGTTCGAAATCTCGTGAAAGAACTTAATGCCTCCAGTTGCTTCTCTATTCTCGCCAATGAGACGTAAGACATATCAGGCTTAGAACAATTATCACTGTGTGTTCGTCATGTTGATAGAGAAACTTTCACTGTGAAGGAAAACTTTCTACAATTCGTACCACTATATGATGTGACCGGAAAAGGAATCGCAACGGCGATATTGGACAAATTGCGTTCATTAAATATAGACATAAATAAGATTCGTGGTCAAAGGTATGACGGAGCTATGTCCATGTCAGGAAAAGTAAACGGAGTCCAGGCACATGTAAAGGAAATAATTCCGTCAGCTTTATATGTCCACTGCTCAGCACACAGCCTCAACTTAGCTGTATCCAGTGCCTGTGAAGTAGCTGCCATTAGAAACTGCATGGGTACAATATCGAGTCTGTACGAATTTCTTAATACACCTAAAGGCAACATGTTTTAAAATCGGCGATAAGTAAAATGGAAACTACAACTTCACGCCGTGAAAAACTCGTTGAACTTTGTGCAACACGTTGGTTGGAAAGGTACAACTCCGTGGCCGCGGTGGTGGAATTGTATGACCCTATTATTGCAACCCTTCAAAGCATATCAGAATGGAAAGACAAAGACTCGTCCTCACAAGCAAATTTACTTTTATGTGCTCTGACTGTCTGTCAATTTGTGATATCGCTGTTTTGTATTCAGAGACTGTTTTCTTTAAGTCTCCCATTGTGTAAATTCCTGCAGAATTCAACTATTGATCTCGTGGAAGCAGTAAACCTTGCTGAAGATATTAACAGTGAAATGAAATCTATACGCGAAAATGTCGATGAAGAATTTTCTAAAATTTTCATTTGTGCTTCTGAAGTCTTGAATAGGTTGGGGTCCTCCATTCAAATCCCTCGCATGGCAGCGCGACAAAAGAAAACCGTGTAAACTTGGAGTTATCATCAGTAACGCCAGAACTTTACTTTCGTGTCTCTACTTTTATTCCATTTCTGGATACCAACAGGTCCCAACTAGATTCGCGTTTCTTGAAACACAAGGAAATATTGAAAGGCTTTCAGTGTCTTTTACCTACGAACCCAGTCCTTCTGCCCCTGCCGTCTCAAGTTTCTGCTTTCACTACGCTCACAGAGTTCTACGCCAGTGACATAAGAAGCGGTTGCAAAGAAGACCTGAATAATGAATTAAAATTTTGATACAGAAAAATTGCACGTCTTGAGAAGGGAGACCAACCGAAAACGGCCGTAGATGGGTTAACTATGTGCAACCTAACATACTGCCAAATATATTTACTTTGCTAGAATACTAGCTGCGCTCCCAGTACAAATGCTCACATGTACAAATGAACGATGTTTCTCAAAATTACGCCGTCTAAAAACATATTTGCGTAATTCTACTGGAAATACACATTTGAATGGATTAGCACTCCTCAATATACATAGAAATTACGCTCCAACTGCCGAAGATGTGTTAAATTAACAAACGAAAGAAAACGTCGTTTGGACATTGTATTGTGAATGCTGAAATTTCCGAAGTGTAGTGACGTTATATAATGTAGGCTACGTACATTATATATACTGTATACATTAATTTAATTACCGGTACTCGTTTTAAACAATGATTTTTCAAAACAATAATAGACTACAGTAGAATATTGATTTGAACATTGGAGACAACTGCATTCAATTTTTTATTCAAATTCAAATTCAAATTCAAATTCCTTCATAGAGTGTGGATTCATCATGCCAGTTTCATTCTTCAACCTTGGTGAGTTCCATATTGACATATTGTGTTTAATTAAATTTATTTCAATATATTTGATTGCTTCCATGGATTTTCCTGTTATGTAAAGTGTCTTACCTATCGTATACAAATAACCTTTGACTAAAATATATGATTATTGTGTAGCATAAGTGTAATAATGTCATGTAGCATTGTCACAGGCATTTTTATTATACAAAATGAAACAGATGTTTATATTTGTTAAAAAATTGTAGCCTAAGGCTGTGAAAAAAATACGTTTCGAAGATTTTATTAGGGTATTTATGAATATGTTCTATTCGAACATAGTATAATAAATATACCGTAACATGATATAATAATAATAATACACAAAATTTAAAATACCGATAATGTCAATTGTAAACAATTTTAATAATGACCCCCCCTTAACAAAATTCTGCGTACGCCACTGATCACCAGCTTGAGGACAACAAAAATTACATCGTACACTACAGAACGCTGCAGCTGTACCTCAAACTCGGCATGGAATTGAAAGTCCTCACCCGCGTGTTAGCGTTTCGTCAGACCGCGTGGATGAAGCCGTTCATAGACTTCAATACGGAGAAACGGAAAGCCGCGGCGAACGATTTTTGAAAAAAACTTCTTCAAACTAATGATCAACGCGGTTACGGCAAATCGTTAGAAAACGTATAGATTTTCGTTTAGTATCCAACGAACGCGAAATGATAAATAGCTGAGTGCGTGCCCGAGATTCGTGCACACAAACGTGTATAACGAAGATTTGGTAGGCGTGATGATGAAAAAGAGGACAATGTTGTAACGCCAAAACTAAAAAAATTTTGTATAAAAGAAAGGTGACACAAGAGGCAGTTGTTGATTTGACAATGACGAATGAAAGGACATTACCAGATGCAGTTAGGACAAAAGGAGCGTAAATCCTTTAGTTACGGCCGAGCATGGTTCTGGACAGGCCATAAATCCGAGATAGCAGATGGTCACCTAAAGAAATTAAGGGGTGTCGAGCTGTAAACTAAGAAAACAAAGACATCAGAGTAATGGGAGTATTACTGAGAAAGCTATCGTCGCTGGAAGAAGATACAAAATAACGAAAAACAGGCCACACCACATGTCTGAACCCATCAACGACGCAACGAGACTCTGTTCTCAATGAAAGGAAGAGATCGACCAGATGTATTACGAACAAAGGACATATCCGGTGAGATACGGGTACAATGGGTGAACCAATTAACAAAGACGGCGGGAAGCGAAGTAAAGTGAGAGGTTTATAGCTAAGACACAGAGAAACAGTAGCAGTGGTGACGTTACTTAGAAACGACCACACCAAGCGCGTGTGAACTAACAAGGACACAGATAGACAGAATAAGACAACGCAGAAATAGGTCACGCTTGTGAGTAGCAGAAGTCAGCAGGGGCATGACAAGGGAAGACTGGGAAATTTATAGCGACGTTAAGTGTACTTGTTAAGCAGATGCAGCTGTGACAATTAGAGAAATTTGTTTGAAAGGAACAGAAGAACAAATGTCAGGATGATTACATGCGTGAAATATGACTACCGCCAGGGACGAATGGTGTATCCAAAACGGAAGGCGATGGGGTAGGAAATGAAATATCCTATCAGAAGCCAGAACTCAACGGAGGCGGGTTTTTAATAGCAAGTTTCTAAGAAAGCTAGAACGAAACGAATGAGAATTTCGCAGATTATCAAGTGAGGGAAAATAGGAGGGTATTCCCGTGGAAGAGACAAACGATAACCAATGGGAAGGAACCGATGGGCGAAGAGAATCTAGAGTGGGAATTCGGTGGATTGAGTATATAAAATAAGCCGAGAACGCAAACAGGGGAGTCTAAGATAAATTTTCGAGAGAGTGAGAGAGTCAGAATTCTAATAGTAAATTTTCGGAGTGACGATCAGAAGTGTTGACGAAGTATGATATAATTTTCTTAAAAGCGTAACTTAACAGTTAGGAGTCGTGACGGAAGTTCAGAATTCGTTGATAGTGAAAGTCCGCGAATTAACTGAAAACGTACTAAGATCCGATATGTATAAATGATTGTGAAGCAGTGTCACTTATACGTTATTTCATAAAAAAAAGTTGACAACAACGTATGCAATACGATCGAGATTAACAAGTGCGAACTAAGTATATAGTAGTACATAACTTATACGCGTAAAATGAATAAGATCGCAATATGTCTCTATAACAGTCTTGTGAAAACCGTAAATTGAATTTCAAAAAATCTAACACTATAACTGGTTACCTGTCAGTAGTCTATTGCAATATCGGAAGATGCCGGGGTGTGATATTCTAAGTGAAGTGTATGTACAAGGATAAATCACGAGATGAGATACGTACCTTCAATGACATCATCAATCGAAGGAGTGAGCGATGAACTGTACGCAGATCAGACGCCGTAGAAAGGAATAACTTACCAAAAGTAAAATTTTATGTATTAGTTAATACTTAACAAACACCTGTCTGTCCTATTAAAAGAACTCACGTAAAAGCTTTGGCATACTAAAACACTCATGTGTGTCTTGGTAAAGATAATTCTTATATGATAAAAAACTTTAAAATAAATTTTGTGTAATTAGTAAAGTTAATGACTATTAACGTTGAAACTCAAATTAAAACCTTTGGTTGGAGCTCGTAAGATGAATTGCTATTGAAGTAGAGGATATTTAACATTTCGAATGAGCATAATATGTTAAATAAGAACTAGTATGAAAATAATAAATGCCTCAAGTATACTGAAATTTGTGTATGCGTTTATTTATTTAATACATACCTGAGATAGGGAACAAATATCATTATTCGACAGAATGACATAGTATGCATAATCATCAAGCATATGTAAACAAATAAAATTATTTGGAGCTTCAGTAGAATTCATGTTAACATTAATTACCGTTGCTGGATATAAATCCTATAATTTATTAACTAACACTGTCTTAACATCATATTTTACACACAAACAAGTGACTAATTAACACCCAGTAAAGATAATGTTGTATTAGTATAGTGATAATTAAATAATTAACGTGGTAAATTGGCGCCCCAACACACGGCTTAATAGGCAAAATAATATTTAGTGTCATTAGGCTAAGGCAGAGGACAGACAGGGTAATCATTAATTTGTTTAGACGTAAATAGAATAAGATAATATAGTAATAAGTCGCTAAGTGCCTGAATGGTAAAGCGAAGGCGGGCAAAAATGGCAACAAATGAGGCAAATTCGGAGAGCCAAGAGTTCGATATTAATAATCAATTGGGGTTTGAAGGATCTGAAATTAATACAAGTGAAAGTGAAGAAAATGCAATCAGCAGCGCGGGAGATATCCAGAAAAGGGCGTGGGGACTGGAGTCGGAACCGCGTGAGATTAACCTCAATATGTTGATAGAATTAACAAGAAATCAGAATGAAGAAACAAGAAAGCGTATTGACGAAAAAATGAAGAAACAAGAAAACAAAATGAAGAAACAAGAAAGCTTATTGACGAAATGAGAAAGCATAATGAAGAAATGAACAGGAGGACCGAAGAAAGAATCACAAAAAGCTTAGATGACAAAATAGAAAGAATTAAAGAGAACTTAAAGAGTCAGATCCACCAACTAAACGCAGATCTACAAAAACAAACGGAAAAGTGGGAAGAAAAGCTGGAAGAAGTACAAAAGAAGAATGAGAACTGTATTAAAGAAATAAGTAGAGATGAGGAAGCAGGCCAAGGAGAGTAAAGAAATACGAGAAAAGGACCGTAAGAATGGCAGGACGCAATTATTAATACCCAAAACCAAAATAAACAACAATTAGAAGGAGTAGTACAACAGGTAAGGAGCCTGAAAGAAGCTCATCATAGTACAAGAAGAAACATTGAATAGTGTCTCCGTAGAGAAGGGTAGGAGACTGGATGAGATGGCGAACAACCTTACAACTAAGCGGGGGGATCAGCAGAGAGTACAGCGGAGGTTAGAAGAGATAGAACAAAGACCAGCCGTCGCTGTGAATGGAACAAACATTAATAAAGATGTAACCTTCGACGGAGAGGATAACTTTCCTATGGAATTCCTGAAGGAGCTGGAAGAAATCCAAGAAACTTACTATCTCGAAGACAACACTAGATGGATAGGCCGACATCTAACAGGGAAAGCGGCTATCTGGTGGCGAATAGTAAGAGGACAAATAAATACGTTCAAGGAGTTTGAGGAGATATTTATGGAAAAATATTGGGGCTCTACTCATCAAGACCGTATCCGCGATCAGTTGGAGTACGGGCGATTCAATCAAAACGGTCCGCTCAACATAATCCAATATATGGAACGGTGTGTGCTAAAATGCAGACAACTTATACCAATTCTTTCAGATCGGCACATGATAACTAAATTAGCGCGCCATTATAGTACGGAAATACAAATAGCGGTCGTAACCAGAGGAGTAACAACAATTAACAGTTTTGAAGCGCTACTGCGAGAATACATGAGTATAAATACGATAAATAATAATGAATATATGAAAGCAAATGAAAGACAAGTAAGACGACACAATGAACACAAAGGATTCCAGAAACACCCGGGGGGTCGATGAGCCAAAGCCAGGGTTGGGGCAGAAATTCTCACCCCAACCGAAAATAGAAAGTGAGAAACCAGTTATAAATTATTTAGAAATCGAAAGTCACGCGCCCGGTAGTAAGGAAGGCGTTCGACCCATTAACGCAGAACAACATCTCCAGTGAGAAGGAAAAAGGTCAACAAACTCGAATGTTTGTAAACAGACCAACGAAGTCAGCAAACTCGACCCATTCATAAATACGATTTCCACAGACATAAAATTTAAGTTAATGAATAATAACGGACAAAATAGCAAGATAAAAGATCTTAAAAGTCCAGGAGAATTAGTAATTTAAATGAATATTATTAGGTTAGATACCTTAATTAATACTGGTAATGCTAGAAATGCACTAGCCGAAGAAAATAAATATGAATTTAAATAAACACATTGCCGTCAAATTACGGAATATTACTGAAAAACAGATAACGAATGAGAAATATAAGAAAATTTGTAAGTAAGATCAGAAGGGAATTAATTATCAAATAAATCGATATTACTAATTAATAAGTACAAAAGTGTCACAAATGGATAAACCAATGGGATTTATACATTCCCAGGAATTAATTAATATGAATTGTTACGAATATCGCCTACAGGGAAATGACAAAATAATGAACCTGCAAAAAGGGTTTTCCTCGCCCAGTATGTTCCAGAAGGCTGAATTAGCTGCGATTAGGGAATGCTTGAAAATGGGATATTCAAATTTACCCAAAGCCCCTACATCCAATCTCTGGGGACTGCAATAAAAAGGGACGGGAATATGCGATTTTGTCTAAACTCCTGGAAGGTAAATCGTTTTCAATAAAAAAAAGTGTAATTTTAAAAGGTTTATCGTTCAGAACACTTAGCAGACCACCTAGCTGACACCGCAATAACTTGTAGATGACAAATGAGTTATATATAATTAGATGTAAAAATTGACAACACTGAAATAACGATTAGTAAAGTTTTCTAGCAAACTAAAGTATGTGTCATGTATTATGATAAAGTTAACTAACTATATGATGTTAAATGGAAGTTTGAGGTAACAATTGTCTTAGTAATGAAATGTTATATAATAAAATTTGTAAATTTTGTAGTAAAATCCTGTTAACAAATTTTAGTCAAACATTTGGCAGTTATTTGTTAAGGTAAATGTATAGATTGTACTAAAATGTCCAAAATGTTGTTTGTAGTATAACACTTATGAAGTTTACTAGTATGAAACATTAAATTTATATTTTCACAAAATATTTAGTTTAAGGTTGTAGTGAAGTGTTAGTTAAGAGTTAACACATAAACTGAGAAACAAAAAGAAAAGAACATTAGTAGCAATCTTAAATTTGAAGAATGTATAAATTAGTGAAGTAAATACATTAGCCTATTATTAAGATGTAAGCAGTAAATTGTAGTGTAACAAACTCTTCTTCATCTGTAATATTTATTTTTTTGTTTTATTTATCACCGGATTATGTAGTATTTGTTTTGTGGGAATAATTTTTTCCGTAAAATAAACCACGGGATCCTTTGCGGTTAATTCTCCGTAGATATTACAGTTCAGTTGATAGAGAGAGAGAGAGAGAGGATGAGCGAGAGAGAAAAAGTTCCTCTCTTGTATACTGTGTTATCGTTTTATTAAGCGTATTTTGCACCAGCTGTTTTCAAGGCGACAACACGCAAAAGGTTATGTTCGCCGTTTATACCTCGTACGCTATGATGACTGCGGTAGTTGTCCACTCTTCTCTGCTATTTACCAGTTTCCTGTAACAAATTCGCTATCTACAAAGAATAACACAAAGTCAATTCCCTCAAAAAGGTATTTATTATCTGATATTGGTTTATATTTTTGACACCATTAAATTCAGTTCATCAATTTTCTAGTCAACTATTATCGAAATTATAACAACTTTCGATATATGTATTTCTATCATACTACAGATATATTCAATTGTAGTTATAAACAAAATTAATAAATTATTTATCTCAGGGTTTTTTGGGATTGATGAATGCTTTGACAAGAGTATCATACTTTACAAGAAAAATATTTTATTCTTAAAGACTAGGTCAAAGAGTTCGTTTTTTAGACGCCTGAGCGCAGATTACATGAACTCGTACAGCTGACAACCAAGAAACATGGCCGCTGTGAATGTTCTATTGAGATTATATTTTTACTGTTTTGAATAAAATAAATAAAGTTTGAAACGTTCTCACTAAGTTTTCTTATAGATTTAATTATTTTGTACTGGTTTTTAGTGTTCCAGTGTTCGTTACTTGGTGGTGATGTGTAGTTTTGTTAGTTTATGAAGGTAGGCATTTCTCACCCATAGTAGTGAGGTTCCAATTTTCAATATATCTTGTGGCTGGACAAATTTTCATTGTTTTTGTATATTCTCGCATCAATTAATATGTTTCATGTGATGTCCCAGACACGGTTTATTCTGCTGATTCTTTTCTTCAGTTTTGAATAGCGAACGGTTTGAAATTTAGTTAATATTTTTGAAATTTTCTGGATGTAAGTTTAGTGTCATCTACTCTCTTGAAATAAAAATTAACGATCCCTCATCTTGTTACCTTCGTTACCGTTAGTAACCAAGAAATTGATGAGTTTTTATTGGCTAACCTAGGTACAGTTTTAGTAATTAGGCTAGTCTTTAGATATATTTAGTTCTTTCACCTTTTAAGAAAAATACTCCTTTATAAGGGTTAACTCTAATTAAATTTAATTTACATAGTGTTTTTCTTCATACTATTACATATGCTTAAATACTTATTTGTTATAATTTAGTGGCGATAAGTGAAAGTCCGCGAATTAACTGAAAACGTACTAAGATCCGATATGTACAAATGATTGTGCAGCAGTGTCAGTTATACGTTATTTCATAAAACAAAGTTAACAACAACGTATGCAATACGATCGAGATTAACAAGTGCGAACTAAGAATATAGTAGTACATAACTTATAAAATGAATAAGATCGCAATATGTGTTTATAACAGTATTGTGAAAACCGTAAATTGAATTTCAAAAATCTAACACTATAACTGGTTACCTGTCAGTATTCTATTGCAATATCGGAAGATGCCGGGGTGTGATATTCTAAGCGAAGTGTGTGTACAAGGATAAATCTCGTGATGCAATACGTACCTTCAATGACATCATCAATCGAAGGAGTGAGCGATGAACGCCGTAGAAAGGAATAACTTACCAAAAGTAAAAATTTATATATTAATTAATACTTAACAAGCACCTGTCTGTCCTATTAAAAGAACTCACGTAAAAGCTTTGGCATACTAAAACACTCATGTGTCTTAGTAAAGATAATTCTTATATCATAAAAAACATGAATCCAATTTTAAATAAATTTTGTGTAATTAGTAAAGTTAATGACTATTAACGTTGAAACTCCAATTAAAACCTTGAGATAGAGCTCGTAAGATGAATTGCTATTGAAGTAGAAGATATTTAATATTTCGAATGAGCATAATATGTTAAATAAGAACTAGTATGAAAATAATAAATGCTTCAAGTATACTGAAATTTGTGTATGCGTTTATTTATTAAATACGTACCTGAGATAGTGAACAAATATCATTATTCGACAGAATGACATAGTATGCGTAATCATCAAGCATATGTAAACAAATAAAATTATTTGGAGCTTCAGTAGAATTCATGTTAACATTAATTACCGTTGCTGGATATAAATCCTACAATTTATTAACTAACACTGTCTTAACATCATATTTTACACACAAACAAGTGACTAATTAACACCCAGTAAAGATAATGTTGTATTGGTATAGTGATAATTAAAAAGAGCAGTAATTAACGTTGTAGTGTACCTCAACCGTCCGCTGTACGTGGGATTCACCTTGTTGGACATTAGCAAATTCGTGATGTACAGCTTCCACTACGATTTCATAGTCGCGAAGTACGGATCGATTGTGTATGACGGATACGGAATCTTTGTTGTACTATATACGGACCGACAACGTGTACGACGACATTAAAGAAAACCTTCATCTTTTCGATACCGTACGTCGGAATATCCCGCGACGCATCCCTGTTACAGTACGGTAAATAAAAAACGCTTGGGAACGTTTAAGGACGAGACGCACGCGAAACCCATCATCGAATTCGTCGGGTTGCGCGCGAAATTGTATTCGCTGCTGGTGTTGCAGCCGACGGCGATAAAAAGGTGAGCGCGTAGGGAAAGGGGTGCCGCGGGTGGCTATACAAAACCGTTTGAATCACGCGAATTACAACCGCTGTTTGCTTTCACCGATATCGACTAACCGACAAACGTACACGCCTGCGCAGATCATACGTAGCGAAGACCATCGACTCTACACGCGCCAGATAGTGAAACTGTCTTTGTCGCCGTGCGACGACAAGAGATATATCTTGGACGACGGGCAGAGAACACTAGCCTACGGTCATTACAGAATTTGCGAGATGCAAGAGGTACGTGCGGTTCAACGGGCTAGCGTGATACGGACCGCAAACCGTGAAAGCGTGATTCGTTACGCCTGTAGAGCGTTAGAGGAGGAGGAGGAGGAGGAGGAGGAGGAGGAGGAAGAAGAGGAGATATATAAATAGGAAACGATTAATGCGCGCGCGCGCGTTCAGTATTCGAACGTGTTCGGATGCGATCGGCTATTAAACTCGTACTTGGTACACTCACACTCCGCCACTCGCCATGGATCTAGACTCTCAAAAAACAGACCAATAGGCCGCCACCGACTGACAATCCCGGCAAAGGTACACGGAGAAGTCTTAAATCGTTTTTAAATTATTATTAACGTCATTCCGATAAATCAGTTATGTCTACGCAAGTTGGTTATCTTTGTTTACGTGAAAAGTACAGGCGGCGCAATTATACAAGACCGCTGTTCAACAAACAACCGTTCCAGTTCAAAGTCAAACGCTGTGCAAAAAAAAAAAAAACTCGACGAGAAACAAAACGATGAGAAAAATTTCTTTTTCTTTACAAAAGGAAAGGAAGCTCAAAGGGAAGCAAACAAACTTATTAAACAAAACTGTTCTCAAGTCTTAACGCGAGAACGTAGCATACACAACTTAAGTAAAGTTTTGATGAAATGTTACATAAAATTCTTATGAAACTTCAAACAGACTACACAATGCCACAAGTCTCACTCACTCTCTCTCTCTCTCTCTCACTCTCTCTCTCTCTCTCTCTCTCTCTCTCTCTCTCTCTCTCTCTCTCTCTCTCTCTATCTCCTCTCTCCTTTCTAGCACACCCACCCATCTAAGACAAAAAGGAATTAACAATGCCAATAGATATGCGGTAGAGGTGTGCTAAACTAGTATTTGAAAATAACAGGTACGAACGAAACCTTCCAAAAAATAACACGTACAAATACCTGTTATTATATACCTATCATACATATACCTGTATTATATAATTTGTTACAAGAAATAAATTGAAACTAAAAGTATTAACAGTGTTACTTTACACTGTGACTTTACTAAGCTGTTACTGTTTAAAAGAAAATAAGAAACAAGAGAATTTAGAGCCTTATCACCCTTTGGGAATAGTAATTTGTTTTTACTAGAAGTAAACAAACTGACATAGATTTAATATTAAATTATTGATTCTATTTTGGTTAGACAAATCAGCTACGAAACTCAGGCAATTAAATTTAGAGTGCACGTAACAGTACAACAAAGTGTAACCCCTCTTTAAGTATTTTATTGACTTATAAAAAAAATTTGTTTTTTGAAATTTTTTTTTTTCAAAAGAGGGGCCATAAGATAATTAAAACTAGGCCAAAAGCCTAGAGAAGCCAAAATGCGCTGGATCCAGTGAGACGGGACTTGCAATTAAAACTCACAAAATTAACAACCAATAAATTTTTATTATAACCAAACTTTAAATATCTATCTCCCAACAAAATCAGTGTATTCTCCTTAAAATATTTTTGGTTAAATTTTTACTTGAAAATTAATATAAAATTTAAATGAAATGAATATAAAGATTTTCTTTTCCAATTGGGGTTACTTTTCCCCAGTTAGCCCTATACCTAACCCCCAGAAATAACACAGGAATATACAATACATATAAAGGGACATATAAATATATATGTCTACAACTAAAACACATACACACGTTCCACATCACAGGACAATTACAACTTTCAAAATTAATATCTTGCCACACCTCTTTCACCCCAGGAGGTACATAATTTACAATTCATAAATATTATTGGACGCAACACCTATTGCAAGATCTTAATACATAATAACCCAAATATATATATGTGTAACACCAGTGCCCCCAGGGCATACTAAAATTCAGGGGTTGGCATAATGCCTGATACTACTATTAAGTGCTCCCACACTGAGCACTTAGACTTGGAGGAAATATAATCATAATTCAGTCACAATACAAGTGACCATAATAAATTAAAAAGAATTTAAGCGTGAATAATTTTGTGAAATATTAATAACAGTAATGTGCCATGATGCTTTATAACCTTTAAGAATTAATTTGGCCCAAAGGCCGACATGTTCCTAGGCAATCGTGCTTAACTAAACCTGTCCCAGGAGCATGTTCAAGTCTGCATGAAAAATCCGCCTATACAGGATTAAACTGGGCACCCGACTGAAACTAACAAAAGAAACTCCTATCCATTATAGGACCCAAACTGAATATAAATATGTGAAATTAATGAATCAATTGAAACTAAATTTAACCAGAGAAATTACATGATGAATGATAGAATTACTAGCACTAAGGTAACCCTTTTACTGAAAACTAGAAAGAAATTTACATGTCTGAATGGTAATCAGCCACGGATACATACCAACCTCTGGGCTCACATTTAATATAAACAGTATTACAAAATGTACAAAAGATTCCCCCCCCAAGTCCGCGCACTATTCTGTCCCGTTAACCGGGGACCCAATTAAAATTTGTAAAGTTTAAAGTCATTGTAGGGTGTGTAGCTATATGCCCACGAGTTCTAGTGGGTTACATTCCCTTGTGTGAAAAAGTAATATTGGGTTGGTGTCACCAGATTTATTCCCTGGTGTGAAGTTTGAAGTCCTAGTCTAAAGCATTTTCGTGTTAGTGTGGCCTGTCCTCGCTGTTCTCCTCCGGCAGATGAAGCTGAGAGCCTTGGATGTTCAGTTGTTCAGGTTGGGGCTGTTCCTCGACGTGAAGCGAGGGACCCTAAGCATACAAATATTATCAGCGATAAGCTCCAACACTTATTCCCCCAGGACTCTCACACGCACCAAAATCCATTTATAATTTTAAACACTGCTTTAGGCCTACTTGAAATGAAAGTTTGACACACTCTACAACAGGTTATACGGGCATGTGGCCCTATCTTTGAAAACATTAAGTTTGGCTAAAGTACATATTAATTTGCGTTAACATTATTCAATTACGGGGCCTTAGTTAAGACTTCAATTACTGTTATACAATTAACTCATTTTGCATACTCTAATTCGCCACGTGGCGTGCGTGTAATAGGTTACAATTTTCATTCATTCCTGTACGTATATTAAACAAACCCCCTTTTACGTTACTTTAAAAAAATATATATATATATAAGTATATTGCACTCACTTACCGCAGATCTGTTTTAATTTAGCCTGCCATAGGTGGAAGATGGAACAATTAAAAAAACTTCCCTGTCGGAGAGCGAGGTGATTAGTTTGGAGGACCGGAATCAGACAAGAACAGAACCGTTTATTCTCGCCTTTTTCCACTCGCGCTCCGCGGCGACCGCCAGGGGGCAGCACCAATCAGGCGCAGCATTATTACCTCCTGTAGATTGTGTGCTAACCGTTAAACACAGTACGGGAGAACGCCACCGCTAAATACAGAAACCTATTTTTCTTTAGCGTATTCGTTAAATACAGTATAAGATTTTTGTATAAGCGCCGATTTTATTCACTCGGCACACCCCCACCCCAAAAGGGCAACATAGTTGCCCCACACTTAGACAGAGGAGTACCCTGCAGTGTACCCCAATGTTTTCTACTAAAACGCAGGTGTTCCTCGGTTTTCCCAGTTGCCTTTGTTCTCAGGAGAGCAGTGGCTCAGAAGGAAGTCGAAAAAACAGAAAGAAGACGTGTAGAATGAGAGTGTGTTGGCACTACACACTGACCTGGTCAGGGCCAGCATGCAGCAAGAAAGACAGAAGAAGAAAAGAAGAAAGAGTGTTCGGGTGCACCCTGAGTTCTGACCTCCTGAGGCTTGACCACTTATGCGGGAACTCCGAGGCTACCTCAACAGGGACCCATGCCCTATAATTACACGGGGACTAACCCCCCAAAATCCAATAACACTTTATCCCATGAATCCCTCTTACATCCCACAGGACCAGGGAGAGAACGGAGGAGGTGGTTTCCATGACACCATAATATGTTTACCCAATGTGGATATCCCTTCCTATAATACATGTGTGCTCCAAGGACATTGTCCACGTCGTACAACGCCACCGAGGTCCCTACCTGGCCTCGTTGGAGCTGTACGACTTGATCTACTTACTCCTATTTTTGATTTTTTTCTCATCCTATTTTTGATTTTTTTCTCATCCTATTTTTTTTTTTTTTTTTTAAGGGAGAAGGCTCATACCTTAGATTGGGATCGACCATCATTAGAATCGCCCCCCGATACGCCCAGCCGGGCCGTCACCGGTGGTGACGTGAACCCTAGGATGCGATATGGCCCCGACCAGCGGTAACATAACTTTGCGGCACGTTTGTCCGCGGCTGAGCTGAGTGGGTGGCTCTGGCAATAGACCCAGTCCCCAATCCGGAAGGGGTTAGGAATTCGCCCCTGATTATATCGTCGACGGACCCGCTCGTGCGCTCGCAGCAAATTCTTCCGAGCCTCCTTCCACATCTCTGCAGTTCTATTATCTGGCTACCGTGGCAGAAGATCTTCGATGTTCCACAAATTGGTCAACGGGAGTGCGGGCGAGAATCCAAACAGGATTTCAAAGGGCACTGCCTGATGACTGTCATGTCGGGCCGTATTAAAAGCTAACTGTAACCACTTCAGATTCTGATCCCAGGTGGTTTGTTGCTCAGCGTGATAAGCAATTAGGGCGGACCGGAGATTCCGATTGAACCTCTCCGCATGGGACGGCTGTGGGTAATAAGGGGAAGTGGTTACGTGTTTGATCCCACTGACGAAACACATCCGCCGGAATTCACCCGAAATGAACTGCGGACCATTGTCCGAGACAATGATGGTCGGAAGACCGAAATGCTGAAATATATTGTTTTGGAGCGCGTTTATGGTTAAACGAGCCGTTGCCTGCCGTAAGGGCAATAGCCAGGCAAACTTTGAAAAAGCATCCACACAAACAAGCAGGTAAACATTACCTGACTTGCTACGGGGGAATGGCCCCACGTAGTCGATGAACAACTTCTCCATCGGTCTGCTCGCCACATCAGATGACAACAACTCTAACTTGGTGTTCTGGGCAGGCTTGCTCAAGCCACATAGATGACAGCTCTTAACCCTGGTCGCGATGTCCCTATCCATGCCCTTCCAGATAAAATGTCTCCTAATGCTGGAAATGGTCTTAGAAATTCCCTTGTGGCCTCCTACTGGGGAATTGTGGTAATAACTGAAGACCATGGGCACTAACTTGCTAGGCAGCACGATCTTAGGGGCACGTCCTTTTCTTTCTCTACAACATACGACTCCCTTGGACAAGAAGTAAGGGGCCTGTACGTTACCCTCCTTTATAGTTTGGATGACTGGACCCAGCTCTTCGTCGTTTAACTGATGGGGTAACACATCAGTGAAGGCTAATGTAAAGTCTATCAGAACGGAACAGGGTTGCTCAGATTGGGCATCACTGGGCTGGGAGGACAAGGCGTCTGCAACTACATTTTGAGATCCCCTAATGTGTTGCACTTTGAACTTAAAGGATGAGATCTTCACCACCCATCTACCAATTTTACCCAGTTGCCGGGGATGAGCCAGAAGCCAAGAGAGAGCCTGATTGTCGGTCTCGAGCAGGAACTCAGCATGTTCCAAGAAACGCCTGAACTTGTCTAGAGCGTACACAACAGCTAAACACTCTAGCTCATAGACGGATGATTTTTGTTCTTGCTGGGTCAATGTCCGGGAAATAAAAGCCACAGGCTGCCTAGCGTCATCAACAACTTGGGACAGAACTGCCCCGAGCGCAACCGAACTCGCGTCCGTCTGTAGGATAAAGGGTTTCGAAAAGTCGGGCATCTGTAACACCGGTGGGGAGATGATGGCCTCCTTCAAGGTGTAGAAAGCCTTCTGTTGACTCTCACCCCATGTAAATTTAGCGCCCTTCTTCCTCAGCTCGTTCAAGGGTGCGGCAATCTCGGCGATATTAGGTATGAATCGTCGATAAAAATTGACCATACCTACGAATCTTGCTATTCCCTTCGCATCCCTAGGAGGGGGGAAGTCAGTGTGCCCTGTGTCCTCTCGGGGTCGACCGTAACGCCCCGATGTGAAACCAAATGGCCCAAGAAAGAAATACTCTCCTGGGCGAAACGAACCTTCTCGGGATTGACAGTGAGGCCAGATCTTCTCAACCGACACATCACTTCTCGGAGTTGACCCAGATGATCTTCGAATATCTCACTGTACAGCAACAAATCATCTAAATAATTAAAGACGAACCAGAATTTCACGTCGTGAAAAACGGTATCGAGAAGACGAGTGAGTCTTCCACAGCCCCCACAGCCAAACCCATGGGAACCCTTGTGTATTGGTACAAATTCCATGGTACACAAAAGGCCGTGTACGGTCTACTCTCTTTGGCCAAAGGAATCTGGTGATAAGCCGCATTGAGATCGATTATGGTGAAATACCTGGCCCCACTGAACCAATCAAAGGCCGGATGTAAGTCTGGGAGGGGAACAGAATCCACCTCGATATTTGCGTTCAACTTCCGATAGTCGATGACCATACGGTGTTTACCCCCAGGCTTAGGTACCAAAAACGCTGGACTGGCATAGCAAGAATGAGAAGGTTCAATCACCCCTTGTTCTAACAACTCTTGAACCCTCTCTCGCAGAATGATCATCTTCGGAGGTGCGAATTTGTAAGGGTGCGACCTTACTATCTTTGAGTCTGTAAGACGGATCTTATACTCCAGCAGGTGTGTGAGTCCCAATGTAGGAGTTAACACCTCGGAAAATTCCTCACACAATTGGTCTAAGGCCCTCTGCTGGGATGGAGTGAGATGATCTCGTGCAGAATCGGGACAAGCCACCTCTTGGATACGTGGCTTAGCTCCCTGGTACCCAAGGAACGGAATAAGAGCTCCCCGATTAAACTTAAAATAACATTGGTGCGCTTGGATGTCCAGCACGAGACCACTTTTCGCGATGAAATCGGCACCAATGATACAATCCACTCCCAGAGCAGGAGAAACCAGAAAAGGCCACACCCAAGAAAACCCATCGATTTTAAATTTAAAGGTAATCACCTGGGAGATGGGCAAGATTTCTCGAGATGCAGTCCAGCATACCACAGACGACAGGTTCGACCCCTTGATCAAGCCCTGCTTCTCAAGGTCCGCGCATACCCGAGATGAGATGATGGATCGGGCTGAACCGGAGTCAACTAATGCTCTGAGCTGACCTCCTTTTACCTCGAGCGACAGAAAGGGGCATACTGAAAGGTGTTGAGAGGTAGTGGACCGGACCTTGATGTCGAAAGAGTTGGATCCTAGCAATTGCCTGGAGGTAGTTGGAACTTGTAAAGATTTAGTGCGAGGGGAAGACATCCTCCGACATATCTTCCCATGTCTACTTAGTTTTTTGGGATGGGTCTTGACGATGGAGGTGCTGGACGCGCGCGCCCTTGGGTGCATGATCGTGCCACGTGCCCCGGGCGATTACAATTGTAACAGATGATGTCCCCCCGTCGCTCGCGATTTCGAATTAACTGGGCCTGTCTGGTGGGGGGGGATGGTTCACTGCGTCCTTCCGCTCTCTGAGGTCTGGGTAGTTCCCCTCTTCTGTCTCCCCTCGCCTCGTCGCTCATCTGAATGGCCTTGGTCATCACACACAGCCGGTCCAAGTCCGCAAACCACCGCGGCCGCTCAGCAAATACGAGTCGCAATCTGTCTTCTGAGGAGACGCCGTCAAGAATATTCTGGACAACCTCTTTCTCCGACATGCCCAGTCCCAGTATGCGCGCTACCTCTCGAATACTTTGCACGAATTGGGCAAGACTCTCGCCCCTCGCCTGCACTCGATAAAAGTGTCGGTGACGTAATTGCTGCATTAGTCTCCCGGGCACGAACGCCTCCAACACCTCCTGGTGGAACTCCGCCACTCCACCTCTACGCCTCATTACATCCGCCACCCTCTCAGCCATGGGGCCGCGACAAAAAGGAAAAACGAGCTCGAGGACGGTACGATCTGACATACCCGGGAAATCGACCAATTGAAATATTATTTTAAAAATATCGGTATGGAGAACCATACATGACTTCCATATTCTAAGATTTATATTTAAAATCATTTTCAGCCAAACAGCCAGGCTGTGTCTTACCTGCCTTTTTATTGCTGTATTAAATGAAAAATATTATATTACATTAAAATGAAAAAATTATAATTTTATTGCCTGGCAACAAAATTATTTTATTTTTAACAATTACCATTGTTTCAACAAGTTTAAATAAATTTTCAAGTACTTTACTCTTGTTAAAACGTATAAGGTTGCAGGTAAACTACCCCTTCCCCTTAACCGATCTTCACCAAAATCGAAAGTCATTGAGACCTCTACAATTCAGGGACGTATGCAAAAAATTATTTGATTCTGTTTGAATTTGCGGCTGTTATCGTTTGCCATAGAAAATACGCTTGATAAAAAAACGTTGCAGGTAAACTACCCCTTCCCCTTAACCGATCTTCACCAAAAACAATAGGTCTTGAGTACTCTACAAATCAGGACTGTATGCAAAACATTATTTGATTCTGTTTGAATTTGCGGTTGTTATCGTTTGCCATAGAAAATACCCTTGTTAAAAAAACGTTGCAGGTAAACTACCCCTTTCCCTCAACCGATCTTCACCAAAAACAATAGGTCTCGAGAAATCTACAATTCAGGGCTGTATGCGAAACATTATTTGATTCTGTTTGAATTTGCGGCTATCGTTTGCCAAAAAAAAAAAATTTCCCTTGATAAAAAAAACCGTAGCCGGTAAACTACCCCTTCCCCTCAACCGATCTTCACCAAAAACAATAGGTCGCGAGTACTCTACAAACCAGGGCTGTATGCAAAACATTATTTGATTCTGTTTGAATTTGCGGCAGTTGTCGTTTGCCATAGAAAATACGCATGATAAAAAACGTTGCTGGTAAACTACCCCTTCCCCTCAACCGATCTTCACCAAAAACAATAGGTCTTGAGTACTCTACAAATCAGGGCTGTATGCAGAAAATTATTTGATTCTGTTTGAATTTGCGGCTGTTATCGTTTGCCATAGAAAATACCCTTGTTAAAAAAACGTTGTAGGTAAACTACCCCTTTCCCTTAACCGATCTTCACCAAAAACAAAAGGTATTGAGAACTCTACAATTTAGGGCTGTATGCAAATAATCTTTTCATTCTGTTTGAAGTTGCGGCTGTTATCGTTTGCCATAGGAAATACCCTTGTTAAAACATAAAACGTTACAGGTAAACTACCCCTTTCCCTTAACCGATCTTCACCAAAATAAGCAGATCTTGAGAACTCTACAATTCAGGGCTGTATGCGAAACATTATTTGATTCTGTTTGAATTTGCGGCTGTTATCGTTTGCCAAACAAACAAAATTACCCTTGCTAAAAAAAAACCGTTGCAGGTAAACTACCCCTTTCCCTCAACCGATCTTCACCAAAAACAATAGGTCGCGAGAACTCTGCAAAACCGGGCTGTATGCAAAAAATTATTTGATTCTGTTTGAATTTGCGGCAGTTATCGTTTGCCATAGAAAAAAAATCTACAGACAGACAGACAGACAGACACACAGACACACAGACAGACAGACAGACAGACACACAGACACTTTTCGGAAAACGACTTTTTTTCATGTTTTGAGTGTAGTAGAATAAGAATCTGCAATAATCTCGAACACGATTTTTTTTGCCATCACCATACTTCCATTCCTTAAGGAATATGGAAGTAATAAAAAGGCAATAATTTGTCCACATCCAGTCCATCCACGACCGGTAATTGCTGGATGATATGAGACAGTGGGTTGGGCAGCTTGTGATATGACGCCGCCCCCAAACCGGAGAAAGCCGGGGTACTTGCGGCAGGCTCGATTGCTCTATACGATGACGCTACAGCCGAGACCTCGGACTCAGCAACTGGAGCCGGCGTAGGTGGTCTACCCGGTTGAGACCCCTGCAGGGTCGAGGTGATCTGTTGGATCAGACCTTTTACATCATGGGCCGGCTCAAGATCGCCCCATTGTTGGTCAAGATTCTGCAGCCTGTGTTTTACATTCTGCAGGCGTTGCCGGATTCGCCGGACGCCGATGGAGCACCCCGGTCCCTCCTCCAAATTGTCTACACACCGAGCTAATTCCTGCAGCTCCTCCCACTTCTCGTTGCATTTTTCTAATTCACTCTCTTTGTCAGCGATGGCGACCATCGAGAACGCTTCGCCCGCGGACAGCGCTTCTCTGAGCTGCCGTCGCAATACAATTACCGTCCCTTTTGGGTCTCTCCCCCGGGCTCGTAACTCGAACTCGATTTTGTCACGCAGAAACAACTCTGGATTTAGGACGCTCATCCTCGAGCTTCGCGGTTGGCACACAAAAACACAACACCGTACAACAATTGACAATAAAGAACACAGGAATACTTGAGTACTGTCCTTCCTTCAAGCAGACTGCGGGTCCCCCTACCGTTGCGAGGACCCAGCGCACTTACCTGAACTAGCTCTCAACAACACTACACACGAAGGAATGCAATACACGACATGACAAAATTACCGACCAACGAACAACAACAAATTCTCATAAATATTTGCAATAACTTCGGCTCCCGTATCTCGGAGGAGACCAACTGCCGATCGGGCCATACCGCATAACTAAAAACGTCTTCCCTATTATTGGCAAGGTAATACTCGAAAACCATTTCTCCACCTCGGCCCAGATCTGCAATATTTCGAGTTTCCAAGGAATTTCCCCCCTAAAATTTCACACCCCGTGGCGACCTACAGTTCAAAATACCAACAGGCGGGCAATGATACCCACATATAATTAACAAAACCTTAAACATAACAAGACATAGGTACTTATAGATATAGGGACTTCTAGTAATTATGCCAAGTCCGATTCGAACCTCAAAATGTTTCCTGAGTTTGCAAGCCCCGTCACACCCAAAGGACCCAAGGGTTGACCCTAATCTCAACCACGCTCTGCTACCAAATGTAACCCCTCTTTAAGTATTTTATTGACTTATAATTTATTTTTTTTTTGCAAAAGAGGGGCCACAAGATAATTAAAACTAGGCCAAAAGCCTAGAGAAGCCAAAATGCGCTGGATCCAGTGAGACGGGACTTGCAATTAAAACTCACAAAATTAACAACCAATAAATTTTTATTATAACCAACCTTTAAATATCTACCTCCCAACAAAATCAGTGTATTCTTCTTAAAATATTTTTGGTTAAATTTTTACTTGAAAAATAAATATTGTAACGAAACAAATGTTACAAAAGTATAGTGAAATCCGATCCAGAGAGGAAACAAGAAATAATAATTGAAAGCAAATTAAAGGAAACCTAGTTGGTTTGACTTATTTAATATTATCAAGAAACACAGAAATAACCCAGTAGAATAGGGCAGTAAACAGACAAAACTTAAGTAAATAAACCTAGCAGGCCTAATCAACTTACCCTGAATAACAACCAAACCCAATAAAGAGTACTTAATCATAAATTAAAATTGTATTAACAAAATTGTATCGACATATTTTAAGGATAGAAAAAGGGACACAAACCTTACAGTTATATGAGTGACATAATATAAATAGTGACACAGACTACTGTTAAACAGTGTTAATTATTTTCGTATGTTGTAAGATTTTATGTCACCAGTCAATTTATATAAATATATTTATCTCATGGAGTCAAAGTAGAAATTACAATCAACCATAACAAATTGTTCCACCACATATCATAGAAATTCAAATTAATAAGGTTTTACAGTTATAAACTGAGGCATGTTTAGTATCAAATTGTTTATAATTATCTAATTAATAATTGTATAAACATTGCATGTATCATTAGAGTATAATAGTACAATTATCTATGAAAGGTAATTTATAAAATATAAAGTAGGTAATGGGTGTTGATCCTATAACATTTAACCTGTACATAAATGACCAATCAAAATTTAAGAAATTTGTATGAGTTCTATGACTAAAAAAGAAGAAATAACACTTAATTGTTAATTGTGATGGAAAACAGTTGAATAGTGCGTGTCTAGATGTAATTAAAAAAATATAAAAATAGATTACCCGTTTGTGAAAGAAGATCTGAAAGACCATCATCGAAGATAATAATCCTTCCAGTACAATTTTCATGAACAAGTAATACACACAATCAAGAAAAATATTCAGAATAAACCAGAAAACCTTCAGAATATCGTCTAGATGTGTAAAGTAGAATTTGACAATATTTTTATCCAACAAGGAACAACCACTAGACAATATAACAATTTACACTAACACTAATCACTAGTAAACATTTTAAAGTGCAACCAAATTCAATATCTAAGCGAACAGTGATTACAAGGAAAACATTTATTGTACACATTAATAAACTACATTATTTTCTGAGACGGACAAATAGTCATGATGTTGACGTTACTCTAACCTACATGCTTTTACGAAGCGTATTGAATATCGTCAAAACTTGTATGTAACTTAATATATAATTTTTGTAATTTTTTAGATTATAAGTAATATATTGTTTGTAAAGGTACTCTCTATGATTAATTAACATGTAAAGGAACTTTTCGTAGCAGCCACAAGAATTCCCACGAAATATATGAAAATTATTTAATTATAAATCCTGAGATAAATATCGATTGTGACAACCGTATGTATCGAATGGAATTTTCCAAATAATTTGAATTTATGTTACAGAGATTAAACCATTATGTTATTAAATCATATCCATGCGTTATTATTTCAGGAACGTAATATATTATACCATTAAGATACTACGGGTGCAAGAGTCGTATTATAAATTGGCGCACCAACTAGTAAGGCTGAAATTAGGGAATATTAGGTGAAAAAATTGAAACAAGCAAATTAATTTCCTAATTTTTAGCTGGCGACTGCTATAAGTTCCAAAGAATAATAAACATGCATAAAAGGGCGTCGTCACTGAGACGGACGAAGGAGGCAGAGAAAGAAGTCAGGATGGAAGAGAAAGAAGTAACATCGGTGGAGGATGTGGAGACGTTAGCAAGAAAGGAAGATAGGGGGGACCCAAATCTTATAAAATTAATGTAATTAATGAATAGTATGAGTGAAAAAATGGACAGAAATAAGGAAGAAGGGAATGACAATTTTAAGAAGCAGAAGGAAGAATTCACTGAAAACTCAAGGAAACAAAACGAAATTTTGAGTCAAAACTTATTAAAACAAATGGAGGAACAGAACAAGCAAACGAAGGAAGATTTGAAGAGCATCAAGGAAGATCACAGACAAACAAATGAGAAAATGAGTGAAAATTTAATAAAACAGATGGAGGAGAGATTTGACCAAAACAGAGAAGACACTAACGAGAATTTAAAATGGATAAATGAGAAAATCGACAGTATTAAAGAAAGTACTAATGAAACTTTAAGACAAACTATAAGTGAAAATAATAACCAAATGAAGGAAGAGTTCAGACAAATCAATGAAGAGAATTTAAGAAGAATTAATGGTAGAATTGAACAAGTCAATGATACAATTAACCAGAAGATGGACAAAATCGATGAGGAAAGGAAGCAAGAAATAGCTGACACTAATGAAAGATTGAGAAAAGCTAACGAAACCATCACACAAAATAAAGCAGTAATAAATACCAGAATAGACCAGGTCCAAGAAAATAGTCGTATTCAAATAGAAGGAATACAAAAGGAACAAGAAAATTTAGTTAATTTACAGAAACAAACCGGAGAAAGGTGTGACAATATTAACACTACGGTGAATCATTTAACTGGTCAAGTACGCCAAAATCAAGAAGAAATTGAGTTAATTAGGACCAGACCAAATAATATTACTCATGTTTCCACAAATGAAACCAGAGAAGGGATTAATTTCAAAAATTATCGTAGAAACCCCATGGAATTCCTGGCCAGAATCGAGGAACATTTTAATAAACATCGAATAACTATCTGGAGCTCGATTAGAGAGATGTTGGATGAGCATTTTGGGGAGATTACGGACAACTGGTGGACAGCAACCAGGAATGAGATAGTGGACTACGCTCAATTTAAAAAACTGTTTAAAGAAAAATACTGGTCCGAAGCGATACAAAATATTATAAGGGACAACATTTGTCAGGGAAGATATGATGGAAATAGAGGTACATCTCCAACTACTTACTTCTGGGGAAAGGTGTGTTTGGCGAGACACCTAGAGCCAAGAATACCAGAAGAATCCCTAGTAACTAAAATGGCATACCATTATGACACAGGAATTGCCAGAGCACGCCTGGGAAGCCAGATTAAAACGGTCCACTCAATGGCTGACTTATTAGAAAATTATGAACACGAGGGTTACTACAAAAGAAGCAGACAACGAACGGATCAGTGCGGTTCAAAAAATAATAACCATGGTATGAATCATAATCAATATAATAACATGAATAACCGGAATAGTTATGTCAATGATCGTAGTTCCAACCAAAATTTTAATCCAAATAATAACCAACCAGCAAACTTCAATCGAAACCCAATTAACAATAATAATAACAACAGGCCCAATCAAAATTACCATCCGGGTAATAGAAATAATAATAATTATAATAACTACCGAACAAACCAAAATTATAATAATTTTAGGAGTAACTCAGGAGTTAATAACAATAATAATCAGGGTAATTATAATTATAATCGTCCGTACCGACCCCGAATAAATTATATCAGTGCCGAAGAAGGGGATTACTGGAGATACCATCAACCTCGGAGGAACAGTTTTAATAACAGTTATGATCAAAGAGGAAATCCCAGAGGGATGAGTCACCATTATAACCGAGTAAGAAGTAGACGCCAGGAGGACTTCCAAGAATCAAGGGGAAGCGAACAATTAGACAACCGAGAGGTTGAACAACCAGGAACCAGCACACCATTCCAGGCAAATCAACAGTCAGGCCCGGAAAATAATTATGATAGCCTTAATTTAAACGGAGTGAGGCAGTAATAAACCCTCGCGACCCCTTACTGCTACTAACTACTGGGTACAAAAACCACCAAATTCAAAAATATAGTAATAACAAATTACTACCAACTAATTATGAAAAGCTAATTATGGAAAATAAAAGAATTTTGAAGTATAACAACAACCAAAGTTTAAGGACGGATAGTCAAAATCTTACTATTATTTACAATTATTATTTGAAAAATCTTCGAGAAGAACTGTTGGAGGAAACGGTGACAAGTAGAATCAACCAGCATAATGAAATTTTATACATAACCGCTCAAATTGAAGGAATTCCTACACGAATAATGATAGATACTGGTGCAAATGTATCACTTATTAACGACGCTGAACTGGAGAGAATACAGAAACAAAGTAAAAATATAATACCTACCTTACCTGTCAATAATGTTATTTTAATAGGTGCCACTGGGCGTCAAAATAAAACAGTGAGAAAACAAGTGTCATTGGAAATAGAAAGCAAAGGTGTTACAATTAATATTATATGTTTGGTCGCAATCGGCCTACCATTCGAATTATTAATCAGATGCGATATGCTGAGGAAATACTCAGCCATTATTGATCTGAGCAAGGAGAAGGTGTCCTTGAACTCAGAAGGTGTTATGTGGACGGCAGAATTAATAGGAAGCGATGGTGCCCCTCTGAACCGTACCCATCACCAAGTTAGGGAATTAAATTTTTTAAAGAATGACACCCAATGCAGAAAAATAATCTATAATATGACAAATGAAGACCTGTGGAACAGTAAATTACAGGAGATAAGAGAGTTTAGACACCAAGGCACAAATAATTTGACAGTAAAACAAGTAGAAAATCTCATTATAATATATAAGAAGTATAAACATGTATTTTCAGAAAAACCAGGAAAAATAAAAAACTATCAGTGTAGAATACAATTTAAAGAACCAGCAGAATTTCACAGAAAATCCTATCCTATACCATATTCATTGAAGGAGGCGGTTAGAGCTGAAATTAATAAAATGTTGTTAAATGATATAATTGAGCATAGCCAATCGCCATATACAAGCCCAATAGTAGCAATTCAGAAGAAGAACGGGCAGGTTCGACTTTGCTTGGATGCCCGAGAAATAAATAAACATATAGTAAATGATCGCACGTCACCTGGAGAAATAGAAGAAATTCTAAAGAAATTTCATGGTACAAAATTCATCAGTACCTGGGACACAGTTTGTGGTTACTGGCAGGTAGAGTTGCACCCGATGAGTCGAAAATATATGGCTTTTATTTTCGAGGGTAGAAACTACCAGTTTAAAAGATTGCCATTTGGATTAGTCAATTCGGTAGCAATTTTTGTACGATGTATGGATCAAGTATTGGGTCAGGAAGCGCTACAATTCACCACAGTTTATGTAGACGACCTGTTGATTACCTCATCCAACTGGGAGGAACATTGTCACAGGGTGGAGTATGTATTGAGTAAGTTAGCAGAGAACGACATAACACTAAAACTCGAAAAATCCCAATTAATAGCGAAGGAGGTTCAATTTTTAGGTTTCAATTTGACTGAACAAGGTATTTCCCCATCACAAGAAAAGGTTACTGCAATCCAGAAGTTCCCACAACCAAAGAATAAGAGGCAACTCCAATCCTTCTTAGGACTGTGTAATTACTACCGGAAGTTCCAACGCAATTATTCCGCATTGACATCTAAATTTCAGGAACAGCTGTCTTCCAAAAACAAATGGACATGGGGACATGAACAGGATGCGATACTACAACAGATAAAGGATAAATTCTTAGAGACAGTAATCCTTCATCATCCAAATTTTGATCACCCATTCTTTTTGAACTGTGACGCAAGTGATGTCAGTCTTGGGATGGTATTGTACCAAGAAGACACAGAAGGAAACCATTTAGTCATCAGTTTTGCCAGTCGTGTGTTAAACCACTGTGAGAGAAGGTATAATGTTATGGAAAAGGAACTATTAAGCATAGTCTTTGCTTGTAGTAAATTCCGAACGTACATTTTGGGATATCCTGTAACTGTCAGAACAGATCATAAGTCCATCTCGTTTTTAAGAAGTTGTAAGCTGAGTCATGGAAGGCTTACAAGGTGGATACTCGCCTTGCAGGAGTATAATATCAAATGGGAATATATTCCAGGGAGTCAAAACGTGATAGCAGACGTGTTATCTCGAATAAACCTGGACACCCAGACATTTGAGGGTGAGAAAGAAAGGATTATCAAGGTGTACAACATTCTCAAAAGTAGATCTGATTTGGAGGCATTATTACAAAATATCAAAGCTAATCAGTTGTTAGACTCAAAATTAATAAAAATCAAGGAACGTATGGCGAACCAAAACTCTTCAATAAACCAATTCTATTGTGAACAAGAAGGAATTTTATTTCTAAAAAATACATTGAACCAAGAAGACTGGAAGGTAATCATTCCCAGAATCATGGAAAAAGAACTAGTGTTGGAATATCACATAAGATACGGACATATGGGTGCAGTAAAGGTAGTGAAAGCATTGGAGGAGAATTGTTATATTAAGAACATACACAGGAAGGTACAAAATTATATAAAACCCTGTCATATCTGCCAATTGGTCAAAATTAATAATGAACGAAGGGAAGGTGTAATGATACCTATATCGTCAGAACAAAAATTGGAAAAATTATTCATTGACATATGTGGACCATTTCCTAGGAGTGAAGGTAGAAGCCGGTATAAATACCTTATAATCATTATGGACCACTTCACCAAATTCACCAAATTGTATCCAATCAGTCGAGCAACTACGCAGAAAATTCTTGAAGTAATAACTACTCAATACATTCCAAAAATAGGAATACCTGTTTCAATAGTTACAGACCATGGTACACAGTTTCGAGGCAGAAAATGGAAGAACACATTGTTAGAACTGAACATCAAAAGCTACAAGACCTCCGTATTCCACCCCAGTAGCAATCCATCAGAAAGAATACTGAGAGAGGTTGGTAGAATCTTAAGAACCTATTGTCATCAACAACAAAGGAAGTGGCCTGATTACTTATCAGCCACAGAAGATTTTTTAAACTTGGCTTATCATCCATCTATAAATTGCACTCCATACACTGCCATGTATGAAAAACAACCACCCAGAGAGATCCAAGAATTGATTAAATTTCCTAAGTCTCCACCGTACCAATTTAATAAATTAAAATTCTATAATCAGGTGATGGAAAATCTGGAAAAACGCAGAAATAAATACCAGAAAATAAAGGGTAAAATAATTAAATATGAAGTAGGAGAGAAAGTTTTGTTAAAGAACAGGGAATTGCCTAGCACTCTAGAAGGGATATCAAAGAAATTATTATTACTATACGTTGGACCCTACACCATAACAAAAAACAACAACAACACGTACGAATTAACCGACCCCATTTCAAAGAAGATCAAGGGCAATTATAATCAACAATCCATGAAAAAATATCATGAGGAAGAAAAGGTAAAATAACATAAGTAATTATGTCCTCACACCTAATGAAGTGTTCAGAAATAATTACTTCTGAAGGGAGGCAATTTGTAACGAAACAAATGTTACAAAAGAATAGTGAAATCCGATCCAGAGAGGAAACAAGAAATAATAATTGAAAGCAAATTAAAGGAAACCTAGTTGGTTTGACTTATTTAATATTATCAAGAAACACAGAAATAACCCAGTAGAATAGGGCAGTAAACAGACAAAAGTTAAATAAATAAACCTAGCAGGCCTAATCAACTTACCCTGAATAACAACCAAACCCAATAAAGAGTACTTAATCATAAATTAAAATTGTATTAACAAAATTGTATCGACATATTTTAAGGATAGAAAAAGGGACACAAACCTTACAGTTATATGAGTGACATAATATAAATAGTGACACAGACTACTGTTAAACAGTGTTAATTATTTTTGTATGTTATAAGATTTTATGTCACCAGTCAATTTATATAAATATATTTATCTCAGGGAGTCAAAGTAGAAACTACAATCAACCATAACAAATTGTTCCACCACATATCATAGAAATTCAAATTAATAAGGATTTACAGTTATAAACTGAGGCATGTTTAGTATCAAATTGTTTATAATTATCTAATTAATAATTGTATAAACATTGTATGTATCATTAGAGTATAATAGTAAAATTATCTATGAAAGGTAATTTATAAAATATAAAGTAGGTAATGGGTGTTGATCCTATAACATTTAACCTGTACATAAATGACCAATCAAAATTTAAGAAATTTGTATGAGTTCTATGACTAAAAAAGAAGTAATAACACTTAATTGTTAATTGTGATGGAAAACAGTTGAATTGTGCGTGTCTAGATGTAATTAAAAAAATATAAAAATAGATTACCCGTTTGTGAAAGAAGATCTGAAAGACCATCATCGAAGATAATAATCCTTCCAGTACAATTTTCATGAACAAGTAATACACACAATCAAGAAAAATATTCAGAATAAACCAGAAAACCTTCAGAATATCGTCTAGATGTGTAAAGTAGAATTGACAATATTTTTATCCAACAAGGAACAACCACTAGACAATATAACAATTTACACTAACACTAATCACTAGTAAACATTTTAAAGTGCAACCAAATTCAATATCTAAGCGAACAGTGATTACAAGGAAAACATTTATTGTACACATTAATAAACTACATTATTTTCTGAGACGGACAAATAGTCATGATGTTGACGTTACTCTAACCTACATGCTTTTACGAAGCGTATTGAATATCGTCAAAACTTGTATGTAACTTAATATATAATTTTTGTAATTTTTTAGATTATAAGTAATATATTGTTTGTAAAGGTACTCTCTATGATTAATTAACATGTAAAGGAACTTTTCGTAGCAGCCACAAGAATTCCCACGAAATATATGAAAATTATTTAATTATAAATCCTGAGATAAATATCGATTGTGACAACCGTATGTATCGAATGGAATTTTCCAAATAATTTGAATTTATGTTACAGAGATTAAACCATTATGTTATTAAATCATATCCATGCGTTATTATTTCAGGAACGTAATATATTATACCATTAAGATACTACGGGTGCAAGAGTCGTATTATAAATTGGCGCACCAACTAGTAAGGCTGAAATTAGGGAATATTAGGTGAAAAATTGAAACAAGCAAATTAATTTCCTAATTTTTAGCTGGCGACTGCTATAAGTTCCAAAGAATAATAAACATGCATAAAAGGGCGTCGTCACTGAGACGGACGAAGGAGGCAGAGAAAGAAGTCAGGATGGAAGAGAAAGAAGTAACATCGGTGGAGGATGTGGAGACGTTAGCAAGAAAGGAAGATAGGGGGGACCCAAATCTTATAAAATTAATGTAATTAATGAATAGTATGAGTGAAAAAATGGACAGAAATAAGGAAGAAGGGAATGACAATTTTAAGAAGCAGAAGGAAGAATTCACTGAAAACTCAAGGAAACAAAACGAAATTTTGAGTCAAAACTTATTAAAACAAATGGAGGAACAGAACAAGCAAACGAAGGAAGATTTGAAGAGCATCAAGGAAGATCACAGACAAACAAATGAGAAAATGAGTGAAAATTTAATAAAACAGATGGAGGAGAGATTTGACCAAAACAGAGAAGACACTAACGAGAATTTAAAATGGATAAATGAGAAAATCGACAGTATTAAAGAAAGTACTAATGAAACTTTAAGACAAACTATAAGTGAAAATAATAACCAAATGAAGGAAGAGTTCAGACAAATCAATGAAGAGAATTTAAGAAGAATTAATGGTAGAATTGAACAAGTCAATGATACAATTAACCAGAAGATGGACAAAATCGATGAGGAAAGGAAGCAAGAAATAGCTGACACTAATGAAAGATTGAGAAAAGCTAACGAAACCATCACACAAAATAAAGCAGTAATAAATACCAGAATAGACCAGGTCCAAGAAAATAGTCGTATTCAAATAGAAGGAATACAAAAGGAACAAGAAAATTTAGTTAATTTACAGAAACAAACCGGAGAAAGGTGTGACAATATTAACACTACGGTGAATCATTTAACTGGTCAAGTACGCCAAAATCAAGAAGAAATTGAGTTAATTAGGACCAGACCAAATAATATTACTCATGTTTCCACAAATAAAACCAGAGAAGGGATTAATTTCAAAAATTATCGTAGAAACCCCATGGAATTCCTGGCCAGAATCGAGGAACATTTTAATAAACATCGAATAACTATCTGGAGCTCGATTAGAGAGATGTTGGATGAGCATTTTGGGGAGATTACGGACAACTGGTGGACAGCAACCAGGAATGAGATAGTGGACTACGCTCAATTTAAAAAACTGTTTAAAGAAAAATACTGGTCCGAAGCGATACAAAATATTATAAGGGACAACATTTGTCAGGGAAGATATGATGGAAATAGAGGTACATCTCCAACTACTTACTTCTGGGGAAAGGTGTGTTTGGCGAGACACCTAGAGCCAAGAATACCAGAAGAATCCCTAGTAACTAAAATGGCATACCATTATGACACAGGAATTGCCAGAGCACGCCTGGGAAGCCAGATTAAAACGGTCCACTCAATGGCTGACTTATTAGAAAATTATGAACACGAGGGTTACTACAAAAGAAGCAGACAACGAACGGATCAGTGCGGTTCAAAAAATAATAACCATGGTATGAATCATAATCAATATAATAACATGAATAACCGGAATAGTTATGTCAATGATCGTAGTTCCAACCAAAATTTTAATCCAAATAATAACCAACCAGCAAACTTCAATCGAAACCCAATTAACAATAATAATAACAACAGGCCCAATCAAAATTACCATCCGGGTAATAGAAATAATAATAATTATAATAACTACCGAACAAACCAAAATTATAATAATTTTAGGAGTAACTCAGGAGTTAATAACAATAATAATCAGGGTAATTATAATTATAATCGTCCGTACCGACCCCGAATAAATTATATCAGTGCCGAAGAAGGGGATTACTGGAGATACCATCAACCTCGGAGGAACAGTTTTAATAACAGTTATGATCAAAGAGGAAATCCCAGAGGGATGAGTCACCATTATAACCGAGTAAGAAGTAGACGCCAGGAGGACTTCCAAGAATCAAGGGGAAGCGAACAATTAGACAACCGAGAGGTTGAACAACCAGGAACCAGCACACCATTCCAGGCAAATCAACAGTCAGGCCCGGAAAATAATTATGATAGCCTTAATTTAAACGGAGTGAGGCAGTAATAAACCCTCGCGACCCCTTACTGCTACTAACTACTGGGTACAAAAACCACCAAATTCAAAAATATAGTAATAACAAATTACTACCAACTAATTATGAAAAGCTAATTATGGAAAATAAAAGAATTTTGAAGTATAACAACAACCAAAGTTTAAGGACGGATAGTCAAAATCTTACTATTATTTACAATTATTATTTGAAAAATCTTCGAGAAGAACTGTTGGAGGAAACGGTGACAAGTAGAATCAACCAGCATAATGAAATTTTATACATAACCGCTCAAATTGAAGGAATTCCTACACGAATAATGATAGATACTGGTGCAAATGTATCACTTATTAACGACGCTGAACTGGAGAGAATACAGAAACAAAGTAAAAATATAATACCTACCTTACCTGTCAATAATGTTATTTTAATAGGTGCCACTGGGCGTCAAAATAAAACAGTGAGAAAACAAGTGTCATTGGAAATAGAAAGCAAAGGTGTTACAATTAATATTATATGTTTGGTCGCAATCGGCCTACCATTCGAATTATTAATCAGATGCGATATGCTGAGGAAATACTCAGCCATTATTGATCTGAGCAAGGAGAAGGTGTCCTTGAACTCAGAAGGTGTTATGTGGACGGCAGAATTAATAGGAAGCGATGGTGCCCCTCTGAACCGTACCCATCACCAAGTTAGGGAATTAAATTTTTTAAAGAATGACACCCAATGCAGAAAAATAATCTATAATATGACAAATGAAGACCTGTGGAACAGTAAATTACAGGAGATAAGAGAGTTTAGACACCAAGGCACAAATAATTTGACAGTAAAACAAGTAGAAAATCTCATTATAATATATAAGAAGTATAAACATGTATTTTCAGAAAAACCAGGAAAAATAAAAAACTATCAGTGTAGAATACAATTTAAAGAACCAGCAGAATTTCACAGAAAATCCTATCCTATACCATATTCATTGAAGGAGGCGGTTAGAGCTGAAATTAATAAAATGTTGTTAAATGATATAATTGAGCATAGCCAATCGCCATATACAAGCCCAATAGTAGCAATTCAGAAGAAGAACGGGCAGGTTCGACTTTGCTTGGATGCCCGAGAAATAAATAAACATATAGTAAATGATCGCACGTCACCTGGAGAAATAGAAGAAATTCTAAAGAAATTTCATGGTACAAAATTCATCAGTACCTGGGACACAGTTTGTGGTTACTGGCAGGTAGAGTTGCACCCGATGAGTCGAAAATATATGGCTTTTATTTTCGAGGGTAGAAACTACCAGTTTAAAAGATTGCCATTTGGATTAGTCAATTCGGTAGCAATTTTTGTACGATGTATGGATCAAGTATTGGGTCAGGAAGCGCTACAATTCACCACAGTTTATGTAGACGACCTGTTGATTACCTCATCCAACTGGGAGGAACATTGTCACAGGGTGGAGTATGTATTGAGTAAGTTAGCAGAGAACGACATAACACTAAAACTCGAAAAATCCCAATTAATAGCGAAGGAGGTTCAATTTTTAGGTTTCAATTTGACTGAACAAGGTATTTCCCCATCACAAGAAAAGGTTACTGCAATCCAGAAGTTCCCACAACCAAAGAATAAGAGGCAACTCCAATCCTTCTTAGGACTGTGTAATTACTACCGGAAGTTCCAACGCAATTATTCCGCATTGACATCTAAATTTCAGGAACAGCTGTCTTCCAAAAACAAATGGACATGGGGACATGAACAGGATGCGATACTACAACAGATAAAGGATAAATTCTTAGAGACAGTAATCCTTCATCATCCAAATTTTGATCACCCATTCTTTTTGAACTGTGACGCAAGTGATGTCAGTCTTGGGATGGTATTGTACCAAGAAGACACAGAAGGAAACCATTTAGTCATCAGTTTTGCCAGTCGTGTGTTAAACCACTGTGAGAGAAGGTACAATGTTATGGAAAAGGAACTATTAAGCATAGTCTTTGCTTGTAGTAAATTCCGAACGTACATTTTGGGATATCCTGTAACTGTCAGAACAGATCATAAGTCCATCTCGTTTTTAAGAAGTTGTAAGCTGAGTCATGGAAGGCTTACAAGGTGGATACTCGCCTTGCAGGAGTATAATATCAAATGGGAATATATTCCAGGGAGTCAAAACGTGATAGCAGACGTGTTATCTCGAATAAACCTGGACACCCAGACATTTGAGGGTGAGAAAGAAAGGATTATCAAGGTGTACAACATTCTCAAAAGTAGATCTGATTTGGAGGCATTATTACAAAATATCAAAGCTAATCAGTTGTTAGACTCAAAATTAATAAAAATCAAGGAACGTATGGCGAACCAAAACTCTTCAATAAACCAATTCTATTGTGAACAAGAAGGAATTTTATTTCTAAAAAATACATTGAACCAAGAAGACTGGAAGGTAATCATTCCCAGAATCATGGAAAAAGAACTAGTGTTGGAATATCACATAAGATACGGACATATGGGTGCAGTAAAAGTAGTGAAAGCATTGGAGGAGAATTGTTATATTAAGAACATACACAGGAAGGTACAAAATTATATAAAACCCTGTCATATCTGCCAATTGGTCAAAATTAATAATGAACGAAGGGAAGGTGTAATGATACCTATATCGTCAGAACAAAAATTGGAAAAATTATTCATTGACATATGTGGACCATTTCCTAGGAGTGAAGATAGAAGCCGGTATAAATACCTTATAATCATTATGGACCACTTCACCAAATTCACCAAATTGTATCCAATCAGTCGAGCAACTACGCAGAAAATTCTTGAAGTAATAACTACTCAATACATTCCAAAAATAGGAATACCTGTTTCAATAGTTACAGACCATGGTACACAGTTTCGAGGCAGAAAATGGAAGAACACATTGTTAGAACTGAACATCAAAAGCTACAAGACCTCCGTATTCCACCCCAGTAGCAATCCATCAGAAAGAATACTGAGAGAGGTTGGTAGAATCTTAAGAACCTATTGTCATCAACAACAAAGGAAGTGGCCTGATTACTTATCAGCCACAGAAGATTTTTTAAACTTGGCTTATCATCCATCTATAAATTGCACTCCATACACTGCCATGTATGAAAAACAACCACCCAGAGAGATCCAAGAATTGATTAAATTTCCTAAGTCTCCACCGTACCAATTTAATAAATTAAAATTCTATAATCAGGTGATGGAAAATCTGGAAAAACGCAGAAATAAATACCAGAAAATAAAGGGTAAAATAATTAAATATGAAGTAGGAGAGAAAGTTTTGTTAAAGAACAGGGAATTGCCTAGCACTCTAGAAGGGATATCAAAGAAATTATTATTACTATACGTTGGACCCTACACCATAACAAAAAACAACAACAACACGTACGAATTAACCGACCCCATTTCAAAGAAGATCAAGGGCAATTGTAATCAACAATCCATGAAAAAATATCATGAGGAAGAAAAGGTAAAATAACATAAGTAATTATGTCCTCACACCTAATGAAGTGTTCAGAAATAATTACTTCTGAAGGGAGGCAATTTGTAACGAAACAAATGTTACAAAAGAATAGTGAAATCCGATCCAGAGAGGAAACAAGAAATAATAATTGAAAGCAAATTAAAGGAAACCTAGTTGGTTTGACTTATTTAATATTATCAAGAAACACAGAAATAACCCAGTAGAATAGGGCAGTAAACAGACAAAAGTTAAATAAATAAACCTAGCAGGCCTAATCAACTTACCCTGAATAACAACCAAACCCAATAAAGAGTACTTAATCATAAATTAAAATTGTATTAACAAAATTGTATCGACATATTTTAAGGATAGAAAAAGGGACACAAACCTTACAGTTATATGAGTGACATAATATAAATAGTGACACAGACTACTGTTAAACAGTGTTAATTATTTTTGTATGTTATAAGATTTTATGTCACCAGTCAATTTATATAAATATATTTATCTCAGGGAGTCAAAGTAGAAACTACAATCAACCATAACAAATTGTTCCACCACATATCATAGAAATTCAAATTAATAAGGATTTACAGTTATAAACTGAGGCATGTTTAGTATCAAATTGTTTATAATTATCTAATTAATAATTGTATAAACATTGTATGTATCATTAGAGTATAATAGTAAAATTATCTATGAAAGGTAATTTATAAAATATAAAGTAGGTAATGGGTGTTGATCCTATAACATTTAACCTGTACATAAATGACCAATCAAAATTTAAGAAATTTGTATGAGTTCTATGACTAAAAAAGAAGAAATAACACTTAATTGTTAATTGTGATGGAAAACAGTTGAATTGTGCGTGTCTAGATGTAATTAAAAAAATATAAAAATAGATTACCCGTTTGTGAAAGAAGATCTGAAAGACCATCATCGAAGATAATAATCCTTCCAGTACAATTTTCATGAACAAGTAATACACACAATCAAGAAAAATATTCAGAATAAACCAGAAAACCTTCAGAATATCGTCTAGATGTGTAAAGTAGAATTGACAATATTTTTATCCAACAAGGAACAACCACTAGACAATATAACAATTTACACTAACACTAATCACTAGTAAACATTTTAAAGTGCAACCAAATTCAATATCTAAGCGAACAGTGATTACAAGGAAAACATTTATTGTACACATTAATAAACTACATTATTTTCTGAGACGGACAAATAGTCATGATGTTGACGTTACTCTAACCTACATGCTTTTACGAAGCGTATTGAATATCGTCAAAACTTGTATGTAACTTAATATATAATTTTTGTAATTTTTTAGATTATAAGTAATATATTGTTTGTAAAGGTACTCTCTATTATTAATTAACATGTAAAGGAACTTTTCGTAGCAGCCACAAGAATTCCCACGAAATATATGAAAATTATTTAATTATAAATACTGAGATAAATATCGATTGTGACAACCGTATGTATCGAATGGAATTTTCCAAATAATTTGAATTTATGTTACAGAGATTAAACCATTATGTTATTAAATCATATCCATGGGTTATTATTTCAGGAACGTAATATATTATACCATTAAGATACTACGGGAATAAGAGGGTCGTATTATAATATAAAATTTAAATGAAATGAATATAAAGATTTTCTTTTCCAATTGGGGTTACTTTTCCCCAGTTAGCCCTATACCTAACCCCCAGAAATAACACAGGAATATACAATACATATAAAGGGACATATAAATATATATGTCTACAACTACAACACATACACACGTTCCACATCACAGGACAATTACAACTTTCAACATTAATATCTTGCCACACCTCTTTCACCCCAGGAGGTACATAATTTACAATTCATAAATATTATTGGACGCAACACCTATTGCAAGATCTTAATACATAATAATCCAAATATATATATGTGTAACACCAGTGCCCCCAGGGCATACTAAAATTCAGGGGTTGGCATAATGCCTGATACTACTATTAAGTGCTCCCACACTGAGCACTTAGACTTGGAGGAAATATAATCATAATTCAGCCACAATACAAGTGACCATAATAAATTAAAAAGAATTTAAGCGTGAATAATTTTGTGAAATATTAATAACAGTAATGTGCCATGATGCTTTATAACCTTTAAGAATTAATTTGGCCCAAAGGCCGACATGTTCCTAGGCAAGATCGTGCATAACTAAACCTGTCCCAGGAGCATGTTCAAGTCTGCATGAAAAATCCGCCTACACAGGATTAAACTGGGCACCCGACTGAAACTAACAAAAGAAACTCCTATCCATTATAGGACCCAAACTGAATATAAATATGTGAAATTAATGAATCAATTGAAACTAAATTTAACCAGAGAAATTACATGATGAATGATAGAATTACTAGCACTAAGGTAACCCTTTTACTGAAAACTAGAAAGAAATTTACATGTCTGAATGGTAATCAGCCACGGATACATGCCAACCTCTGGGCTCACATTTAATATAATCAGTATTACAAAATGTACAAACGATTCCCCCCCCCCAAGTCCGCGCACTATTCTGTCCCGTTAACCGGGGACCCAATTAAAATTTGTAAAGTTTAAAGTCATTGTAGGGTGTGTAGCTATATGCCCACGAGTTCTAGTGGGTTACATTCCCTTGTGTGAAAAATAATATTGGGTTGGTGTCACCTGATTTATTCCCTGGTGTGAAGTTTGAAGTCCTGGTCTAAAGCATTTTCGTGTTGGTGTGGCCTGTCCTCGCTGTTCTCCTCCGGCGGATGAAGCTGAGAGCCTTGGATGTTCAGTTGTTCAGGTTGGGGCTGTTCCTCGACGTGAAGCGAGGGACCCTAAGCATACAAATATTATCAGCGAGAAGCTCCAACACTCATTCCCCCAGGACTCTCACAGGCACCAAAATCCATTTATAATTTTAAACACTGCTTTAGGCCTACTTGAAATGAAAATTGGCACACTCTACAGCAGGTTATACGGGCATGTGGCCCTATCTTTGAAAACATTAAGTTTGGCTAAAGTACATATTAATTTGCGTTAACATTATTCAATTACGGGGCCTTAGTTAAGACTTCAATTACTGTTATACAATTAACTCATTTTGCATACTCTAATTCGCCACGTGGCGTGCGTGTAATAGGTTACAATTTTCATTCATTCCTGTACGTATATTAAACAAACCCCCTTTTACGTTACTTTAAAAAAATATATATATATATATATATAAGTATATTGCACTCACTTACCGCAGATCTGTTTTAATTTAGCCTGCCATAGGTGGAAGATGGAACAATTAAAAAAACTTCCCTGTCGGAGAGCGAGGTGATTAGTTGTAGGACCGGAATCAGACAAGAACAGAACCGTTTATTCTCGCCTTTTTCCACTCGCGCTCCGCGGCGACCGCCAGGGGGCAGCACCAATCAGGCGCAGCATTATTACCTCCTGTAGATTGTGTGCTAACCGTTAAACACAGTACGGGAGAACGCCACCGCTAAATATAGAAACCTATTTTTCTTTAGCGTATTCGTTAAATGCAGTATAAGATTTTTGTATAAGCGCCGATTTTATTCACTCGGCACACCCCCACCCCAAAAGGGCAACATAGTTGCCCCACACTTAGACAGAGGAGTACCCTGCAGTGTACCCCAATGTTTTCTACTAAACGCAGGTGTTCCTCGGTTTTCCCAGTTGCCTTTGTTCTCAGGAGAGCAGTGGCTCAGAAGGAAGTCGAAAAAACAGAAAGAAGACGTGTAGAATGAGAGTGTGTTGGCACTACACACTGACCTGATCAGGGCCAGCATGCAGCAAGAAAGACAGAAGAAGAAAAGAAGAAAGAGTGTTCGGGTGCACCCTGAGTTCTGAACTCCTGAGGCTTGACCACTTATGCGAGAACTCCGAGGCTACCTCAACAGGGACCCATGCCCTATAATTACACGGGGACTAACCCCCCAAAATCCAATAACACTTTATCCCATGAATCCCTCTTACATCCCACAGGACCAGGGAGAGAACGGGGGAGGTGGTTTCCATGACACCATAATTTGTTTACCCAATGTGGATATCCCTTCCTATAATACATGTGTGCTCCAAGGACATTGTCCACGTCGTACAACGCCACCGAGGTCCCTACCTGGCCTCGTTGGAGCGGTACGACTTGCTCTACTTACTCCTATTTTTGATTTTTTTCTCATCCTTTTTTTTTTTAAGGGAGAAGGTAGGAGATCGGGAGGATGAAAAGGGTAAGGATCCTTAAAGGTCAAGGGTGAGGACAGGGTTCCCTCCGAAAATCAGGAGGAGTGGAGAAAACCAAGGCTCGCGTAGGCAGGGGCGCAGCCCTGAAGTAGACGTACACCACCCGGATTGTGGGGAACATCTACCCGCTACCATATCAGGTTCTTACCTTTTCCCCGGAGCACACACCACCGAAGGATCACCATCCCTACACACATGGAAACCCCCAATTCTTACGCCCCCCTTCTATTAGTCAGCTACTCCCTCCGACAGAGCTTCAATTTGGAAACATGAGTAACAATATCATTAGAATCGCCCCCCGATACGCCCAGCCGGGCCGTCACCGGTGGTGACGTGAACCCTAGAATGCGATATGGCCCCGACCAGCGGTGACATAACTTTGCGGCACGTTTGTCCGCGGCTGAGCTGAGTGGGTGGCTCTGGCAATAGACCCAGTCCCCAATCCGGAAGGGGTTAGGAATTCGCCCCTGATTATATCGTCGCCGGACCCGCTCGTGCGCTCGCAGCAAATTCTTCCGAGCCTCCTTCCACATCTCTGCAGTTCTATTATCTGGCTACCGTGGCAGAAGATCTTCGATGTTCCACAAATTGGTCAACGGGAGTGCGGGAGAGAATCCAAACAGGATTTCAAAGGGCACGGCCTAATGACTGTCATGTCGGGCCGTATTAAAAGCTAACTGTAACCACTTCAGATTCTGATCCCAGGTGGTTTGTTGCTCAGCGTGATAAGCAATTAGGGCGGACCGGAGATTCCGATTGAACCTCTCCGCATGGGACGGCTGTGGGTAATAAGGGGAAGTGGTTACGTGTTTGATCCCACTGGCGAAACACATCCGCCGGAATTCACCCGAAATGAACTGCGGGCCATTGTCCGAGACAATGATGGTCGGAAGACCGAAATGCTGAAATATATTGTTTTGGAGCGCGTTTATGGTTAAACGAGCCGTTGCCTGCCGTAAGGGCAATAGCCAGGCAAACTTTGAAAAAGCATCCACACAAACAAGCAGGTAAGCATTACCTGACTTACTACGGGGGAATGGCCCCACGTAGTCGATGAACAACTTCTCCATCGGTCTGCTCGCCACATCAGATGACAACAACTCTAACTTAGTGTTCTGGGCAGGCTTGCTCAAGCCACATAGATGACAGCTCTTAACCCTGGTCGCGATGTCCCTATCCATGCCCTTCCAGATAAAATGTCTCCTAATGCTGGAAATGGTCTTAGAAATTCCCTTGTGGCCTCCTACTGGGGAATTGTGGTAATAACTGAAGACCATGGGCACTAACTTGCTAGGCAGCACGATCTTAGAGGCACGTCCTTTTCTTTGTCTACAACATAGGACTCCGTTGGACAAGAAGTAAGGGGCCTGTACGTTATCCTCCTTTATATTTTGGATGAGTGGACCCAGCTCTTCGTCGTTTAACTGATGGGGTAACACATCAGTGAAGGCTAATGGAAAGTCTATCAGAACGGAACAGGGTTGCTCAGATTGGGCATCACTGGGCTGGGAGGACAAGGCGTCTGCAACTACATTTTGAGATCCCCTAATGTGTTGCACTTTGAACTTAAAGGATGAGATCTTCACCACCCATCTACCAATTTTACCCAGTTGCCGGGGATGAGCCAGAAGCCAAGAGAGAGCCTGATTGTCGGTCTTGAGCAGGAACTCAGCATGTTCCAAGAAACGCCTGAGCTTGTCTAGAGCGTACACAACAGCTAAACACTCTAGCTCATAGACGGATGATTTTTGTTCTAGCTTGGTCAATGTCCGGGAATTAAAAGCCACAGGCTGCCTAGCGTCATCAACAACTTGGGACAGAACTGCCCCGAGCGCAACCGAACTCGCGTCCGTCTGTAGGATAAAGGGGTTTCGAAAAGTCGGGCATCCGTAACACCGGTGGGGAGATGATGGCATCCTTCAAGGTGTGGAAAGCCTTCTGTTGACTCTCACCCCATGTAAATTTAGCGCCCTTCTTCCTCAGCTCGATCAAGGTTGCGGCTATCTCGGCGATATTAGGTATGAAACGTCGATAAAAATTGACCATACCTACGAATCTTGCTATTCCCTTCGCATCCCTAGGAGGGGGGAAGTCACGGATGCCCTGTGTCCTCTCGGGGTTCGACCGTAACGCCCCGGTGTGAAACCAAATGGCCCAAGAAAGAAATACTCTCCTGGGCGAAACGAACCTTCTCGGGATTGACAGTGAGGTCAGATCTTCTCAACCGACACATCACTTCTCGGAGATGACCCAGATGATCTTCGAATGTCTCACTGTACACCAACAAATCATCTAAATAATTAAAGACGAACCTGAATTTCACGTCGTGAAAAACGGTATCGAGAAGACGAGTGAGTCTTCCACAGCCCCCACAGCCAAACCCATGGGAACCCTTGTGTATTGGTACAAATTTCATGGTACACAAAAGGCCGTGTACGGTCTACTCTCTTTGGCCAAAGCAATCTGGTGATAAGCCGCATTGAGATCGATTATGGTGAAATAACTGGCCCCACTGAACCAATCAAAGGCCGGATGTAAGTCTGGGAGGGGAACAGAATCCACCTCGATATTTGCGTTCAACTTCCGATAGTCGATGACCATACGGTGTTTACCCCCAGGCTTAGGTACCAAAAACGCTGGACTGGCATAGCTAGAATGAGAAGGTTCAATCACCCCTTGTGCTAACAACTCTTGAACCCTCTCTCGCAGAATGATCATCTTCGGAGGTGCGAATTTGTAAGGGTGCGACCTTACTATCTTTGAGTCTGTAAGACGGATCTTATACTCCAGCAGGTGTGTGAGTCCCAATGTAGGAGTTAACACCTCGGGAAATTCCTCACACAATTGGTCTAAGGCCCTCTGCTGGGATGGAGTGAGATGATCTCGTGCAGAATCGGGACAAGCCACCTCTTGGATACGTGGCTTAGCTCCCTGGTACCCAAGGAACGGAATAAGAGCTCCCCGATTAAACTTAAAATAACATTGGTGCGCTTGGATGTCCAGCACGAGACCACTTTTCGCGATGAAATCGGCACCAATGATACAATCCACTCCCAGAGCAGGAGAAACCAAAAAAGGCCACACCCAAGAAAACCCATCGATTTTAAATTTAAAGGTAATCACCTGGGAGATGGGCAAGATTTCTCGAGATGCAGTCCAGCATACCACAGACGACAGGTTCGACCCCTTGATCAAGCCCTGCTTCTCAAGGTCCGCGCATACCCGAGATGAGATGATGGATCGGGCTGAACCGGAGTCAACTAATGCTCTGAGCTGACCCCCTTTTACCTCGAGCGACAGAAAGGGGCATACTGAAAGGTGTTGAGAGGTAGTGGACCGGACCTTGATGTCGAAAGAGTTGGATCCTAGCAATTGCCTGGAAGTAGTTGCAACTTGTAAATATTTAGTGCGAGGGGAAGACATCCTCCGACATATCTTCCCCTGTCTACTTAGTTTTTTGGGATGGGTCTTGACGATGGAGGTGCTGGACGCGCGCGCCCTTGGGTGCATGATCGAGCCACGTGTCCCGGGCGGTTACAATTGTAACAGATGATGTCCCCCCGTTGCTCGCGATTTCGAATTGACTGGGTCTGTCGGGGAGGGGGGGAAATGTTCACTGCGTCCTTCCGCTCTCTGAGGTCTGGGTAGTTCCCCTCTTCTGTCTCCCCTCGCCTTATCGCTCATCTGAATGGCCTTGGTCATCACACACAGCCGGTCCAAGTCCGCAAACCACCTCGCCCGCTTAGCAAATACGAGTCGCAATCTGTCTTCTGAGGAGACGCCGTCAAGAATATTCTGGACAACCTCTTCCTCCGACATGCCCAGTCCCAGTATGCGCGCTACCTCTCGAATACTTTGCACGAATTGGGCAAGACTCTCGCCCCTCGCCTGCACGCGATAAAAGTGTCGGTGACGTAATTGCTGCATAGTCTCCCGGGCACGAACGCCTCCAACACCTCCTGGTGGAACTCCGCCACTCCACCTCTACGCCTCATTACATCCGCCACCCTCTCAGCCATGGGGCCGCGACAATAAGGAAAAACGAGCTCGAGGACGGTACGATCTGACATACCCGGGAAATCGACCAATTGAAATATTATTTTAAAAAAAGGCAATAATATGTCCACATCCAGTCCATCCACGACCGGTAATTGCTGGATGATATGAGACAGTGGGTTGGGCAGCTTGTGATATGACGCCGCCCCCAAACCGGAGAAAGCCGGGGTACTTGCGGCAGGCTCGATTGCTCTATACAATGACGCTACAGCCGAGACCTCGGACTCAGCAACTGGAGCCGGCGTAGGTGGTCTACCCGGTTGAGACCCCTGCAGGGTCGAGGTGATCTGTTGGATCAGACCTTTTACATCATGGGCCGGCTCAAGATCGCCCCATTGTTGGTCAAGATTCTGCAGCCTGTGTTTTACATTCTGCAGGCGTTGCCGGATTCGCCGGACGCCGATGGAGCACCCCGGTCCCTCCTCCAAATTGTCTACACACCGAGCTAATTCCTGCAGCTCCTCCCACTTCTCGTTGCATTTTCTAATTCGCTCTCTTTGCCAGCGATGGCGACCATCGAGAGCGCTTCGCCCGCGGACAGCGCTTCTCTGAGCTGCCGTCGCAATACAATTACCGTCCCTTTTGGGTCTCTCTTCCGGGCTCGTAACTCGAACTCGATTTCGTCACGCAGAAACAACTCTGGATTTAGGACGCTCATCCTCGAGCTTCGCGGTCGGCACACAAAAACACAACACCGTACAACAATTGACAATAAAGAACACAGGAATACTTGAGTACTGTCCTTCCTTCAAGCAGACTGCGGGTCCCCCTACCGTTGCGAGGACCCAGCCCACTTACCTGAACTAGCTCTCAACAACACTACACACGAAGGAATGCAATACACGACATGACAAAATTACCGACCAACGAACAACAACAAATTCTCATAAATATTTGCAATAACTTCGGCTCCCGTATCTCGGAGGAGATCAACTGCCGATCGGGCCATACCGCATAACTAAAAACGCCTTCCCTATTATTGGCAAGGTAATACGCGAAAACCATTTCTCCACCTCGGCCCAGATCTGCAATAGTTCGAGTTTCCAAGGAATTTCCCCCCTAAAATTTCACACCCCGTGGCGACCTACAGTTCAACAATACCAACAGGCGGGCAATGATACACACATATAATTAAAAAAATCTTAAACATAACAAGACATAGGTACTTATAGATATAGGGACTTCTAGTAATTATGCCATGTCCGATTCGAACCCCAAAATGTTTCCTGAGTTTGCAAGCCCCGTCACACCCAAAGGACCCAAGGGTTGACCCTAATCTCAACCACGCTCTGCTACCAAATGTAACCCGTCTTTAAGTATTTTATTGACATATACTAATTTTTTTTCCCCAAAAGAGGGGCCACAAGATAATTAAAACTAGGCCAAAAGCCTAGAGAAGCCAAAATTCGCTGGATCCAGTGAGACGGGACTTGCAATTAAAACTCACAAAATTAACAACCAATAAATTTTTATTATAACCAAACTTTAAATATCTATCTCCCAACAAAATCAGTGTATTCTCCTTAAAATATTTTTGGTTAAATTTTTACTTGAAAATTAATATAAAATTTAAATGAAATGAATATAAAGATTTTCTTTTCCAATTGGGGTTACTTTTCCCCAGTTAGCCCTATATCTATCCCCCAGAAATAACACAGGAATATACAATACATATAAAGGGACATATAAATATATATGTCTACAACTACAACACATACACACGTTCCACATCACAGGACAATTACAACTTTCAACATTAATATCTTGCCACACCTCTTTCACCCCAGGAGGTACATAATTTACAATTCATAAATATTATTGGACGCAACACCTATTGCAAGATCTTAATACATAATAACCCAAATATATATATGTGTAACACCAGTGCCCCCAGGGCATACTAAAATTCAGGGGTTGGCATAATGCCTGATACTACTATTAAGTGCTCCCACACTGAGCACTTAGACTTGGAGGAAATATAATCATAATTCAGCCACAATACAAGTGACCATAATAAATTAAAAAGAATTTAAGCGTGAATAATTTTGTGAAATATTAATAACAGTAATGTGCCATGATGCTTTATAACCTTTAAGAATTAATTTGGCCCAAAGGCCGACATGTTCCTAGGCAAGATCGTGCATAACTAAACCTGTCCCAGGAGCATGTTCAAATCTGCATGAAAAATCCGCCTACACAGGATTAAACTGGGCACCCGACTGAAACTAACAAAAGAAACTCCTATCCATTATAGGACCCAAACTGAATATAAATATGTGAAATTAATGAATCAATTGAAACTAAATTTAACCAGAGAAATTACATGATGAATGATAGAATTACTAGCACTAAGGTAACCCTTTTACTGAAAACTAGAAAGAAATTTACATGTCTGAATGGTAATCAGCCACGGATACATGCCAACCTCTGGGCTCACATTTAATATAATCAGTATTACAAAATGTACAAAAGATTCCCCCCCCAAGTCCGCGCACTATTCTGTCCCGTTAACCGGGGACCCAATTAAAATTTGTAAAGTTTAAAGTCATTGTAGGGTGTGTAGCTATATGCCCACGAGTTCTAGTGGGTTACATTCCCTTGTGTGAAAAATAATATTGGGTTGGTGTCACCTGATTTATTCCCTGGTGTGAAGTTTGAAGTCCTGGTCTAAAGCATTTTCGTGTTGGTGTGGCCTGTCCTCGCTGTTCTCCTCCGGCGGATGAAGCTGAGAGCCTTGGATGTTCAGTTGTTCAGGTTGGGGCTGTTCCTCGACGTGAAGCGAGGGACCCTAAGCATACAAATATTATCAGCGAGAAGCTCCAACACTTATTCCCCCAGGTCTTTCACACGCACCAAAATCCATTTATAATTTTAAACACTGCTTTAGGCCTACTTGAAATGAAAATTGGCACACTCTACAGCAGGTTATACGGGCATGTGGCCCTATCTTTGAAAACATTAAGTTTGGCTAAAGTACATATTAATTTGCGTTAACATTATTCAATTACGGGGCCTTAGTTAAGACTTCAATTACTGTTATACAATTAACTCATTTTGCATACTCTAATTCGCCACGTGGCGTGCGTGTAATAGGTTACAATTTTCATTCATTCCTGTACGTATATTAAACAAAACCCCTTTTACGTTACTTTAAAAATAAATATTTATATATATATATATATATATATATATATATATATAAGTATATTGCACTCACTTACAGCAGATCTGTTTTAATTTAGCCTGCCATAGGTGGAAGATGGAACAATTAAAAAAACTTCCCTGTCGGAGAGCGAGGTGATTAGTTTGGAGGACCGGAATCAGACAAGAACAGAACCGTTTATTCTCGCCTTTTTCCACTCGCGCTCCGCGGCGACCGTCAGGGGGCAGCACCAATCAGGCGCAGCATTATTACCTCCTGTAGATTGTGTGCTAACCGTTAAACACAGTGCGGGAGAACGCCACCGCTAAATACAGAAACCTATTTTTCTTTAGCGTATTCGTTAAATGCAGTATAAGATTTTTGTATAAGCGCCGATTTTATTCACTCGGCACACTCCCACCCCAAAAGGGCAACATAGTTGCCCCACACTTAGACAGAGGAGTACCCTGCAGTATACCCCAATGTTTTCTACTAAAACGCAGGTGTTCCTCGGTTTTCCCAGTTGCCTTTGTTCTCAGGAGAGCAGTGGCTCAGAAGGAAGTCGAAAAAACAGAAAGAAGACGTGTAGAATAAGAGTGTGTTGGCACTACACACTGACCTGATCAGGGCCAGCATGCAGCAAGAAAGACAGAAGAAGAAAAGAAGAAAGAGTGTTCGGGTGCACCCTGAGTTCTGACCTCCTGAGGCTTGACCACTTATGCGGGAACTCCGAGACTACCTCAACATGGACCCATGCCCTATAATTACACGGGGACTAACCCCCAAAATCCAATAACACTTTATCCCATGAATACCTCTTACATCCCACAGGACCAGGGAGAGAACGGGGGAGGTGGTTTCCATGACACCATAATTTGTTTACCCAATGTGGATATCCCTTCCTATAATACATGTGTGCTCCAAGGACATTGTCCACGTCGTACAACGCCACCGAGGTCCCTACCTGGCCTCGTTGGAGCTGTACGACTTGATCTACTTACTCCTATTTTTGATTTTTTTCTCATCCTTTTTATTTATTTTTTTTTTTTTTAAGGGAGAAGGTGGGAGATCGGGAGGATGAAAAGGGTAAGGATCCTTAAAGGTCAAGGGTGAGGACAGGGTTCCCTCCGAAAATCAGGAGGAGTGGAGAAAACCAAGGCTCGCGTAGGCAGGGGCGCAGCCCTGAAGTAGACGTACACCACCCGGATTGTGGGGAACATCTACCCGCTACCATATCAGGTTCTTACCTTTTCCCCGGAGCACACACCACCGAAGGATCACCATCCCTACACACATGGAAACCCCCAATTCTTTCCCTCTCTTCTATTAGTCAGCTTCTCCCTCCGACAGAGTTTCAATTTGGAAACATGAGTAACAATATCATTAGAATCGCCCCCCGATAGGCCCAGCCGGGCCGTCACCGGTGGTGACGTGAACCCTAGAATGCGATATGGCCCCGACCAGCGGTAACATAACTTTGCGGCACGTTTGTCCGCGGCTGAGCTGAGTGGGTGGCTCTGGCAATAGACCCAGTCCCCAATCCGGAAGGGGTTAGGAATTCGCCCCTGATTATATCGTCGCCGGACCCGCTCGTGCGCTCGCAGCAAATTCTTCCGAGCCTCCTTCCACATCTCTGCAGTTCTATTATCTGGCTACCGTGGCAGAAGATCTTCGATGTTCCACAAATTGGTCAACGGGAGTGCGGGAGAGAATCCAAACAGGATTTCAAAGGGCACGGCCTGATGACTGTCATGTCGGGCCGTATTAAAAGCTAACTGTAACCACTTCAGATTCTGATCCCAGGTGGTTTGTTGCTCAGCGTGATAAGCAATTAGGGCGGACCGGAGATTCCGATTGAACCTCTCCGCATGGGACGGCTGTGGGTAATAAGGGGAAGTGGTTACGTGTTTGATCCCACTGGCGAAACACATCCGCCGGAATTCACCCGAAATGAACTGCGGGCCATTGTCCGAGACAATGATGGTCGGAAGACCGAAATGCTGAAATATATTGTTTTGGAGCGCGTTTATGGTTAAACGAGCCGTTGCCTGCCGTAAGGGCAATAGCCAGGCAAACTTTGAAAAAGCATCCGCACAAACAAGCAGGTAAGCATTACCTGACTTGCTACGGGGGAATGGCCCCACGTAGTCGATGAACAACTTCTCCATCGGTCTGCTCGCCACATCAGATGACAACAACTCTAACTTGGTGTTCTGGGCAGGCTTGCTCAAGCCACATAGATGACAGCTCTTAACCCTGGTCGCGATGGCCCTATCCATGCCCTTCCAGATAAAATGTCTCCTAATGCTGGAAATGGTCTTAGAAATTCCCTTGTGGCCTCCTACTGGGGAATTGTGGTAATAACTGAAGACCATGGGCACTAACTTGCTAGGCAGCACGATCTTAGAGGCACGTCCTTTTCTTTGTCTACAACATAGGACTCCGTTGGACAAGAAGTAAGGGGCCTGTACGTTATCCTCCTTTATATTTTGGATGAGTGGACCCAGCTCTTCGTCGTTTAACTGATGGGGTAACACATCAGTGAAGGCTAATGGAAAGTCTATCAGAACGGAACAGGGTTGCTCAGATTGGGCATCACTGGGCTGGGAGGACAAGGCGTCTGCAACTACATTTTGAGATCCCCTAATGTGTTGCACTTTGAACTTAAAGGATGAGATCTTCACCACCCATCTACCAATTTTACCCAGTTGCCGGGGATGAGCCAGAAGCCAAGAGAGAGCCTGATTGTCGGTCTTGAGCAGGAACTCAGCATGTTCCAAGAAACGCCTGAGCTTGTCTAGAGCGTACACAACAGCTAAACACTCTAGCTCATAGACGGATGATTTTTGTTCTAGCTTGGTCAATGTCCGGGAATTAAAAGCCACAGGCTGCCTAGCGTCATCAACAACTTGGGACAGAACTGCCCCGAGCGCAACCGAACTCGCGTCCGTCTGTAGGATAAAGGGGTTTCGAAAAGTCGGGCATCCGTAACACCGGTGGGGAGATGATGGCATCCTTCAAGGTGTGGAAAGCCTTCTGTTGACTCTCACCCCATGTAAATTTAGCGCCCTTCTTCCTCAGCTCGTTCAAGGTTGCGGCAATCTCGGCGATATTAGGTATGAAACGTCGATAAAAATTGACCATACCTACGAATCTTGCTATTCCCTTCGCATCCCTAGGAGGGGGGAAGTCACGGATGCCCTGTGTCCTCTCGGGGTTCGACCGTAACGCCCCGGTGTGAAACCAAATGGCCCAAGAAAGAAATACTCTCCTGGGCGAAACGAACCTTCTCGGGATTGACAGTGAGGTCAGATCTTCTCAACCGACACATCACTTCTCGGAGATGACCCAGATGATCTTCGAATGTCTCACTGTACACCAACAAATAATCTAAATAATTAAAGACGAACCTGAATTTCACGTCGTGAAAAACGGTATCGAGAAGACGAGTGAGTCTTCCACAGCCCCCACAGCCAAACCCATGGGAACCCTTGTGTATTGGTACAAATTCCATGGTACACAAAAGGCCGTGTACGGTCTACTCTCTTTGGCCAAAGCAATCTGGTGATAAGCCGCATTGAGATCGATTATGGTGAAATAACTGGCCCCACTGAACCAATCAAAGGCCGGATGTAAGTCTGGGAGGGGAAGAGAATCCACCTCGATATTTGCGTTCAACTTCCGATAGTCGATGACCATACGGTGTTTACCCCCAGGCTTAGGTACCAAAAACGCTTAACTGGCATAGCTAGAATGAGAAGGTTCAATCACCCCTTGTTCTAACAACTCTTGAACCCTCTCTCGCAGAATGATCATCTTCGGAGGTGCGAATTTGTAAGGGTGCGACCTTACTATCTTTGAGTCTGTAAGACGGATCTTATACTCCAGCAGGTGTGTGAGTCCCAATGTAGGAGTTAACACCTCGGGAAATTCCTCACACAATTGGTCTAAGGCCCTCTGCTGGGATGGAGTGAGATGATCTCGTGCAGAATCGGGACAAGCCACCTCTTGGATACCTGGCTTAGCTCCCTGGTACCCAAGGAACGGAATAAGAGCTCCCCGATTAAACTTAAAATAACATTGGTGCGCTTGGATGTCCAGAACGAGACCACTTTTCGCGATGAAATCGGCACCAATGATACAATCCACTCCCAGAGCAGGAGAAACCAAAAAAGGCCACACCCAAGAAAACCCATCGATTTTAAATTTAAAGGTAATCACCTGGGAGATGGGCAAGATTTCTCGAGATGCAGTCCAGCATACCACAGACGACAGGTTCGACCCCTTGATCAAGCCCTGCTTCTCAAGGTCCGCGCATACCCGAGATGAGATGATGGATCGGGCTGAACCGGAGTCAACTAATGCTCTGAGCTGACCCCCTTTTACCTCGAGCGACAGAAAGGGGCATACTGAAAGGTGTTGAGAGGTAGTGGACCGGACCTTGATGTCGAAAGAGTTGGATCCTAGCAATTGCCTGGAGGTAGTTGGAACTTGTAAAGATTTAGTGCGAGGGGAAGACATCCTCCGACATATCTTCCCCTGTCTACTTAGTTTTTTGGGATGGGTCTTGACGATGGAGGTGCTGGACGCGCGCGCCCTTGGGTGCATGATCGAGCCACGTGTCCCGGGCGGTTACAATTGTAACAGATGATGTCCCCCCGTTGCTCGCGATTTCGAATTGACTGGGTCTGCGGGGGAGGGGGGGAAATGTTCACTGCGTCCTTCCGCTCTCTGAGGTCTGGGTAGTTCCCCTCTTCTGTCTCCCCTCGCCTTATCGCTCATCTGAATGGCCTTGGTCATCACACACAGCCGGTCCAAGTCCGCAAACCACCGCGCCCGCTTAGCAAATACGAGTCGCAATCTGTCTTCTGAGGAGACGCCGTCAAGAATATTCTGGACAACCTCTTCCTCCGACATGCCCAGTCCCAGTATGCGCGCTACCTCTCGAATACTTTGCACGAATTGGGCAAGACTCTCGCCCCTCGCCTGCACGCGATAAAAGTGTCGGTGACGTAATTGCTGCATAGTCTCCCGGGCACGAACGCCTCCAACACCTCCTGGTGGAACTCCGCCACTCCACCTCTACGCCTCATTACATCCGCCACCCTCTCAGCCATGGGGCCGCGACAATAAGGAAAAACGAGCTCGAGGACGGTACGATCTGACATACCCGGGAAATCGACCAATTGAAATATTATTTTAAAAAAAGGCAATAATATGTCCACATCCAGTCCATCCACGACCGGTAATTGCTGGATGATATGAGACAGTGGGTTGGGCAGCTTGTGATATGACGCCGCCCCCAAACCGGAGAAAGCCGGGGTACTTGCGGCAGGGTCGATTGCTCTATACAATGACGCTACAGCCGAGACCTCGGACTCAGCAACTGGAGCCGGCGTAGGTGGTCTACCCGGTTGAGACCCCTGCAGGGTCGAGGTGATCTGTTGGATCAGACCTTTTACATCATGGGCCGGCTCAAGATCGCCCCATTGTTGGTCAAGATTCTGCAGCCTGTGTTTTACATTCTGCAAGCGTTGCCGGATTCGCCGGACGCCGATGGAGCACCCCGGTCCCTCCTCCAAATTGTCTACACACCGAGCTAATTCCTGTAGCTCCTCCCACTTCTCGTTGCATTTTCTAATTCGCTCTCTTTGCCAGCGATGGCGACCATCGAGAGCGCTTCGCCCGCGGACAGCGCTTCTCTGAGCTGCCGTCGCAATACAATTACCGTCCCTTTTGGGTCTCTCCCCCGGGCTCGTAACTCGAACTCGATTTCGTCACGCAGAAACAACTCTGGATTTAGGACGCTCATCCTCGAGCTTCGCGGTCGGCACACAAAAACACAACACCGTACAACAATTGACAATAAAGAACACAGGAATACTTGAGTACTGTCCTTCCTTCAAGCAGACTGCGGGTCCCCCTACCGTTGCGAGGACCCAGCCCACTTACCTGAACTAGCTCTCAACAACACTACACACGAAGGAATGCAATACACGACATGACAAAATTACCGACCAACGAACAACAACAAATTCTCATAAATATTTGCAATAACTTCGGCTCCCGTATCTCGGAGGAGACCAACTGCCGATCGGGCCATACCGCATAACTAAAAACGCCTTCCCTATTATTGGCAAGGTAATACGCGAAAACCATTTCTCCACCTCGGCCCAGATCTGCAATAGTTCGAGTTTCCAAGGAATTTCCCCCCTAAAATTTCACACCCCGTGGCGACCTACAGTTCAACAATACCAACAGGCGGGCAATGATACACACATATAATTAAAAAAATCTTAAACATAACAAGACATAGGTACTTATAGATATAGGGACTTCTAGTAATTATGCCAAGTCCGATTCGAACCCCAAAATGTTTCCTGAGTTTGCAAGCCCCGTCACACCCAAAGGACCCAAGGGTTGACCCTAATCTCAACCACGCTCTGCTACCAAATGTAACCCGTCTTTAAGTATTTTATTGACATATACTAATTTTTTTTCCCCAAAAGAGGGGCCACAAGATAATTAAAACTAGGCCAAAAGCCTAGAGAAGCCAAAATTCGCTGGATCCAGTGAGACGGGACTTGCAATTAAAACTCACAAAATTAACAACCAATAAATTTTTATTATAACCAAACTTTAAATATCTATCTCCCAACAAAATCAGTGTATTCTCCTTAAAATATTTTTGGTTAAATTTTTACTTGAAAATTAATTTAAAATTTAAATGAAATGAATATAAAGATTTTATTTTCCAATTGGGGTTACTTTTCCCCAGTTAGCCCTATATCTATCCCCCAGAAATAACACAGGAATATACAATACATATAAAGGGACATATAAATATATATGTCTACAACTACAACACATACACACGTTCCACATCACAGGACAATTACAACTTTCAACATTAATATCTTGCCACACCTCTTTCACCCCAGGAGGTACATAATTTACAATTCATAAATATTATTGGACGCAACACCTATTGCAAGATCTTAATACATAATAACCCAAATATATATATGTGTAACACCAGTGCCCCCAGGGCATACTAAAATTCAGGGGTTGGCATAATGCCTGATACTACTATTAAGTGCTCCCACACTGAGCACTTAGACTTGGAGGAAATATAATCATAATTCAGCCACAATACAAGTGACCATAATAAATTAAAAAGAATTTAAGCGTGAATAATTTTGTGAAATATTAATAACAGTAATGTGCCATGATGCTTTATAACCTTTAAGAATTAATTTGGCCCAAAGGCCGACATGTTCCTAGGCAAGATCGTGCATAACTAAACCTGTCCCAGGAGCATGTTCAAATCTGCATGAAAAATCCGCCTACACAGGATTAAACTGGGCACCCGACTGAAACTAACAAAAGAAACTCCTATCCATTATAGGACCCAAACTGAATATAAATATGTGAAATTAATGAATCAATTGAAACTAAATTTAACCAGAGAAATTACATGATGAATGATAGAATTACTAGCACTAAGGTAACCCTTTTACTGAAAACTAGAAAGAAATTTACATGTCTGAATGGTAATCAGCCACGGATACATGCCAACCTCTGGGCTCACATTTAATATAATCAGTATTACAAAATGTACAAAAGATTCCCCCCCCAAGTCCGCGCACTATTCTGTCCCGTTAACCGGGGACCCAATTAAAATTTGTAAAGTTTAAAGTCATTGTAGGGTGTGTAGCTATATGCCCACGAGTTCTAGTGGGTTACATTCCCTTGTGTGAAAAATAATATTGGGTTGGTGTCACCTGATTTATTCCCTGGTGTGAAGTTTGAAGTCCTGGTCTAAAGCATTTTCGTGTTGGTGTGGCCTGTCCTCGCTGTTCTCCTCCGGCGGATGAAGCTGAGAGCCTTGGATGTTCAGTTGTTCAGGTTGGGGCTGTTCCTCGACGTGAAGCGAGGGACCCTAAGCATACAAATATTATCAGCGAGAAGCTCCAACACTTATTCCCCCAGGTCTTTCACACGCACCAAAATCCATTTATAATTTTAAACACTGCTTTAGGCCTACTTGAAATGAAAATTGGCACACTCTACAGCAGGTTATACGGGCATGTGGCCCTATCTTTGAAAACATTAAGTTTGGCTAAAGTACATATTAATTTGCGTTAACATTATTCAATTACGGGGCCTTAGTTAAGACTTCAATTACTGTTATACAATTAACTCATTTTGCATACTCTAATTCGCCACGTGGCGTGCGTGTAATAGGTTACAATTTTCATTCATTCCTGTACGTATATTAAACAAAACCCCTTTTACGTTACTTTAAAAATAAATATTTATATATATATATATATATATATATAAGTATATTGCACTCACTTACAGCAGATCTGTTTTAATTTAGCCTGCCATAGGTGGAAGATGGAACAATTAAAAAAACTTCCCTGTCGGAGAGCGAGGTGATTAGTTTGGAGGACCGGAATCAGACAAGAACAGAACCGTTTATTCTCGCCTTTTTCCACTCGCGCTCCGCGGCGACCGTCAGGGGGCAGCACCAATCAGGCGCAGCATTATTACCTCCTGTAGATTGTGTGCTAACCGTTAAACACAGTGCGGGAGAACGCCACCGCTAAATACAGAAACCTATTTTTCTTTAGCGTATTCGTTAAATGCAGTATAAGATTTTTGTATAAACGCCGATTTTATTCACTCGGCACACTCCCACCCCAAAAGGGCAACATAGTTGCCCCACACTTAGACAGAGGAGTACCCTGCAGTGTACCCCAATGTTTTCTACTAAAACGCAGGTGTTCCTCGGTTTTCCCAGTTGCCTTTGTTCTCAGGAGAGCAGTGGCTCAGAAGGAAGTCGAAAAAACAGAAAGAAGACGTGTAGAATAAGAGTGTGTTGGCACTACACACTGACCTGATCAGGGCCAGCATGCAGCAAGAAAGACAGAAGAAGAAAAGAAGAAAGAGTGTTCGGGTGCACCCTGAGTTCTGACCTCCTGAGGCTTGACCACTTATGCGGGAACTCCGAGGCTACCTCAACATGGACCCATGCCCTATAATTACACGGGGACTAACCCCCAAAATCCAATAACACTTTATCCCATGAATCCCTCTTACATCCCACAGGACCAGGGAGAGAACGGGGGAGGTGGTTTCCATGACAGCGTAATTTGTTTACCCAATGTGGATATCCCTTCCTATAATACATGTGTGCTCCAAGGACATTGTCCACGTCGTACAACGCCACCGAGGTCCCTACCTGGCCTCGTTGGAGCGGTACGACTTGCTCTACTTACTCCTATTTTTGATTTTTTTCTCATCCTTTTTTTTTTTTTAAGGGAGAAGGTAGGAGATCGGGAGGATGAAAAGGGTAAGGATCCTTAAAGGTCAAGGGTGAGGACAGGGTTCCCTCCGAAAATCAGGAGGAGTGGAGAAAACCAAGGCTCGCGTAGGCAGGGGCGCAGCCCTGAAGTAGACGTACACCACCCGGATTGTGGGGAACATCTACCCGCTACCATATCAGGTTCTTACCTTTTCCCCGGAGCACACACCACCGAAGGATCACCATCCCTACACACATGGAAACCCCCAATTCTTACCCTCCCTTCTATTAGTCAGCTTCTCCCTCCGACAGAGTTTCAATTTGGAAACATGAGTAACAATATCATTAGAATCGCCCCCCCGATAGGCCCAGCCGGGCCGTCACCGGTGGTGACGTGAACCCTAGAATGCGATATGGCCCCGACCAGCGGTAACATAACTTTGCGGCACGTTTGTCCGCGGCTGAGCTGAGTGGGTGGCTCTGGCAATAGACCCAGTCCCCAATCCGGAAGGGGTTAGGAATTCGCCCCTGATTATATCGTCGCCGGACCCGCTCGTGCGCTCGCAGCAAATTCTTCCGAGCCTCCTTCCACATCTCTGCAGTTCTATTATCTGGCTACCGTGGCAGAAGATCTTCGATGTTCCACAAATTGGTCAACGGGAGTGCGGGCGAGAATCCAAACAGGATTTCAAAGGGCACGGCCTGATGACTGTCATGTCGGGCCGTATTAAAAGCTAACTGTAACCACTTCAGATTCTGATCCCAGGTGGTTTGTTGCTCAGCGTGATAAGCAATTAGGGCGGACCGGAGATTCCGATTGAACCTCTCCGCATGGGACGGCTGTGGGTAATAAGGGGAAGTGGTTACGTGTTTGATCCCACTGGCGAAACACATCCGCCGGAATTCACCCGAAATGAACTGCGGGCCATTGTCCGAGACAATGATGGTCGGAAGACCGAAATGCTGAAATATATTGTTTTGGAGCGCGTTTATGGTTAAACGAGCCGTTGCCTGCCGTAAGGGCAATAGCCAGGCAAACTTTGAAAAAGCATCCGCACAAACAAGCAGGTAAGCATTACCTGACTTGCTACGGGGGAATGGCCCCACGTAGTCGATGAACAACTTCTCCATCGGTCTGCTCGCCACATCAGATGACAACAACTCTAACTTGGTGTTCTGGGCAGGCTTGCTCAAGCCACATAGATGACAGCTCTTAACCCTGGTCGCGATGTCCCTATCCATGCCCTTTCAGATAAAATGTCTCCTAATGCTAGAAATGGTCTTAGAAATTCCCTTGTGGCCTCCTACTGGGGAATTGTGGTAATAACTGAAGACCATGGGCACTAACTTGCTAGGCAGCACGATCTTAGAGGCACGTCCTTTTCTTTGTCTACAACATAGGACTCCCTTGGACAAGAAGTAAGGGGCCTGTACGTTATCCTCCTTTATATTTTGGATGAGTGGACCCAGCTCTTCGTCGTTTAACTGATGGGGTAACACATCAGTGAAGGCTAATGGAAAGTCTATCAGAACGGAACAGGGTTGCTCAGATTGGGCATCACTGGGCTGGGAGGACAAGGCGTCTGCAACTACATTTTGAGATCCCCTAATGTGTTGCACTTTGAACTTAAAGGATGAGATCTTCACCACCCATCTACCAATTTTACCCAGTTGCCGGGGATGAGCCAGAAGCCAAGAGAGAGCCTAATTGTCGGTCTTGAGCAGGAACTCAGCATGTTCCAAGAAACGCCTGAGCTTGTCTAGAGCGTACACAACAGCTAAACACTCTAGCTCATAGACGGATGATTTTTGTTCTAGCTTGGTCAATGTCCGGGAATTAAAAGCCACAGGCTGCCTAGCGTCATCAACAACTTGGGACAGAACTGCCCCGAGCGCAACCGAACTCGCGTCCGTCTGTAGGATAAAGGGGTTTCGAAAAGTCGGGCATCCGTAACACCGGTGGGGAGATGATGGCATCCTTCAAGGTGTGGAAAGCCTTCTGTTGACTCTCACCCCATGTAAATTTAGCGCCCTTCTTCCTCAGCTCGTTCAAGGTTGCGGCAATCTCGGCGATATTAGGTATGAAACGTCTATAAAAATTGACCATACCTACGAATCTTGCTATTCCCTTCGCATCCCTAGGAGGGGGGAAGTCACGGATGCCCTGTGTCCTCTCGGGGTTCGACCGTAACGCCCCGGTGTGAAACCAAATGGCCCAAGAAAGAAATACTCTCCTGGGCGAAACGAACCTTCTCGGGATTGACAGTGAGGTCAGATCTTCTCAACCGACACATCACTTCTCGGAGATGACCCAGATGATCTTCGAATGTCTCACTGTACACCAACAAATCATCTAAATAATTAAAGACGAACCTGAATTTCACGTCGTGAAAAACGGTATCGAGAAGACGAGTGAGTCTTCCACAGCCCCCACAGCCAAACCCATGGGAACCCTTGTGTATTGGTACAAATTCCATGGTACACAAAAGGCCGTGTACGGTCTACTCTCTTTGGCCAAAGCAATCTGGTGATAAGCCGCATTGAGATCGATTATGGTGAAATAACTGGCCCCACTGAACCAATCAAAGGCCGGATGTAAGTCTGGGAGGGGAACAGAATCCACCTCGATATTTGCGTTCAACTTCCGATAGTCGATGACCATACGGTGTTTACCCCCAGGCTTAGGTACCAAAAACGCTGGACTGGCATAGCTAGAATGAGAAGGTTCAATCACCCCTTGTTCTAACAACTCTTGAACCCTCTCTCGCAGAATGATCATCTTCGGAGGTGCGAATTTGTAAGGGTGCGACCTTACTATCTTTGAGTCTGTAGGACGGCTCTTATACTCCAGCAGGTGTGTGAGTCCCAATGTAGGAGTTAACACCTCGGGAAATTCCTCACACAATTGGTCTAAGGCCCTCTGCTGGGATGGAGTGAGATGATCTCGTGCAGAATCGGGACAAGCCACCTCTTGGATACCTGGCTTAGCTCCCTGGTACCCAAGGAACGGAATAAGAGCTCCCCGATTAAACTTAAAATAACATTGGTGCGCTTGGATGTCCAGCACGAGACCACTTTTCGCGATGAAATCGGCACCAATGATACAATCCACTCCCAGAGCAGGAGAAACCAAAAAAGGCCACACCCAAGAAAACCCATCGATTTTAAATTTAAAGGTAATCACCTGGGAGATGGGCAAGATTTCTCGAGATGCAGTCCAGCATACCACAGACGACAGGTTCGACCCCTTGATCAAGCCCTGCTCCTCAAGGTCCGCGCATACCCGAGATGAGATGATGGATCGGGCTGAACCGGAGTCAACTAATGCTCTGAGCTGACCCCCTTTTACCTCGAGCGACAGAAAGGGGCATACTGAAAGGTGTTGAGAGGTAGTGGACCGGACCTTGATGTCGAAAGAGTTGGATCCTAGCAATTGCCTGGAGGTAGTTGGAACTTGTAATGATTTAGTGCGAGGGGAAGACATCCTCCGACATATCTTCCCCTGTCTACTTAGTTTTTTGGGATGGGTCTTGACGATGGAGGTGCTGGACGCGCGCGCCCTTGGGTGCATGATCGAGCCACGTGTCCCGGGCGGTTACAATTGTAACAGATGATGTCCCCCCGTCGCTCGCGATTTCGAATTGACTGGGCCTGTCGGGGGGGGGAAAGGTTCACTGCGTCCTTCCGCTCTTTGAGGTCTGGGTAGTTCCCCTCTTCTGTCTCCCCTCGCCTCGTCGCTCATCTGAATGGCCTTGGTCATCACACACAGCCGGTCCAAGTCCGCAAACCACCGCGGCCCCTCAGCAAATACGAGTCGCAATCTGTCTTCTGAGGAGACGCCGTCAAGAATATTCTGGACAACCTCTTCCCCCGACATGCCCAGTCCCAGTATGCGCGCTACCTCTCGAATACTTTGCACGAAGTGGGCAAGACTCTCGCCCCTCGCCTGCACGCGATAAAAGTGTCGGTGACGTAATTGCTGCATTAGTCTCCCGGGCACGAACGCCTCCAACACCTCCTGGTGGAACTCCGCCACTCCACCTCTACGCCTCATTACAACCGCCACCCTCTCAGCCATGGGGCCGCGACAATAAGGAAAAACGAGCTCGAGGACGGTACGATCTGACATACCCGGGAAATCGACCAATTGAAATATTATTTTAAAAAAAGGCAATAATATGTCCACATCCAGTCCATCCACGACCGGTAATTGCTGGATGATATGAGACAGTGGGTTGGGCAGCTTGTGATATGACGCCGCCCCCAAACCGGAGAAAGCCGGGGTACTTGCGGCAGGCTCGATTGCTCTATACAATGACGCTACAGCCGAGACCTCGGACTCAGCAACTGGAGCCGGCGTAGGTGGTCTACCCGGTTGAGACCCCTGCAGGGTCGAGGTGATCTGTTGGATCAGACCTTTTACATCATGGGCCGGCTCAAGATCGCCCCATTGTTGGTCAAGATTCTGCAGCCTGTGTTTTACATTCTGCAGGCGTTGCCGGATTCGCCGGACGCCGATGGAGCACCCCGGTCCCTCCTCCAAATTGTCTACACACCGAACTAATTCCTGCAGCTCCTCCCACTTCTCGTTGCATTTTCTAATTCGCTCCCTTTACCAGCGATGGCGACCATCGAGAGCGCTTCGCCCGCGGACAGCGCTTCTCTGAGCTGCCGTCGCAATACAATTACCGTCCCTTTTGGGTCTCTCCCCCGGGCTCGTAACTCGAACTCGATTTCGTCACGCAGAAACAACTCTGGATTTAGGACGCTCATCCTCGAGCTTCGCGGTCGGCACACAAAAACACAACACCGTACAACAATTGACAATAAAGAACACAGGAATACTTGAGTACTGTCCTTCCTTCAAGCAGACTGCGGGTCCCCCTACCGTTGCGAGGACCCAGCCCACTTACCTGAACTAGCTCTCAACAATACTACACACGAAGGAATGCAATACACGACATGACAAAATTACCGACCAACGAACAACAACAAATTCTCATAAATATTTGCAATAACTTCGGCTCCCGTATCTCGGAGGAGACCAACTGCCGATCGGGCCATACCGCATAACTAAAAACGCCTTCCCTATTATTGGCAAGGTAATACGCGAAAACCATTTCTCCACCTCGGCCCAGATCTGCAATAGTTCGAGTTTCCAAGGAATTTCCCCCCTAAAATTTCACACCCCGTGGCGACCTACAGTTCAACAATACCAACAGGCGGGCAATGATACACACATATAATTAAAAAAATCTTAAACATAACAAGACATAGGTACTTATAGATATAGGGACTTCTAGTAATTATGCCAAGTCCGATTCGAACCCCAAAATGTTTCCTGAGTTTGCAAGCCCCGTCACACCCAAAGGACCCAAGGGTTGACCCTAATCTCAACCACGCTCTGCTACCAAATGTAACCCCTCTTTAAGTATTTTATTGACTTATACTAATTTTTTTTCCCCAAAAGAGGGGCTACAAGATAATTAAAACTAGGCCAAAAGCCTAGAGAAGCCAAAATGCGCTGGATCCAGTGAGACGGTACTTGCAATTAAAACTCACAAAATTAACAACCAATAAATTTTTATTATAACCAAACTTTAAATATCTATCTCCCAACAAAATCAGTGTATTCTCCTTAAAATATTTTTGGTTAAATTTTTACTTGAAAATTAATTTAAAATTTAAATGAAATGAATATAAAGATTTTATTTTCCAATTGGGGTTACTTTTCCCCAGTTAGCCCTATACCTAACCCCCAGAAATAACACAGGAATATACAATACATATAAAGGGACATATAAATATATATGTCTACAACTACAACACATACACACGTTCCACATCACAGGACAATTACAACTTTCAACATTAATATCTTGCCACACCTCTTTCACCCCAGGAGGTACATAATTTACAATTCATAAATATTATTGGACGCAACACCTATTGCAAGATCTTAATACATAATAACCCAAATATATATATGTGTAACACCAGTGCCCCCAGGGCATACTAAAATTCAGGGGTTGGCATAATGCCTGATACTACTATTAAGTGCTCCCACACTGAGCACTTAGACTTGGAGGAAATATAATCATAATTCAGTCACAATACAAGTGACCATAATAAATTAAAAAAAATTTAAGCGTGAATAATTTTGTGAAATATTAATAACAGTAATGTGCCATGATGCTTTATAACGTTTAAGAATTAATTTGGCCCAAAGGCCGACATGTTCCTAGGCAAGATCGTGCATAACTAAACCTGTCCCAGGAGCATGTTCAAGTCTGCTTGGAAAATCCGCCTATACAGGATTAAACTGGGCACCCGACTGAAACTAACAAAAGAAACTCCTATCCATTATAGGACCCAAACTGAATATAAATATGTGAAATTAATGAATCAATTGAAACTAAATTTAACCAGAGAAATTACATGATGAATGATAGAATTACTAGCACTAAGGTAACCCTTTTACTGAAAACTAGAAAGAAATTTACATGTCTGAATGGTAATCAGCCGCGGATAGATGCCAACCTCTGGGCTCACATTTAATATAATCAGTATTACAAAATGTACAAAAGATTCCCCCCCCAAGTCCGCGCACTATTCTGTCCCGTTAACCGGGGACCCAATTAAAATTTGTAAAGTTTAAAGTCATTGTAGGGTGTGTAGCTATATGCCCACGAGTTCTAGTGGGTTACATTCCCTTGTGTGAAAAATAATATTGGGTTGGTGTCACCTGATTTATTCCCTGGTGTGAAGTTTGAAGTCCTGGTCTAAAGCATTTTCGTGTTGGTGTGGCCTGTCCTCGCTGTTCTCCTCCGGCGGATGAAGCTGAGAGCCTTGGATGTTCAGTTGTTCAGGTTGGGGCTGTTCCTCGACGTGAAGCGAGGGACCCTAAGCATACAAATATTATCAGCGAGAAGCTCCAACACTTATTCCCCCAGGTCTTTCACACGCACCAAAATCCATTTATAATTTTAAACACTGCTTTAGGCCTACTTGAAATGAAAATTGGCACACTCTACAGCAGGTTATACGGGCATGTGGCCCTATCTTTGAAAACATTAAGTTTGGCTAAAGTACATATTAATTTGCGTTAACATTATTCAATTACGGGGCCTTAGTTAAGACTTCAATTACTGTTATACAATTAACTCATTTTGCATACTCTAATTCGCCACGTGGCGTGCGTGTAATAGGTTACAATTTTCATTCATTCCTGTACGTATATTAAACAAAACCCCTTTTACGTTACTTTAAAAATAAATATTTATATATATATATATATATATATAAGTATATTGCACTCACTTACAGCAGATCCGTTTTAATTTAGCCTGCCATAGGTGGAAGATGGAACAATTAAAAAAACTTCCCTGTCGGAGAGCGAGGTGATTAGTTTGGAGGACCGGAATCAGACAAGAACAGAACCGTTTATTCTCGCCTTTTTCCACTCGCGCTCCGCGGCGACCGTCAGGGGGCAGCACCAATCAGGCGCAGCATTATTACCTCCTGTAGATTGTGTGCTAACCGTTAAACACAGTGCGGGAGAACGCCACCGCTAAATACAGAAACCTATTTTTCTTTAGCGTATTCGTTAAATGCAGTATAAGATTTTTGTATAAACGCCGATTTTATTCACTCGGCACACTCCCACCCCAAAAGGGCAACATAGTTGCCCCACACTTAGACAGAGGAGTACCCTGCAGTGTACCCCAATGTTTTCTACTAAAACGCAGGTGTTCCTCGGTTTTCCCAGTTGCCTTTGTTCTCAGGAGAGCAGTGGCTCAGAAGGAAGTCGAAAAAACAGAAAGAAGACGTGTAGAATAAGAGTGTGTTGGCACTACACACTGACCTGATCAGGGCCAGCATGCAGCAAGAAAGACAGAAGAAGAAAAGAAGAAAGAGTGTTCGGGTGCACCCTGAGTTCTGACCTCCTGAGGCTTGACCACTTATGCGGGAACTCCGAGGCTACCTCAACAGGGACCCATGCCCTATAATTACACGGGGACTAACCCCCAAAATCCAATAACACTTTATCCCATGAATCCCTCTTACATCCCACAGGACCAGGGAGAGAACGGGGGAGGTGGTTTCCATGACACCATAATTTGATTACCCAATGTGGATATCCCTTCCTATAATACATGTGTGCTCCAAGGACATTGTCCACGTCGTACAACGCCACCGAGGTCCCTACCTGGCCTCGTTGGAGCTGTACGACTTGATCTACTTACTCCTATTTTTGATTTTTTTCTCATCCTTTTTATTTTATTTTTTTTTTTAAGGGAGAAGGTGGGAGATCGAGAGGATGAAAAGGGTAAGGATCCTTAAAGGTCAAGGGTGAGGACAGGGTTCCCTCCGAAAATCAGGAGGAGTGGAGAAAACCAAGGCTCGCGTAGGCAGGGGCGCAGCCCTGAAGTAGACGTACACCACCCGGATTGTGGGGAACATCTACCCGCTACCATATCAGGTTCTTACCTTTTCCCCGGAGCACACGCCACCGAAGGATCACCATCCCTACACACATGGAAACCCCCAATTCTTACCCTCCCTTCTATTAGTCAGCTTCTCCCTCCGACAGAGCTTCAATTTGGAAACATGAGTAACAATATCATTAGAATCGCCCCCCGATAGGCCCAGCCGGGCCGTCACCGGTGGTGACGTGAACCCTAGAATGCGATATGGCCCCGACCAGCGGTAACATAACTTTGCGGCACGTTTGTCCGCGGCTGAGCTGAGTGGGTGGCTCTGGCAATAGACCCAGTCCCCAATCCGGAAGGGGTTAGGAATTCGCCCCTGATTATATCGTCGACGGACCCGCTCGTGCGCTCGCAGCAAATTCTTCCGAGCCTCCTTCCACATCTCTGCAGTTCTATTATCTGGCTACCGTGGCAGAAGATCTTCGATGTTCCACAAATTGGTCAACGGGAGTGCGGGCGAGAATCCAAACAGGATTTCAAAGGGCACGGCCTGATGACTGTCATGTCGGGCCGTATTAAAAGCTAACTGTAACCACTTCAGATTCTGATCCCAGGTGGTTTGTTGCTCAGCGTGATAAGCAATTACGGCGGACAGGAGATTCCGATTGAACCTCTCCGCATGGGACGGCTGTGGGTAATAAGGGGAATTGGTTACGTGTTTGATCCCACTGGCGAAACACATCCGCCGGAATTCACCCGAAATGAACTGCCGGACCATTGTCCGAGACAATGATGGTCGGAAGACCGAAATGCTGAAATATATTGTTTTGGAGCGCGTTTATGGTTAAACGAGCCGTTGCCTGCCGTAAGGGCAATAGCCAGGCAAACTTTGAAAAAGCATCCGCACAAACAAGCAGGTAAGCATTACCTGACTTGCTACGGGGGAATGGCCCCACGTAGTCGATGAACAACTTCTCCATCGGTCTGCTCGCCACATCAGATGACAAAAACTCTAACTTGGTGTTCTGGGCAGGCTTGCTCAAGCCACATAGATGACAGCTCTTAACCCTGGTCGCGATGTCCCTATCCATGCCCTTCCAGATAAAATGTCTCCTAATGCTGGACATGGTCTTAGAAATTCCCTTGTGGCCTCCTACTGGGGAATTGTGGTAATAACTGAAGACCATGGGCACTAACTTGCTAGGCAGCACGATCTTAGGGGCACTTCCTTTTCTTTCTCTACAACATAGGACTCCCTTGGGCAAGAGGTAACGGGCCTGTACGTTACCCTCCTTTATAGTTTGGATGACTGGACCCAGCTCTTCGTCGTTTAACTGATGGGGTAACACATCAGTGAAGGCTAATGGAAAGTCTATCAGAACGGAACAGGGTTGCTCAGATTGGGCATCACTGGGCTGGGAGGACAAGGCGTCTGCAACTACATTTTGAGATCCCCTAATGTGTTGCACTTTGAACTTAAAGGATGAGATCTTCACCACCCATCTACCAATTTTACCCAGTTGCCGGGGATGAGCCAGAAGCCAAGAGAGAGCCTGATTGTCGGTCTCGAGCAGGAACTCAGCATGTTCCAAGAAACGCCTGAACTTGTCTAGAGCGTACACAACAGCTAAACGCTCTAGCTCATAGACGGATGATTTTTGTTCTTGCTGGGTCAATGTCCGGGAAATAAAAGCCACAGGCTGCCTAGCGTCATCAACAACTTGGGACAGAACTGCCCCGAGCGCAACCGAACTCGCGTCCGTCTGTAGGATAAAGGTTTCGAAAAGTCGGGCATCCGTGACACCGGTGGGGAGATGATGGCCTCCTTCAAGGTGTGGAAAGCCTTCTGTTGACTCTCACCCCATGTAAATTTAGCGCCCTTCTTCCTCAGCTCGTTCAAGGTTGCGGAAATCTCAGCGATATTAGGTATGAAACGTCGATAAAATTTTACCATAACTACGAATCTTGCTATTCCCTTCGCATCCCTAGGAGGGGGGAAGTCACGGATGCCCTGTGTCCTCTCGGGGTCGACCGTAACGCCCCGGTGTGAAACCAAATGGCCCAAGAGAGAAATACTCTCCTGGGCGAAACGAACCTTCTCGGGATTGACAGTGAGGCCAGATCTTCTCAACCGACACATCACTTCTCGGAGATGACCCAGATGATCTTCGAATGTCTCACTGTACACCAACAAATCATCTAAATAATTAAAGAAGAACCTGAATTTCACGTCGTGAAAAACGGTATCGAGAAGACGAGTGAGTCTTCCACAGCCCCCACAGCCAAACTCATGGGAACCCTTGTGTATTGGTACAAATTCCATGGTACACAAAAGGCCGTGTACGGTCTACTCTCTTTGGCCAAAGGAATCTGGTGATAAGCCGCATTGAGATCGATTATGGTGAAATACCTGGCCCCACTGAACCAATCAAAGGCCGGATGTAAGTCTGGGAGGGGAACAGAATCCACCTCGATATTTGCGTTCAACTTCCGATAGTCGATGACCATACGGTGTTTACCCCCAGGCTTAGGTACCAAAAACGCTGGACTGGCATAGCTAGAATGAGAAGGTTCAATCACCCCTTATTCTAACAACTATTGAATCCTCTCTCGCAGAATGATCATCTTCGGAGGTGAGAATTTGTAAGGGTGCGACCTTACTATCTTTGAGTCTGTAAGACGGATCTTATAGTCCAGCAGGTGTGTGAGTCCCAATGTAGGAGTTAACACCTCGGGAAATTCCTCACACAATTGGTCTAAGGCCCTCTTGCTGGGATGGAGTGAGATGATCTCGTGCAGAATCGGGACAAGCCACCTCTTGGATACCTGGCTTAGCTCCCTGGTACCCAAGGAACGGAATAAGAACTCGATTAAACTTAAAATAACATTGGTGCGCTTGGATGTCCAGCACGGGACCACCTTTCGCGATGAAATCGGCACCAATGATACAATCCACTCCCAGAGCAGGAGAAACCAGAAAAGGCCACACCCAAGGAAACCCATCGATTTTAAATTTAAAGGTAATCACCTGGGAGATGGGCAAGATTTCTCGAGATGCAGTCCAGCATACCACAGACGACAGGTTCGACCCCTTGATCAAGCCCTGCTTCTCAAGGTCCGCGCATACCCGAGATGAGATGATGGATCGGGCTGAACCGGAGTCAACTAATGCTCTGAGCTGACCCCCTTTTACCTCGAGCGACAGAAAGGGGCATACTGAAAGGTGTTGAGGGGTAGTGGACCGGACATTGATATCGGAAGAGTTGGATCCTAGCAATTGCCTGGAGGTAGTTGGAACTTGTAAAGGTTTAGTGCGAGGGGAAGACATCCTCCGACATATCTTCCCCTGTCTACTTAGTTTTTTGGGATGGGTCTTGACGATGGAGGTGCTGGACGCGCGCGCCCTTGGGTGCATGATCGTGCCACGTGCCCCGGGCGATTACAGTTGTAACAGATGATGTCACCCCGTCGCTCGCGATTTCGAATTGACTGGGCCTGTCGGGGGGGGGGAAGGTTCACTGCGTCCTTCCGCTCTCTGAGGTCTGGGTAGTTCCCCTCTTCTGTCTCCCCTCTCCTCGTCGCTCATCTGAATGGCTTTGGTCATCACACACAGCCGGTCCAAGTCCGCAAACCACCGCGGCCGCTCAGCAAATACGAGTCGCAATCTGTCTTCTGAGGAGACGCCGTCAAGAATATTCTGGACAACCTCTTCCCCCGACATGCCCAGTCCCAGTATGCGCGCTACCTCTCGAATACTTTGCACGAAGTGGGCAAGACTCTCGCCCCTCGCCTGCACGCGATAAAAGTGTCGGTGACGTAATTGCTGCATTAGTCTCCCGGGCACGAACGCCTCCAACACCTCCTGGTGGAACTCCGCCACTCCACCTCTACGCCTCATTACAACCGCCACCCTCTTAGCCATGGGGCCGCGACAATAAGGAAAAACGAGCTCGAGGACGGTACGATCTGACATACCCGGGAAATCGACCAATTGAAATATTATTTTAAAAAAAGGCAATAATATGTCCACATCCAGTCCATCCACGACCGGTAATTGCTGGATGATATGAGACAGTGGGTTGGGCAGCTTGTGATATGACGCCGCCCCCAAACCGGAGAAAGCCGGGGTACTTGCGGCAGGCTCGATTGCTCTATACAATGACGCTACAGCCGAGACCTCGGACTCAGCAACTGGAGCCGGCGTAGGTGGTCTACCCGGTTGAGACCCCTGCAGGGTCGAGGTGATCTGTTGGATCAGACCTTTTACATCATGGGCCGGCTCAAGATCGCCCCATTGTTGGTCAAGATTCTGCAGCCTGTGTTTTACATTCTGCAGGCGTTGCCGGATTCGCCGGACGCCGATGGAGCACCCCGGTCCCTCCTCCAAATTGTCTACACACCGAACTAATTCCTGCAGCTCCTCCCACTTCTCGTTGCATTTTCTAATTCGCTCCCTTTACCAGCGATGGCGACCATCGAGAGCGCTTCGCCCGCGGACAGCGCTTCTCTGAGCTGCCGTCGCAATACAATTACCGTCCCTTTTGGGTCTCTCCCCCGGGCTCGTAACTCGAACTCGATTTCGTCACGCAGAAACAACTCTGGATTTAGGACGCTCATCCTCGAGCTTCGCGGTCGGCACACAAAAACACAACACCGTACAACAATTGACAATAAAGAACACAGGAATACTTGAGTACTGTCCTTCCTTCAAGCAGACTGCGGGTCCCCCTACCGTTGCGAGGACCCAGCCCACTTACCTGAACTAGCTCTCAACAATACTACACACGAAGGAATGCAATACACGACATGACAAAATTACCGACCAACGAACAACAACAAATTCTCATAAATATTTGCAATAACTTCGGCTCCCGTATCTCGGAGGAGACCAACTGCCGATCGGGCCATACCGCATAACTAAAAACGCCTTCCCTATTATTGGCAAGGTAATACGCGAAAACCATTTCTCCACCTCGGCCCAGATCTGCAATAGTTCGAGTTTCCAAGGAATTTCCCCCCTAAAATTTCACACCCCGTGGCGACCTACAGTTCAACAATACCAACAGGCGGGCAATGATACACACATATAATTAAAAAAATCTTAAACATAACAAGACATAGGTACTTATAGATATAGGGACTTCTAGTAATTATGCCAAGTCCGATTCGAACCCCAAAATGTTTCCTGAGTTTGCAAGCCCCGTCACACCCAAAGGACCCAAGGGTTGACCCTAATCTCAACCACGCTCTGCTACCAAATGTAACCCCTCTTTAAGTATTTTATTGACTTATACTAATTTTTTTTCCCCAAAAGAGGGGCCACAAGATAATTAAAACTAGGCCAAAAGCCTAGAGAAGCCAAAATGCGCTGGATCCAGTGAGACGGTACTTGCAATTAAAACTCACAAAATTAACAACCAATAAATTTTTATTATAACCAAACTTTAAATATCTATCTCCCAACAAAATCAGTGTATTCTCCTTAAAATATTTTTGGTTAAATTTTTACTTGAAAATTAATTTAAAATTTAAATGAAATGAATATAAAGATTTTATTTTCCAATTGGGGTTACTTTTCCCCAGTTAGCCCTATACCTAACCCCCAGAAATAACACAGGAATATACAATACATATAAAGGGACATATAAATATATATGTCTACAACTACAACACATACACACGTTCCACATCACAGGACAATTACAACTTTCAACATTAATATCTTGCCACACCTCTTTCACCCCAGGAGGTACATAATTTACAATTCATAAATATTATTGGACGCAACACCTATTGCAAGATCTTAATACATAATAACCCAAATATATATATGTGTAACACCAGTGCCCCCAGGGCATACTAAAATTCAGGGGTTGGCATAATGCCTGATACTACTATTAAGTGCTCCCACACTGAGCACTTAGACTTGGAGGAAATATAATCATAATTCAGTCACAATACAAGTGACCATAATAAATTAAAAAAAATTTAAGCGTGAATAATTTTGTGAAATATTAATAACAGTAATGTGCCATGATGCTTTATAACGTTTAAGAATTAATTTGGCCCAAAGGCCGACATGTTCCTAGGCAAGATCGTGCATAACTAAACCTGTCCCAGGAGCATGTTCAAGTCTGCTTGGAAAATCCGCCTATACAGGATTAAACTGGGCACCCGACTGAAACTAACAAAAGAAACTCCTATCCATTATAGGACCCAAACTGAATATAAATATGTGAAATTAATGAATCAATTGAAACTAAATTTAACCAGAGAAATTACATGATGAATGATAGAATTACTAGCACTAAGGTAACCCTTTTACTGAAAACTAGAAAGAAATTTACATGTCTGAATGGTAATCAGCCACGGATACATGCCAACCTCTGGGCTCACATTTAATATAATCAGTATTACAAAATGTACAAAAGATTCCCCCCCCAAGTCCGCGCACTATTCTGTCCCGTTAACCGGGGACCCAATTAAAATTTGTAAAGTTTAAAGTCATTGTAGGGTGTGTAGCTATATGCCCACGAGTTCTAGTGGGTTACATTCCCTTGTGTGAAAAATAATATTGGGTTGGTGTCACCTGATTTATTCCCTGGTGTGAAGTTTGAAGTCCTGGTCTAAAGCATTTTCGTGTTGGTGTGGCCTGTCCTCGCTGTTCTCCTCCGGCGGATGAAGCTGAGAGCCTTGGATGTTCAGTTGTTCAGGTTGGGGCTGTTCCTCGACGTGAAGCGAGGGACCCTAAGCATACAAATATTATCAGCGAGAAGCTCCAACACTTATTCCCCCAGGTCTTTCACACGCACCAAAATCCATTTATAATTTTAAACACTGCTTTAGGCCTACTTGAAATGAAAATTGGCACACTCTACAGCAGGTTATACGGGCATGTGGCCCTATCTTTGAAAACATTAAGTTTGGCTAAAGTACATATTAATTTGCGTTAACATTATTCAATTACGGGGCCTTAGTTAAGACTTCAATTACTGTTATACAATTAACTCATTTTGCATACTCTAATTCGCCACGTGGCGTGCGTGTAATAGGTTACAATTTTCATTCATTCCTGTACGTATATTAAACAAAACCCCTTTTACGTTACTTTAAAAATAAATATTTATATATATATATATATATATATAAGTATATTGCACTCACTTACAGCAGATCCGTTTTAATTTAGCCTGCCATAGGTGGAAGATGGAACAATTAAAAAAACTTCCCTGTCGGAGAGCGAGGTGATTAGTTTGGAGGACCGGAATCAGACAAGAACAGAACCGTTTATTCTCGCCTTTTTCCACTCGCGCTCCGCGGCGACCGTCAGGGGGCAGCACCAATCAGGCGCAGCATTATTACCTCCTGTAGATTGTGTGCTAACCGTTAAACACAGTGCGGGAGAACGCCACCGCTAAATACAGAAACCTATTTTTCTTTAGCGTATTCGTTAAATGCAGTATAAGATTTTTGTATAAACGCCGATTTTATTCACTCGGCACACTCCCACCCCAAAAGGGCAACATAGTTGCCCCACACTTAGACAGAGGAGTACCCTGCAGTGTACCCCAATGTTTTCTACTAAAACGCAGGTGTTCCTCGGTTTTCCCAGTTGCCTTTGTTCTCAGGAGAGCAGTGGCTCAGAAGGAAGTCGAAAAAACAGAAAGAAGACGTGTAGAATAAGAGTGTGTTGGCACTACACACTGACCTGATCAGGGCCAGCATGCAGCAAGAAAGACAGAAGAAGAAAAGAAGAAAGAGTGTTCGGGTGCACCCTGAGTTCTGACCTCCTGAGGCTTGACCACTTATGCGGGAACTCCGAGGCTACCTCAACAGGGACCCATGCCCTATAATTACACGGGGACTAACCCCCAAAATCCAATAACACTTTATCCCATGAGTCCCTCTTACATCCCACAGGACCAGGGAGAGAACGGGGGAGGTGGTTTCCATGACACCATAATTTGATTACCCAATGTGGATATCCCTTCCTATAATACATGTGTGCTCCAAGGACATTGTCCACGTCGTACAACGCCACCGAGGTCCCTACCTGGCCTCGTTGGAGCTGTACGACTTGATCTACTTACTCCTATTTTTGATTTTTTTCTCATCCTTTTTATTTTATTTTTTTTTTTTAAGGGAGAAGGTGGGAGATCGAGAGGATGAAAAGGGTAAGGATCCTTAAAGGTCAAGGGTGAGGACAGGGTTCCCTCCGAAAATCAGGAGGAGTGGAGAAAACCAAGGCTCGCGTAGGCAGGGGCGCAGCCCTGAAGTAGACGTACACCACCCGGATTGTGGGGAACATCTACCCGCTACCATATCAGGTTCTTACCTTTTCCCCGGAGCACACGCCACCGAAGGATCACCATCCCTACACACATGGAAACCCCCAATTCTTACCCTCCCTTCTATTAGTCAGCTTCTCCCTCCGACAGAGCTTCAATTTGGAAACATGAGTAACAATATCATTAGAATCGCCCCCCGATAGGCCCAGCCGGGCCGTCACCGGTGGTGACGTGAACCCTAGAATGCGATATGGCCCCGACCAGCGGTAACATAACTTTGCGGCACGTTTGTCCGCGGCTGAGCTGAGTGGGTGGCTCTGGCAATAGACCCAGTCCCCAATCCGGAAGGGGTTAGGAATTCGCCCCTGATTATATCGTCGACGGACCCGCTCGTGCGCTCGCAGCAAATCCTTCCGAGCCTCCTTCCACATCTCTGCAGTTCTATTATCTGGCTACCGTGGCAGAAGATCTTCGATGTTCCACAAATTGGTCAACGGGAGTGCGGGCGAGAATCCAAACAGGATTTCAAAGGGCACGGCCTGATGACTGTCATGTCGGGCCGTATTAAAAGCTAACTGTAACCACTTCAGATTCTGATCCCAGGTGGTTTGTTGCTCAGCGTGATAAGCAATTACGGCGGACAGGAGATTCCGATTGAACCTCTCCGCATGGGACGGCTGTGGGTAATAAGGGGAATTGGTTACGTGTTTGATCCCACTGGCGAAACACATCCGCCGGAATTCACCCGAAATGAACTGCCGGACCATTGTCCGAGACAATGATGGTCGGAAGACCGAAATGCTGAAATATATTGTTTTGGAGCGCGTTTATGGTTAAACGAGCCGTTGCCTGCCGTAAGGGCAATAGCCAGGCAAACTTTGAAAAAGCATCCGCACAAACAAGCAGGTAAGCATTACCTGACTTGCTACGGGGGAATGGCCCCACGTAGTCGATGAACAACTTCTCCATCGGTCTGCTCGCCACATCAGATGACAAAAACTCTAACTTGGTGTTCTGGGCAGGCTTGCTCAAGCCACATAGATGACAGCTCTTAACCCTGGTCGCGATGTCCCTATCCATGCCCTTCCAGATAAAATGTCTCCTAATGCTGGACATGGTCTTAGAAATTCCCTTGTGGCCTCCTACTGGGGAATTGTGGTAATAACTGAAGACCATGGGCACTAACTTGCTAGGCAGCACGATCTTAGGGGCACTTCCTTTTCTTTCTCTACAACATAGGACTCCCTTGGGCAAGAGGTAACGGGCCTGTACGTTACCCTCCTTTATAGTTTGGATGACTGGACCCAGCTCTTCGTCGTTTAACTGATGGGGTAACACATCAGTGAAGGCTAATGGAAAGTCTATCAGAACGGAACAGGGTTGCTCAGATTGGGCATCACTGGGCTGGGAGGACAAGGCGTCTGCAACTACATTTTGAGATCCCCTAATGTGTTGCACTTTGAACTTAAAGGATGAGATCTTCACCACCCATCTACCAATTTTACCCAGTTGCCGGGGATGAGCCAGAAGCCAAGAGAGAGCCTGATTGTCGGTCTCGAGCAGGAACTCAGCATGTTCCAAGAAACGCCTGAACTTGTCTAGAGCGTACACAACAGCTAAACACTCTAGCTCATAGACGGATGATTTTTGTTCTTGCTGGGTCAATGTCCGGGAAATAAAAGCCACAGGCTGCCTAGCGTCATCAACAACTTGGGACAGAACTGCCCCGAGCGCAACCGAACTCGCGTCCGTCTGTAGGATAAAGGGTTTCGAAAAGTCGGGCATCCGTGACACCGGTGGGGAGATGATGGCCTCCTTCAAGGTGTGGAAAGCCTTCTGTTGACTCTCACCCCATGTAAATTTAGCGCCCTTCTTCCTCAGCTCGTTCAAGGTTGCGGCAATCTCAGCGATATTAGGTATGAAACGTCAATAAAATTTTACCATAACTACGAATCTTGCTATTCCCTTCGCATCCCTAGGAGGGGGGAAGTCACGGATGCCCTGTGTCCTCTCGGGGTCGACCGTAACGCCCCGGTGTGAAACCAAATGGCCCAAGAGAGAAATACTCTCCTGGGCGAAACGAACCTTCTCGGGATTGACAGTGAGGCCAGATCTTCTCAACCGACACATCACTTCTCGGAGATGACCCAGATGATCTTCGAATGTCTCACTGTACACCAACAAATCATCTAAATAATTAAAGAAGAACCTGAATTTCACGTCGTGAAAAACGGTATCGAGAAGACGAGTGAGTCTTCCACAGCCCCCACAGCCAAACTCATGGGAACCCTTGTGTATTGGTACAAATTCCATGGTACACAAAAGGCCGTGTACGGTCTACTCTCTTTGGCCAAAGGAATCTGGTGATAAGCCGCATTGAGATCGATTATGGTGAAATACCTGGCCCCACTGAACCAATCAAAGGCCGGATGTAAGTCTGGGAGGGGAACAGAATCCACCTCGATATTTGCGTTCAACTTCCGATAGTCGATGACCATACGGTGTTTACCCCCAGGCTTAGGTACCAAAAACGCTGGACTGGCATAGCTAGAATGAGAAGGTTCAATCACCCCTTATTCTAACAACTATTGAATCCTCTCTCGCAGAATGATCATCTTCGGAGGTGCGAATTTGTAAGGGTGCGACCTTACTATCTTTGAGTCTGTAAGACGGATCTTATACTCCAGCAGGTGTGTGAGTCCCAATGTAGGAGTTAACACCTCGGGAAATTCCTCACACAATTGGTCTAAGGCCCTCTTGCTGGGATGGAGTGAGATGATCTCGTGCAGAATCGGGACAAGCCACCTCTTGGATACCTGGCTTAGCTCCCTGGTACCCAAGGAACGGAATAAGAACTCCTCGATTAAACTTAAAATAACATTGGTGCGCTTGGATGTCCAGCACGGGACCACCTTTCGCGATGAAATCGGCACCAATGATACAATCCACTCCCAGAGCAGGAGAAACCAGAAAAGGCCACACCCAAGGAAACCCATCGATTTTAAATTTAAAGGTAATCACCTGGGAGATGGGCAAGATTTCTCGAGATGCAGTCCAGCATACCACAGACGACAGGTTCGACCCCTTGATCAAGCCCTGCTTCTCAAGGTCCGCGCATACCCGAGATGAGATGATGGATCGGGCTGAACCGGAGTCAACTAATGCTCTGAGCTGACCCCCTTTTACCTCGAGCGACAGAAAGGGGCATACTGAAAGGTGTTGAGGGGTAGTGGACCGGACATTGATATCGGAAGAGTTGGATCCTAGCAATTGCCTGGAGGTAGTTGGAACTTGTAAAGATTTAGTGCGAGGGGAAGACATCCTCCGACATATCTTCCCCTGTCTACTTAGTTTTTTGGGATGGGTCTTGACGATGGAGGTGCTGGACGCGCGCGCCCTTGGGTGCATGATCGTGCCACGTGCCCCGGGCGATTACAGTTGTAACAGATGATGTCACCCCGTCGCTCGCGATTTCGAATTGACTGGGCCTGTCGGGGTGGGGGGAAGGTTCACTGCGTCCTTCCGCTCTCTGAGGTCTGGGTAGTTCCCCTCTTCTGTCTCCCCTCTCCTCGTCGCTCATCTGAATGGCTTTGGTCATCACACACAGCCGGTCCAAGTCCGCAAACCACCGCGGCCGCTCAGCAAATACGAGTCGCAATCTGTCTTCTGAGGAGACGCCGTCAAGAATATTCTGGACAACCTCTTCCCCCGACATGCCCAGTCCCAGTATGCGCGCTACCTCTCGAATACTTTGCACGAAGTGGGCAAGACTCTCGCCCCTCGCCTGCACGCGATAAAAGTGTCGGTGACGTAATTGCTGCATTAGTCTCCCGGGCACGAACGCCTCCAACACCTCCTGGTGGAACTCCGCCACTCCACCTCTACGCCTCATTACATCCGCCACCCTCTCAGCCATGGGGCCGCGACAATAAGGAAAAACGAGCTCGAGGACGGTACGATCTGACATACCCGGGAAATCGACCAATTGAAATATTATTTTAAAAAAAGGTAATAATTTGTCCACATCCAGTCCATCCACGACCGGTAATTGCTGGATGATATGAGACAGTGGGTTGGGCAGCTTGTGATATGACGCCGCCCCCAAACCGGAGAAAACCGGGGTACTTGCGGCAGGCTCGATTGCTCTATACAATGATGCTACAGCCGAGACCTCGGACTCAGCAACTGGAGCCGGCGTAGGTGGTCTACCCGGTTGAGACCCCTGCAGGGTCGAGGTGATCTGTTGGATCAGACCTTTTACATCATGGGCCGGCTCAAGATCGCCCCATTGTTTGTCAAGATTCTGCAGGCGTTGTCGGATTCGCCGGACGCCGATGGAGCACCCCGGTCCCTCCTCCAAATTGTCTACACACCAAGCTAATTCCTGCAGCTCCTCCCACTTCTTGTTGCATTTTTCTAATTCGCTCCCTTTGCCAGCGATGGCGACCATCGAGAGCGTTTCGCCCGCGGACAGCGCTTCTCTGAGCTGCCGTCGCAATACAATTACCGTCCCTTTTGGGTCTCTCCCCCGGGCTCGTAACTCGAACTCGATTTCGTCACGCAGAAACAACTCTGGAGTTAGGACGCTCATCCTCGAGCTTCGCGGTCGGCACACAAAAACACAACACCGTACAACAATTGACAATAAGGAACACAGGAATACTTGAGTACTGTCCTTCCTTCAAGCAGACTGCGGGTCCCCCTACCGTTGCGAGGACCCAGCCCACTTACCTGAACTAGCTCTCAACAACACTACACACGAAGGAATGCAATACACGACATGACAAAATTACCGACCAACGAACAACAACAAATTCTCATAAATATTTGCAATAACTTCGGCTCCCGTATCTCGGAGGAGACCAACTGCCGATCGGGCCATACCGCATAACTAAAAACGCCTTCCCTATTATTGGCAAGGTAATACGCGAAAACCATTTCTCCACCTCGGCCCAGATCTGCAATAGTTCGAGTTTCCAAGGAATTTCCCCCCTAAAATTTCACACCCCGTGGCGACCTACAGTTCAACAATACCAACAGGCGGGCAATGATACATACATATAATTAACAAAATCTTAAACATAACAAGACATAGGTACTTATAGATATAGGGACTTCTAGTAATTATGCCAAGTCCGATTCGAACCCCAAAATGTTTCCTGAGTTTGCAAGCCCCGTCACACCCAAAGGACCCAAGGGTTGACCCTAATCTCAACCACGCTCTGCTACCAAATGTAACCCCTCTTTAAGTATTTTATTGACTTATAATAATTTTTTTTCCCCAAAAGAGGGGCCACAAGATAATTAAAACTAGGCCAAAAGCCTAGAGAAGCCAAAATGCGCTGGATCCAGTGAGACGGGACTTGCAATTAAAACTCACAAAATTAACAACCAATAAATTTTTATTATAACCAAACTTTAAATATCTATCTCCCAACAAAATCAGTGTATTCTCCTTAAAATATTTTTGGTTAAATTTTTACTTGAAAATTAATATAAAATTTAAATGAAATGAATATAAATATTTTCTTTTCCAATTGGGGTTACTTTTCCCCAGTTAGCCCTATACCTAACCCCCAGAAATAACACAGGAATATACAATACATATAAAGGGACATATAAATATATATGTCTACAACTACAACACATACACACGTTCCACATCACAGGACAATTACAACTTTCAACATTAATATCTTGCCACACCTCTTTCACCCCAGGAGGTACATAATTTACAATTCATAAATATTATTGGACGCAACACCTATTGCAAGATCTTAATACTTAATAACACAAATATATATATGTGTAACACCAGTGCCCCCAGGGCATACTAAAATTCAGGGGTTGGCATAATGCCTGATACTACTATTAAGTGCTCCCACACTGAGCACTTAGACTTGGAGGAAATATAATCATAATTCAGTCACAATACAAGTGACCATAATAAATTTAAAAAAATTTAAGCGTGAATAATTTTGTGAAATATTAATAACAGTAATGTGCCATGATGCTTTATAACGTTTAAGAATTAATTTGGCCCAAAGGCCGACATGTTCCTAGGCAAGATCGTGCATAACTAAACCTGTCCCAGGAGCATGTTCAAGTCTGCATGGAAAATCCGCCTATACAGGATTAAACTGGGCACCCGACTGAAACTAACAAAAGAAACTCCTATCCATTATAGGACCCAAACTGAATGTAAATATGTGAAATTAATGAATCAATTGAAACTAAATTTAACCAGAGAAATTACATGATGAATGATAGAATTACTAGCACTAAGGTAACCCTTTTACTGAAAACTAGAAAGAAATTTACATGTCTGAATGGTAATCAGCCACGGATACATGCCAACCTCTGGGCTCACATTTAATATAATCAGTATTACAAAATGTACAAAAGATTCCCCCCCCCCAAGTCCGCGCACTATTCTGTCCCGTTAACCGGGGACCCAATTAAAATTTGTAAAGTTTAAAGTCATTGTAGGGTGTGTAGCTATATGCCCACGAGTTCTAGTGGGTTACATTCCCTTGTGTGAAAAATAATATTGGGTTGGTGTCACCTGATTTATTCCCTGGTGTGAAGTTTGAAGTCCTGGTCTAAAGCATTTTCGTGTTGGTGTGGCCTGTCCTCGCTGTTCTCCTCCGGCGGATGAAGCTGAGAGCCTTGGATGTTCAGTTGTTCAGGTTGGGGCTGTTCCTCGACGTGAAGCGAGGGACCCTAAGCATACAAATATTATCAGCGAGAAGCTCCAACACTTATTCCCCCAGGTCTTCCACACGCACCAAAATCCATTTATAATTTTAAACACTGCTTTAGGCCTACTTGAAATGAAAATTGGCACACTCTACAGCAGGTTATACGGGCATGTGGCCCTATCTTTGAAAACATTAAATTTGGCTAAAGTACATATTAATTTGCGTTAACATTATTCAATTACGGGGCCTTAGTTAAGACTTCAATTACTGTTATACAATTAACTCATTTTGCATACTCTAATTCGCCACGTGGCGTGCGTGTAATAGGTTACAATTTTCATTCATTCCTGTACGTATATTAAACAAAACCCCTTTTACGTTACTTTAAAAATAAATATTTATATATATATATATATAAGTATATTGCACTCACTTACAGCAGATCTGTTTTAATTTAGCCTGCCATAGGTGGAAGATGGAACAATTAAAAAAACTTCCCTGTCGGAGAGCGAGGTGATTAGTTTGGAGGACCGGAATCAGACAAGAACAGAACCGTTTATTCTCGCCTTTTTCCACTCGCGCTCCGCGGCGACCGTCAGGGGGCAGCACCAATCAGGCGCAGCATTATTACCTCCTGTAGATTGTGTGCTAACCGTTAAACACAGTGCGGGAGAACGCCACCGCTAAATACAGAAACCTATTTTTCTTTAGCGTATTCGTTAAATGCAGTATAAGATTTTTGTATAAACGCCGATTTTATTCACTCGGCACACTCCCACCCCAAAAGGGCAATATAGTTGCCCCACACTTAGACAGAGGAGTACCCTGCAGTGTACCCCAATGTTTTCTACTAAAACGGAGGTGTTCCTCGGTTTTCCCAGTTGCCTTTGTTCTCAGGAGAGCAGTGGCTCAGAAGGAAGTCGAAAAAACAGGAAGGAGACGTGTAGAATAAGAGTGTGTTGGCACTACACACTGACCTGATCAGGGCCAGCATGCAGCAAGAAAGACAGAAGAAGAAAAGAAGTAAGAGTGTTCGGGTGCACCCTGAGTTCTGACCTCCTGAGGCTTGACCACTTATGCGGGAACTCCGAGGCTACCTCAACAGGGACCCATGCCCTATAATTACACGGGGACTAACCCCCAAAATCCAATAACACTTTATCCCATGAATCCCTCTTACATCCCACAGGACCAGGGAGAGAACGGGGGAGGTGGTTTCCATGACACCATAATTTGTTTACCCAATGTGGATATCCCTTCCTATAATACATGTGTGCTCCAAGGACATTGTCCACGTCGTACAACGCCACCGAGGTCCCTACCTGGCCTCGTTGGAGCTGTACGACTTGATCTACTTACTCCTATTTTTGATTTTTGTCTCATCCTTTTTTTTTTTTTAAGGGAGAAGGTAGGAGATCGGGAGAATGAAAAGGGTAAGGATCCTTAAAGGTCAAGGGTGAGGACAGGGTTCCCTCCGAAAATCAGGAGGAGTGAGAAAACCAAGGCTCGCGTAGGCAGGGGCGCAGCCCTGAAGTAGACGTACACCACCCGGATTGTGGGGAACATCTACCCGCTACCATATCAGGTTCTTACCTTTTCCCCGGAGCACACACCACCGAAGGATCACCATCCCTACACACATGGAAACCCCCAATTCTTACCCTCCCTTCTATTAGTCAGCTTCTTCCTCCGACAGAGCTTCAATTTGGAAACATGAGTAACAATATCATTAGAATCGCCCCCCCGATAGGCCCAGCCGGGCCGTCACCGGTGGTGACGTGAACCCTAGAATGCGATATGGCCCCGACCAGCGGTAACATAACTTTGCGGCACGTTTGTCCGCGGCTGAGCTGAGTGGGTGGCTCTGGCAATAGACCCAGTCCCCAATCCGGAAGGGGTTAGGAATTCGCCCCTGATTATATCGTCGACGGACCCGCTCGTGCGCTCGCAGCAAATTCTTCCGAGCCTCCTTCCACATCTCTGCAGTTCTATTATCTGGCTACCGTGGCAGAAGATCTTCGATGTTCCACAAATTGGTCAACGGGAGTGCGGGCGAGAATCCAAACAGGATTTCAAAGGGCACGGCCTGATGACTGTCATGTCGGGCCGTATTAAAAGCTAACTGTAACCACTTCAGATTCTGATCCCAGGTGGTTTGTTGCTCAGCGTGATAAGCAATTAGGGCGGACCGGAGATTCCGATTGAACCTCTCCGCATGGGACGGCTGTGGGTAATAAGGGGAAGTGGTTACGTGTTTGATCCCACTGGCGAAACACATCCGCCGGAATTCACCCGAAATGAACTGCCGGACCATTGTCCGAGACAATGATGGTCGGAAGACCGAAATGCTGAAATATATTGTTTTGGAGCGCGTTTATGGTTAAACGAGCCGTTGCCTGCCGTAAGGGCAATAGCCAGGCAAACTTTGAAAAAGCATCCGCACAAACAAGCAGGTAAGCATTACCTGACTTGCTACGGGGGAATGGCCCCACGTAGTCGATGAACAACTTCTCCATCGGTCTGCTCGCCACATCAGATGACAACAACTCTAACTTGGTGTTCTGGGCAGGCTTGCTCAAGCCACATAGATGACAGCTCTTAACCCTGGTCGCGATGTCCCTATCCATGCCCTTCCAGATAAAATGTCTCCTAATGCTGGAAATGGTCTTAGAAATTCCCTTGTGGCCTCCTACTGGGAAAGTTTGGTAATAACTGAAGACCATGGGCACTAACTTGCTAGGCAGCACGATCTTAGGGGCACGTCCTTTTCTTTCTCTACAACATAGGACTCCCTTGGGGAAGAAGTAACGGGCCTGTAAGTTACCCTCCTTTATATTTTGGATGACTGGACCCAGCTCTTCGTCGTTTAACTGATGGGGTAACACATTAATGAAGGCTAATGGAAAGTCTATCAGAACGGAACAGGGTTGCTCAGATTGGGCATCACTGGGCTGGGAGGACAAGGCGTCTGCAACTACATTTTGAGATCCCCTAATGTGTTGCACTTTGAACTTAAAGGATGAGATCTTCACCACCCATCTACCAATTTTACCCAGTTGCCGGGGATGAGCCAGAAGCCAAGAGAGAGCCTGATTGTCGGTCTCGAGCAGGAACTCAGCATGTTCCAAGAAACGCCTGAACTTGTCTAGAGCGTACACAACAGCTAAACGCTCTAGCTCATAGACGGATGATTTTTGTTCTAGCTTGGTCAATGTCCGGGAAATGAAAGCCACAGGCTGCCTAGCGTCATCAACAACTTGGCACAGAACTGCCCCGAGCGCAACCGAACTCGCGTCCGTCTGTAGGATAAAGGGTTTCGAAAAGTCGGGCATCCGTGACACCGGTGGGGAGATGATGGCCTCCTTCAAGGTGTGGAAAGCCATTTGTTGACTCTCACCCCATATAAATTTAGCGCCCTTCTTCCTCAGCTCGTTCAAGGTTGCGGTAATCTCAGCGATATTTGTTATGAAACGTCGATAAAAATTTACCATAACTACGAATCTTGCTATTCCCTTCGCATCCCTAGGAGGGGGGAAGTCACGGATGCCCTGTGTCCTCTCGGGGTCGACCGTAACGCCCCGGTGTGAAACCAAATGGCCCAAGAGAGAAATACTCTCCTGGGCGAAACGAACCTTCTCGGGATTGACAGTGAGGCCAGATCTTCTCAACCGACACATCACTTCTCGGAGATGACCCAGATGATCTTCGAATGTCTCACTGTACACCAACAAATCATCTAAATAATTAAAGAAGAACCTGAATTTCACGTCGTGAAAAACGGTATCGAGAAGACGAGTGAGTCTTCCACAGCCCCCACAGCCAAACTCATGGGAACCCTTGTGTATTGGTACAAATTCCATGGTACACAAAAGGCCGTGTACGGTCTACTCTCTTTGGCCAAAGGAATCTGGTGATAAGCCGCATTGAGATCGATTATGGTGAAATACCTGGCCCCACTGAACCAATCAAAGGCCGGATGTAAGTCTGGGAGGGGAACAGAATCCACCTCGATATTTGCGTTCAACTTCCGATAGTCGATGACCATACGGTGTTTACCCCCAGGCTTAGGTACCAAAAACGCTGGACTGGCATAGCTAGAATGAGAAGGTTCAATCACCCCTTGTTCTAACAACTCTTGAATCCTCTCTCGCAGAATGATCATCTTCGGAGGTGCGAATTTGTAAGGGTGCGACCTTACTATCTTTGAGTCTGTAAGACGGATCTTATACTCCAGCAGGTGTGTGAGTCCCAATGTAGGAGTTAACACCTCGGGAAATTCCTCACACAATTGGTCTAAGGCCCTCTGCTGGGATGGAGTGAGATGATCTCGTGCAGAATCGGGACAAGCCACCTCTTGGATACCTGGCTTAGCTCCCTGGTACCCAAGGAACGGAATAAGAACTCCTCAATTAAATTTAAAATAACATTGGTGCGCTTGGATGTCCAGCACGGGACCACCTTTCGCGATGAAATCGGCACCAATGATACAATCCACTCCCAGAGCAGGAGAAACCAGAAAAGGCCACACCCAAGGAAACCCATCGATTTTAAATTTAAAGGTAATCACCTGGGAGATGGGCAAGATTTCTCGAGATGCAGTCCAGCATACCACAGACGACAGGTTCGACCCCTTGATCAAGCCCTGCTTCTCAAGGTCCGCGCATACCCGAGATGAGATGATGGATCGGGCTGAACCGGAGTCAACTAATGCTCTGAGCTGACCCCCTTTTACCTCGAGCGACAGAAAGGGGCATACTGAAAGGTGTTGAGGGGTAGTGGACCGGAAATTGATATCGGAAGAGTTGGATCCTAGCAATTGCCTGGGGGTAGTTGGAACTTGTAAAGATTTAGTGCGAGGGGAAGACATCCTCCGACATATCTTCCCCTGTCTACTTAGTTTTTTGGGATGGGTCTTGACGATGGAGGTGCTGGACGCGCGCGCCCTTGGGTGCATGATCGAGCCACGTGCCCCGTGCGATTACAGTTGTAACAGATGATGTCCCCCCGTCGCTCGCGATTTCGAATTGACTGGGTCTGTCGGGGGGGGGAAGGTTCACTGCGTCCTTCCGCTCTCTGAGGTCTGGGTAGTTCCCCTCTTCTGTCTCCCCTCTCCTCGTCGCTCATCTGAATGGCCTTGGTCATCACACACAGCCGGTCCAAGTCCGCAAACCACCGCGGCCGCTCAGCAAATACGAGTCGCAATCTGTCTTCTGAGGAGACGCCGTCAAGAATATTCTGGACAACCTCTTCCCCCGACATGCCCAGTCCCAGTATGCGCGCTACCTCTCGAATACTTTGCACGAAGTGGGCAAGACTCTCGCCCCTCGCCTGCACGCGATAAAAGTGTCGGTGACGTAATTGCTGAATTAGTCTCCCGGGCACGAACGCCTCCAACACCTCCTGGTGGAACTCCGCCACTCCACCTCTACGCCTCATTACATCCGCCACCCTCTCAGCCATGGGGCCGCGACAATAAGGAAAAACGAGCTCGAGGACGGTACGATCTGACATACCCGGGAAATCGACCAATTGAATTATTATTTTAAAAAAAGGTAATAATTTGTCCACATCCAGTCCATCCACGACCGGTAATTGCTGGATGATATGAGACAGTGGGTTGGGCAGCTTGTGATATGACGCCGCCCCCAAACAGGAGAAAACCGGGGTACTTGCGGCAGGCTCGATTGCTCTATACAATGACGCTACAGCCGAGACCTCGGACTCAGCAACTGGAGCCGGCGTAGGTGGTCTACCCGGTTGAGACCCCTGCAGGGTCGAGGTGATCTGTTGGATCAGACCTTTTACATCATGGGCCGGCTCAAGATCGCCCCATTGTTGGTCAAGATTCTGCAGCCTGTGTTTTACATGCTACAGGCGTTGCCGGATTCGCCAGACGCCGATGGAGCACCCCGGTCCCTCCTCCAAATTGTCTACACACCGAGCCTATTCCTGCAGCTCCTCCCACTTCTCGTTGCATTTTTCTAATTCGCTCTCTTTGTCAGCGATGGCGACCATCGAAAGCGCTTCGCCCGCGGACAGCGCTTCTCTGAGCTGCCGTCGCAATACAATTACCGTCCCTTTTGGGTCTCTCCCCCGGGCTCGTAACTCGAACTGGATTTCGTCAAGCAGAAACAACTCTGGATTTAGGACGCTCATCCTCGAGCTTCGCGGTCGGCACACAAAAACACAACACCGTACAACAATTGACAATAAAGAACACAGGAATACTTGAGTACTGTCCTTCCTTCAAGCAGACTGCGGGTCCCCCTACCGTTGCGAGGACCCAGCCCACTTACCTGAACTAGCTCTCAACAACACTACACACGAAGGAATGCAATACACGACATGACAAAATTACCGACCAACGAACAACAACAAATTCTCATAAATATTTGCAATAACTTCGGCTCCCGTATCTCGGAGGAGACCAACTGCCGATCGGGCCATACCGCATAACTAAAAACGCCTTCCCTATTATTGGCAAGGTAATACGCGAAAACCATTTCTCCACCTAGGCCCAGATCTGCAATAGTTCGAGTTTCCAAGGAATTTCCCCCCTAAAATTTCACACCCCGTGGCGACCTACAGTTCAACAATACCAACAGGCGGGCAATGATACACACATATAATTAACAAAACCTTAAACATAACAAGACATAGGTACTTATAGATATAGGTACTTCTTGTAATTATGCCAAGTCCGATTCGAACCCCAAAATGTTTCCTGAGTTTGCAAGCCCCGTCACACCCAAAGGACCCAAGGGTTGACCCTAATCGCAACCACGTTCTGCTACCAAATGTAACCCCTCTTTAAGTATTTTATTGACTTATAATAATTTTTTTTTTCCCCAAAAGAGGGGCCACAAGATAATTAAAACTAGGCCAAAAGCCTAGAGAAGCCAAAATGCGCTGGATCCAGTGAGACGGGACTTGCAATTAAAACTCATAAAATTAACAACCAATAAATTTTTATTATAACCAAACTTTAAATATCTATCTCCCAACAAAATCAGTGTATTCTCCTTAAAATATTTTTGGTTAAATTTTTACTTGAAAAATAAATATAAAATTGAAATGAAATGAATATAAAGATTTTCTTTTCCAATTGGGGTTACTTTTCCCCAGTTAGCCCTATACCTAACCCCCAGAAATAACACAGGAATATACAATACATATAAAGGGACATATAAATATATATGTCTACAACTACAACACATACACACGTTCCACATCACAGGACAATTACAACTTTCAACATTAATATCTTGCCACACCTCTTTCACCCCAGGAGGTACATAATTTACAATTCATAAATATTATTGGACGCAACACCTATTGCAAGATCTTAATACATAATAACCCAAATATATATATATGTGTAACACCAGTGCCCCCAGGGCATACTAAAATTCAGGGGTTGGCATAATGCCTGATACTACTATTAAGTGCTCCCACACTGAGCACTTAGACTTGGAGGAAATATAATCATAATTCAGTCACAATACAAGTGACCATAATAAATTAAAAAGAATTTAAGCGTGAGTAATTTTGTGAAATATTAATAACAGTAATGTGCCATGATGCTTTATAACGTTTAAGAATTAATTTGGCCCAAAGGCCGACATGTTCCTAGGCAAGATCGTGCATAACTAAACCTGTCCCAGGAGCATGTTCAAGTCTGCATGAAAAATCCGCCTACACAGGATTAAACTGGGCACCCGACTGAAACTAACAAAAGAAACTCCTATCCATTATAGGACCCAAACTGAATATAAATATGTGAAATTAATGAATCAATTGAAACTAAATTTAACCAGAGAAATTACATGATGAATGATAGAATTACTAGCACTAAGGTAACCCTATTAATATAATCAGTATTACAAAATGTACAAAAGATCCCCCCCCCAAGTCCGCGCACTATTCTGTCCCGTTAACCGGGGACCCAATTAAAATTTACAAAGTTTAAAGTCATTGTAGGGTGTGTAGCTATATGCCCACGAGTTCTAGTGGGTTACATTCCCTTGTGTGAAAAAGTAATATTGGGTTGGTGTCACCTGATTTATTCCCTGGTGTGAAGTTTGAAGTCCTGGTCTAAAGCATTTTCGTGTTGGTGTGGCCTGTCCTCGCTGTTCTCCTCCGGCAGATGAAGCTGAGAGCCTTGGATGTTCAGTTGTTCAGGTTGGGGCTGTTCCTCGATGTGAAGCGAGGGACCCTAAGCATACAACTATTATCAGTGAGAAGCTCCAACACTTATTCCCCCAGGACTCTCACACGCACCAAAATCCATTTATAATTTTAAACACTGCTTTAGGCCTACTTGAAATGAAAGTTTGACACACTCTACAACAGGTTATACGGGCATGTGGCCCTATCTTTGAAAACATTAAGTTTGGCTAAAGTACATATTATTTTGCGTTAACATTATTCAATTACGGGGCCTTAGTTAAGACTTCAATTACTGGTATACAATTAACTCATTTTGCATACTCTAATTCGCCACGTGGCGTGCATGTAGTAGGTTACAATTTTCATTCATTCCTGTACGTATATTAAACAAAACCCCTTTTACGTTACTTTAAAAATAAATATATATTGTAACGTAACAGAGTTGAGGTCCCCCAACGTTACATAAAAATTGAATGAAACATGGTCAAGGACCATACCCTGAATTAAGGTTGCTCAGTAGTTAATGCATCTGAGAAGTACCTCAAGTCAAAAGAGGCAATAATTAATGTTAAATATAAAAAACCATACCAATTAATAGTTAAATATAATAAATTATGCTTGTTTTATACTGTAACATGTTAATGTTTACAGAATATTTATGTTATGTTTTGAGTATGGTAAGAAAACTGATGTTGTTTAATAGATAAGGAATACTTCATCAATAATTATGTTTGTATTTATGTTAGATTTGTCTTTAGACAATCAAGTATAGTTACCTGTGTTAGGCATTATACTAAGTTTTATGTATTGTCTAAATTTGAATAATGCTGTTGTTTTAATTAATGTTTATAAATTTGACCAGGAGGGCAATCAGTGTTCAATGTTTGACAAGTAGTTCTAATAATTATATTGTAAACTAATGAAGGGTTTCATGACCAGTAAATTAGTGTAATAAAGTAAACACCAGGAAATTAAAATCAATGTAATTAACCATTAACCAATAATTAATTGTACAGTAGGTCAGGTAAAAGAAATTAAGTTAAAAAACCAAATAATGTTATAACAGTTTAAGAAAACCTATAGGCCTAAATTTCATATTTGTGAAAGGAAATTAATACCTTTTTAAGAAGTCCAGTCCAATGAAACTATGGTAAAACATTTACTGTTTAAGAAGGAAGGTTAGGCGAGAATTTTAGGTAATTTAATATTAATCCAAGCATGGAGTATTTTATTGAAAAAGAGTAGTAATATTCTATAATTCTGGCTCTAGGATATCTAGTTTCACCCAATGACGAAAAAACGTGGTTGTTAAGGCAACTGAAATGTACATGAATTGTTGATATTGAATCATTCGTTCTGATTGTTACAAGCTATTAAGTTGAGATGGGCAGATGCATTTAAAAAAAATGAATAATAAATTCTGAATAAAATATAAATCAAAATTAAAAAACCTTCTTTGATACCTATTTATATCATAATACTGATGAGTAATAAAACTAAATGGATTTCCAAATTATAATTGAATACATGTAAAAAGATTTGAAAACCCCTCACCTAATTCACCAGGATAATTCCGCTGGATTCGTTATTAAAACGATTTCCACTATAACCAGAAGATCAGTTAAGAGAATTAGAGTACGAAACTAACGGAATTATTGAAAAGACATACGAGGATCTCGTTTTGCAGAGTTAACCTTCATAAGCAGAAGAAGCTGGGATACTAATTTCATTCCACCGGGACCGACAATTATCAAGATCATAGGAGAAGAACAGCAGCCAGAAGAATTCCTGAGAGCTTCCCAGTACAATCCACAACCAATTTTATTAAGGAAACCAGAACACTCTTACTGGATGAAGACGATTTAAGCTGAATCTTGTCAACTGTTTATAGACGTCCACGGCCAGTCGGAGTTTTCGTCGACTTGGTAAAAAACAACCTATTTTAAATTCAATATATTTAGAGTTAATAATTTTGTTTTGTAATACTTGAGTAACCTTAATTGTGCATTTTACCTGGCCTTACTAATGGTTCCAAGAACTTTACGAACCCTGGGATAAGAACTATTTATTATTATTTTTTATTTGTATAAGTCAATGGAATTTGACTAATTTACAATCGATATATTTTTTGTGTCATCGATTTGATTATCTTATTATTTTTGGAGATAACTGTGAATTAATAGATCAATTTTAATAAAGGATCTTTATTGTATGAGATAATGTGTGAAGTTATTGCAGAATAGATACTATATGTAGTGGGTGGAATAATTTACAATAAAAGGTTGATTTAAACCCTATGAACAGCTAACCTAGAAACACGATTATTGCAAATAACAGCGCCAAGTGCTTACAGCTGGTGGAACGGGAGATCGCTGAACTAGCGTGTTTTCAGTGCAAAGTTTGAATAGAATTTCCTAAAGTCGAGTGACTAGGGTTGACAATAATATTCCTTACATTCAGTTAATACACTATATATATCGTTAATATTACCCAACTACTGAATACTAAGCTAAACCTATGTCGTAGTACGATTATAAGTTAAAAGAACATTATTATAATTATATTTGTCTAATAATATATTTTCAGGAGGTGTCATCGGTCACAACCGAATAGATATATTTATTAACAACACATTAATTAAACAGGTAACAACATTTTAATTGTCACAAATTGCCACCTTCAACGTGTTGCTTGACGTTTGATACACGGGAGCCTCACATAAGTAAATAACACATCGTAACACGTTTTATAACAAATTGACGCTCACAACGTGGGGCATCATCGTCTTCTCTTAACACCGTATAACGTGTTTTTATAACAAATTGGCGCTCAACGAGTGGGCTTTAGTTAAGAAAAAAAAATCATATTAACTGTTACTTAACTTGAGCAGGCAACCATTAGAGGCACAGGAATGCACAATACCAGAGGCAGATCGAAGAAGGGGGCAGAAGAGAAGGAGAAGGAAGAAGGTGGACAGGAACGAGAGATAGAAACATTTACGGACAGTGAAATGGAACAAACAATGGGTGATAAAGAAGAAACTGAAGCAATTATCACAGAGAAGGAAATAATTGATGAGGATGCCCAAGGGGACCAGCCAGATAAGGAGGAAGCCAGAGGAGGATTAAATTGGGAATAATTAATGGAATTAATGAGTAGCATGAAGAAGGATAATAAGGAATTAATGAGTAGTATGAAGGAGGATTATAAACAAACTAATGAGAGTTTAAGACAAATCAAAGAAGATAATAGACAAACTAATGAAAAAATAGACAGTATTAAGGAAAGTACTAGTGAACTTTTGAGGCAAACCATAAATGAAAATAATGAACAATTGAAGGCCGATTTTGGACAAATCAATGAAAAGCTGGAAAATAAAATAGACAGTATTAATGAAAACTCAAAAAACAAAACAAAATTTTGAGCGAAAATTTAATCAAACAAATGAATGAAAGGTTTGATAGAAACGATGAGAGCTTAAGGCAGATTCTGGAGAATACCAAACAAATGGAAGAGAAAATTGAAAACCATAATCAGGAGTTGCGGCAAATCATCAATGGACAAGGCCTAGCGTTGAGGGAAGTCATCAATGGAAGTATTATAATTGTCAATGAAACACTGAGCAAAGGAGTTGATAACTATGAAGTGGAAGTAAGACAGCAAATAAATGAAATTAAGGTCGGTCTGGAAAGGACAGATGAAACCATAATGCAACTCAGAGTGGAAGTAGAGACCAAAATTACTCAAATAGGAAACCTACAAGCGAAGACCCAAGAAAAATTTTACGGGATACCAATTAATATAACCGGAAGAATAGAACGGGTTCATAGTGAAATAAAGACACTGAAAATAAGACAAACGCGTAAAAAGAAATTAATAAATACACGGGAAGGATTGGAAATGATTAAAAGGGGATTGGTTCAGCTACATAATATACCAATTACGGAAAACAGAGAAGTAAGGCAAGTGAGAAACTTTAAACGAAACACTCTTGAATTCCCAGATGGACTAGAAGGACCAAAAAGGCCAAAACTAACCAAGGAGCATGGAGGATTTATGGAATTTATGTATGAACCAGTAGAACAATTAAGAAACAGTACAGAAGAATCAGTTCAAAAGACGATGATGAACTTGAACATTAATGACAATTTTATAGCGACAAGATGCAAGAACTGCACAATAATGAGATATGTCACAAGGACAGAAATAACTCTATACACTAGAGAAATCCGAACAATCAGTACAGAGGAAATAATGGACCACGGTTAAACAGATTCCAAACAGAATAAAGAAAAGGGGCGGATTTTATGGATACAGGATCAAGCAAATCCAAGGAAAATAATGAAGAGACTAAAGCCCCAAAATTAAAAAAAAAAAAAAAAATGAAGTAAGTTCACCTCACAAACAAGTATTTAAGGAAACAATTTATGAGATATATAAAAAAGAGAATTTTGAAGATAACAACAACAAAATTTAAAAAATAAGTAAGAACACCTTACTATATAATTTAGAAGAAATTACTTTAAACTAATATAAAAAGAAAAAAATAACACTGATTCAACCTAATAAAAATCATCAAAACCAAAAGACAAAATGAGTTTATCTGATGTAATATAATAGTGAGAAATGTAATTTAGAATGTAAAAGGAATAATAATGATTGTGCCAGAAGAACATAATTACCTGATGTAATGTATAATACTAACCAAAATCTCATAACCAGCTGTATTGGTAATAAAGGAATATGAGCCAAGGAAGATAAGAGAATGAAGAAGCCAAAATGGAACCCTCAAAAGGATCACAAGAAAAGAAAATAACAAATATTTAAGAATTATCTGTAAGAAAGCCAATTAATAAATGTCAATAAAATAGCCAAGTATTGGAGAGGAGAAGTGTATAATAGAAGGAAGAATTAATATGAAGAAATAATATGATCTGAGTTAAAGTACAGTGAATAATCCCTAGAGTATTATTATTATTAATGATTTTATTGAAGGTCACATGATGACTACCTTACGAGGTTTATTAATGAAGATTGACTGTAGAATATTCCAGCAATCATTTAATTGGGCAGAGATGATATTCCTCTGATCCCAGAAAGTATGTAACGGACGACGGTAATTGGTTAGCCGATAGAGCACCACCGATTCGATTCCAGTTATAATGTTAGGGAGGTTTAGGAAAATTAAATATTAGAGGGAAAACTCACAAATAGATATAGATTAATAAATAAAACCAGACCAAAATGTATAATTAATAAAGAATGTCACAAGAATGATTATAGGAGTAAGATGTAAACTTGGGAAATAATTGATTTTAAGAAGGAACGAAGAAATAATAGTAATACAACAGATAATTCTGAAATAAAAAGTATTATGAATAGGGGAACCAATTGGTCAGATACAAGTTGTGCGTTTATTTTTTACTAAACGTTGTTAAAGCAAAATAAACTTCTTTCGAAGGGGGGGTGTTATGTAACGTAACAGAGTTGAGGTCCCCCAACGTTACATAAAAATTGAATGAAACATGGTCAAGGACCATACCCTGAATTAAGGTTGCTCAGTAGTTAATGCATCTGAGAAGTACTTCAAGACAAAAGAGGCAATAATTAATGTTAAATATAAAAAACCATACCAATTAATAGTTAAATATAATAAATTATGCTTGTTTTATACTGTAACATGTTAATGTTTACAGAATATTTATGTTATGTTTTGAGTATGGTAAGAAAACTGATGTTGTTTAATAGATAAGGAATACTTCATCAATAATTATGTTTGTATTTATGTTAGATTTGTCTTTAGACAATCAAGTATAGTTACCTGTGTTAGGCATTATACTAAGTTTTAAGTATTGTCTAAATTTGAATAATGCTGTTGTTTTAATTAATGTTTGTAAATTTGACCAATCAGTGTTATTGCAGAATAGATACTATATGTAGTGGGTGGAATAATTTACAATAAAAGGTTGATTTAAACCCGATGAACAGCTAACCTAGAAACACGATTATTGCAAATAACAGCGCCAAGTGCTTACAGCTGGTGGAACGGGAGATTGCTGAACTAGCGTGTTTTCAGTGCAAAGTTTGAATAGAATTTCCTAAAGTCGAGTGACTAGGGTTGACAATAATATTCCTTACATTCAGTTAATACACTATATATATCGTTAATATTACCCAACTACTGAATACTAAGCTAAACCTATGTCGTAGTACGATTATAAGTTAAAAGAACATTATTATAATTATATTTGTCTAATAATATATTTTCAGGAGGTGTCATCGGTCATAACCGAATACATATATTTATTAACAACACATTAATTAAACAGGTAACAACATTTTAATTGTCACAAATTGCCACCTTCAACGTGTTGCTTGACGTTTGATACACGGGAGTCTCACATAAGTAAATAACACATCGTAACACGTTTTATAACAAATTGACGCTCACAACGTGGGGCATCATCGTCTTCTCTTAACACCGTATAACGTGGTTTTATAACAATATATATATAAGTATATTGCACTCACTTACCGCAGATCTGTTTTAATTTAGCCTGCCATAGGTGGAAGATGAAACAATTAAAAAAACTTCCCTGTCGGAGAGCGAGGTGATTAGTTGTAGGACCGGAATCAGACAAGAACAGAACCGTTTATTCTCGCCTTTTTCCACTCGCGCTCCGCGGCGACCGCCAGGGGGCAGCACCAATCAGGCGCAGCATTATTACCTCCTGTAGATTGTGTGCTAACCGTTAAACACAGTACGGGAGAACGCCACCGCTAAATACAGAAACCTATTTTTCTTTAGCGTATTCGTTAAATGCAGTATAAGATTTTTGTATAAGCGCCGATTTTATTCACTCGGCACACCCCCACCCCAAAAGGGCAACATAGTTGCCCCACACTTAGAGAGAGGAGTACCCTGCAGTGTACCCCAATGTTTTCTACTAAAACGCAGGTGTTCCTCGGTTTTCCCAGTTGCCTTTGTTCTCAGGAGAGCAGTGGCTCAGAAGGAAGTCGAAAAAACAGAAAGAGGACGTGTAGAATGAGAGTGTGTTGGCACTACACACTGACCTGATCAGGGCCAGCATGCAGCAAGAAAGACAGAAGAAGAAAAGAAGAAAGAGTGTTCGGGTGCACCCTGAGTTCTGACCTCCTGAGGCTTGACCACTTATGCGGGAACTCCGAGGCTACCTCAACAGGGACCCATGCCCTATAATTACACGGGGACTAACCCCCCAAAATCCAATAACACTTTATCCCATGAATTCCTCTTACATCCCACAGGACCAGGGAGAAAACAGGGGAGGTGGTTTCCATGACACCATAATTTGTTTACCCAATGTGGATATCCCTTCCTATAATACATGTGTGCTCCAAGGACATTGTCCACGTCGTACAACGCCACCGAGGTCCCTACCTGGCCTCGTTGGAGCGGTACGACTTGCTCTACTTACTCCTATTTTTGATTTTTTTTCTCATCCTTTTTTTTTTTTTAAGGGAGAAGGTAGGAGATCGGGAGGATGAAAAGGGTAAGGATCCTTAAAGGTCAAGGGTGAGGACAGGGTTCCCTCCGAAAATCAGGAGGAGTGGAGAAAACCAAGGCTCGCGTAGGCAGGGGCGCAGCCCTGAAGTAGACGTACACCACCCGGATTGTGGGGAACATCTACCCGCTACCATATCAGGTTCTTACCTTTTCCCCGGAGCACACACCACCGAAGGATCACCATCCCTACACACATGGAAACCCCCAATTCTTACGCCCCCCTTCTATTAGTCAGCTACTCCCTCCGACAGAGCTTCAATTTGGAAACATGAGTAACAATATCATTAGAATCGCCCCCCGATACGCCCAGCCGGGCCGTCACCGGTGGTGACGTGAACCCTAGGATGCGATATGGCCCCGACCAGCGGTAACATAACTTTGCGGCACGTTTGTCCGCGGCTGAGCTGAGTGGGTGGCTCTGGCAATAGACCCAGTCCCCAATCCGGAAGGGGTTAGGAATTCGCCCCTGATTATATCGTCGACGGACCCGCTCGTGCGCTCGCAGCAAATTCTTCCGAGCCTCCTTCCACATCTCTGCAGTTCTATTATCTGGCTACCGTGGCAGAAGATCTTCGATGTTCCACAAATTGGTCAACGGGAGTGCGGGCGAGAATCCAAACAGGATTTCAAAGGGCACGGCCTGATGACTGTCATGTCGGGCCGTATTAAAAGCTAACTGTAACCACTTCAGATTCTGATCCCAGGTGGTTTGTTGCTCAGCGTGATAAGCAATTAGGGCGGACCGGAGATTCCGATTGAACCTCTCCGCATGGGACGGCTGTGGGTAATAAGGGGAAGTGGTTACGTGTTTGATCCCACTGGCGAAACACATCCGCCGGAATTCACCCGAAATGATCTGCGGGCCATTGTCCGAGACAATGATGGTCGGAAGACCGAAATGCTGAAATATATTGTTTTGGAGCGCGTTTATGGTTAAACGAGCCGTTGCCTGCCGTAAGGGCAATAGCCAGGCATCCACACAAACAAGCAGGTAAGCATTACCTGACTTGCTACGGGGGAATGGCCCCACGTAGTCGACGAACAACTTCTCCATCGGTCTGCTCGCCACATCAGATGACAAAAACTCTAACTTGGTGTTCTGGGCAGGCTTGCTCAAGCCACATAGATGACAGCTCTTAACCCTGGTCGCGATGTCCCTATCCATGCCCTTCCAGATAAAATGTCTCCTAATGCTGGAAATGGTCTTAGAAATTCCCTTGTGGCCTCCTACTGGGGAATTGTGGTAATAACTGAAGACCATGGGCACTAACTTGCTAGGCAGCACGATCTTAGGGGCACGTCCTTTTCTTTCTCTACAACATAGGACTCCCTTGGACAAGAAGTAACGGGCCTGTACGTTACCCTCCTTTATATTTTGGATGACTGGACCCAGCTCTTCGTCGTTTAACTGATGGGGTAACACATCAGTGAAGGCTAATGTAAAGTCTATCAGAACGGAACAGGGTTGCTCAGATTGGGCATCACTGGGCTGGGAGGACAAGGCGTCTGCAACTACATTTTGAGATCCCCTAATGTGTTGCACTTTGAACTTAAAGGATGAGATCTTCACCACCCATCAACCAATTTTACCCAGTTGCCGGGGATGAGCCAGAAGCCAAGAGAGAGCCTGATTGTCGGTCTCGAGCAGGAACTCAGCATGTTCCAAGAAACGCCTGAACTTGTCTAGAGCGTACACAACAGCTAAACACTCTAGCTCATAGACGGATGATTTTTGTTCTTGCTGGGTCAATGTCCGGGAAATAAAAGCCACAGGCTGCCTAGCGTCATCAACAACTTGGGACAGAACTGCCCCGAGCGCAACCGAACTCGCGTCCGTCTGTAGGATAAAGGGTTTCGAAAAGTCGGGCATCCGTAACACCGGTGGGGAGATGATGGCCTCCTTCAAGGTGTGGAAAGCCTTCTGTTGACTCTCACCCCATGTAAATTTAGCGCCCTTCTTCCTCAGCTCGTTCAAGGGTGCGGCAATCTCAGCGATATTAGGTATGAATCGTCGATAAAAATTGACCATACCTACGAATCTTGCTATTCCCTTCGCATCCCTAGGAGGGTGGAAGTCACTGATGCCCTGTGTCCTCTCGGTGTCGACCGTAACGCCCCGGTGTGAAACCAAATGGCCCAAGAAAGAAATACTCTCCTGGGCGAAACGAACCTTCTTGGGATTGTGGGATTGACAGTGAGGCCAGATCTTCTCAACCGACACATCACTTCTCGGAGATGACCCAGATGATCTTCGAATGTCTCACTGTACACCAACAAATCATCTAAATAATTAAAGACGAACCAGAATTTCACGTCGTAAAAAACGGTATCGAGAAGACGAGTGAGTCTTCCACAGCCCCCACAGCCAAACCCATGGGAACCCTTGTGTATTGGTACAAATTCCATGGTACACAAAAGGCCGCGTACGGTCTACTCTCTTTGGCCAAAGGAATCTGGTGATAAGCCGCATTGAGATCGATTATGGTGAAATACCTGACCCCACTGAACCAATCAAAGGCCGAATGTAAGTCTGGGAGGGGAACAGAATCTACCTCGATATTTGCGTTCAACTTCCGATAGTCGATGACCATACGGTGTTTACCCCCAGGCTTAGGTACCAAAAACGCTGGACTGGTATAGCTAGAATGAGAAGGTTCAATCACCCCTTGTTCTAACAACTCTTGAACCCTCTCCCGCAGAATGATCATCTTCGGAGGTGCGAATTTGTAAGGGTGCGACCTTACTATCTTTGAGTCTGTAAGACGGATCTTATACTCCAGCAGGTGTGTGAGTCCCAATGTAGGAGTTATCACCTCGGGAAATTCCTCACACAATTGGTCTAAGGCCCTCTGCTGGGATGGAGTGAGATGATCTCGTGCAGAATCGGGACAAGCCACCTCTTGGATACCTGGCTTAGATCCCTGGTACCCAAGGAACGGAATAAGAGCACCCCGATTAAACTTAAAATAACATTGGTGCGGTTGGATGTCCAGCACGAGACCACTTTTTGCGATGAAATCGGCACCAATGATACAATCCACTCCCAGAGCAGGAGAAACCAGAAAAGGCCACACCCAAGAAAACCCATCGATTTTAAATTTAAAGGTAATCACCTGGGAGATGGGCAAGATTTCTCGAGATGCAGTCCAGCATACCACAGACGACAGGTTCGACCCCTTGATCAAGCCCTGCTTCTCAAGGTCCGCGCATACCCGAGATGAGATGATGGATCGGGCTGAACCGGAGTCAACTAATGCTCTGAGCTGACCCCCTTTTACCTCGAGCGACAGAAAGGGGCATACTGAAAGGTGTTGAGAGCTAGTGGACCGGACCTTGATGTCGAAGGAGTTGGATCCTAGCAATTGCCTGGAGGTAGTTGGAACTTGTAAAGATTTAGTGCGAGGGGAAGACATCCTCCGACATATCTTCCCCTGTCTACTTAGTTTTTTGGGATGGGTCTTGACGATGGAGGTGCTGGACGCGCGCGCCCTTGGGTGCATGATCGTGCCACGTGCCCCGGGCGATTACAATTGTAACAGATGATGTCCCCCCGTCGCTCGCGATTTCGAATTGACTGGGCCTGTCGGGGGGGGGGGGGAAACGTTCACTGCGTCCTTCCGCTCTCTGAGGTCTGAGTAGTTCCCCTCTTCTGTCTCCCCTCGCCTCGTCGCTCATCTGAATGGCCTTGGTCATCACACACAGCCGGTCCAAGTCTGCAAACCACCGCGGCCGCTCAGCAAATACGAGTCGCAATCTGTCTTCCGAGGAGACGCCGTCAAGAATATTCTGGACATCCTCTTCCTCCGACATGCCCAGTCCCAGTATGCGCGCTACCTCTCGAATACTTTGCACGAAGTGGGCAAGACTCTCGCCCCTCGCCTGCACGCGATAAAAGTGTCGGTGACGTAATTGCTGCATTAGTCTCCCGGGCACGAACGCCTCCAACACCTCCTGGTGGAACTCCGCCACTCCACCTCTACGCCTCATTACATCCGCCACCCTCTCAGCCATGGGGCCGCGACAATAAGGAAAAACGAGCTCGAGGACGGTACGATCTGACATACCCGGGAAATCGACCAATTGAAATATTATTTTAAAAAAAGGTAATAATTTGTCCACATCCAGTCCATCCACGACCGGTAATTGCTGGATGATATGAGACAGTGGGTTGGGCAGCTTGTGATATGACGCCGCCCCCAAACAGGAGAAAACCGGGGTACTTGCGGCAGGCTCGATTGCTCTATACAATGACGCTACAGCCGAGACCTCGGACTCAGCAACTGGAGCCGGCGTAGGTGGTCTACCCGGTTGAGACCCCTGCAGGGTCGAGGTGATCTGTTGGATCAGACCTTTTACATCATGGGCCGGCTCAAGATCGCCCCATTGTTGGTCAAGATTCTGCAGCCTGTGTTTTACATGCTACAGGCGTTCCCGGATTCGCCAGACGCCGATGGAGCACCCCGGTCCCTCCTCCAAATTGTCAACACACCGAGCCAATTCCTGCAGCTCCTCCCACTTCTCGTTGCATTTTTCTAATTCGCTCTCTTTGTCAGCGATGGCGACCATCGAGAGCGCTTCGCCCGCGGACAGGGTTCTCTGAGCTGCCGTCGCAATACAATTACCGTCCTTTTGGGTCTCTCCCCCGGGCTCGTAACTCGAACTGGATTTCGTCAAGCAGAAACAACTCTGGATTTAGGACGCTCATCCTCGAGCTTCGCGGTCGGCACACAAAAACACAACACCGTACAACAATTGACAATAAAGAACACAGGAATACTTGAGTACTGTCCTTCCTTCAAGCAGACTGCGGGTCCCCCTACCGTTGCGAGGACCCAGCCCACTTACCTGAACTAGCTCTCAACAACACTACACACGAAGGAATGCAATACACGACATGACAAAATTACCGACCAACGAACAACAACAAATTCTCATAAATATTTGCAATAACTTCGGCTCCCGTATCTCGGAGGAGACCAACTGCCGATCGGGCCATACCGCATAACTAAAAACGCCTTCCCTATTATTGGCAAGGTAATACGCGAAAACCATTTCTCCACCTCGGCCCAGATCTGCAATAGTTCGAGTTTCCAAGGAATTTCCCCCCTAAAATTTCACACCCCGTGGCGACCTACAGTTCAACAATACCAACAGGCGGGCAATGATACACACATATAATTAAAAAAATCTTAAACATAACAAGACATAGGTACTTAAAGATATAGGGACTTCTAGTAATTATGCCAAGTCCGATTCGAACCCCAAAATGTTTCCTGAGTTTGCAAGCCCCGTCACACCCAAAGGACCCAAGGGTTGACCCTAATCTCAACCACGCTCTGCTACCAAATGTAACCCCTCTTTAAGTATTTTATTGACTTATACTAATTTTTTTTCCCCAAAAGAGGGGCCACAAGATAATTAAAACTAGGCCAAAAACCTAGAGAAGCCAAAATGCGCTGGATCCAGTGAGACGGGACTTGCAATTAAAACTAACAAAATTAACAACCAATAAATTTTTATTATAACCAACCTTTAAATATCTATCTCCCAACAAAATCAGTGTATTCTCCTTAAAATATTTTTGGTTAAATTTTTACTTGAAAATTAATATAAAATTTAAATGAAATGAATATAAAGATTTTCTTTTCCAATTGGGGTTACTTTTCCCCAGTTAGCCCTATACCTAACCCCCAGAAATAACACAGGAATATACAATACATATAAAGGGACATATAAATATATATGTCTACAACTACAACACATACACACGTTCCACATCACAGGACAATTACAACTTTCAACATTAATATCTTGCCACACCTCTTTCACCCCAGGAGGTACATAATTTACAATTCATAAATATTATTGGACGCAACACCTATTGCAAGATCTTAATACATAATAACCCAAATATATATATGTGTAACACCAGTGCCCCCAGGGCATACTAAAATTCAGGGGTTGGCATAATGCCTGATACTACTATTAAGTGCTCCCACACTGAGCACTTAGACTTGGAGGAAATATAATCATAATTCAGTCACAATACAAGTGACCATAATAAATTAAAAAGAATTTAAGCGTTAATAATTTTGTGAAATATTAATAACAGTAATGTGCCATGATGCTTTATAACCTTTAAGAATTAATTTGGCCCAAAGGCCGACATGTTCCTAGGCAAGATCGTGTATAACTAAACCTGTCCCAGGAGCATGTTCAAGTCTGCATGAAAAATCCGCCTATACAGGATTAAACTGGGCACCCGACTGAAACTAACAAAAGAAACTCCTATCCATTATAGGACCCAAACTGAATATAAATATGTGAAATTAATGAATCAATTGAAACTAAATTTAACCAGAGAAATTACATGATGAATGATAGAATTACTAGCACTAAGGTAACCCTTTTACTGAAAACTAGAAAGAAATTTACATGTCTGAATGGTAATCAGCCACGGATACATGCCAACCTCTGGGCTCACATTTAATATAATCAGTATTACAAAGTGTACAAAAAATACCCCCCCCCAAGTCCGCGCACTATTCTGTCCCGTTAACCGGGGCCCAATTAAAATTTGTAAAGTTTAAAGTCATTGTAGGGTGTGTAGCTATATGCCCACGAGTTCTAGTGGGTTACATTCCCTTGTGTGAAAAAGTAATATTGGGTTGGTGTCACCTGATTTATTCCCTGGTGTGAAGTTTGAAGTCCTGGTCTAAAGCATTTTCGTGTTGGTGTGGCCTGTCCTCGCTGTTCTCCTCCGGCAGATGAAGCTGAGAGCCTTGGATGTTCAGTTGTTCAGGTTGGGGCTGTTCCTCGACGTGAAGCGAGGGACTCTAAGCATACAAATATTATAAGCGAGAAGCTCCAACACTTGTTCCCCCAGGACTCTCACACGCACCAAAAAATCCATTTATAATTTTAAACACTGCTTTAGGCCTACTTGAAATGAAAGTTTGACACACTCTACAACAGGTTATACGGGCATGTGGCCCTATCTTTGAAAACATTATGTTTGGCTAAAGTACATATGTTATTTTGCGTTAACATTATTCAATTACGGGGCCTTAGTTAAGACTTCAATTACTGTTATACAATTAACTCATTTTGCATACTCTAATTCGCCACGTGGCGTGCGTGTAATAGGTTACAATTTTCATTCATTCCTGTACGTATATTAAACAAAACCCCTTTTACGTTACTTTAAAAATAAAAAATATATAGAAGTATATTGCACTTACTTACCGCAGATCTGTTTTAATTTAGCCTGCCATAGGTGGAAGATGGAACAATTAAAAAACCTTCCCTGTCGGAGAGCGAGGTGATTAGTTGTAGGACCAGAATCAGACAAGAACAGAACCGTTTATTCTCGTCTTTTTCCACTCGCGCTCCGCGGCGACCGCCAGGGAGCAGCACCAATCAGGCGCAGCATTATTACCTCCTGTAGATTGTGTGCTAACCGTTAAACACAGTACGGGAGAACGCCACCGCTAAATACAGAAACCTATTTTTCTTTAGCGTATTCGTTAAATGCAGTATAAGATTTTTGTATAAGCGCCGATTTTATTCACTCGGCACACCCCCACCCCAAAAGAGCAACATAGTTGCCCCACACTTAGACAGAGGAGTACCCTGCAGTGTACCCCAATGTTTTCTACTAAAACGCAGGTGTTCCTCGGTTTTCCCAGTTGCCTTTGTTCTCAGGAGAGCAGTGGCTCAGAAGGAAGTCGAAAAAACAGAAAGAAGACGTGTAGAATGAGAGTGTGTTGGCACTACACACTGACCTGATCAGGGCCAGCATGCAGCAAGAAAGACAGAAGAAGAAAAGAAGAAAGAGTGTTCGGGTGCACCCTGAGTTCTGACCTCCTGAGGCTTGACCACTTATGCGGGAACTCCGAGGCTACCTCAACAGGGACCCATGCCCTATATTTACACGGGGACTAACCCCCCAAAATCCAATAACACTTTATCCCATGAATCCCTCTTTCATCCCACAGGACCATGGATGGAACGGGGGAGGTGGTTTCCATGACAGCGTAATTTGTTTACCCAATGTGGATATCCCTTCCTATAATTCATGTGTGCTCCAAGGACATTGTCCACGTCGTACAACGCCACCGAGGTCCCTACCTGGCCTCGTTGGAGCGGTACGACTTGCTCTACTTACTCCTATTTTTGATTTTTTTCTCATCCTTTTTTTTTTTTTAAGGGAGAAGGTAGGAGATCGGGAGGATGAAAAGGGTAAGGATCCTTAAAGGTCAAGGGTGAGGACAGGGTTCCCTCCGAAAATCAGGAGGAGTGGAGAAAACCAAGGCTCGCGTAGGCAGGGGCGCAGCCCTGAAGTAGACGTACACCACCCGGATTGTGGGGAACATCTACCCGCTACCATATCAGGTTCTTACCTTTTTCCCGGAGCACACACCACCGAAGGATCACCATCCCTACACACATGGAAACCCCCAATTCTTACGCCCACCTTCTATTAGTCAGCTACTCCCTCCGACAGAGCTTCAATTTGGAAACATGAGTAACAATATCATTAGAATCGCCCCCCGATACGCCCAGCCGGGCCGTCACCGGTGGTGACGTGAACCCTAGGATGCGATATGGCCCCGACCAGCGGTAACATAACTTTGCGGCACGTTTGTCCGCGGCTGAGCTGAGTGGGTGGCTCTGGCAATAGACCCAGTCCCCAATCCGGAAGGGGTTAGGAATTCGCCCCTGATTATATCGTCGACGGACCCGCTCGTGCGCTCGCAGCAAATTCTTCCGAGCCTCCTTCCACATCTCTGCAGTTCTATTATCTGGCTACCGTGGCAGAAGATCTTCGATGTTCCACAAATTGGTCAACGGGAGTGCGGGCGAGAATTCAAACAGGATTTCAAAGGGCACGGCCTGATGACTGTCATGTCGGGCCGTATTAAAAGCTAACTGTAACCACTTCAGTTTCTGATCCCAGGTGGTTTGTTGCTCAGCGTGATAAGCAATTAGGGCGGACCGGAGATTCCGATTGAACCTCTCCGCATGGGACGGCTGTGGGTAATAAGGGGAAGTGGTTACGTGTTTGATCCCACTGGCGAAACACATCCGCCGGAATTCACCCGAAATGAACTGCGGGCCATTGTCCGAGGCAATGATGGTCGGAAGACCGAAATGCTGAAATATATTGTTTTGGAGCGCGTTTATGGTTAAACGAGCCGTTGCCTGCCGTAAGGGCAATAGCCAGGCAAACTTTGAAAAAGCATCCACACAAACAAGCAGGTAAGCATTACCTGACTTGCTACGGGGGAATGGCCCCACGTAGTCGATGAACAACTTCTCCATCGGTCTGCTCGCCACATCAGATGACAAAAACTCTAACTTGGTGTTCTGGGCAGGCTTGCTCAAGCCACATAGATGACAGCTCTTAACCCTGGTCGCGATGTCCCTATCCATGCCCTTCCAGATAAAATGTCTCCTAATGCTGGAAATGGTCCTAGAAATTCCCTTGTGGCCTCCTACTGGGGAATTGTGGTAATAACTGAAGACCATGGGCACTAACTTGCTAGGCAGCACGATCTTAGGGGCACGTCCTTTTCTTTCTCTACAACATACGACTCCCTTGGACAAGAAGTAAGGGGCCTGTACGTTACCCTCCTTTATATTTTGGATGACTGGACCCAGCTCTTCGTTGTTTAACTGATGGGGTAACACATCAGTGAAGGCTAATGGAAAGTCTATCAGAACGGAACAGGGTTGCTCAGATTGGGCATCACTGGGCTGGGAGGACAAGGCGCCTGCAACTACATTTTGAGATCCCCTAATGTGTTGCACTTTGAACTTAAAGGATGAGGTCTTCACCACCCATCTACCAATTTTACCCAGTTGCCGGGGATGAGCCAGAAGCCAAGAGAGAGCCTGATTGTCGGTCTCGAGCAGGAACTCAGCATGTTCCAAGAAACGCCTGAACTTGTCTAGAGCGTACACAACAGCTAAACACTCTAGCTCATAGACGGATGATTTTTGTTCTTGCTGGGTCAATGTCCGGGAAATAAAAGCCACAGGCTGCCTAGCGTCATCAACAACTTGGGACAGAACTGCCCCGAGCGCAACCGAACTCGCGTCCGTCTGTAGGATAAAGGGTTTCGAAAAGTCGGGCATCCGTAACACCGGTGGGGAGATGATGGCCTCCTTCAAGGTGTGGAAAGCCTTCTGTTGACTCTCACCCCATGTAAATTTAGCGCCCTTCTTCCTCAGCTCGTTCAAGGGTACGGCAATCTCAGCGATATTAGGTATGAATCGTCGATAAAAATTGACCATACCTACGAATCTTGCTATTCCCTTCGCATCCCTAGGAGGGGGGAAGTCACGGATGCCCTGTGTCCTCTCGGGGTCGACCGTAACGCCCCGGTGTGAAACCAAATGGCCCAAGAAAGAAATACTCTCCTGGGCGAAACGAACCTTCTCGGGATTGACAGTGAGGCCAGATCTTCTCAACCGACACATCACTTCTCGGAGATGACCCAGATGATCTTCGAATGTCTCACTGTACACCAACAAATCATCTAAATAATTAAAGACGAACCTGAATTTCACGTCGTAAAAAACGGTATCGAGAAGACGAGTGAGTCTTCCACAGCCCCCACAGCCAAACCCATGGGAACCCTTGTGTATTGGTACAAATTCCATGGTACACAAAAGGCCGTGTACGGTCTACTCTCTTTGGCCAAAGGAATCTGGTGATAAGCCGCATTGAGATCGATTATGGTGAAATACCTGACCCCACTGAACCAATCAAAGGCCGAATGTAAGTCTGTGAGGGGAACAGAATTGTGCTGAGTCAAAAGATTCAGCGCGAGTTTAGTAATTTTATCGGCAGTTTTGACGGTAAGGACAGTACAAAAATTAAAGTAATAATGAGTGCTGCTCTCTACCCGCGGATAGGAGAGGCTACCGTTTTCGATTTTACACTGTGTGATCGGTGTTGCCGTCTGCTGAGTTTTTCCAGCAGTTTTAAACAACAGTGCTGCAGCCTGGTGAGATTTTCGTTACCCAAACGAGTACGGCGTTCCTTTTTTTTTTTGTCTCAACATGGAAGCCTAACTCATGGCCTCGTGGAAAATCTCTTCGGTGGAGAGAAGTGTGAATTACAGCATCTACTTCTTATAACTATGAGATAAGTTTCTTAAACGACTGCGGTGAGTTTTGATTACATTATTTTATTTATATACTAAATTTCACGGGAGAAAACGTTTTTTTAGTAAGCTTGAGTAAGCCCCACTTGTCGAAGCATGCATTGTGAGATACGTAATTGCTCGTAAAGTTTTTATAAACCAATAAAACTTGATTATTGGAGTGTCAGAATCTCGGCTTTAATACCTAAAGTACAATAACCACAAAATAATTAAGTTTGAACTTTCATTAACACTGATGTAACGAGATTCGGTTGAGCACTTAACCTATTACACAATGTGTCGTCATTAAGTGGTATAAAGTTTTGCTACAATATCTGTAAAACTTTATACATATATAATTGGGAACTTACTCAGGCACGTTTTAAACGTAAATCATGTCTCATTCAAAGTAATAGTATTCTCAGATTCTATGGAGTAAAAAACTATGTGTTTTAAATAAATTCTGTACCACGTGGTAACCTCAATTTCACTCAAAGTAATAAGTTCATAAGATGTTACAGAGCCAAGATAAATTATTGTATTGCAAAAGCGTTCAAGTTATAAAGCGTTATAAAGAATCATTGTTAGAGAACTTTTTTTTAAGTAAGGCATGTTGGCCAAAATAATGTTACCAAGTTTTATTATGTACAACATAACTAGGTGTTGTTTTTATATATGATTTTGGAGGGTGTCCAAACAGTGGGGGCATTTGTGTGTGGTCTCTCACTAAAAATGTAATGTGTGAACAGGGTTCGCCGAATAGAGACAAGTCCTGCTACATGACTGAAAGAATGACATCTTAAAAGCTCCACACTCGACACCGAAGAGAATAAGACCACAACAACATGCCAATCATAAGATCGCCACGTTACAAATAAGAGATCATCCTTCTGGGCACATAAGCAGGTGAAAAATAACCATTTATAATTCACACGTAGAATCAACATGGCACCAGTTATACATAATCATCAGTTTTTACCGTTCAAGTATACATTCATTTGGATCCCCAATTAATGGGACAGTTTAGTGTGAACACTAAGAATTAATTGTAAAATTTCAATATATGTATAGTAAATTGTCAGTTCAGAGACTGACATGTCTACAACACAGCATCCAACTTAGATTTCCACTCATTTCTTTATAGGGCTTTCGCTACAGATTTAAAGTCAGTTTTGTTATTAGTAATTTTCTCAAGTTTAATTTACTATGCATAAAAACATATATTTTCTCTTATTTTTAAAATCAGGTTATGTCATTTGTATAAAAGATTACTGGGGAGGTAGGCGTTTTTTTTTTTAATTAGTTTCAACCAAGCTGTGCATGTCGAAACACTTTTCAACTTGTTTGTCGAAACAAGGTTGTTGAGACAAATTTGTTGAGACTGGTTATAAGTTGAAGAAACATGTCCGTCTCTGACACACAAATGTATTTTTTTTTTTATATAAGGTGCTAATATGGTGCAATTTTTCTCTTTCATTAATTGGCCCTATTTAGTATATATAAATTCTTTATATTAATCATGGTAACTGGGGGGCGTTAATTATTTTAAACAATTTTTATTTCTCACCTTAATTAAGTATTTTAGCACTTAGCCACTTAGGCACTTGGTTTTAAATTTTTAATGTCCTGGGGACATTTGTATGCAATACTTTATGATACACATGACGTGCAATTAACCCACACCATGGGGGTACATTTATAGAAATAAATCTTTAATCCTAATTGGGATTCCTATAAAGAAGAAGTTTAGAATTTATATACACCAGAAGGGTAATATAAAAAAAGGGCGTGGCAAGAGACCTTTATGTATTTGTATACTATTGTATAATGTAATTCGTCTTCTGGAACATGTTATGTCTGTATATTTCTGTGTACATTTTGGGGGATATATATATATATATATAAATATTATGCATTACTGTACTTTTGGTGGGATATAGGGATTTATGATTAGAATTTATATACACCAGTAGACGAGTATTCTATCTCAATAATCGTGGCTGATCATTTCTTTAAGGAAATTAATTATTTTATTTAACAATTATAGGAAGTGTCACCTTTAAAGTTCATTTAATTGGTAGAGTAATTATTTTAATTATTAATAGTAACTGGGAATGAAATCATTTTCCTTCATCAATTTATATACTGCATTTTAAAAGAAACATATGATATAAATTTTATATTTTAATAAATAGTTTAATGGGAGTTTTATTTTGAGGTTAATGATTATTTTAAATTTTCAATTCATTGATGGTGACATAACAATTATTTTCGTGGATTCAGTTGATATTTTTCAGGTGGTCTTGTTGAGAGGGTATACTTCTTTATTTAACCATTTTAAAGGGAAATTATAAATGACTGTTGTTTTTTTGTTATTGTTGTTATGAGATAGAATAATAAAATGGGATTGTTAATTATTTAATTCTTGAGTTTTCATTGCAAGTCCCGTCTTACTGGATCCAGCGCAATTTTTAGCTTCTCTAGGCCTTAGCCTAGTTTTAATTAACTTGTAGCCCCTCTTTACAAAAAGAAATATTCTTTTTGTTTTAACTACTCAAAATGAAGTAGGGGTTTCAGAATCCACCTCGATATTTGCGTTCAACTTCCGATAGTCGATGACCATACGGTGTTTACCCCCAGGCTTAGGTACCAAAAACGCTGGACTGGCATAGCTAGAATGAGAAGGTTCAATCACCCCTTGTTCTAACAACTCTTGAACCCTCTCTCGCAGAATGATCATCTTCGGAGGTGCGAATTTGTAAGGGTGCGACCTTACTATCTTTGAGTCTGTAAGACGGATCTTATACTCCAGCAGGTGTGTGAGTCCCAATGTAGGAGTTAACACCTCGGGAAATTCCTCACACAATTGGTCTAAGGCCCTCTGCTGGGATGGAGTGAGATGATCTCGTGCAGAATCGGGACAAGCCACCTCTTGGATACCTGGCTTAGATCCCTGGTACCCAAGGAACGGAATAAGAGCACCCCGATTAAACTTAAAATAACATTGGTGCGCTTGGATGTCCAGCACGAGACCACTTTTTGCGATGAAATGGGCACGAATGATACAATCCACTCCCAGAGCAGGAGAAACCAGAAAAGGCCACACCCAAGAAAACCCATCGATTTTAAATTTAAAGGTAATCACCTGGGAGATGGGCAAGATTTCTCGAGATGCAGTCCAGCATACCACAGACGACAGGTTCGACCCCTTGATCAAGCCCTGCTTCTCAAGGTCCGCGCATACCCGAGATGAGATGATGGATCGGGCTGAACCGGAGTCAACTAATGCTCTGAGCTGACCCCCTTTTACCTCGAGCGACAGAAAGGGGCATACTGAAAGGTGTTGAGAGCTAGTGGACCGGACCTTGATGTCGAAGGAGTTGGATCCTAGCAATTGCCTGGAGGTAGTTGGAACTTGTAAAGATTTAGTGCGAGGGGAAGACATCCTCCGACATATCTTCCCCTGTCTACTTAGTTTTTTGGGATGGGTCTTGACGATGGAGGTGCTGGACGCGCGCGCCCTTGGGTGCATGATCGAGCCACGTGCCCCGGGCGATTACAATTGTAACAGATGATGTCCCCCCGTCGCTCGCGATTTCGAATTGACTGGGCCTGTCGGGGGGGGGGGAAAGGTTCACTGCGTCCTTCCGCTCTCTGAGGTCTGGGTAGTTCCCCTCTTCTGTCTCCCCTCGCCTCGTCGCTTATCTGAATGGCCTTGGTCATCACACACAGCCGGTCCAAGTCCGCAAACCACCGCGGCCGCTCAGCAAATACGAGTCGCAATCTGTCTTCTGAGGAGACGCCGTCAAGAATATTCTGGACAACCTCTTCCCCCGACATGCCCAGTCCCAGTATGCGCGCTACCTCTCGAATACTTTGCACGAAGTGGGCAAGACTCTCGCCCCTCGCCTGCACGCGATAAAAGTGTCGGTGACGTAATTGCTGCATTAGTCTCCCGGGCACGAACGCCTCCAACACCTCCTGGTGGAACTCCGCCACTCCACCTCTACGCCTCATTACATCCGCCACCCTCTCAGCCATGGGGCCGCGACAATAAGGAAAAACGAGCTCGAGGACGGTACGATCTGACATACCCGGGAAATCGACCAATTGAAATATTATTTTAAAAAAAGGTAATAATTTGTCCACATCCAGTCCATCCACGACCGGTAATTGCTGGATGATATGAGACAGTGGGTTGGGCAGCTTGTGATATGACGCCGCCCCCAAACCGGAGAAAACCGGGGTACTTGCGGCAGGCTCGATTGCTCTATACAATGACGCTACAGCCGAGACCTCGGACTCAGCAACTGGAGCCGGCGTAGGTGGTCTACCCGGTTGAGACCCCTGCAGGGTCGAGGTGATCTGTTGGATCAGACCTTTTACATCATGGGCCGGCTCAAGATCGCCCCATTGTTGGTCAAGATTCTGCAGCCTGTGTTTTACATGCTACAGGCGTTCCCGGATTCGCCAGACGCCGATGGAGCACCCCGGTCCCTCCTCCAAATTGTCAACACACCGAGCCAATTCCTGCAGCTCCTCCCACTTCTCGTTGCATTTTTCTAATTCGCTCTCTTTGTCAGCGATGGCGACCATCGAGAGCGCTTCGCCCGCGGACAGGGTTCTCTGAGCTGCCGTCGCAATACAATTACCGTCCTTCTGGGTCTCTCCCCCGGGCTCGTAACTCGAACTGGATTTCGTCAAGCAGAAACAACTCTGGATTTAGGACGCTCATCCTCGAGCTTCGCGGTCGGCACACAAAAACACAACACCGTACAACAATTGACAATAAAGAACACAGGAATACTTGAGTACTGTCCTTCCTTCAAGCAGACTGCGGGTCCCCCTACCGTTGCGAGGACCCAGCCCACTTACCTGAACTAGCTCTCAACAACACTACACACGAAGGAATGCAATACACGACATGACAAAATTACCGACCAACGAACAACAACAAATTCTCATAAATATTTGCAATAACTTCGGCTCCCGTATCTCGGAGGAGACCAACTGCCGATCGGGCCATACCGCATAACTAAAAACGCCTTCCCTATTATTGGCAAGGTAATACGCGAAAACCATTTCTCCACCTCGGCCCAGATCTGCAATAGTTCGAGTTTCCAAGGAATTTCCCCCCTAAAATTTCACACCCCGTGGCGACCTACAGTTCAACAATACCAACAGGCGGGCAATGATACACACATATAATTAAAAAAATCTTAAACATAACAAGACATAGGTACTTAAAGATATAGGGACTTCTAGTAATTATGCCAAGTCCGATTCGAACCCCAAAATGTTTCCTGAGTTTGCAAGCCCCGTCACACCCAAAGGACCCAAGGGTTGACCCTAATCTCAACCACGCTCTGCTACCAAATGTAACCCCTCTTTAAGTATTTTATTGACTTATAATTTTTTATTTATTTTTTTTTTCCAAAAGAGGGGCCACAAGATAATTAAAACTAGGCCAAAAACCTAGAGAAGCCAAAATGCGCTGGATCCAGTGAGACGGGACTTGCAATTAAAACTAACAAAATTAACAACCAATAAATTTTTATTATAACCAACCTTTAAATATCTATCTCCCAACAAAATCAGTGTATTCTCCTTAAAATATTTTTGGTTAAATTTTTACTTGAAAATTAATATAAAATTTAAATGAAATGAATATAAAGATTTTCTTTTCCAATTGGGGTTACTTTTCCCCAGTTAGCCCTATACCTAACCCCCAGAAATAACACAGGAATATACAATACATATAAAGGGACATATAAATATATATGTCTACAACTACAACACATACACACGTTCCACATCACAGGACAATTACAACTTTCAACATTAATATCTTGCCACACCTCTTTCACCCCAGGAGGTACATAATTTACAATTCATAAATATTATTGGACGCAACACCTATTGCAAGATCTTAATACATAATAACCCAAATATATATATGTGTAACACCAGTGCCCCCAGGGCATACTAAAATTCAGGGGTTGGCATAATGCCTGATACTACTATTAAGTGCTCCCACACTGAGCACTTAGACTTGGAGGAAATATAATCATAATTCAGTCACAATACAAGTGACCATAATAAATTAAAAAGAATTTAAGCGTTAATAATTTTGTGAAATATTAATAACAGTAATGTGCCATGATGCTTTATAACCTTTAAGAATTAATTTGGCCCAAAGGCCGACATGTTCCTAGGCAAGATCGTGTATAACTAAACCTGTCCCAGGAGCATGTTCAAGTCTGCATGAAAAATCCGCCTATACAGGATTAAACTGGGCACCCGACTGAAACTAACAAAAGAAACTCCTATCCATTATAGGACCCAAACTGAATATAAATATGTGAAATTAATGAATCAATTGAAACTAAATTTAACCAGAGAAATTACATGATGAATGATAGAATTACTAGCACTAAGGTAACCCTTTTACTGAAAACTAGAAAGAAATTTACATGTCTGAATGGTAATCAGCCACGGATACATGCCAACCTCTGGGCTCACATTTAATATAATCAGTATTACAAAGTGTACAAAAAATACCCCCCCCCAAGTCCGCGCACTATTCTGTCCCGTTAACCGGGGCCCAATTAAAATTTGTAAAGTTTAAAGTCATTGTAGGGTGTGTAGCTATATGCCCACGAGTTCTAGTGGGTTACATTCCCTTGTGTGAAAAAGTAATATTGGGTTGGTGTCACCTGATTTATTCCCTGGTGTGAAGTTTGAAGTCCTGGTCTAAAGCATTTTCGTGTTGGTGTGGCCTGTCCTCGCTGTTCTCCTCCGGCAGATGAAGCTGAGAGCCTTGGATGTTCAGTTGTTCAGGTTGGGGCTGTTCCTCGACGTGAAGCGAGGGACTCTAAGCATACAAATATTATAAGCGAGAAGCTCCAACACTTGTTCCCCCAGGACTCTCACACGCACCAAAAAATCCATTTATAATTTTAAACACTGCTTTAGGCCTACTTGAAATGAAAGTTTGACACACTCTACAACAGGTTATACGGGCATGTGACCCTATCTTTGAAAACATTATGTTTGGCTAAAGTACATATGTTATTTTGCGTTAACATTATTCAATTACGGGGCCTTAGTTAAGACTTCAATTACTGTTATACAATTAACTCATTTTGCATACTCTAATTCGCCACGTGGCGTGCGTGTAATAGGTTACAATTTTCATTCATTCCTGTACGTATATTAAACAAAACCCCTTTTACGTTACTTTAAAAATAAAAAATATATAGAAGTATATTGCACTTACTTACCGCAGATCTGTTTTAATTTAGCCTGCCATAGGTGGAAGATGGAACAATTAAAAAACCTTCCCTGTCGGAGAGCGAGGTGATTAGTTGTAGGACCAGAATCAGACAAGAACAGAACCGTTTATTCTCGTCTTTTTCCACTCGCGCTCCGCGGCGACCGCCAGGGAGCAGCACCAATCAGGCGCAGCATTATTACCTCCTGTAGATTGTGTGCTAACCGTTAAACACAGTACGGGAGAACGCCACCGCTAAATACAGAAACCTATTTTTCTTTAGCGTATTCGTTAAATGCAGTATAAGATTTTTGTATAAGCGCCGATTTTATTCACTCGGCACACCCCCACCCCAAAAGAGCAACATAGTTGCCCCACACTTAGACAGAGGAGTACCCTGCAGTGTACCCCAATGTTTTCTACTAAAACGCAGGTGTTCCTCGGTTTTCCCAGTTGCCTTTGTTCTCAGGAGAGCAGTGGCTCAGAAGGAAGTCGAAAAAACAGAAAGAAGACGTGTAGAATGAGAGTGTGTTGGCACTACACACTGACCTGATCAGGGCCAGCATGCAGCAAGAAAGACAGAAGAAGAAAAGAAGAAAGAGTGTTCGGGTGCACCCTGAGTTCTGACCTCCTGAGGCTTGACCACTTATGCGGGAACTCCGAGGCTACCTCAACAGGGACCCATGCCCTATATTTACACGGGGACTAACCCCCCAAAATCCAATAACACTTTATCCCATGAATCCCTCTTTCATCCCACAGGACCATGGATGGAACGGGGGAGGTGGTTTCCATGACAGCGTAATTTGTTTACCCAATGTGGATATCCCTTCCTATAATACATGTGTGCTCCAAGGACATTGTCCACGTCGTACAACGCCACCGAGGTCCCTACCTGGCCTCGTTGGAGCGGTACGACTTGCTCTACTTACTCCTATTTTTGATTTTTTTCTCATCCTTTTTTTTTTTTTAAGGGAGAAGGTAGGAGATCGGGAGGATGAAAAGGGTAAGGATCCTTAAAGGTCAAGGGTGAGGACAGGGTTCCCTCCGAAAATCAGGAGGAGTGGAGAAAACCAAGGCTCGCGTAGGCAGGGGCGCAGCCCTGAAGTAGACGTACACCACCCGGATTGTGGGGAACATCTACCCGCTACCATATCAGGTTCTTACCTTTTTCCCGGAGCACACACCACCGAAGGATCACCATCCCTACACACATGGAAACCCCCAATTCTTACGCCCACCTTCTATTAGTCAGCTACTCCCTCCGACAGAGCTTCAATTTGGAAACATGAGTAACAATATCATTAGAATCGCCCCCCGATACGCCCAGCCGGGCCGTCACCGGTGGTGACGTGAACCCTAGGATGCGATATGGCCCCGACCAGCGGTAACATAACTTTGCGGCACGTTTGTCCGCGGCTGAGCTGAGTGGGTGGCTCTGGCAATAGACCCAGTCCCCAATCCGGAAGGGGTTAGGAATTCGCCCCTGATTATATCGTCGACGGACCCGCTCGTGCGCTCGCAGCAAATTCTTCCGAGCCTCCTTCCACATCTCTGCAGTTCTATTATCTGGCTACCGTGGCAGAAGATCTTCGATGTTCCACAAATTGGTCAACGGGAGTGCGGGCGAGAATTCAAACAGGATTTCAAAGGGCACGGCCTGATGACTGTCATGTCGGGCCGTATTAAAAGCTAACTGTAACCACTTCAGTTTCTGATCCCAGGTGGTTTGTTGCTCAGCGTGATAAGCAATTAGGGCGGACCGGAGATTCCGATTGAACCTCTCCGCATGGGACGGCTGTGGGTAATAAGGGGAAGTGGTTACGTGTTTGATCCCACTGGCGAAACACATCCGCCGGAATTCACCCGAAATGAACTGCGGGCCATTGTCCGAGGCAATGATGGTCGGAAGACCGAAATGCTGAAATATATTGTTTTGGAGCGCGTTTATGGTTAAACGAGCCGTTGCCTGCCGTAAGGGCAATAGCCAGGCAAACTTTGAAAAAGCATCCACACAAACAAGCAGGTAAGCATTACCTGACTTGCTACGGGGGAATGGCCCCACGTAGTCGATGAACAACTTCTCCATCGGTCTGCTCGCCACATCAGATGACAAAAACTCTAACTTGGTGTTCTGGGCAGGCTTGCTCAAGCCACATAGATGACAGCTCTTAACCCTGGTCGCGATGTCCCTATCCATGCCCTTCCAGATAAAATGTCTCCTAATGCTGGAAATGGTCCTAGAAATTCCCTTGTGGCCTCCTACTGGGGAATTGTGGTAATAACTGAAGACCATGGGCACTAACTTGCTAGGCAGCACGATCTTAGGGGCACGTCCTTTTCTTTCTCTACAACATAGGACTCCCTTGGACAAGAAGTAAGGGGCCTGTACGTTACCCTCCTTTATATTTTGGATGACTGGACCCAGCTCTTCGTTGTTTAACTGATGGGGTAACACATCAGTGAAGGCTAATGGAAAGTCTATCAGAACGGAACAGGGTTGCTCAGATTGGGCATCACTGGGCTGGGAGGACAAGGCGCCTGCAACTACATTTTGAGATCCCCTAATGTGTTGCACTTTGAACTTAAAGGATGAGGTCTTCACCACCCATCTACCAATTTTACCCAGTTGCCGGGGATGAGCCAGAAGCCAAGAGAGAGCCTGATTGTCGGTCTCGAGCAGGAACTCAGCATGTTCCAAGAAACGCCTGAACTTGTCTAGAGCGTACACAACAGCTAAACACTCTAGCTCATAGACGGATGATTTTTGTTCTTGCTGGGTCAATGTCCGGGAAATAAAAGCCACAGGCTGCCTAGCGTCATCAACAACTTGGGACAGAACTGCCCCGAGCGCAACCGAACTCGCGTCCGTCTGTAGGATAAAGGGTTTCGAAAAGTCGGGCATCCGTAACACCGGTGGGGAGATGATGGCCTCCTTCAAGGTGTGGAAAGCCTTCTGTTGACTCTCACCCCATGTAAATTTAGCGCCCTTCTTCCTCAGCTCGTTCAAGGGTACGGCAATCTCAGCGATATTAGGTATGAATCGTCGATAAAAATTGACCATACCTACGAATCTTGCTATTCCCTTCGCATCCCTAGGAGGGGGGAAGTCACGGATGCCCTGTGTCCTCTCGGGGTCGACCGTAACGCCCCGGTGTGAAACCAAATGGCCCAAGAAAGAAATACTCTCCTGGGCGAAACGAACCTTCTCGGGATTGACAGTGAGGCCAGATCTTCTCAACCGACACATCACTTCTCGGAGATGACCCAGATGATCTTCGAATGTCTCACTGTACACCAACAAATCATCTAAATAATTAAAGACGAACCTGAATTTCACGTCGTAAAAAACGGTATCGAGAAGACGAGTGAGTCTTCCACAGCCCCCACAGCCAAACCCATGGGAACCCTTGTGTATTGGTACAAATTCCATGGTACACAAAAGGCCGTGTACGGTCTACTCTCTTTGGCCAAAGGAATCTGGTGATAAGCCGCATTGAGATCGATTATGGTGAAATACCTGACCCCACTGAACCAATCAAAGGCCGAATGTAAGTCTGTGAGGGGAACAGAATTGTGCTGAGTCAAAAGATTCAGCGCGAGTTCAGTAATTTTATCGGCAGTTTTGACGGTAAGGACAGTACAAAAATTAAAGTAATAATGAGTGCTGCTCTCTACCCGCGGATAGGAGAGGCTACCGTTTTCGATTTTACACTGTGTGATCGGTGTTGCCGTCTGCTGAGTTTTCCAGCAGTTTTAAACAACAGTGCTGCAGCCTGGTGAGATTTTCGTTACCCAAACGAGTACGGCGTTCCTTTTTTTTTTTGTCTCAACATGGAAGCCTAACTCATGGCCTCGTGGAAAATCTCTTCGGTGGAGAGAAGTGTGAATTACAGCATCTACTTCTTATAACTATGAGATAAGTTTCTTAAACGACTGCGGTGAGTTTTGATTACATTATTTTATTTATATACTAAATTTCACGGGAGAAAACGTTTTTTTAGTAAGCTTGAGTAAGCCCCACTTGTCGAAGCATGCATTGTGAGATACGTAATTGCTCGTAAAGTTTTTATAAACCAATAAAACTTGATTATTGGAGTGTCAGAATCTCGGCTTTAATACCTAAAGTACAATAACCACAAAATAATTAAGTTTGAACTTTCATTAACACTGATGTAACGAGATTCGGTTGAGCACTTAACCTATTACACAATGTGTCGTCATTAAGTGGTATAAAGTTTTGCTACAATATCTGTAAAACTTTATACATATATAATTGGGAACTTACTCAGGCACGTTTTAAACGTAAATCATGTCTCATTCAAAGTAATAGTATTCTCAGATTCTATGGAGTAAAAAACTATGTGTTTTAAATAAATTCTGTACCACGTGGTAACCTCAATTTCACTCAAAGTAATAAGTTCATAAGATGTTACAGAGCCAAGATAAATTATTGTATTGCAAAAGCGTTCAAGTTATAAAGCGTTATAAAGAATCATTGTTAGAGAACTTTTTTTTAAGTAAGGCATGTTGGCCAAAATAATGTTACCAAGTTTTATTATGTACAACATAACTAGGTGTTGTTTTTATATATGATTTTGGAGGGTGTCCAAACAGTGGGGGCATTTGTGTGTGGTCTCTCACTAAAAATGTAATGTGTGAACAGGGTTCGCCGAATAGAGACAAGTCCTGCTACATGACTGAAAGAATGACATCTTAAAAGCTCCACACTCGACACCGAAGAGAATAAGACCACAACAACATGCCAATCATAAGATCGCCACGTTACAAATAAGAGATCATCCTTCTGGGCACATAAGCAGGTGAAAAATAACCATTTATAATTCACACGTAGAATCAACATGGCACCAGTTATACATAATCATCAGTTTTTACCGTTCAAGTATACATTCATTTGGATCCCCAATTAATGGGACAGTTTAGTGTGAACACTAAGAATTAATTGTAAAATTTCAATATATGTATAGTAAATTGTCAGTTCAGAGACTGACATGTCTACAACACAGCATCCAACTTAGATTTCCACTCATTTCTTTATAGGGCTTTCGCTACAGATTTAAAGTCAGTTTTGTTATTAGTAATTTTCTCAAGTTTAATTTACTATGCATAAAAACATATATTTTCTCTTATTTTTAAAATCAGGTTATGTCATTTGTATAAAAGATTACTGGGGAGGTAGGCGTTTTTTTTTTTAATTAGTTTCAACCAAGCTGTGCATGTCGAAACACTTTTCAACTTGTTTGTCGAAACAAGGTTGTTGAGACAAATTTGTTGAGACTGGTTATAAGTTGAAGAAACATGTCCGTCTCTGACACACAAATGTATTTTTTTTTTTATATAAGGTGCTAATATGGTGCAATTTTTCTCTTTCATTAATTGGCCCTATTTAGTATATATAAATTCTTTATATTAATCATGGTAACTGGGGGGCGTTAATTATTTTAAACAATTTTTATTTCTCACCTTAATTAAGTATTTTAGCACTTAGCCACTTAGGCACTTGGTTTTAAATTTTTAATGTCCTGGGGACATTTGTATGCAATACTTTATGATACACATGACGTGCAATTAACCCACACCATGGGGGTACATTTATAGAAATAAATCTTTAATCCTAATTGGGATTCCTATAAAGAAGAAGTTTAGAATTTATATACACCAGAAGGGTAATATAAAAAAAGGGCGTGGCAAGAGACCTTTATGTATTTGTATACTATTGTATAATGTAATTCGTCTTCTGGAACATGTTATGTCTGTATATTTCTGTGTACATTTTGGGGGATATATATATATATATATATAAATATTATGCATTACTGTACTTTTGGTGGGATATAGGGATTTATGATTAGAATTTATATACACCAGTAGACGAGTATTCTATCTCAATAATCGTGGCTGATCATTTCTTTAAGGAAATTAATTATTTTATTTAACAATTATAGGAAGTGTCACCTTTAAAGTTCATTTAATTGGTAGAGTAATTATTTTAATTATTAATAGTAACTGGGAATGAAATCATTTTCCTTCATCAATTTATATACTGCATTTTAAAAGAAACATATGATATAAATTTTATATTTTAATAAATAGTTTAATGGGAGTTTTATTTTGAGGTTAATGATTATTTTAAATTTTCAATTCATTGATGGTGACATAACAATTATTTTCGTGGATTCAGTTGATATTTTTCAGGTGGTCTTGTTGAGAGGGTATACTTCTTTATTTAACCATTTTAAAGGGAAATTATAAATGACTGTTGTTTTTTTGTTATTGTTGTTATGAGATAGAATAATAAAATGGGATTGTTAATTATTTAATTCTTGAGTTTTCATTGCAAGTCCCGTCTTACTGGATCCAGCGCAATTTTTAGCTTCTCTAGGCCTTAGCCTAGTTTTAATTAACTTGTAGCCCCTCTTTACAAAAAGAAATATTCTTTTTGTTTTAACTACTCAAAATGAAGTAGGGGTTTCAGAATCCACCTCGATATTTGCGTTCAACTTCCGATAGTCGATGACCATACGGTGTTTACCCCCAGGCTTAGGTACCAAAAACGCTGGACTGGCATAGCTAGAATGAGAAGGTTCAATCACCCCTTGTTCTAACAACTCTTGAACCCTCTCTCGCAGAATGATCATCTTCGGAGGTGCGAATTTGTAAGGGTGCGACCTTACTATCTTTGAGTCTGTAAGACGGATCTTATACTCCAGCAGGTGTGTGAGTCCCAATGTAGGAGTTAACACCTCGGGAAATTCCTCACACAATTGGTCTAAGGCCCTCTGCTGGGATGGAGTGAGATGATCTCGTGCAGAATCGGGACAAGCCACCTCTTGGATACCTGGCTTAGATCCCTGGTACCCAAGGAACGGAATAAGAGCACCCCGATTAAACTTAAAATAACATTGGTGCGCTTGGATGTCCAGCACGAGACCACTTTTTGCGATGAAATGGGCACGAATGATACAATCCACTCCCAGAGCAGGAGAAACCAGAAAAGGCCACACCCAAGAAAACCCATCGATTTTAAATTTAAAGGTAATCACCTGGGAGATGGGCAAGATTTCTCGAGATGCAGTCCAGCATACCACAGACGACAGGTTCGACCCCTTGATCAAGCCCTGCTTCTCAAGGTCCGCGCATACCCGAGATGAGATGATGGATCGGGCTGAACCGGAGTCAACTAATGCTCTGAGCTGACCCCCTTTTACCTCGAGCGACAGAAAGGGGCATACTGAAAGGTGTTGAGAGCTAGTGGACCGGACCTTGATGTCGAAGGAGTTGGATCCTAGCAATTGCCTGGAGGTAGTTGGAACTTGTAAAGATTTAGTGCGAGGGGAAGACATCCTCCGACATATCTTCCCCTGTCTACTTAGTTTTTTGGGATGGGTCTTGACGATGGAGGTGCTGGACGCGCGCGCCCTTGGGTGCATGATCGAGCCACGTGCCCCGGGCGATTACAATTGTAACAGATGATGTCCCCCCGTCGCTCGCGATTTCGAATTGACTGGGCCTGTCGGGGGGGGGGAAAGGTTCACTGCGTCCTTCCGCTCTCTGAGGTCTGGGTAGTTCCCCTCTTCTGTCTCCCCTCGCCTCGTCGCTTATCTGAATGGCCTTGGTCATCACACACAGCCGGTCCAAGTCCGCAAACCACCGCGGCCGCTCAGCAAATACGAGTCGCAATCTGTCTTCTGAGGAGACGCCGTCAAGAATATTCTGGACAACCTCTTCCCCCGACATGCCCAGTCCCAGTATGCGCGCTACCTCTCGAATACTTTGCACGAAGTGGGCAAGACTCTCGCCCCTCGCCTGCACGCGATAAAAGTGTCGGTGACGTAATTGCTGCATTAGTCTCCCGGGCACGAACGCCTCCAACACCTCCTGGTGGAACTCCGCCACTCCACCTCTACGCCTCATTACATCCGCCACCCTCTCAGCCATGGGGCCGCGACAATAAGGAAAAACGAGCTCGAGGACGGTACGATCTGACATACCCGGGAAATCGACCAATTGAAATATTATTTTAAAAAAAGGTAATAATTTGTCCACATCCAGTCCATCCACGACCGGTAATTGCTGGATGATATGAGACAGTGGGTTGGGCAGCTTGTGATATGACGCCGCCCCCAAACCGGAGAAAACCGGGGTACTTGCGGCAGGCTCGATTGCTCTATACAATGACGCTACAGCCGAGACCTCGGACTCAGCAACTGGAGCCGGCGTAGGTGGTCTACCCGGTTGAGACCCCTGCAGGGTCGAGGTGATCTGTTGGATCAGACCTTTTACATCATGGGCCGGCTCAAGATCGCCCCATTGTTGGTCAAGATTCTGCAGCCTGTGTTTTACATGCTACAGGCGTTCCCGGATTCGCCAGACGCCGATGGAGCACCCCGGTCCCTCCTCCAAATTGTCAACACACCGAGCCAATTCCTGCAGCTCCTCCCACTTCTCGTTGCATTTTTCTAATTCGCTCTCTTTGTCAGCGATGGCGACCATCGAGAGCGCTTCGCCCGCGGACAGGGTTCTCTGAGCTGCCGTCGCAATACAATTACCGTCCTTCTGGGTCTCTCCCCCGGGCTCGTAACTCGAACTGGATTTCGTCAAGCAGAAACAACTCTGGATTTAGGACGCTCATCCTCGAGCTTCGCGGTCGGCACACAAAAACACAACACCGTACAACAATTGACAATAAAGAACACAGGAATACTTGAGTACTGTCCTTCCTTCAAGCAGACTGCGGGTCCCCCTACCGTTGCGAGGACCCAGCCCACTTACCTGAACTAGCTCTCAACAACACTACACACGAAGGAATGCAATACACGACATGACAAAATTACCGACCAACGAACAACAACAAATTCTCATAAATATTTGCAATAACTTCGGCTCCCGTATCTCGGAGGAGACCAACTGCCGATCGGGCCATACCGCATAACTAAAAACGCCTTCCCTATTATTGGCAAGGTAATACGCGAAAACCATTTCTCCACCTCGGCCCAGATCTGCAATAGTTCGAGTTTCCAAGGAATTTCCCCCCTAAAATTTCACACCCCGTGGCGACCTACAGTTCAACAATACCAACAGGCGGGCAATGATACACACATATAATTAAAAAAATCTTAAACATAACAAGACATAGGTACTTATAGATATAGGGACTTCTAGTAATTATGCCAAGTCCGATTCGAACCCCAAAATGTTTCCTGAGTTTGCAAGCCCCGTCACACCCAAAGGACCCAAGGGTTGACCCTAATCTCAACCACGCTCTGCTACCAAACGTAACCCCTCTTTAAGTATTTTATTGACTTATAATTTTTTATTTATTTTTTTTTTTTTCAAAAGAGGGGCCACAAGATAATTAAAACTAGGCCAAAAACCTAGAGAAGCCAAAATGCGCTGGATCCAGTGAGACGGGACTTGCAATTAAAACTCACAAAATTAACAACCAATAAATTTTTATTATAACCAACCTTTAAATATCTATCTCCCAACAAAATCAGTGTATTCTCCTTAAAATATTTTTGGTTAAATTTTTACTTGAAAATTAATATAAAATTTAAATGAAATGAATATAAAGATTTTCTTTTCCAATTGGGGTTACTTTTCCCCAGTTAGCCCTATACCTAACCCCCAGAAATAACACAGGAATATACAATACATATAAAGGGACATATAAATATATATGTCTACAACTACAACACATACACACGTTCCACATCACAGGACAATTACAACTTTCAACATTAATATCTTGCCACACCTCTTTCACCCCAGGAGGTACATAATTTACAATTCATAAATATTATTGGACGCAACACCTATTGCAAGATCTTAATACATAATAACCCAAATATATATATGTGTAACACCAGTGCCCCCAGGGCATACTAAAATTCAGGGGTTGGCATAATGCCTGATACTACTATTAAGTGCTCCCACACTGAGCACTTAGACTTGGAGGAAATATAATCATAATTCAGTCACAATACAAGTGACCATAATAAATTAAAAAGAATTTAAGCGTGAATAATTTTGTGAAAAATTAATAACAGTAATGTGCCATGATGCTTTATAACCTTTAAGAATTAATTTGGCCCAAAGGCCGACATGTTCCTAGGCAAGATCGTGTATAACTAAACCTGTCCCAGGAGCATGTTCAAGTCTGCATGAAAAATCCGCCTATACAGGATTAAACTGGGCACCCGACTGAAACTAACAAAAGAAACTCCTATCCATTATAGGACCCAAACTGAATATAAATATGTGAAATTAATGAATCAATTGAAACTAAATTTAACCAGAGAAATTACATGATGAATGATAGAATTACTAGCACTAAGGTAACCCTTTTACTGAAAACTAGAAAGAAATTTACATGTCTGAATGGTAATCAGCCACGGATACATGCCAACCTCTGGGCTCACATTTAATATAATCAGTATTACAAAGTGTACAAAAAATACCCCCCCCAAGTCCGCGCACTATTCTGTCCCGTTAACCGGGGCCCAATTAAAATTTGTAAAGTTTAAAGTCATTGTAGGGTGTGTAGCTATATGCCCACGAGTTCTAGTGGGTTACATTCCCTTGTGTGAAAAAGTAATATTGGGTTGGTGTCACCTGATTTATTCCCTGGTGTGAAGTTTGAAGTCCTGGTCTAAAGCATTTTCGTGTTGGTGTGGCCTGTCCTCGCTGTTCTCCTCCGGCAGATGAAGCTGAGAGCCTTGGATGTTCAGTTGTTCAGGTTGGGGGTGTTCCTCGACGTGAAGCGAGGGACTCTAAGCATACAAATATTATAAGCGAGAAGCTCCAACACTTGTTCCCCCAGGACTCTCACACGCACCAAAATCCATTTATAATTTTAAACACTGCTTTAGGCCTACTTGAAATGAAAGTTTGACACACTCTACAACAGGTTATACGGGCATGTGGCCCTATCTTTGAAAACATTATGTTTGGCTAAAGTACATATGTTATTTTGCGTTAACATTATTCAATTACGGGGCCTTAGTTAAGACTTCAATTACTGTTATACAATTAACTCATTTTGCATACTCTAATTCGCCACGTGGCGTGCGTGTAATAGGTTACAATTTTCATTCATTCCTGTACGTATATTAAACAAAACCCCTTTTACGTTACTTTAAAAATAAAAAATATATAGAAGTATATTGCACTTACTTACCGCAGATCTGTTTTAATTTAGCCTGCCATAGGTGGAAGATGGAACAATTAAAAAGCCTTCCCTGTCGGAGAGCGAGGTGATTAGTTGTAGGACCAGAATCAGACAAGAACAGAACCGTTTATTCTCGTCTTTTTCCACTCGCGCTCCGCGGCGACCGCCAGGGAGCAGCACCAATCAGGCGCAGCATTATTACCTCCTGTAGATTGTGTGCTAACCGTTAAACACAGTACGGGAGAACGCCACCGCTAAATACAGAAACCTATTTTTCTTTAGCGTATTCGTTAAATGCAGTATAAGATTTTTGTATAAGCGCCGATTTTATTCACTCGGCACACCCCCACCCCAAAAGAGCAACATAGTTGCCCCACACTTAGACAGAGGAGTACCCTGCAGTGTACCCCAATGTTTTCTACTAAAACGCAGGTGTTCCTCGGTTTTCCCAGTTGCCTTTGTTCTCAGGAGGGCAGTGGCTCAGAAGGAAGTCGAAAAAACAGAAAGAAGACGTGTAGAATGAGAGTGTGTTGGCACTACACACTGACCTGATCAGGGCCAGCATGCAGCAAGAAAGACAGAAGAAGAAAAGAAGAAAGAGTGTTCGGGTGCACCCTGAGTTCTGACCTCCTGAGGATTGACCACTTATGCGGGAACTCCGAGGCTACCTCAACAGGGACCCATGCCCTATAATTACACGGGGACTAACCCCCCAAAATCCAATAACACTTTATCCCATGAATCCCTCTTTCATCCCACAGGACCATGGAGAGAACGGGGGAGGTGGTTTCCATGACAGCGTAATTTGTTTACCCAATGTGGATATCCCTTCCTATAATACATGTGTGCTCCAAGGACATTGTCCACGTCGTACAACGCCACCGAGGTCCCTACCTGGCCTCGTTGGAGCGGTACGACTTGCTCTACTTACTCCTATTTTTGATTTTTTTCTCATCCTTTTTTTTTTTTTAAGGGAGAAGGTAGGAGATCGGGAGGATGAAAAGGGTAAGGATCCTTAAAGGTCAAGGGTGAGGACAGGGTTCCCTCCGAAAATTAGGAGGAGTGGAGAAAACCAAGGCTCGCGTAGGCAGGGGCGCAGCCCTGAAGTAGACGTACACCACCCGGATTGTGGGGAACATCTACCCGCTACCATATCAGGTTCTTACCTTTTTCCCGGAGCACACACCACCGAAGGATCACCATCCCTACACACATGGAAACCCCCAATTCTTACGCCCACCTTCTATTAGTCAGCTACTCCCTCCGACAGAGCTTCAATTTGGAAACATGAGTAACAATATCATTAGAATCGCCCCCCGATACGCCCAGCCGGGCCGTCACCGGTGGTGACGTGAACCCTAGGATGCGATATGGCCCCGACCAGCGGTAACATAACTTTGCGGCACGTTTGTCCGCGGCTGAGCTGAGTGGGTGGCTCTGGCAATAGACCCAGTCCCCAATCCGGAAGGGGTTAGGAATTCGCCCCTGATTATATCGTCGACGGACCCGCTCGTGCGCTCGCAGCAAATTCTTCCGAGCCTCCTTCCACATCTCTGCAGTTCTATTATCTGGCTACCGTGGCAGAAGATCTTCGATGTTCCACAAATTGGTCAACGGGAGTGCGGGCGAGAATTCAAACAGGATTTCAAAGGGCACGGCCTGATGTCTGTCATGTCGGGCCGTATTAAAAGCTAACTGTAACCACTTCAGTTTCTGATCCCAGGTGGTTTGTTGCTCAGCGTGATAAGCAATTAGGGCGGACCGGAGATTCCGATTGAACCTCTCCGCATGGGACGGCTGTGGGTAATAAGGGGAAGTGGTTACGTGTTTGATCCCACTGGCGAAACACATCCGCCGGAATTCACCCGAAATGAACTGCGGGCCATTGTCCGAGGCAATGATGGTCGGAAGACCGAAATGCTGAAATATATTGTTTTGGAGCGCGTTTATGGTTAAACGAGCCGTTGCCTGCCGTAAGGGCAATAGCCAGGCAAACTTTGAAAAAGCATCCACACAAACAAGCAGGTAAGCATTACCTGACTTGCTACGGGGGAATGGCCCCACGTAGTCGATGAACAACTTCTCCATCGGTCTGCTCGCCACATCAGATGACAAAAACTCTAACTTGGTGTTCTGGGCAGGCTTGCTCAAGCCACATAGATGACAGCTCTTAACCCTGGTCGCGATGTCCCTATCCATGCCCTTCCAGATAAAATGTCTCCTAATGCTGGAAATGGTCCTAGAAATTCCCTTGTGGCCTCCTACTGGGGAATTGTGGTAATAACTGAAGACCATGGGCACTAACTTGCTAGGCAGCACGATCTTAGGGGCACGTCCTTTTCTTTCTCTACAACATAGGACTCCCTTGGACAAGAAGTAAGGGGCCTGTACGTTACCCTTCTTTATATTTTGGATGACTGGACCCAGCTCTTCGTTGTTTAACTGATGGGGTAACACATCAGTGAAGGCTAATGGAAAGTCTATCAGAACGGAACAGGGTTGCTCAGATTGGGCATCACTGGGCTGGGAGGACAAGGCGCCTGCAACTACATTTTGAGATCCCCTAATGTGTTGCACTTTGAACTTAAAGGATGAGATCTTCACCACCCATCTACCAATTTTACCCAGTTGCCGGGGATGAGCCAGAAGCCAAGAGAGAGCCTGATTGTCGGTCTCGAGCAGGAACTCAGCATGTTCCAAGAAACGCCTGAACTTGTCTAGAGCGTACACAACAGCTAAACACTCTAGCTCATAGACGGATGATTTTTGTTCTTGCTGGGTCAATGTCCGGGAAATAAAAGCCACAGGCTGCCTAGCGTCATCAACAACTTGGGACAGAACTGCCCCGAGCGCAACCGAACTCGCGTCCGTCTGTAGGATAAAGGGTTTCGAAAAGTCGGGCATCCGTAACACCGGTGGGGAGATGATGGCCTCCTTCAAGGTGTGGAAAGCCTTCTGTTGACTCTCACCCCATGTAAATTTAGCGCCCTTCTTCCTCAGCTCGTTCAAGGGTACGGCAATCTCAGCGATATTAGGTATGAATCGTCGATAAAAATTGACCATACCTACGAATCTTGCTATTCCCTTCGCATCCCTAGGAGGGGGGAAGTCACGGATGCCCTGTGTCCTCTCGGGGTCGACCGTAACGCCCCGGTGTGAAACCAAATGGCCCAAGAAAGAAATACTCTCCTGGGCGAAACGAACCTTCTCGGGATTGACAGTGAGGCCAGATCTTCTCAACCGACACATCACTTCTCGGAGATGACCCAGATGATCTTCGAATGTCTCACTGTACACCAACAAATCATCTAAATAATTAAAGACGAACCTGAATTTCACGTCGTAAAAAACGGTATCGAGAAGACGAGTGAGTCTTCCACAGCCCCCACAGCCAAACCCATGGGAACCCTTGTGTATTGGTACAAATTCCATGGTACACAAAAGGCCGTGTACGGTCTACTCTCTTTGGCCAAAGGAATCTGGTGATAAGCCGCATTGAGATCGATTATGGTGAAATACCTGACCCCACTGAACCAATCAAAGGCCGAATGTAAGTCTGTGAGGGGAACAGAATTGTGCTGAGTCAAAAGATTCAGCGCGAGTTCAGTAATTTTATCGGCAGTTTTGACGGTAAGGACAGTACAAAAATTAAAGTAATAATGAGTGCTGCTCCTCTACCCGCGGATAGGAGAGGCTACCGTTTTCGATTTTACACTGTGTGATCGGTGTTGCCGTCTGCTGAGTTTTTCCAGCAGTTTTAAACAACAGTGCTGCAGCCTGGTGAGATTTTCGTTACCCAAACGAGTACGGCGTTCCTTTTTTTTTTTGTCTCAACATGGAAGCCTAACTCATGGCCTCGTGGAAAATCTCTTCGGTGGAGAGAAGTGTGAATTACAGCATCTACTTCTTATAACTATGAGATAAGTTTCTTAAACGACTGCGGTGAGTTTTGATTACATTATTTTATTTATATACTAAATTTCACGGGAGAAAACGTTTTTTTAGTAAGCTTGAGTAAGCCCCACTTGTCGAAGCATGCATTGTGAGATACGTAATTGCTCGTAAAGTTTTTATAAACCAATAAAACTTGATTATTGGAGTGTCAGAATCTCGGCTTTAATACCTAAAGTACAATAACCACAAAATAATTAAGTTTGAACTTTCATTAACACTGATGTAACGAGATTCGGTTGAGCACTTAACCTATTACACAATGTGTCGTCATTAAGTGGTATAAAGTTTTGCTACAATATCTGTAAAACTTTATACATATATAATTGGGAACTTACTCAGGCACGTTTTAAACGTAAATCATGTCTCATTCAAAGTAATAGTATTCTCAGATTCTATGGAGTAAAAAACTATGTGTTTTAAATAAATTCTGTACCACGTGGTAACCTCAATTTCACTCAAAGTAATAAGTTCATAAGATGTTACAGAGCCAAGATAAATTATTGTATTGCAAAAGCGTTCAAGTTATAAAGCGTTATAAAGAATCATTGTTAGAGAACTTTTTTTTAAGTAAGGCATGTTGGCCAAAATAATGTTACCAAGTTTTATTATGTACAACATAACTAGGTGTTGTTTTTATATATGATTTTGGAGGGTGTCCAAACAGTGGGGGCATTTGTGTGTGGTCTCTCACTAAAAATGTAATGTGTGAACAGGGTTCGCCGAATAGAGACAAGTCCTGCTACATGACTGAAAGAATGACATCTTAAAAGCTCCACACTCGACACCGAAGAGAATAAGACCACAACAACATGCCAATCATAAGATCGCCACGTTACAAATAAGAGATCATCCTTCTGGGCACATAAGCAGGTGAAAAATAACCATTTATAATTCACACGTAGAATCAACATGGCACCAGTTATACATAATCATCAGTTTTTACCGTTCAAGTATACATTCATTTGGATCCCCAATTAATGGGACAGTTTAGTGTGAACACTAAGAATTAATTGTAAAATTTCAATATATGTATAGTAAATTGTCAGTTCAGAGACTGACATGTCTACAACACAGCATCCAACTTAGATTTCCACTCATTTCTTTATAGGGCTTTCGCTACAGATTTAAAGTCAGTTTTGTTATTAGTAATTTTCTCAAGTTTAATTTACTATGCATAAAAACATATATTTTCTCTTATTTTTAAAATCAGGTTATGTCATTTGTATAAAAGATTACTGGGGAGGTAGGCGTTTTTTTTTTTAATTAGTTTCAACCAAGCTGTGCATGTCGAAACACTTTTCAACTTGTTTGTCGAAACAAGGTTGTTGAGACAAATTTGTTGAGACTGGTTATAAGTTGAAGAAACATGTCCGTCTCTGACACACAAATGTATTTTTTTTTTATATAAGGTGCTAATATGGTGCAATTTTTCTCTTTCATTAATTGGCCCTATTTAGTATATATAAATTCTTTATATTAATCATGGTAACTGGGGGGCGTTAATTATTTTAAACAATTTTTATTTCTCACCTTAATTAAGTATTTTAGCACTTAGCCACTTAGGCACTTGGTTTTAAATTTTTAATGTCCTGGGGACATTTGTATGCAATACTTTATGATACACATGACGTGCAATTAACCCACACCATGGGGGTACATTTATAGAAATAAATCTTTAATCCTAATTGGGATTCCTATAAAGAAGAAGTTTAGAATTTATATACACCAGAAGGGTAATATAAAAAAAGGGCGTGGCAAGAGACCTTTATGTATTTGTATACTATTGTATAATGTAATTCGTCTTCTGGAACATGTTATGTCTGTATATTTCTGTGTACATTTTGGGGGATATATATATATATATAAATATTATGCATTACTGTACTTTTGGTGGGATATAGGGATTTATGATTAGAATTTATATACACCAGTAGACGAGTATTCTATCTCAATAATCGTGGCTGATCATTTCTTTAAGGAAATTAATTATTTTATTTAACAATTATAGGAAGTGTCACCTTTAAAGTTCATTTAATTGGTAGAGTAATTATTTTAATTATTAATAGTAACTGGGAATGAAATCATTTTCCTTCATCAATTTATATACTGCATTTTAAAAGAAACATATGATATAAATTTTATATTTTAATAAATAGTTTAATGGGAGTTTTATTTTGAGGTTAATGATTATTTTAAATTTTCAATTCATTGATGGTGACATAACAATTATTTTCGTGGATTCAGTTGATATTTTTCAGGTGGTCTTGTTGAGAGGGTATACTTCTTTATTTAACCATTTTAAAGGGAAATTATAAATGACTGTTGTTTTTTTGTTATTGTTGTTATGAGATAGAATAATAAAATGGGATTGTTAATTATTTAATTCTTGAGTTTTCATTGCAAGTCCCGTCTTACTGGATCCAGCGCAATTTTTAGCTTCTCTAGGCCTTAGCCTAGTTTTAATTAACTTGTAGCCCCTCTTTACAAAAAGAAATATTCTTTTTGTTTTAACTACTCAAAATGAAGTAGGGGTTTCAGAATCCACCTCGATATTTGCGTTCAACTTCCGATAGTCGATGACCATACGGTGTTTACCCCCAGGCTTAGGTACCAAAAACGCTGGACTGGCATAGCTAGAATGAGAAGGTTCAATCACCCCTTGTTCTAACAACTCTTGAACCCTCTCTCGCAGAATGATCATCTTCGGAGGTGCGAATTTGTAAGGGTGCGACCTTACTATCTTTGAGTCTGTAAGACGGATCTTATACTCCAGCAGGTGTGTGAGTCCCAATGTAGGAGTTAACACCTCGGGAAATTCCTCACACAATTGGTCTAAGGCCCTCTGCTGGGATGGAGTGAGATGATCTCGTGCAGAATCGGGACAAGCCACCTCTTGGATACCTGGCTTAGATCCCTGGTACCCAAGGAACGGAATAAGAGCACCCCGATTAAACTTAAAATAACATTGGTGCGCTTGGATGTCCAGCACGAGACCACTTTTTGCGATGAAATGGGCACGAATGATACAATCCACTCCCAGAGCAGGAGAAACCAGAAAAGGCCACACCCAAGAAAACCCATCGATTTTAAATTTAAAGGTAATCACCTGGGAGATGGGCAAGATTTCTCGAGATGCAGTCCAGCATACCACAGACGACAGGTTCGACCCCTTGATCAAGCCCTGCTTCTCAAGGTCCGCGCATACCCGAGATGAGATGATGGATCGGGCTGAACCGGAGTCAACTAATGCTCTGAGCTGACCCCCTTTTACCTCGAGCGACAGAAAGGGGCATACTGAAAGGTGTTGAGAGCTAGTGGACCGGACCTTGATGTCGAAGGAGTTGGATCCTAGCAATTGCCTGGAGGTAGTTGGAACTTGTAAAGATTTAGTGCGAGGGGAAGACATCCTCCGACATATCTTCCCCTGTCTACTTAGTTTTTTGGGATGGGTCTTGACGATGGAGGTGCTGGACGCGCGCGCCCTTGGGTGCATGATCGAACCACGTGCCCCGGGCGATTACAATTGTAACAGATGATGTCCCACCGTCGCTCGCGATTTCGAATTGACTGGGCCTGTCGGGGGGGGGGGGGGAAAGGTTCACTGCGTCCTTCCGCTCTCTGAGGTCTGGGTAGTTCCCCTCTTCTGTCTCCCCTCGCCTCGTCGCTCATCTGAATGGCCTTGGTCATCACACACAGCCGGTCCAAGTCCGCAAACCACCGCGGCCGCTCAGCAAATACGAGTCGCAATCTGTCTTCTGAGGAGACGCCGTCAAGAATATTCTGGACAACCTCTTCCCCCGACATGCCCAGTCCCAGTATGCGCGCTACCTCTCGAATACTTTGCACGAAGTGGGCAAGACTCTCGCCCCTCGCCTGCACGCGATAAAAGTGTCGGTGACGTAATTGCTGCATTAGTCTCCCGGGCACGAACGCCTCCAACACCTCCTGGTGGAACTCCGCCACTCCACCTCTACGCCTCATTACATCCGCCACCCTCTCAGCCATGGGGCCGCGACAATAAGGAAAAACGAGCTCGAGGACGGTACGATCTGACATACCCGGGAAATCGACCAATTGAAATATTATTTTAAAAAAAGGTAATAATTTGTCCACATCCAGTCCATCCACGACCGGTAATTGCTGGATGATATGAGACAGTGGGTTGGGCAGCTTGTGATATGACGCCGCCCCCAAACCGGAGAAAACCGGGGTACTTGCGGCAGGCTCGATTGCTCTATACAATGACGCTACAGCCGAGACCTCGGACTCAGCAACTGGAGCCGGCGTAGGTGGTCTACCCGGTTGAGACCCCTGCAGGGTCGAGGTGATCTGTTGGATCAGACCTTTTACATCATGGGCCGGCTCAAGATCGCCCCATTGTTGGTCAAGATTCTGCAGCCTGTGTTTTACATGCTACAGGCGTTCCCGGATTCGCCAGACGCCGATGGAGCACCCCGGTCCCTCCTCCAAATTGTCAACACACCGAGCCAATTCCTGCAGCTCCTCCCACTTCTCGTTGCATTTTTCTAATTCGCTCTCTTTGTCAGCGATGGCGACCATCGAGAGCGCTTCGCCCGCGGACAGGGTTCTCTGAGCTGCCGTCGCAATACAATTACCGTCCTTTTGGGTCTCTCCCCCGGGCTCGTAACTCGAACTGGATTTCGTCAAGCAGAAACAACTCTGGATTTAGGACGCTCATCCTCGAGCTTCGCGGTCGGCACACAAAAACACAACACCGTACAACAATTGACAATAAAGAACACAGGAATACTTGAGTACTGTCCTTCCTTCAAGCAGACTGCGGGTCCCCCTACCGTTGCGAGGACCCAGCCCACTTACCTGAACTAGCTCTCAACAACACTACACACGAAGGAATGCAATACACGACATGACAAAATTACCGACCAACGAACAACAACAAATTCTTATAAATATTTGCAATAACTTCGGCTCCCGTATCTCGGAGGAGACCAACTGCCGATCGGGCCATACCGCATAACTAAAAACGCCTTCCCTATTATTGGCAAGGTAATACGCGAAAACCATTTCTCCACCTCGGCCCAGATCTGCAATAGTTCGAGTTTCCAAGGAATTTCCCCCCTAAAATTTCACACCCCGTGGCGACCTACAGTTCAACAATACCAACAGGCGGGCAATGATACACACATATAATTAAAAAAATCTTAAACATAACAAGACATAGGTACTTAAAGATATAGGGACTTCTAGTAATTATGCCAAGTCCGATTCGAACCCCAAAATGTTTCCTGAGTTTGCAAGCCCCGTCACACCCAAAGGACCCAAGGGTTGACCCTAATCTCAACCACGCTCTGCTACCAAATGTAACCCCTCTTTAAGTATTTTATTGACTTATAATTTTTTATTTATTTTTTTTTCCAAAAGAGGGGCCACAAGATAATTAAAACTAGGCCAAAAACCTAGAGAAGCCAAAATGCGCTGGATCCAGTGAGACGGGACTTGCAATTAAAACTAACAAAATTAACAACCAATAAATTTTTATTATAACCAACCTTTAAATATCTATCTCCCAACAAAATCAGTGTATTCTCCTTAAAATATTTTTGGTTAAATTTTTACTTGAAAATTAATATAAAATTTAAATGAAATGAATATAAAGATTTTCTTTTCCAATTGGGGTTACTTTTCCCCAGTTAGCCCTATACCTAACCCCCAGAAATAACACAGGAATATACAATACATATAAAGGGACATATAAATATATATGTCTACAACTACAACACATACACACGTTCCACATCACAGGACAATTACAACTTTCAACATTAATATCTTGCCACACCTCTTTCACCCCAGGAGGTACATAATTTACAATTCATAAATATTATTGGACGCAACACCTATTGCAAGATCTTAATACATAATAATCCAAATATATATATGTGTAACACCAGTGCCCCCAGGGCATACTAAAATTCAGGGGTTGGCATAATGCCTGATACTACTATTAAGTGCTCCCACACTGAGCACTTAGACTTGGAGGAAATATAATCATAATTCAGTCACAATACAAGTGACCATAATAAATTAAAAAGAATTTAAGCGTTAATAATTTTGTGAAATATTAATAACAGTAATGTGCCATGATGCTTTATAACCTTTAAGAATTAATTTGGCCCAAAGGCCGACATGTTCCTAGGCAAGATCGTGTATAACTAAACCTGTCCCAGGAGCATGTTCAAGTCTGCATGAAAAATCCGCCTATACAGGATTAAACTGGGCACCCGACTGAAACTAACAAAAGAAACTCCTATCCATTATAGGACCCAAACTGAATATAAATATGTGAAATTAATGAATCAATTGAAACTAAATTTAACCAGAGAAATTACATGATGAATGATAGAATTACTAGCACTAAGGTAACCCTTTTACTGAAAACTAGAAAGAAATTTACATGTCTGAATGGTAATCAGCCACGGATACATGCCAACCTCTGGGCTCACATTTAATATAATCAGTATTACAAAGTGTACAAAAAATACCCCCCCCCAAGTCCGCGCACTATTCTGTCCCGTTAACCGGGGCCCAATTAAAATTTGTAAAGTTTAAAGTCATTGTAGGGTGTGTAGCTATATGCCCACGAGTTCTAGTGGGTTACATTCCCTTGTGTGAAAAAGTAATATTGGGTTGGTGTCACCTGATTTATTCCCTGGTGTGAAGTTTGAAGTCCTGGTCTAAAGCATTTTCGTGTTGGTGTGGCCTGTCCTCGCTGTTCTCCTCCGGCAGATGAAGCTGAGAGCCTTGGATGTTCAGTTGTTCAGGTTGGGGCTGTTCCTCGACGTGAAGCGAGGGACTCTAAGCATACAAATATTATAAGCGAGAAGCTCCAACACTTGTTCCCCCAGGACTCTCACACGGACCAAAATCCATTTATAATTTTAAACACTGCTTTAGGCCTACTTGAAATGAAAGTTTGACACACTCTACAACAGGTTATACGGGCATGTGGCCCTATCTTTGAAAACATTATGTTTGGCTAAAGTACATATGTTATTTTGCGTTAACATTATTCAATTACGGGGCCTTAGTTAAGACTTCAATTACTGTTATACAATTAACTCATTTTGCATACTCTAATTCGCCACGTGGCGTGCGTGTAATAGGTTACAATTTTCATTCATTCCTGTACGTATATTAAACAAAACCCCTTTTACGTTACTTTAAAAATAAAAAATATATAGAAGTATATTGCACTTACTTACCGCAGATCTGTTTTAATTTAGCCTGCCATAGGTGGAAGATGGAACAATTAAAAAACCTTCCCTGTCGGAGAGCGAGGTGATTAGTTGTAGGACCAGAATCAGACAAGAACAGAACCGTTTATTCTCGTCTTTTTCCACTCGCGCTCCGCGGCGACCGCCAGGGAGCAGCACCAATCAGGCGCAGCATTATTACCTCCTGTAGATTGTGTGCTAACCGTTAAACACAGTACGGGAGAACGCCACCGCTAAATACAGAAACCTATTTTTCTTTAGCGTATTCGTTAAATGCAGTATAAGATTTTTGTATAAGCGCCGATTTTATTCACTCGGCACACCCCCACCCCAAAAGAGCAACATAGTTGCCCCACACTTAGACAGAGGAGTACCCTGCAGTGTACCCCAATGTTTTCTACTAAAACGCAGGTGTTCCTCGGTTTTCCCAGTTGCCTTTGTTCTCAGGAGAGCAGTGGCTCAGAAGGAAGTCGAAAAAACAGAAAGAAGACGTGTAGAATGAGAGTGTGTTGGCACTACACACTGACCTGATCAGGGCCAGCATGCAGCAAGAAAGACAGAAGAAGAAAAGAAGAAAGAGTGTTCGGGTGCACCCTGAGTTCTGACCTCCTGAGGCTTGACCACTTATGCGGGAACTCCGAGGCTACCTCAACAGGGACCCATGCCCTATAATTACACGGGGACTAACCCCCCAAAATCCAATAACACTTTATCCCATGAATCCCTCTTTCATCCCACAGGACCATGGAGAGAACGGGGGAGGTGGTTTCCATGACAGCGTAATTTGTTTACCCAATGTGGATATCCCTTCCTATAATACATGTGTGCTCCAAGGACATTGTCCACGTCGTACAACGCCACCGAGGTCCCTACCTGGCCTCGTTGGAGCGGTACGACTTGCTCTACTTACTCCTATTTTTGATTTTTTTCTCATCCTTTTTTTTTTTTTAAGGGAGAAGGTAGGAGATCGGGAGGATGAAAAGGGTAAGGATCCTTAAAGGTCAAGGGTGAGGACAGGGTTCCCTCCGAAAATCAGGAGGAGTGGAGAAAACCAAGGCTCGCGTAGGCAGGGGCGCAGCCCTGAAGTAGACGTACACCACCCGGATTGTGGGGAACATCTACCCGCTACCATATCAGGTTCTTACCTTTTTCCCGGAGCACACACCACCGAAGGATCACCATCCCTACACACATGGAAACCCCCAATTCTTACGCCCACCTTCTATTAGTCAGCTACTCCCTCCGACAGAGCTTCAATTTGGAAACATGAGTAACAATATCATTAGAATCGCCCCCCGATACGCCCAGCCGGGCCGTCACCGGTGGTGACGTGAACCCTAGGATGCGATATGGCCCCGACCAGCGGTAACATAACTTTGCGGCACGTTTGTCCGCGGCTGAGCTGAGTGGGTGGCTCTGGCAATAGACCCAGTCCCCAATCCGGAAGGGGTTAGGAATTCGCCCCTGATTATATCGTCGACGGACCCGCTCGTGCGCTCGCAGCAAATTCTTCCGAGCCTCCTTCCACATCTCTGCAGTTCTATTATCTGGCTACCGTGGCAGAAGATCTTCGATGTTCCACAAATTGGTCAACGGGAGTGCGGGCGAGAATTCAAACAGGATTTCAAAGGGCACGGCCTGATGTCTGTCATGTCGGGCCGTATTAAAAGCTAACTGTAACCACTTCAGTTTCTGATCCCAGGTGGTTTGTTGCTCAGCGTGATAAGCAATTAGGGCGGACCGGAGATTCCGATTGAACCTCTCCGCATGGGACGGCTGTGGGTAATAAGGGGAAGTGGTTACGTGTTTGATCCCACTGGCGAAACACATCCGCCGGAATTCACCCGAAATGAACTGCGGGCCATTGTCCGAGGCAATGATGGTCGGAAGACCGAAATGCTGAAATATATTGTTTTGGAGCGCGTTTATGGTTAAACGAGCCGTTGCCTGCCGTAAGGGCAATAGCCAGGCAAACTTTGAAAAAGCATCCACACAAACAAGCAGGTAAGCATTACCTGACTTGCTACGGGGGAATGGCCCCACGTAGTCGATGAACAACTTCTCCATCGGTCTGCTCGCCACATCAGATGACAAAAACTCTAACTTGGTGTTCTGGGCAGGCTTGCTCAAGCCACATAGATGACAGCTCTTAACCCTGGTCGCGATGTCCCTATCCATGCCCTTCCAGATAAAATGTCTCCTAATGCTGGAAATGGTCCTAGAAATTCCCTTGTGGCCTCCTACTGGGGAATTGTGGTAATAACTGAAGACCATGGGCACTAACTTGCTAGGCAGCACGATCTTAGGGGCACGTCCTTTTCTTTCTCTACAACATAGGACTCCCTTGGACAAGAAGTAAGGGGCCTGTACGTTACCCTCCTTTATATTTTGGATGACTGGACCCAGCTCTTCGTTGTTTAACTGATGGGGTAACACATCAGTGAAGGCTAATGGAAAGTCTATCAGAACGGAACAGGGTTGCTCAGATTGGGCATCACTGGGCTGGGAGGACAAGGCGCCTGCAACTACATTTTGAGATCCCCTAATGTGTTGCACTTTGAACTTAAAGGATGAGATCTTCACCACCCATCTACCAATTTTACCCAGTTGCCGGGGATGAGCCAGAAGCCAAGAGAGAGCCTGATTGTCGGTCTCGAGCAGGAACTCAGCATGTTCCAAGAAACGCCTGAACTTGTCTAGAGCGTACACAACAGCTAAACACTCTAGCTCATAGACGGATGATTTTTGTTCTTGCTGGGTCAATGTCCGGGAAATAAAAGCCACAGGCTGCCTAGCGTCATCAACAACTTGGGACAGAACTGCCCCGAGCGCAACCGAACTCGCGTCCGTCTGTAGGATAAAGGGTTTCGAAAAGTCGGGCATCCGTAACACCGGTGGGGAGATGATGGCCTCCTTCAAGGTGTGGAAAGCCTTCTGTTGACTCTCACCCCATGTAAATTTAGCGCCCTTCTTCCTCAGCTCGTTCAAGGGTACGGCAATCTCAGCGATATTAGGTATGAATCGTCGATAAAAATTGACCATACCTACGAATCTTGCTATTCCCTTCGCATCCCTAGGAGGGGGGAAGTCACGGATGCCCTGTGTCCTCTCGGGGTCGACCGTAACGCCCCGGTGTGAAACCAAATGGCCCAAGAAAGAAATACTCTCCTGGGCGAAACGAACCTTCTCGGGATTGACAGTGAGGCCAGATCTTCTCAACCGACACATCACTTCTCGGAGATGACCCAGATGATCTTCGAATGTCTCACTGTACACCAACAAATCATCTAAATAATTAAAGACGAACCTGAATTTCACGTCGTAAAAAACGGTATCGAGAAGACGAGTGAGTCTTCCACAGCCCCCACAGCCAAACCCATGGGAACCCTTGTGTATTGGTACAAATTCCATGGTACACAAAAGGCCGTGTACGGTCTACTCTCTTTGGCCAAAGGAATCTGGTGATAAGCCGCATTGAGATCGATTATGGTGAAATACCTGACCCCACTGAACCAATCAAAGGCCGAATGTAAGTCTGTGAGGGGAACAGAATTGTGCTGAGTCAAAAGATTCAGCGCGAGTTCAGTAATTTTATCGGCAGTTTTGACGGTAAGGACAGTACAAAAATTAAAGTAATAATGAGTGCTGCTCTCTACCCGCGGATAGGAGAGGCTACCGTTTTCGATTTTACACTGTGTGATCGGTGTTGCCGTCTGCTGAGTTTTTCCAGCAGTTTTAAACAACAGTGCTGCAGCCTGGTGAGATTTTCGTTACCCAAACGAGTACGGCGTTCCTTTTTTTTTTGTCTCAACATGGAAGCCTAACTCATGGCCTCGTGGAAAATCTCTTCGGTGGAGAGAAGTGTGAATTACAGCATCTACTTCTTATAACTATGAGATAAGTTTCTTAAACGACTGCGGTGAGTTTTGATTACATTATTTTATTTATATACTAAATTTCACGGGAGAAAACGTTTTTTTAGTAAGCTTGAGTAAGCCCCACTTGTCGAAGCATGCATTGTGAGATACGTAATTGCTCGTAAAGTTTTTATAAACCAATAAAACTTGATTATTGGAGTGTCAGAATCTCGGCTTTAATACCTAAAGTACAATAACCACAAAATAATTAAGTTTGAACTTTCATTAACACTGATGTAACGAGATTCGGTTGAGCACTTAACCTATTACACAATGTGTCGTCATTAAGTGGTATAAAGTTTTGCTACAATATCTGTAAAACTTTATACATATATAATTGGGAACTTACTCAGGCACGTTTTAAACGTAAATCATGTCTCATTCAAAGTAATAGTATTCTCAGATTCTATGGAGTAAAAAACTATGTGTTTTAAATAAATTCTGTACCACGTGGTAACCTCAATTTCACTCAAAGTAATAAGTTCATAAGATGTTACAGAGCCAAGATAAATTATTGTATTGCAAAAGCGTTCAAGTTATAAAGCGTTATAAAGAATCATTGTTAGAGAACTTTTTTTTAAGTAAGGCATGTTGGCCAAAATAATGTTACCAAGTTTTATTATGTACAACATAACTAGGTGTTGTTTTTATATATGATTTTGGAGGGTGTCCAAACAGTGGGGGCATTTGTGTGTGGTCTCTCACTAAAAATGTAATGTGTGAACAGGGTTCGCCGAATAGAGACAAGTCCTGCTACATGACTGAAAGAATGACATCTTAAAAGCTCCACACTCGACACCGAAGAGAATAAGACCACAACAACATGCCAATCATAAGATCGCCACGTTACAAATAAGAGATCATCCTTCTGGGCACATAAGCAGGTGAAAAATAACCATTTATAATTCACACGTAGAATCAACATGGCACCAGTTATACATAATCATCAGTTTTTACCGTTCAAGTATACATTCATTTGGATCCCCAATTAATGGGACAGTTTAGTGTGAACACTAAGAATTAATTGTAAAATTTCAATATATGTATAGTAAATTGTCAGTTCAGAGACTGACATGTCTACAACACAGCATCCAACTTAGATTTCCACTCATTTCTTTATAGGGCTTTCGCTACAGATTTAAAGTCAGTTTTGTTATTAGTAATTTTCTCAAGTTTAATTTACTATGCATAAAAACATATATTTTCTCTTATTTTTAAAATCAGGTTATGTCATTTGTATAAAAGATTACTGGGGAGGTAGGAGTTTTTTTTTTAATTAGTTTCAACCAAGCTGTGCATGTCGAAACACTTTTCAACTTGTTTGTCGAAACAAGGTTGTTGAGACAAATTTGTTGAGACTGGTTATAAGTTGAAGAAACATGTCCGTCTCTGACACACAAATGTATTTTTTTTTTATATAAGGTGCTAATATGGTGCAATTTTTCTCTTTCATTAATTGGCCCTATTTAGTATATATAAATTCTTTATATTAATCATGGTAACTGGGGGGCGTTAATTATTTTAAACAATTTTTATTTCTCACCTTAATTAAGTATTTTAGCACTTAGCCACTTAGGCACTTGGTTTTAAATTTTTAATGTCCTGGGGACATTTGTATGCAATACTTTATGATACACATGACGTGCAATTAACCCACACCATGGGGGTACATTTATAGAAATAAATCTTTAATCCTAATTGGGATTCCTATAAAGAAGAAGTTTAGAATTTATATACACCAGAAGGGTAATATAAAAAAAGGGCGTGGCAAGAGACCTTTATGTATTTGTATACTATTGTATAATGTAATTCATCTTCTGGAACATGTTATGTCTGTATATTTCTGTGTACATTTTGGGGGATATATATATATATATAAATATTATGCATTACTGTACTTTTGGTGGGATATAGGGATTTATGATTAGAATTTATATACACCAGTAGACGAGTATTCTATCTCAATAATCGTGGCTGATCCTTTCTTTAAGGAAATTAATTATTTTATTTAACAATTATAGGAAGTGTCACCTTTAAAGTTCATTTAATTGGTAGAGTAATTATTTTAATTATTAATAGTAACTGGGAATGAAATCATTTTCCTTCATCAATTTATATACTGCATTTTAAAAGAAACATATGATATAAATTTTATATTTTAATAAATAGTTTAATGGGAGTTTTATTTTGAGGTTAATGATTATTTTAAATTTTCAATTCATTGATGGTGACATAACAATTATTTTCGTGGATTCAGTTGATATTTTTCAGGTGGTCTTGTTGAGAGGGTATACTTCTTTATTTAACCATTTTAAAGGGAAATTATAAATGACTGTTGTTTTTTTGTTATTGTTGTTATGAGATAGAATAATAAAATGGGATTGTTAAATATTTAATTCTTGAGTTTTCATTGCAAGTCCCGTCTTACAGGATCCAGCGCAATTTTTAGCTTCTCTAGGCCTTAGCCTAGTTTTAATTAACTTGTAGCCCCTCTTTACAAAAAGAAATATTCTTTTTGTTTTAACTACTCAAAATGAAGTAGGGGTTTCAGAATCCACCTCGATATTTGCGTTCAACTTCCGATAGTCGATGACCATACGGTGTTTACCCCCAGGCTTAGGTACCAAAAACGCTGGACTGGCATAGCTAGAATGAGAAGGTTCAATCACCCCTTGTTCTAACAACTCTTGAACCCTCTCTCGCAGAATGATCATCTTCGGAGGTGCGAATTTGTAAGGGTGCGACCTTACTATCTTTGAGTCTGTAAGACGGATCTTATACTCCAGCAGGTGTGTGAGTCCCAATGTAGGAGTTAACACCTCGGGAAATTCCTCACACAATTGGTCTAAGGCCCTCTGCTGGGATGGAGTGAGATGATCTCGTGCAGAATCGGGACAAGCCACCTCTTGGATACCTGGCTTAGATCCCTGGTACCCAAGGAACGGAATAAGAGCACCCCGATTAAACTTAAAATAACATTGGTGCGCTTGGATGTCCAGCACGAGACCACTTTTTGCGATGAAATGGGCACGAATGATACAATCCACTCCCAGAGCAGGAGAAACCAGAAAAGGCCACACCCAAGAAAACCCATCGATTTTAAATTTAAAGGTAATCACCTGGGAGATGGGCAAGATTTCTCGAGATGCAGTCCAGCATACCACAGACGACAGGTTCGACCCCTTGATCAAGCCCTGCTTCTCAAGGTCCGCGCATACCCGAGATGAGATGATGGATCGGGCTGAACCGGAGTCAACTAATGCTCTGAGCTGACCCCCTTTTACCTCGAGCGACAGAAAGGGGCATACTGAAAGGTGTTGAGAGCTAGTGGACCGGACCTTGATGTCGAAGGAGTTGGATCCTAGCAATTGCCTGGAGGTAGTTGGAACTTGTAAAGATTTAGTGCGAGGGGAAGACATCCTCCGACATATCTTCCCCTGTCTACTTAGTTTTTTGGGATGGGTCTTGACGATGGAGGTGCTGGACGCGCGCGCCCTTGGGTGCATGATCGAACCACGTGCCCCGGGCGATTACAATTGTAACAGATGATGTCCCCCCGTCGCTCGCGATTTCGAATTGACTGGGCCTGTCGGGGGGGGGGAAAGGTTCACTGCGTCCTTCCGCTCACTGAGGTCTGGGTAGTTCCCCTCTTCTGTCTCCCCTCGCCTCGTCGCTCATCTGAATGGCCTTGGTCATCACACACAGCCGGTCCAAGTCCGCAAACCACCGCGGCCGCTCAGCAAATACGAGTCGCAATCTGTCTTCTGAGGAGACGCCGTCAAGAATATTCTGGACAACCTCTTCCCCCGACATGCCCAGTCCCAGTATGCGCGCTACCTCTCGAATACTTTGCACGAAGTGGGCAAGACTCTCGCCCCTCGCCTGCACGCGATAAAAGTGTCGGTGACGTAATTGCTGAATTAGTCTCCCGGGCACGAACGCCTCCAACACCTCCTGGTGGAACTCCGCCACTCCACCTATACGCCTCATTACATCCGCCACCCTCTCAGCCATGGGGCCGCGAGAATAAGGAAAAACGAGCTCGAGGACGGTACGATCTGACATACCCGGGAAATCGACCAATTGAAATATTATTTTAAAAAAAGGCAATAATTTGTCCACATCCAGTCCATCCACGACCGGTAATTGCTGGATGATATGGGACAGTGGGTTGGGCAGCTTGTGATATGACGCCGCCCCCAAACCGGAGAAAACCGGGGTACTTGCGGCAGGCTCGATTGCTCTATACAATGACGCTACAGCCGAGACCTCGGACTCAGCAACTGGAGCCGGCGTAGGTGGTCTACCCGGTTGAGACCCCTGCAGGGTCGAGGTGATCTGTTGGATCAGACCTTTTACATCATGGGCCGGCTCAAGATCGCCCCATTGTTGGTCAAGATTCTGCAGCCTGTGTTTTACATGCTACAGGCGTTGCCGGATTCGCCAGACGCCGATGGAGCACCCCGGTCCCTCCTCCAAATTGTCTACACACCGAGCCTATTCCTGCAGCTCCTCCCACTTCTCGTTGCATTTTTCTAATTCGCTCTCTTTGTCAGCGATGGCGACCATCGAGAGCGCTTCGCCCGCGGACAGCGCTTCTCTGAGCTGCCGTCGCAATACAATTACCGTCCCTTTTGGGTCTCTCCCCCGGGCTCGTAACTCGAACTGGATTTCGTCAAGCAGAAACAACTCTGGATTTAGGACGCTCATCCTCGAGCTTCGCGGTCGGCACACAAAAACACAACACCGTACAACAATTGACAATAAAGAACACAGGAATACTTGAGTACTGTCCTTCCTTCAAGCAGACTGCGGGTCCCCCTACCGTTGCGAGGACCCAGCCCACTTACCTGAACTAGCTCTCAACAACACTACACACGAAGGAATGCAATACACGACATGACAAAATTACCGACCAACGAACAACAACAAATTCTCATAAATATTTGCAATAACTTCGGCTCCCGTATCTCGGAGGAGACCAACTGCCGATCGGGCCATACCGCATAACTAAAAACGCCTTCCCTATTATTGGCAAGGTAATACGCGAAAACCATTTCTCCACCTCGGCCCAGATCTGCAATAGTTCGAGTTTCCAAGGAATTTCCCCACTAAAATTTCACACCCCGTGGCGACCTACAGTTCAACAATACCAACAGGCGGGCAATGATACACACATATAATTAAAAAAATCTTAAACATAACAAGACATAGGTACTTATAGATATAGGGACTTCTAGTAATTATGCCAAGTCCGATTCGAACCCCAAAATGTTTCCTGAGTTTGCAAGCCCCGTCACACCCAAAGGACCCAAGGGTTGACCCTAATCTCAACCACGCTCTACTACCAAACGTAACCCCTCTTTAAGTATTTTATTGACTTATAATTTTTTATTTATTTTTTTTTTTCCAAAAGAGGGGCCACAAGATAATTAAAACTAGGCCAAAAACCTAGAGAAGCCAAAATGCGCTGGATCCAGTGAGACGGGACTTGCAATTAAAACTCACAAAATTAACAACCAATAAATTTTTATTATAACCAACCTTTAAATATCTATCTCCCAACAAAATCAGTGTATTCTCCTTAAAATATTTTTGGTTAAATTTTTACGTGAAAATTAATATAAAATTTAAATGAAATGAATATAAAGATTTTCTTTTCCAATTGGGGTTACTTTTCCCCAGTTAGCCCTATACCTAACCCCCAGAAATAACACAGGAATATACAATACATATAAAGGGACATATAAATATATATGTCTACAACTACAACACATACACACGTTCCACATCACAGGACAATTACAACTTTCAACATTAATATCTTGCCACACCTCTTTCACCCCAGGAGGTACATAATTTACAATTCATAAATATTATTGGACGCAACACCTATTGCAAGATCTTAATACATAATAACCCAAATATATATATGTGTAACACCAGTGCCCCCAGGGCATACTAAAATTCAGGGGTTGGCATAATGCCTGATACTACTATTAAGTGCTCCCACACTGAGCACTTAGACTTGGAGGAAATATAATCATAATTCAGTCACAATACAAGTGACCATAATAAATTAAAAAGAATATAAGCGTGAATAATTTTGTGAAATATTAATAACAGTAATGTGCCATGATGCTTTATAACGTTTAAGAATTAATTTGGCCCAAAGGCTGACATGTTCCTAGGCAAGATGGTGCATAACTAAACCTGTCCCAGGAGCATGTTCAAGTCTGCATGAAAAATCCGCCTATACAGGATTAAACTGGGCACCCGACTGAAACTAACATAAGAAACTCCTATCCATTATAGGACCCAAACTGAATATAAATATGTGAAATTAATGAATCAATTGAAACTAAATTTAACCAGAGAAATTACATGAGGAATGATAGAATTACTAGCACTAAGGTAACCCTTTTACTGAAAACTAGAAAGAAATTTACATGTCTGAATGGTAATCAGCCACGGATACATGCCAACCTCTGGGCTCACATTTAATATAATCAGTATTACAAAGTGTACAAAAAATACCCCCCCCAAGTCCGCGCACTATTCTGTCCCGTTAACTGGGGCCCAATTAAAATTTGTAAAGTTTAAAGTCATTGTAGGGTGTGTAGCTATATGCCCACGAGTTCTAGTGGGTTACATTCCCTTGTGTGAAAAAGTAATATTGGGTTGGTGTCACCTGATTTATTCCCTGGTGTGAAGTTTGAAGTCCTGGTCTAAAGCATTTTCGTGTTGGTGTGGCCTGTCCTCGCTGTTCTCCTCCGGCAGATGAAGCTGAGAGCCTTGGATGTTCAGTTGTTCAGGTTGGGGCTGTTCCTCGACGTGAAGCGAGGGACTCTAAGCATACAAATATTATAAGCGAGAAGCTCCAACACTTGTTCCCCCAGGACTCTCACACGCACCAAAATCCATTTATAATTTTAAACACTGCTTTAGGCCTACTTGAAATGAAAGTTTGACACACTCTACAACAGGTTATACGGGCATGTGGCCCTATCTTTGAAAACATTATGTTTGGCTAAAGTACATATGTTATTTTGCGTTAACATTATTCAATTACGGGGCCTTAGTTAAGACTTCAATTACTGTTATACAATTAACTCATTTTGCATACTCTAATTCGCCACGTGGCGTGCGTGTAATAGGTTACAATTTTCATTCATTCCTGTACGTATATTAAACAAAACCCCTTTTACGTTACTTTAAAAATAAAAAATATATAGAAGTATATTGCACTTACTTACCGCAGATCTGTTTTAATTTAGCCTGCCATAGGTGGAAGATGGAACAATTAAAAAACCTTCCCTGTCGGAGAGCGAGGTGATTAGTTGTAGGACCAGAATCAGACAAGAACAGAACCGTTTATTCTCGTCTTTTTCCACTCGCGCTCCGCGGCGACCGCCAGGGAGCAGCACCAATCAGGCGCAGCATTATTACCTCCTGTAGATTGTGTGCTAACCGTTAAACACAGTACGGGAGAACGCCACCGCTAAATACAGAAACCTATTTTCTTTAGCGTATTCGTTAAATGCAGTATAAGATTTTTGTATAAGCGCCGATTTTATTCACTCGGCACACCCCCACCCCAAAAGAGCAACATAGTTGCCCCACACTTAGACAGAGGAGTACCCTGCAGTGTACCCCAATGTTTTCTACTAAAACGCAGGTGTTCCTCGGTTTTCCCAGTTGCCTTTGTTCTCAGGAGAGCAGTGGCTCAGAAGGAAGTCGAAAAAACAGAAAGAAGACGTGTAGAATGAGAGTGTGTTGGCACTACACACTGACCTGATCAGGGCCAGCATGCAGCAAGAAAGACAGAAGAAGAAAAGAAGAAAGAGTGTTCGGGTGCACCCTGAGTTCTGACCTCCTGAGGCTTGACCACTTATGCGGGAACTCCGAGGCTACCTCAACAGGGACCCATGCCCTATAATTACACGGGGACTAACCCCCCAAAATCCAATAACACTTTATCCCATGAATCCCTCTTTCATCCCACAGGACCATGGAGAGAACGGGGGAGGTGGTTTCCATGACAGCGTAATTTGTTTACCCAATGTGGATATCCCTTCCTATAATACATGTGTGCTCCAAGGACATTGTCCACGTCGTACAACGCCACCGAGGTCCCTACCTGGCCTCGTTGGAGCGGTACGACATGCTCTACTTACTCCTATTTTTGATTTTTTTCTCATCCTTTTTTTTTTTTTAAGGGAGAAGGTAGGAGATCGGGAGGATGAAAAGGGTAAGGATCCTTAAAGGTCAAAAGTGAGGACAGGGTTCCCTCCGAAAATCAGGAGGAGTGGAGAAAACCAAGGCTCGCGTAGGCAGGGGCGCAGCCCTGAAGTAGACGTACACCACCCGGATTGTGGGGAACATCTACCCGCTACCATATCAGGTTCTTACCTTTTTCCCGGAGCACACACCACCGAAGGATCACCATCCCTACACACATGGAAACCCCCAATTCTTACGCCCACCTTCTATTAGTCAGCTACTCCCTCCGACAGAGCTTCAATTTGGAAACATGAGTAACAATATCATTAGAATCGCCCCCCGATACGCCCAGCCGGGCCGTCACCGGTGGTGACGTGAACCCTAGGATGCGATATGGCCCCGACCAGCGGTAACATAACTTTGCGGCACGTTTGTCCGCGGCTGAGCTGAGTGGGTGGCTCTGGCAATAGACCCAGTCCCCAATCCGGAAGGGGTTAGGAATTCGCCCCTGATTATATCGTCGACGGACCCGCTCGTGCGCTCGCAGCAAATTCTTCCGAGCCTCCTTCCACATCTCTGCAGTTCTATTATCTGGCTACCGTGGCAGAAGATCTTCGATGTTCCACAAATTGGTCAACGGGAGTGCGGGCGAGAATTCAAACAGGATTTCAAAGGGCACGGCCTGATGTCTGTCATGTCGGGCCGTATTAAAAGCTAACTGTAACCACTTCAGATTCTGATCCCAGGTGGTTTGTTGCTCAGCGTGATAAGCAATTAGGGCGGACCGGAGATTCCGATTGAACCTCTCCGCATGGGACGGCTGTGGGTAATAAGGGGAAGTGGTTACGTGTTTGATCCCACTGGCGAAACACATCCGCCGGAATTCACCCGAAATGAACTGCGGGCCATTGTCCGAGGCAATGATGGTCGGAAGACCGAAATGCTGAAATATATTGTTTTGGAGCGCGTTTATGGTTAAACGAGCCGTTGCCTGCCGTAAGGGCAATAGCCAGGCAAACTTTGAAAAAGCATCCACACAAACAAGCAGGTAAGCATTACCTGACTTGCTACGGGGGAATGGCCCCACGTAGTCGATGAACAACTTCTCCATCGGTCTGCTCGCCACATCAGATGACAAAAACTCTAACTTGGTGTTCTGGGCAGGCTTGCTCAAGCCACATAGATGACAGCTCTTAACCCTGGTCGCGATGTCCCTATCCATGCCCTTCCAGATAAAATGTCTCCTAATGCTGGAAATGGTCCTAGAAATTCCCTTGTGGCCTCCTACTGGGGAATTGTGGTAATAACTGAAGACCATGGGCACTAACTTGCTAGGCAGCACGATCTTAGGGGCACGTCCTTTTCTTTCTCTACAACATAGGACTCCCTTGGACAAGAAGTAAGGGGCCTGTACGTTACCCTCCTTTATATTTTGGATGACTGGACCCAGCTCTTCGTTGTTTAACTGATGGGGTAACACATCAGTGAAGGCTAATGGAAAGTCTATCAGAACGGAACAGGGTTGCTCAGATTGGGCATCACTGGGCTGGGAGGACAAGGCGCCTGCAACTACATTTTGAGATCCCCTAATGTGTTGCACTTTGAACTTAAAGGATGAGATCTTCACCACCCATCTACCAATTTTACCCAGTTGCCGGGGATGAGCCAGAAGCCAAGAGAGAGCCTGATTGTCGGTCTCGAGCAGGAACTCAGCATGTTCCAAGAAACGCCTGAACTTGTCTAGAGCGTACACAACAGCTAAACACTCTAGCTCATAGACGGATGATTTTTGTTCTTGCTGGGTCAATGTCCGGGAAATAAAAGCCACAGGCTGCCTAGCGTCATCAACAACTTGGGACAGAACTGCCCCGAGCGCAACCGAACTCGCGTCCGTCTGTAGGATAAAGGGTTTCGAAAAGTCGGGCATCCGTAACACCGGTGGGGAGATGATGGTCTCCTTCAAGGTGTGGAAAGCCTTCTGTTGACTCTCACCCCTTGTAAATTTAGCGCCCTTCTTCCTCAGCTCGTTCAAGGGTGCGGTAATCTCGGCGATATTAGGTATGAAACGTCGATAAAAATTGACCATACATACGAATCTTGCTATTCCCTTCGCATCCCTAGGAGGGGGGAAGTCACGGATGCCCTGTGTCCTCTCGGGGTCGACCGTAACGCCCCGGTGTGAAACCAAATGGCCCAAGAAAGAAATACTCTCCTGGGCGAAACGAACCTTCTCGGGATTGACAGTGAGGCCAGATCTTCTCAACCGACACATCACTTCTCGGAGATGACCCAGATGATCTTCGAATGTCTCACTGTACACCAACAAATCATCTAAATAATTAAAGACGAACTTGAATTTCACGTCGTAGAAAACGGTATCGAGAAGACGAGTGAGTCTTCCACAGCCCCCACAGCCAAACCCATGGGAACCCTTGTGTATTGGTACAAATTCCATGGTACACAAAAGGCCGTGTACGGTCTACTCTCTTTGGCCAAAGGAATCTGGTGATAAGCCGCATTGAGATCGATTATGGTGAAATACCTGACCCCACTGAACCAATCAAAGGCCGAATGTAAGTCTGGGAGGGGAACAGAATCCACCTCGATATTTGCGTTCAACTTCCGATAGTCGATGACCATACGGTGTTTACCCCCAGGCTTAGGTACCAAAAACGCTGGACTGGCATAGCTAGAATGAGAAGGTTCAATCACCCCTTGTTCTAACAACTCTTGAACCCTCTCTCGCAGAATGATCATCTTTGGAGGTGCGAATTTGTAAGGGTGCGACCTTACTATCTTTGAGTCTGTAAGACGGATCTTATACTCCAGCAGGTGTGTGAGTCCCAATGTAGGAGTTAACACCTCGTGAATTTCCTCACACAATTGGTCTAAGGCCCTCTGCTGGGATGGAGTGAGATGATCTCGTGCAGAATCGGGACAAGCCACCTCTTGGATACCTGGCTTAGATCCCTGGTACCCAATGAACGGAATAAGAGCACCCCGATTAAACTTAAAATAACATTGGTGCGCTTGGATGTCCAGCACGAGACCACTTTTTGCGATTAAATCGGCACCAATGATACAATCCACTCCCAGAGCAGGAGAAACCAGAAAAGGCCACACCCAAGAAAACCCATCGATTTTAAATTTAAAGGTAATCACCTGGAAGATGGGCAAGATTTCTCGAGATGCAGTCCAGCATACCACAGACGACAGGTTCGACCCCTTGATCAAGGCCTGCTTCTCAAGGTCCGCGCATACCCGAGATGAGATGATGGATCGGGCTGAACCGGAGTCAACTAATGCTCTGAGCTGACCCCCTTTTACCTCGAGCGACAGAAAGGGGCATACTGAAAGGTGTTGAGAGGTAGTGGACCGGACCTTGATGTCGAAGGAGTTGGATCCTAGCAATTGCCTGGAGGTAGTTGGAACTTGTAAAGATTTAGTGCGAGGGGAAGACATCCTCCGAATATATCTTCCCCTGTCTACTTAGTTTTTTGGGATGGGTCTTGACGATGGAGGTGCTGGACGCGCGCGCCCTTGGGTGCATGATCGAGCCACGTGCCCCGGGCGATTACAATTGTAACAGATGATATCCCCCCGTCGCTCGCGATTTCGAATTGACTGGGCCTGTCGGGGGGGGGGGGAAGGTTCACTGCGTCTTTCCGCTCTTTGAGGTCTGGGTAGTTCCCCTCTTCTGTCTCCCCTCGCCTCGTCGCTCATCTGAATGGCCTTGGTCATCACACACAGCCGGTCCAAGTCCGCAAACCACCGCGGCCCCTCAGCAAATACGAGTCGCAATCTGTCTTCTGAGGAGACGCCGTCAAGAATATTCTGGACAACCTCTTCCCCCGACATGCCCAGTCCCAGTATGCGCGCTACCTCTCGAATACTTTGCACGAAGTGGGCAAGACTCTCGCCCCTCGCCTGCACGCGATAAAAGTGTCGGTGACGTAATTGCTGCATTAGTCTCCCGGGCACGAACGCCTCCAACACCTCCTGGTGGAACTCCGCCACTCCACCTCTACGCCTCATTACATCCGCCACCCTCTCAGCCATGGGGCCGCGACAATAAGGAAAAACGAGCTCGAGGACGGTACGATCTGACATACCCGGGAAATCGACCAATTGAAATATTATTTTAAAACAAGGCAATAATTTGTCCACATCCAGTCCATCCACGACCGGTAATTGCTGGATGATATGAGACAGTGGGTTGGGCAGCTTGTGATATGACGCCGCCCCCAAACCGGAGAAAACCGGGGTACTTGCGGCAGGCTCGATTGCTCTATACAATGACGCTACAGCCGAGACCTCGGACTCAGCAACTGGAGCCGGCGTAGGTGGTCTACCCGGTTGAGACCCCTGCAGGGTCGAGGTGATCTGTTGGATCAGACCTTTTACATCATGGGCCGGCTCAAGATCGCCCCATTGTTGGTCAAGATTCTGCAGCCTGTGTTTTACATGCTACAGGCGTTGCCGGATTCGCCAGACGCCGATGGAGCACCCCGGTCCCTCCTCCAAATTGTCTACACACCGAGCCAATTCCTGCAGCTCCTCCCACTTCTCGTTGCATTTTTCTAATTCGCTCTCTTTGTCAGCGATGGCGACCATCGAGAGCGCTTCGCCCGCGGACAGCGCTTCTCTGAGCTGCCGTCGCAATACAATTACCGTCCCTTTTGGGTCTCTCCCCCGGGCTCGTAACTCGAACTGGATTTCGTCAAGCAGAAACAACTCTGGATTTAGGACGCTCATCCTCGAGCTTCGCGGTCGGCACACAAAAACACAACACCGTACAACAATTGACAATAAAGAACACAGGGATACTTGAGTACTGTCCTTCCTTCAAGCAGACTGCGGGTCCCCCTACCGTTGCGAGGACCCAGCCCACTTACCTGAACTAGCTCTCAACAACACTACACACGAAGGAATGCAATACACGACATGACAAAATTTCCGACCAACGAACAACAACAAATTCTCATAAATATTTGCAATAACTTCGGCTCCCGTATCTCGGAGGAGACCAACTGCCGATCGGGCCATATCGCATAACTAAAAACGCCTTCCCTATTATTGGCAAGGTAATACGCGAAAACCATTTCTCCACCTCGGCCCAGATCTGCAATAGTTCGAGTTTCCAAGGAATTTCCCCCCTAAAATTTCACACCCCGTGGCGACCTACAGTTCAACAATACCAACAGGCGGGCAATGATACACACATATAATTAAAAAAATCTTAAACATAACAAGACATAGGTACTTATAGATATAGGGACTTCTAGTATTTATGCCAAGTCCGATTCGAACCCCAAAATGTTTCCTGAGTTTGCAAGCCCCGTCACACCCAAAGGACCCAAGGGTTGACCCTAATCTCAACCATGCTCTGCTACCAAACGTAACCCCTCTTTAAGTATTTTATTGACTTATAATTCTTTATTTATTTATTTTTTTTCCAAAAGAGGGGCCACAAGATAATTAAAACTAGGCCAAAAACCTAGAGAAGCCAAAATGCGCTGGATCCAGTGAGACGGGACTTGCAATTAAAACTAACAAAATTAACAACCAATAAATTTTTATTATAACCAACCTTTAAATATCTATCTCCCAACAAAATCAGTGTATTCTCCTTAAAATATTTTTGGTTAAATTTTTACTTGAAAATTAATATAAAATTTAAATGAAATGAATATAAAGATTTTCTTTTCCAATTGGGGTTACTTTTCCCCAGTTAGCCCTATACCTAACCCCCAGAAATAACACAGGAATATACAATACATATAAAGGGACATATAAATATATATGTCTACAACTACAACACATACACACGTTCCACATCACAGGACAATTACAACTTTCAACATTAATATCTTGCCACACCTCTTTCACCCCAGGAGGTACATAATTTACAATTCATAAATATTATTGGACGCAACACCTATTGCAAGATCTTAATACATAATAACCCAAATATATATATGTGTAACACCAGTGCCCCCAGTGCATACTAAAATTCAGGGGTTGGCATAATGCCTGATACTACTATTAAGTGCTCCCACACTGAGCACTTAGACTTGGAGGAAATATAATCATAATTCAGTCACAATACAAGTGACCATAATAAATTAAAAAGAATTTAAGCGTGAATAATTTTGTGAAAAATTAATAACAGTAATGTGCCATGATGCTTTATAACGTTTAAGAATTAATTTGGCCCAAAGGCCGACATGTTCCTAGGCAAGATCGTGCATAACTAAACCTGTCCCAGGAGCATGTTCAAGTCTGCATGAAAAATCCGCCTATACAGGATTAAACTGGGCACCCGACTGAAACTAACAAAAGAAACTCCTATCCATTATAGGACCCAAACTGAATATAAATATGTGAAATTAATGAATCAATTGAAACTAAATTTAACCAGAGAAATTACATGATGAATGATAGAATTACTAGCACTAAGGTAACCCTTTTACTGAAAACTAGAAAGAAATTTACATGTCTGAATGGTAATCAGCCACGGATACATGCCAACCTCTGGGCTCACATTTAATATAATCAGTATTACAAAATGTACAAAAGATACCCCCCCCCCCAAGTCCGCGCACTATTCTGTCCCGTTAACCGGGGACCCAATTAAAATTTGTAAAGTTTAAAGTCATTGTAGGGTGTGTAGCTATATGCCCACGAGTTCTAGTGGGTTACATTCCCTTGTGTGAAAAAGTAATATTGGGTTGGTGTCACCTGATTTATTCCCTGGTGTGAAGTTTGAAGTCCTGGTCTAAAGCATTTTCGTGTTGGTGTGGCCTGTCCTCGCTGTTCTCCTCCGGCAGATGAAGCTGAGAGCCTTGGATGTTCAGTTGTTCAGGTTGGGGCTGTTCCTCGACGTGAAGCGAGGGACCCTAAGCATACAAATATTATCAGCAAGAAGCTCCAACACTTATTCCCCCAGGACTCTCACACGCACCAAAATCCATTTATAATTTTAAACACTGCTTTAGGCCTACTTGAAATGAAAGTTTGACACACTCTACAACAGGTTATACGGGCATGTGGCCCTATCTTTGAAAACATTAAGTTTGGCTAAAGTACATATTATTTTGCGTTAACATTATTCAATTACGGGGCCTTAGTTAAGACTTCAATTACTGTTATACAATTAACTCATTTTGCATACTCTAATTCGCCACGTGGCGTGCGTGTAATAGGTTACAATTTTCATTCATTCCTGTACGTATATTAAACAAAACCCCTTTTACGTTACTTTAAAAATAAAAAATATATATATATATAAGTATATTGCACTTACTTACCGCAGATCTGTTTTAATTTAGCCTGCCATAGGTGGAAGATGGAACAATTAAAAAACCTTCCCTGTCGGAGAGCGAGGTGATTAGTTGTAGGACCGGAATCAGACAAGAACAGAACCGTTTATTCTCGCCTTTTTCCACTCGCGCTCCGCGGCGACCGCCAGGGGGCAGCACCAATCAGGCGCAGCATTATTACCTCCTGTAGATTGTGTGCTAACCGTTAAACACAGTACGGGAGAACGCCACCGCTAAATACAGAAACCTATTTTTCTTTAGCGTATTCGTTAAATGCAGTATAAGATTTTTGTATAAGCGCCGATTTTATTCACTCGGCACACCCCCACCCCAAAAGGGCAACATAGTTGCCCCACACTTAGACAGAGGAGTACCCTGCAGTGTACCCCAATGTTTTCTACTAAAACGCAGGTGTTCCTCGGTATTCCCAGTTGCCTTTGTTCTCAGGAGAGCAGTGGCTCAGAAGGAAGTCGAAAAAACAGAAAGAAGACGTGTAGAATGAGAGTGTGTTGGCACTACACACTGACCTGATCAGGGCCAGCATGCAGCAAGAAAGACAGAAGAAGAAAAGAAGAAAGAGTGTTCGGGTGCACCCTGAGTTCTGACCTCCTGAGGCTTGACCACTTATGCGGGAACTCCGAGGCTACCTCAACAGGGACCCATGCCCTATAATTACACGGGGACTAACCCCCCAAAATCCAATAACACTTTATCCCATGAATTCCTCTTACATCCCACAGGACCAGGGTGAGAACGGGGGAGGTGGTTTCCATGACACCATAATTTGTTTACCCAATGTGGATATCCCTTCCTATAATACATGTGTGCTCCAAGGACATTGTCCACGTCGTACAACGCCACCGAAATCCCTACCTGGCCTCGTTCGTCGTTGGAGCGGTACGACTTGCTCTACTTACTCCTATTTTTGATTTTCTTCTCATCCTTTTTTTTTTTTTTTTTTTTTAAGGGAGAAGGTAGGAGATCGGGAGGATGAAAAGGGTAAGGATCCTTAAAGGTCAAGGGTGAGGACAGGGTTCCCTCCGAAAATCAGGAGGAGTGGAGAAAACCAAGGCTCGCGTAGGCAGGGGCGCAGCCCTGAAGTAGACGTACACCACCCGGATTGTGGGGAACATCTACCCGCTACCATATCAGGTTCTTACCTTTTCCCCGGAGCACACACCACCGAAGGATCACCATCCCTACACACATGGAAACCCCCAATTCTTACGCCCCCCTTCTATTAGTCAGCTACTCCCTCCGACAGAGCTTCAATTTGGAAACATGAGTAACAATATCATTAGAATCGCCACCCGATACGCCCAGCCGGGCCGTCACCGGTGGTGACGTGAACCCTAGGATGCGATTTGGCCCCGACCAGCGGTAACATAACTTTGCGGCACGTTTGTCCGCGGCTGAGCTGAGTGGGTGGCTCTGGCAATAGACCCAGTCCCCAATCCGGAAGGGGTTAGGAATTCGCCCCTGATTATATCGTCGACGGACCCGCTCGTGCGCTCGCAGCAAATTCTTCCGAGCCTCCTTCCACATCTCTGCAGTTCTATTATCTGGCTACCGTGGCAGAAGATCTTCGATGTTCCACAAATTGGTCAACGGGAGTGCGGGCGAGAATCCAAACAGGATTTCAAAGGGCACGGCCTGATGACTGTCATGTCGGGCCGTATTAAAAGCTAACTGTAACCACTTCAGATTCTGATCCCAGGTGGTTTGTTGCTCAGCGTGATAAGCAATTAGGGCGGACCGGAGATTCCGATTGAACCTCTCCGCATGGGACGGCTGTGGGTAATAAGTGGAAGTGGTTACGTGTTTGATCCCACTGGCGAAACACATCCGCCGGAATTCACCCGAAATGAACTGCGGGCCATTGTCCGAGACAATGATGGTCGGAAGACCGAAATGTTGAAATATATTGTTTTGGAGCGCGTTTATGGTTAAACGAGCCGTTGCCTGCCGTAAGGGCAATAGCCAGGCAAACTTTGAAAAAGCATCCACACAAACAAGCAGGTAAGCATTACCTGACTTGCTACGGGGGAATGGCCCCACGTAGTCGATGAACAACTTCTCCATCGGTCTGCTCGCCACATCAGATGACAACAACTCTAACTTGGTGTTCTGGGCAGGCTTGCTCAAGCCACATAGATGACAGCTCTTAACCCTGGTCGCGATGTCCCTATCCATGCCCTTCCAGATAAAATGTCTCCTAATGCTGGAGATGGTCTTAGAAATTCCCTTGTGGCCTCCTACTGGGGAATTGTGGTAATAACGGAAGACCATGGGCACTAAATTGCTAGGCAGCACGATCTTAGGGGCACGTCCTTTTCTTTCTCTACAACATAGGACTCCCTTGGACAAGAAGTAACGGGCCTGTACGTAAACCTCCTTTATATTTTGGATGACTGGACCCAGCTCTTCGTCGTTTAACTGATGGGGTAACACATCAGTGAAGGCTAATGGAAAGTCTATCAGAACGGAACAGGGTTGCTCAGATTGGGCATCACTGGGTTGGGAGGACAAGGCGTCTGCAACTACATTTTGAGATCCCCTAATGTGTTGCACTTTGAACTTAAAGGATGAGATCTTCACCACCCATCTACCAATTTTACCCAGTTGCCGGGGATGAGCCAGAAGCCAAGAGAGAGCCTGATTGTCGGTCTCGAGCAGGAACTCAGCATGTTCCAAGAAACGCCTGAACTTGTCTAGAGCGTACACAACAGCTAAACACTCTAGCTCATAGACGGATGATTTTTGTTCTTGCTGGGTCAATGTCCGGGAAATAAAAGCCACAGGCTGCCTAGCGTCATCAACAACTTGGGACAGAACTGCCCCGAGCGCAACCGAACTCGCGTCCGTCTGTAGGATAAAGGGTTTCGAAAAGTCGGGCATCTGTAACACCGGTGGGGAGATGATGGCCTCCTTCAAGGTGTAGAAAGCCTTCTGTTGACTCTCACCCCATGTAAATTTAGCGCCCTTCTTCCTCAGCTCGTTCAAGGGTGCGGCAATCTCAGCGATATTAGGTATGAATCGTCGATAAAAATTGACCATACATACGAATCTTGCTATTCCCTTCGCATCCCTAGGAGGGGGGAAGTCACGGATGCCCTGTGTCCTCTCGGGGTCGACCGTAACGCCCGGTGTGAAACCAAATGGCCCAAGAAAGAAATACTCTCCTGGGCGAAACGAACCTTCTCGGGATTGACAGTGAGGCCAGATCTTCTCAACCGACACATCACTTCTCGGAGATGACCCAGATGATCTTCGAATGTCTCACTGTACACCAACAAATCATCTAAATAATTAAAGACGAACTTGAATTTCACGTCGTAAAAAACGGTATCGAGAAGACGAGTGAGTCTTCCACAGCCCCCACAGCCAAACCCATGGGAACCCTTGTGTATTGGTACAAATTCCATGGTACACAAAAGGCCGTGTACGGTCTACTCTCTTTGGCCAAAGGAATCTGGTGATAAGCCGCATTGAGATCGATTATGGTGAAATACCTGACCCCACTGAACCAATCAAAGGCCGAATGTAAGTCTGGGAGGGGAACAGAATCCACCTCGATATTTGCGTTCAACTTCCGATAGTCGATGACCATACGGTGTTTACCCCCAGGCTTAGGTACCAAAAACGCTGTACTGGCATAGCTAGAATGAGAAGGTTCAATCACCCCTTGTTCTAACAACTCTTGAACCCTCTCTCGCAGAATGATCATCTTCGGAGGTGCGAATTTGTAAGGGTGCGACCTTACTATCTTTGAGTCTGTAAGACGGATCTTATACTCCAGCAGGTGTGTGAGTCCCAATGTAGGAGTTAACACCTCGGGAATTTCCTCACACAATTGGTCTAAGGCCCTCTGCTGGGATGGAGTGAGATGATCTCGTGCAGAATCGGGACAAGCCACCTCTTGGATACCTGGCTTAGATCCCTGGTACCCAAGGAACAGAATAAGAGCACCCCGATTAAACTTAAAATAACATTGGTGCGCTTGGATGTCCAGCACGAGACCACTTTTTGCGATGAAATCGGCACCAATGATACATTCAACTCCCAGAGCAGGAGAAACCAGAAAAGGCCACACCCAAGAAAACCCATCGATTTTAAATTTAAAGGTAATCACCTGGAAGATGGGCAAGATTTCTCGAGATGCAGTCCAGCATACCACAGACGACAGGTTCGACCCCTTGATCAAGCCCTGCTTCTCAAGGTCCGCGCATACCCGAGATGAGATGACGGATCGGGCTGAACCGGAGTCAACTAATGCTCTGAGCTGACCCCCTTTTACCTCGAGCGACAGAAAGGGGCATACTGAAAGGTGTTGAGAGGTAGTGGACCGGACCTTGATGTCGAAGGAGTTGGATCCTAGCAATTGCCTGGAGGTAGTTGGAACTTGTAAAGATTTAGTGCGAGGGGAAGACATCCTCCGACATATCTTCCCCTGTCTACTTAGTTTTTTGGGATGGGTCTTGACGATGGAGGTGCTGGATGCGCGCGCCCTTGGGTGCATGATCGAGCCACGTGCCCCGGGCGATTACAATTGTAACAGATGATGTCCCCCCGTCGCTCGCGATTTCGAATTGACTGGGCCTGTCGGGGGGGGGGGAAAGGTTCACTGCGTCCTTCCGCTCTTTGAGGTCTGGGTAGTTCCCCTCTTCTGTTTCCCCTCGCCTCGTCGCTCATCTTAATGGCCTTGGTCATCACACACAGCCGGTCCAAGTCCGCAAACCACCGCGGCCCCTCAGCAAATACGAGTCGCAATCTGTCTTCTGAGGAGACGCCGTCAAGAATATTCTGGACAACCTCTTCCCCCGACATGCCCAGTCCCAGTATGCGCGCTACCTCTCGAATACTTTGCACGAAGTGGGCAAGACTCTCGCCCCTCGCCTGCACGCGATAAAAGTGTCGGTGACATAATTGCTGCATTAGTCTCCCGGGCACGAACGCCTCCAACACCTCCTGGTGGAACTCCGCCACTCCACCTCTACGCCTCATTACATCCGCCACCCTCTCAGCCATGGGGCCGCGACAATAAGGAAAAACGAGCTCGAGGACGGTACGATCTGACATTCCCGGGAAATCGACCAATTGAAATATTATTTTAAAACAAGGCAATAATTTGTCCACATCCAGTCCATCCACGACCGGTAATTGCTGGATGATATGAGACAGTGGGTTGGGCAGCTTGTGATATGACGCCGCCCCCAAACCGGAGAAAACCGGGGTACTTGCGGCAGGCTCGATTGCTCTATACAATGACGCTACAGCCGAGACCTCGGACTCAGCAACTGGAGCCGGCGTAGGTGGTCTACCCGGTTGAGACCCCTGCAGGGTCGAGGTGATCTGTTGGATCAGACCTTTTACATCATGGGCCGGCTCAAGATCGCCCCATTGTTGGTCAAGATTCTGCAGCCTGTGTTTTACATGCTACAGGCGTTGCCGGATTCGCCAGACGCCGATGGAGCACCCCGGTCCCTCCTCCAAATTGTCTACACACCGAGCCAATTCCTGCAGCTCCTCCCACTTCTCGTTGTTTTTTTCTAATTCGCTCTCTTTGTCAGCGATGGCGACCATCGAGAGCGCTTCGCCCGCGGACAGCGCTTCTCTGAGCTGCCGTCGCAATACAATTACCGTCCCTTTTGGGTCTCTCCCCCGGGCTCGTAACTCGAACTGGATTTCGTCAAGCAGAAACAACTCTGGATTTAGGACGCTCATCCTCGAGCTTCGCGGTCGGCACACAAAAACACAACACCGTACAACAATTGACAATAAAGAACACAGGAATACTTGAGTACTGTCCTTCCTTCAAGCAGACTGCGGGTCCCCCTACCGTTGCGAGGACCCAGCCCACTTACCTGAACTAGCTCTCAACAACACTACACACGAAGGAATGCAATACACGACATGACAAAATTTCCGACCAACGAACAACAACAAATTCTCATAAATATTTGCAATAACTTCGGCTCCCGTATCTCGGAGGAGACCAACTGCCGATCGGGCCATATCGCATAACTAAAAACGCCTTCCCTATTATTGGCAAGGTAATACGCGAAAACCATTTCTCCACCTCGGCCCAGATCTGCAATAGTTCGAGTTTCCAAGGAATTTCCCCCCTAAAATTTCACACCCCGTGGCGACCTACAGTTCAACAATACCAACAGGCGGGCAATGATACACACATATAATTAAAAAAATCTTAAACATAACAAGACATAGGTACTTATAGATATAGGGACTTCTAGTATTTATGCCAAGTCCGATTCGAACCCCAAAATGTTTCCTGAGTTTGCAAGCCCCGTCACACCCAAAGGACCCAAGGGTTGACCCTAATCTCAACCATGCTCTGCTACCAAACGTAACCCCTCTTTAAGTATTTTATTGACTTATAATTCTTTATTTATTTATTTTTTTTCCAAAAGAGGGGCCACAAGATAATTAAAACTAGGCCAAAAACCTAGAGAAGCCAAAATGCGCTGGATCCAGTGAGACGGGACTTGCAATTAAAACTAACAAAATTAACAACCAATAAATTTTTATTATAACCAACCTTTAAATATCTATCTCCCAACAAAATCAGTGTATTCTCCTTAAAATATTTTTGGTTAAATTTTTACTTGAAAATTAATATAAAATTTAAATGAAATGAATATAAAGATTTTCTTTTCCAATTGGGGTTACTTTTCCCCAGTTAGCCCTATACCTAACCCCCAGAAATAACACAGGAATATACAATACATATAAAGGGACATATAAATATATATGTCTACAACTACAACACATACACACGTTCCACATCACAGGACAATTACAACTTTCAACATTAATATCTTGCCACACCTCTTTCACCCCAGGAGGTACATAATTTACAATTCATAAATATTATTGGACGCAACACCTATTGCAAGATCTTAATACATAATAACCCAAATATATATATGTGTAACACCAGTGCCCCCAGTGCATACTAAAATTCAGGGGTTGGCATAATGCCTGATACTACTATTAAGTGCTCCCACACTGAGCACTTAGACTTGGAGGAAATATAATCATAATTCAGTCACAATACAAGTGACCATAATAAATTAAAAAGAATTTAAGCGTGAATAATTTTGTGAAAAATTAATAACAGTAATGTGCCATGATGCTTTATAACGTTTAAGAATTAATTTGGCCCAAAGGCCGACATGTTCCTAGGCAAGATCGTGCATAACTAAACCTGTCCCAGGAGCATGTTCAAGTCTGCATGAAAAATCCGCCTATACAGGATTAAACTGGGCACCCGACTGAAACTAACAAAAGAAACTCCTATCCATTATAGGACCCAAACTGAATATAAATATGTGAAATTAATGAATCAATTGAAACTAAATTTAACCAGAGAAATTACATGATGAATGATAGAATTACTAGCACTAAGGTAACCCTTTTACTGAAAACTAGAAAGAAATTTACATGTCTGAATGGTAATCAGCCACGGATACATGCCAACCTCTGGGCTCACATTTAATATAATCAGTATTACAAAATGTACAAAAGATACCCCCCCCCCCAAGTCCGCGCACTATTCTGTCCCGTTAACCGGGGACCCAATTAAAATTTGTAAAGTTTAAAGTCATTGTAGGGTGTGTAGCTATATGCCCACGAGTTCTAGTGGGTTACATTCCCTTGTGTGAAAAAGTAATATTGGGTTGGTGTCACCTGATTTATTCCCTGGTGTGAAGTTTGAAGTCCTGGTCTAAAGCATTTTCGTGTTGGTGTGGCCTGTCCTCGCTGTTCTCCTCCGGCAGATGAAGCTGAGAGCCTTGGATGTTCAGTTGTTCAGGTTGGGGCTGTTCCTCGACGTGAAGCGAGGGACCCTAAGCATACAAATATTATCAGCAAGAAGCTCCAACACTTATTCCCCCAGGACTCTCACACGCACCAAAATCCATTTATAATTTTAAACACTGCTTTAGGCCTACTTGAAATGAAAGTTTGACACACTCTACAACAGGTTATACGGGCATGTGGCCCTATCTTTGAAAACATTAAGTTTGGCTAAAGTACATATTATTTTGCGTTAACATTATTCAATTACGGGGCCTTAGTTAAGACTTCAATTACTGTTATACAATTAACTCATTTTGCATACTCTAATTCGCCACGTGGCGTGCGTGTAATAGGTTACAATTTTCATTCATTCCTGTACGTATATTAAACAAAACCCCTTTTACGTTACTTTAAAAATAAAAAATATATATATATATAAGTATATTGCACTTACTTACCGCAGATCTGTTTTAATTTAGCCTGCCATAGGTGGAAGATGGAACAATTAAAAAACCTTCCCTGTCGGAGAGCGAGGTGATTAGTTGTAGGACCGGAATCAGACAAGAACAGAACCGTTTATTCTCGCCTTTTTCCACTCGCGCTCCGCGGCGACCGCCAGGGGGCAGCACCAATCAGGCGCAGCATTATTACCTCCTGTAGATTGTGTGCTAACCGTTAAACACAGTACGGGAGAACGCCACCGCTAAATACAGAAACCTATTTTTCTTTAGCGTATTCGTTAAATGCAGTATAAGATTTTTGTATAAGCGCCGATTTTATTCACTCGGCACACCCCCACCCCAAAAGGGCAACATAGTTGCCCCACACTTAGACAGAGGAGTACCCTGCAGTGTACCCCAATGTTTTCTACTAAAACGCAGGTGTTCCTCGGTATTCCCAGTTGCCTTTGTTCTCAGGAGAGCAGTGGCTCAGAAGGAAGTCGAAAAAACAGAAAGAAGACGTGTAGAATGAGAGTGTGTTGGCACTACACACTGACCTGATCAGGGCCAGCATGCAGCAAGAAAGACAGAAGAAGAAAAGAAGAAAGAGTGTTCGGGTGCACCCTGAGTTCTGACCTCCTGAGGCTTGACCACTTATGCGGGAACTCCGAGGCTACCTCAACAGGGACCCATGCCCTATAATTACACGGGGACTAACCCCCCAAAATCCAATAACACTTTATCCCATGAATTCCTCTTACATCCCACAGGACCAGGGTGAGAACGGGGGAGGTGGTTTCCATGACACCATAATTTGTTTACCCAATGTGGATATCCCTTCCTATAATACATGTGTGCTCCAAGGACATTGTCCACGTCGTACAACGCCACCGAAATCCCTACCTGGCCTCGTTCCTCGTTGGAGCGGTACGACTTGCTCTACTTACTCCTATTTTTGATTTTTTTCTCATCCTTTTTTTTTTTTTTTTTTTTTAAGGGAGAAGGTAGGAGATCGGGAGGATGAAAAGGGTAAGGATCCTTAAAGGTCAAGGGTGAGGACAGGGTTCCCTCCGAAAATCAGGAGGAGTGGAGAAAACCAAGGCTCGCGTAGGCAGGGGCGCAGCCCTGAAGTAGACGTACACCACCCGGATTGTGGGGAACATCTACCCGCTACCATATCAGGTTCTTACCTTTTCCCCGGAGCACACACCACCGAAGGATCACCATCCCTACACACATGGAAACCCCCAATTCTTACGCCCCCCTTCTATTAGTCAGCTACTCCCTCCGACAGAGCTTCAATTTGGAAACATGAGTAACAATATCATTAGAATCGCCACCCGATACGCCCAGCCGGGCCGTCACCGGTGGTGACGTGAACCCTAGGATGCGATTTGGCCCCGACCAGCGGTAACATAACTTTGCGGCACGTTTGTCCGCGGCTGAGCTGAGTGGGTGGCTCTGGCAATAGACCCAGTCCCCAATCCGGAAGGGGTTAGGAATTCGCCCCTGATTATATCGTCGACGGACCCGCTCGTGCGCTCGCAGCAAATTCTTCCGAGCCTCCTTCCACATCTCTGCAGTTCTATTATCTGGCTACCGTGGCAGAAGATCTTCGATGTTCCACAAATTGGTCAACGGGAGTGCGGGCGAGAATCCAAACAGGATTTCAAAGGGCACGGCCTGATGACTGTCATGTCGGGCCGTATTAAAAGCTAACTGTAACCACTTCAGATTCTGATCCCAGGTGGTTTGTTGCTCAGCGTGATAAGCAATTAGGGCGGACCGGAGATTCCGATTGAACCTCTCCGCATGGGACGGCTGTGGGTAATAAGTGGAAGTGGTTACGTGTTTGATCCCACTGGCGAAACACATCCGCCGGAATTCACCCGAAATGAACTGCGGGCCATTGTCCGAGACAATGATGGTCGGAAGACCGAAATGTTGAAATATATTGTTTTGGAGCGCGTTTATGGTTAAACGAGCCGTTGCCTGCCGTAAGGGCAATAGCCAGGCAAACTTTGAAAAAGCATCCACACAAACAAGCAGGTAAGCATTACCTGACTTGCTACGGGGGAATGGCCCCACGTAGTCGATGAACAACTTCTCCATCGGTCTGCTCGCCACATCAGATGACAACAACTCTAACTTGGTGTTCTGGGCAGGCTTGCTCAAGCCACATAGATGACAGCTCTTAACCCTGGTCGCGATGTCCCTATCCATGCCCTTCCAGATAAAATGTCTCCTAATGCTGGAGATGGTCTTAGAAATTCCCTTGTGGCCTCCTACTGGGGAATTGTGGTAATAACGGAAGACCATGGGCACTAACTTGCTAGGCAGCACGATCTTAGGGGCACGTCCTTTTCTTTCTCTACAACATAGGACTCCCTTGGACAAGAAGTAACGGGCCTGTACGTAAACCTCCTTTATATTTTGGATGACTGGACCCAGCTCTTCGTCGTTTAACTGATGGGGTAACACATCAGTGAAGGCTAATGGAAAGTCTATCAGAACGGAACAGGGTTGCTCAGATTGGGCATCACTGGGTTGGGAGGACAAGGCGTCTGCAACTACATTTTGAGATCCCCTAATGTGTTGCACTTTGAACTTAAAGGATGAGATCTTCACCACCCATCTACCAATTTTACCCAGTTGCCGGGGATGAGCCAGAAGCCAAGAGAGAGCCTGATTGTCGGTCTCGAGCAGGAACTCAGCATGTTCCAAGAAACGCCTGAACTTGTCTAGAGCGTACACAACAGCTAAACACTCTAGCTCATAGACGGATGATTTTTGTTCTTGCTGGGTCAATGTCCGGGAAATAAAAGCCACAGGCTGCCTAGCGTCATCAACAACTTGGGACAGAACTGCCCCGAGCGCAACCGAACTCGCGTCCGTCTGTAGGATAAAGGGTTTCGAAAAGTCGGGCATCTGTAACACCGGTGGGGAGATGATGGCCTCCTTCAAGGTGTAGAAAGCCTTCTGTTGACTCTCACCCCATGTAAATTTAGCGCCCTTCTTCCTCAGCTCGTTCAAGGGTGCGGCAATCTCAGCGATATTAGGTATGAATCGTCGATAAAAATTGACCATACATACGAATCTTGCTATTCCCTTCGCATCCCTAGGAGGGGGGAAGTCACGGATGCCCTGTGTCCTCTCGGGGTCGACCGTAACGCCCGGTGTGAAACCAAATGGCCCAAGAAAGAAATACTCTCCTGGGCGAAACGAACCTTCTCGGGATTGACAGTGAGGCCAGATCTTCTCAACCGACACATCACTTCTCGGAGATGACCCAGATGATCTTCGAATGTCTCACTGTACACCAACAAATCATCTAAATAATTAAAGACGAACTTGAATTTCACGTCGTAAAAAACGGTATCGAGAAGACGAGTGAGTCTTCCACAGCCCCCACAGCCAAACCCATGGGAACCCTTGTGTATTGGTACAAATTCCATGGTACACAAAAGGCCGTGTACGGTCTACTCTCTTTGGCCAAAGGAATCTGGTGATAAGCCGCATTGAGATCGATTATGGTGAAATACCTGACCCCACTGAACCAATCAAAGGCCGAATGTAAGTCTGGGAGGGGAACAGAATCCACCTCGATATTTGCGTTCAACTTCCGATAGTCGATGACCATACGGTGTTTACCCCCAGGCTTAGGTACCAAAAACGCTGTACTGGCATAGCTAGAATGAGAAGGTTCAATCACCCCTTGTTCTAACAACTCTTGAACCCTCTCTCGCAGAATGATCATCTTCGGAGGTGCGAATTTGTAAGGGTGCGACCTTACTATCTTTGAGTCTGTAAGACGGATCTTATACTCCAGCAGGTGTGTGAGTCCCAATGTAGGAGTTAACACCTCGGGAATTTCCTCACACAATTGGTCTAAGGCCCTCTGCTGGGATGGAGTGAGATGATCTCGTGCAGAATCGGGACAAGCCACCTCTTGGATACCTGGCTTAGATCCCTGGTACCCAAGGAACAGAATAAGAGCACCCCGATTAAACTTAAAATAACATTGGTGCGCTTGGATGTCCAGCACGAGACCACTTTTTGCGATGAAATCGGCACCAATGATACATTCAACTCCCAGAGCAGGAGAAACCAGAAAAGGCCACACCCAAGAAAACCCATCGATTTTAAATTTAAAGGTAATCACCTGGAAGATGGGCAAGATTTCTCGAGATGCAGTCCAGCATACCACAGACGACAGGTTCGACCCCTTGATCAAGCCCTGCTTCTCAAGGTCCGCGCATACCCGAGATGAGATGACGGATCGGGCTGAACCGGAGTCAACTAATGCTCTGAGCTGACCCCCTTTTACCTCGAGCGACAGAAAGGGGCATACTGAAAGGTGTTGAGAGGTAGTGGACCGGACCTTGATGTCGAAGGAGTTGGATCCTAGCAATTGCCTGGAGGTAGTTGGAACTTGTAAAGATTTAGTGCGAGGGGAAGACATCCTCCGACATATCTTCCCCTGTCTACTTAGTTTTTTGGGATGGGTCTTGACGATGGAGGTGCTGGATGCGCGCGCCCTTGGGTGCATGATCGAGCCACGTGCCCCGGGCGATTACAATTGTAACAGATGATGTCCCCCCGTCGCTCGCGATTTCGAATTGACTGGGCCTGTCGGGGGGGGGGGGGAAAGGTTCACTGCGTCCTTCCGCTCTTTGAGGTCTGGGTAGTTCCCCTCTTCTGTTTCCCCTCGCCTCGTCGCTCATCTTAATGGCCTTGGTCATCACACACAGCCGGTCCAAGTCCGCAAACCACCGCGGCCCCTCAGCAAATACGAGTCGCAATCTGTCTTCTGAGGAGACGCCGTCAAGAATATTCTGGACAACCTCTTCCCCCGACATGCCCAGTCCCAGTATGCGCGCTACCTCTCGAATACTTTGCACGAAGTGGGCAAGACTCTCGCCCCTCGCCTGCACGCGATAAAAGTGTCGGTGACATAATTGCTGCATTAGTCTCCCGGGCACGAACGCCTCCAACACCTCCTGGTGGAACTCCGCCACTCCACCTCTACGCCTCATTACATCCGCCACCCTCTCAGCCATGGGGCCGCGACAATAAGGAAAAACGAGCTCGAGGACGGTACGATCTGACATTCCCGGGAAATCGACCAATTGAAATATTATTTTAAAACAAGGCAATAATTTGTCCACATCCAGTCCATCCACGACCGGTAATTGCTGGATGATATGAGACAGTGGGTTGGGCAGCTTGTGATATGACGCCGCCCCCAAACCGGAGAAAACCGGGGTACTTGCGGCAGGCTCGATTGCTCTATACAATGACGCTACAGCCGAGACCTCGGACTCAGCAACTGGAGCCGGCGTAGGTGGTCTACCCGGTTGAGACCCCTGCAGGGTCGAGGTGATCTGTTGGATCAGACCTTTTACATCATGGGCCGGCTCAAGATCTCCCCATTGTTGGTCAAGATTCTGCAGCCTGTGTTTTACATGCTACAGGCGTTCCCGGATTCGCCAGACGCCGATGGAGCACCCCGGTCCCTCCTCCAAATTGTCTACACACCGAGCCAATTCCTGCAGCTCCTCCCACTTCTCGTTGTTTTTTTCTAATTCGCTCTCTTTGTCAGCGATGGCGACCATCGAGAGCGCTTCGCCCGCGGACAGCGCTTCTCTGAGCTGCCGTCGCAATACAATTACCGTCCCTTTTGGGTCTCTCCCCCGGGCTCGTAACTCGAACTGGATTTCGTCAAGCAGAAACAACTCTGGATTTAGGACGCTCATCCTCGAGCTTCGCGGTCGGCACACAAAAACACAACACCGTACAACAATTGACAATAAAGAACACAGGAATACTTGAGTACTGTCCTTCCTTCAAGCAGACTGCGGGTCCCCCTACCGTTGCGAGGACCCAGCCCACTTACCTGAACTAGCTCTCAACAACACTACACACGAAGGAATGCAATACACGACATGACAAAATTACCGACCAACGAACAACAACAAATTCTCATAAATATTTGCAATAACTTCGGCTCCCGTATCTCGGAGGAGACCAACTGCCGATCGGGCCATACCGCATAACTAAAAACGCCTTCCCTATTATTGGCAAGGTAATACGCGAAAACCATTTCTCCACCTCGGCCCAGATCTGCAATAGTTCGAGTTTCCAAGGAATTTCCCCCCTAAAATTTCACACCCCGTGGCGACCTACAGTTCAACAATACCAACAGGCGGGCAATGATACACACATATAATTAAAAAAATCTTAAACATAACAAGACATAGGTACTTATAGATATAGGGACTTCTAGTAATTATGCCAAGTCCGATTCGAACCCCAAAATGTTTCCTGAGTTTGCAAGCCCCGTCACACCCAAAGGACCCAAGGGTTGACCCTAATCTCAACCACGTTCTGCTACCAAACGTAACCCCTCTTTAAGTATTTTATTGACTTATAATTTTTTATTTATTTTTTTTTCCCAAAAGAGGGGCCACAAGATAATTAAAACTAAGCCAAAAACCTAGAGAAGCCAAAATGCGCTGGATCCAGTGAGACGGGACTTGCAATTAAAACTCACAAAATTAACAACCAATAAATTTTTATTATAACCAACCTTTAAATATCTATCTCCCAACAAAATCAGTGTATTCTCCTTAAAATATTTTTGGTTAAATTTTTACTTGAAAATTAATATAAAATTTAAATGAAATGAATATAAAGATTTTCTTTTCCAATTGGGGTTACTTTTCCCCAGTTAGCCCTATACCTAACCCCCAGAAATAACACAGGAATATACAATACATATAAAGGGACATATAAATATATATGTCTACAACTACAACACATACACACGTTCCACATCACAGGACAATTACAACTTTCAACATTAATATCTTGCCACACCTCTTTCACCCCAGGAGGTACATAATTTACAATTCATAAATATTATTGGACGCAACACCTATTGCAAGATCTTAATACATAATAACCCAAATATATATATGTGTAACACCAGTGCCCCCAGGGCATACTAAAATTCAGGGGTTGGCATAATGCCTGATACTACTATTAAGTGCTCCCACACTGAGCACTTAGACTTGGAGGAAATATAATCATAATTCAGTCACAATACAAGTGACCATAATAAATTAAAAAGAATTTAAGCGTGAATAATTTTGTGAAATATTAATAACAGTAATGTGCCATGATGCTTTATAACGTTTAAGAATTAATTTGGCCCAAAGGCTGACATGTTCCTAGGCAAGATCGTGCATAACTAAACCTGTCCCAGGAGCATGTTCAAGTCTGCATGAAAAATCCGCCTATACAGGATTAAACTGGGCACCCGACTGAAACTAACATAAGAAACTCCTATCCATTATAGGACCCAAACTGAATATAAATATGTGAAATTAATGAATCAATTGAAACTAAATTTAACCAGAGAAATTACATGAGGAATGATAGAATTACTAGCACTAAGGTAACCCTTTTACTGAAAACTAGAAAGAAATTTACATGTCTGAATGGTAATCAGCCACGGATACATGCCAACCTCTGGGCTCACATTTAATATAATCAGTATTACAAAATGTACAAAAGATTCCCCCCCCCCCAAGTCCGCGCACTATTCTGTCCCGTTAACCGGGGACCCAATTAAAATTTGTAAAGTTTAAAGTCATTGTAGGGTGTGTAGCTATATGCCCACGAGTTCTAGTGGGTTACATTCCCTTGTGTGAAAAAGTAATATTGGGTTGGTGTCACCTGATTTATTCCCTGGTATGAAGTTTGAAGTCCTGGTCTAAAGCATTTTCGTGTTGGTGTGGCCTGTCCTCGCTGTTCTCCTCCGGCAGATGAAGCTGAGAGCCTTGGATGTTCAGTTGTTCAGGTTGGGGCTGTTCCTCGATGTGAAGCGAGGGATCCTAAGCATACAAATATTATCAGCGAGAAGCTCCAACACTTATTCCCCCAGGACTCTCACACGCACCAAAATCCATTTATAATTTTAAACACTGCTTTAGGCCTACTTGAAATGAAAGTTTGACACACTCTACAACAGGTTATACGGGCATGTGGCCCTATCGTTGAAAACATTAAGTTTGGCTAAAGTACATATTATTTTGCGTTAACATTATTCAATTACGGGGCCTTAGTTAAGACTTCAATTACTGTTATACAATTAACTCATTTTGCATACTCTAATTCGCCACGTGGCGTGCGTGTAATAGGTTACAATTTTCATTCATTCCTGTACGTATATTAAATAAAACCCCTTTTACGTTACTTTAAAAATAAAAAATATATATATAAGTATATTACACTTACTTACCGCAGATCTGTTTTAATTTAGCCTGCCATAGGTGGAAGATGGAACAATTAAAAAACCTTCCCTGTCGGAGAGCGAGGTGATTAGTTGTAGGACCGGAATCAGACAAGAACAGAACCGTTTATTCTCGCCTTTTTCCACTCACGCTCCGCGGCGACCGCCAGGGGGCAGCACCAATCAGGCGCAGCATTATTACCTCCTGTAGATTGTGTGCTAACCGTTAAACACAGTACGGGAGAACGCCACCGCTAAATACAGAAACCTATTTTTCTTTAGCGTATTCGTTAAATGCAGTATAAGATTTTTGTACAAGCGCCGATTTTATTCACTCGGCACACCCCCACCCCAAAAGGGCAACATAGTTGCCCCACACTTAGACAGAGGAGTACCCTGCAGTGTACCCCAATGTTTTCTACTAAAACGCAGGTGTTCCTCGGTTTTCCCAGTTGCCTTTGTTCTCAGGAGAGCAGTGGCTCAGAAGGAAGTCGAAAAAACAGAAAGAAGACGTGTAGAATGAGAGTGTGTTGGCACTACACACTGACCTGATCAGGGCCAGCATGCAGCAAGAAAGACAGAAGAAGAAAAGAAGAAAGAGTGTTCGGGTGCACCCTGAGTTCTGACCTCCTGAGGCTTGACCACTTATGCGGGAACTCCGAGGCTACCTCAACAGGGACCCATGCCCTATAATTACACGGGGACTAACCCCCCAAAATCCAATAACACTTTATCCCATGAATACCTCTTACATCCCACAGGACCAGGGAGAGAACGGGGGAGGTGGTTTCCATGACACCATAATTTGTTTACTCAATGTGGATATCCCTTCCTATAATACATGTGTGCTCCAAGGACATTGTCCACGTCGTACAACGCCACCGAGGTCCCTACCTGGCCTCGTTGGAGCGGTACGACTTGCTCTACTTACTCCTATTTTTGATTTTTTTCTCATCCTTTTTTTTTTTTTTTAAGGGAGAAGGTAGGAGATCGGGAGGATGAAAAGGGTAAGGATCCTTAAAGGTCAAGGGTGAGGACAGGGTTCCCTCCGAAAATCAGGAGGAGTGGAGAAAACCAAGGCTCGCGTAGGCAGGGGCGCAGCCCTGAAGTAGACGTACACCACCCGGATTGTGGGGAACATCTACCCGCTACCATATCAGGTTCTTACCTTTTCCCCGGAGCACACACCACCGAAGGATCACCATCCCTACACACATGGAAACCCCCAATTCTTACGCCCCCCTTCTATTAGTCAGCTACTCCCTCCGACAGAGCTTCAATTTGGAAACATGAGTAACAATATCATTAGAATCGCCCCCCGATACGCCCAGCCGGGCCGTCACCGGTGGTGACGTAAACCCTAGGATGCGATATGGCCCCGACCAGCGGTAACATAACTTTGCGGCACGTTTGTCCGCGGCTGAGCTGAGTGGGTGGCTCTGGCAATAGACCCAGTCCCCAATCCGGAAGGGGTTAGGAATTCGCCCCTGATTATATCGTCGACGGACCCGCTCGTGCGCTCGCAGCAAATTCTTCCGAGCCTCCTTCCACATCTCTGCAGTTCTATTATCTGGCTACCGTGGCAGAAGATCTTCGATGTTCCACAAATTGGTCAACGGGAGTGCGGGCGAGAATCCAAACAGGATTTCAAAGGGCACGGCCTGATGACTGTCATGTCGGGCCGTATTAAAAGCTAACTGTAACCACTTCAGATTCTGATCCCAGGTGGTTTGTTGCTCAGCGTGATAAGCAATTAGGGCGGACCGGAGATTCCGATTGAACCTCTCCGCATGGGACGGCTGTGGGTAATAAGGGGAAGTGGTTACGTGTTTGATCCCACTGGCGAAACACATCCGCCGGAATTCACCCGAAATGAACTGCGGGCCATTGTCCGAGACAATGATGGTCGGAAGACCGAAATGCTGAAATATATTGTTTTGGAGCGCGTTTATGGTTAAACGAGCCGTTGCCTGCCGTAAGGGCAATAGCCAGGCAAACTTTGAAAAAGCATCCACACAAACAAGCAGGTAAGCATTACCTGACTTGCTACGGGGGAATGGCCCCACGTAGTCGATGAACAACTTCTCCATCGGTCTGCTCGCCACATCAGATGACAACAACTCTAACTTGGTGTTCTGGGCAGGCTTGCTCAAGCCACATAGATGACAGCTCTTAACCCTGGTCGCGATGTCCCTATCCATGCCCTTCCAGATAAAATGTCTCCTAATGCTGGAAATGGTCTTAGAAATTCCCTTGTGGCCTCCTACTGGGGAATTGTGGTAATAACTGAAGACCATGGGCAATAACTTGCTAGGCAGCACGATCTTAGGGGCACGTCCTTTTCTTTCTCTACAACATAGGACTCCCTTGGACAAGAAGTAACGGGCCTGTACGTAAACCTCCTTTATATTTTGGATGACTGGACCCAGCTCTTCGTCGTTTAACTGATGGGGTAACACATCAGTGAAGGCTAATGGAAAGTCTATCAGAACGGAACAGGGTTGCTCAGATTGGGCATCACTGGGCTGGGAGGACAAAGCGTCTGCAACTACATTTTGAGATCCCCTAATGTGTTGCACTTTGAACTTAAAGGATGAGATCTCCACCACCCATCTACCAATTTTACCCAGTTGCCGGGGATGAGCCAGAAGCCAAGAGAGAGCCTGATTGTCGGTCTCGAGCAGGAACTCAGCATGTTCCAAGAAACGCCTGAACTTGTCTAGAGCGTACACAACAGCTAAACACTCTAGCTCATAGACGGATGATTTTTGTTCTTGCTGGGTCAATGTCCGGGAAATAAAAGCCACAGGCTGCCTAGCGTCATCAACAACTTGGGACAGAACTGCCCCGAGCGCAACCGAACTCGCGTCCGTCTGTAGGATAAAGGGTTTCGAAAAGTCGGGCATCCGTAACACCGGTGGGGAGATGATGGTCTCCTTCAAGGTGTGGAAAGCCTTCTGTTGACTCTCACCCCATGTAAATTTAGCGCCCTTCTTCCTCAGCTCGTTCAAGGGTGCGGTAATCTCGGCGATATTAGGTATGAAACGTCGATAAAAATTGACCATACATACGAATCTTGCTATTCCCTTCGCATCCCTAGGAGGGGGGAAGTCACGGATGCCCTGTGTCCTCTCGGGGTCGACCGTAACGCCCCGGTGTGAAACCAAATGGCCCAAGAAAGAAATACTCTCCTGGGCGAAACGAACCTTCTCGGGATTGACAGTGAGGCCAGATCTTCTCAACCGACACATCACTTCTCGGAGATGACCCAGATGATCTTCGAATGTCTCACTGTACACCAACAAATCATCTAAATAATTAAAGACGAACTTGAATTTCACGTCGTAGAAAACGGTATCGAGAAGACGAGTGAGTCTTCCACAGCCCCCACAGCCAAACCCATGGGAACCCTTGTGTATTGGTACAAATTCCATGGTACACAAAAGGCCGTGTACGGTCTACTCTCTTTGGCCAAAGGAATCTGGTGATAAGCCGCATTGAGATCGATTATGGTGAAATACCTGACCCCACTGAACCAATCAAAGGCCGAATGTAAGTCTGGGAGGGGAACAGAATCCACCTCGATATTTGCGTTCAACTTCCGATAGTCGATGACCATACGGTGTTTACCCCCAGGCTTAGGTACCAAAAACGCTGGACTGGCATAGCTAGAATGAGAAGGTTCAATCACCCCTTGTTCTAACAACTCTTGAACCCTCTCTCGCAGAATGATCATCTTTGGAGGTGCGAATTTGTAAGGGTGCGACCTTACTATCTTTGAGTCTGTAAGACGGATCTTATACTCCAGCAGGTGTGTGAGTCCCAATGTAGGAGTTAACACCTCGTGAATTTCCTCACACAATTGGCCTAAGGCCCTCTGCTGGGATGGAGTGAGATGATCTCGTGCAGAATCGGGACAAGCCACCTCTTGGATACCTGGCTTAGATCCCTGGTACCCAAGGAACGGAATAAGAGCACCCCGATTAAACTTAAAATAACATTGGTGCGCTTGGATGTCCAGCACGAGACCACTTTTTGCGATTAAATCGGCACCAATGATACAATCCACTCCCAGAGCAGGAGAAACCAGAAAAGGCCACACCCAAGAAAACCCATCGATTTTAAATTTAAAGGTAATCACCTGGAAGATGGGCAAGATTTCTCGAGATGCAGTCCAGCATACCACAGACGACAGGTTCGACCCCTTGATCAAGGCCTGCTTCTCAAGGTCCGCGCATACCCGAGATGAGATGATGGATCGGGCTGAACCGGAGTCAACTAATGCTCTGAGCTGACCCCCTTTTACCTCGAGCGACAGAAAGGGGCATACTGAAAGGTGTTGAGAGCTAGTGGACCGGACCTTGATGTCGAAGGAGTTGGATCCTAGCAATTGCCTGGAGGTAGTTGGAACTTGTAAAGATTTAGTGCGAGGGGAAGACATCCTCCGAATATATCTTCCCCTGTCTACTTAGTTTTTTGGGATGGGTCTTGACGATGGAGGTGCTGGACGCGCGCGCCCTTGGGTGCATGATCGAGCCACGTGCCCCGAGCGATTACAATTGTAACAGATGATATCCCCCCGTCGCTCGCGATTTCGAATTGACTGGGCCTGTCGGGGGGGGGGGAAAGGTTCACTGCGTCCTTCCGCTCTTTGAGGTCTGGGTAGTTCCCCTCTTCTGTCTCCCCTCGCCTCGTCGCTCATCTGAATGGCCTTGGTCATCACACACAGCCGGTCCAAGTCCGCAAACCACCGCGGCCCCTCAGCAAATACGAGTCGCAATCTGTCTTCTGAGGAGACGCCGTCAAGAATATTCTGGACAACCTCTTCCCCCGACATGCCCAGTCCCAGTATGCGCGCTACCTCTCGAATACTTTGCACGAAGTGGGCAAGACTCTCGCCCCTCGCCTGCACGCGATAAAAGTGTCGGTGACGTAATTGCTGCATTAGTCTCCCGGGCACGAACGCCTCCAACACCTCCTGGTGGAACTCCGCCACTCCACCTCTACGCCTCATTACATCCGCCACCCTCTCAGCCATGGGGCCGCGACAATAAGGAAAAACGAGCTCGAGGACGGTACGATCTGACATACCCGGGAAATCGACCAATTGAAATATTATTTTAAAACAAGGCAATAATTTGTCCACATCCAGTCCATCCACGACCGGTAATTGCTGGATGATATGAGACAGTGGGTTGGGCAGCTTGTGATATGACGCCGCCCCCAAACCGGAGAAAACCGGGGTACTTGCGGCAGGCTCGATTGCTCTATACAATGACGCTACAGCCGAGACCTCGGACTCAGCAGCTGCAGCCGGCGTAGGTGGTCTACCCGGTTGAGACCCCTGCAGGGTCGAGGTGATCTGTTGGATCAGACCTTTTACATCATGGGCCGGCTCAAGATCGCCCCATTGTTGGTCAAGATTCTGCAGCCTGTGTTTTACATGCTACAGGCGTTGCCGGATTCGCCAGACGCCGATGGAGCACCCCGGTCCCTCCTCCAAATTGTCTACACACCGAGCCAATTCCTGCAGCTCCTCCCACTTCTCGTTGTTTTTTTCTAATTCGCTCTCTTTGTCAGCGATGGCGACCATCGAGAGCGCTTCGCCCGCGGACAGCGCTTCTCTGAGCTGCCGTCGCAATACAATTACCGTCCCTTTTGGGTCTCTCCCCCGGGCTCGTAACTCGAACTGGATTTCGTCAAGCAGAAACAACTCTGGATTTAGGACGCTCATCCTCGAGCTTCGCGGTCGGCACACAAAAACACAACACCGTACAACAATTGACAATAAAGAACACAGGGATACTTGAGTACTGTCCTTCCTTCAAGCAGACTGCGGGTCCCCCTACCGTTGCGAGGACCCAGCCCACTTACCTGAACTAGCTCTCAACAACACTACACACGAAGGAATGCAATACACGACATGACAAAATTACCGACCAACGAACAACAACAAATTCTCATAAATATTTGCAATAACTTCGGCTCCCGTATCTCGGAGGAGACCAACTGCCGATCGGGCCATACCGCATAACTAAAAACGCCTTCCCTATTATTGGCAAGGTAATACGCGAAAACCATTTCTCCACCTCGGCCCAGATCTGCAATAGTTCGAGTTTCCAAGGAATTTCCCCCCTAAAATTTCACACCCCGTGGCGACCTACAGTTCAACAATACCAACAGGCGGGCAATGATACACACATATAATTAAAAAAATCTTAAACATAACAAGACATAGGTACTTATAGATATAGGGACTTCTAGTAATTATGCCAAGTCCGATTCGAACCCCAAAATGTTTCCTGAGTTTGCAAGCCCCGTCACACCCAAAGGACCCAAGGGTTGACCCTAATCTCAACCACGCTCTGCTACCAAACGTAACCCCTCTTTAAGTATTTTATTGACTTATAATTTTTTATTTATTTTTTTTTTTTTCAAAAGAGGGGCCACAAGATAATTAAAACTAGGCCAAAAACCTAGAGAAGCCAAAATGCGCTGGATCCAGTGAGACGGGACTTGCAATTAAAACTCACAAAATTAACAACCAATAAATTTTTATTATAACCAACCTTTAAATATCTATCTCCCAACAAAATCAGTGTATTCTCCTTAAAATATTTTTGGTTAAATTTTTACTTGAAAATTAATATAAAATTTAAATGAAATGAATATAAAGATTTTCTTTTCCAATTGGGGTTACTTTTCCCCAGTTAGCCCTATACCTAACCCCCAGAAATAACACAGGAATATACAATACATATAAAGGGACATATAAATATATATGTCTACAACTACAACACATACACACGTTCCACATCACAGGACAATTACAACTTTCAACATTAATATCTTGCCACACCTCTTTCACCCCAGGAGGTACATAATTTACAATTCATAAATATTATTGGACGCAACACCTATTGCAAGATCTTAATACATAATAACCCAAATATATATATGTGTAACACCAGTGCCCCCAGGGCATACTAAAATTCAGGGGTTGGCATAATGCCTGATACTACTATTAAGTGCTCCCACACTGAGCACTTAGACTTGGAGGAAATATAATCATAATTCAGTCACAATACAAGTGACCATAATAAATTAAAAAGAATTTAAGCGTGAATAATTTTGTGAAATATTAATAACAGTAATGTGCCATGATGCTTTATAACGTTTAAGAATTAATTTGGCCCAAAGGCTGACATGTTCCTAGGCAAGATCGTGCATAACTAAACCTGTCCCAGGAGCATGTTCAAGTCTGCATGAAAAATCCGCCTATACAGGATTAAACTGGGCACCCGACTGAAACTAACATAAGAAACTCCTATCCATTATAGGACCCAAACTGAATATAAATATGTGAAATTAATGAATCAATTGAAACTAAATTTAACCAGAGAAATTACATGAGGAATGATAGAATTACTAGCACTAAGGTAACCCTTTTACTGAAAACTAGAAAGAAATTTACATGTCTGAATGGTAATCAGCCACGGATACATGCCAACCTCTGGGCTCACATTTAATATAATCAGTATTACAAAATGTACAAAAGATTCCCCCCCCCCCCAAGTCCGCGCACTATTCTGTCCCGTTAACCGGGGACCCAATTAAAATTTGTAAAGTTTAAAGTCATTGTAGGGTGTGTAGCTATATGCCCACGAGTTCTAGTGGGTTACATTCCCTTGTGTGAAAAAGTAATATTGGGTTGGTGTCACCTGATTTATTCCCTGGTATGAAGTTTGAAGTCCTGGTCTAAAGCATTTTCGTGTTGGTGTGGCCTGTCCTCGCTGTTCTCCTCCGGCAGATGAAGCTGAGAGCCTTGGATGTTCAGTTGTTCAGGTTGGGGCTGTTCCTCGATGTGAAGCGAGGGATCCTAAGCATACAAATATTATCAGCGAGAAGCTCCAACACTTATTCCCCCAGGACTCTCACACGCACCAAAATCCATTTATAATTTTAAACACTGCTTTAGGCCTACTTGAAATGAAAGTTTGACACACTCTACAACAGGTTATACGGGCATGTGGCCCTATCTTTGAAAACATTAAGTTTGGCTAAAGTACATATTATTTTGCGTTAACATTATTCAATTACGGGGCCTTAGTTAAGACTTCAATTACTGTTATACAATTAACTCATTTTGCATACTCTAATTCGCCACGTGGCGTGCGTGTAATAGGTTACAATTTTCATTCATTCCTGTACGTATATTAAATAAAACCCCTTTTACGTTACTTTAAAAATAAAAAATATATATATAAGTATATTACACTTACTTGCCGCAGATCTGTTTTAATTTAGCCTGCCATAGGTGGAAGATGGAACAATTAAAAAACCTTCCCTGTCGGAGAGCGAGGTGATTAGTTGTAGGACCGGAATCAGACAAGAACAGAACCGTTTATTCTCGCCTTTTTCCACTCACGCTCCGCGGCGACCGCCAGGGGGCAGCACCAATCAGGCGCAGCATTATTACCTCCTGTAGATTGTGTGCTAACCGTTAAACACAGTACGGGAGAACGCCACCGCTAAATACAGAAACCTATTTTTCTTTAGCGTATTCGTTAAATGCAGTATAAGATTTTTGTATAAGCGCCGATTTTATTCACTCGGCACACCCCCACCCCAAAAGGGCAACATAGTTGCCCCACACTTAGACAGAGGAGTACCCTGCAGTGTACCCCAATGTTTTCTACTAAAACGCAGGTGTTCCTCGGTTTTCCCAGTTGCCTTTGTTCTCAGGAGAGCAGTGGCTCAGAAGGAAGTCGAAAAAACAGAAAGAAGACGTGTAGAATGAGAGTGTGTTGGCACTACACACTGACCTCATCAGGGCCAGCATGCAGCAAGAAAGACAGAAGAAGAAAAGAAGAAAGAGTGTTCGGGTGCACCCTGAGTTCTGACCTCCTGAGGCTTGACCACTTATGCGGGAACTCCGAGGCTACCTCAACAGGGACCCATGCCCTATACTTACACGGGGACTAACCCCCCAAAATCCAATAACACTTTATCCCATGAATTCCTCTTACATCCCACAGGACCAGGGAGAGAACGGGGGAGGTGGTTTCCATGACACCATAATTTGTTTACTCAATGTGGATATCCCTTCCTATAATACATGTGTGCTCCAAGGACATTGTCCACGTCGTACAACGCCACCGAGGTCCCTACCTGGCCTCGTTGGAGCGGTACGACTTGCTCTACTTACTCCTATTTTTGATTTTTTTCTCATCCTTTTTTTTTTTTTTTAAGGGAGAAGGTAGGAGATCGGGAGGATGAAAAGGGCAAGGATCCTTAAAGGTCAAGGGTGAGGGCAGGGTTCCCTCCGAAAATCAGGAGGAGTGGAGAAAACCAAGGCTCGCGTAGGCAGGGGCGCAGCCCTGAAGTAGACGTACACCACCCGGATTGTGGGGAACATCTACCCGCTACCATATCAGGTTCTTACCTTTTCCCCGGAGCACACACCACCGAAGGATCACCATCCCTACACACATGGAAACCCCCAATTCTTACGCCCCCCTTCTATTAGTCAGCTACTCCCTCCGACAGAGCTTCAATTTGGAAACATGAGTAACAATATCATTAGAATCGCCCCCCGATACGCCCAGCCGGGCCGTCACCGGTGGTGACGTAAACCCTAGGATGCGATATGGCCCCGACCAGCGGTAACATAACTTTGCGGCACGTTTGTCCGCGGCTGAGCTGAGTGGGTGGCTCTGGCAATAGACCCAGTCCCCAATCCGGAAGGGGTTAGGAATTCGCCCCTGATTATATCGTCGACGGACCCGCTCGTGCGCTCGCAGCAAATTCTTCCGAGCCTCCTTCCACATCTCTGCAGTTCTATTATCTGGCTACCGTGGCAGAAGATCTTCGATGTTCCACAAATTGGTCAACGGGAGTGCGGGCGAGAATCCAAACAGGATTTCAAAGGGCACGGCCTGATGACTGTCATGTCGGGCCGTATTAAAAGCTAACTGTAACCACTTCAGATTCTGATCCCAGGTGGTTTGTTGCTCAGCGTGATAAGCAATTAGGGCGGACCGGAGATTCCGATTGAACCTCTCCGCATGGGACGGCTGTGGGTAATAAGGGGAAGTGGTTACGTGTTTGATCCCACTGGCGAAACACATCCGCCGGAATTCACCCGAAATGAACTGCGGGCCATTGTCCGAGACAATGATGGTCGGAAGACCGAAATGCTGAAATATATTGTTTTGGAGCGCGTTTATGGTTAAACGAGCCGTTGCGTGCCGTAAGGGCAATAGCCAGGCAAACTTTGAAAAAGCATCCACACAAACAAGCAGGTAAGCATTACCTGACTTGCTACGGGGGAATGGCCCCACGTAGTCGATGAACAACTTCTCCATCGGTCTGCTCGCCACATCAGATGACAACAACTCTAACTTGGTGTTCTGGGCAGGCTTGCTCAAGCCACATAGATGACAGCTCTTAACCCTGGTCGCGATGTCCCTATCCATGCCCTTCCAGATAAAATGTCTCCTAATGCTGGAAATGGTCTTAGAAATTCCCTTGTGGCCTCCTACTGGGGAATTGTGGTAATAACTGAAGACCATGGGCACTAACTTGCTAGGCAGCACGATCTTAGGGGCACGTCCTTTTCTTTCTCTACAACATAGGACTCCCTTGGACAAGAAGTAACGGGCCTGTACGTAAACCTCCTTTATATTTTGGATGACTGGACCCAGCTCTTCGTCGTTTAACTGATGGGGTAACACATCAGTGAAGGCTAATGGAAAGTCTATCAGAACGGAACAGGGTTGCTCAGATTGGGCATCACTGGGCTGGGAGGACAAAGCGTCTGCAACTACATTTTGAGATCCCCTAATGTGTTGCACTTTGAACTTAAAGGATGAGATCTTCACCACCCATCTACCAATTTTACCCAGTTGCCGGGGATGAGCCAGAAGCCAAGAGAGAGCCTGATTGTCGGTCTCGAGCAGGAACTCAGCATGTTCCAAGAAACGCCTGAACTTGTCTAGAGCGTACACAACAGCTAAACACTCTAGCTCATAGACGGATGATTTTTGTTCTTGCTGGGTCAATGTCCGGGAAATAAAAGCCACAGGCTGCCTAGCGTCATCAACAACTTGGGACAGAACTGCCCCGAGCGCAACCGAACTCGCGTCCGTCTGTAGGATAAAGGGTTTCGAAAAGTCGGGCATCCGTAACACCGGTGGGGAGATGATGGTCTCCTTCAAGGTGTGGAAAGCCTTCTGTTGACTCTCACCCCATGTAAATTTAGCGCCCTTCTTCCTCAGCTCGTTCAAGGGTGCGGTAATCTCGGCGATATTAGGTATGAAACGTCGATAAAAATTGACCATACATACGAATCTTGCTATTCCCTTCGCATCCCTAGGAGGGGGGAAGTCACGGATGCCCTGTGTCCTCTCGGGGTCGACCGTAACGCCCCGGTGTGAAACCAAATGGCCCAAGAAAGAAATACTCTCCTGGGCGAAACGAACCTTCTCGGGATTGACAGTGAGGCCAGATCTTCTCAACCGACACATCACTTCTCGGAGATGACCCAGATGATCTTCGAATGTCTCACTGTACACCAACAAATCATCTAAATAATTAAAGACGAACTTGAATTTCACGTCGTAGAAAACGGTATCGAGAAGACGAGTGAGTCTTCCACAGCCCCCACAGCCAAACCCATGGGAACCCTTGTGTATTGGTACAAATTCCATGGTACACAAAAGGCCGTGTACGGTCTACTCTCTTTGGCCAAAGGAATCTGGTGATAAGCCGCATTGAGATCGATTATGGTGAAATACCTGACCCCACTGAACCAATCAAAGGCCGAATGTAAGTCTGGGAGGGGAACAGAATCCACCTCGATATTTGCGTTCAACTTCCGATAGTCGATGACCATACGGTGTTTACCCCCAGGCTTAGGTACCAAAAACGCTGGACTGGCATAGCTAGAATGAGAAGGTTCAATCACCCCTTGTTCTAACAACTCTTGAACCCTCTCTCGCAGAATGATCATCTTTGGAGGTGCGAATTTGTAAGGGTGCGACCTTACTATCTTTGAGTCTGTAAGACGGATCTTATACCCCAGCAGGTGTGTGAGTCCCAATGTAGGAGTTAACACCTCGTGAATTTCCTCACACAATTGGTCTAAGGCCCTCTGCTGGGATGGAGTGAGATGATCTCGTGCAGAATCGGGACAAGCCACCTCTTGGATACCTGGCTTAGATCCCTGGTACCCAAGGAACGGAATAAGAGCACCCCGATTAAACTTAAAATAACATTGGTGCGCTTGGATGTCCAGCACGAGACCACTTTTTGCGATTAAATCGGCACCAATGATACAATCCACTCCCAGAGCAGGAGAAACCAGAAAAGGCCACACCCAAGAAAACCCATCGATTTTAAATTTAAAGGTAATCACCTGGAAGATGGGCAAGATTTCTCGAGATGCAGTCCAGCATACCACAGACGACAGGTTCGACCCCTTGATCAAGGCCTGCTTCTCAAGGTCCGCGCATACCCGAGATGAGATGATGGATCGGGCTGAACCGGAGTCAACTAATGCTCTGAGCTGACCCCCTTTTACCTCGAGCGACAGAAAGGGGCATACTGAAAGGTGTTGAGAGCTAGTGGACCGGACCTTGATGTCGAAGGAGTTGGATCCTAGCAATTGCCTGGAGGTAGTTGGAACTTGTAAAGATTTAGTGCGAGGGGAAGACATCCTCCGAATATATCTTCCCCTGTCTACTTAGTTTTTTGGGATGGGTCTTGACGATGGAGGTGCTGGACGCGCGCGCCCTTGGGTGCATGATCGAGCCACGTGCCCCGAGCGATTACAATTGTAACAGATGATATCCCCCCGTCGCTCGCGATTTCGAATTGACTGGGCCTGTCGGGGGGGGGGGAAAGGTTCACTGCGTCCTTCCGCTCTTTGAGGTCTGGGTAGTTCCCGTCTTCTGTCTCCCCTCGCCTCGTCGCTCATCTGAATGGCCTTGGTCATCACACACAGCCGGTCCAAGTCCGCAAACCACCGCGGCCCCTCAGCAAATACGAGTCGCAATCTGTCTTCTGAGGAGACGCCGTCAAGAATATTCTGGACAACCTCTTCCCCCGACATGCCCAGTCCCAGTATGCGCGCTACCTCTCGAATACTTTGCACGAAGTGGGCAAGACCCTCGCCCCTCGCCTGCACGCGATAAAAGTGTCGGTGACGTAATTGCTGCATTAGTCTCCCGGGCACGAACGCCTCCAACACCTCCTGGTGGAACTCCGCCACTCCACCTCTACGCCTCATTACATCCGCCACCCTCTCAGCCATGGGGCCGCGACAATAAGGAAAAACGAGCTCGAGGACGGTACGATCTGACATACCCGGGAAATCGACCAATTGAAATATTATTTTAAAACAAGGCAATAATTTGTCCACATCCAGTCCATCCACGACCGGTAATTGCTGGATGATATGAGACAGTGGGTTGGGCAGCTTGTGATATGACGCCGCCCCCAAACCGGAGAAAACCGGGGTACTTGCGGCAGGCTCGATTGCTCTATACAATGACGCTACAGCCGAGACCTCGGACTCAGCAACTGGAGCCGGCGTAGGTGGTCTACCCGGTTGAGACCCCTGCAGGGTCGAGGTGATCTGTTGGATCAGACCTTTTACATCATGGGCCGGCTCAAGATCGCCCCATTGTTGGTCAAGATTCTGCAGCCTGTGTTTTACATGCTACAGGCGTTGCCGGATTCGCCAGACGCCGATGGAGCACCCCGGTCCCTCCTCCAAATTGTCTACACACCGAGCCAATTCCTGCAGCTCCTCCCACTTCTCGTTGCATTTTTCTAATTCGCTCTCTTTGTCAGCGATGGCGACCATCGAGAGCGCTTCGCCCGCGGACAGGGTTCTCTGAGCTGCCGTCGCAATACAATTACCGTCCCTTTTGGGTCTCTCCCCCGGGCTCGTAACTCGAACTGGATTTCGTCAAGCAGAAACAACTCTGGATTTAGGACGCTCATCCTCGAGCTTCGCGGTCGGCACACAAAAACACAACACCGTACAACAATTGACAATAAAGAACACAGGGATACTTGAGTACTGTCCTTCCTTCAAGCAGACTGCGGGTCCCCCTACCGTTGCGAGGACCCAGCCCACTTACCTGAACTAGCTCTCAACAACACTACACACGAAGGAATGCAATACACGACATGACAAAATTTCCGACCAACGAACAACAACAAATTCTCATAAATATTTGCAATAACTTCGGCTCCCGTATCTCGGAGGAGACCAACTGCCGATCGGGCCATATCGCATAACTAAAAACGCCTTCCCTATTATTGGCAAGGTAATACGCGAAAACCATTTCTCCACCTCGGCCCAGATCTGCAATAGTTCGAGTTTCCAAGGAATTTCCCCCCTAAAATTTCACACCCCGTGGCGACCTACAGTTCAACAATACCAACAGGCGGGCAATGATACACACATATAATTAAAAAAATCTTAAACATAACAAGACATAGGTACTTATAGATATAGGGACTTCTAGTATTTATGCCAAGTCCGATTCGAACCCCAAAATGTTTCCTGAGTTTGCAAGCCCCGTCACACCCAAAGGACCCAAGGGTTGACCCTAATCTCAACCATGCTCTGCTACCAAACGTAACCCCTCTTTAAGTATTTTATTGACTTATAATTCTTTATTTATTTATTTTTTTTCCAAAAGAGGGGCCACAAGATAATTAAAACTAGGCCAAAAACCTAGAGAAGCCAAAATGCGCTGGATCCAGTGGGACGGGACTTGCAATTAAAACTAACAAAATTAACAACCAATAAATTTTTATTATAACCAACCTTTAAATATCTATCTCCCAACAAAATCAGTGTATTCTCCTTAAAATATTTTTGGTTAAATTTTTACTTGAAAATTAATATAAAATTTAAATGAAATGAATATAAAGATTTTCTTTTCCAATTGGGGTTACTTTTCCCCAGTTAGCCCTATACCTAACCCCCAGAAATAACACAGGAATATACAATACATATAAAGGGACATATAAATATATATGTCTACAACTACAACACATACACACGTTCCACATCACAGGACAATTACAACTTTCAACATTAATATCTTGCCACACCTCTTTCACCCCAGGAGGTACATAATTTACAATTCATAAATATTATTGGACGCAACACCTATTGCAAGATCTTAATACATAATAACCCAAATATATATATGTGTAACACCAGTGCCCCCAGTGCATACTAAAATTCAGGGGTTGGCATAATGCCTGATACTACTATTAAGTGCTCCCACACTGAGCACTTAGACTTGGAGGAAATATAATCATAATTCAGTCACAATACAAGTGACCATAATAAATTAAAAAGAATTTAAGCGTGAATAATTTTGTGAAAAATTAATAACAGTAATGTGCCATGATGCTTTATAACGTTTAAGAATTAATTTGGCCCAAAGGCCGACATGTTCCTAGGCAAGATCGTGCATAACTAAACCTGTCCCAGGAGCATGTTCAAGTCTGCATGAAAAATCCGCCTATACAGGATTAAACTGGGCACCCGACTGAAACTAACAAAAGAAACTCCTATCCATTATAGGACCCAAACTGAATATAAATATGTGAAATTAATGAATCAATTGAAACTAAATTTAACCAGAGAAATTACATGATGAATGATAGAATTACTAGCACTAAGGTAACCCTTTTACTGAAAACTAGAAAGAAATTTACATGTCTGAATGGTAATCAGCCACGGATACATGCCAACCTCTGGGCTCACATTTAATATAATCAGTATTACAAAATGTACAAAAGATACCCCCCCCCAAGTCCGCGCACTATTCTGTCCCGTTAACCGGGGACCCAATTAAAATTTGTAAAGTTTAAAGTCATTGTAGGGTGTGTAGCTATATGCCCACGAGTTCTAGTGGGTTACATTCCCTTGTGTGAAAAAGTAATATTGGGTTGGTGTCACCTGATTTATTCCCTGGTGTGAAGTTTGAAGTCCTGGTCTAAAGCATTTTCGTGTTGGTGTGGCCTGTCCTCGCTGTTCTCCTCCGGCAGATGAAGCTGAGAGCCTTGGATGTTCAGTTGTTCAGGTTGGGGCTGTTCCTCGACGTGAAGCGAGGGACCCTAAGCATACAAATATTATCAGCAAGAAGCTCCAACACTTATTCCCCCAGGACTCTCACACGCACCAAAATCCATTTATAATTTTAAACACTGCTTTAGGCCTACTTGAAATGAAAGTTTGACACACTCTACAACAGGTTATACGGGCATGTGGCCCTATCTTTGAAAACATTAAGTTTGGCTAAAGTACATATTATTTTGCGTTAACATTATTCAATTACGGGGCCTTAGTTAAGACTTCAATTACTGTTATACAATTAACTCATTTTGCATACTCTAATTCGCCACGTGGCGTGCGTGTAATAGGTTACAATTTTCATTCATTCCTGTACGTATATTAAACAAAACCCCTTTTACGTTACTTTAAAAATAAAAAATATATATATATATATAAGTATATTGCACTTACTTACCGCAGATCTGTTTTAATTTAGCCTGCCATAGGTGGAAGATGGAACAATTAAAAAACCTTCCCTGTCGGAGAGCGAGGTGATTAGTTGTAGGACCGGAATCAGACAAGAACAGAACCGTTTATTCTCGCCTTTTTCCACTCGCGCTCCGCGGCGACCGCCAGGGGGCAGCACCAATCAGGCGCAGCATTATTACCTCCTGTAGATTGTGTGCTAACCGTTAAACACAGTACGGGAGAACGCCACCGCTAAATACAGAAACCTATTTTTCTTTAGCGTATTCGTTAAATGCAGTATAAGATTTTTGTATAAGCGCCGATTTTATTCACTCGGCACACCCCCACCCCAAAAGGGCAACATAGTTGCCCCACACTTAGACAGAGGAGTACCCTGCAGTGTACCCCAATGTTTTCTACTAAAACGCAGGTGTTCCTCGGTTTTCCCAGTTGCCTTTGTTCTCAGGAGAGCAGTGGCTCAGAAGGAAGTCGAAAAAACAGAAAGAAGACGTGTAGAATGAGAGTGTGTTGGCACTACACACTGACCTGATCAGGGCCAGCATGCAGCAAGAAAGACAGAAGAAGAAAAGAAGAAAGAGTGTTCGGGTGCACCCTGAGTTCTGACCTCCTGAGGCTTGACCACTTATGCGGGAACTCCGAGGCTACCTCAACAGGGACCCATGCCCTATAATTACACGGGGACTAACCCCCCAAAATCCAATAACACTTTATCCCATGAATTCCTTTTACATCCCACAGGACCAGGGTGAGAACGGGGGAGGTGGTTTCCATGACACCATAATTTGTTTACCCAATGTGGATATCCCTTCCTATAATACATGTGTGCTCCAAGGACATTGTCCACGTCGTACAACGCCACCGAAATCCCTACCTGGCCTCGTTCCTCGTTGGAGCGGTACGACTTGCTCTACTTACTCCTATTTTTGATTTTTTTCTCATCCTTTTTTTTTTTTTTTTTTAAGGGAGAAGGTAGGAGATCGGGAGGATGAAAAGGGTAAGGATCCTTAAAGGTCAAGGGTGAGGACAGGGTTCCCTCCGAAAATCAGGAGGAGTGGAGAAAACCAAGGCTCGCGTAGGCAGGGGCGCAGCCCTGAAGTAGACGTACACCACCCGGATTGTGGGGAACATCTACCCGCTACCATATCAGGTTCTTACCTTTTCCCCGGAGCACACACCACCGAAGGATCACCATCCCTACACACATGGAAACCCCCAATTCTTACGCCCCCCTTCTATTAGTCAGCTACTCCCTCCGACAGAGCTTCAATTTGGAAACATGAGTAACAATATCATTAGAATCGCCCCCCGATACGCCCAGCCGGGCCGTCACCGGTGGTGACGTGAACCCTAGGATGCGATATGGCCCCGACCAGCGGTAACATAACTTTGCGGCACGTTTGTCCGCGGCTGAGCTGAGTGGGTGGCTCTGGCAATAGACCCAGTCCCCAATCCGGAAGGGGTTAGGAATTCGCCCCTGATTATATCGTCGACGGACCCGCTCGTGCGCTCGCAGCAAATTCTTCCGAGCCTCCTTCCACATCTCTGCAATTCTATTATCTGGCTACCGTGGCAGAAGATCTTCGATGTTCCACAAATTGGTCAACGGGAGTGCGGGCGAGAATCCAAACAGGATTTCAAAGGGCACGGCCTGATGACTGTCATGTCGGGCCGTATTAAAAGCTAACTGTAACCACTTCAGATTCTGATCCCAGGTGGTTTGTTGCTCAGCGTGATGAGCAATTAGGGCGGACCGGAGATTCCGATTGAACCTCTCCGCATGGGACGGCTGTGGGTAATAAGGGGAAGTGGTTACGTGTTTGATCCCACTGGCGAAACACATCCGCCGGAATTCACCCGAAATGAACTGCGGGCCATTGTCCGAGACAATGATGGTCGGAAGACCGAAATGCTGAAATATATTGTTTTGGAGCGCGTTTATGGTTAAACGAGCCGTTGCCTGCCGTAAGGGCAATAGCCAGGCAAACTTTGAAAAAGCATCCACACAAACAAGCAGGTAAGCATTACCTGACTTGCTACGGGGGAATGGCCCCACGTAGTCGATGAACAACTTCTCCATCGGTCTGCTCGCCACATCAGATGACAACAACTCTAACTTGGTGTTCTGGGCAGGCTTGCTCAAGCCACATAGATGACAGCTCTTAACCCTGGTCGCGATGTCCCTATCCATGCCCTTCCAGATAAAATGTCTCCTAATGCTGGAGATGGTCTTAGAAATTCCCTTGTGGCCTCCTACTGGGGAATTGTGGTAATAACGGAAGACCATGGGCACTAACTTGCTAGGCAGCACGATCTTAGGGGCACGTCCTTTTCTTTCTCTACAACATAGGACTCCCTTGGACAAGAAGTAACGGGCCTGTACGTAAACCTCCTTTATATTTTGGATGACTGGACCCAGCTCTTCGTCGTTTAACTGATGGGGTAACACATCAGTGAAGGCTAATGGAAAGTCTATCAGAACGGAACAGGGTTGCTCAGATTGGGCATCACTGGGTTGGGAGGACAAGGCGTCTGCAACTACATTTTGAGATCCCCTAATGTGTTGCACTTTGAACTTAAAGGATGAGATCTTCACCACCCATCTACCAATTTTACCCAGTTGCCGGGGATGAGCCAGAAGCCAAGAGAGAGCCTGATTGTCGGTCTCGAGCAGGAACTCAGCATGTTCCAAGAAACGCCTGAACTTGTCTAGAGCGTACACAACAGCTAAACACTCTAGCTCATAGACGGATGATTTTTGTTCTTGCTGGGTCAATGTCCGGGAAATAAAAGCCACAGGCTGCCTAGCGTCATCAACAACTTGGGACAGAACTGCCCCGAGCGCAACCGAACTCGCGTCCGTCTGTAGGATAAAGGGTTTCGAAAAGTCGGGCATCTGTAACACCGGTGGGGAGATGATGGCCTCCTTCAAGGTGTAGAAAGCCTTCTGTTGACTCTCACCCCATGTAAATTTAGCGCCCTTCTTCCTCAGCTCGTTCAAGGGTGCGGCAATCTCAGCGATATTAGGTATGAATCGTCGATAAAAATTGACCATACATACGAATCTTGCTATTCCCTTCGCATCCCTAGGAGGGGGGAAGTCACGGATGCCCTGTGTCCTCTCGGGGTCGACCGTAACGCCCCGGTGTGAAACCAAATGGCCCAAGAAAGAAATACTTTCCTGGGCGAAACGAACCTTCTCGGGATTGACAGTGAGGCCAGATCTTCTCAACCGACACATCACTTCTCGGAGATGACCCAGATGATCTTCGAATGTCTCACTGTACACCAACAAATCATCTAAATAATTAAAGACGAACTTGAATTTCACGTCGTAGAAAACGGTATCGAGAAGACGAGTGAGTCTTCCACAGCCCCCACAGCCAAACCCATGGGAACCCTTGTGTATTGGTACAAATTCCATGGTACACAAAAGGCCGTGTACGGTCTACTCTCTTTGGCCAAAGGAATCTGGTGATAAGCCGCATTGAGATCGATTATGGTGAAATACCTGACCCCACTGAACCAATCAAAGGCCGAATGTAAGTCTGGGAGGGGAACAGAATCCACCTCGATATTTGCGTTCAACTTCCGATAGTCGATGACCATACGGTGTTTACCCCCAGGCTTAGGTACCAAAAACGCTGGACTGGCATAGCTAGAATGAGAAGGTTCAATCACCCCTTGTTCTAACAACTCTTGAACCCTCTCTCGCAGAATGATCATCTTTGGAGGTGCGAATTTGTAAGGGTGCGACCTTACTATCTTTGAGTCTGTAAGACGGATCTTATACTCCAGCAGGTGTGTGAGTCCCAATGTAGGAGTTAACACCTCGTGAATTTCCTCACACAATTGGCCTAAGGCCCTCTGCTGGGATGGAGTGAGATGATCTCGTGCAGAATCGGGACAAGCCACCTCTTGGATACCTGGCTTAGATCCCTGGTACCCAAGGAACGGAATAAGAGCACCCCGATTAAACTTAAAATAACATTGGTGCGCTTGGATGTCCAGCACGAGACCACTTTTTGCGATTAAATCGGCACCAATGATACAATCCACTCCCAGAGCAGGAGAAACCAGAAAAGGCCACACCCAAGAAAACCCATCGATTTTAAATTTAAAGGTAATCACCTGGAAGATGGGCAAGATTTCTCGAGATGCAGTCCAGCATACCACAGACGACAGGTTCGACCCCTTGATCAAGGCCTGCTTCTCAAGGTCCGCGCATACCCGAGATGAGATGATGGATCGGGCTGAACCGGAGTCAACTAATGCTCTGAGCTGACCCCCTTTTACCTCGAGCGACAGAAAGGGGCATACTGAAAGGTGTTGAGAGCTAGTGGACCGGACCTTGATGTCGAAGGAGTTGGATCCTAGCAATTGCCTGGAGGTAGTTGGAACTTGTAAAGATTTAGTGCGAGGGGAAGACATCCTCCGAATATATCTTCCCCTGTCTACTTAGTTTTTTGGGATGGGTCTTGACGATGGAGGTGCTGGACGCGCGCGCCCTTGGGTGCATGATCGAGCCACGTGCCCCGAGCGATTACAATTGTAACAGATGATATCCCCCCGTCGCTCGCGATTTCGAATTGACTGGGCCTGTCGGGGGGGGGGGAAAGGTTCACTGCGTCCTTCCGCTCTTTGAGGTCTGGGTAGTTCCCCTCTTCTGTCTCCCCTCGCCTCGTCGCTCATCTGAATGGCCTTGGTCATCACACACAGCCGGTCCAAGTCCGCAAACCACCGCGGCCCCTCAGCAAATACGAGTCGCAATCTGTCTTCTGAGGAGACGCCGTCAAGAATATTCTGGACAACCTCTTCCCCCGACATGCCCAGTCCCAGTATGCGCGCTACCTCTCGAATACTTTGCACGAAGTGGGCAAGACTCTCGCCCCTCGCCTGCACGCGATAAAAGTGTCGGTGACGTAATTGCTGCATTAGTCTCCCGGGCACGAACGCCTCCAACACCTCCTGGTGGAACTCCGCCACTCCACCTCTACGCCTCATTACATCCGCCACCCTCTCAGCCATGGGGCCGCGACAATAAGGAAAAACGAGCTCGAGGACGGTACGATCTGACATACCCGGGAAATCGACCAATTGAAATATTATTTTAAAACAAGGCAATAATTTGTCCACATCCAGTCCATCCACGACCGGTAATTGCTGGATGATATGAGACAGTGGGTTGGGCAGCTTGTGATATGACGCCGCCCCCAAACCGGAGAAAACCGGGGTACTTGCGGCAGGCTCGATTGCTCTATACAATGACGCTACAGCCGAGACCTCGGACTCAGCAACTGGAGCCGGCGTAGGTGGTCTACCCGGTTGAGACCCCTGCAGGGTCGAGGTGATCTGTTGGATCAGACCTTTTACATCATGGGCCGGCTCAAGATCGCCCCATTGTTGGTCAAGATTCTGCAGCCTGTGTTTTACATGCTACAGGCGTTGCCGGATTCGCCAGACGCCGATGGAGCACCCCGGTCCCTCCTCCAAATTGTCTACACACCGAGCCAATTCCTGCAGCTCCTCCCACTTCTCGTTGTTTTTTTCTAATTCGCTCTCTTTGTCAGCGATGGCGACCATCGAGAGCGCTTCGCCCGCGGACAGCGCTTCTCTGAGCTGCCGTCGCAATACAATTACCGTCCCTTTTGGGTCTCTCCCCCGGGCTCGTAACTCGAACTGGATTTCGTCAAGCAGAAACAACTCTGGATTTAGGACGCTCATCCTCGAGCTTCGCGGTCGGCACACAAAAACACAACACCGTACAACAATTGACAATAAAGAACACAGGGATACTTGAGTACTGTCCTTCCTTCAAGCAGACTGCGGGTCCCCCTACCGTTGCGAGGACCCAGCCCACTTACCTGAACTAGCTCTCAACAACACTACACACGAAGGAATGCAATACACGACATGACAAAATTACCGACCAACGAACAACAACAAATTCTCATAAATATTTGCAATAACTTCGGCTCCCGTATCTCGGAGGAGACCAACTGCCGATCGGGCCATACCGCATAACTAAAAACGCCTTCCCTATTATTGGCAAGGTAATACGCGAAAACCATTTCTCCACCTCGGCCCAGATCTGCAATAGTTCGAGTTTCCAAGGAATTTCCCCCCTAAAATTTCACACCCCGTGGCGACCTACAGTTCAACAATACCAACAGGCGGGCAATGATACACACATATAATTAAAAAAATCTTAAACATAACAAGACATAGGTACTTATAGATATAGGGACTTCTAGTAATTATGCCAAGTCCGATTCGAACCCCAAAATGTTTCCTGAGTTTGCAAGCCCCGTCACACCCAAAGGACCCAAGGGTTGACCCTAATCTCAACCACGCTCTGCTACCAAACGTAACCCCTCTTTAAGTATTTTATTGACTTATAATTTTTTATTTATTTTTTTTTTTTTCAAAAGAGGGGCCACAAGATAATTAAAACTAGGCCAAAAACCTAGAGAAGCCAAAATGCGCTGGATCCAGTGAGACGGGACTTGCAATTAAAACTCACAAAATTAACAACCAATAAATTTTTATTATAACCAACCTTTAAATATCTATCTCCCAACAAAATCAGTGTATTCTCCTTAAAATATTTTTGGTTAAATTTTTACTTGAAAATTAATATAAAATTTAAATGAAATGAATATAAAGATTTTCTTTTCCAATTGGGGTTACTTTTCCCCAGTTAGCCCTATACCTAACCCCCAGAAATAACACAGGAATATACAATACATATAAAGGGACATATAAATATATATGTCTACAACTACAACACATACACACGTTCCACATCACAGGACAATTACAACTTTCAACATTAATATCTTGCCACACCTCTTTCACCCCAGGAGGTACATAATTTACAATTCATAAATATTATTGGACGCAACACCTATTGCAAGATCTTAATACATAATAACCCAAATATATATATGTGTAACACCAGTGCCCCCAGGGCATACTAAAATTCAGGGGTTGGCATAATGCCTGATACTACTATTAAGTGCTCCCACACTGAGCACTTAGACTTGGAGGAAATATAATCATAATTCAGTCACTATACAAGTGACCATAATAAATTAAAAAGAATTTAAGCGTGAATAATTTTGTGAAATATTAATAACAGTAATGTGCCATGATGCTTTATAACGTTTAAGAATTAATTTGGCCCAAAGGCTGACATGTTCCTAGGCAAGATCGTGCATAACTAAACCTGTCCCAGGAGCATGTTCAAGTCTGCATGAAAAATCCGCCTATACAGGATTAAACTGGGCACCCGACTGAAACTAACATAAGAAACTCCTATCCATTATAGGACCCAAACTGAATATAAATATGTGAAATTAATGAATCAATTGAAACTAAATTTAACCAGAGAAATTACATGAGGAATGATAGAATTACTAGCACTAAGGTAACCGTTTTACTGAAAACTAGAAAGAAATTTACATGTCTGAATGGTAATCAGCCACGGATACATGCCAACCTCTGGGCTCACATTTAATATAATCAGTATTACAAAATGTACAAAAGATTCCCCCCCCCCAAGTCTGCGCACTATTCTGTCCCGTTAACCGGGGACCCAATTAAAATTTGTAAAGTTTAAAGTCATTGTAGGGTGTGTAGCTATATGCCCACGAGTTCTAGTGGGTTACATTCCCTTGTGTGAAAAAGTAATATTGGGTTGGTGTCACCTGATTTATTCCCTGGTATGAAGTTTGAAGTCCTGGTCTAAAGCATTTTCGTGTTGGTGTGGCCTGTCCTCGCTGTTCTCCTCCGGCAGATGAAGCTGAGAGCCTTGGATGTTCAGTTGTTCAGGTTGGGGCTGTTCCTCGATGTGAAGCGAGGGATCCTAAGCATACAAATATTATCAGCGAGAAGCTCCAACACTTATTCCCCCAGGACTCTCACACGCACCAAAATCCATTTATAATTTTAAACACTGCTTTAGGCCTACTTGAAATGAAAGTTTGACACACTCTACAACAGGTTATACGGGCATGTGGCCCTATCTTTGAAAACATTAAGTTTGGCTAAAGTACATATTATTTTGCGTTAACATTATTCAATTACGGGGCTTTAGTTAAGACTTCAATTACTGTTATACAATTAACTCATTTTGCATACTCTAATTCGCCACGTGGCGTGCGTGTAATAGGTTACAATTTTCATTCATTCCTGTACGTATATTAAATAAAACCCCTTTTACGTTACTTTAAAAATAAAAAATATATATATAAGTATATTACACTTACTTACCGCAGATCTGTTTTAATTTAGCCTGCCATAGGTGGAAGATGGAACAATTAAAAAACCTTCCCTGTCGGAGAGCGAGGTGATTAGTTGTAGAACCGGAATCAGACAAGAACAGAACCGTTTATTCTCGCCTTTTTCCACTCACGCTCCGCGGCGACCGCCAGGGGGCAGCACCAATCAGGCGCAGCATTATTACCTCCTGTAGATTGTGTGCTAACCGTTAAACACAGTACGGGAGAACGCCACCGCTAAATACAGAAACCTATTTTTCTTTAGCGTATTCGTTAAATGCAGTATAAGATTTTTGTATAAGCGCCGATTTTATTCACTCGGCACACCCCCACCCCAAAAGGGCAACATAGTTGCCCCACACTTAGACAGAGGAGTACCCTGCAGTGTACCCCAATGTTTTCTACTAAAACGCAGGTGTTCCTCGGTTTTCCCAGTTGCCTTTGTTCTCAGGAGAGCAGTGGCTCAGAAGGAAGTCGAAAAAACAGAAAGAAGACGTGTAGAATGAGAGTGTGTTGGCACTACACACTGACCTGATCAGGGCCAGCATGCAGCAAGAAAGACAGAAGAAGAAAAGAAGAAAGAGTGTTCGGGTGCACCCTGAGTTCTGACCTCCTGAGGCTTGACCACTTATGCGGGAACTCCGAGGCTACCTCAACAGGGACCCATGCCCTATACTTACACGGGGACTAACCCCCCAAAATCCAATAACACTTTATCCCATGAATTCCTCTTACATCCCACAGGACCAGTGAGAGAACGGGGGAGGTGGTTTCCATGACACCATAATTTGTTTACTCAATGTGGATATCCCTTCCTATAATACATGTGTGCTCCAAGGACATTGTCCACGTCGTACAACGCCACCGAGGTCCCTACCTGGCCTCGTTGGAGCGGTACGACTTGCTCTACTTACTCCTATTTTTGATTTTTTTCTCATCCTTTTTTTTTTTTTTTAAGGGAGAAGGTAGGAGATCGGGAGGATGAAAAGGGCAAGGATCCTTAAAGGTCAAGGGTGAGGACAGGGTTCCCTCCGAAAATCAGGAGGAGTGGAGAAAACCAAGGCTCGCGTAGGCAGGGGCGCAGCCCTGAAGTAGACGTACACCACCCGGATTGTGGGGAACATCTACCCGCTACCATATCAGGTTCTTACCTTTTCCCCGGAGCACACACCACCGAAGGATCACCATCCCTACACACATGGAAACCCCCAATTCTTACGCCCCCCTTCTATTAGTCAGCTACTCCCTCCGACAGAGCTTCAATTTGGAAACATGAGTAACAATATCATTAGAATCGCCCCCCGATAAGCCCAGCCGGGCCGTCACCGGTGGTGACGTGAACCCTAGGATGCGATATGGCCCCGACCAGCGGTAACATAACTTTGCGGCACGTTTGTCCGCGGCTGAGCTGAGTGGGTGGCTCTGGCAATAGACCCAGTCCCCAATCCGGAAGGGGTTAGGAATTCGCCCCTGATTATATCGTCGACGGACCCGCTCGTGCGCTCGCAGCAAATTCTTCCGAGCCTCCTTCCACATCTCTGCAATTCTATTATCTGGCTACCGTGGCAGAAGATCTTCGATGTTCCACAAATTGGTCAACGGGAGTGCGGGCGAGAATCCAAACAGGATTTCAAAGGGCACGGCCTGATGACTGTCATGTCGGGCCGTATTAAAAGCTAACTGTAACCACTTCAGATTCTGATCCCAGGTGGTTTGTTGCTCAGCGTGATGAGCAATTAGGGCGGACCGGAGATTCCGATTGAACCTCTCCGCATGGGACGGCTGTGGGTAATAAGGGGAAGTGGTTACGTGTTTGATCCCACTGGCGAAACACATCCGCCGGAATTCACCCGAAATGAACTGCGGGCCATTGTCCGAGACAATGATGGTCGGAAGACCGAAATGCTGAAATATATTGTTTTGGAGCGCGTTTATGGTTAAACGAGCCGTTGCCTGCCGTAAGGGCAATAGCCAGGCAAACTTTGAAAAAGCATCCACACAAACAAGCAGGTAAGCATTACCTGACTTGCTACGGGGGAATGGCCCCTCGTAGTCGATGAACAACTTCTCCATCGGTCTGCTCGCCACATCAGATGACAACAACTCTAACTTGGTGTTCTGGGCAGGCTTGCTCAAGCCACATAGATGACAGCTCTTAACCCTGGTCGCGATGTCCCTATCCATGCCCTTCCAGATAAAATGTCTCCTAATGCTGGAGATGGTCTTAGAAATTCCCTTGTGGCCTCCTACTGGGGAATTGTGGTAATAACGGAAGACCATGGGCACTAACTTGCTAGGCAGCACGATCTTAGGGGCACGTCCTTTTCTTTCTCTACAACATAGGACTCCCTTGGACAAGAAGTAACGGGCCTGTACGTAAACCTCCTTTATATTTTGGATGACTGGACCCAGCTCTTCGTCGTTTAACTGATGGGGTAACACATCAGTGAAGGCTAATGGAAAGTCTATCAGAACGGAACAGGGTTGCTCAGATTGGGCATCACTGGGTTGGGAGGACAAGGCGTCTGCAACTACATTTTGAGATCCCCTAATGTGTTGCACTTTGAACTTAAAGGATGAGATCTTCACCACCCATCTACCAATTTTACCCAGTTGCCGGGGATGAGCCAGAAGCCAAGAGAGAGCCTGATTGTCGGTCTCGAGCAGGAACTCAGCATGTTCCAAGAAACGCCTGAACTTGTCTAGAGCGTACACAACAGCTAAACACTCTAGCTCATAGACGGATGATTTTTGTTCTTGCTGGGTCAATGTCCGGGAAATAAAAGCCACAGGCTGCCTAGCGTCATCAACAACTTGGGACAGAACTGCCCCGAGCGCAACCGAACTCGCGTCCGTCTGTAGGATAAAGGGTTTCGAAAAGTCGGGCATCTGTAACACCGGTGGGGAGATGATGGCCTCCTTCAAGGTGTAGAAAGCCTTCTGTTGACTCTCACCCCATGTAAATTTAGCGCCCTTCTTCCTCAGCTCGTTCAAGGGTGCGGCAATCTCAGCGATATTAGGTATGAATCGTCGATAAAAATTGACCATACATACGAATCTTGCTATTCCCTTCGCATCCCTAGGAGGGGGGAAGTCACGGATGCCCTGTGTCCTCTCGGGGTCGACCGTAACGCCCCGGTGTGAAACCAAATGGCCCAAGAAAGAAATACTTTCCTGGGCGAAACGAACCTTCTCGGGATTGACAGTGAGGCCAGATCTTCTCAACCGACACATCACTTCTCGGAGATGACCCAGATGATCTTCGAATGTCTCACTGTACACCAACAAATCATCTAAATAATTAAAGACGAACTTGAATTTCACGTCGTAGAAAACGGTATCGAGAAGACGAGTGAGTCTTCCACAGCCCCCACAGCCAAACCCATGGGAACCCTTGTGTATTGGTACAAATTCCATGGTACACAAAAGGCCGTGTACGGTCTACTCTCTTTGGCCAAAGGAATCTGGTGATAAGCCGCATTGAGATCGATTATGGTGAAATACCTGACCCCACTGAACCAATCAAAGGCCGAATGTAAGTCTGGGAGGGGAACAGAATCCACCTCGATATTTGCGTTCAACTTCCGATAGTCGATGACCATACGGTGTTTACCCCCAGGCTTAGGTACCAAAAACGCTGGACTGGCATAGCTAGAATGAGAAGGTTCAATCACCCCTTGTTCTAACAACTCTTGAACCCTCTCTCGCAGAATGATCATCTTTGGAGGTGCGAATTTGTAAGGGTGCGACCTTACTATCTTTGAGTCTGTAAGACGGATCTTATACTCCAGCAGGTGTGTGAGTCCCAATGTAGGAGTTAACACCTCGTGAATTTCCTCACACAATTGGCCTAAGGCCCTCTGCTGGGATGGAGTGAGATGATCTCGTGCAGAATCGGGACAAGCCACCTCTTGGATACCTGGCTTAGATCCCTGGTACCCAAGGAACGGAATAAGAGCACCCCGATTAAACTTAAAATAACATTGGTGCGCTTGGATGTCCAGCACGAGACCACTTTTTGCGATTAAATCGGCACCAATGATACAATCCACTCCCAGAGCAGGAGAAACCAGAAAAGGCCACACCCAAGAAAACCCATCGATTTTAAATTTAAAGGTAATCACCTGGAAGATGGGCAAGATTTCTCGAGATGCAGTCCAGCATACCACAGACGACAGGTTCGACCCCTTGATCAAGGCCTGCTTCTCAAGGTCCGCGCATACCCGAGATGAGATGATGGATCGGGCTGAACCGGAGTCAACTAATGCTCTGAGCTGACCCCCTTTTACCTCGAGCGACAGAAAGGGGCATACTGAAAGGTGTTGAGAGCTAGTGGACCGGACCTTGATGTCGAAGGAGTTGGATCCTAGCAATTGCCTGGAGGTAGTTGGAACTTGTAAAGATTTAGTGCGAGGGGAAGACATCCTCCGAATATATCTTCCCCTGTCTACTTAGTTTTTTGGGATGGGTCTTGACGATGGAGGTGCTGGACGCGCGCGCCCTTGGGTGCATGATCGAGCCACGTGCCCCGAGCGATTACAATTGTAACAGATGATATCCCCCCGTCGCTCGCGATTTCGAATTGACTGGGCCTGTCGGGGGGGGGGGAAAGGTTCACTGCGTCCTTCCGCTCTTTGAGGTCTGGGTAGTTCCCCTCTTCTGTCTCCCCTCGCCTCGTCGCTCATCTGAATGGCCTTGGTCATCACACACAGCCGGTCCAAGTCCGCAAACCACCGCGGCCCCTCAGCAAATACGAGTCGCAATCTGTCTTCTGAGGAGACGCCGTCAAGAATATTCTGGACAACCTCTTCCCCCGACATGCCCAGTCCCAGTATGCGCGCTACCTCTCGAATACTTTGCACGAAGTGGGCAAGACTCTCGCCCCTCGCCTGCACGCGATAAAAGTGTCGGTGACGTAATTGCTGCATTAGTCTCCCGGGCACGAACGCCTCCAACACCTCCTGGTGGAACTCCGCCACTCCACCTCTACGCCTCATTACATCCGCCACCCTCTCAGCCATGGGGCCGCGACAATAAGGAAAAACGAGCTCGAGGACGGTACGATCTGACATACCCGGGAAATCGACCAATTGAAATATTATTTTAAAACAAGGCAATAATTTGTCCACATCCAGTCCATCCACGACCGGTAATTGCTGGATGATATGAGACAGTGGGTTGGGCAGCTTGTGATATGACGCCGCCCCCAAACCGGAGAAAACCGGGGTACTTGCGGCAGGCTCGATTGCTCTATACAATGACGCTACAGCCGAGACCTCGGACTCAGCAACTGGAGCCGGCGTAGGTGGTCTACCCGGTTGAGACCCCTGCAGGGTCGAGGTGATCTGTTGGATCAGACCTTTTACATCATGGGCCGGCTCAAGATCGCCCCATTGTTGGTCAAGATTCTGCAGCCTGTGTTTTACATGCTACAGGCGTTGCCGGATTCGCCAGACGCCGATGGAGCACCCCGGTCCCTCCTCCAAATTGTCTACACACCGAGCCAATTCCTGCAGCTCCTCCCACTTCTCGTTGTTTTTTTCTAATTCGCTCTCTTTGTCAGCGATGGCGACCATCGAGAGCGCTTCGCCCGCGGACAGCGCTTCTCTGAGCTGCCGTCGCAATACAATTACCGTCCCTTTTGGGTCTCTCCCCCGGGCTCGTAACTCGAACTGGATTTCGTCAAGCAGAAACAACTCTGGATTTAGGACGCTCATCCTCGAGCTTCGCGGTCGGCACACAAAAACACAACACCGTACAACAATTGACAATAAAGAACACAGGGATACTTGAGTACTGTCCTTCCTTCAAGCAGACTGCGGGTCCCCCTACCGTTGCGAGGACCCAGCCCACTTACCTGAACTAGCTCTCAACAACACTACACACGAAGGAATGCAATACACGACATGACAAAATTACCGACCAACGAACAACAACAAATTCTCATAAATATTTGCAATAACTTCGGCTCCCGTATCTCGGAGGAGACCAACTGCCGATCGGGCCATACCGCATAACTAAAAACGCCTTCCCTATTATTGGCAAGGTAATACGCGAAAACCATTTCTCCACCTCGGCCCAGATCTGCAATAGTTCGAGTTTCCAAGGAATTTCCCCCCTAAAATTTCACACCCCGTGGCGACCTACAGTTCAACAATACCAACAGGCGGGCAATGATACACACATATAATTAAAAAAATCTTAAACATAACAAGACATAGGTACTTATAGATATAGGGACTTCTAGTAATTATGCCAAGTCCGATTCGAACCCCAAAATGTTTCCTGAGTTTGCAAGCCCCGTCACACCCAAAGGACCCAAGGGTTGACCCTAATCTCAACCACGCTCTGCTACCAAACGTAACCCCTCTTTAAGTATTTTATTGACTTATAATTTTTTATTTATTTTTTTTTTTTCAAAAGAGGGGCCACAAGATAATTAAAACTAGGCCAAAAACCTAGAGAAGCCAAAATGCGCTGGATCCAGTGAGACGGGACTTGCAATTAAAACTCACAAAATTAACAACCAATAAATTTTTATTATAACCAACCTTTAAATATCTATCTCCCAACAAAATCAGTGTATTCTCCTTAAAATATTTTTGGTTAAATTTTTACTTGAAAATTAATATAAAATTTAAATGAAATGAATATAAAGATTTTCTTTTCCAATTGGGGTTACTTTTCCCCAGTTAGCCCTATACCTAACCCCCAGAAATAACACAGGAATATACAATACATATAAAGGGACATATAAATATATATGTCTACAACTACAACACATACACACGTTCCACATCACAGGACAATTACAACTTTCAACATTAATATCTTGCCACACCTCTTTCACCCCAGGAGGTACATAATTTACAATTCATAAATATTATTGGACGCAACACCTATTGCAAGATCTTAATACATAATAACCCAAATATATATATGTGTAACACCAGTGCCCCCAGGGCATACTAAAATTCAGGGGTTGGCATAATGCCTGATACTACTATTAAGTGCTCCCACACTGAGCACTTAGACTTGGAGGAAATATAATCATAATTCAGTCACAATACAAGTGACCATAATAAATTAAAAAGAATTTAAGCGTGAATAATTTTGTGAAATATTAATAACAGTAATGTGCCATGATGCTTTATAACGTTTAAGAATTAATTTGGCCCAAAGGCTGACATGTTCCTAGGCAAGATCGTGCATAACTAAACCTGTCCCAGGAGCATGTTCAAGTCTGCATGAAAAATCCGCCTATACAGGATTAAACTGGGCACCCGACTGAAACTAACATAAGAAACTCCTATCCATTATAGGACCCAAACTGAATATAAATATGTGAAATTAATGAATCAATTGAAACTAAATTTAACCAGAGAAATTACATGAGGAATGATAGAATTACTAGCACTAAGGTAACCGTTTTACTGAAAACTAGAAAGAAATTTACATGTCTGAATGGTAATCAGCCACGGATACATGCCAACCTCTGGGCTCACATTTAATATAATCAGTATTACAAAATGTACAAAAGATTCCCCCCCCCCCAAGTCCGCGCACTATTCTGTCCCGTTAACCGGGGACCCAATTAAAATTTGTAAAGTTTAAAGTCATTGTAGGGTGTGTAGCTATATGCCCACGAGTTCTAGTGGGTTACATTCCCTTGTGTGAAAAAGTAATATTGGGTTGGTGTCACCTGATTTATTCCCTGGTATGAAGTTTGAAGTCCTGGTCTAAAGCATTTTCGTGTTGGTGTGGCCTGTCCTCGCTGTTCTCCTCCGGCAGATGAAGCTGAGAGCCTTGGATGTTCAGTTGTTCAGGTTGGGGCTGTTCCTCGATGTGAAGCGAGGGATCCTAAGCATACAAATATTATCAGCGAGAAGCTCCAACACTTATTCCCCCAGGACTCTCACACGCACCAAAATCCATTTATAATTTTAAACACTGCTTTAGGCCTACTTGAAATGAAAGTTTGACACACTCTACAACAGGTTATACGGGCATGTGGCCCTATCTTTGAAAACATTAAGTTTGGCTAAAGTACATATTATTTTGCGTTAACATTATTCAATTACGGGGCCTTAGTTAAGACTTCAATTACTGTTATACAATTAACTCATTTTGCATACTCTAATTCGCCACGTGGCGTGCGTGTAATAGGTTACAATTTTCATTCATTCCTGTACGTATATTAAATAAAACCCCTTTTACGTTACTTTAAAAATAAAAAATATATATATAAGTATATTACACTTACTTACCGCAGATCTGTTTTAATTTAGCCTGCCATAGGTGGAAGATGGAACAATTAAAAAACCTTCCCTGTCGGAGAGCGAGGTGATTAGTTGTAGGACCGGAATCAGACAAGAACAGAACCGTTTATTCTCGCCTTTTTCCACTCACGCTCCGCGGCGACCGCCAGGGGGCAGCACCAATCAGGCGCAGCATTATTACCTCCTGTAGATTGTGTGCTAACCGTTAAACACAGTACGGGAGAACGCCACCGCTAAATACAGAAACCTATTTTTCTTTAGCGTATTCGTTAAATGCAGTATAAGATTTTTGTATAAGCGCCGATTTTATTCACTCGGCACACCCCCACCCCAAAAGGGCAACATAGTTGCCCCACACTTAGACAGAGGAGTACCCTGCAGTGTACCCCAATGTTTTCTACTAAAACGCAGGTGTTCCTCGGTTTTCCCAGTTGCCTTTGTTCTCAGGAGAGCAGTGGCTCAGAAGGAAGTCGAAAAAACAGAAAGAAGACGTGTAGAATGAGAGTGTGTTGGCACTACACACTGACCTGATCAGGGCCAGCATGCAGCAAGAAAGACAGAAGAAGAAAAGAAGAAAGAGTGTTCGGGTGCACCCTGAGTTCTGACCTCCTGAGGCTTGACCACTTATGCGGGAACTCCGAGGCTACCTCAACAGGGACCCATGCCCTATACTTACACGGGGACTAACCCCCCAAAATCCAATAACACTTTATCCCATGAATTCCTCTTACATCCCACAGGACCAGTGAGAGAACGGGGGAGGTGGTTTCCATGACACCATAATTTGTTTACTCAATGTGGATATCCCTTCCTATAATACATGTGTGCTCCAAGGACATTGTCCACGTCGTACAACGCCACCGAGGTCCCTACCTGGCCTCGTTGGAGCGGTACGACTTGCTCTACTTACTCCTATTTTTGATTTTTTTCTCATCCTTTTTTTTTTTTTTTAAGGGAGAAGGTAGGAGATCGGGAGGATGAAAAGGGCAAGGATCCTTAAAGGTCAAGGGTGAGGACAGGGTTCCCTCCGAAAATCAGGAGGAGTGGAGAAAACCAAGGCTCGCGTAGGCAGGGGCGCAGCCCTGAAGTAGACGTACACCACCCGGATTGTGGGGAACATCTACCCGCTACCATATCAGGTTCTTACCTTTTCCCCGGAGCACACACCACCGAAGGATCACCATCCCTACACACATGGAAACCCCCAATTCTTACGCCCCCCTTCTATTAGTCAGCTACTCCCTCCGACAGAGCTTCAATTTGGAAACATGAGTAACAATATCATTAGAATCGCCCCCCGATACGCCCAGCCGGGCCGTCACCGGTGGTGACGTGAACCCTAGGATGCGATATGGCCCCGACCAGCGGTAACATAACTTTGCGGCACGTTTGTCCGCGGCTGAGCTGAGTGGGTGGCTCTGGCAATAGACCCAGTCCCCAATCCGGAAGGGGTTAGGAATTCGCCCCTGATTATATCGTCGACGGACCCGCTCGTGCGCTCGCAGCAAATTCTTCCGAGCCTCCTTCCACATCTCTGCAATTCTATTATCTGGCTACCGTGGCAGAAGATCTTCGATGTTCCACAAATTGGTCAACGGGAGTGCGGGCGAGAATCCAAACAGGATTTCAAAGGGCACGGCCTGATGACTGTCATGTCGGGCCGTATTAAAAGCTAACTGTAACCACTTCAGATTCTGATCCCAGGTGGTTTGTTGCTCAGCGTGATGAGCAATTAGGGCGGACCGGAGATTCCGATTGAACCTCTCCGCATGGGACGGCTGTGGGTAATAAGGGGAAGTGGTTACGTGTTTGATCCCACTGGCGAAACACATCCGCCGGAATTCACCCGAAATGAACTGCGGGCCATTGTCCGAGACAATGATGGTCGGAAGACCGAAATGCTGAAATATATTGTTTTGGAGCGCGTTTATGGTTAAACGAGCCGTTGCCTGCCGTAAGGGCAATAGCCAGGCAAACTTTGAAAAAGCATCCACACAAACAAGCAGGTAAGCATTACCTGACTTGCTACGGGGGAATGGCCCCTCGTAGTCGATGAACAACTTCTCCATCGGTCTGCTCGCCACATCAGATGACAACAACTCTAACTTGGTGTTCTGGGCAGGCTTGCTCAAGCCACATAGATGACAGCTCTTAACCCTGGTCGCGATGTCCCTATCCATGCCCTTCCAGATAAAATGTCTCCTAATGCTGGAGATGGTCTTAGAAATTCCCTTGTGGCCTCCTACTGGGGAATTGTGGTAATAACGGAAGACCATGGGCACTAACTTGCTAGGCAGCACGATCTTAGGGGCACGTCCTTTTCTTTCTCTACAACATAGGACTCCCTTGGACAAGAAGTAACGGGCCTGTACGTAAACCTCCTTTATATTTTGGATGACTGGACCCAGCTCTTCGTCGTTTAACTGATGGGGTAACACATCAGTGAAGGCTAATGGAAAGTCTATCAGAACGGAACAGGGTTGCTCAGATTGGGCATCACTGGGTTGGGAGGACAAGGCGTCTGCAACTACATTTTGAGATCCCCTAATGTGTTGCACTTTGAACTTAAAGGATGAGATCTTCACCACCCATCTACCAATTTTACCCAGTTGCCGGGGATGAGCCAGAAGCCAAGAGAGAGCCTGATTGTCGGTCTCGAGCAGGAACTCAGCATGTTCCAAGAAACGCCTGAACTTGTCTAGAGCGTACACAACAGCTAAACACTCTAGCTCATAGACGGATGATTTTTGTTCTTGCTGGGTCAATGTCCGGGAAATAAAAGCCACAGGCTGCCTAGCGTCATCAACAACTTGGGACAGAACTGCCCCGAGCGCAACCGAACTCGCGTCCGTCTGTAGGATAAAGGGTTTCGAAAAGTCGGGCATCTGTAACACCGGTGGGGAGATGATGGCCTCCTTCAAGGTGTAGAAAGCCTTCTGTTGACTCTCACCCCATGTAAATTTAGCGCCCTTCTTCCTCAGCTCGTTCAAGGGTGCGGCAATCTCAGCGATATTAGGTATGAATCGTCGATAAAAATTGACCATACATACGAATCTTGCTATTCCCTTCGCATCCCTAGGAGGGGGGAAGTCACGGATGCCCTGTGTCCTCTCGGGGTCGACCGTAACGCCCCGGTGTGAAACCAAATGGCCCAAGAAAGAAATACTTTCCTGGGCGAAACGAACCTTCTCGGGATTGACAGTGAGGCCAGATCTTCTCAACCGACACATCACTTCTCGGAGATGACCCAGATGATCTTCGAATGTCTCACTGTACACCAACAAATCATCTAAATAATTAAAGACGAACTTGAATTTCACGTCGTAGAAAACGGTATCGAGAAGACGAGTGAGTCTTCCACAGCCCCCACAGCCAAACCCATGGGAACCCTTGTGTATTGGTACAAATTCCATGGTACACAAAAGGCCGTGTACGGTCTACTCTCTTTGGCCAAAGGAATCTGGTGATAAGCCGCATTGAGATCGATTATGGTGAAATACCTGACCCCACTGAACCAATCAAAGGCCGAATGTAAGTCTGGGAGGGGAACAGAATCCACCTCGATATTTGCGTTCAACTTCCGATAGTCGATGACCATACGGTGTTTACCCCCAGGCTTAGGTACCAAAAACGCTGGACTGGCATAGCTAGAATGAGAAGGTTCAATCACCCCTTGTTCTAACAACTCTTGAACCCTCTCTCGCAGAATGATCATCTTTGGAGGTGCGAATTTGTAAGGGTGCGACCTTACTATCTTTGAGTCTGTAAGACGGATCTTATACTCCAGCAGGTGTGTGAGTCCCAATGTAGGAGTTAACACCTCGTGAATTTCCTCACACAATTGGCCTAAGGCCCTCTGCTGGGATGGAGTGAGATGATCTCGTGCAGAATCGGGACAAGCCACCTCTTGGATACCTGGCTTAGATCCCTGGTACCCAAGGAACGGAATAAGAGCACCCCGATTAAACTTAAAATAACATTGGTGCGCTTGGATGTCCAGCACGAGACCACTTTTTGCGATTAAATCGGCACCAATGATACAATCCACTCCCAGAGCAGGAGAAACCAGAAAAGGCCACACCCAAGAAAACCCATCGATTTTAAATTTAAAGGTAATCACCTGGAAGATGGGCAAGATTTCTCGAGATGCAGTCCAGCATACCACAGACGACAGGTTCGACCCCTTGATCAAGGCCTGCTTCTCAAGGTCCGCGCATACCCGAGATGAGATGATGGATCGGGCTGAACCGGAGTCAACTAATGCTCTGAGCTGACCCCCTTTTACCTCGAGCGACAGAAAGGGGCATACTGAAAGGTGTTGAGAGCTAGTGGACCGGACCTTGATGTCGAAGGAGTTGGATCCTAGCAATTGCCTGGAGGTAGTTGGAACTTGTAAAGATTTAGTGCGAGGGGAAGACATCCTCCGAATATATCTTCCCCTGTCTACTTAGTTTTTTGGGATGGGTCTTGACGATGGAGGTGCTGGACGCGCGCGCCCTTGGGTGCATGATCGAGCCACGTGCCCCGAGCGATTACAATTGTAACAGATGATATCCCCCCGTCGCTCGCGATTTCGAATTGACTGGGCCTGTCGGGGGGGGGGAAAGGTTCACTGCGTCCTTCCGCTCTTTGAGGTCTGGGTAGTTCCCCTCTTCTGTCTCCCCTCGCCTCGTCGCTCATCTGAATGGCCTTGGTCATCACACACAGCCGGTCCAAGTCCGCAAACCACCGCGGCCCCTCAGCAAATACGAGTCGCAATCTGTCTTCTGAGGAGACGCCGTCAAGAATATTCTGGACAACCTCTTCCCCCGACATGCCCAGTCCCAGTATGCGCGCTACCTCTCGAATACTTTGCACGAAGTGGGCAAGACTCTCGCCCCTCGCCTGCACGCGATAAAAGTGTCGGTGACGTAATTGCTGCATTAGTCTCCCGGGCACGAACGCCTCCAACACCTCCTGGTGGAACTCCGCCACTCCACCTCTACGCCTCATTACATCCGCCACCCTCTCAGCCATGGGGCCGCGACAATAAGGAAAAACGAGCTCGAGGACGGTACGATCTGACATACCCGGGAAATCGACCAATTGAAATATTATTTTAAAACAAGGCAATAATTTGTCCACATCCAGTCCATCCACGACCGGTAATTGCTGGATGATATGAGACAGTGGGTTGGGCAGCTTGTGATATGACGCCGCCCCCAAACCGGAGAAAACCGGGGTACTTGCGGCAGGCTCGATTGCTCTATACAATGACGCTACAGCCGAGACCTCGGACTCAGCAACTGGAGCCGGCGTAGGTGGTCTACCCGGTTGAGACCCCTGCAGGGTCGAGGTGATCTGTTGGATCAGACCTTTTACATCATGGGCCGGCTCAAGATCGCCCCATTGTTGGTCAAGATTCTGCAGCCTGTGTTTTACATGCTACAGGCGTTGCCGGATTCGCCAGACGCCGATGGAGCACCCCGGTCCCTCCTCCAAATTGTCTACACACCGAGCCAATTCCTGCAGCTCCTCCCACTTCTCGTTGTTTTTTTCTAATTCGCTCTCTTTGTCAGCGATGGCGACCATCGAGAGCGCTTCGCCCGCGGACAGCGCTTCTCTGAGCTGCCGTCGCAATACAATTACCGTCCCTTTTGGGTCTCTCCCCCGGGCTCGTAACTCGAACTGATTTCGTCAAGCAGAAACAACTCTGGATTTAGGACGCTCATCCTCGAGCTTCGCGTCGGCACACAAAAACACAACACCGTACAACAATTGACAATAAAGAACACAGGGATACTTGAGTACTGTCCTTCCTTCAAGCAGACTGCGGGTCCCCCTACCGTTGCGAGGACCCAGCCCACTTACCTGAACTAGCTCTCAACAACACTACACACGAAGGAATGCAATACACGACATGACAAAATTACCGACCAACGAACAACAACAAATTCTCATAAATATTTGCAATAACTTCGGCTCCCGTATCTCGGAGGAGACCAACTGCCGATCGGGCCATACCGCATAACTAAAAACGCCTTCCCTATTATTGCAAGGTAATACGCGAAAACCATTTCTCCACCTCGGCCCAGATCTGCAATAGTTCGAGTTTCCAAGGAATTTCCCCCCTAAAATTTCACACCCCGTGGCGACCTACAGTTCAACAATACCAACAGGCGGGCAATGATACACACATATAATTAAAAAAATCTTAAACATAACAAGACATAGGTACTTATAGATATAGGGACTTCTAGTAATTATGCCAAAAAAAAAAAAAATAAAAAAAAAAAATTTCCTGAGTTTGCAAGCCCCGTCACACCCAAAGGACCCAAGGGTTGACCCTAATCTCAACCACGCTCTGCTACCAAACGTAACCCCTCTTTAAGTATTTTATTGACTTATAATTTTTTATTTATTTTTTTTTTTTTCAAAAGAGGGGCCACAAGATAATTAAAACTAGGCCAAAAACCTAGAGAAGCCAAAATGCGCTGGATCCAGTGAGACGGGACTTGCAATTAAAACTCACAAAATTAACAACCAATAAATTTTTATTATAACCAACCTTTAAATATCTATCTCCCAACAAAATCAGTGTATTCTCCTTAAAATATTTTTGGTTAAATTTTTACTTGAAAATTAATATAAAATTTAAATGAAATGAATATAAAGATTTTCTTTTCCAATTGGGGTTACTTTTCCCAGTTAGCCCTATACCTAACCCCCAGAAATAACACAGGAATATACAATACATATAAAGGGACATATAAATATATATGTCTACAACTACAACACATACACACGTTCCACATCACAGGACAATTACAACTTTCAACATTAATATCTTGCCACACCTCTTTCACCCCAGGAGGTACATAATTTACAATTCATAAATATTATTGGACGCAACACCTATTGCAAGATCTTAATACATAATAACCCAAATATATATATGTGTAACACCAGTGCCCCCAGGGCATACTAAAATTCAGGGGTTGGCATAATGCCTGATACTACTATTAAGTGCTCCCACACTGAGCACTTAGACTTGGAGGAAATATAATCATAATTCAGTCACAATACAAGTGACCATAATAAATTAAAAAGAATTTAAGCGTGAATAATTTTGTGAAATATTAATAACAGTAATGTGCCATGATGCTTTATAACGTTTAAGAATTAATTTGGCCCAAAGGCTGACATGTTCCTAGGCAAGATCGTGCATAACTAAACCTGTCCCAGGAGCATGTTCAAGTCTGCATGAAAAATCCGCCTATACAGGATTAAACTGGGCACCCGACTGAAACTAACATAAGAAACTCCTATCCATTATAGGACCCAAACTGAATATAAATATGTGAAATTAATGAATCAATTGAAACTAAATTTAACCAGAGAAATTACATGAGGAATGATAGAATTACTAGCACTAAGGTAACCGTTTTACTGAAAACTAGAAAGAAATTTACATGTCTGAATGGTAATCAGCCACGGATACATGCCAACCTCTGGGCTCACATTTAATATAATCAGTATTACAAAATGTACAAAAGATTCCCCCCCCCCCAAGTCCGCGCACTATTCTGTCCCGTTAACCGGGGACCCAATTAAAATTTGTAAAGTTTAAAGTCATTGTAGGGTGTGTAGCTATATGCCCACGAGTTCTAGTGGGTTACATTCCCTTGTGTGAAAAAGTAATATTGGGTTGGTGTCACCTGATTTATTCCCTGGTATGAAGTTTGAAGTCCTGGTCTAAAGCATTTTCGTGTTGGTGTGGCCTGTCCTCGCTGTTCTCCTCCGGCAGATGAAGCTGAGAGCCTTGGATGTTCAGTTGTTCAGGTTGGGGCTGTTCCTCGATGTGAAGCGAGGGATCCTAAGCATACAAATATTATCAGCGAGAAGCTCCAACACTTATTCCCCCAGGACTCTCACACGCACCAAAATCCATTTATAATTTTAAACACTGCTTTAGGCCTACTTGAAATGAAAGTTTGACACACTCTACAACAGGTTATACGGGCATGTGGCCCTATCTTTGAAAACATTAAGTTTGGCTAAAGTACATATTATTTTGCGTTAACATTATTCAATTACGGGGCCTTAGTTAAGACTTCAATTACTGTTATACAATTAACTCATTTTGCATACTCTAATTCGCCACGTGGCGTGCGTGTAATAGGTTACAATTTTCATTCATTCCTGTACGTATATTAAATAAAACCCCTTTTACGTTACTTTAAAAATAAAAAATATATATATAAGTATATTACACTTACTTACCGCAGATCTGTTTTAATTTAGCCTGCCATAGGTGGAAGATGGAACAATTAAAAAACCTTCCCTGTCGGAGAGCGAGGTGATTAGTTGTAGGACCGGAATCAGACAAGAACAGAACCGTTTATTCTCGCCTTTTCCACTCACGCTCCGCGGCGACCGCCAGGGGGCAGCACCAATCAGGCGCAGCATTATTACCTCCTGTAGATTGTGTGCTAACCGTTAAACACAGTACGGGAGAACGCCACCGCTAAATACAGAAACCTATTTTTCTTTAGCGTATTCGTTAAATGCAGTATAAGATTTTTGTATAAGCGCCGATTTTATTCACTCGGCACACCCCCACCCCAAAAGGGCAACATAGTTGCCCCACACTTAGACAGAGGAGTACCCTGCAGTGTACCCCAATGTTTTCTACTAAAACGCAGGTGTTCCTCGGTTTTCCCAGTTGCCTTTGTTCTCAGGAGAGCAGTGGCTCAGAAGGAAGTCGAAAAAACA